>OY720236.1:15310258-20110258 GCA_963082625.1 Pasiphila rectangulata | reverse complement strand
CAATGTCTCGTGGTGAACACAATCGAACACTTTTGACAAATCGCAAAAAATACCTATGGCATCTAGCGATTTCTCTCATCTCATAAATATGTGACAACAACTACGAAAAACACACATAGCAAATACAGTGGGCGGACGTGCAACTGGTGCGAGCCTGGACACTACAACTTCTCTACTTGCAAGCGTAAGTAACAGTATGAACATGCCAATGGCTTGATGGAGCTTAATGGATGGATTTGCGAATGCTGGCAGACGGAGGATGCGGCAAGCCGGTCGGCCTTGTTCTCGAACATTCATCTACATAATGTTCGATCATGTCATTATATATTTATTTATTTATCATACATACATAATTATAACATTACAGAGCTTACTCTATTGCGTTATATTATGACACTTTCCTAATACCTAGTAGGTAATATATTATAATAAACATTTCAAAAATACAAAAATAAACTCTAAAAAGGTACATAATACAAAACCTTGCACTTGCACATAAAAACAACATCACATTGAGATCATAGAATATACTCGTATATATTCGTATGTCATGTGTATTAACGCCTCTAATACTTATATTTTTATTTATTTTCGTAGATTGCAACTGCGACACAAGTGGTACTGAGCCGAGCATATGCGATGACGTCACTGGCCAGTGCATATGCAAAGTTGGCTTTGGCGGCCCCCGCTGCGACCAATGCATCTCTGGGTAAGTGAATTTCAACCTTAATATGTCGTAGTATTCATAGAATTATTCTCTATTCAATGATAGTATTCATAGGCGTGCCGTGTGGTGCCGGCAGTAGAATGATACCTCCCCTCCTCTCATGCCCATGGATGCAGTAAGAGCCTGCTAAGGGATACTTTCGGAAGATGGGCAGCAGCGTCTTTTCGTGTATCAACATCGCAAACTGCGCTCGCCAACCCGCCTGCCAAGCGTGGTGAGTATGGCAACTACCCCTCATGGAGATCCATGTGGGAGGCCTGTGTTCAGTAGTGGATGTTAGGCTGTAATGATGATTCATAGTCTATTGCTGATACAGCTTTTTAAATCTTGTATCACAAATAATTAAAGATAGAAAATGCCAATCATTTTTGTTCATTTTTGAATAGGTTTATATTATTAGCCTTATACCTACTAGTGTATTATATTATCTGTGACCATACAGGTATATCCACCAACAACATGCAATAATGCTGTAGCGTGCTCAATTAGCTCAATTAGTAAAAAAGGTTGTAATCTGTTTAATTAAAAATGTCTTCACCACTGTAGGAATTAACAAGTTATTACATTATAAAGTACTAGCTGACCAGTGTCCACTTCGTTGGGCGGTAAACATTATTTCTTGTGATGATTGTCTTTCAGCAGTTCCAACCCGAGATAAGTCAAATTATAACTGCCCATAGGAAAAACACTGCTTTCTCAAGTACCCACCAGTGTTATTTTTTTATCCTAAGACTTATTATTCGCGAGGGCAAAAGATATTTTGACAGGATACTGCTTTTTATTGTTTTTACTTTTGTAATTTTTCTTTGTGTATCTTCTGTGGGTGGCTCAAATAAATAAATAGAAATGTCAGTCAATAGATTACGACACGGTTGCGGTTCTATACCTGTCTTATTATCTCTTTAAACATTGGTCCAAATTATATGTAGTCTAAGAGAAAAGTCTTTGTTTTAAACACTTGACCCTGGGACTTTATATTAATAGTGAGGGCAAATGACATTTTGACAGAGTACTGTAGCCTTACATAAAAGACTAGCTTAAGCCCGCCGCTTCGCATGCGTTGTACCCGGATAAAAAGTAGTCCATGTGTTAATCCTAGACAACATCTATACGTTTGCAAAATTTCAGCTTGAAACGTGCGCTAGTTTTTGCGTGAAGAGGTAATAAACCTTCATACAAAAAAACTTTCAGCTTTATAATATTAGTGAGATTGACGTGTTGTTTAAGAAAAAGCCGTATAATAGAAATATTACTCAATAGATTACGACACAGTCGCTGTTCCATACCTAGGTCGTATTATCTCTTTAACCATTTGTCCAAATTATATGCAGTAAAAGGGAAAAGTCTTTTGTTTTAAACATTTGAGATGAAAATTAATTGTCGCTAATATGACCAACAAAACATCACTTAACGATTTAAATTAATAATTAAATATAAAAAATTACTTTTTGTATCTTTAATGTAAAAGTGAGACATAGGCTGTCGTTGACTTTTTTGTAGGCATTATCAAGCTCTTCCCAACTTTCAAAACTTTTATTTATATTATAATCGTCGTCGTCTCATCGTCATCGGCAGCGTTCGTAAAAAACGTTTTCGTTCAACCATTTTTTCTCCGAATTACTTTGCAAATCCAACTACCACAAAAAACGTATTTTCATTGTTCGGGTTAATTTACACTCACAAATACTGTGGCTTTCGTTTAGTAAAAGAATTTTCAAAATCAGTTCAGTAGGTCCAGAGATTACCCCCTACAACGTCACAAACTCACAAACTTCACCTTTTTATTATATTATTAAGTACTCTTTAGTACGTACTCTACGGCCAAGTACTGCAAGGTCTAACACATACTTGGCCGATTTACAGCCAAAATACGACCGTCTAAATGCATTGATTACTTTAAGAAGTACCTATTGAATAAAAATGGTTCTAATTATTTCTGACTAGCTGTCCCGGCGAACTTTGTACCGCCCAGTATCAACTACCTACTACTACATCTTCTAACTACTACTTTACCACTACACTACCACTACTCTACTATTACTACTCTATTACCACCGTACATATACTACACTAGGTACTGCCACCTACTACTACCTATATTAGCCAAAAAACATAAACAGTTTAAGTTTAGTCATTTATGGAACTTTTTGAACGCACCTATACCTAAATATTTGACAATCAAGTGACACCGACGACGCGATGGACCGAACATCAAACGTTTGACTAGTATTAGAATAGTAAAAATAGAGATCATGCCGCCAACATGGCCAGCCAAATAACATAAGAATTTATAAACTTGACACTGGCGGAATTGTGTAAAACCAAACACAAAAGCCATAAAATAAAAAGACAAGACAAGACAAGAATAGTAAATAAAATTAAATTCATGATTTTAGTATATTTTTCACAATATTTCCACATTTTCACAATGTTTAAACCTTTCCTAAGCTTCCACAAATATTTTGTGACTTAGATTAGCCAAATCGGTAAAGCCGTTCTGAAGTTATAGCGTGACTAGGAGAAATAATAGGGGTTCATTTTTATTTATATTTATAGATGTATTATATTATCTGTAGTATAGATTAAATTGAAATACATGACATTAGGTATGTATATTTTTGTAATCTTCTTATAATTCCCTTTATTATGATACCTTATTCAATAGGTTTAGTTTTTTTTTTGTGTTCCAATCTTATCTGCAATCAGTCTTATGACTTTAAGCAGGTTTGTTCAGAGAGTCGAGGATTTCTGGGGAATGATCCAGCGATCATTTCCTCTTTGTATGGAATCATGTGTCCAGATCCATGATGTGCTGTCTTTTTAGTCGTTTGGGGTAGCTTATGTTACTGAGCTGTGCAGCTAAATGATTTGGGTGGTTGTTTAGCCGCTGTTTGTATTTAGCCGAGTAAAGCTTTATTTCCTCGCTGACGGTATTTGTTTCGAGTTCGCTATGCAGCTCATCAATCCTTATGAACCATGGTGCAATAGGTTTAGTTAAAAAAAATTAACTATTTACAACTACTTACCTTGGCGCCAAAAATCCGCCATTTTGTTTTTTATTTAAATACTTCATCGACGAATCTAACTGTGAATGTGAATACAGGCGTTCGGAAGATACATGGGGATAAAGAAATTTACAAACAAACAAGCAAACAAAGAAACAAATATACAAGATATGCGCGAAAAACAATACCCTTCCCTAGGGTAGGTAATTTTTCTTTGTGTATCTACTTACTGCTAACAGTCGGGTAAAAAGTGCAATCAAAATATTCCACGCCGGGTTGCCGAAGTAAACACCAAGGAGTGCTTAATTCCGTCAGGTTAAAATTCTTGACGGCTTACCGGTTTTAACACCGATGTTTGCCTAATTCTCGTTTGCGCCTACTGCAATTTGGTGTCTTGTATTTTAAGTCTTCCGTATTCCACAGTTACTATATGGAAGTCCGCGGGCGGGAGCGAATATGCGCGGCCTGTGACTGCGATCCCACCGGCTCGACATCCACCAGCTGTTCAGCTGATGGGAAATGCAACTGTCTCGCCAACTTCGGCGGCAAGCAGTGCTCCCAGTGCTCGCCCGGCTTCTACAAGTACCCCGAATGTCTGCGTAAGTCCATGTCTATTCAGGAAAAACTAGGAAAAGCCACATTAAAGTTTTTTTGTAGCCTGTAATATCTCTATACTTAAGAATAGCTTACGACAAGGCGAATGGCAAAATCAAAGGCCTGTACCCAGCAGTAGGCCGATAAAGGCTGATGATGATGGTGGTGATGATGATGATACTGTCACACTGCAGGGCCTACCTACACAAAGGCAACACCTTCGTGGCTGACCGCGACCACGACTTTCTTGTGGTACACAAGAATTTATTCCTGATTTCTCCCCTAGGTGAACCATCAAGAGAGACAACAGTCCGTCACCGTCCTCATAATCTTTCACGCGTCAGTGTGCCGCCATGCTGTTTCGAACTGTCTTATAGTAATCAATTATGTTCCACGCATATTTTGAAGTTTTGTCCTATCCACGTTTTCGGGATCCGAGAAACTAACTGAACGAGTGAGCGAAGCGAACGAATCATTTATAGTTATTACACGTGATCAGTTTTTCCTTCCTATAATTAGCGCCCCATGTTGGGCGCCAATTATAAGTAGTATGAACACTTCTTCCAAGCCTGATCCTTCGTATTATTTGTAATAGTTTTCTATACAATTTTTACTGCAGCGTCCCGTACAGCATGAATACTCGTACCAGTTGCTGGCGCTGCATATAAATCTTCTATAATAGACGTTTTAGGCCTTGCTCTGTAAAATGTTTTGATTATTTATCACATGCTTTCAGTTATATAAAAAATGGCATGAAATAAATAAGTTACAAGACGAACGTTTTGAATCATAACGTTCGTCTTGTAACTTATTTATTTCGCGCCATTTTTATTTAACTGAAAGCGGACACAGAGATGACATGCAGAATTGTGTAGTTTTTCCCTAAGCTATTTTTCTTCCTAAAATCTTCAAAAATCTATATTTTTTCAGCCTGCAACTGTGACCAGTCCGGTTCGATCGGCACGACCTGCGACGACACTGGTCTCTGCCACTGCAAGGCTAACTTTGACAGTACGAAGTGCGACCGATGCCGCGAGCAGTTTTACAACTATCCCGCCTGCGAGGAGTGTAACTGCGACCCGCGTGGTGTAGTCGCTAGCTTCGCTGGTGAGTGAATATTCAGCTCTAGGATAACTGCGACCTGTCCGATTGATTGACGACGACGACACCGGTCTCTGCCACTGTAAGGCCAACTTTGACAATACGAAGTGCAAGCGATGCCACATGTATTTCTACTTACAACTAGCCCGCCTGTCGCTAGCTTCGCTAGTAATTGAATACTGAGATTAATTAACCTATCTGTTTTAATGACTAGTCTTATTCTTCTTTCAGTGGCTCTCCACTACTCTTAAAAAGGCTTAAAAAAGGCTATCTCCGTGGCGCAGTTGGTTGGATAGCCAGTAACCATACATGAGATTGTTACGCCATAGACACACGAGTCATGGGGATAGTATAGATAGCCTGTGGGTTGTATTCGTAAGCGCCGAGCCAGGGTGTTTCTTTGGTCCATCCATGCATAGTTTTTTTGGAACCCATTGTCGGGAAATGAAATCAATAAATGTCCTGTTCCGTGTGTTAAAACGACGAGCAACACCTGATTCGTTGTCTTTTTTTAAACTTTCGCGATCACAACACATTATTTAATTCATTTCATTTATTCATTTATTGCATACATATACATTATTACAGTTTTAGCTTAGGTGGTAATTAGCTTAGAGGTAGGTACATGTACCCTGTAAGGGCGGCAGCAATTGGTCTAACGATTATTATTTTAGTAGGTATTAGGTATATAATCTATTTATTGTTTCACACAGAAGTCGGATAATATAATGCAATGTCAATTACAATAATTATTATTATCATATTATTACCATTATTATCATACATATAACCGGGTATTTATCGCGTAAACGTCGTCCAAGCGAAACGTCGGGAAATAATAAAGGTAATTTACGCGATAAATACCCGGTTATATGTATGTTAATAACCTGATTCGTTGCTAGTATTTTTTGGACTTCACGCCTAAAATATCAGAAACGGTCACTGAGATCGATTCGTTGCTTACATTATAACCTGCTACCACCAGGTTGTGGCTCGGTGCCGGCTGGCGAGCTCTGCCAGTGCAAGGACCGCGTGCAAGGACGCATCTGCAACGACTGCAAGCCTCTCTTCTGGAACATGCAGGAATACAACCCCTACGGGTGCGAAGGTAAATATTTCATTTAATTTAAACAAGTCAGGCCTTTGCATCTATTATAGATGATTTATGAAGCGTCAGCAACTGGTAATCATGCTGTACGGGACGCTGCAGTACCTACCTGGGATATTGTTTGATGGATTAGGCTTGCCCAGCACCTATACCATCCTCACATAACAGCTTAGTCAGCTGTTAGTCAGAGGAAAGAACAGGTCAATACGTCTGAAGATAACTAAGCCGCATTTAATTTATTTACCTATTAATTACATATTTCAAGTAAGATGAGTTCGGTGACAGCAGATTGCAACATGGTTATTAGAAGAATAAGGAAGTGCAAAAGAGATTATGCAGTTGTCCCTTTTCGCTCATTGATTTATAAGTTATTCTATAGGTATTCCTGTCACCGAACTCATCCCACGTGAAATGGACTAAGAATAGTGAAAATCAACTTTTTTGAGAGAATTTGGTACCTGGGAAATGTTCGTGAGAACCTGTAGTACGGTTCACCAAGACAAGAAAAGATACAGTGTGTAGTAGAAGTCGCTTCATCATTCCAGCCGTAAAAAGTCCACTACTGAACAGGCCGAGGGAGGCCTGTTCAGTAGGAACTATGGATCTCCATGAGGGGTAGTTGCCATACTCACCACGCTTGGCTGGCGGGTTGGCGAGCGCAGTACGGGATTTTGATACACGGAAAGACGCTGCTGCCCATCTTCCGGAGGTATCCCTTAGCAGGCTCGTACTGCATCCACGGGCATGAGAGGAGGGGTAACATTCTACTGCCGGCACCCCACGGAAAAAGAAAAGTCGCTTAGGTACTAACAGTAAAATATTTTCCATGATTCCGCAACCGTTCTCCTATGACCGATTCGTCATGGGACTGTTCGTCGACAGGATCTTTCATTTATTCCATCAATCACGTGGTACCCATAACACAAGCTCTGCTTACTTTGGGGCTAGATAGTACTGTTTGAAATGTACAGAATAATTTATTTAATTGTAGAATGCAACTGCCATCTACCGGGCACGCTGGGCGGACTCGGCGCTTGCGATACGAAAAGCGGACAGTGCGTGTGCAAGTCACATGTCGGCGCGCGAACCTGCGACCAGTGCCTCGACGGCTTCTATCGCCTCCAGACCGACAACCTCTTTGGATGCGCGCGTGAGTATCACACCTTTTTCCTCTTATTTTCCAGAGGTTCATTTTTGACGAAGATACTTTACTAACTAGAAGCACAACTAGGTGCTGACGACAAAAACACTACTAACTAGAATCTAACTGAATCTACATGAGGGGTACCTAGTTGCCATATTCACCACGCTTGGCATGCGGGTTAGCGAGTGCAGTAATACAAGAAGTTTTTACACGGAAAGACGCTGCTGCCCATCTTCCGGTGGTACCCCTAAGTAGACTCTTACTGCATCCACGGGCATGAGAGGAGGGGGAACATTCTACTGCCGGCACCCCACGGCTAGGATCTAAATTCAAATTCAAATCATTTATTGCGTTCATGTGTACATTAGGTCTTATAATTTAGCTTTTAGTCCAAACATGAGCCCAGTAAGGGCACTACAATTTAGGTGTTTGTAGGTAACATAGTTCTGAAGATTATTTAAGTAACGTTATTTTTCCTATAATTCCCAGCTTGCGACTGTGACGTGGGCGGTTCAATCGACAACAACTGTGACAAGCAAACTGGACAATGTCGCTGTCATTCGCGCGTCGAAGGACGTCGCTGTGACCAGCCAATCAGAGCGCATTACTTCCCGACTCTGCACCAATACCAGTACGAGGTGGAAGACGGCGTCACGCAGTCCGGTCCGGTCAGATACCGGAACTCTGAAGAGGCCTTCCCTGGGTACTCTTGGAAGGGATACGTCGTGTTCTCTGTGCTGCAGGTCAAACTGAACTTTATAATCTATGCATTAAGTTCTTAATTACTCTATTCCATTACCGATATGACCTAGGAGAAAGCGTCATAGATTCGGTGTTTGGTTCGGTCAGATACAGGAACTCTGTAGAGGCTTTCCCTGGGTACCTACTCTTGGAAAAGATGGATACCTTGTAATCTCTGTGCTGCAGCTGAGATTGAACTCTATTATCTTAACTTCATACCATCATTAGTACCTACCTACTAGTAGGGGGCGGAAGACGACGCGACGCAGTCCGATCCGGTCAGATACAAGAACTCTTTTTTCAGCGTTCCAAGAGAAAGCCAAGAGCCCTCCCTGGGTACGTATCTACAAAAAAAGTAAAATTTCCAAAATATACAGACATAAGCAAAAAATGTAATGATTAAAAACATTAGGTTGGTTCTCATTTTCTTTAAAGGTAGGTACGAGGTAGATGGCTCCGACGCCAAATCTGGTATGGTCTGGTCTGAAATCTGGTTCAGTCAAATTGGAATTGCCAAGAGTTTTTTGTTTAATTTTTTACATCCATAATATTAGCAGTCGAAAAATTATTACCTATATAATGAATCAAATAGGTATCCCATCTTCAATGCCCATTACACGCATCTTTAATTCATCATTGTGCCGGTCATTTGACACACCTGTAATGATTCCACGGACCTTATACGACATCTAAGCCGCGGACTGATAATCTCGGTTGGACACAAAATAGGGTCAGAAGGCTTGGTTGGACCCTTACGTTACGACCCCAATTACATCACTTACCTTTTCCCCTCCCTTAAATTATTTAATAAGTAAATATACAATTATATGTCAATAGCATTTAGTTGTAAATATTGTAAATTTATATTGTGTGTTTTGTGAATTAATTTGTGTATATATGTATATTTAAATCATCATCAATTTCAGCCGTAAGACGTCCACTACTGAACACAGGCCTCCCTTATGGATCTTCATGAGGGCTAGTTGCCATACTCACCACGCTTGGCAGGCGGGTTGGCGAGCGCAGTACGGGATGTTGATACACGGCAAGACGCTGCTGCCCATCTTCCGGAAGTATCTCTTAGCAGGCTCTTACTGCTTCCACGGGCATGAGAGGAGGGGTAACATTCTACTGCCGGTACCCCACGGCCACCGGCAGTTGGCCGTGGTGACCCCCGGCCAGTATATTAGTATAGGCTATATTTAAATAGATAACTCTTATTAACTTGTGTTGTTACAGATAAAATTAACCCTACTAAACCAAGTTCTAAATTTATTCTTCAATAAGTTATCTGTAACCTCTAATTTGACTTTATACAGATTATTATGATACTTGACACTGGCAGAATTGTGTAAAACCAAATGCAAAAGCCACAAAAGAAGAAGAAAAAGACATAATTTTACTTAATAATTTATGATTAATAATATCTGTGATGTCTTTATATGTTTATTTGTCTTTGTTGTAGATTAATCATTTAGTCAAAATTTTAGGTGTCTCTTTTAGAACACTGGCCATATTCTTATGTTATTTTCCGGCGTAATTTATGAAAGTATCATTGTACGGATACCGGTAGAATTGTGACCGATCGCTAGTCACAGAAGCCGAAAAATAAGAAGAAGAAGAAGACTTGCTCTGTGCCAGTGTTGGATTTTGTAGTATAATTATACTATTTGTACCATTATTTCATTATGTGTAGTATGTAGTATCTTTATGGGCTATACTTTCCAAGGCCGACTGGCGAGTTGAAAGTCCATATTTTTTTTGTAGATAGCACTCACCAAAAGAAAGCGTTTCGCAAAGTCTCAGGTTGCGCAAATTTACGGTTCACGAGATTATATTTATTTTTAGTTTTCATACAAACTGGGAAATAACACACAATCACCACTTCAATTTGACAACTAATTGTCATGTCAGACGAGAAAGTCGACACTTTACGTTTCGTTAACACAGTCGAGTTGTATTTTATTCCATTTTAAGTCATGTTCTTTTACTTAAATATTTTTAAATTTTCACAAATAACATTGGTGTTTATTAAATACGCAATATTACGCTTTACAATGCTCTGAACGGAATGCGAAGCGACGCCATTATGTTTCTTCTTCTTCTTTTTTGGCTTGAGACAAACTAGTTTTGCCAAGGCTAAACTAGTTCTTCCTAAATACAACTCCGAAGCTATTTAGGAAATGTATAAAATAAAAACACTGCCTGTGACAGAACCGAGATGGAAAAACAGTAGGTTATTAGGTTTTTTTTTATAACTATCCAAAAACACTGCTTTGGCAGAACCGAGATGGAGAGACAGTAGGTTATTAGGTTTTTTTTTATAACAACCCAAAAACACTGCTGTGGCAGAACCGAGATGGAGAAACAGTAGGTTATTAGGTTTTTTTTTATAACCACCCAAAAACACTGCTGTGGCAGAACCGAGATGGCGAAACAGTAGGTTATTAGGTTTTTTTTTATAACCACCCAAAAACACTGCTGCGGCAGAACCGAGATGGAGAAACAGTAGGTTATTAGGTTTTTTTTTTATAACCACCCAAAAACACTGCTGCGGCAGAACCGAGATGGAGAAACAGTAGGTTATTAGGTTTTTTTATAACTCCGCGGGGTGGGGATGTTACAGGGGGTAGCCCCTCCCCCCTTCCCCGTCTCCGCCCCCTCCCCATCCTTAAATCCATAATGGAAATCGTTATTCTAACCTAAAAACTTTGACCATGGTTATCTCCATAACCATGGGTTTGCTCGGGGGGGATGGTTCAGGGGGGTATCCCCCTCCCCCTCCCCCCCTCCCCCCCTCTCCTCCCAAATCGCCAGTCGGCTTTGGAAATTATAACCTAATTTTCGACAAGTAGTATATTTTTAATTTCCAAAGACAATAATTTTTTGAGGGTCTGAATCCAACCCTGCTCTGTGTAGACAAACAACCACCACAACTGGTTCATTCAACCATCAAATCAAAACAATTAGAAAAATAAGGGAAACTGTGGATAAACGTGTCAAGTACACCTAAAGTTTTTTATCTATTGTCCTCAGCGTCACCTCCACTTACGATTACAGTCCCCTAAGTTATAGTTACGACCCATCTTACTTTGTGGACTTCGCCGGCCCCGGCCCGTCTTACTGGCGGTGCCCTGGCCCTTCTTTATCTCTTCTAAATCGCTACTGCGGCACCCGCTGCCGTGACCCTTCTATATCTTGTCAAAATCGCTGCTGCTGCGGCTGCTGCCTTTGCCGCGACCGTCCTAACTGTATCCAAACAACCTGTTCAATTTGGCGAAGCTGGCTCCTGCATGCCCGCGGGAGTCACACCGTGATTGTGGTCGTCTCTGGTGCGGCAGCTCTTAACTCGGAAGCGCTCATAGGCTGCCAATAACGCGAAATGTCTAGGCCTCGTTAGAAATTCGGACAGTGAAACAGCTCATTAGTTTAGATAACAAAGCAAATCTTGCATCTAGTATTATGAAGGATACTAAGTCGCCATCGCAGTGTACCAGCAAGAACTGCGGATGTGTTCTCCTTAACCCGCTCTGGCACTCCATAAGGCGGAAGAATCGTGCAATACCTCCGCATTTCTCGCTAGTGAGTAAATTATTATAATACATTAGGAAGAGATCGCTATTAGCGATAAGGCCGCCCATTGTGCCTCATTGTGTGTAATTTTTGTTAATTCCTACCTGTTTGTATATTCTGTGTTTATGGTGTACAATAAAGCATACTTCTATCTATCTATTAACAACTAGCCTGTGCCCGCCGCATCGCATATGTTGTACCTGGATAAAAAGTAGCCTATGTGTTAATCCTTGTCAACATCTATATGTTTGCAAAATTTCAGCTCGATATATTATGCTAGTTTTTGCGTGAAAAGGTAGCAAACCTCCATACAAACAAACATTCAGCTTTACCTATAACATTAGTGAGATAACCCCAGCAAGGCAAAAAAGTTAATTGTTTTTCTTTATTTACAGAATGAAGTGATCAATGTAGTTCAGATCCCGAAGTCTTCCCTGTACCGCATGGTGCTGAAGTACGCCAACCAGCTGCCCGACAATGTTCATGCCACCATCATCATCACGCCTGAAAGTGTTGTTGATACACAACAGAAGTAAGTTATTCTCCATTATTCATTTCACCTTTGAAATCGTTTTCATAGTAATATCTTCTTAACTCGTTACGCGACCTAAGCCTACTAACATATGACATAAGCCTTGTGAAATTTCCTCGCGGGGCGTTTAAACTTACGTACACATGGTGTACTCCAAGCACTGAAAGAATTAATGCATCCTATAGAATCCTACAAACATGTAAAATATCATATGCAAAGCCCTCAAGCCCTCAGTTACATAGAATCAATGAATCCGAATGTTTCATACAAACTAAACAAAGTTCAGGGCTTTAATAGCCATCTGATTGTAAGAAGTGACCTCTGGAAGATAGGCAGCAGTTTCTTTACATGTATCAATATTTTTATGTACCCATAATGAGGGTACTAAAATAAAAGATTCAAAAGCAAGATTCCATCTTGCTTTTCTTTTATGATCGCGATCTATCCAGAGAAGACGTGCGTGCTTCTAAATCTACGAGTTTTGTGAGTACATAATAGTAACGGCGAGGAAAAAACTTTAAAATTGTGCTAAATAACGTGTTTAGTGTTAAAAAACATATTAAATAAGTTGGATCACTATGGGTATAAAATTTAACGAATTCGACATAGCGCATGGGTGTTGGCAGAATTAAGTACTTACATAGAAAGATTCTGCTATTGTGTGGAAGCTAGTTAAATCATATAAGTAGGGAAGAAAAAGCCGAATTTACTAGCGGTTTGTGGTCCGGATTTATATAATCTTTGATTTCGCCAAAGAAAGTGAGGTTACTTTTACATGCATAGTAGCCATTTTGAATAACCATTTTCATCCAAAGCCTAACGGAATTGTTGAATCATTTAAATTTCACACCAGATATCAAGAAGAAGGTGAAAAAATTCTATTTAAAATTAAATTGTAATTTTTCCGCTCTGAACCGTACCCTTAGAGATAGATTGGTGTAGTATTGTGGACAAAGAAATCCTAAAGAAACTGTTACGACAAAGTAAATTAACCTATGAACAGGCTTGTGACATTGCACTATCACATGAAACTGCAAATACTATATTATAAGCGGGGCCAAGTACAGGCAACCACGGCAATTTATTTGAAGACACGGTGACTCCAATGGAAATAAATAAAGTTAATAGACATCATCTGACAAACATCCTATACTGCCTCACCAACCCACCTGACAGTATGGCAACAATCCTTTCATGATCTTGCACATCCATGAGGGAGACCTATGTCCAGCAGTGGACTGAGACAATAGTCCTACGTTTGAGATGATTATGATGATGCAAGAAGTTGCAGGTTTTATTCTCCCTGCAAGACAAAATTATGTATTAACTGCAGATATTGGTCCGGTGTTTGAATACTTTTCTATGCGTGGTGATGATAACACAGTCTTTACTTACACAACACCATCAAATCCCAAATTAGATGGTGCTGTGTGAAATGTCCAATGGGGTTGATAAGGTGGGGTTGCATTGTTATTGATAATGATTGTATTACCAGGTTCGAGGTGTATCTCAAGCCCACAGCCCAGCCCAAACTAGTGACGGTTGTAGGAGAGAAAGGCAATTCGCCAGCGCCATTCGTGATGAACTCTGGAAACTGGACTGTCACCATCAGAACCACCAAGGAGATAATGATCGTATGTAACATCACATAAATAATTTAATATGAAACTCGTAATTTATCAGTGGTTCCAAGCTAAGCGACCATTTACTATGTGTTTGAAAAAGAATCAGAATAATGTTGTGGTTTCCATTCCTATTATAAATGTCACAATAACTTTATTTTTTTATATAAGGGCTATATAAAAAATCATAAAGGCTGGTTTATAGCCAAAAAATACAATTTGAATGTTTGACTGGAAAAGTTAATTAATTAATTTTTTTATTATATTGACCATGATACTTACAATAGTTTGTTTACATTTTATTCAGTTTGGCTTTCCCAGTCACATAGGCAACCCATTTGGTATAAACTGTATATTATGGTTAAAGATATTTATCTTCTCAAAAGAATTACAATTCACTTACAGAGAAAAACTTAAAATTAGGTAAACATTGTGTGCCTTACATTACAGCGTTAGGTACTTAGTAGAAAAAAATATTTATTTTACATTAAATTAATATTACATTTAACAAAAAAGGAAATAGTTTAGTATCAAAAATATTGAATAAGTTAGTTGAGGGTAGTCTTACATTTGGGCAAGCAGCAAGCGAGTGCGTGCATGACCGAGTTGATGTTGTTTAAGGTAACGACCATAGTGAGAAAAAGTGGCGGGATTTTTTAAATATAGGTTTTAATAATTAAAGAAGAATCGTTTTTAGGGTTCTGGACCAAAATGGTAAAAAGGAACCCTTATAGAATCACTCTGTCTGTCTGTCTGTCTGTCACAGATGGATATCTCGAGAACTACTGATGCTATCGACTTGCAATTCAAAATGGTAAAAGACAACACTTTTTTACTAATATAGCATATATGAAAATGTTAAAAAATATTCTTATTTTGATTGCAAGGGGGCGGATAGGGGATCTCAAAAATTTTAAGTGAAGTTACTAGGCCGTGTGGGGTATCAAATGAAAGGTATTCATTTGCACATAATTAAACAGTTTTTAGTTTTCCTTTAAACCGTATCGTTTTTGAGTTATTTACAATAATGTTGAAAAAACGACCGTTCCCCCCCCTTATATCCGAAGTTTGCAGAGATAAACCCGTGATACTTTTATAGCTAATAGAAGTATATGTAAACTTTATAGGAAAATTATAGCGAACTCTCTAATTTGCATAGTTTTTTAGACAAGGGGGGTGGAAGGGGGGTTTTCAAAAATTTTGTGAAGTTAATAGGTGATGTGGGGTATCATATGAAAGGTATTCTTTTGCACAATAATAAACAGTTTTTAGTTTTCCTTTAAGCCGTATTGTTTTTGAGTTATTTACAAAAATGTCGAAAAAACGACCGTTCCCCCCCCCTTATCTCCGAAGTTTGCAGAGATAAACCCGTGATACTTTTATAGCAAATAGAAGTGTATGTAATCTTTATAGGAAAATTGTAGCGAACTCTCTAATTTGCATAGTTTTTTAGACAAGGGGGGTTGAAGGGGGGTTTTAAAAAATGTTGTAGAGCAAATACGTCATGTGGGGTATCATATGAAAGGTATTGATTTGCACATTAATAAACAGTTTTTAGTTTTCCTTTAAACCGTATTGTTTTTGAGTTATTTACAAAAATGTTCAAAAAACGACCGTTCCCCCCCCTTATCTCCGAAGTTTGCAGAGATAAACCCGTGATACTTTTATAGCTAATAGAAGTATATGTAAACTTTATAGGAAAATTATAGCGAACTCTCTAATTTGCATAGTTTTTTAGACAATGGGGGTGGAAGGGGCGTTTTCAAAAATTTTGGAAAGTTACTAGGTGATGTGGGGTATCATATGAAAGGTATTCTTTTGCACATTAATAAACAGTTTTTAATTTTCCTTTAAGTCGTATAGTTTTTGAGTTATTTACAAAAATGTTGAAAAAAATAGCGTTCCCCCCCCTTATCTCCGAAGTTTGCGGAGATAAACCTCTGAAACTTTTATTGCTATTAGAAGTGTATGTAAAGATTAGAGGAAATTTATCACAATCTCTCTACATAGCATACTTTTTTAGAAATCATCGAAAGTGTAAAAAATCTACATAAGTTCCGCTATCAGACAAGAGATGGCGCTGTCAAGGTTCTCCAACAAAGATAAAACCGCCTTTGTCATATATTATATTGTATGATGGCACGGAACCCTCGGTGCGCGAGTCCGACTCGCTCTTGCCCGGTTTTATTGAAAGTGTTATATGATTTTACTTCTTTGATATCTTTTGGTAGTTTATTATATAGTTGCCTGCCTTCGTACATAATATATTTTTTTCCGTAATTAGTTCTAGGCGCGATATTTAAGTAAACAACTAAAAAAGCCAATCATAAAAAATGTACAACATGAATGCATGGCTATAACCAACATATCAAAGAGTTATTGTGACTTTTTAATTAATTTGGTGAAAAATTTTCTCTTTTTGTCAGGATTACTTCGTGCTTATCCCAGAGGCGTACTACGAAGCCACGGTACTCACGAAGCTGGTAGACAAGCCGTGTGAAGTCGCGGACGGGTCTCTATGCCGGCAGTTCGCGTACCCCAGCCTCGAGGGCCATCCCACGGCGGACATTAGCGGACTCACCACCAGCGCTGTCAACTATATAGACAACCCTCAGGTATTTTTGTTGTTAATTAAAATTTTTATTTTGGTAATTTGTTAATTTTGTATTAAGCTTATTTCGACTTTGTTGATCCCAACTAATATTTTTGAAAAAAATATACGTAATAGAATATCAAAATATGGTAGGTGTCGCTAACTTGCAAGTACAAAAAAATTAAATCATATACAGCCAAAAATGTTGACTTCAAAAGACGCTAGGACCTTAATTTTTTAAATAAATGTATCTTAAATACATGTATAAAATATCCAAAGGACATGTCCATCGATAAAGTAGTTTAGCTAATCATTATTCATCATCATCATTTCAGCCATAAAACGTCCACTGATGAACACATGCCTCCCTCATGGATCTCTATGAGGGAGGCCTGTGAGTTGCCATACTCACCACGCTTGGCAGGCGGGTTGGTGAGCGCAGTATGGGATGTTGATACACGGATAGACGCTGCTGCCCAACTTCCGGAGGTATCCCTTAGCAGGCTATTACTGCATCCATGGGCATGAGAGGAATGAGAGGGAGGAGGCACCCCACGGTTTGGCTAATAAAAATTAAAAACTGATTTTTATTTTTTTAATTATTTAGCTTATCATAAGTATTTAAGGCTTAATATTCAGCAAATTTATTTCTTATAATAAAACAAAAAACATGCATAAGAATATTTCTAATTCAGCCAGGGGCGATTTTACCACTGCGACCCGGCCAGGCCCTGTATTATTAATTTTTATAACTACATAATCTTCTGTGTAGTTTTAGGAGTTTTTATTTGTATATCTACAGCAAATTTTGGCGGAGGTCAATTACGCTGTTATGAATCGACTGGCGTTTCGGTTGTCACTACACCTATTATATAATCATCAGCTATTGAAGTTAAAACTTTCGTGTTCTTCCTGGAAAGTTACAAAACTAAAGTAGTTCCTTGGGGTGCTCAGAATCACCCCCTTTCAGGGTTGCACCCATATATACACTATATCAGAATTTAAAAAAATCTTTGTCGTCAAAAACACTTATTCATATTCAAATTCCACAGCAACTGAACGAGATCAACGCCGAAGCCAACAGCGTCCCAATGCTGGACTCGGAGCAGAGTGACCTCGCCTACAACGTGAAGATAGCGCCGGCTGGCCGGTACGTGCTGGTTGTGGAGTACGTCACGCCTGTCAGCGGTGACATCAGCGTCACCTACGAGAACACCACGGTCGATGACAGTACACCTAAAGGTAAGTCGATGCTGCCTGTCCACCGGAGCGGTGGAAGCGGTGCCGAGGAGGGGGGAAGAGCGCTGCTTCCCAATATTTATTTATTTATTTAACGTACAAAACACGTCACAACCACTTTAAACAATGAGGTTACATAATGGTAAATTATAACTTGATTGTAACATAAACTTATGTACGTACTGCTATAATATAAATTTATATCGAGTAAATATAGTTTTTACACAAACAGGTTATTGACATAAAATAGAAAATGATTAAATAATAACAATTATGGTAACTAAAATTAGATTACATGCAATATTATTAATACAATTGAAAGAAGAAAGAAATAAAGATGGAAATGCGCAAACAGAATTGATACCATTGTGTTCCATTGTACCATCAATTATAATAGAAAAAACTCTTGTCACTCTTGCTGAGTGACAGTAGAGCTGACTGAGAACTTTTCAGCCCTAATCCATATTAGGGCTCATAACAGAAAATATGGGAAAATATATAATGGGTGCCGTTGGAATTACGGACACATTAGACCTCACAACTCTTAGTCTCAGGGTGACGGGCAAAGTGCAATGCAGCGTTGGTAACGTGCTTCGTGAACGTGATCACCACGGTATTGCAGTAGTAATACGTAGAGGTTACTACTTAACATCAGATGGACCTTCGGCTTGTCTCGTTTAGTCGTTAATAAAGAAGCAATTCTCTCCTCCAGGTCTGGTGGTGATCAGATTCCAATCAGGCGACGCCCTCGACGCGAGTGCGGTCGTGAATCTCAACAACTGCCCGTTCTCGACGCCCTGCCGCCAGGTGGTGCTCGACGAGCTGGCCAAAGTCAAGGTCTTCGACGTGCAGGACGCCAACAATGTCTTCACCTTTATGGTGAGTCAAAAATTAAAACCCTTATCAATTTTTTTTTACATTTCCGGTGGGACACGAACCCACGACCGTCAAATCGATCCTTGACTCTTCGTTAAGCCGGAGTGCTTTAACCGCTAAGCTAAACAATTTTTTTTTTTTTACAAAATACAAAAAAAATACAAAAATACAAGCCCTGGATTTTGTCTGTAAGTATTTTTTTTAAATACTCAATCAAATACTAAGAAAACATACCTTCAAATGAAGTAAAAATATGCAAAATGCAGTTCGATTTAATGTCATATCAGATTAGTATTTTGAATAACACTTGTAAATGTCAATTTATAAATAAAAAACGGAACACATTTGAACTGAATAAAGCACATAATTGAATTTGTTCGCGTCAGAAAACTTTTTTTTATCATTAATTTATTTCCATAGTTTGCAATTACAAAACATATACACGTCAACTTACAAAAATAAAAACTTAATCTTATATTAACAGAAAATAATGAATCTGCAATTTAAATTCTGAATCAGGAATTTTATTGTCTTTTTAAACTTTCGCGATCACAACACATTATTAACATACATTAACGATAAATACCGGGTTATATAAAATAAATAAATAAATAATGCTGGACAGATCACAGAGCATCATCTAGCCCCAAGCTAAGCAGAGCTTGTGTTATGGGTACTAGATGACTGATATACTTAATACATTATACTACATAGATAGATATTTTTATTATATATAGAGAAACACCCAGAACACCCTGAACAAATATCTGCAGATCGTACAGACATTTGTCCCGAGGCGGGAATCGAACCCGCAACCCCTTGCGTCGCAGGCGGACCTTCGCCCGCTGCGACAGAGCTCGTCTATATGTTAATAAGGAATTGTATTGTAGAAGCGTGTGCCCAATACACCGTACAGTAGTTGTGCATATTCAAATGTATGGCCAACGATCAACATTGAACTGTCCACAGTCGGAGCCGGGCACGGTGGCTGGCATCAAGTCCATAATCGCAGTCCCCGAGTCGGATTGGCACTTGGACTACATAACTCCGAGACCTTACTGCCTGAGGCGCAACGGGAAATGTGAACCAGCTGTATTCGCCGCTGCTGTGGACTCCAAGAAGGTAATAACTTCATCATTCATCGTCATTTCAGCCGTAAAACGTCTGAAATAAAAAAAGGGGTGCCGGCTGTAGAATGTTACCCCTCCTCTCATGCCCGTGGATGCAGTAAGACCCTGCTAAGGGATACCTCCGGAAGATGGACAGCAGCGTCTTTCCGTGTATCAACATCCCATACTGCGCTCGCCAACCCGCCTACCAAGCGTGGTGAGTATGGCAACTACCCCTTATGGAGATCCATGAGGGAGGCCTGTTTAGGGCTGAAATGAGGATGATGATAATATTATGTAGATTAACAATGACGTCTTCCTCTCTTCTATAATTATTATTGTTGTGCCTAACAGAATCTGTAATTCTACATAACTTCATTGTCAACACCTCTACTTTACCTTCATTATAGAACCTTTATATAACCTTTTACAATTCCAGATCGAGATCGAGGCCGGCATAGGCGGAGATAGAGACCAGCAACCGCGCTCGGTACTCAGCAACTCCACAGCCGTCGTGTACCTCATTCCGTCGGCTGGAGACGTCGTCGTCGAGGGGAAAGTGACGTCTCCCGGCTTCTACTATTTCGTGCTACACTACTACCAGCCCGATCTGCCTGGTAAGTGATATTAGGAACTAAGGAGCCACACGTCACTACAATGTTTGAAGATAAAAAAGCTTGTCGCGGGTATTACTAAAAGGTGGTTTCAACCATAGCTAAAACTTTTGTATCTTTTATTTATTACTGAATAAAGCATTTTGAATTTTTGAAGTTTAATAATCTGATACGCACGTAATGTTAATTTTTACGTAAATATCAAAACAACGGCGCGTAGCACAGGTTTCGTTACGACTGTTTATGACAGTTTACTAATGCATAAAGTATATTCGCTGTATAAGCTAGATCGCAAACCACGATGTGTCTTTAATTTAATGATTTAATTTACAGAAAGTAGCATCGACGTCGTGGTCGCAGTGGATAACGCCAACCAGAAGACCGAGAGCTCAGTGCTCATCCAGCATTGCCCGTCCAACTCGGGCTGCAGGGCTCTTGTTAAAGCGGCCGACGGGAACACACGGTTCCGCGTCGATCAGAACTTCACCATCACTTTCAAAGTAGGTCGTTAGCATCGAATCAGCACTTTATTTTAAGAATTACGGTTGATAACTATTTCACCAATACTTGGATCGCGGTAAATATCCTGTAGACATTCATAACATGATCATAGTCGCATCTACGATATGATCAATGGTTAGTCCATATTTACACGTGCGACAAACACACGACGTCTCAGCGTCAATTTTTTTAATTTTTGTTTATTTTGTAAGCTGGAAGACGAGCAAACGGGCCACCTGATGGAAAGTAGTCACCGTCGCCTATGGACCATCTGCATCACCAGAGGCGTAGCAGATATTATTAAAAATACGATTTAAAAAAAAATCGATTCAATTTTTTTTCCTTTTAAAAAGTGTATGTGGTGGGGAAAAGCGTCCTACCATTAAAGGTTAACTTGATTTATGTAACAAATGTTATTTTTAGGGCTAATCATAATATTTTTAAAAAATGCAAAATCCAATAACCCAAAAAAAACAAAAAGTTCCTTAAAACAAAACATTCTAAATACCCCAAAAAACGTAGCTACCCGAAGGAACCAAAATAAACCGCCCTGTACAATCAGATATACTTTCTTATAAAATTTTATTTAAAAATAAACGCCGTTCCGACATAGTTTAATTATTCAAAAGTTGAAATAAATGTTATTTTGAAAAGATTGCACTCAAGTTTTTCTATAATAACCCTTGTGCTAAAAGTCTATTCTACGCACATATTTTTGCGCGGTCGTATTAGGAATGAATCATTGTGCATTTCATTCTAGCGCGCGGGTACACACACTATGTCAGGTGAGATAGCATACATTTAGGCCGCGCCCACTGACGACTTTGCCTCTGCGACTTGTTGGACCTTAAGTGGCACCGCTGCAAATGAAATGACGCTTTGTTCCAGGGCGTGTCGAGCAAAGGTGTATGGTTGGATTACCTCCTCGCGATCGCCGAGCCGGACTTCACCGAGTCCGTGCTGACCGAGTCCAACCGACTGGACTACACCCGGGAGTTCATAAAGACGTGCGCGCTCGACGAGTACTTCATACATCTCAACCATACTGGTACGCACTATAGTGATTAAGCAGAGAAGTCCGCCCATTCTAAATTAAGGTCTCTAATAAGCTAAGATGATTTGTGATTAGCTTTAAATCCTTCTAGCAATGTCTCTGGCATGAAAACGTGCACAATTATAATATACATTGTCACAGTAAAGACAGAACCTACCATCAACGTATAGTTTTGTTTGCTAATTGTTACAATTTGAAATTTCCTTCTCGTCAAAACTCAACAAACACAACCTAAAAATAAATTGGCCGTTCACACCAATTTATTTGATGATTTATACAATGTCACCAACTGTTATTCATGCTGTTAATACAACACATGTTATATAGAAAAGGCTTGCTCAGCACCTATACCATTCTCAAACGGCCGTGCATGGCTGGTAGAAACACTACCTTGAAAGTAGAAGGTACAAACCACTGGGCTAATGCGGCTTCATCGACTGAATAATCAGCAGGCGATCGATTGAATATGACTTGATGTTTAATTCGTGTCAATTGCAGGTTTCTGCCGCAACGCAATGTTCTCCATCACGTCCGAGTACAACAGTGGCGCCCTCAGCTGTTTCTGCGACTTCCTCGGCTCCACTGAGCTTGAGTGCGACACGTTCGGCGGCCAGTGCCCTTGCAAGGCCAACGTCATCGGACGATCCTGTTCTGCTTGTCGCACGGGGTACTACGGCTTCCCGAACTGCAAGCCTTGCCACTGCCCTTCTACCGCCATCTGTGATGATAACGGTAAGCACTATGATTGCTCTAGCATTTCCCTTTACAAAGCAACGTCATTGGAGAGTCCAATGAAAGCAACGTCATTGGACCCTGTTCTACTTGTCGCACGGGGTACTACGGCTTCCCGAACTGCAAGCCTTGCCACTGCCCTTCCACAGCCATCTGTGATGATAACGGTTAGTACTATGATCGCTGTAGCATTGCCCCTTGCAAAGCAACGTCATTGGACCCTGTTTTACTTGTCGCACGGGGTACTACGGTTTCCCTAACTGCAAGCCCTGCCACTGCCCTTCCACAGCCATCTGTGATGATAACGATTAGTACTAAGCTTGCTAAAGCATCGGCTCTCGCAAGGCAACGTCATCGGACCTTGGTTTAGCTATGGCATGGGGGGCTATGGCTAATGTTGAATGTTTTAAGTATATCAGTCATCTAGTACAGAAGCTCTGCTTTGCTCGTGGCTAGGTGATGCTGTGTGAATTGTCCAGCATTATTTATTATTATTCCACGTCATTTATTTTTAAAATAAAATTATATTTTTACTATTAAGAAATATAAAAACAAATACTCTACAGTAAAAAAAATATATCAAAACGGTGAATCACCGGCCGCGAAGCAAAGCTCAAGCGGTCGGTGACTAGGGCTGTAGGGAGAGAAATCTTTCTATATGTGCCGAGTCAAGGAGTACCGCCTTTTGGATCTGGCTGTTGATTCAGCTGCCTAGCGAAAGTCGAGACTCCTCGCTGTGAGTCCGTTAACGGAAACGACTATCGGAACAATTATTATAACTGGCCTATTCTCCAATTGCTAATCCGAAACACCGCACAGGCAACTGCATCTGCCCCAAGAACGTGGAGGGCGAGGACTGCGACCGCTGCAAGCCGTACACGTTCAACTTCGACGTGCACCGCGGCTGCGACGACTGCAACTGCAACCCGCTCGGCGTCGTCGGCAGCCAGCTGCAGTGCGAGCCCGACAGCGGGAACTGCGCGTGAGTACCGAAGGATGCCGCCGTCATCTCAGCCGTAGCACGTCCACGCAGACCTCCCTCGTGGATCTACAAGACCGCGGAGGGCGAAGACTACCATGTCTGATAACGCGCGTTATGCGACATTTTCACAGATGATGTATTTCTGTTGCCACTTTAACAACAAACGTGATGTTTTGTACCGTTTTCAGTGTGTCGACCATGAATTGTCACTGTTAGATCGCCTGACGTCACTACAGTAGTAATAGTACGTTACTTTGACATCTGTCAGATTTGTAACTCATGGTACCAAATTCTAAACAAATGAAGCCCAAACTACAGTCGCTGTAGTATAGTTTGCTGCGTATTTTAGTACCAAACTATCCGCTAGAGGCGTTGTACAAGTTTTTTGTTAACTACAGTCGCTAGCGAATATAGATTGTGAAAACTCATGGTAGACCTACTGATCGACGTCAATAACGGCAACAGGTAGACGCTTCAAAGTGGGCCACGGGCTTGTCTCGCCATTTGGCCGTATAAACTAACACTTGCGTCGTCAGTTGCCGCGACCACGTGATCGGGCGGGTGTGCGACCACTGCGTGCCCGGCCACTACGCCTTCCCGGACTGCGTGCCGTGCAGCTGCGAGCTCGCCGGCACCACGGACGACGTGTGCGACCAGAACACCGCGCAGTGCTACTGCAAGAGGCACGTCACCGGACAGGTTAGTGCTACTGCGACTCAACTCTTCATTTTATTTGTACCAGTGTTTAAATTGTGATTGGTTTGGCAGCCGGGCGCTGACACTGCTACACAGTTATTGAACTTTTGCAGTGCCAACGTTCATCATTATCTGTACCGATGTGTTTTTGTTCCACAATAAATACTTTTATGCCTTAAGTCGAAATCGCTATCCCGCTCTACGCGGGGCGGCGTTCTCCTCTCTCAGTCGTCATCTCGTCAACTCCCTCTTTTCTTTCTCGTACCTTCTTCCACGCAATCCCGCTCTATAAGGGGTTGCCACAACATAGTTTCCTCTTCAATGTCAAATTAAATAAGTGTTCATTCAACATAGCAAAAAGCGACATACTGACATATGTATTGTCAATTTATAAAATAAGAACTTTAAATGTCAATTCAATTTAAATGTGTCTTCAATTTAAGCAAAAAATAAATGGAGTAAAGAAGAAAGCGTCATTCGCTTCAGATAACTTTTTTACAAGTGAGGGAAAGAAGCGAACAAGGAACCTCACTCTTTATTTTACCTATATTCAATGTCACAATATTTGTCTTAATATTATGGTTAATTTAATGTCCGCAAGGATATTGCAAGATGAAATCATTTCTTATCGCGGTTGAACCGTGCAATAGTTCGGTCGCCTCAGATGGAAGCTTGTTTTAGAAGCACACAGAGTTTCCCATAAAATATTAATTTACTTAAATCGTTCCCTAAGTGAATCGCAAGGATTAATTTAGTTAATACAAATGAGGAGTGTATAAGAGAAGTCTCTTATACACTCCTCATTAAGTCGTCATTTCATCACTCACTTTTTCTTTGCGCATAACTTCTTTCACGCGATCCATATCCATTGATTCGATGCGAAATTGTATTGTAGCATAGTTGGACCCAAATGCCACAACATGTCAATTTACATAAGTCAACGTCCACTGCTGGACATTAGGCCTCTTTCATAGACCTACAAGATCACAAGGTCAAGCGTGGTGAGTACTCACCACGCTTGGCAGGCGGATTGGCGAGCGCAGTACGGAATGCTGATACACGGAAAGACGCTGGTGTCCATCTGCCGAAGGCATCCCTTGGCAGATTCTTACTGCATCCACGGGCAAAAGAGAAGAAGCAACATTCTACTCCCGACACCCCATACATATATTTAGCTATGTTTTTATCAAATTGTTTTATTTTGTAGGAATGCAACACATGCAAAGACGAGTATTTCAACCTGCAAACCGAGAATCCCGAGGGCTGCTCCAAATGCTACTGCTTCGGGAAGACCACGCGATGCTCCAGTTCCTACCTCGCCTGGGTCTCTGTGAGTATACTGCTCTTAAGGAAACAGAACCATCTCTATATAAATCTTAGCTGAAGTCTAATAATTTGCAATTTACTGTGTTGTACCTGACCACTCTCAGCAGATCCAGTCTGGATCTAGAGAGAGTGATCCGTTAAATCACACTTAGGAAGAACATTTCAATTCAGGGGTCAAAAATTGTCTGAGGTAGTATATACACCCTTAACATTATACAGAAAACACAACTTGAGACAAATCATCATCATCTACATCATTTCAGCCGTAGGACGCCCACTGCTGGACATAGGACCCTTACGGAAGAGTTGTTGTCATACTCACCACGCGGGTTAGCGAGCGCTAGAGTATTTAGACGCGGAAGACGCTGCTGTCCATCTTTCGGAGGTATCCCTTAGCAGACTCTTACTGCGTACACGGGCAAGGGGGGTCAACACTCTACCGCCGACACCCCACAGCAGCCGAAACAAATAGCAGCAGAAAATTAATTAATGTATTGTTCTCCTCAGATCGACGGCATGACAGACTGGTACCTGGCGAACATCGAAGCTAACAAGACCCTGAGCGTATTCCCGCGCGCGTCTCTGCCCGAGTTCATCAACGATACCGTCATAGTCGCTAATTTGGAGGGCGAAGGAAGCGCACAGAAGGTCGTCTACTTCGGTGCTCCAGACTACTATCTTGGTGATTATGAAACTCGGATACTCATTCGTTTATTTCCACAGTTTATAATTGCAAAACATAGACACGTCTACTTACAATATAAAAAAATAACATTATACAAGGTGTAAAAGGACAAGTACCGAAAATTTCGGGAGGTCAATGTACTCGTCAATATGAACAACTTTTACTAAGGAACTTTTGCTGTAAAAAATGTAAAGAAACATCTGTTCCATATATTTTAGTAAAGTAGGCATTGTACTTTTGTATGGAACAGCTGTTTCTTCACATTTTTTTACAGCGAAAGTTCCTCAGTAAAAGTTGTTCATATTGATGAGTACATTGACCCCCCGAAGTTTTTGGTAGTCGTCCTTTTACATCCTGTATATATGCAATCGTTGGTCTACTGGAAGGGAAATACAAACAATAAACAATAACTTTTAAAACCCTTTTATTAGCTTCACTGTTTATTTGTTTTTTATCTTCATTTATTCCCAATATAAAAAAATAACAAAAATTAGCATCAAGTAACCACTTGGCCAATGGTAATCACTCCTGTCTAGGTTCTCATAGGCCATGGATTTACAAGAATGATGAGATCATGAGGTTGAAAGCATTAATTGGCTTAGTACCCGGCTGACACGTAAGAGGGTTCGATTCGAGGACAAAGGCTCACTCTTTTCTCATGGCCAAGTACTAATCATGAGGCCTCCCTCGGGGTAGGGATGTTGCTATACTTGCCACGCTTGGCAGGCGGGTTGCTGTAGGGTGCCGGTAGTAGGGTTGCCCCTTCCCTCTTGCCCGAGGACGATACCTCCGGAAGATGGGCAGCCGCGTCTTAACGTGTATCAACATCCTGTACTGCGCTCGCCAGCCCGTCTGCCAAGCGTGCCGAGTATGGCAACATCCCTACCTCGAGGGAGTATGTACTCATGATTAGTACTTGGCCGTGAGGAAAGAGTGAGCCTTTGTCCAGCAGTGGACGTCCTACGGCTTAGACGATGATGATGATAAAAGCAAACATAAGATTGAACCCTCTCTTGCGTGTCAGCCGGTTACTAAGCCAATGTCACCACGGAGGTCGTTTCTATAAATTGGTATGTTTCAGGCAAACGTTTGACGTCATACGGCGGCTACCTCACATACTCTGTGCAATACAGCGCGCACAGCGATGGACGCGCCATACCCGCTGCCGACGTCATCATTGGAGGACCTAACGGGTAAATAGATAGCAGCGCATACAAATATACAAGTCCAGCTGTACGAGGTTGTACAAAGAATCAGGTTTTCTTGAGATATTTATTTTTATTTGATTAGGTTAATGAGAAGCTTTAATACAAACAGATGTGCCTCGTAGGTACGCAGGAAATAAAGGACCGTGTTACATGAATGGTGTAGTGAGTCGTGATTGGTTGAATGAGTGATTGATTGATGAGTGAGTGACGCCGGTGACCTCAGAGGCTGTAATATACGATGTATGTGTGCTGTGCGTGTGAGTTGGCTTGCGTAAGTTTTCGTTGACATTGACATTTAAATGACACTTGTTGACGTTGACAGTAGATGAAACTGGCGCAAACACTAGCTGTCCCGTGCAACTTCGTCTGCTGCCTAAGAAAGAGACTGGGTTGTAGGCACATAGAATACAATTGTAAAGGTTCCACGAACCACTTTAGAACCATTGAACAAAGTTTGTAAAATTTTAGTCAAGATGTGCGCCCGCACATCATTCCGTATAATATTCTAAGATATTCCTTGAATTCAAATGATTTGAAAGGCAATTCACAGTAGAACACACAGAGTAACAGTCCCGAATACTGTACCATATCCCTCATTTCAGATATCTAGTCCACAACAGCGTGGAGCAGCCGCCCACAGACGAAGTATGGACGCACCAGGTGCGACTTACTGAGGACGAGTTCAGGACGCTAGACGGCGCGCCCGTCTCGCGCGAACAAATGATGAACACGTTGGTCGAAGTCTCCAGCATCTACATCAGAGCCACGTACTGGGACCAGGCGATTGCGACTAAGTATGTAACGCCTACGGGTATTGCTCTATTATACTTATATTATAGCTAGCAGACGTAGCGTGCACGCACAAAATGACTAGGATGGTGGTAGGCGGGCCCGCCTCGCGCGAACAAATGATGGACACACTAGTCGACGTCCCATCTACATCAGAGTTACTTATTGAGACCTGGCAATTGCCACAAAGTATATTATTATGTCCTGAATGTAAATGATAAATAATGTACGTATGCCTATTATATTCAATGAGTTCCCTGTTTGTTCATGGATCCACGAACCAAAGCTACTGTTGGGCGACAGCTGAAACAAATAATTTAATAGAAATAAAGTCTTAGCTGCTGTGTCCCTTTTCACTCATTTATGACTTATATCTGCATGCTGTAACAGAATAACTACTATGTGAAAAGATACACTTCTATCGTATCTTCTTAACCTAACCCTTCTCTCTCTAGGCTGATAGCCGCATCACTCGATATTGGAATCGAAGCGTTTGTCGAGGAGGACTCTAACAGGCGCGCGACGTCCGTCGAGGAGTGCCAATGCCCGCCGGCCTACCGCGGCATGTCGTGCGAGCAATGTGCCGAGGGCCACTACCGCCTGCCGTCCGGACACTGCGTGCCTTGCCAGTGCAACGGGCATACGAGGCAGTGCGACGTCAACACTGGCGTCTGTCTCGTGAGTGGTTTTCTTAGAATATACTTATAACCAGCGATCCGTCCCAGGTTCGCACGAGTCGTCGATTAATGTCGTTCGAGCAATGCGCCGGGGGCCACTACCGCATTAGTAACCGCTCATTCTAAAAATCTATTGCGACGATCTCCTGCGAAGGGGATTATTGGACTTTTGGTCCAAAAGTCCCCTTCCTTACTCTTAAAGGGGATTTCTAGACAAAAGTTCCAAAATCCTCTTATGCATAACACGTAATGGTACCGCATGTGGTATTGGTAACCACGTAAAAGTACAATCATCATCATTTCAGCCGTAAGACGTCCACTACTGAACACAGGCCTCCCT
Source organism: Pasiphila rectangulata (assembly GCA_963082625.1). Classification (NCBI taxonomy): domain Eukaryota; kingdom Metazoa; phylum Arthropoda; class Insecta; order Lepidoptera; family Geometridae; genus Pasiphila; species Pasiphila rectangulata. The sequence continues at coordinate 20,080,690 of OY720236.1, read as the reverse complement.
CATGGATCTTCATGAGGGGTAAGTTGCCATACTCAGCACGCTTGGCAGGCGGGTTGGCGAGCGCAGTACGGGATGTTGATACACGGAATGACGCTGCTGCCCATCTTCCGGAGGTATCCCTTTGCAGGCTCTTACTGCTTCCACGGGCATGAGAGGAGGGGTAACATTCTACTGCCGGTACCCCACGGCGGTACAATAGTGACCTTTATTACTTATTATCAATAAATTACTATTATGCATTCTCCTCTACCTTCATCATCCGCACTGCTAAGGTTCGGACATCGCTGCCGGCTTCTGCCCCGAAAATCTACAACTCTCTTCAAGTCAAGAGTGAATAGGTGTAATTCTAGACCTCTGCGCTCCAATATCGGCCACATCGTCGCTTACCATCAGATGAAATTGTCAAACAAAGGTCTGCCTGCACTGAACAATGATGATGACCTATCAATAATCAGGTGTCGCTTTAAACACTTGGTGCAGCATTATTTATTTGTTTTAGGATTGTATCGACAGCACCATGGGCGACCATTGCGAGTTCTGCATTACCGGCTACCACGGCGAGGCGACGCAAGGCACGCCCGTTGACTGCCTCATCTGCGCCTGCCCCATGCCTTACGTGTCCAACAAGTTAGTACTATAGTTTGTCGTTTTTATAACATAAGTTAAACCACAATTATACTTCAGCCAAGTTCGATGTAGAATGTTTGTAATCAAGCCGTCACAGTTACAACGGAATTGCTTTCTAAGGTTAGTAATTTGTATTGAAGGGTCACAAATCCCCAGTCATTGACAAATACATATAAAAACCATCAGAAAGAAAAGTTTTTTTACAAACATCCTACATAGAATTCGGCTGAAGTATAGTTAGAACACTTTAAATAAATGAAAAACCTTATCAAAAGTTTACGATTCCGGTGGGGTTCGAACCCACATCCGTTTAATCGATCCTTGATGCTTCCTAAACTACGGAACCCGTGTCGGGTTACGTCGAAAGTCTTGAAAAGGTCATATGGGTTGAGCACCGATAGAGTGCCATCTACAGGTAACAGCTAGAGTTCTCCTATTCCTACAAATTACAGAAGAAGCTTTAGCGATATCTCTTGTCATCGTTGCTGAATGCAACTTCGGACAATGAACAGGTGTACTCCAGCAGTTACCTGTAGATGTCGCTCTATCGTTGCCCAACTGATATGACCTTATCAAGTCATCAAATCATTCAGCCGTAAAACGTCAACTACTGAACACTGGTCTCCCTCATGAATCTACATGTTGGTAGTTGCCATACTCATCACGCTTGGCGGGTGGGTTGGCGAGCGCAGTGCGGGATGTTGATACACGGGAAGACGCTTCTGCCCATCTTCCAGAGGTATCCCTTAGCAGGCTCTTACTGCATTCACGGGCGTGAGTGGAGGGTCAACATTGTATTGCCGGGACCCCACGGCCTATCAAGCATTTCGACGTAACCGTAACTTAGAAGTTAGTACTACCCTCTCAATATTTAGGAATATCAAGCAGTTAACGACACTTTCGTTTCAGCTTTGCCGTCGGCTGCGAGTTGAGTGAGAACGGCTCACTGATCGCCTGCCAGTGCAAGGAGGGATACGCGGGCGCGCGCTGCGAATACTGCGCCGCCGGCTTCTATGGCGAGCCCGAGAGGATCGGTCAGTTATACCACCGCACCAGCTTCCACTATCCGTCACACTGACACGTTATAGACAGACGGACAGTTCTCTGATCGCCTGCGAGGATGGAGCGTCACCGCCGGCATCATCCTTGCGCTACTATTCGGCTGGCCCCTAATGGTAGAATCACAGACACGGTATAACAGACGAACGACTCACTAATCGCCTGCCAGTGCAGGCAGTCCGCCGGCGAACCCGAGAGAATCGGTCAGTTATACCATCACACTAGCTTCCACTATCCGTCACACTGATACCACCACAGACACGTTATAGACAGAGGGACAATTCTCTGATCGCCTGCGAGGATGCAGGGTCACCGCGGGCACCATCCTTGCGCTACCATTCGGCTGGCCCCTGACGGTAGAATCACAGACACGGTATAACAGACGAACGACTCACTGATCGCCTGCCGGTGCAAGGGACTACCGGCGAGCCCGAGAGAATCGGTCAGTTATACCATCACACTAGGTTCCACTACCATTTCACTCCAGCCTTAACGATAGAAACACAGGTTAATGAAAAATTCTAAACAAAAAATTTTATGTTAAGCGAGCGGTCAGTCAGACCTATCCTTTTATCTAACTTAAGGCCATTGTAGCTCCGATCCACCGTCGAGCGACCTTATTAGGTCGATTTTAAAATAGCGCGTCTTTCAAATACCTGGAACGAGCTTCGATGCGCGAAATTGCGAAAAATGTAAAAGACGGTGAACCAGCCTCCCTTTTTTCTCCTGCCCTTACCACACCATGTTGGGGCGCAACATGTGTTTTCTTCCATTCTCCCCCATCCCTCCTCAGTCACATCTTTTTACACAATTTTCACGCAGCCCATCCGTAGTTTTTAGGTAGCTCTGCTACTATACTTCTACTTTGATTATTTTGTTTTGTTTTTAAATATATTATATGTATTTTTTATTTCTTTCTCCTGTTTATTGTGTATTGATTTGCGCTGTAGAATATTTTATTGTTTGTCGTCGATTCCCTTCCCTGAACTACCACTATCATTCCCTTTCCTGTCCATCTGCGGTCGTGAAAGCCCTCAGGTGCTACACAATGCTGGTCATTTCACCCGCCCTGTCCGCATTATCGTCTAAATTTATTCCTACTTGTTTTCCCGCTTTGTTAGCTTATAGTTCTGTTTGTGTGCACGTGGCAAATGAATGTTGCATCTATCTGTGTGCTGAACGGTCGGTTTCCACTGTCAGGCGACTACTGCAAGCCGTGCAACTGTTCCGGCAACATAAACCCGCACGACCCGAGCTCGTGCGACAGCATCACCGGCGACTGCCTCAAGTGCGTCAACAACACGGCCGGCGCGGCCTGCAACCTCTGCGCGCCGGGCTTCTTCGGCGACGCCATCTTTAGCAAGAACTGCACCGGTGCGTACTCGTCGACTTACCCGTAGGACGCGTCAACCTCCTTCATTTATTTTGTCTAAACAACAATACTCATCTTACCCGTATGACGTCAACGGCTGGACATAGACCTCCCTCGTCGAGGACATACTCAATAGAGAGGAATGTCATTTATTTTGTCTTAACAACAATACTGATCATGGTGGTTGCCATACTCACGACGCTTGGCAGGCGTGTTGGCGAGCTGCGATGTTGATTATGATACACGGAACGACGCTGCTGCCATCTTCCGGATGTATCGCATGGCAGATTCTTTCTGCATCCACACGCAATAGAGGAGGGGCAATATTCTATTGTGTACTAGCAAATATCAACCATCTCAGGTGTCAACCCTCAGACTTCAGCAAAATTGAATATTTCCCACGTTTTAGGGGAAAATGGCAAAGACGGTTAAACATATAAAAAATACACCGAGATAATGATACAGAAAATTCTGAAATAATTATTAACTTGGGAGTCCCCATACACGTAAGATGGGGATGAACTTTTTTTATTAATTTAGGGGTTGCGAAGAAAATGTTTCGATTTAGGGTTTCGTTTGCGAAGTATATTTTTTTTTACTCTTTTGAAGCGGGGAAGAGGTCTCTCCTTCCCCAATCAAAAATCTGAACAGCTTGCTTTTGCTTTACAAATCTGAAAAAAAAAAATACCATATAGCTCTCTAGGAAAACTAACGGAAGTTCTTAACACACTTATGCTATTTAATGTTCCAGCGTGCGTGTGCGATGAATTCGGCATGGAACACTGCGACCCGTTCACTGGTACCTGCGTGTGCCGTCAGGGAGTGGTCGGCGACCATTGCGACCTGTGCGCGGCCGACCACTGGGGCCTCGCCTCGGGCCAGGGCTGCACGCGGTGCGACTGCGGGCTCGCCTCAGGCTCTACGCAGTGCGACGGCAATACGGGACAGTGCAGGTAATGTGCTGGTCGACCATTGACCCTGTGCGCGGCCGACCACAGGGACCACACAGTGGTTTATTTATTTATTTACTTTAATTAAAACGGCACAACCAATTACATTATTTGTCATTGTGGTGGTTCCTACAAAGCGCAAAGAGGTCGATGAACTTGATGTGTGCATTACGCAGATTGGCGGACAGAAGCCCTAGACCATCAAAGCTTTTATGAGATCCCTGCGATTAAATCATGACAGGAATAGCCTAAGATACATCTAACCTTTACGAATGTTACAGATGCGCAACAGGCGTCACCGGTAGACATTGCGAACAGTGTGCGGCCGGGTATTGGAACTACACGAAGGACGGATGCGACCGTGAGTAACATATTCTTCCTTGTTGGACGACATATTTAGCTAGACAACTATCTGTAGCAAACATTTGACCCCCGTCTCATCAACGCAGCCTTAGGACTGATGTCCACGTCCACTGTTGGACATAGACCCTCATCGATTACCAAGATCATTAGGGGGTTGTTCCCATACTCGCCACGCTTGGCAGGCGGTTAAGCCAAGCTCAGACAGAAGCCCTTCATCCGGGGATATTCCCAGATTCTTAGTGCATCCACGGGCAAGAGAGGACAGGATACATTCTACTGCCGGCACCCCACAGTGTTGACACAATTGCATAAAATGCATCCTTACTGACTCACGCATACAGAGGCACTCTCACGCACACCAAGCCATCGAGCTAAAATTCTATACAGAAATAAAATGTCCGAGCCAAAACCCGGCGCAAATTGTGGTCTAACGAAAACCTACGTAGTGGATTTATACACAACGTTTTTACATATTTTGAATTAATTATACATAATAATACCATGTACAGTACAATACCAAATGCATTAATTTTTGTTTTTCAAAACTACAAGTAGATAAGTCGAAAACGTTTTATTATTTTAGAGTCAGTTTATATGTCATCCTGAAACCTAGTTAAGTTAATTTTAGTTATTTTTGTTTTTATTTTTTTCTGTATGATTTACACAATAAAGAGTTTATCTATCTATCTATCTAGTTGCCCATTTTAAATATTGGTAAAACAATTTTTGAAATCAGGTGTTTAAACACCTGATTCCGGAGTCCTTTTAGGTAAATGTAATTTCACAAAGTGATATTTCACCTCTTAAAATGTTTGTATAAATAGCGTCTCCACTGCTGCCTTGTTCCCTGTTCGTACGCATGCTATTGAGTGAATTATGATTAGCAACCAGTAAATGTCACTGTGCGTTCACAATAAAATTATATTAAAATAATACGCCGTAAATATATAATAAAATTATATTTACGGCGCTGCGACATTTTTTCAGTGTTAGAGTTAGAGATTGTTATTCTATAGGATTTTAGCTCGACCATTTCGCGTTCGAATAACGCTATCTCTGTTAGGCAACAGAGATAGCGATATTCGAACGCGAGGCGAATCTAACTAGCCGAGCGATTGACGGCGGATTCTAAAGGCCTCTGTGTGTCTACCATGAGTTGTCAGTTGTTGCTGTTAGATCGCCTGACGTTATTACAGTAGTAATAGTACGTTACTATGACATCTGTCAGATTTGTAACTCATGGTATCAATCTAAGCAAATAAAGCCCAAACTACAGCCGCTGTAGTATAATTTACTGCGTATTTTAGTACCAAACTAAGCACTAGAGCCGCTGTAAAAGTATTTATACATTCTTATAACTACAGCCGCCAGCGAGTGTAGATTGTGAAAACTCATGGTAGACCTCCTGTTTCCGCAGATTGCAACTGCAACACCGGCTACTCGGTTGGCTTCATGTGCAACGCGAGCGGGCAGTGCGCCTGCCTGCCGGGCGTCGTCGGCGAGAAGTGCGACCGCTGCCCTGAAAGGTAAACTAGAAATCATCATTTCATCATTTCAGCCGTAGAACGTCCACCACTGAACACGGACCTCCCTCATGGATCTCCGTGAGGGGTAGTCGCCATACTCACCACGTTTGGCAGGCGGGTTGCCCAGCGCAGTACGACAAAACGCTGCTGCCCATCTTCCGGAGTATCCCTTAGCAGGCTCTTACTTCATCCATTTCATATATAAAATAAATAAATAAATAATGCTGGACAAATCACACAGCATCATCTAGCCCCAAGCTAAGCAGAGCTTGTGTTATGGGTACTAGATGACTGATATACTTAATACATTATACTACATAGATAGATATTTTTATTATATATAGAAAAACACCCAGAACACCCTGAACAAATATCTGCAGATCGTACAGACATTTGTCCCGAGGCGGGAATCGAACCCGCAACCCCTTGCGTCGCAGGCGGACCTTCGCCCGCTGCGCCACAGAGCTCGTCAAATATTATAAATATTTTATTTTGCTAACATGTACACATATTTTACAGCTTAGATCTTATAATTAGCCTTAAGAAAGTACATATATGCACCCTGCAAGGGCACTATAAATTTAGTTAGGGCCTTTATATACATATTTAGATATTTTAAAAAGATCAGTTCAAAGAAAGAAAATAAATATTTATTTATTTATTTACTTTAATTATAACGGTACAAAACCAATTACAATAATTAAAGACAAAAACTAAAATGAACAGAATTAAAAGTAAAATAATAATCATAATTTTTCATAATAATAATATTAATAAAAAAATATAACAATTGAAAAAAAAGGTAATCATCCATCCTTCTCACAGAAACACTCTGACAATATATCCAGCCATCCATCCGCAAACAAATCACATTCAGGATTGACTATTAAAAAAATATGTAAAATAATAATAAATAATATCTAAATAAATAATTATGTCAAACATGCCATATCAATAGAATAAATTCACAAATTAATTTACAAAATGACTGTCAATTGAATTTTCAAAGTTCTTTGACCATTATAATGCTAAATGATCCCTGCGTAACATAGGCTATATTTAATTCCCGTATTCCCACGGGAACGGGAACTACGCGGGTAAAAACTGCAGAGTGCGGCTAGTTTATTATACCTTTGTTTTTGTTACCTGGCAGACTAAATATTAGGTCATTACATAATATTTACGAAACGACAAAACGAAAAAGAACCAATTTCATATTGTGAAATTGGCGTTTTGTCGTAGATAGCAATGGTAAAAAACTGACTTTATGTTCCTCTCATACAACGCCAATTTCATATGTAACGACCTAATATAATTTTGATTGTTCCTATAGATGGGTCCTGCTGCCTCACGAAGGTTGTCTGGAATGCGACTCTTGTACGGACGCCCTCATCTTCTCCGTGCAGAACATGTCCTATCTGCTGGCTAACGAAACTGCCCAGTTTAAGGTAAGCTTTTTTTTATTTAAGACAAAAAAACAAGATATAAGATGGGGATAAATTTGTTACAATCCTTAAATGCAACTAGAAAACATTAACTTCTTAGGAACAAAATCATCTTTATACAAAATAAAAGGTAGCTTTTAATCCTCAAGGATATTTTTTTCTCCATCCAGTATAGAATACAAGTTAGTGAAATAAAAAAAGTTGCTACACTGTATTATGTCAATAAAATACCTTTTTACTTTCGTGCGCGAGTCGCATTTGGCCGATCTTCTTGTTACTGAGGCGGCTAACTGATCCTTCATTTGCAGGACAAAGCGGACTCGTTCTTCACGACGCAGCGGCTGACGTACATCGCGGACCAGACGCAGCAGCTGGGGCCGCGCGTGGCAGAGCTGCGGAACGTGGACGTCGCCGACGCCGTCGCCGCCGTCAAGGGGCTGGAGACCAGCGCCAAGAACCTGCTGAGATCTGTACGTTACATATTCTGCTAGTCACTTACCTTGTTAGCTTCTGACGTCACACACAGTAGCCACGGCCGTTATCAGCTACGGAACTTGGTGTGCCACCTAGGGACTGGAGACCGGCGCCAAGAACCTGCTGAGATCTGTACGTTACATATTCTGCTAGTCACTTACCTTGTTAGCTTCTGACGTCACACACAGTAGCCACGGCCGGTATCAGCTACGGAACTTGGTGTGCCACCTAGGGACTGGAGACCGGCGCCAAGAACCTGCTGAGATCTGTACGTTACTTATTCTGCACGCAATAGCCAGGACCGCGCGTTGGACACGCAATAGCCAGGACTGCTCGTTGTCTAGCTACGGAACGGGGGGTGCCGTCGTCAAGGCGCTGGAGACCAGCGCCAGAAACCTGCTGAGATCTGTACGTCACTTATCTTGCTGGCTTCCGACGTCACACGTAATAGCCACGGCCGTTATCAGCTACTGAACTTGGTGTGCCACCCAGGGACTGGAGACCAGCGTTAAGAACCTGCTGAGATCTGTACGTTACTTTGCTAGCTTCTGACATCACACGCAATAGCCGGGACCGCGCGTTGTCTGATTACGAAACGTGGTGTGCCGCCTAGGGACTGGAGACCAGTGCCATAAATCTGCTAAGGTCTGTACGTTACTAGCTTGTGACTTCACACGCAGTAGCTAGGACCGCGCGTTGTCTTGCTACAGAACGTGGTGTGCCGGCGTCTAGGGACTGTAGACCAGTACTTTGGTACAGGTCTACAGTCCCTAGACGCCGGCACACCACGTCACGTCACGTACACAAAATCCTGAAAATTTAAAGTCAATAAGTGTTTTAGTGCACAAAAGCTACTTTGAAATACAGTTCCAGCTACTAAACCTAAACCTTAAACTGCATTTTAAATATATGTAATGCTGTTTTGTGATAAATTTCCCCCAGAAAAAGGAGAATAAGCCAAACACTAATATAATAAACTCTCCAGGCGGAGTTCGCAGCAACGGATGGCGACAAGCAGATCGGCCGCGCGGCCCGCCTCGCCTCCGACGCGGACGCGACGTTAGCGTCCGTCCGGGACTCCAGTCAGAAGGCCAAGGACGCCGTCACCCATGTCTCTGAACTAGCCACGGGACTGGAGCTGAGCCAGCAGCCGAAGGTCGACAGCTCCCTCACAGAAGCCACTCAGATCAAGACTGACATCGCAGGTAAGTACTAGCTCCGTAAGAATGCGTCTAACCCCGGTACTCAAACAGAAGGCCAAGGACTCAGTCACAGACGTCTTGGGGCTGAGAAGAGAATAATCCTAATCCTAGTCAACGCATAAAGGTATTTGAGCAGCGAGTGGGGGAATCGTGCACACACACAATTCGTGTTTTCCTCTTCTCTCCTCCAATCTCTCTCTCTGCTTCTCTCTCTCTCTCTCGGCTGCTGTTAGATATGTCTAACAGCAGCCGAGAGAGAGAGAGGCTTCCCTCATAAATCGCCAAATACTGATCTTGTGGTGAGTACGGAAACACCCCCTGTGTTTCCGTACTCACCACGCTTGGCAGGCGGGTTGGCGATTGAAGTATGGGATGTTGATACACAGAATGACGCCTCTGCCCATTTTCTAAAGATATCCTTTTGCAAATTCTCGCCGCAAGAAAGGAGGGGCAACATTCTGCCGGCACCCACGTTCCGACAGATCTGTCAATTCCTCTACTTACCCGTTGAGTGTTTTACGTACATACGAAAGTACGTTAAGTCAATCAATAACTAATACGTATTGGAATCTCATCAAAGACTCATATCTTCATCCTCAGAGAAAGACCTGACTCCGAAGATGCTGCAAGCTGAAGCGGCGTTCGTGAACGCAACCAAACAGATCGAGAGGATGAATGTGTTCGTGCAACCCGTCAACAAGCAGGCGAAGGTATATTTTCGTGACTTTTCAAGTTTCATTTCACGCAAGTTAAAAGGAAAGTTTATGATTTGGCGGATTCCTGTGCATATAGCATTCGTCTTTTATACCTCATGAATCCAGATTCGTGCCGATTTCAATCATTCGTGATTATTGGAAAGGTTCGACCCGAATATAAGCAACATTTTTATCATTTCCTTATCTATCAGCTGCTTGTTATATTATAAATCGTATATGTTACAGCAATTCGAGAGTCTGGTCAACTCCACTCGCGAACTGAAGGATAAGCTGGATGAGATGCTCCAATACACAGAACAGGCGCAGAAGACAGCGGACACCGCCGAGAAACTCAACTCAAATAACAGGTAATAAAGATCACATTCTCACTTCTACTGACAAACGAAAAGGGTAATTTTCACTTTAGACTTTGTCCAGACAAATTTTCACTTGTTTCTTTTATGCACGCGATGTATTGCGGTACCCAGTAGATCGCTATTTTTGCGCAAAACGATGTGCGGTGTTTTTTGTACCCCTTCTGAACCGAAAAAGCCGTGTTGGCCGAGTGGTATGTACCCGACTTTCAATCCGAAGGTCGGGGGTTCGATGCCGGCTGTACACCAATACATTTTTCTTTGTTCAAAAATGTATTTGCACCTTTTACACGTGCTTTAACGTTGAAGGAAAACATCTTGAGGAAACCCGCGGCTCAGTCAGCTTCAGACGCATTGACCTGTTCTTTCCTCGATGGTATGGATGCTGGCCAGGCATCTAATAATATACACGCTGCGTCCCGTACAGCTCGAATAACAGCAGCTGAAGCTGTATAAATCATCTATCATCTACAACAGATGTTTTTTTTTCTGTACGGATAGGTGTTGTACACGCAAACAGTACACAATTTGTGCCTTTTATCTTATGTAGAGAATTTTAATTCGTTTCCAAATGTGTTGGAGAGTCCGCGCCACCACTGAAGTGTATATTTATTTATTTATTTACTAGCTGTCCCGGAGAACTTCATATCGCACCTACTACTACCACTACTTACAACTTACCCTACAACTACTACGCTACAACTAACGCTGAAACATGTGCTCAATATTTTTTTTAGTTATCTAACTATTTATGTGAAATTTCATATAAATCAAGTGGAATAAAATATACCCCAACAAATTTTCATCCTCTATATTTTCACTAAGGGGATTATTTTTGAGGAATTCTGATACACTGGTTCATTAAGTTTTAAATTATAATATTTATATACAAAATTTTCAGTTTTTCTAGTGAAAAATAACAAATTTTTTCAACTTTCATCCCCTATTTTAACCATTTGATTTAATTTACGCAACGAAAAGTAGCCTAGTAGCTACCTCCCCATCAATTTTCAGCCAAATCGGTTCAGCCATTCTTGAGTTATAAATGTAAAAAAAAATATAAGTGAAAACTAACACGACTTTCTTTTATACTATTGATTTATTTGAGCCACCAACAGAAGATACACAAAGAAATATTACAAAAGTAAAAACAATAAAAAGCATGGGCTAGTGCTCTTCCAATAATAATTACAGGCAGCTACATCTAGGTTACAAATTATAGGTTCTTAAGTTGCCATAGCAAAAGTTAACATATAAGCAGTTATTTAAGTATTGGTACTAATATAGAATTTTTAAACATAGGTAAAAAATACATTTGTTACGGCAAAAACGGGAACAAAGTCTATATGTAGTTCTATGATGGCAGCGCTGCTTCTAGCGGACTTCAGTGGTGGCGCAACATAGTGACAATTGTAAACCTAAATTAATTATAAACCTTATTCGATTTGCAGAGAGTCTAAAGTCGGCACAAAAGTGATGTCGGTAACCAAATTGAATTCAGAGGCGATGAACGATATCATAGATACGGCGTACGACATTGGAAACGCGACTTACAACATTATCGTTGGAGGCAAAACCGCCGCCAAGTCTCCCAAGTAAGTACGGTTTTACGAATTAAATTGCTCGGCTGATGACCTCCATATCATGGCTGGTACTTTTTCCTTCTGAAGTCTGTACGCGAAGCTAGTAAGCATGAACACATATCCAATAGAGGGGAAATAAGGTCATATGTATGCCGAAACACATAGGTAAGTGCTTTGCACTAATGCAATGACAACTGTCTCTCGCCTTTGACAGTATACTCTAGTTACTTGCTCTGTGTACAGCGCCAACAGCAGTCCTGTGTACTTTTCCGTAAAATTATGAATTATTTTTGGCGGAATTGTTGTTTAGACAAAATAAATGACATTTCCTCTCTGTTGGGTATGTCCTCGATACTAGTAAGTGAATGGAAGAAGGAAAACTGTTCCTTCCCTTCGCTTGAGACCTTCTTCATCCAATCACTTGCTATTCCTATTATTTTTATTTGTCCGGACGCTCCAATTTTTGTAGTTCCGTAGTACAAACAAGGAACCCTTAGGCCTATATTTCACCGGGACACCATGGCGGCGCAACCAGTCGCCGCTACCATCAAAATGTATACAGCTCTATTATAGAGTGTTACTCACCTGGTGTCCGTTTGGTTGCGCAACCAATTTGGCGGCGCGACCAGCTCAAACGCATGCATAGAATGTTACTGGTCGCGCCGCCACGCTGGTCGCGCCACCACTTAATCTCTTCGAGGTCCATTTTGATACTGTCTAAATGTGGTGTGGCGACTCTGGTGTCTGTATGGTGTCTAGTTTGGTAGCTTACGGACACCACGGTGACACGACTGGTTGCGCCGCCTTGGTGTCCCGGTGAAATATAGCCCTTATAGTTTCGCTTTGTCTGTTTCCCAATATTAAAATTTCTTACATTTATAAACACATACAAGGTGTGAAGTGTTGTGTCGATGTTAATTCGTGTTATTTTCGCTAGTGCGGCGTCCGACGTCGAAGACAGAATCGGGCAGTTGGAACTGCGGTTGTCGAGCCTGTCGAACGAACTGCCCGACTTACACGCCCTTCTCGACTCCGCCAAAGAACACACGTACTCGCTCAGAGAACGGGTAAGTTACGGGTGGCTGAAGTATAGTAAAATAATTGGCTTTTACTATGCGTATTATAAGAATATATTTATTTCACAACAAATTTAGGCACAAACTTAAATTAACAGTATACACTTACGTACTAAATAAACACTTTATTTTGTTAGTGTCATAAAAAGCGTACGGCTGAAATGGTGAAATAAATAAAATTGTCTTAGAAGTCGTAGTAGGCTAAGCATTTGAAGAGTTATTTTCCCTCCAGGCGGACAATCTACGCGCTCTAGCCGAGAGAGAGAACAACAACACTCGCACACAGCACGCGTATACGGCCGCGTCCGCCTACTCGTCCATCGTGCAAGAGATCGGCGACGCCAAGATGGCGGCCGACGACGCCGAGGCGGCCGTACAGAACGCTACTGCCACCGTAAGTACCTACCCTTCACATTAAGTAAGATAATGATAAGATAAATATTTATTTAAAACAAGGATACAAAAATCACTTAGTAACTAATGAGACGATGTTGATCGCAAAGTGTTAAACTGTGTCGCAACCAAGAACGCCCTCGCATTGACGACATCTATGGCGCAGCGGGCGAAGAGAAGTAACCTTTACCTGGCGGAGTCTGTAGGATAGGCAAATACAGCAGGGGTTTGTTTGGGCTCATTGGAATAGACTCAATAAATAAGTTTTGGATTGGTATATATTTTTAGTGTGTTTGTATTATAAGTTAATTCAGGTATTATTTTTGGTATAAGATTTATACTAAAAAACTCAAATTTTATTTTATAATCAGTACTTTCCGTATTTGTGTACTGTTGGAACTGTCGTACATAGGTTTCCTAGTGAGGAAACCATCAGAAATTACCTATCACTGAGATACGTCTGGGCAACAACCAAATTGTTGGTGCATACTTAAACTACACAATCTTCTAGATACTTAGAAATAAGAAGTTAATATTGTTTTGGTATCATGTATTTGTTTTTGCTGTAAATAAATGTTTTATTTATTTTATAGACGCATGAAAATGTAAACACATGTTTTTTGCAAATAAATGTCTTTATCTTTAGATGATATCTACTGTTAACTTCCTACTATTATATTTTTCAATACAACTACATGTCAGACCATTGTTTATGCGTAGGGGGTTATTTTATATGAATAGTTGTTTTCACAATAACATCGTTTCCAGAACCACCAGCTAACGGAGCGCGTGACACCGAGCCGGGACCGTTCCGAAGCGCTCCTGAAGCAGGCGTCCCAGGCGGAGGCTGTGGTCGAGCAGGCGCTGAGGGGCAACCTGTCTCGCGCCGAGCAGGCCCTGGCTAACGCCGCGCGCACGCTCAACCTAGCCGATGACGATGATAACGCTATCCTCCTGTAAGTGGGACACCTACTGAATAGTGATGGAAGTAGTCTTGGGTAGAGACCGGTCGAACAGGCGCTGAGGGGAACCTTGACTCCACTAGACCGATGACAACGATAATGCAATACCAGTTTGAGTTCTAACAATCCTACTTATCTTACTCCCTAGTAAATGCAAAATAATGCTGAAACCTTCAGAATGTTGTCGTGTCTACATAGCAGCATCAAGAAAAACAGCTATCAAAATCAAACTCTGGATATCAAATAAAAAAAACATCGCTACTAGAATTTCTCTTGGTCCTGGTAGCATAGTCATAATTGTAACCCACATCAAAAAAGAATAGAGTTACAGAACTAAGATACAGTCTTTCAAACTGTTTCAACTTGTCAGCTTGGTCTTCTTTGTTTAGGTCTCTGCCAACACCGGGGCCGTTCACGCTGCAAGACGAGACGCAAAAGGCCGACAATGTCGACACGACAGTGAAACGCACACTCGAAATCATGTCCCAAATGGGCGCTGATCTGGCGGCCAGTAAGGAATGGGCGCAAACTCTGCCCAAACTCGCGGATGAGGGGCAGAAGATGACATCCAATGTGGAAAGTCTGTGTAAGTAAATCCACGCATCGAATGATAATTTAGAACGTAACTTCTTTGTACAAACGTTTGCCAGTAGATCCAATTAGCAGAGTATTCATAGTAAAATATTACAACGATTTATGCAATGTTGAAATGATTTTTTTTATTTTGAAATGAAATATTTATTTATAGTTCTTCACAAAAAAGGTATTATATATACAAGTAAACTTAATATTATAATTAAAGGTAATACAAAGGACACAAATAAAAATTTTAAATATAGAATACGGGTTGTTATCCTAATCATCATCATTTCAGCCGTAAAACGTCCACTACTGAACACAGGCCTCCCTCATGGGGCCTATCCCCCACGAGGGGCAGTTGCCATACTCGTGGTGAGTATGGCAACTGCCCCTTATGGAGATCCAGCTTGGCAGGCGGGTTGGCGAACGCAGAAAGGGATGTTGATACACGGAAAGACGCTGCTGCCCATCTTCCGGAGGTAGCTCTTAGCAAGCTCTTACTGCATCCACGGGCAAGAGAGGAGGGGCAACATTCTACTGCCGGCACCCCACGGCATCCTAATAATATGAATAAAATAGTTTTACAGTCGAATAAATGACATAGATGGCAAGCACCGGCCGAGCACCCGCACCACGGGTGCTCGGTTTTTGTGGACCAATATAAGTTATGCGGTTATTTCTTACTACTAATACTGATGCTTTTACTGGGCTTGCTAAGCACCTTTACCTTCTCCTAAGCTTAGTCGGTCATACTCGGAGGAATTAACAACAATAACAGATTAACTAATAGTGATAACCCGAGTGACTCTCGCTTTCACATGACTTCAATGTAAGTCAAACAACTACAATATAAATTTATCAACCAATATATGGTTTCCAGTGTCAGACAGAAACAACCAGGCGCCGTCCATAATGTCGACGTACCAGCAAGTGAAAGCGCAACAGGACGAGCTCGAGAACCGGCGCAAGGAAGCCGACGAAAAGCTCAACAAGCTACGGGATCTCATTGAACAGGTGAGGGCGAGACCTACTCAGGAAAACAAAGACTGACGCGCGCTAGCGTTTGCGACCAGACCAAATAAATGCAGTCATTTCTAATCTAATCAGCCCGCTGGAAATGCCTCCTTTTTCTTCCACCTGCCCCGGTCTATACTTCAGCCAAATTCGATTAGAATGTTTGTACGGAAACTTATTTCTCAGTCGCTGGGGATTTGTGTCACCCCTCAATATAAATTACTATTAACTCGACCAATAAACTAACCCTTAGGAAGCAATTCGATTTTAAATGTGACATCTATGGCTGAAGTATACGGCTTCTGTCCGCCAATCTGTGCAATGCACATCCAGTTCGTCCTGTGGGTAATTTTGGTCCACAGACGCCACATGGTTTAAAAAGGAATGTCCTTGCACACCTTTTCTATTCGCTAGTTATCAGTTATCCATATTACTGAATCCACACAGTAAATATACCATTGTTTCCAGGCACGCACAGTAGCAAACAGGATCAAAGTGGGCATGACCTTCGACCGATGGTCGACGCTGCAGCCTCGCTTGCCCGACTCTGTGGACGAGATGGCAACCTCAACGCACGTCTCGGCTTACTTCAGAACTAGGGAGAGGGACGGATTCATATTGTACCTCGGAAACCCGCAGGACACAAAGCTGAGGAGGACTAAGTCGGTGAGTTTGCGTTGAAGCTTCTGGAAGGTTTTCGTACTATATTGACACTGTTTATCATGACTGATGGGCAAAAACTTGCTCACTCGCAGGAAATGTTGCCAAGCTGAGGAGAGGTACTCATAAATTGATAAGTTTGCGTTAAAGTTTCTAGAAGCTTCTGGAGCTTTTATCGAGCTTCACACCTTATGACTCAGAGGCTTGATTATTCACAAAAAACTTTTGCTGTGCTGAGGAGAGCTTAATCGGTGTGTTACCTAGATATTTCTGGTTCGTTCATGTCCGTAAGAGTATGGTAGGCGTACCTATGGCATAGGGAGTACCTATGACCAATGCTATAGATATTATATGTTAGCTATTTAGGTCTGAGCTGAGAAGAGCTAAGTAGGTGAGTTTGGATGATTCTAGAAGCTTATCGAAGTTTTAGAACAGTTTTATTAAAAATATCAGATTGAGGGACTGTGTCACAAAAGTAAAATTAATTCCGATGCCGTCGATTTCAATGTAAAGATTAGGTAGGTCCTAAACTGAAACAATAAAATATTACTTTTTACATGCATTTGCAACAACGTCTAAGTATGTAGGTTACATAGAGGGCGCATAAAATATAGGTCAAGCGACCTCCTGACCTATGAAATTGCATCGCCATCTAGCGTGCACCACAGTGTTGCACATGGCATGGTCTAGATGGCGTGAATTCAAGCTTTCTGTATGACCTTTAATTAACAATGCAAAGCCTCTTACCTACTCGTAATAAATTTCTTCCGTAAAAATGTAAATAAAATTTCTATTAGAAGTCTACAAAACTATGTAGTTTCGATAGAACAGTGACTTTTTGGAAAAAACTCAAAAAGGTGTATGCCAGGTGTGGGGTTCGAACCCACGCTCCCTCTCGGGAACCAGAGCTTAAATCTGGCGCCTTAGACCACTCGGCCAACCTGGCTATGAGAGTTAATGCGAATTTACTGACTACATGCAACTTTTGACCTAGTTTTCGCTGTATGCCTTTGAATGTATGAAACTATGCTCGTGCTGTTTAGTGATTATTGAAATAGAGCAAAATATCCTGCATTAACTGAAATAAACGTTCGCCCAAATGTATTTAAATCTATAGGTATTTTTTTGTTTTGAGCACCAGCTTATTTGAAGTTCTTATTCCATTTAAAAAATGTAACTTCATGCTCGCGAAATCAGAACATGAGTCACTGAACGAACACCGTTCCATATATAAAGTGTTTTTGGCACAATACTGATTAAGTGTGACCATGCAAACATTTAAATCGTAAGATGAGCCCTGACACCAAAAACTGTGGCATTGGCTTTATATGATTTAACAATAATGCCGACGCACGCACACTGTTTTTGCCAATGCCAAAACCATAACTGTTATTGTTACCATTAGCTGTGAACTCATATTGCACGAACTTATGTTAACAAAATAACAACCCAACCCGCCTGCCAAGCGTGGCGAGTATGGCAACAACCCCTCTTGATCAGAACTTTGTGATCAATGAGGGAGAGGCCGTTAACCAACAGTGGACGTCTGACGGCTGGAATGGAAACCAGATGATTGATAGAATACCTCTCGTATTCTATCAATATTCTGGTTTCCATAGTACAAGCTCAGTCAGCTTAGTTTTAGACTAGACGATAGATGATGTGTATACACAGCAATGCCACACACTGTAGTGTCTAATCAGCCTGTATCACCTACAGTCGAGTAAAGGCCTCCTTACTTGTAAACTTTCGCGATCACAACACATTATAAATATACATACATACATTATCAACCGGGCTTTTATCGCTTAAATTACCTTTACTATTTCGCGACGAACTTGCCGATTCAGGCGTGTTCCGGAAGACTTCTCGGGACCATGCCTGGTGCAATCCAGTCGAAACGCCGGCAGGCTGGTTACGCATCTCGCGACAGGTTTGCAACAGGCGTATATCAGGCGATCATCGCTGTCAAATGTAAATTTTTTGTGTCCATTTTGTGATGTTCGATTTACAATAATTGAAGTGTATTGTCGTCAATACTAATATGTTCTGGGAGATAACTCCACATTTAACCGTGTACATTTTGTAAACATTATAAATCAATTTATTTTTGTTTTGTTTATTTCCTTCACATGTTTAGCCAGCAACCAATAACTAGTCAATGTCGTTCCAGGATGACTTCATGGTGGTGGGAGTGCAGAACGGCTATCCGTACCTGGTGATGGACATTGGCGACAGCGCGGAGTCGGGCCGCGAGCCCGCCAGGATCGCCAGCGACAAGTTTGTGGCGGACAACAGATGGTACCAGGTCATTGTGGACAGGTGAGATATTTAAAAAAAATAGCCGTCACGCCTGCAGGGCTAGCATGGCCGGAGATATTTTATCCACGGGGAGAGGACAAAACACTATTCCCCTCTATCAATTTTGTCCACTCTCCGAGCATGGCGACATGGGTGGATAAACTATTCACGGTGAACAAACCAGGGGAAACGCTTGTCCCCGAAAATGTTAAAAAGTGATATAATTCTCTTTCCCCCTGTTGCCGTGCTTTGGCAGGTGGACAAAATAATTTTATCCTTTGTCAGTGGAAATAACCGGTGGACAAAAGTTTTATCCCCAGCCCATGCTAGCCCTGCTGGAAGATGTAAATCATTTTCACCGCATTCGCTACAGTAACCCCAGTAGCTACAGTGGCCCCAGTTGCTCCAGTCGCCACAGTCAACACGATGGTGGGCACGATGGACGAAGAGCAGCCGCCTTAGTACTAACTCGGACATGTCCAAGCGTCGCACGTCACCTCTTGTCTGATCGGCTTAACCCCCGGCAAAAGATGTTTCACATTAATAATATTGAAGTAGGGTACCGGCAGTAGAATGTTACCCCTCTTCTCATGCCCGTGGATGCAGTAAGAGCCTGCTAAGGGATACCTCCGGAAGACGGGCAGCAGCGTCTTTCCAGGTATCAACATCCCGAACTGCGCTCGCCAACCCGCCTGCCAAGCGTGATGAGTATGGCAACTGCCCCTCGTGGAGATCCGTGAATGATGATGATGAAATTAAAAGTACTAACTTTAAAAGAATAACCGTGTTGGCCTAGTGGTATCTACCCCGACTTTCAATGCGAAAGTCGTGTGTGCGATACCGGTGGTGCCGCAACGGATTTTTCTTTCTTGAAAAAAATATGCACATTAACAATGTGCTTTCGTCAACGTGGTCAAGGAAAACATCGTGAGGAAATGCGGATATACCTATCGCCATCTTCCTACCCCCGAAGCTGATTTTGGTCAGCAGGACTAGCATGGTCGGAGATATGTTATCCACGGGGAGAGGATAAAATATTATTCCCCTCTGTCAATTTTGTCCACCCTCCGAGCATGGCGACATGGGTGGATAAACTATTCACGGTGGACAAACCAGGGGAAACGCTTGTCCCCGAAAATGTCAAAAAGTGATATAATTCTCTTTCCCCCTGTTGCCGTGCTTTGGCAGGTGGATAAAATAATTTTATCCTTTGTCAGTGGAAATAACCGGTGGACAAAAGTTTTATCCCCAGCCCATGCTAGCCCTGCTGCACAATATTATATTCCTCCATGCTCCTTTCTTGTTCCTCTATAACTCCCGTCAACTACGTCATTGCAAATGAATATTGATTAATTCCTATCCGTACAGAGTCGGCCGCAACGTGAAACTGAGCATACGAGAGAGCCTCGACAACGGCACAGACTACACCAGCACCAAGGAGGCGGTGCTTCCCGGCCAGCACACCATCTTCAACCTCGACAAGGACAAGTCCAAGTTGTTCGTCGGCGGAGTGCCCTCGGACGCCAAGCTGCAAGGCGTCAGCTTCCCCGCGTTCGAAGGACAGATCGAGGAGCTGGTGATCGGAGACACGCCGGTTGGACTCTGGAACTTCGTCAGCGCTAACAACTTGAAGGGTGCTAGGCAGAGGTGAGTTCATTTGTGCCATATTTGACCTTGAGAAGTTGAAGCTGTTCTTGGGAGTGATTTATACCAAGCTGAAGGCGTCAGCGTCCCCGCATTTGGGGGACAGATCAAGGAGCTGGTTGGCTTCTGGAACTTCTTCAGCGCTAACAACTGAGGCTCGGAAGAGGTAAACTCCTGTCTATTTTGTGCAAATGTATTCTGAAAACCTAGTGCCATCGTCCCCCTTGATAAGCTCAAGTTATTCGTGGGTGGAGGTGCCATCGGATGCAAAGCTGCAAAGCGTGAGCTTTGACGCATTCGTGGGACAGATTACAGAGCTCGTTGTAAAATAAAGATTAAAACACGTTTATTTCGTTACCAAACAAAAAATATACCGTAAAAATTCGTGCGTTCATGAAAACATGGTACAAACGGCCACCACTCACCTGGTCTATCGTGGTATTTACTTGCTCATTATGAAAGCGCAAAGTGGCTGTTTTGTAACGTAAAAATGTTTAAACAAAAATATTAGTAGGAAGTAATATTTTTTTATTTCATAAATATTATGAGTAAAGCGGTATCCATCATCTATCTTTTCCAGAGACAAGCTCATCTCATCTCAGTCTGGTCCTCAAGAGTACCGTTTCAACGGACGCTCACACGTCACAGTGCCCGGCCGGCGGTACCTCACGGAGCAAAAGAACCACGTTCTTCTGTTCTTCAGGACTTACGCTCCAGACGGCCTCATCTATCTAGTCGGAGAGGGCGCTCACTTCTTCTCTATTCAAATGCAAGATGGCCGAGTTTATCTACAGGTACGTCATAGTCAGCGGAACGAAATCACCAACCAGAGTACTGTTCTTCAGGACTTACACTCCGAACGGTCCCTCTCATAGTAGTATACATATTCAGATATATGTCGGCTAGACACCTAGACTCTCTGGATACTGAGAGAATGATATAGGTGCTGATCTGACTTTTTCAAGTAACGACTTAGTTGAAAATTGCCCATGTAGATAATAAATACAGCATGTCGAAGATCTCGAGTTGTTCCATATGATAACGTCGTCGGTGTTATTATAAACCGTATTATATTATAAGAATGTTAATGACACCTAGGAATATATCTAAACCTCCGTGATTCAATTTTGGTCTAATAGCCGGCTGATGCATAAGGGGTTGCGGGTTTGATTCGCGTCTAGAGAAAATTGTTTGCATATCTGCGGTAATTTTTCTATGTATGATAAAACTAAAAGTATTCTACCAATCATCTGGTACCCATAACATACGCTCTGCGGTGCTGTGTGAAGTTTACAGCAATATTTGTCTTGCATATCTGCGGTAATATTTTTATGTATGATAAAACTATAAGTATTCTACCAATCATCTGATACCCATAACACACGCTCTGCTTACTTGCGGACTGGGCGGTGCTGTGTGAAGTTTACAGCAATATTTGTCTAGCATCTTCGGTGTCATTCAAAAGCATTTCATATAACAGGTATCCCTCGGCAACGCGGAAGAGCCGCTAATAATCGGCACCGCGAAATCCTACAACGACGGCAAATGGCACAAGCTCGACGCGGGCCGCCACCTCTCCAAGTGCTCTCTCCGGGTCGACGACGAGATCGTCAAGGGCGAGTCTACATCGGCCGCGACGGAGATAGCCGCGCTGGACGCCATGACCTTCGGAGGAAACAACAAGGGAATCATACAAGTCACGGACAAAGGATTCGACGGGTGCATCCGGCAGATCAGTATTGACGGCACTAATATCGACTTCAGTGATAATGTGGAGTCGATTGGCGTTGCTTATGGATGCCAGGTAAGAATAATTATACAATGAGACGTTATAAGTAATGAAAAATAAAAAAAATATTACTACTGCACCTAATAGATGGAGCTAGTGCGCGGAATAAGCGAGGTAGCAATAGTCCTGTCATCGTCAATTGTGTTTACTAACAGATAAATAGCTATCGGCATCTATAAGTGTTAAGGGGACGTTTATTATGAAAATGCCTCATCATATTTTAGTTATTATGTTATATTTTTTTTGGCACACGAGACGTTTAAGGGTGTCGGGTGCAATGCAGCGTTGCTTACGTGCCTAATAAACGTGATCACTGCGGTATTGCAGTTGTAATATGTACCTACAGGTTACCGTTTTATACTCGTATTCCTAATCTAATATACTTTTCCAGTTTGCATCACTGGTGTCATTCTCCGGTACCGACAGCTACCTCCGCTTCGTAGACATCACCACCGAGAACCTGCAGCTAACGCTCAAGTTCAAGACGTCTCAGCCGGACGGACTTCTGTTCGTGTACGTCAGTCGCACGCAGACCGCCGCCACGCAAGACAGCATCTCACTGTCGCTGATGAAGGGTAAGACGAGACACATAGAACATTACCATCTAGGAACTTATGAGCTAACGCTCAAGTTCAAGACGTCTCAGCCGGACGGACTTCTGTTCGTGTACGTCAGTCGCACGCAGACCGCCGCCACGCAAGACAGCATCTCACTGTCGCTGATGAAGGGTAAGACGAGACACATAGAACATTACCATCTGGGAACTTATGAGCTAACGCTCAAGTTCAAGACGTCTCAGCCGGACGGACTTCTGTTCGTGTACGTCAGTCGCACGCAGACCGCCGCCACGCAAGACAGCATCTCACTGTCGCTGATGAAGGGTAAGACGAGACACATAGAACATTACCATCTAGGAACTTATGAGCTAACGCTCAAGTTCAAGACGTCTCAGCCGGACGGACTTCTGTTCGTGTACGTCAGTCGCACGCAGACCGCCGCCACGCAAGACAGCATCTCACTGTCGCTGATGAAGGGTAAGACGAGACACATAGAACATTACCATCTGGGAACTTATGAGCTAACGCTCAAGTTCAAGACGTCTCAGCCGGACGGACTTCTGTTCGTGTACGTCAGTCGCACGCAGACCGCCGCCACGCAAGACAGCATCTCACTGTCGCTGATGAAGGGTAAGACGAGACACATAGAACATTACCATCTGGGAACTTATGAGCTAACGCTCAAGTTCAAGACGTCTCAGCCGGACGGACTTCTGTTCGTGTACGTCAGTCGCACGCAGACCGCCGCCACGCAAGACAGCATCTCACTGTCGCTGATGAAGGGTAAGACGAGACACATAGAACATTACCATCTGGGAACTTATGAGCTAACGCTCAAGTTCAAGACGTCTCAGCCGGACGGACTTCTGTTCGTGTACGTCAGTCGCACGCAGACCGCCGCCACGCAAGACAGCATCTCACTGTCGCTGATGAAGGGTAAGACGAGACACATAGAACATTACCATCTAGGAACTTATGCAGCTAACGCTCAAGTTCAAGACGTCTCAGCCGGACGGACTTCTGTTCGTGGTACCACCTAAGAACCTGATGTAAGAATTTTCTCCAGTAAGGCGCGTTTTATTACGGGTACTCAGTACCTCGCGAACGCGTCACTCAATCGTGGAACGTCCACTGCTGGACATAGGCCTCCCTCATGGATCTCCAAGTACTGATAATGAGATTGTTGCCATACTCACCACGCTTGGCCGGCGGAATCGGCGAGCGCTACGGGATGTTGTAAAACGAAACACGCTGTGTCCCATCTTCCGGAGGACGCCTTCCCTTGGCAGAATCTTACTGTCAAGTTTCACAGAGTTCTAGTTAGAGTTCAAAAGAAGGTGAATTTATCTTCTTGAATCCGATTCTAACTAATTTGTTGGTTAACTCAACTTTTATCGAACAGCTTCGCTTGTTTACAGTTTTTTATTTAACTAAACTTGTTTATAGGTAAGCTCGTCCTGACGAGTCAGCGCGAGACCCTAGACACGGGTCTCAGCACGTACAACGACTCGCAGTGGCACGTGGTCACGGTCACGCACAACGAGAACGCGCTGAGACTGGTCGTGGACGACTTCGACTACTTCAGGTAAAAAGACGTGGCACCATGTTTCTGTATCTCGCACCATCTCATCGCAGCCGTAGGACTAGCACATAGGCCTCCCTCATGGATCTCCGAGTACTGATCATAAGGTTGTTTGCTATACTCGCAACGCTCGACACTGCTTAGAAAACGAAAAAGATCTATACTTTCTCTTATCTGAGCTCTGTACAAAAACAAAGGCGATCTCTCAGACTAGGGGAATTTCACCTCTCTCCACTCCTGGCAAAGCTTTTGCAAGAGTTATCCTCAATCGCCTCATGAAGCTGTCTGAAACACTACCACCTGAGACCCAATTCGGATTACCTATAAGATACTAAAGAAAGCCAAGTCACTGCAGCCGAAAACGGCTAGGTGGATTATTATCGGAATAAGAGCTAAAAAACCTGTTTTCTACTTATCATTTATTTCCTTAAATTTTATATGAAACATTTAGAAATACTCGATTATTCTTTCCTCTGTCAGCCCCCATATCTTGTACCACCGCTAGAAAAACTGCTTTCAAATAAAAAAAACTGCATTCAAACTGGTCCACACGTTGAAACGCTACAGTGCCACAGCAAGGCACACGACCCTAGTCAAAAAAGAGTTTGACACACAGCTGTCAACCTCTTTTTTGACTAGGGTTAAAAACAGTTAAAATTACAATGTGAAGAGTTGATATCGACTTCAGTTCGGACACCGCCCCAGCGCCGCTGCACATACTCGAGGGCGTGCTGTTCATCGGCGGAGTGCAGCCTGGCTACGTGATCGGCGGCCTGAGCTCCAAGACGCCGTTCAGCGGCTGCGTGGCGGACGCGGCGCTCAACGCGCGCCCCATCAACCTGCTGCAGCCTTACGCTAACAGCAGCGTCACCTTCGGCCGGTGCGGCGCCACCACCACCAGTGGAGGCGTCAATCCAGGTAATGATGCACAGCCGGGTGCTTAGGGACCGCGGGTCGATGGGCTGTATAGCGTATGCGGCTATATACATATAGCCTATCGACCTACGAATGCACAGCCGGTTACTTAGGAGTCGTGGGTCGAGTGGGCTTTAAAGCGGACTAGCTGACCCGGTGAACTTCGTATAGCACCTATAACTACAACCACCACTTACAACTTAACCTACTACTGCCTTACAACAGGATTGCAACATGCGTAAATCTCGCGATTATCTTTGTCAAAAGTAAATTTTGTATTAGATAGATAGACATTTATTTGGCAACAAAACAGCACAGACATAAAACAGTACGTAAACGTATTAACTAACAGCAAGGACGTTTGACAGAGATGATCGCGGAATTTACGCCTGTTGCTAACCTGTCGCGTGATTCGTAATCAGTCTGACAATATGCGCAGTCGTTTACTAATACTTACTCAGTTTTTTTTTATAGATTTGTTTTCAACTTTCTTTGTTAAAAAAATTATAAAATATGAAGGTGAAGATTCGTTGTAGTCCAACACTTCCACCTGACATTAAGTATTTCAGGAAGGTAACAAAACTACTGTTTCAGAGCAAACGTCGTGGGCGCCACCGCACAGGCCCGACGTGCTTCCGACACCGCCTCTGCAGACGGTCGCGCCGCCGCCAGAGGTCTCCACTAGCAAAGGTAACTTTTATTATTATTTTATTGACAACATGTTCGTGTCGGTCAGGTAGGGTTAACAAGGTTAGGGATAAAGGCTCGAGCAGACTGGATGCGTATGCGTAGACGTAAGCGTAGACGTGCACGTACCACTGAGTTGTAATGTATGGAACTGTATGAGACAGGACACACCGCTTGCGTAACGTAGACGTGCGCGTCATATGTCAATCCCATACATTACAACTCAGTGGTACGTGCACGTCTACGCATACGCATCCGGTCTGCTCGAGCCTTTATTCTTTCAATAGGTACAGGGTGTACTATCATCATCATCATTTCAGCCGTAAAACGTCCACTACTGAACACAGGCCTCCCTCATAAAACTCCAAGAGGGGTGGTTGCCATACTCACCACGCTTGGCAGGCGGGTTGGCAAGCGCAGTACGAGAGGTTGATACACCGAAGATAAAAAAGTAATATATTATTCAGAAATTCTCACCAAGCGACCCGCCCCTCCCTCGCACAGGTGTACGATTAACCAGCCATCGATCAAATTGTGTCAAGAGCCCTCTCAGATTTCTAGGGTTTTTTGTTACAAGTTGTTTACGGCAACTCTTCCATTGTAACAATTAATAAAGACAAAACTTTCGTCGTCTTTTCATAAATGAAATATCACCGAATCCTGGAAAGTCGTAAAAGTGTAAATGTTCCTTGTTGTGTTTTGCATACTAATAATACACTAGTTAAAAGCTTAATTTAAGTTCAAAGCAGAGTCGTTTTTATCTAATGAAAAATAAAATCATTTTTGTAAATAAAGTATATTTAATAAGGTGTCGGCTTAGTTATTGTTACTTGAAATAAACATATTTCGGACAAGATCCGTAAAACTGAACTGTCCAGACGCAGACGATATTGGCGTGAGGGGGTCCAACTTTTCTCAGCAATTACAAAACATTCGTAATTGATATTTTATGTTTTGAATTCCTGATGTTTTTTTTCTTCAAATTGGTAGCTGGCTTACAAGATTGGTGAAACTATCACAGCAATGAAAAAAACCCAATCGGGATTATCATCTCAGTCGTAGGGCGTCCACTGCTGCACGTAAGCCTTTCTCTTGGATTTCCAAGTACTGGTCATGAGAGGGTTGTTGCCATATTCGCCACGTTTGGCAGGCAGGTTGGCGAGCGCAGTTGAGTATGTTGATACACGGAAAGACGCTACTGACCTGCACGGGCGGGAGAGTATTGGCAACTTTCTAGCACACCTCACGGCAATTCTGATCGTAAAATCGTGATGTCTGGAAGGAAGAAGGAGGCCTTTGCCCAGCAGGGAGATTGTGGTGGCTCATGATAATATTTATATAATAAGGCTTGCATTATCTTCTATTTAATCCTAACTACATTCCAGCTCCAGTTGTGCAGCAGAACGAGATAGTCCCGCTGCCGACGGTGGCGCCGCCGCGGCCGACGCCCGCGCGGCCTGCACCCGCGCCGCAGCCCGGCTGCGCGCTCGCCAACGACCCCGCCTACTCCAGCGGAGACCCCAACCAAGGGTATAGGTTCGGTGAGTACTGCAGAGTGTTCTAGCACGAGATAGTCTCGCTGCCGACGGTGGCGTCGCCGCGGCCGCCGCCCGCGCGGGATCCCAGCCAACTGAGCAAAAAGGTTTTCAAATGGTATACTCTATGGTCAGTGAATAACACAAATACATTCACAGTTCTTAGCCAAATTATTGCAGCAGTAAAACTTTTTGTGAAGAGTTCATCCAAGAAAGTTCTAGCACCATAGGTATTTCTGCCCTGCAAGCCATAATGTCTGCATTGCTGCGTTCCGGGTTAAAGGGTAAGGGGGTCGGTGAAATTACGGGCACATGAGACCGTCAGACGGCAGATATTATAAGTAGAGGTTATAGCCTTAGTAGGTCTCCGTACATGACTACAGGGGTCAATAACTGTTTGTTCCAGGTACCCGCAACGACAGCCGCATAGAATACGGCAAGCTGCCCGGTCGCCAGTCGGAGGGCTTTGACCTCACCGTCAGCTTCCGCACCTTCGACCGGCACGGCGGGCTGCTGTTCTACGCTCGCGCCGTCGACCCCGACCACTTCCTAGCGTTCTATATGAAGGACGCCAAGGTATTGTGCCCTTTATTTATTTATTCTTGGAAAACAAACAGCTTAAGAAAGTTAAATCTCGTAGGAAAGTTACATGGAAAATGACTAGCCTTGTGTAGTTTTCGCTTGTAGCAAGGTAATGTACAGTCCAGTTTTGCACTATTATAACAATTAAGAACACTTTATTTAAACATTTAATTACAATAATTTATAACTAAGTGTAGTGCAAGCCTTATCCTCATTCGTTACCGTAAGGTTATTTTTAAATAATAATGACAGTTTACTAAACTAGTACGATTAACTTACCGTAAGAAAAAGAGCTTAAACTTTAACTTCTTTGACTCAAATGACTCTGACAACGTTAATTTGTTTATCGCGAGAAAAAATGTATTAAAAATTTCTGCTTGCATTACATTTTTTCGATTAGCAATTATGTTTTATAAATTATTTATAATATAACAATTAACTTTACTTCTAAACCTTCCTTCTGAAACACTATCCATCGGTGAAAAACGCATCAAAATCCGTTGCGTGATTTAGTAGGAGAAGGAAGCCAAACAGACAGACGGTCTGACTTTCTCTTTGATTTAAAATGAACGTTTACATTAACTTAACCTAGAGCGTACTTCAAAAAAGCTAAAATTTCGACAGTGGTATCACTATACATTTTAACTGCCTTTTAGAAATTCACTTAGATAAGGACAAATTTTCTATGAAAAAGCAAATGCACAACTATAATACACGAAATAAAGAAAAACTACTTATACCCCGAACGCGACTTGTCAAGACAAAAAATCAAGGACTATGCTTTAAGCTTCGAATGTACATTAAGTTACCTTTACAAATTACTCAGTTGCCTTTTAATAAATTCAAACCAATTCTAAAATGTTTCTTTGAGTGTCATCCATTTTATCATATCAATGAATATATGAGTTGTACATTTTCTGACCTCTAAGCATAGTAAAAAATGATGTTCCCACTGTTTACCCTGATATTTATAATTAGGTTAAGTTGTATTTTTGATGAAATTAATTTGTATGATTTATGACTTTCTAATGTTATGAAATGTAACGGAATGGTTAATAACTGAACATTGATCTTTAAATTGAAATTACGTTCTACTTGGCCTCCGACACTTAAGACCGCCTGTCCGCTGCGGTTTTACTCCAATCTGTGTGTCTCTCATTTCATCTTAACCATAGGCCTGCTGTCCATGTCCGCTACTGGAAATACTCCCTCATGGAATTCCAAGATCATCTTCACAGCAGGCGGGTTGGAGAGCGCAGTACGAGATGTTAATACAATGTTGATACACGCTGCTGATCAACGTGTATAATGTCCATATAATATCGTTCACGTACTTGGTGGAGGCACCAACTGTTTCGACCCTCATCGTTAGCCTCGTTCAGGGTGATGACGTGTACAATGTTCCAGCTGCACGTATCCTTCGCCTGCGGCGGCGAGCCGGCGCACATCTCCTCGGGCGGCGCGTACAACGACACCGCGTGGCACACCGCCACGCTCACCCGCAACGGGGGGCACGCCAAGCTCGCCGTGGACTCGACGCACGTGTTCGAGACGAGCGCCGCCTGCGACGCGCCCGCCGCGCTCTCCGCCCCCTACTACCTGGGCGGCCTGGCGCATCTCACGCACCAGGTGTCCCAGCACTTACAGGTAACACGACTGAGTGCCACACACAACACCAGCAGGTAACAACGGACCGAGCGACACTACGAACCAATTGTGACAACGCATCGGAAGTCACAAAAGCAGCAGCAGGTAACAACGGACCGAGTGTCACAACGCTTGCAGGTAACACAACGGACCATGTGTCCCAACACCAGCAGGTAACAACGGACCGAGCGTCCAAACACTTGCAGGTACACTACGAACCAATTGTGACAACGCATCAGAAGTCACAAAAGCAGCAGCAGGTAACAACGAACCGAGTGTCACAACGCTTGCAGGTAACACAACGGACCATGTGTCCCAACACCAGCAGGTAACAACGGACCGAGCGTCACAACACTTGCAGGTTACACTATGAACCAATTGTGACAACGCATCGGAAATCACAAAAGCAGCAGCAGGTAACAACGGACCGAGTGTCACAACGCTTGCAGGTAACACAACAGACAAAGTCTAGCAACACCTGCAGGTAACACAACGGACCATGTGCCCCAACACCAGCAGATAACAATGGATCGAGTGTCACAACACTGCTGGTCGCGATTGTCGCGTCACTTTCGTGATCAGATCACATATTAAGACTGTTTCCCTAGAAGGATTTCTGCAGCTCACAAACGTGTGTTCTGCAAATTTAGGGGGTTCAAAAACCATCTCTCGGATTCCAAGTCAACCTCACCTGCTTGCGGTGCACCTTGCCGACAAACGATTGAGGCTCTGGTGAAATAGAACCACCAACCCGCATTGGACCAGCAATACAATACAATACAATATTATTATATATTGGTGACCTATCTACTATTTTAGGAACAATTATACATATAAGGTTGTTGGTAATTCATGTGACAGATCAACTATTTTAAGTACAAATATATTTTATTACATGACTGGAAAACTCATTTGAAAATTATGTTATTTATAAGCCGTTTCGTTCGCAGAACTTCTACCAACCGTTCAAGGGCTGCCTGAAAGGCCTACTCATGAACGGACAGGCCGTAACGGAGATAGCCAATCGCGTCAACTCTCTCACTTGCACCGACAACGTTGAGGATGGCGTGTACTTCGGAGCTTCCAGTAACGCGCATAGTAACTACTTGAAGGTAACCTCACTCATATACAAGCTCTCAGCCGTAGGTCGTGTCTTCCTCATGAGTCTCCAAGCTAATCATGAGGCATGGCGCCATACTCACCACGCTTGTTAGGTGGGTTGGCGAACACAGTACGGAATGTTGATACACGGCAAAATGCTGCTGCCCAACTTCCGTTAGTATCCCGACTGATTGTTACTGAACCGCGGGCAAGAGATATTTTGAAATGTCTTGTTACAAATCTATTTTATTCTATTTATAATGTGGCGTGTACAACGTGTGTAACGAACGGGCTTTGTAATATTGGGATTTTTATTTATTATAGGTTTAGGATTAGGTACTGATGTAGCATTATAGGTTGTTTTATGTTTATTTAGGTTTCTTTTATTTATCTATATATATAAAATTCAAAATCCTGCCTGACTGACTGATATATCAACGCACAGCCTAAACCACTGGACCTAAAGACTTGAAATTTGGCACACATATACCTTGAGTATCCTAGAGGTGCACTAAGAAGGGATTTTTCGAAATTCTTACGGGATGGGGAATAAATGGAATTTATATTTTCGAGTCAAAGTGGCTCTGCGTGAAAAAGGGGATTTTACGTTTTATGACTTCCACGCGGACGAAGTCGCGGGCAAAAGCTAGTTTCTTTATATAATAACTGTTTCACTACAATTTTGTTTATTTGTTGTTGTTTGTGCCGACACTCACCAAAGGTCCTACCTGAAAACCAGCCGTGATCCTTATTTCTAACGATCAACATTATGCTGAGGTAGGACCTTTTGGTCCACAAACCCACGAATATTTATTGTTTACCTTTTAGTCCTCAAACCTAGGAATAGTTATGTTTATATTTACCAATACATTGTATCATGTACTTGCTGTCTGTGGACTAATGAGTATGTTCATTCTTTCTTTCTTACACTAAAGGGTTTTGTAATCTATGATTTCAGCTGCTAGAGAACTTCAAGGTCGGCGAGGAGGTGTCCATCTCGATGGAGGTGCGCCCGCGCAACTCCACGGGGCTGCTGCTGTCCGTGCACGGCAAGAAGGACTACCTCATCCTGGAGCTGTTCGAGAACGAGGTGGCGGCCACGGTCGACAACGGCGTCGGCCCCTTCCGCGCCACCTACAAACTCTCCAACACCAACATGCTCTGCGACGGCACCTGGCACAAGATACACGGTGAGTCAACCACCTCGGAACTCAATTCAAAAGGGCAACAAACAAAACACATTCAAAATTTCGTATCTACCTAGGAACCTAATAATATCATACGAAAGTTTGTGCGTTTATTAATTACTCAATCACGTGAAAACGGATAAACCGATTTTGACTAAATTTTACACTTTATGACGCGTCTGCTAAAACTAATTTCTTATCGGGTCTTGCTCACTTGTCTAGCCTGAGTGCTATAGTTTATTACCCCTAAAATGTTCCCGGTTTTTTGTGTTCTTTGTTTTATTTTATCTTAATGGCCTCGCATGTGCAAGCGAAGTCGTTTTTTTTTGGGAATCCGCGAAATTACAGATAACATGCCAGATACCAAAGTGTCCCTTATCCTGAAGTATTATTTTAAAGAATTTTCCTCAAATATATTCAATCACTAATCAACAAGCTTAGACGATCACGGCCATACCATCACAGAATATTTTAGTGAAGCACTTAAATGAATTCGCTTCGGAAAACTTGTTTATGTAAGTCCTTCACTTGGAGAAAAAGAAGCGAAGGCCTCACTCTTTCATTGTTACAATGATTGTCTTAATATTATGCTTAATTTAAATCCACTGCCGTGGAGTGCCGGCAGTAGTATGACGCAGTAAGAGCCTGCTAAGGGATACCTCCGGAAGGCGGCAGTGTCTTTTCGTGTATCAACATATCGTACTGCGCTCGCCAACCCGCCTGACAAGCGTGGTGAGTATGGCGACTATCCCTCATGGAAGTCCATGAGGGGAGGCTTGTGTTCAATAATTGACGTTTTAAATCATAAATCATTTATTGCGAGAAATATGGTTACAATTATAATCTTAAATTTAGGGATAGTTTCACATATTTCACCAGTACATGGCATGCAAAATTACACAAAATAAATTAAGTTATTAGATGTCACTAGATAACGATCATTATTCAATACGTCAATTAAATTAATTATTTAATACTTATTTAATGTCCATAAATTCCTTAATACTATAAAACGCTTTCTCAATAAGCCACAATTTTAACTTTTTAACTTTTTACGGCTGAACTGATTTATGTATATACACGTTCGTTCGTTTCAGCCGTAAAACGTCCACTACTGAACACAGGCCAATCTCATGGATCTCGTTGAGGGGTAGTTGCCATACTCACCACGCTTGGCAGGCGGGTTGGCGAGCGCAGTACGGGATGTTGATTGTTGATACACGGAGAGACGCTGCTGCCCATCTTCCGGAGGTATTCCCTCAGCAGGCTCTTACTGCATCCATGGGTATGAGAGGATGGGGTAACATTCTATTACGGGCACCCCACAGCATATTTATATGCACGAATACGTTTAAATGTATGTTTACGTGTACGTTTGTAATGTTTGTTCGCAGTGGTGAAGTCTCTATACGTTGTGTCCGTGGGACTGGACGGGCACTTCTCGAAGCCGGGGCTGCGGGCCGGACAGACGTCCACAGACACGCGCTCCGCCCTCTACATCGGCGGCCACGAGCGGCCCATTCTCAAGGTAACCGACACTACGACTAACCTCTCTTATATTTCATTCAATAACATTTATTTTCAGGCAATATTATACACTAAGGCAGGATACAAAAGTACAAAGATCTTAAATAAATTATTTTACGGCCCATGGATACATACCTTAAAGGTCCAACAAGTCGCGGAGGCAAAGTCGTCAGTGGGCGCGGCCTAAATGTATGCTATCTCACCTGACATAGTGTGTGTACCCGCGCGCTAGAATGAAATGCACAATGATTCATTCATGAAACGACCGCACAAAAATATGTGAATAGACTTTTTTTAGCACAAGGGTTATTATAGAAAAACTTGAGTGTAATCTTTTCAAAATAACATTTATTTAAACTTTTGAATAATTAAAGTATGTCGGAACGGCGCGTTTATTTTTGAGTTTTCTTTCTCTGTATATTATTTAGTTTCATCCAAAGTTGGGATAAAATCAGTGTTGAAATACGAAAGTTTAGAAGCTTGTATTTTTGAAATACTTTTTTTACGGTTTGGGGTGTATACAAACATAGATTATGACGTGATAAATTGATATAATCCTTAGTGTTGGATGGTCAACGTCAAACAGTGGAGTAGTTACCCTTCCACGTTTGTATGGAAAGATGGGCGACTCGTTCAGCCTTAACACAACATACATCTATACTAATATTATTAAGAGGAAAGATTTTTGTATGTTGGTAACGAATAAACTCAAGAACTACTGGATTGACGGTCCACGGGCAAAAGAGGAGGGGCGACATTCTACTGCCGAAACCACACGGCAACAAAGGAATGTAGTAACGAAACCCCACGGCAAAGTAATTTATGTACGTTGTATTTCAGGTGCGCGGCGTAAAGTCCAAGCGAGGGTACACCGGCTGCCTACGTAACCTCGTCATAGGCGACTCGCCCGTGCACATCCCGCTCACCGCCGCGGGACGCAACACGCACATCGGCGTCTGTCCCGCCGACTAGGCCGCGCCCTCCCAAACGACAAACCTACGACGACTCGCCACTACAAGCTAAAGAAAACAGCAAACCTATTATACTTCATTACAAACGTTCTACAACCAACTTCGATGTAGAATGTTTGTAAACCTTAAATTGAATTGGTTCCTAAGGACTGAATTAATAAATAAAAACACACGTCACTAACGGTCTTAGATTTATCGATATCCGAATTTAAATATGACATCGATAAACTTAAATCGAAGTAAGCCAACATTTCAACGACAGTTTTTTGTAATCGATTTGATCTTCGATAATTTGGAACCAATCCAATGCTCGAGCGGTGCGAGTTTAAATCGTAGAAAATCTTACTGTAACATTACCAAACCAGTGTCAAAATATTCGGGAAGTTTCTGCGAACAAAACGTAGTTATTTTTAAGGGCCCAGCGTTCATCTATACATCTTACGCATTCGATCAAGTAGTTGTTTTTTTAGCGTAATCAAATGTCTGTCATCTTCCCCTTCTAGTGCGTAGGAGCTTATCAACATTTAATGAACATTGTGGCAAACCTTAGCAAACATTCTAGGAGAGAATACAAGATATATAATGTGTGAGTTCCTTTTACTCATGTCATTTATCTGAAAAGGGATCATGCGAAAGAGAATAAGACTACATTTTACACAAGTCTAGTATTAATAAATAAAACTAGATGATGAAGTTACATGTTTTGTGGATAAATATTTGATTAGCATTTCTTCCGACAGTATTTTACGTAATAGCTTATATTCTGTATAGGAATACATTTCGTTGCTTGTACTATTTTTAACTTGTGTGAGGAACGCATGGTGACAAATGTGCCATTTTAACTACGACTAAATTATATCATCCTACCGTTTTTGGAATAACATTTATATATATTTAAGTATGTAAGTGAATGAATTACCCGAATAAAGTATAGTATTTAACAAAATAAAATGTATATTATTTGAATGGAGTTTGTTTGATTTCATCATCATAGCCAGCTTTTTTGTAGGTTGGTTCCCCTTTTCTAAACCTGTAAGCTATTTTACAAATAATAATAATATTAACATTAGTCTGCAAGGTGCAAACTAATATTAAAGTAAATCGCAGTTTTACGGAACTTCTATGTTTTACGGATCGTATTTGTTAATATTAAATTGTTCTATGGAAGGTTAGGCAACGTACTGAAAGGTCAATTGTTTTTTTTTCTTTATTTTTAACATGGGAGCTTTGGCACATAGACGCCATGTCACTCCCGTAACTCTAACAACACATTATAACAACTTTACAATTAACTGTTCTCATCTAATGAGGAGATATAAATACGAAGTAATTTTTGAGCGTCATCGGAAAGAGGTGAAGCCAAATAATTATTACACCTACCCACATCTAAACTGGAAAAAAGACCCCCCGCTGGACTGCGCCCCGGACGCATTCCATTAACACGTGGTAAACATCGTCAATCTTATCGTAATCTAATCACTTAGGAGAATTACACAGTTTCATCAAAAATTTAAAGTTATTGCTCGGAACGTGTCCTGAGCGCAGTCTTAATAAATAAACAATATTTTTCCTAACAATAGGCACCGTCTCAAACCATGGACGCCGGGGGAGGTTTTGCTGAATCGTCTTATACCATATGCCTTTGGTTTTAGATCTTTCATTGAAATGTTTATGCCAAAGCTGCTTATTTAATTATTTAACTTTGTAAAAAAACCTCACTGTGTACTGGTAAACAAGTATATGGGATACCCTCAGTGACAGCCTGGCGAGCAGCTGCATCCACTCTTTCATTACCCGCAATTCCTACGTGAGACGGTACCTACCCACTGTATAATGACAGTATTATTAGAAGCATACAATTGATAAATGGATGCCAGGATAGTATAGGCGATCGGTAATCCTCGAATATTCGCGGATACCCGAGCCAAGTGTGCGAGTGCGCTCTTTGAGTCAGATAAAATAACAAAACTGCTATAATTAACTGATAACGCGTCACTTAACGCCTCAGAGATCGCCTATAAGTTCGGAGTGCATTATAGATATATTTACATCAATTTGAAACATAACTCTTACTTCTGTTTGAGGATCGTAAAATGCTGCTCCAGAACCTGACACGTCCTTAGAACCATCACAGAAAATCATATAATGACTACCTACTATATGTTTGATCTAAAATAGTATTGCATTGATTCCTTAATTGTATCCTAATAATCATTCTTTTAGGTAAATGAACTCATTTAATCTCTAAACGAATACTACTCGCCAGATCGTAATAACATATCCAAAAATCTAAAGAATAAATAAGCAAATTATTTACAGAATAGAAGTGAAACTGACACAATTCTCTATGTACAATTATTAACA
This sequence comes from Pasiphila rectangulata, assembly GCA_963082625.1. Taxonomy (NCBI): domain Eukaryota; kingdom Metazoa; phylum Arthropoda; class Insecta; order Lepidoptera; family Geometridae; genus Pasiphila; species Pasiphila rectangulata. The sequence goes on along the minus strand of OY720236.1, from coordinate 20,043,947 downwards.
AAGGTATTATTTTCTTACGAGACCAATATACCTGATCACATTTTAAATTAAGTTTATCTAGAATTGCAAAAGTTACATTATTTACAAAAGATTTTGCCCTAAGCCAAAATTTTGCAGCAAGATAGTATGATCTACGTATTTGTAAAGGTGGTAGACAAAGTTCAGCCTCCATGACGTGTATCGGCGTAGATTTAATAAAACCACCTACAACCCGCATCGCCTGGTTCTGTACAACGTCTAGTTTCTGCAGATGACTTTTTACACTTGTGTCGTAAAGAAAACTACCATAGTCGAGCCTGCTTCGTATGATCGATATATATAGGCGTCTAAGGTGCTTAGGGTGAATACCCCAACTTCCTCCCGCTAGTACTATAAACACATTAATGAATTTAAGTAATTTATCCCTAATTTCGTTTATATGTCTGCCCCACTTCATACTCCTGTCCAACCACATTCCCAAATACTTAACACTGTCCACCTGTTGTAATGAGTTAGTATCTATATTTATATTTACCTACATTATAGTTCTGTTTCCGACGTGTTGTAGATTTCCGTTATGAAATGCTGAGACTTAAATCTTTTAATAGATTGCATAATATGTCTAGTCTAATGAGTGTTGAATACTGCTGAGAGCGCAACTAAATGATGGATTAGAGCTGTAAATAACAAAATCGTCCGCATATTGAGATACATATACTTGTTGAATGAATGGCATTTCTTGATAGTTGCAATGTTGAATGAAGTCGGAGACAATGGGTCTCCTTGGGTAATGCCCATCCCAGTAGTGCGACTAATTAATACGTTATTATTTATAGCTATAGAAAGGCTTCTCTCGTAAAAACTCCACAAGATACTCCGGTTTCACTGTTTTTTTCAATTAGTTTTTTTATTAATATTTTCCATGAAATTTTCTCCTTGTCATCAGGGTTCTTGCTATAGCTGATACCTTCCTGCGATTTATTTGAATCTTCTTCATTTTCCCATGGTATCCATTCATTTGAATCTGAATCTTCATCTCTTTCTTGATTTATAGGTATTTTGTTTCTTGGGTTTTCTTTTGTTGTTCTTTTTAGAAGGATTTTCACCTTGTGATCCTAGGATGCTGGCATATGATTCTGTGACGAGTGGAGCTGACGAGCCTGAAGGTTGTTACATACATACGTACATTCTTACTTTCACTTTTATCTATACTATATAATATAATATTATAAAGCTGAAGAGTTTGTTTGTTTGTTTGCTTGAACGCGCTAATCTCAGGAACTACTGGTCCGATTTGAAAAAATCTTTCTGTGTTAGATAGCCCAATTATCGAGGAAGGCTAGGTTTTAAATCATCACGCTAAGATTAATAGGAGCGGAGCACCAATTAATAATGTTTCGAAATCGGGGTTTTACGGTTAAAGTTTCTCAAAAATCATGTATGAACAGAAATGTTCCCCCTTAAAAGATATAAAAAAAGTACCTACAACATATTTCCATCTTTTAGGGTTAACTCACTATAACCTTTTTTATGCTAACCAAATTTGTTCTAAAATAATGCATTAGGTATTTGCGAAGGTGTTTTTATAATACTTGATATACTTGAAAGCGTGGGGTGCCGGCAGTAGAATGTCACCCCTCCTCTCCTGCCCGTGGATGCAGTAAGAATCTGCTAAGGGATATCTCCGGAAGATGGGCAGCAGCGTCTTTCCGTGTAAGAACATCCCGAATTGCGCTCACCAACCCGCCTGCCAAGCGTGGTGAGTATGGCAACAACCCCTCATGCACTTGGATCTCTAAGTCAATGAGGGAGGCCTATGTCCAGCAGTGGATATCTTACGGCTGTAGTGATGATGATGATGATGATACTTGAAAGTGCAAACATTTATAAATAAAAATAATTATATTTTTTAAGCATTTTTATAAAATCATACCCAGTAACAGAATATGAGGATAAAAGTTTAAATTTATTTTATTTATTTTAAAAAATTTGAAATGTTTCTACTTGATTGACCTGAAAACGTGTAAGAACTGCCGTGAAGTGCCGGCAGTATAATTTTGCCTTGCCTCTCTTGCGGCAGTATGAATGAATCTGCTAAGGGAACCTCCGAAAGATGGGCAGCAACGTCATTCCATGTACCAAACATCCCGTACTGCGCTCGCCAACCAGCCTGCCAAGCGTGGCGAGTATGGCAACAACCCCCTTATGTTCTTGGAGATCCACGAGGGAGGCCTATGCCCAGCCGTGGACGTAGCAGTCCTACGACTGAGATGATGTGTACGAGCGTTGTGAAATAAAATAATTAAATACCTACGTGCTGCAGCATATCTCAATATCCATTAACTACTAAGTTGAAATATATAGGTAACGAATTTATTAGACACTTTATTTGTCAACATCGGTAACCGTAAATAATTTAACGACATACATAGACTGCTATAATCATTATCCTTCCCAATTAACGTTGTCTTAACGCGGGTGAAACTGCGCTAGTCAGCTTGTATATTATAAGTAGGATAGGATAGGATACGCTACAATCCAGCTTAGAACCAGGAGACGGACATAGGCTTTACTTTTCGTTGCGTAATTAAATCAGAAAGGGTTAAACAGAGGCGGCTCTAGCCCTTGTGGCGCCCGTGTGCCACCAGTACCCTGGCGCCCCCTAGTAGGAGCGGGGTCAAAATGGAATACTTACAGTTATATTTTCATACGAAAATTCGGGTGCAAATAGTGCAATTTTAAATAATGTCAGGAAGCTTTTTAAGAAGGAAGGGGTTATCCTGCTCTCCCATCGAGTATTTGAGAGTGGTTTTAGACTTAAAGTTGGCACTTCTTTAGCAAGTATTTGCCGACGTAACATTAATAAATAACATATAACATAAGTAGTAACATAAATTTCTTGCACAATTGAAAATAAATTTACTATTTCTAATGAACCTTTAGCAGCGTATTCACTACCAAATGTAGGCTGTGTGTCGCACATGGTACATAAAATGCGCGCGGGTTTATATCTGAAATTCGTTTTTAAAGATCTATATTTTTCCCTTTCATGTTTGCACCATTATCGTAACCTTGACCACGCATATCTTGTATGCCAATTTAGTTTGAGATTAAAAAATCTAACAAAAGTTGAGTTAAACCCTGGCCAGTAGTGTCTGTAATAGAAAAAAAACCCAGAAAGTGTTCTTTTGCCTTGTTGGTGCTTGCATTTAAAAGAACGTACCGTACAACAACCGATATTTGTTCTTCGTGTGCAATATCTGGAGTGCAATCTAAATTAATTGAAAAATATTTGGATTGTGTCAATTGCAAAACAATAGCTTTTTTTATTCTTTCTCCTAATATTTGTATTATTTCATTCTGAATATTATGACTAAGATAATGAGTTTTGAATAAGGGCAATGTGTTCCGCAAGCACATTATCAAAATTAGAGGTATATTCAACCAGCTTTAAAAAGTTACCATTACCAGAATCGTATTTTTTTCAGATCTTCCCCGAAAAGCCAGACATTGCCTAGCTAAAAAATGAATAATGTTAATTATTCGTTCGAGTACTGCAACCCAACGTTTTTTTTCCCGTTCATCCGGCACGCGCCTTTGGTAGTGATGTTGTGTCACATTAGATGGCACTCGGCGCCCCCTTAGACCCAGCGCCCGTGTGCACCGCGCACCCTGCACTATAGGTAAAGCCGCCTCTGGGTTAAAATAGGGGTGCCGGCAGTAGAATGTTACCCCTCCTCTCATGCAGTAAGAGTCTGCTAAGGGATACCCCCGGAAGATGGGCAGCAGCGTCTTTCCGTGTATCAACATTCCATACTGCGCTCGCCAACCCGCCTGCCAAGCGTGGTAAGTATGGCAACTACCCCTCATGGATATCCACGAGGGAGGCTTGTGTTCAGTAGTGGACGTTTTACGGCTGAAATGATGAAAAAATGATGAAAATAGGGGATGAAAGTTTGTATGGAAAAATCGTTATTTTTCACTTGAAAAACTTAAAATTTTGCTTATATATTAGAATTTAAAATTTAATGAACCTGTGTATCAGAATTCCTCAAAAATAATCCCCTAAGTGAAAATATAGGGGATGAAAATTTGTTGGGGAATATTTTATTTCACTTGATTTACGTGAAATTTCACATAAATTGTTAGATAACTACAAAAATTAGTTAATAGTTGTAGGGTAAGTAGTTAGTAGTGGTTGTAGTAGGTGCGATACGAAGTTCGCCGGGTCAGTTACTAATGTTTTATAGAGGATGAATTCTTATCAAAATAAGTGTGTAGCTACCACAGACAATATAATACACGTATATCTATCTAATAAGGTTGGCTCGCTATACTAAACCTTTTTTATGCTAACCAAATTTGTTCTAAAATAATAATAATAATGCTGGACAAATCACACAGCATCATCTAGCCCTAAGCTAAGCAGAGCTTTGACTGATATACTTAATACATTATACTACATAGATAGATATTTTTATTATATATAGAAAAACACCCAGAACACCCTGAACAAATATCTGCAGATCGTACAGACATTTGTCCCGAGGCGGGAATCGAACCCGCAACCCCTTGCGTCGCAGGCGGACCTTCGCCCGCTGCGTCACAGAGTATATATATACCACACACTTTATTGCATTAGATATTTGTGAAGGTGTTTTTATAAACATGATACAGTAGGTATTTAATTTAAAACAAAATTGCCTTTTACATCATTTGATTTCACGGGTCATGATTATCTAGGAAAATACAAATACAAAAATATTTATTCATTAACTTAATTCACATAACATTATCATAGTTTGAGATTCCCTTTTAAGTAAATAATAACTGTGTTAGGGAAATCTCGCTCTGCCAAAAAACAATAATATTAAGTAGATTATGCTATTTTTATCTAGGAATACCTACCCCCTTGATTTTCTTCGAGTTAGATAACCCCAGGAAAGTTCACAATGACGTGTCAATCTAGTCGTGTTTACTTTTCAATAAAATAATTAAGGAGCAATAATAATAAGATATGTAATTTGAAAATATAGGATAAGTTTGTTCCTTAGTAAATAATTTAATAGCATCAGATAAACTAGCTCACCCGCGCAGTTTCACCCGCGTTAAGACAACTTTAATTGTGAAGGATAATGATTATAGCAGTCTATGTATGTCGGTAAATTATTTACGGTGACCGATGTTTCAAATAAAGTGTCTAATAAATTCGTTATATATTTCAACTTAGTAGCTAATGGATATTGAGATATGCTGCAGCACGTAGGTGTTTAATTATTTTATTTCACAACGCTCGTACACATCAATCATCTCATCTCAGTCGAAGGAGGATTCTACTCAAAGCAAATCGTAACAGGCTAGGTAGTGTTTACGGATAGCAGATTAGTCCCATTTGTCCCATTTCACCCCTGGTGGTAAAATTTTACACTATCTCAACACCGGTGGTCAATTATAACTGAAATCGTCCCATTTTATCACTAGTGGTGAATTGGGATTAAGTTTTTCCCAGTTGACCACCAGTGGTAAAATGGGGTGATTTCCGTCTCAATTGACAACCGGTGGCAAGTTCATGGTGGTCAGATGGTCCAGAGGGCATCTCACACCTTTCCTTCATTCATCAATCTTTTAATTGTCTCTTTGTTTTCAGTTACTCTCGTTTTTATGTTCAGTTAAGGTGTGCAAAACAGTATTTAGGGGGCGAAGCGAAACCCCCTAATATGCATAGCGCTGTCTGTATGTCTGTCTGTGCATGAGACGATTACAACCGAACGCGTTGACCGATTTACATGAAACCTTTTTAGCACCGTTTTAATGAGAGAAGGGTACTGATTTATGTTAGTGATCGGAGTCACAGGGACCGGAGTTATTGTGACATCAAAAGATCACCAAAAAATAAGTCTTCAAATGGCCGAAAACGTCCAAAAACCCAAAAATTCCATTTTTGACCTTTGGTGACCTTTTGAGGCCTTCGCCCCCTTTTGTGGTATCCCCGTACCAATGCTTGTTTCTATATATCTATCTACCATTTAAAAAGTCTCTTCCAACGTTATTGTATGTCCAGGTCATCAGTTTTCAACCTTTACTGCTTCATATCCTTCATGCAGGACTACATCCCTTTGATTATTTTATTTGGTACTTACAGATCGTATGCTCCTGGGAAGTACCTATCTAGTGATTTAAAGGCATTCACTTTATTTAATATGTTTGTAATAACAAAACTTGGACACGTCAAGGTTTATAATTAGATGTATTTTATTCATCATTTCAGCCGTAAAACGACCACTACTAAACACAGGCCTCCCTCATGGATCTCCATGAGGGGTAGTTGCCATACTCACCACGCTTGACAGGCGGGTTGGTGAGCGCAGTACGGGATGTTGTTACACGGAAAGATGCTGCTGCCCATCTTCCGGAGGTATCCCTTAGCAGGCTCTTACTGCATCCACGGGCATGAGAGGAGGGGCAACATTCTACTGCCGGCACCCCAAGGCAATTTACGGTATTTTATTAGTTAGTTAATGTTTATTATTTACTAGTACTCTGGCACGAGCTTTGGCAGAAGTCTTCTTATTCTACATTAATTCTGCGTAAACATCACTGCCCGTTAATGGTATAAATAAATCAAAATCTCCCAGGTGCAAGTAGGGTTCGGTTCGCGCACGAAGGGTTCCGTGTTTCATTATTTGGCAAAACAACTTGTTTATGAGGTAGCTTGGCTAACTTATGTGTGTGTGTGTCTGCCGTGCCCAAAACCACCTAAACAAACTTCTAAAATATAACCCCGAACTTGATTTGTTTGCGGACAAAATAAATTTAATAGACAAAACATGTTTAAGTTATTCTGAGGCAATTTGTAATGTTTTTACCCGTTAGACTTAATTTTATGATTATTTTTTGTTGTTGTTGTTTTTTTACCATTGATTCTTGTATTCTACGTACTGATAAGTAAGGCTGTCAGTAAGTGGTTCTCCCGCAATTACTTCGTCTAGGGCTTGTCTCACCTCCGCCTCTTTATTGGGGCGTAATTCAGTAAATCTTCTTATTAATTCCTATAAGCTGTTTTGACGTTGTCGAATCTCCTAATTAATGTACTTATTCGTCTGATTCCGCTGTGTTTGCCTCTCCTTTAATTCAATTGCCTTCTGTTTACTTAATGACCCGTTCATCTTTTAGCACTGTGAAGAATCCGAAGATTATATTAACAGTTAACCGGCCGAGGCGCGGTGTCGTTAAATCACAAGAGCTGTAAGGGACTGAGAAGCGGTGGCTGGCTGACATGACGTTTAATAGCGAAGGAATACTAATATATAATATATTATGTAATAATAATCATCATCATCATGTCAGCCATAGGACTGCTATCCACGTCCACTGCTGGGCATAGGCCTCCCTCATTGATCTTCAAGTACTGATCATGAGAGGTTGTTGCCATACTCACCACGCTTGGCTAGCGAGTTGGCGAGCGCAGTACGGGATATTGATACACGCTGCTGCCCATCTTCCGAAGGTATCCCTTAGCAGGCTCTTACTGCATCCACGGGAATGAGAGGAGGGGTAACATTCTACTGCCGGTACCCCACGGCAATACGTAATACCAAAGATCATTTCATTTAATACACAACACGTAGCAATGTAGTTTTTCAGGGGTCTAAATTTACAGTTGCCCTGTACTGTACCACTCACTATGGGTCGAGGTTCCCCGACCCTAGCTCTCAGCTTGGTGTTTACTAAAACACACTAGACTTCAAGAACAATTTACCGAGAATTGCATCACCATTAGGATGCTACACAGCCTCATGTTACACATGACATGAACATGAAAGGTCCATCAATATTTAGATTAGAATTAAGTAAATAATAGGATGTTACCAAATAATCGTCTTTATCCTAGTAATTATTGAAATTTCGCATATATTGTTGTTACTATTTTATGTTACCTACCTGCGCTTTAAGAAAATAGCCTGCATACCGAAGCTCGATAGCTTCCAAGGACCTACCTTCTTTAGAGTTCGTACTTAAAACAAACAAAGGAAAGCTGCCTTGTTTTAATCAAATATGTTTAGGCAGCTCAGTAGGTATTCCCTATAGTCTAATTGGTATGGGACGAGTATGCAGCACATTAAGGATCAAAGAAACATTTATTTACAATTGGTTATTTAATATTAATAAAATAAAAATAATTGTACATAAGTAAACAAAAATTGGTTGCGAGGTCCTCGCGGCTCACTTCGCTGCATCACTTTGGGCCGGGCTCTTTGCGGCTGCTTCTTCATCTTTCTTACGCTGCTTCTCCCGCATCAGTTCTGCGTCTCGAGCTTTCCTCTCGGACAAAGACAGCCCCGTCTTTTCACTTGCATTCTTCTTTCTTTGAATTTCCTGTTGCTTTTTTTGGTTCTTTGCGCGGGCTAAGTCCCTCTGGTTTCCCCGCGTCATCCTACCTTTTTCTATCAGTCGTTGCTAGGTGCACTTCCGTTTTAGGCTTCAGTTCGGATATTTATGGACGATACGTTAGTCCGGCCGAAACCTAGGACTACGCACCGTCATTACCAGCCAATGAGAAATTTCAGCTAAAATCACTGTTAGTCTTTTCCGTTTGATTTTGAGCGCGCTTCACTTAGCAAAATATGATTGTGGCTTACTACGCAAAATTGGAACGTGTTGGTATAAATCACAATGTTGATCCGCAAACTGTTAGGCCGCAATGAGCCGGTGGCAGGCAACGGCAGCGATCGATGGCAGTGAGTGAACGTCCGTCCGTCGGAACGAACGAACGAAGGGGTGGGAGGGTGCGAACTGCGAACGTAGCATTCGATAACGCGAGGGCGCGTAACACGAACATTCTATTAGAATAGGAACGAAATCTTGTGGGATTTTTCCTCCCCTCGCCTATTCTATTTACTGTGGGTATTTCAAACGTGAAAGTTCTGAATTTGAGCTCCTTTTTTCGAGGGTTGTAGTTACCTATGTACTACTAGGTATAAAGTGCCTGACTGTCTGTGTCTACTCTGCACAACACAAGCTCTGCAGCGCTATTATTGGTCAATAATTGGTCTCAAATTGCGAAATGTAGTTGATTTTTACATTCTGCACGTGATACTTTATCATTTCTATCACCTAGAAAATTGTTCATTAAATAAAACACTATGTTACCACAAAAAGACAAACAATCACTCCAAGGAGCTAGCCTAGCAAGAGTTTGTGAAACAATTAGATGCAATACCTTCTTTTGCACGAAGCCAAACCTACTTTGTCCAGTCATACATTTATAACCGATTGAAATCTTTGTTTTATCAAGTTAAATAACGTGCTTAAATTTTATGTTATGACCACGTTTAAATGAACAATAACCGTTAATGACTGGTTGCTAGATCAGAGTTAATATGACTCAATATAAAGCCTGCTAACCCTCTTATCATATCTATAATTTATAAATGTTTGTAGTACCTCATTTTGTATGTAAGTTGCCCAGCTACTAAGAGACTGCACAACACAAGCTCTGCAGCGCTATTATTGGTCAATAATTGGTCTCAAATTGCGAAATGTAGTTGATTTTTACATTCTGCACGTGATACTTTATCATTTCTATCACCTAGAAAATTGTTCATTAAATAAAACACTATGTTACCACAAAAAGACAAACAATCACTCCAAGGAGCTAGCCTAGCAAGAGTTTGTGAAACAATTAGATGCAATACCTTCTTTTGCACGAAGCCAAACCTACTTTGTCCAGTCATACATTTATAACCGATTGAAATCTTTGTTTTATCAAGTTAAATAACGTGCTTAAATTTTATGTTATGACCACGTTTAAATGAACAATAACCGTTAATGACTGGTTGCTAGATCAGAGTTAATATGACTCAATATAAAGCCTGCTAACCCTCTTATCATATCTATAATTTATAAATGTTTGTAGTACCTCATTTTGTATGTAAGTTGCCCAGCTACTAAGAGACTGCACAACACAAGCTCTGCAGCGCTATTATTGGTCAATAATTGGTCTCAAATTGCGAAATGTAGTTGATTTTTACATTCTGCACGTGATACTTTATCATTTCTATCACCTAGAAAATTGTTCATTAAATAAAACACTACAATCACTCCAAGGAGCTAGCCTAGCAAGAGTTTGTGAAACAATTAGATGCAATACCTTCTTTTGCACGAAGCCAAACCTACTTTGTCCAGTCATACATTTATAACCGATTGAAATCTTTGTTTTATCAAGTTAAATAACGTGCTTAAATTTTATGTTATGACCACGTTTAAATGAACAATAACCGTTAATGACTGGTTGCTAGATCAGAGTTAATATGACTCAATATAAAGCCTGCTAACCCTCTTATCATATCTATAATTTATAAATGTTTGTAGTACCTCATTTTGTATGTAAGTTGCCCAGCTACTAAGAGACTGGTGTCTTATGCAAACACTGTGACTCAAAGAGTAAGAGAGAGAGAGACTAATTTTTATTATGTTAATTTCATACTAAGATTTTAAATATTTAACATTTATTATTATAAGTTTATGCCGTGGGGTGCCGGCAGTAGAATGTTACCCCTCCTCTCCTACCCGTGGATGCAGTAAGAGCCTGCTAAGGGACACCTCCGGAAGATGGGCAGCAGCGTCTATCCGTGTATCAACATCCCATACTGCGCTCACCAACCCGCCTGCCAAGCGTGGTGAGAATGGCAACTACCCCTCATGGAGATCCATGAGGGAGGCCTGTGTTCAAAAGTTCTCGGATGGTCAGGATCACCCCTATCGGCACATGATAATAATACACCTCTATATATTATGTAAATATATTATTATGGAAATCAGTCACTCTCAACTAGAAGAAAAAATGTACCTACAGTCAACAAGAAAATGGTAATTTTACACTACACAAAAACTTTTATGATATGTCGGCTTAGTAGACTTTTGATCTTTATAAGAAACAGGATCGATGGGCCTCAAAAAAAGTTTTTGTTTTATATTACCATTTTCTTGTTGACTGTAATTTTTTTCAAAATCTGTGAATGCAGTTCAGAATATCTCAAAAAGTTATGGATGGTCCTAGGAATGTTTTCCTGTAACTATAACGGTTAACGTACCTGCCCTTACTGCCTAGTCTCAAAAATCGACCCAAACTCAAAGTAAATCCATTAATAGCAACCACGTTGTAGTAAGTGAAGTTGTTAACAAAATATAGTTCCAAACATGGACCCGGTTTGGGCACAACAGTAATGTACTTATAATAATAACTAGGTACCTAGGTACGTTAAAACGATGTGTTTAATGTGTTATATAATGTATAAATGCGTTATATAAAACTAGCTGTAGTGTTATATGCAATATTTACCATGGTTTGAATCTTTTTGAGTTTCCATTTTTCACATTTCATAAGACTCAGATCATGGTAAATATTGCATATAATGTTAACATTATATGCAATATTTATTGTATTGTATATATTAATCATGATAGTTTCAAAAGTTATATAGCTGTAGTTTTATATAAAGCAGTATCATGTCGGAATGGTATGTTGCAAATCATTATGTAAACGACGAGGGCGAAAAGAAAACGACCAGAAACATTTAAACAAAATTTCATCTATTTGCAGTAAGTACATCTTAGTGGATATATTTATACATACTTACATAATTAATGACACAGAGAAACACAGTAGGTATAATGCACTATATAACTTAACTCTGGTTTTTCATCCGTTCTTTAGGCACAAATAGCGCTAAACCATAGTTAACTACCAACTCAAAAAAAACAATACTATCCCAAATGCGTAAGACCAGAGGACCCCCTTCTTGCCCCTCCTCCGCTCAGCATCCCCCGACAAGGGCAAAACCGACTCAAACATCCCAGGATCCGAGACATAGGTCCACATCAACCCCCCTTACAGTTCACGCCTCTCAATCCACCATGACACGATCCAATACAAGTTCCGCTCTCAGGCACCTCCTGCCCAGGGATCTTGAAGAAGACATCCCCCAACTGATAGACACGTCCATGCCGGACATCACGGGGATCAGTTCAACCTTTTCCGGACAAGAAGAGATCATAGGGATCCCTCAAGATGCAGCCGACAGAATGAGGATGCTCAGGAGACGGGAACAAATAGAAGTCATGGACCCACCCAGCATCACCGAGGTTTCCACAGAAATCTCCCTCCTCAATCCTGACCCGCCCAAACAAACATGTCGCCCTATGAACTGTCATGACATGACATCTCTCCAGAAACTCAGTCAACTCTGCCAAGACACACAAGACCCAAATAATTACGATCTGCAAGCGTGTGTCAAAGAGGTGAGTAAACTCAACAACCAGTATCCTGATTCCTTGTTGAGTGTCTTCCAGGTCGTGGCCCGCAATGCAGGGGCGGACTGGATCGTTCTCAGAAACGACATTATTGCGGCGGCGGAGCTGAGTTATGGGGCTCTCTATTCTTGCCTTAAAGGCATAAACACTGCAATGTCCCTACACCACGCCAAAACAGTCCACAACCATCTTTCCAAGCTGGGAGCGGTCGCCGACTCTCTCTCGCTTTCATCCAATGAAATAGAAAAACAACTAAAGATGGATAAAGCACATCAAGAGGACTCTACTCGTCAGGTTAATAAATTAACCAAAATGATCGCAGAATTGATGGAAGCTCTTGAGACCAAGACCCTAGAACTATCCCGCCCTGCACAGATTAAATCAATGACACCTATGCGGCCCCCCACAGCTGGATCCTCCAGTTCGCATCAAGGTCCCATCTCAGGATAGATAGATAGATAGATAAATTCTTTATTTGCTACTTCAGCACACACATACAATTTTTACAAAAATGTTAATACACATTTTCTTACAATTACATGAAACAACATTACATAAAATAAAGAAAAAATAACATTACATAAGGATCCCTTACTTTGACCCCGGGAAACTCCTACAGATCAGAAATGGCCCTGGTGCATATTGGACCCAATGGAGAAATTTCACTTCATCCGCAGAGCACCTCAGGGAAAGCACTAACCGAAATAATAAGGTTGAACCTCCCCCCTCAAGCAATGGTCGCGATCCTGAATCAGGACTTGGGTCAGCTAGTGTGTCGCATTAAATGCAATCCCAACTTTGTGAGTAACTTCAACAACTTGACCAAAAAGGAAGAGAAGATGGCATACCTGGACAAACAAATAGGGGATATTGCCGACCGTGACAACCAATGGGTTCCTGTTTAAAAACAATATATGGAGTAATTCCACCCACTCATGCCATAGACACACCTATTAATCTTAAACTAGAGATTCCTCAACAAAAAAACACTTAATTATAACGTTTTTAATTAGTTAGGTACCTTATTAATTGCCATGACGCATATCTGAAAACAAGCATTGATTCGGGGGTAACAGAATCGGGGGGCGAAGGTTTCCGAAAAAACAAAATAAATAATTTCAATTTCAATATTTCAAATACATCGAGGTCACAATAACTCCGGTCCCTGTGACCCTGTGGTCGCAAAAATCAATCAGTACCCTTCTCTCATTAAGACAGTGCTAACAAATAAGGTTTCATGTAAATCGGTCAACGCGTTCGGTTGTAATCGTGTCATGCACAGACAGACAGCGCTATGCATAACCCCTATTATGCATAGCGCTGTCTGTCTGTGCTCGCCCTCTCACAGGTCATTTACTGGTAATGCGAATTGGAAGGTTATATAACCTTCCAATTCGCATTAACTTTTAAAATATAACAGTGATCAACAAATTAATTACAGATATATGGTTTATGGATTATAGTTTTTTTTATTTAAAAATAAACACGCGTTTACCATACTAGTTGATCGATTGCCTACTATGAATTAAATGCCTACGTTTTACGAAAATAAACAAATAAATTCATAAATAAAATTAAACAAAATCAATTAATACGTCATAATAAAACATACTTGTGTAATATTTTTTCAATTGGTGGTAAAAACAATCAATTTAATAAATGGAGTCTTATTAAATTTTTTTTCCTGTTTGTTATGGTGTACAATAAAGTATATTCTATTCTATTCTAATTACACATCGTAACCGTCCAGTTATGGACATGAGCATCTTCATAAAAAATAACACAAATAATCGAAGTAGGTACCTTTTACAGCTAGAGTATTTACAATAAATTAACAATTTAAGAAAAAGACTACTACCCATCCAATATATTTAGTCAACAAATTAAACTAGTCTTATCATAATTATGTAACAGTAATATTTGGTAACAGGGATAACTCAAATATAGTCTGACAACCTTACGCCTACCTAGGAACTTAAAAAAATGACGCCGAATGACACTGTATCAATAGTGAGCTTGGCTTTGAAGGTCGACGGACGTGTCTCGACTTTTTACCCGACTACGGCGCCGAAAACAGGAGGGTTATGATTTTGACCTGTATGTATGTATATTAATCTGTTCCCTTCTAACTTCTAAACTGCTTATAATAAATAAAAATATCTAAATAAATAAAAAAATTGTAACAAATCTATATCCAATGAAATCTTACAAAGTTTATAAAATAAAAAAAATTAAATAACCCCCGACATTTTACCTAGTCTCGGAAGTTGCCTATGTTTTTTTTGTAATGTCCCTCAGTTTAGCAATTAATCATCATGCTCTTTCATTTCATACCAAACTTGGATATATTTTACATGAATGGCTCGACTGATTTCTATATCACTTTCAGTTTTGCATTCTACACATCATTTCCTTTCATTTGATACTAAACTCGAGTATATTTGGAAACATTAGATTATTCATACCCTCTTTTGACGCCCATATCTAGAAAACTTTTTAACCGATTTAAATTGAAATGACAATTAGTATGTTCATCTTTTGTGATGGTGGACAAAGGCCTAATGGTAGAAACACACGTTTGTGTCGTGATACGTCAGAAACATTAGTACGGTTTGAAACACATTTAAACGACAAAATACTGTTTAATAGTGCGCTTCTTACCATCCTAGATGTGTGAAGATATGCTTCCGAGTCGATGCAAAACAGCACAAGTGTCTTATAGTTCTGGGGCGCATGAGATTTACATCAGAGGAATCACGAAATTAAACCATTTGATAGCTATCAAGTAGTTGTCACTTACTGTGCACATATGTAGGTGCTAATTAAAGGAGTGGGTTAACCTCGTTTCTACATAAGATGTTTTTTGCCAGACCATACGTTATTTGATAATGGTAACTATATAACATGTAGGTATGCAGTAAATGTTTAATCCAGATTTAAAGAAATTCAGAATAATTGTATCTAAATAACAATTTAAATTAATAATATTATTATAATGTATATACAAATTAATATTTTTGTTAATTATTAAAAATGGTATTATATACGGTTCTTAAAAATTAAAAATGAACGTGTATAAATAAATTTAATGGTTATTAAGGAGAGCGTATGTAACTAATAAAACTATTCCATTGTCTCATATGTTCTGCAATACATTTTTACTATAATAACTGCATGTTTTTATGAGATATTGCAGAGAAATGGGTAAACGCAATCACAAAAAAGCCGAAATCATAAAATGAATGCTGAATATTTCGTCATCTAGCCCCACACAAAACAGAGCTTGTTTAATTGAAACTGACATAATAATACTTGTTTAATTATTAAAAAACATAAACTTACGGCCGAAACACACAATATTGTGTCGCGTCAGTCTTATCGGCTACATATATTTAGTATGTTTCGAAACACAACACAAAACACCGCAAGGATGTGTTTCTAACCTTACTGGAGTCAGTATCCGTTCGAGCAAGCGTTGATTCGCACTTGTGTTTATTTTATAACCGTTTTCAATGAAATACGACAAAAAAAATTATGTCTGTGTTTGGTTCTTTACCTTAAGGGTGCTGGCAGTAGAAGATTGTCTCTTCTCTCTTGCCCGTGGATGCAGTAAGAATCTGCTAAGAGATACCTCTGGAAGATGGGCAGTGCCCTTCCTTCCGTGTATCAAAACATTGTACTGCGCTCCGCCTGCCAAGCATGAAGGAGGCATTTGTCCAGCAGTGAACTTCCTACGGCTGAGTTGATGAAGAGTGAATGTATGAAGCTGATGCTTTTTTCATGACACGAAACAACACAATAGTGAGTTTCTACCTTAGACAGAAAAACACGCACGACTCTGAAAAAATATCTGCATATCCTTTGAAATTACCAAACACAAAACACACAAATCATTTCATAAAACAAGGCTTCGGTCGTGCCTTTTTTTTAATCAAATATAATTGTAAAGCGTATGTTATTGGTGTTCTTACATTTCATTTCACTTACATCACTAGTATAATACACAATCTTCATTATAATCAAAGTTCATAATATTCGTTGCGAAATTAAATACATTTCACGCAAAAAAAAATCTACTTCATTTGATCGTATTTTTTTCTGGTATATAATAAGAACAAGCTATCTAGTGGCCAAGTTATATAAGTACCTATATAATGTACATTGCCAAGTTATTAAAGTACATATTTAATGTACATTGCCAAGTCATATAAGTACCTATATAATGTACATTGCCAAGTTATTTATGTACCTATAAAATTTACATTGCCAGGTTATTAATAGTCACAGAAAAGAGTCAGTCAAAGTCAACAAATAATTATTCAATAGAGAAAAACACTACTTAGAATAGTCAATTTACAAAAGAAGAAAACACATTACAAATTGATAAATAATTGAATTCGTTCGCTTCAGATAACTTCAGAGGTATTGACGATGGTCATAACTCTGCTGTGACTATAGTCGAGGCAACTTGCTTTCTTTGGCTCGTTTTCCAGATAATATATTTTGTAAACAATGACGGTTCAAATCCTAACGTATATTTTTTGTACAGATTCTTAATATGTGAACACGTAATGGAAATGGTTAACAAGTACGCGATAATCTCCCACCTGTTAACCCTGTAACCTAACCTGTTGTAATTTATCACGATTTTTTAAAGGCCCTTCAACCGACAGGCTGATTACATATCTCGCGACAGGTTTGCTTTTATATACAACACAATTGACCATTGACATCGTTGATCGCGAGATATACGCCTGCTGCAAACCAGTCGCGAGATACGTCTGCCGGAATTATACTGTAGAATATTATAGTGTTCAAAGTTGCCTTTTCAACTATCGCCAACACCATAATTCATCGACACGGGAATTTGCTGTTGGGGTGACGGCAGTAGAATGTTGGCTATCCTCTCTACTGCCCGTGGATGCAGTAACGCAGAAATTACCATTCCGTAATGCACTTGCCAACCCGCCTGCCGAGCGTGGAGAGTATGGCAACAACCCCGTTATTATCAGTACTTGGAGAGTATCACCAGTACCATGAGAAAGGCCTATGATCAATAGTAGAAGTCCTAAGGCAGAGATGATGAGACGGCGTAAAATGTTCGATTCAAAACACCTTTGACAGTTTATACGACGTTAATCTATTGAGACAGTATATAAGTCCAAAGTCAATAAGTGTTTATTCAATAGAACAACGCCCTACTTAGAATTATTGTCAATTTACAAAAGAAGAAACAAGACACATTTAAATTGAATAAAGCACATAATTGAATTTGTTCGCTTCAGATAACTTTTGTTCCAAGTGAGGGAATACAAATAACAAGAAGCCTTAGAATATCACCATAGGACATATTCGAGAAAATTTACCCCTGCCATTTGTTAACATGTACAAATTATATGCCATCATCATTCATCATTTTCGCCGCAAAATATCCAGTACTGAACACAAGCCTCCCCCGTGAGTGGGTAGTTGCCATACTCATCACGCTTGGCAGGCGGGTTGGCGAGCGCAGTGCGGGATGTTGATACACGGAAAGACGCTGCTGCCCATCTTCCGGAGGTATCCCTTAGCAGGCTCTTACTGCATCCACGGGCGTTAGAGACATTCTACTGCACCACACGGCTAAATGATATGTACTTTCATAGAAATATTTTTTATTTTTTTTGGACTTTGCAATTTAAAGTTTTCTCCAATCACGTATTCAATTTCTCCCAAAATTGTATAATCACCTAATTATCCTCACTAAAGTCAAAATTACACTAGCTTATTCTACTTAACCTAGCAGACTCATACTCTACTCTTGAATTGTCTAAACACTCTTCATCTTCCATTACATTCATGTAGAATTTTGATGTTGGTGTTCCTGAAAAAACAAATAACAATCTTGGAAATTATATTGATAATTTACATCTATTATACAGATGATACCGCCGTGGGGTGCCGGCAGTAGAATGATACCCCTCCTCTCATGGCCATGGATGCAGTAAGAGCCTGCTAAGGGATACCTCCGGAAGATGGGCAGCAGCGTCTATCCGTGTATCAACATCGCATACTGCGCTCACCAACCCGCCTGCCAAGCGTGGTGAGAATGGCAACTACCCCTCATGGAGATCCATGAGGGAGGCCTGTGTTCATCAGTGGACGTTTAATGGCTGAAATGATGATACAGATGATAAGCCGAAGCGTGAACTGACTAATAGCCGACGAAGCTAGGAATGTGCTTTATGGCATATTTATTTATTTATTATACTTTAACTAGAACGATACATGTACCAATTACACTGATTAAAGACATAATTACATTTCCTTACATATATCATACTACTTAGGAGAAGAGCTCCTCAAGACCTAATATGAATATAGAAGAACCATAGAAGTTGGATGTGCCACTGGGCTCATACCACTCATGCCAGGCGTCGCGGAACTACACAACTCTCGCTTAATGCCCAATAGGCAGATCGCAAGAAGAAAAGAGATTAAAAAAAAAAAAAAAAAAAAAATATCATACTACTAGCTACATCGGCTAGTAGTCAGAGGAAAGAACAGATCAATACGTCTGAAGCTGGCTTACCCGCGGTTTTTCTCACGTGAGCATATTTTTTTTAAGAGTAAAACCTGCGGATTGAGAATCGGGTAAATGACACTCGGTCAACACGGTTTTAAATTACATTTTACTGTTTTAAATTATGGTAGTCTCACTTCTCGGTTTAGGTTGAATAGCGTCTTTAGCGTTTTGAAAATTACGAATGATCACTAATTTCACAAATTACAACATTTAAACGCTCGTGAATTCGTTCTATTTGGTGCCATTCTATATTATTTTTGTTTAATTAAACGACGTTTGATAAATATATATTTTTTATTTCAATAATAATATAGCATGGCATTAAATAGAACGAATTAACGAGCGTTATAATGTTATGCTAGACAGATAATTCTACGGAAAATGGACGAAGACTCATTCCTCAACGGAAACAATAAACTAACTCCAAGATCATTAAAAAATAATAATAATAATGCTGGACATTTCACTCGGCCCCATTTAGCCCAAAAGTAAGCAGAGCTTGTGTTTTGGATACCGCTGTGAGCATGATGGACGGTGTTGTCGCCTTGGACAGACACTAAACACCCTCGATCTGATGCTTAGGCCAATCCTGAGTAACAGTATTTTATTACTAACAGTAGTTATTAAGATAACGCACAATAAGTGCAGATCAGGTACACTTGTCGATACACAATGACTATTAAGGACTGGTGTTGCGCGTCGCCTTGCAGCGAGGGCACGCTTCGCAGACATTCGATCTGATGCGACGCCCAATCCTAACCACAAAAGTATGGTAAACTCACGTCATTGGTGCTGGCTCTCCACAATGAGCATTATGGACTGGTGTTGCGCGTCGCCTTGCAGCGAGGGCACGCTTCGCAGACATTCGATCTGATGCGACGCCCAATCCTAACCACAAAAGTATGGTAAACTCACGTCATTGGTGCTGGCTCTCCACAATGAGCATTATGGACTGGTGTTGCGCGTCGCCTTGCAGCGAGGGCACGCTTCGCAGACATTCGATCTGATGCGACGCCCAATCCTAACCACAAAAGTATGGTAAACTCACGTCATTGGTGCTGGCTCTCCACAATGAGCATTATGGACTGGTGTTGCGCGTCGCCTTGCAGCGAGGGCACGCTTCGCAGACATTCGATCTGATGCGACGCCCAATCCTAACCACAAAAGTATGGTAAACTCACGTCATTGGTGCTGGCTCTCCACAATGAGCATTATGGACTGGTGTTGCGCGTCGCCTTGCAGCGAGGGCACGCTTCGCAGACATTCGATCTGATGCGACGCCCAATCCTAAGTACAACAGTATGGTAAACTCACGTCATTGGTGCTGGCTCTCCACAATGAGCATTATGGACTGGTGTTGCGCGTCGCCTTGCAGCGAGGGCACGCTTCGCAGACATTCGATCTGATGCGACGCCCAATCCTTCTTCTGGCAGTACGTGGAACAGTAAGGCGTTCGGCGGCAGAGGGAACACTCCGCTGAGGCCTCGCGGTTGCAGTTTGCACACTGTAAGAGATGTTATGGTTGATGTGTTTTTTAATTTATTTGCTTCATAACTAAAATATATAGTAAAACAAGGTATTATTATTTATAGTATTGCACCTATAAACATTTATAGTTTTGTCTTGGTATTCCACATTCGTCGTAATTCTAGTCGGTTAACAATATGATTCATGATCAATAACATGACAATGTTTTTGCGTTCACATCGACCATACCCATACCTACACTAAGATTAAGTACAATGCAAGACAGTGTAGTTGCGTTTAGGCAGCCTCGGTCTTAAAATGAGTGTTATACGTGATATATTATATTTTAATTATTAATGGTCGTGGGGTACCGGCAGTAGAATGTTGCCCTCCTGTCATGCCCGTGTGGATGCAGTAAGAGCCTGCTAAGGAATACCTCCGAAAGATGGGCAGCAGCGTCTTTCTGCGTATCAACATCCCGTAATGCGCTTGCCAACCCGCCCGTATGGCAACTAGGTACCCCTCACGGAGATCCATCAGGGAGGCCTGTGTCCAGTAGTGGCTGAAAAGATGATGAAACCCCTTATAAAGTATGGAGTCGCACCTTTTTGGTCTCGGCGTCGTCGACGGCGTGCAGGGGCACCTGGTCGGCCTCCACGCTCGCCTCCACGCTGGCGGCCAGCAGCGCCGTCTCGCGCTCCTGCTCCAGCCGCGCCATCTGCCGCGCGCTCACCACCGTCACGTCCTCCACGCACTGCTTCAGCTCTGTGCCGAGGCGGACGAGCGTGGTGCTTATGTCGTCCAGCCGCTTCAGCACCACCGTCATGTCGTTGATATCTGGAATCGTGCTTTCTTGTTGTAGTAAGGGCGCCTTTGCATCGGACCTAAGGACAGTGGTGGGGATACTAACGGACCACTGCACCCTTAACAAACACCTAAATTTCATGATTATTATATTAGTTTTATTGTTATTAATTTCGAATAATATATTTTTACTGTGTTTTTTTGGTTAATGTCGACGTCCGCGTTTTCGAAACGATCCTTACGGAAGACCAGCGCGGACTGGCCGCAATATGCTGAGTAAGGACCCTTTTGCTGTCGCTGCAACCTATATCATAACTTTATTAAACCTGTATGTAAGTTTTGTAGTTGCAAATAAATGTTTATCTATCTATTTTCAATATCGGGGCCACAGACAGCCCCTCTGGAGGGGATATCTGAAGGAAGTCGAATCAGCTGCCCACGTAGTCCTGGAATGCGAGGCAGTAACAGCACAACGACAACAAAGCCTCAAACAACCGAGGTCACTCCGTGAAGCCTGTGAAGTTCCCAGGAAGATTCTGCGCTTCTGGTCGGAGTTGAGCTGGCTATGCTAGCCAGACACTTCACGCATAATAGACCACCTTGGGGTGGGGACACACCGTGGGGAAAATGGAGTCACACACATACATACAAGGCCTTTGCATCTATAAAGTGTCTATGAAAGTGATGACATATAGTGACAAGTTATATTTGTTTATCACTAAAACACTATTACGGGGTCGCTAGTCATAAATGGTTGAATATGCATTTGCTTTGATGCTTTTTATTTATTTAAACTATCAACAGAGATATTGTAATTTTATACATTGTACTTATTTCCTGCCGAGGTTAAACATTGATAGCACTCTACAGTCCATAGTCCTATATCTACAGTACAATAAGTTACTAAACGGCGCTCACGTGGCCTTAACTTTGGTTTCGACCTCAGCAGAAACGCCTACAATCGTACATAAGTCATATCAGACCTGAACAAACACCCAAGAATCTAAATTATCCGTAAATCCAAGCCGGGGCGGACGGGAATTGGCAGTGTATTATTACATAATATATATACATTACGACATAAAACAAATATCAATAAATTCCGATAATCGCTATCCGAAAAAGGGCCGTATTGCATATTGGTTATTAGTTTGTTATTACGCAAGTTCTTTGCTTTGTGGATCATGTATTATTTATAACACATTTTGCTGCATTTTGCGATTGAAGATACCTGTATCTTAATAGCCACATAATCAGAAATACGCTTAATGTACCAGTATAATTTTCGCAAAACAGAAAAACGTGTTCCTTAAACGGAGCTAATATATCTATGGTAATTAAATGTTAACAAATCACGCAAGTAAAACAAGTTTTATGGTTATTCTTCTCGCAGTCGTAGTTTACAATGGTCCATTCGAATGAACACACAAGCAACTTTTTATAACGCGTGCAAAGCCGCAATCCGAAGTTAGTATTTATATATCGACGTTGGCATGCCATGGCTACAATGCAAACCAAAACTCAGAATATAATGTCTCATCCACCAAAGTTTCGATGTAAATACGTGTTATAGGTAACTAGATACCTAAATGTTCTTTTGTTAGCCTATTTATTCCAAGTGCTGGGTCCTCCATGGAGGTGCAAAGGGACCCTACCTTTAACGACATGGCTCAGTTGGTCAGCCAACTGAGACGTAAGAGGGTTCAGGTTCGATTCCAACCGAGAAACAAATGCATGTACCTCTATATAAATGTACGTTTCTGTGTCCAGGAGATATTTGTCCTGGTCTGTATGTTTCATGAATTAGACAAAGATTTCAATCGTTTGATACGCCCAGTAGCGGCGTTAGGGTAGGGCGCGGTTGGGCGACCGCCCAGGGCGCCGGATATAAGGGGGCGCCACAGGCGCCCCTTTATGTCCTCTCGCTCATTGAGCGAGGCCTACTTACACGTAAATTCCCTAAATTTAGCGAAAAAATCGTTATGTTGGCAACACTAAGAATGGAACGCAGTGTTGAAAGCGGAGCACTGCATGCATTTAATTTTACCGGGAATCCCCGACCATCGAGAAAAACATTATCTATCTCTTTTTTACGTTTAAATTAGAGAGAGTTGATGTTATTTTTGACGAGCGGAACACACTCACTACATCAGTGCACGCACTTAAAACAGTTATTCCAATTATTTTAATTAGAAAAGTAAAATTTTATTAGTTTTTTTTTTAAATAAATGCTATTTATTTTAATAAATGGTAATTGAATTATATCTTTTTCCTTTTTTCATATGGGTTTGAATTGCAGTTAGGGGGCGCCGTATAAATCTCGCCCAGGGCGCTGGTAGTGCTAAAACCGGCACTGGATACGCCCTTACCGTAATGAGACCGCGCCATTTTGTTTCCACAGTAATCAGTGAGCACATTCATTTGGAATCAGTGTAGATAGATAGATAGAAAATGCTTTATTACACACCTTAAATATAAAAATAACAACAGAAAGATAAACACTAAACACAAAGTGACAATTGGCGGTCTCATTGTACCTCTCCCACTTCGTCTTCTGAAATCCAAGGCTAATTTTAGACAAAAATACAAAGAACTTTTGATAAACAGACAAAAATCTGGGCTGCCTGGTATTAAAGCTCCTTTCAATTGTTAGTCCATTAAGTAATCAACTTTAACAAATTATTAAATTTTACATATTATTAATTTAAAGAAATTATTCAATTGTACAAATTATTATATTTTATAAACTATTCAAATTTACTTATTATTAAATTTTACATATTATTAAATTTTACAAATTATTATATTTTACAAATTATTCAATTTTTACTTATTATTAAATTTTTACTTATTATTCAATTTTACAAATTATTTAATTTTTCAATTTATATATTTTACATATTATTTATATTTTACTTTTTAATCAATTTAGATTTTTTTTAAATTCATAAATTAGGTATTATATTTTACAAAACACTCAATTTTACATTTTTGTTTGTGTTTGTGATTGTGTTTTATATTTATTTCAATTGAAATATATGGTTTTCATTAGACCTATAAATTTTTTATTTTACTATTATAATATTCATACTTTATTTATTTGTAACGTTAAAGTAATCCAATTTCGCATATATTAATCGAATATTTGGCTGTTAATTGGAATAATAATATTTTTTATTATTTTATCATATTCTTTGATGTCTTCTATTGCCCGAGCTCTGAAGAGTTGGTGTCCATGGGAGACAATAAATATACCTATTATATTATACATAATAATAAATAATCTTAACATTTTTATTTTGTTCTTACGAGGTCTTCCGATCTAGGAAGAGGTGGTTTCGGCAGAATACCAGCGTCCGCTGCTAATGGGCAGTGGGCATAATGCTGAGCCGGGACCAATTTGCTACTGTGGCACACATTATTTAATTTTTATTCTATTGGTCCTATTTATTTATTTTACTAATTGCTGTTTTTCTTTTTAAGTAAAAACTATGTATAAATGTTAAATGTAAATGTTTTCGTTGTGTTTTAAAATGTATTGTGTGCTCTTTAGTAAATAAATGAATGTCTATGTCTATGTCTCTCACTCAACACAGTGTTAGCAGGAGTGTGTGTGTTATTTTGTCACGAATGTTCGTGCTATAATGATAACACAACAAATGGTTATTGGTAAAATCAGTATGTGTCGGCATTATTGTAAACACTGTATTTTTAGGTAAAGACAGTGCCACAGTTTTAGGTGTTCGGGCATATCTAACGAATAAAATCTTTGGTATTAGAGAACCGCAGTGCATTCGATTTATTTACAAAAATGTACTACCATCAGCCAGCTTGTTTCCATACCAGTATTTTGCTTTTTATTTGTTGTCCCAAATAAATCGCGCTCTGTGAGGCCGTCTATGTAAACTTGTAAACACCTCCCGCCCACTCATAAACGCTGATTAAAATAAACAACAGTGAATCAGCGGTTTTTTTGACATATTTTCATACAAAACTGACATAAAATAGTACTTTGACGGCCTACGTGGCTCCGTTATCAGATAGCCGGCTGAGGACGTCAATGTACTCTATACGTTATATGTATATTAAAATCTCATGTTCTTGGAGATCCATGAGGGAGGCCTATTTCCAGCAGAGGACGTAGGCAGTAGTCCTAAGGCTGAGATGATGATGATGATAATAAAATTTTTGCTTAGTTTGAGACTGAACGTGCTGTGTGTAGAGGTCTGCGTTTTTAAATTAAAAACGTTCTATTAAGTTTATAACGAGTGTTACCTGTATTTTACACAATTAATAGTGTGTCACGTTAATTTTGTATTCATATTATATTGTATACAATTAATAGTGTGTCACGTTAATTTTGTTAATCACAGTGAAATCGCTAGGCTGTATGTTCGCTTTTGCATAACACAATTTATTTATTTGAGCCACCAACAGAAGATACACAAAGAAAAATGACAAAAGTAAAAACAATAAAAATCAAGAGCTAGTGTTCTCCTAATTACAGGCAGCTACATCTAGGTATCATTGATTTAGACGCGCTTTCGCTGTTATATCTTCTGTTATAATTTGTATGATACTTTATGTGCCATCGCTGGGTGGGTTAATATAACTAAGGTTAGTTATTAAAGATATTATTGTCTACACATAGTTTCTGTTGTAGCACTTCCTAAAACTTCATAATTAGAGATCTGACCAACTGAAATTAAGTTTAATTTCAGAACAGTACCGTATACATTTTACGCAATTTCTGCTTTCTAGGTCTCAGAGTCACTCTCACACAAAACGAAATTAGCGCTCATTCATAACTCTCCTGTACATTCTACATCCTACATTACAAGGGGTGCAGCGGTCCTTCTTTTTTATTCTCTTACAGTAACACTAATTTGCCTTCCCATACATTCCATATATCACACAATCCATATTGTCATTTCCTACCTCTATTCCGAATTATCTCTCTTTTGGTCGTACTTATCGTACCATAAATATAATCGCAGGAAAAAAACTAGCATTGCGTCTAAATATTTATCGTCGCGATGATGGCACACATTTTTTTATTGCGAAAGTTCTATATCGATATTCGCGTGTCAGCTTTTACATTAGACATTGAAGATAATAATAATTTCACATCTTAGCATCCTATAATCATCCCTTTGTAAAGAAGGAACTGGAAAATATACTATATTTGGCCATATTGCTATATTTATGGGGCTCTGCTTTATTGCCAGTCCTTACGGTCCTGCCTTTTTAAAATTCATAGTGTATGTGATAGACTCATTGATCCACGGTTATGGTCTATCTATATCACAAAGCCGTATTGATTGGCGGCTCGAAAATAACTCATAGGCCAGTACGACATAAAAGGGGGCTTTTGCTACAAAATGTCAAGGAAAGTGCTAATTTGGTAGACTTGTACTGTTGGTGTCCTCATTAATCAAAATCCCGTGTTTGCGACTTTGAGCTACCGCCGCCGCTCGCACCGTCATATTGAAATTTCCAATATGGCGGCGCAAACGGCGGTCGCCCAAGTTTGCCAACTCAGAATATTCATCATCATCACAGTCTTAGCACATCCACTGCTGGACATAAGCCTCCTTCATTGACTTCGAGAACCAAGTACTGATCATGAGGGGCTGTTGCCATATTACTACGCTTGGCATGTGGGTTGGCGGTAAGCGATGTTGATACTCAGAAAGAGGCTGCTGCCCATCGTCCGGAGATATGCCTTGGCAGATTCTTACTGCATCCACGGGCGAGGTAAGGTGACATTCTACTGCCCACGGGAGAATATTAATGAGGCTCAATCCACCAATCCAATCGCACAAATCTACTAAATAAGAATATTCTTTGATCTTTTATAAGTCAGAAACTACTCATGGCCAGGCCTAAAAACATAAACAAACAAAAAAAACGCAATCATATGCTGCAGAATCACAGGCAAAGCTAGCAGTTTGGCATTGCTTCCTTCTCGTCGCGATGACGGCACAATTTTTTTTATTAAGTATAGTTTAATTATAAATTCGCGCTGTATCCACTTTTAGATGAAAAAGATATCCCACTAACATTATAAAGCCGAAAGTTTGTTTGGATGGAGGTTTGTTACCTCTTCACGCAAAAACTAGGCTATGGATTGAGCTGAAACTTTGGACACGTATTGATGTTGATTAACACATAGGCTACTTTTTATTCGGGTACAACGCATGCGAAGCGGTGGGCAGAAGCAGTACCTAATAATCTTAATTTTACATACTTTCATCTCAATACTTAAGCGATTGTGAAGATTACCTACCTATTATAATCATATCATTTAATCTTTTACTGATATACATCCATGTACTTGTATCATCATTTGCGACTAAAGATACTCAAAACTAGACTATCCCGCAGATCACGCAAGCATGAGTTTGCGGAGGGATTCGAACCCGCATATAAAAATATCTCATCCGTATTTAGCGCAGAATTCAATTTTTGCCTATATGCTGCCGCGAGCATCGAACCCGCTGCATTTCTATCATATCCGGTAGATTTTGGGACTAAAGAGACTCAAAACTAGACCAGTTTTGTGTAACGCAAGCACAAGTTCGCGAAGGGAATCGAACCCACATACACAAAAATCTTACACAGATATAAGCGCAGCATTCCATTTTTGTCTATACGGTGGCGAGGGGCACCGGAGCCCGCATTAACTCGCTGCATATCTAAGCAGATCCACACTACAATTTAGCCCAGAGGTTATCTTGTACCTCAATCTAGTTAATAAACGAAGACCTATTCTATAATCCTATAATTATATAGTAGTATAATTTTGGGACTAAAGAGACTCAAAACTGAACTATCACGCAAGCCCAAGTCTGCGAATGGGAATCGACCCGCATACACAAAAACCCTCATCCGGATATTAGCACAGCATTTCATTCATTCCATTCCATTTTTGCCATCGGGCCTGCATTAACTACGCCTCGGTCCAGAGGTTATCTAGTGCCATTTTCTAGTTAATAAACGAAGACCTATTCTGTAATCATACTTCTATTTATCATCCTATATACTTCTATTTATCGACGAAACGGGATATCCAATAGTTTTTAGAACTAAAGAAGCCCGCAGATCATACTAGCTTGAGTCCGTGAAAGGACCCACACACATACACACCGTCATCCGGATATTAGCGCAGAATTAAGTTTTAGTCTTTTTCTGGCGATAGGCATCGAACCAGCATTTCTTTACCGGATTACTCGGCATACAAACTGCGCCATGAAGGTTCTATCTAAGTAGATTTTCATCATTATCACAGCCATCCTATGGCCACTGCTGGACACAGGCCTCCACAGTAATAATATTGATAAGCCGTTATGGTTTTTTGAAAAACACACAGATTTAGATACTTCAGCTCTTCTTCCTCTTCTTATGCTATGCTAAGTGGAGTCGGCACAACAGGTTTTTCCTGTTCACCCATCAACGCAATATACTTCTTACAAGTATTGTTGTATTTTTCGCATAGTCCATCCTTTGTTTCTTTGGCTTACACGTCTTCTACAAAATTCAATTAGCGCATAAGCTTTCATAAACATGGCAAAGTTTTGAACTTTTCTTCACTATCTTACCCTATGCTAAGATACCCTGGGGTTGGCACATGTTAACTTTTTTATCAATATCTTTCGCACAGTATATTCATTGTTTCTTTGGCTTACACATTCAAATTACTGCATAAGCTTTCATAAATCTGTTCAAAGTTTCAATAATAATAAATCTTGCCAAAATGTTACACACTATACTTACACAAGTTCATAAATCCCACCACCTTTTCGCCAATATTGTAATCAAAAGACATGTAATTTTGCCATAGCAATAAGTTAGTTACTAGTATTTAAGAAAACATTGGTTTATTCCATAAAAAGTGTTTATTAGCTTTAATGAAAAAACTGATATTTATATCTCATCTCCCACACAAGACAAGAATTTAAGACAAGGAAGAGGATTTATAAACATCAAATTCTCTCAAACAATGGCTTCAGATCCGTCACAAATTATATCCTTACCCTTTCGCAATTGCTTTTCCTAATAGTAAGTTACAATCATCATCAATTCAGCTGTAAAACATCCACTGCTGAACAAAGGCCTCCTGCATGGATCTCCATGTGGGGCAGTTGCCATACTCATCAACACTTGGCAGGCAGGTTAGCAAGCGCAGTATGGGATGTTGATACAAAGAAAGACGCTGCTGCCCATCGTCTGGAGGAATCCCTTGCAGCCTCTTACTGCATCCATGGGCATGAAAGGAGGGGTAACATTCTACTGCCGGTACCCCACAGTATGTTCAAAGTTTCAGTAGTCTTTATAAATTGCCAGCATTTGTGTCTCATCTCATATAGACACAAACAAACATTTGTATTCTTATTAATAGTTCAGCAGTTCTAAGTTCAGTATTACAGAACAAAACAGACTTATACAATTACTTCAGCCAGATTCAATGAAGAATTACCTATTTAATTTAATGGTCAAGTCAATTAAATTAAATAAATATTTATTTTGTACATCAAGTACTTATCCTAATATTAACTTTTTTCTGTTAGTTCTTATAATATATTTCTCATCATTGTGGATTTGTGACCTTCAATATAAATTAATATCAATTCCACCAAAAACCCAGCCACAGGAAGCAATTCAATTTCAAGTGTGACAGATTGTTTGTCTTGTCTTTTTATTTTATGGCTTTTTGTGTTTGGTTTTACACAATTTCGCCAGTGTCAAGTTAATTAATCATTTTAAATATATTATAGTAAAATTTTACAATAAATCAGTCAGATCTTGCCGACTGCCGTACGAATTTTTACGACAGATTGTTTACAAACTACATCAAATTTGACTGAAGTATAATAACACTGATGTGGAGATTTTTCACATCATTTTTATTCTAAACTAAAGTGTAAATCTTTGCTTGAATGTTGTTCTGTAGTACCAACCTGAGGGTTGTATTTTAGAATGATGCACAAGCAAAATCCCCTATAGCAACGGATAATATGAATGGTCTTTCATGCTAATCCTAGTTAAGATTTACAACAGCAGGTTTCATTATAGCACTAAAACTATGATGGTTTCATCCATTTTAAAAACAGACTAGAGCTCATGTTCTGCTTTTTACTTAATTTAGAGACTTCTATCTGAGATCTAAAGCATGAGCTAATTATTGGTAAAAAGATATATTTACCTGAAGTAGGGTCACTGCTTCCATCGGCTGCCTCAGTCAGCAGATGGTAATCATTGTTGGAGTCTAGTCCTTCAGCTAATGTCTGCCAGTCCTCCTTTGAATGACTGTTACTGCTTGTCTGATGAATGGCATCAACATCATCACTGTCTCCTAGGCTAGGATCCCTTTTCACTTTAGGCTTTTTATCTTCTGGCTCTAAATTGTGGCGTCTTCTTCTTTTGTACGGTGTAAACAGTCTTACCGGTCCCATAGCTGAAAATGTATAAGGCAAAGTGTAGAGCAAGAGTTATAATACCAATGGAATCATGAATTGTAAAATAGCTATTCAATTATTCATGGCATTATTTGCATTGAACAACATCTCACCAGATTGATCGTCACAGCATGCCCCACAAGTGCAACTGGTTGCGTGAGGTGTCAGAATACCTTCATCTATCAAAGCTTGAATGCTTCTTCCTCCAAATCTAATGGATCTCTTCCAGTCTTTGCTGGACGCCCGACCGCAAAGAGCCTCGAACTCTGAAGGTGTGTACCATTCATGACCATATTTAATACATTTCCCGCGGCCGCCAGAGCCAAACTTCATTTTGTGAAGGTCAGCAGATGTGTTCTTACAGCGGATCGGAAGCACTGGCATATGAATAGTGTCAGCCCAGGACCGCGGGTTGTCAGCGCGCGACGCTTTATCTTCCTGCTTGTCACTGGCCAGCACCAAATGAGTGGTCTTCAGATCGTCACTCACTCCTCCGCCCGAGATGAAACCGTTGTCTACGCATAGCATCGGCTTGAAGTGCGGCAGCTGGTCTGACGTGATCACGTTGAACGTAGTCCCCGTGATAAGAGTGCCCACTGGCAGCGAAACGGGCACGGTCACTACTCCGTTGCTGTCTGCAGCCCCGGCACTCAACCGCGACGCCTTGCCTACGGCTCCGTTCGCGACCCGATCTCTGTCGCCCCTGTGCTCGGCCGCCGCCGTAAGTGGATCGGCTTCGGATACTTCGGTAATGTCCGGCATGACGACGTTGTCCGAACTTCTTCTCGCCGCCATCGCTCGCCTCCCGCCGCCGCTCAAAATGCCCACCCGTCTGGACCCTATTTTGAATGGTCACGATCCACTTGCACTATCAAAATAACACCTGAATAATCACACGTAAACATAAACGCACATGAGTCAGCCACCGTCCGCCATAATTAAAATTGGCAAATTAAAAACATTTGAAGTCGGCACTCGGCTCAATGAGAGCGGCGGCAAATTCAAAAACATTTTTCATTTTAACCCATGGCGTAATGCTGAAGTCCTAAATGAAAGCACGAATAGTATGTGGTAGGTCCGTAGCTTTGGTCCGTATTTTTTAAAGATTATAGATTTCTAGAATTCCATGATTTATTTCGTCTAAGATTCTACCTATCTAATTTAGTTAGAACAAATATGTAGAAGCAGAATAATTACCTCTAAATGCCATAAACATAAAAGAAGAAGAATTATTGACATATGGATCTATTTTTTATGACTTCCTGGTCAAAGAAGGATTTATTTTAGGAAAACTGGCTTTGTAGATTCTTAGAAATTCAAGCTGTAGTAACGAGATAGATATAACTTGTCTAATCCTAATTATTTTGTACAACAGTTTCACAGTAAAAATATTTCTGATTATGATTCTGATAGGTCTTACTAATATTATAAAGCCGAATGTTTGTTTGTAGATAAATCTACCAAAATAATTTAGCTGAAACTTTGCACATAAAAGATGTAAACCCGGCTACTTTTTATCCGGGTAAAACGCGAACGAAGCTAGGTAATTATTATAATAGAACAATTTTACCTTATATTAAACAGATAATTATGCTCCTGAAGCTTCATCTGGAAATGAAAACGAAGAAGAGAACGCGGTTTAATTTGCATTATTTCTCCTGTTTTTATTTAATCCCGAGTTTTTTTTTTATCTAATTATATAAAATTCTCGTGTCGCGGTGTTTGTTACCAAACTCCTCCGAAACAACTGGACCGATTTTGATGAAATCTTGCGTGCATATCGGTTAGGTCTGAGAATCGGCCAACATCTATTTTTCATACCCCTAAAATTATGTTAAGGGTGGTCCAACCCAATTTATTTTTACATTGTTTGAAAAAAATTATAAAATCAATTAGATTTTCTAAAAAATCCGTAACTGAACTCAGACTCCTCTTAGTGCAAGACAGGTGTAATTTGACATCGATATGCATATTAATTACGCCGACATAGTGGAAAAACAAAATCTTAATAACAAATGATTTTTGTGATTTTTTGTGAATCAATTGTACCTATTTAGTTTTAATTAGATTTCATAAAAGGGATTTAGAATCATGATACTGATTCTTCATTATAATGCCAGGCTAAAAATTAAAAGAAACCTAAGCAAAAGCATTTTCAATAGGAGTTGCATTTGAGAAGAAACCTTTTTTGCATACAAAGGGCTTTGGTTTTTTAAGAGAGTTTTTCTGAAAACTGGTGAAAAGATATGGAGAAATATGATTACCTATAAATGATTTCCTATTTATTTCCAATGCTGGGCAAACATCTTCCCTAAATTATTTGGTCTATGGGTCCATTTACAGAAACTTAAACTAAACTAAAAAACTAAATAAATTAAAACTAATTTAAACTAGATAAATTACCTATAAGTAAAAACTCTAAAAAAAAACAAGCTTTTATTTATATGTTAGTTTATATAAATAAAAGCTTGTTTTTATATATATTTAATTATGTTCCTAAGTCGAGTTATTTCAGATAAAATTATTCCTATTTAAATTTATAACTGTTTTCTTTTCAGCTCTATTATTTATAAGGTTATTTATTAGCCCTTTTTAAGTTATTTACTCTGTGGTGACAGTGACGGATGTTAGAAAGAGCTGCGTATTTGTCGCTTCCATTCACTCACCATTCCATTCACTTTCCTATCTGACTCCTTCTATTTTACAAATAAATAAATAATAAACTACATTGATTCCGTACGAAAACAAAATAGAAAATAAGTCGAAAATTAGGAATAACATTTTGCTAAATACAACTTTATTTTAAATTCCAACGAAAGTATTACATGTTATTTACCTTAGTTAAATCGTGCAGTGATAATTTATCGTTTGATTTTCTATAGTGGTGTCGAGAAAGGCGTTCATTATTTTAATACATACGCACCGAAAAATGGAAGAATTAAGATCAAAACATAAATCTGCTATACACAATGCTGCTCACCAAATGGCACTAGAGTGTATCCACCCTCAGGTAATGATAAATCAGTAATTGTAGCCATCAATAACCATATTTGATTAAGCCCTCTCCAATACATTACAATGTAGATAAGTTAACAAAATGTACTTAAACTAAACTATTCAGTTATGAACCCTACCATGGAAGATGTGCCTACTTACAATCACAACCCTGAACCCCAGTATGAACAAACTTGAAATTTTATTAATATAATCATAGTATGTAGTTATACTATGATTGTATGAATAACAGCTTTTCCTGGTCAAGATAGAATTTTAAAATGTGGATATAAATAAACCATTCCTAGATTCATTACTATTTGAATTACAGATATAATTATAGCATTACCATGAAGAGCCGACTGCGATGGGGGCCTAGTACCAGCATGATGGAGAACAAAGTACATACTATTTAAACATCAGTGTGTGAGCACAATGATTGTGTGTTACCATTATATGGTTGAAGCTTTGACTGTTTAAACTGAGTTTCTTAAATTCTTTATTTGAGGATTAGAAACTCAGGGAATTTTTCTATATATTTGAATAATATGGGCTAACAATTTTGCTGCCTATGCTGGTTAGGAGAGTTCGCCTGTGAGACCAAACTAGCAATTATGCAGATGCTTCATCACTCATTTTTGAATATATTAGCTAGATAAACAATATTAAAAAACTGCGACTTTATAGGTATCATTAAAACATCTGAGCCCAGTGTCAGCCTATAAAAGTGTTGCGAAACACAGCGCCATGTGCTTATTGGTTCAAACATGCATGACACTCATTAGTGAAGATAAAACCCTTGGGTTGTTACACATATTACAGTACAACCATAATGATAATAAATGATACATAATCTAAAAGTATATTAGAAGATTCTGTGGATTACATAGTTTCATTGATAATTTTTCATTTAATCAAAGTATTTCCAGGATTAGTGAAAGTGGAGAAGGCCTTTGGAAGGATGGGTCCTTTGTAATGGTAATTTTAACAGCCTGCTGGGGCAGGCTAGAATATAGAAAAGTATTCCATTCCTCTAATGTAAATAATTAGGATCAGAGATGGATAGATTTGATCGGACTGCCCATTGTATGTTATTATTTGTTTTCTATTGTTATGTTTTTTACTTTCTATGGTCTATGTACAATAAAGAGTTAATATTTATATCAGCGCAGCGCTTATTCTGATGCATGCATTGTAACAAATTATAAAAGGTTCTTGATAAACTTTTTAGAATTCAAAGTATACAGATCATGTCTGGTATCTTTTAAAATAAATTATTTATCTATGGTTGCTTACAGAGAAAAAGAAATAAATAAAATAAACATAGTACAGCATCATCTCAAAGCTTCAATCATTATAAATCACTGTGTGTTGCACTCTCATCTTGTAAGGCTAGGAGTCCAATCTGATCATGTAAATAGGTAATTTCGAAATAATGCCAGTGATGGACATTGTGTGACAGGTAGTGGGATGGGTCCCAAAATTCGTGATATTTGAAAAGCTTTTAAATCAAAATAACAGTAATTTCGAAAGTGTGGTTTTATAATTTCTAGGTGAATTGCAAAATATGTGTCACAACAGGGAGCCCCCTCCCTGTAGCCATTTTATAACATAACTAGTTGATTCTCAGAAGGTACATGTCTCTGTGTATGACACGATTTAAATAAAAAACTTCTATATCTTCAAATCGTTCATAATCATTTGACAACAACTGTATATATTTTCATAGTTTGCAATTACAAAACATAGACACGTCAACTTACAAAAATCAAGGTATCAGGTCAATTTAAATATATATATATAAATTGACCTCATACCTCAAACATGGAGGCAGATATCCTTTCTGATTTTGGTACCAGATCTGCACTGACTTCCTGTGTTGGGGTGTAATGTGCACAAGCCCCCGTGCCCGCCACCTTAAAATACCGAAAAAAGACTGGGTCACGGAGATCTTATAAAGTAGGTAACATAATAGCATACAGTACGAGCGTGTCAACACCGTGACAAAAACCTCGCCATCGTCCTTGGCAAAGAGAAACAGATCCTGTATTAAGCAAATAATTCTTTGTACACAGAAACGACACAGCCTGCACGAAAACAGCTTGAACGGTTGTTTACTGTTGTATTTGTCCACCCATGTCTGTTCACTCGGATCGCAAAGGCGACACACGGCTCCTCGCACCACGTTCACCCCTACCCCTCCCCGGTGCGCCTCCAGCACGCCTTCCAGACGCAGAACAGCCCAAAGATGTTCCATCCTAAGGGCCTTAAACCGCACCTTGTGAGTACGCACTTGCTGAACCTTCACCGCTTAGTTGTCACTCAAAATCTAGCTTAAGACATTTGAACTATCTAGACTAATAATTATTTTAGAACGGCACTGCTCAAGAGTTAATAAAAAAACTGCTTGCTACTTGTAAATCAGTACTTGCATCAGCTTATATGTATATGGGGGCTAATTGTATCATATCTAGTAAATAGACGCATCTCAGAAGTAACATCGATATTCCAGGACCCACGCACATATGGCACTCCCCAAGCGAGCCCTGTCCTCGCGCGGGCGCTCTGTCTCACGCCGCGAGGCAGCCCCATTCCAGGCCGCGTGTCTCACCTCAACGAGAAGTTCCAAGACTCGCTGACATTAAACTCAGACACGGACGCACTGGTAGCCAAGATCGGCGCCATGTTCCCGACCGTCAGTGAAACGCATATCAAGATATTGCTGAAGAAGTAAGTATGCTTATGCAAGCCCCATCCTCGCGCGCCGGCTGTGCCACAGGCCGCTAGGCATGCGTGTTCCTAGCTTGTATAATTTCCATACTAATGTTCCTTTCAAAATGTTAGTCAGCTTAAAATTGTTAATATCATGAAGCTATAATCTTAATTTCTTAAATACTTGTGTAAATTTTATACTGCGCGATATTCACTTACCATTCCAGGTACTACAACCGTGAAGCGGTGGTGATAAGCGCACTGCAGGTGGAAAAGCATCCAATCACAACGCCCGGTCCGCTGACCATGTCACCATCGTCTGCCAGACTGATGAAGGGATCCATCGGTGTTTACTCTGCGTTGCAGCTCGCTAAGGGAGTTTCGGGATCCATACCAGGTTCCAGTCATTTTACACCGTACTCTGGCACGCCGCATGGTAAGCACTATGCTAGCCCCCTAAACAGCTTAACTAAAAGTTGGCTTAGTTAAGCGAACTAAGCCGACTTAGTTAAGCGAGCTAAGTTGATTTAGTTATATTAGCTGAACTGGTCAAGCTAACTAAACTAAGTTAGATAAGTTTCGCATAGGCTTTAAATACCTACAAGCTAGTTTAGCATATTTTATATAAGCTGGACAAGACCTAGCCTAGATGTAAATTGGTCGCAAAGAAGAGACGATTCGCAACGAATTCCCTCACGAGGTAGTCGCTTGACCGAGTAAGATAAATCGTTAGCGTTTACTCCACCTCGCCAAGGGAGTGTCAGGTTTTGTATTATATAAGGTTTCAGTGATTTTACACCGTACTCTGGCACGCCGCATGGTAAGCACCTGCATATTATTATACTAGTTCACAAAAGCGAGCTAGGTTGAAAGTTGAGCGAACTAAGTTGATTTAGTTAACTGAACTGGCCAAGTTGACTTAACTAAGTTAGCTTAAGTTTATGGTAGCTTAGCAACGAGCTTCACCTCGACATGGGAGTAAGAAAACGCTTGTCACCTCATCTCTTAATTAGTTTATGAAATTATATTATTATCGTCCTTTCAGACATTCCACTCATTCTGCTTTCCACGTCCACTGCTGGACATGGGCCTCCCTAATGGATCAGATCATAATAATAATAATGCTGGACAATTCACACACCACATCAGCACCCAAGCTAAGCAGAGCTTGTGTTATGGGTACTAGATGACTGATATACTTAAACCTTAAACTACATACTTAAATATATATATATTTTTTTATTATAATTATATAGAAAAACACCCAGAACACCCTGAACAAATAAATATCTGCAGATCGTGTAGATATTTGTCCCGAGGCGGGAATCGAACCCGCAACGGATCGTACTGCGGGTTGGAGAGCGCAGTACGGGATGTCGATACACGGAAAGACGCTGCTGCCCATCTTTCGGAGGTATCCCTTGGCAGATTCTTACTGCATCCATGAGCAAGAGAGGAGAGGCAAAATTCTACCGCCGGCACCCCTACATATACTATAACAGCTTATTTAATCCTAACATCATCCATTCTCTTATTATTCCATCACAATGTAGCAGAGTGCACGTAGTTCAAAATGTAAGTTTAATTATGTTATCCAAAACTTTAAAACAAGTATAGTAGTAGAACTGTTTGTGAAGAGTTCATCCGGGGAGGTAATACCACCATACCTATTTCTGCCGCCAAGCAGTAATGTCTACATTGCTGTGTTCCGGTTTTAAAGGTAAGGGGCCGTCTCCACGAGCGAGGGAATCGCGGCGATTTATCGTCGCGCCACGTATTTCTATACACTCTCTTAGAGGCCGTCTCCACGAGCGAGAGAATTGCGACGAGTCCGCGCTATAGAAATACGTGGCACGGCGATAACATCGCCGCGATTTCCTCGCTCGTGGAGACGGCCCCTAAGGGGAACGGTGAAATGTCGGGACTTTACAACTCTATGACAACTGATATTGACGTATTTGACAAAACTCCGTTCAATATAAATTATTTCCGAACTAAATAGAACGTTAAAAATGATAATTACTGATATTAAAGAATATAACAACAAGCAGAAAGCATCTGGGAGTAAAAGCGTTACTAAAAAAATAATAGTTTAGTAATAAGTTTCAAATTGTTTTTCTTATTTGTTGGTGAGTTTATTGTTGTTTTATTCTATTGACCATTTTATTTAAATAAGCACCTGCCATAGTATATTTTACTTTTCTTCTTATGTAAGCTGAGAGGATGGTATAAGTGCTGGGCAAGCCTAATTCATCTAACAATGTCCCAGGCACTGCCGTGTCCTGTACAGCATGATTACTAGTTTCTGACGCTGTATAAATCATCTTTAATAGATGCAAAGGCCTTACTCTTATGTAAGCACTTTGTGTTGTACTGAAAGCGGTTTCGATTCCCAAATGTTTGTAATTGTTCTGCGGATATTTTTCCTGATATTTTATTATGGAAAAAAAGGTATGTATTCTATCTATCATCTGGTACTCATAGCACAAGCTCTGCTTACTTTGGGGCATTATAATTATTTACATACATATATATATATTTGTGAGGCCACTTAATTAGAATGAGCCCAATTATCCCTTCTCTCCATTCACTGATCCCTATCATGTGCTCTCTGACGCCAGTGTTTATAGGATTATTATATAAATGTAATTTTTTATCCCACAAACCCTGTATGCAAGTGCAGCCCTTTTCACTGCACTATCTATGTCCTATATCTAGGTCACGGACTGATGATGAATTATCTTTGTTGTTAGGATCTCCGTCACTACTTCGACCATCATCCTGTGCGTCCAGCTACTATGGCACCAACAAATCGATTGACGGGCAGACGACTAGGCATCACTCGCCTAAGATGAAACTCAAGTAAGATATTTTTACTCAAAGTAAAGGAGAATGACCAAGCTCGTTTTATTGTTGAACATCATTGAAATGAGGCTTACATTCGGCGATACTATAAATTGTTGTTGTCCTTAAAGTCAAAGACAAATTATTTATTGCAACCTCGTTGTGATAAAAAGAGATGTTATACAAAGGACATAGTTCAAAACATGGCACTCATGGCGCTTGAAAACGTCAATACCTAACATAATTTTCGGCGTTTTAGGCCTTTGCACGCAGCAGAGTTTGAAATACAATATGGATTTGCTATAGGTGAAACAAAATTTTGGCTCCTTGAGAGTAGGTAGCTACTTTTTCTTTTGTAATTAGATTGTTTTTTTTTCTTAGGAAGTTATTGGGATTACCTTAAAAGAAAAGGCAGCTATCCTCAAAAAGCTTAACGTTTGCCTCACCCTGTTGTGATGTAACTTATTATACCAGATGTATTTTCCAGGTACTTAAAAAGCATATTCACAAAAGCCGAGGAGACTTTGATCCTCGACGTGCTAGCGAACAAAGACAACAACGTGCAGAAGGCCAGCGAAGAACTTATCACCATGGGCTTCACCAAGAAGGAAGCCGTGCAGAAGAAGGAACCAACCCCGCCGCCGCTAAAGAAGGTGGTCACAATCATGAAAACTTTGGAAGAGAAGAATCAGTGTAAGTGAACAAAAATTACATAAGGGACATGACAGGGTTAAGTTAGGTAAGAAGGCCAGCGAAGAACTCATCACTTTTGGCTTAACCATGATGGAAGCCGTGCAGAAGAAGGAACCAATCCTGCCGTTGCCAAAGAAGGTGATCACCGTCGTGACGACTTCTCTAGAATAATCTTTGTAAGTGAACAAAATTACATAAGAGCACGGTGAAATGATGAGAAAATAAATTATTTTTAGTCCGTCATTTATTTGACATTGGGCACCATTAACGCTTCATCTGAGTGAAACCGGATTAAACAATACAAACTTCTGAAATGTGCTGGGATAAATAAAACATTCCACTTGTTTCAGTGCGCGAAAAACTTCAAACCAAATATCCGAAGATAGCAGAACAGGTGATTTTTATTGCGCTAGAGAGCGTGGACTTCAACGAAGACCGAGCTGAACAGATCCTGGACAAGGTGGTCGTAGAGGATGAAGTCCCAAAAGCGAAGGCAGATGAGGTAGACGCAGTGAAGAGGACCTACCAAGTTGATACTAAGATGGGGTAAGTTGGTGCTGCATGACGGTCTTTAGGGCTGGATAGCGGAACCTTTAAAAGTAACACGTCCGAATTGGATTCGAAATACGGGAATTTGGATTGTGACACACATAAATTTGAACTAAGTCGACTGTCGCTTTAATCTAAGAAGCCTTCCGAAGTGCCCAACGAAAGTTCAACATAGTGTATTTTCTTCAAATCTCAAATATGTCGTACTTTTTGATATAATTTTCTGAGAACTAATTTGACGGAAAACATGAACTATTGTATAGTAATGACTTAATCCGCTGTTCAGTCTCAGGCAAAAGGTTTTGTGAATAGATCGACTGTATCGTGCGTTGTAATCGAATAAATCTTTTTTCAGTTCACAACTTCTTTTATACATCAACACAATTTGATAAGTAGAATTATTTATTCTAAGATGACACTAATATACACTCAACTCTTCTAGAACATTTGAATTCCAACGCTTCTTAAGCTTATCACACAATGTTGTGTCAATATCTTGACATCCAGCCAGAATTTTATATCGAGTCCCATCAATAAAATTCTAAAGGGTATTTACACAACAACATCACAAACAAATCATCTACGATTCGAATGTGTTGGTGGGAATTCATAATGAATTACAACTACATAAGACTTCATAAGGTTACCCATAACTCTGCATAAATGACGTTCAGATACCATTTGGAAGGACTTTCGGGTTGCAAGAATCTGCAAGTCTAGACCCATATCTATACGTATCTCATGGACGATCAACGCCAAAGTGACAAAATTGAACGATTATTCTTTCTGTGACTAACTTCATGTATGAAATCCCTCCAACCCCACGTTCCATCACAACACTCAATCCCATGCGTAGTGCGACCTCACCGAGCGAGTACCGCGCGCCGGCGCCCATCCCGCTGCCTCGGAGGATCAAGTCCTGGGCCGCCACACTCAAGTATGTTAACACGCTTGGCACGAGCTTTGTTGGCTCCTATGACTGTAAATATAATATTTGACAGTATTGGTAAAATAACAACTGTTGACTCTTTATCCTTAGAGACTGAGATTGGATTTTTTGGGTTTCTTGAAAAACCAGACCGAATTATAGCAGCAGTAATTTAAGTTTGTTTGACTATACTGTGGTCCAAAACCCAAGAGCGGTTATTCAAACAAAATAATGCAAACTCATGTTCCTTCGCGTTATTTTTTTTAAATACTGCTCATTGGCGTTGGACGGTCGTATACTATTGTGAACGGCATTCATAGACATGATATAGCATACGAGCCAGCATCGACCCCTGCAGGAGACGTGTCGGTTACGGTATCTAAATCTGTTGGGTAAAAATAACAATTAATTTGTGATGTGACTGTTTTGTTGTATGTAATAATCTAGTTTGTTTTTGATATCGGTCAGTATTTATTATTCGTGTTTTTACAGCATGGTGTTGTCGTGTGATGATTAACTTAATCAAAAGCTTTATTGAAATTGAAAAAATACAATAAGTATTAATATATTAGATAATACTGTTTTACTGCCGTAAAAGAGGACTATTGAGATAATTGATTTTATTTGCTTTATTAGAATTAAATTGAAATACCTATTGTCTTTGCAATATGTATAAAGGTAGACGAATGGCTTCAGCTTCGTATAGAATAGGCAAATTGTTAAAATACTGTTTATGATTACAAAAATATTGGTCGAAACTACTGTACACCTGTTATGTAATATAAATTATTTGTAGAGTCAAAAAACTATTTGTGAAGTATTATTTTGGTTAATTTTAGCGAAATATAGAATAGATATAGAATTGGGTTTATGTACCTTCTGTAAGTCAGTCCACTCGATTTAATATGTTACAAACTAGCCTGTATTAGATTACTAAACAAATTTTCACTTTCAAAACGAATATGTACTCACCTTTATACATTATTCATATAGTATGTACGATCAAGCAATAGGTAATATCATTTAGACTGCGTGTAATTTCGATACATTTAGTAATACGGTCGCCATTACTTTCCACATTTCATATCCATATTCATTTTATATTATTTTAGCTGTCTCCTTACATCTGACCAAATGATATTTTGAATTCCTGTTCCTCAGGTTTAGCTAGGCTAGAATTATTCAGTGTTTATTACTTATAGAACATGGCATGTTTGATTTTCTTTTTGATTTACTACAATAAAAAGCACACAACACTTTAGTGTCTGTTTAGCTTGACACTTTCATTGGCTTATCTGCACTAAGTGACCAAATGTTTTTCCATGGGTTATCTTAATCCAAATATATGGCAATTCAAATTGCTTATTCTTTTTTATATCAAAAGTAATAGAAATTAATCAAAGATAAACATAAAAAAACCTTGTAACTAAGTCCATTTTTGGATATAGAAAACCCGTCTAGAAATGTCTATTCTTATCAGCATTATAATAATAAAAATAATAAAATACTCGTAATGCATACTCTCGCCGTGTCTAGCCAAAATGTGCAGACATTAGTGACGATTTTGTTTTACACTTCGTAAAACTAATTGTACCGTTTCAATTTAAGAACGACATTTACCGAATAGCTATTTGTCATAGTTTTACGTCAATTTAATTAGCTTTAGCTAGCTAATGCCCCAATCTGTTGGGGCCATTATTCTGATAAACTATGGACAGTAGAACTAGGTGCAGGATTTTTATCTATACTACGATTAGAATTGCCTATTATCGAGGAAGGCCTATAAATAAAAACAAAACACTTAAAACAACTAACATTTTAATATCTGTAAAATATAAAAGTTAATTTATAATGCTGATAAGAATGATTAATTGAAGAACCTTGGCATAAACCACAAAGTTCATAGTAGAAAAAATAATTAGTAGAATTGGTTCTAAGCAAAAATGAATGTGTGGCTCTAAACATTATATGTACAAATACAAATCGTTTATTGCAAAATAATATAAAAACATATATTAGTGATGCACTGTTTTCTGCGTTAGTTAGCGCTGTATTGCCGAAAATCAATTCCCAATACAAAGCGTCAATTCGTATGAAGAAAACATATTAGAAAAAAAATGTCGGTTTTGAAATAACTGCTTTTTGTGCAAGCCTCAGTCTCCGATTTTGTACCTAAGTATATCACGTCTTTTATTTTAATACCTGTAACGTTATTTCCAGGCCAATTCTGAAGACCGGCCCTCGTGCTGAGAATAAGTATAAAAGTCATTTCAATACGCCAAAGAACGGACCCAACGTGAATCTACGTCAAGGTCCCAAGGACAGTCTGCTGCTGTAAGTGGCCTGTCACATCTATACTATAGATAATTAATCATTTATCGCCTGCGGTCGCGCGGTGAGCTGAATGATAGGATTGTTTAGTCATTAAAATGAATGCAACACCAAAACCACAAGCATTACCTGATACGTCTGAAATAGACGCAAAGGCCGGTGATGATGAGATGATTAGTACCGTCGGGTGCCCGCAGTAGAGTATTGCCCCTCCTCTCTTGTCCGTGCAGTAAGAATCTGACAAAGGATACCTCTGGAAGATGGGCAGCATCAGGATGCTGCCCATCTTCCAGGACTGAGTGGGGCGAGACATGTATGCCGTATCTCAGACGAGCAGTGGACGAAAATAGCAACTGACTTGGTCCCGGACAGACGACGGTCACGTAGAAGGGCTAGACGGAGATTGGCTAAGCTTGATTCTGATGACAAGGATTGGACCCTTGTTGCAGAAAACCGGAAGGAGGATGAAGGGAAGAGAGGCCTTTGCCCTGCAGTGGGACACTTCAGGCTCTTAATTATAATAATAATAATCATCATCATATCAGCCAGTCGGCATTGCGAGTTGCGAGCAGTGCGAGTTACTTACTGCACGTTCTTTCGTGAACCCTACATAAAATAAATCATATACGTCGTAAAATTTGTAAATTGAA
This sequence comes from Pasiphila rectangulata, assembly GCA_963082625.1. Classification (NCBI taxonomy): domain Eukaryota; kingdom Metazoa; phylum Arthropoda; class Insecta; order Lepidoptera; family Geometridae; genus Pasiphila; species Pasiphila rectangulata. The sequence continues at coordinate 19,999,661 of OY720236.1, read as the reverse complement.
TTCATAATATATTAAAAGTTTCACAATACATGCTATCAATCTTAATATAATTAATATCAATCTATACACTATCTGTATAATACTTAAATAATGTAGGTACACAACACACGGATTGCGTCTCGTTCTGCTTGCATTCTACAGCGGCTATGGCTGAAAATCAGCGTTTGCTCCATGAGCATATCTCACGCTGAGCCATGACCTTTTCACGTGCTGCAGCACACACATAACATTTTGATTGCTAATTATATTGTCTTAATTTGTTATATTTTGTAATTATTTGATGTATTGTAATGTTGTACTCAGCTTTTGTTTCTGGTATGTGTGTCTGCAGTCGTAAATAAACGTTTTATCTATCTATCTATCTATCTTGGCATCCACTGCTGGGTCTGTGCCTCATAGTACAGTCGTCCGACAACCTTGACCTACCTCGAGGCCGTCTCGCTTCCATAATAGTAATAGTAAAAGCACCTGTCCAATCAACCGTATGTTGCATTTGCAGAGAGGACTATCTCCCGTGGACAGGGCCGGACCCGGACCGCCGCTCGGGCCAGTCCGTGACGGCAGAAGGCCCGGAGCTCCGTAGGCCCGCCCCGGCGCCCCCGGCCATGGCTCGCGGGCCCTCGAGCCTCGCTAAAGGACCCGCAGGCATCGCTAAAGGCTCCGTCTATAAGCTGAACAAGAAGTCCGCTAAAATGTATGTTAACGATTCCTCTTTTTTTTCATCTCTCTGTCTTCGGCTTGGTGGAGTACGTATTCATCGGCACAATCACAGACGCGTGGTATTAGATTTATGGAACGGAAATCTACTGCTACCACATGGTGTAGTAGTAGAACTTTTAACTACAAACTTAATTTGACTACAAAACAAAGGGTCTAAATTGATCGATGATTACTTGGTGCTATTTATAAAATAACTTTGAGCTTATACTTCAGCCAAATCTGATTTTAAAACGTTGGTAAACAACTGTGAATACTTAACCTAGAAATAAATTTATTTTTGTGTGTTTTTATATAATATGTCTTAATTATTGGGAATGTAACCACTCAACATAAATTACTATTAACTCGGTCAAAAAACCATCCCCCAGAAAGCAATTCAATATTAAGTGTGGCAATTTATTATTCGAATTTGTTTATTACTTCGTCGAATTTAGCTGAAGAATTGGTTTAAATGTTAACTTGAGTACGCCCTACATACATGTATTTTCTCGTTTCAGAGTCGTGTAGGTGTTACAACTCCCAAACCGTCTTCAGTCCTTAGTCGTAAGATCAAGTAAGTTTAGTGTTAGACAAAAATCATGATCTCATTATGGCCACAAGTGTTCCAATTGATACTGTTTTGCTCAAAACATTATCAAAAATATCGTGCAATGTTAGGTTTAAGCTTTGTTGAGGCAAGGGCCGCCTAAAATATCAATTTGATTCAATATTATGTGGAAAGATGAAACACAAACAAGAAAGTTTCTCTAGTCAAGTAATTTAGTGTATTTTGTTTGCTTTTTAAGTAAACATGTCCAATGCATTTAAAACTGAAGTACCTAATGAGCCGTTTTCAGTAACAAAACAAAAAGAGTTTTCTACTAAACCTAACAGATGGAGCTGGCAAGCGGAGTAAGCAAGTTTGTGATTAATCCTGTCATTGTCAAATTGTGCCTACCAGTAAATGAAAATTAACGCCATCTATATGGTTCGAGGTAACTATTTTTGAAGTTTTTACTTTTTAATGAAAACGCCTCATTAAATTTATTTCAAACATGTACTTTGTGTTAACATGTACCATGAGTTGTCACTGTTAGATCGCCTGCCGCTACTACAGTAGTAATAGTACGTTACTATGACATCTGTCAGATTTGTAACTCATGGTACCAAATTCTAAGCAAATTAAGCCCAAACTACAGTAGCTGTAGTATAGTTTACTGCGTATTTTAGAATCAAACTATCCGCTAGAGGCGCTGTACAAGTTTTCATAATTTTTTTAACTACAGTCGCTAGCAAGTATACATTGTGAAAACTCATGGTAGATCTCAGGTCTTAGCATAGACTGAAGTAAACTAAATATTATAGTTTTTAATTTGTTTATCGAGGGATTACGTCGCTTTTAAGTAACACTGCTATTCACAACTATTTATATTTTATGGCGAAATTTTGCAGATATATTATTCATTTAGAAGGTCACTAGTAGCAATGTAATAAAAAAATGTTTTAGTACAGATTATACATAGGTCAGTTGAATGTATGTATGTGTCGGTGGAAGTATAAAGTTCGTATAGGAAATCAGATTATGCAGTTAATGTTAGATCGTGTTATCTTGCACCAATCAAATCAGGCGATCAAAGCATAAAATGCTTATTACATGAGAAAAAGCTGTATGTTTTATTGATATCTGTGAAAAATACTAAAATAATCAAGTAACCGGTTTTGGACATCTCTGCGCGAAATTGACAAGTTTATAATTTATCAATAAAAAAAAATAGCAATAATACAGGGGGGTATTTATTGGGGGCAATACGAATAGTGTTAAAAGTCATAGGCTCTGTAAGGTAACAGGACGTAGAGAATGTACGTTCTGGTCAAAATGCTTTGGGCGCTTAAATATATCGCTTGCCTACACCTACCACATTACCCTTAAAAGTGGCGTTATAAATAAAAAAATTAAAAAAAAAACTATTGTCACTTGAAAATACCTGTCTTAATCGTAGTCGTGTGTTGTAATGAACAAAATATATTGCTGTTGGTTCTGTTGTTGCAGTTCCTAAAGCTAATTATAATTAGAGATATGAATTTTCTAAATTGAGTGCTGTCAACGCTGTTTAGTACTGTAATTTTATTAGGTAAAATAGTTCCATTTTTTTGTTTAATTTTAGAACGGCACTGACCGAATGTATATGTCATTTTAATCTCTTACGTCAATTTATTTAGCTTTAGCTAGTTAGTGCAACAACAGAATCAGCACCATTCATGCCAAATTCTTACCTAAATTAAATGAAACATGAGTTGTGCCCCGATCTTCCGATTTTTTTATTTGTTTACTAATATAGTAAGGATCCCACTGGTTCACTTATCAATGCATTACGGTATAATATCTGATGAGAAATTATCATATATCTAGGTAAGAATACATATTCTATAGTCTGTCAAGACAAAAGTTATGTTTAATATTTTAATATAATAAAAATGTAACAATGTTTTCCAATGTTTTTTTGTCATTATGCCAAAGTAAATCGTTGACTAAATTTGGTTTAAGCAGTAATCTGGACATAATATTCTTTAGTTTTTATCTTTAAGTTGTATTTGACCTTTTACCCGTCGCAGAGTTTTCGTCCCTACTGGACAAGTTTAAGTGATACCTAGTTGCCAATATTATCATTTTTGAAGTTATTGCTGGCCTAAGAAAAGAAGAATAAGAATAAAAATAATTATCATACCAATTGGGTAGGATTGTACCGAATGGGAATACATTTTATAAATTTGTTTCCATCGTGTACCAGTGTTACAAGATTTTACTGCTACAGGATGGCAACTGTTCATATATTCACTGTCCATAGTTCGCATTAATTTCCCTCCATTTTGATGGCATCGAATTATAATAAAAAGATCTCAGTAGGTACTTAAACAACTTTGTTACTATAATTTATTTTAATTTAGTTTAGTTTGAATACGGCCTGTTAATAAATTTTACGTAATATCATACCAAGTTATTTTTGTGTAAAAGTAAACGTAATTTGTACAATATTTGTCATAAAATCTTTATGTGTACTGTACATACACTTAAAAAAATCCGGGCATTACCAGTAGTGCCGTTTACAATTACCGACACTACTAAGCCTATTTTGGATAAATTGTACAGTCAGCATAGCAAAGTTCAAAAATATCACGTAAGTTTATTGACAAAATCGTAAAATTCGTGTGACTAAATCTATGGATGGCCGCTAGTTATTTCGGTCATAATACTACTTATTATGTCAAGTCCATCACCTGTAGTCCGTTACAATGACATCTGTCAGATTTGTAACTCATGGTACCAAATTCTAAGCAAATGAAGCGCAAACTACAGTCGCTGTAGTATAGTTTACTGCGTATTTTAGAATCAAACTATCCGCTAGAGGCGCTGTACAAGTTTTCATACATTTATTTAACTATAGTCGCTAGACTACAGATTGTGAAAACTCATGGTAGACCTACTGATGTATAATTTCGGGCATCAAGAGAAAATAAACGCTTGGATGATATTGAAATAGTATGCATAACAACCGGCGGTAATAATTTAGGTCTAGGTCATAATTATATGTAACTCGCCATTAAAGATTGTGTATTGAAGTTACGTAGTAATGTACAAGTCTGAACAGAAACACGAATAAAAATCATTTGGATATTATTGTATTGTATATTTTTATTTAGATTTAGTCCGTTTCTGATCAGACTTTGCGTAAAGAGAAATATTTTTGTGCTGTAGGTAAGGCCAAAGACATATCTGCAGAGGCCCAGTCTCTTTGTACCTAATCCCGTTTTCGATATATCGATCAAAGGCGAAGTTAGAATGGTTTAAATTGTAAGGTGGTATTTTGTAACTAATTTTGGACATAGCTAATATTGAAAATTTAAGAATGAACGGGGTAGTCAATCAAGTAAGTGTTTAGGAGGCCCATATAAAATAACTATGCTTAATCGAAACTTGAGTTTAGATTTAAATTCTGTGGTTTGTTCCTAGTAATAGGTACTGTAGTAAATTGAACGATTCAGGTGATCCAATAATACAGGCATTACCTTAATACTGGCACCAGGCTCTCATAAACAGGTTGGAACTTAGCATAAGTACTGTAACATTGTGAGATAAAATGTTTATTGTAATTGTAACTATACTGCAGCTAAATTCGATGAACAAAAGGTAAACAAATGAACTGTACTTATCGTAAAATAACTTTCTTGTTGATTTATAAACAGAACTTTTTTGCGGATACTTGTAAGTTTGTTTAAATTTTGTTCACATCTAATTTGGTTTAAGTACCAATAGTAGACTATAGACAGTCTTATTGTTATGCAATTGTGTGAACAAGTTTGGTCCCAGTAGTTTGACAGTTAACTAGCTAGTTATTAGTTTATTAGCTGTTCTAGGGTATAACCTCCACACTTAGACTAAGGCTAATGAACGTTATTACGGGTCGTAGTGTACCCGCAATCCAAATTATTTTTGTGAACTATGTACGTAAGCGAATAAATCTGTTGGTTTATGTCGAATAATTATTTTATTTCCACGTCCTAAGAGAGTTTAAACATTTTGTTAAAATAAAACAAATCTAATTTGTAATAAAAATTTATTCAAAAATATACTTTAATGACACCAATTTAGACATGAATGCAATAAGTAAACATTTCAGCCCGTGATAAAAATTGTTGAAAGCACACACATTTGTATAAATACCATGATTATTCCGTTATTTCTATACACTTCTTTATATCCACCACCACCAAACAGATTTAATAGGGGCCAATCCAACTTACTTTTCATACAACCGCTCGTACGTGGGTGTGGCGTCGTAATAGATCTTTCTATGAAACTTTTGATCTAATAGGTATCTTAAACAAATTTTATACTGAATTTGTTTCTCCAAATTTTGATTTTTTGTTTGGATAGAAACCTAGATATAGTGTACAAGATACCTACTAGATCAAAAGTTTCATAGAAAGATCTATTACGACGCCACACCCACGTACGAGCGGTTGTATGAAAAGTAAGTTGGATTGGCCCCTCTTAAGACTAAAAGTACCGAAAATTGGGGAAAGTAAACCATCATCAGTTTAGATATTTAGGTAACATAATTATCTAATACCCAACTACATAGACGATCTATAATTGCAATTTTCGGTCTTTCCCCGTAGTTCATAAAAACATAAAAAAACAATCATCAACCCAGAGAGCATAAGGTAAATATATTTTATTTTTTATAAGATTCATGGATTTTTTGTGTTTGGTTTAATATGATTCTACCATGTGCAGTAACGTAATCTTAATGTAAAAAAGTAAAAGAATCGTAACAAAGTCAAATTAAAGGTTACATTATGAATTGTCACCTTAAATTGGACCACGGGCCCAACACCTCAGCACACAGGCACAGTACAGTTAGACAGGCAGGACTAAGGACTACCTTGCTTATTTCGCGCACTAGCTTCATCTACAAAAATCAGTAGCAAATCTTTTTTTTTCTCTTACTGAAATCGGCTCACTGAAAATAAACATAGTAATACTGCGCCGTAACGTTATTCTTTGTAGACCTTACGACGATCATAAAATTATCCTATTAAAAAAGCAGGCGAGTTAGATCGTCGAAACACACAAACAAAAAAAATACGCTAAGAGTCGTAGATATAAATATAAGGGTTGCTCTCCACCAAAGCAATGTCCTTCTCTAGCTGCAGAAGCTCTTTCTCCATCTTGGTTTTCTTCAGTATCTTCGGCGGTGTGTCGGTTAGCATCGGTAGCTGAAGAAACGCCTTTTGCATCAGATGCCAGTTGTGCTTCAGGTCCTGTGACAGAAGTCACTATACATTTTTATCATCATTTTTAAAGCAAATATGGGGTTCGAGAGGAAAAAGCGGAACCACTCACTTGTTTGTCTGTCTGTATGCAACTACTAACTAACTACTAAAGTACTAATTTGACATAAAGATCTACAAATCATAAGTCATTATTGAATTTATCAAAGCTTTTTCGTATTTCAAACGACATAAACTGTATCATGTATTATGGGGTTACTAAATTTCAGAATTATTTCTTTACTTGTGCTACGAAAGCTCCCAAATTTCAGAGTTTTGAGACTTCTGTAAGTGCCCTAGAAGTTTTCCATTTTGTCCTGCTACCATACAAACAAATTGCACTTGTTGCTTTAACTTTTGAATGGCCTGAGGTAGAACCTTGATATTTGATGGGCATCATCTGAGCCCGCAGATGATATAAGTTTTAAGATGTTAGCTTCAGCCGTTTCGGAGAAAAAGTGTCCTGGCCGCATACAGACAGACAGACAAGTGAGTGGTTCCGCTTTTTCCTCTCGAGGTTCGGAACCCTAAAAACGTCAAAAACAGTTTCTTCTGTTTTTTTAGTTTAACACGATTTATAATGACATGACCAATTTGTTACCTCGTTTACTGGACACGCTAGTATCTATTCATTCCATCTCAGTAGAATCAATAGAAAAAACAGAAATCAGTAGAAAAAACGTTTTTTTTCTTTTTTACTGAAAACTGCTTGTGTTATGTTATGTATTGTATGACCTCGGTCAGCCTATATTTGAAAGTTCGAATTATACTCACCGCAAGCAACTTCATTCGCTCTTGTTCATTTATGAGCTTGCAAAGACTCTCCCTATTTTCTTCAGCGAAGTTTATCTTGTCAATAGCCTTCTTGATCCTTCTGTTTCTGTTAACGAGATACGCTGGCATCTTCCCAAAGTCTGCCCGCAGGCAATATTCAGGCACTTCGCCCGAACCTTTGATTTTCTTGATGTGACCATCTCGCGTGTCTACCAATCTGAGAAATACAAGCAAAGAGAATGTAACTCCAAAATTCATATGTACCTATCAATAACATCACATAAAAAAATAATGAAGTAATTATACCGTAGGTACCTATTTCAAAAAAATTAGTTCATATTTATATTTTCATATATTTAAGATAAGATAATTTATTTATTTATTTGTCAACATTTTTACAGAAAATGCCACGAGTATAGATATTTTACAAATCTATAGATAACACACAGACAAAAAATGCAGTAAACGAACTGATCAATCCTAGTTCAGGTACCTACTGTGAGTTCTAATTACGTGTAAAGAATTGGCAGTAGGAGAGTAGTGTCAATTGGAAAGGTATTTATTTATTTGGGTTGGTTGGTATGTAGTATGTAAGTAAGGTACCTCGACAATTTATAATTATAGTGCATCGGGGTAAGAACGGACGCGTTTTTAGAAAACCATTAGGATGTTACAAAATATTTTATTCCGGGCTTAAAAATGCTTGCCAAAGTTAACATTTAAATGAAGTTGAGAGGAAAATATGGGTCAGTAAAACTAAGTTTTTGGAAATTCTCTAAACGGAAAGATGACGAAGCTAATAAAGACTAAAGTTATTACTTTGAAAACCAAGGACATAATCGGACGTTGACGGGGTAAAATCGGATTACCTTCTAAAACAGCTTCTGTAGCTCTGATCATAAGCGTTATTAGATAAAATTATCCGGTCTTAACCCAGACAAAACGCAAATATCTACCTGTTGCATTTTCCACAAAATACCACAAGATCTTTTGGACCTAGCGAATAAGGTCAATCTATGAAAGTGGATCAACAGAATAGCGTTGCCGACTATGCTACCAAATATTTAAAATCACCTTAAATTAAGGAGTTATTAGGTTTATCCGTTCTTACCCTGGATCCGAACCTACCCCGATGCACCTTATCAAAACTACTCGTTTGTAAGGGACCTGTTAAGACGTTACCATACCTACTAATTTTAGTCATTTATAATCTACGGTTTTAAATTATTATACCGCCTTGTGTAATAACTAGCATTTAGGTATGTTGATCTCTACCGTATCGAATCGACCTACCTCGGTTCCACTGGTTTGCCTTTCACCTGTACCGCTTTCTTGATATTTACGACTCGAAAATTTATTTGTGGTTTTTCAGTTTTCTTCCCGGGCGGTGGACGCTTCGGGACCGGTGGCAGACGTTTGGCGGTATAGTGAACGTGGTTAGATTTCTTTACAGGCTGCCCAAGCCCTTCGCCTTTCTTCAAAAACTGGTCTGGCGCTTTCAAAGGAGTTTCTGCGTAACCAAATGTGCGCCGAAGCTGCGGTCTTTCGGCTTCCTTCAGTTCCTTTTCGAGTTTTGATTCGTATCTGTTACAAATATCGTTAATATTTAAAACAGGTAACTTATTTATGCACTTTGTTGGAATAATTTTAAAGTTTATTTTCAAGTGCGTTAATAAAATCCTCTCCGCTGCGCTCCGTTCTGTCTGCGCTGAGCCTAAGCGTTGAGAACACCATAGTGTAAGTATTAAAGTAGGTAAATAGGATAAAGATATTTTTTTTATATTTTATAAAATTACCAGCTATCCGCAGCGCAACATAAGAGAATTCGTCTGCGTCACATAAAAGAGAGAGAGAGAGAGAAGGTCGTAGGAACCTATAACTAGTTGTTCGACACGAACTTAGAACGAGCGAGAGACTTTCTTTGAATAAACTTGATTTGTGGCGGGAATAAAACCGCAACCTCCTGAGTTTTAATCTGCTACTAACCGTGTGTTCGTAAAATCTCCATGTATATAAATTATATGAAAATCCGGACATACGTATGTACGTTCAAGAGTTATGCTCGGACAAATAAAACCGGCCAAGAGCGAGTAGGACTCGCGCACCGATGGTTCCTCATATTTCTCAGCACCATAACCAAGCCATCAGTGACAGACAAAGTCACATTAGGGTTCCTTTTTACCATTTTGGTCAGGAGCCCAAAAACATCGATAAAAAATCCCCATATCTCAACAACTACACCACTTTTTAAAAATCCCTTCCCTGATCGCCCGTCAAGTATATTTGGACAAAAAAAACGTTTAAACCCCATATCTGAAAAACTACCCCACGACAATCGAATTCATCATCATCAACATTTCAGCCGTAGGACAGATAGGCCTCCTTCATGGATTTCTAGTTAATGCGGTTGGAAGCGATCTGCATCCACCATCAACCTCCGGTCTTCACCAGATCGTCAGCCCGTCATGTTGGTGGACGTCCTACGCTGCGCTTACCGCTCCGTGGCCTCCACTAGAGAACTTTTCGGCCCCATCAGCCATCTGTTCTGCCATCACTGGTAACACACACTGATTGTAGACTTTCATCTTAAGACACTGAGGAATTTTGGACGAAAAAACGTTGCGTAGTTTATAAACGCTGCCCATCCGAGTTAGATTCGTCGATTGACCTCTTTCTCAAAGTTGAACCTACCAAATTGGACAGTTTGTCCTAGGTATATGTACATACGCGTCGACAACTTCGAGAGCCGAGTTCTCAACCATAACTGGAGCAGGCGCAACATGGATATTCGACATAAACTTCGTCTTATCCATGTTAATTTCAAGGCCCTACCCGTTGGGAGAATCAACTCACAAAATTTGAAAATACACAAACAAATAAGAAAATTAGGTAAAAATTTAAAAATAACATAATTAAAAGAAACTAAAGTTTAACAAACATCACCAGGCTGAGGGTCAGATAGATTGTGAAAGTGTTTTAACATGTTAAGCTTTCGCGATTTGTTAACATATTTTTTAGTTTTAAATCACAGGATTTTCAGCGTTCTTGGTCGCGGGAGGACTCAGTCCTCTGCAGACGCTGAAGAACGCTGAAATGTGTTTGAAACGTCGGGAAAATAATAAAAAAGGTAGGTACGCGATAAAATCCTGTAATTAAAAACTAAGAAATAGTGTTTAACAATTTGTTTATAAAGACATGTAATGAACCACAAAATGGATCTAGGTCTGCTATTGACTGTGTTATTTTACTTTATTGTATTACTCATTCTTACTTACTATGGGGGCATTGAGGCAAGATTCGTTCTCTTGTAGGGATTATTAAACATTTTTTTAATCGGTTTCCTAGGATATTTGCATGGTACCTACAGTGAGATAGATTCTATTTAAGTACCAAACTGCTGTCTCCTCATTTCCCATTGACAATTTTGTGAAGGAAAATATCATTAATAGTTCGAATCGTCCTAAGGTGTACCTACATTCAGTAATTTTATAAATCGAATGTGTGCAATAAAAATAATAAATAAATAGTAGGTAATTATATAGATTGCCTGTATGTCAGCTTGTTCCGGCGATCTCCGAAGGTTAAGGTTATAAAAAGTAGGTACTTACCTCCTTTTATAACATCCTCAAATTGTAAAATAATGAGGTTTCTACGCAAAAGCCGCATGCAAGTATGTACCTATAAAAAAAGAATAACGCTAACCTTGGTGTCTTTGGCGGATCTGGCGGTGGCTTATCCAAAATAGTATAAATAATTTCATCGTGTTCTATTATTTCGATTAGGGACATGTTGATACGGAATAATTGCAAAAAAACTAAATAAATATAATACTTTATTTACAGTAAGAATATGTTGGTTTGATAAAATTACTACGAAATCGTTTCTGGTAAAATCATAATCTCTTAGTGAAACAGTTTGGCTGTTATTGTTTTTCTGTGGTCGTCATGGAAACGTTCCCACGACCACAGAAAAACAATAACAGCCAAACCTACCCCATCGTATTTAAACTCTACTAAGATAAATGAAGGGCCTCGACTTGACAAGAATATCCGCACGACCTAGTGACCGACCGAGCGAAGTTTCCGTTTCGGTTTCGGCTGAAAAACTAGTTTCGTTCGGACACTAATGCAAATAAAAATATAAGAAATGGACTGCACTTATTTAAGCGGAGTTTTCATTAAAAATAAAAAAGTTTAAATATAGTTCCCTAGCACATAATAGAGGGCGCCTTTGCTCACTATTATTTCGTGTCAGTGTCAAAACAATGTTACGTACAGTCAGTTCAGTCAGAAAAAAGTTTGAAAACAATACCTACACTATTAAGTTAAGATGACCCAAGTTGGCAGATCAGGGTCTAAGGGGATAGCGAGAGTTTTTGGTCACACCAAAAACTCTGGCATTGTGTTTACAGTCGAATCGGCTAATCTAACGATTTATATCAATGCTAAATACAATCAATTTGACAGGCAATGTGAATGTCCATTAGCGCCCTCTGAACTTAGACGAGATAAAACGGTCTAGTAGTACACTTTTTTTTAAATTAATTAATTTTATTCTTGTTAGATCTATCAAGAATCTAACGTTTGATTTTCTAATCTAATTAATTTAATTATTTTTGTTTATTGCGGCGGGGACGACTGAACTTGCAATAAAATAATAATTTTATTATGTCAAAGTCATAATATAAATTAGTCAATGTCAACTGTTTTTCCGTCAAATGTCAAATAAAATAGTAAACAAACAAATTCGGAGCAATTTTAGAGCTAAAAATAGGATTTGTACAATATTTTTATTTAAAATCTTAGGTTTTCCATGAAATAATGATAAGCGGTCTTCCGCTCCGGCTTCATGCGTTTAATAAAGTATCATTCGGATGTCGTAATCTTTCGAGTAGATTAAACGCGTTAGATCTCGAAGAACGACTGAAAGGTGGTCTTTCTTACTTGCCTTCGGAGGCCCAGGTTGTGATATGTGGGGGCGGTGTGATGGGGGCGGCGGTGGCCTACCACCTGGCTCGGCGAGGCTGGGGCGGGAGAACCGTCCTCGTTGAAAAAGAGAGGTAAGTCCATACTTGTGTTGTAGATGCTAAATTCAGTCCAGTAAATTTCACTTTATTTTCTTCTCTCGTTACGATTACCATTTATTCATTTTGTCATGAAAAATAATATAAGAGATCTTATGTATAAAAACAGTAGATCACCAACATCTAAGAAGTAAGGCTTATGAGACTAGAACCGCAGAGAACACAACATATTTTTACTTTCAACTGTTGTACTTTTGAAGTGGGTATAAAGATTGATATACACAGCTCATTCAAAACAGGGCATACAATAAAGTAAAATATCAAAAATCTTCTAATATTCAAAAGAACTACTACACAGTTATAATCTAAATATAAACCAACAAATAATTTTCATTAGTCACTTAGGAGAGCAATAATACATAGTGCATTCACAAACAGCTATTTTACAGCTACTTTAAATTGTAATTTCTAGTAATTTCTTCAATTGCTGGTTTTCACATGCAAGGCCAATACCCAGCTGTGGGTGTAAAGTCAGGCTGTTGGTGATGATGATGAATTCTTCAATAATAATAAATGGTATCTAGTATGATTATTGGCATATGCTCTCTCGCTCATGGATGCAGTAAGAATCTTCCAAGTGATACCTCCAAAAGACGGGCAGCAGCATCTTTTCATGTATCAACTTCCATACTTCACTCACCAACCTGCCTGCTAGGTGTGGCGAGTATGGCATCAACTCATGATCTTTGAGATCCATGAGGAAGGCCTATGCCTGGCAGTGGATGTGGACAGCAAGTTCTATGCATATAATTGAGGAATAAACTCAGAAATCTCATCACCATAATGAATGTGCCAAGACATGAGAATTGTAATTTTTTGGATCTGATACTTAATACAACAACATGGCAAATCTCTTGAAAATTTTGTAAAATCCTATGTTATTTTCTTTGTAACCTATAATTGCTGGACAAGATTACCCCCATCTCCTTCCACTTCTCACAATAACTGGCCACTTTCCTCCAAGCTTCCTGGATGGCATCTATATTGTCACATTGCATCATGTCTAGACAGCAAAGCCAAGGCAGGCCCTATGTTATTTAAAGAAGTTAAAATCTCCTTTTAATACTTCAATTACAATTAGCTGTATGTGTCATTTTTACAAACTTCCACCATCCAGCCAGCGGTCACTAGTTCTCGCATCCCAACAAACTCTTTTAGTGCACACTTGGCTAAGGCATGTGTGTATTAGCTCTATTTTCTAAAAAGATAATAATAAAACCACCAGCATTTTCCACTGGATAAAGAATTCGTCATCTACTTCCACTTCTCATCATATACCTACATAAAAATAGTAACACCATTTATTTAAGGAGTCTCCCATTTACATTGTTTTCAAATCAAATTTTGTTTGCAACCTGCATGTTTCTTTAGACAAAGGCCTTCGTCTATATGCACCGATCATCACTTCTAATTCTGGTGAGGCATACCAAGTCTGGGCTGGCGTTCCATGTAGGGGCTGTATTGAGCATTCTCCCGTGATACTACGCCGACCGTAGCAAGCAATCACAGCTTTTACGAAATCAAATGCATAATGAGAACTTTTTAACACTCCAACATTAGAGTGGGTGTGGGTAGCCGCTGGCACTCCTCCGGTCTGGTCGGAGCTTTCAAGCCGACATTAGCACAAGTACATCTTGCACAATCCTCCATACAACTGTTGAAAGATCTTGAGGCACAAGGTCGACCCACCGGGTGGAAGGAATGTGGATCCCTGCTACTTGCACGGACAAGGGACAGAATGACTGTGTTCCGGAGAATGAAGAGCCAATCTGTGTAAGTAGTCGTTAAATTCTGTTTGCTTGCTGTTTATTTGCATTGCATAGTACAATGTATATTATATCCAGGAAAAAGATCCAACCCACACACAGTTATTTATTAGACATTTAAGTTTCAAGATCAAATAATTACTCCTTCAAACATGTGGAATGATATCTTATGCAGAAAAGAAAACATTTTGTTAAGTTTTTTTTTTTACATTTTGCTACGGCTGTGATATATGTATGACATTATCGCCTTTTTTGGTATATTACAACCATATTGGGCTAAGTTGTGGGTTGGATCTTTTTCATAGATAAACATCCAAATAAATTTAGAGATAAATTATTTTATTTTATATTACATCTTGTTATCGCATTGGTTTCTCAGTTACGAGATACAATGTTAAAACTTGTAATACATAACTATTTGTTTAAAAAAAAAATTTGCAAATTTTCCTATTTTCCCCTGTTAAGCTTTACCTTTTTATTATCTGAAAGCTAATTTGGCAGAAATCCTGCAGAAGAGCTGAAAAAAAATTGAGACATACTAAGTGCATCGAATATGTGACGTAACTGAATGCGTCCAAGGCAGCTAGTTCTCCGAATTTTCCCGATCGTTTCGTGCACAGGGCGGCTGCGCGGTTCCGCATTGCGTAGCCCAATCGATGCTCTTTGTTACGAAGGTGCCGCGCTGTGGTTGGTCGAGATTATAGTTCGGGAAAGCTCCGCTGCAGATTTCGGGGGCGACATCTGCCAGGACCGGGAGCGGCTGGGCGTTTCCTGAGGGTGACATTAGTGTTCGTCTCCCCGTCGCACAGAACGCATCTTGTGCAGCGGTAAGTGCAGCTAAAAAAAGGGGATTTTTCCGGAATTCTGCAAAAACCGACTATTAAAACCACGTTATTGATACAAATTACTAAACGATATCGAACAATTATGAAACGATTAAAAACGATTACATTTTTGCGAATTAGCGTTTGGTTTGTCCGTTGCAAAACCACAATGTTCCAATTTAATTTGATATTTTACGAAATCTTATCTTAACTTAAAAGGAAAGAATAACTAAATTGTAGAAACAACAAAAAAAAATACAAAGAGATATACTTAAAAAAATAATAATAATAATATCTATATCATTAAAATTAAAGCACATTCCATTTAGCTCGTATTAATAATTAAGTGTATAAGTTAGCTATAAGCAATTACAAATAAACCGGGTTGAGATCAATATCAAGAAGGGTGTGCGGGGGATCGGCACTGCGCATGCCGGTCTAAGCTAGACTTACTCGAGAGCTACCTCACCTCAGACAGACTAAGGGTGTTGGCCACTGTCATATAGTGCACAGATTGCTTAAAAACGTCATGCAATCGCAAAACCATTCAGATAAAAATTGTAAAGCCACTTCTAAAGACAATCCTCAGATCTGAAATAAAGATAAAATTATGTAAAAAATCGGTTTATAAATTATTTCTTTAACACATCGCGAAAAATCTTAGGTTATTTAAATTGTAGTGCACCGTGACTATACCAATACACGGCCTATTAAGTTTTGCTTTTTAATAAAAGCAACGCTGTGAGTCTGTAATACGCATGCGCCCTGACCTCTTTGTTTCCGTATCAGTCAATGCCATAAGCGGTAGGAAATTTTGGGGTTCTGAGGGTCTTTTAGTCTAGCTTACATGACCGCGGGGTTTTCGGCTAAGTGCACCTATCGGTGAATCGCGCTCTTTTGTAACGTCAGTGTAACTTTCAGGAGTCCACGAAAGCCACCTGGTTGTTGTTGTCTCTCGGTTGCTTGAGCATCGGTATAACAACGATGGAAAGTAAGTATCCGCTTATTATCGTATAAATTATGTCGTGTGTGGTGTAAGTTAGAACCGTTCGGAGATTAAAGAACTAAAGATTGGAGGTTCTAGTTGGGCGGTAATTCAAGATGGCGGATCAGATGATAATGGCGGAACGCTTCCGGTTTTCATGTTCCTGCATTTGGACTTTTACGTGCTTGACTTGAAATATGACAAGCTTAATGTACCTTTTTATTAAATACCCACTCCTTATAAGACCATAACATTATTTTATTATTAAACTGATGATAGGTGGGTGGTTCACGTTGGTTGATAGTTCAAAATGGCGGATCGGACGAAAAATGGACTCTCACTATATCGGTTTCCATATTCACCCTGTGTTCATGTTTGGCTTGAAATACGACAAATGATTCAAGTATTTGTTAGTGGGATATTAAGCTTTTAAAAGGAGGCCGTTATTCCCAGGTTTTATTGAAATATTGATTACAATGCTAGAAGTCTTAACAAAATGGAGTCGCACTTCCGGTTTTCATATTCCGTGGTATTATTATTTAACAAGCATTAGTACGGGGGTACCAGAAAAGGGGGTGAAGGTCTCATAAGGTCACCAAAGGTCAACAATGGCATTTTTGGGTTTTTGGAGGTTTTTGGCCATTTGAAGACTTTATTTTTTTTGTAAGGTCACAATAACTCCGGTCCCTGTGACCCTAGGGTCACCAAAATCAATTAGTCACCTCTCATTAAGACGGTGCTAACAAAAAAGGTTTCATGTAAATCGGTCAACACGTTCGGTTGTAATCGTCAAATAAATAAATATACCCATAAAAAAACTGTGAAAATGTTAACCAACCTATAAAAAACTAGTTGTTATCATGTAATTTGATTTCAAAATGATATAAATTTGCTTGAATGTATTATAATGACGGTCATAATATGGCGTCGCACTATCCGGTGCGACTGTCGCCGAGGCTCTGTTATTTATTCGCTTTTATTTATTAGTAGTTAATGTTATTATATAGAAGGTAACTAAAGTACCTATACCGGGTGTATTATAACACGTGTACTAAGCTGAAAGGGGGTGTATATGACCATCCCAAGGAACAACTTTTGTTCTACGACTTTAGGTAGGTACGACTTTTCAGGATTCAGTGATTTTTTTCAAGAAAAGTCTAGGAAAGTTTTAACTTTTACAGCTGATTGTGCGACAATGACAACCTAAACGCCAGCTGATTCTTGTCAGGGTCATTGAACTCCGCGAAGAGTTTTATTTTATTTATTTATTTAACGTACAAAACACGTCACAACCACTTTAAACAATGAGGTTACATAATGGTATATTATAACTTGATTGTAACATAAACTTATGTACGTACTGCTATAATATAAATTTATATCGAGTAAATAGAGTTTTTACAAAAATAGGTTATTGACATAAAATAGAAAATGGTTAAATAAATTACGATTATGGTTACTAAAATTAGATTACAGTAGTTTTAATTTATTATTAGTTGCCGTACAGGTACAAATAAAAATATCTATAACGGTTTTCTTTACTAAAATTAATTAAAAAAACCCATTTTTGACCCTAGGATTTTACATAACACCAGCTAGTAAAATTTGTAAATAAAAATATAAAAAAAAAATACGAATTTGATTTTTTCCCTTCCAACACTAGGTACTTCGGGGCTGTCCATTAATCACGTGAGGCTTGAAAGGCCCCCCCTTTCAAGCCTCAGGGAGGGGTTTGACAAAAATCACGAAATGTCACAAGGGGGGAGGGGGTGTAGTAAGATATCACGTGTATTTATTATTTCAAACGCGCGATTTTTAAATCGAAAAGCGGCGTGTAGTGTGACCTTGAGTCGCCGTTGCTAGGCAACGAACGAAGTACCTTCTCACGCGCTGCCGACGACGTCCTTAATTTCAGAATAAAATAATATTATACTTTATACCTGTATTTAAGATAATATTCTAAAAAATACCATTCACATTGGCTGATAAGTGATATAGCTGAAATGCTATATCACTTAGCAGTTTTAGGCTTAAGTTATTAGTTTTTCAAGTTATTTACATTTTTTGTTTATTTGTGTTATATCATAGTTTATGTTATCTAAGTGTGTATTGAGATTTGTTTGTTTATAGAGGTTTTATGGAACGGTGTGGTCGCTAAGCGACAAAGTCCCTTTTAAAATAAATATAAAAAAAAACTTGATTTTAACATTTTTTGTAGATACTAAAAATACACGTGATGTTGGGTGGGGGGTGGGAGGGTAGTCTTAAACCTCACCATATTTCACCAAGGGGGAGGGGGGGGGGGGTTACAAAATGCTTAAAAAAAGATCACATGATTAATGGACGGCCCCTTACTTGTTTTCATGGGCTGCCCTTTCGAGTTAGTACACCTACGCATGTTATAATACACCCTGTATAAACGTTATAGGCCTTTTTCTTAGCTTCCTTTGGCCAACACAATACTAATAACCAACAGTGAATCTTTAACTCAGACTCGAACATAATCGTCCAAACTACGTAAATTATCGACCAATTATTATGAACCAGTAATTATTTACTCGCAAGCGAAACAAATGTTATTAGGTACCTACTTTGTTTTTAGAAAAGACTTATGAGCATCCTTATCTGGAGGAGCTAGAGTATCTGGAACAGCGGTGGCCGATGGCTTTTAAACGACATCTAGCAATGTTGAGAGACGATTTGCTTTACGATCTTGTAGTTGGCAAGCCCCCAAGCTTTAACTTGGAGGAAGTTCTTGAACAAATAAGACCACAATTGACGGACGAATGCGAGGAAGAAGCAAGGCGAGTCCAAAACTGGACATACGTGCCTCCTGTTCTAGATGAAGAAGATATGCCGCCAACCGCCGAACAATTGGAAGCTATCAAAAAATACGATGATCTTGTAAAAGAGGCTATTGTATTTACTAATAATCTACCACCTGTAGAAGAACGTGTACCATCCCCACTGCCGCCAGCAATAAAGAATTTCGTGCCCGGCCAACCGCCAACGCAAGAGGAGATGTTTAACAAGTATATGGCAAAAGCCAAAGAACAGGCTATCAATCCCGAGGAAGTGGAGATTTGGAAGAATCTCCTGAACCATTGCTCCGTATAATCATTGCTATGCCCCCGACCTGCAAGTAATTGGTACGTTTACAAATACTATAATAACTCAAATATTTCTGTGATTTAGATGTTGTTTTGCACGGCACGTTTGTAGACGGTGATAAACTCACGTTTTTTATTATTTGTTCATACGTTGTCATCGTCTGGTTTTAGAAACCCTTTCGGTCTGATCTTCGGCCACTTATTAATTGATTTCTGTATCTACCTCTTACAATTTGCTTAGAAACAGAAATAGCGGGGTAGTCCCATTTGTCCCATTAATGGAAGAAATGGTACATACTATATCCCATTGGTTTAATTAATGGAAGAAATGGGATAAAGTATGTCCATTATGCGTAATAGTCATACCATATACGGATTGTTACACTTTAATCACCTAAGTTAAATCGTAATTAAAAAAATTGTTCTTGGTATACTTAACTCACCTACGGTAACAAATATCGTTTGAAAGCAAATTTTACCTGTTCTTCTTCTGCTTCTTTTTATCAACACATACATACATCAAATAATTTTGACGCCTGTCAAATGTGACAGGCAATGAAAGCAAACGTGAAAAATTACAAAATATTATGAAATGGGAATCCTTGTATCTAACCTCTTGGTTAGATACAGACAAAGTTACATTTTCGATGACAGCTGCCAAACTTCAAATGGCTATATCTCGAGAACTGCTCATCCTAGACTTACTTACCGTTGTGAAAATGTAGATCTCATCAAGATCTTTCATATGCGTCCATAAAAATAAGTCTAAGATGACCAGTTCTGGAGATATTATCGTTGAAAATTTAATTTCCAAGCATTTTGTAACTTTTGACGTTTGCAGTCACTTTTGACATTTACTGTCAATAATGACATTTACTGCCATTCAATATTGGTACCCTCGTATAATCGAAAACGACTCAGGCGGTAATTCTTAAAATTACCCCTAAAGCCAGGTGCAACTCAGTTGTGTTTTTAATGGTTAAACTGGTACATTTTCTTTATATTTTATATACCATTTCTTCCATTAATGGAACAAAATAATGGAACAAATGGGACTACGCCGAAATAGCGTTTTGTATGAAGCGTGAAGTAATGAGTGAAGGAAAAAATCCTGTTAGACATCTATTTAAGGAGAATAACTAAACATTAGTGACGGACGTGGTAAATGGACTGCGTTGTTGTACGTCGTAAAAGTTGTTTGAGTATTGAAATATGATACTGTATAATATGGGTGTAGTTTTTCGTAAACTTTGCGATCACAATTCATTTTAATATACGTAATAAATAACATAAACACGGGAATTTATCGCGTAATACCTTTGATTATGTACTTATTCTATGTACCTTCGTCTGCTTCATAGATGTTTTACATAAAGGCAAATGCACTTAGTATGTCTCAGTAGCTCTCGATACTTTAGTGTAGATATTTTTATCCTAGAAGCACCAAGCTACAGCGCGCATTTAATTATTTTTACATAATTTGCATCCATCATAGACGTTAGATATTCTGACTCAGAATATCGACTGAGTCTAAAATATGTCATCTATAAAACAGTTCGTGGGGCATCCCTTGCGAGTTGATCTCGCCGCGTCGTTGCCAAGAACTGTCGCCGATGTTAAACGTAGAAGACGTAATTGGCGGGCTCTGGATACCAGGAGATGGGGTCGGCGATCCACACCTCTTCGGCATGTCTCTCATGCGAGAGGCTGTTGAGCAAGGTAAGGACATAAACAAAACAGATATGTCAATAAATTTTGATCATAGCAGATGATGCCCCCTTCATTTCAGCTGTCATTTTTTCACTGATCACGTCATAAAAGCCTAATCACTGCTCCAGCTTTTCGTGCTACAAGTTTATAGTCAGAGAAGTTATCTGATGCTAAGTTACCTATGTTATTTTTTGTTCGAGAGTCTGAGGTAAGAGCTAAATGGTCGTCAAACATTTTGTGCAGGTGTCGGCGTCATAGAAGACTGCGCAGTAACTGCGGTGTCGTCCAGGGATGACAAGGTGTGCGGTGTAGAAACAACTCGTGGGGCGATTGAATGCCAGTACTTTGTCAACTGTGCTGGCTTTTGGGCTAGACAGGTAAGTCATTACTTTAAATTGCTTACTTTGAATGAGGTAATTCAATGTAAAATTCTGTACATGTGTTACCTTTTATGTACAGAATGTTAAATCGAGTCATAGTTCTCGGGATGTAGTGTTTTAGATTATTTATTTTACCTGTTAGCTGATCATGTCAAATGATAAAAAGGCCGCGGTATTTTTTTTTATAAAAAGTATTTGAATAATTAGAAATTAACGAGATATCTTATCCCATTTAAAATATTTTTTAGAAATACATACATATAGTCTTA
This sequence comes from Pasiphila rectangulata, assembly GCA_963082625.1. Classification (NCBI taxonomy): domain Eukaryota; kingdom Metazoa; phylum Arthropoda; class Insecta; order Lepidoptera; family Geometridae; genus Pasiphila; species Pasiphila rectangulata. Next base: position 19,978,229 of record OY720236.1, on the reverse strand, counting down.
AAATTTTAATAATTTATCTATTAGACATAAGAAAAAGTTAAAAATCCACACACTTGTACTAAAGTACAAAGTTTCAGTAACGTTGCTCAAATTTTCTATTATCTTTGTGACAGATTGGTCAACTAGCGAGGCCGCAAGTCAAAGTGCCATTACTGCCCTGCGAGCATTATTATTTGCACACGAAAACCATTGAAGGGCTTGACCCCATGACTCCTGTTATCCGAGACCCCGACGGCTACATCTACCTACGTGAGCGTGACGGGTGCATCCTCGCCGGCGGCTTCGAGCCCGTTGCCAAGCCTGTTTACGAAGAAGAGAGTGAGTATCAGACTGTCGTAGTTAATCTTCTTGTCGTTGGACATAGTTCACGTCATTTTTATTATATATAGAAAAACACCCAGAACACCCTGAACAAATATCTGCAGATCGTACAGACATTTGTCCAGAGGCATTTGTACATTTGTACAGACGTTTTTTCTTCTGTTCTCCACAACTTGATATTGATCATGTCCAACCAAAACCATACTGACGGGTGAAACATTACCTTTTCTAATTCCTATTTCCCATAACAGCCTAACTTCACTGCTGTTTTTTTTTACTAGTTGCAAACTCAGCGCAAAGATGCGTCGCCGAAGATTGGGACCACTTCCATGTGCTGCTTCAAGAACTTCTGAAGCGCGTTCCCAGTCTTAGCCAGGCAGTGCTCCATAAGCTATGCAATGGGCTCGAGGCTTTTTCGCCCGACTGCAAATGGATTGTCGGCGAGGCGCCTGAGGTAAGTGCTTAGCTACATTGGCCTTGTTACATTCTGTGTTGTTTTTAGGGTTCCGGTCCAAAATGGTAGAAAGTAACCCTTATGGTGCGACTTTGTCTGTTTGTCTGTCACAAATGGATATCTTGAGAACTATGCTTGAAAATTTAATAGATAGTTATAAATAGATATAAGATAACGCTTTGTCACTAACATGGAATATCTAAAAATATTCTTATTATGATTGCAAGGGGGGCGGAAATGGAATTGAATTGGGAATTAAAAATTGTAAGTTAAGTTACTAGGTAATGTTGGGTATCATATGAAAGGGCTTCATTTGCACTTTAAGAAACAGTTTTTAGATTTCCTTTAAGCCGTATAGTTTTCGACTTATTCACAAAAATGTAAAAAGAAACTACCGATAGATTACAGGACAATTATAACGAACTCTCTATTTTACACAGTTTTTTTAGACAAGGGGTACGGAAAGGGGTCTCAATTTATTTTGTGAAGTTACTAGGATATTTGGGATATCATATGAAAGAGCTCCATTTTCACATTAATAAACTGCTTTTAGTTTTCCTTCAAGCCATATAGTTTTCGACTTATTTTCAAAAACGTTGAAAAAAATAGCGTTTCATCCCTTATCTCCGAAGTTTGCGGAGATAAACCCCTGAAACTGTTATAGCTAATAGAAGCGTACGTATTACAGGAAAATTACAACAAACTCTCTAATTTGCATAGTTTTTAGAAATAATTAAACGTGTAAAACATCTAGAGGGACCTGTCAAGGTTCTCCAACAAATATAAACCGACTTTATTATTATATTTTTATATTGTACTTGCTCTTGGCCGGTTTTATTTTAATTGGAAACGATTTTGCAACACCTCGACACAGTTCTTTTCAAACTGGCACTCCTTAAATATCTATATATGTATATATACTCCTTAAATATCTAATCTATATATATATATATACAGCGTGTCCCGTAATTGGGGTACTAAGCCGAAAGGGGGGTTTTCTACCCCCTCTGGCAAACAACGTTTGTTCTACGACTTTCTTGATTTTCAAGTTTTTCAGTGATAAGACAACGTTCAAAGTTTATACCAATTTCATAAGAGTGACAACCCTGCTCTAAGCTGTTACGGGCAATGACCTATTGACCGCCGGGGATTCCCGCGGCGCGCCCGCGACGCGCTTGTGCGTATATTGAGTGTGGGTATAGGTGTGTGGTGTGCGTAGGCGCGTAGGTATGTATTACGGACACACGTCTGTTATACATTAGGGTTGACAGCGACTTGGAAAACTTTAATTTTGTATGGAAACCTGAAAATACGTTTTTCTGAAATCTTTCTTCGCCTTTGCATTCCTTTGGTGGGGGGTAATTTGCAGCTCTTGGCTTCATACACCAGTTACGGGACACCTTGTATAATATCCCTATATATCAGCGTGTGAATAGTTATCAGATAATTTTTACCAGTCATGCTATTTTTATTGATATCAGCAATTTTTTTACAAAATACACAATTAAATTTAATAAGTATCGTGCCAACTTGATCTAACTAAACCAACTTTTACTTCAGTCATAAACAGTGAGCTCACATCTCCATTGCTTGGACCATTTTAAAGAAAATCTTGAATATACAGAAGATCAGCCACGGAGCACTCAGACTGCGGCACAAACTTGAATTTCGCGTTTTATCACTGCCAAATTCGGTTCTGTGTTGCAGTTTTGATTACTCTGGTCACCTGAAGACAAATTATGGGATTATTATCAACGTGCACCTGATTCTGAAGCATTATATTAATAAAAACATTATTTATAATTATAATAAACCTGTAAAATGTAAATAGTTTAATAATATTAGACACTTAATAAATCACTTAACACATTGTAAACCAAGCGTTTAATTTTTCCAGTTCATTCCACTAGATATCCTTTACAAGACACTGTAAGTATTTAGCACAGCTTTAACTATTTTTATTCCCTTAAGCACTAACTTATTTTCTATTTATTTAAATTTTCTATCAAGATTTTATTATACAGGGTGTTACAAAACTAACCCGTAAAGCCGAAAGGAGGTTAAATGGGCCTTATAACGAGTCCATTCACATTCTTTAAGAACCGTAGTAACGCTGTATAACATACACCAAAAAAAATATTATTATTTTCACTTATGTGCAAACCCTACTTCAGTAAAATTAAAGAGTAAACTACGCAGAAAGTACCTACATTTCTACCTAATTCGTGGAACGACAGAAAATTTGAAAGACCTAACCTAACGTTTGACTTTTTCATAATAAACATTAAAAAAAAACTCGAAACAGTTGTAGGATATCGACACAGAATAAATATTCTTGTATTGTCTTGTCTTTTTATTTTATGGCCTTTTGTGTTTGGTTTAACACAATTCCGCCAGTGTCAAGTTAATTTATAAATTCGTAAGTTATTTGGCCAGCCATGTTGGCGGCCATTCAATAAATATTCTGTGATATCGATTAGAAGATTTGAAACTGACAACATAAATATGTTGTCAACTTTTTTCCAACTTGACATTTTTTAAAGCCAGTAGATACTTGAGACCTTGTATTGAGGTAGCAAACATTTATGAATGAAAAATAGAAAAACTATTAAAGTTGGTAGACAATTATTAGGTAAAATAGGTACGCAGGTCTTTCTGTTAAATAATCTGGTTCCCTGACATGGCAGCTTACTAGGGTTGACAATATTTTTGGCTTAGATAATTAATTGTATTTTTATGGGGTATTTTGTAACACGTTGTATACAGTCGGTATAGGATTGCTTTACAGATGAAAAGATGCCTGAAGACGATTTGTTTTAATTCACATTTTATAATAAGAAGTTTTTGTGACAATTCAATCTTTTACTGCCCACCTGCAGTAAGAAACATCATGCATTATAAGTAAATAATAATTCAAACTACTTGCTAGTTTTGTTAACTTTTGTATAAACATCGCATTTTACGGAAGGGTTAACATCTTGTACTACTAAAATCTTGTAGGTAAGCTACAGAATGGGAATTACTTCTAATATGTAAATATCGAGTATAAATAAATCAATAATGGACAATTAACACAGCATCATCTAGCCCCAAGCTAAGCGGAGCTTGTGTTATGGGTACTATATGACTGATATATTTAATACATTATACTGCATAGAAAGATATTTTTTTATTATAAATACAAAAACATACAGAACACCCTGAACAAAATATCTGCAGATCGTACAGATATTTGTTCCGAGGCGGGAATCGAACCCGCAACCTCTTGCGTGGCAGGCGGTCCTTCGCCCGCTGCGCCACAGAGGTCGTCTCCCGAGAGTATTTTATTTTATTTTATTTTATTTTATTTTATTCGGAAGACAAACAGTTTTATAATCATAATAGTTAACATAATAAATATACACGAACCAATTATACGTCTTCGCATAAAAAAAACTAAATATAGCTTGCTGAAGTTAACTATCAAACTAATACTAACATATTATAAAATATAAATTTAGAAAACAAAAACTAAAAAGAAAACACAAGATAAATACTTATTAAAAAAAAACAATCATGATGATGGCACATCGAACCAGCGATCCGACAGGATGTTTTTGACTTTTTGTGCACTTGTATTAAAAACATCTAGGTCGGAGAGTTCCACCAAACTGTTGTACGTAGCTACAGCTCTACTAAAAAAGCATTTTGTCTGTAGTTAGTTGCGCTAAAAGGCATTTCTAAAGGAATGGGATGTCTGACCGATCTATTTGGAACTTTGATCTTTATTTTTTCTAGAAGCTGTGCAGAATCAACCTTACCTTGGGCAATTTTAAAAAGTAGTGCAACATCAGCTATTGTACGTCGTTCCTTTAAAGGGAGTATATGATGCCTTTTACACGAATTTACGTATTTTTTTTTTTTACGTATAGCCTTCAGATATATTTTCACTGCTACATTTATTTATTTATTTATTTACAGCAATTATAACATCATAACAGGTTAACCTAAGGCGATGTTACATGCAAAAGTTAGTATGTTTACAAACATTTTGTTTCAATTACAACCTGTGCCATTTCCATGAGTTACATTTACATGTTACCGACTGACATACGTCCGTGTTTTACCTACAGATGATGAACTACCACGTGGCTGCGGGAATGAAGACGGTAGGTATATCCGCAGCCGGCGGGGTCGCCGAGGCCACCGCGGACGAAATCATCGACGGCTATTCTAAATACGACATGTACGAGCTGGGAATCAACCGCTTTTTAGGATTACATAATAATAAGAGATTTCTACGTGATCGCGTCAAAGAAGTTCCAAGTAAGTTTCATATCGTTCAGATTCCACTTCTTTTCATCTATTGACCTTTCACTTTTGTAAAGATGATTTAAACAACGTTAGCAACTGCTTACCCATGCTCTACGGGACGCTGGATTGGGCTTACCCAGCTGCCCACAATCCTCTAAGCTTAGTTGGTAATATTCAATACACTCAGCGTTAAACCCAGCTGCATCCAGTAATTTCGCAAGTGAGAGCAGTTATTCATAGAGAGGTGTTTCAGGCGTCCACTATGGCTTACCGTATCCGTTCCCTGAGTTCGAGACTGGACGGAACCTTCGTCTTTCACCAATATACCCGACTCTGCGCGACAACGGCGCTGTGTTTGGACAAGTTATGGGATACGAACGGCCCACGTGGTTCGAGAGTGTTGGTAAGTTCCCGGCATAATTTATAATTTTTGATAGCCTGATCTTAGTCTTGAAAGCGTTATATATAGCAGCAACATGAACAGGTTTTTTTCAAAAGTTCAGCTTTGTAACTATAGATTTTATTCTTTTAGAAGAAACGGCAGATGATCCGATGCCAAAACCGTTCAAGATCGCATACTCAAAAACCTTCGGAAAACCTCATTGGTTCGAAACAGTACAGCGAGAATACTGGGCTTGCAGGGAATCCGTTGGCTTAGCCGACTATTCCTCATTCACCAAAATCGATCTGCAGGTAAATTATAGGCTATATAAAACATTTCTGTAATTTGAGAACTAGCTTAGTTTAGTTTTAAAATTTCGCGGGAAATGCCATCTTGCTAAAGAATATTTTTTTTTAGTCCCAAGGTCGTGAAGTAGTGGACTTCCTCCAATATCTCTGTTCGAACGATGTAGACGTACCGGTAGGCAGTATCATTCACACCGGTATGCAGAACGAGCGTGGTGGCTATGAGAACGATTGCAGCTTGGCCAGGATCTCTGAGAATCAGTAAGTTGAAGTTTATCTGAGTTTTTTAAGTGTCATATTGTCAGTTTGGCTACAACACCTTTGTTTCTTCTAGCTACATGATGATCGCACCAACCATTCAGCAAACCCGTTGCAAGTCATGGATGAAGCGTCACCTGCCCCAGAACGGCTCGGTAACCCTCTCTGACGTCACATCAACGTACACAGCGATCTGTGTCATGGGACCTTTCACGAGGAACCTTCTTTCCGAGCTTACGGACACCGACCTATCGCCGTCGAACTTCCCGTTCTTTACCTTCAAGGAGATTGATGTGGGATTAGCCAATGGCATCAGGGCTATGAACCTCACGCACACTGGTGAACTGGGTTATGTGCTCTACATCCCCAACGAGGTAAGTTTTGGTTTGTCTTATATAGTTTTGAGAACTTTTAATTATCAGAAGCTTATCCCTGCCTTGACCCGTAGGTCTGCCATATTTCTCTCCTAGTACGCCCTTTGCGTTTACAACCGTCTAATGACGGAAGGCCAAAAGTGCGACATCGCGCACCCTTATTGGAACTCCAGTCAAACTAAGAACTGCGATTATGTTGTCCCTAGTTCGCCCTCCACGTGTACAACCGTCTGATGACGGAAGGCCAAAAGTGCGACATCGCGCACCCTTATTAGAACTCCAGTCAAACTAAGAACTGCGATTATGTTGTCCCTAGTTCGCCCTCCACGTGTACAACCGTCTGATGACGGAAGGCCAAAAGTGCGACATCGCGCACCCTTATTGGAACTCCAGTCAAACTAAGAACTGCGATTATGTTGTCCCTAGTTCGCCCTCCACGTGTACAACCGTCTGATGACGGAAGGCCAAAAGTGCGACATCGCGCACCCTTATTGGAACTCCAGTCAAACTAAGAACTGCGATTATGTTGTCCCTAGTTCGCCCTCCACGTGTACAACCGTCTGATGACGGAAGGCCAAAAGTTCGGCATCGCGCACGTGGGCTACTACGCATCGAGAGCGTTGCGAGTGGAGAAGTTCTTTGCCTTCTGGGGCCAGGACCTGGACACCATGACGACGCCGTTGGAGTGCGGGCGGACTTGGCGCGTCAAGTTCCACGTAAATATTTGTTCTTATAAATTATTAAGTGATTGGCCATCAAATGTATGCCTTTTTAGGGGCTTATATAGAAACCTTTTTGTCAGCGCTGTCGTAATGAGAGAAGGGTACTGATTGATTTTGGTGAACCTAGGGTCACAGGGACTGGAGTTATTGTGACCTCAAATGGTCACCAAAGGTCAAAAATGGCATTTTTCGGAAACCTTCGCCCCCTTTTCTGGTAGGTACCCCCGTACCAATGCTTGTTTCTATTCTTCCGCAACGAAGCATCTAAGGGGTTAGCAAGCTGAAGTGGCAGTGTGCTGGCCATATCACCGTTAACTGATAGGATAAACGAATTGGTCAGAGACCGCGAATTATCTATACAGTATTTTAACTCGGCCGTATTTTTGAAATAAATACCTACAGCCGCTCGGTACGTAAACATGCGATAGGGCTGCCCGCCTCCAGCATTTTAATTAAATTTGCCTACTTTGTGTTTCCATTTAGTTTTGTGATTGTAAATATACTTTTTTTATATAAACAAATATAATACTTTGTGAATTGAATATATAAATTGAAAATATAGTGTACGCAGAAGTACTATAAAATAACATAGTAGTTATGAATTATTAGAATAACCTACAATCTAAATGATATGAGATGAGATTATAAGACCCAGTACTTTTACCTAACGTTTTAAAGTTCCACTCTTACTGATGAAATCGTGCTGTAGGTACCTACCTAAAATTACGCTTAACGTAGGTATTATTTAAAAATATTATATTATCACCTTCTACGTAAACGAAGTCGTGGGTAAAAGTTAGCGTTAGCCCAAAGAAACTATTCCACGCGGACGAAGTCGCGGGCAGAAGCTAAGTAGTTAATAATAAATAAAATACCACGTCTTTACTTTGAATTATACAAACTAACAAAAGGAAACACACATGCCCCGAGGTTTTTACACAAGCGTACCTACCGTATCATGATTCATGAACCGCCTATAACTACCTATTTCACTCGTGTCAATCACTTTCCTTTACTCTATTCACTTTATTTAAGAATCCAGACATCTTTTTTTTCGGGAGATAAAAGGAAATACTTGTCCATTAAAAAGACACACATTATGTACCCACCTACTAGGTAGTAAGTAAAATTATTTTATAGTCTTACCTTTCAGAGTTTGTGAGTTTGAGTTGTTAAAAAAACAACACACCTCCGTTCGTCACTGCGGCACAGTCGCGACTGTTTAGATGCCGAGATCGAGGCGCGTAGGTATAGCTCGCGCTTCGTCCGTTTGTATGAAGTCGGAACACTGTATAGACAATTCCGCCGTGCTGCGACCGCGATAGTGTTCGGCAAGCGTAGTGTATGACGCCTACCAACTAGATGGAGATATGATTCGCGTACGGTGGCTGGCAGACTCTAGATGCGGCAAACCGATGACAGGACAAAATGGCTTGGAGAGCCCTATGCCCAGTAGTATTTTGATTTTCACTTTTCATTTGAACCCAAGTTTAGACGCTGCCGTCGTATTAATGTACTCTTTCTCCAACAGAAAGACATCCCGTTTATCGGTCGCGAGGCCCTTCTCAAACAGCGAGATGAGGGCATCCGACGTCAGTACGTCCAACTCTTGCTGACGGATCACGACCACGAGCTCGATTTGTGGTCGTGGGGTGGGGAGCCGATCTACCGGGATGGAAACTACTGTGGGCAGACTACTACCACCAGCTACGGATACACATTTAAGAAGCAGGTAAGAGTTACAGAATTTCAGAAGACTCTTTTGATTGGCTGTTGTTTTAGGGTAGCCAAATGTTGCTAACGAGATCCTATTACTAAGCGTATACCGTGTTTCTATCGGTCTGTCCTTCCGTCCGTCCGTCTGCTTGTCAGCCTCATTGACCGTAAAGGAGATTACTATTAGTTTTGTTCTAGATGTCATTTATGAATTCTTTAAACGTTTCCTTTAATAAAATAACCCTCAGAACTCTTATTTTTCAACCAGGTTTGTCTCGGCTTCGTGGAAAACATCAAGAATGGTGTACATCAGAAGATAACTAACGACTTTGTGCTGAGTGGTCATTACGAGATCGACATCGCTGGAATAAGGTAATACTACTGAGTTTATTTCCATGTCTTCCTTCATTTTAGGCAACTAGGTCCTAACTTTGACTTGACACAACACAATCATGTTTAAGTCGAGTTGAAGTTATCATGAGTTCGATTGGCAGACTTAAGTTGTATTTGAAGAATAATTGAAGCAGCAGATTTTACAAATACATTTTCTTCCTCAGGTACGCTGCGAAAGTCAACCTACACTCTCCGAACCTCCCAACGAAATACCCTGACAAAGAACGCGACGTTTACAAAGCCACGCGGAAACCACACGAGAGCCAGTATCTCGGTCGACACTACCAACCTTAAAACGAGAGACTCAACTGATTGTTTTTCTGTAGTTTAGCACTTCACAGTGCTGGCCCGGAATACGCAGAGTATTATAAGATAGCAGAAGAATTGTCCTGGCATGGAGGTTTCTTTTTTTTATTTCTGGAACGGATTACTAGAAGAATGTAAAGGCAGAGAAGGAAAACTTGAAACAAACCCGATAGCACCCTGACTATCGTAGTCTGGTCAGTTTTCGTTGCGATTTCAGTTGATTGACCCCCATCAGCAAATCTGATGGTCTTGGGGCTTTTTGCTAAGATCGCGGTGCGAATGTGGCCTTGTTTGGCCCAGCAGCCCACTGAGCTCAGAAGCCCCTCTGCTCTCCTCCCTCGCAGAGGCGAGGGGTTGTGAGGGATCGACTTGGGCCTAAAACCTTTTAGTTTGAAATGCTTGTATTTTTTATATATTTAGTTAAGGTCATTTAGATTTATTAATTCGATGTTTTTCAATAGTATTTAATCAATTGTAAACCTGAATGTTAAAAATAAGAAGCTAGTGTTTAAGTTTTAGTATTATATTCCAACCTTTTTTAATCTTAATGGAAGTAGTTCATATGTGCAGTGTTAGTATTTCAATATATAGTAACAATGCTTTGGGTGTTTAGTGAATAGTCATTAAGAATATTAGTTTTAAGTCCACAAAGTAAATATCTGAAAATCTCTTTTGTCGAGTTCATCTGGAAATAACTCTTGGCAATATTTTGGAATTTTTAATTTGGCTTCATCTCGGACAGAAGGACATTTTGGCATTCTTTGGCAAAATATTACGTGATGTCACATGGTCAGGATTTAAAAAAATAACATCACAGCTACTTACATAAAAATTTCTCTCACATACATATATGTATGACTGTTAAAATTCAAAATTAAAACCAAAACAACAAACACATGTGTTTTATTGATTAACCCTACCACATAAGGTAGGTTCATCATTTCAACCGTAAAACGTCCACTACTGAACAAAGGTCGTTGCTATACCTACTTACACCGCTTGGCAGGCGGGTTGGCGAGCGCAGTGCGGGATGTTGATACACGGAAAGCCGCTGCTGACCATCTAATTACGTAAAGTACCTAGAGGAAGACCGCTGACACTGCAGCCGCATCGGACACAGGAGTGCCGACGGCGACGCAGCAATGACGTCAATCAAACAGACAATGGACTGACTATACATGACCGGACCATACTGACTTCTGATTCACACCTCGAATTCGTCGGACTTAGATTAATTAGTTATAGTTCTTTAATATAATTTTTATACTTTTTAATTAAAGTAATTACGTTAGTAATTATTAAGTACTCAATTCGGTTTTTTTTCGGACCTCCGACTGCCGCTACCGTATTTATCTTCCGGAGGTATAATAAAATAATATTACAATCATTTATTTCAGGCAACATTAGTCATCATCATCATCATTACAGCCGTAAGATATCCACTGCTGGACATAGGCCTCATACATTAGTCATTATTATTATTATTATGAGCCATTTGGGTCCCACTGCTGGGCAAAGGCCTCCCCCAATTCCCTCCATACATCCCGATCCTGAGCTGCTTCCCTCCAGTCAACGATGTACTGATCGAGTTCGTCCCGCCATCTGCGCTTCGGTCTGCCGCGTCGCCTTCTCGCCGGGTCAGGCCGCCACTCCGTGGCTATCTTTGCCCACAGCTCACTCGGCATGCGGCAGATGTGGCCAGCCCAGTCCCACTTCAGCTTAGCAGCTTTCAGAGCTACTTCCGCGATTCCAGTCCTGGAGCGCAGTTCGGTGTTTCTGATCCTGTCCGTGCGCTTGACACCCAGGATGCTGCGCTCCATCGCTCGCTGACAAACTTGGAGCTTGGACTTTTGAATGTTGGTCAGAGACCATTAGTCATACATGATGTAAAATACCTACTTAAAACTACAACCCATATCCTATCCTACTAATAATATATAAAAGTGAAAGTAAGAATGTATGTATGTTCCCTTTGCACGTCAAAGCCGCTAAACCGATTTGGATGAATTTTAGTATAGGAGTAAATTAGACCATGGAGACGGACATAGGCTACTTTCCGTTGCGTAAATTAAATCAGAAGGGGTAAAATAAGGGATGAAAGTTTGTATGGACAAAATATTAAACACATGATTCAGCGTTCAGCCTTGAATTGAGTCGAGATCCTGTTGGAGTTTGACGGAATCGGCTTCACTATTTTTATGTCATCTGCGTACATTAGATCATGTTATGCATTCGGGAAGATCATTAATTATATATGTATTTTAAATTCAATTATAATATTTATTTTGTATATTTTTTTCTTCTTATCATGCAATCAGTCGTGTAGACTATAAGCAGATCAGTTGTGTGCTGTTAGGCGCTTATGGCACTGCTCCCACTGAAGCAGACCCTTTCTTATTCCTGGTCAAAGATGTCCCGTCGCTTTTTGAGACGGCGTATAGTTTCTGGTATGGTGAGTTTTCCCACCAGTTGATTTGGATGTTTCTCAAGCCTCAACTTGTAGTTGTCTTATTTATTATAATAATTTCTTTTTAAAATTAATATACAACTAAATATTCTGTGAATACTTCAAGCAAAAAAATCACGTTTGTTGTATGGGAGCCCCCCTAAAATATTTATTTAACTGTTGTTAGTATTCACAGCCTGATGACAGCTGGACAGCGGAGTCTTAGTAATTATAATTATATAATTATTATAGGGTCCCGTTTTTAAAACGGCGACTTCGGTTTATTAGGGCACTTAAACATTACCAAAAGAAGAACAAGAGGTATATCTTTGTTCTTATGTTAATGCCTAATGTAAAAAAAACCTGATCAAGTCCATAGGAGACAATAGTTAACTTTTAAAATATACATATATTAGTACTGACATAGGTACATACATCAGGATTTTTGATTCCCGATGTCTCCTCCTGGGGAGAGACTCCAACAGTCCATCACACCCTTAGACCTCTTTTAAATAAAGTCCTATAAAAATATACCAAACAACATACCTACATGATTTATGCATCAAATCAAATAAATCAACAATTCTTAGCACCAAATAATTTATTAACAAAGACTAAAGACTGGTAAGAATTTTATTATTTGTACACAGTCATATCAACTACTGCCATTTGATCAATTAACAAGATTTGACAGATTAAACTTAAAGCAAAAAAAAAACAAAACTTAAATCTAACAAATTCCCACAAATTCTGTACTATACATATTTAAAACAAAATTCAGGAAATACATCAGTCTACTTTGTCCAGCCGTGCTGGGACACTACAGGCTTAATAATAATAATAATATCATAATCTCTACAGCCAATCAAGGTCAGGCAGGATCCAACTCAGCACTGTGCATTGTTCTGACTTAATTCAAGGTTTGGACAAAGTATTATTAAACTTTACCCCAAAATTCTAAAAGAGTTTTGATGAGAAAAAAACAGTATCTAATGAGAATTAACATAAACTATTATCTTACAAACACAATAAATTAAATCAACTTATAACTATCCTCACACAAATATCAAGAAAATTCTAAATTGTTAATTTGAAGGCACTATTTGTAAATTCTTATGTAATATTAATGACTTACTATCTTATACCATAACCAATGCCAAAAATATTTCACAGCCAACCTGACAAGAGCCAATTTACCAACTTATAACATTATTTGGAAGTAATAAATCTTGTCAACACTTAAATAAAAAGACAAGTTAAAGTACCATACCATCTCTAAACTCTCAACATTCATGATGTCTATCTACAAAAAATGTTTTTATTAAAATACTAACACTGATCTGAGAACAAAAAAATTATAGATAAGGTGCATTTATGTAGATTGTGTGTCAGAGATTTTATAAAATAAAAGGTAACATTTTCAAAAATACAGAGACAAAACTATTTATTCTAAAAATATGGGGATTACATAATAATTTTAATTTTGATGTTTTGATTTTCAAGAAAACTCACTTAATTTATTACATGAGTAATCCCCATATTTTTTTCATGAAAAAAGGTTTAATATTTTATACTGGAAATTTGGACATGGTATTACTTTATTTTTTACTTCTTCATTGTATGTTATATTTGTCTCTTGGTGAAATTTATGTTTTATGGAGAATGTACAATAAAGAGTTTATCTATCTATCTATCATCAATTAGTATCTACATTGAAACAGTAAGTTATTAGTAAAATGCCTGCATTTTAAAGTGTAATGAATGGGTTGTACTAAAACTAATTAAATCTAAGCCAGGAAACTTATTTAGATAAACTGCACACTGATTCACTTGTTCTCCGGAGGTGCTGTTATTTTTCTTCGGAATAGGAGGATGTGTGGCTCTGTAAAACAGATTTTTTTTATTAAAAATCATAATAAATGGACTATGCCCCTTCTAAAGGATAAAAACTGCAACAAGGTTGCCCAACATAAGTAAAGCACATAGGACACGCTGATTTGGCAATAGGCTGTTGAAGAACTCTTAAGTATGAGGTGGTAACCCACAATCACATGCGGGGCTCTGCTGGGGTGGACAAACCTTTCCCTTGCTATTTGTGGGAACTTTTCTATTGTTGCCTGATAATATATATCAACATCTGATTTATTCCATCCTATTGTAGCAGGCTGTCAGGAATATAATTAACTTGATCTTACCAGGCTTATGTGTCATGTAGTGAACCCAGTTCCGACTTTGTTGCACTCCAATGCTGCGCCATTCTTCCTCCGTCATCAGGTGGTCCTTCGGAATTTTACTCACCATATCTTTTGGTAGTACAACATGCCTAGAAATTAAAATGTCTTTGTTATTATATTACCAAGGGGTGCCAGCAGAAGACTGTTGCCCCGCCTCTCTTACATTAACAACCTCTCATTATCAGTACAATGATCTATGAGGCCTATTTCCACCAGTGGACATTCTACGGCTGTACAGTATACAATAATGGATAGATTCGTTTTTGCTATAAAAAGCATAAGGCTTCGCGTATCTACAGATGCAGCGCTGAAAGTGTTTCATGGATATGTATCATCATATTTAGCTTATGGATTAATGTTGTGGGGAACTCATCCGACATTGAAATGGCATTTCTTATTCAAATAAAGTGTGTGAGAGGTGCTAGGAGTATGGATAGCTGTAAGCCCTTGTTTAAGAAGTACAATATTCTTCCACTGCTGTGCATTCATTTACATAAGAGAAATATGCATGTATGTGTAACAATATCCATATTATTTTAAAACCCATTCAGATATATTGGAAAGACAAACAAGGCATAATGACAGGCTTTACGTTCCACATTGTAGATTAAAACTTATCAAAAATAATGTTTATCAGCAGGCAATTACAATTTTTATTACCCAGTGACATAAAAAAATTGCAATTAAATTTATTTAAATTAAAATATAATTATTGGCTACAAGTTTATATGACTTAAAAGAATATTTAGATTATAATTGTTGACATTGTATTAATTTTATTTTATTTGACATTAACTAAATCAATGATCATAAATAATATACATATAATTATTAAATTTATCACCTATTTTGCATGAATCATAATCCATAATTATTAAATTCTATATTGCATGCCCTTATAAGGTAGAATGTATTGGAAATTATTGTTTATTATATAAGATATATTGTACCTACATTCAGTATTCCAAAACTGTGCTTACTACATATCGTCGCTGAATAGGCTAAACTACTAACGTGCCTAAGGGCTATTTTGAGAAAAATCAATTTAAAGTTTTTTTTTGTGATTAACCTGTCACAACTTTTTTTCTTTTGCGTGAAAGTAAATGCTGTAAAAGGAAACATATCGTGGTTTTATTTTATCTACTCAATGGATATATTATATTGTCCTTATTTTAACTACATCTAGAGTTACCTGTCGCTTTAGGATAAATATTCTAAGTCCCAAAAAAAACTCAGCAAAGGAAAATTGCTAATCTCCAAATTAAGTTCGCGGTAAGGAGTCACTAAATACTAACTATTATAACGTCCTCTAACAAAGAAAATACTTACAAATTAAAAAAAAAGATATTCGTAAGCGAAACTTACTAAGAGATAAAATATTTCAAACAGACTTATGGCAAAAATAAATTCAGCTTCTCTTTTGGCAATTGTCTTTCTCAGCGTTATTCTTATTCTTCAGATTTGCCTTTTTTGTAGTTTTTTTCCCATTTTTATTATTGTCCGAATTATTTTTTGAATTTTCTGATAATGCACTTATTGAATCGGTAGATCCTTGCCAAGAAGTACTTAAACTGCAGTAAAATTCTTCATTATCCGATAGGGAATCTATATGTTTGTAAATTACCTATAAACTTGATTATGCCAGATTTCAATTTGTAAAAACTACTAAAGTACCACATCTTGTGGTTTTTCCTTAATCTTAATTGACTAAAAGATGTGTGTTAACAAAACTGCTTTAAGCGAAAGTTGTTTAAAGGCCATCGGCTATCAAAAGTATGTTTTCCAAAATTACTAATAAAGCTTTATACAGTTAGTTGCTGCGAGTGAAATACTAAACCGACAATTATTAAAAATGTGCCAAAATAAGGGACACATTAGTAAATATTCGTAGGAATTATTCGAGATTTTCGCCTATTTTTTGATGCTAAAGCGCCAAAAAAATGCTCCAATCGCCACGAGACCCGGACTTATAGATAGAAAAAAAAAAATGCAGTCGAACCAATTATATAACTAATTTTGACCAAAATGGCGCTTTAGTAGTTTTGCCTATTCAGCGACGATATAGTTTTTAATATCTACAACAATTAGAGCATGTGACAAAAAACTTCTGCAGATTTCCAAAAACTGAGAAACTAGTATGCACTTTCAATTTTAAATAATACAAAATAGTAGTTTCATTTTTAAGCAACTTATTGAAGCTTTAAGATAACATAAGAAACCGTTTAGTTATTTTACTTTATGGAGTAGGTAACTTTTTCAAGAAGGTAAGGTAGGTAGGTATTTATTTATTGCATCATGTACAGGTTTATATTAGATCTAAGCAATACATATTATTTATTACATGTAATAAACAACACATACAAAAACAACAGTTAATGTGGTGGCAAGGTTTGAAGTATATTGTTTAAATAACCTGGACCTGGATCAGGCCATCCTAGGGTAGGTATCTACAGAAATTAAAACATTATGTTTAGAAACACAATATGGGTGAGGTTATTTTGTTTTGACGACTTGAGTAACATCGAAACAGCTGCAAGTGATAAAAAGACTGTGTTATGCGGAGTTTTACCTGTATTCATGAACATCATCGTAATATTTGTCAGAATATAAAATTCTTCGTGACATTGTGGTGTAGCGTTGTTGTTTTCACAAAGCCAGCGACTTAACTTGATTATATTGTAAATTATGGATTCCTTTTGCAGTATATTCCTGGCCTAAGCGCCTTTTGTAGTTTTTTTTTACCTCGGTCGGCAACTCAATCAAAAAGAAAACCGAAATACAAACTCGCAAACTTTAGACTCAAAAATCACAACTGACTGCATGAACAGAAACGAACTAAATTCAAATTTGAAAAGTGTTGTGTTGCCAACGCTAATAGCACGTAATTTTACAAGATGTCTAAAACCGGTACTTTCCGAACTAAATAGCATCAAGAACCTACAACTAGTACTAGAAGAATATCGTTTTACTCGTTTTAGATGGAGATATCCCATACCAGTGTGTGTGTCGAAAATTAAAAAAAAGGAATGTTTATAATGTACCTACCCCTTCCATTTTTGAAGAGTGCAGAATCTAAAGTGCCCGCAAGTTAACTCTGCGCGCGGCCGAAATCGGAACTAATCGTATGCCGCCATCTTCATATTTATGTGAGGTGTCAAGAGTGGGTGTTGTGTTATGTAAATAATCGCCATCGCCAGCCATCACTATGCCGAAAGTGATTAAAAGTGCTGTCAGGGATATTATCCTGAAGGTCAAACGTGCTTGTGAAGAAGAACGACACATAAACGGGCCTACAGTACCGTTTTCCAAAGTTTTTTTTTTTTTTTCTCTCTTCTTCTTGGCTTTGCACGGCTTGTGCATTAGCCATTTTCAAGTTTCTTTTTTAATATAGTAAAAATTAGGGAAACAATTAATTTTAAAACATCACGGGAGATAAAACGGATGGGAAAAGGATCAGAAGGAATTTATTCTACGTCAACAATCATAGGAGTAGGAAGTATCTAATAAATATATAATAGGTAACAAATGTAAAATCAAATATTGATATTATTATTACATATAAATGAAGCTAAACACTGATATATACAGGGATCTAATGAGGAAAGAAGGATAATCACAGATGTAGGAAGCGGTACATGGAGTGAAATAAGGTCTTGATATAAAGGAAGATGATCATATTTGGTGCAGGCAAAGAATATGTGGTTATCGTCCCCAAAATCGTCTCCGCATTCGCAAGAAGGGTCACTAACAATTTTTATTCGCGCAAGATGGGCTGGCGTGCATGTATGCCCAAGCCGCATTCTAATTAAAACTGTTGTCGCACGCTTACTCAATTTCATTTTGAAGAACCAGGGTTTCAGTGGAATTTCTCTTTGTATTTGCCTGTAACGTTTGCCTTTATGGTTGCTTGAGTCTTCCCAAGCTTTATCCCAAGATTCTCGAAGATAAAGCCTGGGTAGTGATGTAAGATCTTGAGTAAAGTTTTTAAAAGGGAAAATATCTCCACAATCCACAGCCTCATTAGCTAGTCTATCCACCCGCTCATTGCCTACTATACCACAATGACTTGGTATCCACGCAAAATGTATTGTAAGTCCATTTGATAAACATTTAAAAAGCATTGATCTTGTTTGTATTATAAGTGGGTACTGCATTTTAGAGTGGAAAGGATACCCAATAAGAGATTGTAGAGCACTCATTGAATCACTAAATATGACCGCATTTTTCAAGCGCATTATTGAGACATATTCCAATGCCTTTACTATGCCATAACATTCTCCAGTAAATACTGAAGTTTCAGAAGGGAATTTGACTTTTTGCACAATATTGTATTGTTTGTGAAATATACCTACACCAACATTTCCAGTCTGTGTATGTTTTGAAGCGTCGGTATATATTTGATGCCATCCATGCCATCGATCATCAACAATGGATTTAAAATAAACATTGGCATAGCTATCACCACGATCTATATTCAAGTCAAAATAAACATCAGGAGGATATAATAAGAGCCTGGAAACTACAGTCATAAATAGGAAGAAGAATTGATTGGTGAGTTGGAGCTGATAAACTTTTATATTTGTTATAGGTTTTAATTAAAAGAGGCATCTGTTTTTTTTTCCAATAAGATGATGTAGATATTAGGTGTAAAAGGTGCTGAACTTTGGGCATGAGCTGGTGATTACTAAGTTGCAATGCACGGAAAAAGAACCTGTCTGACAAGAATTGACGTCTTAAATGCAAAGGTGGATCGCCACATTCTACCTGCAGCGCATTAATGGGACTTGATCTCATAGCTCCCATAATTATTCGCATCGCCCGTGATTGTATTCCATCCAATCTTTTAAAAGCTGCCACCCTACAAGGTTCCATGAGGTATAAACCATAATCTAATGAACTTCGTATGAGAGCATTATATATTAACTTTAAGGAAAATGGATGAGCTCCCCACCAAACACCAGTAAGGCATCTCATTAAATTGAGATGTTTTTCACATTTTGTGACCACATACTCACAGTGAGGATGGCCAGTAAGCTTTGAATCCAAAATTACTCCTAAGAATTTAGCATAACTTTTAGCTGGTATTATAGTGCCATCATAGTGAATGTTTGTAGGTGGTGGATCCAAGTGACGTGTGAAAGTTACTGCAGTGCTTTTGGACGCCGACAAATCAAGACCATGCGTGTCCAACCATGATTTGAGGAATTTTAGAGCAAGAGTTACATTAAAAGATGCTGAATCAATGGAATTGCTAGTGGAGTATATTAACAGGGGGCCGATCGCGCTATTTTGCCAAATGAACGAATGTCTTAAGTTCGGTTTTGGTTTAGTTCTGATTACTATTCAGTTTTGGTTCGGTTGAACGAAATTCGGTATCGCGCTAAAGTTTAAGTGTTGACCAAAGTAGAGCTGAAACTGAACCATTCTCATAATCAAAACATTAGAGTTGTAACGTGGTATTGAAATTTTAAACCGGTATCTTATGTATAATCGACCCTCGATTCAGCATTTCGTTTGTTGGCACCTCTAGTTATGACAACACTTGAGTGAGAAATGTTTATTTGTTTGAAGTTTGGGTGGGAATTTCAAAGAATTTGAAGTGCTGACTGCAAAAAAGTTATGTTATAATTTCAAGTGGTTACATATTTAGCTAAAATGTTCCTTTGTAAGTATCCTTTCAACATTTCGGGAGTGAATACGTGTTGTAATTTTATCAAGAACTCGTGTGAATACTTAATTAAAAAATTGGTAAGTCAATTCTGTTGATATAATACATTTATTAATATTTGAAGATTTTAACGTGTAGAATATACTATAAAATGATTGTATTGTGAATAAGGTTTCAGTTAAATCTGTGACTGGTTTGTATATATATGTCTAAGTTGTTATTTTGAATTTCATAGAAAATGGAGCAACAGATCCGCAGAGTCACGACTGTTCGCCAACTTGAGATGATGTTAGAATTTTTAGAAAATCACAGAGACCTAGCTCTAGGTCGAATAAAATCAAAGGAATTCCGTGCGACAGCAGACCGTCTGTGGAGAGAGTGCGCCGATATTCTCAATCCCTTTGGAGCAATTAGGACTGGAAAGGAATGGGCCAAGGTTTGTAGTTCTCTTCATCTTGAAACTTTCTTATTGGATAGAATTAATAATACTTTCGTTAAGTGCTGTATAAAGTTTAGACAAGTATAACAAAGCTATCTTGTTTCAGGTGTGGAATGATCAGAAATGTAAAGTCCGGGCCAAATTGGTTGCCATAAATTCTGGTCAACGGGCTACTGGTGGTGGGCCTAGTAAGGAACCCATTTTGACTCCACTGGAGAATAGAGTGGCCTGTATTATAGGCATGGATGTTGGGCCCCTGCCTAATGTTATGCAAGACCAACTATTAGCTTCAAGTGCTGTAAGTATTCTATAAAGAAACAAGTTAAATATACCTGCTTCTTTTCTCCATCTTTTAATGTATTTATGCACATTTTCCAATAATTGTTCTTTCATGCAATGCAGACATGTATTGTATATCCTATGTTATTAGTAGCTTTTTATTTTTCATTTATTATACCTATTCATTACAGGGTGAAGGCAACATTGCAGAGGAAATCAATGAAATAGAGCAAGGAAATGTATTTGAGGCTGGAAATACTTCACCATGCATAGTGTAAGTTATATAAAGTATGGCAATGGGTCATTAGCTGTTGTAGCACTAATATTTTTATTTTATTTTTAGCACTACTTATTCAATGTCAGTCTACAAATTTTCTATTTAATTTTAGCTTAGACATTCCATTCAATGTCACAGCAGAAGATGCTGCTGCAGCAAGTCCCGTACCAGGAACTTCCACCCACCAAGCTGCTGGTGATTTACCAGAATTTATAGATACGCCAAGTACATCTACAGCAGGTCAGTAGATAGTATACTGTTTGTGATATTTTTTAATGCAAGTAATTAATTTAATTATATTTACAGACAGAGTTGTCCTTGGGGCGCGTGACCGTCGTAGGGCAGGGCGCCGAAGGACACACACCTCAGCTTTAGAACAGGAACAAGCTCCACAACAAGCACAATGTAATAAAATTATGCTTTGTAGTTATTATCATCATCATCATTACAGCCGTAAGATATCCACTGCTGGACATAGGCCTCCCTCATTGACTTAGAGATCCAAGTGCATGAGGGGTTGTTGCCATACTCACCACGCTTGGCAGACGGGTTGGTGAGCGCAGTTCGGGATATTCTTACACGGAAAGACGCTGCTGCCCATCTTCCGGAGATATCCCTTAGCAGATTCTTACTGCATCCACGGGCAGGAGAAGAGGGGTGACATTCTACTGCCGGCACCCCACGGCATTATATATTATTAATATTATATAAGTAAATAATATAAACAATAGTACCTACATAAATTGTAGACAAAAATGTTAATGAAATTTTATTTATGTTTTAGCCAGTAGAAGCATGTTGGACCAGTCGAGGTTAATGGTGCTGAAAATTGAGCAGCTGAGGGCAGAGGCTGCACTGAACAATTCTCAGGCTGCTCTACAAAATGCTCAATCAGCTAAATTAATTGCTGAAAGCATAGACAGATTGACGCAGCAGGTAATTACACTTTTTTATCAATTCAGGTAGGAAAGAGAGAAAAGTTACCTAGGAAATAATATGTCCTAAACAAAAAAAAGGAAGCACATTTAAATTAATGCACTTAGACAATTTTTTAATTATTTCTTGATTTTCCCTATGAGTACAGTGTTTTCCTGTAATTATTATTGGAAAATTATTACTTATAAATAATTTATTAATTCATGCTGTGCACATACGTATAAGGTAAATATGTATACTTACCTGACTTATTTCTTTTCAGTTTTGTTCCCAACAAAGAAGAGAAAATCAATGATCTCACAATCCTGAATTTTAGGTAATACCTATGTATGCCGGTAACCCACTTATTATTAATAATATATATTACAACATAGTGATCTAGACATCTCAGATTCAGTGCATAACTTCAAAAAACAACTATCAAAGATCATGGAGGTATAAATGATACCATGAACATTTAAATTTACTTATTTTTTAAATATTTACGTACCAACTCAACATATTGTCTTTGTGTTTCTTTCTTTACTATTAATTTTAATTAAAATGTTTTCTTTTCCTACCTACTAACTTCAATGATTGATCTTAATGAACCTAAAGTTTATGTTATAATTTTATTTTATTTTTATTTCACAAAATCCACAGCTCTTAAAATTAATAGCCTTATCTTACATACTATAACTGACAGCCAATTACGGATTTACTTTTTTTAAATCATTCTTAAGTTAACAAAAAGACTACGGTCTATTATATCTAAAATTAACAAAACATCACACGAACAACAAGGTATCTAAATTACATGCTATGTACTTTAACTACAATATAAAATCAATACATCCACGCGAAACAAACACCTAACAGGTTTTACTTATTACATTACATTAACATAAATAATTAATTGGTTATATAAATAGGCAATATACATTAAAAATAAATAATATAAGAAATGTAAACATGAGATGGTAAGGCAATATAATAAACAATATGATATTACATAATAAGTTACATTTTATTATTCATTAAATTAATTAAATTTTTCATACTTGCTTTATATACTGTTTAAAATTTTATTAACATAAAGTTTATGTTACAATTTTTCTTATATGCTCTAAATACTGTTTAAAAAATAATAGTTTTTTATCAGTTGTCGCTCTAACTTTGTACATGCTGTGACATCCTGTAATTATGGGAGCACCAGGCTATTAACATTTAGTCTTTAGTATTATGTGTAAACCCTGTGTTGGATGTCCTATTTAAATAAATAAATAAAAATATATTATTATATGTAATTACACATAGATACCATATTATTGTAATTTTAATACAATAACTAGTTGACCCTAGCTGAGGACCTAAATCAAAAGGTAAAAAAAAGGCCCACAATACAGATTTTCAATCTAGTGTGGGTATCATAGGTAACTCTAAAATTAGGACTTGCACCAGCAAATCAAGAAGTTGACTGAAATTGTGTTAAAATTTTAAATAAGTACAATGTAAAATTAATTTTAAGTTAATGCTACTCATTGTAAATTATCCAAACTTGTTTTTGCTGAATAAATATTTTTTCATTTTAATGATACATTATATTTTACGTAAATGAAACTCATTTACTTGGTTATATTATATTTATTTTATCTCCTATTAGTCCACAATCTGTGGATAATGGCGCTCCTCCGCGCGCGACCCAACTCCAAGTCAGAGAGGTGGCGGCGTGCTGCAGCGCGCGGTGCAGGGCCGCCGCTTGCGCCCTCCGTCAGCCTGCGCTCACGAGCCGCCTCCTCCGCCGTCAGTGGAGTATATGCCACATTAGCTCTGTGAGCTATGTTGTGTAGCACACAACAAGCATTTGTTATTCGCGCAGCTACGTGGGGCGCATAATGCAGCTTCCTGTCCACCAACAGGCACCTGTGGAAAGGAGAAAAGATACTTATAGATACTGTGCATCTCTATTTTTGTTGATTTAAAGTATGAGAATGGATAAGAATTTGCAACAACTTTATTTACCTGAAGCGGGCTTTCAAAACTCCTATGCAACGCTCAACTACACTCCTGGCAGACAGATGTAGATTTTGGTAAAACTCCTCTGGAGTCCCTGGACTGGGATTAGTGATGGGAATCATCA
This sequence comes from Pasiphila rectangulata, assembly GCA_963082625.1. NCBI lineage: Eukaryota > Metazoa > Arthropoda > Insecta > Lepidoptera > Geometridae > Pasiphila > Pasiphila rectangulata. The sequence continues at coordinate 19,954,307 of OY720236.1, read as the reverse complement.
TTGTTGGCCTCAATGGGTATCCCGAGTCTCCTGCAAAATATTGTACATTATTAATAGGTTCCATTGTTATAAAATATCGAGACTTACAAAAAGAAATCATTGAAAGTTCTTTATTAATAACTATCTTACATACCTAAAAGACAAACATCCTCTCCCTCAACCCTGTGAAGCCTATCTAAGTAGGAATTTAAATAGTGGTTGGCCCATACAACACTATCATGTGTGGAACCGGGATAACTGGAGTCGACACATAATATATTTAAATTTGAGTCACACATCTGAAATAAAACAGTAATATGTCAAGTAACTAAACACATAATTTAAAAAATCTTTAAACTCCAAAATAGACAAAAACTGTAACTTACAATCATAACATTCATAGAATGATACCCTTTTCTGTTTTTATACCTTTCCTCATGTATGTTAGGGGTAACAATTGCTACATGAGTGCCATCTACGCAAGCCAGAACCCCAGGCATTCCATACTTTCTAAAGAATCTGAAAATAGGTAGTTAGTACAACTTATTAGCTACACAATCGAAACAAAAAGTAGATGCTTGTGTAAATTGTTATTGTGTTTACCAAACCATCATATTAATCAACATATAAAATCATGATAGTACTTAATTAGAATTGTATGATGTAAGTATTATATAGTTAGGTACTTACTCCCTTTTAATTTCCTCCCTATCAAGAACTTCAAAGGGAAAAGAAACATATTTATTTAAAATTTCTGGCTTGTTGAGAGCTAGGGTTACTTGTGTAACAATTTTGGAGACACTTGACTGCGAAACACAGTGTTTTCGGCTGTCTCCCACAATCGTTTGGTAAGAGCCAGTAGCATAAAATGCTAAAGCAACTAGCACCTGAAACAAGATTTTTGGTCTGTATTTTGCAAGGTATTTTGACTCACTTACTTAGTTCAATTTTAGACAAGGAAATGTCATTTATCAATAGTTCTTATAACAGGGATTGATTTGATGTTGTAATACATTTCTAGTACATAACATTGTGTTACTAACCTTTGTGTTTACATCTAGAGCATCTGAACGCAATGTTGGTGGCAAATGAGGGGCTAACTCAGTAATTAGCCCACGAGCTAATTCCTTCGACAGTCTATACCTCTTGATAAACTGGCTTTCAGTTAATTTGAAAGCTCCACTTTGAAGTCTTGCACTCAAATTGTCTCTTTTTGATTGCGCTCGCGCAATAGCCGCATCACACTCGTAGGCCGTTTCCATGAAGTCTAAATACATCATTTTCACTATTTTTACTTGTTATTTCTCACAAAAGTTCTAAAATAGTTCTGAAAAAGTTGCTCCGCCGTAACTATATCTCAACGTTTTGTTATCGGTCCAACTATGGTCTAACTTCGGTTCAACCATCTGTCATTATCTGTCAACGCATTAGCGCGATACGAAAAGTACGTAGTCGTGTTTCGGTTATGGTTTAGTTTTGGTTCGGTTGGTATTATTTAGCGCGATCGCCCCCCAGATCATCAGCATATTGTAAAATACTAACTGTATCACCAACAGATGCTTCTAAGTCATACGTATATAAGTTATATAGAAGTGGGCTCAAAACAGAACCCTGTGGCAAGCCTTTCCATGCAACTCTTGTAAGGTCAGTGGAGTCTAAAATAATCACTCGACCAGCTAACATATTTTGTATAAAATTAGTTAAGATAAGTGGAATTTTTAAAAACTTTAATTTTCTTATGAGCAACTCAATAAGCACATTGTCGTAAGCAGATTTTATATCTAAGAATGTTGCCACAACGGATTTATTAAGTGAGAAAGCTATACGTATATCTGTCGTAAAGACACTAACACTGTCCATTGAACTTCTTCCTTTCCTGAAGCCATACTGGCTATTAGGTAAGATTTTTTTATTTTCAACAAACCATTCTATTCTGTTTTTAACTAAATATTCGGCAATTTTTATTATAACTGGAGATAAAGCTATAGGTCTATATGAATTACAATCTGCTGAACTTTTTGAAGGTTTTAGAAGTGGTAACACTATTTGCGATTTCCATGCCGAAGGTATGACACCTGTCAAAATGACAGCATTGATAAGATCAAGTAAATATTTGAGAGCGTTATCATCAAGATGTGTATAGAATGAATACGGAATACCGTCGATACCAGGAGCCGTATCAGTTGTATGAGATAAAACACCTTTTAGCTCGTGTATTGAAAAAGGAGTATCAAGACCATAGGGACACGTTGAGATTGTTGTAGGGATTTCGGTTATAAACAATGCTTCAGGCGGGGCTGTCGGTGGAGCCAAACGATCCAAGAAATTGTCACGCAGAGAAGGAAGCATGGTTGTAAACGTAGTGGTACTGACACCGGTTCTGTAGCGCCTAATATTCCTCCAAACTTCCGAAGGTTTTGTATTGGGAGATATGGTGGAGCAAAAACTCCTCCACCCTTGGAATTTCTTTTCTTTTAATAACTTTTTAGTTGAAGCAATGATGGCAATTAAAATATTATAATTTTCATCAGACATATCCATGTTATAATTAATCTCTGCTTCCTTCCTCTGAGCGACAGTTGCGCCACACTCAGGATCCCACCATGGTGGAGATGGCAGCTTACCTGAAGCACTATTTTTAAGAGGGAAAGTTGCATTAGCAGCATTTATCAAGTTATCATTGAACCTTTGTGCGCAAATGGAAATTCCTTGGGAAATATGTGGTAATGAGTTTATGTTACTTTCTACTTGACAGCTGTAATCATTCCATCTATCATTAATTATTCTATACCTCATTCTAGGTTGAGCTTTGAGTATATAATTACAATTAAACTGGGAAAATTTTAAAATAATAGGATAATGATCACTACCATGTGTAAATGGATGTGTTTCCCAGGAAATAGAAGATGCTAAACTAGGGGAAGTCAGTGTCAAATCTACAGCACTATTATTTTCTGAAGGTTTAGTTCTCCGTGTTTGGGATCCATCATTAAGTATGCAGATATTTTGTCTGTCAATTAGTTCTAAAAGTTCTTTGCCATGAGAATTTGACACAGTGCTACCCCATGTCCTGTGATGAGCATTAAAATCTCCCATAACAACACATGGCTTAGGAAGAGATGAAATTAAGTTTTCTATTTCAATAAAAATTTGAGATGAAGGATGAGGTAAATATATAGATATAAAGCAGACTTTATTTACAATGCAGGCAACAGCAGTAAAGTTACTATTATTATAGGGAGGGAGAGGAAATTGTGAAAAATAACAAGATTTTTTTATTAGAAGAGCAGTTCCACCATAACCATCAGACCGATCATCTCTGAGGCAGGAGAAACCACTTAACTTAAATACAGAACCTGGCTTGAGCCAGGACTCTGTAATAGCAATAATGCATGGGTCAAATTTATTAACTAAGTATATAATTTCGCTTTTTTTACTTACTACACTTCTGCAGTTCCATTGAACTGCTATGAATCTGGTGTGATCCATTATGGTGGCTGAGTAAGATACTAATTGTGTCAGTTATTTTTGCAGCGTTGGACGGTTCTATTAAATTAGATTGTAATAAGGTGTTGAGAAGAGCAATAACATCAACTATATTACTTACTTACTTGGTACTTGGTGAGCGGACTGGTTTCCGCAACTAGGCCTCTGATGGGCCCTTTTTGCGTGACGGACGGCGTCTGCTTAGTCCAGCCATCCGATGTCCTCCAGGAAAGCCAGCAGCTTGGTAGTGTCGGCGCAGGCCTCCCTGGGCGTCCTCGGCTCCCCGAGGTGTAGTCGTCTCTGAGACGCCACGCTGCTGCACTCCAGAAGTACGTGCGCGGCCGTCTCTTCTGCTATCATGCACCCCCTACAAAGGGGGCTATCAGTAATATCCAGTGTAAAAAGGTGTTTGTTAAGTGAGCAGTGACCAGTGACAATACCGACGATTCGTCGAAGTTTGTCGCGGTTTAGATTTAGTAGTTTTCGGGAGTATCTTTGGTTAAGAACCGGGAAGGCCTCCTTCGACTGTCTACAGTCTTTTGTACCTGTCCAATAGCTTTGGTGTAGTTCTCCAGTTCTCTGTCGGATCCAGGATCGAAGTTGACTAAAAGGTAGGGGAACAATTGGCTCCGGTCCTGCTGGTTGCATTTCCGAGCCTCTCCTCGCCAGGGCATCCGCTTCGTCATTTCCCCTGGATCCGCTGTGTCCCTTTATCCATTGGAGAGTGACTCTGTTGGACTTACTTACTTCTTCCAACAGATGGTGACACTGTATGGTGAGTCCTGTGTTGTGTTCTCTTCTGTTCAGGGCTTGTAGTACGGCAGCGCTATCTGAGAGGATTCTGATATTATAATCATTTACCTTTCTCCGTAGCACTGCATTTGCAGCCTGGATTATGCCAATACATTCCGCTTGGAAGATGGAGTTATATTTACCCAGGGCTGTTGTATTGTGGATGTTAAGGTCTTCCGAAAACGTACCAGCTCCGGTTCCTTTTTCCATCTTGGAGCCGTCTGTGTAAATTCTTACCTCTTTGGTATTTGAGCTATCACTGGGCTCTTCGTGTAATTGTACAGTGTAGCTTTTAGAGTATAGGTGTTTTTTGGGTACCCTATCGTACATAGAGAGAAGTAGTGGGTTACCACTTGCATACTCTTCTATGATAGTGGTGTGGTGTGACTGTGTACTGTGTTCCCAAAGTTTTAGAGCCCAGAGTCTGTAGGCAGCCGCAGCTGCCTCTTGTTGCACGTGAAGGTGTAGGGGCGTTAATCCGATAAGGGCCTCGAGTGCTGCCGTGGGGGCAGTCCTCATACTCCCTGTTATCGCCACACATGCCAGTCTCTGAAACTTCTGCATCTGATTTATGGTGGTTATCTGTTTAGTTCTGGGCCACCAACTATATTAAGTTGCCTATCTTTGTCACCCTCATTCAGAGCGCAACCATTAGATAGGGAAGAGGATGGTGTTTTAACTAGGTCATAGTGTGTTTTTTGATCATAGCCTTTGGCTAGTGTGTGTGGTAAACGTGGTTTCATAAAAATAGTTTTTTTATATGAGGATGATGGCTGGGTAATTTTACGGTAATTATCTGATGGGATAGTTTGATCTTTTGGTATAGCTACAGTTTCTGCATAGGATCTTGACAGAGGTGGATGTACTTTTGAGGCTTCTGCATAAGAAATACATCGGTCAGCCATTGAAAATTTAATCTTCTGTTATCTTGCAAATTCAGGACATGTTTTACTTGTGGCAAAATGTATACCACCACATGTACAGCATGAAATATCATCCTCATCAATATCACAGGAGTCACCTGAATGTTCATGACCGCACTTGAAGCAACGAGGTTTGGCCCTGCATTGCAACTTTGTGTGGCCAAAACGACAGCAGTTGTAGCATTGTATGGTTGGGTAGGTGTATAATTGAACTGGCAGAGCATTGTAGCACATGAAAATACGGTTTGGTAACACTTGACCATCAAATGTTACGACCACCGTCTGAGTTGGCTTCCACACTGGGGCACCATTAACTATTTCCTTAAAGTTGATGCGTCTAACTTTTAAAATCTTCCCGCACCCGCTGGGAACAGTAGTGCATTCAATCATCTCTTCCGGAGTAATGTCAGTGGGAACCCCACGAACAACACCCATGCGTGAGACATTGTATGTAGGAATAAAAGCTTTGAAGTTGTTAGTGGCTAGGCTATTGTGGTTAATAAAAATATTGGCATCCATATGGTTGTTAAAAGCTATTGATATTCTATTCCTACCTATCTTCTTGACACTGCCGTTAACTACATTGTAGAAGGCATTGCGTCTCAAGAATTTCCCAAAGATAATGGGGTGGAGTGTGGAGTTTTCATTTGTTGACTCTGTTAAGCGCTGAACATGAACAATGTAAGGGGCATTGTCTGTCGGTTCATATTGCGATCTTGTGACCGGCGACGGCGGAGACGGAATTGGTGTAGTGACCGGAAGGGGCACAGCAACAGGTACTGATTCAGCAGATGGACAGGGAACAGGGCTATTGTTATCATCAGAAGTGTTATCAATGCATTGGCAACCTTTTTTTTCACCCGAGGAACAATGTTTCCGCTTTTTCCTATTACACTTTGTGCACATTTTATGTAGGCGACTGCGCTTTCGTGTTTTTTTTTAATTGACGAATCAGTATCCATTGCCGAGTCATCATTACCTATTGGATATTGGATTTTCCATTGGTAAAGTTACAAAATTAGCAGCCGGAGGGGCCGTGCCCCCACCAGGGTCGGGCGGCTCCTCCATCAGAAAAACAATAAAATTACTTACCAAATGTAGATGCAACTAACTAACACTACTTTAAATACAATAATAAGTTAAATAAATAACAGAAATAAACTCTACTGATCAATAATATCCTTTAAAATTAAATAATAAAATTTTAGGTGGGAAAAACGCGACTGCCCTTTTTCGAAGTTTCCCGCCTTTTTTTCTTTTTCTTTTCCAAAGTTAGAGCTCGCCTTGCGTATTTGACAGATAATTTTAGGGTTGCCTGCCATAACAATAAAACTCCTCGCATTTTCTTGATTAGTTTGTAGTTTTCGTCGTGTCATTAATAATAATTATCATGTACATAATTATTGTATGAGTATTAAGCATTGCTGTTAATTTGTTTTAGGCGTTTCCGAACGCACTGTCACTCAAATTACTTAAGAGGGTAATGTAGCATCAGCTTCATCTTCAAAAATTGTGACTCCGGGAAAAACCAGGAATCGGAAGAAAAAAATTGATGAATTAGACGATTTTGATAAGTGCGCTATAAGGCATACAATTCAATCGTTTTACGTCGTGAAGAAGGAGATTCCTACCCTAAATAAACTTTGGTTGGCATTGAAAGCAGATATTGATTTTAATTATGGCTGAACATCTTTGAAGACTACATATGAGTACATATTCTAAAGACTATGGGCTACAAATACAAAAAGTGCCAGTCTAAAATAAAAGTATTAATAGAACGCAGCGATATTGCTGCTTGGAGAGCGAGGTATATTCAGAGGCTGCGCAAGAATCGTCGGGAGGAAAATCGACTCGTAATTTATCTTGACGAAACATATATACATGCTTCGTACCACCTCCAAAAATGTTGGCAATCGGAGGAAGAGCCTGGTATTCTTGCTTCTGATAGCGTCGGTGCAAGATGGATTACCATGGCCCATGCTGCAGGTAAAACTGGGTTTGTTTAAAACGGACTGCTACTATTCAAGTCCAAATCCAAGTCGAGTGACTATCATGACGATATGAATTCTGCGAACTTCATGCGGTGGATGAATGAAAAAATTGTGCCCAATCTACCATCAAATAGCATTGTTGTGATGGATAATGCGTCATACCACTGCACACAGGTAAATAAAGCGCCTACAATTGGTAATAGAAAAGCAGAGCTACAAGAGTGCTTACGAAAAATGGTATTGAATTCGACGATTGTTGGACAAAAGCGCCATTACCTATGCGTTTTAATCAAAAGACACAAGGAGGACCCTCAGTATGAAATACCTAGAACAGATGTTAATTGAATATGGACATGAGGTTTTGCATTTACCGCCTTACCACTGTAATTTAAATCCGATCGGAAATATTTGGGCAATTGTGAAGAGGCTCATTGCTGAGAAAAATGTCGCTCAAGCTCCTAGCGAAATATCTGCAATTACTGAGGCGGCGTTTGACGGCAGAAGAATGGCTGCATATTTGTATTCATGTTGAAAAAATAGAAGACAAATATTTCGAATCAGACAGGCTAATGGAAATGGAAAGGTTTATAATTAATGTTACAGGTGACACATAATCTGACTCTTCTGATGAAGATTCTTTATTTGATTCGGATGAAGTGGATCAAATGGAAGGCATAAACCCTCTGCAGGAACATTCATATACAAAATTTACCGATACAACTAGGTATTCAATTAAAGACTTGCAAGGTTCCCATGGGCTTTTAATTTCCTTTTTAATTTTATCTAATAATATAAAATAAAATATTATTTTATAACATTAGATAAAATTAAGGAAAACAAAAAATAGTTTAGCTGGCAACATTAAGTACGCCATCAGTCGCGCGCAGAGTTATCTTGCGGGCACTCTACACGATCCTGATTACAACGGCCGAGCTGTCTTGTTCGTGGCTATTGCGGCAAAGACGTCTTGTCCTCATTTCTGCGATCGTATTCTGTTGACCGACGAAGCAAATTTTAACAAGACTGGAATCACAAATTTCCGTAACCTGCACATGTGGGCGCCAAAGGAAGAAAACCCGTTGGTGGTTCGGCCTGCGTCGTTTCAATTCGAATTTTCGAACTTTTGGGCTGGTATATTGTAGATAATTTAATCGGACCATTTGTTTTTCCATCAAGATTTACAGGTCAAGTTTATTTATCATTTCTCCAAGAAGACTTTCCAGGTCTAATGGAAGATGTTGGTTTATAAATTAGAAGCAGGATGTGGTTCCAGCATGATGGCGGTCCAGCTCACTTCAGCACAATCGTGCGTGATGCAACTTACTTAGAGAGATGGACTGGACGAGGCGGACCAGTGGTGTGGCCGGCGCGAAGCCCAGATATGACGCCACTCGATTTTTATTTCTGGGGTGTGACCCCTGAAGCAGCTGGTTTACAGCACTCCCATTGAAAGCAGAGAAGAGCTATTGCAAAAAGTAATTGCCGGGGCGAATCAAATAAGAAACGATCGCGATGTACTAAAATGAACAACGCGCAGTGTGGCTTTACGTGCAACTATATGCATTGAGGAAAATGGTGGACATTTTGAACAATTAATAAATAAATTTGATCACTCTCAGTAGATCCAGCCAACAGATCCAGTCTGGATCTAATGAGAGTTTTCCTTTTTATGAAACTCACCAGTTTTTAGAACAGCAATAAATAATAATCTAGTGAGGGTTTATTATTTGTTTATACTCTCAGTAGATCCAGTTTCAAAATTTAGAAAAAAATTAACTGTCTTTATTATATAATTAACTGTCACTGTGACAATACGATTTTAACTTGAATCTTAGTTTCTTATCGATATTTTTGATGTTAAAAAAAGACATCTATCATTTTTGATAATATCAAAAGTAACAGAAATAAAAACTACAGAGGACAGCTGTCAAACTTCGAATGGCCCTAACTCAACATCTACTCGCTCTAGACATTGCGTTTGGGGCTCAAATTAAAGGCATTGATGATACCTCAGATGATACCTACTTTTTAGATGACAGCTGTAAATGGCCATAACTGGACAATTATTAGTCCTAGTTCGATGAGAGCTGTCAAACTTCAAATGGCCATAACTCGATAACTGCTCAGCCTCTTAGACGATATAGAAAAGGACAAGGCACGCGCCTATTTCTCAATACAAAATATTCTGGCATTTTTAGCGGGGGGAGAAGAAACATACACATTGAATCCATAGCTACACACATGAAAATTGTTTGTGTCTTTATAAACTCACCCAGACATATATTCTCAACGCTAGTTTCAAATTTGGGAAAAATACGCAACGCTACGTGCACACAATCATGACTGACATATGTATACTACATGTAAATAAACTCAAAAGTGATACGAGCGTCATCATTATTCACCCTCATTTTTTTTATTTATATATAAGATATTATTGAATAATATCGCTTATTCAGACTTGACGAACAAGAAAAAGCATTTTTAACTGAAGGTTATTATGTATTATTGCGGATTAAAAAGCTCCGAAAAAAAATATGTACATATATCATGCAACAAAAAGTGGGAATTAATTTAACATTATTTCGCAAAATGACAGTAGTCAGACATAGGGATTGAAAGTATTGATAATCAAAGGTCGATATTCGGTTTCACATATTAAATAATCGATTATTATTTATTGCGACAAAATAATATACTTAACCAGATTTTTTTACGAAATATTTTTAATCCATAGAAAAATAACAAACAACAGACATTCTTTAAATTTATAGGTAGGTATATTTTAAATTTATAGGTACTTGAAATATAAAACAGAAATCAATTTGTTATGGCTATTGCAGTGTTTATGTTTAAAATATTGAATTACTTGTGCAAGTAAAAAACAAAAATTACTATTACAGAATCCTGAGCGGAGCAAGGGATACAACATCCCAGATGAATATTTGTTCTGTACCAAAATCAAATAATTAACGCCTAACATGCTAAGGGATACTTCGGAAGATGCCCATCTTCCGGAGTATCCCTTAGCAGGCTCGTCTGTAGCGTCTTTCCATGTATAAACATCCCGTACTGCGCTCGCCAAACCGCTTGCCAAGTTTGGTGAGTATGGCAACTATATGAAGATTCACGCGAGAGGCCTGTGTTCAGTAGTGGACGTTTTACGGCTGAAATGATGATTATCAAATTATATACCCAAATGCAGTAACAGGAAATACTGCTTGAATCATTCTGCCGCGCGATGGGTGAAAACCGTATGAAAAACTTTTTTTAAATATAGGTACCTATATTATCTTAGAACTCCGTCTTTTATCAACTTATTTAGAAAATTCTATTTGGGTTCGAATCGATACACTTCAACTATTTAATCCCACTTTATAAAATCACATGTCTGATGAGTTTTTAAAAATGGGATACAAGAGGAAGGTAGCTATAAGGAACTTTCCAAATATTTAATCTATATATTTAATCTATAATCTTCCAAATATGAATCTAAATCATTGGGCTTTGTAATGAGAAGCAGTACTTCTTTTACAAAAGCTAAAACTTTTAAAATTTTATACTGTACATTCGTTCGAAGCATCCTTGAATACGCGTCACAAATTTGGAACCCTCGGTACGAGAAATATATCGTACGAATTGAACAGATTCAAAAGAAATTTATAAGGTATATATGTTATCGCTTAAAAATTCCTTACAACTCCAATGATTATTACAATCTCTGTAGGAAGTTCCACATTTTACCTCTTTCTAAACGAAGAGAAATAGCAGATATCACTTACCTTATTAAAATTGCATCTAACTCAGTTGACTGTCCTGAACTTTTAAACAAAATTAATTTAAATGTACCATTTAAAGTTAAAAGGCATAATCCTCTAATCAACGTTCCGTTAGTCAAAACAAATTACCGACAGAATTCTTATTTAAAACGGGCAAGTAATAGTTTCAATGTAGTCAGTAAGCGCCTAGACTTAGATTTATACTGCACAAGCGTTGTATCGGCTAGGCAGTTGTTGAGAAAAGAATTTTTTATCCAAAAATAACTGTATTTTACTACTTATCTCATATTTTTTCTAGTACTTGTTTGTATCTCATTTTTCATTGTTCTCATGTTATATTTTTTATTTTTTCTATCCGTGAGGACCTTTAATTGGCTCACTGCTTTATATAAGTTATTTAGAAAACTATGTTATAGCTGTTGGTCTTCCTTATAAATAAATAAATAAATAAATAAATATTGTAGGTAAAATAATTTAGCATATTTTGTTAAATGTTATGCATTTGCATTTAGAAAGTATGATTTGAAGTGGAACTGATGTGGATAAAAAAGACCAAAGATAGCCATCAAAACATTTTTTCCGAGGCAGGAATCGAACTCGCAACCTCTTGCGTCGCTCGCTGTGCCACAGAGGTCGTCAAACAAAAGTCCTACAAACAAAAGTTGTACAAAAAAATATTTATAGTTAAACGTCAAAATTATCGTGTTTTTAGGGTTCCGGACCAAAATGGTAAAAAGGAACCCTTATAGAATCACTCTGTCTGTCTGTCTGTCTGTCTGTCTGTCTGTCACACATGGATATCTCGAGAACTACTGATGCTATCGACTTGAAATTTAAAATGGTAAAAGACAACACTTTTTTACTAATATAGCATATTTGAAAATGTTAAAAAATATTCTTATTTTGATTGCAGGGGGGCGGATAGGGGATCTCAAAAATTTTAAGTGAAGTTACTAGGCCGTGTGGGGTATCATATGAAAGGTATTCATTTGCACATTAATAAACAGTTTTTAATTTTTCTTTAAAACGTATCGTTTTTGAGTTATTTACAAAAATGTTGAAAAAACGACCTTTCCCCCCCCCCTTATCTCCGAAGTTTGCAGAGATAACCCCGTGATACTTTTAAAGCTAATAGAAGTGTATGTAAACTTTATAGGAAAATTATAGCGAACTCTCTAATTAGCATAGTTTTATGGACAAGGGGGGTGGAAGGGGGGTTTTCAAAATTTTTGTAAAGTAAATAGTTAATGTGGGGTATCAAATGAAAGATATTCATTTGCAAATTAATAAACAGTTTTTAGTTTTTCTATAAGACGTATTGTTTTTGAGTTATTTACAAAAATGTTGAAAAAACGACCGTTCCCCCCCCCCCTTATCTCCGAAGTTTGCAGAGATAAACCCGTGATACTTTTATAGCTAATAGAAGTGTATGTAAACTTTATGGGAAAATTATAGCGAACACTCTAATTTGCATAGTTTTTTAGACAATGGGGGTGGAAGGGGCGTTTTCAAAATTTTTGGAAAGTTACTAGGTAATGTGGGGTATCATATGAAAGGTATTCATTTGCACATTAATAAACAGATTTTAGTTTTCCTTTAAATTGTATAGTTTTTGAGTTATTTACAAAAATGTTGAAAAAAATAGCGTTCCCCCCCCTTATCTCCGAAGTTTGCGAAGATAAACCTCTGAAACTATTATTGCTATTAGAAATATATGTAAAGATTAGAGGAAATTTATTACAATCTCTCTACATAGCATACTTTTTTAGAAATCATCGAAAGTGTAAAAAATCTACATAAGTTCCGCTATCAGACAAGAGATGGCGCTGTCAAGGTTCTCCTACAAATATAAAACCACCTTTGTCATATATTATATTGTATGCTCCTCTCCTGCCCGTGGATGCAGTAAGAATCTGCTAAGGGATATCTCCGGAAGATGGGCAGCAGCGTCTTTCCGTGCAAGAACATCCCGAACTGCGCTCACCCGCCTGCCAAGCGTGGTGAGTATGGCAACAACCCCTTATGCACTTGGATCTCTAAGTCAATGAGGGAGGCCTATGTCCAGCAGTGGATATCTTACGGCTGTAATGATGATGATGATATTGTATGATGGCACGGAACCCTCGGTGCGCGAGTCCAACTCGCTCTTGCCCGGTTTTATTTCATTTCTCTTGTAAACGGTAACAAAAATATGTGCCACAAAATTGTAGCTCATGTAACAAGGTACACAATAAGTCACTATTTCAGAAATATTGCAATTCGAAATGTTGGAGAAAAATGGAAGTATTTTTCTCACACACGTATTTTTTTCACAACAAGAACAAATGCGTTCACCACCTCTGAAGTTTTTAGGTGTTTTTTTCGGCAAGTGGAATACGACTTCATCTATTTTTAGTATTTCTCTTAACGGGAAAACCGTTTAGAACATTAATTATTTATTTGTTTTCTAAGACTCACATTACATTATTGTATATTTTACATTAACTACAATTTTGTATGACTTTATTCCTCTGATATAAATTATCGATAAAGAGAGATATGCAAAAAACTGACCTTAAAAAACTATTAGGCACTCTATTTATTATTAGGCACTGATTTTAACGTATTGGTGTCTCTATCCATCTGTACCAATTTACGCGATGAATACCCGATAATCCACTATACATAGTAATAGTGTGTTGTGATCGCGAAAGTTTAAAAAAGACTAACGTATAACAATTTTGTTACGTAACTAATACGTAACAACATTCTACAAACAAATATCAACAAAATTATCTAGATTTGTCCTACGCATTGCTCGAGTTAAAAAAAATCTACAGACATTAATACCGCAACCACAGTTTCTTATGTTTATGCCAACTCATGGTTGCAATACAGGGTGATTCTTTGGGGCAATAGTACAGATGTGTCAGTGCAGATCTAGTTACTCCCACTAGAATAAGTACAGATGTATCAAAGTTATTTATCCTGCAAAAACGGTGTCTAAGAATATTATATAATATAGATGAAATGTCAAGTTGTAAACCCTATTTTTAAAGAAAAAATTTTAACGTTTAGGTACATATTTTGGAAATTAATATTTTATTTTATACTGTATAGATAATTTTATAATTCCGGATAAAATTGTTTTTGTTAATATCTCACTGATCTCCACGAAACAGGCTTGCCTAGAGTGGAGACTGTAGATAGACTGTAGAATACCCTTTACGGTCTCATCTTCCAACAATTTATAGTCAAAGTCAAATTGTTTATTGTAACCATGCTGTACAAAAGTAAATAAAAGTTTCAGACATGGACTCGAGGTAACTTCGAACAAGAGCGTTATAGAGTACAATTTACATTGCGTTTTATATATTGCGTTTTTACCTAAATCCAGACATCTGGGCAGACTTTTTAACAATGTGATCAAAATGAGCATTTAAACATAAATTATCATCGATAATTACTCCTAGATCACGAATTCTTTTTACATTCTGTAATTTGGTTGCCAAGAAGTGTGTATAACTTACTAAATCAGTTTCTTGTTTTTTTGGAAAAATGCATAAGATAACATTTAATAACACAAAGCTGCATAGAGTTAACGGAACACCAATTTTGTAATAGGTACTTACTTACGTCTAAATCGTTTTGCGGAATTTTATTTATTATGTGTGTTATTAGTGTGCTATTAATTTTGTGCTCCGTAGTTGCAGGAGTTCCCTCGATTCCTCATGGATCCCAGCATCAGAACTAAGTTTTGAAAAAAAACGGACTAATCTGGAAGTTTACCTAGTCGAACCCAACCATTTGGAAAATTCCCAAATTGCTGTAATTGCAATTGCCATTATACAACGGAGTACAAAGATTTACAAAAAATTAAAAATAAGTAGGTATGTGCCGTGGGGTGCCGGCAGTAGTATTTTACCCCTCCTCTCCTACCCGTGGATGCAGTAAGAGCCTGCTAAGGGATACCTCCGGAAGATGGGCAACAGCGTCTTTCCGTAAATCAACATCCCGTACTGCGCTCACCAACCCGACTGCCAAGCCTGGTGAGTATGGCAACTACCCCTCATGGAGATCCATGAGGGAGGCCTTAGTTCAGTAGTGGACGTTTTACGGCTGAAATGATGATGATGATGTACCTGCAGACAACTTGAGATACCCCTCCTTTTTAAAAAAGTCGGTTCTTAGGATATTAAGTAAAATAATACGGAAAATACAAAATTATAAACTTTTCTAACGTCGCTTCCTGGTTGTTCTTTGTAGTTTTTAAATCAATTGTCAATATACCGTGCAGCTCTTAAAGAAAGATTTTCAAATGAAATTGTAAATTCAAACGTAATCTAAATTAAGAATAGTCTATAAGGGTGTCATGTAACCAAAACCCTGTATAAATAATAAATGATTAAAAAAAAACAATTGTCATTAACATATAACAATTCAGTGTTTAAGTCTAATTTAATCTTGTCTTGTCTTTTTATTTTATGGCTTTTTGTGTTTGGTTTAGCACAATTCCGCCAGTGTCAAGTTAATATAAAAATTCGTAAGTTATTTGGCTAGCCATGTAGGCGGCCATTTTTTTCCTCCGTAATCTATTTTACAATGCACTTGGACCTACCGGATATCCGCGTTGCTTATTGCTATCATTTTAAATGTAAATGTCATTGTCATTCTATAGAATTGTATCTGTCATCTGTCCGCCCGTCCGTTCCTACAACCCTCATAGAAAGTTTTTTTTTGAGACAAATAACATAAGAATTTATAAATTAACTTGACACTGGCGGATTTGTGTAAAACCAAAAAGCCATAAAATAAAAAGACAAGACAAGGTTCTTTTTTTCTAAATTTATTTTCCATTTTGTTGATCTGTAATTACTAATTTCGACCTTTCTAAAGATTAAGATACTTGACACAGGTAGAATTGTGTAAAATAACCAAACACAAAAGCCAAAAAAATGAAGAAGAAGAAGAACCGTCATAGCCCTAGCCGGCCATAGCTCATGCTCATTGTTGCATCAGCCATTAAATAAAACCGGGCAAGAGCGAGTCAGACTCGCGCACCGAGGGTTCCGTGCCATCATACAATATAATATATGACAAAGGCGGTTTTATATTTATTGGAGAACCTTGACAGCGCCATCTCTCGTCTGATAGCGGAACTTATGTAGACTTTTTACACTTTCGATGATTTCTAAAAAAGTATGCTATGTAGAGAGATTGTAATAAATTTCCTCTAATCTTTACATACATTTCTAATAGCAATAAAATTTTCAGAGGTTTATCTCCGCAAACTTCGGAGATAAGGGGGGGGGGAACGCTATTTTTTTCAACATTTTTGTAAATAACTCAAAAACGATACAATTTAAAGGAAAATTAAAAACTGTTTATTAATGTGCAAATGAATACCTTTCATATGATACCCCACATCAGCTAGTAACTTTCCAAAAATTTTGAAAACCCCCCTTCCACCCCCCTTGTCTAAAAAACTATGCAAATAAGAGAGTTCGCTATAATTTTCCTATAAAGTTCACATACACTTCTATTAGCAATAAAAGTATCATGGGTTTATCTCTGTAAACTTCGGAGATAAGGGGGGGGGAACGGTCGTTTTTTCAACATTTTTGTAAATTACTCAAAAACGATACGGCTCAAAGAATAAATAAAAACTGTTTATTATTGTGCAAATGAATACCTTTCATATGATACCCCACACGGCCTAGTAACTTCACTTAAAAATTTTGAGATCCCCTACCCGCCCCCCTGCAATCAAAATAAGAATATTTTTTAACATTTTTATACAGTGTATCCCTGGATAAAGTGCAACCCCGAAAGGGGGTGAAACTAGATCAAAAATTATCGACAAAAAAATAGAAAAAAAAAATTAAAAAAAATTCGTATATACTTTATTGATGAATTAAAATTTTTATTACTCACTAATGACTCTATTAATAAAAAAATGATTTCTTCCGAAGTAGTGGGTCTATTTTGTTAAAATAAAAACCATAATCATGTCAGATATGTGACGATGACGATAAAATAACAAATAACTCACAAACGAGTGGCTATCGTGACTTAAAGTTTAATTTTTGTATTAAAATTACATTTTTTATGCTGTTTTTTTCAAATAATTTCCAAAAATCTTAAAATTAAGCCTATAATACTAGATATTTTTATGACTTTTTATTATTGTCTATCATAATAGCTTTTAAATAAAAAAAAAACCTACGGTCTAACATAAAAAATGCGCTGGCTAGGAGCTTTTAAAGTTGACCACTGATTACGTCACCACTCAGGTAGAGACACTTTTTTACTGCTCAGGTAGTATTAAAAATCAAATTTTAGTTACAACATTTTTATTTAACTTATTACATGTAAGTATGAAATAAGGGTTTTGTTTAATGCATTAAATGCTCAAAATGGCTTCCTTGTTGTTGTAGGCACATTGCCACACGAAGAGCGATTTGTTGTGTGGCTCTAAGCACCATCTCTGGGTCACTTCTTATCTCATCGGCACATCGCATGATTTGATCTTGTAACTCTGCCTCGGTGTTTACGGTCGTTCTGTAGCCGCTCGTTTGGTTTTGGTCAGTTTACTTACCAAGATTTTTTAGCCGTCGTTTGGTTTTGGTAAGTAAACTGACCAGTGAGTCATCGGTGAGTCATCGTTCCACGAAAACAATTGTCATTTTTAAACTATGGTGTTTATCAACTTCTTCTTTGTTTTGTAGCCTTCTCAATGAAGTTGACAATGACAATAACAAATAAAATTTACGTAGCCCAAGAAAAAATAATTTTATTCGATTAAATTAAAATTAAAAAAAAAATTACGCAAAAAAAGTGCATAAAAAATGCACTTTATAATTACGATCAAAAAATATTTTGTTCTAAGACACCTAAATGTTATATTATATATAGTGAGGTTATACCACATACTATGTATATACCGCAAAACATGTAGATATATGATAATACATTTTGAATTACAAACAAAAGTATTTTTTATATAAAATTAAATCAATAATTAATAGAAAATAATTTTTACGCTATATATCCCGAACACAGACTAAATTATGAATGATTGTACTGACAAGCTTCATTCAATCCCTTTCCATAGAGCGTAAATACCACGATACGCTCCATTGTAAAAACCGAGCCAGTATCCACTTAGCGCCGACGCGGAGCGCCCGCCGTTTTTCCCGCCTTTTCCCGCCAAAACGCAAACCACTTGAGGGTCGAAAAATTATTTTCGCGAAACCAAATGAGCGGGTAGACTCTTTGTTTCATAACACCCCACAGAAAATAGTCTAGGGGTGTCAGGTCAGGTGAACGTGCCGGCCACCCGACTGGTCCATCCCGGCCGATCCACCTATTAGCGTAGTTTTCGTTTAAAAAACTTCGCACATTGCGCCCGTAGTGCGCAGGGCATCCGTCCATCTGCAAATACATCTGTTGCCTTGTAGCCAGCGGAACATCTTCCAGCAGTAGTGGCAGATCGTCTCTTAATAAGTTTAAAAAACTTTCGGCATTTAATGTTGCGGGTAAAATAACTGGCCCAATCAGCGTGTCGTCTATTAGAGCTGCCCATACATAAACTGAAAATTGCACTTGAAAAGTAGACGCCCTCTTTAGGTGTGGATTTTTCTCGGACCATACATGTAAGTTTCTGCAATTTGTGATTTCATTCCGGGTGAATTTCGCTTCATCCGTCCATAAAATTTTTTTTAGGAATTGTGGTTTATTTCTAATTTTTTGTTGAATCCACGTAGACATTACGCATCTTGCATGACTGTCTACATTTTCATGCAAATGCTGTACTCGCTGATAATGGTATGGATGCAATCCCTTCTTTTTCAAAATTCGCCATACGGATGTTTTTGATAATTATACCGTGACGCAAAGCTAAGCGTCTAATACTGGTTGTGGGATCAGCAAACAAATCGTTTAAAACGGCCTCTTCTATGGAATGGTCAATAATGGTAGCTTGTTGCTCACGGCGATCTCTTGCTAATCCAAGTCCGATGTTGGATAACTATCGGTGAACTTCTTGGAAATTTCGTGCTGACGGTACAAGTCTGCTCGGAAACGCATTTATGTATGCAGAACGAGCGACTGTTGTGTGTCCACGTGACATAACATAATAATAATGGATGTCAGCGATTTCTCGCGGAGAGAACTCAGTCAATCGCGGCATCTCCACAACACAACAAAGTACAGTCAAAAACGTAACAAAAGTCAATAACAAAACAAAAGCAAAACAACGTAACAAAAACTTGAAGGCGCAGTAAGGTACGGTAGGCGGTAGCAGCGGCGAGAATATCGGAGCGACTGGCGAGTGGCGGGCGGGCGTGCCTTGTTGTGAGTCCTGTTTCGATCCCCACCCTTCATCTTTCATAGAACAGGCCCAGCGACCATAATCTACAACAACAGAAGTTAAAAAAGTGTCTCTACCTGAGTGGTGACGTAATCAGTGGTCAACTTTAAAAGCTCCTAGCCAGCGCAATTTTTATGTTAGACCGTAGGTTTTTTTTTTATTTAAAAGCTATTATGATAGACAATAATAAAAAGTCATAAAAATATCTAGTATTATAGGCTTAATTTTAAGATTTTTGGAAATTATTTGAAAAAAACAGCATAAAAAATGTAATTTGAATACAAAAATTAAACTTTAAGTCACAATAGCCACTCGTTTGTGAGTTATTTGTTATTTTATCGTCATCGTCACATATCTGACATGATTATGGTTTTTATTTTAACAAAATAGACCCACTACTTTGGAAGAAATATTTTTTTTATTAAATAGAGTCATTAGTGAGTAATAAAAATTTTAATTCAACAATAAAGTATATACGAATTTTTTTTATTTTTTTTTTTCTATTTTTTTGTCGATAATTTTTGATCTAGTTTCACCCCCTTTCGGGGTTGCACTTTATCCAGGGATACACTGTATATGCTATATTAATAAAAATGTGTTGTCTTTAACAAGTTTAAATTTCAAGTCGATAGCATTAGTAGTTCTCGAGATATCCATGTGTGACAGACAGACAGACAGACAGAGTGATTCTATAAGGGTTCCTTTTTACCATTTTGGTCCGGAACCCTAAAAAGAAAAGAAGAAAAAGCTCATTGTTGATTGATTGTACTTGTGTTGTTTTTTTGACTGCAGCTGCAAATTTAAAGTTACTATAATTTTCAAATTAAATGAATTTAAAAATGGCCATGAATCCAAAAATAATTCCTCCAAGACAACTGTGGGGAGAATTTGACGATGAAGCAAATAATGAAACCATCCTTCAAAGTGTGAATTTTAATCCTATAATAGAACTTGATAAGCAAAATATCCCCGAAATCCCTATCACAGTAAAGTCAAAGCCGATTAAACAACCGGAGCTCAATTTGATCACACATACTATACAGCTACACTCCTATTACAGGCAGCTAGAGGCCATATTATCAGAACAACACGCTTTGGCGAATACGCAAAACATTCAACATGAACCACTTACTATGCCAGTCTTCCCGCCTCAACCAGAAAGCACGCTAAAACTAAAACATAATCCAACGCCAGGAGTAAACCATTTACCGAAAGTGTACAATAACTTCACTGCTGGTACAGGACCAGTTATAATGCCATTTACTAATGAAAGTTCACAAGCGGGCACTGAAACAAAGTGCTGCAATAGCATTCGCTTTTATCGGAATCTCAGAATGCTCAAACACTGTCCTTGAAGAGATGGCAGATAGCCTGGATTCATTTGTGTCCATTTTCTGCAATTACCTGAGGTTAGTAATAAACAGGAAAGCCAGGCACCTACCGATTGGCTTTCCCGATTCAATCAGCAGAGTTCTTAGTGATCTTAATATACACAACCTGCAAGATTATTACCAGGACAGTGTGGTAGACTACCACACCAAACTGAAGGATCAAAGTAGCACACTGGCTAGTGAAATTGAAAAGTTTGCTGGTAAACGGCCTTCTCAGATGGAAGAAGTGCCGGAACTGCATTTCCCAGCTGCATCCTTCACACCTTCATTAGAGTCTGGATTCCAGATGCTTCAAAACTTGGAACAGGAGAACCTAGAAGGATTAGAGTTTATTGAGATTGTGGGTCAGGAGCCTAAGTTAGAGACAATGGATTTTGTCCAAACTGATGCATCATTATCACCTGGTGTTAAGAACAAGAGACCTTTGTAAATAATGTTATTAAAAAAATGCTGTAAACTTACTTAATTTATTTACATCCTGGGACTGAGTTAAAGTGAATAGTAGATTGTTAACCGAGGATCGAAAGAATCAATCAGCGAGGGTGGCTATAGTCCGAGTAGGAATTGATTCTTTTACCCGTGTTAAACACTACTTTTCATTTTGAATATGAGGAAAATAAAAGTAGTTGTTTAGCTAAACTATTTATTGATAATATTAGTAGTACTTACCTATTTAAAATTAATTGTCAAATTAGAACCTATTTTTTTTGATTCCGTCACAGATACATAACAGATTACTATCCCGCCAATTTATGTCGACTTTTTAAAATATGGAACTCACCGCGTAATTGTTGCGGCTTATTCCGCTCAAATAAGTTTGCGCTAAGTTCACACTGGCTGTTTAGAAAGTCGCATGGCCGCAGCATTTTTTTTAATTAGTTTTTTTTTACTTATAACTCTTCATAGCTGACAGCAGTTCTATTTTTAAAGTTCATTCCGGCCCTTAGGTGATTTTTCGAGACTCGGTTTCTATTTGAACAACCACCTACATTAAGTAAGTGTGGAACACTAAGTTTGCGAGCCCGACACGCACTTGGCCAAAATCAGCATCAGCATCCGCTGATGTCAAGATCAAAAATCAGCATCCACTAATGTGTCAAAAAACCGCATCAGCAACAACCCTGGTAGGTACTTATGTGTGTCGCCTCGGGTTTCTGTGACCGTCAACTAGAGGCGATCGTCGTCTGAATCAGCGATTTTGGCCACATCATCGGCCACAGCCTTGCCACAGCTCATATTTTATGTTCTTCCGTTAATGGAAATAAATAAATTTAAAGTAAAAAAAAACTTTTATTTAAACGTACCCACTAAAAATAAACATTTTCCACTAAAGTTCAGGGTGTTCTGGGTATTTTTCTATATATAATAAAAATATCTATCTATGTAGGTAGTGTAATGTATTAAGTATATCTGTCATCTAGTACCCATAACACAAGCTCTGCTTAGCTTGGGGCTAGATGATGCTGTGTGATTTGTCGAGCATTATTTATTTATTTTAACCAGTGAGTTGTAAATAGTTAGAGTAGCTATACCAAACAAAAAACGTGTCGCAACTTGATGTCAGCGGGGGTGCCTGCGCGGGGCGCGCTCGCCCCCCGCACACAAGTATTCGCTGCAGCGCTACAGGATTAGAATGTCGTCTATCCATACCATCAATACATGCAGCGCTAGATCGCTAATAGAGAATAGTTTTCTCGCGACCAAAACGTCGTAAGCGCCGTGAATTTCGTGGCGCTTACACGTTTCGTTCAACATAGTGTAACAACATGTCGCTCTAATAGATTTTTTTCACCGCAGAAGGGACACTTCAGACAGCTATTAATGCAGTAATGTTAATGCAGTAGGTACCTATGAATATTATATTTCAAAACGTAAAAATATTTAAGTACATTAAATTAAAACGAATCGTTAAGCGTTTAAAGTCATTTTTTTAAAATAAATTGGTATTTTATCCAACAAGTACGTACATGGGTAGGTAGGTACTTACACTAACTAGACCCCACACTTTATTTCACTCTGCCCCTCCTCTCATGCCCGTGGATGCAGTAAGAGCCTGCTAAGGGATACCTCCGAAAGATGGGCAGCAGCGTCTTTCCATATACCAACATCCCGTACTGCGCTCGCCAACCCGCCTGCCAAGCGTGGTGAGTATGGCAACTACCCCTCATGGAGACCCATGAGGGAGGCCTTTGTTCATTAGTGGACGTTTTTTGGCTGAAATGATGATGATTATCTAGCCCAAAACTAAGCAGAGCTCTTGTTATGGCTACTAGATAACTGATATAATAAATACAATACATAAATACCTATTTATTTATTATTATACGTAGAAAATGACCTGAACACCCAGAACAAATATCTGCAGCGATCACTAAACATTTGTCCCAAGGCGGGAATTGAACCCACCTCCTGCATCGCAGGCGAACCTTCGCCCACCACGCCACAGAGGTCGTCAATCTATTACATTAAGAATTTGTTCAGACAACAATATAGGTATACAGCTCCAGTTTATAAGTAATGACGATTGCAAAAGATACCTACAGTAGGTACCTAGAGTACCTACTGCTACTGACTGATCAGACAGACGGCATAGGGCGAGTAATATGAGTTAAAAATAATCAGTTAAACCTTTGTCGCCAACCCTTAGTAGGTACCTACACATCCCATCTGTACGAATCACTTTTCATAATCTATGATTTTCAAACAAAATGTCAGTACAATAGAAAATAATGTACAAAAATTAATTTTAGTTGGTTTTAGTTGATATTCTGTTTACTTTCCGATGATAAGTCACGCCACTATCTTTTTTCTTCGCAGTTGATTGATTAATTACACGTTTTTAACACGCAAGACGGCATTTTTAATTTGGGTTTATTCGCATGCGGTCGCGATGGGCGTCGACGAACGACTAAATGAGTTGTTGCCGGCCGGCAACAACTCATGGCGCAAACTTGTTGTTCGCGGGTGTCAATTCTATACGCTAGTAATAATACTTCAATGATTTTAACCTAAAAAGTCTTTACACAATACATACATGTAATAAAAAAGCTTGTCGCGAGATTAACCTGTGTGCCTGTAACTTGATCTAATTGGTTTAATTTTTTTTCAAACAATGTAAATACATACGAGTACCTGCTTAAATCTCGCGACAAGCTTTTTTATTACATATATAGCTCAAGACAGAGAAAGGTTGAAGGAAAGAAGGGAGGTCTTTGCCCTGCAGTGGGACAGTACAGGCTCTTAATAATAATATTGTGTAAAGACGTTTTAAGTTGACATTAAACTTTAATGGAAAATGTTTATTTTATTACTTTTAGTGGGCACGTTAAAATATTTTATTTTATTAAAATCCCAAACACAGAATGTAGATATATTTGTAGATAGATGGCGGGCACTAGAAAGATCTTGCCTAACCTATTGTGAGAACATTTAATTTATTATTATTACCATATTATTATTTCTATGTTTT
The DNA here is from genome assembly GCA_963082625.1 of Pasiphila rectangulata. Lineage (NCBI taxonomy): Eukaryota > Metazoa > Arthropoda > Insecta > Lepidoptera > Geometridae > Pasiphila > Pasiphila rectangulata. The sequence continues at coordinate 19,930,147 of OY720236.1, read as the reverse complement.
ATTAATGAGAATTGTGTGCTTTATTTTTGTTCTACTTCATTGCTATTTTTATATATTTGATTTTAAAGTGTAGTTAGTATGTTGTTATTGCATGAATTATAAAAGTATATTATAGTTATGAATAAGTTCCTTTGTCGTGCAATATGCAACTCTAACCTGAATTTAATGTTTTTAGATATGATGGATGTAATTATTTAGGTTAAGTATCTGTTATGTTACATTTATTTTTTAAACAATAAACAATAAAAAGCTTGTTTGTTAAAAAGTTTTTTTTACTATAAATTTATTTTTTACTTTTTAGTTATCACTGGACTGTTGGTTTCTTGTCTGATCATCTCATGACCGCCATGTTGGATTGAGAGTGATGTCATATAATTTTTCAAGTAACTCTCAGCAAAGCCTTTCATTTGATACCCATAATGTAAGAGTGCATCAAGAATAACTAGTCCGCCATCTTGAGTAGGTATACCGTCATGTTGGATTTCGAGTAATGTCATTTAATGTAACTCTCACCAAGGCCTTTCATTTTATACCCATATTATAGGAGTCCATTAAAAACAACTTGTCCGCCATCTTGGGTGTTCCGCCATGTTGGATTCAGAGTGAAGCCATATAATTTTTTGCATTAACTCAGCAAGCCCTTTCATTTGATACCCATATTATAGGAGTACATTAAAAAAATAAGTAGTTCGCCAGGACAGTGCAGAATAGTACATGACAGTACAGTCCAGTCCTGGGTGTTCCGCCATGTTGGATTCAGAATGACGTCATTTCATTTTTTTAAATTATACTCAGCAAGTCCTTTCATTTGATACCCATATTATAGGAGTGGATTAAAAGTAAGTAGTCCGCCATGTTGGATTCAGAGTGACGTCATTTCATTTTATGAGTTATTCATCATGAGAACTAAATAAATTGTAAATATTTCAAGCGTCTACGTGTTGCCGTTATTAATATCGAGCCAAAAACGGCATTAAAATCACGTTTGTTGTATGGGAGCCCCCATCAAATATTTGTTTTATTTTAATTATTTATTTTTAAAGTGAATAAACAACTAAATATTCGGTGAATATTTCAAGCGTCTACCTGTTGTCGCCCTATCAAAACCATAAATGGGAAAATGGGAGCAAAGTTCAATATTTAGAATATCAAGGTTGTTGACTTCGCCCACAAAATAATTGAGATCTAAAATGATGTCACTCTGAATCCAACATGGCGGAACACTCAAGATGGCGGACTAGTTATTTTTAATGCACTCCTGCAATATGAGTATCAAATGAAAGGCCTTGCTGAGAATCATTCGAAAAATTAAATAACGTCACTCTAAATCCAATATGGCAGAATACCCAAGATGGCGGACTAGTTATTTTTTAATGCACTCCTACAATATGGATATCAAATAAAAGGGCTTGCTGAGAATAATTTGATTTTTTTGTTGGATAAATAAATAGATGGATAAATGTAGTTATAATTAGTAAAAAACAACAAAAATATGTTTTATCTATTACATATTTATTCATAATGTCAAGAGTACCATATAATTATGTCTATTCACAATAATTGAAATGAGTATCATTTATGGTATCATCCCTAAAAACTATAGTAATGTCTAGACTAGACCAAGGAAATATCCTTGCATAAAACAGTTTTTGTTTGTAGCTGAAGGAAAAATAACTTATAAAGACATAGTAAAACCACAGAAAAACTCTTGATTCTCATTCTACTCTACATTTATTACACAATTATCTAAAAACCCGGCAGTTTAAGAAGCTAACACAATACATACTTGCTGTCTACTTGAGTTAGATAAATCTTGATCAGTGATAATATGATAAATCATAATTCATACTAATACTTGGAGATGTATTAGGTCTAATACATCTCCAACCTATTTTAAAACCTTACAAACAAGTATGATTTAAAATGCTAAAAAATATAACCCTTACACACTAAGTATGTACTTTGAATTTAAAATCATGTTGCTGTATAATTCTCATGATTAATTAAGTACAAACTTTGGGGGACAGCTTTTCCCAGCAGTTAAATAAAATTAGACAAAATATATACAGGATAATAAAAATTTCGAGCTTTTATCATAAATCTATATACAAATGATTTTGTAATTTACTACATCTAAGTCACTACATAACTTATTCTACAAATATAATTAGATAAAACTACTATGTGACTACATTTGGCATAAGTTGAAGAAATAATAATAAAGGACATTACCAACATATTCCTGTTAATATGGAGGTGACCATGGAAGACCAGCAATGTTGAATGACTTATTCTGCCATAAAAAAATCTGAATGGTGACCATTGTCACTATTCATTTTGTAAAAACGGGAATTTTGTCACTCACGTTAATTTTGAAAGTGAAATTGTCACTATTATTTAGTTTTTAGCAAAACACGACTCGTTTTGTTCATTATATAAATAAACATATTTTTATATTGATGAGAAAATAAAAATATGTTTATTTTTGCCAAAAATAGTATTTGTTCTTTTGAAAAATATTTGTTCCATGTTATTAAAACTTTTCTACATGAACCTAACAGTAGTTACTCTATAAATCAGTGGTTATAATTAACAACATTAATAACATTTTAACTGTTCATCATTTCATCCATAAAACGTCCACTAATGAACAAAGGCCTCCCTCATGGATCTCCATGAGGGGTAGTTGCCATACTCACCACGCTTGGCAGGCGGGTTGGCGAGCGCAGTATGGGATATTGATATATGGAAAGATGCTGCTGCCCATCTTTCGGAGGTATCCCTTAGCAGGCTCTTACTGCATCCATGGGCATGAGAGGAGGGGCAACATTCTACTGCCGGCGCCCCCAGCTTTTAACTGTTTATTTTGTTCTGTTTTACTGTTTTTAACTGTTATGTGTACAATAATGTGAGTAGCCATGAATGAAGGGATCAATGTAATGTATCAAAAATGAGACCACTAGGAGTAGTTGATCTTGTTCAAGGCTGATATAAACAGATATATTGATCATAAGAATGTTTACTATGAATGAGAATGGATGAGGAGGATGGTCCTTCATTGGTTGCATCCTTCACACAATCAATCCAGGGAAGCTGGATGCTAATAATATGAAAGGAGTGAGTGAGATTCAAGTATATGTCTATTATAGAAGAATTTCTTAATCCAATAAGGGCAGTAAAACTTGAATGAGAATAGCCATATTGCAATATAGAGCTCATAATAAGCATCCAAAATATAAAAGGTAGACAGATAATGTAAGGGTAAATATTTGTGTATGTTTTACATGATCTATTATTATTGACTGATTATAAAATCAAAGAAATTGTGTTCCTAATTATAAATGTAATTATATTTCACACTAGCTGAATCAGTGCCCACTTCGTTGGGCGGTAATTTATAGCCTATGCCACTCACAAATACTGTGGCTTTCTATTAGTAAAATAATTTTGAAAATCGGTTTAGTAGATCCAGAGATTACCCCCTACAACCTCACAAACTTTACATCTTTATAATATTAGTATAGATGATTCATTATTGATGTTCATGATTATTTATAATTTATAAATACATGATAGTAGTATAATATTTAGAACAATTTGTGTTCCTAATTATATAACAGTATTGTTGATTAAAAGATTATGCTTTTTGATTGATATGTACAGATCTAGACATGGAGCAGCATGTGCACCCAAATGCAAAGCAAATAGGTAATGATGCAGAATACATAATGCTTAGATCAACTTGTGAACTAGATCAAGTCTTGTTAGATTATTAAATACAAAACACAATTAATTTAAGTAAGCATCCACAATCAGATTCATCACTCAATTGTAAACCTCCTGTGAAAACATTTTATGTATGCATACAGTAGGGTGTCCCTTATTTTTCAAAGTTTTAAATTTCTAACGCATAGGTCTTAGTTTTGTTCCTTTGCCTCTAAAACACTCGGAAATAATTTTTTACCTTATTTGGAGTACGATAACCCGTGCCGACTTGCATCGAATCATGTTCACATATGTTGCGCGGCAGTAGCGGTGCGTATTCACGGCATTTGTCATTTATTCTTGCGATTAACACATATTTTTTACATTTAAAAGATAGCAGTGGAATTAAGAAGCAATAAAAAATGTGTTTTCTTAGTTGGTGACGTAAATTATCAAATAACAGGCGCAAAGTTATCGTCTAATCGTCAAGTTTTTGCAGTACTTTTTTTTAACATTCGCGAAGATAAATTGACTGTTAGTGAAAGCGCTAATCTCGTCATTCGGGAGTGTATTATATTTTGAGAAAAAGCTAGAATCCCTACCAGAGCTAAACACAGTGTAAAATAACTTGTGGATCTTCACCATGCTTGGAGGGAGTTGCAAAAAATTCTAAAAAAATACAAGATATTTACAAGCGATGTGAGGAGGACTTTAAGAACAATTTAAATAATTTATTTGATATAACACACGCTGATGCTTTGGAAAGGATAAAAATTGAAGAAGGTAAAATAATTTTACAAAAACAAAGAGGACCAGGGTGTCCAGGGTGTTTAGCGGATGTAGACAAAAAGTTAGCCGAAAAAAAAGAAAAAGCAAGAGAAAGGAAATTAAATGAGGAGAAAAGAAGATGTGAGCAAATGTGTTTCGGAGGTTTATCGTCATCTCTTACTACGAAAGATTCTATTCAAACGCAAGGACATTACGATCAACTTAACAGCTCTGATGAAAGCCTTTAGAAACCTTTGGCATCTCTGAAATGGTAAGTTCTGAAACTACTACAAAAAGAGGAAGGAAAGACTTTATCACGCCTAAGTTAGTTGCAGTTTTAGATACATGTCAATTAAGCATAAGGGATTCTGTCTATATTTCAGGCTGTAGTAGATCTTAGCTGTGATGATTTTCCGATAAACAAATCGAAATTGTCGAAAAGATAAAGCGGAATCTATAAAATCACATTTTTCAGAATAATATGCCTGAAATGGTGACCACTGGGATGGGATATTATTACCTGGACTTGACGTGATAAGTTCTACAGAAGAACGTCTGCCAATTCTAATTTCATTTGGAGAAAAGGAACAACTTCTTGCTGTACCCAAACTGGAGAGATCTTCCGGCCAGGATCAAGCTAAAGCTGTGTTGAACGCACTTTATGACTGGAAACTCAATGACAATTTTTTCGATTAAAAATTGATAAGAATTTCCTCCAGAGACCCGTTTCTACATGGAATGAAGATGTTGCCTATTCAGAGGCGAAAAGGAAAGTGCTTTCTTCACGGGCAGTTATTCACTGCAAAGGAAGAGCAAAAGCAATTTTTTCTACTATGTGTTCAGGAACATAGAAATTTGTATCCAGACTGTAAAAAAGAGACCCTCAAAAGAAAATATCCTGCCTGATCTGTAGATTTATCTTCAATTAATAAATATTTCATAGATATTTCATAAAAAAAATAATATTTGAATTGATTTAGCTATATTACGGAAAGGGTTAAAAACAGCAATTTTCAAAATCTTGAGAGTTCTGTCGGCACGGGTTAACGTTGACGTAGCTAGGAATATGAAATTTTGTATTTAAGTGAGTAAGGGTAGTTGAAAAAGAAATATCAGGTATGCATTTCGATATCTAAAAAAAATTTTTTTTCACCCATATAAGGGACACCCTAGCATACAGGAAATATTATACAGGAATGTAGCATAAATAGTTATGCATACATTCCTGTATGCATACATAAAATGTTTTCACAGGAGGTTTACAATTGAGTGATGAATTTGATTATGGATGCTTACTTAAATTAATTGTGTTTTGTATTTAATAATCTAACAGGACTTGTATGATAGTTTGTTTTTATAGATTTTAACATCTAAGACTGCATATCCAGTAAGATTATTTAAACATCTACTGTGCTATAAATAAATAAGTATATGAATTTGGAGTAAACTCACTACATTATTAGATGTCATCAACATCTTCATATTTCCAGATTTACATATTTAGGAATAATCACTAGTAGAATTATGGGCACCCTCATTGTTAGTCTGCGCCATGAATCTTTCCACCATATTCATGTGAGAATATGGGTCCTGTGGTGGACGAAGTCTTTTCTCCATATTGATATCACATGGGGACTTTGTAGAAAAGTCAAATCTGTGCACAACAGGATTATTTATCTCCAGTTTCAAATATGGAGCAGCAACTGGCCGCAGTCGGGCTGACATTACTTTCCCAAATGCAGATGGCCTGCCCCTTTTTACTTTTCTGAACAACATGTATGACATGTCCCGGTTGATTGGCAAGGGCTTTCTTGGCTTTTCAATATTAATATTATCCTCACATATGTATGGTTCAAGATCAAATGTTACAGTGGGTTTCTTTTTAGCTAATGGCTTGGCTTTGATTTGGTCAGGCTTCTTTGCAATGATTGATGACGTCAAATCTATAACATAGTTGTCCACTGACTTTTTCTGCTGTTTCAGCATTTTTTCCTCATCTAATTTTCGTTTCAATTCCTCCTCTTCCTGCTTCTTCTTCTCTTTGGCAATGAGCATGTTGGAGACTTGTTGAGCAAGTATGTTGTTGATCTCGTTGTCCTGATTCCCGAGGCGGGGGATGGACATGATTCCATTTGGTGGTGTGAATACGGTTTGCGATAAACCTGTTTGAACACGAACACTGGAGAGAGGGAACGCCGCGGTGGCTCCATCACCAGCCTCACTGGCGTCCAAGCTCGTCTTCGAGAGGTGGCTGTTCACCAGATCCATCAGCGATGTAAACGATTCTGAGTCACCCATTTTACTTTTCTTTCTATTTCTCAATGTTTTGTTTGTTTTTTTTTTGTGTCCCCAGTTTTACATAGTAACGAAGTGACGAGATAAATAATTATACATTATAAATAGTAATAAGCAGGAGCACACGAGAAATAACTAACAACTTTACAAACAACACATTTTTTTGTTTTGCAATAAAAATGTTGGTATGCAAATCAACAAAAAAAATAATCGTCGCTTTCATTCTTATTGAAAAATACAGTGCTGCCAACGAAGCCGAAACATATTAGAAATAAAATGTCCAATTTATTATTTTATTTGGTTAAGACAAAATCGAATAACATATTAATTAACTTCTAAGGTAGCAACCAAAATTAAATAAAAATATTTTTTTGCAAAAAGAAAATTTGAAAAGTTATATGGTAGGTACTACAAGTGGTAAGTAATACAGGTTGCTGAATGGCAAGCTTCAGCCATTAGAAAGAAAAGAAGAAGAAAATACAGTATTTTGTTCAGTTTATCAAAACAACAAAAGAGTTGTAAAGATAAATTTATTCTTTGGTAAACATGGCCAGCCAATGAGGTGTTTTCATTAAAAAGTAAAAACTTCAAAAATAGTTCCCTCGAACCATATAGATGGCGTTAGTTTTATTTAACTGGTAGGAAACACAATTTGACAATGACAGCAATTGTGATTAATTACAAACTTGCTTTCTCCGCTTGCCAGCTCCATCTGTTAAGTTTAGTAGGAAACACTTTTTTGTTTTATACTGAAAACGGCTCATTAAGAATTTTTAAATTAACTTGACACTGGCGGAATTGTGTAAAACCAAACACAAGAAGCCATAAATTTAAAGAAAGAAAGAAAGAGTTGTGAAATTTTAATAAATTATATTTTAAAATGAATAAATAACTTGACACTGGCAGAATTGTGTAAAACCAAACACAAAAAGCCATAAAATAAAAAGACAAGACAGTGTTTATTTATTTATTCATTTGAGCCACCAACAGAAGGTACACAAAGAAAAATGACAAAAGTAAAAACAATAAAAATCATGAGCTGTTCTCCCAATTACAGGCAGCTACATCTAGGTTACATTAAGTTGTCATAGTGTTTCAAGCTTCTCAAGCTCAGCTCAGTATTTTTAAACTATGGTTACTTAGATAAGCCGAATTGTTATGGCCAAATATCGCCGTGGGGTGCCGGCTGTAGAATGTTGCTCCTCTCTTACCTGTCGATGGAGTAAGAATACGCCAAGCGATGGCAAGAAGCGTCTGTTAGTGTATCTACATACCGTATTGCGATCGCCAACTCGCCTGCCAAGCGTGGCGAGTTTGGCAACAACCTCCTTAATCTTGGATATCCATAAAGAATAACATAATTATGATATTATGCTTTCCTACAGCTGAGGTGGTGATCAAGGTCTTCTTAATATTTTTTTAAAATAAATTTACGACGACAATGCACGAGCGACATAGACGGCACGGCGTGCATGAAACACAAATATTTTATTGTTTGTTATATGCAACAGCGGCTCTGGGGAAAAAGTATACATATGACTTTTTCCCCAGAGCAGAAGTATGTGCTTGCTTTTTTTTTAGCCATTACTGTTCCAATGCTGGGCAGAGGCCTCCCTTCTCTCCTTCCACTCCTCGCGACTTAACGCAGCAACAGGCCATGATGGATGATAAATGGGCGTCAAGCTCGTCATGCCATCTCATCTTTTTAGACAAGCGTGCTCCATCTTAGGCCACATCTTCACTTGTCCCCAAGTTAGATGGTGGCCAAACGCTTGTTATTGTCAATAAAAAAGGTAGTTTTGAGATAGGGCTGTATAAATATTGATAGAATTTTTGTTAGTTTATAGTGACGGAAACGGGCTCCAGGCTTCGGGAGGTCCTTTCAGAAGAGCAAGGATTGTCCTCGCCCGGAACCTCCTGTAAACCTCCAGGTTTCTGGGTGGAATTGGGAGTTGTGGCCCGTTTCCTCCCGGATTCGTGTAAATAGTGAGGGAGTGCTGGGCTGACACCGGAAGATCTTCGGCCTTAAGCTGAGATTGGAGACCTCAACGGAACTGTTGCCCATCGGAGGATCCTGGGATTCGGGATTCTAGGGCCCGATCTCGGCCAGATACATATCATCATCATTTCAGCCGTTAAACGACCACTACTGAACACAGGCCTCCCTCATGGATCTTCATGAGGACGCTCGTCTTGTATGCTTCGTGATTTTATGTGAAATATATGAATAAGTTGCCATACCCACCACGCTTGGCAGGCGGGTTGGAGAGCGCAGTTCTGGATGTTGATATATAGGAAGACACTGCTGCCCATCTTTCGTAGGTATCCCTTAGCAGGCTCTTACTGCATCCACGGGCATGAGAGGGGGTAACATTCTACTGCCGGCACCCCACGGCATTATACAGATACATAATTATACATATTGTAAATTTTGTATATGTCTTTAGTTTTAGTTTGGAGGGAAGGATGGGCTCCATGCTTCCTGGGGTCGAGCATATCCCCCATTGCATGGGTGTTTGTATTATACATATGTATGTTATAAGTATATGTATGTACATATGTCTATATTAGCCGGCAGTAGAATGATACCTCTCCTCTCACACCCGTGGATGCAGTAAAAGCCTGGTAAGGGATACCACCGGAAGATAGGCAGCAGCGTCTTTCCGTGTATCAAAATCCCGTACTGCGCTCGCCAACCCGTCTGCCAGGCGTGGTGAGTATGGCAATACCCCTCATGGAGATCCATGAAGGAGGCCTGTGTTCTGTAGTGGATGGCTGAAATCATCATGATGATGATGACGTATATAAGAGATGGTGGCGGTGCACGGTGGGGCGAAGGCAGTTGCCACCCGCACCGCCTGAAGCGGTATCCAGGCAGCACTGACTCCGTGGGCAGTCTGGGGTCAGGGCTCCAGCTGCCCCTGTTAACGGACCCAGGAAGGGCGATGACGCATATTGCGCCATCGAAAACCACCAGATGCGGGGGGGGGGGGGGCGGTTATTTAAGGATGTGCCCTTAGAAGCAAGATGTTAGAGGGGCACCGGACAGGTCTATAAGAGGAAACGGAGCCCCTCGACATACATCGAGGTAGCGAGGTAGGCCATCGAGGATGGTTTTAGTGGGTCGTCGCGTGGCAACCCCACAACCGTGCTGCACCCTACTACAGTACGCTGAAAAGCAGATTTCCATCCTCGTCAACAAAAAAAAGGGTAGTTGTAGAGTAGTTGTAAGGTAGTCGCGGAGTAGTTGTAGAGTAGTAATAATAAGTAGTTGTAGTAGTAGGTGCGCTATGAAGTTCGCTGGGACAGCTAGTGTTTTGTTAAGGTGAGAGATCAGACTAATCCCCTTTTTTGTAAAATTAATTAATTATTTAATTTATTTATAAAAGAAACGCCAACAGATATTGCATTTACATTTATCTAAAATTACTTCATACCACATTCATACTGTAATAATTTCGCAATAAAATAATGAGGCGTTTTCATTAAAAAGTAAAAACCTCAAAAATAGTTACCTCGAACCATATAGATGGCGTTAATTTTCTTTTACTGGTAGGCACAATTTGACAATGACAGGTTTAATCACAAACTTGCTTACTCCGCTTGCCAGCTCCATCTGTTAGGTTTAGTAGAAAACTCTTTTTGTTTTGTTACTGAAAACGGCTCATTGACGTGCCAAAGTATTTGTAACTGAAAGTAGGTAGGCAGTGAAGGAGCGCGTTCAGTATGCTTAGTTAAGTTTTAGGTGGCAACATTCTAGTATCAGCGACTAAGCGAGCGAACGATACCTACTACCACAGACACAGAACATTATAATAAAATAACCTACTACGATACTGATAGGCTGATAGCGAGTAGCGAGCGACCAGCTGAATCGTACGTGGTAGACTTAGACGTGGTAGAATAGTAAATAAATAGTGGTAAATACATAAATAGATAGACGTACCTTCGTTCATCGTTGGTCGTTTTAATTGTTTACTGTTCTCCAATTGAATGTGTGTCGTGAAATTAGTACTAAGGGAGTCTAACGAAAGTTCTAAAAGTATTTGACCAGAGTAATGATACGAAACAAGCTGTGAAAGAAACAGTGGCGATGGCAGGAGCTAAGTACGAACAGCTGGCTACTAAAACAGATGTTGACGAAGACGTCCTGACAAGTAAACCTCGGTCTAAATGGTCCGATATCTGCTTCCAAAAGAGTCTTTTGTCTCTGGGACTCATTCTGCTGTACTTCTCGCTGTCTATCGGCCTAACGTTCTACCAGAGATGGCTTTTAAAAGTAAGTGTCTTTACAGAATAATTATAATGATATAGATAGGGTTTTATCTACTTATTTTTACGGCTGTCCTTATCATCCTTATCTTATAATCTAGGTTGGTACTATGACTTGTTAATTACTAATTCAATAATTACAAAATGAGTCTAAGAAACCTACTAAGGTTTCTTTAAAGCTTTGGTAAGAAACAACACAACAGGAAAACCCATACACAATTAAATTTAACAACAGGCGTCCAATGCCAATGCTATGTAAACCTTTATTTCAAGAGTACTTACCTATTCTGTGGGATGTCGTCTGTAGAATGTTACCCCTTCCTCTCCTACCTGTGGATGCTGTAAGAGCCTGCTAAGGGAAAATAGGCAGCAGTATCTTTCCATGGGTGTGATCCACCCGCCGTGGGGTGCCGGCAGTAGAATGATACCCCTCCTCTCATGCCCATGGATGCAGTAAGAGCCTGCTAAGGGATACCTCCGGAAGATGGGCAGCAGCTCTATCCGTGTATCAACATTCCATACTGCGCTCACCAACCCGCCTGCCAAGCGTGGTGAGAATGGCAACTACCCCTCATGGAGATCCATGACGGAGGCCTATGTTCATCAGTGGACGTTTTATGGCTGAAATGATGATCTTTCCATGTATCAACATCCTGTTTTGTGCTCACCAACCTGCCTGCTAAGCTTGGTGAGTATGGCAACTACCCCTCACCAACCTGCGTGCCAAGCTTGTTGAGTATGGCAACTACCCCTCACCAACCTGCCTGCAAAGCTTGGTGAATATGGCAACTACCCCTCATGCAGATACATGATGGACTCCTGTGTTCAGTAGTGGATGTTTTAGGGCTGAAATGTTGATGTTGATTATATGAGTATGTTGAGTATTGTCCAAAACCATTATGTTATGGTTTTAAAGGGGTATATTGAAAAGGGAGAAACATTCTACCTTAGTTAAACACCTGTTGCTATGTATCTGTATTAATAATTATACCTTATAATTTTACTGATTTGTCACACATTTTAATATGTATGTTGCATCTATATTATGAAAGCCGCCAAAATCTGTGTTAGCCTCGACTTTCAATCTGAAGATTGTGTGTGCACATTTAATATGTGCTTTGATGGTGAAGGAAATCATTGTATGGAAACTCGCTGCTTAGTCAGCTTTGGACAAATTCACATGTTCTTTCCTTTGAACATAACTGATCTTGCTGAGAGGATGGTAGATGGGTAGATGATAGATGGTAGGCTGGGCAAGTCTACTCTATCTGTTATGGTCCTGGGCCAATTTACATCTAAACCATCAACTTCATTTATGGAATGCTTTATAAATTTTCTAATAACATAATTATGTGAAAGGCCAATTTATTATGAAACATATAGATGTTATATTTACTCTAGCCACTTTAAATGAATGTTTCTTAACAAACTGACAATACTTTACCTAAAAATCACTTTCTTTCTGTTCGTTTTTAAATATATTTCTTAATTATTGTTGATTTGTGATCACTCTCTTGAATATAAATTACTATTTACAAATCTACCCTTAGGAAGCCACTCAATTTTTAGTTGGACAGTTCGTTTACAAACATTTTACATAAAAAGTGTCTGAAGTATACCTGTAATGCAATCATCTTACAATTATTTCACAGTAGTCTAAGCAGGTATAATAATTTATTAAGTATAGACAAGGTTTAGGTATATAGGTACATTTTATCTTCAAACTAAATAACATACTTAGATAACAAGTCACCTTTTATATATCTTATAAACAATAAAATGTTTATCACATTTTATCTTAACCAACATAAAAATTTAAACCTCTTTAAATAGCTGCTGTAAAATAATTGCCCACGAATGCAGTAAGAATATGCCAAGGGATATCCAGAAGATAGGCAGCAGTCTTTCCGTTTATCAACCCTGTAATGTAAAACTTATTATCTTTCAATTGCTGTATTTTTCTTGAAAGGAGAAAGTAATAAGTTTTTAGGGTAAAACATGAAACTGTCTGTCTGTCTCTCCGTCCGTCACCAGCTTTGTGAAGAGAGTGTAAGTCCTAGAATGCTGTGTGTGTGTGTGTGACTCCGTTTTCCGCATTTAGACTCGAAGTTGGTCCATTATGCGTGAGGTGTCTGGCTAGTAAAGCCACCCCAACTCCGACCAGAAGCGCAGAATATTCCTGGGATCTTCACAGGCTTCACGGAGTGACCTCGGTTGTTTGAGGATTTGTTGTCTTTGAGCTGTTACTCCCTCGCATTCCAGGACTACGTGGGCAGCTGATTCGACCTCCTTTAGACATCCTCTGCAGAGGGGGCTGTCTATGGCTCCGATGTTGAAGAGGTGTTTGTTAAGGGTGCAGTGTTAGTGTCCCCACCACTGTCCTTAGGTCCGTTCTTTGTAGTTGTAGTAGGCGCCGTGAGAGCCTTGGTGATAGCGTTGGAAGCGCTGCTCTTGCTTGTCGGCAAAGGCATAAGGGTAAGCTTTTTTAGTTTCGGAGAAATTGTCGCTTAAATAAGTATGGGCTTTACCAAAAATAACAATATAAACAGAAAACCCATGAATTCCTGTTAATATGTTATAGTAAACGTAAAAAAAACATACACTAATTTCTAACAACAGGTATACGGTTAACTACGGAACCCTATATAGCGCTTGGCACGACACGCACCTGGCTTAATTTATTTAAACTTAATTTTACTGTCTTGTATACAAATACAGATACTTTAGCAATACATATTTCGCGAACTTACCAGTTAGAGTTTGCGCACGGCGCAACAATATAATAGTATAAATATAATTAATATCGGGCGTAAAGCTGTCCACATCTACTGCTGACATACGAGTTGGCGAGTGCAGAGTAGGGGATGTTGATACACGGAAAGACGCTGCCTTCCTGCTCATCTTCCAGAGGTATCTCTTGGCAGATTCTTACTGCATCCACAGGCAAGAGAGGAGAGGCGACATTCTACTTCCGGCACCCCGCGGCATATTATACTGCCGGCACCCCGCGGCAGGTTCTACTGCCGGCACCATAATAATCTTCTTCTACTTGCCTTTATCCCACTTTATGCGGGGTTGGCACAACATGTTTTCCTCTAACACTCTCCTCTCTCAGTCGCCATCTCAACACTCACTCTATTTTTCGCATATTCTTTACTGCAATCCATTCATCGCTTCCTTGGCCCACCGCCTTCGTCCTTTTTATAGCCCAACATACTGATCCATATTTAAGACATATTTTCTCTTGTCCAGGATTTCCACTACCCACTAACAGTGGTGATGTACCACCTCATCATAAAATGGCTCTTGTCGGTGATCGTCCGTGTGATCCTGTACCTCATCACGGGAACGCCGCAGCTGGTCCTGCCTTTTATGACCTGCCTTCGTTCCGTTGGCCCTACCGGGTTGGCCAGCGGCATCGACGTTGGCTTCTCTAACTGGGGACTGGAGTTGGTCACCATCTCGCTGTATACGATGACGAAATCGACTACGATTATCTTCATCCTGTCATTCGCTATTCTACTCGGATTGGAGAAGAAGGTGAGTGTTAGATATAATAATATATGTTAGATATAATAAGATATTATCTTATATTACTATATTGGATTATCAGGTATTTATCGTTATTTTAGAATAGAATAGAATAGAATAGAATAGAAAAAGTTTTATTGTTATCACAATCACTTACATTGTACATATTACATGATAGAGAGGTGAAAACAATAAGGCTACCCCTCAGCATTTGCTACATCAGCACAAGGGCTGCTGGAGCGCTGGTTTTCAGTGGCGCCCGTATTGTGTGGCGCAGGCGACACTGCGATACACATTTATATACTAAATTCACAATTTTAATATAACATTAATTACAAAGAGCAGATAGTCATTACATAAGTACACAAAGGAAGCAAGGCAAAAGACAACTAGGCAAACTTTTATTATTTTAATCCCGACGTTTCGAACGGATTGCACCTGGTCGTGGTAGCGGGAAGACTGGCGTGCTGAAGTTAACCGCATCAAAGCGAAGGCGTATTTTCAGACTGCACTGACTTGGTCTTCA
This sequence comes from Pasiphila rectangulata, assembly GCA_963082625.1. Taxonomy (NCBI): domain Eukaryota; kingdom Metazoa; phylum Arthropoda; class Insecta; order Lepidoptera; family Geometridae; genus Pasiphila; species Pasiphila rectangulata. The sequence continues at coordinate 19,915,050 of OY720236.1, read as the reverse complement.
TAATTAAACATTTGAGATTTAAGGCCGGTTCACACTGGGACGGCAGACAACACTAACTACGTATCAGCACACTTTGGTTTATTCACACGCAGAGTTATAGAGGTATTATTAAATTACTTTATTTTTTACTGTGCCCGCGACTTCGTCCGCGTAAACTAAGATGTAGTACGCCTGCTTAAGACCGTAAATAAGCCGTATAATACTGGTATAGTGACCGTAATAATAAGAAAAGATATCAGAAAATTCGAAGAAGAAGTGCGAGAGTCAAGTAAGTAAATATTTTTAGTTTGTTAATTTCCGACACAGCGTGTAAGTGGGATACTCAGAAAATTTTACAAAAATAAAGTAAAGTGCTCGATGGTAAATATATTTTTTATTAAATCTTTATTACTCTACGCACTCTCTATCAGGTTTATGCGAGCCACTTTTCGAAACACTTTTTCCGCAGACACCTCGTTTAAAGCTTGCTTTAACGCTGACAAAGCATCTTCCGGTGACGATAATTGGTATCCCTTTGAGCTTATTTTTTATTTTTTGGGAATAAAAAGAAGTCACACGGTGCTCGGTCAGGGCCGTAGGAAGGGTGACCCAGGAGTATGACCGGCGTGCTGCCCGCTGTGTGTGGAAGGCCCTCGTTTAGAGGGCGGTGTGCGCCGACGCGTTGTCGTGGTGAAGCAGTAGCCCGCGGAGCCCTGTAAGTTGCTCATAACAGAGGTGTCCGTAAAATAATTGATACCAATCAGCCAGTCAAATTGAAAAACTCGCGATCGAAATCATTCCCCCGCTTTTAGGTTGTTTCACTTTAGTAGAATCCAGGCATCCTGTAAAAATGTCGTGTACACACGCCGACATGTTGCTGATGCATGCTTCGGCCATTGCGTTATCCCAGTATGTTTGATCTCCATCAAGGAAATGACGCGATCAAAACTGGGTTTATAAGCAAGTAAACATTATTAAGTTAAACAAAAAACCCTACTGCAAATTTACATTTAGGGCACAACACTTTGAAGAACTAGTACACACTATTACTTACATTATTTAATTCCATTAAAGTTAATTCCAATGACCCTGAGTTTTGTTATTACAAACTATGGAAATAAATGGATGGGTTTCTGATGCTGATGATGGTGATGATAATGTGTAGGTAAGTATGATGATTAGTGGATAGAGATAATATTCTCTTAGCCATCTCGCGATGTCGTCATCATGAATTTTGTAATATTGAAGAGTTTTGATAACCATCTGTGACCTTTTTCATCAGTTCCACTTTATCAAATCATACTTTCTGAATGCAAATTGACTATGAACTAAATATGTCGAAATCGCTATGTGTGTTACCTACAACATTTTCAAGAAGTTCCCTCGATTCCTTATGGAACCCATCATCAGAACTGAGTTTTAAAATGGGACCTAATCGTATATATTCGATAATTTACCGAATCGGTTTATAAGCGACAGTGTTCTAAGGTACTTAACAAATATAAAAAAAATACAGACGACTTGAGAACCTCCTCCTTCTTTTTGTGAAGTCGGTTAAAATAAATATCAGGCCTATTTCGGGAACAAATATCTTAATATAATTTGAATATTCATGCTGGTTGGTATTTATGCTGTATGGCACACTGCAGTGCTCTGTGTAGTGCACTGTAGTGTGCCATACAGCATATATACCAACTGCAGTGTCCTTCTTTATTTGACTTCACCAAATCATAATTTCTGAATGCCCTTGAGCTAAATATGCCAATATTATATGTTTCCATATAGCGATCTTGGGATTTCGCATGGATTGAGGAGTTCCCTCTTTTCCTCATGGATCCCGTCAACAGAACTGAGTTTTGAAAAAAATTGGACGTAATTCAAAGTTTATCTTTTTGAACCCAAGAAGAATTTACCAAATCGGTTCATACTCGTAAAAGACTGAGTTCTAAGGTAACAAATAAAAAATCGGCCAAGTGCGCACGTCGCGCACGAACGGTTCCGTACCATTATTTGGCAAAAATCGTTTGTTGTATGGAGGCTTCCATACAACAAACGATTTTTGCCAAATAATGGCCCTTAAATTTTTGTTTTATTTTAATTTTTTTTATAAAATGGAATATACAACTTAATATTCTCTGAATATTTCAAGCATCTACTTGTTGCCGTTTGTTGTATGGGAGCCCCCCTCTAATATTTTATTCTGTTTTTTGTATTTATTGTTATAGCGGCAACAGAAATACATCATCTGTGTAAATTTAATATGTCTAGCTATCACGGTTCATGAGATACAGCCTGATGACAGACAGATAGACAGCGGAGTCTTAGTAATACCAGTTTTTCGTACCCATTGGGGTACGGAACCCTAAAAAAGACTCATGTTGATCAAAACTTCTCTTTTTAGGGTTCCGGACAAAAATGGTAAAAAGGAACCCTTATAGAATCACTCTGTCTGTCTGTCTGTCACAAATGGATATCTCGAGAACTACTGATGCTATCGACTTGCAATTTAAAATGGTAAAAGACAACACTTTTTTACTAATATACCATATATGGAAATGTTAAAAAATATTCTTATTTTGATTGCAGGGGGGCGGATAGGGATAATCTCAAAATTTTTAAGTGAAGTTACTAGGCCGTGTGGGGTATCATATGAAAAGTATTCTTTTGCACATTAATAAACAGTTTTTAGTTTTACTTTAAGTCGTATAGTTTTTGAGTTATTTACAAAAATGTTGAAAAAAATAGCGTTCCCCCCCTTATCTCTGAAGTTTGCGGAGATAAACCTCTGAAACTTTTATTGCTTTTAGAAGTGTATGTAAAGATTAGAGGAAATTTATTATCTCTCTACATAGCATACTTTTTTAGAAATCATCGAAAGTGTAAAAAATCTACATAAGTTCCGCTATCAGACAAGAGATGGTGCTGTCAAGTTTCTCCAACAAATATAAAACCGCCTTTGTCATATATTATATTGTATGATGGCCCGGAACCCTCGGTGCGCGAGTCCGACTCGCTCTTGCCCGGTTTTATTTAGTCTTTTCAAGACTGTATATTTTTTACACTATACGTCTTCTACAGTTGAAAGGACCTTGTTGATCTACACCCACCTGTGAAGTGAAGTGAGGCACACAGGCTTCGTTGCGGTATAGTGATATGAGATTTCCAACTAAACTTTAAAACTAAAACTTTTGATTCGGTGAGTCGATTTTGATGAAATTGAATGTTACTGAGAATAATGCTTGACATTTTTTAGTAAATTATATAGTATACAGTAATTATTTATTGAATCAAATGTGGTTTTTGCGTGAGACCCTCACAAACAAACAAACACACCGGCAAAAATTCAAAAAAAAATTTTTTCACGTTTATTACCTTTTCCGCATGTATCATGTAAGAGGAAGGGGCCTCCCGGCCGCCGCTGAAATAACGGCACATGACACCTTACTTACATACAACTGTAAGTCTCAGGTTGACGGACGCAATGCAGCGTTGGTCTCGTGCTGTATGAACGTGTTCACCGCGTTATTGCATATGTAATAGGTAGAGGTTAACATTAGGCGGGCCTTTGGCTTTCTCGTCATTGGGTCGTTTAAAAAAGCCGAAGATGTCTTTAGTTCAGCAAGTTTTTACAAGCTTTTATTTTACTTGCAATGTTTGTCCGGGTTAAATCTTGCAAGTTAAAGATCAACTTCTTGTGATCCCATTGAGCTGAAATTTTGCACACGCCTTAGTCGTGTGGTAATTCTAAGCAGGTTTCTATTACGTAAACATCACCACCGGCTTAAGATGGCGGATGGAGTATGTTGAATCCTATCCACTAGTACTAGTAGTAGTAAGTACCTATCATATGAAAGGACAAGAGATAGAGTAGTAAGGTTTTTACATTCTAGTCACTTCCATGCTTCTTACGGCGGAAGTAAACTGCATCTAAACAACAAAGAACTGCGTTTTACACAGCGATTATGTCTTGATTAGGCTGCCTGTCCACTGGAGCGGAGCGGAGAGGGGAAGAGTGGAGCTGGTCAAAGTCAAGGTCAATAAGTGTTTATTCGAATAGTCAATTTACAAAAGGAGAACATTGAATAAAGCATATAATTAAATTCGTTCGCTTCAAATAACGTTCTGTTTCAAGTGAGGGAAAGAAGCGAACAAGAAACCTCACTCTTCCACTTCTATACTTACATTGTTACAATTTCTGTCTTAATATTATGCTTAAATTAATGTTCGCAAGGATTAGATAGGATACTTTGGATATTGCAAGATGACATTATCTCTTATCGTAGTTTAACCGAGCAACACTCGGCCAAGGATCAATATCATTTAAATAATCATCTATGGAGTAAGCTTTTTCTATGAGATTTTGTTTTATAAAAAGCTTAAACCTATGAATCGATAGTTCAGTAGCCTCAGATGGAAGCATATTATAAAAGCGCACACAGTGTCCCATAAATGATAATATTTACTTTTTGGAGTCTAAATTTAGGGATGTGTAATTAATTTTTATTTCTTGTATTTATGCTATGCGAATCACATCTCTTGATAAAATTATTTATATTTTCGTGTGCATACAGTAAGTTTTCATAAACTTATTGCGGTATAAAAGTTCAAATGTCTTTAAAAACTCAAGTTAAAATCGCGAGGTTTCATTTTGTAAATAGCACGTATCGCCTTTTTTTAAAGGACAAAGATTGTCTCTATATCGGGCGCCCTTCCCCATAGCAGGATACCATTTGACATCACACTATGGAGGTAGCTAAAATAAACCAGTTTAGCTGTAGCTTCATCAGTAATAGTTCTTATTGTTCTGACTGCAAAAGCTGCTGAACTAAGCCCACCTGCAAGTTTATCAATTTGCAGTTTTCATTGAAGGGTAGAATCTATGTGTATACCTAAAAATACTGTGGAATTGACGGGATTGAGCATTTCCCCGCCCAACATTTTGTTTGTAGGTTATTCTTTTACATTTGCTAAAGAAAATGTTATATAGTTTGTCTTTTTAGCCTTAAGCACTAGGTAGTTTGCTGTAAACTGTAATTCGTGCACTAGTGACAGTGAATTATTTACGTCGTCGTAATTAACTTTATTCCTATCAACTTTAAAAAAAAACGACGTATCGTAGGCAAGTAAAACGATATTACGCAATTTTTTGCAAAGAACGGGAGATCATTTATATAAATCAAAAACAGAAAAGGTCCTAAAATAGATCCTTGTGGCACGCCTAATTAAATTCTTGATCCCTCTGATCTCTAGCCGTAGGCCTTGTGTACCCTATCAGATAAATATGACTCAAGGAGGTCAAGTGCCTTGCTTTTATTTAAGTTTTCCTAAAAGGATGTTGTGTTAATGATAACAACAATTATCATTTTGCTACCAACTGTTATGCGTTTACAATGTATGCATATTCATTTTATGGTAATCTATAAATTATGCTAGCAATTTTTTATGATAAATAAAACCGGGCAAGAGCGAGTCGGACTCGCGCACCGAGGGTTCCGTGCCATCATACAATATAATGTATGACAAAGGCGGTTTTAAATTTGTTGGAGAACCTTGACAGCGCCATCTCTTGTCTGATAGCGGAACTTATGTAGATTTTTTACACTTTCGATGATTTCTAAAAAAGTATGCTAAGTAGAGAGTTTGTAATAAATTTCCTATAAAGTTTACATACACTTCTATTAGGTATAAAAGTATCACGGGTTTATCTCTGCAAACTTCGGAGATAAGGGGGGGGGGGGGACGGTCGTTTTTTCAACATTTTTGTATATTACTCAAAAACGATACGGCTTAAAGAATAAATAAAAACTGTTTAATTATGTGCAAATGAATACCGTTCATATGATACCCCACACGGCCTAGTAACTTCACTTAAAAATTTTGAGATCCCCTATCCGCGCAATCAAAATAGGAATATTTTTTTACATTTTTATATATGCTATATTAGTAAAAAAGTGTTGTCTTTTACCGTTTCAAATTTCAAGTCGATAGCATTAGTAGTTCTCGAGATATCCAGTTGTGACAGACAGACAGACAGACAGACAGACAAACAGAGTGATTCTATAAGGGTTCCTTTTTACCATTTTGGTCCGGAACCCTAAAAATTGTATACATAAGAAATTATTCGTAATGCTATTATGCATATTGATGCGTAGGGCAATAAATGGTATGCCTGTGTAAATTAGGCCTTTATGCTAGCCAATATAGACTCCATCCACGGGCAAGCTAAGTGAAGCAAAATTCTACGGCTATTACACTTTAGTAACAATGTACAGGTTGTTTGGTGCATCGTGTGCCAAATTGAAATTTTCGACTACGGTCATCTGCTATCCTTTCAGACCCCTAAACACTTCTAAAAATAGCAAAAAAAACCTAATATAAATTTTGATAAAACCATGCATTATTTGCAAAACCGTTTTAACAAGCATTATTAATTTATTTCTATCACTACGGAAGACCAGCGCTGTGGTACGGACCCGTTCTGCCACAGCATATGCTGAGTAATTAATGACCATTTTTGTCACATTTTTATTTTATTTTTTAAACCTTATTTAATAATAACCTTTTATAATAAATCATTGTATAAGGATTAATTGTAAATTCTGTGATAAAATAAATGTATCTTTATCCTTTATCCTTATTTAATGTATTTTATTTGCCTAATATGTTTTTTAAAAATCTTGTGTATTGTATTTTACATATTCCCTTTAAACTATATAATTTGAATTCATATCTTTCGAGTTAAAGCGAAATTATATCTCGCGGTGTTTATCACACGTACACAACATTGTCTAATGGATAACAGCTTAGAATATTGTATTGAAAGTATTTAAGAAGCAATGTGGGTAAATTGTTTTATTTCCGGTTTCCACGAGCGAGGGAATCGCGGCGATTCTATAGCGCGGACTCGTCGCGATTCTCTCGCTCGTGGAGACGGCCTCTATAGAAATACGTGGCACGGACGATAACAACGCCGCGATTCCCTGGCTCGTGAAGACGGCCCCTAAGATTGTACGAACCGTTAGCTTACAAACTGGTCAGATTATTGAATGGTGATAAATTGTACACAAACGAAAAGGTTTACAATAATGTGTACATTCTCGTCAGTTTACTAACCCAAGATTGAATTGCGACGTATTACTTTTTCTCAGTATTTTCACTTGAGAGTTGATTAAGTTCGATTTGGGAGACAGATCCAAAAAAGAGCACTCTAAAAAGTGTTGATTAGTTTCGATTTGAGAGACAGATCCGACACAGAGCACCCCGGCTCCACGTGGTCTTGTGCGTTGGACCCCTGGAGTGTATTAATAAGAGGAGACGGAACTCTCTTCGGAAGCGTGAAGAGAGTGCAGCTTTCGCCAGCCGTAACACCCTTGGCAAAGCACCCCGATATATACCGTTGATTAGGTTCGCGGTACTCGCAGAAGTACAATATATACATAGGTATTCCATGGTGAGTTTATAAACTGAGGGAAATGTATACGTTCAGTTGTAAACTATTTCGTCTGTGTACAATTTATTGGAAGGTTATAAACTGACTAGTTAGTTTGTAAATGAACAGTTTGAACAAACTAACGGTGACAACAACCTGTAACAAGAAAATCCTATAAAACCGAGGGGGTTGTTGTGTCCACCAAACCTGAACAACGAATTTGGAAAATCATATTTTTTTACTTTTCATAAAGATGGATCAACCAGATCCATATACCTGTGCGAAGCAAGGCGGGTTGCTGATAAATAAATAAATGGTATAGATATACATACCTACACTGCAGATATTTCAGTGCAGATTTGTCGTTCACATTTCACACAGTAAATGTTAATTTACACATTTGCTGTATTTGAACAAATGGAAATATTTGTTTAGCTAGCCACGGGGTACTTATTCAGCTGTTCAATTTACGTTTATACTGTAAGTACTAACTACATTGTTATTATCAATTGGAAGTCCGACTATTTTGTACAAAATATTGATAAAATTTGATTATGTCGAATGGCCTGGAGTCGGGGTATTATCACGGGAGACAATGCACAATACACTCCAATGCAGTCCCAATCCATAAGTCTTTTTGAGTTTCTCTGTATTACTACGCATGTAATGCTATTTCTCTTTGAGATTACGGAGATGGGTTAGTATCAGAAGTTCGATAGGGACTTTTGTCTTCCTAAGAAAATTGATGACTACTTTCACAAATCCTGTTATGATCTTATGAATCATAATAAGTAAATAGGTTTTGTGTAAGTTGTCTTGCAGGCTCTATGCATTTTTCAAAGTTCACGAATGCAGGTCAACATTTAACAGATAGAAAGAACAATTATTTATTTATGACATAATCCTTACATCATCATCTCTGCAGTGGGACGTTGAACATTAGGGGTTGTTGCCATACTCATCACTCTTGGCAGGCGGGTTGGCGATAATCATCATTCCAGCCGTAAAAAGTCCACTACAGAACAGGCCCCCGTCTTGGATCTCCATGAGGGGTAGTTGCCATACTCACCACGCTAGGCAGGCGGGTTGGCGAGCGCAGTACGGGATGTTAATACAAGGAAAGACGCTGCTGCCCATCTTCCGGATGTATTCCCTTAGCAGGCTCTTACTGCATCCACGGGCATGAGAGGAGGGGTAACATTCTACTGCCGGCACCCCACGGCACATTGGCGATAATATTTATGTAACATTTATAAATTAAAACGCGACATTACAGAGGGGTGTTATAAAGTTTGACCGCTATGTGTGTGTTTTTAAAAGAACAGGTTTTTCAGTGGTGTTTCTTAAATATGGTTTATGAGCTTCTCTAGGCTATGCTTAGAAGACCGCATAATATACCCAAGGAAGCTAGCCGAGCCTAGATTATTTCTTTTTAGGTTTTTATGGCGCCCAGCCCACTTGTAATCGACTTTAAATATAAGTGTCAGGGTGCTGACTGTTTCAGAGTTCGCTCTGAGATTGAGAGCGCTAAACATACCTGTTGGGTTAGTGAGTCTGACGACGCGTAATTTATGGATACTCATTTCATACAATATACCTGCCACGCTTCGTTTGATGTCGTGAAATCTGTCTTCTAAAAATAAACAAAAACTTGTCTATAAACCCCTCGTTGTATTTTGTACACTGTCTATGTCCAATCAGAGTCCAGAATGGGGCTTTGTCGGCCCCTGTTTCCGCGGTTTGTTCGGAACCCTCAATAAAAACATAATAAAGCACGCTTTAGCAATTTTAAGGGTGATGGTCCGAATCTGCGGGGTTGTAGAGGGTGCCCTCATCGTCCCCGTCGTCAGTCGAGTCCTGAATGTTGAACTAATTAGTTTGACGCGCTGACAATTTACTGTTTTTAACAAAGCTTACAACTGATAAGTTACGAGTTGGACGGGTCCACGAATTGTGAATTTGCGAGTGAAGTGCCTAGGTGTGAACTGTAAGTATTGCCCTGTTTACATATTATTATTATTTTCACTGTACCATCGTTCATAAGTTTACTTTATCAAAAATAAGATTTAGAAATGAGTATAGCTTGCGGTTTTTTTAATAACAAATTAGTTTTAAATATAATTAATAAATTAGACTTGTTATTTATTATAACTTCTCAAACTCAAACTTTAACTCAAATTATACCTTATTCAGTCTGGCCGCATGGACCTTAATTTAAAACTGAAACAACACAAATTAATAGAATAAAGCACATAATCGAATCTGTTCACTTCAGATAACACGCGAGTTAGGAAAAGAAGCAAACAGGAGAACCTATCGGTCGTTATAGTCGTCAGTTTTTAGCTTAAGCATCACTCGGTCGGGTGATGTACTAAAAGAGGCTTGACTACCTCATGGGGCATTTGCACTAATAGCCAGCTGAGACAAGGGGCTCCATTCAAAGAGGCTTGACTACCTCCTGGGGCATTTGCACTATAGCCAGCTGAGACTAGGGTCTCCATTCAAAGAGGCTTGACTACCTCATGGGGCATTTGCACTAATAGCCAGCTGAGACAAGGGGCTCCATTCAAAGAGGCTTGACTACCTCCTGGGGCATTTGCACTATAGCCAGCTGAGACAAGGGGCTCCATTCAAAGAGGCTTGACTACCTCCTGGGGCATTTGCACTAATAGCCAGCTCCATTCCAGCCGCGGGACAATACATGTTTGTATGTACTTCAGATATTTTGTCTGGTTGTTAAATTTGATATGTATTTTCAAAATAAAATCATTTAAGTATTCTATCAGCTGTGGTTTCCTAAATACAAGCTGTTCTTGGCTTGGAACAAGAATGGCCTTGTGTGATAATGTCCCAATTGTCAGGCTAGGCTAGACAAAACCTTTTATAAATACTTCTGTTTTAGATTTTTGTGAAAAAGGCTCCTTTGAGTTAATCTTTCTATACATTGATGTATTTCACTATGATTATAAAGCGGATTGTATTACGAATTAGTATAAAGATTGAACATTTAAAAATCACAGTATGATTTAGGATATATGAAAATTGTATGACTAAAATTGATGTTTGGTTGCAGTTACCTGATGGAATTTGACAGTCCTTTAGAGCACCCATCACAAGAGCCGATGCAGCCACCGCCAACGACAGTGCCACCGCCACCGATACCAACGCCGCCGACACGGAAATCGTCACCGCGTGATTCTAGCCCAGCCCCGTCCAGCTCGGAGTCCAGCCTGCGGCGCCAGCGCAGCGGTTCACGTGCCAGCCAGCAGTCCGATGCCAGCCGCGAGTCGGAACGCTCCCGCAGCCCCCATCTCTCACCATTAGTACGCACCAGAGGTACCTTAATTCTACCTACATACGAACCAAGTGGCAAGGGAGTCACAGCGTGGCAATGGGTACGTACAATTGACGAAGTAGAAGATAAGGTCACCGAGAAGAGATTACTCCGGCACGCAGTAAGAAAGCTGAAAGGGCCTGCGTTGATATGGTCTGAAACATTACAACATGACGAAACGTCCTGTAATTTGAAAACATTTAAAACACTTGTATTGGAAGTATTCGGTGAAAATTATTGCGATCTTTTTGATGAAATGTTAGACAAGAAGGCTGGTCAAAAGGACTCGCTAGAACGTTAATACTATGAAAAGCTTCAACTGTTAAACAGGTGTGAGATTTACGATAAGCGAGCCGTTGATTGTTTGATAGCGGGGTTACCCGATAATATTTATAAAATAGCCGCCGTAGCTCGGAATTGTAAGGTCCCTAACGACCTGGTGTTTATTCGCGATAGATGTGCTCGCTCTCATATGGCTGAGCCATAGGCTAAGGCATAGTAGACCTATTACTTGCCTGAGGCTATCTTACAAAGTGTCAGTACCACAGATATTCTGTGATTAGTACATCTTTAATTCCTGCTATCAAACAATGAAAGGAGCTTTTTATGCCCATGCTAATTTACACCATTATTGGTTTTGTATTATTAAAAATATGCATTTGCAAATAAATTAAAAGTCCATGAGGGAGGCCCATGTCCAACAGTGGACGTCCTTGGCTGACATGATGATGATGAATTATCAGCCACAGCCCGATTTCACCCACTGCTGAGTCTTTTTGTGCCATTCACCACGATCCTGTACCAGTCGCATCTATGAACGCCCCGCGACGTGTATCCTTAAGTAAAGTGAACATCAGTTTAATAAACGGAGTCTTCATAATAGTACTTTTTCAAGGGAGTCGGCTGAAACGGGCTTCTAGGAAATTCAATAAAGTGAAGCACTTTTCCCCGAAGGTAGCCAACTCCTTAAACTTACACAAGATATTACAGTTAATGACGAGCTCCGTGGCGCAGTTTAACAGCCGGCTGAGAGAAATGTCCAGCATGTTTTAAAACAAAATGATATGGACAGAGAGTATTACTGAGTGCGTTTTGTCATGTTTGAAACCATAGCGATAGCTTTATCTAGCATAATATGTTTTGTTTGTGTGTGACAATGTGTGACCTCGTTTGCGATAGATATTTTAAGAGCCAACCAAATGTTTACTACGGTAAAATTTTAATTGTCTGTTTATAAGTAAATATTTTATATTTTAAATAGGTACTCGCTGCAAAATATATTGTTTCAGTCGTAAATGTATGATATACTAAAGCAGACGGACAGTCGGATTTCATTTCGGTTGTATTTGAACAACATTCCGACAGTAGTTGGATGAACTGCATTTGAACTGTACGTCGATGTTGCACGCTGGCGTGCAGTTGTTGGAACAGCAATCGGGCTACACGGTTGGTTTGCAGTTTTATTGCAGTCTTACTAACTGTATTCAAACTGCAAATTTGCAGTCCGAGTGTGGTTGAAATTCAGTCTGTCTAGAGCCTGAGGGCAGATTTTTCAATCCTTAGATAAGTCAGATAGATATCACAATTCCAGATTTTCCAATAGGCAGATAACCAATATCTAATTATAGCCTCAGTTCTGAGATTATGGCCATACTAATAATAAGCCTTTTTATCTAATATTATGCATTAAATACACGGGTCTCGTTCTCGCATGTTTAACGGAAACGTATGTACGTTAGGCACGATAAATCCACGGATAGTTTACTGATGGTTGAAATACCATTAAAAATGTTTTTATTTTATTGTTACTTAAATAACCAATTAAATTTGATACAGTTACGTAACTTATAATATCAAATGATCGAAAAATCGGTCCTAAGACCAACAAATTACGTTGTAGAATCCTTAAATATTAAGTTTTTCACAGCACGATGTCCATTACAACGTACACTGAGTTGGCGACAGATTTATAACTATTTTTTAACTGTGTGATTTTTACTCATTATAAGACTTACGTGGCAAATTAATGGTTTGTGTATACTGCAGTACTACATAAAACCTTTTACATAGATACAAGATTTTATCGCGTAATTCCATCGTTTCCTACGTTTCGCCCGCCTGCTGGATCCCACTGTTGGGCAAAAGCCTGCTTTCTCATCTTCCACTCATCCCGGTCTAGGGTTTTTGTCCGCCTGCGCATTCAGACCAGAGAAAAGTATCTATTTTTAATCGCTGGCGTATGATTTGCATGACTTAGTCGCTCGAATTGTGCTTATTGTCGTTCGACTCATCGTCCGCCGATCGACGCAATACTCGCAGGTTGAGTGAGACTACTGATTTCGTGCGAAAAAAGTCATGCAAGTCGAATAAAGCCTGAGATTGAATTTGCATTTCTGTACAATAGTAGTTAATTAGTAGTTAACTACAGAAATGCAAATGCAACTGGCTTGGGACTCTGATTTTTATAGTAACTTTATTGTGTGAAATACGTATGTGTGTGTAAATGTCTTTAATATGTATCTGAGTGTTCCTTAATTATGTATAACCTTGTGTGTTTATTGCGAATAAAAGCTTGGCATTGACTTCTCTTTCATTAAATTGGCCCAGTCTTTATACTACACACCTATGACTTACAGCTTCCTTACACCATCTTCAGGACCAAGGGAGATGTTTAATATACATATATAACGGCCCCATTAGTATTACGAACGTTGTTACAGTGTCTTGTCTTAACTAGATGTGTTTGTATAGGTTTATATAACTATTTATAAATAAAAATAATAATATTTGGTGGGTCCACCCTTTGCCTTTATTACAGCAGAAATTCTTATTGGAATTGAGCGTACAAGTTGTTCGCAGTCTTCGGTAGTAATTGTGTTCCATTCCAGGCGCAGGCAACGCTTTAGGTCTTCTTTGTTGCTAATTGTGTGGCGCCTGACTCTTTAATCACTTTAATAAACCCCATAAATTTTTGTATCGCGGTAGCCACCATCCGCACACTTCGGTCACTACGGAAGACCAGCGCTGTGGTTCTGCCACAGCATATGCTGAGCAATGACCATTTTTGTCACATTTTATTTTTTAAACCTTATTATTGTATATGGATTAATTGTAATTTGTGTGACAAAATAAACGTATCTTTATCTTTAAATGCTCAATGGGGTTCAAGTCCGGAGACTGGGCGGGCGGCCATTTCAATAAGTCAATGTCGTTTTCCCGAAACCATGTCATTTTGAGGGCTGATTTCTGACATGGCGCGTTATCCTGCTGGGATTTTACGCCATCCATGTTCGTATCGCCAAAAAGTGTCGTGAATGACGGCAGCAACGTAGATAGTACATTTATGTACTTTGTAGAATTCATTTAACCCTCGCATACGAACAATTCACCAACTCCAGAGCTTGTCATGCAGCCCCAGACCATTATGCTGCCGCCGCCGTGTTTTATGGTCGGTACCACACAATCTGGCCTAAATTCTTCACCTACCCGGCGACGCACAAAAGTCACACCAGGTGTACCAAAAATCTTTAATAAAGAGAATAATGTGAGTTTCGAAAAAATACAATTTTAAATTATGAAGATTTACATATATTACTTTCTAATAATTTTACCAAATGTTGTTAGATAATTAAATGGATAAACTCACCTCAAAGTTTGATTCATCTGACCACACAAAATTGGACCGAGTGTAAGAGTGCATTAAGAATAACTAGTCCGCCATCTTGAGTATACCGCCATGTTGGATTAAGAGTATAGTCATTTCATTTTCGAATTATTCTCAGCAAGCTCTTTTATTTGATACCCATATTGTAGGAGTCCATTAAAAATAACTTGTCTGCCGTCTTGGTTGTTTCGCCATGTTGGATTGAGAGTGAAGCCATTTAATTTTTTGAGTTATTCTCAGCAAGCCCTTTCATTTGATACCCATATTACAGGAGTGCATTAAAAGTAAGTAGTCCGCCATCTTGGGTGTTCCGCCATGGTGGATTCAGAGTGACGTCATTTCATTTTTTGAGTTATTCTCAGCAAGCCCTTTCATTTGATACCTATTATCATATTATAGGGGTAAATTAAAATTATGTAGTCCGCCATCTTGGGTGTTCTGCCATGTTGGATTCAGAGTGACGTCACATAACTGACCATGCATTGTCATCCAAAGTAAACATGTATACAAAATTTCAGCTTAATTGGTTGACGATATCTGCATCAAAAAGATTCCGTGAACAAACATAGTTACATGCTACATACAATACAGGGCAAGCTAAATAAAAGCTTGTAAAACACAAAAAGCGCACTATCGATCACTTGATGTGTCCACGACGAGTGACATTAGCGAACTGATGAATAATTACAAAAATCGTTAAAAAGACAAACTTTATTGCACCCAGGTGCTTTATTGCTAGATGCGGTTTGGGTCATTGGTTTAAAAGCCTTTTTAAATGCCGACAAAAGGATACGTAAACAATAGATTTAGTTTATTACTATACTCTCTGTACAGTTGCAAAATGTTTCATCATTTCAGCCATAAAACGTCCACTGATGACAACAGGCCTCCCTTATGGATCTCCATGAGGGGTAGTTGCCATACTCACCACGCTTGGCAGGCGGGTTGGTGAGCGCAGTATGGGATGTTGATACACGGATAGACGCTGCTGCCCATCTTCCGGAGGTATCCCTTAGCAGGCTCTTACTGCATCTATGGGCATGAGAGGAGGGGTATCATTCTACTGCCGGCACCCCACGGCGGAAAATGTTTAGGGTGCTCAATACTTTTAGCCAAGGCTGTATATATTTTTTTCTCTTCTCTTTATTTGTTTCGTTAATATTGTGTGCTGTATCTTTATGTGGTTAATAAATAATTTATTAATTTCTTCATCTATAGCATCATACTAATAGTATATAGAGGAAAGATTTGTATTTTGTATGTTTGTAACGAATAAACTTAAAAACTACTGGACCGATTTTCAAAATTATTTCACCATTCGAATGCTACATTATTCCTAAGTATCATAGGCTAATATTTTATCCCCGTATTCCCACGGGAACGGGAACTACGCGGGTGAAACCCCTTTAGAACAAGCCGCACAAAAACTTTAAAAATAATAATTAATTTTATTATTTTTAAAATGTTTTTGTGTTTTATCAGATGCTGCATCCACGGGCATTGTACATTTACTTTAGCTGGGGCTACCAAGAGGGATTTAAATTCAATTTATACATTTAAAAAACATGAAAGGATTCATCAAATGCTGCAGGGCAGCTGCACTATGTAATAAAAATAATTAAATACTGGATTATCTAGATTACTGGTTTCCTAAATAGAGATTTACGGGCATAATGGAGGGCAAGCGACCGTGGGGACAGTCCGATCGAAAGTGACGGACCGACGCAGGAGAACTAGAGATTTAGGAAAGAAATATTTTTATATTTGAATACCAGCTTTTGGGGGTTTTATTTTCGTAATTCTTTATTTTTAGGGTTCCAGACCAAAATGGTAAAATGGAACCATAAGGGTTATCATTATTAAGAATCACTCTGTCTGTCTGTCTGTCTGTCACAAGTCTACATCCTAACGACTTGTAATTTGAAATGGTAAAAGATAACACTTTTTTACTAATATAGCGTATATAAAAATGCTAAAAAAAATTCTTATTTGTATGTATGTATGTACGCAACCCCATAATGTCTTTTCAACCCATAATGCTTTTTGAACGAAACCTAGACGATGGGAAAATTAAGAAAAAAGGTACCCTAAATGATTTATTTAGCATTTTTTGTAGCGTTATCTTGGCTCGTTATTTTAATTTACATACAAAAATACAGCTTTCTAGGACTCATAGTCTATTCGCAAAGCTGCAGACGGTTACTTTAAAAAGAAGGCCTAACGTGAAATGATGGTTAACCATCTTGGATTTAACTCCTTGCTCTAAGTTCTAAGGTTTGTGATTTAGACGCAAACGATCTTAACCTGGGCACATTGTAGCAGGCAGGTATACATTGAGACAGACCGGTCATGACGTACAAGCAGAATATCATTTAATCAATCATTTATCGAAGCCCAGAATAAAACTAAAATGTTCTGCGAAGCGGACTTATATCAAAAGCCATTCGCACACAAACAAACCTTCTCCCGTCTGGTTCGATATTAATCAAATCAGCCTCCTTTTGCATCCCCCCTATGCACCTTCTGAAAACGAGAGATATCAACCTTACGCCACTTAGATGGCTCTTTCGATGAAGACTGGAAAAATGGCATTCCTAAAAACCAAGAAATAATAATAAATAAAGAACGCTAGATACAGCTATATAGCTGTAGAATGAATTAATTTACGATTCAAATTCATATTGTTATTCAGACAACCAAATCCATTTCATAAATAAAATGTCAATACACAAAGAACAAAACACATAATTAAATATACACACAATGTGCATAACTTTTTTGACAAAATTAAGGGTTTCCAGAATCCTATGTATACAAATAAATAAAAGTTAGGTGTCTGTTTGTAAGGTCAAAATAACGAATAAATGCAATATTATATGTATATTGGTAAAAACCAGAGACAAAATATTGGGTGGCGTGAGCGATTGCTACATTGTGTTGTTAGGGTGGACTTGCAAAAGGGGAGATGAAATTAAATTGCTAGTCGATGCTCTTGATGCCCTATAGATAAACAGATGCGTGCGTCAGTTAGTCTGCAGGGGGACGAGAACATGATTCTGAAGAGCTGTTTTGCGTTCAGTGCGGCCAGTTCATAGTGAAAGTCATTTAGGTACGCAAATTTTGAAACGAGATTTTTTTTTGATAATTATTGTTTTGGACGCTGTTTTCGCTTAAAACTGGATATCTATACTAATATTATAAAGAGGTAAAGTTTGTGAGTTTGTGAGGTTGTAGGGGATAATCTCTGGATCTACTGAACCGATTTTCAAAATTATTTTACTAATAGAAATCCACAGTATTTGTGAGTGTCATAGGGTATAAATTACCGCCCAACGAAGTGGGCACCGGGTCAGCTAGTTTTCTATATAATGGATATCTATAAAATGGAAATTAGCAATGATGAGACGAAAGAGGTGGCTTACTCCATTGGCTTAGTAGGGAGAACAGTCTTGACCTCCGATACGAGAACTCGCCACTTCCATTGCTGTCTCTTGCCAGATTTTGGCGCTGGACCGCGCAGATTAGCTTCCATATAGGTAAGATCGACTTAAAGTCAAGTAAATAAAGGCGATCGGTGGTGGCAGGCAGTGTTAAATCCCTGTCCGTGGTCACCTCGATAATTCACAAAATGCTGCTAGGGCAATTTTTCTTCCCACGATCCACCACACTCTAAGGGATCAACAACGATTGGATCCCCTACGGAGATCGCGGGATGAGTTGATGTGCATCAGCCCAGCCGGGTTGGATCCCTACACGGGAGGACGGAGACGAATAGCAAAGGCTTTGCCCTGCATTCTGACAACACTGGCTAAATACTTATAATAAAAAAATAATGCTGGTTACACGCAACACCATCTAGTCCTAAACTAAGCAAAGCTTGTATGGAAACCAGATGTTGTTCCTTACCACAAGATAAGGAACAACTAATCAAACTAGACTGGCTCCAACATGCACAAAACAAAGATCAGCGAAAAGAGGGAAGGGAAGTCTTTGTCCTGCAATGAGAAACTAAATTAAAAAATACCACAACTTTCGTCATCCAGTCAATAACTTAACATAACATCATAGACGGATTTAACATCAAACGTGTAATTAAAATGATGCAGGCCGGCAGGCGGGGCTTGATCAAATCATCATCCGGAGGCAAGGTTTGTGTAAGGATTACTTTTTGTAATTTAGTGGCTCGTGTCCACGTGCGTGGTCCAAAACTAGGAGCGACGGGTATCCCTAAGGTTTGATTTGAACGCTCCGCGCGCTTAGTGCACCGACGGGTGTCCTTAAGTTAAATCAGGTTAGTTATTTTATGTTTTGTAGAATACATAAACGTGTAGAAACTTTCAAAACGAATCCAATGGTGTATGATTTATAACATATTATTATGTGGTGCTTCCGTAAAATTCATTTTTATTGCAATTAAATATATAAAATAAATTAAATTAAAAAGTTGACTCACCCGAGGGGTAGAAGGCGGGGCTATTTCACCCCTAAACTAATTTTGTACCGGGGGTGCATCATTGTCCCTATGGCTTTGTTAAGGGATGAAGGCGGCAATGATGCACAATTTTTTGTGCTTGTTATGTTTGTTAACTTCAATTACATTGGATGTTAGATCTATTTAGTAGGATATTAGACGGATTTGTATTTAATAGATAGATTACTATGTATGACTGTTGTAAGAAGTGTTATACATATATATATGTATATATTAAGAGGATATTTTGTTTGTAACGAATTAGTGACTTGCAAATTGTACTGTGCCATATCTGAAGAAACTACATAACTAGATATACACTACATAATGTAAGTCTTTACATTATTTACTAAGATATAATCAAAGAGTGCAAGATTAACAATAATTTCTTAAATTTTTTAACATAACCTGCTATATCTATATATATAATTAATTACACATTAATATTATATTTTCTTTCTTATTACACGCGCTTGTTCTTATTAACCTAGATTATAAGTACTGAAGCCAATGATTTAAACTGAAGCCTGACATCGGATGAATATTCAAACTATCTTACGTTTAAGTCTATTGTTTCTCGTCGATGTTGAAGAGTTTAGCATAAGCGATATTGAATATGCATGAGTTTGGTGATAAGTTGATAACATGCCGTTGTGATTTTCTCTGAATAAATTAACTCCGTGGTTCAGTTGATCCCATAGACTTTTATGCAGATATTTGTCTCGGGTCGGGCGTTTTCGTAAGTATGTCAATTTATTTACAAAAACTAACCTCTACTTCCCTACTAATATATGACACAAACATCGGGACAGCTTTTAATATACAATATTTAAATGTACATAGGTCTACCATGAGTTTTCACAATCTATACTCGCTAACGACGACTAGTTAAAAAAAATGTATGTAAACTTGTACAGCGCCTCTAGCGGATAGTTTGGTACTAAAATTACGCAGTAAACTATACGAACAGCTACTGTAGTTTGGGCTTCATTTGCTTAGAATTTGGTAGTATGCGTTATAAATCCGACAGATGTCATAGTAACGTACTGTTACTACTGTAGTAACGGCAGGTGTGAGTTTATTGAAATAAATATTAACTGGACTATTTTCAATGATAACAGGTTACATCTTCGTCATTTCATTCGTAGGACGTCCACTGCTGGATATAGGCCACCCTCGTGGATTTCTGGTTATTGCGGTTGGAAGCGACCTGCGTCCACCGCAGAAATAGATAAAATAAGAGAAGAATGTTTGTATGGAAAAATCGTTATTTTTCACTTAAATTACTTAAAATATTGTATATATACATACATATAAATATGGGATTTAAAACTTAATGAACCTGTGTTTGAGAATTCCTCAAAAATCTGTTTGAGGAATAGTTTTTTCACTTGATTTACTTTAAATTTCACAGAAATAGTATGATACCAATTAAACCAATTATTATACACATCTTTCAGCGTTTCTCAAAAATCATCCCCTGAGTGGCATAACGTATAATGAGGGGATAACAGTTAGTAAGCTTAGCCCATTTCGTCGTCATCTTCTTCATTGGAAAATGAAGAAGATGACGACGTCATGAACAATGTCGCTTTCAGTATGTTCTCCTGAATCTATTAAATCGTCGTCGACGTTTATGAAATCTTTGAATGTTGGCTTTTGATTATTGTCGTTGCTGGTTCCAATCTTCAGGATCAATTTCGAAGTTTTCTTCCTCCTCTTTGTAAGCTTTCAGATAGGTACAGTTACTTCAGCAAACTACTTTAAAAAATCTGGATTTAAAAATTTGAATTACTTTTGGTTTGTAGATTTGTCACAGAAAACCAAGCTGCCCTAGCATACCTCATCGCCTGAAGAACATGAACATGACATTGATTTGTGGGCACTAATGTTGTCTTCTATAGATTTAATAACATGTTGAACAACTTCTTTTCTGTAATCATTTTTTAATTGTTGATGATGCCTTGATCAATTGGTTACAGTTTACTTGTCGTATTCGCAGGCAGATACACGAGTTTAATGTGGCCTTAGCTCGGGCATGTTATTGTGAGCAGTACAATTGTCAACAAACATCAAAATGTTTCGATTCATGGCTTTAATTTCTTAGTTCAAATTCTTTAACCGATCGCTAAAATAATAGATGTCATCCATGCTTTTTTATTATTTTGGTAATTCACTTCGAGCGGTGTTAGGAATCGTGTTTATGCAATCCTCTCAAGTAATAAATCCTAAAACCATTCATAAAATCTATATATTTGTTTATTTCGGTTAGGTCGCTAGGTTTCGCAAGGTTACACTTCTACACAAAATACTGAATTCTGATCTCAAAGATTGGCATCATGTGGAATGGTGAGCAGCGAGTATTGCCTTCCTCTCCTAACGATCTATCAGAACGTTATCAGGCTTATTCGCAAGAACAGTCCTGTCCGTTATTGTTATTGGTCGAAGAATACCAAAAATGTTAATGCAAACATTTGTCCGCAGTCCTGGTCCCTTGTGGGGATCGTGCTCATGATCGCGATCGGCCTGATCATGTTCACGTACAAGGCGACGCAGTTCAACATCCTCGGCTTCAACTTCCTGCTGCTGGCGTCGTTCGCGGCTGGCCTGCGGTGGACGTTCGCGCAGCTCCTCATGCAGAAGTCCAAGTTGGGGCTGCACAATCCGGTGGATATGGTGTTCCATGTGCAACCTTGGATGTTCCTGTCGCTGCTGCCGTTTACGCTGATGTTTGAAGGTGAATATGCAATACAAAATAATCTCTATTATTATTATAATCTAATTTGTATAGGCCAGGCGAAATGACGACAGGTGGACGAAAACGCTGATTGAATGGTGGCCGAGAGAAGGGCACAGAAAAAGGGGTCGTCCACCATCCCGATGGGTTGACGATGTTCGGAAGACCGTGGGTTGCACCTGGCTAAGAATAGCTTATGACAGAGGCGAATGGCAAAATCAAAGGGAGGCCTATGCCCAGCAGTGGGTCGATAAAGGCTGATGATGATGAATTTGAATAGTTTTAAAACCGGTCCCAAAGGCCTCAACGGAAGACCAGCGCAGGTTATCTTGTAACCTGTATAATGCTGAGTTGGGACCATTTTGCAGCCCTTATTTATTTTATATAATAGTAAAATTAAGTTGTAAGCTTATTAATTAACTTTTAGTATTATTCATTTTTGTATATTTTGCCTTTTAAAATGTGTGTACTGTGTATTATTGTTTTCTTGGTTGCAAATAAAAACATTTGCAGACGAGCTCTGTGGCGCAGCGGGTGAAGGTCCGCCTGCGACGCAAGGGGTTGCGAGTTCGATTCCCGCCTCGGGACAAATGTCTGTACGATCTGCAGATATTTGTTCAGGGTGTTCTGGGTGTTTTTCTATATATAATAAAAATATATGTATATCTGTGTAGTATAAAGTATTAAGTATATCAGTCATCTAGTACCCATAACACAAGCTCTGCTTAGCTTGGGGCTAGATGATGATGTGTGATTTGTCCAGCATTATTTATTTATTTATTTTATTTATTTGGTTGATTGATCTAAAAAATACTTTACTGCACTTATTCACCAATGCTTAGCCGATATTTATTTTAACGCACGCTGTGACACGCGACATGGTAATTGGGAGAGCACCATAGTTCTAGGGTTTATATTGTGTTGAAAATTATGTTAATTTCTTTTTTCTGTTGGGTGTCCTTAAATAAATAAAGGGCTAATTATCCGGGTCGTTAGATACAAGTCATGGCGTTGTGGCTTGGTAGCTCTTATTATCATTGTTACTCGTATTTGTTCAGTAGCCTTGAAACGGGTAATCATCTGCGCAACTTCCTTATTAACACAACGGCAAAGAAAACAGAACCTTAATATCTGTGGGTAGAATCACTCCATGCATCAATAATATGCGATCGATAGAAGCGATGAATAGTTTTGCTTCTATATTTTATTTTTAAATTTAATGGAAAAATAACGGCGATACGGCGTGTCTCAATTTGATGCACGTTATGACGTCAGAGCCCCACTCCTAAACATAATCTATACTATTAAATTTCTTTACTAGTAAACCTGCAAGATAAAATAATTGTTTTCTTTTTACCAAATTTCATGTTTAGTTTGAAAATGGAGTACTTAACGTATGCCTATTGCTGATAATATAGAATCCTCTATGGAATAGGCATGTAGCGAAGCCGGCCTTTATTTATATGAGTAGAAGGATCAAATTATATTAGTTTTAAGTTTATACCACCGAGCAGCAATACAATTAGGCCAGGAGTATTTCCCGACGGGTGAGCGGAACCGTTTCAGCCGGTTGGTGATTGGTTAGTTTTTTATCTTTACTTTAATCGAATCAGCCTTGCAATAACGATTTTAGTCGTGTTTTCCTTATCTGCAAACTATCGTTTTATAAACTACTAGCTTTTGCCCGCGACTTCGTCCGCGTGGAAGTCATAAAACGTAAAATCCCCTTTTTCACGCAGAGCCACTTTGATTCGAAAATATTATTCCCATTTATTCCCTATCCCGTAGTAATTTCGAAAAATCCCTTCTTAGTGCACCTCTAGGATACTCAAGGTATATGTGTGCCAAATTTCAAGTCTTTAGGTCCAGTGGCTTAGGCTGTGCGTTGATATATCAGTCAGTCAGTCAGTGAGTCAGTCAGGACTGAATTTTATATGTATAGATGTGACAAGAATTCGAATTTCAGTACTTTAGCTTTACGCTTTCTGTTCTAGCTGTTTTTTTATATAGGTAATGGTCACTATACACCTACAGTTACTAGTTTTATATAGCTTGAATTACCTGTTTTTATAAGAACTAGATCTAGGCATTCTCTGCCTCAATGATTAATGTATTCTTTCTCAGATATAGCTGTTTTTAGGGTTCCGGACCAAAATGGTAAAAAGGAACCCTTGATGTGACTTTGTCTATCTGTCTGTCACAAATGGATATCTTAAGAACTACTGATGCTATCGACTTGAAATTAGAAATGGTATAAGATAACGATTTTTCACTAATATGGATTACGTTAAAAAATATTCTTATTATGATTGCAAGGGGGGCGGAAAGTACACAACTTACAATTACAAGAAAATTATAACGAACTCTCTGATTTGCATGGTTCATTAGACTTGGCCGGCAGAAAGGGGGTCTCAAATTTTTTTGTGAAGTTACGAGGTCATGTGGGGTATCACATGAAAGGACTTTATTTGTACATTAATAAACAGTTTTTAGTTTTTTTTAAGCCGTATAATTTTCGAAAATGTTAAATAAAATACCTATTTTTAAGGGGGGCTCCCATACAACAAACTTGATTTGAATGCCGTTATGTGCTCGATATTAATAACGGCAACAGGTAGACGTTTGAAATATTCACAGAATATTTAGCTGTAGGTTTATTTACAGAATAGAAGTTGTTTTGCCATAGTCTTACGGAATAGTGGTACGGAACCCTTCGTGCGCGAGTTCGACTCGCTCTTGGCCGATTTTTTAGAACCCTCGGTGCGCGAGTCTATTCGCTCTTGGCTGGTTTTATTTATATAACTTTTAAGAGCAACGATTCCGCCATACGTTATTGCTGCGTAACTTCAATGTGGGGTGCCGGCAGTAGAATGTTACCCCTCCTCTCATACCCATGGATGCAGTAAGAGCCTGCTAAGGGATACCTCCGGAAGATGGGCAGCAGCGTCTTTCCGTGTACCAACATCCCGTACTGCGCTCGCCAATCCGCCTGCCAAGCGTGGTGAGTATGGCAACTACCCCTCATGGAGATCCATGAGCGAGGCCTGTGTTCAGTAGTGGACGTTTTACGGCTGAAACGAACTTCAATAGTTTACGCACGCAAAAGGAATGCATTTTCCCCATTATTGCAACATTTTTCAATGATACTCGCACCTATTGGTCATAGCCTGATGTTTTATACGTAATATAGATAGATAGATATGTAGATAAACTCTTTATTGTACATTCACCATAAAACATAAACTTCACAAAGCGAAACACAAACAAATATAACATACAATGGGCGGTCTTATCGCTAAAAGCAATCTCTTTCAGACAACATTGGAGGGACAGGATATAAGATAATGAAATATATAATAATAATGGACCACCGTTCCCGAGATCAGCGCGTCCAACCAAACAAACAAACACCAGCTTCATAATATTAGTATTATTTCCATCACTGCAGCCGTAAAACGTCACTGAACACAGGGCTTCCTCAAACGCATGAGGGGAGTTGCCATACTCACCACGCTTGGCAGGCGGGTTGGCGAGCGCAGTACGAGATGTTGATACACGGAAAGACGCTGCTGCGCATCTTCCGGAGGTATCCCTTAGCTGGCTCTTACTGCATCCACGGGTTTGAGAGGATGGGTAACATTCTACTGCCGCCACCCCACGGCGAGTATTCTATCAATCATCCGGTACCCATATCACTAGCTCCGCTTACCTTGGGACTAGATGCTGCTGTGTGTACAATGTCCAGCATAATTTTATACCAAACTATATTTTTAATGCCACGTTACTATCTCCAGCGATGGGCTTAGATAGCCACAGATTGGACCCCTGACGGAACCCGAGCCTAAAGAAACGCTGGCGCGACCACCTAGACGTGTTCCATGGAAGTTGGCAGGACATCGCACTGTACAGTGTACAAATAAGGGGAAAAATGACAGTGGAGGCCTTTGCCCAGCAGTGGGACAGCGAAGGCTTGTAAATAAAAATATATATTAAATAAATAATGCTGGACAATTTACACAGCATCACCTAGCTCCAAGCTAAGCAGAGCTTGTGTTATGGGCGCTAGATGACTGTTATACTTAAAACATTATACTACATAAAGACATCCGGAACCCCCTAAACAAATATCTGTAGATCGTACATACATTTGTTCCGAGGCGAGAATCGGATCTTCGCCCGCTGCGCCACTGAGGTCGTCAAATAAAAATATATTTTTAATTGTTTGACAACCTTCCAGGCATGGATTGCTTCAAGTACCTGCTATCGCTGCCTCGAGAGCAGCTTCTACCGACGCTGCTGAAGGTGTCCGTCGGAGCTACGATAGCCTTCGCGATGGAGATCAGCGAGTTCCTCGTGGTCACCTACACTTCTAGTCTAACGCTGTCCATCGCTGGCATATTCAAGGTACAGTCGCCATGTTGTGACGTCACGTTCAGATACCACGCAAGCCAAACGGTAAAAGTCTCCACGAGCGAGGGAATCACGGCGAGTCCGCGCTTTCGATTCCCTCGCTCGTGGAGTCGGTCCCTAACTATCACTGACACTCATAAAAGTGGATTCTTAGCGGGCTTAGTCAACACTTGCAGTCGGAAAGTCCATCGCTGGTATATTCAGGGCATAGCCGCCATTTTGTGACGTCACATACAGACAAACACCAATGACTGTCGATCTCCAAAGCACCTTATACCGACTCTGATGAAGGTGTCCGCTGGAGCTACGATAGCCTTCGCGATGGAGATCAGCGAGTTCCTCGTGGTCACCTACACTTCTAGTCGAACGCTGTCTATCGCTGGCATTGTCATGGTATACATGATATTAGATGGTTCCTCAGGGTCACCTACACTTTTACCCTCACGCTGTCCATCATCACAACTAGAGTCACATCAAATGCCGTCTTGTCATTGTTCTATATATATTTGCCCTGGATCTGGGTATTGTTTTATGTATGAAAAGTATGTATTGCCGTGGAGTGCCAGCCGCAGAAAGTATTCTAGCAAATCATCTGGCTCCCATAACATAAGCTCAGCTTACGTTAGGACTAGATTTTGCTATATGAAATTTACAGCAATATACCTATATATATATATATACATATATATATATATTTAAACCTGTATTTTATTGTCTGTGGCCAAATGTGTAAAAAACAGCTCTTTACCCTTTCTTTTTTCAGGAAATGTGCATCCTAGTCTTAGCTGTGGAGGTGAGCGGAGACCTGCTGAGTCCGGTCAACGTCGCCGGGCTAGCAGTCTGCCTCCTCGGCATTATAGCGCATATAACTCACAAAGTTCTGTTCATCAAGTCTGTAGGGGGCACTGTGAGGGCTATACACGACGACGACTTTGACGCGGTCGCTACCAGGTAAATGGACCTTATGTTGTGGTTGCGTCGCACATGGTCGGTTTTGTGAAGGCCAAAACGAAAGACGGTCTGGCAGATATTGACCGAAAACAAATCGTGCAGGAACTGAGACGGCTAAAAATGAAAAATCCCGTGGTGTTGGCGGACCGTCTCGCTTTTGAGCCACGTCTATGAACTGTCTATGAGTTATCTAGACAGCAGTTCTATACCTAAACACGGGAATTTATCGCGTAATACCGTTGATTATTCCCGAGTCAACCAGGACCAAGATTGTTGAAACACAGTCGAACGTCGAGAATACTTTCATTTCATTTTTCATTCATTCAATTTTGCGATACATGGGTATAGAAAGGTGACAATAAATTACATTCATGTGCATCCATGATCTACTTATAAAGCATGCAAAAGAAGATAATTAAAGGTATTACGCGATAAATTCCCGTGTTTTTGTTATTATTATTATAATGAATTGTGATCGCGAAAGTTTACGAAAAACTATACCTACAAAATAAATAATAATAATTTTAATCATAAATTTCTGGAAACTTGCGTAGTACAGCTAAGTGGTATCCTCTACTATGAACGCGACTGTACATAAAGTATCTTTATGATTCCAGTCGAGCGCGATCTCCAAAACGTCGCGGCGAGCTAGACGAGCCGCTATTGGTGCCTCAGGCGTGGGCGCCGCCATCTTGGCAGGACGACAGCGAGGGAGAGTCGTCGACCATACTACACGAGGTAATGCAGCGCAGAGACGGAAGATAAGTGACCATACGATCCAATGTAAACCTATGACTTCGATTATCCTATGTAACCTTATAATTCGAGTATCTAATGTAACGTTTTGATGGTGAATTGTAACCCCGTTTTAATTGACGTCGTAATTTTAGTAACAGCTTCTACGTCCATATTTCACTGCTGTAGCGCACGAAAGATAAGCGACCATTCGTGTATCATTATTAACACATATTTAAACGGGTATTTATCGCGCTATTTACCTTTATTATTGCCCGACGTTTCGACAGGATTGCACCCATCGTGGTCCCGGGAAGACTGACATGTTAGAGGTGACCGCAGCAAAGCGAAGGCGTCTTTTCAGACTACCCTCACTTGGTCTTCATAAATATAAAAACTTGAGATTAAGGCTGTTTCACACTGGGACAGCACACTACACTAACTGTATCAGCACACTTAGGTTGATTCACACGTCGAGTACACTTGGCTATCACTGGATTCCATGAGGCAGAGAGTCTGAAGCCGTCTTCACGATTGAAATTAGGATACTTCTTAATTTCAATTGCTTCCCGAACCATTCTCTTGTAATAGTGCCTCTCGTTGGCTATAACTTTGGGATTGTGGAGTTCAATCCAGTGATTGGGTCCTGAGTCCACTACATGCTCAGCTATAGCAGACCTGGTCACTTGTCGATTTTTCACCGCTGCTATGTGTTCCTTTACACGTTCAGCGACTGTGCGCTTCGTTTGGCCTATGTAGGAACGTCCACAGCTGCAATCGATTTTGTAAACACCAGGAACTTGCAAGGGTACTACATCCTTAGGTGTACGTAGACGCTTAGCCACTTTAGTGTGTGGGGTGTAGATTGACTTTATTGAAAACTTCTTAAGTAAGTTTCCAATTTTGTCCGTTACACCTTTCACGTACGGCAAGAAGGCTGACTGTCTCTCGACTTCCGTTTGCTTATCTTTGCGCCTACGACTAGGATTCCATCTATGAGTCATGTAGACATTTTATGTATTACTGAACATTGGTTGAAAAGTCATGAGGTTATGTTCAGTTTCAACAACCATCTTGTTGGTAGCTCCTTTTGTAGATCGCATGCTATTCGTGGAGGTTCTTTAGTGCTACTAAACAAATATCTTAAGTTTAAAGAACGGAAAGACATTGTCTGTCTGTCTGTTGAGAGCCAAATTGAAATAGCATGTGTAGAGTTGGAGCAAGTTATTATCATAAGCGTATACAGCCCACCGTCAGCTTCATTTGAGACGTTTGAAAAAGTCATGGATGAAATATTATTCAAAACATCAAAGTCAAGTAAAAACATCATTACATGTGGAGATTTCAATGTTAATCTCTTAGAAAATTACTCTTTAAGTACTAGATTAACATGCCTTTTTAATTCATATAATCTAAAACCATTGTTTATGGAGCCTACTAGAATAACTGAAACATCCGCTAAATGTATTGACAATATCTTTGTAAATTCTAATATAAAAATTATCCATAAGGGCTTGATTAGTAATATAAAGTCAGACCATTTAGGTCAGCACATTCAAATTAAACAGCAACAAAAACAAAATGTAAAAAGAAAAATTACTTTTATACCTGTGACCATGCATCGATCTGAACAACTGAAATGTAAATTGAATACAAAATTTCCACCTCACTACTCAAATAACAACCCTAATGAGTCATATTGCAATTTTTTCAATGCATTTAGCAATATGTTCAATTCAATATTTACATCAAAGTCGATAATGGTCACAGATAATCTTAACTTTAATGAGTGGGCAACAGTGGGTATACATAGAAGTAGACAAAAATTATATGATCTTTATAGTGAAAAACATTATAATTTTAGTGAAGAATTTAAAGAAAAGGTTAAAAATTACTCAAAAATTTTTAGAAAAGTCTGCCATATTGCTAAGTCTAATTATATAAGTTCAAAAATTAAAAATAGTGATAATAAAATTAAAGCTACTTGGAAAATAATAAACAAAGAAACTGGAAATGTGAGTAACTTTAACAACCAATTTAAAATAAATTATAATAATACAACCTACAAAAGTGATGAAGATGTAGCCCAAGCATTTGAAACTTTTTTTACTGACATTCCAGTTTCTACCACAAAGTCTTTAAACTCTTCTCACCTGATCGCCGAGTCCTTACTTAGCAAAAATGTACCTAAATGTGATAGTAATTTTAATTTCCAATATGTGGACAGCAGCGATATAGTTAAAGCCTTTAAAATGTTAAATGTTAAGAAAACTGCAGATCTCTGGGGTATTTCTGTAAACATTGTAAAACCATTGGTAGACACAATCGCACCTGAGCTGGCTCTTATATATAATGAATGCATTGACTGTGGCGTATTTCCTGATCTAATGAAACACAGTAAAATAATACCTTTGTTTAAATCAGGTTCTAAGTCGGACCCCACTAACTTTAGGCCGATATCAGTACTGCCGACATTTAGTAAAATTTTTGAAAAGCTTATTTTAAATCAGCTATCTAAGCACTTTGCCGACAACAAATTGCTTCACTGCAAGCAATTTGGCTTTACCCGCGGCCGTTCCACTACTGATGCTGGTATAGAGTTAGTCTCGCATATCTATGATGCTTGGGAGAGGTCGCAAGACGCTTTAGGTGTTTTTTGCGACCTTTCAAAAGCATTTGACTGTGTACACCATGAAACATTAATCGGAAAATTGCGCCACTATGGTGTTAGAGATATCTCTTTGGATCTACTTATTTCTTATCTCAGTAACAGGATACAAAGAGTTGATGTTAATGGAAAACGTTCTTCGGGATCTGTAGTCACAATGGGTGTACCGCAGGGATCAATTCTTGGGCCTTTTCTATTTTTAATTTACATTAATGATCTACCTCATCTTGTCAAAAACAATCATGAGATTGTATTGTTTGCTGATGACACTTCACTTTTGTTCAAAATGAAACGACGTACCACCGATTATGACGAGGTGAATAATGCAATCTCAGAGGTTGTTAATTGGTTTAATGTCAATAACTTATTACTTAATGAAAATAAAACAAAATGCATTAGATTTACTCTTCCTAATGTAAAACAGGCTGATGCCAAGATTAAATTAAAAGGTGAAAGTTTAAACCTTGTAGAAAAAACTGTATTTTTAGGCATAACTTTAGACAATAAGCTTCAATGGGGCCCACACATAGAACAACTATCGGGTAGGCTTAGTTCTGCAGCATATGCAGTCAAAAAAATCCGCCTTCTTACAGACGTTGATACCGCTAGACTTGTTTACTTCAGCTATTTCCACAGCATTATGTCTTATGGCTTACTACTGTGGGGATGTGCTGCAGATATAGACACCGTATTTGTGCTGCAGAAGAGGGCTATTCGTTCTATCTACAATATGGGTCCCAGAGAATCACTTCGCACTAAATTTAAAGAAATAAATATAATGACAGTAGCTTGTCAATATATTTATGAGAACCTGTTGTACACCCATAAAAATATTGCTTCGTTTAAGAAAAACAGCGACAATCACAATGTAAATACAAGAAATAAGAATAAACTCGCTGTGCCCACTACTAGGCTCCATAAGGTGAAAATATCTTTTAAAGGGCAATGTATACGCTTCTACAACAAACTCCCAAGTGAGTTGCAGAAGTTATCATTGAATAAATTCAAAAACATTATTAAACGCAATCTGTGCAATAAAGCTTATTATAAAATATCAGATTACCTAGAGGACAAAACCACTTGGGACGGAATCTGCTCCAACTCCGTCAAACGTAACATAAGACAAAATAAAATTGTTAAATGATGACTATAACGACCGAGTTAGGTTCTTCTGTTCACTTCTTTTCCTAACTCGCGTGTCATCTGAAGTGAACAGATTCAATTATGTGCTTTATTCTATTTATTTGTGTTGTTTTATTTTGTAATTTGTGACGCGTCAATAAGGTCCATGCGGCCGCACTGAATAAAGTATTTTTTGATTCTTGATTCTTCTTGAAATTCATCAGTGACGAGACTACTGACTGCAGATGTGACGGATGATGGTGCGACGCAGCGTTCAGGTATCTATCGGTGTGTGTCGGCTTCCTGTACACGGTATGACATAAGGACCCATCAGGACTCACCATGACTTTCACATCCAGGAAAGCTAAAGATCTGTTCTCCTCTATTTCATGCGTTAGCCGGATCTTCGGGTGTAGGGAATTCAGATATTCAGTAAGCTGATTAACTTCCTGGCTATTGTACCCGTTGATCACGCAGAAAATGTCGTCGACGTATCTCTTCCAAAGTTTTATACCGCAGGCCGTAAGATCAATCATAGTTTCAAAATGTTCCATCCAGATATTGGCTAGTACCGGGGCCACCGGGCTTCCCATAGCTACACCATCAATCTGGAGGTAATGTTGCCCTTGGTATAAAAAGAAATTGCCATCAAGACAATTCTGAAGCAGAACAGCATACTGATCCGGAAGTTCATTGTCACTTAGTCTCTGCCTTACAACATCAAGGCAATCCCTGAGAGGAACGTTGGTGAAGAGAGACTCGACGTCAAAGCTTACCAGTAAGTCCCCAGGTTCCAACTTCGTGTCCTTGATGATGTCGATGAAATGGCGCGAATCTTTAACAAATGATGACCCCTTTCCCGTAAGTGGTTGCAATACTCCAGCTTTTGCTAGGTGGTAAGTCGGGGAGTCAATTTGACTTACGATAGGTCTTAGTGGCACGTCGGGTTTATGCACCTTGGGCAAACCATACATCTTGGGTGACTGAACAATGGCTGGTCTATGCAGTCGATCGAAGACATCATCTGTGAACAAGTCCCTATATTCATTCACCAGTCCTCTAATGCGCTTTGTTACTCTGGCCGTGGGATTGTATGAAACCGGCTTGTACACCTTTTTGTCATTTAGTAAAGTCCGTATTTTTGTGTCGTATTCCTGTGATTTCATAACTACGGTGGCGTTGCCCTTATCAGCTTTAAGTACGAGGATCTCCTCATTTCTGCTAAGGTCTTGAAGAGCTTTTCGCTCCCCCGCAGTTATATTGGCTTTAGGAGGTCGACATTTTCGCAATATAACAGAAACATCCTGTCTCAGCGTTTCAGCGTCATTCGTAGGTATTTTATTGCGAAGAATGGTCTCCTCAACACTACTGACAATATCTTCATACGGAATTGTTTTCGGTGTCAGAGCATAATTTAAACCCTTCTCTAGTATGCTGAGCGTGTCATCATTTAAACAGGTGTCGGTTAAAAAGGTTAAAAGGTTTGAATATAGGGACTTGTTCACAGATGATGTCTTCGATCGACTGCATAGACCAGCCATTGTTCAGTCACCCAAGATGTATGGTTTGCCCAAGGTGCATAAACCCGACGTGCCACTAAGACCTATCGTAAGTCAAATTGACTCCCCGACTTACCACCTAGCAAAGCACGTTGCTGGAGTATTGCAACCACTTACGGGAAAGGGGTCATCATTTGTTAAAGATTCGCGCCATTTCATCGACATCATCAAGGACACGAAGTTGGAACCTGGGGACTTACTGGTAAGCTTTGACGTCGAGTCTCTCTTGACCAACGTTCCTCTCAGGGATTGCCTTGATGTTGTAAGGCAGAGACTAAGTGACAATGAACTTCCGGATCAGTATGCTGTTCTGCTTCAGAATTGTCTTGATGGCAATTTCTTTTTATACCAAGGGCAACATTACCTCCAGATTGATGGTGTAGCTATGGGAAGCCCGGTGGCCCTGGTACTAGCCAATATCTGGATGGAACATTTTGAAACTATGATTGATCTTACGGCCTGCGGTATAAAACTTTGGAAGAGATACGTCGACGACATTTTCTGCGTGATCAACGGGTACAATAGCCAGGAAGTTAATCAGCTTACTGAATATCTGAATTCCCTACACCCGAAGATCCGGCTAACGCATGAAATAGAGGAGAACAGATCTTTAGCTTTCCTGGATGTGAAAGTCATGGTGAGTCCTGACGGGTCCTTATGTCATACCGTGTACAGGAAGCCGACACACACCGATAGATACCTGAACGCTGCGTCGCACCATCATCCGTCACATCTGCAGTCAGTAGTCTCGTCACTGATGAATAGAGCTTATGACCTCTGCGACCCTGAACATTTACCCGGAGAGCTGAATCATGTTCAGGGAGTTCTCAAGCGGAATGGCTACATGACTCATAGATGGAATCCTAGTCGTAGGCGCAAAGATAAGCAAACGGAAGTCGAGAGACAGTCAGCCTTCTTGCCGTACGTGAAAGGTGTAACGGACAAAATTGGAAACTTACTTAAGAAGTTTTCAATAAAGTCAATCTACACCCCACACACTAAAGTGGCTAAGCGTCTACGTACACCTAAGGATGTAGTACCCTTGCAAGTTCCTGGTGTTTACAAAATCGATTGCAGCTGTGGACGTTCCTACATAGGCCAAACGAAGCGCACAGTCGCTGAACGTGTAAAGGAACACATAGCAGCGGTGAAAAATCGACAAGTGACCAGGTCTGCTATAGCTGAGCATGTAGTGGACTCAGGACCCAATCACTGGATTGAACTCCACAATCCCAAAGTTATAGCCAACGAGAGGCACTATTACAAGAGAATGGTTCGGGAAGCAATTGAAATTAAGAAGTATCCTAATTTCAATCGTGAAGACGGCTTCAGACTCTCTGCCTCATGGAATCCAGTGATAGCCAAGTGTACTCGACGTGTGAATCAACCTAAGTGTGCTGATACAGTTAGTGTAGTGTGCTGTCCCAGTGTGAAACAGCCTTAATCTCAAGTTTTTATATTTATGAAGACCAAGTGAGGGTAGTCTGAAAAGACGCCTTCGCTTTGCTGCGGTCACCTCTAACATGTCAGTCTTCCCGGGACCACGATGGATGCAATCCTGTCGAAACGTCGGGCAATAATAAAGGTAAATAGCGCGATAAATACCCGTTTTTTTTTTTTTTTTTTTTTTTTTTTAGACGTATCTGCGATCAGTCTTTGTGACTATGAGCAGGTGAGTTGAGAGCGCTGGTGATTTGTAGGATGAGTGGCCCATTGACCACTTCTTCCCTTCTTTTTATTTATCGAGCTCGATGATGTGGTGCCGTTTGAGCCTCTTGGGGTAGTTGATTGTTATTAACTCGGCGGCCAGGCGGTTTGGATGCCGACCAAGTCTGTCCTTGTATGCTGTCGAGAATCGTTTAATTTCTTCCACGACTGTGTTGATTTGCAAGTGCTCATGTACTTCACAATTCCTTATAAACCATGGAGCGTTGGCTAAGTTTCTCAGTATGCCATTTTGAGCCCTCTGTATGATGGCTATGTTAGAGTTGGATGCTGACCCCCACAACTGGATGCCGTATGTCCAGATCGGTTTTAAGACAACTTTGTATATAAGTAGTTTGTTATCAGTGCTAAGGACGGAATTACGTCCTAGTAGCCAGTGTAGGTCGCGATATCGCAGATTTAGTTGTTCTCTTTTCTTTTGGAGGTGTTTTTTCCATGTGAGTCGCCTATCCAAGTGCAAACCCAGATATTTCACATATTCATTGTGCGGTAATATGGTATCACCCAATCGCACTGGGGGGCAGTCTCCGGCGCGAAGTGCAAACGTGATGTGGTTAGATTTTGTAGCGCTAGCCTTGATACGCCACTTTCTTAGCCATTTGTATATTTCATCTAGCCCGTTTTGTAGTTCATCTGTGGCTTTTTTTCGATCTCTACTCCTGGCTAGGATAGCTGTATCGTCAGCAAATGTTGCTGTTACAATATTTGGTGTTTCTGGCAAATCGCACGTGAAGATGGTATACAGCACTGGGCCTAGGACCGAGCCTTGGGGCACGCCTGCCCGTATGTCGTGGAAGCTAGATGTGAATTCTCCGTCCTTGACCTGAAATATTCGCTCTGTGATGTAAGATTCAAGCAGTGAAAAAAATGGATGTGGTAGCAGTGTTTTTATTTTATAGAGTAGGCCCTCGTGCCAGACTTTGTCAAAGGCTTGCTGTATGTCCAAGAATGCTGCAGAGCAGTATTCCTTGTTTTCAAGGGATATTCTTATTTGGTCTACCACTCTGTGTACTTGTTCAGTAGTGCCGTGTTCCTGCCGAAACCCAAATTGGTGATCAGGGATGATGGATTTCATGTGCAGGGTTTTTTGTATTCGAAACAGCAGCATTTTCTCAAACACCTTAGAGATGACAGGTAGCAAGCTTATCGGCCTGTATGAGTTTACTTCGTTTATTGGTTTTCCTTCTTTAGGGATCATAATAATACCCGTTTAAATATGTGTTAATAATGTGTCCTGATCGCGAAAGTTTAAAAAAGACATTCGTGTATCCAATTAAAAACCTTTGACCTCGAGTGTACAATGCAACTATACGCTTCATGCTAAATTGTAGCCGCGATTTAATAGGACGTACTTAGTTATTTTAGTTCCGGCTTCAATTATTATTGTGATCCGGTTTAAACATTTCACGTCTTAATTTTAACTTGACTTCAATTTTGTGACCTCGACTTAATTGACGTAATTTTTACCCCGGCTTGAATTGCGAAACATCACGACCGATTCAAATAACGATGCCGATTCAATGATAACCCTGAATTAACGTTTCAAGCCGATATAACCCATAGCAACTTTCCTTACATTCCTGCGCTAAAATGATCATAGATCTCGAAGAGAGAACCACTGGATTCGTCTTGAAAATCTTGTCAATGCTGCATTAATTATTTTATTTCTTTTCCGACTACAAATATTTTTGTAAAATATGCAGTGTTCTTTACACAATGAGTCTATTCCACACACTACTCATTCAAAGTTTGTTACAAAATTTAATGATGTTTTTAAACAACGGCGTGCCGTGATTCTGCCATTCTGCCCACTAATATTTTATAATTTTACTTAGCTTTTGTTTATTTAGTAAATAACTTCATTTGTATTAGTGCAGGTCCGATCTTATGCTAAAATCTTATTTCATGTCATCACTCTATAGACTTGTTGAACAGTTCTTTAACGTTGACTCAATGCCATGGAACATACGAGTATTAACTAGACGAGGTGCTAAGATTTAAGATTGTAAAATAGATTCTAGACAATTGCACCCTTTATCGAGGTTTCGGTTCTGATACAGCTAGATTTATTCCTTTGAATGCTCACAATATTACACTAGTCATTATTTGCGGCAAAGTAAACTCCAGACGCAGATTAAAGTTTTGCCCTGGATAAGAGTGACTTAATAATAACATACATATAACCAGGTATTTATCGCGTAAATTACCTTTATTATTTCCCGACGTTTCGCTTGGATTGCACCAAGCATGGTCCCGGGAAGACATGCTTGGTGCAATCGTTTGATGCGAAAAATTAAAAAAGACAAGAGTGCCTAAGTTGAGAGGATCGTACTGGATAATGCCAAACCATCTAACGATATCTGGGAGTTAAGTAACCATTCGAGTTTTCAATATAATCCTTTGACCTCGAGTGTATAATGTAACTAAATATGTTAAATTGTAACCCCGATATAAATGACGTAGTAATTTTAGTTCAGGCTTCAATTGTGATCCGGTTTGAACGCTGCAGCTACGACATGGGTTAACAGCGCTGTATAAGTCACCTAGATGCAAAGGCCTAAGTTTATGAGTGAGATGCATTTATATAAACCATTGTGTTTGTAATTAAGTTATGGCTAAAGTCCCGCTTTTGGCGTTTCTCTTATATTTTCGTGGCGTTCTCTTGAATTCGCTCGTTCTAGTTAGAATCGCTAGGATATTTCTTTGAAAGTGTCACTTTTATATGTTAAAAAAATATGTCTTTGTATATAATATTTTTTATAGTATGTGTTATTATTATATAAAGTCAAAATATTTATTAGAATCTAAGTTTGTTTTTTTTGTATATTTCTACTCAATTATTCGTATTGATTTTAATTGCTCCACGTCTAACATATGAGGTTTGGTGTGCATGACTTGATCCAGAATTTCGAGATACATGTCGTCTTTCCGTCGTCCGTATCCACATATCGTGGGTCGGCATTACAAGACCGCCTGTTCCAACCATGTTTAAATGTCTATCTATGTTTAATGTTTGTAAACACCATAACAGAACTATTGTTACCTTGCTAGCTCCACTCGCTAGCTATCTATTAGCTTTACTAGGAACTACTTTATTACTATTATTACTGAGATGACTAAAGTTTAAAAATACCAATGCCATTTTTTCGCTAGTTGGCATATGTCATTACCTTCATTTTGTAAAAACGGGATTACTCACGTAGTATTGTAATGTCGAAGATTATTCCGACACGTTTCGATTTTTCAAGAAAATCATCATCATGGGATTGAATGCCCGTCCGCGCGTGGGGCCGACACGACACGTCATTACATTGTCTGGAAATAAGGCCCATTGTTACGATTTGTCTGATCTTAGTCATTTGACTTATATGAAAACTAGCTGTCCCGGCGAACTTCGTATCGCTACTTACAACTACCCTACTACTACCCTACAACTACCCTACAACTATCCCACAACTACCCTTTTTTTTTTTGTGACGGGGTGGAAATCTGCTAGATCAGATACCATGCTGCGTTAAGGGCACAACATGGTTATGTGAGGTTGTCTCCTGACGACTCACTAAAACCACCCCGATGGCCGGCCTCGGTGCACTAGGGGCTCTGGTTCCTCATAAAGAACACTCCGGAGCCCCTATAGCACCTTGCCTGAGCACGTCCCGGGGGCGTCCACAACTTACGCCCCCTACGTCTCGCGGAACTCACGATGGTGCATAGCCATATCATGCACCATCGCCCTCCCTGGGTCCGTCTGGGATAGTCGAAGCCCTCACTCTGACTACCCTACGGACCCAGATGGTCCCCTATAGGGGATGCCGCAGCCCCATGACGCCGTAGCCTCACGGGGCAGGCGGTGCGGGGCGGCCGTTGCCTGCACCCCGCCGCCGCCTTCTACGAGCGGGATCAGCCCTCTCGCGATCCCGCTCCGCGGCCTCTTTCCGAACCATTACGGTCTCACAGAAAGAGGCCACCGCCTTCCACGCCGTCTCATCTGCCAGCATAGCCGCAACTACGCTGGGCAGAGAGAGATCCTGCCCGATCCTGAGGGCCAGATTCCGCCTTTCCACGCACCACGCCGAGCAATCCTCGAGCGTGTGCTGGGCGGAATCCTGGCCCCACCCACAATGGTGGCATTGCGGTGTCGGTTCGCGTCCGATCCTACTCAGGTACTCACCGAAGCAACCATGCCCGGTGAGTACCTGAGTAAGTCGATAGGTGACGTTACCTCCCTCCCTCCCTAGCCAGGCTTCGAAGCTAGGCAGAACAGCGCCGACGGCGCGTTGGCGCGAGCTCCTCGGCTCCTCGAGCCGCTCGCGCCACTTCCCAAGCGCACGTCGACGCTCCTCTTGCCGCACTTCAGCTAGCGCAGCACCACCCTCGCCCTCCTGCCGGAGACGAACGCACACTCGTGCGTCCATCTCCGCCAGGAGGTCGAGCGGCGGGAGCCGCGCCAATAATGTCGCCGCCTCATGCGAAATCGTGCGGTAACCGCGAACGATTCTGATGGCAATAGAACGCTGCAGGCTACTAAACATAGCCCTGCAGCGCCTAACACCCGTCAGTCTTTTGGACCAGACGGGCGCTCCGTAGAGTGCCATCGACCGCACGACGCCCGCATAGAGGCGGCGAACGCCCTCCCTTGGTCCCCCGAGATTGGGTAGCAGTCTGTGCAAAGCACCCACTACCCTCTGGATCCGGGGGACGGAGCGTACGGGCGCCCCCATGGATCCCTATTCAGTCCCTCCAGGAGTTCGCTCCAAGACCGAGCCTTGGCGTCGCCAATGGCGACTTGGAGCGCCTTGGTAGCGCCTCTAGGCCGCGTAAGCTCTATCCGTCTCCTCGGCTGTGGCTCGCCTTCTTCTTCGGGTCCTTTGGTACTGGCGTCGGGCGCGCAGGCATGCATCTCGCAGCCGCGCGATCTCCTCCGACCACCAGTACACCGCCCGGCGCTTGGTTGACCCGGCCCGGGGCATCGATACATCGCAAATCGATGTCATCGTGCCCCGGAACCAGGTCGCCTCCCTCTCAGGATCGGGCAGATCCTCGGCGTGGCTCTCCGGCCAGGCCGCGACGATGGCGGCGGCTTCTAACAGATCCCTGTTAAGCCGCTTGAGGGCCCATCGTCGCGGCGGGCTGCTACTGCGGCGGGACACACGGCTTGGAGGGCGGAGGGCCACATCGAAAACTATGTGGCGATGGTCGGATAATGTGACCATCTCCTCCGCAACTCTCCATCCGGACACCATGTGTGTGGCAGAAGGAGTCGACCATGATAAATCCACGATCGACTCCCCCTGCCACCGCACACAGGTGTTTACGGACCCCCGATTTAACAACCGGAGGTCATGTCCCGCCGCCCATCCTGAGATGGTGACTCCCCTAGGGTCATCTCGGGGACTCCCCCACTCACGCGAGTGAGCGTTGAAGTCGCCCGAGACGAGCACGGGACAGGCATCTGCGAATACAGTTACCTACCCCGTCCAGGTACGCCTCGTAAGCGGCGAGGGTACAGTTAGGGGAGACGTAGCATGAAACAACGGCTATGCGACCCCACTCTGTCGCGACGAAGCCCTGTCCCTTCTCAATAAGGGCACAGGGGGGTCGCCTTCGCCTCCGCCCCAGTAAATAGCTGCCAAGCCCTGCTCGTCCCCAAACCATCTTGGATGGTCCGGGATCCGATAGGGCTCCGCAACTACGGCAAGTGCAATTGACCACTGCGCAAGAGTTTGCATGAGCAGGTCTTGCGCACCCCGACAGTGGTTTAAATTGCACTGGAGGACTCTTAATAGGTTGTGGTCCATTAAGTGGGCAGGCTTGGGCCTGACTGTTCGGCCTCCATCGGGGGTGCCGAGCGCCTTCCGGTGTCAGGAGCAGAGGGAGCCGACTTTCTTCCCCCCTTGGCCTTCTTAGGTGGTGAGCACTTTTTGCTACCCATCCTGTGGTCAGCCTTGCAGCCCATGCCAGAACACAGCGGACACATGTGCGGACGCGTGCACCCGCTAGCCTGATGACCGGGCTCACCACACGCGTAGCACAGGGCACTGCGGTCCACTGAGCTTTGACATTGGCTGCGTACGTGCCCGTACTCCAGACATCGGAAGCACTGGAGCGGCCGCGAAGTCAGGTAGTCGGCCCTAGCCGAGACCCAGCCGACGACGACGCGCCCCGCCGCAACTATTTTGCGCACGCAAACTAGTGGGCAACGGACCCATGCCGTGCCCAGGGCCCTGGGCGAGCGACGAATGTCACCCACGCGCACGTCGTCGACGGAGCACTCTCCGATCGCGGCCACCGCTGCCGCCACTTCAGATTGCGTAACGCTGTCGTCGAGGTCCTTCAGTCTCAACTCCCCCGTCTTCACGGGGCGAGTGATACGGATTTGAAGGTCCTCGAGGGCAGTGCGCATGCGGTCAGCCAGCGCGTCAGCCTTTGAGGCGCAGTCGGCCCCAGACACCTCCATAATCAGCCCCCCCGTTAAAGCCCGCCTTGAGCGGACGTTGTCTAGTCCAACCTCCGCTAATTTAATCCGGGCCTTCGCGGCAGCCATGACCTCGGCATAGGTGACCTCCGAACCCTCCGGAATCGTCACCGTCACCGCTGCGGATGTTGGGAGCCGCGACGGCTTAGGGGAAACTGGCCCGCGTTTTGGTCCGGCCTTAGCGGCGCTTACTTCTAAGCGGGTCCCTGTGCGGGCCTTAGAGCGGCCGGCACCAGGTCCAGCCTCTCCAACTGTTTGACTAGGTCGGGAGTTCACCTCAGCCGCCTTCTTTTTAGGCTTCCTGGCTTTCCTGCTTATAACTTTGGCCCAAGTTTCTGGTTCCGTCTGCCCATTCCCTCCAGATGACCTGGTCTGCACCACTGTTAGGGAAGCCGCTGCTCTTGCTGGTGCCCTTTTACCACCTTGTCCTTTCCCTGTCAAGGGGCCAGGAGCCCTAAGAGGTGACCCATTTATGGCCGGTACTGGTGACGGCTGAGACGTGAAAGCCGTCGTTGCTAACTTTTTGTCTATGAGGGCGCTGATCCGCTCCATCAGCCGGCCCTCCCAGTCGTCTTGTCGTTCCCGTGGGCCCGGTGGAGGCGTAGGTGGTCTGGCCTTCGGGTTGCTGGCCTGAGTCTGGAGATTGACAGCTTCTGTCAGAGTCTCAATCTTAGCAGAGAGGGCACCCATTTGCGCTCGCAACTCTGCGTTCTCTCTCTCCAGGCGCTCCACGTTGGAATCCGCAGACATCCTCTGCACCAGCGTCAGTGTAGCCGCCTGGACCCTCCTAACTGCCAGCCGCAGACCGTGGACGTAATCGCCTTTCAGGTTTTTAGACCTGTCGGCGATTTTTTCCACGGTCTCCAACTGGGATTTGATGCCGGAGACCAACTCTTCAGTTGGCTGCGCCTGCATCTCCGTGCTCAATTCTGCTGCCTTAGGCATCTTACCTTTAGCCCTGGAGTCCTGTGAAGGTGGTATTGAGGGATCGAAGACCTCGTCCTCAGCTCCCTCACCCTCCTTTTCCTTGATAAAGTTGGCTCGCTTCAAACCCTTCGGGTTCGCAGCGACGTCCCCTGGCTTCCTCCCTCTCTTCCGTGTACCCCGAAGCGGCACTCTAGAGGTACTGGAGGCGAGAGACGATACGGACATACCAGAACTGTCCGAATGCCCCTCCCCCTCACTCTCCATAACGCGTGGGCCTCGTCGCGGAACCGATCCCGGTTTGGCGATGAAGCTTCCTACCTCCCTCTCTCGCACTTCCATGCCTAATACAGGCGAGGGCGTGCGTGCGCGCCCACCTCCATCTTCCAACGTCGTCCGCACGTCCGCGCCCACGGGCGCAGGTGCGCAGACACGCTTCTCTTCCGCATCCGACATCGACTGCACGTCCGCGTCCGAACCAGACGCGGGCGTGCAGGCATGTCCCTTCTTAACATCCGCCTTCCGCGCCGAAGCGCGAGAAGGCCCCCTAACATCAAAGCGATTTGTGCCCCCCACGCATACAATGGGGCAAGACACGGACGAGTCCGTGCCGTGGGATTCCCCGTTTCCGGGACCCACTCGTGGAGTTGTTTCCAAATCGACTTTCTTCATTTTTTGTGATTGCTCATAGGGGTGAGCTCCCCAGGTTGGTGCCCTAGCGGCCGGGTTCCCCCCGACCATACCCTGCGAGCGAGACAAGACGCGTACTGCTAACACAGCACGCGTCCAGGCTCGCTCCCAGGATACTCCCTTCGGCGAGCACCAAAACCTTGAGATTTGGTGACCTCCTTCCTTCACTACAAAGTAGCTTCCTACCCTGGCCCCGCCTCGGTCACATTTCAATCCCAAACGGGATCGAGATGCGGCAGATGCGGGGCCGACCTCATCCACTGCCTTCTCTGCTGATCAGAGGAGTGCTTGGAGAGGCACCTGCCAAAATTTAAACTTATAAACATATACAAGATAATAAATAATTATAATAAACAAATAATATAATAGACTAAGTAATATAAATGAATAGACCTAAATATATTTAATATACCCCATACTCCCCCCCAGAGTTTGGTCCGCGCTGGCATATCGACAACCTCCACTTGGAGGTTGTCGATACGCCAGGACCCCCTATCCGCCACCCGGGGACGCGCCACGTCGGAGCCCACCTCTCCGCCCACTGGGACAACCCAGCAGGTCCGTGGATCCCACAACTACCCTACAACTACCCTACTACTACCCTATAACTACCCTACAACTACCCTACTACTACCCTACTACTACCCTATAACTACCCTACTACTACCCTACAACTACCCTACAACTATCCCACAACTACCCTACAACTACCCTACTACTACCCTATAACTACCCTACAACTACCCTACAACTACCCTACAACTACCCCACAACTACTCCACAACTACCCTACAACTACTCTACTACTACCCTACAACTATGCAAAATTTTAAGTTTTTAAAGCGAAGAATAACGATTTTTCCATACAAACTTTCATCCCCTATTTTAACCCCTTCTGATTTAATTTACGCAACGAAAAGTATCATATAAGCCTGTGTCCATCACCATGGTCTAATCTACTCCTATACTAAAATTCATCCAAATCGGTTTAGCAGTTTTGACGTGAAAAGGGATTTTGTTATGAAACATACATACATACATTGTTATTTTCACTGTTATACTATATTAGTAGGAAGTAGAATTAGTAGGATGCTGACAATTAAATTCAATACGAATAATTGAATTATTGTTTTGTTATTTGTTTTAAGCTTGTTATACGCATTGCAAAATTTAATTAAATTTAAGTTTACGAATTCTTTATAATGAACACTATTATTATAAAATGAATTCGGTTGTAGTTGTTAAGTGACAGTTGCATTTTGTGACTTTTATGCAACAAAGTCTAAAGAAATGCATTGAAATAATTCAATTAATGAATATATATTTTATATATTTAATGAATATATAATATATATTTTGATATTTGATTATTTATACTACCAATTTATTGTAATGAACATGGTGATCAACCTATTCAGGTGGTTAATACAATGCCTAATAATATCTAAATATTTCACAAACGATACTGTGTTTGAGTTTTGTTTAAAAAGTCAACTGCATTTATACAACAAACAAACTAGTGAAATTAGTTA
The DNA here is from genome assembly GCA_963082625.1 of Pasiphila rectangulata. Classification (NCBI taxonomy): domain Eukaryota; kingdom Metazoa; phylum Arthropoda; class Insecta; order Lepidoptera; family Geometridae; genus Pasiphila; species Pasiphila rectangulata. The sequence continues at coordinate 19,870,645 of OY720236.1, read as the reverse complement.
TATCTGTAGGTATAAAATTAAAAATTATATAGCTAGAGCAAGTTATTTGTTTTACAAATTGCCTGCGGTTAGCTTTCACACAATGATATCTGTATTTTTTTTACAACATTTTGACAGATTTTGTGATTCAATAGTAATTAAAGATTGAATCAATATTTTCGATTCTGACGGGATTTGAAGCCACACGATGGGACGAACACCTTTGACACGGGCTGCCTGTACCGTTCGGCTACCAAATGGTTGTTTCTTAATTATCTGTTCAGCGTTAATTGACCTTATTCGTCAGGTAATGAAGCTTTGGACGTAAGAGAGAAAAAAATATTTGTTCTGTAGATCCATTAGAATGAGTGCTATCGGGAATGCACTGTGACATTTTAGTATTGAGTTAAAGGATAATTACCTACGAACAGATTATAAGGTGAAACTATTTGAAAATTATGATTCACTTTTTCCCGTTTGTGTAGTTTTATACCCTTCTTAAACATGATCTTAATCTAGTCTGTTACCTACTGTTGATTAAAAAGTAAGCCAACGACCAAATCTATTTCACAAGATTACGATTTCATGTATTTGAACTTTATCGTCATGAGGGTTCATTCATAGTTTCGTTATTACCAGCACGCTATTTTTGTATGGAAATGTGTCCAATGTCCATTTAAAAAGATTAACGATGTTTATATTTTTGAACCCATCTTCATGGGGGTTCAGTCGTAGCTATAAAAGTTTCGCTATTATCAGCACGCTACGTTTTGTATCGAAATGTGTCCATTGTCCATTTCACAAGATTACCGATTTCATATTTTTGAACCCTATCGCCGATATTTGTTACTGCGGTCAGCATCTAAAAGCATTTTAATTTTTTGGTTGTTGGTACTACTTTTCTTATATAATTATAATGTAGGTCCATGTACTATACTTTTAGAAGTTAATGTTAATATACTTAATGAAGGGATCTGTTTGTTGTTTATATACTATTGATAAAAATTCTACTATTCTTGACTCATTTATAATGTTTTTAATTTGTGATTTCTTGTACATTCCTGTTTAATTTTTACTATTTACACTTTCTTACTATTTAATTGTAAGTACTTACGTTTACAACTCCTATACTTCCTTCCAGTAACATTCCTTTATAATTTGTTTAATTGTATCAAACTTTTTGTGTAAGGGGTAATTTATTCTAATATTACGTTAGTCAGTGTTTTTATATAATAAAGTTTTATGTGAAAAACCAGTTTGTGCAAAATTATCTTATTATTAACAACTAACTGTTGAGTTATGTAGCTTGCTTTCTTTGTATTGATTAGTGGATTAATATATAGTTGTGTATCCCGTATTTAGTAAATTAAATATGGCTACAACCTCTTTCTAATAATGGCGGCCATCTTGGAAGTGGATACCATTTTAACATTTTCTTAGAGGAACAGCACTCACCATATCAAATGAATTCGCTACTGTATTATAAAAATGCAAGTTATTGAACAAGTCAATTATTTTACAATTTATTTACAATTTATTTTTTACAATTTATTTTTTAAAATTTTTAACTTTGGCTAATAAATTATTTTGTATTTTGTATTTTGTATTTTGTATTTTTTTTTTTTTTTTTTTTTTTTTTTTAAGTCGTAAAGGTGAATATTGCATATGGTATGATTATTAAATAGTTACCATAAAATAGGTATCGTAATTTTGGATAAGGATTAAATAAAATGGTTTTGGGACTCACAAACACAAGCGAAAAGTATGTAGAGTAGCTTAAAAATAACGAAAGATTAGTTTGAATTATATAATTTATCAGAAGTATTTTTGCAATACAGTAGTAATATCAACAGACCGTCAAAAGGTACGAATTAAAAAATATTTAATTTTAATATAAATAAAAAATGAATTAAAATATTTTTATAATGTGTTCGTAAGAAATACGGCACATACTATGTTATACATGCTTTAACAAGACACGGGATGACTACTGTATACCTTAAACCGAAGATTTACCGATTGGATTGCCCGCTTATCTCGTAGACATTATGGCAAAATTTAATCTTATAGAGTTGTAATTTATCCTACGCACAAAGCACAGACCGCTGTATATACACTAGGTATAAGGTGAGAGTTACATTGCCACATCTAATATATATCGAGTTTAATAAACGTATGAACATTTGAATTCATAGTTTGTTCTGAATATTTAGGACCTGCCTGTAGACTGTAGTGTCATAAATCATAGGTTTTTTTATAGCCAATGGACGGAATCAAACTATATGGGAGAAAAAATATGTTTGTGATTTGTTACAAGGCGTTCAATGTATTATCGGTATCGGAGTTTTTAGCTTGTTTGTAAGTTATTTTATAATTGCAATGAAATGTTCTATCTGCATATAAAGACGTACTCGTAAGTGCGAGCACTAGTTCTCTATTAATATACAGTCAAACATGACCAAAATTGAGTTTACATTCTTGAGAGATTTAACTAAGCGCCCTAGTTATAAAATTTACCTTAAATCCATATGATGCTAAGGCTCTGAAACCGCAGTCCGATCACATTGTAAAAAGAAAAGCTACAATATTTATCGAAAATAATTAGCTACGTTACTGCAACTATAAGCTCTTTACTTGTTAGAACCTAACAGTAACAGGGTACTTACTCTCTGCTTTGTTAATCCCACTAATATTACAAAAGCCGAAAGTTTGTTTGTATAGATGTATGGAGGTTTGTTACCTCTTCACGCAAAAACTACCCTACGGATTGAGCTGAAACTTTGCACACGTATATACAGGGTGTAAAAGGACAACTACCGAAAACTTCGGGAGGTCAATGTACTCGTCAATATGAACAACTTTTACTATGGAACTTTTGCTGTATTAAAGAAGTAAGTAAGAAGTAAAGAAACAACTGTTATATATATTTTAGTAAAGTATTGTACTTTTGTATGGAACAGCTGTTTCTTCACATTTTTTTACAGCGAAAGTTCCTTAGTAAAAGTTGTTCATATTGATGAGTACATTAACCCCCGAAGTTTTCGGTAGTCGTTCTTATACACCCTGTATGTAGGTCTGGATTAACACATAGGCTACTTTTTATTTTTATCCGGGTACAACGCGTGCAAAGCGGCGGGCAGAAGCTAGTAGGGTATTTATTTACTATTACAGCACTCGCAAACAAACCACTGACCGGCTGACGCCACATACAGCTTATGGCCGCCACTTTAACCTTCCAATACAATTATTTAGTAGCAATTACCGGTAAGTTTCCTGAGTCAAAGGGTTAACCCCAAGATAATATAAGAAAATGTTTATTTTGTGTCGTACATAAAATATATACATTATGTTACTAAACAAACGGATTATAAATTATTGACAGCAAAATTTGGTCGTCACTCAGCATATGCAATGTAACCCTCACATGGCGCTTGTTTTCAGTGACGCCAGTTTATACTTCTCTCTAAGGTTCTCTCACTGGAGCAGATCGGACAGGGGATGAGCGAAGCTGATTTAGTAGCGAGATGCCTGCTATCGGACTTAATTGTGGAGCTGACCAATAGAATTGCATTAAAACTTCGCTCCGAGAATTGCATAGAAACTCCGCTCCGAAAGTTCTTATGAAATTGTATTGGTCAGCCCCCTCTCCGTTCCAGCGGTCAGACAGCCCTACGCAGGCCTCACAACCAGGTCCTAATAGATTACGCTTTCGAACAGTCGCCATTTTCTTATGGGGTTCAGGGCGGGAGAATTTGGAGACCAGGCTATAAGGCAGGCGTCACCCCGGCCGCAACGACCAATCCATCTATGGTACCTTCGATTCAGTTTCTCACTTGCAAGGCAAAATGGCATGGTGCTCCATCACACAGCAGTACCATGCTTCTCCGAGTCTTCAGGTCCACATTTTTAAACAGCAGGGATGCGTAGAAAATTATAAAAAAATATTTCCATTCAAGCGGTCTGGCAGTTGAAAGGGCCTGATTAGCTGACCTCTCGTCTAATGACCGTAAGTATCAAAATCAAGCATCTATCACAATAATTCATGTCACCATAAATAAAAATCTCATCGTATTAGTAAAAAAAAATCATAACTCCGAAAATACGAAAAATTCCAGAACATACATGGATTCGGATAGCCCTCGAGGACCTCTTCCTCGCAGCTTTATTATACTATTTCTTGGGACACACTGTATATTGCACATGGTCCCATGTCTATAATAAATATCTCGTTTGGGAGATATTAGAAATTACTTTAAAAAACTGTTTTTAGTGCTAGTCCCTGTGACTATGAGCTCAGGACTTCTCAGGATGTTTTCTACATTAATCAACAAGAAGGTACCTACAGACTGGCCAATCGTTATGTTTCTGACGTCATGTCAAAATTGACAGCAGATGTCAAAGATCACAGTTATTTTAAAAAAATAGAGTTTGAATGGGATTCATAAAATACCTTGATGAGTTCTACTTTTTGAGGAAAGCGGGCAGCTCAAAACAATTTTGATTTTGACAGCTGTCGTCAAAAATGTTGTATGCCTTTCATATAAGCTCTAAACGGAAAGTCTAGGACGGGCAATTCTCGAGATATGGTCGTTTAAAGTTTGACAGCTGTCATCAAATAAAAATCGACTAAGTGCGAGTCGGACTCGCGCACGAAGGGTTCCTTAACATTATTTGGCGAAACGGCTAAAAAATCATGCTTGTTGTATGGTAAATTACTTATGTTGTGTTGTGGTGCCCTCAAATATTAATTTTAATTTAATAATTTATTTTTAATACAACTAAATATCCTGTAATTCATTCAAGCACCTGTTGCCATTATTAATATCAAGCAAAAACGGCAAATAAACACGTTTGTTGTATGGGAGCACCCTTAAATATTGATTTTATTCTGTTTTTTAGTTATATTTGTTGTTATAGCGGCAACAGAACAACATCATCTGTGAAAATTTCAACTGTCTAGCTATCACGGTTCATGAGGTAGCCTGGTGACAGGCAAGCAGACAGACGGACAGCGGAGTCTTTGTAATAGGGTCCGGTTTTTACCCTTTGGATACGGAACCCTAAAAAGTAGAACTCATCAAGATTAGGTTAGGTTTAATTTGAGCCCACAATGGCAACTCTAGGACGAGCAGTTCGAGATATGGCCGTTTGAAGTTTTGACAGCTGTCAAAAAAGTAGATGTGTCTTCGAATTAAACTCGCAACGAAAAGTATAAGACGAGTAGTTACCTAACAGAATTTACAGAAGTAATATAACGAGATCAGTTACAAATAGCACTAGAAATTTTATTAAGACTTAAGCTTTGGTACACCTTTAAACAATATCAGGAATGTATTTATTCAGGAACTAACACTTGGTTGTAAAGCTGAGCTGCGATGGCGTGCGCGCCACCAGCTGCCCGCTTAGTCGAAATAATTTTCCGTTGATCGACGTCGCAGCTTCCATCTTTCTCAAAAACGTGTTCTTACATGACGTGTTCAAAGTCCTCTCAGTCAGTGTCTTATTCGACGCGGAATCAAGAGAGTTAATGATCGAATCCGCATCAGTGTCCAAATTAAGTATATTGGTCTGCGACTCCTCACGCCACAGCTTCTGCAAGTTCAATGCCATCAGCTCAAGCTGGACTTGAGACAGCTCTCGAATCACGTCGATCTGAACAGAAATCACGTTGTCGCAAGTCTTCAGCAACGAGTTTAGTGTCTCCAGCACCTCTGCACGCCTCTTCTGAATGCTGTACTGGTTGTCAATGTTACGCTCGAAAAAAGCCAGGTGCTCGTACAATTCCGCGAGATTCAGAGAGCACGATATGTACTGGGCCGAGTGGTGTTCGAAGTCGTAAAAGTGCTTTGCTCTCATTAACCACTTGTGAGAGAAAGCAAACAACTTTCGAGCTTCCTCCACGTTGCAGACCGTTGGCAAAGGAACTCTATTCTCAGTCTCTTTCAAATCGAGTGAAGGAAAAGTAAACAATTTTTCGGATGTACCATCTCCTTTTCCAACATTTTCCGGACCGTCATCCTTTAAGTTTTCATCATCGAACTTTCGGTCGTCCGGTACGGCCTCCTCCCGAATATCGACGGTCTTCCACAGGTCGGTTTTGGATGCGGAGCTCGTGAAGTAACGGTTCAATATCTTCTTTTTCGAAAGCTTAAAGAGCGTCAGTCCGTACTTGACCCAATGGTGGCTGAGCTCCAGGAAATGCATCTCGAAATCTGCCTTCTGCAGAACGAAGTCTTCGGGTATGAGCTTGCAGTTGTCGTGACAAGATCGCAGCACGTGGTAGGCGGCGCAGAGGTGGTGGCGCGCGTTGCCCATTTGGTTCATGTAGGTAAAGTAGTTCCCGAGGCGCGCCGTGCGCAGCGCCCAGTCCTGCGGCGTGCCGTCCTTCATCTCCAGCTGCCGCCGTAGCGCCGTGTGGTTGTACAGAGTGTACTTCTCCTGGATGTTCAGCTTGTTATACAAAAACGCTTGCATCTGCACGTTGTTGGTGATCACCTTGTCTATTTTCTCTGGATTGACCCTCTTTAACTTCTCGATTGGCTCGGCGGTGAACAGGTCCTCCGCGTCTAGAAACTTGTCGGGATGAGAGTTGCTAATTTTGTCGTAGAGGTCTTCCATGGCTTCGAGAATCTCTTTGGCCATAGTGAGTTGATCAAGCTGAATGAGGTAGTAGCAGAGAAGGTTCTGAATTCTCAAGAGTATGAAAAGGCATTCATCTCTGAGGGCAAACGGTTTCAGTTTGTCGTAAGCTATTCGAAGAATGTTCCGCTTTTCTACGAGAGATACCGGCATGGTCTTAGCTGAGAGGAGCGCCAGGTAGCCCTCCATGGCGAGAGATCTGACATATTGGTCATGGTTCTCCTTACCCAAAACTACGAGTTCAGTTCCGAGTATTTGGAGGTCCTTCTTTAGACTCAGTAAACGATCTGAAGAGTTTTTATTCTTGACCGCGGTCCTTACATTGTCAAAGGTGTTGGTGATACGATTTAAGGTCTCCATAAACACTGTAATTTCAAAATTTATAAAAAAAATATATAATATTGTTTGCACTGTTATTTTGCCAATTTTTGTTTGCCGAATTGTCAGAAGTGAAAAAGATTTATTTAGTCAAGTTTTCTTTTTTTTGTGGTGTTCTAATCAGTTTCAAGGTTGGTTTATACCCTCAAAGAAGAATTAATATCGTAGAAGAATTTGCGGTTTACAACAACATCATTATTATACCACCTTTTACCACCTACTGAGATAAAATTAATTGCTGGTTGATGTTATGTTGCTTCAATAGACAGACAAAAGCGTAGGGTCGGTAGACGACAACAGACTTAATAAACTAGTTGTTCGCGAACTTAGAACGAGCGAGCGACCTTCTGCAATGTACTTGATTTGTAGCGGGAATAGAACCTCCAACCTCCTGCGTTATAATCGGCTACTTACCGTGTGTTGGTAAAATCTCCAAGTATATAAATTTCATGAAAATCCGGACATACGTTCAATCCCCATTTAACTCAACAACTACAACACTTACTAAAAATCCCCCATAAAAATCGATTTGTTTTGATGTAATCTTAGGGGGCGGGAATCGAACCCACACACAACCTCTTGCCTCGCAGGTGGACCTTCGCTTGCTGCGCCACAGAGGTCGTCAACACTTAGTTCTCGGATAGCTGTGCCGCGTCTATCGGACTTCAGTGGTGGCGCGGACTCTAGCTTAGAATAAGCCGATGAGAGTACTTCTACAAAAAAGCCGTGTTGGCCTAATGTTATGTACCCCGACTTTCAATCCGAAGGGCGTGGGTTCAATACCGGCCGGGAACAAATTAATTTTTCTTTCTTGGAAAGTGCATGTTTTACCACGTGCTTAACGGCGAAGGAAACATCGTGAGGACACCCGCGGCTTAGTTAGCTTCAGACGTATTGGCCTGTTCTTTCCTCTGACTAATAGCTGACTAAGCTGAGAGGATGGTATAGGTGCTGGGTAAGCCTAATCCATCTAACATTGTCCCAGGCACTGCAGCGTCCCATACAGCGTGATTACCAGTTGCTGACGCTGTATAAAATAAAAAAAAATAAAAAATAAATAATGCTCGACAAATCACACAGCATCATCTAGCCCCAAGCTAAGCAGAGCTTGTGTTATGGGTACTAGATGACTGATATACTTAATACATTATACTACATAGATAGATATTTTTATTATTTATAGAAAAACACCCAGAACACCCTGAACAAATATCTGCAGGTCGTACAGACATTTGTCCCGAGGCGGGAATCGAACCCGCAACCTCTTGCGTCGCAGGCGGACCTTCGCCCGCTGCGCCACAGAGGTCGTCAAATAAGGCTGCTTTTCCACCAGAGATGAGCTAGGATGCGTAGCGAGGGATGTGTTTGTAAAGAACCAATACTATCGCTTCATTTACCTCGCCTCGGTCAGCACAGCTCTGGTGGAAACGGCTCAGCGGAGCTAGATTTTTGCATACAAAACAAGCGAGGGATGTGTGCGAGGAATGTGTTGCGAGGGATGTGTTGCGAGGTTTGCGACATACTGTACCAGCCAGTCCATAGACGTCCCACTACCACCGCACCCCCGTCGACACATTTCACAGCTTCGCAACGCATCCTCGCACCAAACATTATTCACAGCTCCGCTACACATCCTCGTACGACACATTTTCCTCACACATCTCTGGTGGAAACGCAGCCTTAATCATGTATAGTAGATGCAAAGGCCTTACTTTTTTTTGTGCTACTGGGTAAGCCATCTAAAGGTACTGGCCGGTGTTACGAGGTGTAATATTACACGGCGAGCATTCATGCAGTCGGTAGGTACATACCTAGGTACGCAACGTTACGGGTACCTAAACGAGCGAACAACGAGCCGCTCGATGACTGACGGGCGAATATGGAGCACTGAGTTCAATCGAGCATGTTACACCGTTTTTAGAACACATGCGAATGTTACATTACACCATGTAACTTGGGTCAGTAGGTACCCAGCTTAACAATTACTACAGTACACATGCAAAAACACCGAGCCCGTAACAAATATTGCTGACATTCGACCTCCGTGGCACAGTTGGTTTGATAGCGGACTGAGAAGCGGAGGTTGCGGGTTTGATCCCCGCCGGGGGACATAATGTTTGCTTTATCTGCAGATCTTTTCGTTTCGCGTGTTCTTCTAATAACAGATAAGTATGCACAAAATGTATTTATTTATTTATTAAAAAACAATTTTTTTGTCAATTATCTGGTACCCACAACACAAGCTCTGCTTGTTGACGGGCTTGATGGTGCTGTGTGAAATATCCAGCATTATTTTTTATTTGTTCCAGGCTGATACTCACACAGTGTCTCAGCAGCTAGAATAGAACGCGTAACCCCATGCCACCGAGGTCAAGGTAGAATAGAAAGTAAATTAAAGTGCCTTTATCCTTAAACTTCCTCGTTATCTCTGAAATAATGTGAAGTTATTTAACGTTTATGTTATTTACGGCGGTGTAGATAAACATGCAAATGTACGTCACAGTCGTGTCGTGGGTGCCTCTCGTCCGCGTCCGTCTGTCCCATTACGAGTATCGTGATAAGACACAGAAGGTTAGTCGTCAGAAGTAGCCGAAGTAGTTGTGTTTTAGTATAATGGTTTGTGCGTTACAGTCTCAGAATACAGAAAAAACTGTATTCAGAGGTTACAGTCTCAGGCACACTATCTCTGCGTGTTTGTTGTGTCATATTCGTTCGTATTGCTTGTTGCTACTTACATTATATTCCGTGGCGAACGGAGAGCCGATTATTCCTTAGGTTTTTTTGAAAGTTTATTAACTTGGTGTACCTCCTATACACGTAAGATGGGAGGAAAATTTTTTATCTTGATTTTCCCATATTGTGGGGTATTGTTTAATAGGTATTTTAAAACCATTTTGGTTACGCGAATACATTTTTTCGATTTTAGGTTCTGTTTGCGAAATATTAAAGAATTAAACTTTTTCGTCGTCATTTCTCTAAAACCTAAATTGCTAACTGTACCTACAAATATGAAAAAAATCACGAATGTAGTTTCAACCATGAACTTTCTAGAAACTTATAACGTTTAAGTTAGCTTATTTAGTTTCGGAGAAATTGTCGCTCAAACAAGTGATGCGGTTTACCAAACATAACTACTTGATTACCACCCTTAGTAAAGAATCTTTATTGTTTAACTGTTCTACAAAGAAAAAAAAGTAAGGCCTTTTCATCTATTATAAATGATATATACAGCGTCAGCAACTGGTAATCATGCTGTACGGGACGCTGCAGTGCCTGGGACATTGTTAGATTAGGATTTGCCCAGCACCTTTTTTTTCACGGTGGGGGATACTCTCGACCCCAGGAAGTAGAGGCCCATCCCTTCCTCCAAACTAAAAGATCTAAGGACAAACACAAACATTTACATCTAGCCGACATCGGGCCTCAGACTCACGATCCCCCCAGATTCCCTTCCGGTGGGCAACAGATCCGTTGAGGTCTCTAGCCTCAGTCTAAGGCCGAAGATCTCCCGGTGTCTGTTGCCCAGTCCTCCCTCACTATTTACACGAATCCGGGGGAAAGTGGGCCACAACTCCTAATTCCACCCGGAAACCTCCAAAAGGGCGACCGTGCAAGTCGTGCAAGACCGTGCAAGACAGGCCAATCCTTGCTCTTCTGAAATGACCTCCCGAACCTCGAAACCTTCTCCATCACTAAATATCTACATTATACAGCCTTTAACCAAACTAGGGCTCCAGGCCCAGGCCGGTCCCCAGACAGGCCACGCCTTGCCCTTCTGTAAGGACCCGTCCAGCGCCTAAAGCCCTCCATCCGTTATAATCAATCCTATATACACTATAAACAACTCTGAACGGAACCGGCCCTCAATTCCGATCCCGCGCAACGAGACATCCTTGTTTGCGTTATCCACTGCCCTCTCTGCTAATCAAAGGGGTGCTTGGAGAGGCGCTATCCCATTATTTACAAAAATATAAAACTTATATAAACTAAGGACAATATTAATAAATAAATGTAGATACTAAATAGATAACATATTGCAAATTATAAACATACTTATTATATTATATACATATGTATATAAATAAACTTACCTATACCCCATTACCCCCTTACTGTTACTGTCCGCGCCAGCATATATGCATCGCAACACCCATTTGGAGGTATACGATACACCAGAACCCCCTATCCGCAATCAGGGGACGCGCCACGTCGGAGTCCACCTCTCCACCCACTGGGACAACCCAGCAGGTCCGTGGAGGCTTGCCCAGCACCTATACCATCCTCCCAGCTTAGTTAGCTATTATTCAGAGGAAAGAACAGTTCAATACGTCTGAAGCTAAGCTGCGGGTTTTCTCACGATGTTTCCTTCACTGTTAAGGCACGTGTTAAGTGTGCACATTTTTCAAGAAAGAAAAAAAATCCATAGTTGCACTGCCTGTATCGAACCCACGACCTTCGGATTGAAAGTCGGGGGTACATAACACTCGGCCAACACGGCTCTTTGACACTAATAGTAGAGGAAAGATTTGATTGTTTGTTTGTATGCATTAAATAGGCTCCGAAACTACTGGACCGATTTGAAAACTCTTTCACCATTAGAATGCTACATTATCCCTGAGAAACATCATCATTTCAGCCGTAAAACGTCCACTGCTGAACAAAGGCCTCCCGCATGGATCTCCATGAGGGGTAGTTGCCATACTCACCACGCTTGGCAGGCGGGTTGGCGAGCGCAGTTCGGGATGTTGATACATAGAAAGACGCTGCTGCCCATCTTCCGGAGGTATCCCTTAGCAGGCTCTTACTGCATTCACGGGCATGAGAGGAGAGTAACATAGGCTTCATTTAATTCCCGTATTCGCATGTGAACGGGAACTACGCGGGTGAAACCGCGGAGTGCGGCTAGTACATATTACATAGTGTTAAGTAGGTGTACAAGCTTATACAGTCTGTGTACATTAAATAAATAAAAAACTTTACAATAACAACAATGTATTTATTTATTTAATTCTTTATTACAAATATACAAAATACAACAACAACACACAAAATAAAAGTCTTTCCTTTTTATAATATTAGTACAGATATAAAAACACCTTGTACTCTGCTTTGCCTTTGTAGCTTGGTGCTGCGTGAATTCTACTTTCTACAGCATTTTTAATTTTTTAAGCTTTACCTGTGACAAAAACAGACTTTATCACAATAACTATCAGCTTTTTTTCAAAGGTTTCTTTCTTTCTAAAGTTTCATTTAACATTGTTGTAAGTCTTGTACAGTTTTTACTGTAGGTACCAATGGCTGACTCTGTTTCCATGTTAGGCCTTGAAGAGTTAACATTGTAAGCAAGTACCATTGTACACCTATTTCTTTGTTATTTTGAGTTCATGCGTTACACTTCTAATGTAAAGATCACGATGCATCCGATATGTATGAGTTTAGATAATATATTATTATGTTACCCTTAAAAGGAGCGTACTGGAATGTAACAAGAGGTAAGGCAAAAACTCGCGTGTCATCTGAAGTGAACAGATTCAATTATTTTTTTTACTAACTTGTGACGCGTCAATAAGGTCCATGCGGCCGCACAGAATAGAGTATTTTTTGATTCTTGATTCGTAAAGAAATTATTGATATATAGAGTATGTGAATCATCACAACATTGGTAAGGAATGTTTGTTTATTTTTTTTGTTTTCGGTTTTTCCGGTCCTATTTATGTTTTCCGGCGATAAAAGAGTTTCTTATGAAAAATTATATCAGACCGTATAAAATAAAGCATATATTAGGCAAGCTGCGCCACGGGCCCGTAGACCTGTTGTTAGTTGGTGTATGGTATGTTTTATAAGTCTACCAAAACATATTAACAGGAATTAATTTAGTTTTCAGTTTAATGTTTCCGGTATGTTTGGAAAACTTATATATCTCCAATTAGGCGGCGGGATCGAACGAGCTACTTCCTGCATCCCACCAAACACAATTAAATGATTTTTCACAAAACCTTTGGTTTATTAATGTAAACTGGTGTTACTATACTAAGAAAACAAGTAAATGTTCATAATACTAAAGACAACAATAATTTAATCAGTTGTTACAAATTCACCAAAACCAAACAGGGTACCCTACCCTGCATGGTGCCTGAACACATAGATTTCAATTTAATTCTTTATTGCAAACATGATTCAATGATAAGTGATATGTTTACCAAGGATGGTATGCATAGGTGCTGGGCAAGTCTATTCCATCTAATATTCCAGGCACTTAAAGTCCCGTACAGCATAAATACCAGTTGCTGGCGCTTTAAAAATAATCTATAATAGACGTGAAAGGCCTCACAGATCAAAACCCATGAGACGATTTCCAGAATCCCAAAAACAGACAGGTACCAAAACTCAGGTAGTACTTATCTCAATATGTGAGCAAGCACTAAAGCCTTGCAGGGTGCCGGGCTCCCCTCCAGCCGCCCGGTCCGCAAACGCGTCGCGACACTCGCCCCGAATACATGTGCCGAGTTCACCTTACCACGTCACACCAGCAGCAGATAATTTAACATCATGGCTTCGGGTAAGTGAAAAATCTCTAACATTTTTCGCGGTTCATTCTCACCTTCCATATTTAAAATCGCTTCACACGTTTTTATGTAGCGGCGCGGTTGTTTGATTTCCGAAATTTCAAGGAGTTTTGGCGCGGTTTTTGTTGCAATGATATTTTATTACGCGCGCTGCTCTAAATGGAAACGGACTCACTTTCTCTGTACCTGTCGTCGTTCGTCAAGTACGAGTAATTGCACACACCGGGTCAAGTTTATCTGACTGTCATCGTTGCTGTGAGAGTTGAAAGTTTTGAAATGGTCGCGGTTTGGTGGAATTATTGCATTTTGGGACCTATTTGGGAAATGGGAATGAGTATGTACAACGTATTTTTGTGAAGCACACATTTTGTGTTGGATTGAATTATTCTTCAATTAAATAAGTTTATGGTATAATTTATAAATGAACTCTTAAGTACCTAAGTATATTATTAATAGGGATACAATTTTGGTACTAACGATAGTAGAAAACAACCTACCTAACAAAAATATTGTTCTTGTATTTGTAAACAAAATTATGAAGTTCTTAAGTATGTTTTTCATAGCACCATATGTTTACGTGCGTATGGTGATGGAGTATCTCTGAAAAGCTGCATTTAAAAATTTAAATGATTAATATATAAGTTAAGGTTGAAAAAAAAATTGAAAAAGCGTTTAAAGCCGTTTGACGACCATGTTGTAGAGGTTGAAAAAAAATATCTCCGACATCTAGTATTGGCGCCGGCAGCCATGTTAAAAATATTTCATACAAAATAGAGTAAGTATATAAAAGGCGTACGCAAAATATCTGAATTAGCAACAGGCTGATTTGACCTAGGTCAGGAGAAGTATTAGTATAGTTTATCGATAGTGTATCGTTTGTAAGTAAACGATACCCTTCAAGTTTAATAAAGGCTTTAAAAACATAAAATCAGTAAAACCTACTCTAAATAAAAAACAAGAAAATACAAGTTAAAGAGGTACATTCCAATAAATTTACATTATAAACTTAACGGTACCTAAGATCTTATCTTATTTACAGACCTCAATTTAAAGAACTAACTATTGATGAAATATTAATTTAGCCTTTTCGTAAACAATGTCTTGGTTAATTAAGAATTAGGTTTAGGTATAATTAAAATATTATTAAAGAGCACGAATTGTTGTGGTTTAAGGCACGTCTACCGTTTAATGACATGTAACATGTACAGTCAGCGTGAAATTGATATGAGCGTCTAGAGTAGTCAAAATGATCTGATAAACATAAATAAATAAATAAATAAATAAACATAAAAGCAATTTGATATACGCAGTTCGAATCATCATATTGTTGCAAGCACCTAAGGTGTTAAAAATATCTTATTACTCATTGTTTCATATTTATATGAGAAGTCAGGGTGTTCAATATTATCTTAGTAAATAAAGCTCTCAAAGTTATCTGTGCATAAAATCAACCTTTAACAAATTATAATAATAACAAAATTCATATATTTCCATAGTGCATTTAATAAAAACAAAATAAAACTAATAACTTATTAATAAAATGCCTTAAATTTAAATAAAATGCCTCTTATTGCTAGAACCAACGTAGGTAACATACTCTCTAAGGTTTTGATATACAGGGTGAGTTTTTTTTAGGGCCACTGAGGGCAAGTCTGAAACCGTGAGAGTTATTGAAAAGCCATATTAGGAGTTACGTGCTCGATTTTGATATGATGATTCGAACTGCGTATATCAAATTGCTTTTATGTTTTTCAGATCATTTTGACTACTCTAGAGGCTCATATCAATTTGACGCTGACTGTACCTAACTACTAATTAGATTTCGTAATAAATACATACAGGAAACGTACCTAATTAGTACCTAATATTATTTATAAACTAGAAACCGACTTTATTCACCGTGATGACGATAAGGTATATAGAGAGGCAACATTCTACCGCCGGCACCGCCGCGGAGTGCCGGTAGCAGAATGTGCCCTCTCTAGCCCGTGGATGCAATAAGAATGGCAAGAGATACCTCCGGAAGATGGGCAGCGTTTTTCCGTTACACGATATTTTAACATACTGCGCTCGCCAACACGCCTGCCAAGCGTGGCGAGTTTGGAATAATAAATAAATAAATATTTTTTGTTCAATTTGATTATTTTATAGTTGTTGACGACCTCTGTGGCGCAGCGGGCGAAGGTCCTCCTGCGCCGCAAGAGGTTGCGGGTTCGATTCCTGCCTCGGGCTAAATATCTGTACGATCTGGAGATTGTTCAAGGTGTTCTGGATGTTTTTCAATATCTAATAAAAAATATCTATCTATCTAGTATAGTGTATTAATTATATCGGTATATCATCTAGTACCCATAACACAAGTTCTGCTTAGCTTGTGGCCAGATGACGCTGTGTGAATTGTCCAGCATTATTTATTTATTTAGTTCATAATATTGTTTAAATTATTGTTATTGTTTAAGTTTCGCCGTGGGGTGCCGGCAGTAGAATGTTATCCCTCCTCTCCTACCCGTGGATGCAGTAAGAGCCTGCTAAGGGACACCTCCGGAAGATGGGCAGCAGCGTCCTTCCGTATATCAACATCCCGTACTGCGCTCA
The DNA here is from genome assembly GCA_963082625.1 of Pasiphila rectangulata. Classification (NCBI taxonomy): domain Eukaryota; kingdom Metazoa; phylum Arthropoda; class Insecta; order Lepidoptera; family Geometridae; genus Pasiphila; species Pasiphila rectangulata. The sequence goes on along the minus strand of OY720236.1, from coordinate 19,854,488 downwards.
CCAACCCGCCTGCCAAGCGTGGTGAGTATGGCAACTACCCCTCATGGAGATCTATGAGGGAGGCCTTAGTTCAGTAGTGGACGTTTTACGGCTGAAATGATGATGATGATGATTGTTTAAGTTCCAGTTCTATCCAACGCTCCACAATTTTTCGGTGACTGATGTACGCTACCTACATCAGAGGGTAACCTATCACTTCGCTCCTGTGAGCTGCGGCACTGTGAAACGTCAATTCGTATTTGTGACATTTGATTGCCCTAATGCACACGTGCGTGACGGTACTCGTTAGGCTATCATCATTCCAGCCGTAAAACGTCCACTACTGAACACAGGCCTCCCTCATGATCTCCATGAGGGGTAGTTGCCATACTCAGCACGCTTGGCAGGCGGCAGGGTGATTACGTATCTCGCGACAGGTTTTGCAACAGTCAATTGACAGCAATATTGCCGTCAAATGTCAATTCCTTGCTGTTCTCTAATACAAAATTGACATTTGACAGCAAAATTGCTGTCAATTGCCTGTTGCAAAACCTGTTGCGAGATACGTAATCACCTACATTTTTCTAAAATTTTAATAAAATATATATAAAAAATATTAAATAACTTGACACTGGCGGAATCGTGTAAAACCAAACACAAAAAGCCATAAAATAAAAAGACAAGACAAGAGATACGTAATCACCCTGCGGGTTTGTTAGCGCAGTAGGTATGGGATGTTGATACACGGAAAAATGCTGCTGCCCATCTTCCGGAGGTATCCCTTGGCTCTTACTGCATCCATGGGCATGAGAGGAGGCGTAGGTACAATTCTACCGCCGGCACCCCACGGTGTACTAGGCTAATGCGGTACCAAGTCATTTGATGTGACAAGTTTGGATTTTTGCGGTCAGCTGCTTCAAATAAATAAAAGACGACGCTACTGGAGTGCTGGTTGATAAATAATATTGACTGTCGGCTTACCACAATGTAATTAATAGGGGCACAATGTAATTAATAGGGGCACAATGTAATTAATAGGGGCACAATGTAATTAATAGGGGCAGGTAGAAACCGGATGTGGGTTACTAAAATTAATATTTAACATCATCAACACAGCCATATAGGACGTCCACTGCTAGACAGACATGGTACTAATGGACCATGAGCTTATTGCCACACTCGCCACGCTTGGCAGGCGGGTTGACGAGCGCAATATTATAGGGTAAAGACACGGAAAGACGCTGCTGCCCGTCTTCCGAAGGTATGCCTTAGCAGATTCTTACTTCATCCACGGGTAAAAGGGGAGATAATTAATTGTTATACATTGAAAAATACCCGTTCTGCGCTCGCCATACCGCCTGCCAAGCGTGGTGAGTATGGCAACAACCCCTCATGATCACTACTTATACTTATATATATATATATATGTATATGTATATATAGTATGTTTGTCACCTCTTCACGCAAAAACTACCCCTCGGATCGAGTTGAAAGTTTGTACACGTATAGATGTTGACCAGGACTAACACAAAGGCTACTTATCCGGGTACAACGCAAGCGAAGCGGCGGGCACAGCCTAGTTATTTAAAACGCGATAAAATCCTATCAAACCTATTACTATTAAGCAAAATTCTACTTTCGCCCAGGGCACTTATGCCCCTAGCGCTGACTTGGTTGCGACTGCGAAATCGTCAGTAGTCCCCGAGAACATTCCAAATCTGGCAACAACACGTACAATACTTGTACCAGATGGATTAACAGTTTATGGAACCGCATTCCGAGTATCCCCGCGGCACAGTTTCATAAAGTCCTCGGTGAGACGTAAGAAGTTCGGGCTCGAAACTACGGGACGAATATTGTAACAAGACATCGGGGCCGTCCAAAGAGTAGAATAAATAAGGGGTCTCCACGAGCGAGCGAATCGCGGCGATGTTATCGTCGTGCTATGTATTTCTATAGAGCGGACTCGTCGCGATTCTCTCGCTCGTGGAGACGGCCTCTAAGAGAGCTAGGTATATAGAAATACGTGGCACGACGATAACATCGCCGCGATTCCCTCGCTCGTGGAGACGGCCCCTAAGATTTAAGTAATTTATTTAAGTAATTTACGCGATAATTAGCCGGTAATATGTATGTTAATAATAAATTTGTGTAGAGTAAATGTTGTGATCGCGAAATTTAAAAATAAAAACGGGCAAGAGCGAGTTGGACTCGCGCACCGAGGGATCCGTGCCATCATACAATATAATATGAGAGTAGCCCTAAAATACAAAAAAATTCAGCATTTAAAAAAAAAAATTTTGAATTGATATTTTATGTTTTGAATTATTCATGTTAACTTCAAATTGGTTGGTTTACGCGATTGGGAATTATAACAAAATAGAAAAAAAAATCCTTAAAACTGCGGTTGGTTTTTACATAATTATCAATAGTTACATAATTATCGGTAATTATGTAAAAACCAACCATCATTTTGAAAAGGGTGAAGTATAGCTAACACTTATAATAACAGAAAATGTAATTACATTTTTCTTTTAATCGCAGTTTTAAGGATTTTACTGGTTTGAAAAAAGGACTGCACAGCTGATCCTGTTTTTTATGGAGATTGGAGAGATCTTTATGAGGGGTAGTTGCCATACTCACCACGCTTGGCAGGCGGGTTGGCGAGCGCAGTACGGTATGTTGATACACGGAAAGACGTTGCTGTCGATCTCCCGGAGGTATCCCTTAGCTGGCTATTTCTTCATCTACGGGCATGAAAGGAGGGGTAACATTCTACTGCCGGGGACCCCACGGCAGATAATGAATGTTAAGTTCTAATGCGTGCCTACGCAAGTAGCCTTACTCGTACATTGATGCTTAAAATATGCCTAGAAAATAAATTAACAGGTTAAAACATGTTCCCTATCTGGACAGGCGCACCCTGCAAAACTAAATTAGCTAAGCCCCAAGTTGGTAGGTAAATTCATCGTTTAAATCAGTTTACCTTCGCGTAATTTAAAACAAAATCCTAATAGCGCATGCATGTAATTAATTATGTATTTGGGCTCAGCGCTGGTTCGGGGAGTAATCCGAGCGTCAATTAGCGTCTTTACTTTGTAGCAATAGGTGCTACAAAGTAAAGACGCTAATTGACGCTATGGCAAACTTGGTGGAATTAATCTCTAAATTAAAAAAATAACTGTGGATCTTCAGGCGTTACTTTGCGGAAATCCACACTGAAAAAAAAATGTTTGCAGCTATCAAGGAACTTGTTTATATACGAGCACATAAAGTAATACGATTATGGCAATAAAGTTATGTTGAATAAGCAACAGACAAGTTGTCTTGATGATATAAAACAAAGTAATTGTCAATACAATCAAGTTTGGTTAACATGCCAATGGTTTATGTTGATTGAATTTACAACGAACGTGGTAATGGTTATCAAGTATTTTAGTAGTTTCAGTAATGTATAATGCTTAATTTTATAAGGTAAAGTTATATATAATATAATATAGCGGGTGTGAGCGGGATTTCGTCAAATGAGAGGGCGTGAAGATGGATAAAGAACATTTATTGAAATTTAACTGTATAAATAATAAATGATTTAATTAAAAAAAAAACAAATTTTACTACTCACTACAGAGGGTGTCTCAGCTTTCAATACGCTAGTTCAAACAAGGGATGAGAGCTAGGTACCTAGCTTCATCACCACTTCAAAACTTTGTAGGTTGTACCTATACATATGTGCAAATTACAAAAAGTTGGACCCGAGACCTAAGTAAATGGGTGAAACACTTCGATAGCGCGTTCTAATTTTTCTAGTTGCGACATCTAGTTCTGTTAAATGTAAACACTTCGATCTAAGAGTGTTATTTTGTGATTCTACAATCAATGGACCTGATTGATTACTGTGTATTGGTAACTTGATTAATTTGATTCTGTTCGATACTCGAATCAAATATTTGTATGTTTACATTTACAATAAAACCATGTTTACAATAACATAATCATGATATCTTAATTCCTTTTATGAAGTGAATGTTATAGAAAAGTTGATCATTTCACCTTTATTGTGACAATAAATAGTGATTAATGTATTATAAGTTTTTGATTGATTCATTCTTTTTTTTTCTATCAAGCAAAATGTCATGCTTGATTGGCTGGATTTTTTTCAGTGCATGACAATAAAATGCAATGAAAATATTTAGTTTTAATTCCGCTTATGCTGAGATGCAGGAGCACCGCCCTCCCGCCCGCTAATTATGCACATGCAGGGAGAACTAGTTTGTCAGTGCAGCATGCATACCCAAGCCTATACGACGACACGTGTTTCGCCTCTCCGCGAGGCAGCATCAGGTGAGACGCTGAGGTATTGACTGGTCGGCAGCTGGAACGAAAAAAACATCGATGTTTTTAGTTTTAGCCCTTAAAAGTCTATCTAGAGGTAGATACCTGTCTATCTTATGCCTCTTTTAGACATTTTACTCGGACTTTTTGTGATTTTATTACTTACTTGATATTATTTTCATTTAAAACTGTCAAAAATGTGTACTCACTCCAAAGCGTCGCGTCTTTCTGAAATACCTACTTCATCATCATCACCATCTCAGGGGTAGAATTGCTGTCCACGTCCTCTGCTGGTCATTAGCCTCACTTAAGGACCTCCAAGATCATGAGGGGGTTGTTGACATACTCGCCACGCTTGGCAGGCGGGTTGGCGAGCGCAATACGGATTACGTAGTATTGATACACGGAAAGACGCTGCTGCCCCTCTTCCGAAATACTATCCGTGTATCAACATCCCATACTGCGCTCACCAACCCGCCTGCCAAGCGTGGTGAGTATGGCAACTACCCCTCATGGAGATTCATGAGGGAGGCCTGTGTTCATCAGTGGACGTTTTATGGCTGCAATGATGATGATGATGAACCTTCAAATTAGTGTGTCAGGTAAACCTGATACGCTGATTTATATTTTCGAGATTTTTTATGAAATTTGGTGTTGCCACCTAAGAAAAGGCATAACGCAGATGTAACGAGGTAAAGCCATTGTACTTCTACAAATTGTCAGCCACTTATCGATGTTTTAAGAATATCTTATTGATCACACAACATAATGTACAGTGCAAAAACATATTTATATGGTAGGTGAGTATCATTACAATTATAGGTAACGACTACTTACATTCTATAAAAAAATAAATAATGAGACGTTTTCAGTAAAAAAGCAAAAAATATTTACAACTAAACCTAACAGATAGGGTGGTAAGCGGAGAAAGCATTATTGCCGTCATTGTCAAATTGTGTTTCCCATCAGTAAAAGAAAACTAACGCCATCTAAAGTTTCGAGGGAACTATTTTTGAAGTTTTTACTTTTTAATGAAAACGCCTCACTAAGCGAATATAAAAAAAAATATAGATGTAAAAACCTAACTAAACAATTAAGATTTTCTTACGCTCTTTGATCCTTTTACTAATGATACCCATAGTGTGCCTTGGCTTTAAGATAAGTTAATTGGTCTGTATTGTAAAGTTTCTTCCCGATTGTAGGTCTCAGGTTAGCTCCAAGTTTTTGTACAGAACATTGATGTTTTATTCTCCACAGGTGGACTCCAAGCACGAAGAGAGTTCCGGCTGATTGGGTACGTCAAAGATTATCTTATTGGCTTGGTTATGCGCAAAGAGAGGAAGTCTACTGGAAATGATATTGTTTTGGTGAAATGGTTTGCCCGAATTTTAAATGGTGATTGTATGATTTACTCTTGGTTGTGATATTTATTATGTTATTTGGTCTATGTACTAACCTCTGTCTGTGTTGATTTTGGTCGTCTGAGCTTTAACTTTTTAACCTTTGTTTAACCTTTGATTGAATTATGGTAGTGTGGTTGCAATAATATAAACGGGATAATAACCATGATTTGAATATATTTGAGTTCTCCGATAGATTCAGATTCAGATTAACACAAGACACAGACAACATAAGATACGCTTATAATGTATTTTAATTTTGTATACAGCTTCTTTTGTAATCCCATTGTATCAGTTTGTCTCATTGGTAGGTATTATTGTTATCTCTGGTAAGGGTAGGTAGGTATTTTACTGGAATGTCTGCTTTGTGGTAATGGCAACATACCTACTTATTAGTCTTATATATCGATTATAGGTTAAGTATTTAAACTATCATGGTTATGCAATTTTTACGGAATATTTATCTACCACGATTTGAGTCTTTTTGAGATACCCGTTATTTCGACGCAGTTTCACACATCATGGTCACGGTTCATCCGGGAAACTTAGAAAGACTCAAATCACAGTAAAAGTCCCGTAGATATTGCATATAATATTATACGTTTACACAGCATCAGCAACTTGTATTCGTATTACATGCTGTACAGGATGTCAAGTGCTTGGGGCTTTGTTAGATGGATAAGGCTTGACCAGCATTATACTCTTAGCTTAGTCGGCTTAGTTCAGAGGAATGAACTTGTCAGTACGACTGAAGCTGATTAAGCCACGGGTTTCCTCACGAAGTTAAACTTCGCCGTTAACGCTCTTGTTAAAATGTGCACGTACATTTTAACGGGACTTTTAACTCGCAGATAGCCGATGTTTTAAAGAGCAGTTTAGGATTTTAATATTTGATCAAAATATTTAATTCCTCACAAACACTAAGGCAGCAGCTTGTTATAAAATTACGATAACATGTTCATACAAAACCACAACGCTTATAAATTTTAGGTACATTTCTCACCTATTCTTCAGACAAAGTTACTGTGTACAAAATTAAAACAAACTGTAACACTCCAGGTCTGTGGTGCATTTTTTTGTGACAGAATCGTCAACAATCCACAACGGATAACAGATAACAACTCTGTATAAAGTCCACAAGAAAAAACTTGAGGTAAAATCAAATACCTACGCTTCGATAGCGCGTTCTAGGAATTGACAAATTTAAGGGCATCCATCTGTTGCCTTTTCGTAGGACCTTTTGGCTGCTTTTACCATAATATTCATTATACATTAAACTTACCGCCCGCCAAGAACGTTATTGAACATTCTTATTTGCCTCAGACAACGCCTTGGATCTCGCGATAAGTGATTTAAGCTTGATTTAAGTCGGTCGAGATTTGATCTCATACTCATTACTGACATACATATATATACGAGTAGGCATATTCCATCATACAGGCAACAAGTATTTTCTAAAAAAATATACACCGACTTTATACAATGTAACCGGGCATTGATCGCGTAACTTACCAATATTAATGACCAACGTTTGGACAGGATCATTGCGAACCGTCTCGAATGCAGGTTTGATGACTTCCCTTCCAGCCTCCCGAACAAGTCGCGTTCCGGTAAGGCAAAGAGAACCATAGACCGGTTCTCTATTTTGTCTCCGAAATTTTATTTCCCTAATATAGTAATGCATAAAATTTATTTCTTATAATCATCGATTCGCCGTGGGGTGCCGGCAGTAGAATGATACCCCTCCTCTCATGCCCATGGATGCAGTAAGACCCTGCTAAGGGATACCTCCGGAAGATGGGCAGCAGCGTCTATCCGTGTATCAACATCCCATACTGCGCTCACCAACCCGCCTGCCAAGCGTGGTGAGTATGGCAACTACCCCTCATGGAGATCCATGAGGGAGGCCTGTGTTCATCAGTGGACGTTTTATGGTTGAAATGATGAATCATCGATTGCCCAAATAATCACAATCTATAATATAACGATCCCTAATATAGTTTCTACTAAAACCGTTATCCATAACGATTACAATCCAATAAGTAAAGAAACCCATAATTATTAACCCATAAACATTATTCGTGCGCCATATTATTTATGCGCCGTGGGGTGCCGGCAGTAGAATGTCACCCCTCCTCTCCTGCCCATGGATGCAGTAAGAGTCTGCTAAGGGATACCTCCGGAAGATGGGCAGCAGCGTCTTTCCGTGTAAGAACATCCTGAACTGCGCTCAACAACCCGCCTGCCAAGCGTGGTGAGTATGGCAACAACCCCTCATGCACTTGGATCTCTAAGTCAATGAGGGAGGCCTATGTCCAGCAGTGGATGTCTTACGGCTGTAATGATGGATGATGATGAAGCATTATTCTCATAATTATTTATTTTAATAATTTTCATGTTTCATAATATCTTGCCGCTATGTCTCGCGTTTGTGGACTAAAAGAAAGCTTTCGATTCGATCGAAACATGGGCGGAGCTTGAGACTCTCCAACGATGCCGTATTGACTATCGGTACATAGAAGTGTTTGTCCGAGTACAATAACAGAGCTCGAAGGCGGATTCCCTTAAAAAGAGGCGTAATATAACAACTGTTTACGACTGCTTTGAAAGATGCCTTCAAGCTCCTGGAATGGAAAGGACTGGCTTCAATATTAACGGCAAATACATCATTAACCTTCGGTTTGCCGTCAATATGAGGTCATGGCAAAATCAAGCCTGAAGACGAACATCTTCAATCAGTGTGTGTGTATCTCACTATTGGCCTTATGAATAAGATAAGAGTTGCTAGTCGAGAGGGCTATGCTCGGGGTTTATTCTCTAACTAAGGGATCGAATCAGAATAGAGGAGATACGAGAACTCGGGTCACCGACATAGCCAGACGGATTAGCACGATGGGGCCGGAAAGTTCTCGAATGGAGGCCACGGACCGGCAAGCGCAGTGTAGGACGTCCACCTACAGGATGGACAGACGACTTGGATGGAACCGCAGGTCGGCGGTGGCGTCCTACGGTTAATATAATGATGATGATGATATGACGACAGGATTGCACCAACCATGGGAAGACAGTAAGTCTTCCTGATGCCACCGAAAGATCGTTATCTTGATCGTTAAATCGTTATATTAAATGGTAAGACCCTTACCGTAATACGAGACTACGCCGTTTTGTTTCCACATGAAATGAGTGAGCACGCTCAATTGAAATCAGTGTACCTCTGTCGAATAATAATTATAGTCCATATAAAAAAACAGGAGCTTAGCTAATTAATTCATACTTTCCCTGAAAAAAGGCATTTTTTAAATATATAAGTTAATCATTAATTAATTTAGTAGTAGTAGAACATTTTGTGCAAGGTTCATCCGGGGAAGTACTAACACCATATCTATTTCTGCCGCCAAGCATTAATGTCTTCATTTTTGTGTTCCGGTTTGAAGGGCAAGGGGGCCGGTGAAATCACGAGCACATGAGACCTTACAACTCTGTCTCAGGGTGACGGGCGCATTGCAGTGCAGCGTTGGTCACGTGTTTAGTGAACGTGATCACCGCGGCATTGCAATTGTTATAGGTAGAGGTTACCGCTTAACATCAGGTGGGACTTCGGCTTGTCTCGTCATTTAGTAGTATAAAAAAAAGAAAAAAAATTAGGCGTGACTTTTTGGATTCCATTATAATATTATTATAATATTTAAATGAACAACAAATATATGGTACCTACCACATCTACCTAAATCAGCTAATCTAATGAGCGCTTGAAAAACAAGCAAAAAGAATTCGACACATGATTAGCTTCTCTAAAACCTTCAAGAGACATCGTCTCCCCGTTCCTCACGGAATACTAAAAACCAGAAAGATGCAATGGATGCCCAGCAACGAACATCACCACTGCTGCCTGGACGTGTTGCCTCTTCGACCGCCTAACAGGAAGTAGGTAATAAGTGCTGTCTTTTTGTTTTTTCGGATTTAATAATATATATTTGTTATTCATTTAGATATTGTTCGAATTTGGAAGGTAATCTACTCATATTAAATTATTTAATTCTACTATATCATTTCAAATTCTTCCTTGAATTTCTAAGTAAAAAAAGTATATGGTAAAACTTTTTGAAAAAGTTTTACATGCATTAACCTTAAATTAACCAACTTATTTTTAAAGACGGTGAAACACGTTACTGATTATGGAGACTAGTGGTAGGTATGTAGGCCAAGTCGAGATTAGCGAAAATTATCTAACTAAATGTATACCTATGTCTAGGGACATGCCATGTGTAAAGTATGCATGAATTGCGGGTTTGACGACTTCGGTCTAAAGTGAAAAATGACAAGGTATAGTCCACTTGTATAAAAATGTCAATGTGTAAAAATGCCAACAATAAATTTTGTTAATGTAGAAAAGTGCCAAAGTATTATATTTGTCTTTGTGTAAAAATGTCGAAGTATATAGCATACAAAGCTGAATACGAGTTTGACGACTTTGGTCTAAAATGAAAAATGACGAAGTATAATAATGCCAACAATCACAAAATAAAAATGTCCACATGAACAAATGACAAAGTAGAAAAATGGTCACGGATTTTCACTATCCGGGCATGTTGTCAACCATGTGTCAAAGCAATGCGTTACCAATTTGTCAAGGAGTAATTACAGAGCGGAGGTACCTACGTCAGCGCAGGAAAGTCGTAGACCGTTGTAGTAGAAAGATAATGAGGATCGCGTGCTTAATTGTAATTACGTACCCAAAGCTCAACTTAAAGTGAAGATTAAATTAATATTTTCCGTCTAGCAACATGTGGGCGGGCTATCATCATTTCAGCCATAAAACGTCCACTGATGAACACAGGCCTCCCTCATGGATCTCTATGAGGGGTAGTTGCCATACACACCACGCTTGGCAGGCGGGTTGGTGAGGCGCAGTATGGGATGTTGATACACGGATAGACGCTACTGCCCATCTTCCGGAGGTGTCCCTTAGCAGGCTCTTACTGCATCCACGGGTACCTACCCGTGGAGCAGTAGGAGAGGAGGGGTAACATTCTACTGCCGGCACCCCACGGCATGGGCAGGCTATTCTGCTAGGAAAATATTAATATATTATTGATAGCTAGTTCACTATGCGCCAGTTTTCCGCGCTCTGTTTTGCCACGGACGATTAAGTTGCGTTTTTATTCCCTCGGAGCTTCGACATGGTATCCTTCAAAAGGCAGGTATTTTTTCCTCAATAGCCGGCAGCGCATCAGTCTCGCCTCTGGTGATGCAGATGTCCATGGGCGACTTTCCATCTTTCAGTTTAGAACATAAAAATAAATTTATCGAAATTACTTTATGTAGGTGCTTATAATATGTATACACATTATGATAATTAATGTATGTTGCCTCATAAAAAAATATCTACCTATTTATTTATTTAAACAAAATCCACAATCTAACATTATCCTAAATTACATATATATCCTACGACCAATAATTTATTAAATTATTAATTAATAATTATTTATTAATTATTACATATACTTAGTATAAAAATATTGTTATTATGTTTGTCACCGCATATCTTTGAAACTATTACATTATTTACTACAACTTCACTATATATTCTAAGATATATGTGTATGAGGCACTTGTGCAAGGTCTGCGTATGTTTTTGGCGCCGCGGCCTCGACTCACCTTGGCCGGCCTTATACGTGGAATGACTCAGACATGTGTACTTAGAATACCCTACTTATTGCTGACAGCGTCCAGCGAATACCAGTTGCTGATGCTGTATGATGATGATGATGGCTTAGAAGATCATGTATTCGAAGCCAATTTGGCCAACGGCGAATTAATTCTAATTTACAGATAAAACGGAAGAGCATCGTTGAGAGCACGTTCGCAGTGGACAGCGCTTTTATGTTTTTTTCCAAATGAAACCTTAACTTAAACAAGGATTTAGCTAATTAAGTGCTTTTATTTTCAGCGATGTTTACGGAAGATGTTAAAAGCAACCCACTCAAGCGGAGAAATCTCCCACCAATATGCCTAACTTAGATTCCGACCGGGAGGACGATGGCCGTAAGTTGACTTGACTCCCCCCCTATGTTTTGAAGATGGCAATTTGTACAGTACAAACAGTGACAGTAGGCAACTGTTTGTGCGAGTAGTAATTGTAATAGTAGAACTTTTTGTAAGCAGTTCATCCGGGGAAGTACTACCAGCATACCTATTTCTGCCGCGAAGCAGTAATGTCTGCATTTCTGTGTTACGATTTGAAGGGTAAGGGCACCGGTGATATTACGGGCACAAGAGACATTACAACTCTATGTCTCAGCGTTAGTTACGTGCTTAGTGATTGTGATCACTGCGGTATCTCTGTTTTAATAGGTAAAGAGGTTACCGCGTAATATCAGGTTGGCCTTCGGCTTGTCTCGTCTTTTAAGTTCAGTATAAATCAGGAGGTCAAAGATATAATGTGATTTCAGCGACTCCACCCGTTTCACGGACAGAGCCAGCCAACTCCGAATCTCCAGATTTGCTCGAGATAGAAGAAAAGCTTGAAGATGTTATAACGACTGAAAATAAAACTGCATTGTTCGAATGCAAGGTAGTTATGGATCATAATCCAACGTGCACGTGGCACAAAAACGGTATTCAATTAAAAAATGATCTACGGACGTCTATTAGTTCTGATGGTCCCTGGCAACGTCTCGAAATAAAAAACATCCAACTTTGTGATCAAGGCGTGTACACGATCGATGTCAGTAACAACGACAGATACGTATCCGTCAAAGCCCACCTATATGTTGCACCGGCTCTCATTAACAACGGCGTTTACTACCACACCTTGATGTACATTTGCTGTGCATCAGAAATAGTGCGGCACATAAACAATACAAAGGTGATCCAAGGAGAGACCATTAATATGATAGCTAAATTTAGATCTGAATCTGAGACTTACTTCTGGTATAAGAATAACGAACCTATTTTACATGATCCTCGGGTGACTTTAACGCATCAGCCAAAAAAGGCAATCATAACAATAACTAATGCCAAACCAACGGATGTGGGAATATATTACGTTGTCAAGAAAACGGAACGAGGCTATTGGTCCAGCTTTACCGATGTTTTAGTGGGTAGCCGCCAGGAGAAGAGGCAGCCTGTACCTACCATCGAGGAGCATTTACCAGATGAATCAGAAGCAATAGTAGGCGAAGAGCACCGTATGATAATCAAATTTCATGCTGATGATGGGAATTTTACTATCCAATGGTTTAGGAATAATGAACCACTTACTTATAACGATATGGTAGAATCAGAAGATTACGGCCATAACTACATGGGGTTGACAATACCCAAAGCTGTCCAATCATCTGCTGGGAATTACAAAGTCACCATTACGAGCTTAACTTCGCAGAGGTCCATTGAAGAGGCGACTAATCTAACTGTTGTTTGTAAGTATTCATAAATAGTCTTACCTATTGTTGAGTCACAAGCGTTTCTACACGTGTTCAGTCAGACACCGGTCTCGGAGCTAGGGGGTGATAGCGGTTGATTATAATTTAATTTAACATAAAATGTATATTGGCATCGATTGTACTAATGTGGACATATGCACCTAAATAGAAATCCTCTTAACAGTCTGAACATAAAATAGATTTTATTTAATAGCTTTGTATGAAATAATAATAATAATTTTAAATCCAGCATGTAAAAAAATTAGAAGCAAAAAATATTTTGAAAAATAACTACAGCATATCAAACGGTTATTTGTCAAATTAAATAAAACCATATTATGTAGCAGATTTTATTTCGTTGACGAATAAAATAATGTAAAAACTACAAATGAATTCATAATCTTTCTTAAACTTTCGCGAGCACGATACATTATTAACACATATTTAACCGGGTATTTATTGCGTTATTTACCTTTATTATGCCGTGTTGGCTGAGTGGTATGTACCCCCGACTTTTAATCTGAAGGTCGTGGTTTCGATACCGGCCGTGCACCAATGGATTTTTGTTTCTTGAAAAATGTATGTGCACACTTAACACGAGCTTTAACGGTGAAGGAAACATCGTGAGGAAACCCGCGGCTTAGTTAGCTTTAGACGTATTGACCTGTTCTTTCCTCTGAATAATAGCTGATTAAGCTGAGAGGATGGTATAGGTGCTGGGCAAGCCTAATCTCTCTAACAATGTCCCAGGCACTGCAGCGTCCCGTACAGCATGATTACCAGTTGCTGACGCTGTATAAATCATCTATAATAGATGCAAAGGCCTTACCTTTATTATTGCCCGACGTTTCGACAGGATTGCACCCATCGTGGTCCCGGGAAGACAAAAGCGAAGGTAAATAACGCGATAAATACCCGGTTAAATATGTGTAAATTCATAATCTTCATATTATTTACGGAACAAAAGAGATGCCTTACTTGTATGTTTATAGGACCTTAACTTGGGCCTAATTATTATAATAAATGCGAAAAAAAGAAATGGCTGCTATTTTATTTAGCAAGATTTTAAAGCCCTTTCATTTTATACCTATATATAGGTATATATATATTTCCATTTCAACCGTATAACCGGGTTTTGCTAAAAACACCATCCGCCATCTTGTGGTGGCGACTATTTTGGAATATCGATTATTGTAACCTATCTTGTGACAAGAACTAAAAGCGTTTTTAAACGTTAGTTCAAGCAAATTTCAGGAAGTGGGTCAAATTTAACTTTTAGTATTTTACCCGGGCGGTATATGTATATCTATAAACACAAGGCTTTAGGAAGGGTCCAAAGTAGGTTCGTACTCCTCAGGAATCGAAAATTTTGGTAGATGTTTTTCATATCCTTGACAACAACAAACATTGGAAATATAAATAAATAAATAAAATAAATAAATAATGCTGGACAGATCACACAGCATCATATAGCCCCAAGCTAAGCAGAGCTTGTGTTATGGGTACTAGATGACTGATATACTTAATACATTATACTACATACATAGATAGATATTTTTATTATATAATAGAAAAACACCCAGAACACCCTGAACTAATATCTGCAGATCGTACAGACATTTGTCCCGAGGCGGGAATCGAACCCGTAACCCCTTGCGTCGCAGGCAGACCTTCGCCCGCTCGCCACAGAGCTCGTCAATATAATAAAATCTTCTTTGTTTTCTAGTGCCCCCGCAATCGGTACCAGACGTAAAGGTGGCGCGCCCACTGGAATCCGCTGTAGCATGCTGCGGTGCCAAAGTTACGTTCGACTGCAGCTTTGATCTGAAAGATCCGATATATTTCTACGTCGTCTGGTACGTCGGCCATTACAGAGTGGAGCGTACGAACAGTTTATTCACTGTAAGTACCTTTACCTTTTTTCTAAGAGCGCGCATGGTAGCACTACAATAACCTGGTCAGATTGGACTGGATCTTGACTTGAATAGGCATATACAATGATCAAAATCAACCTGGGCAAAATTATCGCTTAGATCATTTTATCTATGTAAAAGATGTAAGTAAGACATTAGTTTGACCAGCCTTTTATTTGCAGGTGATATGCGGATGTGGTCAATTTATATTGTACATCAACCGTATTGAGCCAAGTATGGCAGGTAAAGTCATCTGCGAACTGCGCAGGTCTTGGCCTAACCGCAAATCGGTTATGATTCAGCGGGCATATGCCAGTCTGGTTATAGTACCTCCATGCGTGATTGAAGAAGCCAGACGGCAACCTGAGCTCAAAAGCAAAATCTTTTACGAGAAGGACATCGATGACGTTGATATCAGAGTTGAAGAAAATATTACCACCGAGTCTGAAACGGTAAGCTTAGTATTACCACAGTATTACACTGTCTAACAATACAATATCTGTAAACTTACATAATGTCAAAGTAGTAAGGATTCGCCGGTTCTAGATAAATCTAGAACCGGCGAATCCTTACTCGTTCTCCGGTTCTAGATGAAGCGGTTCTGCGGTCGTCCAGTGGCAGGATCGCCGCCTAAAAAAAAAAAAAAAAAAAAAAGTTTGGTATCAAATTGGGGGTTTTGGCATACGCCCGATCGATTGCACTTGTCCATTTTAACGTATCTTAACTCATTCCAAAGTTACAGAAAACGATTAATAAAACTGATTATCACCTTCAAAACTAATTACTAATAGCACTTCGCCACTTTCATTGTGACTAATTAGATTACTCGCTTAATTTACATTCTTGATTGACCCCAATATAAGAGGTAAAAAAGATCCTCCGGTTTGAACTATCAAACGTTTGCGAACTTGATTAGTACTTTTTCGCACTAGTTTTCGAAGTAAACCTTTATATTTCTTTAACTTTTTCTTTACCTTCAGAAACTATTAAAGCATGTAATTATAACCATTATTATATTTTGAATAAGTTCTCATATCACTTAAGTCAGCCTGCCAACTGTACCTATTGAAATCCCACTGTCTTGTGGTTCGATTCAAGAAACTTCTATGATTCCCCGTAGGTGGTCGTTCATAAGAATCAAAATACTGGCCAACTCCATTTCTCTCTATGTGAATGGCTATCCAATGAGAGCCTGGTTCACTATCGGGGTCCAAATTACTTATTATGCATGTTGGAGTGTTAATTTGTAAAGGTAACCTGTTTGCTGCATAAACATGTTTTTGTAACGTAGGATGTATGAAATGCAAATATTTTTGAATTTCAATTGTGTTCATCATACAGTTGTGACACATTCAATTTTCAAACCAAGAATGTAAATCTTGGTAGGCTGAACTTCTTTATAAAGTATGGAAGGAAATAAAAGGATTGGAATATGTTTTGATGTTTTTTATTTCGTATTTATAACTAGGTTTATACATTGATAGTGGTGAAAGACTGGTTATAAAGATATGCAAGGAATGTGTACTCAAGCAATCACATTTGAACTTTGCTTTGTAATCACATTAGGAGTAATTAGGTACTAATGATCTTGATATCGTTGAAATACTTGGTATATAAGTCACGCATTTCTTCAAATGTTCATATTATTGCTAGTGCATTGTGAATCATCAGATTATATTTAGTGAATTGTGTTGTGTGTTAAAAGTGATCTACAGAAAACAATGGAGGTAAGTTATTCTCTATGTATTTAAACTGTATGTTAAAAAAATAAATCATAGTTATGGTTTCAAAAGCTTTAATTTTTATAACTTTGATTTTGCAGAACTCATTCAATCTGACTGAAGAAAACACATTCAAACAGTACTATTACACTTGTTCAGATGATGATGATGATGCTACACAGGAGTTGAAAATTGCAAAAGATTGGCCATTACAGAATTTGATAAAAAGAAAATCATCAGAAAGCTTGGACACACTCTTTGATATCACAAAATCAAAGAAGAAAAAGTTATCATCAACAGTTTCTCATGCCCACCGGGATGGCGGGAATGTGTTTATATCTACCAATGAGGACGATGGTCCCAACTCTAATTTTATGATTAAAATTGAGGTTTACGACATGCAAAAGATTAGGAAAGTGGCTTCAAATGAACAATGGAAGCATGCAAATTATAGACTTAAATATTTTACTACTGAAACCAATCAAAATTATGAAAGTGTAAAAAAATTAATGTTTAATGTCACTAAAGAAATCGCTGCAGCTCCAACATGTAAAAAATATCATTTTAAAAATTAATAGGTAGATAATAATTTAAATCTTTTTCATTTTTATGATATAATTTTATTTAAAACTTACTTTATGTTATATTTGCTTCCAAGTAATCAACAAATTTTTAGTTATAGATAAGGTACTCATTACTTATTTACTTGAAACAATGATCCCTCATAAAGTAATCACTTGGGGTACTTATTAAAGTTTACATGTTTGTCATATAAATAGTACACACAGACATATTGGTAGCATCAGTTGAATTTAAAATCTATAACTGTGAAGTATCTCTGATTATTATATCTTGAAGAAAATGGCGAATGTGAACTGTGTTAGTGTCTTTTTCAATACTGATTCTAAAATTGAAGAAGAGTTATGTGAAAAACTAGATACTTGTATGGCGTTTGAAGATGAATACGATGAGGAACTATACAATATTTGCGCCGTTGTTGAGGAAAATATAATGTAAGTAATATCCATAACTATACCAACGCTTTTATAATTTTTTGATTTAAAACCAGGATTGTGTCTTATAACGTTTTTTCATTGTTGTAGACAACAAGATGGAGGAGCTCTAAAGAGAGTGCATAACACTGAAAATGATGACATCATTGTAAAACGAGCACGATATGAAGTTGGATCATCTACTAATGCAGCAGGATCTAGCAGTGTAAACGGTGAATCAACAACTGAATCTATCAACGACAATGGAGGTGATGCTGTTATGGTGACATGTAGCACATGTCATGTTTTAGTTAAAAAAAGGTATTTAGCAAATCATTTGAAAAGTAATCTCCATAAAAATAAACTTAAAAAAGTTCACAACTCTTTAAAAAATGTATCTGTCATTGAATCAACTTTTGGTCAAAGAATAATTTCTTATAAGATTCATAGTAAAAATGAAATAACTACAAAAAACGTTGTAACACCAGAATTATTTTTGAATTCCATAAAAGAAGAGATTTTGTTATTAATTGAAGAATCGATTCAACAGCATACTATATTTAAAGTTAACTTTGTTTTGCACGCAGATTTCATTCAACAAACTAAAGAAGATTCATTTCAAACATTTGATTTTCAAACGTATAATTACATAGTTTTTCGGGGGGATGATCTGGATATATTGTTTTCATCTTTGTGTGACACTATGGCATGTAAAATCAGTTCTTTTGAAAAAAAAGACAGTGGTTGGAGTCTTAAAGAAATAAGAGCAATTGATATGAATGTAAATAAATTTAATCCGCTACGTGGTACTTCATACATTGAGTTGCCAAAGGATATTAGAACAAAAAAAGCTGTAGTTAACGTTAAAAATGCTGATAACTTATGTTTTAAGTGGGCATTGCTTTCTGCTTTGTACCCGGTAAACGAAAATGTGAATCAAGTATCATCGTACACTAAGAATTCTAATAAATTAAAATTTGACGGAGTACCTTTTCCTGTAAAGTTATCTGATATACCAAAAGTTGAAAAACTAAACAGTATTAGCATCAACGTGTTTGGTTTAGAGTTTAAAAAAGAAAAAAAGTGTAATAATGTAGTCGGACCATTATTTTTAACAAAATCTCGCAAAGACGTTCACGTTAATTTATTACTCATTTCAAACGGGTCAAACAATCATTATTGTTACATTAAAAACATGTCGCGCCTTGTAAGTAAACAAATTTCTAATCATGACCACGCAGTTCATATTTGTGATGGATGTTTACTACACTTTCCTACAAAACAAGGGTTAATTGATCATCAACAGCATGACTGTGCTCACATTGCAACAGAATTACCAAATAGTTGCAAAACGTCAAAGGATTGGTATGGTCTACCAACATCTAATGATAAATTGAAGTTTGATAAATACAATAAGAAGTTAAAAATACCGTTTGTTATATATGCTGATTTTGAAGCTTTTCTAAAACCGATTAAATCATGTTGTAACAATCCATCAAAACCATATACAAGCAATACTCACGAACACGAGCCATATAGCTTTGGTTACTATATCAAATGTTCATATGATGATACCTTATCAAAATATGAGACTTATAGTGGAAAAAATTGCGCGCAAGAATTTATGAATCGTTTACATGAAGATTTAAAAAAAATATGTAGGAAAATCAGTTTTCAAGTTTCTCCTAAGCCACTGACGGTTAAAGAGGAGAATGATATTTTAAATGCGACAGTATGTCATATTTGTGAAAGTCATTTAGATGGTGAGAATACTATCGATTATGATTGGCAAACTGGTCGCTTTAGAGGAATTGCACATCAAGTATGCGCAACAAAGTTTCGGTCACCACGTCATATTCCAGTTTTCTTTCATAACCTAAGCAATTATGACGCTCATTTCATTGTTCACGCCTTAAATTTTGTTGAAGGTAAAATTGATGTTATCCCTCAAACCAAAGAAAAATATATTTCATTTTCAAAAACTATCAATGTAAATAATCAAAAAATTAGCTTGAGATTTGTAGATTCTTTAAAATTTTTACCATGTAGTCTCGATCAACTAGCAAAAAACTTATGCAATGAGCAATTTAAGACTTTAAAACAGAACTTTCCGAACAATGAAGATTTTAAACGTCTTCGAAAGAAAGGTATATACCCATATGAATTTATGTCATCTGAAGACAGCTTGAGAAAAACAACACTCCCTACCCAAGATCAGTTTTATAGCTCACTATCCGATTCTCATGTATCAGATGATGATTACAATCATGCCAAAGATATTTGGCAGCACTTTTGCTGTTGCACTATGCTAGATTATTCTAATCTATATCTCAAAACTGATGTTTTATTGTTAACAGATGTTTTTGAGAGCTTTAGAACTTTATGTTTAAAAACATATGGTTTGGATCCAGCTCATTACTATACAGCACCTGGGCTAAGTTGGGATGCTATGTTAAAGTACACTAAAATAGAGTTAGAGCTATTAACTGATTATGAAATGGTTGCTTTTATTAAGGCTGGTATACGGGGAGGTGTATCTCAGTGCAGTAATCGCCATGCAAAAGCTAATAATGAGTTCATGGAAGATTATGATAAAGGTAAGTTGAAATCATACTTAACCTATTTTGATGCGAATAATCTTTACGGTTGGGCTATGTCTCAATATCTCCCAGTTGGTGGTTTTGAATGGGTAAATGTTGACACAAACTTCGATGTATCTGAAAATGCAGAATACGGTTTCATTTTAGAAGTAGATTTAGAGTACCCTGACGAGCTTCATGATTTGCATTCAGATTTGCCTTTGTGCCCTGAAAACATTAAAATTGGAAATTCCAAAGATACAAAATTAGTTCCAAACCTGAATAATAAAACAAAATATAAAATCCACTATAGAAATTTGAAACAGTGCATTGAAATGGGTATGAAATTAACAAAAGTTCATAGGATTTTGAAATTCAAACAACATCCTTGGTTAAGACGTTACATAGATTTAAACACAATTTTACGAACATCTGCTAAATCTGATTTTGAAAAAGATTTTTACAAATTAATGAATAATTCTGTATTTGGAAAGACGATGGAAAATATTGAAAAGAGGGTAAACGTTAAACTGTTAACACACTGGGAAAATAGAGGTAAAGTTCTTGGTGCGCAGGATCTAGTAGCGAAACCTGAATTTCATAGTTTAGCCATATTTGGAGAGAATTTAGTTGCAATTCAGTTAAGAAAAATTAAATTGCTTCACAACAAACCCATTTACTTAGGTTTTTGCATCTTGGATATTTCAAAGACTTTGATGTATGACTTTCACTATAACTTTATGCTTAAGAAGTTTAACAATAGCATTAAATTACTTTACACTGATACTGACAGTTTAATATATCATGTATTCACAAATAATTTGTATGAAGATCTTAAACCAGATCTCTCTTCAAAGTTTGACACATCTGATTACCCAGATGACAACATATTTGGTTATCCAAAAATAAACAAAAAGAAGTTAGGTTTTTTTAAAGATGAAAACAATGGTAAAATATTTCGGGAATTTGTTGGATTAAGATCTAAAATGTATGCGTTAGATGTTGAAAGTAAATTGATTTCAAAAGCAAAAGGTGTAAAAAAATGTGTTACAAAAAATATGAAAATAGAGAATTATAAAACATGTCTATTTGATAAAAATATTCAATATGGTACCATGTCTCTGTTCAAATCACTTAAACATAAGATATTTACTCAGCAAGTAAACAAAATATGTTTATCTTATAATGATAGCAAGAGATTTATTTTACCAAATAATGTTGGCACATTAGCTTGGGGCCATTATAAATTACGATAAGATATCTAATGTATTTTAGACATTAAGTTTAAACTAATAATTTAAGGAATAAATTTGAATATAGTATAATTTGTAATATTGTTTAGTAAGTATTAATAAGTAAGAAGATATTACTGTAAATAGTACCTATAATCTTTGTGATGTTATCATGTAAACTTAAGAACTAGATTAGTTATTTTTGTATACCGCTTATTAATGAAATATAAATTTGTAAAATCGTTTAGTAAGTATTAGTAACTAATAAGATATTACTGTAAAAAGTACCTACCTATATTTTTTGTGATGTTGTCATGTAAACTTAAGAACTAGATTAGTTAGTTTTGTATACCTTATTAATGAAATATAAATAATTGATATTTGCATATTTGTCTCATTATTTTCATAAACCTCACACAGTTAACATATAATATTAAAAATGTTTCATTTTATTCATCCATTCACAGCAATAGTGGCAGGTCCAAGTGGGTGTGGAAAATCTAAATTCGTAACAAATTTTGTAAAGTATGCAAAAGAAATTTGTAGCACTGAATTTATTCAAATTACTTGGTGTTTTGATGAAATGCAACCGCTGTATAACCTCAAAAATATAAACTATTGCCAAGGAATACCAGATCTCAGTATGTTTGATGGAAAGGATGCTCAACTAGTAATCATTGATGATCTCATGAGAGAATCCGATGGACGCATTGTTGATATATTTACAAAAGGTAGTCATCATAGAAACTTAAGTGTCTTTTATATAACACAAAACTTATTTCATCAAGGTAAAGGTCAGAGGGATATATCTTTGAACTCTGGTTATATCATCTATTTTAAAAATCCTCGTGATAAAACTCAAATTAGATATTTAGCACGACAAGTATCACCAGAAAATACAAAGTTTATGGAAGATTCATACAAGGATGCAACTAAGGACGCTCACGGATATTTGATGATAGATTTAAAACAAGACACAAGTGATATTTGTCGTTTTAAAACTAAAATATTTCCTTCAGATAGATATTGCACTGTTTATGTTCCAACGAAACTTTATAAATATGCGAAGAATCATCAAATTTCTGTCATTCATAAATAATGTATCAAAGCCTAAAGACGCATAAAGATTTACTTAGTGCTTTGCATACACTTAAACCAAAATATCAGAAAGCGCTTCTAAAATCATGTAATGAAAAAGAAATTAATTGCATTTGTGAATGCATTCATAACATTTTACAGGGTAAAGTACCTCTTGAAGAAAAG
Source organism: Pasiphila rectangulata (assembly GCA_963082625.1). Taxonomy (NCBI): domain Eukaryota; kingdom Metazoa; phylum Arthropoda; class Insecta; order Lepidoptera; family Geometridae; genus Pasiphila; species Pasiphila rectangulata. The sequence goes on along the minus strand of OY720236.1, from coordinate 19,831,650 downwards.
GTAAAGAAAAAGTTAAAGAAATATAAAGGTTTACTTCGAAAACTAGTGCGAAAAAGTACTAATCAAGTTCGCAAACGTTTGATAGTTCAAACCGGAGGATCTTTTTTACCTCTTATATTGGGGTCAATTTTGAGTGGATTAGTTGGCTCTATTGTTTAAAAATATGGAACACGCTAAAAAAATGTTATTAATTGATCCAAGTGTTATTGAAAAAATGAACCAACATGATTCTGTTGATAACCCTATATCAAGGTTAGACACTGAAATGAAAAACATTTTAAAAAGTGATATGGAAGATAGACAAAAATGGATATCATATTTACAAATTTTGCAAAGATACTTACATTTTTCGGAAGAAAGACGCCAACCTCTGGAAATTCCCATAGTTTCAAATATTCCACGAGTAGAAAGAGGGGGTCAAGTATCAGATGATGGTATGATGGATAGTAAAAACAAAAATTTTGATGTCAAAGAAGTAGTTGCCGATCAGACATCAAACGAAGAAGAGGAACAGGGGGAAAGTTCTGGCTTAAGTAGAAAATCGATTTACTCTCCTAAACATATACTCAGCTTGATACCTAAAACATATTTAAGGAAGGGTGAGAGATTATTGTATTTGCTATCTTCAAATAAAAACAAAATTCATTGGGGTGATGACGGTACAATCACTGTAGACAATGAAACAATTCCTGGAAGTAATATTGTTGACTTAGTAAATGATTCTTTGAGACCACTCAAAAGAAATGATCCAATAGGATGGGAAAAATTCATGCAAGCATTGAAAGATATTAAAATACCACTTATATACATTGGAAATCCAAAAAGACTCCATTATATGAATCAGCTTCAGGTAAACGAATTTAAAGAATTCACACCACACAAGGAAGAGGAGAAGGAAGTGTTTTCAACACCAGTTGCTAGAAGAGTCAAACAGAAGATAGATTGGGAAAAATGGAGTCCTTATTAGAAATAAACAATATCTACTATAACCCGTCACACCCTGCTGGGTATGCTAGTATTGATAAACTAGCTAGAGCCATGAAAGGTAAAATGAATAGAGAAGATGTTAAAAGATGGTTACAATCACAAGAAACCTATACACTACATAAAACGGTTCACAGAAACTTTCCACGAAACAAGTATATCTTATCTAATCTTAATGAACTTTGGCAGGCTGACTTAAGTGATATGAGAACTTATTCAAAATATAATAATGGTTATAATTACATTCTTTGTGTTATTGATGTGTTTACCAAATATGCATATGCTCGACCTATGAAAAGTAAAAATTCAGAAACTATTAAAGCATGTTTTGAAAGCATTTTTAATGAGAGTAAAACAACACCAACTCATATACAATCAGACAAAGGAACTGAGTTTGTATCAAAAGATGTTCAAAGATTCTTCAAATTAAAAAATGTTAATTACTATACAACAAATAACCCCGATATCAAAGCTAGCATTGTTGAAAGATTTCAAAGAACACTCAAGATGAGAATGTGGCGTTATTTCACTCATAAAAATACGTTTAAATACATTGATATTTTACAAGACTTATTATATGCATATAACCATAGCTATCATTCAAGTATTAAGATGTGTCCATGTGATGTAAATACAAATAATATAATGACTGTATGGAATAACTTATATGATAGAAAAAAAGTTCAAAGTTTTACAAGTACAGCTTTACCAAAACTTCGCATTGGAGACTATGTAAGAATAACGAAGTATAAGCATATATTTCAGAAAGGTTATGAATCCAACTGGAGCGATGAAATATTTATGATAACTTCAATAACAGAACGATCTCCATTTGTTGTGTACACCTTAGAAGATTTAAAACAAGAAGCTATAGTTGGAACGTTTTATGAAAAGGAATTACAAAAAGTAATATATGACCCCACCACGCAGTATAAAATAGATAAAATAATTAGTTCACGCTATTCTGGTAGCAGAAAGCAGGTGTTAGTGAAGTGGAAAGGTTATCCAGATAAATTTAACAGTTGGATTTACGTTTCTGAGTTGAAAACAATATGATGACAAAAAGTTTTTATTTAACATTACTTAGTAATAGTTCCATGGAATATTTTCCAGATAATATGACCACACGATTTTCAACAAAATTACCAAAATCTATAAAACTTGAGGGAGAATGGTCAGTTGGAGTTGTTGAATTTCAATATCCTTGTACGATGTATACTGTACAAGACCATGAAAATGTAATTTATATATCAAAAGTAAAGTTGATGCCAAACGAAGAAAAACCTTCATTGGTGTATTATAAAACACATATTCCAGCAACAAATTATGATAATATTAATCATATATTAACAGCGATAAATAATATAAAGGAGAAAATTAAATTTCGATATGATGAAATATCAAAGTTTGTGTCTGTCTCTGTTATGGATGAATCTATTAAATCGTTGACACTATCACAGAAGTTAGGTTTACAACTAGGCTTTGAACCGAACAGAAATCTTGTGGGTAATGGTTTAGGTAAATGTCCTGCAAATTTACATTTAGGGTTACCATATCAATTATTTGTTTACTGTGATATTATTGAATCTCAGATAGTAGGAGATGTTATGACACCTTTATTGAGAATTATACCGTTGGATCCTGCAAAGTATATTTATGGAGCAAATAAAATGCATGTTTTCTCACCTCCTCACTACTTACCTGTTATGCGTAGAGAGTTTGATACCATTGATGTAGATATAAGATCGAGCACAGGTCAAAAAATCCCATTCCAGTTTGGGACAGTATGTGTTAAGCTACATTTCAGAAAAATATAATGTATCCTCGCGATAATATAACTTGTCCCTATGAACATTATTACTCACATCAAGCTGGTTCTGGGATTGGGGTGATTTATAAAGGAGCACCCTACCAGCGTGGTCATGGCATCGGTAGTTTTTTAGGTGGGCTGTTTAGATCTGTTCTACCATTACTTTCTAGTGGAGCTAGAGTTATAGGCAAAGAGGCTTTAAACGCTGGTGTTGGTCTACTATCAGATATGGTAAGCGCTCGTCCCATGGAGGATTCAATAAGATCTCGACTTAAAGAAGCAAGTTCAAACCTGAAAAGAAAAGCAGATAATAAAATAGATAGATTAAATATGTCTGGCTCTGGATATAAAAGAAAAAGGAAACAGTTATCTTCACGCAGTCTACTACCAGATGTCAAAGTGAAAGCTACTAAAAAATCAAGAGCTGACAATTTGAAAGATATATTTACATAAAATTAAATAAAAATGTCGTTTTTACATAGTCATTCTTGTGAGTGTATAAAATCAGAGTTGGATTTATTCGCTTTACCATCTACGCAAACCAGCATAGAAAGTGGATTATGGATACACTACAAACCCATTTCATCTCTTGCTGACGATGGTCCCATAGAGTTTCAAGTATCGGGGACAGGGGATGACTATATGGATTTATCCCACACATTGTTACACATAAAAGCCAAAATATCCAATCAAGACTCAACAAATATATTAGCATCAACCACTGTAGCCCCTGTTAATAATTGGCTTCATTCGCTCTTCAGTCAACTAGATGTTTATTTAAATCAAAAGCTTGTATCACCTCCAAACAATACATATGCCTATCGTGCTTACATAGAAACTTTGTTAAACTATGCCCCTGCAGCAAAAGATTCTCACTTGACTTGTGCACTTTGGTATCAAGATACAGCTGGAAAAATGAACTCAACCGATGAAAAAAATGAGGGGTTTATTCAAAGACAACAGCTAACATGTGATAGTAAAGAAATAGAAATGATTGGTCATCTTCATGGTGATATATTTAACCAAGAAAAGTTTTTAATTAACGGTGTTGAAATGATGGTTAAATTAGTTCGCTCTAGAGATACATTTAATCTTATGGCTTCTTCAGCAGATTTAAAATTTAAGGTATGCATTACAGATGCGACTCTTATTGTTCGTAGAGCACGAATCAATCCAACTGTATTACTAGCTCATCAAAAAGTGTTAGCCTCAACAACTGCTAAATATCCTATTACTCGAGCAGAAGTCAAAGTGTTAACCATTCCTTCAGGTATTCAGGGCAAAACTCTCGATAATATTTTTCTAGGACAAGTCCCTAAAAGATGTATTATTGGATTTGTAAACAATGCAGCATTTAATGGGAGTTTGACTAAAAACCCATTTAATTTTGAAAACTTTGATTTGAATACATTTTGTTTATACATTGATGGTCATCAAATACCTTCAAAAGCTTTGCAAACATCGTTTGAGAGTAATATTTTTACTGCAGCCTATCACACACTTTTTTCGGGGACAGGAATACATTTTCTCAATGAAGGTAATGGGATATCTAGGGAACAATATGCGAAAGGATACTGTTTGTTAGCCTTTGATCTAACAGCAGATCTCAGTTCCAATTCAAATACCCATTGGAACCTTATAAAACATGGTAGTGTTAGGTTGGAAGTTCGATTTGAATCTGCACTTACTCAGACAATTAACTGTATTGTTTATGCAGAATTTGATAATGTTATTGAAATAGATATGAACCGTAATGTAACCGTAGATTATAGTAGTTAAGTTCACATTGTATAAACCTAGTTATAAATACGAAATAAAAAACATCAAAACATATTCCAATCCTTTTATTTCCTTCCATACTTTATAAAGAAGTTCAGCCTACCAAGATTTACATTCTTGGTTTGAAAATTGAATGTGTCACAACTGTATGATGAACACAATTGAAATTCAAAAATATTTGCATTTCATACATCCTACGTTACAAAAACATGTTTATGCAGCAAACAGGTTACCTTTACAAATTAACACTCCAACATGCATAATAAGTAATTTGGACCCCGATAGTGAACCAGGCTCTCATTGGATAGCCATTCACATAGAGAGAAATGGAGTTGGCCAGTATTTTGATTCTTATGGACGACCACCTACGGGGAATCATAGAAGTTTCTTGAATCGAACCACAAGACAGTGGGATTTCAATAGGTACAGGCTACAGCATGATTTGACTTCAGTTTGTGGAGAGTATTGTCTAACATATTTATATTACAAGTATAACGGGAATAGTATGATGGATTTTGTAAAATTATTTGGTAGCAGTAAGCTGAAAAACGATATATTTCTGTCTAAGTTATTTAATACATGTTTTAAGGTAAATAAAAATATGGAATAAAATCAAAAATGTTTACTGTTTATGTGCAACATCCTAATCACCGAGGTAATTAAGGTAATGTTTAAGCGAGTAATCTAATTAGTCACAATGAAAGTGGCGAAGTGCTATTAGTAATTAGTTTTGAAGGTGATAATCAGTTTTATTAATCGTTTTCTGTAACTTTGGAATGAGTTAAGATACGTTAAAATGGACAAGTGCAATCGATCGGGCGTATGCCAAAACCCCCAATTTGATACCAAACTTTTTTTTTTTTTTTTTTTTTTTTTTTTTAGGCGGCGATCCTGCCACTGGACGACCGCAGAACCGCTTCATCTAGAACCGGAGAACGAGTAAGGATTCGCCGGTTCTAGATTTATCTAGAACCGGCGAATCCTTACTACTTGTCAAGCCATTTCCTTTTGATCCAAAGGATACATGGAAAATCTAATTTTGCGATATAATAATAATAACATGCCCTTTCTTCTGAATTATAGAGTTCTTTGATGAAGTCCTTTAATTCAGTTTGCCTATTGGCAAAGGCCTCCTCGAATGTCTCCCATTGATTCCTGGCTCTAGCAACTCTCTTCCCTTTCTCTTCCCGCCTTTTCTGTTGTCTTGAATTTTGTCTGCCTTGGTTTCTCTTCCCGTCTCTGGAGTACTAATTTGTTAAGATTTTGCTACACTCTTCTGTACTGCGGATCATGTGGCTAGTCCGACTCACTTTTTGCGGTAAAGCATCTGTAAATACAAACCTTTGTCAGCTTTGCACAGTTTTGGATGAAGGTTTTTGTAGAATTGTTTGTATTTTTTTAACGTAGCTGCTAGCATGTTATATATATCATAAATAGTTTTTTTACATTCACCTATATTGTTGTATTGTGTTTTATACCTATAAATGTATTATATGTATTGATAAAGTAAAAATTGCTTTTAAATAAAGGTTAGGTATACTCTAGGGAGATGGTAAATCATCTGTATCATACTTTTCTAGTACGACGTGGCTGACAGAGATGATGATGATGACTACCTCCTCATGATCACGTTTACCAGGTAAGGACATATTTTCTATTTAAAAAAAAAAATTGTCAAACTTTTAAAACAAATAAGCAAAAGTATTTTTTTGTAATTTAAATATGTGTATATTTAAATTACAAAAAAATACTTTTGGGTATGGAAGAATGGGGAATATGCATGTGGTATAAACCTGGCTGATTTTTTACATCTTTATCTTTTTTTACAAGTTCCTGTTACAAACCCTTAAAATACTAAATTCATCATTTATGACGTAGGACATCACACAGGCCTTCCTCATGGATCCTACCTAAGTACTGATCATGAGGGGGCTTTTGCCATATAAGTGGAAACTGAGCCGTGGGGTGCCGGCAGTAGAATGTTTACCTCTCATGCCCGGGGATGCAGTAAGAGCCTGCTAAGGGATACCTCCGGAAGATGGGTAGCAGCGTCTTTCCGTGTATCAACATCCCGTACTGCGCTCGCCAACCCGCCTGCCAAGCGTGGTGAGTTTGGCAACTACCCCTCATGGAGATCCGTGAGGGAGGCCTGTTCAGTAGTGGACTTTTTACGGCTGGAATGATGAAGTGGAAACTTATAATTGGCCCTCAGCGCGCATGTCCTGGTTGTACCGGCCACATGTATTAATTTAACTACGTATTTGTTTTTAAAAAGCTTTAAGAATATGAAAAAATCATGAATGTAGTTTTAATCATGAACTTTCTAGGAAAACTGGTTAAGCTAGCTTTTTTAGTAAAATAAGTTATACAATGTACCGAACATACCGGAATACTTTTAACCGAAAACTCAATTAATTCTGGTTAATATGTTTTGGTAAACGTAAAAAAACACAGATACACCAACTTTTAACAACAGGTCTACGGTTAACTATGGAATCCTTTATAGCGCGTGGGCCGACACGCGCCTGCCCTAATTTTAATTTGATATTTTACAGGTTGGACAATAATGGACTATATTTTGTACACGCTAAGCGTGGAGCTACTACTCAAAGGTCGGCCAAATCGCAGCTCGCGGTCTACGAAACTAGCGATACCAGCGTTAGAATCACATGTGTGTCATGGTACGTATTCACTTATTGTTATTTACTTAAGTATATATTATAATCCTGAAGTCGGCTGACTGCAAGGCAAACTGTAATTTTTCGAATTACAGTTTGCCTTGCAGCCTGCCTCGAAGCAGCGGAAGTGGAGAGCAGTCCTATGTCATGTGAACTGAGATGGTGACGAATGCCAGCAATGTCATTCGAGCGAGTTATTGATGAGCCCACACATCTTGAAGTGGAGTCTGCTTAACGAATAGACGATTCTTTATTTTTTTTTAACAATACCTTATTCCAAAGTTCAATGACAGTTGGCCGGAGATCGTACTGGACTGAGACAAATGGAAAGAAACGGGGGAGGCCTTTTTGCCCGGGAGTGGGATTGTATAGGCTAATAAAATAAAAAAAGTGTTTCTATTTCCTACGTGACGAAACGTGCCGATTCCACGTTGTGATATAAGGTAAGGAAATGATGACGCTGTGTAAATAATTTACAGGAATAGCCTCCTCGGTCCGGAAGACTGCTGGTTCCGCATAGAGCTGGCGCAACAGAACGGTTCGTACATAGAGGCGGGATGCACCAGCCGTGCTATGTTCGAGATCGAGAGCTTGCCATTAGACAGACTTCTCGTATTCCGCATCAGTGCCATGGAGCCTCTCAGCAGAACTTTTGACTCTGAGATTTACATCGGTGAGTATAAAGTTATTTTCGAATCATAATCTAAACAACACCTTGGGACCCTACTGAGTGCTAGGCCTTCTACTCTAGTACTTTACACGATTTAGGGCATTTGTCTGCCAGTTTATGCAATGCGCATCCAGTTAGTCCCACCGTATGCGCCTCGAGCGACCACCAGACTTTGTGCGCTCCTCTTAGTGCGCTTGAAATAGCCAGGAACCCAGGAAGGTTTATTGTAATATTCCCCACTAAGAAATCCCCACTAGTGGGGATTATGACAATTCTAATAAAAAGTTGGCGTTTTCCCCACTATCAATTTTAATTCTGGTTGGTGGAAATTATGACAATATAAATAATTTCGGTTTATTTTTAATTATCAGTCCCCACTCAGTGCCTTCTAAAACCAAACGAATAAACCTTATTTGAATCAATCAAATCAAAATCAAATAAACCGGCAGGAATATCCTTGTCGGTCCATAGGACAGGTGTCGACATCAGTCGCGCTATTCTTAATTATTTATTATACACATTAAAAATACACAGACAAAAGTTTTAATAAATTACATGTAGGTACAAAGACGAGCTTAACCCTAATAAGAGTTTTATTCCAGCACACCTTTGAGGATAGGAAAAGCTGATTACGTGAGCTGGATACGTGCACAAAACAAAAGGAGTTATGATATTAATACATTTATTTATTATTCAATTACTTTTGTATCAACAAAAGTAATGAGAAATTGTAAACATAGTTATTACGCGCCATGTTACTTCAGACTTCTTATACTTATCTTGCATTAGTGCCATGTTGCCTCCCAATAAAACTCGTTATTTTCGAATCTAATCTAATCAGCCCCTTGGATCCCTGATGACTGCTAGGCCCTTCTCTCGTACCTAACTCCTCCTTATTTGCCAGTTTATGCAATGTGCAACCAGTTCGTTCCACCGTATCCGCCTCGATCGTCTAACAGACCTCTGTGGGGTTGGCATAGCCAGGACCATCCTTGTCGGTCCATAAGACAGCTGGTTTCGTATTTCTTTCTGCGCTAATAGGGCCTTTCTATAGAGCTACGAGCTAAGCTCAGATTACCGATGGTAAGTAAGCGCTATACAGTTAGGCGGCACATTCGGTTCGGTCGAACGGCAAGGCTCACCCGCAAAAAATACTACACGACATGCTGTATTTTAATCGGATTGTGCCGATCAAGTAGTTTGTTCGGGCTAATATACCGTGGGGTGCCGGCAGTAGAATGTTGCCCCTCCTCTCTTGCCCGTGGATGCAGTAAGAGCCTGCTTAGAGCTACCTCCGGAAGATGGGCAGCAGCGTCATTCCGTGTATCAACATCCCATACTGCGCTCACCAACCCGCCTGCCAAGCGTGGTGAGTATGGCAACTACCCCTTATCCATGAGGGATTATCCATGTGTTCAGTAGTGGACGTTTTACGGCTGAAATGAATGAATGATTGAATATGCCGGCCTGCCTGCACATTTGGTTCAACAGTATTAATTGAACGACAAGGCCGGCCCGAAGCAATAACCACACATGTTGTATTTAAATCGGCTTTTGCTGATCACTTTATCTGAAGTAGTACCTACTTCAAAAAAAATTTAATCAATGATGCCGGATACAACAAAATAATTCTATCAATTATCTGGTGGTCATGAAACAAAGCCTTGTTTACATTTGGTTACAGCCAAAATATCCCTGAACTCCGTACCAGATTTCGCTCAGGGCGGGTCCGTTTATTCGAGCCTCTGCGCGCGAGGACTCTTTATCTCCGACAGTCACCAATCCCCCGCTCTCAGCTTAACTTAAATAACCTTAAAGCCAGCCATCCCCAGTTTGATGTGTTTGCGGATGGATGGAGGTGTCTACAAATATTTTATAACTACGATAATTTATATTTAAAAAAATATTTACCAACTGTTATGTACTGTTTATGTTACCTTGTATGGTTAGTAACTATGATTTATAATGGGCATATCATACTTAGTTGTGTTTGTATAGATATAGCCAATTGGATTAGTCTGTTATGTTATATCTAAATTTATAATAAACGAATTGAATTGATTTCTTTATTCCCAGTACCTCCACCGGAAGTAAGACTCAGATTGCCGGGGCCCATAGAGATTAGTTCTCTCGAAGATTTCCACTCGCAATTTAAGAAGACAAACGAGAAAATTGGCGCTGGTGCTTTCGGAAGCGTCGTGCTGGTCCGTGATATTGAGGGTAACGGGCAATACGCTGCCAAGTTCGTCAAATCCAGAATTGGCAAGAAGAAGGACAACATATTCAGGGAATTCCATATAATGAAGAATCTTCGTCATCCTAAGTTGATCCAGTTGCTCGGTTTCTTCGATATAAGATTCTGCTATGTGTTCGTGATGGAATAGTAAGTATTCCTTATTTTAGATAAATAATTGTTTAATTAAATATTTTTAATAAAGTTGCAGAATTGTTGGTAGGGAGGTAATCTATCTGCATTTGTATATCCTAACTGTAACCATTTTATTGGTGCCTACTGGAGTGCCGCAAGGGTGTAAACTTGAACCATAATTTTTACTTGTTACTTTAGGAGATAATTTCTTGTAGTTATATCGGAATTGTGTTTGAAGACTTGCATTGCAATAACATTAACATCCCTTCTTCCAGCTGCTGGGGTGGTGAGCTGTTCGATCGTGTGGTCGGCGACGAGTTCCTTCAGGAAATGGACGTGGTTGGCTACGTCAAGCAGATCTGCGAAGCTCTCGAATACATGCACAGCAAGGGATACGTCCACATGGACCTCAAGCCGGAAAATATCATTTGCATCAACCCCAATTCTAGACTGGTAACTTCGAATAAACCTGTATATGTGAAAGTCATACTCATCATCATCATCATCATTACAGCCGTAAGATATCCACTGCTGGACATAGGCCTCCCTCATTGACTTAGAGATCCAAGTGCATAAGGGGTTGTTGCCATATTCACCACGCTTGGCAGGCGGGTTGGTGAGCGCAGTTCGGGATGTTCTTACACGGAAAGACGCTGCTGCCCATCTTCCGGAGATATCCCTTAGCAGATTCTTACTGCATCCACGGGCAGGAGAGGAGGAAGTCATACTCATTCTTTTGAAAATAAGTCAATTGCCATGGGGTGGCGATAGAAGAATGTTACCCATCCTATCTTGCCCGTGGATGCAATAAGAGTCTGCTAAGGAAGATAAACAGCATCGTGTCTTTTCGTGTATCAACATCCCATACCGCGCTCGCCAACCCGCCTGCCAAGCGTGGTGAGTATGGCAACCGCCCCTTACCTACGGCTGAGATGATGATAATAATGAGGTCTTTTGAAAATGATCTTATAGGTACGTGATTTTTTTTATCCAACATAAATGAATATTATTAACACATATTTAAACGGGTATTTATCGCGCTATTTACCTTTATTATTGCCCGACGAATATGATATTGAATATGTGTTAATAATGTGTCGTGATCGCGAAAGTTTAAAAAAGACTATAAATGAATATGTAAGAAAAACAAATATCATTCATTCTACAGGTGAAGCTGATTGATTTCGGACTCTCTAGGAATGTGAACGAGGACTTCTCCCGCGCCATCTACGGAACCCGTGACTACATCGCCCCCGAGGTCATCGACTTCGAGACAATTTCTACTTATAGCGACATGTGGAGCCTGGGGGTCGTCACATATACGCTGTAAGTTTAGGACTCTAATGGTTCGTTCACATCGACTACTTTTTGCTGAGTAACAATCATCATCATTTCAGCCATAAAACGTCCACTGATGAACACAGGCCTCCCTCATGGATCTCCATGAGGGGTAGTTGCCATTCTCACCACGCTCGGCAGGCGGGTTGGTGAGCGCAGTATGGGATGTTGATACACGGATAGACGCTGCTGCCCATCTTCCGGAGGTATCTCTTAGCAGGCTCCTACTACATCCATGGGCATGAGAGGAGGGGCATCATTCTACTGCCGGCACCCCACGGCAGCAACAATAGTAAGACGATATTTTCGTCTTCGTCTCCTAAGCCGCAGGACTGCTGTTCACGCCTACTGCTCGACATAGGCTTCCATCATGGATCTTTAAGATCATGAGGGGGTTGTTGCCATACTCACCTTTTTTTTTTTTTTACGATGGGAAAATGCTTGTTATGCATCCTCTTCTGTCCGAGGAGAACCAAAGGGGTATGTTGGACTCACCACTGCTACCAACAAAGTGTTAGTGGACAGAGGCATACCAACTAAAAAACCATCGCTGTTCCGCCTTTCACCTTAGCGCCAGAGCGTCGTCGAACCATTCGTCACCGGACGATTCGTTCGACGGCGCACTAGCACTTGACAGGGCTGCGGGTTCCCGGTTAGATTCGACCGCTACCCTGTCGGTGATGATCCTTCCTGAGCGCCTCTGAGGCGAGAGATTTCCTATGTTGGTGTCGACATTTTGAGACCTGTGCAATGCCGGGGTGATTCTCCTCGCATCACCACCATACTCCCTGGTTGCCATACTCACCTGAGCCAAGTGATTTAAGTCACTTTTTTATTACCACCTTAACTCACCTAAGTGCGTCAGCTTAGGTGATTCAAGTGGAACAATCCATTTGTTGCCGTGGGGTGCCGGCAGTAGAATATTGCCCCTCCTCTTTTGCCCGTGGATGCAGTAAAAATCTGCCATACGATACCTTCGTAAGATAGTAGTAAGGGCAGTAGCGACTTTCCGTGTATCAACATCCCGTACTGTGCTCGGCAACCCACCTTCTAAGATTGGCAACCCACCTTCTAAGATTGGCAACAAATTCCTGATGTCCATGGAGATTCATGAAGGAGGTCTATGTTCAGCAGTGGACGTGGACAACAAACGTAAGGATGTTATGATGATGAATCTGATTGTTTTTTATACGACTAAGACAAGACCAAGGCCCACTTAATGTTACCTCTGACTATTACAACTGATATACCGCGGTGATCACGTTCTCTAAGCACGTGACCAACGCTGTACAGCATTGCGCCCGTCACTCTGAGACAGAGTTGTGAGGTCTCATCATTTCGGCCGTAATACGTCCACTACTGAACACAGGCCTCCCTCATGGATCTCCATGAGGGGTAGTTGCCATACTCACCACGCTTGGCAGGCGGGTTGGCGAGCGCAGTACAAATGTTGATACACGGAAAGACGCTGCTGCCCATCTTCCGGAGGTATCCCTTAGCAGGCTCGTACTGCATCCACGGGCATGAAAGGGGTAACATTCTACTGCCGGCACCCCACGGCAGAGGTCTCACGTGCCCGTAATTTGCAGCCTCTCCGGTGTGATGCCATTCGCCGGTGACGGTTGGCTCAGCAGATCAGCTAACATAACCGGGGTCAGGTATGACTACCTAGATCCATCATTCAACGAAGTATCCGACCTCGCCAAGCGGTTCGTGGACGGCCTTCTCATACGGAAACCGCACGATCGGATGTCTGCTACGGAAGCATTGCACCACGTCTGGCTTAAGGAGGGACCGCCGACAAGTCAGAAGGCGAAGAACATGACGAAGATGAGGAAGAATATGAAGACTTATCTGGTTGAGTACCGCCAGAGGTGGCAGGTAAGATGGTTTTATGTCCTAAGAAAAGATTATGATGAATTTTCTGACTGCCTCCGTGGCTCAGTTGGTGTAATACCCGACTGATACGCAGGAGGTAGCGGGATCGATTCCCGCCACGGGACAAATGTTTGTACTTAATTGTTCTGAAGATATGTCCCGGGTCTGGGTAATTTTCTATGTAAGATGGAATGTCTATGGAGATGTTTGATATAATACAGTAAAATGACAGAACACGATACATTTGTGTACCTAATTGCTATGCAGAACTTTTAAATACGGTTACCAGAGGGACTGTAATAGCTTTGACAAAGATGGTAGCAATTGTTAAAAATCGGCCAAGTAAACTAATCGAAGAAATAATATTATAATTGACTTCCATTATAATATTATTTCTTCATCATTTGATAATTTCTTCATTCTTCATAATTCGTTGGGCCGAGCGCTTAAAAATGTTTTTATAAATGTGAAGTTTTAGTATCGTTTTTGTATCTACTAACAAACTAATACGAGTTGCCACGCGTTACATCTATACTAATGTTATAAAGCTGAAGAGTTTGTTTGTTTGCTTTCACGTGCTAATCTCAGGAACGGTCCGATTTGAAAAAAATCAGTGTTAGATAGCCCATTTATCGAGAAAGGCTAATAGGTATGCTATAATATCATGACGCTACGACTAATAGTAGCGGAGCACCAATTAATAATGTTTCAAAATCGGGGATTTTTTCCTTTTGAGAGCTTCCGCTGCGTGCGCTGCGTACCTAAACGGATAAAGTTTCGCAAAAATCATGTATCGTAGAATTGTTCCCCCTTAAATGATCTAAAAAAAAGTCCGCGATAGCGTATATCTATCTTTTAAGGTTGGCTCACTACCTTTTATAATGCTAACCAAATTTGTTCTAAAATAATAAAATAAAAATAAATAAAATAAATAATGCTGGACAATTCACACAGCATCATCTAGCCCCAAGCTAAGCAGAGCTTGTGTTATGGGTACTAGATGACTGATATACTTAATACAATATACTAGACATAGATAGATGTTTTTTATGATATATAGAAAAATATCCAGAACACCCTGAACAAATATCTGCAGGTCGTACAGACATTTGTTCCGAGGCGGGATTCGAACCCGCAACCTCTTGCGTAGCAGGCGGACCTTCGCCCGCTGCGCCACAGAGGTCGTCATTTTAGAAATTTGCGAATGTGTTTTTTTATACAAGATTTTAATCCTTACCCTAATAAATACATTATTCATTACATGTATTTAATGTAAAACAAAATTGCCCTTTACATCATTTGATTTCAATGAATATCTTAGGAGATACCTATCACAGTTTTAAAATAACGTCTATTTATTTATCTAACTAACAATCTCAAAAGAGCAAACCATCCAATGCTGATAAGACATATCGTAAATTTCAGAGAGTCGGCAACATGATGATCGCCGCACATCGTCTGCGCAGGCGCAACCGAGTAGAGGAGCCCAGCAATGAACCGCCACCTCCTGTCCGGTGTCCTGAGTATGAGGTAGAGAAGTGAAATACTACCCTCATTTCTGTTGGGTCATACAATTAAAAATGAAATTTTGTAGAAACTTAAACGTTGTTATTGCAGGAGAGAAGTGAGCAATATTAAAAGCGTTATAGATACTAAGATAGAAAGACAGAAAAGGCCTAGATCTTATTTGTAGGTAGCTGTTTTTAATTATTTTCTACTAGGCTGGGATAGCTTAGGTGCTGGGCAAGCCTAGTCCATCTTACAACGTCCCAGGCACTGCAGCATCCCGTAAAGTATGAATACAAGTTGTTGACGCGCATATCAATTAAAGATGTATTTTGATGTACGTATTAAGGTCTTACTTTTAATTATTTTCAAGTTGTGTATAACTTTCCTGTCAATTGTATTTACACTATAAGATTTAATTAATAGAATCAGGCGTTACTTTGCGGAAATCCGTTTAGGCGAAACACGTGTCGTCGTGTGGGTTTGGGTATGCATGTTGCACTAATAGCCTGGTTCCCCCTGCATGTGCATAATTAGCGGGCGGGAGGGCGGTGCATATGCATCTCAGCATTAGCGGAATTAAAACTAGATATTTTTCTTTGTTTATCATAATACTATAAGATTTATAAAATTAGCTATCATCATAATAAGAGTCTTTCTCACGTATGATGAGTGAGTTCGGTGACAGCGGAATAAAGCAGGATAGTTATATAAATAATTAAGAAGTGCAAAAGAGACGAAGCAGTTGTTCCTGCTTCGTCTCTTTGGAAATGAAATGAAAAGTACCTATTTATTAGACACACAAGAACAAGCAGCTATTTAAAGGCACCTATGACTTTATTATTATTATGAGCCTAACTAATTCCACTGCTGGGTAAGGGCCTATGACTTATTAAATTGTATTTTACACATAACTATGATAAAATAAATAGGTACATCGGTAGTTAAAAAAGGAAAGGAAGCAGCTCACTCAGCGGGCCAAGCGATCAGGTCAGATTATATAAACAATTTTTTACTTTGACTATGCTTATAGATGCTGGTCCGCCGTCAGATATTTAAAATGTATTCCTAAAAGCCATATAGTGATTATATTATATATTATACATAAACTCGGCTCTAATAAGTAGGTTACTCGTAGATCTGTAAAATTAATATATAGATTAGAATTACTTACTTGAACACAGGACAGTAAGTTCCCTGCGAAGTTATTCAACTCATATTTTTTGTTGTACTGATTTTATATAAGCATCCAACTTATTTTGGTAAATAATCCTAGATACGGCTTTTCTTCCTATCACGGCAGTTATGATACACGCACTATTACGTAATGGTATTTAAAATAAATGTATATTTGTTTCAATATAATTTTTCACGTAATATTCTCAGTCAAATTGTTATAAATCGAAATCGTAATCAAGCCAAAATAACTCTTGTGTCCATTACTTAGGGATTGCCATTCTGACGATATCGTAATGGATTTCTAGTGTAGGCGCCCTGGTGTCCACTTCCACTGCTTGACATATGCCTTCCTCATGGATCGCCGAGTTCTTGAGGGAGATTGTTGCCATACTCGCCACGCTTAGCATGCGGGTTGGCGAGCGCAGTATGGGATGGTACACGAAAAGACGCTGCTGCCCATCTTCCGGAGGTTCTTAGGTATCCCTTAGCTGGCTCTTACTGCATCCACGGGCTCATGTCTTTCATGAGGAGAGGTAACTCTACTGCCGGCACGGTTAGATTTTAATAAGTCATTTCAATTCAATTAAAAAACCGTAATTTGTTTGTAATACCTTAGTAAGTATTAATATTTCGCCGTGGGGTGCCGGCAGTAGAATGTTACCCCTCCTCTCATACCCATGGATGCAGTAAGAGCCTGTTAAGATATACCTCCGGAAGATGGGCAGCAGCGTCTTTCGGTGTGCCAACACCCCGTACTGCGCTCGCCAACCTGCCTGCCAAGCGTGGTGAGTATGGCAACTACCCCTCATGGAGATCCATGAGCGAGGCCTGTGTTCAGTAGTGGACGTTTTACGGCTGAAACGAAGTATTAATACCTTCTAAATGATATTTAAAATATTTTCTGTGCTTAAGATCTGTCGTGTGTAATATTTTTTAAGAGGATTGTAACCCTATCTAATTACTCTTCTCTTTAACATCACCTCTCCCGTAGGACGTCCAATGCTGGACATAGGCCTCCCGCGTGTACCTCCAAGTAACGATCATAAGATGGCATATAACCTACATTACATAACATACATTATACCTAGTGTATTATATTATCTGTGGTCATACTTACCTCGCTTGGCAGACGGCAGGCTTCTTCTTCTTCTTTTATGGCTTTTGTGTTTGGTTTTACACAATTTTGGCAGTCGAGTAACATTATAATAGGGTTAATTTAATCGTTTTTCTCACGGTGTTTGCCATTACCCTTTTAGCCACCCGCTAAGTAATTTCGTTGCAAGTGTCCGCCCTTATGTGGCATAGATGGTCAGCACGGGCGTGCGGTTGGGCTTTGACGGGCAGACGGCAGGCAGATTACGTATCTCGCGACAGGTTTACAACTGGCGTAAATCTCGCGATCATCGCTGTGAAAAGTCAATTCGTGAATTGACTTTGTGACGAAATACAACAACATTCAGCAACAACATCTGTTAACTAAATCAAAATTGACGTTTGAAAACGATGATAACGAGATTTGCGCCTGTTGCAAACCTGTTGCTAGATACGTAATCAGCCTGCCGGTTGACGAGCGCAGTATGGGATGTTGATACACGCAGAGGCAAATTCTTACTGCAAGAGAGGAGAAGCAACATTCTACTGCCGGCACCCCACGACTTAAGTTACCCACATATAAATGTCAAACCTGTCAAAAAAGGCTTTAATTCGGTCTCTGATAACCAGCCAACCAGAATCCTTATAGTTGGTACTGTATTAATATTGCATATTAAGCTGAGTGACGACCAATTTTGTTATCATTTTAATCTGTTTGTTAACTTATTGTACAATTTGTATTTATTGAAGCACATTATACACTGGAAAAAACTGGTTTGAACAGTGTTGTACCTACATGTGTTTTCCCTTACTGAAATAAGTTTTGTTTTATACACAATAAAATTTACACAAAAACTAAATTTGGTGTTTATTTTCTAG
The DNA here is from genome assembly GCA_963082625.1 of Pasiphila rectangulata. Classification (NCBI taxonomy): domain Eukaryota; kingdom Metazoa; phylum Arthropoda; class Insecta; order Lepidoptera; family Geometridae; genus Pasiphila; species Pasiphila rectangulata. The sequence goes on along the minus strand of OY720236.1, from coordinate 19,813,489 downwards.
TACTTATTTTTTCAAATATGGATAGGTACTTTGTAAGATTGATTATTAAAAAGTAAGCAATATAAAATGCAAAAAATAAAATGATGCGCAAAAGAAAATATCGGTAGCATTTCATTTGTTTTTAACAAATTACCATAATCGTTAAGAGTGAGAAAGACATTATATAATTATTATTTACTGACATAAGCCTACTTTCCAAGATATTTTTTTTTCAATTATGTTAATTAATTTTTGTTACTTATATATTTTTTAACTTATACCTATACATAAGTATACATATAATATATATATAAACAATAATTATACTTTGACTTTGATGAGTATGTAAACTAATCGCTATTTAACGAGGTGGATTAGGTAGGTACATTTCGATAATGTGAAACAGAAAGTGTTTTTTTATTTTACAAAAAATACAAATCTAATTATTTACAAGTTTTGATTGGAGAATGAACAAAAAAAAACCGGACAAAAGCGAGTCGGACTCGCGCACCGAGGGTTCCGTGCCATTAGACAAAGCGGTTTATATTTGTTGGAGAACCTTGACAGCGCCATCTCATGTCTGATAGCGGAACTTATGTAGATTTTTAGGGTTCCGAACCAAAATGGTAAAAAAGGAACCCTTATAGAATCACTCTGTCTGTTTGTCTGTCTGTCTGTCACAGATGGATATCTCGATCTCGAACTACTAATACTATCGACTTTAATTTGAAATGGTAAAAGACCACACTTTTTTACTAATATAGCATATATGAAAATGTTAAAAAATATTCTTATTTTGATTGCAGGGGGGCGGATATATATAAAATATATATATATATATATAATTTTTTTTAAGTAAAGTTACTAGGCCGTGTGGGGTATCATATAAAATGTATTCATTTGCACATTGATAAACAGTTTTTATTTATTCTTTAAGCCGAATCGTTTTTGAGTTATTTACAAAAATGTTGAAAAAACGACCGTTCCCCCCCCTTATCTCCGAAGATTGCAGAGATAAACCCGTGATATTTTTAAAGCTACTAGAAGTGTATGTAAACTTTATAGGAAAATTATAGCGAACTCTCTAAATTGCATAGTTTTTTAGACAAGGGGGGTGGAAGGGGGGTTTCCAAAAAATTTGTGAAGTTAATAGGTGATGTGGGGTATCATATGAAAGGTATTTATTTGCACAATAATAAACAGTTTTTAGTTTTCCTTTAAGCCGTATTGTTTTTGAGTTATTTACAAAAATGTCGAAAAAACGACCGTTCCCCCCCCCTTATCTCCGAAGTTTGCAGAGATAAACCCGTGATACTTTTATAGCTAATAGAAGTATATGTAAACTTTATAGGAAAATTATAGCGAACTCTCTAATTTGCATAGTTTTTTAGACAATGGGGGTGGAAGGGGCGTTTTCAAAATTTTTGGAAAGTTACTAGGTGATGTGGGGTATCATATAAAAGGTATTCTTTTGCACATTAATAAACAGTTTTTAGTTTTTCTTTAAGTCGTATAGTTTTTGAGTTATTTACAAAAATGTTGAAAAAAATAGCGTTCCCCCCCCCTTATCTCCGAAGTTTGCGGAGATAAACCTCTGAAACTTTTATTGCTATTAGAAGTGTATGTAAAGAAGAGAGGAAATTTATTACAATCTCTCTACATAGCATACTTTATTAGAAATCATCGAAAGTGTAAAAAATCTACATAAGTTCCGCTATCAGACGAGAGATGGCGCTGTCAAGGTTCTCCAACAAATATAAAACCGCCTTTATCATATATTATATTGTATGATGGCACGGAACCCACGGTGCGCGAGTCCGACTCGCTCTTGCCCGGTTTTATTTAAACTTTTGATGAACTTTGTTTTCTAGAGAGTATGTAATAATTTTCCTGTCTTTTCGTCCAACATACCTCAGTGCCTTAAGAGGAAAGTCTGGAATCAGTGTGTGTTACCAGTGATGGATGACATATGGAACCGAGACGTGGCCCTTTACTATTAGCCTTATGAATAAGCTCAGAGTCGCTCAACGAGCTATGGAGAGAGACATTAATCTTTACATACACTTCTAATAGCAACAAAAAATTCAGAGGTTTATTTCGGAGATAAAGGGGAACGCTATTTTTGTCAACGTTTTTGTGAATAAGTCAAAAACTATACGGTTTAAAGCAAAACTAAAAACTGTTTATTAATGTGCAAATGAATACCTTTCGTATGATACCTCACATGACCTAGTAACTTCACAAAAATTTTGAAAACCCCCCTGGCACCCCCTTGTCTAAAAAACTATGCAAATTAGAGAGTTCGCTATAATTTTCCTATAAACTTTACATACACTTATATTAGCTATAAAATATCACGGGCTTATCTCTGCATACTTTTGAGATAAGAGGGGGGGGGGGACGGTGGTTTTTTCAACATTTTTGCAAATTACTCAAAAACGATACGGCTTAAAGGAAAACTAAAAACTGTTTCATCATTCATCATTTCAGCCGTAAAACGTCCACTACTGAACAGGGGCCTTCCTCATGGTTCTCCATAAGGAACAGTTGCCATACTCACCACGCTTGGCAGGCGGGTTGGCGAGCGCAGTATGGGATGTTGATACACGGAATGACGCTGCTGCCCATCTTCCGGAGGTAGCTCTTTGCAGGCTCTTACTGCATCCACGGGTAAGAGAGGAGGGGCAACATTCTACTGCCGGCACACCACGGCGAACTGTTTATTAATGTGCAAATGAATACCTTTCATATGATACCCCACATGGCCTAGTACTTCACTTAAACATTTTGAGATCCCCTATCCGCCCCCCTGCAATCAAAATATGAATATTTTTTAACATTTTCATTTAAGCTATATTAGTAAAAAAGTGTTATCTTTTACCATTTCAAATTTCAAGTCGATATTATCAGTAGTTCACCCAAGCGTTATTTGGAAGGAACTCTAGTGATTTAGTACCTAAATTGAAGCAAATTTAATTGATTTTTTCTGTTCATTTACTGAAATTTTTCCGTTAGTTTCAAATTCTACCCTCATATTGGCTTGACAAGTCAATCTACATCTGTCAAATTCAACTGACAACGTCAAATTCGACTTTGAAGCAACAAACGTCATACTCAAGAGACAGCGCCCGCCAAGTTTGGTTTGAAGTTTGTGGGGTCGCCATATCCGTCAATATTTCCCCAAATAAAGGGAAATTGTAATTTTGCCGAACTGGTCATTGTGTCTAAACACAAGTTTAACACTTAGTTAGAACGAGGAGTCGACGCATTGACAGCACGCAGGTTTTTATTGGGCAGAGTATTTTTCTTAGTATGATTACATAGTTCTTAAAAGCATTATTTTATACATGTAAATGCTCTGTAACTGTGAAACCTTTTTGAAAATAAACACATTTTATTATTATTATTCCACATCATTTATTTGTAAACTCATAAAAATACATTTTTTACTATAAAGAAATACAAAAACAAATACTCTACAGTAAAAAATATATCAAAACGGTGAATCACCGGCCGCGAAGCAAGGCTCAAGCGATCGGTGACTAGGGCTGCAGGGAGAGGAATCTCCTTACTATACGTGCCGAGTCCAGGAGTACTGCCTTTTGGATCTGGCTCTTGATCCAACTGCCTAGCGAAAGTCTCTCGAGATGTTGATCGAGACTCTTCGCTATGAGTCCGTTAACGGAAACGACTATCGGAACAATAGTCGCTGAATCAACATCCCACATGGTGGCAATCTCGTGGGCTAAATCAAGATATTTGCTGAGCTTATCTTTCTCGGCTTTGACGAGATTGGCATCATGTGGAATGGTGACATCAACGAGTATTGCCTTCCGCTCCAACCGATCTATCAGAACGATATCAGGCTTATTCGCAAGAATAGTCCTGTCCGTAATTATAGATCGGTCCCAATAGAGCGTGGCAAGGCCATTTTCAAGAACCGGCTCCGGTGCGTATTTATAATACGGAACTTCAGGGCCCGTAAGGCCATATCGAAGAGCAAGTTGCTGGTGAATGATCTTGGCTACTTGATTATGTCTGTGCAAATACTCAGAATTAGCAAGATGCGAACAACCCGAAAGTACATGCCTGAGGGACTCCCCAGGGTGGTGACATGCCCGACATACATATGTCAATTGTCCCATCTTTCATGATGTACTTTCGGTAGTTGTTCGTCTTGATTACCTCATCCATAATTGCACAGACAAACCCTTCAGTTTCTCCGAAGAGATCACCGAAACGTAGCCAATTCACTGAAGCTAGGAGATCTACATCAGGCCCCATAAGGGTCTTATAGAATCTCCCATGTAGCTCCTTGCTCTCCCATATTGCCCTACGATCCTGAATGCTCATCACCAGTGGTTGGCGCCAGTTCTCTTTAGCTAAGGAGAGAGGAGTAAAGTTTTTGTCAACTGCAACCACATCACGATGCACCTCGCACTCTGCTTGGAGAAAGTAACTCCTGAGATTGCACACCTCGCGGTTGTGGAGGGTTTTCGCGTTAAGAAAGCCCCGGCCTCCACACTTCCGCGGGATGTACATTCTCATAACCGACGAACGAGGGTGTCTCATGCGGTGAGCAGTTAGCATTTGACGAACTTTACAATCCAGGGCATCCAATTCTGTCTGAGACCACCTTAGTATGCCGAACGTGTAAATGAGTAGGGGCATAACCCAGCCATTGTAAGCACGCACCTTGTTACCGCCTGACAAAAGACTATTTAGAACTTTTGTGAGGCGACAAAAGAAACGTTCCTTCACTGCCTGTTTTATGTCCTTATCCACTATACCCAACGATTCAGACATACCAAGGTACTTGTATGTTTCGCCTTCGGAGAGACACCTGAGAGACATATTTTGGGAAAGCTGTAAATTTGTTGAATTTACAACTTTTCCATGTTGAATATGTATGATTGCACACTTTTCAACACCAAACTCCATGTTAATAGCGCTGCTAAATATCTGTGCAATATTAAGCAGAGCTATCAACTCTGATTTTTTCGGCGCGAAAAGTTTGAGATCATCCATATACAACAAGTGAGATATGCTCTCACCACCTCTGCGAAGGCGATAACCTAGCCCTGAATCCTTTAGTAAAGTACTAAGCGGGTTCAGTGCTAGGCAAAACCACAAAGGACTCAGACTATCACCCTGGAATATACCCCTCTCAATCCTTATCAGGTCTTGCGTAGCAAGAGAATCCCATCTACTTCCTGGATGACGAAGTACTGTGGTCCACTGCCTCATACACGCACCTAAGAATGATCTTAGAGTAGTATCTACTTTATACAACTCTAAGACCCTCTTAAGCCATGTATGTGGCACTGAATCATATGCCTTTTTATAGTCAATCCAAGCAGCAGAGAGGTTTTCCTTGCTACGCTTGACCTTTTCGCTAATGGCCATGTCAATGAGGAGGAGCTCCTTAGTACCGCGAGACCCAACTCTACATCCATTCTGAACAGGTGCCAAAATATTGTTTGCAACAATGTGTGTGTTAATTTTTACTGTTAGAATGGATGTGAGAAGCTTATAGATGGTGGGTAAGCATGTAATTGGTCTGTAATTCTTGGGTTCCGCGGTACTACCGGACTTATGGAGCAAGAAGGTTACACCAGTTGTCATGAAAATTGGAAGAGACCCGAGTTCAATAGCTTCTTGGAATTGTGTAGCCAGAACGGAGTGTGAGCAACGAAACCATTTTACCCAAAAGTTATGCAATCCATCCGGTCCAGGACTTTTCCAGTTCTGGGCCGAACGGATTGCGCTAGTAACATCCATTGGACAGATGGTAATATTCTCCATGGTTTCGATTTGCTCACACTCTGCACTCACTACATTCATCCAGTCAGCTTCTGTGTGGTGAATAGGGACAGACCAGATGCTGCGCCAAAAATTATTGCCGGTTTCAGCATCTGGTACGTGACCATTCAGAGCACTTTGATCTGGTTTCTCCCAATTTCTGTAAACCTTCCTTTGATCACTTTGAAAGTTGCGATTCTGCCAGTACCTGTCAATACGTTTCCTATAGCGTCTTATTCGACTTGCCCACGCATAGACTTTTTGCTTTAGATAATCTATGCGTTCTGTGACACAGGCTAAATAATCTCGTGGATCAATGTCTGTTCCAGAGAAAGCCTGAGTCACAAAACGCATAACCCTAGGACGACGATTGCCCTCTCTAAAGCAAATTAGCTTTGCAATGAGAGTCCTGAACGTATTAATACGCCGCTCTATCCTTAACTGCCAAGCAGGGGTATCACTCCCCCGGCGCGGTGCACGGTCAGTGTCCGGTAGCTTGACATGTGCAACGCGGCAAGCTGCGATAGCCCCACAATAAAGGATAGAGTGTGTATCAATAAGATTTCTGCTAGTCAACAAATAAGGAGCTAGCAGAGAGTCCAAGGCCCCCATTAACGCTAAATTTCGTCTATGGGTCGGCAAGCGAGGAAGACGTGGTTTGACTTCTACTAATCTGTACTGAAGGATCGCATCTTCCAAAGCCCTCCTCAATTGCTCATTATCTTGGGTACTTACGTTTGTGTTTGCACTCACGTAATTGACCATATCATTAACGGATCCACTCCGAGAGGTCAACGGTGCCGTAGGTGTTGTGGTCGGCGGCGCGACACTTGGGTCACGTTGTGAATGATCAATCACTTGAGCACTTAACACTTCACGTCGGAGCTGATTATTTTTTGACTATTTTGGTAGACCTATTAAAGAAAGGTGAAAATAAAAAGTATGAATTGTACCTAATAATTTATTAACAAGCAATAGGAGTCTACTAACTTACTAATACAATATAGAGGTCTAAAGCCCCATTCACATAAGACAAGTACTCTGAAGAATTACTACGAAAGCGTACACTAAGCACTTACCCCTTATTTATAAACTCTACTTAAACTTAAGCAGTGGTATTCCTTCAACTCGCATTTTATGAAAGCACACATATTAGGTACTGAAATTATGTCAACAAATCGCCAATAGGTACGTGCTACTTAAATTTAAGTAAAGTTCTTAAGTAAGGTAAAACGTGGCTGGGGCCTAGTCAAACGATTTATTTTGTACTATTATTTATAATCGCAATTATGATTTGTGTACAAAACAAAATGGTTCAGTAAAAAAGGTCGCTTTACATACACTAGCATAACACAACATACTCTTGATTTCGACGATGTATCTACGTTATTTTTATCAAGGCTTATGTTAAGAATTAAATTTGGACGTACCCTACCAAACGTATGTATGTCAAAATTTAATTAACTAAAACTTAACCATGGTGGGCAGAAACTACAAACATACCTGCATAAATTCCATTTTAAACCAAGTCACTTTGAGATCTTTGTAAATTTGGCTTACCTATACATTTGAATTTGCAATTTGCTTGTTATGTATGTTGTTTATTTCTTATATGGACTATGTATGTATTCTTCGTTACCTGTACAATGTCTAAAATAAGCTTTATTTTATATACTTATTTATGTATTGTTAAATAAATTTTAAAAAATTAAAGAAACAATTAAAAATAACAAAAATACTTAAGCACGTACCTAATTGAATATTGTAGTCTGGTATTGTATTTTGGTTGGTCTCAATGGATATATTTTTAAATCACGTACATACATATAAATAACCAATTTTGTCTTAATTTAATTTCCCTTTTTACGTTTTTGTCGCGAAAATCATCTTGCGATGTCCATGCTGCCTGCCAGGCGTGGAGAGATCCCCACCCACCGTTATAAACTCATGCCCAACAGTTGATTGTAGACTTTTGTATATGTAGAAAAGGTTATAGACACGTCTTCGTAAAATCATGGACTTTAAGACTTAGTCTTGTGGTTCAAAGCACGTTCCAGTTTACGCTTCACTATTTGGTATATTTAATAACAAAAGGTCAAAAAATCGAGAGGTGATGTAAAGCGACCCATAACACAATACATAACACTAACAAAAAAGAAAACAAAAACATAACATTACATTATTAATGTACAACCAAACCGTTGCTTTAAAAAATAATGATAATAAATAAAATGCACAGAACATAAATCAGAAATAAAACAATGTTATTGCACTTTTCTTAACGTCGTCGCTTTCCAGATTTCCTGAAAGAAATATTTAAAGTTTTAAAAAGATACACATGAGATAGTACAAATATTTTTATAGTTCAAATATTTTTATATATTTATCAGATATATATTTATCAGATCAAATATATAAATATAAGTCACAGTACTATGAGGTAAATTAGAGGTAGAATTTTCATTTTACAATAACACGTTTTAAAAAATAAAATAAAACGTCCATAATTTTATCTACGTATTCTTTTACTGTTAGTAATACAATCGAAAACGACAGGATTAAATTGATACTTTGCTAACTCCTCTACTCCGCTAGCTCCGCAGGGTGATTACGTATCTCGCGACAGGTTTTTCAACAGGCAATTGACAGCAATATTGCTGTCAAATATGAATTCCTTGTTGTTCTCTAATACAAAATTGACATTTGACAGCAATATTGCTGCCAATTGTTTGTTGCAAAACCTGTCGCGAGATACGTAATCACCCTGCCGTAGTAAGTACAGTAGTAAGTACCTTTTTCCTTTTTACAGACGTCAACTCATTGATTTTTTTTATAATAACAACAATCGAGAAAACAACACGTAATTCGCATTTTAGCAAAAAACACATATACTACATATAGATTGCTGACGATTGACAAGTAGATATGAGAGAGTCAGTTAGGTATAAGTTTAGATATCGACACAAAATTCCCCGTCGCTTAGCTTAGTTATAATTCTATAAGTACATTTCGCTTAGGCAATAAACCACAGAAAACCATTAATAATTCAGTAAATACCAATAATCCTTCTTACTTATAAACGCTACTTATATTTAAGGAGCTGCCAGGAAACCTTTTAATGAGTTTATTCATAAAATGGTCACTTAGCAGCTGCGTATAGAGCATCAGATTTTTAGAGGTGAGTGTTTAATTACCTACTGTGATGAAGGATACAGAAGGTGTCTATAGTAAAGCTAATAATGAGAATGTTATGGCATAGAGAAGTCATTACTTCTCTATGCCATACAGCATAACTTTATCTATGTCATAACCATTGATATGACATAGATAAAGTTATGATATGTTACGGGAAAAGGAAGTTCATGGTAATAATCATGAAGGTGATACTACAGATCACTGATAAAAATAACGAGGATATGGCAATATAATCTGAAGCAATGATGGTTACAGCGATGATATAGTTTTAAGAAATAATTGTGACAAAGGGGTTATGGTATATCAATGTAAATATACAGGTGATAATGATATCAATGATGTTACGAAGGTAACATGCTTACGGAGAACTTAACAAATCAATGATATGGTCACAATAAAGTCTAAAGCAATAATGATGATAAAGTACAGATCAATGATAAGGTACATACATACCAATGATGAGGAACATAGCAATGTTAATTGATAAAAAATATGGTGGTCTTGCTCTGTACTTTATCACTACGTATAACCGATACTGGTGATGTAAAAATGTCTAACACTAGTTGTAGGGTAATAAAATTAAAGTTAAAGAAATATTAATAAAAAAAAATAAGTATCCAGCAAACTGCAAGGGCAATGGTAAAGTATCGAGCAAATATAAGGTACAGGCCTATGACAAGGTGCAAAGTAATGATGCTTACGATACGTATTAGAGTAATTATACCTAAAGCGATACCATAGAAGCCAATATAGAAATACTTCAGCCGAATTCGAAGTGCACAAAATTTAATCAAACTGCAACACTTAGTTTGCTTGTTTATAATTTAGCATTATTTTTTTTACAGAACTGGTCAATATTTACATAGATCGAAGTGGTAAAACACCCACAATCAATAAATAAATCTGCATAAGGCTATGGACCGAATCGTACCCAGAGGGGAAGAGTGGATCTACCCCTCTCCGCTCTACTCCAGAACAGGCAGCCTAAAATCAACAAGAGTGATGTTCATGTTACTGGTTTACAGTTTGTACACTTTGTACACATCTCCGAATTTGGTTCAAATATAGCTACTGTAAAGCAGACCCCGATACTTACGAGTGCTCAGTCTTGTCTGGGCGTGGACGGGCGGCGGCTACGGTACGTCATCGACTTCCTCGGAGATGGGCTGACGGCCCTCACTCCCGCGTAGAACTTCCCCTTCTGCGTTATGACCTTGAAAATGTAACACAATAATAATAATCTTTATTCAGTCTACAAAGAAAACATACAAACAGTAACTTATCTAAGGACCATATAGATAGACAGATAGATAAACTCTCTAGGTATTTTACATTCACCATATAACATAAATTTCACAAAGAGAAACACAGACAAATATAACATACAATTGCATATAAGAAATAGAATAAGATATAAATATACACAAAATATTAACGTGTCGTCGACACTGGGGCGATTATAGTTTTGTAAAACTTTTACTGGGGTATTTATATCTCTACTGCAGCAAAAAACTATATGCACTACTCATGCATAATATTGAATAGTGAAATGTATATATTTACATAATTTTTAATGGTTTTTAAGTTTCTCATGTAAGTGACTATTGTTGTAAATGAGAAATAAAAGTAAATCCCCGGTGGGGATAAACCTGCTCTGTCTCAACGGCTAAACCATCTGCGCCACGGAGGTAGTCAAACGCAAAGCTAGATTCGTGAGGCCCCATTAATAACTGCAAAACGCCCATCTTGTTCTACTCGTATCTCTAGCATCCTCAGTTCTTCCTTCCCTTTGATCGTCACGCGTGGGTTACAAGAGGACAGGTATTTTAAACACAGTACTCTCGCCCGCCTGACCTGACTTAACATCAAAATAGCCAACATACCTCGATCCTCGCCGTCGCTTCCTGCCGCCCAAACTCATTCTCAATAGTTATCCTATACACGCCCACGTCGTCGGCCGTGACGTGTTCTATCTCTAGCATCCTCAGTTCCTCCTTCTCTTTGATCGTGACGCGTATGGAGGGAGTTAGAATGACGCCGTCCTTGTCCCAAGTGGCCCAGGGCGCGGGGTTGCCCTTGATCGCGCATTGGAGGGCGACTGTCTCCCCCTCCTCGACGACTTTGTTGAAGGGGTACGTGTAGAAGGCAGGGCCGAGCGTGCGCGCGGGGCTGCCGAGTCGACGGGCTTCGGGACCTGCAAACGAATTGATTTATTGGTTAGGATAACGCACAACAAAGAACATTCAGAAGTAAATTATAGCTTATTATAATGTTAGAGTAGATTTAGACTAGAAAGAAGCCATAAATATGTGTTTATTTAGGTATTTAAATGTGTTTTGTTTTTATTTTGTAAATGGACTATTCTACGTAGCTGTCTGCTCTATTGAATAAATACTAATTGACTTTTACTATAACTATACAAGACTGAATGAGCAAAATAGAATTCAAAAAAACGAGGTAACAATATTTTTTAACAAAAGAAAGCGACTTTAATATATCATGTAAAATTTATGAGCACATGCAATTTGCGCTATATCGGTAAATCAAACCATCGTAATTACTAAACCCACGGAATAGCCAGCTTCAGACGTATCGACCTGTTCTTTCCTCTGAATAATAGCTGACTAAGCTAGGCGGATGGTATAAATAAATAAATAAATAATGCTGGACAAATCACACAGCATCATCTCCCCAAAGCTAAGCAGAGCTTGTGTTATGGGTACTAGATGACTGATAAGTATACTTAATACATTGTACTACATAGATAGATATTTTTATTATATATAGAAAAACACCCAGAACACCCTAAACAAATGTCTGCAGATCGTACAGACATTTGTCCCGAGGCGGGAATCGAACCCGCAACCCCTTGCGTCGCAGGCGGACCTTCGCCCGCTGCGCCACAGACCTCGTCGCAAATGCTGCATATGCCAATGTCCCATACAACATGAATACTAGTTTCTGACGCAGTTTAAGTAATCTACAATAGATGTAAGAGGTTTTACTTTATTTTACCTGGTTCCTGCCGTGGTATGCTGGCAGTAGAATGTTGCTCCTCCTCTCTTGCCCGTGGATGCAGTTAGAGTCTGCCAATGGATACCCCCGGAGGAGGGGCAGCAACGTCTTTCCGTGTTACAATAACCCGCCTGCCAAGCGTAGCGAGTATGGCAACAACCCCTTCATTTTTAGTACTCGGAAAATCATGAGGGAGGCCTTTGTCCAGCGTCCTACGGCTGAGATGATGATGATGACGTACCCGGAGTTCTGGAGACGGATCTGGCCGGGGTGGAGCGCGGCGTGGATCGGGGTGTGGACGCTGCGGAGAGGAACGCCGGCGGCCGGCGCAGGCGCTGACTTAGCGTGTTCGGCTCACCGGGAGCTAAAATAATAGCAGCAGATGTCAACGGGCTGATATTATAAGTAAATTAATTAAATAAAATTTTAATTCTATAATAATTCACTAAAAGTTTTACAAAACTATAATCCGTATAAATTGTGTAACGTTAGTTAGTTAAATATTATGATGATAACCAATATATATTATAAACAATGTCCTTAGCTGCGTCTGTCAGTCTGTTCGCGATAAACTCAAAAACTACTGAACGGATTTTCATGCGGTTGAAGTGCAGGTGATGTAGAAGTAACTTTTTCTGGGCTAAGGATACAGGTTTTTAAATTTTTCATAATATTTTGTAACTTAATGACAGAAAATGTTACAAAATATTATAAAATTTCGAAACATTCTATCTTAGCTCCAGAAAAAGTTACTTTTTCGATGAAATCTGTCAAACTTCAAACGGCCATATCTCGACTACTGATCAGCATAGACTGTCAGCGGTGGGCTCAAATGAATGCATTGACGAGATCTACATTTTCGATGACAGCTGTCAATCATCAAACGGCCATATCTCGGGAACCGCTCATCTTGGTCTGTCAACGGTGGGCTTAAAAGAAAGACATTGAGGAGATCTACTCAACTGTCAACCGATATGAGGGTACCTACCGTATAGTGCATGCAAACCGATAATCTATAATCGGTAAATTATCGTATTGCTAGTAACAGCATGATTACCAGTTGCTGACGCTGTATAAATCATCTATAATAGATGCAAAGGCCTTACTTACTTACTTAATGTTCTGTAAGTTTTAATTTTCGAAATTTCATTTGAACCGTTTAAAAGCCCATTCATTGTAGGTTTTACGTGAATGCAATAAAACTTTTAGGCACAGAACACAGAGTTCTACCGACTTGAGCGCCCCTGCCGTGGTTTCAAGTTTCCCGGACGAGTAAGCGCTCCTTGCAACCGTGGTTTCATATTTTTGAACAGTCCTGAGGTAAACTTTAACTGAGTTTAAGTTAGTTTAAGTTTTGGTTAGTTTAGTTAGCCTTATAATTCAGACGGTGATGATGTGATAGGCCTGTTTACTTTACAAAGTTCAAAACTCACGGTAGACAACAAGGCAAGCGCTAGAAGTGGCCTTGCCCAGGTTATTTCCCGCCTCGCAGGTATAAGTCCCTTCGTCTTCCGCCGTCACTTGTTTGATCTTCAGTCGGGCTGCCCCGTCATCAAAGCTTGTCTCGAAGTCCTCACTGTCACGGATCATCTGAAAAAGCAGGTTTATATTTAAGGCGAAGCACTGATAAACAAACCCGCCGTGGGGTGCCGGCAGTAGAATGATACCCCTCCTCTCATGCCCATGGATGCAGTAAAAACCTGCTAAGGGATATCTCCGGAAGATGGGCAGCAGCGTCTATCCGTGTATCAACATCCCATACTGCGCTCACCAACCCGCCTGCCAAGCGTGGTGAGAATGGCAACTACCCCTCATGGAGATCCATGAGGGAGGCCTGTGTTCATCAGTGGACGTTTTATGGCTGAAATGATGAATGATAAACAATAATTTCAATGTAATTGTTTAAATAATGCCGTGGGGTGCCGGCAGTAGAATGTTACCCCTCCTCTCATGCCCAAGGATGCAGTAGGAGCCTGCTAATGGTTATCTCCGTAAGATGGGCAGCAGTATTTCGTGTATCAACATTGCACACTGCGCTCGCCAACCCCCTCATGATCTTGGACATCCATGAGGGAGGATGAGGGAGGATGATGATGAAGGTAGCCCCTAGCCCAGCCGTGGTATCCAACTCAACGGGCTTTTGAGATCGGATGGAAGAAACTTTAGGTCCGTAGAAGAAAGAGGTTTGTAAAGTTACCTCGAGATAGTGGAACCACATGACTGTCGGCTCCAGACCAGATCTGCACTGACGTCCACGTTTGCGTGTATTGTGCAATAACCCCGTGCTCTCTGAATCGTTGGTTTCAATTACCATCCTTTGATCATCCCCGAAGATGATGTGAGAGGTAACCAACGGTTTGCTCAATTACCTCGTGATAGTGGAACCACTTCACTGTCGGCTCCGGGTTTCCACTGACGCGGCATTCGAACTCCACCACGTCGCCGTCACATGACAACAAGTCTGTCAGGTGCTTGGTGAACTGAGGAAGCACTTCCACCACCCTGAAGAAAAGTTATTGATACAGGCGTTACCATGCGGCAAAAAAAATGTGTTTATTGTCAGAAAGGTTAACAGTTACAGAGCATTTACATGTATAAAATAATGCTTTTAACAATTAAATCATTTATAGTGTATGTACCTGGTATTACATACTTAGAAAAATACTCTGCCCAATAAAAATAAATGAAATGTATGTATGTATAAAGGAAATGTATTCAATTTAAAGAGTATTATATGATTCTATTACTGTAACTACGTTAAGTCGCGATTAAGTCGCGAGGAGTGGAAGGAGGAAAGGGAGGTCTTTGCCCAGCAGTGGGACAGTATCGGCTGAAAATAATAACAATTATTACATGATTCATCTGGTACCCATAACGCAAGCTCTGCTTTGAGGTAGATATGTGAAATATCCAGGATTATTTATTTATTTGTTTGTTTTAAAATATTATTATTAAGTAGCGATTCCACGAATCCTAGTGAATGCTAATTAATGCAGAAACGTGTGTACCTACCTCACGAATATCGCTAAACGAACCTGGAAATCTTCAACTCTTCCAAATTTTAAGTCAGTAGCTAATGATGCTAATGCTACCTACTAAAAGTTTAGATAAGCTGAGATAAGCCGCTGTTACAGATGGGCAGACAGAGTCACACTATTTTTTTATCATTTTGGTTGGTTACGGTACTAAAAGCGTGTTGAACTCAAGACCCCCTGATACGTCAGCATGCTTTACCAAGAAACTCGTGTATGTAAGCCACCAGAGAGCGCACTAAAGTGTAAAACAACCACACCCTCATATACAACCAATAAGGTATCAAAGATAAAAATGCCCAGTCCAAATCAGTCGCATATACATAATTATATTTATGCCTTTAATTGGCATATAAATGTATATATATATATATATATATATATATGCACCACATGTGGTGTTAACCTGCAAGTGGTTGTGCATTTAACTGTAATAATGTACTTTGTGTATTATTAGTTTCAATTAGTTTTAAGTATGAAATAATGTAACAACTGTTGGTTAACCATAATAAATAAATAAATAAATATAAGTATTTAAAAACTATTCCTCGGAATTTCACTGATGAATGTGTTGTATATAACGTAGGATGATTTGATTATCGCGAAAATTCTAGAGATTTTGCGAAAACAACGGTTATTTAGACAAATGTTATTACGTAACCAACTGAAAACAGTAACCACCCGAATACCCAGACTGTGACAGAACCGAGATGGACAGAAAGTATGTTATTAGGTTTTTTTTTATAACCATCCGAAGAAACTGCCTGTGACAAGACCGAGATGACAGACAGTGGTTATTAGGTTTAAATGTAATCACAATTGTCTAATTATCTGTGTTTTCGCAAAATCTCTAGAATTTTCGCGATAATTAATAAAATAATAATTAATAATAATAATTCGAATTATCCAATCATCCTACGACATATATAATTATACTGTTGGTGTTCCAATAAATAAATAAATTATACAATACCGTAATGATGTTGATAAGAATAGCAACATTGAACTAACCCATATCTGACGTTGTGTGGCTCGTCAACAGCTGAAGGATCTGAAAAATTAAATAATGTAGGCTCTGTACAGTACCTATTTTTAAACGACTTGAAAAAAAGAGGTTATCTATACAGAGTGTATAATAATATATATATACCCAAAAAGGGGGTTTAAAACCCATGATAACAAGTTGTTTTGGATGGGAAAAAAATCGGGAATTCTTATTTTTTCATATTTCTATTTACTACAATTTTACTAGTTGGTGTTATGTAAAAATGATCCTAGGCTCGTTTGTTCTTTTTTTAATTTTACAAAAAAAAACCTCGTTTGGGATAAAGGTATTTTTATTTGTCTCTGTACGGAAACTCTTTGTGGAGTTCAATGACCCTGACATGAATTAGCTGGTGTTTAGGTTGTCATTATCGTATAATTAGCTGTTAAAGTTCAAACTTTCATAGTCTTTTCTTGAATGAAAATCACTGAATCCTGAAAAGCCGTAGAAAAAAAGTTGTTCCTTTGGATGGTCAGAATCACCCCCTTTCAGCTTAGTACACGTGTTATAATACACCCCGTATATATTCATCGTCTGTATTTGTTTTAATCTTTGTTAAATCAGAACTCCGTTGTTTTTAAACCGATTTAGAAAATAATTTTTGGTTTCAAATAGATAGGCATATACACTTCGAGATTCATTCCATTTTTTCAAACTCGTTACTGATGATGGGTACCATAATAAATTGACATTTCGAAGACCTCACGCCACACTGGCGCCTCTAGCGGTGAATCCACAAGCGATACCCTGCATGAGATCTCACGCTATACAGGCGCCTCTTGAGCGAATTCAGGTACATGCAACAAGCGACTGGCCTTACCTCTAGCTAGAATTTGCAGTGATATAATCGCCTTCGCCTCGCCGTACTGGTTCTTGGCGACCACGGAGTAGGCTCCCGTGTAGTCCAGCTTAGCGTGCGGAATCTCGAAGCGGTACTCGGGCCCGGCGCCCACACGCTTGAAGTGCGACGAGTCACGGTAGTAGTCCGGCTAGAAATCAAATACATGTTTTTATAAAATGACCTTTACTGAACACATCGACCCGTAAAATTCCAAAGATTTAAATCTTTGGTCATCATCATCATATTAGCCGTAGGACGTCCACTGCTAGACAAAGGCCTCCCTCATTGTTTCCAAGTACTACGGTTTTTTTGTTTTTTTTTCCTACCGCCACACAGATGGCAATCGCCGGCTACTGCATAGTGCATTCTCTTTTTTAGTCATCAAAAGCTAATTATATCTAAATGTCTTTATTTCTTATATCTAGTGGGCAGGGTTACAATGAGGAACCTCTGGCAGAACCAGAGAGCTTTTTTTTAACTTATTTACTTATATCATTATTTACATTCTGTCTTATATTTATATCTTATTTTAATATACTATGTTTACTATTCAGACGTTACAAGTACTACGGTTAGAAGCCGTCTGCATCCACCGACCTGCGGTTGTTACCAAGTCGTCTGCCCATCTAGTAGGTGGACTTCCTTCGCTGCGGTGGCCGGCCCGTGGCCTCCATTCGAAAAATTTGCGGCCCCATTACCCTTCTGTTCTTCGAGCAACATGGCCTACCGATTGCCACTTCAACGTGCTCACGAGTAACCATCACAGAACTAGATGGGTTCTGTGACAGTTACTCCCTAAAGAGCTGTGCTAATAAAAAAATATTGAACCATTGCTGAAGAATCAGCATTTTTACCTCTATAGGTAGTTAATAAGTAAATGTCAGATTTAGGATCGTTACTTTTAAGAAGTCCCTTAGACGTCAAATTTGGGAACGTTACTTTTAAGAAGTGCCTTAGACGTCAGATTTGGGAACATAACTTTTAAGAAGTCCTTTAGAAGTCAGATTTGGGAACTTTACTTTTAAGAAGTCTAATTAGACGTCAGATTTGGGAACGTTACTTTTAAGAAGTGCCTTAGACGTCAGATTTGGGAACATAACTTTTAAGAAGTCCTTTAGACGTCAGATTTGGGAACGTTACTTTTAAGAAGTCCATTAGACGTCAAATTTGTGAACATTAGTTTTAAGAAGTCTCTTAGACGTCAGAGTTGGGATCGTTACCTTTAAGAAGTCCCTTAGCCAGTAGACGTCTGGTTTGGGATCACCGACGACCTCGCATGCGATAATGACGGTGTCACCTTCCCGGGCCTCGCTGGACCGCGGCTTGCGAATGAACATCGGCTCCTTGGAGTAACTGAAAAAAGTAAAAATAAAATGAGTTATATAAGTTTGTCATCATCTCATAATAGTCTCCCTTATGAACTCCAAATACCAATCATGAGGGGTTATTGCCATACTCATCACGGTTGGCAGGTACGTTGCCGAGCGCAGTATGGGATATTGATACATAGAAAGACGCTGCCGCCTATTTGCCGGAGGTATACCTTGGCAGATTCTTACTGCATCTACGGGCGAGAAGAGGTGACAATCTACTACTGGCACCCCCACGGCGTACCATCCGGTACGCAAAACACAAGCTCTGCTTACTTTGGGGCTAGAAGGTGCTGTATGTAATGTCCCAGATTTATTTATTTTATATGTACAAGCAATATTTGAAAACGAACTTTTCTGGACAAAGTCTTAGAGAGACATTACAGACAAGAGACATATTAGACTACACATCAATGGTTATCTACTTTTCTGGAGTTCGTGGACTTATTACACGCCCATTTACTGCATCTTTTACACTAGTCACCCGTCAACTGAAAGCGCACTATAATTAGGCGCATCCCTAAATCATAAAGCCTGGGAGCCTAGTCTCCTACTGCAGGAAATCCGTCAACCCTAGTCTCTTATGTCATAGTACTCGATAACCTACTCGTTTTCGTCTATGTATTCATAAACTTACAGAAGCTGTCACCAATGATCGTCTATTCCGTGACTGACGCTATAGCAGACTGCAAAAGACAAGAAATACTCACATTTCATCAGGGGCAATGAACACGGGCGGCGTCCTTGCCGCGTTCGAGCCAATCACGTCAACCTTCCCAGACGTTGACACTCTGCCCACCTCATTGGAGGCAGTGCAAGTATAAACACCCGCATCACGTGACGTCACCGCTGCTAGCGCGAGTTCAATCTGCCCATCTCTGTCCAGTGTCATGATGGCACGCCTGCTCGGTCGTAAGCGAACCCCGTCTCGGTACCACGTGACGCCAACTGACGGATATGCTTCTACGACGGCTGAGATCCTTAGCTCTTCACCTGGAAACAATCAATGACGAAGGTAAGAGTCAATTGTGTCGATTCTGTTGCTGCTCTCCCTTAAGCTAATTATAATTAGGGAACGTTTCTAAATTGAGAGTAAATTTCTTTTCTTTTCATTATAGTACGGCACAAACAGAATAGCTATTTTTAATTTTACGCAATTTTGCTTAGCTTCAGTTAGGACGTGCGCCAACAGAATTTACACAACTGTGCCATGAGTTTATACACTATGTAGGGTTAAGTGGTTAACCGTAGACTGTTTTTAGAAGTTACTGTATGTTTTTTTACGTTTACCAAAACAAATTAACAGGAAATAATTGTCTTTTTTAAACTTTTCCGATCACAACACATTATTTAAATACATTCCAGGGACCATGCTTGGTGCAATCCATGCTTACCTAATGTAAGGAAATAATTAAGGTAATTTACGCGATAAATACCCTGTTATACATATGTATTGTAATAAGAAATTAATTTAGTTTTCGGTCTATTGTATTCCGGTATGTTAGGTAAACCGCATCACTTATTTGAGCGTCAGTTTTTCCGAAATTAAAAAAGTTAGTATATCCTTTATCCTTATTAACCATCCTGAAGACTGTAGCTGAGAATTGGACATCACCGCTGTGTAAATGTCTCATACGAAGAGAGATTAGTGGGGGAAAGTATTTCCCACAGTAATCATTCTTTACTTATCAATTAAATTAATTTAATAAATAGGCATAAATATGGACTTGTAGTAAATAAAATATATTTATTTATTTATAGTTTTCCTAGAAAGTTCATGGGTAAATCTACATTAATGATTTTTTTCAAATTTTCGAAGCTTGCTTTTATTATCATATAATAAAAAACACGGAAATTTATCACGTTATACCTTAAGGATCTCCAAGTACAGATGATGGGGCTGTTACCATACTCACCACGCTTGGCAGGCGGGCTGTCGAGCACAGTACGTTATTTCACTGTATAGGTAGTTAGGATGTTAATGCACGTAAAGACGCTGCTGCCTATCTTCCGTAGGTATCCATAGGCAAATGCTTATTTCACCCACAGGCAAGAGAGGAGGAGCGAAATTCTACTGCCAGGTCCTAGACGGATTCTAAATCTTACCATCTTTCAGCCTGTACAAAGGCTCCAAGCCACAGCAGAATTCAGGCGCCACGTACGCTCTGATTCCTTTGTCTACCACCAGGCTACAGTGGCAGCTAACTGCCCCGCTGCTGTTCCGGGCCATAACCTCGTACACGCCACCGTCTTCTAGCGTCGTCGGAGCTACTTCTAGTGTGTGGAAATGCTCGTCTTGGAAGTGACATCGGCGACCTAAAAACGTACAGGTGTTTGTTAACGCTTGCATTCGTTTGAGTGTAACTCGTTGGTGAAAATTTAAATAATAACTTTGTTAACTTGTCTAAATAAAAAATATACATTCTATTTTAACAGAATTAAAAGCATGATCCATATACGAGCAGGTGGAGCACGACTATTGCCCGCAGCAATTCACTGTTTTCTAGAATGTAAGTATAGTGACTATTCTCTAATAAACTTACGCGATCACAACACATTATTAACAAACATATAACCGGGTATTTATCGCGTAAATTACCTATATTATTTCCCGACGTTTCGCTTGGATTGCACCAAGCAAGTCTTCCTGGGACCGTGCTTGGTGCAATCCAAGCGAAACGTCGGGAAATAATAAAGGTAATTTACGCGATAAATACCCGGTTATATGTACTGACTATTATTTCTAGAAAACAGTCAACTGCTGCTTTTGGGAAACGATCGCTTTCGAATATATGCCAACACTATTTGAAGTGCAGTCCAAACTGAAACTTATTGATGTATATTTAGTGATATTATATTGCAATTGTCTAAATATTAGACTTTTTATTATTCAGTACACCAATTCGCCATCATGGAGTATTGTATTCTAGCATGGGGTGGCTCAGAAAAATCACACCTGATTGAAATAGAGAGAGCTCAACGTGCTGTTTTGAAGGTCGCTGCAGGCTTACCCTTCCGATATCATACGAGGGACCTATATAAGGAATGGGATGTACTTACTGTTAAACAGACATTCATACTCAGATTAGTTCTAAAACAACACTCATCACTTGTATACGATCCAGCCTGTTTCCGAGACAAACGAAGAAAAGGTGCTGTCAGCAAAACACGCACCTTCCGTACTTCTCTATCTCTTAGGTTCTCCTGTTTTTTAGGTCCCTATGCTTACAATAAATTTAATAAAATATTAGATTTATATTCACTGCCCAAGCATAGTTGCCAAAACAAAATTACGTCTTGGCTCAAAAAATTGGATTACAATTTTACTGAAGACTTTCTCAAACCCACCTCATAATTACCTTGTCAGAACTATTACTCCTTGCATAACTCTTATCTCTTGTTCTATAATTCACTCAGTCCACTCTCACACACCCCTTGGCACTCACACCAATCTCTATCCTTGTATCTTCCGTTGCCCAGACTCTTATGACACTGGTGTCAATAGGAGTACAGGAGTCAACACAGATACTCATACACTCACCCTAACCAATTCATAACAAGACACACAAACATACACACACGAATACTTGGCATTCGGGACCACTTTTTATATAAAACTAAAAACTTGTTAGCCGCTCTGTTTCGTACCGTGGAGAGGGTGACCTGTATCACAGGTTCTTTTGAACCTATTTCAGGTACCAGTATTCACAAACCAGGTTACTACTGGCGGGCTACCAGCGTGAAGTAATTTCTGGCCCTCTTATAAGAGGGCCAGAAATTATTTATATATATTTTTAAGTGACAGTTTTTAAAAGGTTACGCGCGTTGGAATCCGTATTTTATGTTTTTTTCATTAATTAGCTTTAGTACTCATACATTTTGTTAATGTAATAATCTATTTATATCTAAGCCTACTTTGTGAAGAAAAATAAAGAAATATTTGATTTGATTTGATCTTGCATGGCAAAATCAATAAGAATCAGGTTCCACTTACTATCCAACTTGACTTCTTCACCGTCCTTGAACCAACTGATGCCAGGATGTGGCCTGCCGATGACCTGGCACGTGAGCCGGACAGGGTACGTCGCCTGAACTCTTCGGTCCCGAAGCCGCATTGTGAACTGAGGTGGATAATCGCCGTCGACGTCCGCTGACCTTTCCCTGAAAAACAAACAATAATGACTAGATAAAGTTGCGACGAGAAGGTTTGAAAGTCCATTCCAATTAATGATATTTAGAAACAGGATGAGTGTCGGGGATTATTTCAATCATACGGATTTAAGTTAACAAACATAAATTTCCTATAATATAGCCTAGTTACAATGAATTTGGATAATTCATATAAGACTAGAAATGGCAATGAGTTGCGGAATAAACATAAAATTACTGTAATACTTATAAAAATTAAGAAACTTATGCTAAGACTGGCGACAAAGTATTTTGACGCAGACTTTGGCTTGCGCGCAAATGTAAGTGTAGCAGTTTCCAAAATTGATAATCGATACAATATATTTAAGTACTCAGCTCCACACAACATGGAAACAGTGACTGGAAAAGTTCAAAACTTACTGAATGAAGATTGAATCAGATTGTAGCAAAGCGTTTATCATCTTCGCAATGATAATTATGATCAACAAACCTAATCTCTTCACGAAGGTAATGCGTGGTATCTATTAATACAGCTGCTCTAGATTATCAAAGGCCAAACCGCTTCAAAACAAAGTACAAATCACTAATCGTAAGCGAGAGGAATAAACAATACAGATTTATCACGTACCTTTTCAATTTAGCATCAGCCTCCCATATTGTCCTGTCGGTGACCACTGCTAGCCTGGCATATGTGGAGGCTCGTCCATTCGCATTCGATGCTTCACAACTGTACCGCGCCTCGTCCTCAGTGTTGATGTCCTTGATAGTAAGACAGCAGTTGAACCCGTTAAATGAACTTGAAAACCGTCTGTCCTCATCTTCGATCTCATGACCGTTCTTCATCCAAACTATTTCAGGAACAGGCTTGCCCTTCACGCAACAGGTAAGGTTCGCCGTCTCCCCAACCAAAACTTTCAGTTGTCCAGGAAGGGATTCGGAAAACTCGGGTCTGTCCCCAGGTGAACCAACTCCGATAGGTGAGGGTGTTTGGACGGATTCTCCCCAACCGTATCGATTGCGAGGTGTAACTCTGATGTGGTACTCCTCTCCTTGTTTTAAGTTGAAAGCGTCAAAGGAAGTCAGTGGAGTTATTCCTAGTTCCACCCAACGCGCACCTCCTTCTTTGCCCAGCAACCAGCTTTCAACTTTATATGCAAGAACGGGTGCGGATGGCCCAGGTTCGGGCTTGGGCCACGCGAGAGACAGCCAGTTGTCGCCTCCTTCCACAACAGTAGGCACTCCCGGGATGCGCTCGGGTACGGCTAAAATAAAGTACTTGATTCATGAACGCGGCAGTGGCCTCAAAAAATACTTGATTGGCTGCCAAGCTACATGTGCCAGATGCATTGATCTGATTGATCGACATGCAAAATTGATAGATGGTGTTGAAAATAATTCATTATAAGTCTCCCTAATAACATCGTCCATATCATATAACAACAATGTTCGTATAGTAAAGAACTTACATTTATATTTTCGCTCAGTTACAGTCAGACTTGAATCATCTGTTGGATAAGTCCAGTCTGATATCAAATTGTCTGAAGAAGCACGCTGACGGACCTGAAACAATAAAAATTAATAATGAAATACATGATATTAAATGCTTTTTACTTTGTAACCCTTAAAGTCGAGTAAATTTACCACAACAGTCACGAAGGCTCTGTCACAACCATAAGCGTTTCTGGCGAGGATGCAATAAGTTCCAGCGTCTGATATAACTGATCTCTTCAAAGTAAACTTGACGTAGTCATCGGATGTCATTTTACAGGCGCGTTGACTTGTAGTGATGTCTCTAATCCCCTTCATGAAGACCACTGAACAAAAACAAAGCAAAGTTATAGCAATTCATACTTTTCGAATTCCCTCAAATACCAAAAACCAGCCTAACCTTTGGGTTTTGGCTCGCCTTGAACCCTGAATGAAATATTGATGTCCTCTCCAACGGATATTAGAATGTCTTTCTCTGGACGGCCAACAATTAGAGCCGGTTTACCATCAAGTTCATTAGGCTGGACCACCGTGATCGCTGCATTCATATCGACGTGGCTCTGAGAGCTCCAAGCTCTGCACGTGTACATGCCGGATTCTTTCGCTGTGACGTCAGAAAGAGCTAACGTATACAATCCTTGTTCTACAAAAGTTTTTGCATTTCTGTACCCTTCGGTGACGGAAAATCCTTCCCTCAACCATTCTACTCTTGTCGGTGCGCCTTTTATCTCAACTTGGAGGCCAATAGTTCCTCCTTGCACGACCTTGTAGTCAGATAGAACGTTCGTAAAATGAGGTCGTCGTGATTCTATAGCTTGACGATTGAAACGCGACTTTTCTATTGTTGCAATATTTGGGCTTACTCGATTTTCTTTACCTGCAACACAGATACCTAAGTAATAACAACGATCTATTTTTAGACTCTACTTCATTATTGAATTAAAGTGTACGATTACCTGTAAAGTTCACAACGTGTGTGATCTGATCAGACCAAACGGAATTCTCAGCTTTGCACGTGTACTTTCCGTTATCTCCAGGGTTTGGGTGTACTATAGCCAGTCGGCAGACTCCATCGGCTAGGTAATAAGCTTCGTATCGGCTGTTGCCTGAGACGGGCTTGTCGTCTTTTAACCAAGTGATTGTAGGAAGAGGTTGTCCCCGGATGCGACACTCCAAAACCAGCTCATTTTCTGCCATATGGTAAGTATCTGTTGATTACAATTAATACAATTATTTCATGTCGATTTATTAAAAACTAGTGGTTCGCCACGAACTTAGAACAAGCGAGCGACTTCTTTCAATGAAGTGCCATTGCATTCGAGCTTGGTTTGCGGCGGGAGCACTCCTGCGTTTCAACCGGCTACTAACCTGAAAACAGGCACTAAAACGCAGGAGCGTTTCAATCAGCTACTAACCATGTAGGTGTGTAGGTAAAATCTCCCTATGTTTAAATTTCATGAAAGTTCAAGATGCTCGGACAAAAAAACATTAATTATTGTTGATATGATTAATAAATTATCATATCTGAACAACTAACTACCCACTACAATTAATCAAAAATCCCAAATTTGTATGTACAAGAGTTAGCTCAAGTTTAGCTCGGACAAAAACATCAAATAAAAAAACCATCAAAACCCGTTAACTCAAAAACTATCGCATAAATCAAAACTCCCACATGACGTTTAAGAGTTATCCTCGGACAAAAATTGCAGACATACATACAAACATTTAGCCTAAACGCCTAGTTGCCACTAAGAGCTTCGTTTGCTTTGCTCCCTTGTTTGAATATATTTTTAAGAAACATCATTGCAGACTTACCGCGTATCGAACGAGTAAACGTTGGCGGTATAGGAGAAGCTTCAAAGCTGGGGTATACTTTCAGGTTGGCAGATGAATTTACAGAACCGTTTTCGTTCGTTATTGTACAGCTGTATTCAGCCGAGTCACTCGGCACTGCATTAAGAACTTCCATAGTAACCAGACCATCTAAAAACTTGGTTCTATACTTGAGTTTGTTATCCAAGAGGACTCCATTTTTGTACCAGGTAACGTTTGGATCAGATGACGATAAAACGCTGCACGTCAATTTGACTCTAGAACCTTCTACGGCTGTTCTGTCGGTCAGGTATGTGGAAAATACTGGCTTTCTTTTTGCATCTCGGGTTAGACCTGTGCGTTTTTCTGAAATAACACTTCTTGATTCACTTAAGGCTTTAGAGCGTCTGTCGTGTCTGATTTCAGATCGTCTTTCACTTGGTTCGGGTGTCCTGCTCAAACTGGTGTCAAGAAGCGGAGGGACAGAGGAACGCAGCTGTGCATCCAAGACTATATTTTGAGCTCTGAAGATAGTAGCGTTTCTGCCGAAATGTTCATGTGAGGTTAGGCTCTCCGTTTTATTAGAGTCAAAATGTTTTTCACGATAGCCCGAGGGGCGAGCGAATTCCATTGTATAGTCCCTGTGATTATGATCGACAAATTTAGGTTTTTCTCGTGGTTCTATCGTCTGTCCTGTCTGTGAAGGTTCGTACTGATATTCTTTAATATAATGCTGTTCGCGGCTTAACTCATGTCCACGTTTATGGTTAGTATCGCCATTTTCTTTGAAATCATTTTTGTAAATATGGAGTTCATCGTTTCGCTCATTTTTATCAAGTCTTTCGATGAATTTGCTTAGTTTTTTGGCCTGTCCATCTAAACCAATTTTTTTTGACTCAAAACTAGAAAATTCATTATTTTCTACGCTTCGTTTGTTTTTTTCAGCTTCTTCTAGTAAACGAGCTTGCTCTTCTTCCTTTTGTCTTTTCTCAGTATCTTCCTTTTCTATTTTAAGACGAAGTTCTTCTTCTTTTTGTTTTTTATCTTTCTTAGCTTTTTTCTTCTGTTGTGAGTCATCTTGTTCTTTTTGCAAACGGACCTCTTCTTTTTGCTTTCGCGTTAAGTCTTCTAATTCTTTCTGTTTAATCTTTTTATCATGTTCATTTTGTTCTTCTTGTGCCTTTTGTTTTAGAGCAGACTGCTCTTTCTCCTTTTGCAGTTGAATTTCTTTTTCTTCTTTCTGTTTTAAGTCAGCAGCGTCATTATCTCGTTTATTTTTTTCTGCTTCTCCAAGTAAACGAGCTTTTTCTTCTTCCTCTTGTCTTTTTTTAATATCTTCCTTTTCAGCGCTTAAACGAAGTTCTTCTTCTTGTTTTAATTTTAATTCATCTTTTTCTTTTTGCAAACGGACCTCTTCTTCTTGCTTTTGTATTAATTCTTCTGCTTCTTTCACTCTGATTTCTTTATCATTTTTAGCTTTTTGTTCTTCTTGTGCCTTTCGCTTAAGTGCCGACTCCTCTTTCTCTTTTTGCAGTTGAATTTCTTTCTCTTCCTTCTGTTTTAATTCAGCTACATCTTTATCTCGTTTAGTTTTTTCAGTTTCTTTTAATAATTGCGCTTTTTCTTCTTCTTCTTGTCTCTTTTTAGTGTCTTCCTTTTCTCTTGTAAGACGAAGTTCCTCTTGTTGTTGTTTTAACTCAGCTTCATCTTTTTGTTTCTTCTCTTGCTCGCGTTTTTCTTTCTCAGCCTTTTTATTTTGTTCTAAGTCATATTTTTCTTTTTGCAAAAGGACCTCTTCTTCTTGCTTTTGTTTTAATTCCTCTAAGTCTTTTTGTTTCATTTCATCATCATGTTTAGCTCTTTCTTCTTCTTGTGCTTTTTGTTTGAGTATCGACTGCTCTTTCTCATTTTGCAGTTGAATTTCTTTCTCTTGCTTCAGTTTCAATTCAGCAGCTTCATTATCTAGTTTAGTTTTTTTAGCTTCTTGAAGTAAACGAGCTTTTTCTTCTTCCTCTTGTCTCTTCTGAATATCTTCCTTTTCATTTTTCAAACGAAGTACTTCATGTTGCTGTTGTTTTAATTTAGCTTCATCTTCTTGTTTTTTTTCTTGCTCGCGTTTTTCTTTCTTAGCGTTTTTCTTCTGTTCTACGTCATCTTTTTCTTTTTGCAAACGGACCTCTTCTTCTTGCTTTTGTTTTAATTCCTCTAATTGTTTTTGTTTGATTTCATCATCATGTTTGGATTTTTCTTCTTCTTGTGCTTTTTGTTTGAGTACCGACTTCTCTTTCTCATTTTGCAGTTGGATTTCTTTCTCTTGCTTCAGTTTCAATTCAGCAGCTTCATTATCTCGTTTAGTTTTTCTAGCTTCTTCAAGTAAACGAGCTTTTTCTTCTTCCTCTTGTCTCTTTCGAATATCTTCCTTTTCATTTTTCAAACGAAGTTCTTCTTGTTGCTGTTGTTTTAATTTAGCTTCATCTTCTTGTTTTTTTTCTTGCTCGCGTTTTTCTTTCTTAGCGTTTTTCTTCTGTTCTACGTCATCTTTTTCTTTTTGCAAACGGACCTCTTCTTCTTGCTTTTGTTTTAATTCCTCTAATTGTTTTTGTTTGATTTCATCATCATGTTTGGATTTTTCTTCTTCTTGTGCTTTTTGTTTGAGTACCGACTTCTCTTTCTCATTTTGCAGTTGGATTTCTTTCTCTTGCTTCAGTTTCAATTCAGCAGCTTCATTATCTCGTTTAGTTTTTCTAGCTTCTTCAAGTAAACGAGCTTTTTCTTCTTCCTCTTGTCTCTTTCGAATATCTTCCTTTTCATTTTTCAAACGAAGTTCTTCTTGTTGTTTTAATTCAGTTTCATCTTTTTGGTGTTTTTCTTGCTCGCATTTTTCTTTTTTGGCGTTTTTCTTCTGTTCTACGTCATCTTTTTCTTTTCGCAAACGGACCTCTTCTTCTTGTTTCTGTTTTAATTCTTCTGCTTCTTTATCATATTTGGCTTTTTGTTCTTCTTGAGCCTTTTGCCTAAGTGCCAACTCTTCTTTTTCTTTTTGCAGTTGAATTTTTTCCTCTTGCTCCTGTTTTAATTCAGCAGCTTCATTATCTCGTTTGATTTTTTCAATGTCTCCTAGAAAAGGAACATTTTCTTTTTCTTCTTGTCTCATTTGAATATCGTCCATTTCAGTTTTCAAACGAAGTTCTTCTTCTTGTTGTCGTTTTAATTCAGCTTCATCTTTTTGTTTAATCTCTCGCTTGCATTTCTCTTTTTTAGCCTTTTCCTCTGCGTCAGAGTCCTCCTTTTCTATTTGCAAACGGACCTCCTCCTTTTGCTTTTGTTTTAATTCTTCTGCTCCTTTTTCTCTGATTTCTTTATCTTGTTTGGCTTTTTCCGCTTCTTGTGCCTTTTGTTTAATTGCAGACTCCTCTTTCTCATTTTGCAACTGAATTTCTTGCTTTTCTTTCTGATCCAATTCAGCAGCTTCTTTATCTCGTTTCACTTTTTCAGCTTCTTCATGTTCTTGATCTTTCTTTATTTCGCGCGTTTCATTCTTTATTTTTTTCTGTTGCTCTAAGTTATCTTTTTCTTTTCCCAAACGTACCTCTTCTACTTGCTTTTGATTTAATTCTTCTGCTTTTTTTTGTTTGATTTCCTCATCATATTTGGCTTTTTCTTCAACCTGTGCTTCTTGTTTAAGAAGAGACTCCTCTTTTTCTTTTTGCTGCTGAGTTTCTTTTTCTTCCTTCTGTTTTAATTCAGCAGCCTCATTGACTCGTTTAGTTCTCTCAGTTTTTTCTAGTAAACATGCTTTTTCTTCTATTTGTCTCTTCTCTGTATCTGCTGTTTCTATTTGTAGACAAAGTTCTTCTTGTAGTTGTTGTTTTAATTCTTCTGCTTCCTTTTCTATGATATCGTCATCATGTTTGGCTATTTGTTCCTCTCGTGCCTTTTTCTCTTTTTTCAGTTGAATTTCTTTTTCCTCCGTCTGTTTCAATTCATCAGCTTCTTTATCTCGTTTAGTTTTCTCAGTTTCTTGTAATAAACGTACTTTTTCTTCTTCTTCTTCTTGACTCTCTTTAGTGTCTTCCTTTTCTCTTGTAAGACGAGGTTCTTCTTGTTGTTGTTTTAACTCAGCTTCATCTGTTTGTTTTTTCTCTCTCTCGCGTTTTTCTTTGTCAACCTTTTTTTGTTGTTCTAAATCATTTTTTTCTTTTCGCAAACGGACCTCTTCTTCTTGCTTTTGTTTCAACTCCTCAAATTCTTTTTGTTTGATTTCCTCATCATGTTTGGCTCTTTCTTCTTCTTGTGCTTTTTGTTTGAGTGCCGACTCCTCTTTCTCCTTTTGCAGTTGAATTTCTTTTTCTTCCTTCAGTTTCAATTCAGCAGCTTCATTATCTTGTTTAGTTTTTTCAGTTTCTGCAAGTAACTGAGTTATTTCTTCTTCTCCTTCTTGTATTTTTTGAATATCTTCCTTTTCAGTTTTCAAACAAAGTTCTTCTTCCTGTTGTTGTTTAAATTCATCTTCACCTTTTTGTTTTTTCTCTTGTTCGCGTTTTACTTTCTTAGCCTTTTTCTGTAGTTCAAAGTCATCTTTTTCTATTTGCAAACGGACTTCTTCTTCATGCTTTTGTTTTAAATCCTCTGCTTCTTTTTCTTGGATTTCTTCATCATGTTTGGCTTTTTGTTCTTTTTGTGCCTTTTGTTTAAGTGAAGACTCCTCTTTCTCTTTTTGCAGTTGAATTTCTTTCTCTTGCTTCTGTTTCAATTCAGCAGCTTCTTTATCTTGTTTATCTTTTTCAGTTTCTTCTAATAATCGCACTTTTTCTTCTTCTTCTTCTTGTCTCATTGTAGTGTTTTCCTGTTCTTCTGTAAGACAAAGTTCTTCTTTTTGCTGTTTCAATGCAGCTTTATCTTTTTGTTTTATCTCTGGTTCATTTTTTTCTTTTTGCATACGGACCTCTTCTTCTTGTTTTTGCTTTAAATCTTTTGCTTCTTTTTGTTTTATTTGTTCATTTTGGTTACCTTCTTTTTCTTCTTCTTCTATCTGCTGTTGTAACTCTTCTTTTTCTTTAAGATGCTGAATTTCTTCTTCTTGATTTTGTTTTAAGTCAGATTCTTTTTTCTCGCTTAAATCTTGTTTAGCCTTATCATCCTTATTCTTTTGCTGTAAGTCATCTTTTTCTTTTTTTAAACAGACTTCTTTTTCTTGATTTTGATTAAATTCTTCCGCTTCTTTTTGTTTTATTTTATCTGTTTTAAGTTGTGCATTTTCTTCCACTTGGGCTTTTTGCTGAAGTTTATCCGTTTCTTTTTGCTCTGATTCAGCAGCTTTTTTATCTTCATTGGTTTTTTCAGCTTTTTCCTTTTCTACATTAAGACTATGTTCTTTTTCTTTTTTAAGATTTAACGCCTCTTCTTGCATTCGTTTGAACTCTTCCACTTCTTTTTGTTTGATTTTTTCATCTGTTGATATTTTTTCTTCTTCTTCTTGTGCCATTTCCTTCTGTGCCAAATGTTTGTTTTCTTGTTGCAGTTGATATTCTTCCTCTTCAATATTTTGTTTTACATTTTCAGCATCTTTATGTTGTCTAGTATCTTCGCTTTCTTCTGTTTTAAGCTCGAAGGCTTCATTTTCTTTTTCAAGAAGAAGTTCTTCTACTTGCTTTTGTTTTAATTCACCGTGTTCTTTCTGTTGTTTTATATCATTTTGAGAAGAAAACTCTTCCTTTAGTTCTGCTTTAAAATCATCTTCATGTTTAGATGCTCCTGCTTGGACTTGATGTTCTTCCAGTTGCTTGAGAGCCAAGAATACTTTTTTATTTTCTGTTTGTTCTTGTTTTTGCTCAGAAATGTCTTCTTCTGTTCCATGTGATACATCTTCGGTTGAAACGTTTTTAATTGTTGTTGTTTTATCATATTGTTTCTTTATTGTAAAGTCTTCTTGAACTTTGGCTTCAGGGTGAATATTATCTACAGAATGAATGCCTTCATTCGTAGAACTAGGTTCTAGATGTTTTTGTTCTTGAACTGTCTTCTTTTCAACTAATTCTTTTTCGAAGGTTGTCTTACTTTGGATATAAAAGGTTTCCTCTATGTGTTCTGGTGGAAGAATATCAACTGATTCACTCTTTTGTTCGTCTGGCGATTTCAGATAATCTTGAGTTTGTTGACTAGTTGACGGAAAGCTTTGTATGGCTTGTATGGGTTCTTGTGTTTTTTCTTCCACTCTTATATCTCTTGGTGTTTCTTCGATAGTTGTCAATTGTTCATTTTCACTACTTTCTGTTCGTGTCTGTAATAAGTCTTTGATGTCTTCGATATTTTTTACATCTTTACTAGCATTGTCTGTCTCTTTTTTCATCCTCACCAAATAGTTTTTAATTATGGTTGTTGTATTTAACATTTCAGAGGCAATTTCTCTGAACATTGGTATTTTATTTTTTACTTCTAAACTTGAATCGAACATTATACTTGTCAGATTTTTTTCGACACATTTAAGTAAATGGTTTACTTTTGGCAACATCCCAGGGTTAATCTGCCCCGCTCGAGGTACTATAGCGAAAATATTATCCTTCAATTCTTCAAGAATAATTTTAGTAAATGCAGCGTCACTTGGTAGTCGAGCAGTTTTGTCAAGATTAATGTAAAACTTAATATCTTCAAAATGATTAAGGACTTTTCGCAAGGATTTTGATAACTTTTTCCAACTGACTACACTTTTATCATCAGCAAAAGTGGATATAGAAGCTATATTTTTAATAGAGTGGAGCAATGATTCCGATGGGTTACCATAGTTTTCGAACAAATATCTCTTTTGCACACTGGATACCGTACTGCGCATGTTTGATATACTTCCATACACAGAATGAACTGCAGTGAGTATGCTATCTTTTGTACCAACCGCTACGCCTGCAGCCGTATCCAAATCTCGTTCCAATGAAAATATGCGCTCTGTAATTTGGTCAAGGCACTGGATAATTTCTACTCCATTATCAATCACTGTATCCGCATCAATTAAGAAGTTGTCGCGCAAAGATTTTAAGTTGTCCTTTATGATATTAAGGTTACCTACTATATTTGACAAACTGCTGCTTCCGTCCGTATTTAATTTAGAAGCGATGTCAAGCAGTTTTACAGTATCATCTGTTTCAACGGAACATTTTTCAATAATATTTACTGTTTTCTCCGTTTGTTTTGTATTTAAGGAATCTTGTACTTGCGTAGCATTCATATGATCAACGAGTAATTGTAATGTTGCACAGGCTTGAGACAGTAGCTCAGGTGGACTTGCTTCGTTTATTTGTAGTTGGACACTCCTGACACTGCACTCTAAGTCTTCGAGAGTTTCGTTAAGAGAATCGTTTGCAACATCATCATATTCACGTTTAAGTTTGATTATTACAGTCTGCACTTCATCAAGGGTATCTTTAAGAGATTCAAAATCATCAGTTTCAGTTAGCTGATTCGCAGAAGTTATTTTTACGTTGACATCTTTTAGTAATGTCTCTAGCTGGCTCATACTGTTTCGTTCTTCCATAACCTGATCTTCTTCTGTAATCAAAAACATCAACAAGTTGAATCAAAAATTAAATAGGTACATATTTACAATTATTATTGCAATTTCAAATATTTTTTTACCAAATTCTATATTTGTAGCTTCTTGAGAAACGATAGCCGTAGCTAAATAATCTTGCAAATTGGATATAATTTCTGAGACTTTTAGTAAAGCATCCGATGAAACTATTGGTGCAATAGCTTGTGCACTATCTAGTGCTTGTATATGCAAT
Organism: Pasiphila rectangulata; assembly: GCA_963082625.1. Taxonomy (NCBI): domain Eukaryota; kingdom Metazoa; phylum Arthropoda; class Insecta; order Lepidoptera; family Geometridae; genus Pasiphila; species Pasiphila rectangulata. The sequence continues at coordinate 19,779,983 of OY720236.1, read as the reverse complement.
GTAGAGAGGGTATCCTGCAACGTGTAAGCTAATTTGGCTTGTTCGAATTTGTTATTATTGTTGGAACTAGTTTCTTCTGCAGTGGCTGTATAATCCATAGCTATTACGCTTTCTCGGAGTTTCTTTGCTACAGCTACAGATTCTGTTAGTGTTTCAGTTTTGGTGTTTTTTGATATTTCATTTATAACCTCAATAACTTCATCAGAGATAAAGGCATCTATTTGCTGGATAAGATGACTGCGCTCTAAAATTAAAAAACAAAACAAAATAACTTAATTATAAACATATAAAAGGTTTGTTATTGAGTAGTGTAATTGTTAAGTGTGACAGAAATGCTAAATAGATTATTGTTAAATTTTAGAGAATCTTGGCCCAATAAGGTGCAAAGAAAAGCTATAGTATTTATATCAGATAACCTATTTTTAATTTCTATAACTTCAATAGCTTTAAATTGGTCTTCGTCACCACGTTGCAATATTTTTTTTTACTTCATCATTTAATATAAAATATCCTTCTTTTCGCTTTATAATGCAAGTTTTTGCAAGGGATTTTGTTTCATCAACGAAAATCTTGCAAACTTTGTTGATGATTTTCAAATTCGTCTATGTTTGTAGCATCATCTAACATTTTATCAGACACTGGTTCCAATATTTTGAATAACTCTAATAAATGATCTACTTTGCAAAAATGGAATATTTTTTGTAATTTTTTTAAAGTATCCGTTGGCTACCATCAAAAAATGACTCATTTTGTACTTATTAAACTTTTGTTATTATTAATAGGACTCTTTCTCTCAGCTGTTCCTAGAAAAGGTTCAACTTCTTCTAGCAGTAAAATTTCACTTTGTTGACATAGGGAAAATGGAGAACCTTCTTTTTTAACAGGATAACCAACTTCTGGCATTTCCCCTAAGGGGTTTACAGCCTATAAAATCTCGGTCAATGGCGGTAATTTATTGCTAAATGCATTCATCAAGATACTTGTTTTAGAGGAAAACAGAGTCTCGGTTTCTTTGTTGTTTGATGGATTCTACAAGGGATGTGTGTTCTGTACCTAGAAAATCTTCCATAAATAATAACGGGTCAGTCAAGATCATATTCACTCTACCATCTGACAGTTCTGAATTTGTAATTTGTGTAACTATTTCTATAGCGTGTTGGTGTTTATCTGAAAATATAAACGTTGGTTTTATTTCCTAACTCATTCATTATATTATTTTTATGTATTTGTATAGTGTTTTGGTATGTGTAATTCGTGTTTAGATGATATCATAGCTGTGACTGTGTTATTGAGGAACTGTTATATACGTGTAAAATAAGCTAAGCTTAATTTAAACATAAAAAGTAGTACATATGGTTTTATATTAAAATAAGATTCTTAAAAACATGACAATACCTAACTACGAATACATTAAGCATTACTTATTAGTTGCTAAACGTTTCATATAAGCACGAAAATGGCTGTTTTTTTTAATTATGTTATGACACGTTACATATTTTTCATTCTAAAGCGTACCTGGCTAATGTCAACGCAAGTGCTTAAATTATGAGGTTGATAAATTCCAACAAAAGCGCTCTTTTATCAACACGAAAATTTTGCGTAAACATTGTTTGGAAGGTACTGAGGCAAGCTTTTATTATATTTAAGCTTAGTTTAAATGATCAGCGTAAAACATCAACAAAATGATATTTATCATTACCAATGCTAACTGGCGGTGTTTCTAGAGCACTCTGTGAAGTAACATTTTCTCCTTGGTCGATAACTGTGGCATTTTGGGATAAAATATTTGTGTCAGTCATAGTTTGCTGTGTTTCAAAAAATTCAGACTTTGTACACACTTCTCTTTTTTCAACATCAAGAGTCAGAGGTTCGTAAATATTTTGACTAAGCACTTCAGTTTCTTGCAGAGACAATTCTGCTTTCGTTTTGTTTGCAAAAGCATTTTGATGGTTTAATGCAGAAGCTTCTTCTATAAGACATTCTTGTATCGTAGCGGTAGCAAGTTCATCATTGAAACTCACATTAACTAATCCAGTATCTTTGTTTTCTTGTTCGAACTTTCTAGTGTATTCTAAAACTACAGTAGTATCAGGAAGAATTATAGTTGACTCAGTCAAAATAGTTGCTCTAGTTTTTTCATTAGTGATGTCCGGGTTGGTTACTGAAATATCTGCAACTTTGGTATCAATTACAGGTATCTGGTCAACTAGTGAATGAGAATCAGAAAACTTCTCAATATATTTAATTTCTTCGTCTAAAATCTTTTCACATTGTTGTAAGCCAATATTTTCGCGGCTGTCTGATTTCTTATCGACTTCTACTTTATGTTCTACTAAAACTGGCTCTATTCCCTGATAAACACAAGTATCTTGCACATCATTTTGCTGTTGCGTAGATAAACCTTCAACACAGGTTGCAATATTTGAATGTACAATAGGGTTTATATCTGTGGTTTCTACTAAATTGATTTCATCAATAGCAACCGAAACCAGTACACCAGATACACTTGTAGAAGCTATTTCTGCTTTTTTTTCTTTGATATTGTCTTCGATGTGTTCTAACACTTCTGGTTCAGTTATTTCGGAAGCAGCTAGTTCAACTAGTAATTTTTTATCAAGGACCATTGCCGAATTATAAGGTGTTTCCAATTCTTTATGTACTTTATCTTCATAACTAGTAATCAAAGCATCGTTTTCTTTGCTTGTTATCGTTAAATCTTCGTCAACTGGTACTAGAACTGTATAGATACAATCAGGATTATTATCTAGCATTTCACCCTTTTCAATAAAACGCTCTTTTAGGCTTTCAATACTTCCAGCAGCAACATCTAGTTCAGGATCTTTAATTGCAATAGCCGCTATTGCTTTGATGGCACCTGTTGTATTTTTTTCTATGCCTTCTGTAAAAATAACTTCGCCCGTAATAGCAGAAGAAGGACTGTCGTTGGCACTTAAAGTAGCAGTTGATTCAGTGATGCTATTTATTTCTATATCTTTTGCGTGTTCTAGGATTTCCTGCTGTATTGATTCAAGCGCTTTTATGTTGTGTGAAGTTAAACGACCAGATGATGAAAGAGTATCAAATAGTTCTTCAAATGGTTTAGACATTTCAGTAAAAACAGTTTCAGTTGTTTCAGGAAGAACACTGACTAGATGTGTCATATCTGAATCAATATCAGTTACTAAAGTTTTGTGCTGTGTAGCTAAATCTGTGTCAGACCCCACCGCATTCTTTTTTTTCACATCAATATGCTGTTGCAAGCTAGTATTATCGAGAACTTTAGCACTGACACATTCATTATTAGGGCTAGTGGATTCGCAAATTTTTTTAGCTTCTTCAGAATTATTTTTGCTTACGACAGCAAAAACAAGACCATCGTTGTCACTAAAGGTAGCAGTTTCTTCAGAAACATTTTTTATATTTTGTGTGAATTCTAAAACATCTTGCTGGACCATTTCAAGTGCTACTATTTCAGTTGAAGGTAAGAGTTCAGCTTCGGTACATGGATCAAGTAATTCTCCCAATTGTGTCGTTGATTTAGTCGAGACATGTGGTACTGTTTTGGGTTCTACATTTTCTTGGCTTGTCATTTCTAATTCAATTTCAACCACTACGGGTACTTGCAAAAATGTTAAATCTGTGTCATGGCATAAATGCATGCCTTCTTTTATGTCAATTTGCTGTTGTGTGCTTGTCTCAGTTACGTTTCTGTAACTAGCTATTTCAGTAACGGTACTTTCAACAGTCTTTTCTGTGATAAAATTATTTTTTTCAGGGACATCAGAAACAAGACTATCTGTTAAAGTTGAAATAGCTTTTTCGTGAGATTTTTCTTTAGCTTCTACGTTATGAGTTAATTCTAAGGTTTCTGGTTTTGTAGATATAGTATCAACTAATTCAGTTGAACGTAATATATCGGCTAACATAGGTACATCCAGCGATTCTTCAAAAGGCCTATTTACTTCTGTTAAGATGTTTTCAGCTGTGTCTAGTTCGTTATTACGTTGGCTTGTAATTTCCGATTCCTTATGAAGCACTTTTAAATCTTGTTTATTAGTCAAATTAGACTTTTGAGATTGTATGGTTATGTTTTTTTCTAGTCCAATATTTTGCTGCGTACTCGTTTCGCTAATTATGGCTTTATCTTTTAAAATATGATCAATTTCAGGAGTAGCAGTTACCCTTTCAATGATTGTACTTTTTAGTCCGGTAGTGTCTGTTGTTTCAGTCAAATTAACAACACTCGAAACAGCGGAGACAAGACCATCGTTAAGGTTTATAGTAGCAGTTTCTTGTGATTTATCCACATGTTTAATGTTTTGATCAAGATCTAAAGTTTCAACTTCGGAACGTTCAGTGGCAACCAATTCAAGTGAAGGTAAAATGTCAGCGGATGTAGGTGAGTCGAAAAATTCTTCAAATGGTTGAACCAATTCAGTTATAACGGAAACTGTTTCAATTGTTTCTTCGGAGACCGTTTTTTGTTGTTGGTTTTTTGCATCAGACTTTGTAGAAGTTACAACAGTAACAGAGTCTGCGTCATGGAACACTTCCATAGCGCTGTCTTTTACGTCAATGGTATAAGTGTGTGTGAACATTGGTTCGCTAAGGTCATTTTTATCAGTTTCAATCTGTATTTTAGGACTAGTTGTCTCTTGATTAATATCATCGTTAGCTATGAAAACTTCTGGGTCAACTGTCAGATTAACTTTATCGGTAACCACGCACTGCACACTTGAAATAGCAGTTTTTGATTTTCGTACCTTTTCAATATTTTCTGTAAGCTCTAATGTTACTTGCTGTGAGATTTCAGAGGCAACAAACTCAGTGGCAGGTATTATGTCAGTTGATGTAGGTGAATCAAAGAACTCTTCAAACGGTTTAGTAGTTTCAACACAAATACTTTTACTAATTTGTATTTTGGCAACAGAGACCAAATTAATTTCTAAGGCGTCTACTACCCTCGATATGGCATTAACTATACTTTGTTCTTCACTTTTATTTGTTGATACTTTAAAATTGTTCAGTTGGGCCTGCACGCTAGATACGGCTTGATGGAGTTGTTGAGCCAGTGTCAAAAAATCAGTAACAACTTCATCGCATGGTTTGTTTTCCAATTCATCGCATGTATTTATTTTCGACATAATATGTTGTTTCAAGTCCTTTGCACAAAGCACCGATCTGTTCCAGTCATTGACATCGAAAGGTCGGTCACCTACAGTGTCTAAAGCACCTTCGGATAAGAAGTCGTTGATATTTTGTATCAGTGTTTCTGTGAAAAATTGTGTAATGTAATTTAAATAGTAACTCTTTTGATGTTATACAATAAAAGAAAGTATACTCGTAATAATTAAACAATGATGAAAAATTCTTAAAATTATTTTCAAAACTAGAACATAAGTTTTATTAATATAAAAGATGACTATAACTTACTAGTTTTACTAACAAAATAGTAGAATCGTGTGTGTGGCTGACTAACTGTAGGCTGATTGATAATTATTTACTAAAGGAATGTTTATTAAATATATAGTTACCTGTGGTTGGCCTGTTTAAATTGTCGGTTGATTTTTCAGTAACTTGGGGAGTTGGTGTCAGATCTTTTTCAACTGTTTTAGCATTCGCTGGAACAAGCTCACTACAAACAATTTCGTCCCTAACAATATAAGACTCAACAGTACTTTCACTGACAGTTGCAGTGTCACTAATAATGGCAGAAGGAACCCCTTCTTGTACTGTATCTTTTGGTGCGCTAATGTGCGTTTCAAACACTTCCGGCAATTCGGATACAACTGATTCCATAATTGTTTCTATAAAGGTTGAATCAGCCAGCAAAGCTTCGCCAGCCTCAGTTTGAAGATCATCTGAAGCTTGTGGAACTATGTTATCCTTGGGTTGTTCTATAAATGGTTCCTGTTGGTTTACATTAACAGTTTCATTTGCAGATTGTATGTGTTCTAAAATGTTTGCTTCTACTTTGGTGGTTTCTAATTCTGTGATGGCTTTTACTTCTTTTTTTATGAGCATAGTAGATTGCTCAACAGTCAGTTCTTGTTTTATAGTAGTATCCTCTGTGTCAATTTCTTTGGATGATTCCTGCTTATCAGGTTCCACGCTCACTAAAGATGTGGGTTCAGACGTTACTTCGAATTCGCACTTATCAGCCAATGGCGAAGATGGTTTAATTTCAACAATTTCTGATATTATTTCTTGGCCAGGCACAATTGTGTCTAGATCAGTATTGACTACTGGTAGCTCTTGTGTGGCAGCCTGAAGAACTTCTTGCTGAGATACCAGTATAGTTACTAAATCAGTTTTTAAGCTTTCTGTTATCATTACGATTTTCTCAATTTTTGCCACATCTACAGTGGGCGCCAATTCCGTCAAATGTTCATTAGTAAGTTCGCTTAAAACTGATAACGAACTTTCTAGACCTTGTATTAACTCCACTTGACGCTCTTGCATTTTTATTAATTCAATACCAATATTTTCTTCAGTGCCAATCTCAATAGCTGCGACGTTTTCTCGGAGTTCTTTTGCTAAAGTTATAGATTGCTTGAGCTCTTCGGTGTTCATCATAAAAGACAGTTCATTTACAGTTTCAATGATATCTTCAGAAACATATTCATTAATATGTTGCATGAGATTATCTGAAAAAGATAGTTAAATAACATAAACACACATCACAAATTACAAATATGTAATCAAAGATATATACGTACCTTGCGAAGACGTAAGTACTTCTTCTATTATTTCATCAGATTGCTCTGGAGTTACAAGGACATGACGAGCAATCGTTTTTGTCACATCTTCTGTGGGTGATTTAAATTTACTTATTTCATCGATCTTTTCTGTTGTAACTACCGAAATATCAGCTTCGGTAATTAAACCATCTTGCTTTTCCGATGAACTAACACTATGTACATTCTCTATAATTTTAGTTTCAATTTCAATAGGTTCTGTCACGATAACTATGTCGGTTTGTGCTGATTCTGCAGGGATTAATAATTGAGTTAGTAGAGCAGGAGCTTGAACGGCCACTTGTACTCCAGTTACTGCTACTAAATTGGCTTGTAACTGTGCAGTAACATGTGCAATTCTTTGCATAACTTCAGCACTGAGTACGGGAGCCAATTCTTGCGAACTATCAAATACTTGTATTTGTAGCGCAGATAGTGCCATTTGAAGTTTCTGAGCTAATCTGATTTGTTCCAATTTACTTTCCACGTTAGCAGGAATGGTTTCCGAAGCATGCATACTTTCTTTTAGTTCACGCGCAATAACAAAAGTTTCTTTCACATCTTCTATTTTAATGACTGCTGATATTTCTTCAACAATTTCTATGAGTTCAAAATATTGTTCAATGGTCTCTAAAAGTTGAGATGTTGTTTCTGAAAAAAATATGAAATTTATTGTTTTTAGTCCTTTGCCAAGTTGTTTCACATACTACATTTCTAACGAGCATGTAAGTTATTAAATTTCGATATGAGTTAATTTCAGTTAGATATTTTAAATACAAATTTTAAGGTATTTTGAAATAATAATGTACAATTTGTAAAATTTTAATACGTTTGCGCAACTTTCGTACCTAACCAAACCTTTCTGTACCTATACTAATGATATGACAAGAAAAATCACACGCTTTATGATGCTGATTATGTTCGTAACCAATGTTCATGTCTAGCTTGTCTATTTAAGCTATAAGCTGATATGCTACTTGAAATACGTTTTTGAGTACATCAACTTCTTTTTAACTTTTGCCTTCAAAATATTTTTCAATGTATAGCCAATCCGTGGGGTGCTGGCAGTAGAATGTTACCCCTCCTCTCATGCCCGTGGATGCAGTAAGAGCCTGCTAAGGGATACTTTCGGAAGATGGGCAGCAGCGTCTTTCCGTGTATCAACATCGCAAACTGCGCTCGCCAACCCGCCTGCCAAGCGTGGTGAGTATGGCAACCCTCATGGAGATCCATGAGGGAGGCCTGTATTCAGTAGTGGACGTTTTACGGCTGGAATAATGATAGCCAATCAATCTTTGATAGAATGCTCTTAACTTGGGAAATGTTTTTGTTTTTCATTTGAATATATTTTGAAGACTGTTCTTCTATACGACACGTGCTTTTAATTTCTACAGCCAATGGTACACTTTCAGTTATCACTCAAACACATTATATTTATTTTTAGATATCAATTCAAATTTCAGTTCAATTGAAATTGCCCTTGATCCTACTTCCTACTATCCTAAGAACTCGTTAAGACGCTGCTTCCCATCTTCCGAAGGTTTCCCTTTGCAGACTCTTACTGCATCCACGGGCATGAGAGGAGGGGTAACATTCTACTGCCGGCACCCCACGGCTACATAATAGATCATATTAATGTAAGTTATTTTTGTCTGTGTCTAAAATACACATTAAAATGATTTATTTTGTTATTATTTCCTTTATTTCTAATACAGAGGATTATCGATGCACCCATGATGACTTTCTACTTAGGTAGGCGCTTTTGCTTCTAGGTACAGTAAGCCACGAGGCCAGCTTGACAAAAACTGTCATTACCTTATACCCCCTGTATTTCCGTACAAATGTAAAAGTATTGAAAAAGTTTTTCGCAATTTCTGACGTTTCTAGTACTCAAACCTCAGTCGTTCCAGTAGAAACTTTTGATCCTAATAAGAAAAAGGATCGATTGGCATCAAAAAAAGTTTTTGTGTAAAATGACCATTTTCTTGCTGACTGTACATTTTTTCCAAAATCTGTAAATGCAGTTCAGAATATCTTAAAAATTTATGGATAGTCTTCTAAAATCGTTTTCCTGTAACTATAACGGTTAAGGTACCAGCCCTTACTGTCCCGTCTCAAAAATTCATCCTGTATAAAAGTGAAAGTAAGAATGTATGTATGTATGTTCCCTTTTCACGTCAAAACCGCTGAACCGAGTGCGCACTCGTTAGATCAGGACTCGCCTTAACATAACTAAACCCTTACTTACACCCTTGGTGCCTGCTCCCCTTTAAAAAAATATTGGAATTATTGGTACAACATCGGTTCACTTAAAGCTGGCAGAGAAAGTCCGCTTGTATAATATGGTTACAACGAGACTACAACACAAATGTAATGTCTTTTGTGAAAAACCAGAGCAGTATTTACTTACCTTTAGAAAGTGTTCTCTCAACAGTCTCCACATCTGAAGAAAGCACACTCTGCAGAGATTTTTCAATGTCTTCGATAGGCATAGTTATTTCTTTTACAGCTTGTACCGCTTGCACATTCTCCATTGACTTTATGCTGTCTTGGATAGTATGTATTTCTTTATCTACTTCCTTGATTAAAGATATTTCTTCAGTATTTATCACCACTTTATCTGTCTCTATTTGGTATACAATTTCTTTATGAAGTTCTGACACTGATTGCATGACAGATTCAGTGGTAGTAATGTCAATGGAAACCGAGTCTTCCTCTGCCCCTAACAAAACTTGATCTTGGATATTTACTAATTGTGTTTGGAGAGCTTGAAGTGGAAGCAGCATTTCCGTTAATGCTTCTTTCAATGTGTTTTCTCTTTCTTGTATATTTGTGGTTTCCTCTGAGCTAATTTTCTGATTTAGTGCTAATTCATCATTTACAAGTTTAAGACACTTAGCTAAACACTGTAGTACTATTAAAGTTTTTCCCGTTCCTACAGCATCATTATAGTCCTGATGCCTATTGATACATGTTGATAACCTAGCAAAAATGGTTTTAGAGCTGTCATCTGTGTCGAATAATTTTGATTGTGCATCAACGATCGCAGCTAGCTCTCCAAGTTTATCAGACAGATCCACTTCTTTTTGACTTGGTTTTGGTACTTGAGCTGATTGTGAAAGCTCATCGATGATACTTTTCTGTAAATGATCCGTAAGAGAATTGCTTATTTCAGTGGCATCTATTAGAATTCTTACAACATTTCCAATCGGGGAATTACTCTCCATTATTTGTTGTAGTTCGTGTATTGGTTCCATATGAGTTATAGGAGTTAGTATCAACATGTCTTTTTGAGAATTGATAACTTTTATCAAGGTAGTGCGAGCATTTTTAAGGCATTCATCAGCATTTTTTAAATAATTGGTCAAACATTCATTAACTTCTTCCGATAGATGAAGATCCAACCGCTTGGCTGTAAAATTGTTTATTGTTGCTTGTAATGCATTAAACTCCTGAAGTAATCGTATAATTGTTTTGTGGCTGGTTGTTTTTGAAATTAGGCAACGCAATATGGAAAATTCATTCTTACATGTTGTAAAGAAATCTTCTACTATTGCTAAATCTTCAGTTGGTATTTCTTGATATGAGTCATGCAGAACATTAACAGCATTATCTGCAATATCATTAAGAAGTGCGAGGGACTCTGAATCAATTTCAGTAGCTATCTGTGGTGTCATATGAGCTGAAGATATATCCGACGCTTGAGACAGGTCAATGAAATCATACTGTTCCAGAGCAGCAATATTGGTTTCAACTTCGCTTACTATCTGTATCAACTTAGCTTCTTGTGATAATTTTTCAGATGTTGGCACAGTAAACTTTATTACATCTTCTTGAACTTTCAATACTTCTGAGTACAATTCTTCGGTTATACATTTGACTTGGTCAATTTTAATATCCTTCGAAGCGTCTGTAGCATTTATCAAATTTTCTACTACTATTTCTAAACTTTGAACTTCTGTTGGTAACGCAATACCAGTTAGCGTATCTTTGGAACATTCAAAAACGTCTTTTAGCTGCTCGCAAACCTCCCTCAAGGTACTAACCTTGTTAGATATCTCTATTGTATTATTGGTGATCTCTAATGCTGGTAACACTGCACCCATACACTTTTCTAAGGAATTCTTGAAATCAGAAATACTTTGGAACACGGAATGTACTTTTTCCGTAGGTAAGTCTAGAATATTTTCGTAAATTGGAATGTTACATGTGTCTAAAACAGATAAACTTTGATGAATTTCCTGCATAGGCTCAGCAATCGCAGCTAATGTAGTAATATTAGCTAAATCTTCAAGATATATTGAACCTTCTATAGGCACGGGATGCAGTAAGCCTTCAAGGCCAGCATGTAAATCTCCTAGTCCTACAACGATGGATTTTAAACTTGAATAATCACTAACTTCAGACAAAGTATCTAAAGCTTCAATGACCTCAGGCGATTGCAAAACTGTAATGTGTTCGTTCAGTGTCTGCAAAGATCGTGCAGTAGCCGTAGTCGCTAATTCTTGTGTTAAGAACGCAGGTAGAGATTGTTCAATGGCGGTCTCTTCGGCGGTCGGCAATACGAAGTGGTCTGATGGTAAAGTATCAGCAATTGTTTTAATGCCGGAAATGTCTTCCAATGTAGACATATCGTCAGCTCCTTCTACACCGGCTTGTTCGTGAATCATAACAATGCAGCTCTGCAAGTTCTGTACTACACTAGCCATGTTGACACTAATTTCGTAGGGAGTTAAATCATCTCCGTATTGTGAAATTACATCTTGTTGAAGAATTTCTAGAGTCGTATGGAGCTCGTGCAGTGGCTCGGCAATTGCGGTAATGATTTCAGTATTATCTTTAATGTAGTCAATATTTTCAACAATCAGTTGATTAAGGACGATAATGTTCTGATTTAATTCACAAAGAGGATTCGCTATAGTTTGAGCAAAAGAGGTTTCGGATATATCTGAAAGATGTTCATCTTGCTCTACCCCACTAGTTCGAACCGAAGCAACACTTCGCCTTAATTCTTCAAGAATAGGGCAAATATTCTGCAAAGTAGGTGTTAAAGCTGTCTTTAGTTCTTCTGTGCTCTCAAGAATTTTAATCGTATTGACTGCAGCTATTGTTTGATCTATGTGTTCTAAAATTACATTCACCTTGGCTTCATCAATAAGTTCAGTTGAAATTTCTTTAATATACTCTGATTCCATTTGTAAACTGATTTCTTCAGCTTTGTTTATAGCTTCTTCTATATCCACAAGGACGTCAATAATATTATTCATTATAGAGCAATTTAATTCAGATTCAAAAACATTTTCAATAAAATTATTTTGGATAATCTTCAATGTGTTGCTGAGACTTATCAGATGAAGAACGTTTTCTGAATCCAGATTTTTAATAGAGGAGTTAATTATATTTACCGTATCACATATTTCCATCATTGTTAGATACTTTTTAGCATTATTGCTTTCTATGACATTTTCAAGAACTTTCGTCAAGTTTTTATGGAATGTAACCATGTTGGATTTTAACTCTGGCATATATTCTAGCCTTGAAAGATTATTTTCTAGCGCAATGAGGATCTGGGCCATTCTTTGAAGAATTTCCAGTTTATTTTCACTCTGTAATACATCAAGTTCACCAACTTTTTTATCAACTGTCTGAATTTTAAGTGAAATTTCAGATAAATTTTCTTTTAACGTTTTAAGTGTTTGTTTGAGCACGGTTTTATCTTCTTCTTTATTAGGCTCAGTTGATAGGAGCTCGAATGAATTTCTCAGTTTTAAAACAGAATCCATCACTGATTCAATAATCTCAGTGTTAAACATTTGTAAACTACTCGACGATTCTTTAACCGAAAGGGATTCAATTTGTTCCAGAGCCGTTTGAAGATCTTGGATGGATGCTGACATATCGTTCATTATTACTGCACTGTTTTTGTTCTTAGCTAAACCTGTTACTTTGCCACTTTCTGCACCTTCTATTATTCGTAATAAACAATTTAGGGGACTCTTCAATTCAAAAACAGCTTTTTGAGTTTCTCTCAGATGTTTTGCCTCTAAAGTAGGCTCTTCTTGTTTTATTTCACTCGCTTCACTTAGTAGATTTCTAGCTTTGATGGTATCTATAGAAAATTTGATTACAGTGTTCATTTCATTGGCTACTGAATCAATCTCATTAATGACCTTTTCTTCTACCAATAAGAAATCTTTAGACGTTACAGATGTAATATCTGATATCACCTTTTGTACTTCTTTTCCACAAGTTTCTATGAAAGCCACACATGTTTTTTTAACTAGTGTTTTATTGTCACTTTCCATGTCAATGCATTTTTCAATTATTGTCAATGACTGTTGTAAGGCTTTTAATGGTTTAGGAATGCTATTAAATATTGTGCTAGTAACTTCTCTTGAGTCAGACGCCGATTCTTTTGCAGCGTCTGCTATACTGTTCATATCTGACAATGGAGTTATCAAACTGCTTATGATTTCTAAACTCCGTGATGCTGTAGCTGCAGAGGACATTAGTTCAGATTTCAGAATAATGTCTCTTTCTATCAATTGCACATCGTTTATAACTTTTGTCAGTGATCTGCTTAGGTCATTCATAATAATCTTAAATTCTTCACCATCCATCGATGGTTTCTTATGTAGTAAGTCAAGATCCGTTTTAAGTCTAAGTAATTCTTCCCTAGACTTACTTATTGATTTCTCACTGCTAGTACTAGATCTTCTAGATCCTCGACTTGTGCGACGTTCTCTTTTAGGTTTTGCTACAGGAAATTCTGTTTCTAGCATTTTTATCGACTCTTTCGTCGACTTTATTTCAGCTTCGTCTTTCAAAAGGATCGTTTTTGTTGGTTCTGAAGGTTCATCTGAGGGTTTTGATGATTTGGATTTTATTTTCGCCGAGCTTCTGGCGCTGGCAAAGCTTTGAAGTTCACTTTCAGAAACGTGCGTGTCGTCATCACGTTTTTCTTCAGATAATGATTGATCTCGAGATAAACTATAAAAATCATCTATACTTCTTTGAGAGTCTGATTTTTTTCTGCTGGATTTTGCGGCAAAATCAGATTTCCCTTCAGATAACAATGCCATTGTTTTCTGTAAGTAATCTTCACCACCCTCTTCAATTTCTTGGTCCAATGAGAGCTGCGGTAGTCCATTTTCGTCAGCTATGGATAGGTCTTCCACATCGGCTTCAGTACGATCAGCTTCTTCAGGTGCCGCAAAATATTCCGGAGAAACATCAATAATGATAGCTTCCATCAACAAGTTACCTGACGTTGATGTTTCCTTTACAAATCTCAGTGGAGGAAGCTCAACTATATTATGTTCCGTAACATTTTCAGATAGTTGATCCGCATACATTTCTACAATCTGTAAAGCTTCTTCTTCTGTTAAGTCAGGTGTCTCGTAAAGAGACACTGATACTTCCTTTCCGTCGAAGGAGAAGGAAATTTCTCCTTTATCGTCTAAAGTTATGTCTCCTACTGGAGTATCATACATTTGCGATGTTCTCTCTTCATGTATCGTACTAAGAGAGAGATTTCTCTGTAGCGCTTGTTCTTCAGTCTTTTTAGCTTTCGCTTTCATGGAATCGTCGAATCCATTTAAAGAGGCTGAACTTGCGGCTATGCCCATACAATTTTGCGCCTCACAAGTGTAGGTGCCTAAACAACAAGTGCCGTCTTGGCCAGAAATGATCCGATGGATATCTCCAGGCTTTAGCTCTTCTCCGTCTTTGTACCATTTGAGGATTGGTTGAGGCACTCCAATAACCTTGCACTCAAGATTCACAGCGCCCTCTTCTGACAATATCGCTTGCAAGTTTTCTAGGAACCTTGGTTTCTTGTAATGCCTCGGGATGATAAGTTTGAGGAAGCATGACGTCACGCTGTGTCCAAAGTCGTTCATGGCTACACATTTCCACTCGGCTTGGTCCAGGAACTCAAGGTTTTGGATGTCTATGTTAAAGACACCTTTATCTTCTTTCTCGAGATGACAGCGATTTGACTCGTCAACTGGCTGGTCATCTCTGTACCACAGGACTGATGGTTCAGGCGGAATAGCGACTGAAATTAAACATTAACAATTTTAAAGCTAGTTACAAAATGTTAATATTAATTTACCCCCTTACTTCAAACGTTTGGTTTTGTTGGCCATATTTAAAGGTAATATACGCGATAAATACCCGGTTATATGTATGTTAAAAACATATTTAAAGAATAGATTAGAAAGCTGTCCTACGGAAGGCCACAGGTTTACACAATGTTTTAACATAGCGAGGAAATCTGTAGCTGTGGTAAGTCGATGAAGAAAACTTTGTCATTATAGCGGTGTCATATATTTTACTTTTAGGTATTAATGAGACATACATCTACTGCGCGGTCGCTAATATAGAAACTGTACATAAATAGTGTACTTAACTATCTATCATAATAGCCCATCGGATTCCACTGGTGAGCAAAGGCCTCTCTTCCCTTTCTCAGTAGTGAATGTGCTGAAATATTTGTTAATTTAAGTAAATTAACAAATATTTCAGCACATTCTTCTTTTCCCCTAGATTCTTACCTTTAACAGTAAAACGGAATGGTTCATCGATTTTCGCTTCGACACTCTTCAGGCCCTGGAGGAACTTCGGTGCCTGGTTTTTCGAGAACAGCTGAAGCTTCTCCTCTTCATTCAACTGGTTCTGTATATCTTCAACGGTCAGCTCAGCAGAACTGCTAGCTTTACCCATACAGTTCCTGGCTATACAACAGTACGAGCCCAAGGAGTTGGTTCCAGTGAGCTGGTAGACATCTCCTGGCTTCAACTCCTGGCCGTCCTTGAACCAGCTGAGGACTGGTGTCGGGAAGCCAACGACTTTGCACTCGAATGAGACCAGGCCTTCTTCGGTGAGAACCGCTTGGAGGTTCTCCATGAATCGTGGTTTTCGGTAGTTTTTGGGCACTGTAATTATACATAATTTAAATTAGATGTAGCTCGAATTAGATCAATGTTTTGATTCTATTTTTAGGACTCCGTAGGAAGGAGAAAGGAACCCTCATAGTTTAGCTTTGTCTGTCTGTCGGTCTGTCTGTCTGTTTGCCCGTCTGTCTTCGGCTTTACGAAGAGACTATTATTATTAAAAAGCTATCCACCCTCCAATATCTAAACTTGAGCTTTACAAATCTTGATCATGAATGTAACCATGAACTTTCTAAGAAAACCATAACGGTTAAGCTGGCTTTCTTAGAGACACATTTAACTTTAAAATCAATAGAAGGTAAAAGACGACGCGGCCGCTCAAGAAAACGCTGGTGCGATGGCCTGCACCACTTCGACAGGGATGGATAGAGTTGGCTAAAGACCGGGATAGGTGGGAAGAGATTGGGGGATACCTTTGTCCAGCAGAGGGACACGATAGTTTAAACAAAAAATAAGTGGAAGTGTGCTTTGTAATTACAAACTATTCAAGATAATTAATATATTATATAGATTTTTCTTGTATAAGTATTCGTAATTTTGAATTTTTAAAGACTTGTTATTTTTTATTAAC
Source organism: Pasiphila rectangulata (assembly GCA_963082625.1). Classification (NCBI taxonomy): domain Eukaryota; kingdom Metazoa; phylum Arthropoda; class Insecta; order Lepidoptera; family Geometridae; genus Pasiphila; species Pasiphila rectangulata. The sequence goes on along the minus strand of OY720236.1, from coordinate 19,763,718 downwards.
TTATTATTTGTCATACATTCTCGTAAAATTATCTTGTTATGTGCCTATAATGTTGCAAAATTTGTATTCCTGCATGCTGTGACATCCTGTAAGTGGAGGAACACATTGACATAAGTTAAATTAGTTATAAGTTTATATTTTATTGTGATTCTTTTGTTGGGTGTCCATAAATAAATAAATAGATAATTTACAGCAATAAAAATAATAAAACAATAAAGTACTAACTATGGAAATCATCATCTCATCATATCAACCGTAGGACATCATCCACTGCTGGACATTGACCTCCATCATGTATCTTTGTGCTGATCATGAGGGGTTGTTGCCATACTCACCACGCTTGGCAGGCGGGTTGGTGAGCGCAGTGTGGGATGTTGACATACGGAAATACGCTGCTGCCCATCTTCCGGAGGTATCCCTTAACGGATTCTTACTGCATCTACGGGTAAGAGAGGAGGTGCAACATTCTACTGCCCGCACCCCACGGCTAATGGAAATAAAACGAAGGCACTATGGAGATAAGGTGAATGAATTATGAATATAAGAAAGTCTCATTCTATTATGAATAACCAACCCAAGACCACGATTGTTGAAACACAGTCGAAACGTCGGGAATAATCAAAGGTATTACGCGATAAATTCCCGTGTTTTTGTTATTATATTATAATGATGCCGTGGGGTGTCAGCAGTAGAATGTTACCCCTCCTATCATGCCTGTGGATGCAGTAAGAGCCTGCTAAGGGATACCTTCGGAAGATTGGCAGTAGCGTCTTTCCGTGTATCAACATCCCGTACTGCGCTCGCCAACCCGCCTGCCAAGCGTGGTGAGCCCATGGAGATCCATGAGAGGAGGCCTGTGTTCAGTAGTGGACGTTTTACGCCTGAAATTATGATGATGATTATAATAAATTGTGATCGCGAAGTTGACGAAAAATTATAAAATAGTATCACCGTCCATAGTGACGTCGCTGGATATTAATGTGTTATATCATCTGTACAAATTACTACAATGTGGTTGCAATAAACTATTTGAATTTGAATTTGGATGAGACGCCGACGCGGCCGCCGGCGCTGGTAGCTACGCACTTCCACTCGCCTTCGTCCGCCCACTCGACTGACGCTATGTCCAGCAGTTAGTCTTACCGTCCATAGTGACGTAGCTGGATGAGATGCCGACGCGGCCGCCAGCGCTGGTAGCGACGCACTTCCACTCGCCTTCGTCCGCTCACTCGACTGAGGGTATGTCCAGCAGGTAGTCTTACCGTCCATAGTGACGTAGCTGGATGAGATGCCGACGCGGCCGCCGGCGCTGGTAGCGACGCACTTCCACTCGCCTTCGTCCGCTCACTCGACTGAGGGTATGTCCAGCAGGTAGTCTTACCGTCCATAGTGACGTAGCTGGATGAGATGCCGACGCGGCCGCCGGCGCTGGTAGCGACGCACTTCCACTCGCCTTCGTCCGCTCACTCGACTGAGGGTATGTCCAGCAGGTAGTCTTACCGTCCATAGTGACGTAGCTGGATGAGATGCCGACGCAGCCGCCGGCGCTGGTAGCTACGCACTTCCACTCGCCTTCGTCCGCCCACTCGACTGACGGTATGTCCAGCAGTTAGTCTTACCGTCCATAGTGACGTAGCTGGATGAGATGCCGACGCGGCCGCCGGCGCTGGTAGCTACGCACTTCCACTCGCCTTCGTCCACCCACTCGACTGACGCTATGTCCAGCAGTTAGTCTTACCGTCCATAGTGACGTAGCTGGATGAGATGCCGACGCGGCCGCCGGCGCTGGTAGCTACGCACTTCCACTCGCCTTCGTCCGCCCACTCGACTGACGCTATGTCCAGCAGTTAGTCTTACCGTCCATAGTGACGTAGCTAGATGAGATGCCGACGCGGCCGCCGGCGCTGGTAGCTACGCACTTCCACTCGCCTTCGTCCGCCCACTCGACTGACGCTATGTCCAGCAGTTAGTCTTACCGTCCATAGTGACGTAGCTAGATGAGATGCCGACGCGGCCGCCGGCGCTGGTAGCTACGCACTTCCACTCGCCTTCGTCCGCCCACTCGACTGACGCTATGTCCAGCAGTTAGTCTTACCGTCCATAGTGACGTAGCTAGATGAGATGCCGACGCGGCCGCCGGCGCTGGTAGCTACGCACTTACACTCGCCTTCGTCCGCCCACTCGACTGACGCTATGTCCAGCAGTTAGTCTTACCGTCCATAGTGACGTAGCTAGATGAGATGCCGACGCGGCCGCCGGCGCTGGTAGCTACGCACTTCCACTCGCCTTTGTCCACCCACTCGACTGACGCTATGTCCAGCAGTTAGTCTTACCGTCCATAGTGACGTAGCTGGATGAGATGCCGACGCGGCCGCCGGCGCTGGTAGCGACGCACTTCCACTCGCCTTCGTCAGCCCACTCGACAGAGGGTATGTCCAGTAGGTAGCCGCCCACCCCGTCTTCTTGCACTTGGTATCTGCGACAGAAAACCCGGCAGGGTGATTACGTATCTCGCGATTGGTTTGCAACAGGCATATATGCCGTGAATTGTCTGCAGTAGAATGTTACCCCTCCTCTCATGCCCGTGGATGCAGTAAGAGCCTACTTTCCGTGTATCAACATCCCGTACTGCGCTCTCCAATCCGTCTGCCAAGTGTGGCGAGTATGGTAACTCCCTCAAGATCTTGGAAATCCATGAAGGAGGCCTATATCCAGCAGTGAACGTGGACAGCGGTCCTACGGCTGAGATGACGAGAATGGAACCTGCGACCTCCTGCGTCTCAGCTAGCTATTAAACCAACTGTGGCACGACGTTCGTCGATAAGGTATGGTACGAGTTTTAAAATTACCTTTCACCCGGCTCGACTTTGCCCTCCTTGTTGTACCAGACGACGGCCCTCGGCCAGGGCGGGACGACGATGTGGCAGCCAAGAGTGAGGTGCTCGCAGATCTTCACGTGGGCGTCTTCCAGCTCCTTCGTAAAGATAGGCGGCGGCTCCGGAGTCATGCTGCTGAAAAAATCGGCCGGTTATACGAAAATTTTAACCATCTTTGTAGACGATTTGATTTTGATATGTTTTGTTCAAGTGTCACATCGGTCCGGCGGCAGCTGAGCGGAGAGTTTTTGCGTAGATGATTATATGTTTATTTAACTTCTAATTTTATATAAGTACTATTGGTTCTTCTAAAGTTAAGATTGATTAGGATGTTCATAGTTTTTTTCTTTACCTGTTATGTTATAAATCGGTGAAAACCTTTAATTAGCTTCATGGTATATATTTTATTGTTTTATAAGTTATTAATAAGCTTCTGGTTTTCCGAAAAATAAATAAATAAAATAGGTAACAATTATAATGAATATTAAAATGTTTTTTATACTCCTACTTAATTGTAGTGTTCAGATCTTAGGTTCTGATAAACATTGTGATCACTTTTTGCTTGATCCAGATCGGATGCCGAGACAATTTAAGGTTTGTTGTAATATGCTATAGGAAATTTGAGTAAGATTTGCATATGTGAGCTGATGTGATAATTTAGGATAGTGAGAATGGATTATCGAGTTTATAAGCTGAGTAGAGCAGCAGTAGAGCTCGGTCGAGCAGTTCCGTCTCTGCTGGTTAGGCCGACGACGTGGACCTTGAAGAAGTAGATAAAAGAACTGATGACTTAAGAATAATTGACTCAAAAGAGATTTTTAAGAAACGGACTCGTGAACTGTACTTTAAAACTCTATCACTTTCTTCCTGTTGAATCTAAACTTTCTTAATGTATTTTATTTTCTTTCTATTTATTTTCTTTTTTTATATTATCCTTTATTTCTCTGGCAGTTATTATTATTGTTGGGCTTTTCGTTATATACTAGCTCCATTTATACATGTATTTGTATGTATGTATGTATGTGTATATATATATATATATATGTATATAATATTCATATTATAGATGTGTATAATTATTGTATATATTACATTATTTGTATTTGTTTTAGATACATAAGTCTTGTAGATGCTAAATTTAGGTTAAATGGCAATAAGTTAAGTTGTTATCTGTTTCTTTATGCACGCCAAGCTGAAATTCCTACAATAATTGGTTGACAGGTAGAAAATGCCTACGGCATTATGTTCGCCTTTTGTGCATCTTTGTTAAAATTTTGTGCAATAAAGAATTTATAAATAAATAAATAAATGCTGTTGACAATGTTGCCGGTTTTGTAATGCAAAAATGCATAGTGAAGAGAGTGTCATCTAGAGCTAGGACGAGCAGCTCCGTCTCTGCTGGTGCGGCCGATGAAATGGACCTTGGAGAAGTAGGCTCAATGCTGTTGACAAGTTTCACAACGTTTTAAAGAACATAAAGTCAGAAAAGTCACCTGGAGCTCGGGCGAGCAGTTCCGTCTCTGCTGGTGCGGCCGACGACGTGAACCTTGGAGGAGGAGTAGGCTCGCCCCATGCAGTTCACGGCCTCGCAGGTGTACGTGCCGAGGGATGTGGGGTCTTCTGCGTTTGCGGTGAGAGCGAACACGTCGCCTGCTTTGATTTCGCGGCTGTCCTGTAACGATTTATAATGTAAATTAATAACGCTGGATCTCACTTCTTGGCAAAGGACTCTCTCAATTATCTCGAATTAGGCCTTCTGTCCGCCAAACTGTGCAATGCGTATCCAGTTCGTCCAGTCACGAGATTCACGCATGCGCCGATCACGAGACCTCTGCGCTTTGTAGGGCCTACTGTGTTGTTATATAGGTCAAAAATGCTTACTGAATACCTCAAAATAAACACAAACATAAAAAGAAACAGATTAGCAATGGTGGCACATAATTCACTCATCATCATCATCCTTAGCCTAACTTCACCCACTGCTGGGTATATATATATAGACCTCTCTTAGTTTGTGCCATCCGCCACGATCTATGCCAACGCTTTTTAATTTAAAACATTTGTTGGAATTAATATTTTATTAACCGGATGAATTATATTAAATGTTGCCCTCCTAACTTTAGAAATAGAAAAAAGACAAGCCTTTACATGTATTACCAGTCATTAATTGTCACTTTGTTTTTAAGTGTTTCTTGTTATTATGTTTAGTTTTAAGGTGTGCAATAAAGTATTTTCTATCTATCTATCTACCAGTCAGCAACTAGTTTTTATGCAGTACGGGACACAGCATTTCCTGGGACATTGTTAGATGGATTAGCCTTGCCCAGCACCTATACCATCCACCCAGCTTAACCGGCTATTAGAGAAGGGAACAGGTCAATACGTCTGAAGCTGATGAAGCCGCGTGTTTCCTAAATCACGTGATATATGTGTATTAGTGCACGATCGGTATCGAACCCACGGACCTTCGGATCGAAAGTCGGCAGTACTTACCACTCGGTCAACACGAATTTTAACATAGCAATAGCCTAGTCAAATAAGACCCTTAGCTTACAATCATTAGCTGTGTGGTTCTGATGTTAGGTAAATTAATAGAAATAAAATGGCCCTTTGGTGTGCATTAAAGCTTTATTTTATTAAATAAAATATCAAAAGTACAGCCATCCATCCCACCGTTGAAAAAGACTTATTCAAGGTCACAAAAGTCACAATAATGTACTTATTTTGCATTTTATCTCGTAAACGGTTTCATTTAAAATATATGTTTGACGCATTGTAGTCTATTTTATAAAGTTAACCCTCTTACTTATTCCTTTACGCGACACCGTTACTGAAATATATCGAAAAAATATTATTTATTTTCAAACGTTTTCAGCATGGCTATGCATGATAGTTTCAAAACTTATGAACAAGTTATCTTTGACCAGCGCAATACGGAAATCGACCCCCCACCAAGGTGGTAACCTTGAACTCCAGTGAGATGGTGCTTTGCTCTGCTAAAACTAACGATTTGAGTCTTCCTATATGACACTCTGGGTAGCTTCTATAGACAGTTAATAAAAGACCAAGTTACCTTGAACCAACGCAGCACTGGAGTCGGCACTCCTACCACTTTGCACTCTAGCGAGACCGTGCCTTGCTCCGAGAGTAGAGCACGCAACTCTTCCATGAACTCCGGCCGCTTGTAGACTTTAGGAACTGAAAGAAACATTCAACATTATGCTTTACTCAGTGAACATCAATCGCCAGTTTAACAGAAACAAAATAGTTTAATAAAATACTTATGAATGTTTTTGTCATTCGTGTATTCAGAGTGCTGAGTGCGGCTTTATAAGATACTATGTGATCAAGACAAAGAAAACTTTAACTTGTATGGATGGTAGTTGTAGAAGTTTACGTTGTTTCCGCTATCCGATACCAGGTGGTGCTGTTTAAAGCGCCGCCATAGAAATTACAGTCTATCGACAGACTATAATAGAACTGGCACTTTTCATACATGGATTCAGAATGGACAGGATTAGAAAGGTTTTATCTACACAAAGGCGAAAGTTTCGTATATTGCTATATGTACGACTAGCTTTTGCCCGCGACTTCGTCCGCGTGGAAATCCCCTTTTTCACGCCGAGCCACTTTGATTCGAAAATATAAATCCCATTTATTCCTTATCCCGTGGGAATTTCGAAAAATCCCTTCTTAGTGCACCTCTAGGATACTCAAGGTATATGTGTGCCAAATTTCAAGTCTTTAGGTCCAGTGGTTTAGGCTGTGCGTTGATATATCAGTCAGTCAGTGAGTCAGTCAGGACTTTGAATTTTATATATGTATATATAGAAGATTACATTTTAAGTTTAAAAAAGGCGCCTCCTTGTCCAATATTGCTGTGCCCTACCAAGGTTTATAAGCATTTCATCTACTCAAAAAGCTAAAGCTAACACTAAATAAATAATTATAGATGATTTAAACAGCGTCAGCTACTGGTATTCATGCTGTACAGGACAGTGCAGTGCCTGGGACATTGTTAGATGGTTTAGGCTTAACCAGCACCTCTAAAATCTCAAAAGGAAGAACATGTCATCATACAAAGTTGACTTAGCCGCGGGTTTCCTCACGATGTTTTTCTTCACCGTTAAAGCACGTGTTAAATGTGGTGGATCGAACCCACGGCCTACTGATTGAAAGTCAGGGGATATACCAATGTGTCGGTTTTTACAAGTTCTAACAGTCCTCTTGCGTCTTCCAGGAAGGTCTCTGATGTTGCAAAATTTTCATAACGTTTAATTGCTAAAGAAAGTAACTGACGACTACCACAGATAATGTTTGCTATCTCACACTGCCTTTTTCCATGGTAATCACTGACTTAGCGTAATAAATATAATTAACGTCTACAATTTTTTTTATCAACAAAAAAATACATATTTTTCTACAAATTTAGAAACATTATTTTAGATACCTAAGTAATAGGTATTTGTCAAAACTCGAAAAGTATTTTTTTGTGTTCATTATTTGAGAAAGCTTTATGTCTGAATATTTAAGAGTTGGGATAAAGGTTGTTTAAAATGTTCATAACCTGCCAGGCATCCCGTGATGGCCCATTTTTTTTATTTATAGATTCTTATCGGTATGAATTTACTTGCTAACGCCACTAACAAGCCATTAACTGTACAGTAGGTACCGGTAAAAGCGATCGTTGCAATTAACGATGTTACTCATGCAGGAAATCAAATCGTATATTCTTACAGTGACTGAAGAATTTTGATTTTTTATCTCTACCTAGTACTACTCTAATAAACTTCGGTGTTTTTTTTTTTATTTTGTCAGCATAGATATAAAATAAAGTAAGATAAATTCAAGAATTATTTCGATAACATGAATGGGGCGGGATCACACAACACAGAGAGAAAAGAAGCGGGATGTTAACGGAGTCCGTTCAAAACTCGCGCGCAACGCGATGACACAGCGGACCCATTTTAACACGCTTAGCTCGCTTTGCTTACTCGTTCGCGATGGAAGCACTTCTGGAAACTAGCGAGTCGAGCGGGGTCCGTACGTAGTCCGTTAGAAATTCGCTCAACTCTTATAACCTTCGTCTAAGGCTCAACTCAGCGACCACATTTGTATGTAAACTCTTTGAGCTATTTTGCTCCGTTCACTTCCTCGCCTACGCGAAGAAGAATATGAATAATTCTTATGCTTCGATTGGGTGTGACACGATGGGAATAATTTTAGAAAATTGTTCCCATCGTGTACCAGTGGTACACGTTTGGAAGTAGTTTTTAGGATTCCGTACCTCAAAAGGAAAAATACGGAACCCTTATACGATCACTTTGTTGTCCGTATGTCTGTCTGTATGTCTTTCTGCTCGTCTGTCGGTCTGTCTAGACCCTATATCTCGAGAACGTGAATAGGTATCGAGTTGAAATTAAAACCATATACTCAACCTACGGCTTTCTTAAGTTGAGAAAAAAATAATTTCTAGGAAAAAATTTACGACCGTTTATGCCGCAAAAAACGCATGTTTCGACATTCTTAAATGAATCAAAATTCATAGGGTTACTTCCCGTAGACCTAGAAATATAAAATTTGTCAAGGTTTATCGTCTTATACCCAACCAAAAACTATACTATTGCAATGGAATCATAAAAACCTCGTCCTTAAAAAATGTACGAAATCAATCATCGAGGTTAAGCAACCCTCGCACAGTCATAAATTGGATGGGTGAACGAATCTTTTTGTGCATTTTTAAAACTTTTACTACATCAGATCAGCTAATTTATAAGAATTATTATGTTCTTCTTTTGCCGTTGGGTGCCGGCAGTAGAATGTTACCCCTCCTCTCATGCCCGTGGATGCAGTAAGAGCCTGCTAAGGGATACCTCCGGAAGATGGGCAGCAGCGTCTTTCCGTGTATCAACATCCCGTACTGCGCTCGCCAACCCGCCTGCCAAGCGTGGTGAGTATGACAACTACCCCTCATGGAGATCCATGAGGGAGGCCTGTTCAGTAGTGGACTTTTTACGGCTGTAATTATGTTCTTACATACCTGCGGAACCCTCTGAAGGCGAGTCCAGCTCGCACTTGTCCGTCCGGTTTTATTTCTAGTTCCCATCCTGTACCAGTGTTACAAGATTTTAGTGGTACAGGAACTTTTCACTCATTTACAGTGGAAGCAGTGCTATGAAAATTGCCGTTGCGAGTTAAACAGAGCCGTAGGTACGCAGCCCGTTCCGAGTGGAAGGGAAGTGTTCACGGCACGGGAAGGCAGTGGTTCACTTACCAAGGACATTAAGATGTGCAGAGCAGCTCGCCCGTCCGCCAGCATTCTCCGCAGTGCAGGTCCAGCGGCCAGCATCGTCCACGCTGACGGCGGCTACGTCGGCGCACCAGAAGTTGCCGTCACGCGCCAAGGCCACTCGCTCTGCTTCGAGGAGGCGGCGCTCGTTACGGTACCATGTCACCTGGAGAAGTTATTTTATTTAAGGAATGTAGTGTACGTTTGTTTTTAGGGCAAAGAACAGCTCAATACGTCTAATTTTTTACGCATTTGGAACGCACTCCCTGTTTACATCCGACACGCAAAGTCCCTTCCTATTTTTAAACACAAGGTTCATCAATTTTATTTGGATTCACTTTAGCTCAAGTTATTTACTTATTATATTTATTTTATTCACTTTAGGTATTCGTCAACTATATTTATATATTTTATTGTTTTTAGGTACTTATTGAATAGTTTATTTCATTTATTGTTATTTTATTTGTTTTATATGTACCTATCTTATTGGTATGCCACTGTCTTATATAGTTCTCACAAGCCTGTCCATCCAAAGTTTGCCTGGAAGAAATCGCTTTTAGCGATATGGCCGCCCATTGTGCATTTAGCTAAGTATCTTATCCTCTACTGTAATTTATTTTATTTTATGGTGTACAATAAAGTTATAATCATTCATTCATTCATTCATTCATCATTAATTCATTTTTTACAAGCATTTTTATGAAGTTTCGCCTGTCCCGATGACGGTCTGTAAATTTGATCCACTCCCCGGATACCGATTGAGCTGAAATTTTGCATGAATGTGTAAATCAGATGACATTGCAAAATTATTATGACATGCAGCTGATCTGATGATGGAAATGTTGGCCAAAGGAACTCAGTAATTAAACGACATAACCCCATCGAGTTTGGGCTCGTTTGATTCGTTTTGACGAGTTCTTTGGTGCTAGTTGGTAACCAGGGTCTGATGATGGAGCTGGAAGTTGGCCATGGGAACTTAGTAATAAATTTTAGTTCTTATTATTAGGCGGCGAAGCCCCCTGTTATGCATAGCACTGTCTGTCTGTCTGTGCATGACACGATTACAACCGAACGCGGTGACCGATTTACATGAAACCTTTTTTGTTAGCACTGTCGTAATGGATTTTAGTGACCCTAGGTTCACAGGGACCGGAGTTATTGTTACCTCAATGTATTTGAAATTTTGTTTTTTTTTTATTTCCGGAATCCTTCGTACCCTTTTCTGGTACCCCCGTACCAATTCTTGTTAACAAGTAATAAAAGCTCGTATTTACCTCTATAAAGTTCGTTTTTTATTATAATAATATAATAAATAATCATTTATTTTCAGACAACATAATCCACAGTATTACAATAATAAAAATAACAATAAAATAAAATTAAATAGTACATAACCAGAATGTCAAGATACTTACTGCCAATGCTTCTATACGGGAAACCTATCGGTTCGATATGTCAAAAAACCGCTGGAGACCCTGCGTATACAATACAACAATGTTTTCAGGATGATGCTCGGATTGTCCCGCTACTGTAGTGCGTAAGGGATGTTTGCAGAGTACCAAGTAGATGGGTTTACAGCTATTCTCCGCAAAAAGACCGCTTCCCTGATGCGCAGAGTGCGGGATAGTACGAACAGCATCCTGATAACTATTGCTGATAGGGTCTCCTCTCCTTTGTGGATATGTTTTGTGCGTGGGGTAATAGGGGTATTTATGGTGTTTTTATAGTTGGTGTGTTGTGATTCACAACATTGTATTACACAACCTTATCACAACTTGTAATTGTTACTAACCTTATTTTTAAGTTTTTTCGATAAAATCTTTGCTAACAAAATATGGATCTTGTTATTCGAAATAAAATATTTTTTTTTTTATATAATAGAAAACACAAACTAGATATAGGAAAGCTTGACATCCTTGTACTGCGCATGTAGGTATCATGCTACAGTGGTCACATACGCACTCAGAATACCGTTGGAGCTGGCTCTGATCCGTCGCCCCAGGGATGTGCACCGCTTGCGCAAGGTGCTGTAGAAACAGTCCACTCGCACCGCGGCGAACATCCCACGCGCTGTAGAATCGAGGCAGCCCCACCAACACTCTGAACGCGTTATTGTATTGAACACGTAGGGCGCTATACTGTTTTTGAGTATAGTTAACCCACAGGCTACATGGTATAAAAGTTGCTACAATAGGCTCTGAACAGGCAGACTTTCACTTTGGCTGAGCAAACCTGCGCGCAATCATGTTCGCTCTGACAGACAGCGCCCTCTGTTCCAATTTCTCAATATCTACATTGTCCTTCAGATCAGAGGTTATCCAATGTCAAAGGTATTTAAATTGGTGAACTCGCTGAAGCGGTGTACTGTACAATTTGATTGTTGGTATTGTCCCTGGACATTGGCGACCCCTGACCGAAAAGACCATTCATTCACTTTTATTTACATTGTATTGCAAGCCATGTTGATGAGCATATTTCTCACAAATACCTATTATCTTCGTTAGGCTACAAACAGAGGCGCTCAGTAGAGCCATGTCATCACCGTAGCTAATGTTGTTAACGGCAACTCCGTCAACATGGCATCCAACACGTGACCTGCTGAGCTCCTCTATCAGCACGTTTACGTAAAGGTTGAAAAGCTTCGGCGAGGTCAAACCCCACTGCCTCATCCCACACTCCAACCTGTACGGCTCCGAGTAGACACCTGACCAACTAGCGACATTTACCTGGTGTTGGTACCAAAACTAGACGATAACCAGCACTTCTCCAGGTACTTTTATGGCTTCTAATTTTTGCCTCAGGATGTCGTAACTGACCAGGTCGAATGCCTTCGAGAGGTCGAGGAAGCAGGCATAGATTGGATTGGATTTTTTAAACTTAACTTGTTTTATAAAAATGAAATCAATATCACCATTCAACCATAGGACATCCACAGTACTAAATCTGCATTAGGGACATAAGCCTCCCTCATGAATTTACAAGTAGGTACTGCACAAACCCTCATTATGTATCAGTATGGCAATACTTACCATATTTTGCAGGCGGGTTGGCAAGACCCTATATCCTATATGGATGTTGATACACGGAAAGACGTTGCTGCCTATCTTTCGGAGGTATCTCTTGACAGTATCGACTACATCCTCGGCCAAGAGAGGTGTGTTAAATAAACATACATCTATTCTTATTCCATTTTAAAATAATCCAATGATTTACGAGGTTCAGCAATAGCTTTACCTTGTGTGGGTTTTAATTGAAATAATTGAAAGTTAGTTAGGTATTACAAGTTTTAAAGACGATCCACTCGTATCTACCTACGACGTATTAAAATCGTGGCTAAGAATTGATTTCATTCAAAAAGTAGAATTCTTGACAGTATGCCAGAAAATGACATTGTAATTCAACAGAATTTTAAAAGAAACGTTTAACTGCATGAATATTACGTAATGATTTTATAAAGTATTTAAGTGGCTTTGTACCAGACGGTATTTAAATACCGTGAGCAAATTATTCTTCTGCACCTACATATGTAGAGAAGATTTTGTTTGATATCTGGTTCTGATAAGTCTTAAAGAGCTACAGTTTTTGGTTTTTTTAAACATGAACAAGAAGTGCCTTCAAATCTCGTCGTCTCAGCCGTATGGCACCCACAACTGGACAATGGCCTCGCTCATGTATCGCAGTGCGGGATGCTAATACACGGAGAGACTGCTGCGCGGTATGTATTTTCCAGTATTTTTATTGAATCACAATAAAAAACTTCTATACTGTTCTCTCGCCGTGGGGTGCCGGCAGTAGAATGATACCCCTCCTCTCATGCCCATGGATGCAGTAAGAGCCTGCTAAGGGGTATCTCTGGAAGATGGGCAGCAGCGTCTATCCGTGTATCAACATCCCATACTGCGCTCACCAACCCGCCTGCCAAGCGTGGTGAGTATGGCAAATACCCCTCATGGAGATCCATGAGGGAGGCCTGTGTTCATCAGTGGACGTTTTATGGCTGAAATGATGATACAGTTCTCTACAGTTCTATTAAATAATTATATTCAATCGTAACTTCATGACAAATCTATCTCCTTAAGGGCAGGACCCCACCGCTTGAAAAAGACAACATTTTGGGATCAAAACCACCGTTCTATTATCTATTTTATAGCTACTCTTATCTTCACGACCTTGGTTCTCCTTGACTGTGGCTGTACCGCGTACTATAGGCGCAGAGAGGTCTTTATTTATAAATAATGCTATGAAACGTTGCTATGTGACGTTGTTTCAGCGGCTTAGACACGCGCCTCGCGCCTGCGCCGCCGACCATCGGCGCCGATGACGATGACGGTGCGCGTGACAGGGAAACCAGCAAGGCGAGATCCTCACCTTACACTCAGTGTTGCTGACGATCTCGACGAGCAGGCGGGTGCGCGAGCCGACCTTCACGGTGAGGTCCTGAAGCCGCCGAAGGAAGGCGGGCGGGTCGTCGCCCTCTCTCGCCTCCGTCGGCGACACTTCCAGCCGGATCTTGCTGGTGTCGCTGCCGGCTGCATTGCGTGCCTGGTGAACAAAATTAATGTATGAAGGAGCTATTTTGTAGTGGAATTTCTTGTGTACTACCTCAGATCGAAAACCAATTCTTAGCACCAGCCGTAAATTCATCTAAGTTCAACTAACATGCCTATTTTTTCTACTGTATTAGATGAAGGTTTTAATGAAAATTTTTAGGGAACTTTTTTCTGTTGAATAAATTTTAAGATAACACGTTTTCGAAACATATAAAGAATAGAGTAAGTCCAGAAATCTACTATATATGAATTTCAAACTGAAATATGGAGTAGTTTGGAAGATATGGAGACGCGGAGGAATAAGAAATGTGAGGTAGTAAACATGAGGGTTGTGTCAAATAGAAGCTAGCTTGACGCTACGCAGTCATCGCCAAATTGTTTTGTATTAAAGACTCTACACGCCTCATTTACGGAAAAACGGGGCCTGTCCGCGTCACGTGCCACGATGCGCGTTTCTCCTTTAACGCACACTACAAAGGCATATGACTGAATTCATTGCAGGCCGTCCAACGACCCGAGTCTCTAGTAGACGACACAATTTCATCAGAATCATGTCGGTGACAGGCGTCCGCGCGTGCTAACCGGGGGCGGATCATGGCAACAAGCATATTTTTGAACCTAAGGTTTGAAAGAGTTTAGAGGAAGAATAGACGCACAGAAACGTTTTATAAGAACTATCATGCATCTTTCGAGTTCTCTCTCTCTCTGAAATTAAAGCTACGAAATTGAAAGAGCTGCAGGTAGCCCGCGGCTTAGTCAGCTTCAGACGTAGTTTCTCTCACTTTGTTTTCCTTCGCCGTTAAAGCACGTGGTAAATGTGCGCATACATTTTTGAAGAAAGATAAATTCATTGGCCGTTATCGATCTTCAGACAGAAAATTGGGGTACAAACACACCGTCCCCAAAACCACCATTTCACAAAAAGATGAGTATGGCAATACTCACCAGTCACCACGCATAGCATGCGGTTTGGCGATGGTGTTGAGGCGCAGTACGGGATGTTGATACTACTTGATACACGGAAAGACACCCATCCGGAGATGTACCTCAGATTCTTAATGCATCCAGGGACAAGCGCGGAGAGGCAACACTCCACTGCTATAACCCCACGGCGCGTAGACGATAAACACGGTAAACCGACAAATACCATCTCCGAATCATCCTGTAGGTACAGGGGAGGGAACTACTCAATACTCTTGAAGCTAACTGAAGCGATAACTAGATTAAAGCTGAAGATTCCAGCTCCTCGGCTTTTAATGCAGTTATTTCGAAATAATAAGTTTAACTGACGTAAAATGGCTATGAAAACTGGTTTTTCTGTTGCAATACTAGGAATCTACTTGACTTTTAATACGTGTCTTATGACTTAATTAACACACTACAAGGTATTTGCTCGTTTGCTGTTGAAGAGTCATGCAATAGATAGATACTCATATAGTATAGATTAACGTTTGACAAAAAAATATTACATACAAATAATAATAAAGGTAAATAAATTAGGCCAGGTGTGCCACACGCTGTGTTCCGTAGTAAACCGTAGATCTGTTTTTATAAGTTTGTGTATATTTTTTACGTTTCATTATTTCAGCCGTACAACGTCCACGATTGTCATGGATCTTCATGAGGGGTAGTTGCCATACTAATCACGCTCGGCAGGCGGGTTGGCGAGCGCAGTACGGGATGTTGATACACGGAGAGACGTTAATGCCCATCTTCCAGAGGTATCCCTTAGCAGGCTTTTTCTGCATCCACGGGCATGAGAGGAGGGGTAACATTCTATAATTGAGTTTTCAGTTTAAAGTATTCCGGTATTTCTGGTAAAACGTGCATGGAATCCGATGGAAACTTATTACGCACACATTTTCCCATAAATTACTTATTGGCGTCTACGTTTGGAGTCTAAAAGGGATGTTGAATTCATTTTTGTTTCTTTTAATCTATGCTTTTAATGCTATAAAAATCACGTCACTTGATAAAATTGGTTATATTTTGTCTGCATATAAACATAAATATACTGCGAACAGTTAAAATGTTAATTTCCTCAAATCGTTTTCTAAGTGAGTCGCGAGGTTGCATTTTGTAAATTGCCTTTTTTAGTGTTTCGTAGATTCAGTAAGAATCTGCCAAGGGATACCTCCGGAAGATGGGCAGCAGCGTCTTTCTGTGTATCAACACCCTGTACTGCGGGGTAAGTATGGCAACAACCCCTCATGATCAGTATTTTGTGATCAGTGAGGGAGGCCTTTGTCTAGCAGTGGATGACCTACGGCTGGAAGAAGAAGAGGTAGATTAAATGTTAGTACAACAAGGAACCCTCATAGTTTAACTTTGACTGTCTGTCTTCGGCTTTACAAAGAGACTATAGATCCTAGAAAGTCAGGCAGACGTCGTTATACGACAGAAAGTTCACTCTGGTACAGTATATTCACCTGTAGCGTAGACTCCGCTGTCGCCGGTCAGCGCCGTCGACAAGGTCAGTCAGACGTCGTAAAACGGCAGGTAAAATTACTGAGGTGTATTGTGTAGGTACTAACTTGTAGCGTGTAGACTCCGCTGTCGCCGGTCTGCGCCGCCGATACGGTCAGCCGGACGCCGGCCGCGTCGTCGGACGTCGTGAAACGGTCGTCAAGCGAAGCGCCCGCACGGCTCCTGAAATATCATGTAAAATAAAATCACGAGCTGTCAGATGAAACTCTATTTCTAATTACCCTGGGTGTAGAATATCAAAGACATTTCTGCATTTCAGTCTTTATTGTTATTATTATTAAGAGCCTGTACTGTCCCACTGCAGGGCAAAGGCCTCCCTTTCTTCCTTCCACCTTTCTCTGTCTTGAGCTACTGTGGTCCACTACCGAATGGATCCCACAAGACAGGAAACGACCTCGCGGCAGACTGAGACGTCGATGGAGGGACGAACTCGACGCATTTCAGTCTTAGACTTAAATAAATATTTTATTAATGAAGTTTTATTTGGAAATGAAACAATAAATACCTACAGTTGGCGTCAAAATTAACTAACCTCCGCAATAACTAAAGTTTAACATATCGAACATTATTAAAGCACTCGGTGCTACAAAACCGATAAAGGCAGTCAAGATTTTCGACTCGACGGCTAGTTTGCTCTGTAGCCGAATTGGTACAGGCTGCTTGCGTTAAAGGTGTTCGTCTGAACGTTACGAGTTCGAGTCCCGTCGGAGACAAAATTTTGATTGCATTTTTTATTTCTATAGTATTAAAGGAATTCTCGCAATTTACGAAATACATAGGTAAATGCAAAAACTATATTGTCGTGCAGATTCGAATCCCGAACCGTCATGCATTACACCAAGACCTTATACAACACGGCTGTTGGGGCAGATAGCTTTTAAATTAGTTCATATCACTAGCGTCATGATGTGATGAATTACTAGCAACGTAATCTGCCCTCGTCTAGTAGACGAATGCAAAACTTATTAATCATTTTTATTTATGTATGTGTGGTGCCGTCTGTAGAATGTTACCCCTCTCGAAGTTCAGCATAATCATCCGGAAGTCGTACTTTAGGACGACCACGCGCGGACAGGGTTCTTTTTAGACCGATTGCCTACCTACATGTCAGTTAAATAACAAAGAAAACACAACTGTTATTATTTTGTTTTTATTTGAAAAATTTAAAAAACATGTAGATAAAGCGCATTAAAGTTAACGAGTTTTTTTAAAAGCACACAGGCCAAGATGAGAGTGTCTCAAAGTACCTTAACTGAAACACGCTGTGACTTCACGCGCCATTTTGATGTATCGCCGCTATTTTTGAGTACGTAAAAAAAGACGTTTTTGATATTATTATACACGACAGACTAAACATTAAAAATGGCAACAAGACTTTTGTGTAAGATAGAGAAAGAACCAGTTACCATCAATTCAGTGGCGGTTTTATTGAAAGATTAAGGTTTTTTTTCTCTTCTCTGAACTCACATCTGAAACAGTTTTCTGAAGCGAAATAATAAGTGTTTTATTCAATAAAGATAAAGGTATTATTATTGTTAAATTGTGTGCAAACATTGTACAGGATAAAATCTACAGGTAGGCAGGTGTCAACCATTTAAATGTGTTGGGTTTTTCTTGTGTAAATAACATTTTCTAGAGCCCTTCGGATGTGAATGAAAACTTTGTTACTTGTTGACTTTGACATTCTAATTCCCGAATCTGTACTAATGTGTTCTGCGTTGGGTTTTATTGTAGAGGTACATTGGGATACTGCTCCGACCATATGATAGCCAACAGTCACGGCTTTCTATATTTGACGCCTTCGTCTTTATAGAATTCCTCAACAGAGACAACGCTTTTATCTCTTCTAGTTACATTCTCCTTGAACGAACAACCAGACATTACTTGACTAATTAGTTAACGAAATTATTTCCTTGGTTGAATGTGTAGTCTTACGTAGGTAGGTCTGTATTATCTTTGTAGCCATTATCTCTCAGTACCCACGTTCTATAGAAGTGCAAGGATGCATGCCTCTAAACAATAGGGCCCTTCAGATATTGTGTTACATACAGGTCACTGCAAATGTCAACAGTGTATGCCTTGACAGACTGTGACTCAGCGGCTTATACGACTACGTGGGAACAGGTTCAGTTCTTACGAGAGAAATATTAGCATTTGGGTCGGAGTTATTTCTATGACAAATGTCAACAATAAGTATTATACAACGTGTTACAAAATACCCCGTAAAAAATATAATTAATTATCTAAGCCAAAAATATTGTCAACCCTACTAAGCTGTCATGTCAGGGAACCAGATTATTTAACAGAAAGGCTTACGTACCTATTTTACCTAATAATTGTCTACTTTAATAGTTTTCCTATTTTTAATTCATAAATGTTTGCTACCTCAATAAAAGGACTCAAGTACCGGCTTCAAAAATGTCGGATAGTCGGAGGGTAAGGCCGAGATGAACAGGTAGGGGTGTTCCGCCGCCACTTCATAAAAACGCTTTGAAGCAGTTTTAATAAAGTATTAGAAGGACTCGAATTTGAGATCTCGGTGGAGGTCTTTATTGCGCATGTACCACGGGCAGCCGGTGGCCTTGCGCAAGAAGTTATTTTGTACTTTGGATCTGAAGGCATCTAACATGACGAGACTGGCCAAAGACGACAGAGAAATATGTCATAAATAATATTAAAATACGAAATAATATTCTGCAAAAATGACACGAACATTTCACCCGCCATGAACATGTGTCAATGTTCATCATAAATGAAACTACAACTTAGATTATTATACTCAACGTTTCAATAGACACATAAACATAACTAATAACTTATCAAGTGGACTATAGGTAGGTATGTTAACATAATGAAGCATAGCTAGAAATGAAATCTTACAAAACCTAACTTCCATAACAATAAAACATCTTAGAACAACTCTCACAGAAAAACAAAACTACAAAATAAACAAGTGGACTGTATAAAACCAAATCTTATACAAGCAAAATACTTATAAAACAGTAAGTAAGTAAGGCCTTTGCATCTATTATAGACGATTTATACAGCGTCAGCAACTGGTAATCATGCTGTGCGGGACGCTGCAGTGTCTGGGACATTTTTAGATGGATTAGGCTTGCCCAGCACCTATACCATCCTCTCAGCTTAGTCAGCTATTATTCTGAGGAAATAACAGGTCAATAACGTCTGAAGTTAACTAAGCCGCAATCGTGAGGAAACCCGCTTCACCGTTAAAGCACGTGTTAAGTGTGCACATACATTTTTCGAGAAATAAAATCCATTGGTGCACGGCCGGTATCGACCCCACGACCTTTGTATTGAAAGTCGGGGGGATAGTACATACCACTTGGCCAACGCGGCCTAACACTTATTAAACAACGCTCCCATAAATTCCCATCTTACAACAGCAATTTATTTTAGTGACCTTGTCCGAACCCGTGTGACACTCCATGGAACCCGTGTGACACTCCATGGAGATCCAGTACGGAGCCCTATGTCTAGCTGTGGACATCCTTCGGCTGAGATGATGATGAAGAGTTATGGTATAAGACATTTATTTCTTACGTAGAATTAAATTCTTACAAGTGAAATACAGACTACTTTGATTTATTACATTTAACATTCTATATAAGAGGTAACTAATAAAATATAAATAAACCATTATACGTCTTTGCATAAAAAACTAAACATATCATAGCTTGCTGAAGATTAAGATTTTTTAAGAACGAATGAGACTTAGAAGACCAACAAACAAAATATAACTTAACAAAACAAAACCAATCTATTAAATAAAAAAATTTAGTTCAGTCAAGTCAGTTTTGAAATCTACACAACATCATGTTCTTTCATTTGATACACTTGGGTATATTTGTAAACATTCGATTGTGCTACCCTACTTTCAACACTCATATCTCATGAATGTCTCGACAGATTTCTATATAACTTTCAGTTTTGCGTTCTACACATCATTTCCTTTGATTTGATACCAACTCGAGTTTATTTGGAAACATTCGATTATCTCTTTCACCACCCATATCTTGTACAGCTTCTTAACCGATTTTGATAAAACGTGCTTAAGAACCATCGCTAGAAAGCCTGCTTTTAAATAAAATTTGCATGCAAATCGGTCCACTCGTCTAAGAGCTACGGTGTCACAGACAGACACAAACACATAGCAGTGAAACTTATAACAATTCTCTTTTTAAACTAGATAATAATGTTAGTAATTTATTCCCACCGTGTGACAATGGTCGTAACATGTCATCAAGTGAGTAGCTATAATTCCCATTGTAACAGTGTTACGAGATTTTTGTGGACAAGATGACGCTTCAAAAAACTCACAATAACGACTTTGGCATCAAACGTGATTTTTTTGCCGTTTCTGTTTGATATTATTATCGGTAACAGGTAGACGTGTGAAATATTCACAGAATATTTAGTTGAATATTCATTTTAAAATAAATAATTAATTTAAAATAAGGTACGGAACCCTTCGTACGCGAGTCCTACACGCACTTGGTCGATTTTATTTTCTTTAAATAACTTGTTAACTTCATCATCATCATCTCAACCTAAGTACATGCTGTCCACGTCCACTCCATGGATCTCCAAGAACATAAGGCTTTGTGACTAGTATCACGCTTGGCATTACGGGTTGTTGATACACAGAAAGACGCTGCTGCCCATGCCCAACTGCGGATGCAGTAAAAATCCTTCGGATACTTCCGAAGGATTCAAGAGATAATAACAGTAGACAATTATTATTCAAGAGAGGTGAGGCAACAACTACTGCCGGCACCCCACGGCTTGTTACTGTATATATTTTTTTTATCATTGTCTGTCTTGTTTACCTTTGTGTACTGTATCTTTGTGTGATTATTAAACATTTCATTCGAATAAGGTGTCTGACCGATCTATAAGAAATTTTGATCTTTACTTTCTCTAAAAGCTGTCTCGAATCAACCTTATTTTAGGCGGCCTCCCTCATGTTGCCATACTCGCTACGCTTGGCAGGCTGGTTGGCGAGCGTAGAACGGGATGTTGATAATTATAGCTGTTTTGCCGTGGGGCAGAAGAATGTTACCCCTCCTCTCATACCCGTGGATGCAGTAAGAGCCTGCTAAGGGATACCTTCGGAATATGGGGAGCAGCGTCTTTCCGTGCATCAACATCCCGTACTGCGCTCGCCAACCCGCCTGCCAAGCGTTGTATGGCAACTACCCCCATGGAGATCCATGGGGGAGGCCTGTGTTCAGCAGTGGACGTTTTACGGCTGAAATGACGATGATATCACGAATATGAATAGATCGTTTCTGTGTACTGTCGCGATAATAAACAAAATAAATTCACTCCGAACAGTCGTGATGTAACCGTGATGAATGGACCGTGTTTTATTCTTGGTACTACGCAATCATGGTAAGGACACTTTTATACAATTCAAAGAAAAAATATATTATTATTATTGTGAGATGTTTGGGTCCCACTGCTGCCAAGACTCCCCCCTCGGGAATTCTTGACATGGATCCCTCGCATGCATCTGGAATTCTTGACACTACAAACACATCATTATCATCATCATCATCATCATCATCATCATCATCATCATCATCATCATCATTTCAGCCGTAAAATATCCACTATATTATAAAATATCCACTACCCCTCATGGATCTTCATGAGGGGTAGTTGCCATACTCACCACGCTTGCCAGGCGGGTTGGTGAGCGCAGTTCGGGATGTTGATATACGGAAAGACGCTGCTGCCCATCTTCCGAAGGTGTCCCCTAGCAGGCTGTTACTGCATACACGGGTAGGAGAGGAGGGGTAACATTCTACTGCCGGCACCCTACTACAAACACAAAATACGCATTTTCACTACGGACAAAGTACTCATTCCAACGTCTTTATGTATTTAAACATTGTGATATTTTTATGTGGTACTCCTATTATCAAACCATTAAGAAATGCAAAACATTACACATTACACCATCTGAAAAGGTCAAGCAGTGTTTATTGATTTATATATTTTTTTTAATTAAGCACCTCGTCCCACTACTGGGTAGGAAGAATAACGTGTGTTTGTGAATATATAAGTCCGACACCTTTTTAAATACTCTGCTTATTTATTTATTACAATAACTAGTAATATCCTTAAGTACTCACTAAGTACCTACCAAAGTAATAAATAATAGGACTCACCAGATACAACAACCTCTCTCAAGCGAGGTTCGAAAAGCAATGTGGCTCCCGCCTGCTTGCTACGTTCGAAACTAGCCAGGCGAGAGTCAAAACACTTTGTTCATAAAATAATTTGAAAACACCAAAACACAAATCATTTTAGCACATTAAATCCTAACTTAATTTATAATCACTATTTCAGATTTTGTAATTACATTAACTTAAAGAACAACTATTTACGCGCCAATAAATGAACTTCCGATAAACCTATGTAATTAATCGTTAAATGCTTAGTAAAAATCTGAAAACCTGACAACTATTTACGCGCCAATAAATGAACTTCCGATAAACCTATGTAATTAATCGTTAAATGCTTAGTAAAAATCTGAAAACCTGCTAACTACAATTGATAAATCCCTATCTGAATTTACACAAAACTTAGTTGTACGAGAATCAGGTTTTTAAGAATACATCGTTTAATTAATTTAGCTTCTAGTTAATGTTAATTTTATCATTAATTTACATTTAAATTTACTTATTATTTGTTATGAAATCCATAATTAATTTACCAATTAAATAATCCAATGAATTAATAATCTAAATCAATCTTCCGTATTAATTAATCTCATAGAATTAATTAATTGAACGGACTTGCGTCGACATATGTATATGTATACATGATAGATTAGGAAGCTATGGAGTTCCGGTCTTAGCCCACTTCTCCAGTGGCATGCATTATTGATGATATGTTAGGTACTGTTTTATACTTTAAAAATGTAGCCCTTTCAAATGATACATCACTTGATTAAGGAACCCCACTTAAGACCCTTTGGCCGCCTTTGCAATCTTTTAAGTTTAATATTTTTTTATTATTAAGCTATTTTCTAAAACTGTTATAAATTAAATTTCAAGTCTATAGGATTAGTAGTTCCTTGAACATCCAGTTGTGACAGACGAGCAAAGTCACACCATAACTAAAAAAAGTCAAACGGAACATCGGATTGAAACAAATAAGAATAGAATAAAAAATAATATTTATTACCTGCGTGTCTACCATGAGTTGTCACTGTTAGATCGCCTGCCTTTACTGCAGTAGTAATAGTACGTTACTAGGACATCTGCCAGATTCGTAACTCATGGTACCAAATTCTAAGCAAATGAAACCCAAACTACAGTCGCTGTAGTATAGTTTACTGCGTATTTTAGTACCAAACTATCCGCTAGAGGCGGTGTACAAGTTTTTATATTTTTTTTAACTACGGTCGCTAGCGAGTATACATAGATTGTAAAAACTCATGGTAGACCTACTGTACAATCCTTACTCTAAGAATAAGTAGTTAGGTACACATAATTTATATTATTACAACGGTTTAACATTAACAAATATGAACTCTTCCTAACATTACGCTTGTCTGCAGGTGTAATATTTTATCTGCCTGTAACCTATTATACTCGTGCTCGTGCCAAAAGTGACGGAGACCAATAACTATTACTAGAGTGATATCATTAGGAGAAATTATCTCAGTCCTATCTTCCGCAAACATGTAACATACCTATGTTTATTGATGTAACTCAAAGACAGTCGAAATGTCTTTGATGTAACTAAGTAGATAATTTCGTTACCTCCTATAATCGTTACGATACTGTTGTTTTAAACTTAAGATGGTACGTTTATCATCATCATAATTTCATACGTAAAACGTCCACTACTGAACACAGACCTCCTTCTGGATCTACATACATGAGGGGTAGTTGCCATACTCACCACGCTTGGCAGGCGGGTTGACGAGCGCAGTTACATGGAAAGACGCTGCTTCCCATCTTCCGGAGGTATTCCTTAGCAGGCTCTTACTGCATGAGAAGAAGGGTAATATTCTACTGCTGGCACACCACGGCAGATTGTACGTTATTTCATACAAACTATCTATCTTCCCACATTTACCCACAGCTGGTTAAAAGTGGGTAGATAGATAGGCCTCTACTTTATGACGCTATTAATTTCGGGCGTGCGTCAAATGCACCCATTGGTTTCCCGTTAAATTCTGTCTTAAAATATATAAAATTATTATCGAAACGATCGCAGTTTGCTTCTACACTGTTTGCTTCTCTTGTTGACTATTTGCTTCTGCGGCAGACAATGACTGTGATTGTTCCGACAGTGATTGTTACTAACAATATATAACCGTCTTGCTAAGTTGACCTATTTGCTAGGATGGACCTAGTTTCCTGACTGTTGTTTTAAGTTATTAGTAACATGCAGTTACTGCTGGCCTGAATTACTAACTCAATTTCATGATTTACAACGTGTATTGTAATAAGTGTACTAACCGAAAAGTTATTCGGACTCCATTAAGAACCAACGTTTGCTAATCTTCCAGGTTTCAATTACTTGGTTCAAGAAGTATTTTCTTGAATTAAAATAATCGAAACCTGGAAGGTCAATACAGTAACCTATTTACTTGAACAGCCGAATTAACGGTAATGCCAAAATGCCAACCCTTTTAACGGATGATTCTTGACTGGGTCATTGACCCCGTGATGAGATACCGTAGTAAGGGTAGGTACTTGAATAAATTTACTTCTATCAGGTCTCACGGATGTATTAATCAACAAGAAATACGAGTTTGAATGATATCCATTCAACAACACTTACTTATTCAAAACAAATAAAATAAATGTTTACACTATCTGCAGATATTTATTTGTCTCGGGTCTGGGTGTGTTCTATGTGTGATAGGTATCTATTTACAAATAAAATGTATTTATATATTCTATCAACAATCTAGTACCGATACCACAAGCCTTACTTTGGGGCTATATAGTTCTGTATGTACTATGTCCTGCATTATTTATTTATGATTATTTTCGCCACCTAAACAAAACTTGCTTTTGTGAGCTGAAACGCCTCTTTTTAGTTAGTACACATATTGTAAAACACGTTGTATACAGAGGCTTAAACTGAGCTTAACGTGTTCTACAAACAGAACGGAAGCTGTTGATCTATACAATAAGCTTTAGACTTGACTTGACAATCAGCTTCTCCCTTGGTAACTCCGGTATAGCCTAACTGATTCATGTCTGTTAAGTGGTTCACCTTCGGTGTTAGGCAGGCGCAATTCCAAGAGTGAAATGGTGCTATAGCACCTTGATTTCGTGCAGAATTCAAGCAACTTATCAAGTGTACGACAAAGCTTTAAGTCATCACGTGTATGACATAAATATTTACTATTAATTTGAAGCTATTATTTACAAATTGCACTATTGTTCGTGCTTTGACGACGACATAGGTAATACACCTATGTTATAGACTCCTTAACACGTATATACCACTCGGCCGTTCACTCCCGACTTTCATTCCGAAGGTCAGCTAATTTATAATAACTATTATGTTCCTACATACCTACGGAATTCGCACTTATCCGGTTTTATTTTATAACATAATAATATATAAAATTCAAAGTCCTGACTGACTGACTGTCTGACTGACTGATATAGGTATCAACGCACAGCCTAAACCACTGGACCTAAAGACTTGAAATTTGGCACACATATACCTTGAGTATCCTAGAAGTGCACTAAAAAGGGATTTTTCGAAATTCCCACGGGATAGGAAATAAATGGGATTTATATTTTCGAATCAAAGTGGCTCTGCGTGAAAAAGGGGATTTTACGTTTTATGACTTCCACGCGGACGAAGTCACAAGCAAAAGCTAGTTTTAACATTATTATTATTATTATGAGCCATTTAGGTTCCGCTGCTGGGCAAAGGCCTCCCCCAATTCCCTCCATATATCCCGATCCTGAGCTGCTTCCCTCCAGTCAACGATGTACTGATCGAGTTCGTCCCGCCATCTGCGCTTCGGTCTGCCGCGTCGCCTTCTCGCCGGGTCAGGCCGCCACCCCGTGACTATCTTTGCCCACAGCTCACTCGGCATGCGGCATATATGGCCAGCCCAGTCCCACTTCAGCTTAGCAGCTTTCAGAGCTTAAACATAAACTTATTTATTTCCAAAGCAGGATAACATGAAGACGGGCCACTTAATGAGAAGTGGTCACTGCCCATAGACATCCGCAACACCAGAGGCGTAGCCAGTATTTGAGAAGGGAGAATGCCTGCATTTTGACGCCAAACCATAACTCCGGGGGCGTTCGTCCCACAACTTAATCGAGCGCAGCAAAAAAGAACGCGGGAAACCAATGCTTGTAAAGATATCCAACTACCCAAGGGACATTTGGCGAGTTTTACGATGACGGAAGTTTACTACGAACTGAATAGTTCAGAGCATACAGGCGATTGTACAGACGAAAAAGCACAGAGGACCTACTTCCCTTAGAATACTCAAGGACTCTAGATCAATTGTGATTTTGGAATCGCTTGTATCTGGTCACGTAGAAGGACGCTTTGAGGCATGTTACTCAAGAGTCGGATGAGGGCTGCTTCCAACCGCAGCACCTGTCTTTTGTCCAGCAGTGGACGTCCTACGGCTGATATGATGATGATGACTCAATAGTCGAGAGTTGAACGTACTTACGTACTCCTTAAATAATTATCTACGGTATGCACTCATAAAATCACAGTTTACCTGTGAATAAATAAATAATGATGGACAATTCGCACATTATCTAGCCGCAAGGCTAGATGTGCGATGATGCTGACGAAGTTAGAATTGTCCAGTTATTGTCTAAATAGAAAAACATCCAGAACACCCGACCAAATATCTGCAGATCATACAGACCTTTGCCGTGGGGTGCCGGCAGTAGAATGTTACCCCTCCTCTCATGCCCGTGGATGAAGTAAGAGCCTGCTAAGGGATACCTCCGGAAGATGGGCAGCGGCGTCTTTCCGTGTATCAACATCCCGTACTGCGCTCGCCAACCCGCCTGCCAAGCGTGGTGAGTATGGCAACAGAAATGCTATGTGTCCAGTGGTAACTGACACCTCACTGAACAATTGGATATACAGGATTTACTATAAAATACTAAATCCTGTATGTTCAATTGTTGTATTTCATTTTAAGTATTATTCAAGTTAGTTGTACAGTTACTTTTTTAAAGGGACTTCAAAAAAAGCAGGTTTTCAAGCCGTTTGTATTTAAATCTTAAAAAACCTAAAATACTTCTTCTGAAGTAGGTAACCTCTGATGAACAATTTTCCAAATCGGTTCAAAACAATGGGGGAAAGAGCGTTTATGAACTGATTTGGAAAATTCTTCATCAGAGGTTACCTACTTCAAAAATTCCTCAATGTTCAAGAAATTTAAAATAGATTGTACCTATATTTATTAGTTTTCTTTAATATATATATATATAATGTATTGCAATATAATTTACATGTAATTTCTTTTAAATATCGCCATGGCAGAAGATTGTTGCCTCTCCTTTCTTACCTGTGGATGCAGTAGGAATCTGCAAAGGCATACCTTCGGTAGATGGGCACCAGCGTCTGTATCAACGACCCTTACTGCGCTCACCAATCCACCTGCCAAGCGTGGCAAGCATGGCTACATCCCCTCATGATCAGTATGTAGTGATTGTCCACCAGTGAACGTCCTACGGCTGACATAATGATGATGAATTTTAAACCTAACGTACACCGTATACCCATATGTCGTATTTTACATTCGAATCCACTGTTAGTGTAGATATCTCTTTATAGCTTTGTCTTGTCTTGTCTTTTTATTTTATGGCCTTTGGTGTTTGGTTTAACACAATTCCGCCAGTATCAAGTTAATTTATAAATTCGTAAGTTATTTGGCCAGCCATGTTGGCGGCCATTTTTTCTATTAGTGTAGATGTGAAGACTCTTTATAGCTTTAAACGCTGCCAATTGTCAAATTGTTTCTCTTGTTATAATGTTAAGTTTAGCGTGTAATAAAGTATTTTCTAATTTATTTAATACTTTGTCGACATTAATATATTTCCCCTTTAGCTAATAATAAAATATATATATATAATAAAAATGAAGCACAATCTCGCAGATTTGTCAAAACACTACAAGTCAACCCCGGGGCCGCGGGAACTTGGGACTGTGGCCTTGGTCCCGTGATGCAACTCGCGCGCAACCACAGAAATAGAACGGCGGGCGGGCCAATTCCGATCGGATCTACGCTTGTTCCGATAACTCTACAAATATATTACTGACACAATGTATGTATGTATCGAGGCAATCCAGTTCCTAGATCATACCGACATAGTGAGAAGGCTCAAGAGAACAAAACCTTTTGAGCTAACATAGTAGTGACAGTGCAAGTGAATATTATATTTTAAACAAAGAACTCAATAATAAAATGTCTTCCCCTTAATTAGAGACAATAAGAAAAGTGCTGATGGACACTATCTTACAGTTTACATTCTTATAAATCTAAGTTAAAATTCAGTTACTCATTAGCCAATCTGGCTAGATTGTAATATATTTTAGTATAGATAAAAAAAACAATGTATGTTGTTTGAACTTAAATTACAAAGAAGTAAATTTTATTTTGAGAGACAATGGCAGCAAACCCTACATGATCTTAGAGATACACGAGGGCTGCCTATGTCCAGCTGTGGACGTAGACAGAAAGTGTAATCTTGTGCTTATTTTGTTTATTTGGTATTTGCAAATAATGCTCTACTCCCTGAAATATATTTGAAGTTTCACGTTAAGGTTATTATACAAACTGAAAGGACTTTAAGGACGTATTGTTATACAATTATTTTAATGTAATTGTTTTCCGCCTTCATACAATCTGACGCGAAAAGCTCGAAATAAAAAGACGTAAGTGCCAAAACAGTAATTATCGTTATAAATAAAACCGGGCAAGAGCGAGTCGGACTCGCGCACCGAGGGTTCCGTGCCATCATACAATATAATATATGATAAAGGCGGCTTATATTTGTTGGAGAACCTTAGAAACCTATGTAGATTTTTTACACCCACACAACCTAGAAACTTAACTTAAAAATTTTGAGATCCCCTATCCGCCCCCCTGCAATCATAATAAGAATATTTATTTAGCATTTTCATATATGCTATATTAGTAAAGAAGTGTTATCTTTAACCATTTCAAATTTCAAGTCGTTAGCATCAGTAGTTCTCGAGATATCCACTTGTGACAGACAGACAGACAGAGTGATTCTATAAGGGTTCCTTTTTACCATTTTGGTCCGGAACCCTAAAACCATCATTTGACATTTCTGTTTATTAGTTTTTATTTTTACGTGTTCTGTTGCGGTACTCAAAAGGTTATGTCAGAATACCAGCGTTGCATCTTTTATGTTAGGTGCAACTTTTGCTGAGACAGAACCTTTTGGAACAAACACACTTTTATGGAAACTGTAACCTTCATAAATTAGCTTATTAATTATATTTAAGGTGTGGTGTATCAAAAAACCCATTTTCATTTCATTCATTAATTTTCATTTCATCATTTTGAAAAAGGTTTATGTAAAGACTTATATGCATAGAAAAATTATATGTAAAGGCATAAATCGGTTTCGTTCACCTGTTAAGTGAAAATCTATGTTTTATAGAGCCGTTTTTGGTACTTTTTTTCTGTAATAGTAATAGTGCTATAGTTAAACAATCGTGTAAATAACTACCAATTGACGACCTCTGCGACGCAAGAGGTTGCGGGTTCGATTCGGAACAAAAGTCTGTCCGATCTGCAGATATTTATTCAGGGTGTTCTGGGAGTTTTCTATTTATAATAAAAATATCTATGTAGTATAATGTATTAAGTATATCAGTCATCAAGTACTAACACAAGCTCTGCTTAGCTCGGGGCTAGATGATGCTGTGTGAATTGTCCAGAAAATTCAGAGAATGCTTAAATGAATTTAGGTACTTTTTATTATGCGAACCGTACGGGAACTTTATTTCACTTTCAAAATCAAAAAAAATACAAATAGGTTTTTAAACCAGGCAGTTCCGAGAAAACAGAGTTGAAAAATACAGGTCTTATGAACCTTTTCCTTTCTCTTTTGTTTTCATCATCATCATCATCTCAGGCTTTATAAGTCCACTACTGAACACAGGCCTCCCTCACAGATGTCCATGAGGGGTAGTTGCCATACTCGCCACGCTTGGCAGGCGGGTTGGCGAGCGCAGTAAGGGATGTTGATACCTACACGGAAAGACGTTGCTGCCCATCTTTCGTAGGTATCCCTTAGCAGGCTCTTACTGCATCCACGAGTATCAAGAGGGGTAGTTGCCATACTCGCCACGCTTGGCTATCAACATCCCATACTGCGCTCGCCAACCCACCTGGGGTTGGCGAGCGCAGTATGGGATGTTGATACACGGAAAGACGCTGCTGCCCATCTTTCGGAGGTATCGCTTAGCAGGCTCTTACTGCATCCACGGGTATGAGAGGAGGAGTATCATTCTACTGCCGGCACCACACGGCTTTTATTTATAAGATGATTTTATTTATAAGATGATAAGACGATTAAATTATCAGGCAGCCAGGAATACCTTTATGATTAAAATATCTCAGCTCATTAATATCTGAACTGGCGTGTCACCTAAAGTGAACCGAATTATGTGCTATTCATTAATTTGTGTTCTATTAGTTTGTTCTATTCATTAATTTGTGTTGTTTTATTTTGTAATTTGTGACGCGTCAATAAGGTCCATGCGGCCGCACCGAGTAAACTATTTTTAATGTTTAAGTTTTGAGTGATCAGACGTGTAAAAAATATAAACTATTACGTATCTAATAGAAAACCTTGCATTTTCATCGGTTGAAAATTATTTGTGTCAATTAGAAATACCCCATGTCTACTAATATAGAACACTGGAACGCGTCTTGAAGAATCCCATTAGAGAGGCAAGTAAATCACGTCAGTTTTATTGTGTACACAGATGTACAAATCAGAAGCTTTTATCTATTTGTGGATACTGGAACGGACAATACGGATTGCTCTACTTGAATCACCTAAGCGAACTCACCTAGGTGAGATAAAGTTGTCATAAAAAAGACGACTTAAATCACTTGGCACAGGAGATTAAGGTCACCTGTGAAATTATGCGTTTTTGGTATACTTAACTCGATTAACCAGCTTGTCATGAATATATTTTTTATATACTTGACAAATATGATAAAAAATATAATCTTGACAAGCTGGGCATCAAGACAAGAGAAACAGCAGTCGGGGAAATAATGTATAAATACGCTTATTAACGACTGCAGACACACATGCAAATATAATGTTTTATGTAAATTGTCTTCCCTAAGCTATCGCGATAACAATACATTTTAATTATCAAAAACGCGAGAATAATAAATAAATAAATAATGCTGGACACTACACACACCATCTAGTCCCAAACTAAGCAAACCTTGTTGTCTGCAGAACTATTATAAACATTTGTCTCGTGGCGGGAATTGAACCCGCTACGAGTACCTCCTACTATTACTAGACCCACAGAATAGATAGACGAACTGAGCCACAGAGGCAGTCAAATTTAAGTCAATAATTGAAGGTATTACGCAAAATAATTCCGTGATTTAGATATTTATTATATGAAATGGTTAAAATAATATGACGAATTGAATTGTATTTGACGTAATAAATCAAGCTGCCAGGAAGAAAACCAAATGAGTTTGAGATACTGACAAAACAATGTATGTTGTAACTAGTTTTGGGACAATTAGTAGTGTTATGGTCAACTTCTGTGCGTGTGCATAGTTTCAGCCTATTCCATAGTTTTTGTGTTAAGATGTATTAAACATAAATCCATACAAACAAATTTCGGACTTAAAATATTATTGATATATAAAAGACCTAGAAAAGAGGTCTCTCTTTTATAGATCTATAAAAGATCAGCGATGGCATATGTATATATTTTAATGACAGCCTACTTTAACTACATAAAAGTTAAAAAAAATGGTCAAACATATTTATTTACATAAATATTTAAAGAGTTATGGCAAAATTAAAAATGTTTTACATATTCCAGGCGTCCC
Organism: Pasiphila rectangulata; assembly: GCA_963082625.1. Taxonomy (NCBI): domain Eukaryota; kingdom Metazoa; phylum Arthropoda; class Insecta; order Lepidoptera; family Geometridae; genus Pasiphila; species Pasiphila rectangulata. The sequence goes on along the minus strand of OY720236.1, from coordinate 19,731,390 downwards.
GTGCTGCTCAATTTTTTCCTTGAACTAATTTCCTATTTCACGTATTCTTTCCTGTTGCATCTATGTTTTGTTAGTGGTTAACCTAATATCCTAATTGACTAGGACCCGAGTTCACCACCAATGGTTAAAATTGTAACCAGTAAACAGCCGTTTACCAATCATTTGTGACAGCAAATTTTTGGTAAACAGATGTTTACTGCGTACCCGACTGTCGGGTCTAAACTCTAAAACAGTTATGCAACGTCGAGTAGAAAAATAATGAGCAGACGCCTCCAAGCGCGAAAGTGCAGTGCATCCAATGATTAGTGATATTGTTAGCTTCGCATCGTAAGATCAAGATTACCTCGCTGCTATAAAAGGCATTTTGCAAGAAAGATTTATTAGCAAAAATAAATATTCTACGCAGACTAGTAAAAGTAGTTTTATGTAGGTATAATATTATGTAGTTGAAAGGTTTGGTAATTCGAATTATCGCGAAAATTCTAGAGATTTTGCGAAAACACGGTAATTAGAAAATTTTGATTACATTTAAACCTTATTAGGTTACCTAATGTCTCGGTTCTGTTAGATGCAATGTCTTCGGATGGTTACTGTTTTCGGTTGTGTACGTAATCACAATTGTCTAATTATCCGTGTTTTCACAAAATCTCTATAGAACTTTCGCGATAATCAGAATCATCAAACCATCCTACGACATCCCACTAACATTATAAAGCCGAAAGGTTGTTTGGATGGAGGTTTGTTACCTCTTCACGCAAAAACTAGGCTACGGATTGAGCTGAAACTTTGCACACGTATTGATGTTGACCAGGATTAACACATAAGCTACTTTTTATTCGGGTACAACGCATGCGAAGCGGCGAGCAGAAGCTAGTATACAATACGCTAGGAAAAGGTATCCTCCAAAGTCGTCCAACCATCCCGATATATCGCAGACTTCGAACTGTCTTAGTGAAAAATAAAATAATATAGGTATTTTATAATGAGACAATACACATAGTACACAACGAAACACGAATAAAATTAAAATATAATATAAAAAATAATAATAATAATAAAAAAAATATATTGCTTTTTCTGTTTTTAAAGGATTTGACAAAATTAGACTCACGATTGTCATAGAACTATGGAGGGGGCGATGGCTAAGAGGCCGAGGCAAGGTAATAGAAATGTCGTCTGCCAACGAGGCGGGCTGAACGATACAATGTGACTACGGAAAACCGGTAGTCTAGTAAGATTTATTTCAATAGGACTGTTTATTTATTTCTTTTTTGTACACTTTTATCGAAGGTATTGTGAAAGCAAAAAACACATTCAATAAATTAGGCCAGGTGCGTGTCGGGCCACGCGCTATGTAGGGCTCCGTAGCTAACCTGTTGTTAGAAGTTGGTGTACCTATGTTTTTTTACGTTTACCAAAACATATTAAAAGGAGTAAAGTGAGTTTTTGGTTAAAAGTATTCCGGTATGTTTCCGGTATGTAGTGGCAATGGGCAGGCCATGTAGCTCGCAGAACAGATGGCCGATGGGGCCGAAAAGTTCTCGAGTCGAGGCCACGGACCGGCAAGCGCAGCGTAGGACGTCCACCAACAAGATGGGCTGATGACCTGGTGAAGACCGCAGGTCGACGGTGGATGCAGGTCGCTTCCAACCGCAATAACTGGAAATCCATGAGGGAGGCCTATGTCCAGCAGTGGACGTCCTGCGGCTGAAATGATGATTATGATGATTCCGGTATATCCGGTGAAACTAAATAAGCTAGCTTAAACCTATATTTTTCCTAGAAAGTTCATGATTAAACATTCATGAGTTTTTAGATTTGTAAAGCTAGCAGTTTTAGATTTTAGAGCCACTATAGACGCTATAAAAAAGTTCAAAACTTTAATATTTCGCAAACGGAACACTAAATCAAAAAATTGTCTTCGCAACTCCCGGTTTTAAAATACCTATTCAACGTAATAATTTAAAATTAACTTAAAATACCCCACATCATGGGGAAATCAAGAAAAAACAGTTCAACCTTACGTGTGTGGGAGGTACCCCACATTAAATAAATTTCAGCATTTTTTGTAGCGTTATCTTGGCGTTGTCTATGAAAAATTACAGCTTTCGAGGACTAATAGTCTCTTCGCAAATCCGGTGACGGACGGACAGACAAATAAAGCGAAACTATAAGGGTTTCTTGTTTGACTACGAAACCCTAATCATAGTGTGTGCATAACTTGTACCATAATTGTCATAATTGCGTTATGGTTCTTATGATTTGAAATATTTACAGAATATTCAGTTGTATATATATAGTACATAAAGTAGTTGTTTTGCCAAATATTGGTAAGGAACTCTTCGTGCGAGAGTCTGATTCGCACTTTGTGGACTGGTTTTTACATGTACATACATGTAAAAACCATCTACATACATACATGTACATCTTAGTACATTATATTTTTATAATTAAATATACTTACTCTAATAATCTCTAATTTTTCAAAACACCGACTGATGAACGTCCTTGAAGAATGAATAAATGAACACTTTATTGTACACAACAGTAAAACCCTAAAATTAACTATATAGATATATACATACTTACTTACTATATAGCGGTTTGGGTATTAAGCAACAAGTTATATGTATTAATAATTAAAAAGGTTATTTTCATTAAATGTATGTGCACACTTAACACGAGCTTTAACGGTGAAGGAAACATCGTGAGGAAACCCGCGGCTAGTTAGCTTCAGACGTATTGACCTGTTCTTTCCTCTGAATAATAGCTGACTAAGCTAAGAGGATGGTATAGGTGTTGGGCAAGCCTAATCCATCTTACAATGTCCCTGGCACTGCAGCGTCCCGTACAGCATGATTAACAGTTGCTGACACTGTATAAATCATCTATAATAGATGCAAAGGCCTTACTTTTATTTTCATTAAAAAATTTAAGAATTATTCTTTTATCAAATGATGGAAAACGAGCGGAGAGATAATCAAGAGATATTTCTCTCTGCGCTATTTTATTTTTCCGACAGCACAGTATCAAGTGTCCGCTCCGAATTCAGTTTCCAGAGTTTCTACATTGTAGCGGAAAGCTGTCAATAGCAAACCAGGCGTCAATCCGTATACGGCACTGAAAACGGTCGAATATGAAAAGGTCAGTGAACCCGCTGCGAATAGATTTTGTGGATCTCGAGATTGTGCTCCGGATGCAAGATGGTTGGGCCGACTGATTTACTGCCACCATCTCAGTTTGGATGCGGTGATGCCCGTTATAATGGATTTTTAAATCTCATAAAGAATCATACAGATTGAGGCCGAAGCGTATCTAAATATAACGAGATGATAACTCCAACCAGAACTAATCAGTAAATCAGTCCTTCGCTGTCGACAAATAACTTTTTTCTTGTACTTGCTCTATCAGACGTAAACTACGCATTCACGTTCTTACACAGTCTGATGGATTGTTAATGAGTGTTCATTTCTATTAAGTGATTAAAAACATTTTAAAAACCAAGCTTTGAAAGCCCTTTCATTTGATACTCGTCTTAAATGGTTCTGTTTTGGATAAGTCAGACAATGAGCAGTTTTCAGTAAAAAAGAAAAGAGTTTTCTCCTAAACCTAACAGATGGAGCTGGCAAGCGAAGAAAACAGTTTGTTGTTGATCCCTAATTCTGTCATTGTCAAATTGTGTTTCCTACCAGTAAAAAAACACTAACGCCATCTATATGATTCGAGGGAAATATTTTTGAAGTTTATACTTTTTAATGAAAACGGCTCATTAGACATTATGTCTGACTTATAGGTGGCCGAAACAAAATCATAGAACACTGACGTCAATACTCCTCCTATTCCTATTAGATAGAGAAAGAAAGAATATATACCTGTATTTTAGGCCAAATACAATAAAGCTGAAAATTACGTAGACTAAATGGATGGTTGGTTGGAAGTGGAAGACTGGATGTTTGATCGTCCGTCAGACACCCCAAAACCACAAAACCACTGAAATTTGTCTGAAATTTTGTATTATTTCAAAACAAAAATTACTTTACTTATTTTAAGCTAAAAGTGTACGATGTACCTTTTTGGCACATGTAAACACATCTAACACATGTTAAAACATATTAAATTGAAGTTGTCGACGAGGAAGGAGTGACTTTGTGAAAGCTTCAGCCTTTCACAAGGATGTTGCATGTGAATAATTAACGCCGTATTCATTAAGGCTAAAAGGAGCTATTTTCATTAGAATATTGGACCGTGTTTGGACTTGTTAGTTCGAAATCCTACTGAATATAATAAATCCGAAAGTTTGTATGTTTGTTACCCCTTCACGCAAAAATTATCAGACAGATCAAGTTGTAACATTGCAAACGTATAGACGTATACCAGGTTTATTAAGCCGTAATGATGAGAATAGCGAGAGGGTCCTCTTTTGCCCATAGACGCAGTAAGAATCTGCCAAGAAATACCTCCGAAAAATGTACAGCAGCGTCTATCAGTGTATCAACATCCCATACTGCGCTCGCCCGTCACGCGTGGCGAGTATGGCAACTAACCCCGGATATTCTCATATTCATGAGGGAGCCCTATGCCCAGCAGTGGACGTGGACAGCTGTTCTATGACGGAGATGATGATGATGATGTTACCAGGATTAACATATTGTCTACTTTATCCGGTTACAATGCGTGCTAAGCTGCGGGGAGAAGCTAGTTTAACCATGAATTTTATTGTTTACCCGTTTAAATTAATACCGTTTTGGCCGATTGCTATGTACCCTGATTTTCGATCCGAGGGTCAAAGTTTCGAGATAAATCGAGTACCAAAGTTTTTCGGAGACCATGGCTGGCGCTATCCAGTCGCAACGTCGGAAAGAAATATATGTAACTGTTTAAAGCTTTGCTAAGCTTTCGCCCGCCGCTTCGCACGCGTTGTACCTGGATAAAAAGAAGCCTATGTGTTAATCCAGACTTACATCTATACGTGTATGAAGTTTCAGCTCAATTAATAGGGTAGTTTTTGCGTGAAGAGGTAACAATATACAAACAAACTTTCGACTTTATAATATTAGTAGTATTGACGCGATACATGCCCGGTCACGTTTATATTTAAAAAGTTAATTAAAAGCTTGTAAATCGCGCATTCGTCTCTCGGTTGGCATACATTACTTAAGCCGTCGGACTAATTAAGCCTAGACCGGTATGCGCTAAATTGTAATTACGACTATATAAAATAATTTTTAGGGTTGTGATTCCATTCAAGTCCATTTCAAAGTACGGTCGGATAAATATTTTTTTTGCCTTTTTAAAAACACATACGATCAGTCTGTCGGATCTGTCAATAGGTATCCACCAGGGGATACCTATTGACAGTGGATATTTTACACACGAAATTGTTGGTTTATTCTTGATTCTATTGTTTTAACTCGAATATTAACTATTTGAACAGAGCGTGATTATTTGACCATGATTATTTTATTATGTTGCCGTGGAGTGCCGGCAGCAGAATGTTACCCCTCCACTCATGCCCATGAATGCAGTAAGAGCCTGCTAAAATCTCTTAGCAGGCTTCGGAAGATGGGCAGCAGCGTCTTTCCGTATATCAACATCTCGTACATACTGCGCTCGCCAACCCGCCTGCCAAGCGTGGTGAGTTTGGCAAACAACCCCTGCTGATCAGTACGTAGTGATCTTTGAGGGAGGCCTTTGTCCAGCAGTGGACGTCCTACGGCTGAGATGACTATGATGAATGCCATAGTTAAGGCAACGCATTGATGAATTAATTATTTCAATGTAACTGCTAAAATGACTATGGTAAACGCAGACTGATAAGGGCCGCCTGCATACTAACTGTCGCGAAAAGCTATCTTTGTGTTTATTTATTTATTAGGACCACCAACAAGAGATACACAGATTCAACACAATTTAAAACTTAGGGACTAAGGGCCTTGTGCTCCCCCAATTAAAGGCGGCCACAGCATGCACACAATTGAGCGTTTGTTGTAAATTGTTTTTAAAATAGAATACAATATACATTTCTAGAGAATATACATCAATGATACACAAAAAAACAGCACAGACAGAAAACCATATTGGTATCAGCCGGCCCAACCATCTTGCATCCGGGGCTTGGAACACAATCTCGAGATCCACAAAATCTATTCGCAGCGCAGATGTTTTGGTAAACGTAAAAAACATACACCAACTTCTAACAACAGGTCTACGGTTAACAGGGTACCCTACATACGCGTGGCCAGACACGCACCTGGCCTAATTTATTGAATGTGTTTTTTGCTTTCACAATACCTTCGATAAAAGTGTACAAAAAATAAATAAATAAACAGTCCTATTGAAATATGGGACTATCGGGTATTTATCGCGTAATCAGTCCTTATTATTATATGATAGTCCCATATTTTAATAATGTGTTGTGATCGCGAAAGTTTAAAAAAGACTAGTCCTATTGAAATAAATCTTACTAGACTACCGGTTTTCCGTAGACACATTGTATCGTTCAGCCCGCCTCGTTGGCGGACGACATTTCTATTACCTTGCCTCGGCCTCTTAGTCATCGCCCCCTCCAAGTTCTATGCTGATCATAAGTCTAATTTTGTCAGATCCTTCATAAACAGAAAAAAAAACAACATAATAATTTCTCGTGTTAGATAAGGTCGGATATTCAATAATTTTATTCGTGTTTCGTTGTGTACTATGTGTATTGTCTCATTATAAAATACCTATATTATTTTATTTTTCACTAAGACAGTTCGAAATCTGCGATAGATCGGGATGGTTGGACGACTTTGGAGGATACCTTTTCCTAGCGTATTGTATACTAGCTTCTGCCCACCGCTTCGCCTCGTAGCGAGTTCGATTCCCGCCAAGAGACAAATGTTTGTAATAGACAACAAGCTTTGCTTAGTTTGGGACTAGATGGCAGTGTGTGTAGTGTCCAGTATTATTTATTGCTTTATTATTCCCGCGTTTTTGATAATTAAAATGTATTGTTATCGCGAAAGCTTAAGGAAGACAATTTACATAAAACATTATATTTGCATGTGTCTGCAGTCGTTAATAAGCGTATTTATACATTATTTCACCGACTGCTCTGATTCTCTTGTCTTGATGCCCAGCTTGTCAAGAATATATTTTTTATCATATTTATCAAGAATTTAAAAAATATATTCATGACAAGCTGGTTAATCGAGTTAAGTATACCAAAAACGCATAATTTCACAGGTGACCTTAATCTCCTGTGCCAAGTGATTTAAGTCGTCTTTTTTATCACAACTTTACGTACGTATAACGTACAACATCCCGTACTGCGCTCGCCAACCCGCCTGCCAAGGTGAGTATGGCAACTACCCCTCATGGAGATCCATAGGAGGCCTGTGTTCAGTAGTGGACGTTTTACGATGATGATGACATTAAAATAATTTTATATGCTTTATTGACGCAATATTTACCATGATTCGTATATTTTTGAGTTTGCCGATATTGCGACGCAGTTTCCCACCTCATGATCACGGATAAACTAAACTCCAAAGACTCGAATCATGGAACATATCCCGTCAATATTGCATATAATATTACAATGATAGTTTCAAAAGTTATATTCGAATAATTATTTAACAATGCGTCGCCGTAACATGCAAAAGATGGCTTTGCAGGGCAAGCCTCATCGTCAAGAAGGAACTCTTAGGATTAGGAATTCCTAAGAATCACTTTGTAATTCGAGAGCGCAAGCCATTTGAAAGATGGTCAGAGCACCGGCGCTCTGTCAATGCGAAACCACGGACTAGGCCTTTATCTCCTTTGATTGGGGTTCTTAGGGAAGTTTTATTGACGATATTTAATTTTACGATGTTTTTCCGTAACTGTTAAAACACGTGTTAAACGTGCACATACATTTTACAAGAAATAAAATCCATTGGTGTTCCGGTATACCCACGATCTTCGGATTGAAAGTCGGGGTTACAAACCACTCGGCCTTACAGGTTAAACGAATAAACGTGATTAAAATCACGTAAATAATAATAACAATATAAATATTCATAATTATCTTTTACCGCTGCACCTCTCGTCGTCACAGAAAGAGACTTTTGGTACTCAATTGCCAGTTTGTACATATGTTTTCTCTTATTTTTTTCTATTGTGTGTGTGTTCTTTGTGCATTTATAAAGAGTAAATTCATTCATTCATACATACATTCATTTATTAAATTGCTTTATTCAACTGCCCCATGCCTAATAGCCGATTCATCGTCTCTGGCGTCCACGTCCACTGCTGGACATAGGCCTCTCTCATGGATCTCGAAGATCATGAGGAGATTGTTGCCATAGTCGCCACGCTTGTCAGGCGGGTTGGCGAGTGCAGTACTATTGTTTGTTCTGTAAATATTTATCCCGGGTGACGGTGATTTCTACGTGTGATAAATATTTATTGACAAAACAAATGTATTTAAATATTCTGTCAATCATTTGGTATTATTACACAGTATGTAAGTCCTTTGCATCTATTGTAGATGACTTATACAGCGTCAGCTACAGGTATTTATGTTGTATGGGACGACGGAGTGTCTGGGATATCTATAGATGGATTAGGCTTGTCCAGCACCATCCTCTTAGCTAAGGTAGCTTCAGACGTATCATTACACAATGCTGGACATTGCAGTCAGAACAGTCTAAACTAAAAATTAAGCCGTAAATGTATGACATCATAAACGTCATCTCAGCCTACGGCTAGGATACTGTTGGACGTATAAAGTATTATTTTGTAATTTTTTAAGGTGTGCAATAAGGTATTTTGTATTGTATTGTATGCCTCCCTCATGGATCTACAAGCAAAGGGATCTTGAGGGGGTTGTTGCCAAAAGTGCCATACACTTACATAGTGATACACGGAAAGGCGCTGCTGCCTATCTTCCGTAGGAATCCCTTGGCAGATTCTTTTCACGGGCAAGGTAAAATATTCTATAGCCGATACAGCAGAGCTATATAATAGTAGTTATAAAAACCCAGACCCAAAGCAAATATACTAATAATTGACTAAGTTGAAAGGACGGTAAGTTTAATCAATCTATGTCTCAGAAAGTCCGGCGTCCCATACTGCATGAATACCACTTGCTGACGCTGTATAAATAATATATACAATTACAATTAGCCATAAGTGTCCCACTTCTGGGCAAAGGCCTCCCCTCCAACTCTCCATGCCTCCCGATCCGCCGTCAATTCGACCCATGCGCTGTTATGCCGGTCTAACTCGTCACGCCATCGCTTCTTCGGTCTGCCGCGGCGCCTCACCGTGTTGGGGCTCTACTGAGTGGTGATCTTTGCCCACAGGTCTTCGGGCATTCGGCAAACATGACCAGCCCAGCTCCATTTAAGTTTCGCAACTTTTTGAGCTAAGTCTATAATTTGAGTTTTGGAGCGCAGTGCTGTATTACGAATACGGTCTATGCGTTTTACTCCGAGTATACTGCGCTCCATTGTCCGTTGGCAAACCTCGAGTTTGGACCTTTGTGTGTTAGTGAGTAACCAAGTCTGGTCGCGCCGTAAGTGAGTAAATAATATATAACACTAACTTATTGTTGACAAGTATCAAAGAAAGAACTCAGACTCAAATGCCAATATTTCTTGCGTAAGAACCGAACCTGTTGCACATTGGTCGTATAAGCCGGTTTTGTAGATCTTAGATACAAATATTTGTTCCACGGCCTCAATCGAAGCCGCGGTGTATTATTTTATATAGCTTTTTCAATTGTGTTTGAACGGTGTAAAGTTCACGAATAAATTAATATCTACGTGTCCGCGGCAGTTGCAACATTGTACCTGGAGGGGCGCCAAAATGCGTCGAACTCGAACCACACTGACACTATAACGCGCAACTAAACTAACTACCTGATAGTAATAACGTTCACATCTCACTAATATTATAAGTCCGAAAGTTTGTTGAAGAAATGAATGATTTATTTGCATTAATACAGGTACATAAGTTCTTAGGCTACTTAAAAATATACGGAATCACTGTACTCGGCTTCTAAGCCGTGCAAATTTTTAGCTAATTAAAATTTTTAGTAAGTTAAAAAAAAAAATTTTTAGGTAGTGCAAATTTTTAGTTAGTTATTACTTGTCAATAATATTAGAAAAAGTATTTTGGCGCAAAATTAGGCACGTTAAATAATCAAATAAATCAATAATATTAAAATAAACATATTTATATTAAACATCAAAGTTCAATGTTTGTATGGATGTATGGAGGTTTGTTACCTCTTCACGCAAAAACTACCCAACGGATTAAGCTGAAATTTTGCATACGTATAGATGTGGACCTGTAATAATACAAAAGCTATTTTTTGTTCCAAAGTCAAGTTCCCAAAGATAAATATGACGTAAACAGATTATTTTTTTAAATAATATATAAAAAACATTTTTCCCGAGGCTAGAATCAAACCCGCAAACTCTTGCGTCGCAGGCGGACCATCACCCGTGGCGTAACAGAGGTCGTCAAAAACAGGTAATTGAGCGGCTATCGATTTTGATTTGCACTACAGATGCGTCATTTTTGCACAAAGCCATCTAACAGTTGAACCAATAACATGGGAATACATTTAACTGCTCCTTCATGCCTCAGTTAGAGTAAGCTCCAATAGTTAAATCATACGGCAAAAGCGGGCACCAAACTACAGTTCAGTCTGTAATCTGTATTCTGTATTCAGTTCTAGGAGAGCAGTGCTGCGTCTATCGTCCGATTACAAATTACGGTATTAATCGAACGTCAAAACGTTTTTTATTTCTTGTCATTATATAGCTTTTTGTTTGGTTTTACACAATTCTGCTAAGCTAAAGTATGTTTAGTAGGTTTTTATTCATCATCGTGGGTTTACCATTTCTCTTTTGGTAACTCGCTAAGTCATTTCGTTGCAAGTGTCCGAACATCACGTTGGGCTTTGAGTGGCTTATCGGACTTCAGTGGTGGCGCGGACTCTAGAAGGCTAGCTGCCAAATAAAAACGTGTAAGATAAGTATTGAAAATACGATCAATTTATAGTACGATATTCGGCTTCTAAATCGGTCAAAACACGCGCACTTTTGTTGAAATATTTTTCCAAATACTTCCATTTTCGCGAAACAATAATAAATAACACGGAACTCGATGCTTATAATCCTTCTTGGAGTAGCCTAATTAAAATTTTCTATTGGATCTATTGTATTAATGTTTCTATTTAAGGCATGAAGCAGCAGTTTTTATTTCCTTATTATAAGCTTTATTATACGGATACCACCATCCTGATTTTTTCATAGACAGATATCCTTATATTTGTCTATGATAAGAATTCAGAATTACGCTATCTTTTGAATAAATGCTATTTGTTTATATGAGGATTGCAAAAACCGGCCCTAATCTTAGTTAAATCAGAGGAAAGATCATGACAATATGTCTGAAGCTGTCAAAGCTGCGGATTTCCTATTAGCAGGTTATATTGCGGATTAGAAGGGAAACTATCTGCAATTCATACTCCAAATAAAAATTAATCCCTAAAGGGGCCGCTACAGCCGTAGCCGAGCTACAGCGTAGAAGGTCTACGTCGTAGCAAAATTGCTACGACATGCATTGACGTTACCTCTTTGTGAATATTTTTAACGAAATCTTTTTATAATATACATGGTGTAACATGAAGGGTGGCTCGTCGGTGGCTGGGGGGGTGGGGGACCTCAGTAACTATCGATTTAACACCCATGTACATATGTTCTACGATATTCAGTGGTTCAAAAGTTATTTGTACTTTTGTAAAATTTTAGTTTAAATCAGACTTCAGTCTGAACTTCGCAATTGCAGCCAAACTATTTGGGTCTGTGATCCTGTCTTTTTTCAAACTAGATGAATAACACCTTTTATACCCCTATATAATACTAATCATAGTCTTAGATTTATTAAAACCCAACGAAAAAATAAATTGTAAGTTTTTTTTAAATCTAATAATTTATTTATATACATTTAGCTTTCTACGGCTCCATAATATTTTACTACATAATGTTTTTTTTCTAAAACCCATCAAAAAAACCACTTGCATTCATGAAGAATAAACCCTGAAAATTTCATTTGGCTAGAACTGGAGCAACATGTTGAGAAATGAACTTAAATAGCCCAAGTCGGCAAAAATTCGTGATTTGTAACCAAAAACTACTGTTTTATGTTCAAGAAAAAAAAGGATTACATAGTGGTATGGTATTTTTGAATTGAGAATTTCTGAATTTTTAATTTGCATTATGGAACAAAGACTGCGTAATGGTTGGCTTTTGAAATTTTCTTTGTGGTTTGGATTCTCTAACGTTAACATTTCTTATTTTCCACGCGAAATGCAGAAACGCTTTCTTATTTTCCACGCGAAATGCAGAAACGCATTACTGTTACGCGCAGCCCGAGGCAATGCTTAGTTGAATGCTAGATTGTATTGTGTTTTTCTACATATCTATAACGCTCTCGTGTTTCAATACGATTGTCTGTTGTTACATTTTTGCATGCTGTGATACCCTATCTATTTGCGCGAGCATCTGTTTTTGTAACCTTTTAATACTGTTATTTGTGTGTTATGTGTAACCCTATGTTGGGTATCCAATTTAAATAAATACCTAAAACTTTTACGGCTATATTTTTTTTATTCTAAAAAATGTTTTGTTTTTATTATAAAAATGTCTAAAATAGTGCATCATTTGCGAAGGTGTTTCCAAAAAAACATTCATCATAAGTATTCAATTGTGAATAGAATTGCGTTTTACACCATTCCATTTGTATTCAAGTATTATCTTAGAAGACACAGTTTTTACCGCGCACGTATTTTATGTGACGCAGACCAAGTTGCGCAGGACAGCTAGTCCTTGATAGAGCCAGAAATCAGTTTCTCGCGGACTCTCCACATTTAATTCCAAAAGGCGCAAAACCACCCAGTTTGCTCGAACGCGAGGCTTCAATTCCTGAAAATAGCGTCCGCCAAAAAGAGGTACTATAGTGTTGTGCTATCTTACATGTAAACAAAGCCAATGAAGCAGTTCACACTCTGGCACTAGTTGTTGCTGTTCTCGATAAATTCCAACTAATTCGAATGTTAGTATTGTATTAAGAGTGTGTTTTATGTACGAAAATAACTTTTCCTATCTACAGTGGAATTATAAATGTCACCCGTTAACCAATGCTCTACGGGACTGCAGTGCCTGAGACATTGTTGGATGGATTAGGCTTACATAATAGGATGACGTGACAACAACAGGTAGACTATTGTAGTAAGGAGCCTAGCAAGGACTGACTGACTGACTGCTTTGTAATGTAATATGCATATGTAACCTACCACAGAACACAATAACCTACAGTAGTTTAAAGTGTAGCTCCATACGAAATTAAAATGATTAGAAGAAAATCTACTCCGCAAACGCAGTGTAGGACACCTACCAGCTAGATAGAGAGGTTTGCGAACGATTGCTTGATGCAGTATGCTGAAGACATGGTGAAATTGCGCAGATTTGGGAAGGCCTATGTCTAGCAGTGCCGTGGGGTACCGGCAGTAAAATGTAGCCACACCTTTCTTGCCCTTAGATGCAGAAAAATCAGCCAAGGGATACTTCCAGAAGTTGGGCAGCAGCGTCTTTCCGTGTATCAATATCCTGTACTGAGATCGCAAACCCGCCTGCCAAGCGTAGTGAGTATGCCAACAATGATCTCATGATCTAGGAGATTCATAAGGCAGGCATATGTCCAGCAGTGGACGTCGACAACCGTCCTTCGGCTGAGATAATACACTTTTTTTCAACATCTGGTCCTCTATATTTAGTATGCAGTCGCCCCGTTGAGCTTCCCGCAATTAAGAGACGGCTTGCGGTCACGGGCATAATGTAGGGTATGCCAAAATAGGATAAAAATATTTGAACTATTTTACGTTATATATATTCGACATTGGACAAAAGTATACGATCTCTGAGACAGAGCGATCGGTCTCAAGTGGAGTTGGGCACTTGGCCAGACGTAGTGATGGCCGTAAGACAAGGACAGTAACTGACAAAGAAGTTGTGGTCGTCCGCAGGCACGTCGGATCGCTGTTATTGTACATTTTTCTGGGCACTTTTTTCTTTGTAGTGGATAATTCCGGGTTGATAAGAAATGAAAAAGGTAAAGTCCTAGCTAAAATGGATTTACTCGTACTCTAAAGTAATAATAACATGATAGTTGAAAAAAACTAATAAACACACTGATATAGTATTGACGTGGAGTGCCGGCAATAGAATATTGCCTCTCCTATCTTGTCCATGGATTCAGTAAGAATCTGCCAAGGGATAACGCCCGAAGATGGGCAGCAGCTACTTTCTGTGCTCTCCAACCCGCGTGCCAAGAGTAGTGAGTATGGCAACAGCCTCCTCATTACTTTGAGATCCATGAAGAAGGCCTAAGTCAGCAGTGGCGCGGACGTCTCAACGGTCCTTGATTAACCAAAATGTTTTTCCTAGTGGGTTGCCTGGAAGAAATTTCTTTGGGCAATAAGGCCGCCAGTTTGTATATATGTTTACTCTTGTTTTTTTCTATTATGTTTGTGTTTCTTTGTGCATTAATAAAGTGTTAATTCATTCATTTATTCATTCCTTGTTAAGCATACTTTATAAATTAAAGCACGCTTAACAAGGACCGTTGACACGACACAATGGCTTTTTATATTATAGCTCTTTAGCGATAAGGCCGCCAATTGTCACTATGTTCTCAAGTTTCTCTTGTTATTATGTTTAGTTATAAGGTGTGCAATAAAGTATTTTCTATCTTTCTATCTATGAATTCTATGAATAAAAAGCCGTTCTACAATACGCGTACATAAAAACAGATACCATCTCTATTGGCATAAACATAGTATAGTACAAGCGAATCATTAAAAATACCTTTCGGACACCGTCATTTCAGATATGTTTTTTGAGATACCATACGCAATAATCGACCTACTTTAACAAACATTACAAGGTTATCCCGATGGCGGTCGGTTAAAATAAACTCTGATATGTTGTGTTGAATGAAAATATCATTGGAAACAAAAATGCCTAAAAATACGACTTCAACCAATAAATTGCTGGATAGTGGCGGGCGGCTTAGCTGACTGGATTTGTTATAGCAGATTGGCTTTTTTGCAATCATTGTTTTTCATATTTTTAACAAGCTTTAAAAATCAAAGGTATATTTCCCTGTTCTTCTTATTATATTATTATAAGCTTTTATTTAACTTGCCCGTTTGTTAGTGTGGGTCGAATTTTGGAACCTAATTAAGAACTGTCTCGTTCACGTTCAATTGAACACAAATTGATTATACTTGCATATCTTCGGAAACAATAAAATATCATGGTACCTACCATGGAGCTCGTCTGATGATGGAGTCGGAAGGTGGCCATATGAACTTCAAAGCTAAACAAGTTAAACCCATCGAGTGTGGGCACATTTGTTTCGTCTTGGCAACTACTCTGGTGCTAAATGATATCCAGTGTCGGATGATGGAGTCGGTAGGTGGTCAATGGAACTACTGAACTAAACATGATAGACCCGTCGTGTTTGGGTTCGTTTGATTTGTCTTGGCAAGCACTCTGGTATTATAGAATAGCCAGGGCCTAAAGAAGGAGCCGAAAGGGGGCTAATGAAACTTCGAGAATCTGTACACAAGATAATTCTGTTATCAAGAAAATACCAGGAATAGATATATTTAACAGTAAAATGCACTCATACAAGAACCTCCTACAGAGCCATTTTGGTTCTTCTATGAACACAAATTTTTGGTTATAACTACATATTTTTTAGTATAGTTTTAATTTTAAGTTATCTTGTGTTTTTCTAATTTTTTTCATTCTTGTATATTTTTTTTTTCATTTTACCTAACGCACTAATGGAACATGCTATGTACACCCCAATTGTCAATTGTATCAGATTGAATACCCTGATTTTAAACGTGTTAATTAATTACTTTTTAATACTTTTGATGTATGTGTACTTTTAATAAATAAATGAAGCTCCTCTGCAATAAACAAGAGCTACCCATCGTGTTGGTTTCATAGCCGGCTGTGACGTTGCAGGTTGCTGTTTCGATCCCTGCCGGGGGATAAACTGATTGCTCTATCGTAGATATTTGGCTCGGGTTTGCATGTTCTCTATATACTTAAGTATGTATTTAAAAAAAGTATTTTAGTATTCTGTACACCCTCCGGTACCCCATCACAAGCTCTGCTCACTCTGGAACCTCGATAGTGTTAACCCATCGAGTCAAAGAAAATATTTATCTGGTCTAAGCCGCCCCCACGCAAAATATAAGACAGTATAAAGTTGGAAGTAACCATGTGTAACGACGGAGTTTTTAAGATTAATTTCAATAAATAATTATATAATATAATTGGAAGGCACTGCCGTGGGGTGCCGGCAATATGTTGCCGCTACACTCTTGCCTGCGGAATCAGTAAGAATCTGGCAAGGGAGACCTCCGGAAGATGGGCAGCAGCGTCTTTCCGTGTATCAACATCCCGTACTGCGTTCGCCAACACGCCTGCCAACATACAGCTGAGATGATCTTTTTTTTTTATTAAATAGGTTAGCTTTAGCCTTCATCTATGCCTAGTCGAGAATCTTTCATTCTCAGACGTAAATACAACGAGAGCTCAGTAACAGGGAATTTAATTAATTATTGAATGTAACTAATTCACGAATATTGCTTTCGCAATTTCGTATTATGTATTAGTAACTAGCTTGTGCCCGCCGCTTCGCATGCGTAAAATGAAAACCTGGATAAAAAGTAGCCCATGTGTTAATCCTAGTCAACATCTATATGTATGAAGAATTTCAGCTCGATACGTACGCTAGTTTTTGCGCGAAGAGGTAACAAACCTCCATACAAACAAACTTTCGGCCTTATAATATTAGTGAGATAGTTTATCTTTTAACAGTGAAGTCGGTCAAAAGATAAACTCTTTACTGCTCGTTTGTTCGTAATATTACTATACTAATCTTTTAACCGACTTCTCAAGTCGTGCTCAGTACTCCGTGGACGTGGTCTAAGCCGTAGAAAGCAGTCCTACGGCTTAGAACACGTCCACGGAGTACTGAGCACGACTTGAGAAGTCGGTTAAAAGATTAGTATAGTAATAAAATATGATAAATCATGGAAGGCATGTCAGGCCGATGCACTGGTCTGGCTTGTGTTACGGACCAAAGAGAATATATTTTATGTTTCGAACCGTCGTACGAGCTGGTTGATTTTGAGGTGCTTTGAAAAGGACTTTCATAATTTGAGATTGTGTTTTCCTTGTTATCATCAAAAACAAATCATCTCTTAGAGTAAAGCTTGTTATATCTGTAGTTGTTTATTCGTTTGGGACTTGTTTGGGATTCGTTGACATATTGGAGAAGTCGCAAGAAATTCTTGGCTTAGCACAGCATAGGACTGGCTTATGTGGAGTTCTCAAAAGGAGGTCACATAGGGGGTACAAAGGACTGTAGATGATGATGATGATGGTGATGAACCAGTTCATTTTGATAGGAATCATATAGTTCCAGAATAAATAGTTATAAAGAAATGCATGAGAAGTAGAAGCGCAAGGTAGACGAAAAGTTCCAGGTCAAAAGCTTTCGTATTTCCAAACTTATGTTTTGGTTTCGAAATACCTATTTTTATAAAGCTAAGATAAATCATTAGTTCTATAGAGCATTTTCCTTCGTATTGCAATCGAATTTGAATATCAAATAGGACTCAAACCGCACAGCAAAATTATCAACCACAAAATGAATTCACATGCTTTGCATGGAAATGAAAGTTAATATAGTTGCGAACTCATTTTCCGCAAAGTTACAAGTATTGACAATCGTATTATTACCTTTCAGAAACAAACCATAGTAATTTATTGAAATTGCGCAAGCGGATCCGTCTGTCGATAAAACACTTCTCGAGAATATACTGCATCGTATTTTTTACGATCCATCGCAAAGCGAATTCAATAACATGCATGTTTTTGATGATCGAACAATAAATGGAGCTAAAAAAACTAAATCTGAGTTGATTACCACAAGCTAAATTCTAGACATCGAAGCCTTGCAGTGAGTCACATCCTGGCATAGCAATAAAATCTGTCAAAATAAGCATATAAGTTTTTTTTGACAGTTTTAAAGGTATCTATTATGATATTTTTGTCTACTTCACGAGAAGCAGTCCCCAGGAGTTGATCGCACGCAAACAAACATTACATAACTACACTACACTGTCACGGCACTACGTACGAAATAGTGAGGGTTCTGAGGATCCACGGTACAGAGTAGTATTCTTGCGCGACGAAAATGGCGAGGAAGATGTACCTGGAGTAGATGGAGGAGGTGGACCGGATCGGCCTCGCCGCGTCGCCCTTGCAGCAGTTGCTGCCCATGGCAGTTCATGCCGCGGAACACGCGCGATCCCGAGACTTCCCGGGAGTTTCCGCGGGTACGCACTGCGCGGGCGCTGCCTATTTTCGTACTAGCGATGCGCGGCCGTGTTTACGCTACGCGCCCATTCTGCGATCTGTTTCATCATAGTGGTGTCAATCGACGCAAATAACGCTCGATTGTTCCAATTTTTCATCGATGAGAAACGTTGCATTCGTTTTGGCACCACTACACTAGAATTAGTGCTTTGATTTTTTATCAATTAAGTCTTGTATTTAAAATTTACTACTGTTTTGGTATGTATGTAAGTAATTTTAGTTGGTCTAAGATCTTTCTATGAGTGTAAAAAAAGCTATGTACATGCAGTCAGGTATATGTTACTACGATGAAGACGAACACGCGCGACAACAGAACAGATAAAAATGAGTAGAATTAGCATGATGCCTTTTTACTAAGAGAACCAGTGTCGCTAAACTCACACATGTAAAAACTAACACACATAGAAATAAAAATTCTCATTGGTTGAAATAGTACCTTAAAAAGGACATAAAATCATAAAACTAATTTTATTGATATTCAACCTTATAACGATCGCTACATGGTTCAAAGCTCAATAAAATAAACAGTGATAAAAAATTTATATCTAATTTGCCTACTCATCAAGAGATGGCGCTATTGCCAAATATTTTTTTATAGTCTCTATTCCCAGGAAATAAGATAATTAATACAATGGCTGTTTTTCTTGATTGCTTGATTGTACACAACACAAAGCTACTCAACGATAGATGGCGCTATTGCAATCGATTTTTATTATAGTCTCTATCAACGAGACATAAGATAGATAATACAATGGCTGTTTATCGATTGCCCAGAAAACATAGCTATTTCCTTAGTGATGTACCAATGAGGATACGAGCCGAATGTATCGATATCGATCATTACCTACTGATGAATAACGAAATAGGTATGTACGTCAGGTTATTTGTGGTGGTCGAAATAAAAAGCTTGCCTTTTCTTTTATTCTTTAATGACAATGAATGAAAATTTATTGTCCTTGAAATAGGACGTACTTGTTAATTATCTGTCTTTTGTAAGTTTTACGTTTAATTTTAATAAATGATGGATATGCACATTTTTGTATTTATTATTTAATAACTTTTAATGAAAATTTATTGTCCTTGAAATAGGACGTACTTGTTAAATAACTGTCTTTTCGTAAGTTTGACGTTTAATTTTAATAAATGATGGATACGCACATTTATGTATCGTTCTGTTCAAGCTTTTATCAAATCACTGACATGATTTGATGCGGGGAACTGTCCGACTTGATGAAAGATTATATTTTCGAACAGTTTTTCTCCAACAAACTTACGTAATATTTTCACTATTATAAATTCTTTTTTTATTACCCTTCCATCGAAATACCCTTCCATACATCGAATAACAGCTTCTGCTACTTTGCATATTCTGATTATGTCATCAGATGGATAAACCAGTCCGCCCTTATCTTTGGCTACTATGAATTTGTGTAGCGAATTTATTTGTTTCGTAATAAGTGCGCCAGCACAGACGTCACTATTTAATTTCTTAATCAAAATTCGGGCAATGTAACCTGCAATGTGTGCTATAGCTTGGGAACTGAATTCTGAAATGTTACTTAACAGCTCACCAATTTCTTGTTCTTCGGTATGGTCTTCTATCCAGTCATCATTTCTCAAATCTAAACCAGTTGTCTTATTTATACGTTCAACTGCGGATGAACAATTCAGTGTGGACAAATGTTCCAACTCAATACAATTTCCTGATCCGAAATTTTTTATTTCAATATGCACTAACAGTTTTTTGTATGCAGCTACGAATTGCCGTGCTGTAGGGTTGTTATTTAATCCACCATGTGCTCTAATATTACCGAATAACAGCTCTAGATGATCCTGGCTTAGTTTGTAAAATGGCAGGTATATGATATTTTTTTCTTCAATAAGGCTTGAATATAGATGTTTTAATGCTTCAGCACATCCTATGAAACCCAGAAATCCGATTTTTCGGGAACTTTCTGTCAAAAGAGTACCATCTTCCTGTGACAAATGTGAAAGGTACTCACAAGCCATATTCAAATAATCAAATATTTGTGCTGCGTTGCGCTCATTTATAGCTTTCTTAAAACCATATTGTTTGTAAGTTTCTTGAATTAAATATGTCAAACATATTGTTAATTAAAAGTATAAACTTCTCAGTAGCCTCACTTTCTTTAAATGCATCAATTTGCAAATCTTTTCGGCAAAACTTCATAGCTTCAGCTACACTTAAGCTAAAAAGCTGTGTAGCTAATTTGACCTTCATCCTCTGATTTTGGATATTAATATGGCGGAATCTAAGTTTATTAGAAAGATGAAATCGTTCATTTTCTTGTATTTTATTAAGTTCAATCAAATATTGCCTCTGCAGTTTTTTTCCATCTTTGTCGACAAAACTTTTATACGTCTGAAAAGCATTACGCAAAAGTTTTATCATATGACAGGGATCAAGTATTATAACAACAGGTTCTTTTGTCACAGGATGTTCAAATGTCACATTTCCGTTCTTAAAAGTGCAACCTAGATGTCGTGCCATAGAGACATTTGCTGCACATCCATCAAATGTTAGTGCCACAATTTTGATGCCTACTTCGTGAACACGTTCTAGTATACATTGTTTTACAAGCTCACTGCGTTGTATTCCTGTGATTCCATCTACCAGGAAAAAGGCTACAGGTACCTTAAAATTACTGTTTATGGCTGTTATTAAAAACACCAAAACTTCTTTGGCTTCTGCTAGATGGTCGCCATTTATTCCTGTTCCGACATCAACGTAACCATGAAGTTTCTGTCCATCCCATTCAATTCGTCGACGTATAGCCATTTCATCTATCACTAATGTAGCTAATAAGGGATGACTTGATGAATCAGCTTTAAGTTTTAGAGCTACGAAAGACTCTTTTGTAAAACCTGGCTCTCCGCCTATGCTCGCATACCATTTTTTTAGTGTTTGTGGATGAGGCAAACAGCTGTTGAATGTACTGCGTACATATTCATAAGCCTTGGGCGAGTAATAATGGAGTGTAAGAGCAAAGCTACGGAGTTCTTGTGAATATTGTTGTTTTGTAACAACACCTGATTTTAAATTTTGTACTTGTCTAGTAACCAAATCATTCGCCTGAAAAAAAATTAGGAGTTAAGTACGTAGTTTAATAATAAAATTAACGTACCGTTGTCTATGCACATTGTCACATTAGTGACGCCATATTCAGTCAAATAAATAAATTACACTCACCTTAACATTAGTGTTTTTAAGATTAGTAATATTTTCATTACTCATATTGAACTTTACTTCTAAATCCTTTAAAATGTCTTCAATTTTCTTTACTTTCTTTTTCAGTCTGCGATTTTGTGTTTGTAGTCTCCTTATTTGCAATTTCTGTCTTTTAATTTTATTTTCATTCCATCGTAACTTCCTGTTTATTTTTATTTTCCGAGGAGTAGAAGCGGCTGAGCTGAAGTCTGCATTGCTATCCGCACGATATGTATCAATTTTTGTTCTTTTCTGTGTGACATAGTTCGTTAAGTCTTCTGAATCAAGTTTCCGCTTATGTCTCTTTGGCGTTGAAGAATTTTCTGAACTCGGTGTTGCTGAGAGATTTTGTGCCTGTAGTTTTTAATACGTTTCATTAGATTTAGATTTTACGTACCTATTCGTTACATAGATAAAGGTAATTAATTAAAATAAGACGTCATGAATACAAGTACCATAATTACCTGAAAACACAAAATTTTTAGAGTCGGTATAGCTGTGTCAACAATGTATTTGTTTCCACTTTTTTTTATTAGAAAATCTTGGTTCATAAAGTTCTCTGAGCAAATTGTGCTGGTTTTTGAAGGAAACCAATTTTGTCTCCCAGTTGCATCGATCCATTTTTTCTAATGTCTGGTGCCTTGGGAAAACTGAAACCAGAGAATACTTTCTTATACTTCTTCATAATTTGTCTATATTTTTTAACTTGTACCCAGTGGTTGGGTATGAACCCAGGTCTAAAATACATCCAGCTTAAATCATCACCAAAACAAAAATTAACGCCCTAAAACATACTTAAATGATAATGTTCACAAAATCATAACCATTAAAGTTATCGATAGCACATTCGTGTTTATTACGGCACATCCCTAATTGAGTAGCGAAAGTTGCGGTTTAAGAAAAACCGACCTTAAATGTTACGACTCATAGTCTATTTTTCTAATTCTGTTTTCTATTTTTATTTGAAAATTTTGCATTTTGAACAAAACTAACAAAAAAACAATAAAATAATGCTTACCGGTGATATGATATGCCCCCTTTCGTTAAATTTTTGGTTCGGCTTTCGTTTTTACACTTTTATATTTTTTTTTGTTTTTTTTTTGAAGTACGTTTACTCTGCTAAATTAAAACACGACTGAAGTAAGCGGTGCTTGAAGTGCGCAGTACTGCGCCTACTAGGTGTTACGCGAGCCCCGCCTACTTACTATTTCTATGTTTTCTCTGTTCTGTGGTTTCCACTTTTTTTTATTAGAAAATCTTGGTTCATAAAGTGCTCTGAGCAAATTGTGCTGGTTTTTGAAGGAAACCAATTTTGTCTCCCAGTTGCATCGATCCATTTTTTTCTAATGTCTGGTGCCTTGGGAAAACTGAAACCAGAGAATACTTTCTTATACTTCTTCATAATTTGTCTATATTTTTTACCTTGTACCCAGTGATTGGGTATGAACACAGGTCTAAAATACATCCAGCTTAAATCATCACCAAAACAAAAATTAACGCCCTAAAACATACTTAAATGATAATGTTTACAAAATCATAAAGTTTTGGGCTAGATAATCATCATCATTTCAGCCAAAAAATGTCGTTGTACCTCTAGTTAACATTGTTTGTAAAAAGTAGGTACAAGGTAGGTACCTATACATTTTAGTGCTAGAATTGAATTTTTTTCTTATAATCACTGACTGAATTGAAGCACAGAGAGAAAACCAATGTCACTTATAGAAATATACTTGTTTGATAAAATTATGCTGTAATTATGGCGTATTTATTGAATTTACTATTTTTAAGAATATATTTGATACGATAATAGATAATACGCGCCGCGAGACGCGCGTTCGCGTTCCCTTTTTAAAAATCCTGAAAAAAAAAGTTTTTGAAAAACCCTTTAGATGACTGATATACGTAATACCATATACTTCATAGATAGATTATATATATGTATAAGTATAGAAAATACCCAGAACACCCTGAATAAATATCTGCAGATCGTACAGAAGTTTGTCCCGAGGCGGGAATCGAACCCGCAACCACTTGCGTAGCAGGCGGATCGTCGCCCGCTGCGCCACAGAGGTTGTCAATTACGGGCACATGAGACCTTACAACTCTGTCTCAGGGTGGCGGACGCAATGCAGCGTTGGTCACGTGCTTTGTGAACGGGATCACCGCGGCATTGCATTTGTAATAGGTGGGGGTTACCACCTTACATAAGTGGGCCTTCGGCATGTCCCGTCATTTAGTCGTATAGAAAATAAAACAATCACGTTTGTTGTATGGGAGCCCCCTTAAATATATATTTTATTCTGTTTTTAGTATTTTTAGTTATAGCGGTAGTACTTATATAGCAATAAGTACATCATCTGTGAAAATTTCAATGTCTAGCTATCACGGTTAATGAGATACAGCCTGGTGACAGACAGATAGACATACAGACGTACAGCGGAGTCTTAGTAAAAGGGTCCCGTTTTTACCCTATGAGTCATGCGAAACCCTAAAAACCAACAAGAAGAAAGTCATTTTTAGGATAAGTACTGGCAGTTTGTTTACATTTTATACACATAGAATATGGCTAGAGATACTTTATATTATAAGTACATACATATATAATAGCCGCGAGGTGCCGGCAGCAGAATACTGCCTTTAATCTCTTGTCCGTGAATGCACTAGGTGACACTTCAGGAAAATGGGCAGCAGCGTCTTTCCGTGTATCAATATCCCGTACTGAGCTCGCCATACCCGCCTGCTAAGCGTGGCTACTAGTGGCGAGTATGGTAACTACCTCGTCATGGTCATCGTCAATTTGTATGTTATAATAAAGTATGTAAGGTTAAATTTGTAGGTACTTAATTATTTTTTTCTTGGATAAGTATCTGTGTAACGCCTAGGTTGTTCTTTGTAATTATATTTTTTGGTAAATAAATGAATTCTTTATCTTTATCTCTAGATGATAATATAGTCCCTGTAATGTTACATCATCATCATCATCATAATTTGCCATAATCATAAATAAAGCCGCAAAACGTCCACTACTGAACACAGGCCTCTCTCGTGGATCTCCATGAGGGGTAGTTGCCATACTCACCACGCTTGGCAGGCGGGTTGGCGAGCGCAGTACAGGATGTTTATACACGGAAAAACGCCGCTGCCCATCTTCCGGAGGTATCCCTTAGCAGCCTCTTACTGCATCCATGGGTAAGAGAGGAGGGGTAACATTCTACTGCCGGCGCCCCACGGCAGTGGCAATGTTACATGTGTGTGAAGAAATAAATTGAAGTTGAGAACAATATTTCACCTAAAAGCGCCAACGGTGCATTAGTTGGCCACTTCCCACCACATCCAATCCAATTTTCTCGGAATAGAAAATGTTCGTACATTAGTTCCCAACCACATCACATATTAGTGAATGCTGTCATCAGTATGCATCTGAAAGTATTATTACGCGAGTACAAGCAGCTCGCGGTTGATTTTTAAAATAATAGAGGGTAGGTTGTGCGCGAGCTGCTTGCAGCTTGATTAGGTTGGCAGGTTGATTTTAATTATTTTTTTTTGGTGGGTGAAGGGTGTGGAAATGGGGTAGTTAACAATTTTTCTCGTACTCACCCCTGCACCCTCTACACACGCAACCCCACCTTCGGATTCCCCAAATTCCAAGTGGAAGTGGGAGAACAATGATGTCAGTCAGTGAGCCTAGCTTTATATAATTTACGAAAATTTCTGAAGACTTGGAAACAGCAAAACGAGAAGTCGCATTATCTACATCAGTTGGGTCTGGATACGAAATCCACTTTTTTTCATATTTTTCATTCTTCATTTCATCTTTTTTCACCATCGCCGGAGAATTGTGGGTGAAGGCTCTCCGGCAAACCTTTTTACTGTGTAGATACGGACTCCCCGTGTGTGGTTAAGCTGGAACTTGGACTTATGCCAATCTCAGGAAAAAAGTCGCTTGCGCGATCTAGGATATTCCGAAACGTTCTCTGATAGCATTAAAAACGTCCCGCGATGACTTCTTTTTGCTTATATACAGAATAGATAATCAATAAAGAAAATTTAACGTGTGATACAATAGTTCTTATTGCATAAGTTGAATTTGTTTTAGAATGTTTAAGTTTTTTAATAAATTCTAACCATAACTTTCACCCCCATGCCATCTGTTCTTTGCATTGTGTACTCGGAAGCTCTGACCTAAGTAAAAGGCTGTTTAAGATTTACGAGATACAAAATTTTGGGATGACGTTCTTGTATATCGAAATATAATAACTAAGTAAACTTTTCATGCAACGAAACTTTTGTTTTTAAGTAAAATCGGAGTTTAACAGACCTCTTAACGCTTTTCAATCAAAATTGCATTCCAATGCCATCTGTTCGATGCGTGTTGCAATTAAAAGCGACGCTCACTTGACTCAAATTAATCTTTGGGTGTCTCGTTAAAATCATTAGGGATTAACTTCCAATATGACAGTACGGTAAATCTAATTGGTGTTAAACGTTAATAATGAAGTGTAGATATATATTTTGTAAGTGTTATTCGATGTTTTTGGGATAACGAAAGCCTAAGTGATTGATATCAACACACGCGCGACACTAAACTGAACTGAACAGTAACTCAGATTCGAACCAAGCCTACTCTTTAGAGATAAATTTAGTGCAGTGTCGCGCTAACAGATGGCGTTAGTTTTAATGTGGGCGAACTGGTAGATGGCGCTGTTTCAAATTGACCAAGACATTCTTGATAAGCTCATATTTATTTTTGGGTAAGTAAAAGGTAAACCTTGGCAGACGTACATAGTTTCTGTAAAACTGTAAATTAATATGCTAGTTAGTCGCCAATCATATAAAAAATTAGCGATCGTTTTCATCTATTTCTGTAGGACAACGTTAGGTGTTTCGTGAGTAAACTTATTATTTCAGATTATTGTACGGGACTTTAATCATCCGTGCAATAATAGTAGTACCAAGAGCTCCTTCTGAGCCAACGTTCGTTGTATTTTATGCTTGTCGCCCAGAAGTTCACGAAAACAGGCTTTTTATGTCACCACTTTTACTCATTTGGCGCAATTGCGAGTTCTCCTCCAAGTATGTAGTGTGTGTCTTCTTTTTTTAGCTCATTTTACTGAAAGGAAACATTCCATTATTTTAAAAAGAAAGAAAACTGCATTCAAAGATTTTCTAAAATTCGCTTGCCTCAATCGGGAATTGAACCAACTAAAAATTTAAAAAATAAACCCTCGCTATTTTATTATACAAATCGGTAGGATTATTGTTCAGGATAAAATTTGCCTAATAAACATTTGGTCTTTGAAACAAAAAAAAAGTGAAAACTACTTAGTATTAACTTTATTTTATTATCAATATGAAGAACACAAACATGGAACATTTTTTTAACGTAGGCGGATATCAAAATGAAAAAAATCTTAATTAATTAACAGATAAGTTGCTCGAAATGACCCCCCTCGTTCCGGATACACAAGTTAGTCTTCGTTGAAATTCATTTCGTGTAGCCTTCTGCAAAGTATTGTGGTGTAAGTATGCCCATAATAACATTTTCCACAGCGACCATTAGTTCTTGTACAGTATTATAACACGTATTATAAGTTTCATTTTTTACATGACCCCATAAAAAGTAGTCCAGAGGTCTAGACTTCTTGCAGGCCATTTGATCGATCCCTTTGTACCTATCCAGACATTGAAATTTCCATCAAGGTAAACCTTGGAACGTCCGCTATTGAGGGCAGGTGCACTGTCTTGTTTAAAGATGATATTATTTCGTTCCTCCTCTGGTAGAATGTTCGTTATACATTCCATTATTCCTGAAATTAGTTTCGTCGGACCATACAAAGTACAACAGTAACATATGTAGGAAATTTGGGTTGCGGGCTATTTTTGTTTGAATATTCTGACAGAATTCTAATCTTCTTTGACTATCTCCCGGATGTAGTTTCTGCACCAATCGCCCATCACGAAAACATTTGTATTTGTACTTTTTCAAAACACTAAGTACACGAGTACCTATGGGTGGTGCCTATCTCTTGAGCAGCTTCCCTACTAGAAGCTTTCGGGTAACACTCAAAGTATGTCAAAACACTCGGAATCGGAAAAGTCTTGATTTTGCTGCTGTGGGCGTTCTAAACGTTTTTTGAAACTTCCAATGTTCACAAAATTTTTCACCATTCGCGACAAAACTTTTCTAGATGGTATTTCTCTGTCTGGATACTTATCATTATCACTGTACCACTGTATAGCTAAAGCAATTCTTGTTGTTTACAAAGTAAGCTTCTAATAAATCGAGTTGTTCTTGATACGCCATTATTATACAATTATACAAAACAAAATTTGAAATTTGAACGAATTCAACAATACTATCGATTTTAAAAGTTATGGTTAGAATTTTGAATTTGTTGCCCCGCATTGCAAAATAAAATACGTTCCATTTTTTGTCAGAACGCCTAGTGTAAGAAGAAATTGTGCATTGATTTATTATTTATTACCATTTATTATTATTTATTACGATTTTCTTATCAAAGTCTTCAACAAGGTACTTAGAAATAAATAACATTAGCACTTCATACGATGTCTTTGGATGTTATAGAGATAAGAAAATTATAACATGCCATTTACTTATTACAAGTGAACAGTAGTTGTATTATTAATAAAGAACTTGTAAGTAATAAGTATTAAATTTCATGGAATCTCGTACAACCGATGAGTGTAGGGCTAAGTTTACTGGGTAAATTTTATCCTGAACAATAATCCTACCGATTTGTATAATAAAATAGCGAGGGTTTATTTTTTAATTTTTAGTTGTTTTGATTCCCGCTGGAGGCAAGCCAATTTTAGAAAATCTTTTAATACAGTTTTCTTTTTTTTTTAAATAAAGGAATGTTTCCTTTCAGTAAAATGAGCTAACTAAAGGATTTAAGGTAGTTCCCCTCCTGCAGGGCAAGCATGGCCGGAGATATTTTATCCACGGGGAGAGGACAAAATACTATTCCTCTCTGTCAATTTTGTCCACCCTCCGAGCACATGGCTCCTCCGGCGACATGGGTGGATAAACTATTCACGGTATACATAACTATTCATGCTGTAGGCGGAGGGTGAGTATCCACGTCTAATGTCAAAAAGTGATATAATTTTCTTTCCCCCTGCAGGGCTAGCATGGGCTGGGGATAAAACTTTTGTCCACCGGTTATTTCCACTGACAAGGGATAAAATTATTTTATCCACCTGCCAAAGCACGGCAACAAGGGGAAAGAGAATTATATCACTTTTTGACATTAGACGTGGATACTCACGTACGATACGTTTGTTTAGTTTATTAGGTTTGTCCACCGTGAATAGTTTATCCACCCATGTCGCCATGCTCGGAGGGTGGACAAAATTGACAGAGGGGAATAGTATTTTGTCCTCTCCCCGTGGATAAAATATCTCCGGCCATGCTAGCCCTGCTGTTGCCGTGCTTTGGCAGGTGGATAAAATAATTTTATACCTTGTCAGTGGAAATAACCGGTGGACAAAACTTTTATCCCCAACCCATGCTAGCCCAGCAGGCCCCATAGAAAAATTTAATAATTTAATTATCACCCTGATATGTACATGGTATGTACGGACCTCTACAATTTACACATCCGTCAGGACGTACATACCATGTACATATCAGGGTGTTAAGAAGCTTCGACTTCGACACCGAAAGGTCAGAACTTCTAATTGATTAAACACTTAACTCCAATTTCGGCTTCGATAATTTCCAATCGGAAGTTATACTGCAGATTGAAACGCAGTCACCACGCCATAGTACACTCAAAGCACTTTATTGATTCCATCTTGCTTACAGGCGACGCATTGATAAACAACTACATATTTTAATGTAAGTACTTAATTTTTTCCCTACTTAGGTATGTCAATAAAACATTTTTTACTTTTTTACTTTTTTTTTACCAATTGTATAAATTACAATGGTAAAACTCGGATTGAGGGGCCTGCATACAAACTGAAAAAACACTAGCTTGAAATGAAAATTCGTAAGCACCAAAGAAGTAATTCTCGTTTAAAATATAAACTGCTGGTAACTGTGTAAAATCCAACCACCATTTTGAAAAGGGTGTTTGACTTTTATGTACTTACAGAAAATTCAGAGGCATAAATGTAAGTGTTTTATAGAACTGTTTTTTGGGATTTTCTTTAGTTGTAATAGTAAACCAATCGTGTAAAGAATAACCCATAAATTCCGATTTTTTAACAAATGCTGAAAAAAGTTAAAATCCGAGTCAATAAATATATTTAAATATCGTCAATGCGCCGTTGTCTTTATGATGTACCCTCCTAGTCCTGTCCAGCTTGATAACGTCGCCTTTTTCTCACTTCGAAAAAAGTTATCTAAAGCGAACGAATTCAACTATGTGGCTTATTCAATTTAAATGTATCTTATTAAAAAACTATGCAAATTAGAGAGTTCGCTATAATTTTCCTATAAAGTTTAAATACACTTCTAGAAGCAATAAGTTTCACAGGTTTATCTCTGTAAACTTCGGAGATAAGGGGGGGAACGGTCATTTTTTCAACATTTTTGTAAATTACTCAAAAACGATACAGCTTAAAGAATAAATAAAAACTGTTTATTAATGTGCAAATGAATACCTTTCATATGATACCCCACACGGCCTAGTAACTTCACTTAAAAATTTTGAGATCCCCTATCCGCCCCCCTGCAATCAAAATAAGAATATTTTTAAACATTTTCATATATGCTATATTAGTAAAAAAGTGTTTTCTTTTACCATTTCAAATTTCAAGTCGATAGCTTCAGTAGTTCTCGAGATATCCATTTGTGACAGACAGACAGACAGAGTGATTCTATAAGGGTTCCTTTTTACCATTTTAGTCCAGAACCCTAAAAGTGTGAATTTGTGTTAGGTCGGTATCCTCGTTACAGAATTTGCCTAAAATCTCATGGTTAAATGCGTGAACCATCTCATATAACTTCTTGTTTTCTCGTAAAACAGGTAATCTAGGCCTAGTTGTTGGGTCACTGTTTGTGTATATTTCCAAAGTAGTTTTAAACTGATCTATCTGGTCTTGTAGAGCTTGGTTCGACACTTGTGTTGTGTGGAATTAATCTCAGGTCGAACAATAACATCCACAGGGATGTTATTGTTCGACCTTAATAGATTAATTCCTGGTCAGAATCGATTGATATTAGTTGGGTAGAAGGTATATGATTATGTATGTATGTGTATTATTGGTGCTAAATGGTTGAGGCATAGAATACGGTGTAATTGTGTTTATAACATTGTCTCCTGGCTGTGCGTGCATGTCTCGTGGTCTAGCAATCTCATTAATTTCCTGTTCTTGATTTAATTTTAATGATTTGGTCGTCTGAAATTAATTTGTTTCGGAGGATAACCCGTCTTTGATCAGCGATTGAGACGCTTGACAAGACGGAGATGGCGGGACGAGCTCGATGGTTTTCTGGAGGACTGGACAAGCGTAGCTCAGGATCGAGATGTCTGGAGGAAATGGGAGGAGGCCTTTGCCCAGCAGTAGAACACTAATGGCTAATAATAATATTAAATAATAATATTTAATTGCCGTGGGGTGCCGACAGTAGAATGTTGCCCTTCCTATCTTGCCCGTGGATGCAGTAAGAGCCTGCTAAGAGCTACCTCCGGAAGATGGGCAGCAGCGTCATTCCGTATATCAACATCCCGTACTGCGCTCGCCAACCCGCCTGCCAAGCGTGGTGAGTATGGCATCTGCCCCTTATGGAGATCCATGAGGGAGGCCTGCGTGCAGTAGTGGACGTTTTATGGCTGAAATGATATTTAATGATGCAAACTCAGCAAAGCTTGTACTAAGGAAACCAGAAGATTGATGGAATACTAATAGTACATTATGGTACAAGCATTGAATTTATATCAATGGGTACAAGTGTGTAATGTTGGTGATTACCGCAGAGGCGCCATTGGGACCCGAGCCGTTAGGTGAGGGTCTTTAGGCGGTTCACACACTGCCACGCATCACGCTGCATGTTGCGTGAATGCGTCTTCTAACGTTGCTTGTAAGTATCTGCGTTTGTATAGAAAACACGCACAGTCCATCACAGAAAATGCATCCACGCGCTTTCATGCAGATCACGTACTCAAGCGCGGAGAAACACGCGCCCACGCGCGTCGGTGCGTGGCGAGACGCAAGGAATGGCACACCGAGTCCCGCATTCGAGCGAACAGCTTTGAATGAAATGAGTCAGAGCCGCAGTGAATCCACAAAACGCAACTACGCGCGTGTTGCGTGAAAAACCCGCACGATGATGCAGATCTGCACTCCCGCAAGTACGCGCGTGTAGGTGCGTCGACACGCAACATGCAGCATGGTGCGTGGCAGTGTGATAACCGCCTAAGAGAGCCGAGGACGGTAAACATCAATACACATGTGTATCATTCGACGTTTTTTAACACACTTGTAAAGAAAATAATACTAAAAAATCATATTATTTAGTAGACAAAAAGTATATTTAAAGAAACAATTATTAATCTGCAGTTAGTAAAATTATAATTAACTGTTTTTGATGGCATAGCGGTCTCATCAGATAGATTATTTACTGAAATACTTTCATGTTGTAATGTTATTTGAGATGGTTCATTATTCGTGCAGGTACTTGGTGCTTCGCTAGTAGTAGGACTCACCTGAGAATCAAGTCTAATTCTTTTTGTGATGTTTGGTACAGTACATTCATTGTACTATTGAACACGATCTTTTATGTATCGAAACGTTTATAAGAACAAAGTAACTTAACCAATAAAATAAAGAAACCCTGCAATTCACTTGTAAATAATAGCAATGAAATTTATTTAGACATGTCAAAATTTATATACATATATAAGTATGAATTTGAGGGAAATAAATTGTAATTTTTACACGTACTCGTACGAGTACAGTATCTAGCGTAAAGAGTACGTAGTCAGATAAATAAGAGTCACATAATCTAAACTTTCAAAGGTTTTTAAATCTATGTCCATTGTCCAAAAGGCTATAGTAACACTCTCGGTCATCCTTTTCTAGGGTATTAATTTATTGCACGAAAATGCATTTTGAGTGTAATTTCCAATGCAATGTTTTGGTTATAATTATATCGCAATATATATATTTATAAAAACTTATAACGTATGCGCACAAAAATTTAAATATTTTATCAAGAGATGTGATTTGCATAGCATATTTTGATCATCATCATTATTTCAGCCATAAAACGTCCACTGATGAACATAGGCCTCCCTCATGGATCTCCATGAGGGGTAGTTGCCATTCTCACCATGCTTGGCAGGCGGGTTGGTGAGCGCAGTATGGGATGTTGATACACGGATAGACGCTGCTGCCCATCTTCCGGAGGTATCCCTTAGCAGGCTTTTACTGCATCCAAGGGCATGAGAGGAGGGGTATCATTCTACTGCTGGCACCCCACGGCGATTTACGGCATATTTTGTTATTTTTTATTTAACCTATGCTATGTTGTCCCACTGCTGGGCAAAAGTAATACAAGAAATAAAAATAAATCCCTAGATTTAGACTCAAAAAAGGGATGGGAAACTGTGTGCGCTTCTATAATAATCTATCTGAGGCGACTGAACGGGTTCATGCCCGTGGGTGCAGTCAGAGCTTGCCCAGGGATACCTCCGGAAGATGGGCAGTACCGTCTTTTCGTGTTTCAACATCCCGTACTGCGCTCGAGTAGGTACAACACATAATTGAATAAAGCACATAAATGAATTCGTTCGCTTCAGATAACTTTTTTCCAAGTGAGGAAAAGAAGCGAACAAGGAGCCTCACTATTTCACTTCAATTCATTGTTACAATATTTGTCTTAATATTCAACATTTCGGCCGTAAAACGTCCACTACTGAATACAGGCCTCCCTCATGGATTTCCATGAGGGGTAGTTGCCATACTCTCCACGCTTGGCAGGCGGGTTCGCGAGTGCATTCCAGGAGGTTGATACACGGAAAGATGAGTCATGAGCGGATATGCTGTCCATCTTCCGGAGGTAATTTTTTTTTCTTGAAATGCTGGTATATAAATTAGGTACCTACTCATAATAGGGGTTAAAGTATGAAATTGCCGTTTTATTGTTTTAGGTATTTCGAATTGACATAGAACTTTCATGGTTTGAGATTTTTGAGTGAAACTTTTTTCACATGAAGTTCTTCTTTTAAAAAATGTGCAACATTCGATTATCGACTTTCAGTTGTTTTTTATTCAGATTAGACAAGAACGATGGATACTTCGAAAATTCGAGTGATTTTTGAATACGAGTTCCGACGCAGAACTAACGAGGCAGAAACAGCTCGCAATATCAATGTTGCGTTTGGAGAGGGGCTGCTAATGAACGCACCGTGCGATTTCGGTTTAAACGCTTTCGTGATGGAAATTTTGGTTTGAAGAATGAACCACGTGGAAGACCGCCTACACAGGTGAATAACAATTAATAGAAAGAGATGGTGGAAGCCGCTCCGAGCCAAACTACCCAGGAATTAGCGGCATGGTTTAACGTTACCTTACCAACAATATTGACTCATCATTTCAGCCATAGGACGTCCACTGCTGGACAAAGGCCTCCCTCATTGATCTCCAAGTACTGCGGTTGGAAGCCGTCTGCATCCACCGCCGACCAGCAGTTCTCACCAAGTCGTCTGCCCATCTTGTAGGTGGACGTCCTACGCTGCGCTTACCGATCCGTGGCCTCCATTCGAGAACTTTGCGGCCCCATCGGCCATCTGTTCTGCGCGCTATATGGCCTGCCCATTGCCACTTCAACGTGCTAATCCGTTTGGCTATGTCGGTGACCCGAGTTCTTCTACGTATCTCCTCATTTCTGATTCGATCCCGTAGTGAAACCCCGAGCATAGCCCTCTCCATAGCTCGTTGAGCGACTCTGAGCTTGTTCATAAGGCCAATAGTGAAGGACCACGTCTCGGTTCCATATGTCATCACTGGTAACACACACTGGTTGTAGACTTTCGTCTTAAGGCACTGAGGTATGTTGGACGAAAAGACGTTGCGAAGTTTCCCAAACGCTGCCCATCCGAGTTGGATTCGACGATTGACCTCTTTCTCGAAGTTGGACCTACCTAATTGGACTGTTTGTCCTAGGTATACGTACGCGTCGACAACTTCAAGAGCCGAGTTCTCAACCATAACTGGGGCAGGCACGACATGGACATTTGACATGATTTTCGTCTTATTCACTGAATATACATAATATTGACTCATTTGCGTCAAATCAATAAAATAAAAAAAATATGAAAAATGGGTGCGTCATAATTTGACTGACCTGCAGAAAGAAACACGTGTTGAAACTTGTGTTGCCTTGATAAATCGATACAGAAATGAAGGAATCTTCGATCGAATTATGACATGTGATGAAGAGTGGATTCTTTACGATAACCGTAAGCGGAAAATTCAATGGCTGAATATCAAACGCCGCAACAGTGTCCTAAAGCAAAGCTTACCAATAAAAAGATAATGGTAACTGTTTGGTGGTCTCAGCATGGTGTTATTCACTATAGCTTTCTCCGATCCAGTCAAGCATTAACGGCAGTGAAACAGCCCCGACTCGTGAATCGATCTTCACCATTATTGCTCCATGATAACGCGAGGCCTCATACAGCACGAGAAACCATTTTAACTCAACAGGAAATGCAATTAGAAACCATTCGTCAACCTCCGTATTCGCCAGACCTTGCTCCAAGGGACTACCATTTTTTTCGTGATTTGGACAATTTTCTACGTGATAAAAAGTTTTCTTCTCAGGAGGCAGTACAAAATGCTTTCACACAATTTTTCGAATCCAGATCACCAGAGTTCTATCGCAAAGGCATAAATGAGCTTTCTATTAGATGGCAGCAATTTATAGATAATAATGGTAATTATTTTGATCAAATAAATATGTTCAATTAAAAAACAAAACTAATTTCATATTTTCAGTACAAATCGGCAATTTCATACTTTAACCCCTAATATTTACTGGTTATTAAGTGTATATATGAAACCTCGTTGTACTTATTTAAGACTAATATTTTAGAATGTAGATCTATTTTTAAATATGCATTGAATTAAATAAAAATGGCTAATTGCGTGTCGGACTACGCGATGTGTACGGTCCCGTAGTTACCCGTAGACCTGTTGAAGAAGTCTGTGTGTATTTTTTTACGTAAACGAAAACATATTAACAAGTAGGTATTCAGTGTGTTTTCAGTTGAAAGTATTCCGGTATGTTCGGTAAACGGCATCACTTATTTGAGCGACTATTTGAAATTAAAATTCCTAGGTAAGCCGTTAACTTTAGTTTTCCTAGAAAGGTCATGGTTGACATTATCGTGCAGGTCTAATGGCATTCTAATTCTAATCCTAATATTAACATACCTAATATTAACCCGCGTGTTTCCTGTTTCCGTGGAAATACGGGAACAGGAAATACGCGGGTGAAACCGCGGAGTGCGGCTAGTGATAAATAAAATAAATAGACAAAGAAAAAATAATCAAACGATTTTTGAACAATGGTGGATATTTTGGATTGAAGGGATATAAATTGCTTATGAATTAACGAAATTTAATATGGTTTATGTAACTTAATATAACAAGATCTTGTATATAACTGAGGAATATAAAGTGAAACCTACACGGCCACTAAATCTCTAGAAAATCCAACTTCCATCAAATTACAAAGAACCTAGCGTAGGTACCTACGGAGCGAACTCAAGCGTTTTCCGTAGGCAATGGTAAAACAATCATTCTATTTTATTCCTGTGTAAGTAGTTTATATGTATACTCTCTAAAGGTTATTATTCAAATCATACGTTTCTTACCGGGACCCTAAGTCAATAGTCTTCTTTTGTCTTATAAATTTCGGCTGTAAGCGCGAAATACGACAAAAAGCATCCACAAAGTACCACACAAATCACTGCATTCGCTAAATCGACAGCAGCAGTGCTGATTCACAATAACATTAAGTGTCGAGTGTCTCCGCAGTCAGCTTCCTGGAGCTGTATTTATACATCGACACGTGAAAAACAAACAACGCCGCCGGCGCGCGCCGCTTGACGTACGGAATAAAGTTCACTTTCGCACGACCGTTTCAGAGATTTAGATTGAGGAATGTTGGACTCACCAGTGGTAGGTGAAGGGCTTGGTGCCGCTCGGTGGTGGCAGAAGCAGCGTCGCGGAGGCGCCAGGCGCCGCGCGGACAGGCGCGGCCGGGCCGGCGGCGAGCGCGGGGGGCTCCATAGGGCTCCAATGTGCACGGGCCGCGCGCGCCTCGGCGTGTGCGCGGAACGACTCCCGTCCCTCGGCTTTCTAAAAATAATCCGGAAAAATGTAACGCGCGCGCCGAGCGAATTTCGTGCGACGCGAATACATATTTTGCCAATTCCGTGGCTGGAACGAACAGCTGATCGTTTGGAATTTATTTATTGCTGGATAAGTCATTATTTTTGGTATTTTGTGACTGTTAATATCGATAAAATTGTTTTCTTAACTTGGACAAAAAAATTAAAGCCAAAAACAACCTTTGGCCTTTGATATGCTAATGACGGTTAACCCAATTATATTATTAGTCCTACGTGAATTACCTCCTAGGAAACACATAGGTATGTATGTTGTGTATTGTCGATCAAACTGAGTTTTGGCACAAAGGATTGAGTTAGCAATTACGAGTAACCTATAATAATCTATTGTATTTAACCAATGCACCATAAAGCTCGATTATTTGTGTAGATACTATAATTTTGGTACCGCAACTTCGCTTGCCGATAATAGTCACCTTCTTCTTTCAACTAACTCAGTGGTATTTTCAATCAAAACCTCAAAACGTTAACGCGTTGAGGTCGCAAAAAATAGTTTCCATTATGCATTAGAAACTTATGTCTTACAAACCATCGTTCAATACCTGTACCTATACCAGTTACCTACCTGAACTCAATTACAAACTGCACTTATATTCTATGTTCCCAGCGAAAAAAGAACTTTCAATCCTTTTGAGAGCAGAAAAGCTTACACAAAGAGCTTACGTGAAACTGACGTTCTTCGTTGCTAATAAATTTGTAAAGGAGAAAGGAGCTTACTATAGAGCCGTATCAATAAACCTAACTGAGACGGCTCTCTACCTATTGGTGCAACATAATATTCCGGACGTCATATTGTGTGGGGAATTTATGAAGCATTTACTATACCTTGAAACCCCTGTCGTAAATATGAATGTATTAAAAAATGCCGTTTTGGGCGAGTGGTATGTTTGTTTTCCCCGGCTGTCATTCCGAAAGTCGTTGGTTCCATACCGCCGGCCTTGTGCCAGTAGATTATTCTCATCTCAGCCGTAGAACTGCTGTCCACATCCACTGCTGGACTGCTGGATAGGCATACCTCATAGATCTCAAGGTTCTAGAATATTTCCAGCAATCTTCCACTCGTATTTTAGGGAAAGACTAATATATATGTAGGTACATTGTATTTTTTCATTTTATTTGATCTCATATATATTGTTAGTTACTTTGTTTCTTGTTTTTAAGATATTTTTGTTTCATTGGATAAGTAATATTGAAGTTTATATAGTTTAACTAGTATGTATTGTTAAAATTTACTATATATTTATGTCTTAAAATTTTGTATTCTATTTAAACCTACCAATGTCGTGGTTGCCTGTAATTGGTTTAACATATCAGACTATGTCCCTATAAATGTTTAAGTGTAATTTTTGATATGTAAATAAATAAATAGATCTCCAAGACCATGAGGGGATGTTGCCATACTCGCCACGCTTGGCAGGCCGGTTGGCAAGCGCATTACGGAATGTTGATACACGGAAATATGCTGCTGCACAACTTCTGGAGATTTGGCAGATTCTTACTACATCCACGGGCAAAAGAGAAGTAACATTCTACTGCCGGTACCCAACGGCAATGTTGGATTATTATCTCTTGAAGAAAATAAGTCGACATGTGCTTTCACGATAAAGGAAAACATGAAAAGTGGCGGCTTAGCTTCAGAGGTCGAGCTTAGCTGAGGACGTATAGGACAATGTCCCAGGCACTGCAGCAGGTCAACATTCTGGGGCTGGGCAAGCTGCAGTGCTGGGACATTGTTAGATGGAATCCAGCGACCCGTACAGCATAAATACCAGTTGCTGACGCGCTGCTGTATAAATAATCAATATAGTAGATGTCAAGGCCTTACATTAAGTATTTATTTATTTATAAAAAAAACATACAGACTAAAACAATGACGTTCAAGAGTTAATTAAAAATTCGCGTTTTTTTCTCTTTAGTTTTATGTAGTCCTTGGCTGCATCATCATTTTCATCATTTCAGCCGTAAAACGTCCACCACTGAAACATCCACCACGAACTGTGTTCAGTGCCTCGTGGATCTCCTTGAAGGGTAGTTGCCATACTCACCACGCCAGGCAGGCGGGATGGCGAGCGCAGTACGGGATGTTGATACACGGAAAGACACTGCTGTCCATTTTCCAGAGGTATCCCTTAGCAGGCTCTACTGCATCCACGGGTATGAGAGGGGTAAACTTCTTCTGCCGGCACCCCACGTCGCGAACTTTACATCAGAAAACTTAACGAGCTACAGTCTCAGTCAAAAGCAAAGGAGGGTGTTATTGGTCGCGTCACAGTTTTTCACACTATTTGCGATCATCGTCTCATAAGTTAATGAGTCATTTTGTATCCTTGTTCTGAATAAATCTTTATCTTATCTAACTTCACAATTTATGGTAATTTTTAAAAAAACTAAAAAAAGGTTTTTCTATTCGGCTGTATTATTATAGAGAAATCTCCTTTTTTTGTCGTTTTAAAATTACCAAAAATTGTGAAATGTCTCGCGTTTGTAGACTATGAGAATGCTTCGATTCGGTCGAGACATGGGCGGTGCTTACGGCTCTCCAGCGATGCCGTATTGACCATCGGTATATCGAAGTGTTGAAGTCTTTGCATAGAAACGCTACTTGTCAGTTCGAATACAGGAACAGAGTTCGAAGATTCCCTTAAAAAGAGGCGTAAGGCAGGAAGATATAATCTCTCCGAAACTGTTCACGACCGATTTGGAACATGCCTTCAAGCTCTTGGAATGGAAAGGACTGGGCATCAATATTAACGGCGAATACATGACTCACCTTCGGTTTGCCGACGATATTGTGGTCATGGCAAAGTCGATGGAGGAACTGGGCACGATGCTCGAAGGCCTCGATCGAGTCTCTCAACGGGTAGGCCTTCAAATGAACATGGACAAGACGAAGGTTATGTTGAATGTCCACGTTGTACCTACCCCTGTTATGGTTGAGAACACGACTCTTGAAGTTGTCGACACGTAGGTATACATACCTAGGACAGTCCAATTATTATTAGGTAGGTTAACTTCGAGAAAGAGGTCAATCGCCTAATCCAACTCGGATGGGCAGCGTTATTTATTTATTTATTTATAAAAAGGAACGCCGACAGTATATATATAAACACATTCAACAAAAAAAATTACAAGGAACAATTCTTATATATATGCCAATTATAGGCGAACACAACACTCTTTAAATTTATACTAAAAGTAACTAAATATATCTATATCACATTTATGGCAACTAAATTACAATGAGATCATCATTAAAACAAGAGACAATAAAATACTTAAAAAAAAATTTAGATAGTGAAAAACGTTAGGAAAATTTGCAACGTCTTTTCGTCAGAGTGTGTTTGTTACCAGCGATATAGAACCGAAACGTGGTCCTTCACTGCTGGCCTGATAAAAAAGCTCAGAGTCGCTCAACGAGCTATGGAGAGGGCTATGCTCGGGGTTTCTCTACGCGATCGAATCAGAAATGAGGAGATATGTAGAAAAACTCGTCTCACCGACATAGCCTAACGGATTAGTACGTTGAAGTGCCAATGGGCAGGCTATGTAGCTCGAAGAACAGATGGCCGATGGGGCCGAAAGGTTCTCGAGTGGAGGCCACGACCGGTAAGCGCAGTGTAGGACGTCCACCTTCAAGAAGCGTAGATGACTTGGTGATGACGGTGGATACAGGCCGCTTCCAACCGCAATACCTGGAAATCCATGAGGGAGTCCTATGTCCAGCAGTGAGCGTACTACGGCTGAAATGATGACGCAGACTAACAGAACCACACTCATAATTTCATCACATGTAAATATTCTTACCGCTCAGCGAAGTGGGCACTGGTCAGCTAGTACACTTATATAGTAACACAACATAATGTTTAATGGTGATGGATAAAAAATATTGGAAACAAATTCCGTGTACTTTTTCGGAATTTGATTTCAATATTTTTATCACTTTATACAAACATGTTTTTTTAATACAATATTGTAGCCTTTGCATCTATTATAGATGATTTATGCAGCGTCAGCAACTGGTAATCATGCTGTACGGGACGCTGCAGTGCCTGGGACATTGTAAGATGGATAAGGCTTGCCCAGCACTTATACCATCCTCTCAGCTTAGTCAGCTACTATTCAGAGGAAAGAACAGGTCAATACGTCTGAAGCTAACTAAGCCGCGGGTTTCCTCACGATGTTTCCTTCACCGTTAAAGCTCGTGTTAAGTGTGCACATAAACTTTTCAAGAAAGAAAAATCCATTGGTGCACGGCCGGTATCGAACCCACGACCTTCGGAAAAAATTATAAACTTATCATAATCCTATGTTTACCTCCTTACTTGAGGTGTACTCATGTTAGTTTACAATTCAAAATTTACCAATTCCATTAGATTAGACTGTTTCCATAAAATAACGTTCTTAATAAACTATTGTTATCTTACAGCTATCCATAGAATACATCCTATACATAAATCATGTAGTTTAGGTATACAATGTATTCCATACTTAGTTACATGATTTACGTCTCATATACATATATACCTAGTGCTGTTGGTTTTCCTTTAAAATAAATAAATATGATATTTATCAGTAACTTGATTTTAATATTTTAACTTATTACATACTTTGTTAAAATATATCTACTTATTCAATTACCTACCTACATATACATATACATTTATGCCAAGCTGGATGCCAAATTTGAACGTTCTAGGTCATGTAGAAGTGGGTTAGAATTTTTTCTAACTCAAAAAATTACGATTTTTAGATGTTGATTACACGAAAACCGTTTAAGAGTTATATTTATGAAATTTGGGCTACTAGTTAGTCTAATGAAGCTTAATAAATAATTTCACGTGTTCGAGTTACCTAAATAGATTTTGAGTTAGGTATGAAGGGATCAAAAGCGCCTCTAAATGGTTCGGGTAAAACACATACTGCTGCGTTGTCTCCTACTGCTGCGTTGCGGGAGACAACGCAGCAGTGTGTAGTGCAGTTGTTCGCTTTGCTTAAACTTGGCTGGACACGCGACCGCGTGTCTACTAGATAACACTCCGCATAATGTATAGGTATCTACTCCACTTTCGTTGTAGAATATTTGTAAGCAAACTGTCACACTTAAAATTTAATTGCTTTC
The DNA here is from genome assembly GCA_963082625.1 of Pasiphila rectangulata. NCBI lineage: Eukaryota > Metazoa > Arthropoda > Insecta > Lepidoptera > Geometridae > Pasiphila > Pasiphila rectangulata. The sequence continues at coordinate 19,689,153 of OY720236.1, read as the reverse complement.
TTAGGGTTGAAGGGTGTGGTCACAAATCCCCAACTATTGAGAAATATATGTATATAAAAACCAAGTTATTTTTAGGTTAAGAGTTGTCAGTTTGTTGACAAACATTCTACGTCGAAGTGGGGGAAGTACTTATAGGTGTTTTGTTTTCTTTTGTAAATTGACATTTTAGAGTAGCTTTTGTTAGAGAACAATACACACTTATTGACTTTGACTGATCTAAGGTAACACAGACCTCAGGAAAGACAGTAAAAACTCGTAAAGTAAGTACAGTAAAAAACAGTAAGGAACCATTAAGTAGCAACAATACAAATGTAATTTTTCAGAGACAAAAACTAAATAATTTAGTCTCATTTTAAAAAATATTTTTTTTCTCTGATCTTACGTTGTTCTTATTTTCTTAGAGCAGTGTGACGTTAATAGACCATCCTAGGTAATTTAATGTAAACAGTATGTCCATGAATTGCCTACATACCTTAAATGGCTTGGGTTGTAAGTAAAACAAAATAAAGTTTAATTTATTTCTTTATTCAACACCTTTGATCATAGATATTTTTCGAAAATGTTCTTAACTATGTTTAGGGCCCGAAACATACGGCGACATTAGGCGACTTGACAGATTAAATTTACTTATACTATTTCTATTTTCACTTTTAAAATTAACATGAGATTAACGTATACCTACTATTCATTTTGAAAAATACTAAACTCACGTAGTGTTATAAAATTATACGCATACAATCCCATGAAGATGATTTTCTTGAAAAATCTAAACTTGTCGGAATAAGCTCGATACTACGTCAGGATACATCATATTTTACAAAATGAATATATTTGTATTTCATCATGCAACCTTGTCTCACGGCACGACATAGGTACCTAATTATACGTGTGTTGTAAGTAACATCTATATTATGAGTATCAAATACAAACATCCTATACATCCTAGATTTTTTTTGAAAAAGTATTTAGTCATCACTACATAGTATAAAACAAAGTCGCTTCCCGCTGTCTGTCTGTCCCTATATTTGCTTAGATCTTTAAAACTACGCAACGGATTTTGATGCGGTTTTTTTAATAGATAGAGTAATTCAAGAGAAAGGTTTTTATGTATAATACATGCACAATATACTTGAGGTACACGGATAATTTCAGTCGTAAATAAACATATTTTTCGCGCTTACATTGCAATCGCTGCCTGCCTGATAGAGGTGCCCTACGAGAAAGATCAAAATAATGTACTAGTATTGTACACCTTAAAAAGGTCTACAAAAAAGTCCGCGATGGTATAGTCTATCTCTTAGGGATGACCCACAATAACCATTCTTTATCCTTTACTTATTGCGAGAAATAATGGCTTATTTACGAAGCGATTTTAAGCAATACATCATTTAATCCGTATCCAATTAAGTACCTTAAATACATTGTGCATTTAATATAGATCAATATGGCCCTTTACAGCATGTAATTTAAATTAATATTTTTGAAGATATTACAGATTTAAAATGCAGGGACATAGCGGTTGCGACGGTACCGGCCGGAGGGCCGGCGGCCTAGAAACATACAAAAAATATGCATTTATTGCGAAATCTTTGAAACAGAGATAGTGTAAATATGTAAACAAATAAGTTTTTTGAACATCTTGAGTAGTTCATATAGACCATATAATTTAAATAAATACCTTACGAGTTAAAACTCTCCCACAAAATAACTACAGCGGTGCCCCCGCACCACTGTAGTTATTTTGTCGTACGTCTAACTCCTCCTAAACAGTTGGCCCGACACAATTGAACCCGGTAGATGGCGCTGCTGTCAGCATGTCTACATAACAGCGGGCAGGACGTCTGCCGGGTCCGCTAGTGTTTCAATAATAAAAAGTAAAGACTGTATCAGTAGTGTCCAGCGCAGTCTATCATATGTCTTTCGACTACTTATAAATGACAAAAGTCAATTATAAAATATTCTATAATTTACGATTCCTATTCTATAATTTACGACTAGAACTTTACCTTTGTACCCTTTTATAAGATTTTTAAATAGTTTGCAATATATGTTTATAAAAGCGACGAAATCTAGGTACCTAACCTAGCTCAGTAACGCAGTAGGCAATATTTTGTAATACTCTATAATTTACGATAGGTACCTATTCCATAATTTACGACTAGCCTTTTTACCGAAAGGTGCTCATCATTGCAGCCGCAAAACGTCCACTGCTAAACACAGGCCTCTCAAGGAACACGTTGCCACACTCACCACGCTTGGCAGGCGGGTTGGCGAGCGCAGTACGGGATGTTCATTCACGGAACGACGCTGCTGCCAATCGGATGTACCGAAAGGTACCTTATTAAAGTATATTTTTTTAACAAACGATGTTGTCTGTTTACATAAGCGACGCAAAATAACCTATATCAGTACGCAACTGGCAACATTTTATACCGATTCCGTCAAGAAATCAGGAAACGCTCAATAGTACGTACACATTGTACACGCCAGACATAAAGGTCACAAAAACTGCATGTCTTCAGGCGCATGAAGCAAAATTTATATAAAAATAGGCAATTTTCCTCTCACACTTTACGCTTACAAAAATAATGAACGCTAAATTTTGAAACAAAAAGTTTAGGTATATCAAAATACAAAATTTCGTAAAAGACATTTGTTTTTAACTTTATAAGACCAATGTCTTATAAAGTTAAAAACCAAGTAAACTAGCATTGTTAATCTTATATTCCTAAAATTGGTATACAAGTTGAGATCAAAAAAAAGGCGGGACGTTACGGGAGTAACATACAAAATGTAAGTTCTACCACAGATAATATAATACACGTTCTACTTAAAATCAAAATGATAGCCGCATAAATTAAGGTAGCATAAAAAATATAAAAATGAGGTCTTCCACTAATTAACAAGTCATAACATTAATTATTCATGTTAATACACCATTTCTAAAGTATAGCTACCTTAGTAAGTTATTAAATGTATAGTAAATTGACTTGACACTAATCGAAAAATACAAGGAATGCCACGGTTTAATTAAAAGTAAAAAAATGTTAATATAAATAAATAACGGCAACGAAGTTAATAATTTCAAACTATAATTAGTGACTTACCGAAAAAAATAAATGACTAAACATATTTTCTTCTCTGATAAAGCAACAAACTCAAACAACACCATGACTCCTTAAATTTTATACGCAGAAGTTACATACCTTCGATCATTTTACAAAATACGGGACTTAAGGTGTGTTTTCTTCCACAGAGGCGGACCGGGACTTAATTGACCAATCACAACGCTCAGTTCATGCCTTGCGGAAAACGCACCTTTAACGTTGTGTTAAGACTCACCTAGTTCATAAGATTACGTCCAATATAATAATGTCTCACGCAATACGGCTAATCTTTTGAAACATTTACAATTAAACGAACAAAGTAAAACAAATGTATAAAAGATTAGAGAAAAAAACCGCGATCACGGTTTCTTCATATCGCAGTAATCGTATCCTGGGTCTGCTTGGACTTTCTATGAGAAGATTTCTTCACGCCCACACTACCGTTCGCCTGAACAACGGTATCCTTCTTGAACTCATCTTTAGGCGTTTTCTTACTGTTGGCCTTATCCACACAGTTGCATTCGGTTACTGCTGAAGTCACGGCCTTGTCCTTGACTAAGTTCACGAAGAGCTTAGAGTTAGGCACATGTATTAGATGTGCCCGGTATTGGTAGATCATTGAGAGTGTGTCAGAGGTAGAAGATTGACCCTTGTAAATGTTGAGAAGGCGCCGCATCCCGCACTGACAGAGATTCACTAGCTGCTCCTTTCTGTGAATTGTACTTACATCAGAGTATGGCCTTTATAGGTGCAACTTGTGTGAATAACACGAGTTTTTAACGTGAGCTCGACAAAATGACGTGCGATGAACGATTCTGCGACATACTAATCTGCGACTCACTAAAGCCCAAATGCACGATCGTGCGACAAACCAAAGTTAGGCATCAATATTTTTTCGGATTAGCGATAAATGATTAACCGACGATTAGTTGGAACAAAATTAACTACGGTCGCCGTAGAAAATATAGTACTCACAACAAGTGGAATATAATGAGGTAAAAATCAGCAAGATATAAATAATATTTGTCTCGTAAATAAAGGAGTTGTAATTTCGTACAATAGTTACCGTGATGCGTTAGTGATGTCGAGCTTCAGTTTTTCGCGTGCATTCGGCTAGTGAGTCGCAGAAACGTTTAAGGCACATTCGTTTTTCAATGTAGTTGAATTTACTGAACTCTCTATTTATAGTAAAGATTTCAATCTCCGTTCGTTTATGTTCGCGCATTTCTGCAGCAACGAGTTATTTTTTTCGCTTTCCGGGAAGTTGTATGTTTGTTTGCAGCTAGCTAAGGTGAAAGTATAAATAAATGTCATATGTTAAGGTCATTTAAGCCGGCCTAGTTTGTGTACGAAGGTATATTTAATTCGTTAACAAACAAAAGCGCAAATCGCGTACTGAGGGTTTCGTTCCACCACACATGATGGCCAATTATTCGGTGATGGTTATCATTTATAGCACGCTTTTAGTTAACTTGAATTGTTTGTGTCATATTTCGCACGCACACGCCTTCAGTTCTGCTGAAGATGCAATATGAAATACTTTCAAAATGGTCGCTTATGATTATAACCTCTTAATATGAGTATCAAATGAAAAGCTTGTTTTTAACAAAGCTTTTTTAACCTTAACCTTATTTTAGTATTATCTATCGTAAGACTAAATATGTAGACCATTATTGTAAAAGATTATAAAGCATGTTTAAATTCGGTCACTACGGAAGACCACCGCTGTGGTACAACCCGTTCTGCCACAGCATATTATGCTGAGTAATGACCATTTTTGTCACAATTCTTTTTTAAACAAGATAAACGTATAATTTATCTTTATCTTTAAATGCAAAATGTTTATGTGATGCCAACTTTCTGTAAAAATTACGGAACCTAAGAACGTGCAGTTATACAGACATACATATACAAACAGGATACATAAAGTTAAAAGTATGGGTGAAAACACTAAAAGTATGGGTAGATACACACAGTTAAAATGTACTTACTTCGCTAGCTCGCGCTCCTTCATCTCGAGAATCAGACGAATCGAGCAGACCTCCCAGAACAGATCGTTCGTTGCCTCCATGCGAACGTTCAGCGCGTAAAGTCTTTCTTTCAGATCGCGATACGACAACAGATCCAATTGGGTGTAGGTTGGGATCTTCTTTCTCACCAGTTCCTCGCTCCTGTTGAGAGTTATGCTGTTCAATACTTACATTTGTCGGCCCGCGGTTGGCGTACCCGACAGTGATAAAGGCTTCTGTCCACAGCAGCGCACGTGGGCCACGCTGCAAACGGCTGAGTGTCACCAGCCAGTAAACGTGTTTACGCAAACGTGGGCTGCTGTGGACAGACGCTCTAAGTGTGATTATTACGTGTATTTTATTGCGTGTGTTTGTCAGTATGCTGGTTTGTGTGGAAGCAATTATTTTAGTAAATTATGGTGTGTGAGTAAGTAAGGAAGGGTGGAGGAAAGAAGGCAAGGACCAAGTTTGAGCGTATGGTTGTGAGCGATGTGAAAGGAAAAATAGTGAGGGTAGGAGATTGATGACTGCAGGAAACCTTTTGGGAAAGTGTTTATGAGCTCAATTGGGGTGTATGTACGTTTTAAGCGTATATGAGTGGGTGGTATAGAGAGGCGAGGGGATAAAGAGTGTTTTGTGTTTGTTAGTGTGTTTGAAAGGAAGCGTAGTAGGGAGAGAAGTTGGATAGCTAAACTATTTGAAGGGTGTATTTCAACTATTTTGGGGAGTACGTGTGTAGAGTGATTGAGTGGGTAACGAAGGGTCGGTGAGAATGAAGTCTATGACGAAGTGTAAGGGTGAATGCGTGAATTTGTTAGTGTGTGTGAAACAAGCGAAAAAGTAAATTTTAAGGGAGTGTAAATTAGCTCACTTACGGTATTCATGTGTTAGATTTAGAAAGGGTGTCTTACTGAATATGAATCCGAGCGTTAGGGATAGTGGTTGAATGTGTTAGTCATAGAAAACGTATTTCGTGCATGAAAGAAAGAAGAAAAAAAATATTAGCCACAAACAACACAGTAAGTACACGTACAAAGGTAAGAAGATACGAGAGGAAGAAAGGTAAGGACAAAGTTAGAGCGTATGGTTGTGAGCGATGTGAAAGAAAAATAGTGAGGGTAGGAGATTGATCACTGCAGGAATACTTTTGGGAAAGTGTTTATTGGCTCAATTAGGGTGTACGTCTTAAGCGTATATGAGTTGGTAAAGAGGGGCGAGGAGATAAAGAGGGTGACAATGTGTAAGGGTAATGTGTAATCTTTTCGAACACAAATATTGTAGCTCTAACACACGAAAAAAAATCAGAACAAAAATATATAATATTGGGGGTAAAAGTACTTCCTTCCAACAAAGAGAAGATAAATTAAAAGGATAAAGTAATAATAGTAGCCAAAAACCAAAAAATCTCGTAATCAATCTAGTTATCTATCTAAGTTCTATGATGAAGAATGTGAAGATAATCAGGTGTGACTGTGTTGTGGCGTGTCCTTGAGTATCAGTATGTATGAAAGAAGAACTATAGTGTGTTAAAGACGTCTCCACAGCTTATTAATTCATAGTATCTGCATCTGCATCCGCTTAGAACGATTCATGTAGTCGTTTGTCGGCAGTTACGTAATATCTTTCAAGGGGCCATCCATAAATTGTATTACAGGAGTTTCATGATTTTTTGACCCCCTCCCTCTCTGTCACAGCTGGTCAAGTTGTCAGACTCCCCCACACTAGTGTGACGTCACATATTTTTCGATTACACATCTCGAAATTATGGATCACTCTCAATAGGTAGATCCTGTGTACAGATCCAGTCAGGATCTAGTGATAGTTTTAACTCTCAGTAGAAGAAGTCTACTATTTCGAAATTTACAATAATAAAACTATATCTAATTTATTATTATTATTTAGCCTAAACTGTCCCACTGCAGGGCAAAGGCCTCCCTTCCCTTCTTCCTTCTTCCTTGCGATTTATTTTATTTAATATGTATATCTAATTAAATAAAGTAAAAAGTATATAATATATGTTAGGTAATAAAACTTAAATCTTCAAGTTTCAAACCTACAATGACAAATTTTTAGACAGATGTCAGAATAGTAGATTGTATCGTAAGGGAGGCTAGGGCGCTTTTATAGTAGAATCCTGAACGTAGCGAGGGATTCAAAGTACGTCGCCCAATCCAAAAATATATTTTGCGCCCGAGTGATACACTCTACTTTTCATCACTCTAAAGAAAATAAATGGCTTGATTTTTTTTTATTCAGCCGGCCGGGGCGCCTATTGGCTGTCGTACCAGCCAGTCTTTATTCAAACAATATTTGCGTTCGATTTCTTTAGCACTGAACACTAACATGTTCCAAATTCAAAAAGTGCGCGGCAAAGATAATTGCGGCACACTTATAAAGAGAATTTAAAAACTCATTGGTACCGCCCGCTAAAAGTTTCTTATAGAAAACACCACCTTTGGGTGCACTTAAAGGCGAACCAAGTCGTCCATTTCGAATAGATGGGATGAAAATGAATTCCGAAATTACTTTATATTTCAATTCAAATTATTTTTTTAAATGTGACGTCACATACTTTTTGTCCCACCACTTGTCACACCCCTTTCTTCCCCCTGAAAGTGTGTCGCAATTTATGAAAGGCCCCTGATGAGCGACAATTATTTAGCAGGCTTGTAGGACCTACCGCGTGAACGGCAGCTACCGTGGTTTGGAGCAAGTGATTATGGGTTCACTGGTCACCCACTGCTACGGCAGGCGTGATGAGTTAACTGGCACTTACTTTAGCTGAAGTTCGAGCTGATTCGCGTGAGTAGCAAGCCTTCGCTGCCTTATAACGAACGGAAGAGAGGAATAGTGATATAGAGCTCTCGTAGATGTCCTTTTTTTATCTGACATTGGACCTAAATTGCACGGGGTTATACTGTTTTGCAGGAGGTTGTAGTATTTTATTTGTAACGTTGTATTTATTTCTTAGAGCTGTGATTGCAATGATATGAGCGATAGAAGCACAATTGTTACAACCGTACCCAGTCAACCCCACTTTACATTCCGTGAAATTTTCAACCAACCCGCAGGGTGATTACGTATCTCGCGACAGGTTTTGCAACAGGCATTTGACAGCAATCGTTGCTGTCAAATGCCTGTTGCAAAACCCGTCGCGAGATACCTACGTAATCACCCTGCCGCGCTAGAAGCTAACGTAATCCGGTAGAACATATTAAACCTGTACAATTTATTCACGGTCCGTTGTCCGAGTAAAAAATGGTTTGACGACTTTGGTCTAAAATGAAAAATGACTAGGAATGATAAGGCCAACAATCACAAAATAAAAATGTCAACACGAAAGAATGACAAAGTATAAAAATGTCCAAATTAAAAAATGACGTAGTAGAAAAATGTTCACATGAAAAAACGACCAAGTATAATAAAGACAAGGTATACAAATTTAAAGGATTAAGAGTTTGCTAAGTTAAAAAATACTAAATAATACTTAAAAAACATATTTTTTGACATCTGTCGAATGTGACTGAATAGTACAGCAAATGTCAAAAATGACCTTTACGGCACTTTTCTACCTTGACAAAACTTATTGTTGGCATTTTTACTCATCGACATATACAAGTGGACATTATTATACCTTGTCATTTTTCATTTCAGACCAAAGTCGTCAAACCTTAAAACAACACCAGGTCTACAAGAGCCCATATAGAACGAAATAAAAATATATTAATAGACACCACACCTTAAACACCACACCTTAAACATGACACCTTAAACATATTTATTTTGGTTTAATAATAAACAATACGTTTTTACAATTTTCAACGCATTAAAGTGTGGTGTAATGGTTCTGCCGAAGCAAAAGTTGCAACTAGGTAAAAAGACACAGCGCTGGTATTCTGACAGGAAGCTCACGGACGTTAAATAAGTGTAGAGAGGTGAGTAGAAGAGTGCATAAAATATTGGCAAATTACTTAGAATCGTAGCACTTACGACAGCTGAACTTTTTCAAGAGACTCCTTCGCCTCTTTCGACCATACTTTCTGCCTTTCAAGGAAGGTTCGGCCTTCGCAACGCGCCAACTCTTCTGCGATGTAATCCAATGAGCGGATAACCTCGTTGAAACTCGGGCTACAGAAAGATATACAGTTAAACATTTTACATGCGTTTTTATAAGTCAGAGACGGCTCTGACTTATTAAAAAGGATGTTGAAGCAGCTTTTAAAAGGCGATTTCATGACAAAATTTAAAAAATAGATAATACTTTAGAACTAAGAGGCCATACACAATTACACATACGTAAGCGTTATTGTTTTTGTTTAACTGTCCCATTATCATCTTTAAAATTTTTCATTTATTTTTATTTTAGCAAGCGCTACGGGTAAATATCCGCTGAGAATAAACTTGCGTTGATTAAACAAAAGACCGATACAATCGTTTTTAACGGACAGCTCGCACTTGTCCGACTCGTCAGATAATCTGCTAAGGGATACCGGAAGATGGGCAGCAGCGTTTTTCCGTGTGTAAACAACCCGTACTGCGCTCGCCAACGCGCATGCCAAGCGTGGCGAGTATGGCAACAACCCCTCATGACCAGTGCTTAGTGACCCATGAGGTAGGCCTTCGTTTAGCAGTTAGTAAGTATATCAGTCATCTAGTACCCATAACACAAGCTCTGCTTAGCTTGGGGCTAGATGATGCTGTGTGATTTGTCCAGCATTATTTATTTATTTATTTATTATTATTACTTAACGTTCTGCGGCTAAGATGATAAAGCAAGATATTGGGGATTACATTTTTAGTATTAAAATTACAGGCAGATGAGACTTGTCTCAGGGTGACGGGCGCAATGCAATGCGGGGCCTTAGACACGCGCTTGGTGATCGTGATCACCGCGGTATTGCAGTTGTAATAGGTAGAGGTACCGCTTAACAACTGGTGGGCCTACGGCTTGTCACGTCATTTAGTAATATAAAAAAATATTACCTTGATGTAAGTAATATGTTAACTTCTTTTTTTTTAATAATGCTGGACAAATCACACAGCATCATCTAGCCCCAAGCTAAGCAGAGCTTGTGTTATGGGTACCAGATGACTGATATACTTAATACATTATACTACATAGATAGATATTTTTATTATATATTGAAAAACACCCAGAACACCCTGAACAAATATCTGCAGATCGTACAGACATTTGTCCCGAGGCGGGAATCGAACCCGCAACCCCTTGCGTCGCAGGCGGACCTTCGCCCGCTGCGCCACAGAGCTCGTCGACTTCGTTTACAAGAAAAAATATTTAAGTATTAGGTATCATCCATCTGGTTATAATAGTACAAGCTCTGCTTAATTAGGTACTAAACGTACCTAGCTGATATAGTATAGATAACAATGCTTGACACTACTATATTATGGTAGTGTCAAGCATTGTTATCTATACTATAATATTATAAAGAGGTGAAGTTTGTGAGTTTGTAGGGGTTAATCTAACTTTCTACTGAATCTACTGAACCGATTTTTACTAATTCTTTTTACTAATAGAAAGCCACAGTATTTGTGAGTGTCATAGGCTATAAAGTACCCCCCAACGAAGTGGGCACCGGGTCAGCTAGTTATACGAGTACATACGAGTACTTACCGCTGCACATATACACGGTTCCAACACTGCACAAGCAGCACATGGATCGAATTAGGCACTCCCATGGGAATCGGCAGGGACACTAGGTCTGTTCCCACTGCCCACATGATCGCGTGCTGCTCCATCGTCACATAGGGTATCTGGAGTGTGACCAGCTCCCAGAACACTACGCCGAATGACCAGATGTCAATCTTCTCGGAGTAGCTTTCGGCGCGGATTACCTGTACGAGAGAGGGTTTGTCGTAGCATTGGCTCCTTGACAGTTTTGTTACCATCTAAACCTTAACATTATATGCAATAAAAAACAAACTCAAACAAAAACTCTCCCACGGCGCCACTGAAAACCAGTGCTGTGTCTAACGCAGCGTACGCTGAGTTGGCGACCGATTTATGTCTATAAATATTTTATTGTAACAGTTCCGTTTGTGTATTTGTAAATGAGACATAAATAAATATTATTTTCTTTCTTTTCTTTTCTTTCAATATTTACGGACTTAGAAAGAGGGTAGATCGTTTTGTCTGCCAATGACAATCCACTCGCAAAAGACTTCAGTTTATCCGCGACCATGACATGTGAAACTGCGTCGATATATCGGGAAACTCAAAAAGACTCAAAGCATGGTATAATTGTGTTATCCACCACAAGATATAATTTTGAAAATAATTGCATTTTACACCATTTAAATTCAAGGAATATCTAACAAAATATCACAGTTTTGCCGCGCGCACATTTTAATTATAGTTGCTTCGAACCACTCTCCTTCTTCTTTGACGCAAAAGAAGTTGCACGGGAAAGCTAGTAAGTAATATATAACGAGTAATATAAAATTATCCTGTTATAAGTTTTCGTAAATTTAATTCATGCTTGTAAAAAATAACATGTAACCAACCCGGGCTGCAAAAACGAGGACTCAAATGTACACTAGTTATATTGTAGATATGTATATAATAAGTAACTTTGTTACCTAACATGTTCACAATAAAGAATCTTTGAAATTGAAAAAATTAAATATATAACGAGTGATAATAATGCTTACCTCAGGGGCCATCCAGTTGACCGTGCCGGTGAAAGTATTCATCGCGTTCGTCTCGTAAGTCCGGCTGGTGCCAAAGTCAGAAACCTTGGCCGCCATATTGTAGGTAATCAGAACACTAGAACAAAACAGAACCATTCGAAATCAACAACGCGATTAAACGAAGAATTAAGTATTTGTGAAAGAGATGTACCAAAATTGCCTATGTATATGGATGGCTACATATAATGATGTAACCAGAATGTTAGTAATAATTAACACCCCTCGTCAGTAAAAGTAAGCAAAGGTAATGATTTTATTAATATGATACTGCTTTCACCACGTACCAAACTTATTATGATCTTCATGACGTTTCGTAGACCATTTAGAGGACCTATTTCATGAGCACCGACGGCCACGAATGGTGCTACGTGGTGAAAGCCGTATTATATTTATTACACGGGCTAAATGATGTCAAGCCACTATAAATTCAATTCAGTGAAAGCTAGTGATTATACATTTGAGATAAACTTTATGTAAAAAATTCTGATATTTCAAAGGTACTTCAACAGCAAACTCTCCCAATGTCTCCCTCCGTAAACTATGGGTAACAGGTGGATGTAGTAAAAATCTGACGAGAGATACCACCGGAAGCGGGCAGCAGCGCCTTTCCCTGTATATGATTTATTAAGATTAGAGAGTTTAAGATAGCCACCGAGTGGGTCCCACATGCGGTACAACGACCGCGCGGCCGGCCCAAGCGCAGATGGCGGGATGAGCTGGACATGTACTGTGCTGACTGGTCGACCAACGCCTTGGACCGGGAAGTATGGAGAGAGGGAAGGGAGGCCTTTGCCCAGCAGTGGGATCCTACAGGCTGATTAGATTAGATTAGATAGTTTAACGTACTTGGGGCTCTTCAAGTCTCGATGCACGATCTTGTTATCGTGAAGATGCTTCATGCCGGATGCGATGCCGCGCGCCCAGTCCATCATTTGCCCGGGAGATATCTCGTTCCCCTTACGCATGTATTCGTACAGCGACCCATTGTCACATAATTCCATTACAATTAAGCTTTTAGGCGGGTTGATACACACGCCGACGATTTTAACTGGAAATAGTTATAAGTTATATAGTTCACAGCAAAGAAATTTCAATTTATATTTATATTTATGACCAATACCATACCTATGTTAATTTACCTAGTTAATTTTAAGTAAATTGTGAGACCTGCTTTGTTTTAGCTATGATAATTATTTCTTCTTTATAATTTTTCAAAATATACAGATAAGCTAGATAGAAAAAGAAATGAAAAGCTTATACGACCTGGGCTACAAAATTACGTCGATGGCATTCGCAAGACTGGATTCCATCTGGCTGAGGCTAACACATAAAGGATTGCCTACACCCCTTTAAGCAGTAGCTATAAAATGGGTGACGATATGTTTGATTTCATTTTATTCTAGCGTGACTGTTGATTAACTCAGCAAACAAGATTTTTAATATGTAGGTATTTTAAGACTCTTATGTACATAAATGCGTTTCAATGGTAGGTATTTAGTTACATTATATTAACTTTATCTTAGTCATAACAACTGTTTGTATTCCTAATAAAAATAAAATTACAAATTTTAAGTAACCCTGACTAAGTAACTGCTAAAAATATCATACCGACGCGATGCGTGGTAAAAATAAAATTACAAATTTTAAGTAACCCTGACTAAGTAACTGCTAAAAATATCATACCGACGCGATGCGTGGTTGATAAAGGTCGCGTATCTTGTTGCACAGTATCGTATTATTAAACTCGTGAAACGCGCGGTTTAGGCCGCTGCACGCGATCGCGATGGCAACGAAAAAGCACATCGCTAATGAGTTTCTGGCGTTCACTCAGAACGCCATCGACACCATGGACGAAATGAGCATCTTGCAGATCTGCAAATCCAATTTTAAAGAAGAGGACGTTTGCAGTGGCAAGGCGCTACTTTTCAAGACCGCTAGGCAAAACGGCCCAGATGCCCTCACGGCAAAGGGATGGTGGTGAGAGAAGGCTCCAGGACACCATTCTAATTCTAATTCTAGGGGGGGTTACCAGATCTGCACTGACGTCCCGCATTGGGGTGTATTGTGCATTGTCCCCCGAGGTGCTGCCTCGACCCTAATCTAACCAGCCCAACTCCTTGAAATACCGGAGAAGGACTCGGGGTCGCCGGCAGCATTCCATGAGCATCCCCGAAGGGTATGCAAATGTTGTGGAAGAAGAAGGGCATGACTCCATGAGCTCCTGCAGTCCTGTCTCTATTCTGGTCTGTCTTGTGGCACCACAGTGCAGTAGCACGTGCTCCACGGTTTCTTCCTCTACAAGACACCCGCGACATAGTCCACTGTCTGTGGCACCCGTCTTGTGAAGATGGTGATTGAGATCACAGTGTCCCGTGATGACGCCCACCATCATCCGTAGGTCTTAGGTCCAGGACACCATCAGCTTTTTTAAGGAGACAGACCCAGATGACGTGCCGGATTTTGTTGATAGGGAGCTCTATAAGCTGCCCCCGGTGACATTTGACCACGTCAACGTAACCAGATTGCTGAAAGATATTACATTCCTTAAGGCAAGTCAGGCTGCTATGAAGTTGAAGATGGAAGAGTCCGTAGTCATCATTGGTGAACTTCGTTCCGAGGTGGCGTGTCCAGCCTCGGTAACTAGGTCACCGGAGGCTACCTCGAATATCAACACGAGCGGGCAACGTGAGTTTGTCGTCATTCGAGTCAGCGATACTCGATGCGTCGTCACCGAGCGCAGTGTCTCGCTCTCCTCTCTCCTCTCGCGGGCTGTACAAAGAAGGGGAAGAAAAAGCGGCCCTGTGAGTCAGTTCGCAGTGCTGCGCCAGAGCCGCCTAGCCGGCTCCAACAAAGGAGTCCAGTAATATGGAGGGCTTCACGGAGGCGCGTAAGCGCCGCAAGCCCACTAACCGGAACCAGTGCGTAACTAACTGCATTGGCATCCAGTAATTTCCGAGCGGAAGTACCTACCACTCAGCTCTACGTGTCTCGCGTTCACTATGTCGTGCAGGCCGTGGAGGTGGTAGAATATCTACGCAAGAAGACAGGATTCGAATTTAGGGTCGAGTAGTTGGATTCTCGCCATAATGTGAGTTTTAATTCATTTGTGGTCAGAGTTCGATAGCTTTTTAAATTCGGAAATTTGGCCGAAAGGCGTCAAGTTCCGTCGATTCGCGGAACGGCTGCAACGCGTTACCGCGCAGCGACGGAATGAGACACCGTGTCTGCGTCACTCGTCGCCGCATTCCCAACGAGTGTCTAGCAATTAAAGATTTCTTTTTATGTATGTTAGTCTATAAGGTATATATTTATATGGGCCGTAGTTTAAGTACTATAACATCTTGTACTAAACTAAGTTTGTTGCCTGAAATAAAGTATAATAAATTTATTTAATTAATTTAATTTAAAAAACCTGCTTTCTACTCATCGTTCATTTTCTTTATTTTGATACCAAACATGTCCAATCAAATTAAATTTACTATTGTTGGATAGCTGTTTTAAGAGCCCAAAAACGACTTGTCACACAATGGCAACAAACCTGTATTACATGTCGGTTTTGAAGTAGAAGAAAGAAGATACGCCATTGACGGGATGCCTCGCGGTAGGTTCCGGCGCGCATATTGTTTTTATTGTCTGGTATCTAGGATATGCTAGGCACGACGAAAGTCTTCAATCAGTGTGTGTTACCAGTGATGAGACATATGGAACCGAGACGTGGTCCTTGACTAAGTCTCGGTTCAGTCTTATGAATAAGCTCAGAGTAGCTCAACGGGGAATGGAGAAGGCTATGCTCGAGGTTTCTCTCTATGATCGAATCAGAAATGGAGAGATACATAGAAGAACTCAGGTCACCGATATAGTCAAACGGATTAGCACGTTGATGTGGTAATGGGCAGGCCATGTAGCTCGCAGAACACAGATGGCCGATGGTGCCGAAAAGTTCACGAGTGGAGGCCACGGAACGGTAAGCGCAATGTAGGATGGGCAGACGAATTGGTAAAGATCGCAGATCGGCGGTGGATGCATGCCGCTTCCAACCTCAATACCTGGAAATCCAGTGGGGGACATATGCCTGTCTAGCCAATGAACGTCCAACGACTGAGAATTTAATGAACTGGTCCTGGCGTAATTCGTAACGCCTCGAAATCAACAACTTTGCTACTACTCTATCTACTTTACCAATTACTAGTATGGTCTCTTACATCTATTATAGACGATTTATGCAGGTTCAGCAACTGGTATTCATGCTTTAGGGGACGCTGCAGTGCCTGGGACATTGATAGATGAATAAGGCTTGCCCAGCACCTATGCTATCCTCCAGCTTAGACGGATAGGGAAGAACAGGTCAATACGTCTGAAGGTGACTTAAGTCGCGGGTTTCCTTACGATGTTTTCCTTCACCGTTATAGCACATATTAAATGTACACTTACATTTTTCAAAAATTACATATATATATATCTATGTATAGGTAAAAATGAAGCAAAAATAAGAAAATACGTTCAAGTACTTCGATCGGACAGTAAGTGGGGTCTAGCGCCATGGTTATTCCTAATCTACACAAAAATACCTTTCCAACGGTGTATCATTTGCCGGGAGCAGGTTCCATATATTTCTGCCCAACTTTTGATTATTCATACCCAATGTCACTAATAAAGTGTAAAGCATGCAAATAAAATATAAAGCATGTTTAAGAACCACCGCTAGAAAACGCGCTTTTACATAAAAATATGCATTCAAATCGGTTAACTCGTTTAAGATCTACGGTGCCACAGACGGATACACACACACACGTCAAACTTATAAGACCCCCTTTATTGTCGGCGGTTAATAAAGAACACGAAACTTACCAATATTCTCATGGTTGATCCTACGCAGATGGCGCGCTGTGATATCGTCAATTTCGTTAACATACTTGATCGCCACGGTACGGTCTCCCGTGTTGGTCTTGAGCGTGGCCAGATGGACCTTCCCTTGTGCCCCTTCGCCGATGCATTTTGACTCGATGATCTTTTCTGGCTTTATATAAAACGCCTCGTCTGTTGGCAGTAATGATAAATACATAAATAATCATACATATCTAAATGAACAAGAAGTACATATATACTAACAATTCCGCTATTTAATGAGCGCTTGAAAATTCCTGAATTTATGTATATCTAATTATTCCGTGGTGTGAAATATCTAGCTACAAGGCAGCTTCGGGAATTCAGAAACAAGCAGCTCAGAGAGGTGAAACACGTGTCGAATTTTAGTTGAGAGTTGAGAAATATTTTTGTTAATTTAAATATTATAATGGAATTCCGTGGATGGATTGCCGTGTGGTGCCGGCAGTAGAATAATGCCCCTCCTCTCAAAACCGTGGATGCAGTAAGAGCCTGCTAAAGGATGCCTCCAGAAGATGGGCAGCACTGTCTTTCCGTGTATCAACATCCCAAACTGCGTTCGCCAACCCGCCTGCCAAGCGTGGTGAGTATGGCAGCTACCCCTCATGGAGATCCATGAGTGAGGCCTGTGTGTTCAGTAGTGGACGTTTAACGGCTGAAATGATGAATGGAATTCCGCAAAGTCACGCCTGAATCAATAAATTTCTTGAATGCTAGATATTTCACACCGCACCATCGAGCCCCAAAATAAGCACAGCTTGAATTATGGGTACCACATGGTTGACAGAATCCTTGAATCAATTTTAAACTATATTTAAGGAGTATATCTATCAACCAACCGTTTATATTAGCGTGTTGAAGAGGAGGCCTCACCCAGCACTGGTGGCACTAGGTGTCTACGGGCTGATATGATGATGATTTTTTACATACTTAAAAAACACTCAGCCACAGGACAAATATTTACAGTAAAAAACAAACACTCGGGAATTTATCGCGAAATACCTTTTTAATCATTCCCGACGTTTCGACTGTGTTTCAACGATCGTGGTCCCGGGTTGACTGGAGATTTCTTTTTTAGTGCTTAATGCTGATAAAGTTTATGCCACGATTATAATAAAGACCACTGACTATGCTAATAAAATACGGCTTTTTAGGGGGCCAAGCCCCCTAATATGCATAGCGCTGTCTGTCTGTCTGTGTATTTGACGATTAAAACCGAACGCGTAGACCGATTTACATAAAACTATTTTTGTTAGCACCGTCTTAATGAGAGAAGGTGATTGATTTTGGTGACCCTAGGTCACTGGTACCGGAGTTATTGTGACCTCAAAAGGTTACCAAAAAAGTAAAAATCTTCAAATGGCCGAAAACGTCCAGAAGACCCAAAATTGCCATTTTTGACCTTTGGTAACTTTTTGAGGCCTCTGCCCCCATTTCTGATAGTGACAAAAAGGTGTACAAGCCGGTACCGTACAACCCAACGGCTAGAGTAACAAAGCGTGTAAAGGTCACTGATACAGGAACCCAGAAACTTATTCGCAGATGGTGTCTTCGAACGTCTTCATAAGCCTGCAATTGTGCAATCGCCGAAATTGTATGGCTTATCGAAGGTACATAAAACTCATGTACCCCTACGAACAATAGTGAGTCAAATTGTCTCACCAACGTACAAGATGGCTAAGCATGTTGCCGCGATACGAGTACTACAGCCACTCGTGGGAAAGACAATCACCATTTGTGAAAAATACTCGCTATTTCGTCGACTTAGTTAAGAGCATTGAAACCTGATGACATACTGGTGAGTTTTGATGTGGAGGAGCAGTAGCAGATTTCATCTCAGCCGTAGGACGTCCACTACTGGCCTCCCTCATAGATCTCTTAGTAGGTACTGATCATGTATCCATAAAAGATAGACATATGCTGTCGCTGACTTTTTTGTAGAACCTTTAAGAAGAACAATTCTTCAATACATCACTGGACATGGATGATTTACGCAGCGCACGTCATAACAACTCCCAATCGGCATAAAATTTCCTGACAACTTCAACAATCTTCATCATAGTTCAGCAAATGTACACCGAACCTCAATGAATTTTACTACTAAACCTTCCTATATATGTCTGTTCTTGTTAAGTTCAAATAAATGTTTTTTCTACTAACAAGATTTTTTTCAGAATGTGTTTATACTATAGTTCAAAATTAAGAGACATATAGTTTTTATAACTTCAGAACCACATATCTCTTAAGCTATTGGCTCATTAAATAAAGCGTCCTAGAAACCAGTTCACAGTGCGAGTGTTTCTGTATGAGTTTAATCCATATGTTTTTTATAAATAGAAAAAATCTAAATGTTTTCAGATTATAAAATCCTAAAACTTTTTTATTTTTCGGTTTTGGGTCCGCTGTCTATTTTCAAAGTATGACCAGTTTCACTACAAAATTCCTTAACTTAATGATAATACTGCTTTGTTTGCTTCGTAATTAAGATTGATAACATATAAGCATAAATAAATAGAAGAAAATATTTGTTCACTGTTTAAAAACTTACAAGAAACTATTTTGAAGTAAATTCAGAGCCAGATGAGTTGGTTGTAGGAGAACAGCAACAGTAAGCAACAGCAACAAACAAAACAAATTTAATGTTATGCATCAAACAAGATTATAATAAAACTAATTTAGTATAAGTCATGGAAAATTAACAAGACCTGATTTATAGTAGGATATTGTTTTAAAAAAAATATGTTTTAATGTTTCAGTTTAATTTTAAATAGAAGATCACTAAAATGTTAATTGTGATTATTAATTCAATTTTGTACAAAATTTATTTAATTTTAATAATATTTTAATTAGACTAATACTTACAAAAGGATCTCTCAAAGAAACGAAACATTCTGAAGATGGCACCAACAACATGCACTGATGTTACACAATCTTAGGCAGGAAGTCAAGTTAGTCTGAGGCAAGGTGCCCACTGCCATGGTCAGATTAATACTGATCAAACCTGTAGCATCCCTAGACCTGCTCCCCCACTACCCCCTTCAGTTTTCCCACCCAACCCCTCAGTTTCCCCCTACCCCTTCCTGTTTATTATCTGTAAATGTTTGCTACCTTTTTAAAATGTAATTGGTTATGTAGAAGTTGAAATTAGTTTTGATAATTAAAATATTTTAAGTAAACAATAAGTAATTACTTAATTTTATTGTAAAAGTAAGTTGTAAATATTGTGAACTATGACTTTCTATAGGGTTTACGGTCAAATTTTCACAAAATCAATGGTTTTATATGGGTAATTAGCAACTGATTTTCAACAGAACTAAAAGGTATATATGGCCCAATAGTTTTCCCTAAATAAATATATGCAGCATGACTCATCAAAAATTAATTACATGCGCGACTTACCCCCGTAATCATCCAGTATATTTTCTCTGCCAAATAAACTGAGTACTGATGACATACAGCTTATCATACCGGTGAACCAGAGAGTTGGCTTCTTTACCGGCGTCGGCTTCGGCGTTGGCGTTGGTGTGAGAACCAGCACGCCCGCAAGTTCTGTGTCCATGTACGAAACATCCATGATATCTGATTACACGCTCAACTTCACTTCACCACAAACTGAAAGTTCACGGACGACCGCGACCGTGCGTGCGAACAATAGAATGTATCTGAAGATTTCCAATAAGAAAAGTTCCGCGGACCACCCCTCTGACGCAGAACAACCCTTTGACACCCCCACAAACAACCGCAATAGACTGTCTTCTTGATGACGCGCGACCGTAATCCGTATGTGCGTGCGTGCAACTTTTAATTCATAAATAAAAGATAGGAATGAATTAAATCGATCGATAGAACGAAAGCTTTTCGTTCGTTGCTCTGTGAAAAAAAATAACTGTACAACCAGAATATTAAGCCCAATAGAGAGGAAAGGTTGTCTAGTCTTGTATTTTTATTTTATGGCTTTTTGTGTTTGGTTTTACACAATTGCGCCAGTGTCATGTCAAGGTAATTTATAAATTCTTATCTACAACCGATAGAAAAGGTTAGTTGGCAACCCAGTTACTGTCACTTTTTACATGTTTGACAAAAGTAAAAAGTGACAGTATACGAATTGACAAATATCAACTAAAGACAGTGTCAGCTATTTATTGAGTCACACAAAAGCCAAGAAGAAGATAATTACCTGACATAAGCAGAGTTGCAGCAAGTGGCAAGCATCAGCCAATAAATAAAAAAATCGGCCAGGAAGGAAAATAATGGATTTAAAAAGATTAGTCGTCCAAGCTCCATATATAATATAATAAGGGCTTTTCCTTTCAGGTGGACAGTACTGGCTCTTTATAATAATAATTAATGAATTCATTACGTTACTTGACACTGGTAGAAATTGTGTTAGGTTATATCAACTACAAAAAAGCACAAAAGAAAGAAGTAATTGTGGCTACAAAATCGTCACAGATCAAGAAGTTAAGTGTAGTGTTTTAGTGTGCTCTGGATGACGGAAGCGTGGACCACATACTCCTCAACTGTCCAAAACTTCGACGTTCCCTCTATGATATCCTTCCTCCGGACATTCCTCGTCACTTCCTCAAAATGCATACTGTCCGTTACTTTCTGCCCCCTAATTATCCATATTCTATGAATTTTTTTAGATATTAATAATATTAAATTGTAATTTACGACAGTATTTATGATGTTTAATAATACCTTCACATTATAAACACACTAATTACTAATTAGTGTGTTTATAATGTGTAGGTATTATTAAACATCATAAATTTACTATTAATACTTATGATTACTAATATTTGTGATGTATTTGAATATTTATTTGTCTTTGTTTAAGATTAATCATTTACACAACATTTCGGGTGTGTCTCTTTTAGAACACCGACCATATTCTAATTTGATTCTCCGGCGTAATTTATGAAATTATCATTGTACGGACACTGGCAGAATTGTGACCGCTAGTCACAGAAGCCAAAAATAAGAAGAAGAAGATTACGAATTAGGTAAAATAGTAGTCTGTGGGTAAAATTGTACTGAACTTTGGTTTGTGCTAAATGAAATGCAATGGTCAATAAACCTGAGTCTAAAACCGTAGGATAATAGTGTTCTGTGGTCTAAAATATGATGGTGTTAGCCTGTACTGACTAAACCTAATTTATCTGCCTAGATTCTTTACTCGGCTTGAATTTTTTCGAAGATCACCTTACCGACATCCAGGCATTGATCTTACAGACAGGGAGTTCAGGTTGAGGATTCTTTTGTCGTCCTAGTGTTGGAGAGACCAATAGGCGATAAGTCGTTCGCAGTCACGATCGTGATAAAGACGTACGTATACTTTATTAAACTCTCACCATCACTTACGAAATGGACAAGAATATATCGCTGAAGGAAATTTATGAAGGCTATAAGAGATGGGTGATAAGCAACCCGAACCTCGTCACAGACGTCGAGACGGTGGCAACCTGGTCGTCTTATTTCATCGCCGGGAAGATCAATAAATCGCCTGTGGTTTCCGAGCTGGTCTACTCGATATCGAAACTAGTATCTCTATACAACGACCGGTTGATTCGGGAGGCTTACGGCAACGAGGCGCAGTACTACGGGCTGCGTGAACAAATCAAGATATGGCTCACAGTTATACATTACAGTGAGGTATTCCTAGAACTCATGGTAAAGAGCCGCTGGGGTACAAAAGGCAAATGGACAGCTGCTACTATACTACAAATCCTAAAATGCACATCCAGTCTGGTCCTCCTTCACAGATTCAAGGAGGTACCTATATCCCATCCTCCCATCCCTGCACTGCAACGTAGGAAGTTTACCGAAGGGAAAGAAATAGAGGAAGAGGACTCATTCTTCACACTGAAGCGGTCTGGCAGGATAGTTCGCCGTGTAGATGGTTCTCCACCTGTAGCATTCAGAGATTGGCAGCCTGTTAGAGTCAAGGAAGAGCAGAATAGTATGCTTGATGTTAAAGATATACTTTATGCTGAGTCACTGCATATTTTGAAGCCCCTCATTCACTTAGCAGCCATGAGAGTGTTTGGAACTAAAGCATGGAAGCAGTGGGCTGTTGCACTGAGCATAGATGTAGCCTGCATGAGACTGTACAGAAAGCATATGAAGGATATGACACAAGAGCAGCGGCTAGAACTGAGCCGTAGAAAACTGGGCCTTGTATTGTACTTTTTGAGAAGTCCAATGTACAATGGTTATTCTAAGAATGTCATAGAAAACACACTTACTTCTGTGTCCAAGAAGATTCCCATGTTGTCAATCCTCAGTGGTCCAGTTATACAATATTTGAATCATTGGCAGGATATCTACTTTTACATGTGGGCATCGTAAATTTTGCGTTAGATAGGTTGTGGCATAATGTCAGCTATAATTAACATTTTTGTACATTTTATTCCACAACACTACCTACTGTACCTTTATTTGATTGAAAGGATTGTTGGCATTCACGCATTGATCTTTTATGGGAACTGCTCAAATTCACTATCTAAACATTACACACCAATATGTAACTATACATAAACACCAATATTTTTATGTTATTTGATTACATCTATAATTTTAGCCACGCCATCTTACTTCATCACATTATATGGGTTACCTACTAGATTGCGAAACTAGTATTGTGATTTTGATTATGAATGTTATTTGCTTGATTGAAATATTTTATTATGTGGTGGAGTGCACTATGGAAGCTCAATCACACAATCAGATGTTTGATGAATGCTTGTGCGACACAAATGTAATGCAGACAACCATAGTTAAAATGCTCCATTATGCAACCAACTGAAGCTCGACATTGTTAACCACCCAAGGGTGATCCTTGTGCAGCTAACAATTATTAAAATGTATTATCAATTGTTGGTTGACAAACTAAAACTCAATAACTAATTAAAACAATCTTGTTTTGCACTTCTGACTGATTCGGTCATGTGTAAAAAGAGTTTGTATGAAAGTAGTACTGTTATTATGTATGTAAGAAATATAGCAGATTATACAAAGGTTTATTTGCAAGAAATATAGCAGATTATACAAAGGTTTATTTGCACAATATTAAACAATTTTTCTTTTTCATTTACAAACTAAAACTCGACATCACTGCAGTGTAACTCCATGAGGTGGCCGATGTAGGTCTGTGTCTCCCCTGTTGGATCCCCTAGGGGAGAGGTGTACCTATAACTAAAGATTTAATTCTTTAGCCTATAACTGCTTGGGTATTACAGTAACTAAGCGTGATATTATGTCCAATAATCAAATGTGTCTATCATCATTTCAGCAAACGTCCA
Source organism: Pasiphila rectangulata (assembly GCA_963082625.1). NCBI lineage: Eukaryota > Metazoa > Arthropoda > Insecta > Lepidoptera > Geometridae > Pasiphila > Pasiphila rectangulata. The sequence continues at coordinate 19,665,138 of OY720236.1, read as the reverse complement.
CTACTGAACACAGGCCTCCTCCCTCATGAATCTCCATCTCCTCATGAATCTGTTGAGTATGGCAACTACCCCTCATGGGAGGGGTAGTTGCCATACTCAACACGCTTGGCAGGCCTGTTGACGAGCCAGTACGGGATGTTGATACACGGAAAGACGCTCCTGCCCATCTTCCGGAGGTATCCCTTAGCAGGCTCTTAATGCATCCGCGAGCAAGGGGTAACATTCTACAAACGGCACCTCACGGCAGTGTGTCTATATACCAACCAAATTCGATGTAGAATTTTTGTAAACAAACTGTCACACCTAAAATTGAATTGGTTTTTTGACCGAGTTTAATAGTAATTTATATTGAAGCGAGTGGTCACAAATCTACAATAATTGAGAAATATACATAAAACCAACAGAAAGGAAGTTATTTTTAGGGTTAAGTATTGAAGGTTTGTTTATAAACATTCTACCTACTCCATCGAATTTGGCTGTAGGAACATTTATTTCATAATGACCAAATAAAGGTACAGAATCATGTCAAATACACTGTAGCTGACTATAAAACATTCCTTTTTTTACTGACCTATATTTATTTGTTTCTAGCTAGCATAAAACTTCATGGTTCAATTTTTGTGTTATTAAGGTATTATATTACAAACTGTGGTACTTTACCTATCAGAAATGATCTATGACATAGTTAATTTACATTGTATAGCATCAGTTACTTCAGAAGATGTAAACAATTTAAGGACTTTGTATGCTACCTATTGATTGATCTATTTTTTATTTTGTGTGAGTACAGGTGTTGGGTATCATTTTTAACCTGGTTTTGTGATGATAACATAGTATGTGTTAGCGGGTATACACAAGATTCAATATACTTATATTTTTTATTATACCTAGGTATAACTTATTATTTATTCGTTTTTAGGGTTCCGTATTTATCACCCTGAGAGCAGGGATATACCTAACTGGATAAGGAAATTGAATCATGTTATACTTAGGGTAAAAGGTTCTATAGTTTTAGATTCAAACAATAAACATTGTTTCTATCTAAGTATTTCAATAAAAGAACAATATATTACTCTAGTATTTTATTTCCAAAACTACCTACTAATTAGTAATTAGGGCAGAGAAATGCCCAAAATTAGATAAAACCATAATAACTTGAGATATATAAAATACAATGTACCAAATCTTAGCATAGCATAAAACTATCAGATATAAAGCAAATACAAGTTTATTTATTAATAATAGTTAACTGTACCTAACTCATTCTGACAGTTGATAGAAGTATAACAAAACACGATCTTCGAACGGCTGATCAGACCATGGTTACCTTACCAATATAGGTACTTTCAATATCATTAAATTAACACGGTACCAAATTGCAAATCGATCGGACATAAGGAAGTTAGTTAGATCCCCTCATCAACTAGAAGCTGCTGATCTTCAAACGGCTGAACAGATTTTCATGAAACATGGCTAAGAACACTCGGGATGAAATTATCTATGACACAAAAAAAAACTAAACGAAAATTGGTTCATCCGTTTGGGGCTACGATACCACAGACACGTTAAACTTATAACACCCCTCTCTTTGCGTCGTGGGTTAAAAATGATTTCTGATCAGGTAAGGATTAACTCTTAAATTATAGATAGGATATAGTTTTACATCAAAGAAGGGATAACTTATTTAGAATTTTTATAAAACAATGCGATGAATCATGTTTAAATTTTAACTTCCTAACCCTACAATGTATTCGAACAGGTAATTTTATGGCAAGCAGGTGTTTAATCCATCTATACCTACTTCGATTATTACATACCAAGATATTGTTATTAATACTGAACATGCTGCACTTACATTTCCAAACAATTTTATATTGTTTTATTTCTATAGCTTATGGGGAAAGTACAATTAATGGTTTTCGGTATTCAATAGCATTTGTTGCATACTTCAACTTGCTTACTTTTAGAGGCCGTCTCCACGAGCGAGAATCGCGACGAGTCCGCGCTATAGAAATACGTGGCACTCGCAGCGATTCCCTCGCTCGTGGAGACGGCCCCTTAAGGACACTGTTCATTTAACGGTAGTGCTTAATTAGGACAGCCTACACCAAAATTTTCAACTAGTATGATTTTTACTCGACAGGCATTGCCAACTTTATCATTACCTATCACATAAAACAGATGTTCCAAATGTGACAATTCACTGTAGACCGGTGGGTAGAGACCACTCGCAGACAATAGTCCTATTTGCTGATATTTGAACTTGTTGGTTGATAAATAACTATTAATGAATTTATGTTTACTGTGGCGGAAAACTTATAAATAGTTACATAGCTAATATACATATATTTTAGGTACTAATTTCTATGTTAGTGTAGAAACCATGTATGACAGCCAAATATAACTTACTTTAGAACAGATGTACCTATATTGTACACTCTGTTCTGTTTGCTGAAAATTATTTTGTATTTGTAGGAAAACAAAGCTGCTACAGTAGCACTATCAATCTGAAGCCTAACTTTGTGAAGAAATCTCTTATAATCCTAACTACCTCATTATCACAGTCTTAATATTTTTGAGTTCGATAACTTTCTAAAACCATAGGGTAAAATTGCGTGGAAAGCAGTGTGTTTTTTTATACTAAAAAACCGGGCTTTTTGTTAGGTAAGGAAAGCAGTGTGTTTTTTTATACTAAAAAACCGGGCTTTTTGTTAGGTAACTGTTTTCGATAAAGGTATTTATTTTTTTATTGTAAGGTTTATGGCCGCCGCAAAAAAGATACATTTATAAAAATACGTATCTTTACCACTAGACAGGTACTACCCTACCCTAACTTCACACCAATTTAAACAGTGATTACTTCACAAAGACAGAAAAAAGCTGTCATACATAATTAAAATAAATAAAAATAAAATCATTCCTTACTAAATATACCTATAGTATTAAAATATGAGATAAAATTTAAATAATAGATATTAAATTAGAAAAAGTGAAATACAACATTATCTAGGACCTGTTTTTAGGGTTCCGGACCAAAATTGTAAAAAGGAACCCTTATAGAATCACTCTGTATGTCTGTCACAAGTGGATATCTCGAGAACTACTGATGTTAACGATTTGAAATGGTTAAAGATAACATTTTTTCACTAATATACGTGTAGCATATATGAAAATGCTAAAAAATATTCTTATTATGATTGCAAGGATAGGGATCTCAAAATGTTTAAGTTTAGTTACTAGGTTGTGTAGGGTATCATATGAATGTTATTCATTTGCACATTAATAAACAGTTTTTAGTTTTCCTTTATAGCTGTATTAACAAAAATGTTGAAAAAACGACCGTTCCCCCCTTTATCTCCGAAGTTTCCAGAGATAAACCCGTGAAACTTTTACAGCTTATAGAAGTGTATGTAAACTTTATAGGAAAATTATAGCGAACTCTCTAATTTGCATAGTTTTTTTAGAAAAGGGGGGGTTTTAATTATTATTTATTTATTTTTAAAAATGTTTGTGAAGTTACTAGGTTGTGTGGGGTATCATATGAAAGGTATTCATTTGCACATTAATAAACAGTTTTTATTTTTCCTATAAGCCGTATCGTTTCCGATTTATTTACAAAAATGTTGAAAAAACTACCGTTCCCTTCCCTTATCTCCGAAAATTGCGGAGATAAATAGGTAATAGAAGTATACGTAAATTTTTTGGAAAAATTACAGCGAACTCTCTAATTTGCTTTGTTTTTTAGACAAGGGGGAAGGGGGTTTTAGAAAAAAAATGTGGAGTTACCAGTTTGTGGGGTATCATATGAAAGGTATACATTTGCACATTAATAAACAGTTTTTAGTTTTGCTTTAAGCCGTAGAGTTTTCGACTTATTTACAAAAACGTTGAAAAAAGAGTTCCCCCCACTTATCTCCGAAGTTTGCGGAGATAAACCTCTGAAACTTATATTGCTATTAGAAGTGTATGTAAAGATTAAGTACGGGAAAATTATAACGAACTCTCTAATTAGCATACTTTTTTAAAAATCATCGAAGGTGTAAAAATCTACATAAGTTCCGCTATCAGACAAGAGATGGCGCTGTCAAGGTTCTCCAACAAATATAAACCGCCTTTATCATATATTATATAGTATGATGGCACGGAACCCTCGGTGCGCGAGTCCGACTCGCTCTAGTCCGGTTTTATTTCATAATATGGTTAGTACTTACCTACATGCAAAGAAGTTGAGTAAGTGCAAGGTGAAATTTAAATTTAGTTACAATTACAAAAGTTTGCAGGCCAAAGAATCATAATGTCCAAAGATAATCGTGATCCACTGTAGTGAAAAGACAGAGCGTGTTAATGACGTTAAACAGGCTCTGTCGTTAGAAAGAGGTAGACTTAGTTTTTCTTTAGAGACCATCCATAAGTAACGTTGTGGGGGGCAGGAAGGACGTCGACAAAGAGTGTCATATCGTGACGTCATATTTCAAAAAATAATTTACCTATATGGAAATAAATTTAATTTCGGAACTTTTAGACGTGGAATGCACTGATGAGGAAATTAACACCAATGAAAAGTCTCACAATTGTGACCAGCAGTGACAAGGAGCACTTGCTACAACTCTACCAGTGTCAGTTACATAGGCATAGCTGAAATTTGTACATTTTTATTGACAAAAGGCAAGCGTTTGGCCACCGTCTAACAAGTAACGATGTGGCTTTAGATGGAGCGCGCTTGCCTAAAAGAAACTGTGCACTCTGGCCTTGAAGACATAGCAAGAGGAGAGCTACATTACAGTAGCTACACTCACGCCCTACGAGTATGTGCCACAGCGGATCTCATAGGTGGTCCATCATGGGTGATTTACACAGGAAAAGTCACCACTAAATAGCGAAAAGTATGAACTAAACGATTCTACATTTGTGGAAGACTATTATAATTTTGTTGTCGCTTGTCTTAAATTAAATTATAATACTAATGTATACGTCTTAACATTATTCGTTCAAAAGGGGCGGAACAGGTCCTAAATAACATTTAAAATAACACTTTCTAGAGTTTTATCGCACTGTTCTAAAATAAAAATTCATAGTCTCAGTTTTTGTGTTGTTAAATAAAAAAAAAGTTTAAGGGCAAGCGGTTAAAACTCTTGAATTTAAAAGCTTAATCTTAATGTGTGTTTCAGTAATTTTCTAACTAACAGAATTTCTTCAACCAAACAATGCCGTGTGTATTACAAATAAAATGGTCGCACACCTGAAGGCTAGAGGAGTGCAAGCTATACACAATGTGGTCAAGGCATGCCAATTTTATAAAAAATTGTTTATTAAAAAAAAATGTCTTAGAAAGGTATTAGATGACATACACTTCAATGCATTAAATGAATTTGACCGCAGCTGTGTCTTCTTCTTTGGAATATAAGCCACGTATTGCTAAGTGCTTAAGCAGCGAGATGCGTACCTAATATAGCTGATGTTAATAACACAATCTTATTCGTATATAAATGTTTATCTCCTTGCGCGCACACAATTGTAAAAGTGCATAAAAGCAATATAGAAATCTTTGTAAATAAATCTTTCGCCTAGCTCTTTCGACGTGTAAATAATATAGGCTAAATAATTTCGACTTCGTCCATCAATAATATAAACATTAACTTTAAAAATACATTCAAACGTTGGTATGCTTAAATACCACAATTCGAAAGTTAATTCCTTGTAGATAATGATATCTTCTTACCTAATAAGCAATATGACAGCGAAAGGTATTTTTTTAACAAATCTGCCATGTACCTACTAATGTGTTTCAATCAGTGAATTCCCCCCTCCAGATACTATTAATAATAATAAACAAATAAGTAAAATGCTGCATTTCTTATTAATGAACGTAAGGCACGTAACAAAACACTTTTAATTATCATTAATTAATACATTAATAATACGAAACATAATATAATATATTCGTGAATTTATATAATAAATTATATTATAATAGACAAACACCAATTAGTCCAAAACTAAGCAAAAACTTGTGCTATGGACACCAGATGTCTTATACATAATTATTTACTATTTTGGTCAACCTAACTTACACTGTGTAGATAAACATAGTACTATACCATTTTAACACACAAAAACAGAACAAGGAGGTTCTCAAGTCGACGCGTTTGTAATTATACTACTGATTTAAAATAAAAAATAAGGAGAAGCATCTCGTGAAAATGGTCCTAAACATATTAGGACCATAGAATTCATACCTTTGCTGCCCCTTGAACCCGAAGATATCAACTCTACCGCCTATAACAAATGTCCTTGAACTCAGTACCCTGTTATACAGTTAAAATATATAAGTATCACCTTAAGATAATCATGATTAAATGAATGAAAACGTTTGAAGAGCAAAATGCACCACTCATATTATATAGTTTTAGAACAGCCAAGAGTCCGCCCGTAGTTTGTTTAAAGAAAATGAATAAAAGAACGTGGGTAGTGAGATTAAGGATGCCTTTTCACCAAATAATTGCGTGAAGTCACAAGCGATGTGGATAAAACAATCATAATAAATGTAGCTTATGTGAACCGTGGCACCGCATACAGCTTGTTGAAAAGGCATATTGAAACCACAACGGACCAGATATGCAAAGATTATCAAATTGTTCCAACGCGACCTTTGGATCGTTTACTAGTTCTTATTGTAGTTTTACCTGCGTATGTGCCCCACCCCTTTCCACTTCGATCCGCAAGCTTCGAAGAACAGTTTTGAAAAACGTTACAGTCAGGCGAAAAACTTAACAAATAACTGTTGGCCTATAACACTTAAAGCTATATTATATATGTATATACATACATATATACATACATATATACATATGTATATACCGCTGTGAATGCAACACAACATAGAAAAGTAGCATGCACAGCGGTATTTTGGATGTCTACTGTTGGCTGCCATCTTGTCGCAAAGACTGTGATATAAACGGGCACATAGATTACAAATAAATTTCAAATAAATGATGAAACAAAACTCATTAGAAACAATTAGGTCCAGTATAACAAATTAAATCCTAACGAAAAAATATATAAAAAGCCACATACATAATTTAATATACTGATATGTGAAAATATAGATAAAAATAAACTAAATTTGAACAAATACGTAAATAAAATTAATATTAGCTAAATATGTTTATGAAATTTAAAAAAAAATATATATTGCTGGGTATTTCACACAGCATTATCTAGGCCCCAAAGAAGGCAGAGCTAGTGTTATGGTTGATAGAATACTTAAATGCATTTTTTTTAAATAAAGGGTGGCCCATTTAGATCGGTCAGTATGGGAAAGTCTGAAACTAAAATACATACGAAGATCTCTTAGGAACCATGTCAACGGCTTTAGCAACAAGATAAACTGCATTCATGCATTTCAAAGAAACTTGTTCTCAGCTCGGGAATGGAACCGGGACGTTTTGAAAAATATATTTCTATTTAGAAATCAATTGTCTTAGGTAGTAAATGTTGAATGAAACATGGTGACTAAAATGAATAGTTTTCAGATCCTTTAATTTATTTTAGTAAGTTTTTGAAAGTTTTGTCTGTATGATCAGACAAAGAATGCAGTTTTTCTTGTTACCAAAATGACATAGTTCCTAAGAAGAGATCCTTGTATGTCTTATAGTTTCAGACTTTCCCGACCAATCTAAATGGTTTACCCTGTATACTTACTGAACATATGTACATAAACATAAACTTAATAACAATGAAGAAAATAATATACATGCATAATTATTACATATAAAGGAAAAATAATAATAATATATACAACTCATATTCCCTAAATCAAAAACGATAGAATAAAAAAAAACATGTGAATTCTTGAATGTAAAATAATTATAAAAACGATTATAATAAACAAAATAAATTTAAAAATATAACTATAATTATAAATATAAAAGTATAGAAAAAAATAAACCAAATTTAAACAAATTTAATAATTCTTCTCCCCTCTTTATGACAGTCTTCCTTGACAAACCACCCTACCGACGCTCGAACGTCTTTCCAAAACGGATTGCAATACTCAAAACAGTCCAACAGCATCACGATCGGTTTTAGACTTCCGCGTGATAACTAATTACTCGTAAAACAGTCACATTCCTCGTACTTATGGCCTCTATATAAACTTTGAAAAAACTAACATCCTTATAACTATGTCCATGACGACAAACGCTCGCCATGGTTGGTGAAAAAAAGGTGACAATTTTAATTCAACCGCAAACATCCCACAAAGCAGCAATTCTGCGCACGCCCAACCCATGACTGATTGGTCGAATACTTTTTTGCGCAGTATGCTCACTACGTCGAATAAAAGCCGCTGAATGACGGGGGCCCAAACCAGTAGCGAGTTTTGAACAAGTCACACGCACACGCCAAATTAACTAAGGATGCCCGCAAAGCAAAACCAACTTAGTCTCCCTGGTTTATTCAAAAACACGGGCAAGACAGGGCTGGTTTTGCCCTCGTCGCATAAGATATATAGCATCACCGTAAACAGTGACACAAATTCAGGTAATGGTTAAAATTAAGCAAAAATAAATACAAATAAACCTCCCGCGCACGTCATTCGTCAAGTAGTGTATGGCACAGGCTGATCGCCCAGACCTTGGACGATGTGGACTAATAACTGCCACAGATGGTAAACAAAAACGCGAGCCTCTATTCGTTCAACACCGCAACTCGTCTGTAGAGCCCTTGAAGCCAAATGACAAGACATAATAAAAAAATACTTGTCAAAGGATGTTCAGAAACGAAACACTGTGAAATAAAACTGAAGAGAAACAAGATTAAGAAAATAAACTGATATCACGTTATGTTACGGGTGTTCTTTGTGATATGAGTCATAGATGTTCATGACTTAATAGTCGCAGATGTTCTTGACTAATAGTGCTGTCAAGAATGTTATGACCATTTCATCCACTGCGCTCTGGTTGTCAAGAAGACCCACAGATGATACCGTCCCCAACGCCACTCCCGTACTCCTAAACTCATGAATTTTAGTCATAGATGTTCATGACATGAAAGGTCGAGAATGTTATGACCATTTCATCCACTGCGGTCTCTGGTTGTCAAGAAGACCCATGGATGATACCGTCCCCAACGCCACTCCCGTACTCCTAAACTCATGAATTTTAGTCATAGATGTTCATGACATGAAAGGTCGAGAATGTTATGACCATTTCATCCACTGCGGTCTCTGGTCGTCAAGAAGACCCGTGAATGATACCGTCCCCAACGCCACTCCCGTACTCCTAAACTCATGAATTCTAGTCATAGATGTTCATGACATGAAAGGTCGAGAATGTTATGACCATTTCATCCACTGCGGTCTCTGGTCGTCAAGAAGACCCTTGATGATGCCGTCCCCAACGCCACTCCCGTACTCCGAAATTCATGAATTTTAGTCATAGATGTTCATGACATGAAAGGTCGAGAATGTTATGACCATTTCATCCACTGCGGTCTCTGGTCGTCAAGAAGACCCTTGATGATGCCGTCCCCAACGCCACTCCCGTACTCCTAAACTCATGAATTCTAGTCATAGATGTTCATGACATGAAAGGTCGAGAATGTTATGACCATTTCATCCACTGCGGTCTCTGGTCGTCAAGAAGACCCTTGATGATGCCGTCCCCAACGCCACTCCCGTACTCCGAAATTCATGAATTTTAGTCATAGATGTTCATGACATGAAAGGTCGAGAATGTTATGACCATTTCATCCACTGCGGTCTCTGGTCGTCAAGAAGACCCTTGATGATGCCGTCACCAACGCCACTCCCGTACTCCTAAACTCATGAATTCTAGTCATAGATGTTTATGACATGAAAGGTCGAGAATGTTATGACCATTTCATCCACTGCGGTCTCTGGTCGTCAAGAAGACCCGTGGATGATGCCTTCCCCAACACCACACCCGTACTCCGAAATTCATGAATTTTTCAGGACATAAAAAGTCAAGGATGGTTTGAACATTAACGAAATCATAAATTTATAGTCATAGATGTTCATCACAAAAAATGTCTAAGATGCTATCAACATTTCATCCACTACGGTCCCCGGATGTAATGAAGGTCCATTGGATGATATCGCCCCAACGCCACTCCCGTACTACGGAATTCGTTAATGTATGTATAGTCATACTCATAGATGTTCATGGCATAAAATGTCAGTGATTGGGTTATGCCAAAATAACATACAAACAGATGTACTTTGTTCAACTGTGGCGGATTTCTTAACATTAAAATAACAACTAAATGCTTCGTATCACATCATTTGGAATGATTTGGAATTTTGAAGTGATTTGGATTCGAAACTAAGGTAAAACTGTTATAAATTAAGTCATAATCGTATCAAAACATTGCACATCTATGATTGCATTTTAGATTAAAATCTAATAATAAAATAAAACGTACCTGAAAATGACTGATCCTTTAAACATAAGCTCAAGTAACAAGGTATATAGTAAACATTATCAGCTTTCAAAACGAGTAAGGACATAAGATTAATCGCCATGGACAACTTTATTATAATTCTACAGCTAATTCTAACCTAATTTCGTTTGCGGCTTCGCCTTGGTAGAACACTTGATCTTCGATCATTCTGAAAGGAAAGACAAATTTTAGTTAAAACCTTATTAATTTTTTAGGGTTCCATAACTCGAAAAGAAAAAACGGAACCCTTATAGGATCACTTTGTTGTCCGTCCGTCTGTCTGTCAAGACCCTTTTTCTCAGGACCGCGTGGAGGTATCAAGCTGGAATTTATATCGAATATTCAGGTCTACTGTCCCTTGGAGCTGTGAAAAAATCAAACTTCTAAGCCAACGCAATCAAAATATACAGCCGTTTATGTCGCAAATTTTCGACACTCGCAAGGGAATCAAAACCTACAGGGTACTTCCCGTGAACTCAGAATCTTGAAATTTGGTACGAGCAACGTCTTATAGCACAGATAAAGGAAAAAAAAATGCGAATACCGTAAATTTGAACATCATTAATAAAAATATTTTTAATAATTTTGAACTTGCTACTACCCCTTTCCTCATGAACGCGGAGAGGTATTAAGTTGAAATTCATATCAAATACTCAGGTCTTATATACCTACAGGTTTGTACGGAACCCTCGGTGCGCGAGTCCGACTCGCAATTGGCCGGTTTTTTTTTCATTATTATTATATTATAAAAACCTCCGTAGGGAAACGTCACGTGACAGAAGAAAGTGACGTTCTCTTATGGCTTATAGTAATATCATAAAACAGAAGGTTTCTTATCTTCTAACTAAAGCAATTACAATTACCACGACCAATCCCATCCAATAGAGCAAAAAGCTACATAGAACAGTCAATTTACAAAATAAAAACATAACACATTTAAATTGAATAAAGCACATAATTGAATACGTTTCAGAAACTTCTTTCCGAGTGAGAGAAAGAAGTGAAATCCTTCACTTCTGTTCATTGTTACAATTGTAGGTGCTTAACAGAATTCCGTGCAAACCGTCGATGGTTGTTGATGATGATGTTCGCTAGCCGATTTCGGCCATGGCGACTGAGCATTCAGATAAGAAGTCTCATAGGAGGGTTTTGGTTTTCTACCCTTTCATGAGCTCTAAGTTGACTAGTGAGTGTCAACCATGTGCTCTAAGGTGATTTGTGACTTGTTTGCCGTGGGGTGCCGGCTGCTGAATGTTACCCCTCCTCTCATGCCCGTGGGTGCAGTAAGAGCCTGCTAAGGGATCTGTTACGGGGTGGGTCAGGAGATAGTTTTTAAAAAAAGATTTATTTACGGCTAGAAATAGAATTTATTGGAAAATGGCAAAAACAGTGAAACAGTGTGACTTCGACAAAGACCAATCCCGAACTGACTAACAGATCGCGTTACTTCCCACAGGTGTGCAACTCGTGCATCGCAAGTATCTGGAATGCTTGCGATGCACTTTCATTATTTTGCATTTGGTGGGAAATAACATCGTAACATCCCCCCCCTTAAGATTTATCATCACAGAGGAGGTGATGAGAAATAGAAGACAGCAATGGTATAATAGGTACAGCTGGATTGAGTCTTTGTTTTTGGTCTAAAACAGATATAGTATAACAACGACTTAGTACAATGAATTAGAACAAGGATTTACAAGACTTATGATTTAACACATTTTCTTTTAACTAAACTAATTCTTAACTATTCTTAACTACCTTAAACGGTATTGATTTTATCTATAAAAGACCTAGAAATTACAAGATTTTTCTTCGACCTGGGAAGTTCAATGTCGCTATCTGAATCGCGAACGTATACAGATGTCTTTTGACGAGAGTCGACATTCTTAGTATTACATTGGTTGTATATATTAATACAACAACCTGAAGGGTTGCTTTTACACAACCGTTTACGATTCTTAAACAATAAGAACATTAAAACAAATAACATAAAAACATAGCCACCAGATAAATACTGTACTCCGTATTTATGAAAGTGCGAAGGGCTTTCAATCTCATTGAGTTCTTTTTCAAATGAGTCCAAATAAACACTAGCATGAATCAGAGAATCTAAATTATTAACATTACTTAGTTGAGATAAACGTAAACTAGATAGAGTCTTATTTTTAACAACCTTTTCACAACAATCATCTTGAACAAGGTTAAAATTAGAAATATTTGTAGAAATGTTCGTCATCACAATCTGCGTAGGAGTAAATTGTAAAGTTTTGTAAAACGCCTTACATTGTCTTGGTAAAGATAGGAAACCCGTGCCAAAAAGTACTTCGTTATAGCTCACTGGATCATTCTCACATGTAATATGGCATTGTCCGGGTTCCGATTGCACATACACCCAACGATTTCCACTGATCTTATGAATAACGTCCACATCACCTTTGAACACTTTTACGTCGCACGATTTTGGTAGTTTCGTAACTACCTCGGTTAGCAGAGTAGTTTCACAAACAGAGTTTGCTACGACCGAGAGAATGCTTACGCCACTGAGTTCACATACGTAACACTTATCTTCTATAAGTTTGCAGTTATGGATAGAGTCTAGTAGCGAATAGAACATGCGATCAGCTGTTATTGTCACATACGATTTATTAGGTACGATTAATGCATATGTATCAGGTTTCGTAATATCATAAGGAACAGGGAGCGGCAAGACGTGGAACAGGTGATACGTCTGCGATAACACAAGCGGGATTCTTACTACAATAATAATCTTATCTTTATAATAATAACAAAACAACTTCGAAACATCGATCAACTTATGAACACTGTGAGGTGATAAAGCTATAGGAAACTCACTATGCTTAGGCATGTTATTTTTATGTTGATCAAGCTCAGCATATAACTGTTGAGGACTTAGTACACTCGGATGCAAAACACTTAACTTGCTAAATAGAATTGCATTATTAATGTCTTCTATATCGAATGACAATGAGACGATAATAGTATTTAATGAACTTAGTATTAAACTTAACTGAGACTTAATTTCTAACTTATCATTACTATTTGCCAGTTGGTCAAATGCTTTATTTATTATTTCTAAATTCTGGTTTAGACGTCTTTCATTTTCATTCAATTTTGAAATAGAAGTATTAAAAGTAGATATAGTAGACTTTATGACATGAATATTATCTCTCATAAGATGGGCTAACCTTTTTTCGTCCGACTGTACTTGTTCGATTGCTTCAGAATATTTAATAGCATCATCATTATCTAAAGTACCAAAAATTGTTTTAAGTAAAGATCCACCAGCGTCGATAAGTCCACGTTTTGTCCTTTTATGTTGATTTTCTTCTAATAAATAGGATATAGCAGAGAACTTTTTAATATTATTAGCGTGTTGATTTTGTAAAGACAATATGGAGTTTGAACAATCAGATTGTATTTTAGACGAAATTGAACTTTGACACAGAGACATAAGTTTTATTATGAGATCTTCTACATAAGTAAGGTGAGGTTGGACCTTATGAACATCGACATAAGTTATTACATCCCAATAGTCATTCATTAGTGAACTTAACATCAAGAAGCTGGTCAAAATAAAGTCCAGGACTTTGAACTATGGTCGTCGTGAAGGATTGGCTCGAAGCGACCGGGATTATGATTTTCCTGAAACGATAGAGAATTACGATGAGGAGCGATTGGCGGCCGGCTTGATTTCGTCGTAATGATGACGTACGTGACGTCGGTTGATTAACACCGTTACTGTGTGATTACCTTGCATCTTAATTATCTTATAAGGACCTTTCCATACTGGGGACAGGGCTTTGTTTTGTTTGTGGTGGTACCGAACATACACCATATCTCCAACATTATAAGTTATAGGTTTAGTATGGCGATCATAGTAGTTTTTAGACCGTTCTTTAGAGGCCTGGATGTTCTGTGAAGCTTTTTGCCTACTATAATAGAGACGATGATTAAGTGCTCTTATGTAGTCGGTATAAGTACCACTTTCTAGGACATCGATCGATTTAGGAATGTAAGGTTTAAAACCGAATAAGAGTTCGAAAGGAGTAAAACCTGTGGTTGAATGGACATTAGTGTTATATGACAGCATGGCTGTGTTTATATATAGATCCCATGTATTTTGGTTCTCTGATATAAATGACCTAAGGTATTCTTTAAGTGTCGAATGGCTTCTTTCTAAGGCACCGCACGTTTGGGGATGGTAGGGAGATGCGAATATGTGTTTGATGCCAAAAAGTTTTGCTAATTGTTTGAACATATCTGAACAGAAGTTTGTACCTTGGTCGGTGACTATCATACGAGGAATGCCTACATGAGAAATGAAATGAACGAGTCGTTGTGCAGTTTCTTGAGCTGAACAAGACTGCATGGGATAGGCTTGAGAATACTTCGTGAGATCATCTTGTAGAGTTAGAATAAATTTGTCTTGATTGACTCTCGTTTCGGGAAGAGGCCCCACTATATCAAGATAAACCTTTTCCATAGGTCGAGTAGCAGTAGAAGTGATGATCATCGGGGCTTTATTCGTCCCCCTTAGAGGCTTATTGATTTGGCAGGACTTGCAACTTTTTACGTAACTTTCTATATCAGAGCGCATATTTTTCCACCAGTACTGTGTTTTTATTCTTTCTAACATTCTAGCGATACCAGGATGACCAGCTGAAGGTGAGTCATGATTGTCTTTCAGTATCTGTTTCACTTCGTCTGGTGTTGGAAAATAGATGTTATTATGATATATATGCACTTTTATGTTTGAGTCATGAAATAGAAAAGTAATTATGTTATAGATCTTAGTGAAGTTTAACTTGTTAAACGGATTAGAAAAGTCGGAAATTGCAACCTCTTTCTCCTCAGGGTACCAGAATTTTACCATGTCTCTATAATCGCGAAGCATAGAAAAAATGTCTTTATAAGATATTTCATCGTAATGATGCACTGTGATAAACAAGTGTGAAAATATATGCTTATCGTTAGATGTATTTAACACAGTGCCAAGTTCACGCTCTTTATCTCGAATGCATGGTTTATCCGTTGACGATTCTACAATTTCTGAGCAATACGGAGTGGCGTCATCTAGATCGATTGATGAGGGATAAGCTATTAACTTACACTTTGCCTTTAATAATGAGTCATTGTGTTCTTCAATAACAGCGTTATAGGAACGAGGGGAACTACGGCTAAGCTGTAGATACCTTTCGTATGTTTCAGAGCAAGAGGGTGATTGGGGGTTTATCATCTGTGGTGAAGAGTTCTGTGGAGATCTTTGAGGAAGCGGTGGTGATGGCGGCAGTGATGGAAAGCTGAGCGGCGAAGACGGAAGACCCAGTGGAGTAAACGGAGGGTTTATCGGCGGAGATGGTATATTCATTGGTGAAAATGGAAAATCTGGCGGTGAAGACGGATTCTGTGTTGCATCGTGAGATTGCAAAGGATTTTGAAGATCATCGTCGATTGCTAAAATTGGATTTCGAGAGAGAGAATCAGCGTTACTGTTCATTTTACCTACTTTATGTTTAATTTCATAATCGAATTCTTCCAGCTTAAGGCGCCAACGAACTAACTTAGAACCCGGATCCTTACAGTTAAATAACCATTGAAGAGGCTTATGATCCGAAAGAATAAGGAATTTATGTCCAAAAAGATAGGGACGAAATACTTTAGTACCAAATATAATAGCTAAACACTCTTTTTCGGTGGTAGAATAGTTACCTTCGGCTTTATTTAGAGTTCGAGAAGCGAACGAGATAGGTAAGTCTTTCCCAACTTCCCCTTGAGATAGAATGGCTGATATAGCATAATTCGAAGCGTCAGTGGTAAGCAAAAATGGCTTACTGAAATCAGGGAATTGTAGTATAGGAGCTGTGGTTATCTTTTCTTTTAAGAGATCGAACGATTTTTGTTGTTCCGGGGTCCATACAAACGTTACATCCTTTTTAAGAAGGCTAGTTAAGGGTTTAGAAATATGTGAAAAATTCTCAATAAATCGACGATAATAGCCGACTAACCCAAGGAAGGATTTGATGTCTTTAGGGGTTCTTGGAGTTGGGAATTTTGATACACACGATATCTTAGATGGATCGGGTTTGACCCCTGCGCCTGAGATTATGTGGCCTAGATATTGTACTTCTTTTCTTAGGAACTCACTCTTATCGGGCTGTAATTTGAGATTATGCTCGCGCAGCCTTTTAAAGACAAGTTCAAGGCTCTCTAGATGTTGATTTAATTGAGAGCTGTGTATTATGATGTCATCCATGTAAGTATAACAGTGAAGGCCTTGCAAACCTGTAAGGACTATGTTCATCAACCTCTGGAATGTGGAAGGCGCATTGCGTAGACCAAATGGCATTCTGCAGAATTCCCAGTGCCCAGAAGGTACTGAAAAAGCAGTCTTCTCACTATCTTTAACACACACCTGATGGAAACTGGAAGCGAGGTCTAACGTAGTAAAATATTTACTATGACCTAATTGATCTAGAATTTCGTTTATATTTGGAATAGGATAAGCGTCACCAATCGTTATCTCATTTAACTTTCGATAATCTATTACGATTCTCCACTTAACTTTACCTGAAGCGTCTGGTTTTTTGGGAACGACCCATATTGGTGCGGACCAAGGAGAAATTGAAGGACGTATAATTTTTTGATTTAGCATATCTTGAATTTGTCGGTTTACTTCGTCTTTATGGCATTCAGGGAAACGGTAACTTTTTACGTTAATGGGAGTGTCCGTTTTAGTACGGATTTCATGACGGATCGAGTTAGTACACGTCAACCGATCACCATCGAGGAAAAATATGTCAGAATATCTAGAACACAAGTTTTGTAACAGTGTTTTTTCTTCCTGATTCATATGGGAGCATCTTATTGCTTTTTTGAGTGTGGAATCACGATCTGACTCTATTGTGCTCATAACACATGGGATTTCAGAAGGATCGGAAGAAAGATTTTCATTATCCAACCCCGGATCGGGTTTGGTTTCGAGGATTTGTAAAGCTGGCTCAATGGTTAATGCTAGGTTATTTATTTGGACCTCCTTCTCAGAGGTATTGAGAACAGAGGTTAAAACTCTGTTATTGGAATTGACGCGTACGAGGCATTTCGCAAAATAAATATCAGGATACTGTGGCAGGGTATTGCTAAGAACTAACCCTTCTTTTATTTCAGGATTTGTAACAAAACATTCAATAAACATTTCACTCCGAGCAGGGACAGTGTATGAAGGCCTGGTCATAATCATGTCAAAAAATCTATTTGGATCGTCTGATATTTCTAATTTTGATTTAGAATAAAGTACATTGACTTTGTACGCTTTCATAAAGCTAGTGCCGATTATACCATCATAGGGAAGATTAATATCTTTTCCTACGACGTGGAAATAGAATGGTAAGGTATCATTTTCTCTGATATTAATTGATAATATAAATTTTCCTTTTGTTTTGGCATAGGAATCGACGTCGTTAATTCCCTTGAATTTAATAATATGGTTTTCTAGTTCTGGCTTAGGCGAGAGGCTCGATTCCTTTATCAAGCAGATAGAACTACCAGAATCTATCAAAAGACGAAGCGGAGTTTTTGAATGTGACGTAGAAACCTTTATATAAGGTAAAGATACTTTTTCATCGCAAATATCATATATTATTGTTTCTTCATAAGGACTTGTATTTTTATTGTTTTTCACAGTGTTTTTTATATTTTCAGATGCAGTGATATGAGGATGGACAGCAGAGTTATAAGACGCGTTGGTTTTACCGGCAACCCGGGAAACTGCGGAGCTGCGTATACGAGGTTTAGAACATGACTCAGAGGACTTGGAACTCGACTTGGAATACGACTCAGAGGGCTTACAACTAGACTTAGGACACGACTCAGAGGACTTGGAACTCGACTTGGAATACGACTCAGAGGGCTTGCAACTAGACTTAGAACACGACTCAGAGGACTTGGAAATCGACTTGGAATACGACTCAGAGGACTTATGACTATTAGGATTGGAAAAAGATTTTTTTTTTGTGCCTATGACGTCCCTATCGGATACACGTTGGCACGAAGTCGTGATCCGATTTTTTAGTTTAAATCTTCCTGATCCTCGCCGTTAGTTAATGGCCGGGGTACAGGGGAACGAGGCGGTGACTCGACCTGCGGTTCAGTAAAATGTACTCCCTTACGGGAATTGTTTATGCGTCTTTTTATACACTGGCTTATGTCATGTCCTATATTTTTGCAGTACCTGCAGACGACAGGTTGGCCAGATTGTTGTGGCCGATCCTCTGCCGTTTGATGTTGTGATGTGGACTGCGTTGGTGTTCGGCTGGTTGCCCTAGCATACGAGTAACACTGACCTTCTGAATGCCCTTGTTTTCCACAACGTCTGCAAGGCGGACGGTTTATTTTAGTTTCCGGCTTCGCAATAAAGTTATTAATTTTCTCTTCGCTTAAGGCGATATTGATTGCGGCATTTAGGGTTTTAATTTCTCTTGACCGGACCAATGAGCCCAGTCGCGGGTGGAGCCCTATGACAAATGTGTGTAGAGCTAGATCCTCTGTCATCGCAACTCTACCTGGTAAATCCCTTTTTAGGGTATCTGATGAGTGGATTTCAGATAAAAGAGCTGCGACACAGCTCTCTATTTTGAGTGCAAACTGTGAGACGGTCTCGTTTGCTTGCTGCCTACATGACTGCAGATCTAATAAAAGGTGGTTGTAATGTTTCCTTTCACCAAAATTCTGTTTTAAAAATTCTTTAAGCTCCTCAAAAGTGTCATAAACTCTGTTTGAACATGCAGTTTGCGCCTTGCCTTCTAGTTTAGAAATTATAAATTTCAATAAGAGGTCTTTTTGATTTCGGGACGCAAGGCCTAACGCGTTTTGACAGTTTGTTAGAAAAGCGGTCAAAGTGTCCCTTTCTCCCTTATATGTTTTTATAAAATCACACAATACTTTAATTGGAAATTGTTCTGATGGACCAGGGTCGGTGGACTTATCTGACTTTATAGACATATTGAATACTTATAATATCTACAGTTACAGTCTCTAATAATACATAAAGTTAAAATAACTAGCTTAAAATATAGTAAGGAAACACGAAATTGAATTACGAAACAGAGGAAACAGTGACAATAACAGGTAATATAATGTTCTACTCACAGTAAAACTGCAACTCGAACGAGGATCATGGTGAATCCAGAAACAGTGCACATACACTTTTCACTTTCTTCAACGAAGGATGTTGCAAATCGTAGTATACACCGGGTGACGCACGGTATGTGCGACGGGAGAGGCGCACGGGAGTGCAGCGGAGGCGTCCTTATCAGGAAATGCAGGGTCGGCGGTGGCCTTATCAGGCTCTCAGGAATGGCGGCGGAGCTCGGAATCGGTGATAAGTATCGGGCGATACTTCTCTCAGCAAAGCCAGCAGCTAGGCGGGCCGGATCAGAGACACAGTAGTTCCGTCCAGGAACACAAAAACTCAGGATAACGTCACTATTTGACCTTTCACAGACTTGTTTGACCCGTATGGGATATTCAGCTTGACGTTTATAGCCAAAAATCCCACTTCTGACACCACTGTTACGGGGTGGGTCAGGAGATAGTTTTTAAAAAAAGATTTATTTACGGCTAGAAATAGAATTTATTGGAAAATGGCAAAAACAGTGAAACAGTGTGACTTCGACAAAGACCAATCCCGAACTGACTAACAGATCGCGTTACTTCCCACAGGTGTGCAACTCGTGCATCGCAAGTATCTGGAATGCTTGCGATGCACTTTCATTATTTTGCATTTGGTGGGAAATAACATCGTAACAGATCCCTCCGGAAGATGAGCAGCAGTATCTTTCAGTGTGTAAACATACCGCACTCGCCAACCCGCCTGCCAAGCGTGCTGAGTATGGCAACTAACAACATGGAGATCTATGAGGCCTGTGTTCAGTAGTGGACGTTTTACGGCTGAAATGATGAAGGTGACTTGTGTACCCAATCTTATAAGAGAAGGTGCGAGAGCACTTCGGGCACGTAAATACCCCGCTGACAAAGTTGTAACGGATGTGAGCTGGCGCACGGGCCTTCAGCTCGATGGTTAGTTAGCGCAGACACGTACCAGGTCACGCTAGTTGTTCAGCCAGTCCCAGGAATCCTCCTGCTTGTTGAGGCGGATGTCCTTCACGTCGGGCGGCGGGCTCGCGACGCCGGCGCGGGACAGGTCGCGCGTGTCCAGGTTGCGAGTGGTGACAGACTCCTGCCACGGCTGGGTCTGCTCGTTCCTGAAACGCAAACACCATATGTGAGTTCTCCTGTTTTAGTTAATCAATGATTTTTAGATTTGGATACTCAAAGTACTAAAGAGGCCCGATTAGTAATTCTTTCATAGGTGTCATTCCTTAAAAAGAGGAGTAATTTTTTGATTTAAAACATCTTTTGCGGGGGGAAAACCGATCGGACGAGAGGTGACGCTTGGAGATGTGCGAGTTAGAACTAGGGCGACTGCCCTTCGTCCATCGTGCCTATCGTGTTGACTGTGGCGACTGAGGTGGCTATGGCGACTGGGGCTACTGTAGTGACTGTGATGACTGTCAACTGGGGCTTATGTAGCGACTGTGGCGACTGTGGTGAAAATGTTTAACATCTGCCAGGCGTCCCGTGACGGCTCAATTTTTTTTTAAATAAAATGCGTATAATCGACATAGTATAAAACAAAGTCGCTTCCCGCTGTATGTCTGTCCCAATATTTGCTTAGATCTTTTAAACTTCGCAACGGATTTTGATGCGGTTTTCAATATATAGAGTGATTCAAGAGGAAGGTTTATATGTATAATACATACATAACGTAGTAGAGAAACACTAATAATTTTGGAGGTTTCTAATGTGAGGTCGTAAATAAACACATTTTTTTGCGCTCACATTGCAAACGTTGGCGGATTGTGCTGCCGCCTAGTGCGCTCCAGCCGCTGCGGTTGTTCACCTGTATGCTGCGTGAACACACTGGTAGGTACAGCAACACTCACCATTGCGAGTAAGGCTCGGACGAGGAGCTCTTCATGGCACCGTAGCCTTGCGACTGGTACGGGGCGGCGGTGTTGCTCGCGCGACGCGTGTCTGTGCTGCCGCCTAGTGCGCTCCAGCCGCTGCGGTTGTTCACCTGGAAAAGAGGCATTGAAAAACCATCTGCATCACCTTTAACAACAAAATTACATTATTCAATGAAACTGAAAACGGCTTCAACAGAAAGCAAGAAAAACAACTGGACGATAATCATATTGAACACGAGCATGTGGCTACATGTAATATCAAACCTAGACCTCGCAACTGTTGGACGATATTTTCTCCAAGTTCAGGCTGGCCAGTGTAGCATAGCTTAAATGGCATGTCTCGTACATCTATCTAAAGGACTCGGCGCATCGGTGAAGCAGACCATAGGCCAGGTTCATTGAGATCCTTTCAGACTACAATACTACTAGCCTTACAGGGTTTCAACTCGATATAGAAATAAAACGAGACATTACTTAAAGCCTTGACAGTACTGAAAGTATTGAAGTAGAAAATATACGATATCAAAGATAGAATATTACAAATTCAGCTGGGATTACTGTGTTCCCTTTTCACCAACGTTTTTCCCGTCAAAGCTAACGAGAATAAAATCCGCTATCGATAATTATTTTTCTGCATCCAACATTTCAATACCGCAGCTTGACGTTAGAAAAAAGTTCGTTAAACCAGTGACCGGATTTTTAAGCCGGATTTTACCGTACTGCTTTGCGACCTATTAAAGTAGGCACGGATATAAAGGCGACGCATTGATAAACAATTATTTGAATGGATTTATTGAAAAGTCGTACGCGTCAAATCAGTAGCGCAAATTCTCGTTTAAAATAAAAGCTATTGGTAATTACGTAAAATCCGACCAACATTTTGAAAATGGTGTGTCGATTTATATGTACACAAAATTTTGAGGCATACATCGGTTTCTTTCACCTGTAAAGTGAAGAAACATGAAATATCAATTACGAATATAATGTTTAGCTGAAAAAGTTGAAAACCCTGACTCTAATATTGCTATTACGTCGTCTTAATCTATCTGCAGATCAGATATACCTTTAAATTATACATTTCATACAGTATGGTGATACTAGGATAACTTTTGTGATTTCTATCATGCATTATTTGACGACATCCGTGGCGCAGTTGGTTTGATAGCTGGCTGAGACGCGGGTTTGCGCGTACAATATGAGTTGCTTGATTTGTAGATATTTTGCTGTTTACTAAATTTGAAATGCTGAATTTTCGGTCCGCAGAACTTATTTATTATTACCAGTATTTACTTACAACTTTAAATTAGTCAGATAACATTTGTGCCAACCATCTCTCTGTAACCGTATCTCTAACACGCAACACATGCCACCTGCAATAAACTTTGTCGCTAGCAAATTCAATCTAACTTTTAACGATTTGGCAATGCGAGACTTGAAAAGTTCTCGAACGAATAGATTTACATCAACATTTTCGAAGCAGAGTTTTAATGCACGAACGGCGTGTACATCTCAACCGTCAACGGTTTTGGAGCCTGGTTTGGCGTTTTGGAAAATGCATTATTAGTGTGCGTCCTGAGTGACGGCACACCTCGCACGCGGAATACGCCGTGTACGAAACAATTACTAAATTAATTAGAGAATGTTGTGATCGCCTATAATTGGCATACATATAGTATATAAGAACTGGTCCTTGCAATTTCAATGATGAATGTGTTATATATACATATACTGTTGGTGTTCCTTTTGTAAATAAATAAATTACTCGTCATGTATAAACCTGTTCAGACTGCGAGCGAGCCGCACAAGATCCCGCGCATTATGTTGCGGTTCCGCATGCGTGATGCGCTGTCACTCAGGACGCACTCTTAAACTGGAATAGTAAATTAAATGTAAAGTGACTTACCTTCTCAGTAACAGTAGTGGCCATCTCAGAGACTTTCTGCGTTGCTATGCCGCCGTACTTCACGGCACTCTCGGTAGCGGAGCGGGCAGCCTTTGTCACAGACGACGCGAATACGGACCAACCCTGTTAGAATGAGAAATAAAAAATATACCATTTTTGTTTTCAGACTTCAGAAGCGTGGAGAAAGTCTAAGCATTGCTTTGGCACAAAAATGGCTTAAAACTTAAGAACAGAGTTATTCCCTTTTTCTATGGGCATTAGAAATAATGATGTGGTGATCATTAATACTAATGCCCAAAGACTAAGGGAATAATGTTCTTAAAATAGTTTCTATATTTTATGAATTACCTAACTAAGAGTATTCATTGTTCTTAAAATATTAGAATACTAGCTGACCCTGCCCACTTCGTTGGGCGGTAAGCATCATGGATTGAAGGCCCGACCGCGCGTGGGGCCGACACGACACTACGGCATTCAATCCCATGATGACGATTTTCTTGAAAAATCGAAACGTGTCGGAATAATCTTCGACGTTACAATACTACGTGAGTAATTCCCGTTTTTCCAAAATTAATAGTATATCCCACGTTAATTTTGAAAGGTTTAGATTTGTCATTAATCTGCAATATCCTATTTAATATATTTGCCGAAGCTAATTCCGAAAAGTTAAAAAAGCCATCACCAACGTATTTAGTCATCATTAGCTTCGACGTTATAATTATCACGCGAGTAATCCTCGTATTTTACAAAACGATGTAGTCAAAGCCATGTGTACGCTGTGTACACGGTAATGCACTCCCTCATATTGATGGAGCTTTATGGACTGTAGTACAATATCCTGTTTTTAATAAACCTTACAGAAGGCATTGCGAGCCCCCGCCCGTTTAAGGCAATTAAAGGGTGGTTTAAGGTGAAGAGGGGGTTGTAATTAAATTTTTAATAAATTCACATACATTATTTATGTTACCTTAAAGGGCCAATATGTAAGTGTCGATAGGTTTATTTAGCATTTTGATTTATGGCGTTTATTTGGCATATTTACTAAATATCAGTAATCATTAACTGTATCACATTTTAACTTCCTAATGTAAAACATATTAAGGCAGACATTCAAATAAAAGAAAATCTAAAACTTATAGCTAACACTGTATTTTAGGCATCATCCTAGAGGTAGTTAACAGGCTTCAATGGGGTCCCCACATGGAGCTATCGAACAGGCTCAGTTTTGCTGCATATGCAGTAAAAAAAGTTTGTTACCTCACAGACATAGCTACATCTAGACTTTTTATAAGCTATTTTTGTATTTAAAGTGTAAACCCACACTGAGGTATCATTTATAGAAATTAAAAATGCAGCAATTGCTCCGTCGCCGAATGGTAAAAGCAGCCTGCGTTAAGGTGTCTTAAATATATAAAACTTATCCAACAGACGCAACACAAAATACCAACGAGCAATTCGTTTCAGTAGTACATCGAATCCTGTCTGGTAGAACAAAAGGAACAATCTCATTAGATCTAATCTCAGCCCTTTACATCTTTTGTAGACGATTTACACAGCGTCAGCTATTAGTATCAATGCTCTACGGGACGATGCAAGGCCTGGGACATTGTAAGATGGATTAGGCTTGCCCACCACTTATAGCATCCTATCAATCTAGTCTTGTTCCATAAGCCTTGCATATATCACTTTATCGTGTTTGCCTGCAAATTAACCAACAATACACTGTCTCTCTCATGTACGTACAAACGGAATTACTCGATAATCCGATAAAGCAGCAGAGGTAACTCAGTTTAAGCATGAACACACTGCTAACACAGGCTAAGTGTCTGTATTAAAATAGGACTAATATGGCACTAAACGTTCATAGAATGCTATGAATAATATCTACGTAGTATTCCATGCCCACAGATTACAGGCTCACAGAATCGGCCAGATAGTAACATAGCTATTTGAATATACACTGGCCTGCAAAAGAAGGTATAACACTCATAAACGTGACGATAACTTCTGTACTATTGAAATTAGAAACTTGAAATAAAAAGCATTATGTAGAAAATTTAGTTTTGTTGTATAAAAACTAAAAAGATGGCTGAAAAAATAAACAAAAACGCTCCCTTTTCAAAAGCCAAGGTGTCTTCAGCACGTAAACATTAATTATCATGCCTCTTGTTATATCCTTTTTATTGAGCAAATAAATTATTCTTATTTATTTATTATAGATATATATACATTATTTATTTATCTATTATATTTATTCTTTCACATGAAAAAGAATTATGGCACATCTGGAACCAGGCATCAGTATGCGTAGTACCTACTGCAAGAATGGTGGACATTAAGAACGATCTTCAAGGTGAAACAAAGGTACGAAGAAACCGGAAACCATCTCAGAAGACCATGTAATGGCCGTCCCAGATGCACTACAGCTAGAGAAGACCGATATATTGCCAACACTATTTTGAGAAATCGTCACCTCAATACAGTTCAGGTGCATCAGCAGCTTCTCCTGATGAGGGATGATTAAATTAGCGAAGACACCCTACAGGCCAGCAAGTGGTCCCAAACTTGAGGCAGGACATCGGGTTAACAGATTGAGGTATGCTCGTGACCACGTACAGTGGGGTGAAGAAGAATGGGCAAAAGTCACGGATGAGTCACGTTTCTCATTATTCACTTATGACGGAAGGCGAAAAGTCTACAGGCGGTCTGTTGAGCGATACGCTCAAGCCTGCTTTGCAGAAAGAGTCCAATACGGCGGGGCTCTGTACACGTATGGGCTGGCATCTCTTCGGAAGGTCGCACACAGTTAGTGGCCATAGAAAATGGCACTCTGACCGGGGTGAGATATGCTCAAGAGATCCTTAATGAGTATGCAGGACCATATCTGGTAAATATGGGTGATGGATCAATTCTAATGCAAGATAACGCCCGGCCACACACCGCTCAGGTCGTACAAGAGTACATTCAGGAGGTTGGTATCAACTTGATGGCCTGGCCATCAAGAAGTCCTGACCTGAACCCGATCGAACACGCTTGGGATGAGCTCGGAAGGCTGGTCAGACAACCTCCTGCCACTGTCAATGATCTTAAACAGGCCCTGATGGAAGAATGGGAGAATATCCCCCAACATCGTCTCCGAAACCTCTTCTTCAGTATGCAAAAAATCTTTTTTAACTGTTCTAATGTTGTTTTTATTTCAAGTCTCTAAGTTTAATAGTTTAAGAGATATACCTTTTTTTGCAGGCTAGTGTACTTTGCATACATTTTCACATAGGTAAGATATCTGGAATAACGTACAGACTAAGTACGTAGTGCACGGGTGTAGGATACCCGTGCACTACATAGACAGTAAAAGCCCATATCGCCGTAACAACAGTACTCGTAATACCTCGTAGAACAATGCAATACAAGAAGATGGCAAACAATGGGAAGCTAGATATCTGTGTCCACTGCAGCCTCAGCCTGCGCGCTGACTGCTATGCAAAGATAATGCGCTCTAAACATAACAATAAGCAGTCCAACGGGTTCCGTAGCTCCGGTTTTAGACGCACATGTTAAAGCCGAAAGCTTTAGGAAGCGTCAAGGATCGATTTGACGGACGTGGATTTGAATCCCACCGGAATCGTAAATTTCTGATAAGGTTTTTAATTTCCTTGAAATGTTCTACCTAAGTGTGGTTGATCAATATAAATATTACATTAGCGTCTAAAACCCTTAACAAAATGCACTTCAAGAAGCTACTATTACAGCGATAGACAGAGGGTGTCGTTCAATGTATTTTTTTATTTTAGTAATTGTACTTACTAACCTATAAGAATAACGGTAAAATGTTGGATGGACAAAACGGGGGAGGCCTATATCCTAGCAGAGGGACAGTACGGGGTTTGGGGCTATCCTATAAAAGTAAAAATGGATCTGACATCGATAATCTTTTTTTTCCAGTGCGATTCTCTCCAAACTCGTATAAAACATGTCTAAAGTCATTGCGCCAGCGCTTCTTTGGCCTGCCTTTGCGTCGTGTTTCGTCACGGGGCGGGGTCCAATCTGTAGCAGTCTTAGCCCATTCGCTGGGGATGCATCCAGGTAAAGAGACCAGTCTCATTTTAGTTTGACGAACTTTATCCCCCACTATAAATGTAAGTTATTAGTTAATTAACTAATAGGCATAATTTATCTACATTAATTATCATGCTCATTGGTATTGTTGAGACATTAACATTACGAAGAGACCTAAAATAGCAATGAAATATATATCTATTTAAGTTGAAAAATTATTGAAGAACTGGCGTTGAAGTTTGCTTTGGATCGATAAAAGAAGGCCATGTCATCTAAGAAATTCATGAAAGTTTCCAATAAAATATTCGTTACTCAATGTTTCAACGCTCTCAATATCGACTATTTGAAGAATGACAATAATTTACTTGCAGGCATTTCAAAACGAATCAACGCCCACTAAAAGTGGAGAGATCTATATTTTGATCGCGAACTTTTTTAAATGACTGGCTATTTGGTAACAATTCCTTTACGAAACCAAAGAATCAACGCCGAATGGTAAACTACCAAATCCTTGAAGTTTTCTCTGCAACAAACGACCAAAACTCCACAAGTTAAAATGGGGGATAAAAGTTTGTATGGAAAAATCGTTATTCTTCACTTTAAACTTCTAACAGATATTTAAAACTTAATAAACCTGTGTTTCAGAATTCTTCAAAAATCATCCCCTAAGTGAAAATATAGGGATGAATATTTGTTTGGGAATATTCTTTTCAATTAATTTACTTGAAATTTTACATAAATAGTTAAAACTTACTAAAATTATTAAACACATGTTCCAACGTTTCTCTAAAATCACCTTCTGAGTGGCAAATTAGAGGATAAACGTTTGTAAGGTTAGAAAATCATATATTTTTTTTACTTGATTTCGTTACAAGAAATTTTGAATAAATATTGAGACATAAAAATAATCAAACGTATTTCAGAATATTTCAAAAATCAGCCCTTCCTTTTGGTAAAAATATAGGGGATGAAACTCTGTATGGGAAACATATGTTTACTTGAGATCCTTGAAAATTGGTACTAACATTGTCAAATAAAAAAATTAAACACTTGTTTTATACGACAAAATGATGAGACAAAATGATGAGACAAGCCGATGGCCCACCTGATGTTAAGTGGTAACCTCTACCTATTACAACTGCAATACAGCGGTAATCAAGTTTACAATAAATCAAGAAGGAGAATAATAATAGAACGACAAAAATTATATAAGAATTTGAATTGAAATAATTAGAAAAAGCTTAACGAAAATATTTGGCCCAGCAATTAATGGGCAGTTGACTTCACGTTGATTATGAAGCTCTAGAAAATCTGAAACTACTTTATGGTATTATGGTACTGACAGGAAAACATCTGGTGGTTTGGCTAAAACACTAATGTTTACCATGTCGTTTTCGAAAAAGAAATAAAAAGGGTGATGACCTAAAGGCTGTTCAACGACACTACCTACGGAAAAACGTAGTTATCCTTTTACGTGTTTAAAACACGACAAAACTATTATTCCGTTACCGTAAGTTCTAAAGGTTAATTTTCGCAAAGTTTGTGGATAAAAAGGTTTGCTTTTAATACCTACACGATTTTTTTAAGTTGAAACTGTAAAAACTATAGGTTTAGTTTATATTGCAACTACAAACCTAGAGCTGAGCGAGCACAGCGTGCGTGCGCATTTTGTTTAACATATTTATATCAAATACGTCGTGTAAATAGGTAGGATACGTAACCGTATATAATAACATTATATTATTAACCGTATCTTACTACAAAAGACCTTGTATTTGTTAGTCCCAGAGATAACGAAAACGAGCGGTTGAACAGATGGTGTGGCATAGAAAATGCCACAGCCAATCTGAAACCAATCACTAGCGCCTGCCCCAGCCTCACCCAAACAGATTACACACCACAGACAAAATCAAGTTGCTTACACAGCGTTTGCCAAAAACTTAACTAGACTAAAACACCATCTCATCGGTAGCTAACAATTGCTTAACACAAGCATTGGTACGGAGGTAACAGAAAAGGGCGCGAAGGCCTCAAAAGGACACCAAAGGCCAAAAATGACATTTTTGGGTTTTTGGACGTTTTCGGCCATTTGAGGACTTTTAATCTTTTTTGGTGACCTTTTGAGGTCACAATAACTCCGGTCCCTGACCCTAGGGTCACCAAAATCAATCAGTACCCTTCTCTCATTAAAACGGTGCTAACTAAAAAGATTTCATGTAAATCGGTCAACGCGTTCGGTTGTAATCGTCTCATGCAGACAGACAGACAGCGCTATGCATATTAGGGGGTTTCGCACCCTAAAAAGCAGTACTGAAGAATGACAGCTACAGGATGTACTTTAATAGAGCCATACTCACAGACAAAACAGTACATAAAAATAGGCCGTACAATAACACTAATATGTATGTAGATAAAGTGAACAAAACTACCTTCTTAATAGATATTGTCGTATCAAACACCCATAACATACAAAAGACAATAATTAAAAAAATACATAAATATATAGAGTTACAGGAAGATATAATAAGAATGTGGAAAATGAGCAGTGTTCATAGTACCGCTGGTGCTCTCTGGTACCGGAGTCATCCCGAAAAACCTTTTACATCATCTTAAAAAAATAGCCTGAAGAATGCATTCAACATAAATACGATGTAAAAAGCTGTCATTCTCAAAACAGATTGCAGAACTGTCAGAAAGTTTTTACAGGACGACCCTGCTACAATTCAACACGATCTTCACTTGGCAAAGGCCCGTGAGTTTCACTTATCATCAACATCATCATTCACAGTCAGACTTCACCCACAGCTGGGTGGCCTCCCTCAGTTTGTGCCATCCACCACGATCCGCTGCTAGTCGCACCCACTGACGCCCCGCGACGTGAACTATGTCGTCGACCCACCTCGCCACTGGTCGCCCGACACTTCTCTGTCCCATCCTCGACCACCATTCAGTCGTAGCGTCGTTTCATTTATACCTGCCGAAATATTTCTAAATACCCTTAAAGAAAACCGTTGAAAATAAATAACACATTACCAAACAATTCAGTGATAATAAATTGGGTAGTGTTTACTGTAGCATGGCTGGTCACAAAATGACCGATTTCAAGACGACTTCAAATTAATTATACCTATCTTATGCACTTACACATCCGCATAATCAGATTAGCAACAGGCATCGAAAAATACAATAAAAGTTTATACAATAAACATTATTAGAAAGTTGGAACAATATGATGCCTCTTGGGTAAAGTTATAATGTCAGTCGCCTCCAGAACCATAACACTGCTAAATCAAACAACGACAAAATAAATTTTGAATTGTTAAAATTTCATGACGTCAATGCAAAATCACATTTGGTCATTATGATAATTATAAGATATAATTGCCTGATGCTCACTTGGCCAGTTCGTGGGAAAATGTTTTTATTTTTATGCTTAGAACGCGTTATAATTATTATCTGCTTTGTTTTAGGGTTTTATCAAAGCCCTATTATTACTAGGTACTTAAAATATTGCATTTAATAAATTACATAATTATAATAAACGACGTTGAAAATCTTAAACAGAATAATAAATGACGTTGCGCTGGCAGTTACGAGTCGATGACACGGTCATTTATTGATTGGAGGAAGTTCCTAGAAACGATATTGGAACATGTTGAAAGGGATTATTATAATAGAGAATTATTATGTTTCAAAATATTATTTTCAGGTCTATTACATTTAAAGTACATACTTATATTTAGAATACAAATATGGCCTTCGTTAGCTCAAGTAGACTCATTGAAAACTTCGGCTCCGATTTCTGCCGCGAGAGAAATGTGTGTATGAAACTGCAGATATGCATTCCGTCCCTGAATGTTTCTAATAATTACATGAAAGCCATTTCGATTTAAAAAAAATGCTGGATACTTCACACAACACCATCTAGCCCCAAAGTAAGCAGAGCTAGTGCTATAGGTACCACTTGGGTGATGGACCCATTTGAAAAAATATTTTTGGGTCCGATAATATGGATTGCTCTGTTGATAGGATCCAGAAAGAATTGAGGAAACTCCTCAAATATTACAGGTAGGAAAACTTATAGCGATTTTGGCATCTACAGTTGTAAGTCAAGAATTTTTATTCAGAAAGTATTATTTGGTCAAGTGAAAATGATCAAGACCACTGATTACCATTAAAACTTTAAACGTTATAAAATTCCCAGGTGGCTATATCGAAAGATGGTTATGACTTAAGACCACTTATCGTCATACCTACCTCCTTGTTATGATGAGGATGAGTACCTCAACATCATCATGAGGATTATTGTTGTGGTTCTTTTTAACCGACTTCAAAAAGTTCACCGATTTCTCCGTCAATTGGAGACAGATTTTCAAAATTATTTTCTATTCGAAAGAGTGCACTTCCAAGTTGGTCCCATTGGAACCAAGTCAGGATCTGATGGTGGAATCCGGGTAAATGGCATGAAAACCCTCAAACTTCAATGGCATGTACAATGCGTTTTATCATTTGAAGTCGGTTTTAGTTTTTGAAAAAATAATTATTGTTATTAGTCAGTTAATTAAAAGTAGTCATATCTTGACACAGTGCGTCAGCCAAGTACATACTTATGTATTTGCATATTATTTCTACAGATGCATCAGATCGACAATAATCTCACGACATCATATTAATCTAATTTCCTATAACGTCAATAACAGACCCAACGTATTTCCCTACAAAATGAAAATGTAAACAATACAGACAAGAGTTTTAATTCAACAGTACATGTCGGGGAATCCAACAACTTTTCATTGTATGTTGTTCAGCCAAGCGCGTAATGTGGCCTGAATTAGATTTGTACGTTTATTTTGCACGTACCTACCTGTGTCATCTGCTAGGCAAGTTGTCCGTTGTCTCATATTAGATTTAAAAAATCAAAACGAAGACCAATAAGACCTCAGTAAGGCATAGTAACTGGGTTATTTTATAGCGTAATGTACTACTGTTGTTTACTCGACGATTTGATAAGTCGTTGTCGCGAAAACACCTGTATTCAAAGCCTTATAGTCTTGTGATAGCGAAGCGTTTTTAAAAAATGTCACATTTAAATTTAATTGTATCATATATTTTTTTTAAAACTACATCATCATTACCACAGAACACTATTAGCCTATGTTCAGATGAAGGCGCGGTGCCGCGCGGGTCATCTGAACAGTTCGATACAGGATTGTAGATCTTAAGCCGCGCGTCGCCGCGCGGTGCCGCGCGGTCATGTAAACAACAACATTGATTTGTTACAATCTCAAAACGCGCGGTCATCTGAACATAGGCTTATCCTACAGAAAGAAGTAAGACTCACAACAAAAATGCCAACTACAGAGCACACTAGCGCGCCATTGTATGTGGCAACTTTCATTCAAGATGGCGGCGTTCGGCGGGTGTTTCAAATGAGTAAAATTGAACTGAGCGCTTAATTTTAAATTTTGCATCCAAATCAAAATATCTGTCATTTAGTGATAACGACGAATTTACACTTTTTGTCAAAATTGAGTTAAGTGTGTCAAAAAGTTGTGTTTTTAAAACATTTTTTGACACACTGAACTAAATTTTAACAAAAAGTGTAAATTCGTCGATATTGCACAAAATGAGCGATATTTAATTGGGTACACAATTTAATTCTAGGAAAATATTTTGGTAAGGCACCTAATTCGGTATCTACGAAGTGAAAATCCAAGGTTTTTAGGTTTAAGAAATTTATTCTCAAATTCAGACAAACATAACACTTACATGAGAACAATAATATCTGATAAAAGTATACTTCGGTTCAAGGTATGAAACAAACCTCTTTTATCAGTCCGGATAATCTATCAGCAGTAACACAATCACCGGAAAAGTAAAAAGCAAGGGGTTGCTTCCATCTTTTTCTAATTCCAATAGCCATAAATAACAGTGCATGTGCTGCTGGTTCCATACTTCTGCATTGGTTGCCATTCTTAATTTTTGTCTCAGTAAGTATTGCAATAGGTAATTTCTGCTCCTATCAAATCGCTTAATTATAAGCGATTTGATCTAATCTAATCAGCCTGTAGGATCCCACTGCTGGGCAAAGGCCTCCCTTCCCTCTCTCCATACTTCCCGGTCCAAGGCGTTGGTCGACCAGTCAGCACAGTACATGTCCAGCTCATCCCGCCATCTGGGCCTGGGCCGGCCGCGCGGTCGTTGTACCGCATGTGGGACCCACTCGGTGGCTATCTTTGCCCACATTTCTTCCGACATGCGACACACATGTCCGGCCCAGTCCCACTTCAGTTTAGCAGATTTATTGACAGCATCGACGATTTTTGTCATGGAGCGCAGTGTGGTGTCTCTTATGCGATCTGTTAATTTAACACCTTTCTAGGTGCTAGGCGCAGTATTCTTACTGCGCTCCATCGCCCTATGGCAGACTCCGAGCTTTGAGCGCTGAAGAGATGTCAAAGACCAGGTTTGTGCACCGTACGTTAAGATAGCGATTTGATAGGAGCTGAAATTACCCCAAATCAAACTTTACAATCGCTGTAGACAGAGCTTTGGAACCTGAAAATAGATAAAAATACAAAGTATGTTGAAAATTTCGTTAATCGCTAGGCGCCTTTGGATTAAAGATCATTGACATACAAGGCCATAGGACAAAAGCTTCAGCTTACCCAGTATCTATGCTTTAAATTATTTACACATCTTCACAACAACTGGTCTTGTGTCATCTTTTGGAGCGGAGTCCTGAGGTGAATGATTGTTCAATGTTGTCCATCAAACGTGCCTGGAAATAAAACAATGAGGTATTTTATTGCTATGTTTGTTTTTAAAAATATAGTTTTGAATTTATTTCATGTACCCAATTCTGGGAATGTACTGTACATAATGAGAACTAAAAGTAGGCTATCATAATCTAAATGATAATGATATCTGACTGCGCTTTCATGAAGCATTGGACGCGCACACATAGTGCCACGCGCTTATGAAAAACGTAATGTCATTAGTTTAAGATGTTTTTATTTAATTATTTAATCTACCTATGGCTGAAATATGTATCTGTGTTGTATACCTGTGTATGTATTTTAAGCTGAAATAAACGTATTGAATTGAATTGAATAATTTGTGTTTTTGTGGGTTAGGTGAGTTGTGTAGTTTAGCAGGATTTAACAGTAGGCAAATTAAAATATAATTATTATTGGCTACCTCTAGTCTGGGGCGTGGTTTTCACTGTAAATATGCAATTATGTACCATGAATGATATATAATTTATGAATATACAAGTATTTTGTTAGAGATTTTGTATGTTATTTTCATGGCTCTCTGCCTTCTTTAAAAGGCTGGGGCTGCGGGGCTTACGGGCTGTTATCAGAAACAGTAGACCAGTCTGGAAACCTGCATCGAGTACCTGTAAATAATATGAAATATTCATAATTATTAAGAGAGAATTAGTGAATAAATAAATATAGAATTGGCATAGACCATAAATAAATAGAAACAAACCTCTTTTATAAGTGCGGATAATCTATCAGCAGTAACACAATCACAATCAGGTAAATGTTTAAACTATAACTATCATAATGTAATTTTTAAAAATTGTATTTTAGTGGGTTAGGTGAATTGTATTATATTTGGATTGTATAGTAGTTTAGCAGAAAGCTGAAAGCGACACAATATGATAAGATGTATACATTTTTATTTATTTGGATGAAAATAAACTTACTTGTATCGCCGCTGGGATGGCAAAGGCATTTAATCGAGTCCATCTATTCTATAGACATGTATATTCACTATCTTGAAAGTGCTCACTGCATAGCAATTTATGCTGATTGTGCAAGCTTTTCAATGAATCTTCAGTGGACCAGTTTTCAGCTGGGTAGCAAAACTCAGCCCATTCTATTTATCGCATTTAGCGCACTTACTGTATTTAGAAGACATTGTAACTTTCAAAAGTTTCAATTCAAAGCAAACTCAACGTGAGGACACAAATGAATCGTCATACCAAGAGCCGGCGGTATTTGCGGTGGCCGCCGCCAGAGTTAAAATGTTACGGAGACATTTTAATGTCTCTAAGATTTTGAGCATAAAATTTGTTGTCTCTGTCTGGCGTATAGCGCCCTACTAACCTACGCTGTTGGCATTTCATGTTCGAAGTTGATTCCCCCTGATCATTACAGCCGTAGGACTGGCTGTCCACGTCCACTGCTGGACATATCATAAATCCAAAGATCATGAGTGGTTGTGGCCATACTCACCACGTTTGGAAAGCGGGTTGGCAAGCGCAGTAAAGGATTTTGATACTCGGAAAAACGCTGCTGCCCATCTTCCGGAGGTATCCCTTAGCAGATTCTTACTGCATCCACGGGCAAGAGGAGAGGCAACATTCTACTGCCGGCACCCCACGGCAACTACATATGTATGTACGAATAAAACGTTCATTTATCAGTCTGAATCCTCCCTGATGAAGACAGGGGAGTACTCCCTAGTGTGACGTCAAACGTTTTACAACTTGACATCTAGAAATTACTAATTAAAAAAACAGTTTCAAAATGTGTTTTATTGAAATTTTATTACGATTATGTTTTTAACTGTGAAGTCACTAATTTTAGGACCCCTCCCCCTTTACACTTTATGAACTAGAAGAGATACCGTGCCACACTTCAAGAACTGGAGGAGACTGTGAGAGATACCGTGCCACATAAGTCTGCTAAATTCATAGCCTATCCTTATGGCTAACACATGGTCCAGTAATAAGGAGAAACTTAAGTCAGTCGATTCAATTAAATCAGTCACGTCGTCAGTCACTCGTGTAAAGTCAATCATTTCAGCCGTAAACCGTCCACTACTGAACACCGGCCTCCCTCATGGATCTTGACCATGGACCATGAGGGGTAGTTGCCATACTCACCACGCTTGGCAGGCGGGTTGGCGAGCGCAGTATGGTATGTTGATAGGTACACGGAAAGACGCTGCTGCCCATTTTCCGGAGGTATCCCTTAGCAGGCTCTTACTGCATCCACGGGTATGAGAGGAGGGGTAGCATTCTACTGCCGGCACCCCACGGCGGTAAAGTCAATGAACCACTTCAAAAGGCAATGTCGTACCACACTCACATGAGCTAAGTTTATTCAATCAATCCCACAGATAAGAATGGAGCTTTTATCCGCAGATTTGATTGTAACCCGGGTATATTAATAACTTGCTGTTGCGTGCAACTTCGTTTGCGTCACATAAGAGAGAGTGAGTCGTAGCCACCATAAATACGCGCGCGCGGGAAAACTGTGATGTCTTCCACGATATTCCTTCCAATGGTAATGAAGGAAATACTGTTTAAATTTTAATACGAGAACGATTGATTATAATTTATTAAAAGTTAATAGAATCATCTTCATATTTGTTATATTTGTCTGTGTTTCTCTTTGTGAAATTTATGTTATATGGTGAATGTACAGTAAAGAGTTTATCTATCTATCTTCACAAATAATGCATTATTTTAGAAAAAAAATTATTACCTGACCGGAAACGGAGAGAAAACGTCTATTACCTTTCTTGACTTCTTGAGATTTTTACCATCATTTGCGTCAAAGTCATCCCGCTGGTCCTGCTACCCTACGTGTAATGTGATGGTAATCATACTTTTTATTATCTATACACTTACTTGGGTGTAGTCAAATTTGTACCGCTTCTTTCGATGTTCAGCTCATCGCATCCAAGTTTTTTTGCCGATCCAATTCTATCAACTAATACTTTGTAAATGTTATTGCACTATGGGTGACTTGCGTTTGATTAAACGGAAGAAATTTAGAGCCAATTTTAACGGCATCAAATGCCATCACAGATCAATAACTTAAGTTCAGCCAAAAGCGTCATTTATCAAGGTCCTGGCATAAACATGGGCGCCAAAGACGATTCGGCATGGTTATTTATTACATTTCTAACATTCACCCCACCTAGCAGGTAGTCAGTCAGAATTTCATCTGGATATGCGCCTTTACTCCACCAGTGGTCACCACTCTCCATGCTAAAGAAAGGATAAGGGATGAGATGATGACTGTGAGAGGAGAGTGGAAGAGAAAAAGGTAGGGAGATAATGACTTAAAACTAAAGCTTAAACTCTGATTAACGTTAAACTCACCGAAGCAAGCGACGACAGCGTTTGGTCGACCATCTCGTTGCCGCTGTGGAGGGGCGACATCGGCGTGGATTGGGATTGCACCGGCGTATTGCCGAAGCCGGTGTAGCGGCCGCTGCCCGGTTCGCTGCTGTGGACGAAACTTCACTGTAGCAATAGGTAACTATTTAAAATTTTCGGGAATAAGAAGATTGATAACGTCACCATTGACTGGTAACGTTGACCATTATCTAGAGTAGGTACAGATGCTAGAGCCAGCCCTTATGTCGGACAATAGTCACCTTGTTACACACCCTCGTGATAGGGGTTGACGCTACTCGTATTGCATCCTGCCGGAAATAACAAAGAGATAGTGATGTCCGTTCGTGTTTATTAATAAAACTGCGAGTGTGATTCGTTGGCCGACCTTTAGGGGGTTTGATTGGGTAAAAAAAATAGTAGGTAAGCAACGTAACACCTTCGTCTGTGGCACAAGATCCAGAAGCTTTTTAAATAGGCCCCATAGATGAAGGGGTATAGTAAAAAAAAATGAGATAAATAACTGCAACCTAACGAGATTCCCACAACTGATCTACTAAACAAAGCATAAATTAAAAGTTTACATTTTACATACAATAATTAATAACTCCTAGCGAATGTTTTCTTTTGTTAGCGAAGGAGTTTCGCTGGGTCAAGATCTCCAAGTCCTCTTAAGGACTTGGAGATTTTGCCCCAGTAGTGGGTATGTTACGTTTATTAAAAAATCTATTTCACTTTGACTTTTGACTCCAAAACCACTAGAGCAAAGCTATGGTTTCTCATAAATTAAATTATTTCTTTATTAAACAATTTTGCTTCAATAATTAAGTTCTATGATCAAGATAGGTGATAGAACTTTGCATAGGAGTGGGACAAGTACAGGTTACAATAAAATTAATAAAATATATCAAATATCGTTTATCCATACTAAACAGATAAGCAGCACATAATGAACGTCGATATTAAATGAACATGAGAAATATTTACACAAATAATGCTAAAATCTTGAATTTGTTCGCTTCAGAATATTCTTTACCAATTGAGGGAAAGAAGTTAAGAAGAAGTCTCGCTCCTTGGCATGTATTCATTTTAAAAATGTTAGATAGATAGATAAACTCTTTATTGTACATTCACCATATAACATAAGTTAAATGATGTCTTAATATTATGCCTAATTGTATGTCACTGACACACTGAAACTTTCCACACTAGATTGCATACCGCTGAATACATTGTCATCCTATACGACAAACAAGCCAAGCCTGCTCTACGCTTGCACAAAGCTTCTGTTTGAATCCCAAGCTTATTATACGCTTTAATCGACGACTGTACGAGTAAACTCACCCGGCAGACATCAAACGAATCAGGGAGCAGGGGTCGAAAGGGAGCCCTAGCCAGACGAACACGTGTGCAACAATACCTATGTAGGAGGGGGATGATCAAACAAATCCCCTTTTAATACAAAACTCATCATGTATATCTTGCGAAAGCCATCAAATGCCAACCCGTAGCCGCAATTTTGCATCGGTCAAATTTGAACCTTAGTATCGTGATTGTTTTTTCATGTATTTATATTTGCTTCACTGGGCGGTAGGAGATCAGTTCGTTTTAATTAGTTTAATAAGGTTTTATCTCGACGACGCACAAAGCTTTGAATTAATGTTTACTGCAGCGAGAGAGTAAAGAAATTATAAAAATCCCACCGGAACTGTAAATTTTTTTAAGGTTATTCATTTCTTTGAAAATGTTTTACCTAAGTGTGGTTAAACACTATAAAAATAACAAACTAGAGAATAAGCTGTAGCGACATCTCTAGTCATTGCTACTGAATGCAACTTCAGACAATGAACAGGAGAACTCTAGTAGTTACCTGTAGATGGCGCTCTTCGGTTGCTCAAACCGACATTACCTTATCAAGAATGTCAGCGGGTCTCGACATGGGTTCTGTAGCTTAGCGGTCAAAGCATTTTCGGCTTAAGGAAGCGTCAAGTATCGATTTGACGGACGTGGGTTCGTATCCCACCGAAACCGTAAAATTTCTGATAAGGTTATTAATTTCTTTGAAATGTTCTACCTAAGTGTGGTTAAACACTATAAAAATAACAAACTAAAGAAATAAATAACTTTTTAATATGTCAGAAGTAAAAACCATACCAAATATTCAGGTACTTATGCGTTACTATTATGTATTACAATTTATGCGCGCGA
This sequence comes from Pasiphila rectangulata, assembly GCA_963082625.1. Lineage (NCBI taxonomy): Eukaryota > Metazoa > Arthropoda > Insecta > Lepidoptera > Geometridae > Pasiphila > Pasiphila rectangulata. Next base: position 19,625,321 of record OY720236.1, on the reverse strand, counting down.
AGAAACCTAACTAAAATAATGTTGGCCGGCCAACGCAACTGGCGACTAAACCACGAAGCCAGTATTCGAACGACGGACGTGCTACAATTCGCTTCGTCGTGGACCGATACCGATAAACCCTTTCGGTCGAATGATAAGCGACTTTCTTCGTTTTCATTCGTTTTGAATGAAATTATATATTTTTTAAACCCCGACAAAAAAGAGTGATATAAGTCTGACCGTTATGTGTGTGTCTGTCTGTGGCAGGCACCGCAGTGTTATAAGTTTGACCGTTATGTGTGTGTCTGTCTGTGGCACCGCAGTGTTATAAGTTTGACCGTTATGTGTGTGTCTGTCTGTGGCACCGCAGTGTTATAAGTTTGACCGTTATGTGTGTGTCTGTCTGTGGCACCGCAATGTTATAAGTTTGACCGTTATGTGTGTGTCTGTCTGTGGCACCGCAGCTCTTAAACGAGTGTACCGATTTGCATGCAGTTATTTTTAATTGAAAGAAGGTGTTTCCAGCGGAGGTTTTTACGAGAGAAGTTCACGTTAATAATTGAATGTTTCCAAATATACCAGAGTTTGGTATCAAATAAAAGGAAATGATGTGTAGAATGCAAAACATATACAAATCGGTCGAACCATTCATAAGATATAGGGGTTGAAAGGACACTATTAACAGTTGAATGTTTTCAAATGTACCCAAGTGTGGTATCAAATGAAAGGGGCATTATGTGTAGATTGCAAACATAGGATACACATTACAAAAAAAATAGGTCACCTCAGAGAATAGGTAAAGTGTGGGGTGGGGAAGTATTTTTTTTTATTTTATAAACTTGTAATTTTTTAGGCTCAAATGAAAGACAACTTTTTCGATGACACCTGACAAACCTCAAACTGCCATACGACGTATCACTAGGGTTTAAGAAGTTGCTAAATAACATCACGTGATTAGAGAACGACTCCAAGCTTGCTTCACACTGGAACGCGTGTTAAATGCACCATACTAATCTCAACCGACGAGAACAATTATTTTGTTCTCCTCAATAACAGAGATTCTCTCGTCGCAACCTGGTGAACAATCAATATAGGAGCGCAGTGAACGAAACTACGTCTAATGAAAATCCATTCAACTAGCACTAAAAGCAAAGCTCGGCTTCTGATTAAATTCAAACTGAAACAGCAATATTCGATAAATCTACTCCAACCACTAAAATGCGTTCCAAAATGTAAACAGAGACTCCCCTCGATCCAGACCAGACACCCTTCTAGTCATATAGGTACCTACGGATATTTCACAAATAATCCGTCATAGGGTGCGGGCTCCCTCTTGTTAGGGGACGGCTAGTACCAATAACTCAAAATTCAAATGTTCATCGCACTAAAATTTTAAAACAGAACGTTTTGATTAAATTAAAAATAAAACCGGGCAAGAGCGAGTCGGACTCGCGCACCGAGGGTTCCGTGCCATCATACAATATAATATATGACAAAGGCGGTTTTATATTTGTTGGAGAACCTTGACAGCGCCATCTTTTGTCTGATAGCGGAACTTATGTAGATTTTTACACTTTCGATGATATCTAAAAAAGTATGTTATGTAGAGAGATTGTAATAAATTTCCTCTAATTTTTACATACACTTCTAATAGCAATAAAAGTTTCAGAGGTTTATCTCCACAAACTTCGGAGATAAGGGGGGGGGAACGCTATTTTTTTCAACATTTTTGTAAATAACTCAAAAACGATACGATTTACCGGAAAACTAAAAACTGTTTATTAATGTGCAAATGAATACCTGTCATATGATACCCCACATCACCTATTAACTTCACAATTTTTTTGAAAACCCCCTTTCCACCCCCCTTGTCTAAAAAACTATGCAAATAAGGGAGTTCGCTATAATTTTCCTATAAAGTTTACATACACTTCTATTAGCCATAAAAGTATCACAGGTTTATCTCTGCAAACTTCGGAGATAAGGGGGGGGGGAACGGTCGTTTTTTCAACATTTTTGTAAATAACTCAAAAACTATACAACTTAAAGGAAAACTAAAAACTGTTTATTAATGTGCAAATAAATACCTGTCATATGATACCCCACATCACCTATTAACTTCACATTTTTTTTGAAAACCCCCTTTCCACCCCCCTTGTCTAAAAAACTATGCAAATTAGGGAGTTCGCTATAATTTTCCTATAAAGTTTACATACACTTCTATTAGCTATAAAAGTATCACAGGTTTATCTCTGCAAACTTCGGAGATAAGGGGGGGGGGAACGGTCGTTTTTTCAACATTTTTGTAAATAACTCAAAAACGATACGACTTAAAGGAAAACTAAAAACTTCCTATTAATGTGCAAATGAATACCTTTCATATGATACCCCACACGGCCTAGTTACTTCACTTAAAAAATTTGAGATCCCCTATCCGCCCCCCTGCAATCAAAATAAGAATATTTATTAACATTTTTATATATGCTATATTAGTAAAATAGTGTTGTCTTTTACCATTTCAAATTTCAAGTCGATAGCATCAGTAGTTCTCGAGATATCCAGTTGTGACATACAGACAGACAGACAGACAGACAGACAGAGTGATTCTATAAGGGTTCCTTTTTACCATTTTGGTCCGGAACCCTAACTAGCAAACATGCCCAAGCAGCTTTGCAAATTTAATATGACCAAGATTAACACATAGTTCACTTTTTAAGCGGGTACAAGGCGAGATCTGCCAAAAGATTTGTACTTCGACACCCGATTTGATTTTTACTCAGACGGTGTTTTCCTGTGGCTCTATTTTACACCGTAAAATAAAGCGCGCCGGCACCGCCATTCTTGTAAAATTGAGTACTTCTTGATTCTTCCTAGTATTCACTTTCGCTAGAGGGCGTTCACCTCAATCGTGCCTTTTATAAACCTCTCATTACATTAATTACAAAAATCAACAGTGCATTTCTCAAATAAAGTGTGAAATAATTTTATAGAACTTGGAACCATCGACTGTGATAATTTGTGTCAACCTTGGCCAGAGATAAGAAGTGATAAGACACCAAATTTCAATCAGCTGCGTCGTACATTATACTGTTCGCGTCAGTGGAACACTACATACAACCAGGTATATAATTCTACGTAGCACCGTGAGTAATACAAACTTTCGGACAATAACTAAATATTGGAATAACATTATAGAGCTCAAGTTGCCGATAATCTTTGAAATTCGCAAGACATTTTATTTAGTTTGACACCTGTGGTTCTGCTACTCGACACCAGACGACGACAACAATTCGGATTCTAAACGCTCCATACACACACTACTGAGCATTTGAAAACCACTTATCTACCTAGTTCAGCATTAATTGACTCGAAGGCGCTACGAGTCATCTGCCTGTGCTTTGAACAAAAGCTTTATATTATTTTAAAAATGCTTTGTAGCGGATGCCATGCTGAAAATAATACAAAAGATCTCCTGAAATACAATAACAATTGTGTTTTTTCATACTGTTTCCTATGTTTAAATATAACTGCAGATTCATCTAAGCAGATTAGCGCTGATCTATTAGCTTGGGCTGCCCGTCAGAATATAACGAATTATGATAAATATAATAATTCTGGAGCGAATTCCAAAAGGCTTTGTTTTTTATTTTATGTTATAGTTAATTAATGCTAACTTTTATTATTTTTATTGCTTTTGTTTATATTTTTAATAATTTTCTAATTTTAATAATAATTATGAACACTGTAATATATAAGGTAGGTACTCTATTGAATTGGGTGTACCCGTTAGGATAGATGTACATGGTTATAAATAAATAAATAACGAGACGCAAACGAAACGACAATACGCCAGTAAAGAGTAAACATCGAATGCTGGATGACAAAACGCCTCGTTTAGCCAAGCCTCCCTTGAGCACTCACAGGTTGCAATGAGCGCTTCTACCGGCTCCGCTAAGAAAATCGATCCAGTTACCATAGAGAGTATAAGCAAATTGTTTGACATAAAACTTTCCCCAGACTCTGCTTTCATGATAAACCTTCGTTCAGAACTCAAGAAAACATTGAAAAAATGGTTTCTGTGGAGATTAAATATTCGGGCTCTTCAGGAAGTAGACAGATTTTGCGACCACCAACACCTACATTATTGCTGAACAAAACGATTTAAAGTCAGAAATTGCGGAGAAGGATAATCGAATTAAAAATCTCGAGTCTGAGTTATCTAAATATCAGCTGGCTGTTACCAAACTTCAAAATCGTGTTACCACGATGGAAAGGATATCACGTGAGTTTAATTTGGAGATTCATAAAGTGCCCGAGACCAAAAATGAAAATCTCGTCCACCTCAATCTCAAAAAGATAAAAAGATTTTTAAGAAACTCTGCGAGTGCCTTCAAGTGATCATCTCGGATAGTGACATCAGAGCCTGTCGTGTAGCGAAGATGAACACTGACTCCAAGAGGCCTAGAAATATTCTCATCACCCCTTTCTTCGCAGCGCCAACGTGGATTGCCTCTGCTTCTTTTGGCATATCTTTCTTCTTTTAATTTCTTCTTTTTGCGGTTACTCGTTGTAAGGCCCACTCAAGCGACAAACTTTTTCTATCCCATTTTGGGTTCAGTAACGCTGCCACGAGCGTTTATGTATCAGAGCACCTACCCCCCGAAACAAAAGAACTTCATGGATCATCTCGAAAATTCTGTAGACAAAAATTATAAATTCGTATTGGTACGTTTCGGTCAAGTGTTTATCCGCTAAGATGAGAAGAGTCCAGCTGTATTCATTAAAAACTTTGATATTTTGAATAAGTTATCTATATTTTATTGTAAAAATTAGAAAATTTTGTTTTAGTGATAGTTTTTATAGTTTTAGTATTTCCTAAAAATTGTTTAATTTTTTTTTTTTAGTTCAAGTAAATTTTGTTATTATTAGGGTTGACCGATTTACATGAAACCTTTTTTGTTAGCACTGTCTTAATGAGAGAAGGGTACTAAATGATTTTGGTGATCCTAGGGTCACAGGGACCGGAGTTATTGTGATCTCAATATGATATATCACGGAGTATTTGATTTTTTTATTTTTTTTGTTTTTTCGGAAACCTTCGCTCCCTTTTCTGGTACCCCCGTACCAATGCTTGTTGTTCTAAAATGTAATCTGATATGCCCTATCTGGCCAAATTAATAATGTAAAGTCACAGGGACCGGAGTTATTGGGTACCACAAAAGGTCACCAAAGTTCAAAAATGGCATTTTTCGGAAACCTTCGCCCCCTTTTCTGGTACCTCCGTACCACTGCTTGTTCATAGTAGTTTTTGTGTAAGAAACGGTAACTGTATTTTACCAAAACATCAATAGAATTCGTAGTAAGCTATCATCGTTTTATTTAAATCTCTTAAACTCTAACTTTGACATAGTATGTTTCACGGAGTCAAACCTAAATAAAAGCGTTTTTTGATGGTGAAGTGGTAGACAATCGTTACAATGTTTTTAAAAGGGATCGAATCGATACAAGTTCTCAATGTTCTCAACATGGCGGTGGTGTATTATTATATACATATTTTCAAAAAGTATGAAGTAATCGTCAATTTTCCTGGGATACTGAAATAGAAGATCTCTGGATAACTATTAATCCCGAATCTCGCGATTCCACCCGTTTGAATGTTTGAATCTGTTATTTATTGACATTGACTTTGATTTTATTAAAATAGATCAATTCTATACACACTGCCAAAAGTTAATATTGAATGACTATCCCGACGATTATTAGATTTTAATGCCGCGGATTTTTATTCCATGTCTCTCAACTCTCATCTGTCTGCAGAACTACCGATCATAACTACTGATCATACATAGCAAAATACTCAGACCAGGGACTGCAGAACAATTACAAATATTTGCTAGTTTGCTGGTTGATGTTTGCTGTTAGACCAACCAATCCACGGAGTCTGTCAATAAAAAGGTTAGCCGTTCCAATAACAAACGCGCCAAAACCGAAATGAGGCGTTTTCATTAAAAAGTAAAAACTTAAAAAATAGTTACCTCGAACCTTACAGATGGCGTTAATTTTCTTTTACTGGTAGGCACAATTTGACAATGACAGGATTAATCACAAACTTGCTTACTCCGCTTGCCAGCTCCATCTGTTAGGTTTAGTAGAAAACTCTTTTTGTTTTGTTACTGAAAACGGCTCATTTCAGGCATTAGTTGTGAAATGGTCACGTTAGGATGCTTTGACACGGCGCTTAGTACGCGCCCTGTTTAAGCAACCGTTTAGTTATTAACGAAGTACGGGTGATCAGATTTATGTGTGGATTGTATATTCCACACATAAATCTGATCATAAGGTATACCTTATTTCCATACAGACAACGGTTAGTAACGCAGCGTTGGCTTCCAATGTCCGGCTAAGTAAACAGCGACGAAATTGCTTTCGCAGACTCGATCATGCCGAGTCTGTGTCCAGCCAAATACATGTTTATGCAGATACAGTGATCGATCCGTTGGCTTCACTTTATATTTTGAACTGGTTTGATTTTCAACATTATTACATAAAACTTCCTGTAGGTGAATTCTATAGGGGCGGCACCGTGGTGTTTGCAAAGTTTGTTTCAAAGCGAAAGTATGTAAAGAAAGATGTTTGGAACGCCGAAACCTGGAATTATCTCTGGGTAGTAACTTAATTAAATAAATACTACTATATTTATTTAAGCTATAACTTTTACAAGATCTTTCTCTCAGCAGCGTCTTTCCGTGTATCAACATCCCATACTGCGTTCGCCAATCCATCTGCCAAGCGCGGTGAGTAAGGCAACAATCATGATCAGTACTAGGCCAGGAGGCTTGTCCAGCGTACGGCCTACAGCTGAGATGATGATGGTAATGATATTTAAAAAAATGTATTTAAGTGTTCTATCAATCATCTGGTACCCATAACAAAAGCTCTGCTAACTTTGAGTCTTGATGGTACAATGTCCATCATTATTTGTATACCTATCTCTGCTACGGGAGGATTCTATTCCTACGCTCAACCCCATCCACAGCTGAGTTTTTGCCTCCGTAAGTTTATGCCAGTCCCCATGATCTTGCACTCGTCCAATCTTATTCCCATTTACGTTGTCGTCCTATCTCGCCGCAGGACATAAATAAATAATAAATAAATAAATAATAAAGCAATACGCTGCATCTTGCCGCAATACATGCACAACATTTTATCGAGATTGCTATGATCTGAAATTGATTCGAAGCCCTGGCTTGTAACTTCTCAAGTGCAAAAGTTCACTTCAGACTTTATTAGGAAGTTTTCAATTTTCGGCGCTTTGTGCTCCGTTCATCTTTTAGTTAGGGTGTGGACTCGCGGGTATTAACTATTTTGTTAAGCTATGGATTATGTAATGAATGAATGAAGCATATTTTTAATATCAACCAAAAAAGCTTTTTTATCACATAAATTGTGTAAAGACGTTTTAAGTTGACATTGAACTTTAATGGAAAATGTTTACTTATTTATTTTTTTTAGTAGGTACGTTTAAATAAAAGCTTGTTTGTTAAAAAGTTTTTTTTACTTTTAATTTATTTTTTACTTTTTAATTATCACTGGACAGTTGTTCTCTTGTCTGCTCATCTCATGCCCGCCATGTTGGATTTAGAGTGACGTTATTTCATTTTTCGAATCACTCCGCCATCTTGAGTATACCGCCATGTTAGATTTAGAGTGATGTCATTTAATTTTTTTAACTCACAGCAAGGCCTTTCATTTATCATTAATTTGATTCCCCTATTGTAGAAGTCCATTAAAAATAACCAGTCCGCCATCTTGGGTGTTCCGCCATGTTGGATTCAGAGTGATATCATTTATTTTTTTGAGTTATGTGATAAAAAAGCTTGTCGCGACATTTGAATGTCGTGGATTTCATGATCAAGTTAAAGGTACACAGGTTAAACTCGCGACAAGCTTTTATATCACATAAATTGTGTAAAGACGTTTTAAGTTGACATTAAACTTTAAATGGAAAATGTTTATGTTATTATTTTTAGTACGTTTAAATAAAAGCTTGTTTGTTAAAAAGTTTTTTTTTACTTTAAATTTATTTTTCGAGTCCTTTCCTCAAGGCCTTTCATTTGATACCTATATTATAGGAGTGCATTAAGAATAACTAGTCCACTATCTTGGATGTTCCGCCATGTTATATTCTATTATCGTCATTTCATTTTCGAATTATTTTCAGCAAGCCCTTTAATTTGATACCCATATTGTAGGTGTCCATTAAAAATAACTTGTTTGCCATCTTGGGTGTGCCATGTTGGATTCAGAGTGACGTCACATAGCTGACCATGCATTGTCATCCAAATAAAACATATATATACAAATTTTCAGCTCAATTGGTTGAAGATATCTGCTTCATACAGGGCAAGCTAAATAAAAGCTTGTAAAATAGTTAATTTTCATATCGAACGTCAAGGCTAGAATATAAAACATTAATCAAAAACACAGCCAGCGGTTGCCTTGCAACTCGGGAACTTGACATAAACGTAAACTTAACCTAAATTTGGACGTCCCGGGGTCTTCATCAACACCTTTGACGGGCGACCTAACACTGCAAGCACTTACAACGGGATATTTACCATGTTTTTCTGTTTCCCGACAGACGTCCCGATGCAGCACGCGCCACGAACTGACCTATTTCATGAACTTAATAATTAAGGCCAACTAATAACAGTTTTCCTGTACCCATATTACCCATTTTGAGAATGCCCCACGTCCACTAGTTTTTTTTTATAAACTAAAAAATATATTTATGCCCTCTTTAGAGATTTTTTTTACAGATTTTTTAATGGCAATAATCACTTTTTTTGGGTTATTTTGTTTTACAGGTCACTAGTGAATCGTGAACCTATACACATATAGTCATACGAATTTTAGCACAAGGAAGTTGTGAAGATATTGAGAACTTACTGGTAACTGATGTTCGGGTCCGATCCGCTGGAGTGCAGATTGGCGTCGCCCGAGGCGTAAAACTCCTTAGAGTTCCACTCCTCCTTTGCCTTAGCCTCGGGCGCGTAGTCACCGGGACTCCACTCCCGCCCTTCAGCGTTCGACGTGATCTGTGAAGAAGAGCCACGTTTACAAACGAGATGACATTTTTGACGAGCTCAAAGTTGGACGTAGCTATAGTTAGAAATTAGAATCATACTTCTTTTATTGTTATATTTACACGACCGAGAGAGATCTACACACGTACCTAAGACCCACTTTGGGTCACTGAGCGAAGTAAGTATTGAGTAAGTACATGTACACGGCAATTTTTTTTTATCCTTACATATTATAAAAAAACAAAAGCCTGTTATCTGTGTGTTTATATTTTCAACTTTATCACAAACCTCTTTGTGCAAAGGACATAACTTTCATAAAACTACAGAAGCTTTTATTGAACAAGAGACACGAAAGAGTGCGTTATGAACTTTTCAATATCAAATCCACTAGTGTATCTTCTGCAAATGGAATAAGATAGGAAGGGAAAGCAAAAGCAAAGTATACGTAGATACTTTATCGTCTGTTTTTAACCCCCGAAAAAAACGAGAGGTTTTGTAAGTTTGACCGCTGTGTGTCTGTCTGTGGCAGTGTGATTTAAATGCAGGTTTTTTAAACAGGTTTTCTAGCGGTGGCTCCACAAACATGTTTAATCAAAATCGGTTAAGACGTTTACAAGACATGGGGGTGAGAGAGAGGGATGAATAATCCAATGTTTCCAAATATACGCAAGTTTAAATCAAGTCAGGATTAAATGAAAGATAATGGTGTGTAGAATGCAAAACTGAAGTTATATACAAATCGGTTTAGCCATTTATAATATATGGGAGATGAAAGAGTTCGCTGTTAGCGGTAAGGCCGCCCATTGCACCTATGTTTTTTTATTAACTCTACCTTTTCCTGTAACTCTTTTGATTTTGGTGTACAATAAAGTGATTTTCATTCATTCATTCAGTGGGGATGAACAATCCAATGTTTTCAAATATATCCAAGTGTGGTATCAAATGAACGGACAAAATGTGTAGATCGCAAAACTGAGGGTACACAATAAAAAAATAGTTAACCTCCAAGATATGTCATGGGTTACCTAACATTTTAAATTTTATAATCTTTTATTATTTTAGGTATAAACAATTACTATTTCGGTACTAAATTGTTACTTTAATATTCTTACTTATTGACGTTATTGAACTTGCAAAGTATTTACTCAAAACTCAAAATGGGACTACAAATTTACGAAATACAACAACACATTTTAATTGTACAAATAATACGTGATTAAATGTGTTTGCTTTTGATGACACGCGAAATGGAAAAGAAACTAATAAAAGAACCTTACTGGGTCTTGCGTTTGACGGCGTTTTAACAATTATTCAATGATATCTTTTGGTAATTAACATACTCGAACCAGGATAAATGTTACCTCCTGGTGGTAGTTGAACTAACTCGTCTATGTAATACAATCTACATTATACAATCCTGATTGGTTTCAATAGGATTATTTTTTATTTAATAATACCCAAGCAAAATAACAATTCAAACAAACATAAATTACCCCTTTGCATGGAAGTGGGAAATTAACTTTCCATTTGATTGAAGGTAATTTTCTAGTCAGTCGTCGTACACGTATGGTACAAGGGCCCCCAGTTGTCAACCCTGTAGAAACTCCCCTCGTCAACAAGTCTGGGCGCAGAATAGAGAATAGTTTATTTTGGTCTAAGGGGTAAGGTAAGGTGGTGGTAGCCTGGTGTGATGCGGATTGCGTACTAAGATTGGTTTCGTATATATTGCAACGTCTTATATAAACGGAATGAAAAATCTTACATCGAGATTAGAATCAGGCCCGCCGTAACAGTAGTAATTAGTAGTAGTAGCTAGTAGTAGTAAGGCCTTTGCATCTATTATAGATCATTTATACAGTGTCAGCAACTGGTAATTATGATGCACGGGACGCTGCAGTGCCTGGGACATTGTTTGATGGATTAGGATTGCCCAGCACCTATACCATCCTCTCAGCTTAGTCAGCTATTATTCAGAGGAAAGAACAGGTCAATACGTCTGAAGCTAACTAAGCCGCGGGTTTCCTCACGATGTTTCCTTCACCGTTAAAGCTCGTGTTAAGAGTGCAATAGTAATTTGTAGTAGTACTAGTTAGTAGTGAGTAGTAGTAGTAGTAGAGTAGTGGTAGCAAGTAGTAGTATTTAGTAGAAGTAAAATTAGAGGTTGTAAGTAGTTGTAATGTAAATTAGTTTGAGTAAAGTAGTGTAATAGTGCAGTAGTTGTCTGAAACAAATTAAACATCATCGAATAATATCAAAGTCAATTATTTGTTGTTGCACGCAATTAATAACTCGTCCCAAACTTGGTATGCACAAGTCAAAAACTTACTGTATTTTATACACCCCCGGGCAAACGCTCAGCCATGCAAACAAAGTTAGTAAAATTGGAAACAGTGTCTGTTAACTCTACTGACACGGACTTAACTAGGTTCGCTAACGAATAAAAGGTACCTAATAAACACTATCTAGTGAATGAAAACTTCTCATCTTCTCGCGTAATACGACGAGCAATTTTACTACGTCGTGACTCATAAGTAGCAGGATTAAATTCTTATTTTTTAAGAAAAAATATAGAGACAGTAATACTGTCTCTATATTTTTGACGGGTGTCAAAATGGGTTCTCTATTTTGTTCTCTCTCTTATCGATATGGAACTTGAAGATTCAAGTTATAATTGCATTAACAAAGATACAGTTAATTTTTTTGGTGAATTTAGAAACTGGATCTACTGAGAGTACAAACAAATAAAAAACTCACTAGATCCAGAGGTTTTTTTTATAACCATCCGAAAACCCTGCCTGTGACAGAACCAAGATGGAGAAACAGTAGGTTATTAGGGTTTTTTAGGTTTTTTATAATTATCCGAAAACACTGCCTATGACAGAACCGAGATGGAGAGACAGTAGGTAGTAGTAGTATTGACAGGTGTCAAAAATGGGTAATAAAATACGACACACACACTAAAATAAGAGCAATATCAAAAGCAACTGATACCTTAAGCTATGCACAAAAACTTAAGTGAAAATGGGCAGGCCATGTATCTAAGTTAATAGACCAGAGATGGACTGCACAAGTAACACAATGGAAAGGACTACAAGGCAAAAGAAGCAGAGGAAGACCAGTGACACGATGGGATGATGACATTAAAAGAACAGCTGGCCCAAACTGGAATCATATAGCATAAGACAGAGACATGTGGGCATCTTTGGAGGAGGCCTTTACCCAATCTGGGGTTCTTGCAAAAAAAAAGGGAACAGCAAACAACAAATACAAATTAACAACAAATTACATGAAGAATAAGAAATATATAAAAACTAGCTTTTGCCCGCGACTTCGTCCGCGTGGAAATCCCCTTTTTCACGCAGAGCCACTTTGATTCGTAAATATAAATCCCATTTATTCCCTATCCCGTGGGAATTTCGAAAAATCCCTTCTTAGTGCACCTCTAGGCTACTCAAGGTATATGTGTGCCAAATTTCAAGTCTTTAGGTCCAGTGATTTAGGCTGTGCGTTGTTATATCAGTCAGTCAGTCAGTGAGTCAGACAGGACTTTGAGCTTTATATATATAGATTAATTGTAACCTAACTTGTAAGAAATAAAAGGCTTTTTTATTTTATTTATCTTTGGGCGCATCTCTCTAATAGGCTACACTTGACTAAATTATTTGTAGTCTGTCATGTAGATTAACAAAAATTATTGGACATTTTTTTTTCTTTTTTAACGTAATCCAAAAATAACGGCGATACATTACGTCGAAATCTAGCGTGACGTCGTATTTTGGTACAGTTTATGACTATACTATACATGAAAGTATTGATTCATTAATTAAAAAAACTCGTCCCAAATATAATAGGCATTGAAATGAAAACACATCAACGTAAAATATGTTGAAATGAAACGTAGTTAGCGGTTTTGGACCTAGATTTATATTTTTTTAGGATTCTGTATCTTTCTTCAAAAGGAAATCCTTTTCATCATGCTCGCCGATGTTACGAGTATTACAAGTAACATTACCAAGTACCATTTTATTTATCTTTCACTGAGAGTTGCTGAACGGAAGTTAATGCCATGTTCAGAAATGAAAAGCTCGTTGATATTTATACTTATAATAAATCTGTAGAGAGGTCAATTCTGTACATGAAATATATTTCCAAAATAACTATCAGGGGGTGATTAGGGATCGATACTGATGCCAAAAATGCAATCAGTAAAATTTTTGTCTGTCTGTCTGTCTCTCTGTATAACCGTTATAGAAACAAAAACTACTCGACGGATTTTAACGAAACTTGGTACAATTCTTTTTCATACTCCTGAGCTGGTTATAGTATACTTTTCATCACGCTACAATTAATAGGAGCAGAGCAGTGAAGGGAAATGTTGGGAAAACGGGAGAAGTTACTCCATTTTTAAGCTTCTGTCACGTGTGCAACCTTAATGGTTAAAGCTACACAGAAATCATGTATGACGGAAATGTTCTCTTTAAAATTATATAAAAAATGTCCCACGACAGAATATGTCTATCTTTTATGGGTGACTCACAATAACACGTGTAACTCCCGATAGCTTATCAGTTCGAAGCTTTCTGATTATATTTATCTACTCTTACGTTTATTACACTCTCAGTCATCCATAATTCAAAAAGTTAACATTATTAACTATTACATAAAAAAGAATCATAGAAATCAGTATAGAAACACCAAAACAAGGGCAGTGACCAAGCTACATTTGCGTTGAGAAATGAACATGATGAAGTTACCAGATTTCAGTCAGGCAGATATATCAGCTCTTCAGAAGCTGTGTGGCGGATCTTAAGTTTCAACATTCACGAAAGATATCCAAATCCAAAACCTGTGACTCATCTGGATGTTCATCTTGAAGGCGGTCAACGTATATATTTCAACGCGAACGATTAGAGAACCCTAGACAAACAAGTTTATTAGCATTTTTTCGACTTTGCCAAACTGATGATTTTGTAAAATCTCTTTTGTATGAAGAAGTTCCATCGTATTATATATACCTACAATAAGCAACGAGGTGTATTTAATCGTAGACGCCGTGGCAGGCCTGTAGATGGCGGGTCAGGTATTTTGAAAGAACATGTTCTTGGTAGTGTATACCGTTCATCCATACAACGCTGAGTGTTTCTATTTGCGATTATTATTACATACAGTGCGAGGACCAATTTATAGATTTGAGAAAAGTAGACGATGTTGTTTATCCAACTTATCATGCAGCTTGCCAAGCGCGTCATTTGCTTGAAAACGATCAGCATTGGGATGACGCTTTAGCAGAATCCTGTGTTAGTGATAATCCACGACGGTTACGCCATTTATTTGTAACATTACTCACATTTTGTAATTTGTCAGATGCTGTACAATTATGGGAAAAATATAAAGAAAAATTTGCAGAAGACTTTCTTCGGAATATATCTCACAATGATGAAGGCGCAACTAATGATAATTTTCGTGATCTTGCCATAAATAAAAGTTTATTAGCTCTTCAGGAAGACTTAACAGCTGTAGGCGGTAAATCACTCTGTGAATATGGTTTGCCAACACCAACCTCAGTCGGAGAGGTTACCAATAGGAAATATTCCGCAGAGATTGGTCAATGGAACTGCTGGCAACATTAGAAAACGGTGTCCCAATGATGACTGCAGAACAACGTTCAGTCTATGATCGCGTGTGCGAGAGTGTTCAGAATAATTTGGGAACAATATGGTTTTTAGATGCACCTGGAGGAACTGGGAAAACCTTTTTGACTAAGTTAATATTAGCTTATGTCCGAAATCAGTGTAAAATTGCTCTTGCCGTAGCTTCATCAGGTTTAGCTGTAACATTGCTACCAGGAGGTAAAACTGCTCACACTATGTTTAAAATACCAATTGATTTAGATCGCACGGATCATGTCCAACCTGTAGTATTTCAAGAAATAGCGACAAAGCTAAGGTATTATGTACGTGAGTGTAATTTAATCATGAATGTAC
Source organism: Pasiphila rectangulata (assembly GCA_963082625.1). Classification (NCBI taxonomy): domain Eukaryota; kingdom Metazoa; phylum Arthropoda; class Insecta; order Lepidoptera; family Geometridae; genus Pasiphila; species Pasiphila rectangulata. Next base: position 19,610,272 of record OY720236.1, on the reverse strand, counting down.
GATGGCCCATCGATAAGGAGTAGAAGCGGTAGACAGAACTTTAAGGGATATAAGACAAAATGATCGACCAATGGGCGGTATCACGGTTTTATTTTGTGGTGATTTCCGACAAACCTTACCGGTAATACCACAGGGAACACCTCTCGGTGTCAGTTGTTTCTCGCATGGTCAGTTGTACGTCGCTCTTTCCCGGGTTGGCAGTTCTAGAAATCTTTATGTTCACGTACCGGACGGGTCAACTTTCAACATAGTTTATCCGGAAGCTTTGCGCTTAAGTATTTTCGTTCTATAGGTACTTAAGCCTCATGTGAACGTGATCTAAACAATATTACCAATACATTAACTTAATAACACACAAGGAGTAACACGCTGACGGAGTCGCGGGCACAGTTATTAACAATAATATTGTGCGATTCTGTATTGTGATATTTTTCAACAGTATTGTAGATTGACATATTATATTTCCCTACTAAAATACGAAAGTTTGTCTGTTACATCAAAACCACTGAACCGTGAGGAAGGACATAGGCTCCTTTTTTTACGAAAAACGACGGAAACGCGGACGAAGTCGCGGGCAACAGCTTGTTATTAATAACTTAGCAAATATCCCTCTCCGAATATTAACATTTATTTACTTGCTTATTAAAAATCAAAAACGTCATTATCGTTTAAGCCAGGAGATGTGTTTATAGGCAGGTATTATATTAATGGAAGTAATAATGCCTGATTGAACGTCTAATAATAAATAACAAAGCGGTGAGTCCACTACGAGATGTACTGGCTCATTAATGACTCGTAAGCCTTACATAGCTGGCGTTGATTGTAATTTTTCCATTAAGACGGACCTCTTAATGGCTAGCTAAAGACATAATTATATAAAATAATATAATTAATTATAGGGGCAAATTTGCTTTTGTGCTAAAAAGGCGTTCAACTAAGCATTAATGTAGGTAGGGTGGTGCGTTGATACAGCCCAATGCTGATTTTCTTTTGAAACCTGAGTAGAGAAGGATGCACAGCAGCGACGTATTTAATAATAAACCAGTTCAACAAAAAGAGTTTACAAAATGTTACAAATAAACACAGAAAGTGGAAATGACAAGTACATTTAGTATCTAAACAGATGTCAGCAATATGTGGAAGGTTACAGCTCATTGATAATGTGTAGAAAACTATTCTAGTATTTCACCTTGTCTTTGACTGCATGCACCTGAACGGAAGTTACTGCCATGTCCAGTAATGAAAAGTTCAAGTTCCTATCTGGTCGCCGCCGGTTTGAATATGGACGCTCGGAAATTGGGGAAAGCTTCAGCTGCAATCGAGCGGAAACTAGGAATCTCGGAGGATAATTCTAATCGATTTTCTGATACTTTTCGAATTTGCAAGGCAATTTTGTAAAGCGGCTTGAAAGACCATGTAAAACGATACATCTTCGTAAAAGTTGGTATTCCGTTAATCATTATAGTACCTCGAAGATCCATAGACAATTAACTCATTTTGTACGGCAACAAAATGTTTTATAGAACAAATGATGCTCGATTTCTGTTTATTCCTTTTTTTTATTTTCTTTAGGAGCAAACAGATAAAATAATGCTCTAAAATACTAAATTTCCAAATAGTATTAATTGAAGTTGCTGCCCGCGTCTGTCTGTCTGTCTTCTCCTACTAAACCACGCAACCGATTTTGTTGCGGTTTTCACTATTTCAATAGGAAGGTTTAGAAGTAGAATTAATTGAGGTTTAGTTTAAGTTCACTGAACTATGTTAAAGTTGTCGGAAAATTTCATGCCGATTGGGAGGCATTGGGAGGATATTTTGGCGTGCGCCACGTAAACCATTTAAGTTATGTGCAAGTGATGTATGAAACAATTGTTGCTCTTAGAAAGCTTTACAAAAAAGTTTGCGACAGTATTTGTCTATTTTTTATGGATAACTTATAATAAACATTTTCTTTTCGTATTAAATTTTAATTTAAAAGTATGCATTATTTGCGAAGCCGTTTTAATCAACATGGTATTAATATAATATCTCAAAAGTTTTTTTAACATCTTGAATAGTTTATATGGAACATATTTTCCTTGTCAATTATATCATTTGAATCAATATCTTACGAGTTATAGCGACATTAAAGTCTCGCGCGACATAGTATTTATGGCGCGGCGGCGGCGCGGTTCGTTCACACGTACAACTTTCGCGTTGCAGCAACGCTGTTATGCAGTACATCAACATGAATAACTTTTGTTTTATACTTTGGAAGACCATATTTTTAAACTCTTCATACAAGATGACCGATGATTGGTTCATCCGTACACCAGTGCGAAGTACGTGGCTACTACGTCAAACTACCAACCAACTAAAAACCAACAGAGCTTCTACAATAAGGTGAACATAGTAATTAAGGAACGTGATCAACCGTTCTATGACATCTAAGTACTTAAAAAAACAAGCAAAATATACATACATCGAGACGACAGCTAAACGATAAGAAATACATTTCTGGGTCTATTTATTACATTTGTGGTATACATTCTTTAAGTTCTCATTCACACGAGGACGATTCTTATACGAGAATCGTTTTGTTTTTGACGGACACTCTAAAACATGAATTGTGACGTTTTGTGACGGATACGCTGATGTGCTCGCCTGCTGACGTAAACATAATATCGGCTTTTTTGACGAATCGTAAAAATACATGAATGTCCATCCGTCTTGAATGAAGCTTTAGTTTATTTTTTTTAAGAATGACACCGTTATCTAACTAACTTTGAAAGGGAAGCCTTACCAAAATAAATCCAACAATTGCCGATTTTATTGTAATCATATTTTTTGAAATGTATTCAAATAGTTTATCAGCCATCTGCTTTTTTGCAAGCTTTGTTCATTGCGCCAAAGGGTGCTGATAGAAAAGTCCAATATTATTTGACTATATATAAAAGGGCTCTTTGTGAAGTCCAGCTTTATATGTGTATTTATTTTAGTGAGATGGACACCGGCCTCCCCAAAGAGCGCGGATTAGCCTGTCGGCTATTAGGGGTTGATAAATTTTGCAGCTGCCTTTAGGATTCCGTAATCAAATAGAATGTATAGATTTTTTTTAGATTCCAAGTGCTCTCTTGATAGTATAAATCAAAGTCGCTTGTCACGTTTGTCTGTCTGTTTGGCCTCTTACTCCTCGTAAACCACGCAACGGATTGTGATGATGTTTTTACCAAGAGTGTTTGAAGAGGAAGGTTTAAACATAAAATTAATGTATGGTGTAAGTTTACTGAACACTAATAAAGATTGTTGAAAATTTCGGAAAATTCAATGCAGATTGGAAGCTGTTCCGACGTGTAAACCACTGAAGTTATGTGCAAGTAATGTACAGAAGAATCGATTATTTCTAATAGATTAACAAAAAAGTCCGCGGCAGCATAATACTATATTTTATGGATAACTCAAAGAAATAAAATTATAATAAAAAGTATGCATTATTTGCGAGGCTATATAATTTATAAAACTATATAATTTCAACCAATATATTTAGAGTTATAGCGAAATTGAAAATCTCGCGTGACAAAATATTTACGGCGCCGGCGGCGGGTGTTCATACGTACGACAACTTTTCACGTGTAATATCATACCTACCATTGTTTAATGAAATCTAACCATTGTACCTATTAGCGTGGGGTGCCGGCAGTAGAATGACCCCTCCTATTTTGCCCGTGGATGCGTAAAAATCTGCCAATGGATACTTCCGGAAGATGGGCAGCAGCGTTTTTTCGCGTATCAACATCCAGTACTGTGCTCGCCAAGAGTGGACGGACCTACGTCCAGCAGTGGACGTCATACGGCTGAGAAAAAGGCGGCGGGTGTTCACGTAGAACAAACTCTCGAGTGTAATAAATAACTTACCCTTGTCTTATGAAAAACAGCTCTAAACATTGTAGGTATTCAAGACGTTCTTTAAGAAGTAATGTTGGTAAATTATATCTTGTCTGCTTTTTATAAAACCCAAACCCTAGAAATTCGACGGGGTAGTTGTGTCCACCAACATGAACAACTTGTGTTCTACGACTTTGGAAAATCAACTGATGATTGGTTCATGCATACACCTATGCGAAGCAGGGGCGGGTCGCTAGTTAAATATATATATATATATAGAAAAACGCCCAGAACACCCTGAACTATCTGCAGATCGTACAGATATTTGTCCCGAGTCGGGAATCGAACCCGCGCCACAGAGATCGTTAGTTATACATATATTAAAGAAACAATATGTTTTTGATGATGAGTCAGCTTCAGACGCATTGACCTGTTCTGTTCTTTCCTAATAGCCGACTAAGCTGGGCAGACGGTATAGTCGGACGCTGGGCACTCATAATCCATCTATCAATGTCCCAGGCACTGCAGCGTCCAGTACAGCGTTGAATACCAGTTGCTGACGCTACGTAAATCATCTATAACAGACGTGGAAGGCCTTAAGCCTGTATTTACATTACACGGTATTCAGGGACCCTTACCCTAACTTAGAGTGATGTAATAAGAGTTAGAGCGTAAGGGACCCTAACTAGCGCGACCGCGGCAAGCCTTGCTCCCTAATCGCTCTAACTACCGGGCCCTGAATACCGTGTAGTGTAATACAGCTTTTACCTGGGGCAGCGGCGGCGCTAGAATAACATAATTTTCACTTACCTTTTGACGGTACATAGCTGCCGCTGTGCTGTTGTACTTCTGCTGTATCGTAAGACCTGATCTGCAGTCCGGTTGTGATTCAAAGAACTCTCTGGCTTTTAAATTCCCACCAACCTGTTAGACAAAGGAATAGCTCACAGCAAAATTGCACGGCACGGTAAACGGATATCAAATTTAACTTTTAGTTTAAACTAGCTGTAGCTGCTAGCACTTCAAACATTATCATCATCATCATTTCAGCCGTAAAACGTCCACTACTGAACACAGGCCTCCCTCATGGATCTCTATAAGGGGTAGTAACCATACTCAGCACGCTTGGCAGGCGGGTTGGCGAGCGCAGTTTGGGATGTTGATACACGGAAGGACGCTGCTGCCCATCTTTCGGTGGTATCCCTTAGCAGGCTCTTACTGCATCCACGGGCATGAGAGGAGGGGTAACATTCTGCCTGCCGCGGCAGACCGAAGCGCAGATGGCGGGACGAACTCGATCAGTACATCATTGACTAGAGGGAAGCAGCTCAGGATCGGGATATATAACATTTGCATATTTATGTTATATTAGTAATAAAGCGTTATCTTTAACCATTCGAAATGTTAAGTCGATAGCATCAGTAGTTCTCAAGATATCCATTTGTGACAGACAGACAAAGTGATACCATAAGGGTTCCTTTTTACTATTTTGGCCCGGAACCCCAATTAAGGGGTAAGTAGGTACTTACAAAATTAATGAGCATTTTTCGCAACACTGTTACGGGAAAACCTTAACACCATTTTTTTATTAAATTCGTCTAGATTTGCAGAAGGGAAATATATTCCTAAAGTCAATATATATCATGAAATATCTTCTGTTCATGGGATAATAAGGCAGCAGCTGAACAAACAATAACTACGCTTTTAACACCACTTAAAATAACACTTAATTTTCGCATTAGTAACTAGTAGTTCACCACGAACTAAGAACGAGCGAGCGGCTTCTTTCAATTAAATCTAATTGTATTTGAACTTGATTTTACGCAGCGAGATGGATTAGGACTGGATTGTGTGTGATCTACCGCGTAAAATTTATTCAACCAGTAATACACGAAATAAACAAAACAATACAAGACGAAGTTTGGCATGGATGATTTAAATATCTGTTAATGTAATCCAGAAAAGCCAATTAAATTCTTAAGAATGAATAGATGAAAATCCACAATAGCGCGTGCTATGTTTACCTGTGCTGCCATCTAGTTACGCACGGTGTAAACCTAAATGCATTATTAATTATAAATAATTAATTTAAACCAAGTACCTATGTTAAATATATGAAATTTATCGGACTATTGAATTGTTACGGTCCTGGATAAGTATTCACAGGTTCAAATTAATCAGATGCCTAGAAGTGGGTAAAAATGATATAAAAAAAAAATAATAACATTTATCCCGTGGCGGGAACAAAACCCGCAACCTCTTGCGTTTCAATCGGCTATTAACCGTGTTAATAGGGTGTTGTTGAAATCTTCAAAAACATGTTTTTCATGAAAATGGGCATATGTTCAAGAGTTATGCTGGGACAAAAAAAAAAGTAATAAGTCCCCATTATGTCAAAATCTACACCACTTATCAAAAATCCCCCGAGACAATCGATTTGTATTAATGTAATCGTCTTATGTTTTAAATTTTACCAAAATCCGACTTAAGAAATACAAAAATTGCGGATTTACTTACAAACATTCAGCCCAAACGCATAGTTGCCACCAAGAACATCGTTCGCTTCGCTCACTCGTTCGAAATTATTATGCTCTCATTTTTTATGAATTACCTAGGCTGAAGCTTGTTCAGCTAAAATGCACGCCATTTTATTTTTCTGTTTAATTTCGTCAAATGCGCGGAGATGCCACGCGTTCTGAGCACTAAATTTAATTGACTAATTTAAATTTAGTTGACGATCTCTGTGGCGCAGCGGGCGAAGGTCCGCCTGCGACGCAAGGGGTTGCGGGTTCGATTCCCGCCTCGTGACAAATGTCTGCACGATCTGCAGATATTTGTTCAGGGTGTTCTGGGTGTTTTTCTATATATAATAAAAAATATCTATCTATGTAGTATAATGTATTAAGTATATCAGTCATCTAGTACCCATAACACAAGCTCTGCTTAGCTTGGGGCTAGATGATGCTGTGTGATTTGTCCAGCATTATTATTATTTATAAAGATAATTACGGTTTCGCGGTAGCGTAATGGCAATGCACGATCGCGGCACAATAATAAAAGAAAATCGCTGGTCGTTCTGAGAAAAAAAATATTCCCTAGTTTTACGTAAATTTCGTATGTAATTTTTTGCGTAAACGGCTTAAGGTTTCACTTTCAAAATTAACGTGAGATTTTGTAAAAACGGGATTTTCATTCAATCCCATGATTATGATTTTCTTGAAAAATCTAAACGTGTCGGAATAATCTTCGACGTTACAATACTACGTGAGTAATTCCCGTTTTTACAAAATGGCTTAAGGTTTATTAATCGGCTATGACACTAACCACATCGCGAGCCAAAACAGCTGAAACCGTGCAATTAAGTGAGAATAATAAGTAATCACTTACATAAATAGATCAAGCTAAACGACAACTGCCTTCGCAGAACTCTCCCAGAGTAATTCTCCCATCAAGTATTTTACATTCAAGTATCAATTTAACAGAGGAAGTGTTAAATTGTCAATTGGCACTAGCCAATCGCAGCTGCATATTGAATGCATCTACAATAGCAACTTGCTTGCTTGTGTAGAACTTGTGTCCTTCTGATCTTTGTGACTATGATTGGTACCAGTTCATTCTGGTCTTCGCGACTGACTACATAGTCATATCGCTATACGGAAGATCTTTATTAGTGAGCTCTGATTTTAGTTATGTATCCTTTTTTACCCGAAAACGGAAAATTCAAACGGATGAAATATTAGAGCCAGAGGGAAATATTTTAGCAATCTATGTTTGTATTTACGAACGTATATTCCACCGTAGCGCCTAAACAAACTTGTCCTATTTTGATTAATAATGTTTCAAAAGATTTATTATATCGGTCAAGGGTACAAACAAGGCTGCAGTTTATGCGACTAAGATAGATAGATAAACTCTTTATTGTGTAAAACCATATTACCTATACAGAACAATACAAAAATTACTCAATACTGGTACGAGTCAATTTCACCTATTGAATCGAGAGCGATTTCAATTATATTTTCTTTGTTCGAAAGGTCGCTCCCAACGTTAACGCTAAACTTCCGAGTTATAGTTATTAAAACAATGTCAATTCTGTTGGCACACTTCCTAACTAAAGTTCTTTTAAAATGGCATTATATGGACTATTATAATTTATAACGTATCTATTTGGTTGGTGCTACCACGCGCTCTAAGGTTCCGGAGTTACCCGTAGACGTGGTTGTTGAAAGTTGGATGTGTTTTTACGTTTCCAAGACATATTTACAGGTATTCATTGAGTTTTCAGTTTAAAGTATTCCGGTATGTGTCTGTCTGTCTGTCACCAGGCCGTATTACATGAACCGTGATAGCTAGACAATTTTTACAGGTGATGTATTGCTGTTGCCGCCATAACAACGAACACTAAAAACAAAAAAAAAATTAAGTGAGGCTCCCATACAACAAACATCATTTTTTTGTCGTTTTTTGCTCGATATTAATAAAAGCAACAGGTAGACGCTTGAATTATTCACAGAACATTTAGAAAATATTCATTTTAAAAATAAATATATAAATTTAAATTTAATAAATATTTAAGGGGGCTCCCATACAACAAACGTGATTTTAATGACGATTTTTTTTCTCCATATTGTAAAAAATGTAGGTACAAATCACAACCAAAAATGGGTAGTGCTACCTCAAAAACAAGTTGTTTTGCCAAATAATGGTACGGAACCCTTCGTGTGCGAGTCCGACTCGCACTTAGCCGATTTTTTATTAAAACTATTTTGCCAAATAACCTATAATAACATTTATTCCGATTTAAGATTTTTAGGTAGAATTAGCAAAGTAATTAAGCTTTTACCTAATTATGCTTGGTTAAAGCGTATCATTGACCAAGCGAGAGAAGTATCTCCGTTTCAGGTTGGCTAAATTCACTTATGTATGTCCACAAAATGATTTTTTCAGTTACAAAACTCTTGAATTGTACTCTTTTTAGGGTTCCGTATAAAAGTGTAAAAACGGGACCCTATTACTAAGACTCCACTGTCCGTCAGTCTGTCTGTCACCAGGATGTATCTCATGAACTGTGGTACAGTTGAAATTTTCACAGATCAAGTATTTCTGTTGCCGCTATAACAACAAATACTAAAAATGAATAAAAATAAATATTTAAGGGAGCTCCCGTACAACAAACGTGGTTTTGTGCCGTTTTTTGCTTTATATTAATAACTAGCTGTCCCGGCGAACTTCGTATCGCACCTACTACAACCATTACATATAACGCTAATAATTATATGCAAAATTTTAAGTTTTTCTAGTGAAAATAACGATTTTTCCTTACTAAACACCCTGTTTAACCCTGTCTAATTTAATTTACGCAACGAAAAGTAGCCTATATCCGTCTCCATGGTCTAATCTACTCCTATACTAAAATTCATCCTAATCGGCTCCGGATCGGCTATCGGAATATGAAAACCGCTGACGGTTTTCATATTAAAAGGGAACATACATAGATAGACATACATACATACATAGATACATTCTTACTTTCACTTGTATATATTATAGGATAGGATAGTAGGAAGTAGGATTAGTAGGATGGCAACAGGAAACATGAAATATTCACATAATATTTACACACAAGGGTACGGAACCCCTTGTGCATGAGTCTGACTTGCCAAATTTTTTTTTGTATTAAATCTTTCAAAGAATGTATAGAGAGGTATTATATATCATGAATATGTTGGGTAATATATGTGCATGTTAAATGTGTTTGAGTCTATCAACAAAAAAAAAAATATCCATAACTGAATATGTTGCATTTAGCCAAATTCCTTTAGGTGTATGTGGTAATATTATATATAATATGGTATTCTGTAATAAGGTGTTCTGTATTAACATTATATTATATATAATATAATGATAATATAATGATAATATAATGATAATACAGAACACCTTTTTTTGTGACAGGGGGGGAAATCTGCTTGCAGATACACATGCTGCGTAAGGGCACAGCATGGTTATGTGAGGATGTCTTGTGACGACTCACTAAAAACCCTGATGGCCGGACTCGGTGATGAATCGATGAAGATTCTGATGGCCATAGTATGCTGCAGGCTACTAAACATAGCCCTGCAGCGCCTAACACCTGTCAGTCATTTGGACCAGACGGGCGCTCCGTAGAGTGCCATCAACTGTACAACGCCCGCACAGAGGAGGTGAACACCCTCCCTTGGTCCCCCAAGATCAGGCAGCAGTCTGTGCAAAGCACCCACTACCCTCTAGATCCGGGGGACGGAGTGGCTGAAGTGCTCTTCGCAGCCCCATCTATCCAAGCGACTATCCCAGGTGAGGCAGAAGGCGGTGAGTACTTAAGGTACGGCCCCACCTGGATGTCAACATCACCTAAGCGAACCAACAAGCTGGGTGGTTCCCTTCCCCTCAGGGATAATACAGAACACCTACTAACACACAACAATACAAAGATTGACTTGGACCACAATCACCAGTATTTTATTTGTTGTATTGTCATCAACAATTGTCTACAATTGGCTGATGAATTGATGGATTTTCTCATATTTGGGATTCAGTCTCATTAGCCTTTTTTCCCTCATTTTAGCAGGTTGTCTAGCCCATGGTTTCCCATCAGCTGCTTTGAGTCATGTGGGTTGAGTAGTGCTCTGGATGGGCATGGTTTTTATTGCAGCGCAGGTATTGGCAGTTTTATTTCCCTTGCACACACTTGGCAATTAAGTTTTACTGCCATATGTATTGTTCTAGTCAGTCTAAGAATAACTTGTCATTAAGGTACTTACCATCATCTTTTCCAATTCTATCTCTTTCCACTTATCCATAGTAACAGAACGGACAAACGAGAGGTGAACACCAAGGCTGCGGTGAATGCCACTACAGTCCAGGCAAATCCAAATCCCGTATGTCACCGAAGCCCACTGGGGGTTGAGCGTACCGCACTCGAAGCATTTCTAAAAACGAAAGGATGACGTTACAAATTAACAATATATTACACCTAGCTAAATAAAAGAGAGTTGTAGCAAAGAACTATAATGTTACATACAAATGACGTAGTAGAGTAGCTACTAATTCATAGTTTTGCTTTTCAGAGTCCAGTTACCTAGAAAATCGCAGTTAAATACTTATTAGTAAGTATATAAATTATAACTTACGTTGTTTTCATCTTGAGTGCGGATGCTGTTCAAACGACGCCGAGTACGCGGGGAAGCCATTTCACAGTTGAATATCAACTTAGCCTTCAGAAAATACTTCACTTTGCACTACTAGGGAGCTTCGGAACACACGAGATCGGTTAGAGAGAGGACTGTAGTTGTTGGACTGCTGTTGAATGGCAAAAATTTTCACGTCCACCTGGCACAAATTTAGGGATGCCAGCTAATGAAGAATATCTCCCCATTTAATGCCACATGCGCGCGCATACATACTGTCAGCTCCAACATATTAATTTTTTTTTTTTTTTTAACTCCTGGCCTAAAAGCACGTCAAATGAGCCTAAAAGTTGGTTCAAAAACAACGTATTTTACATAAAATTAAATTCAAAAATTGGATTCCAATCAAAACAGGTGTATTTCTGCACCATGTCACATGAACTTGTTCTCTACAAATTTCTTAAATAAAATAGGCATATTTCTACTACCAAAGGCATCTTTTATTTTTTGTTCTGTTCTAAAGGTCGTAATTTTTTTTAACTGAAATATAAAAAAAACTACGAGCTACTTAAAATAAAAATCGATTTAATCGAATCGAAACGGTAGAATCGACAAGGTAGCTGTATACTGAAGTGTCATTGCCATTGTCAGCCGTTGCCAAATAAAAAAAAAGAAAATGATTGTCTTGTCTGCATCTCTAAAATATCACAATAAAGAAGACAGCTGTTTTTCCTAACGGTTGATCATTCGATGTGAGTGGAAGGTGTTGTGAAATTTGGAAGCTCTTCACAATAAAATAAATTGATAATTACAATAAAAATAGAGGAGCAAGGTTTCTTGCTAATATGTATTTTACTTTTGACAGAACCACAAAAAACTTTACTGTATTTCCAAAAAGTCTTAGTCTTATTTCTAAAAGTGACTTATCAAAAGGGCTTTGCATATTTATAGAAAGTGACAAATCAGAAGGTCATATTTCTGAATGGTCCGATCAAAAAGCCGTATTTCTAAACTAAAAATAAATAAATAAAACAAATGATACGTTTTTTGTTCATAAATTACAAATCATATTGTAGTGTTAACCTACACGTTAATGAACGTTTATATATATCAAAGCATTTACTCAATAAGAATAGGCAGTTTTTTTAAATTCTTGTAAAGTTTGTTTACCATGGAAATATGACCTTTTGAACAGAAGCTCTTCAATGTCTTAGGGTGTATATTTAGTAATGTTTCTAATCTACTGTGCAAATTATAATTGTATTATTATAATTTTATAGCTATAGTATACCTCTAGATGTAGTAGTATGTACAAATACATGTCCTGACTTGTCCTCATAATTTTCCTCACATTTCATAAAAACATTAAATTATCAGCAAGTAAAAAAAGTAGAATGCAGAAAATGCAAGAATATCTTTTGATGATGTTATTGATCCAAAAACGGTTAACTTATATCTTGCCATCATTCTTTGACGATATATTTATCTATACCTATATATTTATTCAGAAACCACCCTTTACTAACTTAAATATTATAAAATGATACACTGAAACTATTATTGTTTTGCTATTTCCCCGACCGCCGATAAAAAAGGGCTATTTGGATGAAAAGTTATTTTCAATTTTAGCTATTCATATTTCAATCAAGTGTACAATGCAACTGAATGCAACAATCATAGCCGGTCGAAAAGCTTTTCGATGACCTACCGTGGCACTAGACAGTGATCGTACATTTGTTTTATGGTTTATTAATAATTTTAATAATAATATTGAATTGAATCAATGTGAGACTTTTCGAATGGTGTAGAAACAACTATGATGGCCTTCTAGGCAAACAAATAACTTTTGCGAATCTACTTACTCCTTTACTATCGGTAGAATAATTTTGTTAGGGCAACATTAAAACTACGTTCGTGAACTGATTTGTTTTCGACAGCTAATTTTGTTTAATTTCGAGAAATTGTGTCTTATCTTAGCCTTCATTTCAATATTGATATTAATCATCAATCAAAGGGCTAGTATGGCATTTTTAGAATTGCTGGATTTTAAACAAAAGCTCCATTAAGCCATCTACTCTATCCTCTAACAATTTTGTTTTTGAACACACTCGAACACGCTACGTTTCACGCATCATCATCAGACCCATACAATACCTTCACTTTGACATCCGATTCATTTAGACTATTTTAGACGAACCTAGGCCACATAATTAATGGAATTAGTATAATAGGATTAACTTCGTATCTCTTACACATATCTCCGAAAATCTTTTTCAAGATAAAAATTATATAGTATTTTCAAATACTTATTCGAGTTGGGCACCCCAAACATTGTAATGTTTCCATGGAAATAATTATTACCAGGTTACTGGGAGGAAAAACGGCACGGAACCTATGACATGACAATGCTATATGCCTTCCAGTGATTTCGATGGAATTCGAGGCCGTCCGGGTGGGTTAACTTTATACACCTGAGCTAATACAGTTTAAGTATATATAATATATATATAATATAATAATATATATAATATATATAATAATATATACATAAAAAGTAAGGCCTTTGCATCTATTATAGATTATTTATACAGCGTCAGCAACTGGTAATCAAGCTGTACGGGACGCTGCAGTGCCTGGGATATGGTTAGATGGATTAGGCTTTCCCAGCACCTATACCATCCTCTCAGCTTAGTCAGCTATTATTCAGAGGAAAGAACAGGTCAATACGTCTGAAGCTAACTAAGCCGCGGGTTTCCTCACGATGTTTCCTTCACCGTTAAAGCTCGTGTTAAGTGTGCACATACATTTTTCAAGAAAGAAAAATTCATTGGTGCACGGCCGGTATCGAACCCACGACCTTCGGATTGAAAGTCGAGGGTACATACCACTCGGCCAACAAGCCTTTTTATATATACATAATAAGTATATATAATTATGTTACAATAAACTATTTGACTTTGACTTTAAGTTAAAAATAGCATCAAATTTATATTTGTTTTATTGCCATTAATATCGTATACCAGCCGTCCCTCGCAACTTCGTTTGCATCACATATGAGAAAGAGTGGGTCGTAGGCACCTATAATATCGTGCTTTAAGCACGTGTTTCACGCTTTTAGTAATTCGCCGCGTCGAAATTTCCAGTCCGGTTACACCTATTGCAAGTATGTGATACTACTATTGGCTCTGTGGTTTCTTCTAGTCCTTCTAGTAAACTTATAGCAATCTATTACAACTGCCTGCTTAATGTTAACCAAAGTGCTGTTACGACCAAGATATCACTCCAACGTTCTCCTCCTCATACGAGCCTAAAGACCCCCCATGATTCATTATGGATCTGACTCAGCCATAAATACTTCTTCAACTGATAACTCTAATCTAAACATTACTGAACGCCAGAAACGCAATTTTCACGACTTCATTCTTCTATTTCCGATATTAAGAACATGTTTGCTCATATAAAATACAACAGGATCAAAAATTCGAAAGTATGAGCAGCGCTATGAACATTATTATAGCTTAAAACCAAGAGATTAAACAATCTGTCGAGCAAATGCATTCTCAGTATGAGGAATGAATCATGAAGGTAAATAGTCTATAAACTGAAATATTGGAAGACTAAGTCGATTACTTTGAATGCCAGTTACGTAGTTCAACAACCAAGATACGTAACGTATCTAAGCAAGACAATGAAAATCGCGGACACACAACGACACTATAGTTACGACATAGGCTCAGCACGAAACATCATCAGATTTTGATGAAATTTAAAACTTATGGAGATTACCTACATCAATACAAATGGATTTTCAGGGGGGAAATTCTGATTAATGGGGTAGTTTTTGTGATATAGTGATTTATTAATCAATGTTTTTTGTCATTCATTATGCTCGGATTTTATGAAAAACATAAGGAGATTTTATTACACACGGTGTCAAGATTTTAACACGGTTAGTAGCCGATTTGATTGAAACGCAGAAGGGTGCCGGTTTTATTCCCGCCACAAATTAAATTCAAGTGCAATGGAACATCATTGAAAAATGTCGCGCGCTCTTTCTAAGTTCGTACAACTTGTAGAATACCTAAGAATAAGAAAAGTTTTATTATCTTATTCTGTACATATACCCACATCAAGATCATAGAGGTAATAAAGTATCATTTAAATATATTTTAGATGAGATAAGCAGCCCGCGTTAAGGGTATCCGCTTGTGACGTGCGGGTTCAAGTCCCGACTGAATCGAAAATGTTGTTTTTAGGGTTCCGGACCAAAATGGTAAAAAGGAACCCTTATAGAATCACTGTGTGTCTGTCTGTCACACATCGATATCTTGAGAACTACTGATGCTATCGACTTGAAATTTGAAATGGTTAAAGAAATCACTTTTTTACTAATATAACATTATATGAAAATGTTAAAAAATATTCTTATTATGACTGCAGGGGGGCGGATAGGGAATCTCTATTTTTTAAGTGAAGATATTAGGCCGTGTGTGGTATCATATGAAAGGTACTTATTTGCACATTAATAAAGAGTTTTTAGTTTTTCTTTAAGCCGTATCGTTTTTGTGTTATTTACAAGAATGTCGAAAAAATTACCCTTATCTCCGAAGTTAGCAGAGATAAACCCGTGATACTTTTATAGCTAATAGAAGTGTATGTAAAGTTTATAGAAAAATTATAGCGAGCTCTCTAACTTATAAAGTTTTTTAGACAAGGGGGGGTAAAAGGGTAATTTCCCAAATTTTCGTGAAGTTACTAGGCCATGGTGTGGTAACATATGATAGGTAATTAAACAGTTTTTGGTTTTCCTTTAAGCCGTATCGTTTTTGAGTTATTTACAAAAATGAAAATTTGCATAGTTTTTTAGACAAGGGGGTGGCAGGGTGTTTTTGAAAGTTTTTGTGTGGTTAGTAGGTCATGTGGGGTACCTATTATATGAAAGGTATTTAATAGCACAATAACAGACAGTGCTTAGTTTTCCTTTAAACCGTTTCGTTATTGAGTTATTTACAAAAAAAATAAAAAACGACTGTCTTAGAAACCGTTTTTAAAAATTATCGAAAGTGTAAAAAATCTACATAAGTTCCGCTATCATACAAGAGATCATATGAAAGGTATTTAATAGCACATTAATAAACAGTGCTTAGTTTTCCTTTAAACTATATCGTTATTGAGTTATTTACAATAAAATAAATAAACGACTGTCTCAGAAACCGTTTTTAGAAATCATCGAAAGTGTAAAAAATCTACATATGTTCCGCTATCAGACAAGAGATGGCGCTGTCAAGGTTCTCCAACATATGTAAACCGCCTTTGTCATATATTAACGGAACCATCGGTGCGCGAGTCTGACTCGCTCTTGCCCGGTTTTATTTTTTCTACCTTAGGTAGGTTTAAACCTGAAATATAAAATAGCTTGTAATAATTATATGTTAGCGAAAATAAATTGGTAATTTTAATATGATTGAATTGCATATTATTTATTAGGATAGAAAACATAAATATATTTATTTTCAAATTACTTGAAACTATTAAACACATTTAATGATTTAAAAAATAAAAAGGTAGGTACCTACTCCTGACTAGCCATTTAATTTGGTAGACTAAATGAGATGTAATACGAAATTTTTCTATGCTATCAGATCACCACTTGATTGAAACATTCATCAATCATCACTTGAATTAAAACATTAAGAAATTCATTTATTTATTTCCATAGTTTGCAATTACAAAACATAGACACGTCAACTTACAAAAATAAAAACTTACATAATCTTATATTATAAGGAAATAAGGCACATGAATCTGTTTGCTTCCCTGTTTTAAGCAATGTGATAAAAAGCGATTAGAAAACACAGTTCATTTTATGAGTTAGTTTTTTATTTGTTTCGGAGTTGGAGCAAATTTCATTTCAAGCATTTTTGTCTTCTAGATAATCATATATTTTAAGTAAGCTTTATTGTGAAGATAACATGGTTCTTGTTTTAATAAGAAACTTTATATTTTTCGATGGTTAAATGAAAGGTATTGGGCAATTTCGGGATATGCTTCTGGCAGCACTGAATCTATCTGTCAAACAAAAAGTGTAGCGGATCGGATAGCGGCGGCGGTCGGTCGGTGTATGTATGCCACTCATTCGCGATCACGAAAAGTGTGACTACAGTGAATTTTAACACCGGCTGTGTCGGCTCGGAGTTAACATCGATGCCGCAGTTTCCCTCTAGCCCCGGACATTTACGATACTAGATCTCGTTAGCGGTAATCGTGTTAGTGTTTGGCAACCGTTCGAACAAAAGTTTCTCTACTACTTCGAATCACTCGGTCGAGCGTGTTCTAATTTTGTTGTTATGCTATTAACTTCTTAATAACAATGGCATCCAAGCGCGTTGAGGAAGAGTACCAGTCCTTTATGGAAGGAAACCTCTGGCCGATGATCTACCAGGTAAGCTCCACCTGCATTCTCGACGGTTTTGTCAAGTGACGCCAATATTTTGGCAATTCTGTTATACCTTTTTTATGAGATTTCTAGTTCACCAACACCGTCTGTCCAAACAAACTCCTAATTATACCTCTTATTACCATTTTATTTCGTTTTTCTTTGTTTTGAGTGTTATTATCACACATTTTAACAAGTTTTGTTTTCAACCATGTAAAATTATCATAATTTCACAGTATTTATATAAATTAGCAATTAATATAAGGCAATATGGTAGCAGTCGAGATTTCAATCCAATATTATGACCTATTATGTTAAAATAACTGCAGGGTGCCAGCAGTAGAATGTTGCCCCTCCTCCCTTGCCCGTGAATGCAGTAAGAGTATACCAAGGGATGTTTTGGAAGATGGGCAGCAGCTTCTTTTCCTGTATCAAGATCCTATACTGAGCTTGCCAACCCCTTTGCTTAGAGAGGGGTGTATGGCAAGAACCTCGTCTTGAATAGTTGGAAATCTGTAAGGGAGGCATAAGTAAAGCAGTTGACATGCTATAGCTGACATGATGGTGATGAGGTAAAACAGTAATTATTCTCTTGTCAGCATGCCTGTGCTTCATGTTATTCACTAGTCTTGAACATACTGCATTACTAAGTGACAACAAACATTGAATCATGAAAAGCTAAATTCTTTAAACCCTATAAATAATATGATTTTATATGAGATTTCTGGTTCACTAACACCGTCCGTCCAAACAAACTACTAATTATACCTCTTATTACCATTTTATTTCGTTTTTCTTTGTTGTGAGTGTTATTATCACACATTTTAACAAGTTTTGTTTGCAACTTTATGTAAAAGTATCATAATACTATAAACCGCCGTGGGGTACCGGCAGTAGAATGTTACCCCTCCTCTCATGCCCATGGATGCAGTAAAAGCCTGCTAAGTGTTACCTCTGGAAGACAGGCAGCAGCGTCTTCCGTGTATCAACATCCCATACTATGCTCACCAACCTGCCTGCCAAGCGTGGTGAGTATGGCAACTACTACCCCTCATGAAGAACCATATAAGTTCAAATTCTCAAACAATAATTCTGCTAATTTAGTTAATTAGGAGGGCAATGGACTTGATTCTTTGATTCATGCATTGAGATTGGAATGGAACTGGGCCAATCATGTTTCACAGTGTGCTGACCAAAGATGAACTACATTGGCTACAGCTTGGAAAGAAACAACAGGCAAGCAGAGAGCTGGACAGACTAGGAAACAATTTGAATATAACATTATTGAAATTATTGAAGAAGATTGCAACGGTTGCTAATAGCTGATCTGATTTAGGAAGGTCTAATAAAGGTTTTTAAAATGCACAAAAAGATTCAAGTCAATTTATGACCGTGTTTATGGTTGCTTAACCTTGATGATTGATTTCATACTTTTTTAGAGACAATTTTTTTATGATTTCATTGCAAATTGTGTTCTTTTTAGATTTTCCTTTGTATCTACAGTATAAGACAGTATACCTTGCCAAACTTCATAGTTCTAGGTCTACGAGAAGTACCCTATGAATTTCGATTCCTTTGAGGCTGTTTAAACTTGCATTTTCTGCAGCATAAATGGTTGTATCTTTTTTTCAGGTTAACATAAAATATTGAAATTGTAAAAGCTTAAAGAGGCTGTAGACTTGCATGTACAGTTTTATTTTCAACTCAATACCTCCATGCATTCTCTACTATAAAGGGTCTTGACAGACCAACAGACGGACAACAATGTGATCCTATTAAGGGTTCCGTTTTTTTCCTGGAACCCGAAAAATGACACATTTCTAAATAAATTATCTAAATATTATGGATTAATAAAATCAGAATTTCCAAAAAACAAGAATACAACTATCGAGTAAACTACTAAAAACGAAAAAAACTTTTTAACTAACAAGCTTTTATTTAAACATACTAATTAAAATAAAATAAACATTTTCCATTAAAGTTTAATGTCAACTTAGAACGTCTTTACACAATTTATATGATAAAACTCTTACAATATGGATGTCAAATGAAAAGCCTTCCTGAGAGTTACTCGAAAAATTAAATTACATCACTGTAAATCCAACATGGCGGTATACTCAAGATGGCGGACTAGTTATTTTATTAATGCAATTTTACAACATGTATATCAAACAAGCATTGGTACGGGGGTACCAGAAAAGGGGGCGAAGGTTTCCGAAAAATGCCATTTTTGACCTTTGGTGACCTTTTGAGGTCACGATAACTCCGGTCCCTCTGACCCTGGGGTCACCAAAATCAGTCAATACCCTTCTCTCATTATGACAGTGATAACAAAAAAGGTTTCATGTAAATTGGTCAACGCGTTCTGTTGTAATTGTGTCATGCACAGATAGACAGCGCTATGCATTGTGGGTATAAGTGGAAATATGTAGGATAAAAATTGGTATTTAGAATATTTTTTTACTTAATTTACTTACGTACTTAAATTTTCCATAATTACTAGTAAGAAATTAAAATAATTCCTCATCACTCATGTTTTAGCATTTCTTAAAATAACCCCCTGAGTGGTAGATTATTAGGTGATGAAAGTTCGTAAGATTCATCCCCTAACTTAAAATATAAGGTACTATCCATGTACGTAATATAACATACTATCCATGTACGGAAAACAATTTTTTTACATGATTTCCTTGAAAATTATTAAACATTATTCATTATTATTTCTGTACAAAAAGGAATATTCAAGTAGAATTATAGGGGTTGAAACTTTGTATGAAAAACACTGTTATTTACTTAATTGACGTTAAAATTTACACAATCCATAAAAAGTAAAAAAAAATACATGTTTTTTAGTATTTTTCTAAAATTATCCCCGTTTTTCAGCGTTTTTCTAAAAATATTGCGAATATTGTTTGAATAAGAAATATTATGTTTCTACTTGATTTACCTGAAAACGTGTTGAATTATTGCCATATAAATGTATATGGGTGTTTATTGCGTTATTTACCTTTATTTATGCTAACCGGGACCAGGATGGTTCAATCCTGTCGAAACGTTGGGCAATAATGAAGATAAACAACGCGATAAATATCTGGTTAAATATGTGTTATTAATGTGTTGCCGTGGGGTGCCGGCAGTAGAATGTTACCCCTCCTCTCATACCCGTGGATGCAGTAAGCGCCTGCTAAGGGATACCTCCGAAAAATGGGCAGCATCGTCCTTCCGTGTATCAACATCTCGTACTGCGCTCGCCAACCCGCCTGCCAAGCGTGGTGAGTATGGCAACTAAACTAACTAACTAACTGCCCCTCATGGAGATCCATGAGGGAGGCCTATTTAGTAGTGGACTTTTTACGGTTGGAATGATATATGTGTTGTGATCGCGAAAAACAAAATAAAATAATCAATTGTGTGCTGCGGCATATCTAAATAGCCATCCTTTAAGTTAAACTTATAGGAAAGAAAGAGAGTATAGATAAAATTGCTATTTATTTAATATATTTTTTTATTAACCTATCTCGTCCCACTGTTGGGCAAAGGTCTCCCCCAATTTCCTCCAACCATCCCGATCCTTCACAGACTACCACACCACAGAGGATGGCTCTGTCGAAGGTGACGAGATCATCCCGCCAACGCTTTCTCGGCCGACCCCGACGCCGCCTTCCGTTTTGAGGAAGCCATGGTGTTATAATGTGAGCCCACTTCTCCGGTAGCATCCGGCTAACGTCGCCCGCCCAGTCTCATTTAGGTAATTGTGGCAGTTTTGTTACCGGCATGTTTGATGCCGGTTAGGGAACGCAACATGTTGTTGCACACTCTGTCGCTTAAACCCGAGAATGCTTCGTTCCATTGCCCTCTGACAAATCTTAAGTTTGCTCTTACGTGACTCAGTCAAAGACCATGTCTGAGCACCGTAGGTTAGGACAGGCAGGATACACATGTCGAGTGTGCGTTTCAGTGATAAAGGGAGGTCACCCTTCATGCCTTTATGGACCAGTAGCTCTTCTAGGCATTGTCGATCCTTTGACCGCTCTCTTTGTCATGCCTGTTGTCGAAGCTCGCTAACTGGCCCAAGTATATACAATATGTTGACGAATACGTCAACATGTGGCAAGGTATCCTGCCCGTCTACCTGGAATATGTATTACTACTGTGGAATAATGTATTAAGTATCAGTCATATAGTACCCATAACACAAGCTCTGCGTAGCTTGGGGCTAGATGATGCTGTGTGATTTGTCCAGCATTATTTATTTACATATTTATTATCGATGCCTTTTGTTGCCCAACTAGCAGAAAGTGCGTCAAATACCTCTTGGAGAATTGCAGTAAACAAGAAACAAGATTGTGGACAGCGGGTCACCTTGTTTGACTCCTTTTCTGATTTTGAATACCGGGTCTGTGGAGTTTAACTATATGACTGCTGTGCTATTCTGGTAAATTATCTTATTTATATTTAACTATGGTTAAAATGTAACATGGGACATATTAAGCGCGCTCGTCTCGGCGTGCACCGCGCGCTCGTGTAGGCGTGCGCGCCGGCGAACCGCTCGCTGTGATTTAATTTATTTCGCTTAACTTCATTCGCCTAGGTGTTCTTGTTCTAGCTCCAGTCCTGGCACATTCCTTTAACTGCTGCATTAAGGAAGGAACGTACCCAGCTTCCTTAAAAATAAGCAGTCTCCCTTGTTCAAGGGTAAAGGCAAACGTATTAACGTCGACGGTTATATGCCCGTTTCCATAATACCAACGGTCGCTAAAATATTTGAAAACTTGAGCAGTGATCGAAAAGTTGAGCTCTCGGCTGACAGAGTTTCTTTCCTCAACAAATGCGCTGTCAGATAGACAATATGCATATCGCGAGGGCCGATCAACCGTATCACTGACGTGCGAAGTTATTAGGCTCGTGGTCGCCGCTCGCGAGGGGAAGCAGCATGTCGTGATATGCTGTGACCTATCAAAAGCTTTCGACGTAGCGGACCATAATATCCTCGCTTTAAAGCTCCGTCACGATGGTATAGAAGGTCCTGCCTTAGCTCTGTTGACGGATTTGTTAAAAGAGCGGCCGCAAGTAGTACAGGGCAGCGGTCTTACATCTGACCCCATGGAATCGGAAATGGGAGTAACCTAAGGGTCTTCAGTTTCTAACATCCTATTCTCGATATTACTCAATGACTTACCAAAGGCCGAAATGGAAGCCGAGGTGTACATGTATGCAGACGACGTCGCTGCGGTAATAACTGCAACATCGGTCGACACCGGCTCGAAGAAAATCTCAGCAGGACGGCTACTCGACTGGCGAAGTGGTTCGAAACGAACGGACTAGCGTTAAATTATGCAAAAACTCATTTTATGCACTTCCGTCTATCGAACCGCGTTGTGCGGCCGATGTCTGTGTCGGTTGGTGGTCACGTGATCGAGCAGGTAGAAAGTATTACTTTTTTAGGCGTACAGCTCGACAGAGGACTACAGTGGTGTGACACACTTGTGCGGTAAGCTAGGCGGTGCGTGCTACGCGGTAAGCCGGCTTACATGGGTGGTATCACAGGACGTAGTACGTGCGTGCTTTTACGCAGCGGTGCATTCGCTGCTGCAGTACGGGTGCGAATTTTGGGCGCGCGCTGCCGACTGGGAGCGTGCGTTCAGAATGCAAGAAAGAGCAGTGCGAGCCATCGTGCGGATACGTCGCGATGAATCAGTAAGGCCGTACTTCAGAAGTCTAGGTATCCTTACACTGCCCTGTGTTCTTATATATCAAGTGGCTATATACGTAAGGACCAACCTAGACTCGTACTCGTACGTGCTGCATGGCCAGATGCACGATACAACACCCGCAACCGTAACAAAATAGAACCGTTGTCGCGGACACTTACTAAGCCATCTAAGTTGACTCATATGGGTCCAACGATCTACAAATCTGTGGAAGCTTCAAATATAATAAATATTATTCAAAACTAGACTTAAACGCTGGCTTATCGACAGAACTTTTTATGCCTACGAGGAATTCGTAGCATGTAAATATATGTACATAAAAATGAATTTTCCTTAAACTTGGCCACTTAGTTTATACCCAACCTTACAAAAAATGTTTACTCACTATGCACGCACACAATCTTAGCACTAGAAGAGACTAGCCCTCCACAACACAGGGAAACCTAGTGTGGAGGCTAGTAAACCACTTACCTTACTCTTAATTAAGGTTGATTTATTCGATTAATTAATTAATTCGTAGTTCGTAAGGTAAGGTTATAATAAGCAAAATGTTTCTTGTATTTAATAAATAAATTTTTACGTTTACTTTACTTTTTAAAATAAATAACTAAATAGTATTTTTGTAATATATTTGTTGTTTTTAAAATATTTATTGCAATTTGAATTTAATCATTGATTTTTATGTTAAAATATTTATTTCTAATTCTGATAATTTATTGACATTAAGAAATTCTTGACATGTATATTTATTTTCATTTAATTTCTGTCGATATATAGCCATAATCATAAGTTTATACTATTTTTTACTTTATTGTATTTGGAAATGTTTGACGTGTGATTTAACAATTTATGAATAAATTACTATTAACAAATTGATTTGAGACGTAATTCATAAAAATCGGTAACCATAAAAAGATACTTACATTCATAGAAACCATACATAACCCTTCACATTAAATTTCTTAACAACGATGGAGTACTTAACCCATTATGAGCTAGAGTTGCCGTACGGCAACGCCTAACCGTAGTTTGAATTTTCGCGCTTATTTTGTTATCCGTGCAAGTTAGGTTACAAACCAATTGCTGTTTCGAAGCTTGACAGATTATATTCTTGGGATTCAACTGAAGTTAGCAACATATCATCGAATAATATTATTAAAGGTAATAATCTCAAAGATATGAGAAACTTTATCATGGAGAACTTTATCATACTTTCTGTACTTTTAACACTTTACATTTAAACTTGCTCTTTGCCTTAATTCTTATGCTTCAACTTTGGTACCTTACTGCTCACTACCTGTCCTGCGGATATAATGGCTTCTTCCCAAAAGCGTTGGGTTACCACGCCGCCATAAAATACCAGCGTCTTATTGGCGGAGAATGCGAGCCTCTCATTGGTCGGATATCTCTGGATTGGTATCTACCAATCCAGTGACATCGGAAGTAATATTTTGTTTATTAGAACTTATTATATACGAAGGTGGATTTTAATCATTGTACCGTTATTAATAGTAATAATTCAATACTCGATTATTACAACAGTTATACACATTGTTTGGCAATTCCTTGTCAATTCATGGCAAACGGAAATACAATGTATTCACCTAAAACTTGTCTTTTATGTAAGTTGCCAAACAGCATACCTTTAACTTTACCTAATAACTTTAATATTCAATTAGTGATTATACAAATGGTTATATAAACTGTAACAGCTCGGCCATTTGACTTTAACGAGTCCCATCGTTCATGTATAAATGCCTTCTTGATAACCTCACATTGACCTATAATTTTGTTTTTAATGTTAAATTAATAGTTACTCCTTTATGATAATATGTTGTTTAACATTAAATCTTTACTTTTAACTCGTCTGAGTAATTAATATTATACTATTAACTTTTAGAATTTAATCGTAGCGACTAACTAGAATATTATATTATCTAGGGTCTTGATAATCATATTTGTTACCCGATCCATAACAATGATCGTTACCGGTTAACCATTATTCGTTACTCGATCCATGACATTGATCGTTACCAGTTTATTATATTGTTAACTCGATCCATGACATTGATCGTTACCAGTTTATTATTTAATTACCCGATCCATGACATTGATCGTTACCGGCTCAACTTTACTTTATTGCCCGTTCGACTGATCGTTACTGGCTATCATAACTTTAGTATAAACATCAGCTTTATTAAATGTCATTAAGTAGCTCCATTACTAACTTTAACTTGAATATGTACTCAAAGTGACTTTGACTTTACCTTCACTATGAACTTTATTTCCATTATGATCTTTAGCTAGATTGTGTACTTTAGGTTCACCAACTGGGTACTTAAGTTTCATTATGAGTTTTAGCTTCATTATAAACTTTAGCTTTATAATAACATTAGCTTCACTATGAAATTAGCCTATAAGTTTTACTATAAACTTGACTGTGAACTTGAGCTACTATAGGAACCTTAGAGACTTAAGAACCTTAGACATTTATGAAGAGATGACGAACCTTGTTGTTTTGTGTAGACTACGTATAATATAGTATATATATATATAACCATAATAGATGTTAAAGACCTCATGATTCTTTATAGCCTTAACTAGACTTAAGTAATTATTGGACTGCATAGTCATTACAGGATTTAATAATAATTACGGAACTTAATAGCCATTACTGAAATTCATAGTCATATGGTCGTTATCAGATTTCATGGACATTATAGGATTTATCGCACCTGATGGATTTGAACTTAATAGATTTGAACTTTATAGACATAAACTTTATAGACATAAACTTTATAGACATAAACTTTATAGACATGAACTTATAGAAATGAACTTATAGACATGAACTTATAGACTTCTAGACTTGAACTTATAGACTTCTAGACTTGAACTTATATACTTCTAGACTTGAACTTATATACTTCTAGACTTGAACTTATATACTTCTAGACATGACCTTACGTACTTGACTTTACGTACTTGACTTTACGTACTTGACTTTACGTACTTGACTTTACGTACTTGACTTTACGTACTTGACTTTACGTACTTGGCATTACGTACTTGGCATTACGTACTTGGCATTACGTACTTGGCATTACGTACTTGGCATTACGTACTTGGCATTACGTACTTGGCATTACGTACTTGGCATTACGTACTTGGCATTACGTACTTGGCATTACGTACTTGGCATTACGTACTTGGCATTACGTACTTGGCATTACGTACTTGGCATTACGTACTTGGCATTACGTACTTGGCATTACGTACTTGGCATTACGTACTTGGCATTACGTACTTGGCATTACGTACTTGGCATTACGTACTTGGCATTACGTACTTGGCATTACGTACTTGGCTTTACGTACTTGGCATTACGTACTTGGCATTACGTACTTGGCATTACGTACTTGGCATTACGTAGTTGGCATTAAGTAGTTGGCATTACGTACTTGGCATTACGTACTTGGCATTAAGTACTTGGCATTATGTACTTGGCGTTATGTACTTGGCGTTATGTACTTGGCGTTATGTACTTGGCGTTATGTACTTGGCGTTATGTACTTGGCATTATGTACTTGGCATTATGTACTTGGCATTATGTACTTGGCATTATGTACTTGGCATTATGTACTTGGCATTATGTACTTGGCATTATGTACTTGGCATTATATACTTGGCATTATATACTTGGCATTATATACTTGGTATATATGTACTTTGCATTATCTACTTGGCATTATGTACTTGGCATTATATACCTGGTATTATATAATTGGCATTATATACTTGGCATTATATACTTGGTATATACTTTGCATTATCTACTTGGCATGATAGACTCGGCATGATAGACTTGGCATGATAGACTTGGCATGATAGACTTGGCATGAGAGACTTGGCATGATATACTTGGCATGATAGACTTGGCATGATAGACTTGGCATGATAGACTTGGCATGATAGACTTGGCATGATAGACTTGGCATGATAGACTTGGCATGATAGACTTGGCATGATAGACTTGGCATGATCGACATGGCATGATCGACTTGGCATGATCGACTTGGCATGATCGACTTGGCATGGTCGACTTGGCATGGTTGACTTGGCATGATCGATTTGACTTGGCATGATCGATTTGACTTGACATGTGATAGACTTGACTTGACATGTTATAGACTTGACTTGACATGTGAAAGACTTGACTTGACATGTGAAAGACTTGACTTGACATGTGAAAGACTTGACTTGACATGTGAAAGACTTGACTTGACATGTGAAATACTTGACTTGACATGTGAAAGACTTGACTTGACATGTGAAATACTTGACTTGACATGTGAAAGACTTGACTTGACATGTGAAATACTTGACTTGACATGTGAAAGACTTGACTTGACATGTGATAGACTTGACTTGACATGTGATAGACTTGACTTGACATGTGATAGACTTGACTTGACATGTGATAGACTTGACTTGACATGTGATAGACTTGACTTGACATGTGATAGACTTGACTTGACATGTGATAGACTTGACTTGACATGTGATAGACTTGACTTGACATGTGATAGACTTGACTTGACATGTGATAGGCTTGACTTGACATGTGATAGGCTTGACTTGACATGTGATAGACTTGACTTGACATGTGATAGACTTGACTTGACATGTGATAGACTTGACTTGACATGTGATAGACTTGACTTGACATGTGAAAGACTTGACTTGACATGTGAAAGACTTGACTTGACATGTGAAATACTTGACTTGACATGTGAAAGACTTGACTTGACATGTGAAATACTTGACTTGACATGTGAAAGACTTGACTTGACATGTGAAATACTTGACTTGACATGTGAAAGACTTGACTTGACATGTGATAGACTTGACTTGACATGTGATAGACTTGACTTGACATGTGATAGACTTGACTTGACATGTGATAGACTTGACTTGACATGTGATAGACTTGACTTGACATGTGATAGACTTGACTTGACATGTGATAGACTTGACTTGACATGTGATAGACTTAGCGTGACATGTGATAGACTTCGCGTGACATGTGATAGACTTAGCGTGACATGTGATAGACTTAGCGTGACATGTGATAGACTTAGCGTGACATGTGATAGACTTAGCGTGACATGTGATAGACTTAGCGTGACATGTGATAGACTTAGCGTGACATGTGATAGACTTAGCGTGACATGTGATAGACTTAGCGTGACATGCGATAGACTTAGCGTGACATGCGATAGACTTAGCATGACATGTGACATACTTGATTTAGCATGACATGTGACATACTTGACTTAGCATGACATGTGACATACTTGACTTAGCATGACATGTGACATACTTGACTTAGCATGACATGTGACATACTTGACTTAGCATGACATGTGACATACTTGACTTAGCATGACATGTGACATACTTGACTTAGCATGACATGTGACATACTTGACTTAGCATGACATGTGACATACTTGACTTAGCATGACATGTGACATACTTGACTTAGCATGACATGTGACATACTTGACTTAGCATGACATGTGACATACTTGACTTAGCATGACATGTGACATACTTGACTTAGCATGACATGTGACATACTTGACTTAGCATGACATGTGACATACTTGACTTAGCATGACATGTGACATACTTGACTTAGCATGACATGTGACATACTTGACTTAGCATGACATGTGATATACTTGACTTAGCATGACATGTGATATACTTGACTTAGCATGACATGTGATATACTTGACTTAGCATGACATGTGATATACTTGACTTAGCATGACATGTGATATACTTGACTTAGCATGACATGTGATATACTTGACTTAGCATGACATGTGATATACTTGACTTAGCATGACATGTGATATACTTGACTTAGCATGACATGTGATATACTTGACTTAGCATGACATGTGATAGACTTATGGACCTGTTAGACCCCTCTGAGGCCAGAAGCCAGAAGGCCTCTTGGGCCTCTTTGACGTCTTGGACTTTAAAAGACTTAACGAGGCTTAGTCTTAGACTACATGTTTTATATGTATACATTGAGAAAATAAACTTTACAAAAACTTTATCAAAACCTGTAGCAAAACTTTATAAAAAATCTTACTGCTTTATCGGCTACGGGGTGACCGACCTTCATGATACCTCGAATGTGTCTGGTGTCCGTGATGCATACTGGAAGCGGACCCACTTGCGCTCTTGGCACTTGTTAGTGCTAGCGACCACGCTCTTCCTCGAGGCAGTCCATGGCGTTTGCAGATTTTGTCTTAACCCATGGTCTCGGAAAAGAAACGAAATAATACATGTATAACCAAATCAATTTTACTTGTGATTATATGCTTTGCAGATTGAAGACACTTGGTAGATTATATGCATAGAATATTCAAAATAGGTACGTTAGCCTAATTATGCATGTAGTCTTTCTTAAACCTTCACGTTCACAAAACATTTAAATATCAACATAGGTATTCACTACGTTATACCATTATTACCTTTTATAGGAATCAAAACAACAGCCCTGTACTACCAGGTACAATAATGTTTTAAATTCTTGTTGAAAAAAAAACACAATAGTGCTTATAATTCATTTTCGCATGTCCCATGTAAAAACCAATAAAATCGTTAATTACTACAAAGGAGTACCCTTGCCACGTATTTGACGGTGATTCACCGGGTTAAAGAAATACGAGGAGTGCCCCGATCACTTTCTTTTACCAGTGCTTATTGGTTAAAACACGTGCGATCAAACTTTGTATTTCTTTTCCTTCCGTTACGTAACATGACTCGTAAATTCTACCGCAAAATTGAACGGTGATGAAAAAAAACTTAAATTGCGGATATGTACTTACATGGCTTGTGGGCGTCACTGGTCATATACCACTTCTGAGATATTAAAGGTAATAATCTCAAAGATATGAGAAACTTTATCATGGAGAACTTTATCATACTTTCTGTACTTTTAACACTTTACATTTAAACTTGCTCTTTGCCTTAATTCTTATGCTTCAACTTTGGTACCTTACTGCTCACTACCTGTCCTGCGGATATAATGGCTTCTTCCCAAAAGCGTTGGGTTACCACGCCGCCATAAAATACCAGCGTCTTATTGGCGGAGAATGCGAGCCTCTCATTGGTCGGATATCTCTGGATTGGTATCTACCAATCCAGTGACATCGGAAGTAATATTTTGTTTATTAGAACTTATTATATACGAAGGTGGATTTTAATCATTGTACCGTTATTAATAGTAATAATTCAATACTCGATTATTACAACAGTTATACACATTGTTTGGCAATTCCTTGTCAATTCATGGCAAACGGAAATACAATGTATTCACCTAAAACTTGTCTTTTATGTAAGTTGCCAAACAGCATACCTTTAACTTTACCTAATAACTTTAATATTCAATTAGTGATTATACAAATGGTTATATAAACTGTAACAATATGTTGCAAATTATTAGCTTGAATTTATTTTTTTCTCAATACTACTTATCATACAGAGAAAAATACCCAGACCCGGGAAAAAAATCTGCAAAACTATTAAAAACATTTGTCCAAACTGGCTATAACAATAATTTATTCAAAGTTATTAACCAGGTGACCTTGAGGTTTTCCTTTGGGAATTCCTGTAGAATTCTTCCACTTTGGGAATATTTATTATTTATATTTATTTCTAAGGTTGCCTGGAAGAGATCGCTTATAGTGATAAGGCCGCCCATTGTACTTCTACTTTTAGTTTTGTAAGTTTCTTTCTATGTTAATTTTTGTGTTAGTATTAAGTTAAGTACAATAAAGAGTTATCTATCTATCTATCTATTTATTTTATAAGACACAAAACACATTACAATGTTAACAAAAATAAGTTTAGGAACAAAAACTATGATCTATGTTGCAACATAAAATATATGTGTGAACATAATATATTGACTGCCTCTGTGGCTCAGTTGGTCTTATAGCCGACTGATGCAGCAGGTAGGTGGGAGGTAGCAGGTTCGTTCCCCGCCGGGTGAAAAATGTTTGTTTTATCTGTTTTTATTTTTTGTAAATCGTTATTCAATCAATAAACCCTTTTGTATGCATGCATGGCTTGCACATGCAAGCTTAAATAAAGAATGATCAACCACTCGTTATTAAATTCGGCTTTTTACAAAAGTTCTGATTACAAAAATTATTTCACTAATAAAATGGTACATTATCACTGAGCCTATATTTTATATCGAATTATTTTAAGGATCCCTAGTAAATCTCCCATTAATGTGACCCAAGGTGTAAAAAGATGGGCAGTAGCGTCTTTCCGTCATCCTGTACTGCGCTCGCCAAAGTCGCCAACCCGTCTGCCAAGCGTGGCGAGTATGGCAACAAACCCCTCATGTTCTTGGAGATCCATGAGGGAGGCCTATGTCCAGCAGTGGACGTGGACAGTAGTCCTAAGGCTGAGATGAAGAATGTGTCAAAAATCTATACCGATGTAATCCTGGCTAGAGGGTAGATTCCTTTTATGACTGAGAGATGTAAAGGTTTATAATAATTTAAACCCTAGGCTGTAAATTAGTAGATGAAGATTTACATGGAAAATCATTGTAAACACTTAAATAAAAAAAATCACTACAGTTTTTCAGTGAACTTTAATAGCCCAAGTCGGCAAAAATCCGTGATTTGTCAGCCAAAAACTACTGGTGGTAAGGCATTTTAAATTTAGAATTTCTGAATACTGAATTTGAAATAAGGAACGAAGACTGTAATTGTTGGTTTTTGAAATTTTCTTTGCGTGAAAAATGATACAAAAAAAATACTTTGAAATTACAATAAGAGACTTATATTTATTTATTTGTATAGATTAACGCAACGATATTGTTAAGCCAAAATGATAAACAGTTTAGTGACAAAATATGTCATCGACTCGAATATATGAGAAGATGAATTTACGTTATAATTATATTATTTTTTCTGTGATCTTTTACAATGTTTATGTTATTCCGGGCCCAGAAACATCCAAAAATTATTAGATTTTTTTAAATTGGTTCAGTCATTCTCGTGTTATTAATGGTGTAACTAACCCGACTTTGTTTTATATATAAATTAACTATGTATACAGTAACGCATCGAAATTCATGGAAATGTAACCTTTATTCCCCTTCGCAGAGAATCGGCCAGCGGTGCACCTCGTACCCTTACACGTGCGTCGAAGCTAAGAAGACGGAAAACAAGCCGCTGAATCGCTACCGTGATGTCAACCCCTACGACCACAGCCGAATAGTCCTGCAGCGAGAGGGCTTCGTCACGGACTACATCAATGCCAATTTGGTGAAGGTAAGTGAGCAAAACAGGCGTCCGACAAATCCAGAAACTATCACTTAACTAATTATATAAATATTGTTTACTTACAACTACCATATCTGATATATGTCATATTTTATTGTTACAAATGTCAAATAGCCAATTTCAAAGATTAATTAGATTAATTAGGCAGTAAAATGTTGACCCTCCTTTCTTCCCCTTAAATGCAGTATGAATCTGACAAAGGATATTTACGGAAGATGGGATGCAGCGTCTTTCCGTGTATGAACATCTCGTACTGCGCTCAAACCCGCCTGCCAAGCGGGTGAGTATGGCAACAGGGTGGTCGTACATCCAGTAGTGGACGTCCTCTGGCTGAGATAATTAATTAATTATACCAGCAAAATGCTAGCGCATACAGCAGCGATTTATCTAAATCCGTATTAATTTTGCTAATTGTCGATGTGACCTTTTACGGGCTTTATTTGTCTTTTTAATACTGTCGCATTCGCTCTTCCCACGTATAATTGATAGGATTATGCTTTGTGCCTGCATAGTGCGGATTAAACGCTTTAGTTAGACCTTTAAGTTCTGCGTCCAACTGCGTAGTGCACTAATACATCTCTACATAGTATAAACTGATGTCGTTGCCCGCGTCTGTCTGTCGGTTTGTTTGCCTTTCTTCCCCTAAACCAAGCCACGGATTTAGATGCGGTTTTTTACCAATAAATAGAGTGTTTCAAGAGGAAGGTTTTAAAATAAGTAGGTATTAGAAGTAGAAGGGCATTAAAATTAGTTTAGGTTTGGTGTAAGTTTGCTGAACTACGATGAAGATTGTTGAAGTTGTCTGAAAATTTCGCCATGAAATCCTGTTGTTTTGGCGTGCGCCGCGTAAACCATTGAAGTTATGTGCAAGTAATGTTTATAAGAAATGTTCCTCTTTAAAAGGTCTACAAAATTTTTGGAACCGCGTATCTCTATATTATTAATCGACGCAAAAAAATGGAGGAGGTTTCTCAACTCGACCTTATACAGCGTGTCCCGTAATTGGGGTACTAAGCCGAAAGGGGGGATTTCTACCCCCCCTGGCAAACAACGTTTGTTCTACGACTTTCTTGATTTTCAAGTTTTTCAGTGATAAGATAACGTTCAAAGTTTATACCAATTTCATAAGAGTGACAACCCTGCTCTCGGCTGTTACGGGCAATGACCTATTGACCGCCGGGGATTCCCGCGGCGCGCCCGCAACGTGCTTGTGCGTATATTGAGTGTGGGTATAGGTGCGTGGGGTGCGTAGGCGCGTAGGTATGTATTACGGACACACGTCTGTTATACATTAGGGTTGACAGCGACTTGGAAAACTTTAATTTTGTATGGAAATCTGAAAATACGTTTTTCTGAAATCTTTCTTCGCCTTTGCATTCCTTTGGTGGGGGGTAATTTGCAGCTCCTGGCTTCATACACCAGTTACGGGACACCTTGTATATACATACATATATGTATATATATATAATATTTTTTTATGTGTGTTCGCGGATAACTTCTTGTTTATGAACCGATTTTGATGACGATTTTTTTGTTGGAAAGGAGATATCCCAAGGGTAGTCTCATATAAACGTGCTAAACGGTGAAGGAAACATCGTGAGGAAACCCGCGGCTTAGTTAGCTTCAGACGAATTGACCTGTTCTTTCCTCTGACTAACAGCTGACTAAGCTGAGAGGATGGTATAGGTGTTGGGCAAGCCTAATCCATCAAACAATGTCCCGGGCACTGCAGCGTCCCGAACAGCATGATTACCAGTTGTTGACGCTGCATAAATCATCTATAATAGATGCAAAGGCCTTACAGTCTCATATAGGGGTCGTAAAAAAAATTCGTCCCCTGAATGGGTTAAAATACACTCTCGCGAGACAAAATTTACGCCGTGGCTGGCATTCACACGTGCGACAACCACTATTCAACCCGATATATACTAGAAATCCGAGAGGGATGTTGTCCACCAACCTCAACATCTTGGCACTACAAACATTAACAAACAGCAGATCAAGACACCCGCTCGCAAACGAAGCCCGAAAAAACATAAAGGCAAGCATGATCCAAAATAAAACTATAGTTTTATTTTGGATCAAAGCACACGCCGGACACGAAGGGAACGAGCGGGCAGATGAACTGGCCAAAGACGCAGCACTGAAATTGAAGAGAAAACCTGACCTCGAATACTGTCCGGCATCATTTCTAAAGAGACACATCCGTCAGGAGTCTCTTCAGAAATGGAACCGGAGGTACCAAGAGGGACAAACGGCGTCAGGCACAAAATTATTCTACCCGGACGCAATAAAAGCCTATAGGAAAGTAAGAAAAATTCCCATAAACCCCATCCTAACACAAATTATGACAGGACATGGTGGGTTCGCTGCATACCTGCACAGATTCAAGTGTGCAGAGAACCTGTGACCCTCAAGTGCCAGAAACGGTCCCCCACGTACTTTTTGAATGTCCAATTTTTGGTAAAAAGAGATACGAGGTAGAGATGGAAA
This sequence comes from Pasiphila rectangulata, assembly GCA_963082625.1. Classification (NCBI taxonomy): domain Eukaryota; kingdom Metazoa; phylum Arthropoda; class Insecta; order Lepidoptera; family Geometridae; genus Pasiphila; species Pasiphila rectangulata. The sequence goes on along the minus strand of OY720236.1, from coordinate 19,575,213 downwards.
TTGATTGCAAAATTGACGAAAATAGCGCTAAGAACATTATAGAAAATAAAAACATTAGAGGTAAGTTTTTAGAATACTGTATCAAAATAACAAAAAAGGTCATAAACAAAAATAAACAGCAATAAACATATGACAAACAATATATTATAGAATATAATGATTAGTCATAAAAGAATATTATGTATAAGAAAAACACTGTTAACACATAGCAATATACAAGTAGAATATAAACTAAACCATAAGAATATGTTAAATAAACCCATAGATAAATTAGAATAAGAAAAATAAAACATGTTAAAAATAGGAATCTGAACGTAAGAATTAGATGATAGATAAATATAATTATTATTATTTAAAAAGGAAACAAACTGAAACATGTGTAAAACCTTTTCTTTCCCATTAATAAAATCTATGTTTCATTCAGAGGACACATAGGCAAGTTAGCCAACGGCCCCTAAAAAGGCAAATGGTAGCCGCCAAAAAAAAAAAAAACTTAACAGCTTTTGTTGTACGATTTTTAAAATCATTTTTTTAACCAACCTCAAAAAGGAGGAGATTGTATGTTTGACTGTATATTTTTTTACACCGATTTTTCCGTCAATTGTGAACCGTTTATAAAAAAATATAATTTAATTCGAAAGAGTGCACTTCCAAGATTAACTCGATTTCCCTTGCGTTCACCATCAGATCCTGACTTAGTTACTATGGGACCGCATAGGAACCAAGTCAGGACCTGAGTGTGAATCCAAGCGAAATCGAGGGAATCTATCATTAAAGTCAGTTATTTTTCTTAAAAAATAAATAAATAATTCTTAATAAATTACTCTTCGTACAAGATGACCGATAATTACTTCATCCATACACCTGTGCGAAGCAGGGGTGGATGGTTATTGTTCACATAATACACACTGGGGATCGGATGTTTAAATATCATCGTAGCACCTTTAATGTGTTTTCTTTCTTTCTTTCTTTAACAACACCTTTAATAAAGATAGGTGAGATTTGACATATTATTTGCTTAAAATCTCGACCAATAAGGTAAATCGTTACTTCTGTGGACAAAGCATAATTTCCAGCAAACACTTATTATATAATCTGCCACGAATAGGTGTGATATTGTTAATAATTATACTTATTCACTAGCCGTTTCGTTAAAAGCTCATTCAACCAACGCCGAACTAGCAAAGTTAACGACGCTAGCTTTTTCTCTCCAAGCAAATCTAATTGCTTCTGTCTGCAACAGCACCCAAAAAAGTCATATTATAATTACATATAAAAAAATATCAATATCAATTGTCCAAAGTAGGTACCTACAATGTCTTTAATTTCTTCAAAAAAAAAACATACATAAAATGAACACTAGCTTGGTTAGTTCCGTTTTTGGGTCAAATGCAGTATCGTCCTGTGATCACTGTGATAGCATTATTATTTCCTACCAACATATTTTGTTGTTGCACGATTGTGTGCACGAAATTAGGTATCTGTCACGAACAGGCATTACTGTTATTAAACTTTAAAATTAACTAGCTGTCCCGGCGAACTTCGTACCGCCCTACAACTCACACACTACACTACTCTACTACTACTACTACGAAAATATAAACATCTTGAGTTTAAGATTAATCACAATATAAACTTTCTGAACTAACCTTCAAATATTTGACAACCCAAAAATCATCCGTCTAACTAAAATGTATGGGAAAATGAATTTACGTGATAACTACATATTTATTCGGTAAAATAGATCTTAACATCAAATACATCTAAGATCATTGAAATCGGTCCAGTCGTGCTCGAGTTATTAGTGGTGTAACTAACACGAATCCGTTTTATGTATAGGTATAGATTGTTTCGTTAAAAGCTCTTAACCGACGCCGAACTAGCAATGTGAGCTACGCTAACTTCAAGAAACTGTTCTACCTTAATTTCTTCAATGAAAACATATAAAAAATAAACATTAGATAGATGGATGGAGTATTCTTTATTGTACACCATATACACAGGAAATACAGACCGATAACAACAATATTAGCTAGGTAAGCTAATTCCAATTTGGGTCAAATACAGTATCGCCCTGCGATCACATAATAAAATAACCACGACACGATTTTCCTGTCCTGTATGAGATAAAAAGTCAATAAGCAGCATATTTGTCTTTCATTACTCTATACGGACCCGTCAAAAGAGGATAGCCTTCACAATTTAACCGTTCCATTGTAGCATCCATAACTAAAATACCGGTCGCAGTTCTGATGCGTAATCGTAGGAATTCAACGCGTGAATTCACATTAAATGAGTGTGCTGCTTGGTATGTAGATTTGCTTTAACACGCCTATCCTACTTCCTACTTAATATATAAAAGTGAAAGTAAGAATGTATGTATGTATGTTCCCTTTTCACGTCGAAACCGCTGAACCGATTTGGATGAATTTTAGTTTAGGAGTAGATTAGACCATGGAAACGGATATAGGCTACTTTTCGTTGCGTAAATTAAATCAGAAGGGGTTAAAATAGGGGATGAATGTTTGTATGGAAAAAAATATCAATAACATGTTTCAGCGTTAGTTGTAGCGTAGTTGTAGGGTAGTTGTAGAGTAGTAGTAGGGTAATATAGGGTATTTGTACAACTGCATGGTTGTATGTGGTGTGCAACTGGGTAAGTTGTATGTGGTGGTTGTAGTTATAGGTGCGATACGAAGTTCGCCGTGTCAGCTAGTAATTAATAAAATCAAATCACTTTTATTTCACGCACAAATAATAATACCCTTAAATGGAAATATTCAAAATAACCTATAGTTATAATGACTTAAATAAAGACCTTAAACGTGTAACCCTATGCCATAGATATAATAATACTATGCCTCATACCACAAAACAGAGTTACGGTCACTCTTCGGGTTACGTGGCATTGGTTTCGTTTATAACTAAGGTGATACAACATCAATGATTGTGAGTACAAATGATTTGTAAGCGTCAACGACTGGTATTCATGCTGTACGGGACGCTGCAGTGCCTAGGACATTGTTAGATGGATTAGGATTGCCCAGCGCCCTGATTTTCAGAAATAATTTGTATGGTATATGTACAGTTCCCCCACACGGGCGGCAGACAACACCGTATCCGCCCACTAAGACGATTCCATATGCTGCCGAGTACATTTTGCTATCACTGGATTCCACGAGGCAAGAGTCTAAAACCGTCTTAACGATTGAAATTAGCATACTTCTTAATCTCAATAGCTTCTTGAACCACACTGTTAAAGTTGTGCCTTTCGTTGGCAATGATTATTGAGATTGAAGAAAAAATGGGACTTGTCAAACTGCCCTCGTACACATGTGATAGTGTAGCAATAAATGATTGAATTCTGTAAGGTTGGGTACAGCCAAAGGGAAAAGATCTCATTGTTCGGTTTAGAATAGAGATGACTGTTTTACGGATTGCTGTTTGGCCGGATAACGGATATCCGGCTGTCCGGCTAAAAGACCTAACAAAGCACGAGCTCCAGAATATAATTTTTTGGGATTTTTAAAAATGTCCTCTGAAGAATACTCCAGCAGCAGTTCATGTTCATCACCGGTCAAAAAAAGTAGAAGAGACGGAGTCCGCTGTATCTCTTCTAAATGTCAAAAATGGCATTTTTGGGTTTTTGGACGTTTTCGGCCATTTGAAGACTTATTTTTTTGGTGACCTTTTGAGGTCACAATAACTCCGGTCCCTGTGACCCTAGGGTAGCCAAAAAAAGGTTTCATGTAAATCAGTCAACGCGTTCGGTTCTAATCGTCTTATACACAGACAGACAGACAGCGCTATGCATATTAGGGGCCTTCTCTCCCTAATATTCATACATAATTATTGAATAATAATAATATACCAAATTTGAGTCCAATCGGATGAATCAGGACGTGGTTTAAATATAGCTTCCAAGATTCGACCCAAACTAACAGACAGGGCAAGTTAAATGAAAGCTTGTAACAAAATATTATACTCAAACTCTAGACAAACATCGGCAATTAATAGAAACAATTGCTCGCGAATCGAAGCCTCCTGATTCCTCCGCGACTGCTAAGGCGACGCAATGATGTATCTGAATGAAATTGTTTAATGGTAAAACGCTGACTGAGAGAAGCCTGCATACAAACCGACGCGAACAGTTGTAAGCGCCAAAAAAGTAATTCACATTTAAAATAAAATAATATAATTCAACAACCATTTTAGGTTTGAAGTAGATACTTATAATGTTCCTACAGAAAATTTAGAATAATAATACACAGTTTCGTTCAGCTGCAATGTGAAAATCTATGTTGTTATAGAGCAGTTTTTGGTATTTTTTTAGGGTTCCGGACCAAAATGGTAAAAAGGAACCCTTATGTTGTCACTTTGTCTGTCTGTCACAAATGGATATATTGAGAATTACTGATGCTATCGAAATGAAATATAAACCGCCTTTATCATATATGATATTGTATGATGGCTCGGAACCCTCGGTGCGCGAGTCCGACTCGCTCTTGGCCGGTTTTATTTTTCCGTAGTAATTGTTAACCAATCGTGTAAACCAACTATGAATTTTAAGTATAAGACACGAAAAATTAAAAATATAAAATATAAATTCCGAATGTTTTGTAACTGTGAAAAATTTAAAATCCCTGTCGCCAATATCGTCAATGCGTCTTAAATCAACTGCGCCACGGATGCTACGCAGCACACTAGATATAATATACAGCTGCATGCACCCGGAATAATTACCGAACGGCAGTGAGCTACCGGCTGCCTTCCAATCAACACGTCCGACATCACAGTCACAGGAACAACGAGGGAGATCAATCTTGTGAACACACCAATGTCGCCTTTGTCTTCGAATGTGCGCTCCACTGACCCTTTTGTTCCGAATTATGTATGTATCTAGCTACAAATTCGGTTCTAGAGAGGTTTGTGTGGCTCACGAAACAACGGAAGATACGAAGATAAATAAAAAATATATCGCTCTTTGGAAGCCTTAAATGTTGCAAAATGTCTGAGAACATTATATCGCTTGAAACAAACATAATTATATGCTACTTTAACGTTAGCTTCTACCTTTTGCAAATGTGAATTTCGCCTTTAGCGCACGTGTAAACTATGTTAAGTCACCCATTAATAAATTTGTCAAGTATTTCGTAGTATATCTGTCCGTCTTATCATATCGTTTAAATTCGCAATTAATTAACAAATATGTAAACTGACTTAACGATGGCCAGTTCCAATTATAGTCACTGCGGTCTCCGAGCATAATAATGGCGTTAAAACCATCGAGCAATCAAAGTCTGCTGGGAACGTTTAACCCGCCGGCGTGGTACGGGCTCATATCGATTCGGGATATAGATGTCTAGGTACGGTGTACACGGTGCGGCGGGATCGCAGCAACGTCCTCCGTGCCACTGCACGGCCGACAATGCAAAGTTATCTCTATGTCGACCATGTAAGATTGAATAATGTAACTACTCAATTGGACTTGTGCATTGGCAGTGATTTTATGTTAATTGTTGTCAATCATTCCATCTATCTAATGTAAAAGTCTTAAAATTAAGTAAAGTATAACAGTATGAATGGATGACAGACAGCCTTTGGATGGACAGATACAGGATGCTGGGTAGCACTAACACGCTGGTCAGAGTAGGTACTCATGACATTACCCTGCAAAAGTACTGGGTGGTTAATTTATGTGATACCACAAATTTGTTTTGCATAATGCGTTTATGCAAAAGTAATTTGTAATAATTTATTGAGCATTATTTTTATGTAATTAAAATTAAAAATTAATTATTAATTAATTATTAATTAATTATTATTATTTATTAACTATTTTAATTCAATTTATCATTATCAATAAGATAGCTATTTCAAATTGTATTTTCCATTGTGTGTATATTTAATTCTGGTTTTAGGGTTCCAAAATGTATCGACTTAAAAATTATACCAAACATAACAATAAAAGGTCTGCAGGCAGATTATGCCCTTTAAAAATCAAGGTTCTACCTCAGGGCATTCAGAAGTTATATAGCAACAAGTGTAAATGTTTTGTATGAAAATGGCAAATGTGATTTTTTACATTTGTCATAATGTTTTGACAGATTTGGAACTAGACGATTCAAGTTATAATAGCATTTTCTTAGATACAGTATTTATTTGATTATTTTAAAATTGGATCTACTGAGAGTGATCCAAAATTATTATATTGCTTATGAAAATATTCCCAAAACCAGTAGTGTTAAACCATAACCTATTAAAATAAGTACTTACTTTTAAACATTTTCTGAGCTCAACAATTACTAAGAAATATCGTAGATGGTTTCCAGCTTCACATAAAGATTGCCGTTCCCGTTTATGTCAAGTTCTTGGTATTAAATTTAATTTAAAGTTAATAAAAGTTCTTCGTTTCCAGTACTTTACCAGAATCTTCTTCAACTGCGCCCTTTGCAGTTAATATGCAGAAAATGAAGAAGCATTTATATTTAATTAAGTGCTCCTTTTCAGCGGTTTAACTGTAAATTGTTATAGTTACAAGTTTAATTAATCTTACGACGTTAGCTATACCTGTAATGCACGGGTAGTTGCTTCCGTTTATTTTAGTTTTCAACATCAAAACTAAAATAAAAGACAAACTCTACATCCTCGTTTAAAATACGCAAAATGAGCTTATTTAAAACTTGTCTGCAATGAGTTGGTGTGACTTCTCAAGTTTTGCTCACCACCTTCGCTGGGTGAGAGTTTTAACTCTCAATAATAAACTTTACCATGTTGTCTTGTCTTTTTATATTATGGCTTTTTGTGTTTGGTTTTACACAATTCCGCCAGTGTCAAGTTTATAAATTCTTATGTTTTTTGGCTGGCCATGTTGAGTATATTTCCCGTAGGATATTCCTTAACCAAGTTTTTATCATAAACAAACAGGCATTCCATTCGAGTGGCGTTACATGACGCGACAGCACAATGACAGCAGTACAAAGAGAGTCATCATTCGCTTGCATTCTGACGGACGAAAGGGAAATAGCGAATACATATGTATCTGGAACAGCTCAATTAGTAAACCTGGTCTCCATTCCCTAACAAGCTAGCGTAACTGAGGTCTTGGTATTCTAAAACGGTTGGTTTCGAATTTGTCCCTCCAGGCTAGGGGGATCAAATGAAGGGATGCTCTGGGAGATTTATTACATTGAAACGTTACATCAAAATTGTTACAGTTTATATAAGCATTTGTATAATCACTATTTGAATATTAATGTTATTAAGTAAATTTAAAAAGGTATGCTATTAATCAATGCTATTTTGCCAAACAATGTGTGTTACTGTTGTAATAATCGAGTATTGAATTATTACTATTCTTAATTTAGTATTATTAAGTAATTGGTGAAGGAATATCCGACTAATGAGAGGCTCGCGTTTTCTGCCAATAAGACGCTGGTATTATTAGGCGGCGTGGTGGCCTAACGTTTTTAGGGAATATTCCATCATATCGGCAGGACAGGTAGTGAGCAGTAAGGTACCAAAGTGGAAGCATAAGAATTATGGCAAAGAGCAAGTTTAAATGTAAAGTGTTAAAATACAAAAAGTATGATAAAGATCTTCTTTTAAATTGTGTTTCTTATAGCTTTGAGATTATTGCTTAGGCTTATAATAAAATATTATGTTATCTACATCTACAATAATAATAAATAGAAAAGATTTGATTGTTTATTTGTATGCATTGAATAGGCTCCGAAACTACTGGACCGATTTGAAAAATTCTTTCACTATAGGAATGCATTATTATTATCCTATTATTATTCGAGTTGGTAGTGAGCCTGATATTTCTAACCGACTTCAAAAAAGGAGAAGATTAGATCAACTTGACAGTCGACTGTATATGTATCATCATTTCAGCCGTAGGACGTCCACTCCTGGACAAAAGCCTCTCTCTTGGCCGAGTACTAATCGTGAGAAGTTATTGCCATACTCACCACGCTTGGCAGGCGGGTTGGCGAGCGCAGTATGGGATGTTGATACACGGAAAGACGCTGCTGCCCATCTTCCGGTGGTCTCTTACTGCATCCACGGGCATGAGAGGAGGGGTAACATTCTGTTGCCGGCACCCCACGGCAAGTATATTTTATTTAAACTTTGTTACCTTAGAACTCCATCTTTTATGAATATGAGCCGATTTGGTAAATTATTTTTCAGTTCGTGATACACTTTGAATTAGGTTATTATAGGTGAATATTTTTCAAACTCAGCTCTGATGATGGGATCCATGAGAAAAAGAGGGAGAACTCATCGATCCATGCAAAAATCCCAAGATCGCTATTTAAAAATATATTTTTGACATGTTAAGCTCAAGGTCAAAATTGGATTTGATTTTGATTTGATAGTTTCGTAAGACGAAACCATATTCTTTTATCGAAATGAATTTCGAGATAAGAAATATTATTCTTTTACCGAAACCAATTTCGTAAGAAGAAATTAATTTTGGTTTCGTAAGTGGCCGAAGGGAGGGCATTCAGAAATTATGATTTGGTGAAGTGGTGGTACTGAAGACCATACAGGGCACTACAGTGTGCCCAAACAGCATGAATACTGCATGAGTACAGCATGAATACCAACCTAACTCAAATCATATTAAGGTTTGTTGCATATGAAGATTTGTTTCCGAAATAGGCCTGATATTAATTATTACCCGACTTCAAAAAGAAAGAGGAGGTTCTCAAGTCGTCTCTATTTTTTTTTTAATATTTGTTAACTCCGTCGCTTATGACCCGATCTGGTAAATTATCGTATATACACATGGAATTAGGTCCCATTTCAAGACTCAGTGCTGATGATGGTATGAGGAAGTTAATATTGTTCGTTTATTAAATTGCAATAGTGTATTAAAATATTTACGCTGCGAAGCCACGTACTGCACGTTAAATGTGGTTAGCCAAATAAATTCGAGCATCGGGAACGGTTCGAAAATGATTCCAATTGACAATTTAAAATCATAGCATCAAATGGCGTTCGCAACTACGTTGTGTGACATGTCAATTTGAATGAACAAATTCCTTTGTATTAGAAGCTTAGAATAATGACAATAGAAGTAAGGCTAAAATACAATTCTGTTTGAGCCTTACTTCAAGTTTGCTAGAATAATCTTTATAGCTAACTTCACGTTTATTATTGTTTTATTTTTTTATTTTTACACGTCATAAAGTAAGGCCTTTGCATCTATTATAGATGATTTATACAGCGTCAGCAACGGGTAATCATGCTGTACGGGACGCTGCAGTGCCTGGGACATTGTTAGATGGATTAGGCTTGCCCAGCACCTATACCATCCTCTCAGCTTAGTCAGCTATTATTCAGAGGAAAGAACATGTCAATACGTCTGATTCTTGTAAATTCTAAAGAGTATGACTGTATATGCATCTCTTTCAAACTCGGTTATAATGCCATAAATAAAGAGTACCTACAGAATGATAATATATAGGTAATATTTTAGCCTGGTTTATATTATGTTATTATTCTAAGATTAGAAGCGCCGTGGGGTGCCGGCAGTAGAATGATACCCCTCCTCTCATGCCCGTGGATACAGTAAGAGCCTGCTAAGGGATACCTCCGGAAGATGGGCAGCAGCGTCTTTCCGTATATCAACATCCCGCACTGCGCTCACCAACCCGCCTGCCAAGCGTGGTGAGTATGGCAACTACCCCTAATGGAGATCCATGAGGGAGGCCTGTTCAGTAGTGGACTTTTTACGGCTGGAATGATGAGAAGCAAAATATGACAACGTAAACAGGGATGAGAATGCGAAAGCCATTGCGCAGAGCGACGTTGCATTTGTCAAGTTCACAAATTGGTTCAAACTATTTTGAGCACGGCAGATTTGCGGCTGATGACTATAGCGTGTAAATGGAGCGAATAGTAGGACAAGTGTGAATGTAGCGCGCTGTGCTGGCCCGATGTGAAAAATCGGCCAAGTGCGAGTCAACTCGCGCACGAAGTGTTAACCTGTTGCCGTTATTAATATCGAGAAAAAAAAAGGCAAAATCACATTTGTTGTGTGGGAGCCCCATTATTATTTTTATTTCATTATTTAGTTTTAAAGTGAATATAAAACTAAATATTCTGTGAATATGGTATATGGTTTCCAGCTTCACATAAAGATTGCCGTTCCCGTTTATGTCAAGTTCTTGGTATTAAATTTAATTTAAAGTTAATAAAAGTTCTTCGTTTCCAGTACTTTACCAGAATCTTCTTCAACTGCGCCCTTTGCAGTTAATATTCAGAAAATGAAGAAGCATTTATATTTAATTAAGTGCTCCTTTTCAGCGGTTTAACTGTAAATTGTTATAGTTACAAGTTTAATTAATCTTACGACGTTAGCTATACCTGTAATGCACGGGTAGTTGCTTCCGTTTATTTTAGTTTTCAACATCAAAACTAAAATAAAAGACAAACTCTACATCCTCGTTTAAAATACGCAAAATGAGCTTATTTAAAACTGTCTAAAACTGTTCAAAATAACGGCAACAGGTAGACTGTTGCAGCAATTGTTTTTCTCCTGTTTTTATTATTTGTTGCCATAGCGGCAACAGAAATACGTAATCTGTGAAATTTTCAACTGTCTAGCTATCACGGTTCATGAGATACAGTCTGGTGACAGACAGACAGACAGACAGACAGACAGCCAGACAGACGGACAGCGGAGTCTTAGTAAGGTCCGTTTTTACCCTTTGGGTACGGAACCCTAAAAAAGGGCCTGGACGGCATTCTGCCCTTGTTAGTAGTTTGGTAGTTTATCTTTTCCCAGCAATAGGAATAGCATTGCGATTGATTTATCTGCCTAGCCTGCCTACAGCAATTTTATTGTTATGATATTCACATTTGATACGCGATTGAAAATTGCGTAGTATTTGAAAAGAAGTCGTTTAGACTGATGTGGGAAAGATATTGAAATACCTAAACCTTCTCAAAGATTGATTTCATGAGTTTGAGTCCATTTCTCTAAAATGAACATCGGAGTTCATTTTGTAGAAAAGAAAGAACTTTATCTCATACATGTTTTGGAAAGCACAAACATGTAAATAGACCTTTGGTTATTTACCAACCATTCGGTGTAGAGTTTTAATTGTGATGTAAATCATTACGATATGAAGGGAATTATAATAAAAAAATTAAAAATAACGAGAGCATTGCATTAAAGAGTTACTGCTCTTCAGTGCTATCTATGATCTATGAAATATGTCTTCCTGTAGTACATACGAGTACGTACTGAGATTTTCCAATTACCATAATTTTGTTGGAGTTTATCAATACTTACTCCGACCACTTTCGCTGCACAATGTTTGTCAACAAACTGTCAATACTTAACCTAAAAATAACTTTCTTTCTGCTCGGTTTTATGTATGTTTCTTAATTATTGAGGAATTGTGACCACTCCCTTCAATATAAATTACTATTAACTCGGTCAACATTAGAGACATCGGGAACACATCGTTCTTTCATCTGAATATAGCCGATTTTACAGTGAGTATGGTATAAGTGCTGGGCAAGCCTAATCCATCTAACAATGTCCCAGGCACTAAAGCGTCCCGTTCAGCATGAGTTGCTGACGCCTTACTAATAATTTTATAATTAAAACAAGCAAAGCCGCGGTAAGCAGCTAGTAAATGATGTATTTTCTCAGCTGACGTAGTTAACGAAACGCTTCTATCAACAAGAAGCTGCAAGTGTCACCGAAACAACAAGTACTAAACCGTTCGCATCACAGCATAACTGAACAATGCTACATGCAGCAAATGTGTCTTGATTGATTGCAAGGTCTTGTCGTATTTAACTGTTATAATTGCCACCATGTCGCTCACTTCAGGTTGCACCTCGCGGGTATGGACGGGTGCACACACGAATACGCCAACTTCACGCTAATGAACTTCTTTGATGACTCTAGATTTACGTGGCCGGCTCATCAAGCGGCTCCGGGCTCTTCCCGGTACTGATTATCCGTTCAAGAGTTATCCTCGGGCAAAAATTTGCGGACATACACATACAAACATTCAGCCGAAACGCCTAGTTGTATCAGTTGCAAAGTTTGTATTCAGTTCGCAGAACAAACTACATTTAAATATAGGTTGTATATGTTTTTTAAATATAGATATCGTTCTTTACGTACACTGGATTTTACTATAGTAACTTTCGTGACTTATTAGTATTACATTCTTATTAAATAGCGGGAATGTTCACATACCCTGACGAAGGCCCTCGATAATGGGTCGAAACAGTTGGTGCCTCCACCAACAATAACAAGTACGTGAACATTCCCGCTATTTAATAATGAATACACTGGATTTATGTAGCAAGAAACCGGTAAGAAATATTTTCTTAATTATTTATTGTTATTTCCACTGATCTAACGGTAACGTGGCTATTCTATTGTTCAGGTGGTTGCCAATCCGTATACTAATAATCAATTGCATGATTTTTCTATCTATTACAACCTTTATCCTTTATATATATCAAAGTGAAAGTAAGAATGTATGTTCCCTTTTCACGTCAAAACCGCTGAACAGATTTAGATGAATTTTAGTACAGGAGTAGATTAGACCATGGAGGCGGACATAGGCTACTTTTCGTTGCGTAAATTAAATCATAAGGGGTTACAATAGGGAATGAAAGTCTTTATAGAAAAATGGTTATTTTTCACTCAATAAACTTAAAATTTGCATATATGTATATTTCAGAATTCCTCAAAAACCATCCCGAGTAGGGTATGAAAATATGATTGGTTTTTTTTACTTGATTTACTTGAAATTTCACATAAATAGTTAGATACGATAATTATTAAACACATGACTGTGTCAGCGTTTCTCTAAAATCACCCTCTGGGTGGTAAATTAGGGGATAAAAGTTAGAAAATCGTAGTTTTTACTTGATTTACAAGAAATTTTGCGTAAATTAGTATATAAAAATAATCAAATGTATTTCAGAATATTTAAATTTTTCATACATCCACTTTCACTTTTATTTATATTTACTAGCTGTCCCGGCGAACTTCGTATCGCACCTACTACAACCACTAACTACAACTTACCCTACAACTACCCTAAAAATACCCTACAACTGCCCTATAACTATGCAAAATTTTATGTTTTTAAAGTGAAGAATAACGATTTTTCCATACAAACTTTCATCCCCTATTTTAACCCCTTCTGATTTAATTTACGCAACGAAAAGAAGTCTATGTCCGTCTCATGGTCTAATCTACTCCTATACTAAAATTCATCCAAATCGGTTGCGCGGTTTTGACGTGAAAAGGGAACATACATACATACATTGTTACTTTCACTTTTATATATTATTAGTAGGAAGTAGGATAGGACCTATGATTAAAAAAAAAAACTTTTTAAATAAGTTTTTTTTTTAATATAAATTTTAGTTATTTTTGTTTTTATTTTCTGTATGATTTACACAATAAAGAGTTTATCTATCTAATTTTAATTAATTATATTTTTAATAAAGATTAAACTTATCTATTTATCTTTCGACAAAATGCAACTGCATTCCTTTCTTGAGGTTTTTTAGGAAAACAAATTATCGTATGCAATCATGCAAAGCGGCGATACATCATACTACAGTTCACTCCAAAATCCCCTTCAAGGTTGCCGTTGACGTTGATGACATGCATGGTTAATGATGTTTATGCTTCTTTGTGTACAAAACTTACATACTTCTGTTTTCGGCCAGGCATTTTGAGGTGCATAATTTCTTGAAATTTTCTTCCTGAAGAAGGAGGGAGAAGGAAGTAGTTTTGAGCAATTTAGAAATCTGATGATAACAAAATTAGAAGTTACAAACTGATAATTACAAGCTTTTATTTAACTTGCAATGTTTGTATATTGGTCCGGGTCAAATCTGCCAGATTTACTACAGCTGACTGAGAAACAGTTCCTGATATGATTCAGCTGAAATATTGCATACACCTTTAGCTCCGGTGGCAATATAATATGCTATACTTAGACTTAAAATGGCTGGTGGCACCACAAGATGTACCTCTATAATGTATTTTTTGTCAACCTCTATAAATACATTATGGAACTAGAAAGCATCCAGTGAGAATAATCCACTTAAATAAGTCAAACAATTTTCAAATTATCCGCATTTTCGCAAAACCTCTAGAATTTTCGCGATAATTCGAATTATTAAATCATCCTACGATATACACAATTTTTATGTACGTAATTTGCCCCATGGCTTATGATGAAAAATACATCAGAGGCAGCCGTATAACAAACCAAAATTGGTGACCATGAGAGAAGAGCTCTTTTTTAGGGTTCCGAAGCTCAAAAGGAAAAAAGCTAAAGCCTTATTTATTTTATTTATTTAAAAAAACAATTATACATAGAACTTACAGTTAAAACCAAAACGTTTTATGTACAAGATACCTTACTAACATTTAAAAATAGCATGTTATAGGATCACTTTGTTGTCCGTCTGTCTGTCTGTTAAGACCCTTTATCTCGAGAACGTGTAGAGGTATCAAGTTGAAATTAAAACCATATTCTCAAATCTACAACCTCATTAAGGTGTGAAAAAAACTATATTCTAAGTTAACCTGAAAAAAGGTACGAGCGTTTATGCCGCAAAAATATGTTTCGTCATTCTCAATGGAATCAAAATTCATAGGTTACTTTCCATAGACTTAGAACTATGAAATTTGTCTTATACTGTAGATACAAAGAAAAATCCAATAACTAAACATTTGCAATGGAGTCATAAAAAAAAGTACGAAATCAATCATCGCGGTTAAATTGGATAGTTGTTTTTTGAAAATAATAACACCCTAAAAAAAGGCAGATGTTTCAAGACTTGCCTAGTTGTCTAATCTAATCAAATCTATGTAGTATATAAAAGAAAGTCGTGTTAGTTACACTATTTATAATTCAAGAACGGCAAAACCGATTTGGCTGAAAATTGGTGTGGATGTAGCTTAGAACCAGGAGACGGACATAGGCTACGTAATTTTCGTTGCGTATATTAAATTAGAAAGGGTTAAAATAGGGGATGAAAGTTAGTATTGAAAAATCGTTTTTTTTAGATGAAAAACTTGAAATTTTGCATATATGACGTAAGAATTTCAAACTTAATGAACCTGTGTATCAGAATTCCTCAAAAACCATCCCCTAAGTGAAAATCTAAAAATCTGCTAGATTTGTCCGATTCATACCTTCAAAGTACACATATGATGAACACGGTTCATGGGTTGACCCGTGTTCAGATGTGGTGAACAAAATGGGTTTAATATGTGGTTTTCCTTATTATAAAATTTTAAAAAGATTGGTATCCTTCTTAAGTCCATATCTTAAATTCAATGTTTTACGACTACGGAACAGTATTTAGATGTTACCTGACCTTAAACTTGTTCTGAATTTACTGTACCATCGTCGCAGTCTAGTCGACCTTTGCATTCCAATCACGTGAAAGCTGGGAAGGCCCTTTTTACTTCGTTTCCGTAAAGTTTATTAAGATGTCACCACATTCACATGTTGTGCAATCAGCTAATGCATCATAGAGCTGTGCGCTTAGCGAAGATTTAATATACTGCCAAGTACACGCCGGAAAAATTAAGGGAACAAATGTTAAAATGGAATTTTAGTTTTTTTCTAAATTCAGTTTGTTTTTTTTTTATTAAAATTATGGATGTTAGGTAAATAAAAAACACGATTCCTCGGTCCCATAGGCCCCAGCAGAAAACCAGCGCAGGTTTTTAACACCTGCATATGCTCAGTTGGGACCATTTTGTAGCTAAAACTAAGTTTAATAGTATTATATTACATCGTATGTGTCATTTTGTATATTTTTTTAGTTATGTAACGGTTTATCTATATAATTAATGTTTTAGTTACAAATAAACGTTTTTGATTTGATTTGATACAAAATTTCCTTTAATTCAAGGAAAAATTTAATTAGTTAAAAAAAATACAGATTTACGAAATAAAGCTTAACAAATTGAATGCAGTTTCTTTTCAAAGTCAACCATACAAAAAAAAATATAGGCGCGTATGGTTTCCGCTGGCTTTTATGAGCCATCAATCATGCCTCCAATGAATCATTTCTTGAGGCAGATTCTCCCACTCTTCGACTAGGCCAATTTCAGCTCTTCTACGTTCCTGGGAGCTGGGTTCCTCTGATGTACCCTTCTTCCAAGGGCGTCCCAAAGATGTTCTATGGGGTTCATATCTGGAGAACGTGCTGCAGTTCATTTGGGTAATGGCAACCTCATCAAGGTAATCACGAACCACGCGCGCTGTGTAGGGTCGAGCGTTATCGTGCATAAACACAAAATCATCCCCAATAAATCCGGCACATGGCATAACATGGGGCTCTAGGATCTCTGAGATGTACCGCAGTGCAGTCAGGGATCCATTTTCGATGACGACCAGCTCTGTACGGGCTCCCAAACATATGCCACCCCACACCGCCACTGTTTCGGTGAAACTCGTTGGATTGTAGCGTTCTCCTCGATACCGCCACATCTTCTCCCTCCCATCAACGAAATTTACACGGTGCTGACGAGCTTAATTAATTGTTAATTAATTATTAGTTTACAACTTAATTAGTTTTAAAAATATAATATTGTGTTATTTCTGTGACAAAATAAACAATTTTTATCTTATCTTATCAAATGTCAATCTGGCTACTCGATGACTCACCTTGAGTATTGGCGCCTTGGCTGGCACTCGTGATTGCAAACCAACTTCATTGAATCGTCTTCTCACTGTTCGTTCACTTACACGGACGTTACGGACTTCTTCTAACAAATTTCGTGTCTGAACAGCAGTTGACGACGATTTCTCAGAGTTTGCTCCCTTATAAAACGGTCGTCTAAGACGTCGGTTGCCCGATTCCTTCCTTGTCCTCGTCGGCGCACGTAAGACCCCGTTTGTCTGTACAGTTGAACATTGCGGATAGACCGCAGAATTTAATGTTTAAACATCGAAGAACAATTTTTTTTTCCATTTATTCCAAAGAGGTTAGAGATTCAGAAAAATATTCCACTCATAAAAACTACCTAACAAGTTGAAAAAAAACGAGGTTTCTTGCTTTTTCCCCTAATTTTGCCGGCGTGTGTATATGTTGTCATTTTCTGTGTTACACGTGTTTACCTAATTAACTTATTTTTAATAGTTTATTTTTATGCAACTTTCTAGCAAACTTTATAGATGAAAACATGACTAATAGGCAAATTTAAAGGGCGATACTTTTGCTAAATGTTGTCCATTACTCTATTCATTCTTTAGCAGCTTCAACTTATCGATGAGTTTTGCGGAAGAGAATATTTGAGTGCTTTTAACACACGGTATGCATATTGAAGCTTCTAACAGATAGCGAATGATCTTGCATAATTAGGGTGGAGCGAATTGAGGATGTACTTGAATGTAATTACTCTACCTGTTAGCTTAGCTTTAAGCCTAGCTCTTGCGGTTTGTTTGGGTGTTGAATATATGCAGCAGATGCAATTAAGATAACGACAGGAACATTAAGCGACAAATACATATATAAGGTTTCTAATAATAGTGGGCAAAATATTGAACGTGCACATTTAATTAAGAATAAATGTATGAAAAATCTTATTTATAATAAAATCCGGTCTAAATGACTCTAATATTTCCAATGCTGCTGAATAGTACAATCGAATTTTTGTTTTCATTTTATCGACAGTGACTAGTTACTACGAAGAATACAATACCAAGTTACATGCCGTTGAGGCCTGTATATTAAAACAAACTTATATTGACCATAACATCTTCTCTAAGATCATTTATACGAGTACAGCGTCGACCACTGTTTATTTCGGCTGCATGAGTACGTTGCATTGCCTGGGACGTTGTTAGTTGGATAAGGCTTGCCCATTCTCTTAGCTTAGTCGGCTACAATCAAAGAAAATAACAGGTTAATACGTCTGAAGCTGAGAAAGACACGGGTTTCCTCACAATATTTTCCTTCATAGTTAAAAGGTTAAATGTGTTAAATGTTAATAACGACAATGCTATGCTAGGTTACACAATTCACATAAGCACCATCTAGCCCCAAGAGAAGAGAAGCAGAGCTTGTGTTATGGGTATGGGTCTACGTAATACATTATACTACATGTATAAAATATAGATATTTTTTTATTATATTTTTTTTTATTTCAAATAAGCTTGCGTTTGTTCACATCTTGCCTGATGTTTAGCTATGATGTAATCTTGGATGGGACACGCTTGACTAGAAAGTACCTGTTTACTCTTGATTTAAAGATACCCAAATTGTACTTTTCGGGTAATACTGATTCTGGCAACGAATCCCAGATTTTCGCAGTACGCATTAAAAATTTGGAATCGAAGCGTATCGTGCGTACGTATTGTATATCTACCATATATAGAAAAACAATCAGAACACCCTGAACAAATATCTGCAGATCGTACAGGCATTTGTCCCGAGGCGGGAAACGAACCTTCTTGCGTCGCAGGCGGAAATGTTTATGGATTGACGTTTGACGACTAACTAATAGGGGTACTTTTATAGGGTTCATCATCATCATCATCATTATTGTAAACAAGCGCACCTGCGCCCGCGCCATAGAAGTCGACAATCATCTTTCACATAATCTAGAAGATTGCCGGGTTCCATAGTTATCACCTATTTTGGCTATCGACATTGCACAGACAATGTTTGCTTCTGTAAATATTTGCCTCGCGCCATGGTGTTTTATTTTAATGATAAGTTTTTACATTAAAAATAAATATTATTTGATTGTGTTTACACAAGATTTGCTTAGTAGTTCACGGTGCTGTGTGTAGTGCCATGCATTATTTATTTATTAATTTATTCCTTTACAGGTGGAGCGTGCCAACCGGCAGTACATACTGACGCAAGGCCCGCTCGTGTACACCTCCGGCCACTTCTGGCTGATGGTCTGGGAGCAGAACTCCCCAGCCATCATCATGCTCAACAAGATCATCGAGAAGAGCGAGATCAAGTGCCATTGGTACTGGCCGCACGAAGACGGCGAGGCACACAAAGTCACCTACCCCGATGTCAACATGAGCATCACGCAAGTCAAAGAATTCGACAACAACTATTATACGATCCGGAAACTCATGTAAGTTAGATTTGTTTACCCGCCTATATTATCATCATCATTTCAGCCGTAGGACTGTGTCCTCCTCCATTGCTGGACATAGACCTCCCTCTTGAAATCTCCAAGATCATGAGCTTGGCAGGCATGTTGGCGAGCGCAGTACGGCATGTTGGCACACGGAAGGACGCTGCTGCCCGTCTTGTGGAGGTATCTCTTGGCAGATTCTTACTGCATCCACGGGCAAAAGAGGAGGGGCAACATTTTACTGCCGGGACCCCACGGCATCTTCTTATATACCGTCGATAAAACGATTGATTGTCAACTTTGTTGAAATCCCTAAAAATGTTTAGATGCGTCTTATTAGAAAACAGTTAAACGACTTGTAACTTAATAATCATTAATATCAAAATATTTCTAAGTTGTAATTATGTTATATGTATGTATGTATGTTAGTGTCAAACTGACCGGAAAATTGTTGGGGCACTTAAAAAAGTACGTGTTTAATTCGGGCCTCGTGCAATTTTGCATTATTTAATAAAAACATTTAATTGAGCCATTTAACAGTGCAACGTGAACTCGTCTGGTAGGCTTGACGGGATGATCATTAAATTGATTTGTATGAGAAGGTATTTCCGTTTCTGGAACAATGCTTTATTTTTATCTCGCGTAGGTTACGTTACGTTAAAATGGGATAGGTCGTTATGTTAAAATGCCTCCAGTGCGGTTCTGTAAGCCCCCCTATCTAGCCAACTATTTATTTATTGTCCAGTTAAATAGCCTTAAATATAATATGCCACGTAAATACGTCACCTTAAATACGTCATTGCTAATGATGTCAAAAGTCTCCATCGATCCTGGTTGTGCGTTGTTTTTTAATTAATAGTCAATAAATAATAATCGTCAATCATATTTATTTAGTAACCATAATCGTAATTATTTCACCATTTTCTATTTTATGTCAATAACCTGTTTTTGTAAAAACTCTATTTAGTCGATATAAATTTATATTATAGCATATATAAGTTTTTGTTACAATCAAGTTATAATTTACCATTATGTAACCTCATTGTTTAAAGTGGTTGTGACGTGTTTTGTACGTTAAATAAATAAATAATTCGAGGTCAAATGTTACAAATTTTGGTTTTTGGTGTATTACTCTGCAATGGTGAATATTATTTAAAAAATGATTCCGGATATGTTTGTGGATCGTTAACTTCTCATTGTTTTTTCCCCTACGAAGCACCGTTCTCGAGCTATTGCAAATTTTCAGCAGACGTCATCAAGACGTAGAAAATACACCATAGAATTCGTGAAGAATACAAGGATCAATGAAGAATAATGAGTTTAGTTATCACGTCTTCCTCGAGTATTTATTTCTGGTTATTAACACTTGTTTCATATGTTCATATATGTAAATTGATGATGCGGAAATGTGTGCATACCTACGGACTGAAATCGCGATAACTCTAGAACGGTGATTCTTAGGAAAAAATTATAAATTGTACAATCTAAAAATTTACACTCATTCATTTTCCAGTAGCTTTCACCTTTTCAGAGATATATGCAAAAAAAATCAAAAGATTTCAATTGTCGTGATGAAATGGGACCCAAAAAACAAACCTTTTTAAATCAATGTATAATTATTGTAATCATTTTTAAGCAATAAACCTTCAATGCCCTTCGCAGTACTGATACCGGCGCTGATGCACCTGTCCAATCTTTTATTCCATTGCTCAACAGTTTTTAAATTTGTCTTTTTTGATGCCCCACAGGGACTCCGTCGTTATTTTCTTCACTTCAGCAAGGGGGAAAAACGCTTTCCTTTGAAAGCGTTTTTCCGCTATTGCTGAAGTGAATTGTGCACAGTTTGTAGTGTTTATGGAGTACAATAGAGTAATAAAGATTATTGTACTCCATAAACACTACAAACTGTGCACAATTTTTATCTGCTTACATTTAGCACTAATATCCAACCAACCTGCTAAGTGAAGAGAGAGGCTCATGTTTTAAAGCTTGGAAGCTTGTACCTCAAGCTTTAACCACCTATAATTTAATTATGATTGGTTCAATTAAGCCATAATATGGGTTAAAATAATTTAATTTAAAATTAGCGACATCATTGAATATTATTGTGAGACTGTAAAATAAAGACGCTAACGCTTATTTTTCAACTTATAAAGCATGGCTAACTGGTTACGTTGCGAATCCTCACTTCTTGCTACGGCGTAGCAAGATGTAGGCATTCGTAGCGGCGTAGCATGTTTATTGTTTACAAAGTAGAATCTTGACTAGGTACTAAAATAAATAAAGTGGTACAATAACTATTTATAATCCGATTACTTAAAATAACTGTTGTTATTTAAGCAGAAACGGAATAGCCTTATTAAATAATGGAGCGTTAATCGTTAATTCCAAAACTCTCTCTCTTTCCTTGGCATTTATTATTCCCATCTGAGGGGGGTTCTATTCCGGTTTTTTCCACTTCGCTCTATCTAACGCGTCGTCTTGGGAAGCGTCGCAGTCTACCAGGTCTTCTTTGATCAAATCTGTCCACTTACTTTTTCCTAAAAGGCAATATGATCTCTTTAAAGGGTGTGACGAATCCTCGTCTTGTCTTCGTCTTAACGAGCGCCTTTAATTGGTACGCCTTTTTGGTAAAACTATTTTACCTTACTCCGGTTTCTGCGTGTAATACATAAAATTTACAAGCTTTGCATTCGTTTGGGATATGGATAGGACCTAAATTGGATTAGTTGGTTTATAGTAAAAATTGGGTTTTTACATAATATTAAAGATTTATTTAGCGTGAGCCGTGGGGTGCCGGCAGTAGAATGTTGCCCCTCCTCTCATGCCCGTGGATGCAGTAAGAGCCTGCTAAGGGATACCTCCGGAAGATGGGCAGCAGCGTCTTTTCGTGTATCAACATCCCGTACTGCGCTCGCCAACCCGCCTGCCAAGCGTGGTGAGTATGGCAACTACCCCTCATGGAGATCCCATGAGGGAGGCCTGTGTTCAATAGTGGACGATTTACGGTTGAAATGATGATGATGATTTAGCGTCAGCAACTGATGATATTCATGATATACGAGACGCTGCCGTGCCCCAGAAATAGTTAGCTTAGTCGGCTTTATGCAGAGAAAATAACAGGTCAATATGTCTGAACCTACCTAAGCCCTGGGTTTCAGCATAATGAAAACATTATGCTGAAACCCATCTGTGAATATATGATGATTATCGTCAACGCAGGAGGTTGACGATAATCATCGAAAGGCTTACAAATCTCTATAAATTATATAATCTTCTCTTTAAAACATATTATTGAGCATCTCAGCCAATTTGTTGTTAACAGGACAATACATGAATTCTGGAAACTTCTGTCATCCTTACCTTTAGCGGGCAAAATTCAAATAGACATCAGAACATGTCGCAAACGCATGCCTACATCTTGCTACGCCGTAGCATTCGTTACGTCGTAGCATTCGTTACGTAACGTAACCAATTAGCCATACTTTGTAAGTTGAAAAATAAGCGTTAGCGTCTTCATTTTGTTCTCAGTAATATTCAATGATGTCGCTAATTTTAAACAAAATTATTTAAACACATATTATCGCCTAATTTTAACCAACCATAATTAAATTATAGGTCGTTAAAGCTTGAGGTACAAGCTTTAAAACATGAGCCTCTCACAATCTTACCTAGCAGGTTGGTTAGAGATTAGTGCTAAATAGAACTTGTTAAACTTTCGTGATTTGTTAATATAATATTATTATTAGTTAAAAAGGTAAAGTCCTGTATTTTAAAAACTAATAATTAGTGCTAAATGTTAGCAGATAAAAATTGTGCACAGTTTGTAGTATTTATGGGGGTGGTAGTACAAAAGGCAGACTTCTCATGAAACATTGTTGAGGTATTATAATAAATCATTATGTAATGTGTCAAAAAAGTTTTGGTGCTAATTAATAATCATTAATGCCCTAGTTTAATTATCTGGTAAGAACTATAAATTGCTATTCCCCTTACTCGCGCGACCTTGCCTCTCAATCGGTTTCATTCATTATTTATTTATTATTTGTGAATTCTAAAGTCAATTAGTTCACTAATAATGATTAATAATTTATTAGATTTTTAAGTAGTTATTGCTCCATTTGCTATCGAAAAGTCTGACAGAAAAAAATACAAGTTAGAGAATATACTAGGAGCTAAAGGGGCGGACGTCAAGGCGATTGGGTTTTAATGGATTTATTTTATTTATTTATATATATGTAAACGAGATATATATGTACACTGCCGGCCAAAAGTTTGAGACCACCTACATCTAAGTAGCAAAATGAAATAAAACTCAAAATATAAATCAAGAGGTTTAGATATTAATTAAAATGCTTATTTACTAATACACATTCATCAAGAAGAAAAAAAAATCAAGAAATATCAACCATTTACGTTAAAAATGACGTTCATATTTAATAAAATCATTAAACGGATTTTTCGTCAAAAAAGCCTCCCTTGCATTTTATAACTTTTTTCACTAGTCTCGGCATACGAGCAATCAATTTATCAATTGTATCTTGTGAGATATTGTTCCAGCTTTCTTGTAAAGCCTTCCACATGTCTTCTTGTGAGGAGGGACAACAACTGCGCACATTTCTGTCAAGCTCTTCCCACAATAGCTCAATGGGGTTGAGATCCGGACTCTGAGGGGGCCACACCATGTTTTTTAACACCCTTTCTGTTTCTTTATGTTCTAAATAACCCCTGCATAATTTTGAACTATGTTTAGGATCATTATCTTGTTGGAAAAAAAATCCATTTCCAATTAATCTTAAACCAGACGGAACGGCATTTTGCTGTAGTATTCGTTTATAATGCTCCTTTTTCATGATTCCTTCGACTCGTACCAAATCTCCGGTTCCATGGCCCGAGAAGCATCCCCAGACCATAATGGAACCACCACCATGCTTAACTGTTGGCACCACACAATCTGGCATCATCTTTTCCTCGGCGGTACGTCGAACAAAAATTCGTCGTTTTGAACCAAATATTTCAAACTTGGATTCATCTGTCCAAAGAACTTCTTTAAAGTCTTCTTCAGTCCAGTCTCGATGGGTAAGGGCCCACTGCATCCGTTTCTTTTTGTTTTGTGGCCTTAGTAGTGGTTTTCGAACGGCGACGCGACCAAATAACTTAGCATCTCTCAATCGTCTTTTTACTGTAGTCAATGACACAGGTTCTGATCGGGATTTGTTCACTTCTGCGCGGATTTCTGGTGCGGTTAGGCGTCTATTCCGCTTGCTGGTAACGACGATGAAATTATCCTCGCTAGAAGTGGTAGCTCTCGGTCTCCCCGATCGCGAACGATCTTGATTACTGCCAGTCTCCTTGTATCGGGTTATTGCGTTATGAACACAAGTCTTCGACAACTTAAGTTGAGAGGCAATCGCACGTTCAGATTTGCCTTCGCCGTGTAAAACAACTATGGCAGAACGAGTTTCAGTGCTAATTTCGCGCACTTTTCCCATTTTAAGATGTCTTCACTGTAACAACGACGAGCTCAGACTAGTTAAGATAATGAAAAATTTACTCCATCAAAACTCAGGTAAAAAATATGTTTAAGGAAGCTAAAATAATCCGGAAGTACGGTTACCGCAAAACAAAACCAAAATAATTAGAAATGAGCAGGCCATAAAAAATATAACAATGACTCTATCACCTGGTAAGCGCGCGGTACTCATTTATGTTTTGAAACAATAGACCTTTAAAGGATGATAACTTAAAAATATACAATAAAAATGACTCTCAGAAATTCTTTGATAACAATAGAATACGCAGGTGTTCAAATTAGCTCTTTATCATGTGTACTTTTGAAATATTTTGGTGGTTACAAAGATTTTTACAAGTGGTCTCAAACTTTTGGCCGGCAGTGTACCTTGATGGCAATTTCAGACATTTCAAGGAGGAAATACTAGGAAAACTAGTACAAAGAGTTCAGCTGTGGTCTGTACTTCTTCTTTTACTCAGAACGCGACATTTAGACATCGTTTTGTCTATGACATACCATAATATTATCACATGGCCTGACTTTGACATTTGAATGTGTTGCTAAGACGAAACCTCGTCCTGGTGGTTGTCAAAGAGTTTGAAGTCAACCCAAGCGAGTAGTTTTTAAGTACCTACTTTGTTTCGTCATGCATTATGAAGGTTTTTTTACAGCGACGTAAAAAATCTGTGCTTTCCCTCAGGCAGCAGTACTACCTAATGTAGTTATTAAAATACCCACATAACTATTAAGATTACTCTCGCTCTCCGTAGATCGATTACAGCAATAATTCAAGCTTTTTTTATTTCCGCGTAGACTGACGAACCACGAGAATGAGGAGTCCCGCGAGCTCTGGCACTATCACTACACTACCTGGCCCGACTTTGAAGTGCCGCAGTCTCCGCACGCGTTCCTAGACTTCCTGAAGCGCGTGAGGGAGTACGGCGCTCTCGACAGCGACGGGGTCCAGGGCCCGGCCATAGTGCACTGCAGCGCCGGCATTGGACGTTCCGGGACATTCTGCCTCGTGGACTCTGTGCTGGTTATGGTGAGTGATCTAACGCGTCTGACAGATTACGGTGGTGACATGGGCCCGACCATAGTCCACTGGCAACGTACGTTCCGGGACATTCTGCCTCGTCGACTCTGTGTTGGTTATGGTGAGTGATCTAACGCGTCTGACAGATTACCATGGTGACATGGGCCCGGCCATAGTGCACTGCAGCGCCGGCATTGGACGTTCCGGGACATTCTGCCTCGTGGTCTCTGTGTTGGTTATGGTGAGTGATCTAACGCGTCTCACAGATTACCATGTTGACATGGGCCCGGCCATAATGCACTGGCAACGTACGTTCCGGGACATTCTGCCTCGTGGACTCTGTGTTGGTTATGGTGAGTGATCTAACGCGTCTGACAGATTACCATGGTGACATGGGCCCGGCCATAGTGCACTGCAGCGCCGGCATTGGACGTTCCGGGACATTCTGCCTCGTGGACTCTGTGCTGGTTATGGTGAGTGATCTAACGCGTCTGACAGATTACCTTGGTGACATGGGCCCGGCCATAGTGCACTGCAGCGCCGGCATTGGACGTTCCGGGACATTCTGCCTCGTCGACACTGTGTTGGTTATGGTGAGTGATCTAACGTGTCTGAAAGATTACCTTGGTGACATGGGCCCGGCCATAGTGCACTGCAGCGCCGGCATTGGACGTTCCGGGACATTCTGCCTCGTGGACTCTGTGCTGGTTATGGTGAGTGATCTAACGCGTCTGACAGATTACGGTGGTGACATGGGCCCGACCATAGTGCACTGGCAACGTACGTTCCGGGACATTCTGCCTCGTCGACTCTGTGTTGGTTATGGTGAGTGATCTAACGCGTCTGACAGATTACCATGGTGACATGGGCCCGGCCATAGTGCACTGCAGCGCCGGCATTGGACGTTCCGGGACATTCTGCCTCGTGGACTCTGTGTTGGTTATGGTGAGTGATCTAACGCGTCTCACAGATTACGGTGGTGACATGGGCCCGGCCATAGTGCACTGCAGCGCCGGCATTGGACGTTCCGGGACATTCTGCCTCGTGGACTCTGTGCTGGTTATGGTGAGTGATCTAACGCGTCTGACAGATTACGGTGGTGACATGGGCCCGGCCATAATGCACTGCAGCGCCGGCATTGGACGTTCCGGGACGTTATATCGTGACGAGTTTCGACTTGGACTAAGCCAATTTAGGTACAACGCACACAGCAAATATTTATTTTTATTGGTAATTAGCAACAGCCTGAAAACCAGCGTTGCTCCATCCCTATTCGAGGAGCGGAGCAACACAAAAGCTGAGGCTGCCACCTTTTTGGTGCACATTGTCAGCGGAGACCAGCCAGTAGTACCCTAAGTTATTTATATAGATATAAGTATATTAGAATTTTTTATTTCCTCTAAGTCATATAATTATTCTATATATGTACATATTTATATATGTAGGTAGGTAAATTATTATAATTAAAATATAAGGGTTGTCTTATTTTAGGTTTACATAAAGGGTAAAAACGGGACCCTATTAATAAGACTCCGCTTTCCGTCTGTCTGTCTGTCCGTCTGTATGTCCGTCTGTCTGTCGGTCACATGGCTGTATCTCATGAACCGTGATAGCTGGACAGTTGAATATTTCACCAGATGTATTTCATCAAAGCATTCGGCCTGGTGTCTTATCGACTACTGTGGGACAAGTTGACGGCCACTGGAACACCCCACGAGATTGTTAACTTGTTTAGGCATTAGTACGCACACCAGGACAACTCTGTGAGGTGGGCGGAAGAAGTCTGATACGCACAGATTGGAATGTGGCGTAAGGCATATCATCTCCGAGGCTTTTCTGCCTGTACGTGAATGAGCTCATCCGTGGGCTCAGCAGCATGCCAGCGGGGTGCTCCATTGGTGGTCAAATAATCAATAACATTAGCTACGCGGATGACATGGTGCTGCTGAGCCCTTCAGTGTTTACGCTGAGGAGGCTGCTACGGGTATACGAGGACTATGCCAAGTGCCATGGGCTCAAATATACCTAATAGCGGTAAGAGCGAAGTCATAGTCTTCTCTGCTAGTGGCTGCCATCCCCAGCCCATGAGCATGTTCCGCCTGTTTACCTTTAGGGTTGTGAACTACATAGGATTTTACCCTATTTAGGATATTTCGTCTACTGATCTCAATGATAACTTTGATATAGGGAAGGGACGTAGGACGCTGGCGGTGAGGGGGAATATGCTGATCCGTAGGTCTGCACATTGCTCAGTGGAAGTTAAAGTATCGTTATTCAAATCCTACTGCCAATTCCTTAATACTAGCGGCCTATTGGTCTCATTTACCAAAGCATCCATCGGCGCGCTACGTGTCCTCTATAATAACCTGTTGCAGGGCAATGGTAGGGACTTCACAATCTGGGATTGTGAAGTGCCAGTGGAATGTTTGCTGACGCGCATGTCTAATGCAATGCTACGCAATAAAATCTGTTCAGTTAAACACAGGATGCTGGGTAGCACTAACGCGCTGATCAGAGTACAGGCTGGCAGGCATGACAGTGACGTAACGGACAGAACGTAAAAGTGTGTTGAAAAACGTCGTATTACACGTGTGTGTTGATGATTTCCGTTCTCGGCTCTCTTAAGACTCTCACCTAACGGCGCGGGTCTCAATGGCGCCTCAGCGTTAATCACCAACATTACTCACTTGTACCATAATGTACTATTATTTGAACAAAAGGTTTCAAAGACTACTTTTTCTGGTTCTTGTGAATAGTGCCTATTCAAAGGGATCACTCTCAGTAGATCCAGTCAGTTATGTTATTTAATCATATTATCTTTCAGATTGAGAAGGACGGGCAAGCGGATGTTGACATTCAAGAGATCTTGCTTGACATGCGTCGTTATCGCATGGGGCTGATTCAAACATCTGAACAGCTTCGCTTCTCTTACAAGGCCATCGTCGAGGGTATCAAACGTTTGGACCCCAACTATGTAAGTGATTCTTATAGCCTCTTTAATAACCATAAAGTATCACTAATCTAAGTATGCTTATCTTATGATATCCCACTAGAACAGAGATCAGCCACGATATAAAATTATTCTTGTGTTTTTGATAGCCATCCTAATATTTCACAAGACATAATGATGTAGGCTTCGATAATAAATCACACAGATTGATTAATATTTGGCATAAAGACATAACGAAAAACGGCGACGACGGATTGATTGTGTTGTTGCACGTTCCAAAGTCTACTATAATGAAAGTTTCCCATCCTGTATGTACCATTAAAATCTTGTAACACTGGTACAGGATGGTAATTACAAAAATGACTTGTAAGAGCTATCCCAGAAAGGAAATTTAGTTAGGTAGGAAGTACCCCAACAGAATTGACACCAGTGTCTAGTCAGACCTTAACGATGCTTTATTCCAGGTACCAAGCGCGGAATCAATGAACGAATCGATATATTCCGCCGTGGCTGACGAGGAGGAAGCCCCCCCGCCCCCGCCCCCGCGCGGCGAGAGCCTCGGCCGTCCCCCCGCGCGCCCCCTGCCTGCGATCCCGGCTAGCGCCTCCATGGGTGAGTACTTGCTACCAAAATCCACGAAGCCGATGCAAATTTGTCAAGGTTTTGTGTATGCATGTACGATAAAGGATCAATTTAATTAATATCGGCGGTAACTGATATCACTAAAACTTTAACCTTTCAAGCATTTTTTTAAAATGTCAAAAATATCTAATGTGTCATACCGGCTGTTGGCGCAGCGATGCTGACGCCGTTAAGCGGCGAGGCATCGACACTATGATGTTAGATATCTGCCAGGCGTCCCGTGATAACTGGATTTTTATTTTAACGTTGCGATATTTCGTCTTCGTGGACAATTTAACAGTGGGTTTGATGAGATTGTGATTTTCTTGCTCAGCATGCGATCTCAATCGTAACCTTTTTAATATCATTTTAAATGTGTCTTGCTCCGGGGGCATCTTTAATTTCAATCTGCGGATTGGGTTTTATTCTATCGAGACATAAGTTTGGAAGGTTTTTAATGATTTCTTTGACTGTTTTTTATCTGTACCTCGTGTGTTCATAAGTCTTGAGACACAGTAAAACTAAAATATTTTTGAAGCTAAGTTGAGTATTCATTTATTGGATATTAAAATTAAAACTACTGACATCTAGATCTGTATTTAAAAATAAATCATTCAAAATGGCCGCCTTTGCATTCAATGCAGGCCTTCAAACGCGTGCGCCATTCATCTATGGCGGCACGAATCTTTTCAATAGGAATCGGTTTCGATTCTTTATTAAGGGCTCGCTTGAGAGAATCCAGGTTTGGGTGAGACTTTCTGCATGCCCTCAGCTCCAATTCCGTCCATAAAGAATAATCCAAAGGATTCAAGTCAGGGCTTGACGAGGGCCAATCTTCGCTCCGAATGAAGCCTGGCAAATTGGCCTCCAGCCAACGTTGGGTAGTCTTAGCTTTATGGGAGGGAGCAGAGTCCTGTTGGAAAACCCAGTATTTTCCAGCGAATAGCGTATCATTTAATGGTTTAACCACCGCTTCCAATATGTCGGTTTGGTAATTTTGTGCCCTCACCTTGACGCCTTGCTGGCAAAAATGAAGCGAAGTGACCCCCTCGTAGGAAACACCCCACCAAACCATCACACTTGCTGGATGATGAGTGCGCTGGACATTGCGTACAGATGGCTGGACGTCCTTTGAACTTCTGGCGTAAACCTTATTGTTCTGCCGGTTAAACTTTTCTTCCACCGTGAAGATCTTTTCATCGGTAAACAGGATATTTTTTGGATCGTGTCTCTTCAATAGGTTCCGACATCGTTCCAGTCGCAAATTACGAAGACGCTCGTTTTTTTTTTTTTTTTTTATTTATTTCTTGTTTACAAATAATATTAAATGCTTAATATAAAATAGCAACTAGAAACCGCTAAGGTTTAATACTTATGCTATTTAATGAGTCACAAATTAAGTTTGAGTAGATATTGAATTAATGAAATGTTTTTTTAATTTAAATTTGATGTTTGAAGGCGTTATCTGATTACAAAGATCGGTTGGTAGGTTGTTGATAAGCCGAGGAACAATGTACTCGGTCGTGCGCTCGCCGTATGCATTCCGAGCGAGCTGGTTTAAATAATGCACTTTCCTTCGACTGTAGGCCTTTAGTTTAAGATCATATTTAAGTATCCTGTTCACCGATATTCGCGAAATGTTGGTCTGCAGAGCTAATTTCTTTTGAGTCCGGCAAGGGTTGCGACGAATTCGCTCTCTGATTACTTTGATGTTGGCGGGCGTCCTTACAGACCGCGGGCGGCCACATCTTCCACGGTCTTCTAAAGAGCCGGTCTCCTTGTACCTCTTTATGGTATAATACACAAAGTTCCGACTACATCCCAAACTTTGGATTTCACTAAAAACTTGCATTGGTTTTTTTCCTGCTTGAAACAGTGAAATTACAGTCGCACGCAAATCTTTTGTTGGCGCCATTTTCACGGAGAATGAAACAAATATTCAAATGTATATTTTTTCTGATTCAAAACATTCGAAATTTAAATTTTAAAAGTTTAAAAAAGGTTGCATGAATTACTTTCTTTTTAAATTAATTAAATAAGTTCGTCTCAAAACTTATGAACACACGAGGTATATAATACCCGTTTGACTGTGGTCATATCTAACGATTCTTCATGTTTCCTTTTTTACTGTGGTCATGTGCATCTTTTTCTGTGTTGTAAATTTCCAGTTTGACTGAGGCCACGTGTGATGAAGTAGTTAGTTTGTTGAAAGGCATCAATTACTTCAACGGAATATTATTTTGTAATCTTTGCACAATTGTCATGAGGCTCCTGAGCTATGTTCCATATCAAGTCATAGAAAAGGAGCCAACTGCTAACCGTCAGTTGTGATTGGTGACTGATGCGGCGGATCAGTGCCCCTTTAGACCATAAAGGTAACATTTTATTTTTCATTACTCACCACTTCTTTAACTAAATCAATTTATCATTAAATCCATATTAAAAGAGTTCCGCTATCTCATTTGGAGCCTAGTGAGACGCTAAGATCGCGGTGTCGTCAGCGAAGGAACCGCTGGTATGCACTATCGAAGCTGGTAGGTAAGATGTGTAGATTAGGTATAACGCAGAGCCCAAGCCTATAATGCAGCCTTGTAGGACTCCTGCGCTTACGGGTGCAAAGGCGCCTCGCCGCTCCAGACAAGGTCTGTTCTTATAATTAATATTTGAACTTTGTATGTGGGTAGGTAGCAAGATTCATTAAAAACAGCAGAGGTTTTTGCCAGACCCCATCGTCTGCTTCTGATATGTCCAAAAAAACCCTTGTACTTTTTGATTTCAAAGGGCTTCTCTATTTCGCTTATTAGCCTGTAGACTCCGTTATTAGAGGTAAATTGGCCTCTGAATTGGTTTGGACTATATTTGCACTGTTCTATCAATGGTGTAAATTTAAGGGATATTAAAGATTCATTCCCATGTATTTTCATATTTAGTTGAGTAGTAAGCACTCCAGGTGTCTCTGGATCGTACTTATGTTTAGTTACTATGTCTAGCACAGTGTGTATGCTTTGAAATCCTCGCAAAAGTGGGTTGCGATGAACACAATGCAAACTTACATACAACACTCGCTTGCTGACGTGTGAACAAACGGAATACGCGTATTTAGGTGTAGTCCTCGTGCATATCTGTGTAGGTTTGTCAGTATGCTGTGTGTTTTCCTGCATATTAGGATAGCACTGTGCCTCTCTCGCACGCGGGCGGTTTACAAAAATAGGCAGCTGCGTGTTTTAACACTGATATTTTCTAATATATTGCAACATTCTAGCCGGGTAAAGGAAAACATCGTGAGGGTCCCTCGGCTAAATCAGTTACAGACGTATTGACCTGTTCTTTCCTCTGACTAATTTGGGAGGCTGAAGTAGTAAAACTAAGCTGGGAGGATCGTATATGTGGTGGGCAAGCCTTATTCATCGCACAATGTCCGAGGCGCTGCAGCATCCTGTACAAAATGAATACCATTTGCTGGTGCTCTATAAATCATCTGTAATAGATGTAAAGAGGCCTTTACATCTATTACAGATGATAGCCGAGGCATTTGTCTGCTGTTGCCTAAGGTAGACTATGGTTGTCCTGTCAAAATCGAGCCATTGTTCTTCCATTACGAAATCATTTCAGTGAGGATTGTGAAAACATACACACCAAATGCATAGTTTGCATATCGATGTTTACACTTGTACACAATGCGGGATGGGAGGGATACTGCTTAGGGCTTGTTTCACATCATGGCGAGGGTATCAGACTTCTAGTTCACAATGATAAGGGAAAACACTCAAGTACAAAATAAACAAGAACCTTAGTGTTACTACAAATCGACAATAGCGCTGGTGTTCTGTAGTCACTGACTATGAAGCGTCTATAAAATATATACAAAATATTTGCCGTAAACTGTGCTATGTACTTAAAGATCGAAGGTTTCTATACGTACTTAGAAACGCTGCTTAATTTTTAACAGCTTATAATACATGTATCGTACAGCTGGTTAACTAGCATCGGTTTTAATAAGAAAGGTGAAGTTCAAAAACATTCGCTAAATGCATCGACATGTGTATCCTGCCTGTCCTCACCTATGGTGCGCAAACGTGGTCTTTAACCGAATCTCAAAAATCCAAACTCAAGGTTTGCCAAAGGGCAGTGGGACGTACTTGGAGTGAAGAGGATCGACCGCATGCGTAGCACTACGCTTCGTTCGCAAACTGGAATTGCCGATGTTGGATACAAACTATTACGTTAAAATATCTAAAACATCGAACATAATACTAAAATAAATATAAACGAGTGTACTTTTACATCGTTTAAGGTTTCCGTTAAGAAAAGATAAAAAAAGGACAATGAAAGGAGAAGGAGAAAAATAAGGTAAATTACTTATTTTTATCCTTATTATTTAAAGTTACTCTTTTCATAGCGGTTTATTTATGAATCGATAATATATGTAACTGTAACACCGGGTTTTTCATAATATACAGGTTGTATTATAACATTTGTACTAACCCAAAAGGGGGTTTAAGCCCATGAAACAAGTGGTTTTGGAGGGTATAAAATTTAAAATTTGTATATTTTTTCACTAGTTACGATTACATTATCCTGAGTGTGAACATTATTCTGAATACATAATTGAGGTTTTTGTATTATTGTGAAAACAGTATTGAATAGAATAGAATAGAATATACATTTATTTGATTCACAAAAAACAGCACAGACAGAAAACCATATACACAATTTGGAACATTCAGAAATCAAAAGAAGAAGAAAAAAAAAGGTAGGCACAATTACAGGAAAAAATACAAAAAAAAAATTAACAGCTAAACATCATTTAAAACCTACCTACGATTATGTATTAAACAGTATCTCTGATGTTTTAGGTAAGTATTTTTGTTCGCCGTAGAGGTCTACTGCAGCTCTTTGCCAATGCCCCTGGCAAGAATCAGCTGGCGTCAACGTTGCCATTATTTTATCATCAGCTGTTGATTTAAGTTTAAATTTTCGAGGTCTTTTATTGGATGAAAATTACCGAATCCTGGAAAGTTGTACACCTAGTTCCTTGGGGTAGTCAGAATCATCGCCTTAGGGGTTAGTTATACATATTATAATACACCATGTTAAGATTTAAAACAGGTTGCAACGGTGAATCTTTCAACAAACATGATTCTTAACAGAATTTGAAGCTTGATATTTGAACGATGGTTTTAAATATCTTAAGCGTGCAACATTGAGGTGGCTTTCGTCAATTAGACTGGACTGTAGCAGTTGGTATGGATATGGTGGTACAAATCGAACGGAATCTTCTTTAGCGACGTTGCTTGGCGTACTGACTCGGGAACGCGGTACTACAAAAACTCTGCCCACCACAACATCAGTTCGGTCTCTTTTGGGTGCCCTGGCGTTGACAAAAGTATACCAAGATTTCAGCAAAAAAGTAACGCCGATATTTCGGTAAGTGGCATCAGTCGTGGTCATGGAATAAAGGTAAACAGTCTGCCGATCGGGTAATAAAAAAAAGGTGTATAGAATTGTGCATTTTAGAAATATTGTCTTGTTCTTTACACTCTGTGTTCCCCTGTTTCGCATGTAAGAGACATCCTCGAAAATGTTGGTTGTATTACTGTACTTACTGTATTTTAGTAATATATTAATGTTATGTTTTTTTTTTTATTATTGACTTTTATCAACTTGTACATTTTATATCCTTTAAGTACCTGATTTTACATGCATTGTATTTGAGTTCACATCGTGGTGTATAAAGCGATGAGTGTATATCTATACACTATATGCACTCATTACAGGAACACGCAAAATCGACGTAAAGGTAGAAACATACTATGGTGGTGTATCGTGTCGCTTCAGAAGCATATCGGGGTCACGCACAACACACACACACTGTGTTTCTAAATGTAAGAAACCGATATGCTTTGGACGCAACACGACACGATAGCGTCTTTTAGTCTGTACAAATAGCTAACAGTCTTATGCAATATGGTTTTAGATAATCCGTACCCAAAAGTAACACAAAGGGTAAAAACGGGACCCTATTACTAAGACTCCGCCGTCTGTCTGTCTGTCTGTCTGTCACCAGGCTGTATCTCATGAACGGTGATAGCTAGACAGTTGATATTTTCACAGATGATGTACTTCTGTTGCCGCTATAACAACAAATACTAAAAACAATAAAATAAATATTTAAGGTGGCTCCCATACAACAAACGTGATCAATTTGCCGGTTTTTGCTCGATATTAATAACGGGAACAGGTAGACGCTATATTTATTATAAAAATAAATAATTAAATTATATATTAATATTATATTTACTTTAAAAACAAATAATTAAATTAAAATAAAACAAATATTTGATATTTTATTTGGTCTCGTGGTATATACACCAAACGTGATTTTTATGCCGGTTTTTTTCTTGATGGTACGGAACCCTTCGTGGGCGAGTCCTAGACGCAGAGAGACTCGCACTTATCCGATTTTTTAAATCTCTGTCGCCAGCACAGATGAAATACATGGTTACGGTAGGTAACCTTCTACTAGACTAAACAATGCTAACTAGAACAGACTTAGCTAACGATATTGCATACGAAATTCAAGATGCCGGGTATATCCTTAGCGATCTAGCTAGAACGTGCTGAAGCTCACCGAACTCAATTATATTGCATAAGTCTGTAAAATACATTTAATATATTATCATTGTGTTTCTTTCTTTACTATTAATTTTAGTTAAAATGTTTTCTTTTCTAACCTACTAACTTCAATGATTGATGTTAATGAACCTAAAGTTTATGTTATAATTTTTCATACTTGCTTTATATACTGTTTTAAAAATAATACTTTTAAAAACAGTATATACAGTGTGTTAGTGTGAACACACTTATCACTTAAACCACGAATGTATAACCCTAAAATGAATTGATATAAGTAATAATTAAAAATAATAGTCAATTAGTTTCGTTACATTTTGATAATTCATTTCTAATCTAAGGAACGTGATTTTTTGGACACCCTAATTACAGCCGTACGTCGCCCGCCCAACCAAAAAGTTCATTAACAAACAAGTCTTATTTACATACGTAGCCTTTGTGTAGCCGCTAGGATAGTTTCCCGGCTTGGCACACGATGTCCTGGAAACCGCTCTGTGTACATCCTACGTGCCAAGGTCACCCACCAGCTATGGCATAAAGCCGCACCTTTTCAGTCCACTGTTCGCTTGTGTACGACATTGTCACAGCACAGATAAGTTACACAGTTAGTTTACATTTTACCGCGAATCGGCACACATAAGGGTCGCTATGTATCGACCTCACGAGATTGCACGCGACTGGCGAAGTGGCGGCGCGGGCGCTCGCGTGGGTCTGGCCGCGGGGCCTTGGCGGGTGTTTTTGTCGGCGCTTCAAAGAAACGGCGAGTTGCCGAAAGGCGGCGGGCGGCACGTTTGAGAGAGAGAGAAGGCGCATTGCACCTACGCACGTGTTTCGTAGCCTCAGAAATCGTAGTGTGTGTAGGGTGAAACGCATTCATGATCTATGAGGATTTTCTTTGCAAAAATTATGTAAAAATAAATTATTATTTTTTCATCGGTTTTGGACTCTGTTCCTGATACCTAGTCTGTGGTTTCAAGGATAAGACTGTTTACACTAACACCCGGTATATAATATATAATAACAGTTGTCGCTCTAACTTTGTACATGCTGTGACGTCATTACGGGAATATGTAATTGAATATATGAATGTAATTACGGGAGCACTAGGCTATTAACATTTAGTCCTTAGTATTATGTGTATTATGTGTAACCCTGTGTTGGATGTCCTATTTAAATAAATAAATAAATAAAAATGGCAAGTATTTACGTTTGCTTGCGCAACAATCATTTAACGGCTACTTCAATTCAAAATAGACAAAAGTCGAAAGTCGTTCTCACTGAAAACTGCATCCAGATGTTTTCTAAACCGCATCGTGTTCCGCAGGCAACATTGAGCTGTCTGCTAGCGTTGAGTCCGAGGACTCCGACGCGCCGCCGACGCCGCCGCCGCGCGACGCGCGCGCGCCGCGCCCGCCGCGCGACACGCCCTCGCCGGCCTCATCCGGCTACGCAGACGAGGACATTGACAACGACGACGACGACGCCACTGAGAACACGGATTCTACCGAGCATGCTGACACTACGGAGAAGTGAGCACATTCATTTGCTTTTAACTTTTTTTTCAACAGGTTTTCAAAGGGTCGTTTGACGTGTGTGTATCTGCGTGTGCACAGGACGTACCCGGCTTTGCCACGCGGACGGGATAGTTAGTTATGTTGCAGATAGAAAAATTTAATTGAAATAAGACTTCATTCTGATCTTATATATATTGACTATCTTTTTATAATTTACTAAGTATATCAATCATGTAGGACCCATAACACAAGCTCTGCTTAGCTTGGGGCTAGATGATGCTGTGTTAATAAAATTGTCCAGCATTATTTATTTATTCATCATCATCATTCCAGCCGTAAAAAGTCCACTACTGAACAGGCCTCCCTCATGGATCTTCCTCCATGAGGGGTAGTTGCCATACTCACCACGCTTGGCAGGCGGGTTGGCGAGCGCAGTACGGGACGTTGATACACGGAAAGACGCTGCTTCTTCCGGAGGTATCCCTTAGCAGGCTCTTACTGCATCCACGGGCATGAGAGTAGGGGTAACATTCTACTGCCGGCACCCCACGACATTTATTTATTATTATTTATTTAATGTATCTCATGGCGATCCATGAGAGAGGCCTTAGTTCAGTAGTGGACGTTTTACGGCTGAAATGATGATGATGATGATTTAATTTATAGCTGTTGGTGTTCCTCAAAGTAAATAAATAAATCATCATTTCAGCCGTAAAACGTCCACCACTGAACTAAGGCCTCCCTCTTGGATCTCCATGAGGGGTAGTTGCCATACTCACCACGCTTGGCAGGCGGGTTGGTGAGCGCAGTACGAGATGTTGATATACGGAAAGACGCTGCTGCCCATCTTCCGGAGGTGTCCCTTAGCAGGCTCTTACTGCATCCACGGGTAGGAGAGGAGGGGTAACATTCTACTGCCGGCACCCCACGGCATTTATTTATTTAATGTATCTCATGGAGATCCATGAGAGAGGTCTTAGTTCAGTAGTGGACGTTTTACGGCTGAAATGATGATGATTTAATGTATAGCTGTTGGTGTTCCTCAAAGTAAATAAATAAAATAAAATAATGAATTTCCAGCGGCGGCGGCGGCGGCGGCGGCGGGGGCGCGGCGGGCGTGCGGCGGCGGCGCGCGGCCTCGCTGGCGGAGCGCGTGGCGCTCATGCGGAAGCGCTCGCGCGACGCGGACCACTGGCACGCCCTCAAGAGGTCCCTCTTCAAGCCCATTGCGATCTCCGTCGGGGTCGGCCTGCTGGCCGTCGCCGGCGTGCTCATCTACACATACACCAAGCACTAACGCCACATTCGACGGCTGATCACTAACCATTCGCAGCCGTTGTCGGTTTCACATTTATCGTGTCACTAATTGTGCTTACAACTTTTTACCGATCAACGACGTAATCATCCAGCACATGGGTAGAGGAAAATAAGGTCATAAGACTTCCGAAACACATTAGTGCTTTGCACTAATGCAATGACAACTGTCTCGCCTTTGACAGTATACTCTAGTTACTTGCTCTGTGTACAGCGCCAACTGCCGACCTGTGTACTTTTCCGTACAATTATGAAATATTTTTGGTGGAATTGTTGTTTAGACAAAATAAATGGCATTTCCTCTCTATTGGGCATGTCCTCGATGGGCGTAGTGGACCTGTATTACCAGATGGTCTATGCACTCTGATAGATTTGTGCCTGTCACGATAAGCATTAAAGTTTCCTGAACGTTGGTCAGTTTCTGACGTTTCTGTAGTATCTTTAAACGTTCGACAGATGGCACGGTTAAGTTTGATATATTTTGTCTGATTAAAATATATTTTTGTGTCGCGTCAGCAATAAGGTCGGTACCTTTACTAACTTAAAAGCAGTACGTGAACATTCCCATTAAACATTTTGTTCAGGCATTAAAGTTTTTTATAGAACACAACACAGACTTGACAACAAAAACTTAAGTAGCACTAAAGTGTATATATTTTAAATTAGGTACTTCAAGGTTCTTAGGTATTCAAAACTGGCAAAAAATCGACCGTCAATTACAACCACTTGAGTGCACTTCTGCAATACCAACATTAGTGTGGCTAAAACCACTATACAACACCAAATAAAAAAATATAAAAAATCACCCCTCACTGATATAATTACAAACTACACTAAAGGTACTTCTAACGCAACTGAACACGACACACCCGCCTTAACACATTCGTAGCCATTCGAGGAACGTGGGGCTCTTGCTCAGGTTCTGTGTTACGATGTACGGTGGTGTGTTGATAGAGCAGAGAGAAAAGTGTAGAGGAGTCGAATGTGTTAAGACAGGCACGCTCGACAGGCGTCTGATTCACTAACACGTGACATTCGTTGTTAACCTTTGGTCGATTTCACTTTTCTAGTCTGTCAGTTGTGTTTTCAACCTTTAAACGATCATTGTCATTGATAGATACTTTCGAAGTGGTTATGTATTGCCAAATTATGTCTATTTTTATCCATCGTTACTTTCATTCTGAATATATAAAGTTTTTGAACAAGCTTTTAACAATTAACAAAAGAAGAAGCTTTTGACAATAGTTCTAGTTATGCTGTTATGCCATTGGTTATTGATCAACCATTCATTTGTTGCTGTGCGCCTAAATACTGCTGTATTCTGTAGATGTTAAACATAATTATACACCAATAAATTAGCAATAATTATTGGGTTGTAAAAGC
Organism: Pasiphila rectangulata; assembly: GCA_963082625.1. Classification (NCBI taxonomy): domain Eukaryota; kingdom Metazoa; phylum Arthropoda; class Insecta; order Lepidoptera; family Geometridae; genus Pasiphila; species Pasiphila rectangulata. The sequence continues at coordinate 19,535,121 of OY720236.1, read as the reverse complement.
TGTGCAAAATAATAAACGATTTTGCACAGCTTTGTATGACAAACAATGTTACAATAATTATCATGTTGCCTACAGATACAAGATTTGAGCCACCACAACATCAACACTTACAAAATTCGTGCAATTTTTAAACTGAACATAACTAATTTATCGTGCACATTTTCATTTTCCCTGATGGCGCTGAAGTGAGTGTCGAATTGTTGTAAGCTTGGCTCCTTTTTCACATATCATCTAGTTAAATCATCTTATTGAGTGACCTATTCGCGTCTCACTTCAGCGCTGTCAACGTAATTGAATTATTTACAACATACTGCAGCAAGCATTATTGTCCATGCAATTGTAATGCATTTTCGGAATTATTGCCTGAATGATTGTATCCCTATCTCAGTAGGGATTAAAGAAATATATCTGTTAAAGCGTGTTAAAATCAACTTGATTTACCGTAACGATCACTAAACCGGTAATGACTTCGTTGAAGAGATTTGGAATAGTCTTTTATTAAACTTTCGCGATGACAAAACATTATTACTAATCGGGTATTTATCGTGTATTTACGTATAATTTTATGCCGAAGTTTCGACAGGATTGCACCTGTCTTGGTATAGTAATAATGACACCTGGAATAGCATAAATTGATCTTAATAATTAAATGTTAAATAAAAGTATTGCTCTCGCATTTAAAGGCTAGCGGTCCATTGCTTTATTGTAAATCAATGTATAATGTTAATCTACACCATTAATATAGAAAATCGTTTACGATCTCACACGCAACTTTCTCTTAAAGGCATTGTGGCATTCAATAACTTTTTGGTCAGTTCATTATTGTGGGTAGTTTGCGAAATAATTATAGATTCGCCGTTCCATGTCTTATTTTAACATGTTAGCGACGTAAGCTGTATTTAAATCGCAGTTATTGCGTAAGATCACTATCAAAAATAATATAACCAACATCCTCGGAATGTTACTTGTCCGTTGGCTGGGAAGCAATGATCTCTTGACGGCAGCAATGATATCATTCGTTTACTGACATGGGCAAGTGGCCCTTAGTACAAGTATAGCAGCATACATTTTGGTACCCTTCGGTTCCTACGCCATCTCCTATGTTTTCATCCAATCAAATCATATTTTTTTTACGTATACTAATAGATTATTATATAATTAGGTAATATTATTATATAATATGGTCTCGCGCTAATGAATTATAAAAAAGCGTTATGGTAAAATAGATTTTCAAATATCCAGTGAGTTTTAATAACTTTGTAGTATATTCATATCTATGAATATAAAATTATTTATACAATCAACGAATTAAATATCGAAACGACAATTATATCGAATTGTGTGTGGACTGCAAGGTTTTTTTACAACCTAATTTTAATATTCTTATGAACTATTTTTATTATTTATAATCGTAGTTTTTTACATTACAATAAGATAATTAACTAATATCGAATGGAAGTAGTTAATAAAAACAATATTTATAAATTGTGAAATCACGTTAGGTTAAATATAAATTGACGTAATCACCGATCACATTCATTCGTTTTTATTATTTATGTTTTTGATTAACGTGCGTTAGGTACACTCGTTTTATATGTAATTTAAGAAATCAGGGTCTTCTGATTCAGTGATTAGATATTGAAAGACATTCATTAAAGAGTTTTATATTTCTTATTATTAACCTATTAAAAAGACATGCCCCAAGTGTAAAACAACAACAGAAGAGACATTATTGCTTAGCGCGGCCGCTAGTGTCGGTATTTATAACTGCGGTTTATTAATTTCAGGTTAAAAAAGGACAATGTGAATGAAACGCGTGAAGACTGAGAAGTAATTTTAAAAGTTATTAGAATTTGAGGCGGATCGAAGAGTTTGAAGTGTCGATGCGTCCCGCGCGCGCCGCGCTCTCACAGCACGCTGTCCCGTCTGCCGTCCTAATGAGGCGCATTGTTTTCTATTTGTATACATTTTCATACATTTTGATGTATTTTTCTTACTCCACGGTAGTATACGTAGTATATTCGGCCACGCCTTTTGTATTGGCCAGTCTATTCGGCTGTATACAAGCCATGGATGAGTGGTTATATATTACCTACTAATCTTTATCTATATACATGTTAGTTTATCCTCGGCCTAAGTACACCGTACATGATAATCACTAGACCATCACATACTGGGCAGCTCGTTGACATTCTCGCACTTGGCATATTTTGTTCTTCCATTATGTTTGTGATTCACGCTAATGTAAATATAGATTGTACTTTAATTATATTTATTTAGTTTTACGTTACGCACACTGTTTTCATACCTTTACTCGGGGTTTTATTCCACGTGTAATTTATGAAATATTCTAAAGATGCATTTTCAAAGATTAATACAGTCTTGACTTGTGATTGATTTGTATATTTTTGTGTGTTATTGAAACTGCGCAGTTAATGTGTTATACATATAAAATGTGTTTATTAACTTGGCAAAATATTTCTCGATCTTTTTTTCCTCCAGCCATTATTCGATTCCGAAAACCAAGTGAATTTTAAACCTTGCCTTTTGTATTTGCGCATTCAGTGAAGCCGTTTATAAAGCTTGAAACTAACGTTATGAAGGGTTCACTCTTGCCTATTTTATGTTTAAGTTGCAACCGTGAAGGTATGAGGACGTTGTTTACTATTAAACTAAACTATTAAATTCGTATGCTTTTAATCAGGACGCTCTATTTTGGACTGTATGTTAATTTAAATACAAATTTTAAATGTCATTAATAGAGCTTACTTTAATTGTTAGGATCGTTATTACACTTTAAAATTATATAAGATATCTTGAAACGTAATCTGTACTGTACCTACTGTAATCAATGTAAATTCAAGTTTGTATTTTCAGTAGAAGGCACCTGTGTAGTGTGTCCCATGATGTAGTATTATGTATTAGGTCCGTGTACGCTCGAGGAAAATTGTGTTGAGTCATTAGGGGTATTACCAGTTATTAGAATATTCTGGGCCGGAAACTTCTACGTGTACAGCTAATGGCAAATTAAAATGTGAGTTGCTCAACCTTTTCTTTCCTCGATAGTGCAATGTTAATATTTAGTCAAAATAATTGGAAATAAAATGACAAGATTCATGAAATTCTAATTCATCTTTTATTACTAACCTAACTACTCTCTATTCATTCATACTAGATACCTAAACTGTACATAATATAGTATATAAATACATGAAAAATATATTAGGGAAAAATAAGGATATTCTTGAAAGAAATTGAGAACTTTTTGTATGAATGGGCTATAGGGCACACCTAGTTACTCCTGTTTTGTGGAAAATGCAAAAAAACACTTCTACGATCCTATGCATTGCATTTCAGCCGTAAAACGTCCACTACTGAACACAGGCCTCCCTCATGGACCTCCATAAGGGGCAGTTGCCATACTCACGACGCTTGGCAGGCGGGTTGGCGAGCGCAGTATGGGATGTTGATGCACGGTACGACGCTGCTGCCCATCTACCGGAGGTAGCTCTTAGAAGGCTCTTACTGCATCCACGGGCAAGAGAGGAGGGGCAACATTCTACTGCCGGTACCCCACGGCAAACGATCCTATGATTTAATCAAAATTATATAAAATGGTTTGAATATATTTACCTATTTAAATAAATAGAGTCAATGTTATACTCTAAAGCTAAAAACTGAATTACCAATGACCCAATCCAAACTTCATCATCATTTCGACCGTAAAACGTGCACCACTGAACACAGGCCTCCCTCTTGGATGGATAAGGGGTAGTTGCCATACTCACCACGCTTGGCTTGGTTGGCGAGCACAGTGCGGGATTTTGATACACGGAAAGATGCTGCTGCCCATCTTCCGGAGGTATTCCTTAGCAGGCTCTTAATGCATCCACGGACATGAAAGGATAGGTAAACTTTACTGCCGGCACTCCACGTTTCTTTAATCTGACCCCACGGCAAATAAAAAATAAATTGTGTAATTCATTCGCGTAGGCACCTACTATTGTCTTGTTTTAAGTCAAGTCAATATGTTACTTACAATGTAACTAGCTTGTGCCCGCCGCTTCGCATGCGTTGTACCCGGATAAAAAGTATGTGTTAATCCTAGTCTACATCTATACGTTTGCAAAATTTCAACTCGATACGGTCGTACCTACGCTAGTTTTTGCGTAAAGAGGTAACAAACCTCCATACAAACAAACTTTCGGCTTTATAATATTAGTGTGATATAACGGCTCATCACCAATATGCCTAGTTCTCTTTTAATACTCAATCAAAACACCTGACTTTTATCTAGTAAAGAAGTATCTATTGCATAGCGTTTTACATCACCTCAGAGTCGTATAGCTTACTCAATAAGTGCCAATTTGAGTTAGGTCACGGTAATACTAGCTAGTGCGTTATGTAGCTGGTGGTTTAACAAGGAACGATTTGACTATTTCCTTGCAGCACAAAGTCGTAATATCAAAGATGTAGGTACCTAAACGTTCAGGTTCAAAACATGTAGCGATCATAGATTGGTAAGAGTTAGCTTGTCTTGTCTTTTTATTTTATGGCCTTTTGTGTTTGGTTTAACACAATTCCGCCAGTGTCAAGTTAATTTATAAATTCGTAAGTTATTTGGCCAGCCATGTTGGCGGCCATGTTGAGTTTTTAAAGAGTTAGCTTCAGATGTAGGTAGGTAATCAGTCAAACTCTTGAAAGATCTAAGACAGTTAAATCACAGAATAGTAATGTATACAGTATTTTAGCTCGGCCGTATTTTTGAAATTAATACCTACAGCCGCGCGGTACGTAAACATGCGATAGGGCTGCCCACCTCCAGCATTTTAATTAAATTTGCCTACTTTGTGTTTCCATTTAGTTTTGTGATTGTAAATATTCTTTTTTATATAAACAAATATAATACTATGTGAATTGAATAGAATAATTGAAAATATAGTGTACGCAGAAGTACTATAAAATAACATAGTTATTAATTATTAGAATAACCTACAATCTAAATGATATAAGATAATAAGACCCAGTACTTTTACCTAACGTTTTAAAGTTCCACTCTTACCGATGAAAGCGTGATGTAGGTACCTACCTAAAATTACGCTTAACGTAGGTATTATTTAAAAATATTTTCACCTTCTACGTAAACGAAGTCGTGGGTAAAAGTTAGCGTTAGCCCAAAGAAACTATTCCACGTGGACGAAGTCGCGGGCAGAAGCTAGTTAATAATAAATAAAATACCACGTCTTTACTTTGAAATATACAAATTAACAAAACGAAACACACATGCCCCGAGGTTTTTACACGTACCTACCGTATCATGATTCATGAACCGCCTATAACTACCTATTTCACTCGTGTCAATCACTTTCCTTTACTCTATTCACTTTATTTAAGAATCCAGACATCTTTTTTTTTCGGGAGATAAAAGGAAATACTTGTCCATTAAAAAGACACACATTATGTGGACACACATTATTACCTAATAGGTAGTAAGTAAAATTATTTTATAGACTTACCTTTCAGAGTTTCCAGGAAATCTAAAAAAGTTATCTCTGGATGCGTTCTTGAAGATTTCATGCAACCCAAAACAGCACAATACATCCTTGAAAAAATCGCGCGGTTTTTGTTAAAAAAATGACACACCTCCGTTCGTCACTGCGGCACAGTCGCGACTGTTTAGATGCCGAGAGAGAGCCGAGATCGAGTCGCGTAGGTATAGCTCGCGCTTCGTCCGTTTGTATGAAGTCGGACCACTGTATACATTACTATTCTGTGGTTAAATCATACCGTCAGAATTATGATAAAAATATTCTGCAGGTTTTAGTTAGATCTTAAAAATCAGTTGTAGCGAAGTTTAGAACAGGATAAATTTGGACGTAAATAGACATACGGTCTGTTGTCTCGCGCGTTCAAGAAGGAATATAAATCCGTTTTCTGTATCATGACCTTAATGTCGATTTCTAGTTCCTAATGCTACGGAGCAATTTTAAGGTCGTAGCACACGTTTCAACTCGGAAAGGGATCGTCACCGTATCAACTCGAGCCTATTAGTTACCTTTATGAAACTCCCTACTGCAACGTACACTAATCGGAATCGTAACGTAATCGCCTCGCCTCGGGACAAGCTCACGAACCGCGGTGCGGCGCGCAAAAGTTAACATATAAGCAGATATTTATATATAGGTTATATGACATAGGTACGTTATGATGTAACATTTTTAAACATTACAAATAAGTAGGTATCTTCTAGAGTCTACCTCACAGAGCTGTAAGTCTACATTAGACTTGCCACAGAGGTCGTCAATAACATTATCGTTAAAGCACGTGTAAAAGAGTGCACTTACCTACTTACATTTTTCTAGAAAAAAAACCATTGGTTTATGTCCGGTATCGATCACACGGCCGGGGGTTCAGGGGTTCACACCACTTAGCCAACACTGCCCCCAGGGCTCTATAGTTAAATATAAGTGTCCGTAAGGATTGAGGAGCCACATCAGAATTTTAAAATCTGATCTCACAATTATTTAGCAGCAATGTATGTAGCTGATTTTGCAGCACGAATTCTAGATTAAGCAGCAAAATATATCACTAGTTATATTTAATGCAAAAGTGGCTCCTTAATCTAAACGTCTGAATTGAGTAACCACCTTGGAACTCGTTAAGTAATAGATGAATATTTTTGAAAATTTTGTATCATTTAGCAGCAATTGTGCATATTACATGCATATGGCATGTGTGTTTTGTTTTGTTAGTTTGTATAATTCAAAGTAAAGACGTGGTATTTTAGTATTATTAATAGCTGTTTATTGTTTTATTGTACTGTGTGTATGAATAATACTAGAAAAAATAAATTTGACCGTCTGTCTGTCACACTAGATAGTTGAAATTTTCTCAGATTAAGTATTTCTGCTGCAGCTATAACAACATATACCTATCACTAAAAACCGTTTTAATCTCTCGGTGTTAACAACAACAACAATAGCTAGATAATAAATAATATATCTTTAGTTGAGGCGCAAATATTTTTCGGTCGCAGTTTATAAGACCGATTTGTTATTCAAACATAAACATGGTTTTTTAATTAAATCTACCAATCAAAAAACAACACACATTTTTACTGAACACTTCCTATTCAATTCACAAAGTATTATATTTGTTTATATAAAAAAGTATATTTACAATCACAAAACTAAATGGAAACACAAAGAAGGCAAATTTAATTAAAATGCTGGAGGCGGGCAGCCCTATCGCATGTTTACGTACGGCGCGGCTGTAGGTATTTATTTCAAAAATACGGCCGAGTTACAATACTGTATAGATAAATATTCTGTGTCTTAGGTTTACCTACTCTCGTTACCTACTCTCGCAGGCGGACCTTCGCCCGCTGCGCCACAGAGCTCGTCGAAGTTATGGATTAAGTAATACCTAGGGTGATGACACCAATAATGGACATTGAACCAGTTATGGACATATTTTTCTGTTAGCCAAAATATTAAGCAACTGTCATTTATTTTTTTAATGAGCAACACTGAATCATAATCCATAGACCCTGGAGCTGACATATTGATAACGTCGCATGAATCGGCCATTTCGTTTTAAAATGGTCGCCGAGTGAAATGTAGCTGTTCGGCGTGTTACTACAAAATCCAGTTTTATTGCTAAAATCGTTAAGAAGATAAGTAGACATTTTTGCATTTTGTTTTCTTGGTATCATGATATAATGAAATGTATTATTATTTTATCGAAATACAATAGAATAAAAGGGAATTGAGCTAATTCTTATATGTCAAGGCTGGGTCGTTTTTTTTTACGCACCTTGTTCATGACTGGTTGTGATATCTCATGAAATCCTTTAATGGACATGTGTCGAAAGTTATCGTTTTTCATGTTTTTCTATTTTATTATTTTAAAGTATTTAATTTGTGGTTCTAAATAAATGTACCGTTATGATTTTGCAATTGCTATGTATTTTCCAATAATGGACAACGTGTCCATGACTGGGATTTTGGAGGTGTCCATAATGGGTGATCTTTATTTTGGCCTAGATATATTGTATAATTTTACTGCTGCTGGTCAACTGGCACCTCCATTGATCGTTTTTAAATATAAAAGAGTGCCGGATCACATATCTCCCACAGTCCCTGATCATTGGGGCATAGGGAAGTCCGAATCAGGGTGGATGTACTGAAGCACATTTTATTAATAAAATGCAATAAAAATATTGAGTTTTAATTCCGCTTAGCGGGAATTGAACCCGCAACCACTTGCGTAGCAGGCGGATCGTCGCCCGCTGCGCCACAGAGGTTGTCAATTACGGGCACATGAGACCTTACAACTCTGTCTCAGGGTGGCGGACGCAATGCAGCGTTGCTCACGTGCTTTGTGAACGGGATCACCGCGGTATTGCATTTGTAATAGGTGGGGGTTACCACTTTACATAAGTGGGCCTTCGGCATGTCCCGTCATTTAGTCGTATAGAAAATAAAACAATCACGTTTGTTGTATGGGAGCCCCCTTAAATATATATTTTATTCTGTTTTTAGTATTTTTAGTTATAGAGGTAGTACTTATATAGCAATAAGAACATCATCTGTGAAAATTTCAATGTCTAGCTATCACGGTTAATGAGATACAGCCTGGTGACAGACAGATAGACATACAGACGTACAGCGGAGTCTTAGTAAAAGGGTCCCGTTTTTACCCTTTGTGTCATGCGGAACCCTAAAAACCAACAAGAAGAAAGTCATTTTTAGGATAAGTACTGGCAGTTTGTTTACATTTTATACACATAGAATATGGCTAGAGATACTTTATATTATAAGTATATAATAGCCGCGAGGTGCCGGCAGCAGAATACTGCCTTTAATCTCTTGTCCGTGAATGCGTCTTACCGTGTATCAATATCCCGGACTGAGCTCGCCATACCCGCCTGCTAAGCGTGGCTACTAGTGGCGAGTGTGGTAACTACCTCGTCATGGTCATCGTCAATTTGTATGTTATAATAAAGTATGTAAGGTTAAATTTGTAGGTACTTAATTATTTTTTTCTTGGATAAGTATCTGTGTAACGCCTAAGTTGTTCTTTGTAATTATATTTTTTGGTAAATAAATGAATTCTTTATCTTTATCTCTAGATGATAATATAGTCCCTGTAATGTTACATCATCATCATCATCATAATTTCAGCCGCAAAACGTCCACTACTGAACACAGGCCTCTCTCGTGGATCTCCATGAAGGGTAGTTGCCATACTCACCACGCTTGGCAGGCGGGTTGGCGAGCGCAGTACATGATGTTTATACACGGAAAAACGCCGCTGCCCATCTTCCGGAGGTATCCCTTAGCAGCCTCTTACTGCATCCATGGGTGAGAGAGGAGGGGTAACATTCTACTGCCGGCGCCCCACGGCAGTGGCAATGTTACATGTGTGTGAAGAAATAAATTGAAGTTGAGAACAATATTTCACCTAAAAGCGCCAACGGTGCATTAGTTGGCCACTTCCCACCTCATCCAATCCAATTTTCTCGGAATAGAAAATGTTCGTACATTAGTTCCCAACCACATCACATATTAGTGAATGCTGTCATCAGTATGCATCTGAAAGTATTATTACGCGAGTACAAGCAGCTCGCGGTTGATTTTTAAAATAAATAGAGGGTAGGTTGTGCGCGAGCTGCTTGCAGCTTGATTAGGTTGGCAGGTTGATTTTAATTATTTTTTTTTTGGTGGGTGAAGGGTGTGGAAATGGGGTAGTTAACAATTTTTCTCGTACTCACCCCTGCACCCTCTACACACGTAACCCCACCTTCGGATTCCCCAAATTCCAAGTGGAACTGGGAGAACAATGATGTCAGTCAGTGAGTAGCTTTATATAATTTACGAAAATTTCTGAAGACTTGGAAACAGCAAAAAGAGGAGTCCTAAATATCTACTTCAATTGAAATCCACTTTTTTTCAGGTTTTGATCTTTTTCCACCATCGCCGGAGAATTGTGGGTGAAGGCTCTCCGGCAAACCTTTTTACTAACTCCCCGTATGTAGACGGACTCCCCGTATGTGGTTAAGCTGGAACTTGGACTTATGCCAATCTCAGGAAAAAAGTCGCTTGCGCGATCTAGGATATTCCGAAACGTTCTCTGATAGCATTAAAAACGTCCCGCGGTGACTTCTTTTTGCTTATATACAGAATAGATAATCAATAAAGAAAATTTAACGTGTGATACAATAGTTCTTATTGCATAAGTTGAATTTGTTTTAGAATGTTTAAGTTTTTTAATAAATTCTAACTTCACCCCAATGCCATCTGTTCTTTGCATTGTGTACTCGGAAGCTCTGACCTAAAGTGATGACCTATGTAAGTAAATGGCTGTTTAAGATTTACGAGATACAAAATTTTGGGATGACGTTCTTGTATATCGAAATATAATAACTAAGTAAACTTTTCATGCAACGAAACTTTTGTTTTTAAGTAAAATCGGGCTTTAACAGACCTCTTAACGCTTTTCAATCAAAATTGCATTCCAATGCCATCTGTTCGATGCGTGTTGCAATTAAAAGCGACGCTCACTTGACCCAAATTAATCTTTGGGTGTCTCGTTAAAATCATTAGGGATTAACTTCCAATATGACAGTACGGTAAATCTAATTGGTGTTAAACGTTAATAATGAAGTGTAGATATATATTTTGTAAGTGTTATTCGATGTTTTTGGGATAACGAAAGCCTAAGTGATTGATATCAACGATGTACAGGGCGTCTGGCGAGTTGCGCGACGGGAATGCGCGGTGGGGTGGACCGCGCCTTTTTGATAGGGTTAACTACATTTTGGACAAAAACCTAGTACAGAATAAATAAATATATAATCATCATCATCATCTCAGCCGTAGGACGTCCACTGTTGGATAAAGGCCTGCCTCATGAATCTCCAAGACATTAGAGGTTGTTGCCATAATCACCACGCTTGGCTCGGATGTTGATATACGGAAAGACCCTGCTGTCATCTTCTAGAGGGACCCCTTGTCAGATTTTTACCGCATCAACGAACAAGAAAGGAGGGGCAACATACTACTGCCGGCACCCCACAGGAAATAAATGAATAGCACTGGATCATTCACATCCGCCGTGGGGTGCCGGCAGTAGAATGATACCCCTCCTCTCATGCCTATGGATGCAGTAAGAGCCTGCTAAGGGATACCTCCGGAAGATGGGCAGCAGCGTCTATCCATGTATCAACATCCCATACTGCGCTCACCAACACGTCTGCCAAGCGTGGTGAGAATGGCAACTACCCCTCATGGAGATCCATGAGAGAGGCCTGTGTTCATCAGTGGACGTTTTATGGCTGAAATCATGATGATGATGATTCACATCCATTACCAAAGTAAGCAGAGCCCGATGGTTAATAGAACACTTGAATACATTTTTTTTAATTAATGCTTAACTTACATAGTAAAATACCCCGACCAGAGATCGTACCTGCGATAGCTGCTGCTTTGTAGTTTTACAATCCCAACAAGTGTCTAATAATTAAGATTTATTTTTATGTATGTTAGTCTATAAGGTATATATTTATAATTTGGGCCGTAGTTTACGTATTATCAAATGTTGTACTAAACTAAGTTAAAGTTTATTATTATATTATTATTTTTTTCAAACAATGTAAATACAATTTAAGCAGATACTCGTATTTACATTGTTTGAAAAAAAAATCAATTAGATCAAGTTACAGGTACGCAAGTTAATCTCGCGACAAGCTTTTTCATCACATAAATTGTGTAAAGACGTTTTAAGTTGACATTAAACTTTAATGGAAAATGTTTATTTTATTATTTTTATTTAGTACGTTTAAATAAAACCTTGTTTGTTAAAAGTTTTTTTTTACTTTTTATTTATTATTTGTAAGTACCTATACGGCAACGCTTGGAATTTAGACATTTAGGTTGTTATTATACTATAATCAGCTGTTTAAGTTAAAACTTTCGCGGTCTTTTCTTGAATGAAAATCACTGAATTCTGAAAAGTCAAAAAAGTTGACAAGTTGTTGAAAAACAAAAGTTGTTCCTTGGGATGGTCAGAATCACCCCCTTTCGGTTTAGTATACATACTATATACACCCTGTAGATTGAATAAAAATTTAGTGGTTTTTCTGGTTTATTAGCACTATAGAATAGAATTGACATTTTGATTAGTGTGGAGATAAGAAAACAATTAGGATATTGCGCTCATGAATCCCTATTAAATCACATTTCAAAAATGTGTGTACCTATTATGGGTATGGATGGCTGAAATAACTTTTGAAATATGGGTGTAATAAAGGTATTACAACCATGTTTGAAAAGTGATTCAATAGGAATTCACGAGATTAATGTTCTTATATTACCTTATCCCCACTCCAATCAAAGCAACAAGCAACAATGTAGTCGATTATAAAATCCAATTTAACGTAGGTACCTACATAATGACGTAACGGAATGTTTTAAGAGTTTCCTTTGCATTTAAAGGAGGATAGCCTGATTACGGTGCATCCGTGGAATTAACTTCACAAACTATCCGTGACCTAACTGCACTGCGCTCAGCTGAACAGCAGGGCACAACTATTTTAAATTACTAGTATGTAAGTAATCTAGGGATATACATTCAGTCAAAAAAATATCAGTTACGGATAGTGTCTACGGTTCTAAATTATATTTCATGTTTATTTTACTGCTGTTAGACTGGCACAACTGTTTTCTATTTTGGCGCGGAGTTTGAGTTGCATCTGTTATTTATATTTATAACAGCGCCTTGCCAGTGCGTGTATTCGCCGTGGGGTACCGGCAGTAGAATGTTACCCCTCCTCTCCTACCCGTGGATGCAGTAAGAGCCTGCTAAGGGCAGGAAGATGGGCAGCAGCGTCATTCCGTATATCAACATCCCGTACCTACTGCGCTCATCAACCCGCCTGCCAAGCGTGGTGAGTATGGCAACTACCCCTAATGGAGATCCATGAGGGAGGCCTGTGTTCAGTAGTGGACGTTTTACGACTGAAATGATGATGATGATGATTTGATTGATTTAATTTGATTTGATTTAATTTGGTTTGATTGATTGATTGAACAGTGCTGTTTTTAGTTGGATCAAAAATATCGAAGAAAGAGTTTTTCCTAGATTTTGCATCGCCAATGAACTTTCGTGTTCGGAGTAACTGAAAATTACAGTGAGTAATAAATGAGTTACAGAAGGCTTACGGTAAATCGAATATAAGTATCAAAAACATTCTTATGAGTGGTACAAAGGTTTTAAAAGCGGGTGAAATGTGATAGAAGATTTGTTTCGCTCTGGTAGGCCATCAACGTCTACAACTGAAGTTAAGTTCGCAAAAGTGAAGGAAATTAGTGACTGAAAATTCTCATTCAAATTTGAGAGAGATATTCGCTCAACTTTCATTGTCTCACGAGTCGATCCGCACCATTTTAAATAATCACTTGGGTATGAAACATGTTGCCGCTCGCCTAGTCCGAAAAGACCTGAATTTTCACCATAAACTCAGTTGCATAAGAGCCGCTGAGGACTTGCTAAAATGTGTCAAATCCGACCCAACATTCATGAAACGCATTGTTACTGATGACGAGACGTGGGTTTACGAGTTTGATATGTAAACTAGTCAACAAGCTTTGGAGTGCGGGCTCCCAACTGTACCGAAACCGAAAAAACAACGCCAAAGCCTTGTAAAAAAGTCAGAGTTTCTTGTGCACGGCGAGGAATCGACTCGACAGCCTCTGGTTCTGCTGTACACTTTCATGGATCGCGGCGATGTTCTCGGCCGAACTTGCGTTTCTTGAACGCAAGATCTGGAAGAAGATATGGGTTTTGGCTGATCAAAACGTTGAAGAGTCGACTGTGAAGGGCCGTGGTTGGTCTACCTACCGTAAAATGGGCGCAATGCGCGCAAAGTTTGCACTTACACTGATTTTGAAAATAAAGATTTATCATTTGAACGTGTTGTTCAATCGTATTACTTGCCATGGTGATTTGGCATAGTTATATGAATAATAACAAAAAAATACATATTTCACCAAAACAAAATGGCCGCCATGGGCCGCCAAAATCTACTAGCGCCTTTTGAAAGATAAAGATAAAAGATAAAGATATATTTATTGTAAAATTGTGTGCAAACATGTACAGGTCTTAAAAAAATATAAGTATCAACAATTTGTATCCTTATTAGGACATACAATAATTAAGGTTTTGTATACAACAAACAAAGGTATGACATAATATTTTTTTAGATGTACAATCAATTCTCATAAAATTCTTTTAAATTGTAGTGAACTTTATTAACAAGCCAACTTCTTAACTTTATTTTAAACAAATTGCCATCCAGCTCCTTAATTTCTAGAGGCAAATGGTTAAAGAGTTTAATGAAATAGAGCTCTTTGCTCTGTACACCAACTCAACTCATATCCTGCAGATTTAGCAGTGTTTCGTCCATTGAAATTGGCTTGGAAAAAAAAGTTTCTAAATGGCAACTGGACCATCTTGGCCAAGTTCCGAAAAAATAACATTTTGCTCCAGTGCTCAAACATGCAATTTGCTCAATATCTGAAGAATTCGTTTGCAATGGGTTCAGAGCAGGTCTGGGCCAGACTTCATTGACATGACCAAGATAAAAAAAACGCCAAGATGACGAAGAAGTAGACCCAAAGCAAATCGAATTTGTTAATACTTGAAAGACATGAGCATGCAATTCATGTGACAATTTACACTGTCCACCAATGGATATCTAATAATGGTGATGACATGTCTATAAATGGGTGTCCATAATTGGTAATGTCCATGAATGGGGGTCCATTACTGCATTTCTGTTGTACATTACTGGTGTTTTTGGTATTCTGTTTATTTTTACTTTTTTTACAGATTACATATAATTTTTAGATGTTTTAGCTATATCTAAGCGTTTCTTATATATTTCACTGTCGAAAAAAAATCCCATTGTATATTTAAGTAAAAAAAAATGCCGGTTAAAAAATGTTTACCAAATCAGCTTCCTTAAAATGTCCATGATTGGTGCCATCACCCTAGTTGAATATTGAATAAATGATTATTATGAATAATTATCTTATTATTTATTAGTATAAACCTAACACGTGCATAAATGGTAACAATAACAGTTTGGCAAATCATGTCGGTCTCATTACAATAAGGAAGGGCGTATCTAACAATTTAAATCTTTGGCAAAACCAGTGTGGTACGTGCGTCGGCATTGTTGTAAGCGCACGTAATAAAGACAATGCCACAGTTGTTGGTAGCAGGGACCGTCTAACGATTTCAATCTTTGGGTTAAATATCATGGTGAGATGCAGGAGGTTGCGAGTTAGATTTCCATCTTTGGGTTAAATATCATGGTGAGATGCAGGAGGTTGCGGGTTAGATTTCAATCTTTGGGTTAAATATCATGGTGAGATGCAGGAGGTTGCGGGTTAGATTTCAATCTTTGGATTAAATATCATGGTGAGATGCAGGAGGTTTCTAGTTAGATTTCAATCTTTGGGTTAAATATCATGGTGAGATGCAGGAGGTTTCTAGTTAGATTTCAATCTTTGGGTTAAATATCATGGTGAGATGCAGGAGGTTGCGGGTTAGATTTCAATCTTTGCGTTAAATATCATGGTGAGATGCAGGAGGTTTCTAGTTAGATTTCAATCTTTGGGTTAAATATCATGGTGAGATGCAGGAGGTTGCGGGTTAGATTTCAATCTTTGGGTTAAATATCATGGTGAGATGCAGGAGGTTGCGAGTTAGATTTCAATCTTTGGGTTAAATATCATGGTGAGATGCAGGAGGTTGCGGGTTAGATTTCAATCTTTGGGTTAAATATCATGGTGAGATGCAGGAGGTTGCGGGTTAGATTTCAATCTTTGGGTTAAATATAATGGTGAGATGCAGGAGGTTGCGGGTTAGATTTCAATCTTTGGATTAAATATCATGGTGAGATGCAGGAGGTTTCTAGTTAGATTTCAATCTTTGGGTTAAATATCATGGTGAGATGCAGGAGGTTGCGGGTTAGATTTTCCCTACAGGACAAACGTTTGTGTAGGTAAACATCAGATGCGAGTTAGTATGAACTTCTGTTACCTACCTAATTGTGTTTCGGATGGACTGTGTTGTGGCGCAGTGGTTAGGTACTTTACTAATTATTTAAGGAAAAAGCTAGTTTAGTAGGTGTTTATAACGTAAGAAATGAAAGTTATTTGCTATTTCTTCTTCTTTTATTAGGTATTGTCCCGCTACGGAAATCAAACCAACAGCCTCTTGCGTCTTGGTCATCATCATCTTCTCAGCCGTAGGATGTAGTCCACGCCCACAGCTGGACATATCCCCCACTTGGATCTCCAAGATCATAAAGGGGCTTTTGCCATAATCACCACACTTAGCAAGCGGGTTGGTAAGCACAGCATGGAAAGACGCTGCTGCCCTACTAGGCTAGGGCGCGGGCGAACACCTTGTGCGACTTTGGTACCTACAGAAGGCAAGCTGTATATTGCGGGCTGTTAAAAGTAACAAAAACATTCATACAATATTAACTCTGGCTACATTATTTTTTTGACAACTGTATTTTTTTTTCATTGTTTTGGGGTGTTACAGCACCCCTTTTCGTTTTCGGTAATCTCCTTTTTTCACCCAGTATAGATATTATTTAAGTAAACTATTTATTTTTAAAACATCTGTTTTCTTAATATCCTTTGACTATTTACTAGAAAAATAAAACGAAACGAACAAAATATTAAATTAAATTGAGGGTAGTTGACAAAATAAAATGAGATTATTGGAAACTCAAATAGCATTCAGTCTGTAAAGTTTAACGGTCACGCTGGTCAGGATCGTATATGTTGTAAAAATTCTTTTGTTTTGCAATTATTGTGATATTTAGTAATTTTGCGTCTGATTCAACCACAACAAGTAGTACTGTGGATAAAATGGAAGCAAACAAAGAAAATGTGCGACCGAAAATCACAACGAGAATACCATTGCCATTACATCCGTTACCTACGCACTTACTATACAAAAAAGAAGAAAATCAAGAAAAGCGTCTCGCTTTAGAAACAATAGTTCAAACCAATGCTATCCCAAGTTGTAGCAATACGAAAAGTGAAAAAGAAAAGTCAACAAAAAAGAAGAACAAGCTTGTGATCGATTTTAAACACGTCACCAAGCGCAGCAAAAATGAAGAATTAGATTGGGATTACAAAGTATTCCAAGATTCAGCTGAAAGTAATATCAGCGATGATGATAAAAACACGAAAAAACAGACATATTTTGATGAGAACAAACAGAAGAAATGTCTTGGTGCACGCCTGGCTGGCTGGCCTTTAAATAAATCACCTTTAGTAGTTCAAACCAATGTTATCCCAAGTTCTAGCAATACGGAAAGTAAAAAAGAAAAGTCAATAACAAAGAAGAACAGGCTTGTGATCGATTCTAAACACGTCACTAAGCGCAGCAATGTTGAAGAATTAGATTGGGATTACAAAGCGTTACAAGATTCAGACGAAAGTAATATCAGCGACGATGATGATAAAAATATCAAAAAACCGACATATTTCGATAAGAACAAACAGACGAAATGTCTTGGTGCACGCCTGGCTGGCTGGCATTTAAAGAAATCACCTTTAGTGAATAAACAATTACTTAGTGTTTCACCTGCTTGCAAACTCGCGAAAAGTGTAGAAGACAGGGTTAAGCGTCAACAGGTTTATATGGAAAGTCTGCAGGAAAGCCTTGAATCACTATCCTATTGTAAGTATCTACTAAATAGATCTATCAGAAGTTCCAATGTACCTTTACATTAAACAGGACTATTGTCTACACATTATATTAATCTATAACTTGACAATACTACTCGTGGAAACAATATAAAGCCAGCTGCTGAAATTGTGTTGTTAAATATTCTCACTATTTATCATGCACTGGTTAGAAACTACTGAGAAGGTAAAACAGAATAAGGACTTCCGTTAAATAACACCATCATTATAATAATTTATTATTTTACGTCACAGCAATATAACATTAATAATAAATAATACTGAAGCGTAATGGATTTTCGAACAACATTAAAACGTCATAAAGATTTTTCTTAACAACAAAGTTATGTTTTCAGGGCCGGACATGGCTAGCATCAACAAACACTACACAGATGACACGTTCCGGTATTTGCTGGAGGTGGAACGGAAGCCGCTGGCAACGCCGGCTTTATCTACGATCACGAGGGCTTGTTTCATAAACTGGATCATTAATGTGAACGTAAGTACTTGCACTATTCTCTAAAGATGATTAAATTCAATAACTTGAAATAATTCTTCAAGATATTTTTTTTGACTCTGTGTTTGCTTCGTCTGTATGTCTGTCTGTCTGTCTTCGGCTTTACGAAGAGACTATTAGCATTAGCCCTAGATAGCTGAAATTTTGCATGATCATAATATAAAATAATGACGCCGAGATAGCGCTACTGAAAAATATAGAAAAATAACTAATTTAGCCTTCCATACTCGTCAGTCGATGCCGTGGGGTGCCGGCAGTAGAATATTACCCTTACTTGCATGCCCGCCGTAAGAGCCTGCTAAGGGATACCTCCGGATCCAAAGATAATTAAATGTCAGGTAATAATCATCATTCCAGCCGTAAAAAGTCCACTACTGAACAGGCCTCTTCATGAGGGGTAGTTGCCATACTCACCACGCTTGGCGGGCGGGTTGGCGAGCGCAGTACGGGATGTTAATACACGGAAAGACCCTGCTGCCCATCTTCTGGAGGTATCCTTTAGCAGGCTCTTACTGCATCCACGGGCACGAGAGGAGGGGTAACATTCTACTGCCGGCACCCCACGGCAAACAGGTAATAATACAATGTCAAAAATATCTTAATAATTACAGAAAACAGATATATATGCTTATATAAGTTAATTTGTCATCTAAAAATTCGTCAACTGAGTACCTAGTAGGATTTAGATATAAGAAATTCTTTAAGTTTACTACGAAAGCCTAAATCTTTTTGTTGATTTTTGATGATATTGGGGATTTTATTGTATATATTTAAGTCTTACGTGTGGACTGCGGGCAAATGTTTTTAGGGTGGTTGAGGGTTGTATGAGCGTATCCTTATATCGTCTATTATATTTGTCATTATTTTCCGCGTTGGATATAAAGAAACTTGTGTATTTTCTTGCAAATATATCATTTGCATTATATAAATGCAAGGTAATGTCAATAATATTGACATTATTTGGCGTATGTAAATCTTGACAGTTTTAGTAAAAGGTTTTCAATGTGTTTCATCCAATTAAGATGCATGTCTAATGTTAGGCATAACACTTTGAACTCACGGGATTCTTCAATATTCAGGGTAGTTGTTAGATTACCTAGATCTAAAGGTCTCCTTTGACAAGTATTTTTGTCTTGGTATGGTTAATTTCGAGATTGCTATCGCTGAGCCATTGTTTGGTGGACTCGAAAGTTGTTATTATTTGATCAATGTCAGTGCCCTGCGACCTTTCAAGCAGTAGTGACACGTCGTCCGCAAACAGTACGCATTGTGTGTTAAATCGCTTTTGGTAAGTTGTTTTTATGAATTAAAAACATAAGACATTTGATCACACTTCCTTGTCTTGGTAGTATTGTTTGACAATCACCGAAGGACGCGAAATAATCATTGGATGCATTTGCTACTAATTGTGTGTTATGTTTTTATATATTTTTTGGTCAGTCGGGTTTTTAGTGATTCATTTTATTGTATTCCACATCGTTTTAATTGTATTGTATTGTAACTGGAACATACAAATTGAACACATACGATCTAAACTCACTGCTGTACAGGGATCGTTAAGAAATATAGTACGCTGTCTTCCCTTGCACGTTCGACATTTAATTTATAATTCACTCGTGAAACCACATCTCCTATATCTAATAGAAATCTGGGGAAACGCCAAAAACAAATTTAAAATCTACAAATATCACAAAATAAAATAATTAAAATGTTATATCATCTAGACTACTTAACGCCTACTATTAAGGTATATCAGCAAACAAAAGTAATGAATATAAAACAGCTTTATACCTACAGTATCTGCACACTCATCAGGAAAATTTTAAATAAATCAATACACACTAATATAACTTTTATAAAAGTGCATCAAACACACAATCTAAATACTCGTAAGAAAGACCACATACTCCTACCAAGAGTGCGAACCAGATTTGAAAAAAAAAACGCTGAATTTCGAGGGAGTACAAATTTATAACCGTTTACCTAAGGAAGTGAAGAATGCGGAGTCTTACAGCAATTTTAAATTTAAATTGAAAAAAACACGTAACTGATGATGTCATACATTTACTCAAATAGCAACTAGTCCTGCTGCCATTGCTTTCACTGTGACAAGACTGCCGAGCTCCGCATGGCATGCATTGGTGTGACTACAAATTAATATTTGAAAACTGTTGTGGGTAGCGTTGAACTTTTTAAGCATTCTTTTATCAACTTTACCTGTATAATGTTACAGTAACGGAATCTTTGACTTTTGTTTAAACTCACTTTAGAACATCTCATTTAATTGAAACTTTGCATAGGTAGGTACTTACCTTAGTTGTCAAGGACCGATGACAATAATTGGACATGTGTTTTTGTTTATTTTAGTTTTATAAAACTTTTTAATATTAGTAATCGAACATAATCAACTTATAATCTGTTATTGTTTAGCTGCTCGAAGTTATATTAAGTTACTTATTTTAAGTTTCTTTCTCATTTAAGTGAAATGTATTTTTCTTTTAAGAATAAATAATCTATAAACACATTAGGTATTAGATTTGTGCATGTCATTTATACATTGTATAATTCAACTTTTTGAACGTTTTGTACATGATTTTAGTAATTTCTCATAGGTAGTGTAATATTTTGTAAATAATATGTTGTTAGGGTATCGGACCAAAATGGTATAAAAGGACCCTTATAGAATCACTCTGTCTGTCTGTCTGTCACAAATGGATATCTCGAGAACTACTGATGCTATCGACTTGAAATTTGAAATGATGAGAGACACTTTTAATTCCGTAAATATGTTTTGGAATACGTAAAATGGCATACACCAACTTTTAACAACAGGTCTACGGGTGACTACGGAACCCTCCACAGGGCGTTGACCGACACACACCTGGCTCAATTTATTTTAGCCTCCAATGTATCTCACCTATGTATCTTGATCTACAGTGAACTCTTTGTTTAATAGTATCAATAAGCAGTATTGTCATACTCGAGGCAGTAAAACGCGAAAGGTATTTTGGTTAAGCAAGATACATACAGGATATAATACTAAGTAGTAGTATGAACTAACATATTGGTCAATCATATAGAACTTTTGTTTTTTTATAGTTTGAAAAAGATTTAAATCTATGTGTGTGCCAAAAATAAATGTATTTCTTCTATTTTCTTCTTCTTCTATGCAAGAATTTATTAAGTTCAAAAAATGCAAAATCTATAGAAATACGAGGAGCAAGCATTTCCAAGTTTTTGCATAGTTAAAAAAATGTGTTAACGACGAAATGACGATGTTGGCAACAGAGATTTCAACATTTCAATCGGCAAGCGTGGCGAGTATGGCAACACTCCCCTCATGATCTTGGAGATGCATGAGGGAGGCCTATATGTCCAGCAGTGGAAGTGACAGCAGTTCTACGGCTGAGAAGATGATGATGAATTGTTTATCAATATCTTAAATTTCAGGGAGCACTCGGCAACCTAGCCGTCGTCCAATCAGCATGCTGGTACCTAGACTCCAGCCTAGCCATAGGGAACATCCAGCTCGACAGACTTCACGTAGTCTCAGCCGCTTGCTACTGGATAGCGCAGAAACTACACGGCGTCAAGCTGCACTCCTCTCGGCTGATAGAGTATGCCAACAACGCTTTCACGAAGGAAGAGCTGTTGGCGGCTGAGAAGACTGTTTTAAATATGCTGGTTTGTATTTACCAAAGTATGTTTATTAAACTGCAATTATCTTGTTGTCGCGTAAACCACAATAGCCGTCTGCGGTCGTGGGCAGTGTTTCTAATATTCCCGCGCAAGCAAGTTCGGTTGGGGTGGCTTTTATTTAGCTACTGCTAGACTCAGATAGGCTGATGATGAGGTTTAGTTGTCCATTCTGGTATCTAG
This sequence comes from Pasiphila rectangulata, assembly GCA_963082625.1. Classification (NCBI taxonomy): domain Eukaryota; kingdom Metazoa; phylum Arthropoda; class Insecta; order Lepidoptera; family Geometridae; genus Pasiphila; species Pasiphila rectangulata. Next base: position 19,512,948 of record OY720236.1, on the reverse strand, counting down.
ACTCCATCTTCGGCACTGGGAACAGCCTTCTTGACAGACTCCAGGTAGTATCAGCCGCTTACTACTGGATAGCGTAGAAAGAAACTACACGACCCAGTGGTGCATTCTGCTCGGCTGGTAAAGTGTGGCAACTACGCTTTCACGCAAGAACGGCTGTTGACGACTGAGAAGGCTGTTTTAAATAAGCTGGTTTGTCAGCGGCTCAAAAATTGATCCTAGTATCCCTAGTACCTACCAACTTGAATTTATGGATAAAAGCTTGTTTAATAAAACAAAAATACTTTAATGGCTTAGGTGTCTATTAATCACGTAACCAAATCTGTAAAAACCCTAGTGAATAAATCGCATTTTTAAGCCTAAGCGATTACTTAATATGGTTTTCCTGTTCGTCTCTAAACTCCAGTTGACCATGTGGATGCTGATAACATCGCAGAACAATATTGGAGGTAAACGTAAAAGATGTTTTACATAATTGTTTCCTTGCTTTAGATATGTTTCACCATTCTTAGCCTTTATTAAATTTTTTAGGTACCCATGTAGGCCGAGGAAGCGATGGCGGGACGATCTCGGTTTATTTAATAGTGATTGGTTCCATATTTCGAAGGAGAGAGATGACTGGGGGCAGTGGGACGAGATAGGTTTATTGCAAAAAAATATCTACTTTATATTTTAACAGCATAATAATAACCCGTGGTGCTTAAACCATTTAAAAATCCTTTCCTTTATCTTGATCGTGGGATTTTTTACACATGTTTGTTTGGACTTGTCCGTATTTTTATTACTTGTCGCAGACAAATAACAACTAATGGATACATTATCTTCCAGGATTTCCCCGTCCAGCCGGTAACCCCAAACATTTTCATTACCTACCTAGCGTGGTGGTGCGACAACGTCTACCCTGGAGAGATAGAAATAGCTGCAAACATCCTTTGCTTGTCAGGCTTGATGGTGGTAAAGGAGCTATGTGAGGAATACCCATCGGTCATCGCTTGTGCTGCCACCAGGAGTGCTGTTCAACAGCTGGGGAGAAAAAATCTTGTGAAGCGGCTTCAGCTCTGTCCCATGTAAGTTAACTGCTCATCATAACCGGCCTGTTTTCCTCCTACAGTTTACGCCATTCTACGATCAGCCAAATGATTATTTAAATGCTGGGCAAAGGCTTCCTACAATTTACGCCATTCTACGACTTGCCGCACCTAGCATCTGCCAGCGGCCGTTTGCCAGGCCACCTAGCTAGTCAGCGGGCCTTGGGCTTGCCGTTTGCCGTGTAGCAGTCTCCGTCCCAGAACTCATATACTCAATTTAATAGCTAACATTGTCTAGAAACGTTGGTCTTAAAATTTTACCACCCTGGAAAGATAGAGGTGGCTGTCAACTTCCTCTGCATGACAGTCCTATTTACTGCCATCAAGACTTCTGTTCAACTGCTGAGGAGGAAAGATCTTAAAAAACTTGTTCAGCTTTCCCAAGTTATTAAACAGATCATCATCGTCAGCCTGGACGCAGCACTGCTGGTCACAGGCCTCTCTGGGTTTGCCCCAGGCTAGCGTCTTCAGCTGCCGCATCCAGCATCTGATCGTTACCGGAGGGGGGCTGCTGGGCAGCCTTTACTACGCTTGTGAAGTTGTACTCTCCTCTCAAGTTAACCTTCTTACAGAGCAATTTCATAACACAGCTATACTTGTGCCCGTATCACATACAACTAGGAAAATTACGCAAAAAGCTAAGTATTCCTAAAATGAATAATTATTATGGCAGGCGAACCACAGATTATTTAATACCTACTATGCTTAATGATTAATGAACTATCACGCAAACTATTAGAAGAAATTATCTCCAAAAACTATACACAGAAATACAAAAAACACTTCTTACATAGTTTATAGTAAAGTATGACTTAAAGCTACATTATTATATATCTACCTAGTTACTTTGTAAAATGTCATGTAATATCATACTTTTATTACTACTAAGAACTTTACAAATTTATTATTGTTTTCAGACAGTGACTGCTAGGCACTGTAGGTACTATTAAACAGGTAGTTATTTAAAACTAACTTTATAATAAAATTACCTAGTGGTAGTAAGACTGGTACATAAACTGTGCATAGTTGCTTTGTTTTTATGTTGTTTTAGGTTTGTTTCAATCGCTGATAAGGTTCGGTAATTAGACTTAGTATGATGTGTGTGTTATTAATGTTTATTTTTTCAAGCCAAAATGTGTGGCAACACGCTGTAACTGTTGACACTAGACAAACGGTTTGAAGTGTCGTACAAATAAGATTAGAATAAGTTTTTGATAAATAAAGAAAATACAATACGTAAGATCTCGTTTATCTAATTTACCAGCCAGCATTGTTTAAGTATCTTCGGCATTTCAAGTAGCGTTTATGTAATCATCATCATAATCATATCAGCCGTAGGACGTAGGATCAGCAGCTGGACAAAGGCCTCCCTCATTGATCTCCAAGTACTGCGGTTAGAAGCCGTCTGCATCCACCGCCGTCCAGCGGTTCTCAACAAGTCGTCTGCTCATCTTGTAGGTGGACGTCCTACGCTACGCTTGCCAGTACGTGGCCTCCATTCGAGAACTTTGCGGCCCCATCGGCCATCTGTTCTCACGCTATTTGGCCTGCCCATTGCCACTTCAACGTGCCAATCCGTTTGGCTATGTCGGTGACCCGAGTTCTTCTACGTATCTCCTCATTTCTGATTCGATCCCATTCTAGTAGAGAAACCCCGAGCATAGCCCTCTCAATAGTTCGTTGAGCGACTCTGAGCTTATTCATAAGGCCAATAGTGAAGGACCACGTCTCGGTTCCATATTTCATCACTGGTAAAACACACTGATATTAGACTTTCGTCTTAAGGCACTGGAGGTATGTTGGACGAAAAGACGTTGCGAAGTTTTCCAAACGCTGCCTATACATTATCTTCCAGGTTCCGAGTTGTTTATACAATCAAGAAATTGCTTCCAGGTATGAGGCAGCAGAGAAGAAAGCTGCAAATCTACCCGACATCTGCACTATCCTCCGGAGAGCTGTGCTCACCATTGCTGAACCAAACTACATGCACAAAGCACCATTTGAGCAATATGGTAAACCGCCACACTACATCGTCCGGCAGGTCATCAAATCAGCTCGTCAAACCTTCAACTAACCCTTACCATGAGCTTTTGAGGATGCTTTAAAGGTGTGGTTCACAACAAGAAATCGTTATCTAAAAAAAATAATATGTGAAAAAAATAATATGCTATGTTCCCTTTTAAAGTATTATTAATGAGAGTGGTCCGAGTCCGAGAGATGAGTGGTGTGTGGGCTGAGTTGCCCCCGAAGGGGTTACATGGATGAGATAGATCCTCTAGAATTAAGCTGACATTGATAAAATTAATAAAGAAATACATAATTCAAAAGAATTCAGAAAACCATTCTTATTTTCTTATTCTTATTCTTATAATATATTTATAAGCTGTGTAAGGTTTTATTTATAAAAAAGCGGATTCAGTATTGCCAAGATAGACGTAAGTCAAAAGTCCCAAAGTCAGTCTGGACTTTGGACTGTAGAGTAGTGAATTGTAGGTACCTACCTATGTTTCTTGATTCTTGCGTCTATCTTGGCAATACTAAATCGGCATTTTAATAAATTTTTCGTATTTCGTGTAAAAATAAATTATTATCACTTTATTTTGTTTTTTAATAGTTTCGTAAATTTTATAGATTAAAATCTATGACTTTTTATGGATAAGTACAAAGATTTAAATCGTTTAAATAGTCGATTTAAATCTTTGTTTAAGGTATGTTTAATGTTCTAAGATTAATTATTAATAATTTCCCAATAAGATGATATCAGTTTTTCTTAACGACATTTAAATTGTAATTAATTATTTATTAGTTATTAAAATTATTAAAAATAAAGACAAAATTAAACTGAAAACTTGTTTGATTTAAATTTTTAAAATTACTTTGAATATGCATAGCGCTGTCTGTCTGTCTTTGACGGATTTACATTATACCTTTTTTGTCTTAACGAGAGAAGGGTACTGATTGATTTTGGTGTGGATTTTGGTGACCCTGGTCACAGGGACCGGAGTTATGAGTTATTTTGTGATCTTCGCCCCCTTTTCTGGTACCCCCGTACCAATGCTTGCTATAATGGGACTGGGCTGGACACGTATGCCGTATGTCGGAGAAACTATCATCATTTCAGCCGTAAAACGTCCTCTACTGAACTAAGGCCTCCCTCATGGATCTCTGTGAGGGGTAGTTGCCATACTCACCACGCTGGGCAGGTGGGTTGGTGAGCGCCGTATGGGATGTTGATATACGGAAAGACGCTGCTGCCCATCTTCCGGAGGTGTCCCTTAGCAGGCTCTTACTGCATCCACGGGTAGGAGAGGAGGGGTAACATTCTACTGCCGGCAACCCACAACAACAGTGATACCTAGCTCGACAGTTAAAATTTTCACAGATGATGTATTTCTGTTGCCGCTATAACAACAATTACTAAAATCAGAATAAAATAAATATTTAACCTCCCACACCACAAACGTGATTTTGATTGAATGAATGGTACGGAACCCTTCGTGCGCGAGTCGACTCGGACTTGGCCGATTGCGGCCGTGTGCGTGCATAGTGAGTAAACATTTTTTGTAAGGTAGGGTATACACTAAGCTAATTTTTAGGGTTCCGGACCAAAATGGTAAAAAGGAACCCTTATAGAATCACTCTGTCTGTCTGTCTGTCTGTCACAGATGGATATCTCGAGAACTACTGATGCTATCGACTTGCAATTTAAAATGGTAAAAGACAACAGTTTTTTACTAATATAGCATATATAAAAATGTTAAAAAATATTCTTATTTTGATTGTATTATTATTATTATTTATTGGGCGGATAGGGGATCTCAAAAATTTTAAGTGAAGTTACTAGGCCGTGTGGGATATCATATGAAAGGTATTCATTTGTACATTAATACACAGTTTTTAGTTTTCCTTTAAACCGTATCGTTTTTGAGTTATTTACAAAAATGTTGAAAAAACGACCGTTCCCTTATCTCCGAAGTTTGCAGAGATAAACCCGTGATACTTTTATAGCTAATAGAAGTGTATGTAAACTTAATAGGAAAATTGTAGCATACTCTCTAATTTGCATAGTTTTTTAGACAAGGGGGGTTGAAGGGGGGTTTTCAAAAATTTTGTAAAGTAAATAGGTGATGTGGGGTATCATATGAAAGGTATTCATTTGCAAATTAATAAACAGTTTTTAGTTTTCCTTTAAGCCGTATTGTTTTTGAGTTATTTACAAAAATGTTGAAAAAACGACCGTTCCCCCCCCCCCCCCTTATCTCCGAAGTTTGCAGAGATAAACCCGTGATACTTTTAAAACTAATAGAAGTGTATGTAAACTTCATAGGAAAATTATAGCGAACTCTCTAATTTGCATAGTTTTTTAGACAATGGGGGTGGAAGGGGTGTTTTCAAAATTTTTTGAAAGTTACTAGGTGATGTGGGGTATCATATGAAAGGTATTCTTTTGCACATTAATAAACAGTTTTTAGTTTTCCTTTAAGCCGTATAGTTTTTCAGTTATTTACAAAAATGTTGAAAAAAATAGCGTTCCCCCCCCCCTTATCTCCGAAGTTTGCGGAGATAAACCTTTGAAACTTTTATTACTTTTAGAAGTGTATGTAACGATTAGAGGAAATTTATTACAATCTCTCTATATAGCATACTTTTTTAGAAATCATCGAAAGTGTAAAAAATCTACATAAGTTCCGCTATCAGACAAGAGATGGCGCTGTCAAGGTTCTCCAACAAATATAAAACCGCCTTTGTCATAAATTATATTGTATGATGGCACGGAACCCTCGGTGCGCGAGTCCGACTCGCTCTTGCCCGGTTTTATTTTACAACAATTTGCAAATATAAGAGTAGTGTTCGTTTTGGGTAGTTAATGGATTGATAAATTGTATTTATTGATATTAATATGTAAAAAATCTACAATATATCTTAAATAAGATACAAAATGCAGCAACAACGAAATTATTTATTTACCTGTAAATAAAATTATTAATGATAATTAAATTTATAATAAAATTATTATGATATAATTTAGAGTATTGATCATGAAGTGGTGTTTATATTTATCCTAAACTATACAACTACTAGCATACATTTAGATATTATATTCTATAGTCGTGAAACTAAAGTTATTCCAGGGGTGGTCAGAATGTCCCCTTTTCGAGTTTGCACACTTAATATATAATACACCCTGAATAAACGTGTGTTCAAATTATCGAAAACCACACAAGGCATAATGATTTCCGGTTCTCGGAAACTGCTGTGTATATGCAGCGGCTGTCAAAATATTCAGAGTTCAAAAATACGTAGTTTCTAGTAAATTCCTGGTAGGTACACAGAAAACGAAAAACTGGTAATAACTCGTTAAGATAGTTTGTTTCAAACAGCAAGAAAGCTATAATTTTTTTTCAAAGATTCGAAACAAACGAGATTTGAATATGAATGAATATACATTTATTTGACTCGGAATACAGCACAGACTGAAAATCATACACAAAGAAACATAAGTAGCAGTGGATGAAAATTTTAGATTAAATAAAAAAGATGTAGCCTTAAATCGGTCCACTAGTTCACTCGCTACGGTGCCACAGACACACTGGAAGACACACAGACACATACACATATCATCATCATCATCTTAGCCATAGGACTGCTGGACATAGGCCTCTCTCATGGATCTCCAAGAACATGAGGGGGTCGTTGCCATACTCGCCACGCTTGGCAGGCGGGTTGGCGAGCGCAGCATGGGATGTTAATAAACTGAAAGACACTTCTACCCATCTTCCGGGGACTAGATTTTTACTGCATCTATGGGCAAGAGAGGGGAGACAACACTCTACTGCCGGCACCCCACGTCAGCCCACACACACACGACAGGGCTACTTGTGGTTATTTCGAGGGTGTGCAGTGTGAAGGGAGTCATGAGCACTGTCCCGCGGGCCTCCAGCGGCGCCGAGCCCTCGCCCCGCGCCGCCACCGTTACCCGGCAGTCGAGCGTCTTCAACAACACCAGCCCCGTCTGATGCCGCCCTGGTACTTGGAGAGTGGAACGCTGTAGAGGACAAAATAATAACAAACATCATTACAGCCTAACGTCCACTACTGAACACAAGCCTCCCTCATGGATCTCCATGAGGGGTAGTTGCCATACTCACCACGCTTGACGCACACGAAAAGACGCTGCTGCCCATCTTCCGAAAATATCCCTTAGCAGGCTCTTACTGCATCCACGGGTAGGAGAGGAGGGGTAACATTCTACTGCCGGCACCCCGCGGCATCATAAATAATAACAATAGATGGCTCAAAAGCTTTATATTTGAGCTGATTTATCAACTTCTGTCTGTTATGCCGCCCTAGTATATAATAAATTAACATACATAGGTATTGGAACTTAACCAGAATTTCCATAAGGCACAATTTCAATTAGGTCCAATTTATTAGGGTTACCCGTACCCAAAGGGTAAAAACGGGACCCTATTGCTAAGACTATAGTCCGCCTGTCCGTCTGTCTGTCTGTCTGTCACCAGGCTGTATCTCAAGAACCGTGATAGCTAGACAGTTAAAAATTTCACAGATGATGTATTTCTGTTGCCGCTATAACAACAAACACTAAAAACAATAAAATAAATATTTAAGGGGCCTCTCATGCAACAAACGTGATTTTGATTGAATAATTGTACGGAACCCTTCGTGCGCGAGTCCGACTTTTTTCCGATTTTTACCGATTTAATTAAAAACTAGTTCTGTTGATAGGATACATGAGGAATCGAGGGAAGCGGAAGGGGCGGAACAACCCAATGACGATGATTTTCTTGAAAAATCGAAACTTGTCGAAATAAGCATCGACTTTTTAACTACGTGAATAATTCCCGTATTTTACTAAATGAATCGAACTCCACAAAATGTTGTAGTTAAACATATAGCGATCATCACCATCAGGGTAATTAAAGTGAAATAATTGTAATAGTTTGTACAAGAATGAAAAATCCATTGGTTCACGGCCGGTTCACCCACGACTTCTTCAAAGTCGAGGAAAACAATTTTTTTTCTTGAAAAGTGTAAGTTCACATTTAACACGTGCTTAACGGTGAAGGAAACATCGTGAGGAAACCCGCGGCTTAGTTAGCTTCAGACGTATTGACCTGTTCTTTCCTCTGACTAACAGCTGACTAAGCTGAGAGGATGGTATAGGTGCTGGGCAAGCCTAATCCATCAAACAATGTCCCAGGCACTGCAGCGTCCCGTACAGCATGATTACCAGTTGCTGACGCTGTATAAATCATCTATAATCGATACAAAGGCCTTACTTTATCCAACTATTTAAAGGTGAGTTCTGAAATTTATTTTTCAACTTACTCCAAACTGTTTATATTTTTGTCTAAGTTAGGTTGTAGTACCTAATAGTAGATGTAGTAAGTAGGAGTACCTAGGTAGTAGTAAGTAGTTGTAGAGTGCCTAGTTCTAGAGTAGGTATTATATACATTCTAGCTGACCCGGTGCCCACTTCGTTGGTCGGTAATTTATAGCCTATGACACAAATACCATCAAATACTGTGGCTTTCTATTAGTAAAAGAATTTTGAAAATCGGTAGAATTCAGTAGGTCCAGAGATTACCCCCCACAACCTCACAAACTTTACCTACCTACCTTTTTATTATATTAGTATAGATAGTAATTGTAACATTACCTACGTAGTCAATTCTGAGGTGGTACGAAGTTTGCCGGGAGTTCCTAACTAAAAAAATACGAATTCCAGATCGTTTTACAAGATTTAACAATATTTAGCTTGCCCTGTATGTATGTACATATGTATATAACCATGTTTGTTGGTGGAATTTTGCAACTCAATTTTGATGCAGATCTGTACATACATACATACAGGGCAAGCTAAATAAAATCTTGTAAAACAATCTGGAATTCGTATTTTTTATGTTTTTATATAGGTAGGTACCTATACAAAATAAAACCGGGCAAGAGCGAGTCGGACTCGCGCACCGAGGGTTCCGTGCCATCATACAACATAATATATGACAAAGGCGGTTTTATATTTGTTGGAGAACCTTGACAGCGCCATCTCTTGTCTGATAGCGGAACTTATGTAGATTTTTACACTTTCGATGATTTCTAAAAAAGTATGCTAAGTAGAGAGTTTGTAATAAATTTCCTATAAAGTTTACATACACTTCTATTAGGTATAAAAGTATCACGGTTTTATCTCTGCAAACTTCGGAGATAAGGGGGGGGAACGGTAATTTTTTTAACATTTTTGTAAATATCTCAAAAACAATACGGCTTAAAGGAAAAATAAAAACTGTTTATTAATGTGCAAGTAAATACCTTTCATATGATACCCTACATCACTTAGTAACTTCACAATTTTTTTGAAAACCCCCCTTCCAACCCCCTTGTCTAAAAAACTATGCAAATTAGAGAGTTCGCTATAATTTTCCTATAAAGTTTACATACACTTCTATTAGCAATAAAAATATCACGGGTTTATCTCTGCAAACTTCGGAGATAAGGGGAGGGGGGGAAAGGTCGTTTTTTCAACATTTTTGTAAATATCTCAAAAACAATACGGCTTAAAGGAAAAATAAAAACTGTTTATTAATGTGCAAGTGAATACCTGTCATATGATACCCCACATCACCTAGTAACTCCACAATTTTTTTGAAAACCCCCCTTCCAACCCCCTTGTCTAAAAAACTATGCAAATTAGAGAGTTCGCTATAATTTTCCTATAAAGTTTACATACATTTCTATTAGCAATAAAAATATCACGGGTTTATCTCTGCAAACTTCGGAGATAAGGGGGGGGGGGGGGAACGGTCGTTTTTTCAACATTTTTGTAAATATCTTAAAAACAATACGGCTTAAAGGAAAAATAAAAACTGTTTATTAATGTGCAAGTGAATACCTGTCATATGATACCCCACATCACCTAGTAACTCCACAATTTTTTTGAAAACCCCCCTTCCAACCCCCTTGTCTAAAAAACTATGCAAATTAGAGAGTTCGCTATAATTTTCCTATAAAGTTTACATACATTTCTATTAGCAATAAAAATATCACGGCTTTATCTCTGCAAACTTCGGACAATACGGCTTAAAGGAAAAATAAAAACTGTTTATTAATGTGCAAATGAATACCTTTCATATGATACCCCACACGGCCTAGTAACTTCACTTTAAAATTTTGAGATCCCCTTTCCGCCCCCCTGCATTCAAAATTAGAATACTTTTTAACATTTTTATATATGCTATATTAGTAAAAAAGTGTTGTCTTTTACCATTTTAAATTTCAAGTCGATAGCATTAGTAGTTCTCGAGATATCCAGTTGTGACAGACAGACAGACAGAGTGATTCTATAAGGGTTCCTTTTTACCATTTTGGTCCGGAACCCTAATTAGCTGAAATTTTGTATACCTACCTACAAAAAAAACCTACCTATCTTTTAAGTTTAATTTTAATTGATATTTTTAATTGGTATAATCTTTAACATAGTTAATTTTGATCTCAACTCTAGACTGTAAGTTTTAGTTTAGTTGAATTTAATTTGTGCAAGCCGTGGCGTCCTGTAATTAAAAAAACACACAGCCTTTAAGACAATTTAGACTATTCTTATTTTAAGTTTTTATGTGATTTTTTTGTTGGATGTCCTAAATAAATAAATAAATGACGAGCTCTGTGGCGCAGCGGGCGTAGGTCCGCCTGCGACGCAAGGGGTTGCGGGTTCGATTCCCGCCTCGGGACAAATGTCTGTACGATCTGCAGATATTTGTTCAGGGTGTTCTGGGTGTTTTTCTATATATAATAAAAATATCTATCTATGTAGTATAATGTATTAAGTATATCATTCATCTAGTACCCATAACACAAGCTCTGCTTAGCTTGGGGTTAGATGATGCTGTGTGATTTGTCCAGCATTATTTATTATTATTATTTATTATTAAATAAATGCTTTCTTTGCATGACAATGCATGGTCAGCTATGTGACGTCACTCTGAATCCAACATGGCGGAACACCCAAACGGACTACTTATTTCTAATGTACTCCTATAATATCAAATGAAAGGGCTTGCTGAGAATAATTCGAAAATGACGATACTTTGAATCCAACATGGCGGAACATCCAAGATGGCGGACTAGTTATTCTTAATGCACTCTTACAATATGGGTATCAAATGAAAGGCCTTGCTGAGAAGTTACTCGAAAAATTAAATGACATCACTTTAAATCCAACATGGCTGTATACTCAAGATAGTGGACTAATTCGAAAAATGAAATAACGTCACTCTAAATCCAATATGGCAGAATACCCAAGATGGCGGACTAGTTATTTTAGGATATCAAATAAAAGGGCTTGCTGAGAGTTACTTGAAAAATTATATGACATCACTCTAAATCCAACATGAGATGAACAGACAAGAAACCAACTGTTTAGTGATAACTCAAAAGTAAAAAATAAATTAAAAGTAAAAAAACTTCTTAACAAACAAGCTTTTATTTAAACGTACTAAACATAATAAAATAATTTTCCTTTAAAGTTTAATGTCAACTTAAAACGTCTCTAAACAATTTATGTGATAAAAAAGCTTGTCGAGAGATTTGAGCAGGAACTCGTTTACATTGTTTGAAAAAAAATTAGATCAAGTTAATCTCGCGATAAAAAAAGATTTGTGTAAAGACGTTTAAAGTTGACATTAAACTTTAATGGAAAATGTTTATTTTAATATTTTAAGTAACATATGACTAGTCTGAAGCACCCAACTAAGCTTCACGGTTGGTACTTAGCAAAGTGTAGGTCTGATCTTCCTCACGACACCACCAACCAACAGTATTGTCAAAGCAATATCAATTGATTTAACAGCAGTTGCAATATCCTCGGACCAACAAGCAGGTGGTCTACTGGTCTACATCAAGGTCGTCGGCTACCTCTCGGCCAGCATTCGGTGATAATGGAATATACTGTTAAAAAACCCTCCTTTCTGTTGGGTAAAAATAAAAGAAAGTTTAATGGAGTAAACTTTATTGTAAGTATTTTAAACATCAATAGGTACAATTATGACATCAATACACTCACTATTTATTACCAGCACCATGCACACAAAGATCAAGTGATTCGGAAATTACAACTCTTACGGAAGGACTAAATGTATGTCACACTGACAAAATGTACGCTTTATTTTAGAATCACCTGTAGAGCCGGCGCCAACACTGAAGTCTTACGGCAAAAGCGGAAATTAAACTCTACAGAACTCAGAGTCTGAATGTCTATTTCACTCTCATCATCACTCAATAGATTTATACATAGTGGAGGTATAGTAGATTTTAAAACATATTACCTATGTAATTATATATTATATTATTATTTAATTTATAAATTTGAACATACATTTATCAAAAAAGAAAAATTCCATTGCTTCAAAGTTGGTATAGAACCACAATTGAACCCACTCAGTATCGAAAGTCAGGAGTATTTATTATAAACATATAGGTAGGGAAATTTGGATAACTTCTTGCAAGGTAAAAAAATCAACTCCGAGGGGGCAGTCCAAACCGCCTTCAATGATTTTACTGATTCCCGTCCGAATGGTTTTTTAGTAAAGGTATCAATGAACCACCTATGAGATGAAGAAAAGTGCATAGATAGCAATGGTACCTACATACTTGGATTAATTAAATATTTTATAATGAAAAATCGACTTTATGTTCCTATCATACAAAACGCCAATTTCATATGTAACAACCTAATGGTCGTAAAATAAAATAAAATCCTATTAGAGATATAGACGAGTATGAAATATATTAATATTCCATGCTCGTCTATATCTCGAATAGTACAATAATTCATAAATCTCCAATAAAAATATACTCTATTCATTTTGGTACTAGAAATACGCACATTAAGGATAAAACACATTTATTACAGGACAGTTATTAGTATGGCAAAACGTTGAGACCTTAAAACACAGCACTTAAGTTAACAACTTAACAATAACCATTACCTAGTCTAGTTAGCTAAAACAGCCACAATGATATAAAAATATACCAACTACTTTTCCTAACACATCATTCAAAAACCTTTTCATATGAAATATGTTTATCAAACATTATAATGTTTTAAAACCTTATATTCTAAACTTGAAGTGAATAACATCGAGAAATATTTTTCCTTTCCTTTACACATGCCGTCTTAAACACTAGTTTTTGTAGGCGTAACATCAAATACGTACTTCAATACTCACATACATTTCCAAGTATTGTGCTGTGTATATTTAGATATGATATGAGTTGGACAAGTCGCTCCATCGTCGATTTCATCCTTGCCTGGACAAGGATGTTGTCAAGGGCTGTATAAAAAACGTGTAGTTTTTAAAATATAGACAATGCTGCCCTTATAACCTAATAAACGAACAACTAACGATAATACTGTTAAAAATAAAGTAAGCTACATAATAAATAGTTACTCGTATTTTATATGTATAAATGTTAATATAATAATATTATTTAAATATAAATTATTATCAATGTCTAAAATATTATAATAATTATAAGAAAACAAATGATTAGCACCGAGAATATGTACAATAGGAGAAGCATCAGTTTTAGCGTCTGCAATTGCAGAATACCTACTTGACCTGGTAGAAAAATATATAAGTACATTATATTAAAATTTTAACACGTGCAAAATTACATATTATGATTCAAATATTTAAGAGATAGTTATTTTGATACCTAAAAATATTTTTTTTTAATAATTTCCCCCTGTTTTTCTTAAAGCAACCTCTTTACTTCTCACTATTTTTCTATTACCAGAATAAATATACTTACCATATTTCATTCCTAACATGGATGAAACTTGCATTATATACATATTACATAGTAATTCGATCTAACACATGCATTTAAAATTTTATTTTATGTAGTAATTGTAAATTTACACTGTGCGAATAAAGCCTTTTGTTACAATAGTAAAAACAGATACACGTATAATTTCTGAGAAACACGTATTAAATTTTAATATGTTATATCATTCAATTTTATCCTAACAACTTTCACATTTAAAACAGCTTGTGCAATTTATTGCCGTGTAGACCTATTATAGGTTCCGATAACTTTTTAAATCAAATACTCAAAAGTAGTTATAGTATGCTTTTATAAATCGTAAGGTCTAATAAACGTTATAGGTATCATACCATGCTAACAATTTACTCAGATATCAAAAATATTATACATTATTTTTTTTCATATCGTGGTAGAAATCTTCATTTAATGAAAATTACCTTTATTAATAAGTAATTATAACCAGGTACCTAAATTATATCTTATATAGTTAAATTTTGACAATATAATTAAACAACGAAATATCAAAATTAGGTGCCTACAAAGTAATCACAGAATTCGTTTTATATAAGGCGCGCCGCGCGCCTCACAGAGTCACGTTGCCTAGCACACCCAAACATACACATTGGACTTGAGAAACTTTATTTGTGCTAAGCGATTTAATTTAGGACGACTGCTCTACGGACCATCGTAACATATTATATTATTTTAGAACATTTAATGTTAACATAACATGTAAATTCTTTTAACATTCTCACTCCAAATAGATATGAAAGTTACGTATGTAGAGATAATTCATAAAAAATATATAACTTTCTAATTCCTACATTAAATAATAATTTTATTAACAACATATTATTGCTACAATAATGACCTCATCACTCATAAATACCTATTTCTGAGCACAATAAATCATTTTACATATAAATTTAGTAATAAAGAATATTTATTCCTTAGTTCCTATGTTTTTTTAGAGAACCCTGCAGAGTATGATTTAATTACATCAATCAAACCTTACGGAGTTCACCTGATCCATAATATGAGTCGCTTATTTCAAAGGCAATTATTTAAAACAATCTAATTAAACTGGGGTAATATACGAACGTTTATTTTAGATATATAAACACTTCTACATTACCTATAATAGTTGCAGGAACATCAAATGCGTAAGGCCCAACGTATAAAGTCTGTGTGCCCGTTAGAAACGTGTGCGTCTTCTTTAAAGGTGTTCGACGAACGAGTTAATAAACGACCGCAGTGTCGAAAATTGTATCATCTAAAATGGGCGAGCCTTAGTTTATTCATTATAACTTGAATTATCGCATTATGTAAAATGCGTGCGCCCTCTAAAGTTAACGAACGATCTACGACCCTTACACTGTAAAATATTACATATGTAATATCTGTTGAAATATTTTTTATAGAGAGAACAATACACTGATGCTATATTGTATTATTTAAAATGCCTGCATCCTCTAAAGGCTACGTGGAAGACTTACCACAGCGCGCTTGCAATATTTACTATGGGGAGTCTTCCACCTCTGTAAGTCACGTCAACGAACATTTACAGACTTTACATTTCACAATTGAAATATGACATAACATTAAGTGGTTCGCGTGAGACGAAATGTGTGCGACCTTCGATAAACGTACTATGACTTAACACAGATGCGCGCGTCCCAAGATTAGGTACGCCGTACGACACTGCACTAATGAAATATTCA
Source organism: Pasiphila rectangulata (assembly GCA_963082625.1). Classification (NCBI taxonomy): domain Eukaryota; kingdom Metazoa; phylum Arthropoda; class Insecta; order Lepidoptera; family Geometridae; genus Pasiphila; species Pasiphila rectangulata. The sequence goes on along the minus strand of OY720236.1, from coordinate 19,497,299 downwards.
AATTGAAAGTCCACGGCCCGCGTAAGCGATGACGGAGCGCTGGCGCGGCTCTCACCTGGGCGTCGGCACCTCCGTCTCCGCCTCGTGGTACTCGTGGAAGCAGGGCACGATGCAGAGGTTGATGCGGCACTCCGGGCAGTGGTACTGGGTCTTGCGCCGCAGGATGCGTCCGCACTCGTCGACGGTGTTCCAGCAGAAGTTGCAGCTAAGCGGCGGTCCGGAGCGAACGGCGGGGGTGTGGCTGGCGCGCGGGGTGGGGGGCGCCGCCCGGTCGGGCGCGGTCACGGCGCGGATCAGCAGCGAGCCCAGCTGCTGCTCAGCGGCGGACGCGGGCGCGGGCGCGGGCGCGGGCGCGGGCGCGGCCGCCGACGACGCGGGGGCCGCGCCGCGGACGCGACGGTTCTGGAGTTAACACACAATTCTTATAAGTTCAGAGCGAGCGAGACCAATCTGGCGATTGTCTCAGGCGCTGTTTTCAAATAGCACCTGTGTGGGTGACATCTTGGGTCGAAAATACACACATTCAATAGATATAATAAACAAATAAAAGTAAGAGCGAACTTAACTTTAGGCAAATAGAGATTGCTATGTTTGTGGCCTCTGTCCGATGACTCGACCTCGGATGGATGACTCAATTTAGATGAAGAGGTTTCTGAGACTTGAATAATAAGATACAGTCGCGCACATAGTAAAGGATACTACTAAGCCTTAGTGGTATCCTCGTTTCGTCGGTGATATTGCGGTGTCGTGGAGCTGTGCCTTAGGTACTGGGTTATATACGGTAACAAAATTCCATTAGAAAGTCGTTGGTACAGTCAGCATCAATTTTGTATCTCAGCCTCCAAACTGACCAAAAGTATCTCATCAACAAAAGTTAATTTTCATCTACGCTACCAGAGTCACCTCAGATCGCACAAAGGTACATATTTAAGCATAAATCAAATTAAATCAAAATTATTTATTGCAACCACGTTGTAAACAAAAAAAGATGTTACAAAATTTATAAAGTTCCAAACATGGACTCGGTTTGGGCACGACAATAACATGTAGATATAATTAACAATTTTGTTTCTAAGATTATAATTATGCTAAGTGGCAAAGCATAACTTATATAAGATTATTAGGTATATAACCACTAAGTTCCTACTAAAAATAAACAAAGAAGTGGCTTAAACCAACAAAAATAAAATCCATTATCGGTAACATAATAATAAAACAAACAAAACACTATAAAAATACTCAGCAATTACACTTATGTACACTTAGCTACATACATATGTATATGATATTAATCTTTACACTATTACCAAAATAAATAACAAAGACTTAAGAATAAGTCTAAGAATTCTTGTACTGAATAGAAACTGTGTTTTAATAGATATGTTTTAATAGTGATTTAAATTTAGGTAACTCTTCTTCACATTGAATATTTTGGGGGACTTTATTATACATCTTTACACATTGCATGAGGGCCTTGGTGGAAAAGTTGCAGCTTTGAAAAAGGGATATCTAAACGATTTCGAGGTCTTAAGTGTTTGGGTCTACAATAAGGTTTAAAATTATATTTTTTTAACAAATAAACATAATTCTAAAATATAATATACAGGCAAGCGTTATTTTTTTTTTCATTAATAAAATGAGGTTTAAACATGACATTTGGTCTAAATTAAATATTATTCTTATACAACGTTTTTGTAAGATAAATAATTTATAGGCGCCTATACTATTATCCCAAAGAATCACCCGTAATGTAACGAAGAGTTATCATAAGCATAATGGGCCGTGGTAGCGGTAATGATGTTGGTTGTTTTTTTTAATTCGAACAATGCGTAAGTAAATCTGGATAATTTTGTTATATGTTTTACATGTTCCTTGCAGTTTAAGTGAGTCTATTTGTACCGAGTCCTAAAAGAGGGTATGAATTTACGTTTTTTAGAAGTATTTTTAGAATTCATAATTAATTACATATTATGGGACTTTTCTGGTACGGCCTGAACTGAATGACTTTAGTTTTCATCATCATCATCATCATTTCAGCCGTAGGACGTCCACTGCTGGACATAGGCCTCCCTCATGGATATCCAGTTATTGCGGTTGGAAGCGATCTGCATCCACCGTCGACCTGCGGTCTTCACCAGGTCATCATCCCATCTTGTTGGTGGACGTCCTACGCTGCGCTTGCCGGTCCGTGGCCTCCACTCGAGAACTTTTCGGCCCCATCGGCCATCTGTTCTGCGAGCTACATGGCCTGCCCATTGCCGCTTCAACGTGCTAATCCGTTTGGCTATGTCGGTGACCCGAGTTCTTCTACGTATCTCCTCATTTCTGATTTGATCGCGTAAAGAAACCCCGAGCATAGCCCTCTCCATAGCTCGTTGAGCGACTCTGAGCTTATTCATGAGGCCAATCGTGAATGACCACGTCTCGGTTCCATATGTCATCACTGGTAACACACACTGATTGTAGACTTTCGTCTTAAGGCACTGAGGAATTTTGGACGAAAAGACGTTGCGTAGTTTCCCAAACGCTGCCCATCCGAGTTGGATTCGTCGATTTACCTCTTTCTCGAAATTTAACTTTAGTTTTATTAAAATTTAATTGTAAAAAAAAATATTATATACACAGAGGAAAACAAGTCTCGGATATTTAACAAAAATGGCATAATCATACCTACTAATAACGCGAAAAAGATGATGTAATGAGGACGTTCAAAAAGTTGCAATTTTATTGTTCCCATTTCTTAGGTCAGTAGGGGCAGGAAAAATGTGATAGCCTACGGGCGGCAAATTTGTAAATCCGCCTCTGGTTCCACGTGCACGTCGACATACTTTTGACTGTACCACGATATTTCGACGCGGTACGATTTCAATTTACAGCAATTTGCATTCAAGTAACGTACCCTAGGTGCGAACTGCGGGTAAGAGTGATGTTTCCTGAGGGGCGGGCCGGTGGGCGGCGGCGGAAGTGGCGGCGGCGCGGCCGGCTCGGAGGCCTGGCGCCGCGCCGCGCGTTCCTCCACGTGCGATTGGCGACGGAGGAGCTTGGCGCGCCGCAGACGGAGCCCCGTCATCAGTTCTGTAACACCACATTGTCAATACAAATATCGTAGACGGCTGTTCGTAAAGCAGCTGGGGCCTATTTCTCGAAAAGATTATACAATATCACAATATACATATAACTATCGTAACATCTGTTAAAATGATGTTGGATTCAACAACAACAAGTTCTTGTGACATTTATCTATCGTGATATTTTAGCATTTTCTCGAGAATCCAAGTCCCAGAGCGCGATGTGCCTAGATCTTGATGAAGAGACATCGAAAAATAAGAACATGTAGGTAGGTACTTTGTTTAAGTAAAATAAATGAATTCGTTGAAATGACGCCATATCACGACCTACCTGGGCACCTCGCAATTTGCCGCATTTTACATTGCGACATTTATAAGCCAAAAGTTCAGATTTATTGGACCATGCAAGAGCGCATGCAAGATTGCCGGAGACGCACCAGCTTGGAAAAGGGAATCAAAGGTTTCTTGGAACTACAAGGGTCTGCATGGTAGATTCGTCGAGGACCTTGAGAAAAGTCCATCTCAGAATGTACCATTATCTGATACGCCGAAGTACCTATAGCAGACGAGGAAGGTTAATTAAGAAAAAACAACTGTTTGATTTGTAAATGTTTTATGTAAAAACTTTTGAAAGTTAAAAACTTATAAATGTAATAAATTAACTTACTTAAGGAACACTACCGGATAATGTAACAAGCATTAGTACGGAGGTACCAGAAAAGGGGGCGAAGGTCTCAAAAGGCCAACAAAGGTCAAAAATGGTATTTTTGGGTTTTTGGAAGTTTTAAGCCATTTGAAGACTTATTTTTTTGGTGACCTTTTGAGGTCACAATAACTCCGGTCCCTGAGACTCTAGGGTCACCAAAATCAATCAGTACTCTTCTCTTATTAAGACGGTGCTAACAAAAAAGGTTTCATGTAAATCGGTCAACTCGTTCGGTTGTACCTAATGGTCTCATGCAGACAGCTAATGCATAGCCCCTAGGGCGCCCCACCGCGCCGGGACGTCATCAGGCAGCGCTGGCCGTCGTCGTGCTGTCGTCAGTACCCCTTTCTGGGGTCACTGGGTGGAGCCTCGAGGTGGGACCTCTTTGCCCCGGCTTCTTCTTCAAGGGTTACTACCCCTGGGTCATTTGATGGCGGCTTCTACGGCTGGCGTTCAGTTAGGCGTGTTAGTCATCATCGCTTGATGAGGTATGTAGAAGGTCTCGTGGCTGTGAGCGCCACTGACCTTGGTGGTCCGGCGGACGGGCGTGGAGGGGTGCGAGGCCATTTAGGTGGGGGTGTGGACCGTTGTCGGCGCCGTGAAACATTCAGCGCTGGCCCTGACTGACGCTAGCGCTGGCAGGTGTCACTCAGTCTGCTTGTTACAGCTGGTTATGTCAGGAACTACATTTAATATGTAATACCTAAGTATGATATTTCATGCCCACTTTAATTAATAATAGTAATACTAATGTTTTAATGTATAAAATGTAAGTCCTGTATTGGCCTTAAGTCTTAAAATTAAGTATTTTTTAATTGTTATTATAGGCTGTTGGATTTTGTCAAACAAATAAAAATAAATAAAAACTATTTTAATTGCAGATGGGCGCGAAAGGGAATATCAAATATTTAATTGTTATGGTTATTAGATGAATATAAACCGACCGACTCGCTCTTGACGTGTTTCGTTCTATATAATTATAAATTTCAGATTTTAAAAGATTTTGATTACACTGTCCCCATGCCTGTAGTAATGGGTACTCACCGGGCATGGTTGCTTCGGTGAGTACCTGAGTAGGATCGGACGTGAACCGACACCGCAGTGCCACCATTGTGGGTGGGGCCAGGATTCCGCCCAGCACACGCTCGAGGATTGCTCGGCGTGGTGCGTGGAAAGGCGGAATCTGGCAGGAGCTCTCTCTGCCCAGCGTAGTAGCGGCTATGCTGGTAGATGAGACGGCGTGGAAGGCGGTGGCCTCTTTCGGTGAGACCGTAATGGTTCGGAAAGAGGGCGCGGAGCCGGATCGCGAGAGGGCTGATCCCGCTCATAGAAGGCGGCGGCGGGGTGCAGGTAACGGCCGCCCCGCACCGCCTGCCTCGTGAGGCTACGGCGTCATGGGGCTGCGGCATCCCCTATAGGGTACCATCTGGGTCCGTAGGGTAATCAGAGTGAGGGCTTGGAATATCCCAGACGGACCCAGGCAGGGCGATGGTGCATGATGTCTGTGCACCATCGTAAGTTCCGCGAGACGTAGGGGGTGTTAGTTGTGGACGCCCCCGGGACGTGCTCAGGCAAGGTGCGATAGTGGCTCCGGAGTGTTCTTTACGAGGAACCGGAGCCCTAGTGCACCGAGGCCGAACATCGGGGTCGTTTTAGTGAGTCGTCAGGAGACAACCTCACATAACGTAGTTGTAGTAAGAAGTTGCAGTGGTAGCTGCGATACGAAGTTCGCCGGGACAGCTAGTATAACCTAAATTTACAAAAATAAAACCATAAAACAAAAAAATTATGACGTAAACTGTTACTTATTTAATTTTTTTTAAATCTTCTTCCGATCCTATACGTAAGACTGGGCTGGTATCACTTCTGCGCACGAGAATCGAGCAGTTTCGTGCCCAAACATTATTTGTATAAATTTTCTTTAAATATCTTCTTTGCACGCTGAAGAAGAGTTTTATTAAACTTCGTCAGGTGCCTCACTAAAGTATAGCTTGGAGTTCTCTCTTCCAAAACCAACGTCTGCGGCTTTGAAGTCCTTAACTGCTCGCATCCTGGCCAAAAATCATCCTTTCTATATCTCGACGTAAATCGTACGCTAATTGGCTTCGGTTTTTTTATACTTTTGTCCATTCGAGCAACCCGGGTCACAAGGTCAATATCAGTATGGTTATTTATTGAAAAGTCACCAACTTTGACAATTTTGAGACCATTTCTATTGAGTTTTCGCCCTTTGTTTCTGGAAGGCCAACGATTTCGACGTTGGAGCGCCGCGCCGCACCCATTGGTTTTTATCATTCAAATCCCTTTGGAAAGATTGTAACTTCGGCGATAAATATGTTACTATCAGGTATCGATTTGAGTTGACCAGACATTTCACAGATTCTTTTCTCCATATTCTCATATTTATCATTTATGAATTTAACTGATTCTCTAAGGGATGATAATTATTTCTTTAAATCTTTTAGGGATGTTTCAAAACCAGACACAGCCTGCTTTATCTCTTCTCGTATAATATGTCGTACTTGGTCCAGCGGGACAACCTGCATCTCTGTATTACATCCTTTAGCTCTCGATCTTTCGATTTAGAGCGTACGGTAGTAGTAATATTTGAGGAATCGCCAGCAGTTCTCGACTTTGTAGAGGCACGTACAGGGGTGTCGTCTTAATTATCTCGAGGAACCCGCTGTTTACCTACAGTGGGCAAAGCCAAGATGATCTAAAGTCAGAGTCGGGCAGCCCATCCTTTTGCAGCAAAACACATGCAATATGGTAATGATCCTTGCACAAGTCAAGAATAGTTTTTTATGTCTCGAGTATTAAATGGCTTATGGCAGCAAGTATACTCCATTTTGCAAACTTTATTGTTTACAACTGACTCTATAATTCGCCGGCTGACGTCACACCTTAGTTGGCAAAGTGCGTAGTACCTGCTACCTCGATGCGGCAGTCCTGGGGCTGCCGCATCGAGGATCGAACCTGGGTTCGATCCTCACCAAAAGCAAGTTTGTGCACAAAATTTCAGCAGCAACACAAGGGGTCCAAAAGATAGCATTGAGCAAGACAGAGTATGCGAAATGCGTCTCACCGATCCTGCATCCCTCTCGCCACGCCCACTGGGAGGAGCCTGCCGTTCAAATTGTCAAGGAAGAAACGAGAGCGACCGATAACCGCCGTCAGCCAATAGAAAATAACTTATAAATTAAGCACAGAGAACACCTCCACCAAGTTCAACGACCTGAACTGATATGATATTTAGTTCCATGATAGCAGCGCCGCGTCTATCGGCCTTTAGTGGTGGCGCGGACTCTACCTACTTTTAGCTTACTTAGCTGTCAGTCTACGACTGTAAATAAAACATACGAGCATTCAACACTAACATTTAAACAGTTGCACTACTCCGGAGACAAAAATAAAGTCATTCAAATTAACAATAACTTATGGAATATACCTATAATTAATAAGGATGACAATTGGATGGCAATGAAACATCAAATTACAAAATATTATTTTTTATTTTCTACTTATCATAATAGGTACTTTATATAATTATGTACATGTTATAATTTTGGTATAAAATGAACGAGTGCTACGCACCTATAATACAAATGGCTTACATTATTGCAGTTACATGACGTTACAATAAACGAGTAATTATTATGTTGCTGGTGAAATAACGTGACTATATTTTAAACAAAAACTTGACAAATTCTCAATACAAAATAATTATAATGTAGGTAGCACTCAAATTTAAAAGTAGGTATATGACTTTCAACATACATATTGTATTTGAAATAGTTTCTTAATATGAAAAAGTACAAAAACTTACACTTATTGTGGCGCAATTGACACAAAGAACCTATGAAATCTGGTAACAAAATATCTTACGTGTTTTAGGAAAAATACTTTTATAATGCGTTATCTATGGCACTGTAAAAATAATCGAAACATTGGTGTTACTATGCCCAGTTCACTAGCAGTCTTTACACTTATAAATAGTTTAAATGCCAGCATATTACATTTTCTAAATTGCTATATTTACAAAACTCATTATATTTACAGTTATCCTGCCAGGATGCAAAACAGCAGTACACTTTTAAATCAAGTTAAAGTTATACTAATAAAGTAAAACTTGAAATCATACTTAAAATACAAAAAATCAGTCGTTAGAAATATGTCAAAAAAAGAGATCGCGTATGCTGAACTTAAAGATAATTGTAAATCAATCTATTCAAATAAATTGTATAATACTCAAAAAAGTTAAAATATAAGTACATAATACTAGTAGTGGCGTGATCACAATAAAATAAAACGGCAAAATGCGAGTTGTACTGGCGCACTCAGGGTTTCCAGACCCGTATACCCCCCTCCCTTGGATTGGATAGTCGGGCGCGGAACCTTTACAAGGTCTGCTCTCGCCGGCGCGGCGCAGAGAGCTGACATGGTAAATAAGAGCGAGCGTAGATAAATGCAAATTACAAAACTAAGGAATTTAAGTATAGCTTGCAACCAGAACTGAGAAACCAAATGGACGAATTGCGCTAGGCCGTACAGTTTAAACTTCCCATTCAAAATTTACTCGTATATACACCGTTTGACACTGGCACCGTTACTAAAATAAGCTTAACGGTAAATCTACAGCTACGCACTAATGAAACTTATAAAAATAGATCTAACATCATCAACCATTTCTTAAAGGTAGGTAACTGCTTAAAAATATTGCTAAAATAGCTAGAGAGCTGGCCGTGAAGTTAACACAATTGATCTCAGTCCGAATAAAGTGTATAGTCACTCACGCTACGAGTCTATAAATGCAAATTACTAACAAATGTATAATAATTCTATTAAATAAACCCGTCTTCTTTACAAAGCACAAACAATATTGAGAGAGCTTGAAATGAGAGATCCCTTCTAACTTAATGCTCTATATTTCAATGGCAAAATCACGCAGAGCCTTCAAGCAATATTGTTTGTGGAGGGACTGGGAATATCTCATTAGGGGCAATTCTTAACAAAAATCGGTCAGCCGATGAAAGAATACAACAGTAATATATAATAGTACGTGTAACAAATTAAATTCTCCAAGGTATTATGATAATAGGCATTTATAAAACTCTTTCTACAGATGAGCTCAGTTTGCAATGTCGGGCTAATAAAAATAACGCAAAGCCTTGTTAACCCGCCCGCCAAGCGTGGTGAGAGAACCCCCTCATGGTCAGATCTCGGAGAGCCATGAGTAGGCCGCTGGACATAAGCAGTGCAGACCTACCGCTGAGATGATGATGAAGATTCAATTAAATCAAATTGTATTCACGCTATTGTTATCACAAAAATATACTATTGAAAGTAAAAAAAGTGATTTTATTTATGATGCTAAATATAGTGAAAGGCATACCTTAGTGTCACCGCACTGATAACTAGTCATCAGGGCTTGGTGAGACAATAAACTTAACTAAACTAAACTTATACTAATGGTGGAACACCGAGAAATAAACAATTGAGGATATCCGTTTTAACGCTGACACGATACATAGCAAAACTCACGTTTTAGATAGGTAGGTACTATTACAAGACTCGATTTCTTTTAGAGGAATCAAAATAACCGGTAGTGGATTCTAGGCAGTACCTTCGCCGGGAAAGTTAGTAATCATAATATAAATAATGCTTTCCAAACGCGTTACTCATTAGCAATCAAAATCAAGAGCGTTTGGCTCTCATGAATTCAGATACAATTTTGTTAATACATTGAAAAATTTACTAAATTTATTAATAAAATGCGTTAATTTACATACCTTTAATAAAACATAGGACATTATGAGAGCAGTGGCGGGTATTTATTGCAATGACGTGAGTCTTACTTGAATACTATGTCTGATTAAAACAGATTAGGCGGAAATAAAACGACGTCCAAAGAGATACGCTAAACGGATACGCCTTTCTACATAATGAAGCAACATAGATACTAGAACACTTTTTTTTTGGTGATTTTTTTTTCTATTCTACTAAATGACGAGACAAGCCAAAGGTTCCAATTGATTTTAAGCGGTAACCTCTACCTATAACAACTGCAATACCGCGGTGATCACGTTCACGTGACCAACGCTGCACTGTATTGCGCCCGTCACCCTGAGACAAACAAAAAATAAACAAAAAATAAATACCACGCAATTAAATGTACGCAGACAGGGCTCAAAAAACAAAAGACACGTAGACAAATTGAATAGATTAAAATCATTCAATTTGGTGTTGAAGTGAATAATTGTTATTCTGTAGAATCTACCCGTCTTCTTTACAAAGCACAAACAATATTGAGAGAGCTTGAAATGAGAGATCCCTTCTAACTTAATGCTCTATATTTCAATGGCAAAATCACGCAGAGCCTTCATGCAATATTGTTTGTGGAGGGACTGGGAATATCTCATTAGGGGCAATTCTTAACAAAAATCGGTCAGCCGATGAAAGAATACAACAGTAATACATAATAGTACGTGTAACAAATTAAATTCTCCAAGGTATTATGATAATAGGCATTTATAAAACTCTTTCTACAGATGAGCTCAGTTTGCAATGTCGGGCTAATAAAAATAACGCAAAGCCTTGTAACAAAACAACTGAGTGATTCGCTTCTGTCCAGAAAATATGTCGCACCTACTCACAGATAAGCAGTGTGGCAGTCTACACCATTAATTTTAATCATTAAAATGAATATCTTTGATGCCGTCTAAACTGACCAATACTCGTTAAATTATCTAGGCACATGCGTCAAATGCAATCGTTATACTAACTTTACTTATAAAAGAGATCTTGAAACAGGTTTCGTAGAATTAACTTAGTCTATGCTGCTTAAAATATCTCACATTTGATTTCAATAATAAAATTAGTACGGGCTATGCTAGCGGTGTAGATCAGTATAAAAGAATCCACCTATGATTTAAAACAGTCAAATGGTGACTTTGGTATATTAAACTATTTAAAAAGCTGCCGTAAATGCAAAATACCTATGTAATAAACTTAAATCGTTCATTATTGCTTTTTCATAAGGGAGGTTGTAAACATAAATACTTTATTACCGCCATCTTCATAAGATAAAACAACATTCTATGTTTGTCATATTATTTCCGTCGGTCGCCGACATAATAATTGGTTAAGCATTGTGTAAGATTAAATTAAATTAACCCGCCGTGGGGTTCCGGCAGTAGAAAATTTCCCCTCCTCTCTTGCTGCTTGGGATGCTGGAAGAACCTGCCAAGGGATACCTTCTGAAGATGGTCAGCATCGTCTTTCCGTGTATCAACTTCCCGTACTGTGCTCGTTAACCCGCCCGCCAAGCGTGGTGAGAGAACCCCCTCATGGTCAGATCTCGGAGAGCCATGAGTAGGCCGCTGGACATAAGCAGTGCAGACCTACCGCTGAGATGATGATGAAGATTCAATTAAATCAAATTGTATTCACGCTATTGTTATCACAAAAATATACTATTGAAAGTAAAAAAAGTGATTTTATTTATGATGCTAAATATAGTGAAAGGCATACCTTAGTGTCACCGCACTGATAACTAGTCATCAGGGCTTGGTGAGACAATAAACTTAACTAAACTAAACTTATACTAATGGTGGAACACCGAGAAATAAACAATTGAGGATATCCGTTTTAACGCTGACACGATACATAGCAAAACTCACGTTTTAGATAGGTAGGTACTATTACAAGACTCGATTTCTTTTAGAGGAATCAAAATAACCGGTAGTGGATTCTAGGCAGTACCTTCGCCGGGAAAGTTAGTAATCATAATATAAATAATGCTTTCCAAACGCGTTACTCATTAGCAATCAAAATCAAGAGCGTTTGGCTCTCATGAATTCAGATACAATTTTGTTAATACATTGAAAAATTTACTAAATTTATTAATAAAATGCGTTAATTTACATACCTTTAATAAAACATAGGACATTATGAGAGCAGTGGCGGGTATTTATTGCAATGACGTGAGTCTTACTTGAATACTATGTCTGATTAAAACAGATTAGGCGGAAATAAAACGACGTCCAAAGAGATACGCTAAACGGATACGCCTTTCTACATAATGAAGCAACATAGATACTAGAACACTTTTTTTTTGGTGATTTTTTTTTCTATTCTACTAAATGACGAGACAAGCCAAAGGTTCCAATTGATTTTAAGCGGTAACCTCTACCTATAACAACTGCAATACCGCGGTGATCACGTTCACGTGACCAACGCTGCACTGTATTGCGCCCGTCACCCTGAGACAAACAAAAAATAAACAAAAATTAAATACCACGCAATTAAATGTACGCAAACAGGGCTCAAAAAACAAAAGACCCGTAGACAAATTGAATAGATTAAAATCATTCAATTTGGTGTTGAAGTGAATAATTGTTATTCTGTAGAATCCTAATGAAACAATCAAAACAGATAAGAGAGGAAATAATATCACACATGTAAAATGTTGCTTTCTTCAATTACAATCGATTATCAAACTGAAGATCTTGCTCAGTCTATTTGAAAAATAAACAAATTTGTTAAATGTGACCTACCTGATTTTATCTCAGTTTGAGAAATATGAAGACCAATAAATACCATAAATACTGCAACTGTGTATAAATCAGAACTTTTCATTTTACAAATGCCAGGGAGTGCCTGTATTAAAACAAAATTTTGTAAAATGATCACAAGAGGTATCAAAATGTATATTTATATTAATTATACACATAGGGCCAAAATCAGAAATTATCAATAACTCCAAGGTGCTCTGCTAGAACCCACAAGATATAATATTTAATAATTTTAATCGATTTGAAATCTATGTAAAATAAATATAATACGGCTTACACCGCGTACCTTACTTATTATCATTTTGCTGACGTTTCGTAGACCATTTAGAGGCCCTTCTTCATGAGCACCGTTCGTGGCCGACTCCGAGGGCCGCGAGACGAGAACTGGAGGCGGCCACGAACGGTGCTCATGAAGAAGGGCCTCTAAATGGTCTACGAAACGTCAGCAAGATGATAATAAGTTAGGTACGTGGTGTAAGCCGTATTATATTTATTTAAACTATGTAAAATACGCAACTTTTGATACCTCTTGTGATCGTTTTGAATATTTTTTTGTATTTTACTGACCCTACCGCAATTGGGCATTCAACGTTCTGTTCACCGAGCGCCCAGCGCAGCGTCAGTTAAGCGCTTTTGTCACGCACTGACAGGTCTGTGTACCAACTCTCCAATATCATATTCCTCAAAACCCCCTGTCTCTCACAACACTAAACTGAAAAACGTTTTATTTTGTTCGTCTATTCCTATGCTAAAAAAAGTGATATGAAAAACTATAATATAACTACTTATTCCTATTGCTTTTAAGTTACACACTAACGTTGGTATATCACACATTTTGATTATGCTTCGCCTAAAATAGCATGTCTTAGGCCTACTGTAGAATATTTCGTCGTATATCGCTTCTGAGCTTATTATTTTTTATGTTTTATACAAAACTTGCATGATTTAGGATACAGCTCTGCTATATTTCACATTGGTTAAGATGACATATCTGCGTCATTTACGGCGACGCTTAGAGAATGCTGCCAACGCCAACGGTCCAGATGTCTTGTCCGTTATTTCAAGGAGTTGGGTTGGCTGGTTGAGGTCGGATAGTTATGTGGACTGCTATCCCCCACTCAAATTAGAATTAGACTTATCAACGCTTTACTGTACTAGAAGAGCGCTTCGTATATAAACGTGAATTACCGAATAGTTCATAACTTACAGTCGTATCGAGATCTAACAAAACCAAAAAAATTATGGAAATATGATTTTTCTTAAGACATTGGATTGTTTAAACTGCTTACAATGGTGCAGGCAAATCCAATCTAGATACCTATCTATTATTGAATCACTGGCAATATACAGGAGTGGCGCAGAGTAATCAACCCAAAAAATATGGGTGCCATGACAGATCAGACGATCGTTTTTTTTTTGGAACTGGGTTGGCAGCTTGGCTAGAACTGGCATGATGGCCGAGGAAAAGTCGATTCCTGGCTAAGCACACAGTACAGGACCAGCTTATGTATTACTTTTACTTAATTATGATGTCGAAAATTATGTCATTTATCATGTATAAATTCACGGTATTTCGATTCTTAAAATATTTACAATAACTAAATTAATACAATAAAAGAGTTTAATTTACTTACATGCGGAACCCCAGCCAGATCTTCAAGTCAGAAACACAATAATTAATACAAAATTCGAAATTTAAGGTGCATTAGAACCGCAAATCTCTGAAATGTGCTGATTAAATCTAAATAACCGTGACGACGTATATGTCCGGCAGGGGGGGCTGCGGCGCCCCCCGCTCGTGTCACGCGGGAGGGGGCGGCGGGTCGGGGGCGGGGGCGCCGCTGTCCGCGTCCTATTGCATCGCGTTGAAGTTGAGCTGGCCGAGCAGGTTCATGGAGTGCAGCGGCAGGTCGATGGGCCGCGTCGAGTCGACGAAGTTGACGGAGACCTGCTGGGCGGAGTGCGCGTGCGCGGGGTGGCACACCAGCGCCATGTGGTGGTCGGGCGGCGCCAGCTCCTCCTTGAGCAGCGGCGGCGGCGTGGCGTGCTCGCGCTTGATGCGGCTCTTGATGCTCGGCCGGTTGTTGGGGTAGCCCTTCTTCTTGTACTCGAGCCAGAGCGTGCGGTTGTTGACGCCGAAGAGGCGCGCCGCCTTGCAGAAGCCGATGCCGCCGATGCGCACCGCCTCGAGCGCGCGCTGGAAGTTCTCCTCGCTCTGCGGGTTGGTGGTGCGGCGGCGCTTGGGCGGCGGGGCCGGCTCGTGCTGCGGCGGCGCGGCGGGCGGCGCGCAGCTCGGCCCGCCGCCGTACGCCAGCTCGCCCTCCAGCTGCATCATGCCGCCCGCCATGTACATGGGCGCCGCGCCCGCGCCCGCGCTCGCACCCGCGCCCGCGCCCGCCTCGCCCTGCAGCGCGCCGGCGCCGAAGCACGAGTTCGTATACCGCGGGTACGAGTCCATCATGCTCCACTGAGCTCCTGGGAAGAGAGATTAATGGTTTTTTTTTTAATACAGACCGGTTGAGGTATTTCGCGTTCGCCCCCCGTCGGCGCGCGGCCGGCGGGGGGCGGCCGGTCCGCTCTCTACGTAAATGCGACCTCTGACGTAATTTAATATTTGACAAGTTAATAGATCCATTGATCTCCCTTCCCTGAAAAGTAATGATCTAATGCCGAGGACGCTGCGAAACTCTTAACTAAGGGAGATCTTACGCATGTGTATATTACGTAAGGAAAATTCAAATGTTGGTAGATGAATAGACGGACATTTTAAGTACCGTGCTCAGATGTTGCCAAAAAGGTTCCTATTTATCTTTATGATAAGCTTTGACGCTGTAATTGTTGCCGAGTCCGAAATTTCACAGAATACCTACGTGTAACAACGGCCTCTATCAATTAATAATCCAAATTACAATAACCGTTTTGTAAGGAAGTTTACAACAAAACCATTAAAAAAATATTTCTAAGTCGCATTTGTCGTTCTTTATCTTAACATTGGTGAGGTTCAAGTACAAGCTATAAATTCGTCTTATTAGTACACCTAATAACTCTATTAGGTTGACAAATACTACAATAATTATAATAACTGAAACTGTTCGTAATATCATTTTTTTTTCTATTCAGAAACAAAACGAAAAAAATCCATTTTCAATGGTTTTTCTCAGTTTTTTTAAATGTGAAGGGATTTGTATAGTAAACTCAAATTTAAATAATAAGAAGTTTGGTTCATGTATGAAACAACAGTGCACGGAAAATAATGCCAGGCTTACAACAATATGATATGATGTGCACCATAAAAACACTCAGGTGTTTGGGAAACGGTATGATGTGATGGCATACATCTACGAAGTCGTGTCTTGTAGTTGGGAAATGAGAGAAACAATTTACGACACACAACATTTAGACAAACAATACCAATATTTTTAATGAAAATGGGTTAGAAAGGATTGCGTTTCGTCAACATTTACTTGCTATATAGACCAGAACTTTAACAAAATAAGATTCGAAAAACGAGAAGACTTTGCAAATCCGTTATATGACCAACAATATAGGCAACAGCAAATGATTTATCATATTAGATATTAAAATATACTTCGAAATGTGACTAGAAAGAAATCATTGCCAGCCCATTATCATCAAAAACACGATATACTTGCGCAATAGTACCAAAATCACAGGATCCTCGCATGAAATGAAAACCTTTCCGGATGTCGGCAAAACAGTAAAAATAACACATGAGACCGGCCAGATATGTATTTGTAATGAGAAGAAATAAGTTTCAAAAACAAGCTCTATTTAGGGCCATTTCATTTGACACTTTGGGGTCTGTCAAAAAAAAACATCCACCGTCTTAAAACATATTGCATTGTCACCGGAACTATAGGTTAATGCAAATTTCAGCCCAATCAGATGTCAGGAAATGGTTCAAATTTAGCTTGCAAAGTTGAACCCACACAGACATACATGTATGAATTGCAATCTAATATAAAAAAAATGTATAATTACAACTTAATCTACCACTATACAATCAGTGCCTCATCCTACATTTTTAAGTTTATCAGTAATTATTATTATAGCCTTAAAACCATGCCAAACACAAATCTTGTGCCTTATCGTAGGACGTTTTTGTACAAGGGTTTTCTGAAATTGTGTTCAAGCCAGCAGCGAAATGACAACTGATCATGAGTTTCAATGAGCAGCTTATAGTAGCATACCTTCACGAGAGGGCAACGCTATTCATACTACATCAGGACCATTGTTGGAGTAACCTTTATAAGAACTGTCTTGCTAGCATAGGCCTCGAAATAGACTGAATGTGTTCTATTTATTCTACTATTATGTTTTTGTGAAACAATTTTTTTTTTTCAAGTGATGAAGACCGGGGTAACTGATTGAGCGTTGATAAAATGATGGTACTAACCTTGTGGCATTCCGGCTGTTGCTTGGTCAAGATCCAAGCTTATATTGTGTGGATCTGCATTCTGTTGAACATCAATATAAAATTAATATACATGTATACAAGAGAATGTATTATTTAGTTTGAAGATTGAAATTTAGAAAATTGCTTTGGAAACTTATTGAGAGTGAAATAAATATGTAATGCATAGTTGCCACGTAGCAAACACAGCGTAGGACGTCCACCTACAAGATGGGCAGACGACTTGTTGAGAACCGCAGTTCGGCGGTGGATGCACACGGCTTCTAACCGTAGTACTTGGATTACAATGAGGGAAGCCTTTGTCCAGCAGTGGACGTCCTACGGTTGATATGATGATGATGGCTAGCCACGGGTTATCCGCCACGTAGAATGGCAATGCGGAGCTGCAATATAGACTCCATTAACTACCGACCCAATTGTAAATAAGAAATTATTATATTAATGTAGCGTTGATGCTACTGCTCTGCAACGTGCCGCAAAGTACGCCAGATCAAAAACATGAGCGCAAGAGCACATCTAGTCATGCTTCGTTCTTCATCAACAGCCAAGTCCTCCAGTACTGCAAGGAGACACAGCCCAGCTGTATCGGGTCGCGGTAGTATCGCGGAGGACAATGCACAGCGCAACCCAACGCGGGACGTCAGTGCAGATCTAGTATCCCCCAACAGAATTAGATTTAATCATGGATCTCAAGGTTCTGGCCATGAGGCACGCTAGGCAGGAGGGTTGGCGACGCAGTCCATCTCGAGCTGCTTTAATCACAGCACCATCTCGCCAAGTATCAAGATAGTTTGCCTGTTGTTTTCTCTTCAGCGTGTGCAAAGTCCCGGCGACGCGGCACGCTGTTGAATTTGAACCCAACGCAGTCCATCTCGAGCTGGTTTTGTCACAGCACCACCTCGTCAAGTATCAAGATAGTTTACCTGTTGTGTGTTTTCTTCAGGGTGTGCAAAGTCCCGGCGACGCGGCACGCTGCTAAGAGTGAGGCCGACGCGTTCCATCTCGAGCTGGTTGCTAGTGGTGGCCGCTGCATCCTCAGGCACCATTTGCAACGACGCAGAGCCGCTTGAGCTTGGTCTACGGCTGTTACAAAGAAAACACATTTTATTTTGACCACATCAATACAAAAATAAGGTTAAATGTATGTTCGTTTCTTTTCCAAACTCGCGTGTATTCTGAAGCGAACAAATTCATTTATGTCCTTTATTCATTTAAATCGTTGACTTATCTAAGAGGCCCTTGCGGTACTGTACAAAGGTTTCTTGAGTTCGAGTTTAAATTTGACTATAGAAGAAGTATGATGCCACGGAACCCTAGGTGCGCGAGTCCGACCCACAATCGCTATATTCACCACGCTCGGCAGGCGGGTTGGCTAGCGCAGTACGGGATGTTGATACACGGAAAGACGCTGCTGCCCATCTTCCGGAGGTGTCCCTTAGCAGGCTCTTACTGCATCCACAGGCATGAGAGGAGAGGCATCATTATATTGCCGGCACCCCACGGCGTATAGCCTATACTCTGACGTTATCATTTTAATGACATCTCCTACATAAATTATCACAAATAAATATATTTTTAGAACACGTCCCTTAACGAAACCGCGGGCAGCTATTGCTAGTTAATAATAGTGTAAATTTAGGTCAGCATTGTGATCAATAAGTCTAAGGCCGCCAATGTTTTCCCAATTATTATTTAATTGGACAATTCACAGCTATAACAAACATGCATACAAAAGTGTGAAAACATAAAGCAAGTAATAGATTATCACGAAAAGTTAGAACATAATAATAAAAAAGAAAACTGTTAACAGTACGCAAAAACAAATCGCTGTCTGGCTGAATAGATTCATTATATTTCTGTACAAAGTGTAAATTAGTTTCTAAGTGGAGACTTACAGAAGCACTGCAATAAATATAAGAATAGAAGATGCATTATTAACAGTCGTGACCTTTCCGGTAGAATACTTTGCGGTGAGCTGCCGGTTTAATCATAATCTTTGATGGAATGACACGAATCTGGATTGGATACGCGACCGGAGCGGAACTGGACATCACTTTTGCAAAGGAAATGTTAAATGTTATTTCTCTTCAAGTTATTTGCGTGGCTCTTAAAAACATTATTTGGCTAAGCTGTCATCTTTTTACAGTATAATTCTTGAACACAGTCATATTCGACATTAACGTTTGTTCAGCACAAACATATCAAAGCAAGCGATATATCACACAAATATCGAACGAACATAATGAAAAACATGTCAAAAAAGATGTTGAAGTAGTTGATTTAGGCCGCCTATACTCCATCCACTTTCGACGTAGAATGTTTGTCAACACACTGTCAATACTTAACCTAAAAATAAATTTATTTCAGTTGGTTTGTTAAGGATTTCTCAATTATTAAAGATTTTTGACCACTTCCTTCAATATAAATAACTATTAATTCGGTCAAAAAACACTACCCTTGGAAACAATTCAATTTTAAGTCTGACGGTTTGTTTAAAAAAAATCTAGATCGAAAGTATCGAGTATAGTTAATTGGATTGTCCAGGGC
This sequence comes from Pasiphila rectangulata, assembly GCA_963082625.1. Taxonomy (NCBI): domain Eukaryota; kingdom Metazoa; phylum Arthropoda; class Insecta; order Lepidoptera; family Geometridae; genus Pasiphila; species Pasiphila rectangulata. The sequence goes on along the minus strand of OY720236.1, from coordinate 19,477,970 downwards.
TGAATGAATGAGAAGCTAGTGCTGACATGTCCCTGTAAGCTCGTAAGAGAATAGTGAACTTACCGTCGCCGTTTCGCGGTTGGTGGGTTGGTGGGCGAGCCTGGTCTCCCCTGGTTGTCGTGGTCGTTGGGCTGTTGTGCGGAGTGCTCCCCCTGCTGCTCCCCTGTCTGTTCTCCGGTCGGTTCCGCCGCCTGCTCGCCGGAAGTTTCACCTGGCGTCTCGAAGGGGAAGTCTGATGACTGAGACCGCATCACTGATGTAGACTCGGTCTCTGTGAGGCCCTTCACTTTGAGCGATTTTGCGGAATGTAGCATCTGCGAGATTGAAAGATAGTGGTTATTTGTGCTGTGGATTTATTATTTAATAATGCCTAAATGTTGTGTTATTGTGGTTTAATTACAGACATAAAATTAGGTCTGTCCACAGTCTATGGACTTAGGGCACGCGTTAAACGACTTTAACCTGTAGTGATGCTTTACAGGCAAGATTGGCAGAATTGTTTTTGTAGGCACCCATTATACTTATCTATAGTAACGCTGGGAGGATGGTATAGGCGCTGGCTAAGCTTAATCCATTAATTGTCCCAGGCACTGTTAGCGTCCAATAGGGCATGGGGGTTTTTTTTTAAATTTAATTGAAGGACTTTGTCGCTGGGCGACCACATCGTCCCATAAAATTTATGACAAAAAACTCCAATATGAACTTAAATAACATAAAAGAAACAAAAACAAAGGGCATGGGGTTACAGACAGCTTATTTTTTCTTTTTCTTTATTTTTAACATGGTAGTTTTAGCAGTCCTTGTCACTCCCGTAACTCTAACAACACATTAAAACAACTTTACAATTAACTGTCGTAATCTAATGAGGAGATATAAATACGAAGTAATTTTTGAGCGTCATCGGAAATAGGTGAAGACAAATAATTATTACACCTACCCACATCTAAACTAGAAAAAAGACCCCCCACTGGACTGCGCCCCGGACGCATTCCATTAACACGTGGTAAACTTGTATGTATCATCTATCGTTGTCATTTTCATTTCAATCTAAGTTTAAGACTCCAAGAACTTATTACCTGAGGCAGTTCCTCTTGCGTGATGTTAACTTCCCCGTAGTACATGAAGTCTACTATCGTGCGCAGATCCGAGAATGTGATGTCTTTGAGAATAACGATGGGATGCTGTGAAGGGTTCTCCACAAACAGCGACTGGAATACAAATATTCTGTTAATTAAAGTAAACACGAACACACACACACACACACGTGCAGTTCGTATTGCTTGTTGTTCGCTTGCTGTTTGCTTGCTTGTTATTTTGTTTTATTTCTGGCTGTTCAATCACTTATGTGAGGCATAATAATATCCATGATAATTTATTCATAAAATGTCAATGAGTAATAAAACTAGATATTAGTCCTAGGTTTACGGCTGCCTGTCCGCTGGAACGGAGCGGAGAGGGGAAAAGTGGGGCTGACTAATAGAATTGCATGAAAACTCAGCTCCGACAGTTTATATATTCCATTGGTCAGATTCACTCTTCCCTGTCCTCCTACCAAGCGTGGCGAATACAGTTACAACCCCTGTGTATCCAGCAGTGGACGTCCTACAGCTGAAATGATGAAAAAACGTAACATTTAAGGAGTTAGTTACCTCACGACTGGTTTACACTGATTGTAGTTTTATCGGAATGTGGAATATTGGTACCCACTTTCAACGGAGAGGGTGCAGTAGATAAAGGCGTGCAGTAGATAAAGGCTTGCAGCGTTGTCGAAGGCCGCCCACGCCGCCGGAGCTTCTCTACGGCGGAGTGCCCTATTGGTAAATCGGTGGTGATAAATACTCACGTGGAAGTACGGGCTGCACGCTGACAGCACCATCTTGTGGGCGTGAAGGTGCCGCCCCTCGGCGGCCAGGGTCACGTCCACCAGCCCCTGCGTGTTGCGCAGCATTGCGAACATCGATATGAAGTTGGGCTGGTGGTTGTTCCATTTCAAACTATATTGCTGGGCCATGTTGCCTGGAACAAGGTATGGTACTGTTACAAACTATATTGCTGGGCCATGTTGCTTGGAACAAGGGATGGTACTGTTACAAACTATATTGCTGGGCCATGTTGCCTGGAACAAGGTATGGTACTGTTACAAACTATATTGCTGGGCCATGTTGCCTGGAACAAGGTATGGTACTGTTACAAACTATATTGCCGGGCCATGTTGCCTAGAACAAGGGATGGTACTGTTACAATGGCAAGGTTTTATCATTACAAGGGTTTTGATTACGCATTCAATAAAACAACACGACAACAAATCGACCCTATTACGGTGTCTATTCTCTTCTTAATAAGCCTGTCTTGGCTTGCATAGCATTAAGCTGATAGTCTTTGAACGGCTAAACAGTTTTTTCTAAAACCCTCGATAAAATTCTCCTTTCAAACAATAATTAAATCCAAGCTATCTAACCGTTTATCGAGTTACGATGCTACAGCCAATTCAGACAAACATCAGATACACGTGTTTGCGAGAAAGATAAAAAAGCAGTTCAAGAGGCGTAAGACAAGGAGACGTTATCTCTCCGAACTGTTTACAACCGCTTTGGAAGATGCCTTCAAAGCTCTTGGAATGGAAAGGCTAGTCCTTTAGAGCATCAAAAATTAACGGCGAATACATGACTCACCTTCGGTTTGCCGACGATATTGTGGTCATGGCAAAGTCGATGGAGGAACTCAGCACGATGCTCGAAGGCCTCAATCAATTCTCCCAACGGGTAGGCCTGCTGCATGATGAACATGGACAAGACGAAGGTTACGTCGAATGTCCATGTAGAGCCTACCCCCCTTATGGTTGAGAACTCGGCTCTCGATGTTATCGACACGTATGGACAAACAAGTCACACTTTGAGAAATAGGTCAGTCGACAAATCCAACTCGGATGGGCAGCGTTTGGGAAACTACACGTATTTTCACCCAACATTCCTGATAGACAAGTCTACAATCAGTGTGCGTTACCAGTGATGACTTATGGAACCGAAACGTGGACATTCACAATTGGCCTCATGAATAAGCTCAGAGTCGCTCAGCGAGCTATGGAGAGGGCTATGCTCGGGGTTTCTTTACGGGATCGAATCAGAAATGAGGAGATACGTAGAAGAAATCGGGTAACAGATGGCCGATGGGGCCGAAAAGTTCTCGAGTGGAGGCCACGGACCGGCAAGCGCAGCGTAGGACGTCCACGAACAAGATGGGCTGACGACCTGGTGAAGACCGCAGGTCGACGTAGGATTCAGATTGCTTCCAGCCGCAATAACTGGAAATCCATGAGGGATGCCTATGTCCAGCAGTGGACGTCCTACGGCTGAAATGATGAATCAAAATGTTATAAGTGCTTTTTACATGAAAAAGTAAACCGACGAATATTAACTAAACATTTGCAAAAATAATAATATTGTACTTTTGAGTCGGCTTAGAGATTTCTACTCTTGGTATTATGTTTTATACCAAATCAGTCAAAATTACTTTGGTATACTTACATTAGTTTAAGAACGCAGTTATAAAGGTAAGGTTTATATTTTAATGCTTCTCAGTTTTTGCAGCGGTTAAATTTTTTTGTTAAAAAGTTTTTATTTTATATTTTTGTAGCTCTAATCTACTAATTACAAAAAGCCTAATTTTGTAATACTATTATAATATATACATACCTTACTTTAGCTATTAACTGTTATATTCAATAAAAAAGAATTATTAAAATCGGATTGGAGATGAACAATCAATCTTCCCCTGTTTTCCTACCCTGTACTACTCTTATCATTAAGGCAAAATTTTATATATAATTTATCAAATATGAAATTTTGTATGCAAGCGAAGTGGCGGGGTTAAAATCTAATTAATTATAATATAAAAAAATAATTATAATAGGTATAAGTACTTACATAAATAATAATAGTTAAAACAATACATAGTGCATACTTGTATAGTGAAATTGGTATCATCATTCCAGCCATTAAACGTCCACTACTGAACACAGGCCTCTCTCATGGATCTCCACAAGGGGTAGTTGCCATACTCACCAAGCTTAGCAGGCGGGTTGGCAAGCGCAGTACGGGATGTTGATATACGGAAAGACGCTGCTGCTCATCTTTCGGAGGTATCCCATAGCAGGCTCTTACTGCATCCACGGGCATGAGAGGAGGGGTAACATTCTAATGCCGGCACCCCACTGCAAATTGGTATATACACCTGGTATTGCAGGCTTGTTAAATTGTGTTTTGTAAATTGTGACGCTAGAAACTAGATGCGTTGGTCGCAAGTCGCGCTAGGGGTAATACAGAGGCGGCTTTAGGTACCTATAGTGCAGGGTGTGCGGTGCACACGGGCGCCGGGTCTAAGGGGGCGCCGAGCGCCCATGCCAGCAAAGCAAGGCGCGCCACCACAAGCTGCGTCTACCTACCTCTACACAATTACTTTTGTTTCAACGTGAAATCAGCCTTAAAACAGATAATTTAAGATTATATTGGCGTAGTGTCGCATCACTACCAAAGGCGGGTGCCGGCACCTGTTTTGATTCGTTTGAAAACACACCGAACATCTTTGCTAACTCGGCTGTATTAGAATGACATAAAGTTCAAATTCAAATTGCAAGGGACGTTGCGGTGCGGCGGTTATTTTCAAAGACTTTGAGTACGCGTGACGCAATTTTTGTTTTACCTCTACTCCGTAGTTTTGCGAAATAAGCCTTGATGCAATGAAATAAGTATCATTTCATCATCATCATCAACGAACAACGAGTGATAGTGATATCAAAGTTAAACACCTAGGTATACCTATCTAGTCCAGTCATTTCGTCCGAAAATAAGGCAAATAAAAGAAAATGAATTTGCGGATCTAATTTTTTGATATGTTGTAAGGGATACCTAGAAAAGCTTAACTTGAGTTTTTCGACCAAGCTTTCCGATGAGCTTTCGCCGCCATCTTGAAAAACGGTTAAAATTTGTTTCTCGGCAATAACTCGGCTATCCGATGAGATACGAAATTTTTGTAAGACACTTTTTGTAGCTTTCTTTGTGCTCTACAATAATGCCCGAACTATTTTTAGCGTATAATGCATCGTTATCGAGATATCGATCGATAAAGTCAAAAATTTAGGACATAATTTTTGTTTTTTGCTTTTTTTTCGTTTGGGTCATAATAAATAGAAAAAATTGCAGAATTCAAACTTTTAGAGCATATTCAGACCTACAATTTCCTTGTTGGACTTTTTTATGTTGGACAAAAATTACGATCTCCAGCGCGCCGCAAAGTCGGTGAATCCACGCTTTTCTAGGTATCCTCTACAACATATCAAAAAATTAGATCCGCAAATTCATTTTCTTTTTTGAATGTACATAATGACTGGACTAATCTAGGACTTTCATTTGTTTATCCTAGTGCATTGCGGAACAAACTACGCAACGGTAAGTTAAAGTGCTTTAATATGTACCTACTAGTATACTTAGGTATTTATTTAGTTCTTACTTTTATGTACCTAACCTTTGAACAACGAATTACTTTTTAGGGTTCCGTATCCAAAGGGTAAAAACGGGACCCTATTACTGAGACTTCGCTGTCTGTCTGTCTGTCCGTCTATCCGTCCGTTCGTGACATACGGACGCGGACGTCGTCACCAGGATGTAGGTATCTCATGAACCGTGATAGCTAGACAGTTGAAATTTTCACAAATGATGTATTTCTGTTGCCGCTATAACAACAAATACTAAAAACGAATATTGGGGTTAAGCAAATTGGATGAGTGACCAATTTTTTTCAGGTTTGATTTTCTTTTACCTATATGTACGGAACCCTCAGTGTTGCGAGTCCAACTCGCACTTGACCGGTTTCTCATTTGATTTTTTGTTAGATTGCGTAATGGTACCGCGACGTTGATTGATATGTGTCATATAATAAATAACAGTTCAAGTTGCAACTATTTCTCTTGGCGTATATTAATTTACATCGATAAATACTTTTAGGTGCCCATATTTAGTTTATTATTTATTTTAGATGTCTGATGGCGATGGAAAAAAGAAACATTCTGGAGCACAGAGCCGAAAAAGAAAGCTGGAGAAGGAACAATCTCTGAAAAAGAATACAAGTGCTATTGAAATCTTTATTGTTCGACCCTGTCCATCTTCGGACGAACACCTGGAGACAGAGACATTAAACATTTTTAAAAGAACTACAAAGTTGTGATTTTTTATTGTTGTAACCCCTTCCTTCCTAAAAAGCTTCTTGACATCATTTAAAATTGCACCCGAATTTTCGTATGAAAATATAACTGTAAGTATTCCATTTTGACCCCGCTCCTACTAGGGGGCGCCAGGGTACTGGCGGCACACTGGCGCCACAAGGGCTAGAGCCGCCTCTGGGGTAATAGCAATAAAAAATTAAGCGACACCAAACAAACACTGCCTGGCTTAAAATAACAAGCCCTGTTGTGTTGGCCTGAAAGAATTACTCGGCTCAATAACTGGTAGACCACGTGTCACTATTCACGACATAATTCAATGGTTGAGATTCATATACAGAAAACAGTCTACAGTCAACTACAATAACAATTCAGGTCAACCATATCATCAAAGATCTTCTGACAAACACAAACCTCAAATAAAAAGTAAAATACCTTCTTAGAACATTTAAATTGTAAGATTTTATTAAAATATTCTCAGATATGTAAAATCCATGTATTTGAAGTCATGCTGATATATGCAATGCGTCAAACATTTGCTAACACATGCATGATGTATGTACCTTACATTATGGCCAACATAATAATACTAGCAAAACCATCCTGGCTTCACATATATTTGAAACTGTTAACATCCCTGACATTACTTACATAATAACCTACACAGTATACAAGAATTTATGGATATAATTAGTCGGATCATGCATTAGAAAATTTTAGTAAAGCAAACCAACTTGATAATTTATCTTGAATATCCAAATCATTTTTCATTATTTCACCCACTAATATATAATTATATATATATATATATATATCCACTACTGAACATAGGCCTCCCTCATGGATCTCTATGAGGCGTAGTTGCCATACTCACCATGCTTGGGCAGGCGGACATAGATGTATCAAGATGTATACAAAGCAGTATAAATAAATTGAAAAGTATTCCGGTATGTTTGGTCTTGATATTTTATCTTGTCATTTCATCCATAATATGTTCACTACTGAACACAGGCCTCCACATGGATCTCCATGAGGGGTAGTAGTCATACTCGCCACGCTTGGCAGGCGGGTTGGCGAGCGCAGTACGAGATGTTGATACACGGAATGACGCTGCTGACCATCTTCCGGAGGTATCCCTTAACAGGCTCTTACTGCATCCACGGGCATTCTACTGCCGGCACCCCACGGCAAAATATCCATAGTAAAGTATCAAAAATAAAAAGTTATATCCATAGTATATAGTAGTACAAAATATCAATAGTAATGTAACAAAAATATAAAGGAACCAAAATTTTTACATTATTTTTAGGATAATGTTAAGTGTTACAGAAAAAGAGACATTTCCATATTAAATCTAAATAGTGGTCCATATATAAATTTTTCAGCACTGATTATTATGTACATAATACATTAAATATATTCTGCATGGTTCTCTTCCCCTGATACATAACATTATTTGGCCTCAAATTACCATGTATGTTTTTTGATACTTAATTTTATTCTAAGCCTATGACAGAGAGGACCATCACAAAATCTTCATCTTAAAATACCATAATATCTGTCTGCAAGAATAAATGCACTATTTGTGTTCCCTCTACCACAATAATTAATTATGCATAGTTCTACAAAAAAATCTTGTACAAAAATAATATATTATGTAACGGAGTAAATACAGTTACCCCTTTCTAATGCTAGTAATGAATAGGTATTGTAAGGCATATGATAAGTTTTGCAGACTATTTATTTTATGTTGTATGTGTTTATCTACAATCACAATGCAGGCTATAAGTGAATTTTCCTTTTTGCATGTCATTTAAAATTTTCGTCGTCTTTAAAAACAATTTATAGGTTTTCACAGATACAAATCAAAGTGTGCTGGAGATTGCTTTGGATGATTTTAAGTTACTCCTGTATGGGAGCTTGCTCAAAGATCCCCAAAGTTCTATACCACAGGTCCACATTTGTTTATACAAAATAAATATAATTATTTGTTGCTGCAGCAATTAGCAATTAGTTGCAGACTCAAAATCAGTTGTCCCAGAAAGATCTTCTGTATATACTGCCCTCTTTGGGCTTACTAAGAGCAAATACAACAGGTGTGTATTGAGAAATTCAAAATAAAATTTAAGATACCATTCTGGGGCTTAGGATGGCAGTAAAATACAAAGCCCATTAGGCTTTGTTACGGTACATCTTGAAACTATTATTTGTATTTTGCTAGGCATCTTGCGTGTTTATGCTGAGTTTGTCGACTGTTGGCCCTCTTTTTACCATTTTCACATTAGATACAATCAAGATTATTGCGACCCTCCTGTGAAAGCCTAAGTGATCAAGATTTCTATGATTTGTTTTGCACAACTGCCATGCATTGTGTTCAGCAAATCTATCTATTTGTTAATGAGGTATATTTTCATCAGACCGGTCTACTACTCCCATATGTTTGTTAAAGACTGCAACCATATGGTGTTCCTCTTTGAGGGCGTTTCTCTTTTCACTTCGTGAAAACCGTTTTGCAGGATCTATAGGATTTATTCCGACACCATTTGAAGCAATACTAAATATAATATCGTCATGCCATTGCAATAATGAATCGGATAACCAATACTTCTGCGTGTTGAAGCAAGTTGTTAACCGTCACATAATCCTTTTCTCCTGAATCTTTGTCGGTTGGGCAGTCAAGATCAACAGCAGGTGGCAGAATACATATAATTGTGACATATAATTTGAAGAGCTCTGTGGCGCAGCGGGCAATGGTCCGCCTGCGACGCAAGGAATTGCGGGTTCGATTCCCACCTCGGGACAAATGTCTGTACGATCTGCAGATATTTGTTCAGGGCGTTCTGGGTGTTTTTCTATATATAATAAAAAAATATCTATCTATGTAGTATAATGTATTAAGAATATCAGTCATCTAGTACCCATAACACAAGCTCTGCTTAGCTTGGGGCTAGATGATGCTGTGTGATTTGTCCAGCATTATTTATATTATTTATAATGATTTCCCTATAATCCTCTCATCAGGTATATCTTCCAACGCATCTAAATTTGCATGCGCAACTATAACAATAATAATATTTCTGTGGTGTATTGCATATCTATAGGTAGTTGGGCATAAAACAGTGATAAAATTAATGTGTAAATATGAGGGTACCTGGAGAAGATGCTTCCACAAGTTCTACAACTACCTTGAAAAGTGCAGTCTTGAATAGCCAAGGAAGTTCATAACATTGTGATGAGTTAGATAAATACTCAGGTGCGCATGGGTCGAATTGACAGCAGATTGAGAAGCATGGAGAGATGGGGAGGCCTTTGCCCAGCAGTGGGACACTTACGGCTAATTGGAATTCAAATCAGAAACAATTACTTGTAATTTGAGGGTAGATGTAATTTTTTTTTTATTTCTACCAACCTATATGTAGGACAGTAGGTTTATCTAGGTTAAGACAGATCATGTATAGTAAGTTTAATATAAGAGTTTTATGTTTAGGTATTATCCACTGAAATGCTTGTTGATTTTTTCTGTACATGGCAGAACAATAAACTTATTTCTTAAGGGATTGTCTGACTGTGTGAAATACTCAGTTAATTTGTTCTATCATATGGTTTGTGAGCATTTTCTCTTCCAGAACTGAGCTCATTTATATAGTGCACTCATAGAGATGATGTTGACAATTTTGAAATATTACTACTCCTTCGGTGACAAAAAACAAACTACAGATAAGGTAGTTCGGATATCTGCCAGATGCCCTACAGCTCTAAAGAGCTCTTTCAGACTTTTGGTGTCATAATATTATTAGAGTTACAATGAATATGCATTTTTACATACAGATGGAAACAAATGTACAAATAATAAATGTTTACTAAAACTTTATAGATATCCATAAAGTTAACAACAACTGCCTAAGAAATCTGTTTTAGTATGAATCACTTGCTTCTTGTCATTCATGCAAGTGGGAACCAACTGAAAGAAACTACGCAATGGTACTGCAATGAAACAGGATCAGAAAGATCGTAATTAGAATGTTAAGTCTCAATAACACTAAACTCTCTGCTAAATTAATGCACTGGCTTCAGTTACGAAATATAATCTCAATTTGGGACCCAGACCCATCAATAGCAACTTATTTTTTTTCACCCGCACAAAAGAAAACTAAAAAAATAATAACTCGCATGAAGCGACCAACGCATAGATGGGAATTTTCGTGCAAATCGAGTAGTACTTGTAAAATATCTAGGTTTTACTCACCGTAACGGCTTCCCACTGGCTAAATACTAACCATGTAACAACATAAAATCACAAAATACTCACATTCGATTCGACCCACGCCAGATGCACATCGCCGACAAGACCAGACCCACGCCAAAAATAATGAGTTGCCAGCAACAAAAGATTTTATTATAAATTTAGATTATGTAGCCAATTTTAATTAGCGTTCTCCCCTTTTTCCTTCTCTAAATTATATAAAAAGATAATAATACAGGGAATTACATCCTTTGCTTCATTTCATTGATTAAAAAAACCGCGGTGCCCAAACTTTTTAGATAGTGTAGTAACGACATTATATTTGTCCTGCTGCGAGCCAGATGGAACTCACGCAATTCTCATAATATTGTTAGAATAGAATAGAAAAAGTTTTATTGTTATTAAGCCATACAGCTCCACCATCACTTAAATTCTTCCAATTTTACATTATTTTAAGCTAGGCCAACTCCGCATGCGAGTATTCAAGTGAGTGGTCTCAACCAATCATGTTGAATAACGAGCGGGAGGACAATTATAAAAAAATGATACAATTCGGAAATCGGGATGCAAGTGGGTGATTCGTAAATAAACCTGTTGGAACATCTGAGCCTCGTTGAATGGGCATCTAGACTTTAGATTATCTACTTGTTGTAGGTAGTTTAAAGTTATTTACTAAAATTATATATTAAACTCAGATTCTTATAGATTCGACGATTTAGTCAACACTCAATTTATTTTCCAACCGAGTCCATTCACCTACTACTTACATTCATAATAAGTTGATTTTTTAGCTAGGTAAGTACTAAAACAATTAATATTTTATGTAACCAAACAACTAATTAAAAAACACGGTGATTTACGCTAGCTAACGATTTAAAAATAAAGACCTTCATTTAATTTAGTTTCCACTCGACTCCATCAAATTTAGAATATTTTTAGAAATGGCAATCCTGCAATGTAAACGTTCCAAAGTACGCAGTCTTCATCGCGCTGAGAACAACAACGCTAACCCAGTTGTGAATGCAGGAACGTTAGAAATCTCAATGACGTCACGTCTTTCTTTACTGCCTGCCTTTGTCCTTGTAAATACATTCAGTGATTTTGTAATTATTGTAGTGTGATCGTTGTTTTACGTTTTCCAGTAGCGCAGGTAATTAAATATGTCTCTCACGAAGCCATCATACCAGATAAATATCATAATTAATACATAAATTATTGCATAAATATTTTTAAAACGCCTACATTTATGTAATGTTCCTGTAACATTTGCTCAAAATATTAAATTAGGGTATTTTTGGTACGTTTCACGCCCTAAAATGATGATCCTTTTATGTTGCTCCCGTATTCTCTGACCTTCGTGCTAAGGGAAGGTCATAGCGATATGTTTATATAATTTAGTCGTTGTCATTATGTTCCGATCTTTGATGGTCATTCGCTGCAGGAGTGATCGTGGTTGGTGGCGTATAATCTGTGGCGTAGGCTGGCGTCATTGTCCTACCCTACGTGGTAGGACATCCATCGTCGTTGTTTACGCTGATGTTCAAAACATGCGATGGTATCTAGGTGATTTAGTTTGTTATCATCAGTGTATCACCCACCAGTATCACGCAGTCGACCAACGCTCGCTCTCGTTCGCGCGCTATTTTTAGAGCCGTGGAAACACTAAGTGGACTTTAGTTTTAGTTTTGTTGTGGGCGCTTGTTGCTTTAACACCAATGCCCAATATCCTAAACGCTAAATCAATATTATAAATGTTCTGTTGAAAAAAGTAACATTATAATTACGTCAAAAAAATACTGCAGTTAGACCCTAAGGTGAGTCTATATTTCGTAGAATAATAAATACCTTAATAAAAATCCTCACGATTTGGTACCTACTAACCAGGTTTAATATCCATAATCAATGGGTGCCATCTTAATAACGTAATTCATTACGTTATTATTCTAAGCATTGTATTCATCCTAAAATACCTACCTATGTAAAAAATAATTATGTCGTTCCTAAGCTTCGTAAAATGTTCATAAGTTTTAAGATAAGTTAAGAAACGTTTATTTTTTCATATTAGTAGTGCAATCAAATAAAAAAAACAATAATTATGTTTTAAAACTAGTGACAAAAATAGTCACTACTCATCAGCATGTGCTGTGGCAGAACGAGTCGTAGGTACCAGGCGCTTGTCTTCCGTAGTAACCTTGATGTGCGTTTGCTGCTACCGCATTGCACGGTACTACGGAAGACAAGCGCTGTGGTACGACTCGTTCTGCCACAGCACATGCTGAGTAGTGACCATTTTTGTCACTAGTTTTAAAACCGAATTGATGATTTTTTTTTATTTGATTGTTAAAATGTGACAAAATAAACGTTTCTTTATCTTCTTTATCTTTATTTAAACGCGAGACAGCTACATCTACATCGCATGGTCTGAAAGATATCAACAGTTGTAGGTCGTCGGCATATCGATGATAGTTGCAATATTCTATGTCTCTAATAATATCTGCACAGTAAAGTGTAAAAAGTATGGGACTTCAAATGAACCTTGAGGTATGCCACGCTTCACAGCTAAAGTCTGAGACAACATGAGCACCGTCCTCTTGACTAACTCAACGAACTGTGAGCGGTTACTGTGATAACTACTAAACCATTTGTTTTCTATACATTTTGTAAAAGAAAATGAAAAGGACAGAAGGAGGAAAGGTTTTTTGAATGCGCACGGGACAAATTAAACAAAATACATTATTACTATAATATTGGATTATCGGGTATTTATCGCGTAATTACCTTTATTTTAATCCCGACGTTTCGACCGGATTGCACCTGGTCGTGGTCGCGGGGAGACTGATAATAAAGGTAATTACGCGATAAATACCCGATAATCCAATATAGTAATAATGTGTTGTAGTAATCGCGAAAGTTAAAAAAAGACTAAAACAAAAGACAAAAATACTATTTTGGTGGGCACATTTTCGTAAAATCAATGTGACCAACTAAACATGTCATATATTTGAAATTGCCGCTAGCCGCCGCGACACAGATTCAACTAAGAAAATAAAACTTTCATCAACATTGTAGGTAGAATGTACCTGCCTAGTGCCTACCTCTGTGCCTACATACTAACTTTTCTAGATGTTGTGTTAATTCTCCTATTTATGTAGTCCGTACCACAGGAAAAATAAAAAAAAGATTTAGATTTTCATACCCCTGTCATCATGCTTATTGAGTATCGGTAGAAATCTGCCTAATCTGTATAGACAGACTGTTTTTATTCTTATCCAAGTAATTCTCAACCCGCCTGCCAAGCGTGGTGAGTACGGCAGAAACCCCTTATGGTCATTACTTGCAGATCCATGAGGGAGGCCTATGTCAAACAGTGGACGACTTACGGCTTCGACGAAGTAATTTTAACTCGACACTGCGCACTGTGTCACTGATTAGAACCTAATTAGTTAATAATGATTATCATTGTCAAAAACAATTTATTCTATAATTGAAATATAATGCTCTTAACCGTTATTCATTCTTTTTAACCGACGAAAAAAACGGAGGTTTCTTAATTCGATCGTTTAAATAGGTATTTTGTTTTCAAATGCGACGCAAGTTTTGTGTAACTTTTGATCATCATTTGTTTATAGACTTGCTCTTAACCGTTATTCATTCTTTTTAACCGACGGAAAAAACGGAGGTTTCTTAATTCGATCGTTTCAATAGGTATTTTGTTTTCAAATGCGACGCAAGTTTTGTGTAACTTTTGATCATCATTTTTGTATATACAACTGCATGTCTATATAGACATACCTGTCTCCATTATTATGCATAATACCAGATAATATCTACCTACGATTAACTTCTTGTTTAATTAAATTTTATTGGACTCTTACACGAGTATTCTCATTTAGTGGAAAATACCAACGCGAAAAATATCTAGGTACTTAGACTCCTTTATACTTTAGACTCCCTAAAAACTACCTACGATCCCTGTCAGAAGCTGTATGCGGTAAATTAAATGAATAGAAAAAGTTTTATTGTTATCTATCACAGTCACTTACATTGTACAATACAGTTATACAATTACAAGATAGAGAGGTGAAAACAATAAGGCTAATGCTGAGGGGTGGCCTCGGCATTTGCTACATCAGCACAAGGGCTGCTGGAGCGCTGGTTTTCAGTAACGCCCGACTGTGTGGCGCAGGCGACACTGCGACACACGTTTATATAAATTTACTTTTAATACAACATTATTTATACAGATACAGATAGTTTTACTTATTAAGTAACAAAGGAAGCAAGGACAAAAGACAACTAGGCAAACCTATATTAAAAATCTAGGTTAACAAAAATGTATAGTAAAAAAGTAAACAATAAAAATAGCTAACAATATAAAACCATGCCAGCAATAAGTTCGCATGCCCTATAACATGGGAATGCATAACCATAAATATTTAAAATGAACAAAGAACGACATCATATCAAGAGTTTTTTTGTAAATTATGCAGGTATTTTTTAGATTTAATTTAAAGGAGTAAATTGAGAAAGAATCTCCAACAGGAGGAGGAATATTGTTCCAGCATTTCGTGGCAGCATAACGAAAGCTGCCACGAAATGCGGTCGTTCGATGTTGCGTTCCAATTAAAATAAAGGCAAAGCGGACATTACGTGCAGAAAAAAAAGTTTTTCGTATAAATAAAGTGGTACCAGACCTCTTATAACTCCAAACAGCAGAGTGGCAAAATGCAGGGTAAAATGACGCACATGGATGCAAATGGTCAATCTCTAGCAGTGCATGGACTGCCGATAGGTGTCATGATAAAACGGGTACCTACATGCATGACCATCAGTTTGGTCTCTACAGGGAACACAGCTATCAGAAACTAAAGACTCCTCGTCTTAGTTTATCGTTCATATCATGCGGAGTCTTATGTCGAGGTCCAGTTAAAGCCATAACATCTGTTTTCTGATCTGACTACTGTTGACATTTATAATTAGCAGAGAAGTTTGGAAGGTAAAATGCCTAGAAACTACTATGAAAAATGATTTCGTAATAACACGTACGTATCTATTGGGTACTTATGCCCTAATAGTTTTGACCTAGATTTCAAGTTAGATATGCAAAGCTTAGGCAGGTACCTACGTACAATTAACCTAGGACTTGTCTTAGTAGGTACTTTAAATAAATATTCGTGACGTGTAATACTCACAAGTTAAGTAGGTACAACCTACAATGTTAACCGAAGGTCACACACACTCAAGATTCTATATTTGTCTGAAATAATCAAACAAAGAGGCCCGCCAATATTTCATTCCCATTTTACTTTCAAATTAAAGTGGTAGTTTCTCATTTAAAAATGCGGGGACTCGCATGTGTAACAGTATTTTTTATACCTTTGCGACCAGAACACTTTAGAAACATATTGGATTATCGAGTATTTAATACGACATACATTTTTTTTGGACGACGACGATGACTGACACGACTTTTCGTTGGGATTGCCAGAGATTCAAATCTTTTGGGATTGCACCTAACGTGGTCGCGGGAAGGCTGACCACGATAGGTAATTACGCGACTAATACCCGATCGATAATCCATTATTATTTTGTATAATTAAACGTAATATGTAAATACCGACACGATTTGAATTTGCATTCAAACCTTCATCAGCTTGAGATGAACCTTCGATGGGCCCGCTAAATGCATCGGGTACCTAATCAAATAGAATTATGTAAATCTAAAACGGCATATTTTAGGAGCTTTTATATAACATACAATGTTTATAATTGTCCGGGTCAAATCTTGCAAGCTGCATCAGAACCACTTCATGACATCCGACTAAGCTGAAACTTTGCATAGTGTCGTAGGATGATTTGATAATTCGAATTATCGTGAAAATTCTAGAGATTTTGCGAAAACACGGATAATTAGACAATTGTGATTACGTAACCATCGGAAAGCACTGCATGTGACAGAAACGAGATGGACAGTAGGTTATTAGGTTTAAATGTATTCACAATTGTCTAATTATCCGTGTTTTCGCAAAATCTCTAGAATTTTCGCGATAATTCGAATTATCAAATCATCCTACGACACATTCACTTATGTGGACAATACTTACAATTTGCTTTCAATACTCAAAACATTCAAAAAGGCCGCCGCGAAAAGATGGTGAATAATGTATTCTTTGTTAAACCCCTATTGCGTATCAATAGAAGGGCTTTTTACAAGCTTTTATTTAGTTTCACCTGTCCCGATGTCTGTCTGTAATCAAATCTTGTAAGTTAAATTTGATCCACTTCCCGGTTACCGATTGAGCTGAAATTTTGCATGCATGTGTAAATCGGATGACAATGCAAAAATTATGACATGCAGCTGATCTGATGATGGAACCGCAAGGTGGCCATAGGAACTCTGTAATTAAACGACATAAACCTATCGAGTTTGGGCTCGTTTAATTCGTTTTGACGTGTTGGTACCTACACTTTAAAAATAACTAAAAAGTCCAAAATTGCCTAATTACTGGGTGTCTATGGCCACCTTCCAGCTCCATCATCAGACCCTGGTACTAACCAGGGTCTGATGATTTAGCTGGAAGCTTGTTTTAAAAAAGTTTTTTTTTAAACTCAACTTGTTACTTCAACTTTTTTTACAGATAATCTGCAAAAATGAGCAAGCTGTGCAGGCAAGTGTCGATAGAGTCCCCCGGGTCGATGCTGAAGGAATGCGTGTTTAGTTTCGACGTGCCCGTGCCGGATGTTCCGATGTACGGCGCGCGCATTCGCGTGGTCTACGCCGGAGCTTGCTACCGCGCGTCCCGTGGCCGCTCCGCTTCCGTCTGCAGCACCTCCTCCATCGGCAGCCTCTCCGGCGAGATGGAGAGTTTTGGCATGCACACAGCGGTTCCCTCCCATATAGGACTCCGAGACGGCGCGCTCTTCCCTGGCTACGAAGTTGCGGGTGTGGTCGACGCAATCGGCAAAGCGGCCGAACGCACTGATGGCATACACGAAGGTTCGCGCATCGTACTCTACCCGTACGAGGGTGTTCCACACGGATACGCTGATTATATAGTCGTTCCGGACTTCAAATGCCTCGTGCCGATCCCTGATGACCTCCCGTTGAGTATCGCCGCTATGCTGCCCACTGGAGCACTGCTAGCTATGAACACGGTGAATACAGCAAACGAATGCTTGAAGACTGTTCTCGAAGGCCCGAACAAGAAGGAGAAAGCCACGGTCCTGATCGTGGGCACGGGAGGCATGGCGCTGTGGGCTCTGAGGATCGCGGCAAATTGCTTTAACCGCGGGGAGCACACTGAGAGGATTGGTATCTGCGTCGCTACTTTCAAGGATGACGGGTTCCAGTTGGTGAAGAACTGTGAGGAATATTCGTAAGTATAACACATGCATTGGTACGGGGTTACCAGAAAAGGGGGCGAAGGTCATAATAACTCCGGTCTCTGTGACCCTAGGGTCACCAAAATGAATCAGTAAGGTACCCTTCTCTCATTAACTAACAAAAAAAGTTTCATGTAAATCGGTCAACGCGTTCGGTTATAATCGTGTCATGCACAGACAGACAGACAGACCGACTGCGCTATAATAGCGCATAATAGGGGCAAGCGTGCAAGCGTGGTAAGTATGGCTACTACCTCTCATGGAGATCCATGAGGGAGGCCTGTGTTCAGTAGTGGACGTTTTATGGCTGCAATGATGATGATATTTATCTATTGTGATATTTTATGATCTCGAGAATTGGGCCTCTGACCTGGATTAGATTGGAACAGGATCGTGATAGCACAAACATAGGGATGCATAGGCTATGGGTATAGACCCAGAGGTATGGGTGAAATAGGGCTACGGTTCATGATATAAAAATTGTTTCATTTCAAAATAAAATTTGAAAGCACAAGAAATAAATGAATTGATATTGACGAGTAGGATTGTGGAGTACATTGCCCGTGTGGTTTCCAGCATCAGCGTGCTGCAATGGAGCGAGGACCTGTACGAGAAGCAGCTGATCGAGCGGACCACGGACGCGTGCGGTGGGCCGGTGGACGTGGTCCTCAACTTCGGGACCACGTCGCGCTCGCTGCATCGCTCGCTGCAGTGCCTTGCACCAGTACGTAACTCGGCGATGTTCGTTTTGTTCATTTCACTGTGTACGTGTAGCCGTGGGGTGGCAGTGGAATATTGCTCCTCCTCTCTTGCCCGTGGATGCAGTAAGAGTCTGCCAAGGAAGATGTGCAGCAGCGTTTTTACGTGTATCAGTATCCCGTACTCGCCAACCCGCCTGCCAAGCGTTCGGGTATGGCAACAACCCTTCATGATCAGTACTTGGATCTCCAAGTCCATGAGGGAGGCCTATATCCAGCAGTGGACGTCAAGCAGTGATGGTGTCAGGGAGATCCCAGTAATGATTATGATGACTGACGCTAGACGCTGCTGCCCGTCAGTCTCTTCTGTCTTCCCTTGGCTGATTCTTATCTTACTTACTGCATCCGAGCGAAAGAGAGAAGGGGCAAAATTCTACTGCGGCATAAAGGTGCTTGGCAAGCTGATTCCATCTTACTATGTCCCACGAACACAGCGTCCAGTACACCCTGAATAACAGTTCATCATCATCACCATTTCAACCGTGAAACGTCCACCACTGAACACAGTCCTCCCTCATAAATCTCCATGAGGGGTAGTTGCCATACTAACCACGCTTGGCAGGCGGGATGGCGAGCGCAGTACGGGATGTTGATACACGGAAAGACGCTTCCCGAGGTTTCCCTTTGCAGGCTCTTACTGCATCCACAGTCATGAGAGGAGGGTTAACATTCCACTGCCAGCACCCCACGGCTAGGAACGGCACAGAATAACAGTTGCAGACGCTGTATAAATCATGTACAACACAGACTTTGTAATCTACTTGATAATTAAATACCATTAGAAGGGACTAAGTATTATCTCTTCAGGGTGGAGTGGTGCTCGTAACAGAGGACGTGGGCGAGAAACTCCTGCCTAAGTTCGCAAAGAAAGCCGAGGAGATGAAAGTGCACATCACGATCGTGCCGAACGGGTCCATCGAACAGCTGAAGGAGTTAGTGGCGCTGGTCGCCAATGGAGAGGTATTTGTTCTTATTCCCTAATCATCTCAGCCGCAGGACGTGCACTGCCGGACATTGTGCGTAGTTTGCAGCTAATGCCGGACATCATCATCGTCATTTCAGCCACAGGACGTGCACTGCCGGACATTGTGAGTTGTCTGCAGCTACTGCCGGAGATCATCATCATCATTTCAGCCGCAGGGCGTGCACTGCCGGACATTGTAAGTTGTCTGCTGCTACTGCCGGACATCATCATCATTTCAGCCGCAGGACGTGCACTGCCGGACATTGTGCGTTGTCTGCAGCTACTGCCGGAGATCATCATCATCTCAGCCGCAGGACGTGCACTGCCGGACATTGTGCGTTGTCTGCTGCTACTGCCGGAGATCATCATCATCATCTCAGCCGCAGGACGTGCACTGCCGGACATTGTGAGTTGTCGGCTGCTACTGCCGGAGATCATCATCATCATCTCAGCCGCAGGACGTGCACTGCCGGACATTGTGCGTTGTCGGCTGCTACTGCCGGAGATCATCATCATCATCTCAGCCGCAGGACGTGCACTGCCGGACATTGTGAGTTGTCTGCTGCTACTGCCGGAGATCATCATCATCATCTCAGCCGCAGGACGTGCACTGCCGGACATTGTGCGTTGTCGGCTGCTACTGCCGGAGATCATCATCATCATCTCAGCCGCAGGACGTGCACTGCCGGACATTGTGAGTTGTCTGCTGCTACTGCCGGAGATCATCATCATCATCTCAGCCGCAGGACGTGCACTGCCGGACATTGTGAGTTGTCTGCTGCTACTGCCGGAGATCATCATCATCATCTCAGCCGCAGGACGTGCACTGCCGGACATTGTGCGTTGTCTGCAGCTACTGCCGGACATCATCATCATCATCTCAGCCGCAGGACGTGCACTGCCGGGCATTGTGCGTTGTCTGCTGCTACTGCCGGAGATCATCATCATCATCTCAGCCGCAGGACGTGCACTGCCGGGCATTGTGCGTTGTCTGCTGCTACTGCCGGAGATCATCATCATCATCTCAGCCGCAGGACGTGCACTGCCGGACATTGTGCGTTGTCTGCAGCTACTGCCGGAGATCATCATCATCATCTCAGCCGCAGGACGTGCACTGCCGGGCATTGTGCGTTGTCTGCTGCTACTGCCGGAGATCATCATCATCATCTCAGCCGCAGGACGTGCACTGCCGGGCATTGTGCGTTGTCTGCAGCTACTGCCGGAGATCATCATCATCATCTCAGCCGCAGGACGTGCACTGCCGGGCATTGTGCGTTGTCTGCTGCTACTGCCGGAGATCATCATCATCATCTCAGCCGCAGGACGTGCACTGCCGGGCATTGTGCGTTGTCTGCAGCTACTGCCGGAGATCATCATCATCATCTCAGCCGCAGGACGTGCACTGCCGGGCATTGTGCGTTGTCTGCTGCTACTGCCGGAGATCATCATCATCATCTCAGCCGCAGGACGTGCACTGCCGGGCATTGTGCGTTGTCTGCTGCTACTGCCGGACATCATCATCATCATCTCAGCCGCAGGACGTGCACTGCCGGACATTGTGAGTTGTCTGCTGCTACTGCCGGACATCATCATCATCATTTCAGCCGCAGGACGGCCACTGCTGAACATAGGACGCCCTCATGGATCCTCAGGAACTGATTATGATAGGTTATTGCCATAATCAGCACGCTTGGCAGGCGGGTTGGCGAGCGCAGTGCAGGATGTTGATACGCGGAAAGATGCTGCTGCCACTCTTCCGGATATATACCGTAGCAGATTCTTACTGCATCCACGGGCAAGAGAGAAGTGGCAACATTCTACTGATATTGTGCGTGCATCGGCACTATTGTTAACATTAAGTAAACAATGTCACAGTTTTTGGTGTCAGGGATCATTTAATGAATTAAATCTTTGACTGCGACTACACTCGCTTGGGACGCAAGACACACACACACGACCAAAGACAACACATTTTCTAGTCCGAATTTAACAGTATTCTATACAGTCCACTCTCTTCCATTTCCATTTGAGACTCACTTCAGAATAGCCGACAGCAAAAGCCCGGACAGTATGTATTGCCTAGCTACTTGTTTTCTAGTAAACCTAATGGTATTTATTACATTGTTTACTGAACAAATTCTGTACAAGGCCATGTTTTCAATTAGTCCTGATTGAAGAAACTAATTTATAGACTGTTCTAGACTTTGTACACCGTTTCCATTGAAACTTGTGATAAAATACTTCAGTAATTGTTTTCACTGAGGCTTGTTTTTGTAGTACCTACCTATTAGGATAGGCGTCTTTCCCATAGGTACCTACTACCACAACAAGATAAGAATTATGAAAACGGTAGTAATTAGGTATCTATTTTCTAGTCCATATTTTTTTACATTAAAATAATTGAACTTAAATGTATCGCCGTTATATTTTCACTAGATGTCCCGGCGAACTTCGTGTCGCTCCTACTACAACCACTAGTTACAACTACTCTACAGCTACTAATTTACGCAACGAAAAGTAGTCTATGTCCCCGTCTCCATGGTCTACTCTACTCCTTTAAAATTCATCCAAATCGGTTCAGCTGTTTTTACGTGAAAAGAGAACATACATACCTACATACATTTTTACTTTCACTTTTATATATGTAAAAAAATACGTGTCCCATATTTTTTTAACTTCATTTTTTTGACTAAAAATGCAATACTGGGTATATAGCCCATCAGTGTGTCCAGTGGTTGTCTTGTCGATACCTAGATCTAGTCAAGTTTAAAAATTTTGAAGGAAATGTAAAATTTTCGATTCCGGTGGGGTGAGAACCCGGTGCTCAATCGATACGATAATATCAAGAATTTCCACTCTGCCCCTCAAAGGATTCTGTAGCTTGGTTGGTTGGAAAAATTGCCTAAAATACAAATCTAAGTTTTTTTACGACTAAATGACGAGACAAGGCGAAGGCCCACCTGATGTTAAGCGATAACCTCCACCTATTAAACTGCGGTTATCTCGTTCACTAAGCACGTGACCAACGCTGCACTGCAGTGCGCCCGTCACCCTAAGACATAGAGTTGTAAGGTCTCGTGTGCCCGTAATTTAAGGGGCGAAGCCCCCTAATATGCATAGCGCTGTCTGTCTGTGTATGAGACGATTGCAACCGAACGCGTTGACCGATTTACATGAAACCTTTTTTGTTAGCACCGTCTTAAGGTCACAGGGACCGGAGTTATTCTGACCAAAAAAATAAAGGTCTTCAAATGGCCGAAAACGTCCAAAAACCCAAAAATGCCATTTTTGACCTTTAATGACCTTATGAGGCCTTCGCCCCCTTTTCTGGTAGGTACATCGTACCAATGCTTGTTTCGAGTTTTAAGCAGTGTTGTTTGGTGCAGATCGCGCCTCCCCCACACTCGGTGTTCCCGGCCGAGGAGGCGCAGGAAGTGGTCCGGAAGCTGTGCAACTCCGAGATCACGGGCCGGGCGATCCTCAAGTTCCACAACATCGACTAAATAGGTTGTGTATGTGAGTCGTATACGATCAACAATACTCTTTGGTCGATAGCTCTGACGTCATTCTTTGTTTGTGTTCGTAATTTGATTTAATCAATATTAACGCTTGAGCGTCTGTAATACCTTAGTAGTCAGCCAAATTCGATGTGAAATGTTTCTAAACAAACTGTCAATACTTAAACTAAAAATAACTTTCTGTTGGTTTCTATGTAGGTATATTTCTCAATTATTGGGGCTTTGTGATCGGCCCCTTCAATATAAATTACCTACAATCAACTCGGTCGATAACCAAACCTGAAACAAATCAATTTTAAGTGTGATTGTTTACATTTATTCTACATCGTATTTAGCTGGAGTATAATAGGTAACCTAGGTACTCTGTTTGTTTCCTGGCTTCACGTAGTAGGGCGACTATGTAAATAACTAGCTCACGATGTCCACATCATTATTGATCGAAGTCAATTTGTGATTTGGGGCGTGGTAGAATTTTTCTGCTAATGACCATTTAAAACCCTACGAAATACGTAACGGTATTTGTAGCTGTCCATTATCTTATTTTAAGGGGCAATCGTGACGAACCTTAGATTTATCTTCCAAATACAGTACCTAGGTAACTATACAGAGTTCAGAAGGGATATCGTAAGATTTCTGTAGGAAAGCTGTATTTACGATTAGTAATCTTTGTAAACAGAGGTTTCTCCATTAAATTCTGATACCATTCGGATTGGAAATCTTCCAGGATTCCAATTATAATTCCAATGCACCATGCATTGTGGCACTATACAAATTCCCAATTATAATTTTATAGGTTATATTAGAATTTAGGTACTTAATTTTAAGCTTATTTTTGTCAATCTGCGACAGAGTATA
Source organism: Pasiphila rectangulata (assembly GCA_963082625.1). Classification (NCBI taxonomy): domain Eukaryota; kingdom Metazoa; phylum Arthropoda; class Insecta; order Lepidoptera; family Geometridae; genus Pasiphila; species Pasiphila rectangulata. Next base: position 19,454,035 of record OY720236.1, on the reverse strand, counting down.
TTTTTATTTTAGATATGTAGGTACTAATAAGTTGTTTATAACTAAGTTGGAAGAACGAAAATTCACCAAAGAATCACAAAATGTGGCCACAAAGTAGATTCGTACAAAATACTACATTATCCAAGTACCTATTTAGTACAATCTTTTCCATTTCAAGACAATTTACCATATAGGTATAGCAGCCCTCAATTTTTCATAATTTTCACTATTGTGAATATCAAAACAGTACCTATGTAGAGTGGTAAGGTACCTGGGGTTTTAACAAGAACCCCCTTACTTATATTAAACGATAATTAAAGTAATCGCGATTTGTTAACATATTATTTTTAGATACTTGGCCTAAAAATAATATGTTAACAAATCGCGAAATTTTAACAAATTCCAGCACCTAATTGACGGATTTTTTGACAGTTTTGTATTAGAATATGTAAAAAAAAACACTGGTTAATTTACTCACTAAACTTTAAAAAACCCCTCTGTTACAAATTCAAAAGCTGCTTTGCCGAATAGGTAGGGAAATATTTTTTGGAAGAATTTAATAGTTTAAGCGATCTTGTTTTATTCATTCAACAAAATTATTATTTTAATTAAATAATAATTATTCTTGCGAGGAATTATTATATAACTTACCGATACAAATGTAAGTATTCTAGGTAATAGAATAGATGTCGCCTAATTGCTCTGTTAAAAGATGTGTCTAGTCAAAATATCGCATATAACTAAAATTAGTTTAAGAAACGTGTACCTATGTAAACTTTATTGTAATGTGTAAGTTGACAGTCATTTGTTTGACTATTGTGAACTAATTATTGACATTATTTGTGTACCTTTAATAAATAAAATAAACAAGGGATTGGTATTTTCTTTAGACAGTAGGTAGGTATACCTACTTGCTTAACTCAAAATAGTAGTAATTATAAAGAAAACCCACTCAAAGCATCTCCACGAGCGATGGAATCGCGGCGATCCGTCGTTGCCACGTATTTCTATACCCTCTTAGATGCCGTCTCCACGAGCGAGAGAATCGCGACGAGTCCGCGCTATAGAATCGCCGCGATTCCCTCCCTCGTGGAGACGGCCCCTAACTAAAAAGCTGAACCTACCTTTAAAGGGTCAAAATTGAGATTTGGATTCAGTACAAACGTCTATACCTTTCTGTCTTACAAACGTTCTATAATAACAAATAGTTACAGACACCTTGTCTGCAGTTAAGTGACAAAATTTAAGACCATTCCTCAACTTAAAAGAAGTTTAGCCACACTGCTTAACTAAAACATACATTACCTACTACCTTAACTGCCCGACGACAAACTTCTGGTCTTCTCCTTAGTAAAAAGGCGTTATCTGATAAGTCTTGACTTTAAAGGCGTTGAGCACCTTAAACGTCTTTTTAGGTAAGGATTTTCCCGGGAATATGATTTCAGCTTTCTGACTATAAGGCAGTTTTCATAAAATACTTATCTAAAAAGCCGTTTACCTCTCTAACGCCATATTCATCATCATCATTACAGCCGTAAAAAGTCCACTACTGAACAGGCCTCCCTCATGGATCTCCATGAGGGGTAGTTGCCATACTCACCACGCTTGGCAGGCGGGTTGGCGAGCGCAGTACGGGATGTTGACACACGGAAAGTCGCTGCTGCCCATCTTCCGGAGGTAACCCTTAGCAGGCTCTTACTGCATCCACGGGCATGAGAGGAGGGGTAACATTCTACTGCCGGCACCCCACGGCCTATAGCGCCATATTAGCCTTTTTAGGGTTCCGAACCAAAATGGTAAAAAAGGAACCCTTATAGAATCACTCTGTCTGTCTGTCTGTCACAGATGGTTATCTCGAGAACTACTAATACTATCGACTTGAAATTTGAAATGGTAAAAGACCACACTTTTTTACTAATATAGCATATATGAAAATGTTAAAAAATATTCTTATTTTGATTGCAGGGGGGCGGATCTCAAAATTTTTAAGTAAAGTTACTAGGCCGTGTGGGGTATCATATAAAAGGTATTCATTTGCACATTGATAAACAGTTTTTATTTATTCTTTAAGCCGAATCGTTTTTGAGTTATTTACAAAAATGTTGAAAAAACGACCGTTCCCCCCCCCTTATCTCCGAAGATTGCAGAGATAAACCCGTGATATTTTTAAAGCTACTAGAAGTGTATGTAAACTTTATAGGAAAATTATAGCGAACTCTCTAAATTGCATAGTTTTTTAGACAAGGGGGGTGGAAGGGGGGTTTCCAAAAATTTTGTGAAGTTAATAGGTGATGTGGGGTATCATATGAAAGGTATTTATTTGCACAACAATAAACAGTTTTTAGTTTTCCTTTAAGCCGTATTGTTTTTGAGTTATTTACAAAAATGTCGAAAAAACGACCGTTCCCCCCCCTTATCTCCGAAGTTTGCAGAGATAAACCCGTGATACTTTTATAGCTAATAGAAGTATATGTAAACTTTATAGGAAAATTATAGCGAACTCTCTAATTTGCATAGTTTTTTAGATAATGGGGATGGAAGGGGCGTTTTCAAAATTTTTGGAAAGTTACTAGGTGATGTGGGGTATCATATAAAAGGTATTCTTTTGCACATTAATAAACAGTTTTTAGTTTTTCTTTAAGTCGTATAGTTTTTGAGTTATTTACAAAAATGTTGAAAAAAATAGCGTTCCCCCCCCCTTATCTCCGAAGTTTGCGGAGATAAACTCTTGAAACTTTTATTGCTATTAGAAGTGTATGTAAAGAAGAGAGGAAATTTATTACAATCTCTCTACATAGCATACTTTATTAGAAATCATCGAAAGTGTAAAAAATCTACATAAGTTCCGCTATCAGACGAGAGATGGCGCTGTCAAGGTTCTCCAACAAATATAAAACCGCCTTTATCATATATTATATTGTATGATGGCACGGAACCCTCGGTGCGCGAGTCCGACTCGCTCTTGCCCGGTTTTATTTTAACTAATAAATCGAAGGGGCATGGAGGCTGCCAAGATAAAACGAGATTGGGCGGACGGTTCCGCCGTCACTGTCATCATGTGGCACTATGAAATAATTGCTGATTACGGGCCTACACTTAATGTGTAAACGCACACAAAAAATCTTGGCTTTGACTATACTTATTATGTAACTAAATAGTACACGTAATTATTACAGCAAATGGAGGTTTAGCCGAGACCCAACCAAATTCCTAAAACGCTTCGATAGCGCGTTCTACATTATGAAACATTTTAACAGCGACATCTAGTAATGAGCGACCAATGCATTATTCTTTTTCAATTTCTATGCAGATAATAGGGGTCTCACGGTAGATGGGCATGGCGGCGTTACTTTACATGCTTTACAAAAAAAATATGCCTCTGTATAATATTATAAAATTAGATATATACCTACTTAGGCATGTGATAAAACTTTACATAGGTACTTAATAATATGAATTTATACCAGTCTTTTATGCTAAAAGAATATAAGTATATTTTCACAAAAAGTAGGTTTACAAGATTAGGTAACAAATTCTATATTGTTCTTACTATACTATACCTTTGAAAGTCATAATGACTCCTCGCGCAAGTTTTCACTGTTAAAAATATTCTTATTTTGATTGCAGGGGGGCGGATAGGGGATCTCAAAATTTTTAAGTAAAGTTACTAGGCCGTGTGGGGTATCATATAAAAGGTATTCATTTGCACATTGATAAACAGTTTTTATTTATTCTTTAAGCCGAATCGTTTTTGAGTTATTTACAAAAATGTTGAAAAAACGACCGTTCCCCCCCCCCCTTATCTCCGAAGATTGCAGAGATAAACCCGTGATATTTTTAAAGCTACCTACTAGAAGTGTATGTAAACTTTATAGGAAAATTATAGCGAACTCTCTAAATTGCATAGTTTTTTAGACAAGGGGGGTGGAAGGGGGGTTTTCAAAATTTTTGTGAAGTTAATAGGTGATGTGGGGTATCATATGAAAGGTATTTATTTGCACAATAATAAACAGTTTTTAGTTTTCCTTTAAGCCGTATTGTTTTTGAGTTATTTACAAAAATGTCGAAAAAATGACCATTCCCCCCCCTTATCTCCGAAGTTTGCAGAGATAAACCCGTGATACTTTTATAGCTAATAGAAGTATATGTAAACTTTATAGGAAAATTATAGCGAACTCTCTAATTTGCATAGTTTTTTTGACAATGGGGGTGGAAGGGGCGTTTTCAAAATTTTTGGAAAGTTACTAGGTGATGTGGGGTATCATATAAAAGGTATTCTTTTGCACATTAATAAACAGTTTTTAGTTTTTCTTTAAGTCGTATAGTTTTTGAGTTATTTACAAAAATGTTGAAAAAAATAGCGTTCCCCCCCCTTATCTCCGAAGTTTGCGGAGATAAACATCTGAAACTTTTATTGCTATTAGAAGTGTATGTAAAGAAGAGAGGAAATTTATTACAATCTCTCTACATAGCATACTTTATTAGAAATCATCGAAAGTGTAAAAAATCTACATAAGTTCCGCTATCAGACGAGAGATGGCGCTGTCAAGGTTCTCCAACAAATATAAAACCGCCTTTATCATATATTATATTGTATGATGGCACGGAACCCTCGGTGCGCGAGTCCGACTCGCTCTTGCCCGGTTTTATTTTAATTTTGAAAGAATGCTTAACTAAATCGCAGTACATTAAATAAAAGGCAGTTTTTGACGTTCGCGCTTTATTGACTTCGCAAATGATCGAGGCTAGGTGGGACTCCTGCCTCTGTTTATGTCTGATCAGACCTAGTGTAGGTACTTGTGGACGGTTGACGTTTTCGATCTCTGCTTATTGCCGTCGCGCCGAAATAAAACATTACAGAAAATTAATGTAGGTAGCCTTACCACCCATAGTAAGTTAAATTGACTCGACAAGTTTAAAGTCGGCTAATCATGTTGCAGCAGGTAGGTACCTACTACAACTGTTTGTAGAGAAGACGTTATCTTTTTTAAAGAATTCTCGCCATTCCATTGATCAGGGGCGTAAAATTTTATGAGTTTTTATGAGGAGACCATATTTCCTATTGTTCTAGTAACGAAATGCCTTAAAGTAGTGAAGGAAAAGCTAGCTGAGTGAAATAGAACTTCTTTATTAATATTTAAGTTTGCTTCTGAGCTTTCTAGAAGGCAACTATTTTTTTATACCAAGGACAATATTACCTTCAAATCGTTTAAATGCCATCGCCTATAATCGGTATGTACAGTATTTTATATACGTAAGGAAATACCTAACGATGTGTACAAAAGTCAGTGTTCTCGGTATCATACTTTTCTACTTAGCGACTTTTTAGTTAGTGGACGGCAGTATTATACTAAGTCGTAAGTAAATTCGCTAAGAAACCCACTACTTAGAGAATCTACCTACGTACCTTACGCAGTCTAAACTCATACTTACCTACATGAAAAAGCCATTACTACTAAATGAGACGTCACCATTTCAGCCATAAAACGCGCTACTTCCGCACGTCCAATGATGAACACAGGCCTCCCTCATGGATCTCCATGAGGGGTAGTTGCCATAGTCACCACGCTTGGCAGGCGGGTTGGTGAGCGCAGTATGGGATGTTGATGACACTGCTGCTCATCTTCCGGAGGTACCCTTTAGCAGGCTCCTAGCATCCATGGGCATGAGATGAGGGGACATTCTACTGCCGGCACACACCGGCATCAAACGAGACGTCGCTTCGTCGAAATGCAAGGATTTACTATACTGAGGCCGAAGCCAAATCGATGCGTTTGAGCAAGATTGCGTCATCGAAGACGACTTCTCGAGTGCGCCAGTGCACATGACTTTGTAAATCAATGAACAAATAGTCGGTTCTATTATTTATTTTCTAAAAAGATCTCATAAAAACACAACATTTGTTTAAGTTTAACAACTAACAATATGGTTCCAAAAAATAATAATAAAAAATTATTCACTCTGTTGCGACAATACAGGGGATCAGAGTTAATATTTAGCTGAACTTCTTAAAAGGAATTACAAAATTAACTTATAGAGAATTGACACATTTCTTTAGTTTAATTAGCTAAACACACACACATCTCTATACTCATTATTCTATCTCTTTCAAGCATTTTCGATTTTAGTGCCGAAAATGCTCATAAGAGCTACTGGTCCATTAAGGAACTAATGAAAGGCGAACTTCATCTTTCTCTGAAACGCCAACTCCTCGACATGTGCATTCTGCCCGTCCTAACCTACGGTGCACAGTCATGGTCATTGACCGAGTCTCAAAAGTCCAGGCTCGGGCAAAGAGCGATGGAGCGCAGCATTTTAGGCGCCAAACTAATCGACAAGATTCGAAATACCTATCTGCGCTCAATCAGTCAAAAAACTGGCATCGCTGACGTGGGGACAAAGGTTGCCAAACTCAAACGGAACTGGGCGGGTCACGTTACCCGGATGCATCTTCAGCGATGGGCTAAGACTGCCACAGATTGTACCCCTGAGGATACACGACGGCGAGGCAGGCCAAAAAAAGCGCTGCCGCGATTATTATGGATTTATTCATTATTATTATTATTCTATGAGAATACATCGAGAATATAAAGTATAATACATTATAAGTGTAACTGCCACAACAGTACAGTAGTTCATATGATTTTGAACAGTAGGTGATAAATTGAAACATGATTTTCATATATTTCTCTATGAAAGAAAAAGGGTCTGTAATAATTGATGGTGTAAATAAATTATATGTTTATACATCGTAGAGTCATCCAATTCAAGGAATAAAAAATCTAATCTAATCCCTTGGATCCTCCCTTCTCATTTCTTTGAGGTAATTTGAAATATACTTCACAAAAAATATTTACACCCAATACTATAGGGTACTATAGGGTATGATGAGGATTTCCGTACCACCTATAACTATATATGAACCATCCAAAACATAAGAGAAGCATTGCAAAACATATATAATACAAACATAATCATCTGTGTGCCTACTTATAAATACGGTAAACTTATGAACATGTATAACTGGAGAGTAGAATGTTTCAACAACCTATTAAACTTAGATGTTCTTACACACGAACATGTTTATATAATAGATTCGAATAAAAATTTAGAGTATGATTTCACGATGTTCAATCGACATACTGGAAGAGTAGACGACAAAGGCATCCAAACTATATTTAAACAACTCAGAAGTCTCATGCACGACTTACAGGGTTATAGCAATGCACCAAAAGAGATAGAAATAAATAATACTACGACCCACAGCGCGCCAGAACAAAATTCAGAGTTTTTTCGAGACTTACCAGAATCAAATTAATTTAATTCATCTGAACATAGCAGGAGCTATAAATAAGCAAGACGAACTTTACTGCTCTATTTTAGACCTTAAACATCAAGGTCTCCGTATTGACATCATCTGCCTTAGTGAAACCTTTATACAGGATGGAACAGAACATAACCTACGTGTAAAAGGATATAAAAATGCAGCATTTTATTCAAGAAAAAACTCAAAGAGAGGTGGCGTTAGTATTTTAATCAGAAATGACATAGAGTTTAAAAATATTCCTGTTAATGTATGCGAGTCTTGTACCTTTGAATGTTGCTCAATAGAGCTCATCGAATGCAATGTAAGATTGATTTGCGTTTACAGAACTCTTTCATCAGACACTTACATATTCTTAGAAAAATTAGAAGAACTTTTGATACAATTGGCGAGAAATACAAGAAAAAAGATAATACTATGTGGAGACACTAATATCAATACCTTGAAAGATTCTAGAGCTTTATTACAGTACAATAATTTAATAGAAACTTTTCAGCTACAACATAAAATATCTGAACCTACAAGAATTACGGCTATTTCGAGTACGTGTATCGACCATATTGCAACTAACATTGAAAATGTAGAGGCATCAGTTAATCATTTGGGCCTCTCAGATCACACAGCTCAAATACTTCAATGGTCATCACATCCAAAGTACAAGACAGAAAGGCGAAAAATACAGTATTGGTACGAACTAAAGAGGGTCTACGATGGCGATTGCTGTAGAAAATTTATCAACTGTCTCGCCAGTCTTACATTCTCCGAAGTGTTTGACGAAAACATTGCTGAATCCGCTTTTGATGTATTTACAGAAATATTTAGTCTATTTTATAATTTGTGTTTTCCTGTTGTTAAAATTAAGATAAACAATCATTCCAATAAAAATTCAAGATGGTTAACTAAAGGACTTAAAAAAAAGTTGCAAACTTAAACGATTGTTGTACCTTAAATATAGGAAAAACACACGTAGTAATAAGGACAAAGAATCATATTTAAATTATAGTAGCATATTGCAAAAATGTTTAACTGCATCACAGAAAAATAATAATATGCAATACATCCTTATATCGCCTAATAAAGCTAAAGCTGTTTGGAATATAATAAGAAAATACTCGTCAAATAATTTAAGTACTAACGAAATAAATAAAATTGTAGTTAACGATTCTGATGTGACCGATCCATTTACTATTGCAAATTGTTTTAATAATTTTTTTATTGACTCTGGACATAATAATGACAAAGGCTCTATAGCCTCCAATTGTAAAGTTATGACAAATAAAAATAGCATTTTTGTTACACCATTAAGCATTGATGAACTTGAGAAAATAGTTATGTCCCTTAAAAATTCTAAATCCGTAGGTTTTGATGGCATTCGTACAGACATTATTAAATTGAGTTTAAGCTATATTTCAGCACCCCTTTTGCACGCAATAAACCTTTCTTTAGAACAAGGTACATTTCCGGTTATACTAAAAAAGTCTATCGTTAAACCATTATTTAAAAAGGGAAGCTCAACGCAGATGAATAATTATCGACCGATAACGCTTATACCAATTTTTTCAAAGATTTACGAAAAAGTTATGTATAAGCGATTGTACGGCTTCGTAGAATCAGAAGGAATCTTATGTAATGAACAAAACGTGCCCCCGTGCCCAAGTTCCGCATCGCGACCTCCAGCTCGGGACATGTCATCCGCCCAGTGGAGCCAACAGCCCAACCACTCAACGAGGGGTACACACCCCCGCTCGCAGCAGCCACCGCAGCCAGCCCGCCTAGTGTGGGTCAGACCGCACCACTGCCCAGCTCGGACCCCGCCGCCCAACTGTCGAATGTGGGCCCCGCTGCCCCGTTGCCCCAAACGGGCCTCCAGACCAGCGGCAACCTCAGCCAGCCCACGGCGGACCTGGCAGTGGTTCAGCCCGTGGAGTGCACCGCCGCCCGCTCGCCCAGTGTAGCGCAAGCTGCCCCCGCTGCTCAGTACCCCCAAGTGGACCCCGCCCCTCCGAAGCTGACCAAGGCCTACCCTCCCATAGTGGCGGAATGCCTGCCCAACTGGGTAGGTAATTTCGCCGCCCTACGGGACAAGCTCGGGCATGCGCCCAACGCCCGCCCCCGAGGAAAGGGGGTACGCTTCACCCCACGCTCCCCGGAGGAATACCGGATAGTGCAGCGCCCCCTTGTGGAGGCGTCGGCGGAAAACCCAGCAATCAGCTGGTTTAGCTACAGCGTAGCCGCCGAGCTCCCTACGAAGGTGGCCATCAGAGGCCTCCCCGGGGACACTTCACCCGAGGACATTGTGGCTGCCCTTACGGACCTGGCATTCCCTGTCAGGTTCGTAAAAAACATAAGACCGAAACAAGGCCGCGCCGGATGCCTGTTTCACGCCCAGCTGGACCGCCTGCCTGAGGAGGACCTTTTACGCCTTTACAGCGTAACTGAGCTCCTGTTCATGCCGGGCGTAACAGTTGAACACTGGAACGGCGATTTTTATACATAGAATGTGTACTTGGAAGCAACATATAGATCATGTCTGCTCAAAATTAAATAGCTTTGTATATCCCCTACGGCGAATCACACAGAATGTTTCCCAAAAAGCTGCTATAACAGCATATTATGGCTATATAAACTCACTGTTGCGGTACGGAATTCTGATCTGGGGCAGATGCGTCAACGTAGAACAGGCATTTATTATGCAAAAGAGATGTATAAGAGCCATTTTCGGGCTGAAAATTACAGACTCATGCCGACCCTATTTTAAACAATTTAAGATTTTAACTTTAACTAGCTTATATATATTAGACATGAGTGTATTCGTATTTAATAATAGACAAAAGTTTCAACTAGCTCATTCAGCTAGAAGCTGCAGTGTTCGATCAAAATATAAAAATAAATTATTTAGACCTCCTACTAGACTGACATTATCCTCAAACAACAGTTTTATAATGGCAATCAAAGTTTATAATAAAATACCAGATAATATGAAAGAAATGACATTTCCTAAATTTAAATACCATTTGACGAAATGGCTTGTTGATAAATGTTTCTACAGCATACATGAATTTTTGGACTATAAAATATAATTAATTTAATAATATTATTATAATTTATTGAATATTATTACTTGATTATTGAATTGTTTTTATTGAATTAATTATTGAATGAATATATTGTATTTTTATCATTGTTCATTTTACTATTTCGAGTGATTAAATTAATCTTATTAAAAAGTGAATATAATAATAAGTAAATTATTGTATTATTAGTGCATATTCATACGCCTGTAAAGGCAAGTTTCGGCAGAATGTTTATAACTTTAAGATCTTATTGTATACACCTGAAATCTTTGAATAAATGATTATGAATTATGAATTATATTTATTAATTTCATATAAAAAAATACTAACAGAACTACAAGTTTCTTATAGTTCATCATCACCTCAGCTGTAGGAGTGCTGCTTACGTCCACAGCTGGACATAGGCCTCTTTTTGTGGATCTCCGAGATAATGAGGAGTTTGCGAGCGCAGTACCGGATGTTATTACATGGAAAGGCGCTGCTCTTATTCTTCAGTTTTATATTTTTTTTGTAAATACTTACTCATCAGTTATCAATTATCATAAATAGAAAACAGGCAGACTCGAAACCATGGTACATTCTCTAGTTTTAAATATTATACTCGTGTTTACCGATTAAATTCTATAAAAAATATACCAAAGAAGTAGGAATACATAAGTAATTACTAATATGTATTCCTACTTAATTAATTACTAATCTTTAGATTGAAATATTTGAAATATTATATTGTCTAAGTTGAAAAAAGTTGTTCGTCTACGTTGCAAACGTATAGATGTTGACCAGGATTAACACATAGGCTACTTTTTATCCGGGTACAACGCATGCGAAGCGGCGGGCACAAGCTAGTTATTACATATAGCTGTTAATTTGTAAAATAAAATAATGAGATCCGCATCATATTGAACTTGACACGAAGACAACGGTTCAGCCCGTCATTTCTTTGCCAGACGTGTAGAGACTCGCTGCGAACACGATGTCCCTTTTGATGGTGGTGGAGCCATCAACCATCTTATCGCGAAGGTGCAGGTCTCCGATCAGCATTGCGGCGTCTTTCACGTCCACCAGCAACTGTGGAAATGAACAGTTCGAATCACTGCCTCCGTGGCCCTGTTGGTCACATCAACATCATCACAGCCGCAAGACATCTACTGCTACACATAGGACTCCCTCATGGACTGAGAGATCCGTCATAATTATTTTTTTCTAAGGTCGCTATTCTCAAGTGATAAGCGTTTCTATCTCATTGAACTTGAAAATGGTAAATTTTCCGTAGAAGATTTTTTATTTGTTCGCTCAAATTACTATCAATAGATAGGTCCGGTAAGCTATTAGTGGAGCTTTCTATGGTGTCATCAATGCTCATGTCAGAATCATTATGTGTTATGTCATTTACAGTACAGATCATGAGGGATTGTTGCCGTACTCACCACGCTTGGCAGGCGGGTTGGCCTGCCAAGCGTTGATGATGTTGTATGTTATCGAATTGAAATTTGAAACAGTGTTGGATAACGCTCATTTAGTAATATTGATTATTTATTAATATTATTGTGATTAAAAAGAGGGCAGTCTCAAAAAGGGTTACTGGGTCGAGCGGTTGTCATAGGAAAGGGCTTTGGTTTAACCTCATAAAACAATAGCTTTTCGTACACTTTCGCGATGAAAATGATTTATAATCATCATCATCATCATTACAGCCGTGGAGCTCAGCTGTCCACGTTCACTGCTGGACATACGCCTCCCTCATATCTCTAAGATCATGAGAATTGATATGAGAAATCATGAGGATCAGGGAATTGTTGCCATATTATAATAACAAAAACACGGGAATTTATCGCGTAATACCTTTGATTATGGGAGGAGTTAGAAAGACCTAGATTAGACACATTCTATTTGTAACACATCACTGTATATTGTCTGAAAAAAGTTACATATATTTGATTTGAAAAATTCCCGACGTTTTGACGTGTTGAAACCTTATAAAACAATTTCCATGTTTATTTTAAACTGTATAGTTTTGAACATATAACGAGAAAATTGAAAAAAAACTACCGTCATAACATTGCTTCGTTAGATCGCCTTACCTCGTGCAGCTGTTGTATGCACCTCACGATGATGCCCTCTTGCACGTCCGTCAGTTCCATGATATCCGCAAACGGCTTCTCTTGCGCCCATTCGTAGACCACCTGCACTAGGCCGAAGTTTAGACGCTCCCCCTGACCTTCATACTGGTTCACCTGTTTGCAACATGACAATGGTAAAAAGAAGTTTTATTAAAAATAAATTTCTTGGGACACCTTGTTTATAGAAAAACATCCATAACACCCTGAACAAATATCTGCACATCGTAATGACATTGTACGGAGACGGCAACCTTCGCTCGCTGCGCCACAGAGGTCGTTTCTTCCTCCTTGGTATTTCACGGCTACTCACCAGATGCTTAGCTTCAATATTGCTCAGTTCCGACTCGATCAGAGTGATAGCCCGCACACCGTCCTCCAAGTTGGGAGGCAGCTTCCCTTCCCGCTTCGTCTTGGCTTGGAACACGAAGCAGCTGAGCAGCGCTGCTATCTCCGCCGGGTCCTTGTCAGTGAACACGTTGCGTAGGATGAGTTCGGTTATCATGAGCTCGTTGGTCGCCATACTGCAGGCCACTTTGCCTGTGAACAAGACGTCGATGTAAACGGATCAGATAAGACACCAATCGGAGGAAGCCTTAAAGTAACACCACTATTGAATAGAGTGACAGGTTATATTGCCGTGGGGTGCGGGCAACATTAAGAGCTGTGTGTGACGACCGATCAGAGGAAGGAACGTAGCAATAGTGTTAAATAGGTTATATTGCCGTGGGGTGCGGGCAACATTAAGAGCTGTGTGTGACGACCGATCAGAGGAAGGAACGTAGCAATAGTGTTAAATAGGTTATGTTGCCGTGGGGTGCGGGCAACATTAAGAGCTGTGTGTGACGGCCGATCAGAGGAAGGAACGTAGCAATAGTGTTAAATAGGTTATGTTGCCGTGGGGTGCGGGCAACATTAAGAGCTGTGTGTGACGGCCGATCAGAGGAAGGAACGTAGCAATAGTGTTAAATAGGTTATGTTGCCGTGGGGTGCGGGCAACATTTAGAGCTGTGTGTGACGGCCGATCAGAGGAAGGAACGTAGCAATAGTGTTAAATACAGTGGGGTGCGGGCAACATTAAGAGCTGTGTGTGACGACCGATCAGAGGAAGGAACGTAGCAATAGTGTTAAATAGGTTATGTTGCCGTGGGGTGCGGGCAACATTAAGAGCTGTGTGTGACGGCCGATCAGAGGAAGGAACGTAGCAATAGTGTTAAATAGGTTATATTGCCGTGGGGTGCGGGCAACATTAAGAGCTGTGTGTGACGGCCGATCAGAGGAAGGAACGTAGCAATAGTGTTAAATAGGTTATATTGCCGTGGGGTGCCGGTAGTAGAATTTTACTCCTATCTTGCCCGGGAATGCAGTAAGAGCCTGCCAAGGGATATCGCTGGTAAGGGGCAGCAGCGTCATTTCGTGTGTCAAAAAAAAAAACAAAAAAATATATTCAAAAGTGTAGACATACATATTTCATATGAATACATTAAATATGTCTACACTTTTGGTTTTAAGAGAGAAGTTTGTCTAGTCCTTGATGAACTGAATGACTAACAAGGCTAAGGCTCACCCTCATCCTGGTCGATAACAGACTTTGTATTTCTCATTATAATATTTCTCACATAATAATTATAATGTTGAATATGTATATTTTTTTCTCTATTTACATGTGTGTAGATTATAGTTTTTATGATTTATATTAATTATTCTATGGTATGTAGTGTATATATCCCTTATCTCATAGTAATAGTGTGAATTTTGCAAATGTTAATTACAATAAGTTAATTATAATTATTACTTTCCTTGAAATGTAAATTAGATAGTCTCGATTTATTTCAAAAGAGTGAAGAGACCGTCGTAAGCGTTAATTACTCGTAAGTACCATTTACAAATCTATAATTAGCTGTAAGTTATGTATGACTATCAGTGCTATCATTTTATCTAAAAGCGCTGTGGATTTTGTTCTTAAATAAATAAATAAATATCGCGTACTGCGCTCGCCAACCTGCCTGCCAATGGTGAGTAAGCAACAACCCCTCATCTGTACTAGGAGATCCTTGACGCTAAACGTCTGAGACGACGGTGCTAACAGTTTACCTTTCAGTATAACGCGGTCCTTGTCGTCGATATAGTTCAGTTCGCGTAGCACCATCTGCCGGCTCAGGTAGTCGGGGTACAGCGCAAGGTTCTCGAATGAGAGCAGACGCCTGTACTTGTCTCTCTTCCGCTCCGCCTGCTTCCGCTCGAACACGTTCGCGAACTCGGATTTGTAGTTAGCAATGTCCGTTGACTTCTTCAGTTTCTCCAGTTCGTCCTGTTGAGAATATACTTTGCAGCAGTGATAATATACATTCATTTTTCTTTCTTGAAAAGTGTATGTGCATATTGTATGTGTATGTGGTGTTTTTCTATGTATAATAAAAATATATATCTATGTAGTATAATGTATTAAGTATATCAGTCATCTAGTACCCATAACACAAGCTGTGCTTAGCTTGAAGCTAGATGATGCTGTGTGATTTGTCCAGCATTATTTATTTTATTTATATTTAATTCGTGCATTAACGGCGAAGAAAAACATCGTGAGGAAACCCGTGGCCTAGTCAGCTTCAGGCGTAATTAACTGTTCTGATAGGTGCTGTACAAGCATTATCCATTAAAAGCTATTAACTACTGATTCTACTAGATTTCAGTCATTTTTTATATAAAACTTTAACAAAGTAATTACATATTCAACGCAGTTATTATACTTGATGGAGCTAGCGGGTGAAGTAAGCAAGATAAAAGTCTTGTCATTGTCAGTTGTGTTTACTAACAGAAAATAACATTAAAGCTAGGCTGTAAGGAACACCGGGAACGTTTTTGACGTTTTTTTAATGAAATAGTTTCAGAATATGAGGCACAGAATAGCAGTAGACGCAATTCAGTTGAGCCATTTTAACGTTGAAGAAGATTCAACCTATCGAACCTATCGTACTATCAGAAAGTCAGTGCATATTGTCGATCGTTGGTGGAGAGAAATATCGGTGTGATTTTAAATAAAACCGGACAAGTACGATCAGAACTCACCCACCGAGGGTTTCGTAGGTATGTATGAACATAATAATTATTATAAATTAGCTGATATGATTTAGTAAAACTTTTGGTCCAAAAACAAAAAGCTTCGGTCACCCATCCAACTTATGACCGCGCGTAGGGTTGCTTAACCTCGATGATTGAATTCGTACTTTTTTAAAGACAATTTTTTTATGATTCCTTTCCAAATGTATTAAGTCTTTGGAATTTTCTCTGTATCTACAGTAGAAGACGATACCTTGCCAAATTTCATAGTTCTAGGTCTACTGGAAGTACCCTATGAATTTTGATTCCTTTGAGAATGTCGAATCATGCGTTTTTTGCGGCATAAACGTTCGATCTTTTTTCAGGTTAACTTAGAATATTGATTTATTCACAGCTTAACGAGGCTGTAGATTTTAGTACATGGTCTTAATTTTAACGCGATATCTTTTCGGTACCCAAGCACGTTGGACTCGTCCTTGTGAACTTAAGGTGCATTAACGTCAGAAACTCTGGGGTTTCTGACGATAATGTAAGTACCTTAAGTTTGCCATTCGTGCCTTCCTTTATGTTTGCCATTCGTCTCATGCTGCGCTAGCTTTGTGCCTTCGCCACGTGCAACCCCTGATCTGAAAATATCGACGACTCATCTTGCCTGTTACGTCCACTTTTATGGTCAGCCCCAATAATTCAGCGTTTGGTCCATCTGCTGTCATTACGCCTCGCCGCGACCTGCCAGCTCGTATGAGCCCCAACTTACCATGCACTGGTGCATAACGTCCAAAGTGTCCATGATCTCCCCGGTGGTGACAGACATGGACTTGGTCAGGACGACCCGCTCCAGCGCGGTGGCTCCAGTCCGGACCGCGTGTGAGAGCCGAGATAGCTCTTGAACGGTGCCTAAGCACGTTGGACCGACTGGCGCGTCTTTGAATCTGTAACAAACATTTAAGGTCCAACTATAGTCGCGGAGGCAAAGTCGTCAGTGGACGCGGCCTAAATGTATGCTATCTCACCTGACATAGTGTGTTTACCCGCGTAGAATGAAATGCACAATGATTCATTACTAAACCGACCGCGCAAAAATATGTGAATAGACTTTTAGCACAAGGGTTATTATAGAAAAATTTGAGTGTAATCTTTTCAAAATAACATTTATTTCAATTTTTGAATAATTATACTATGTCGGAACGGCGTTTATTTTTGAGTTTTCTTTCTCCTTATATTATTTAGTTTCGTCCAAAGTTGGGCTAAAATCAGTGTTGAAATAAGAAAGTTTAGAACCTTACATTTTTGAAATAAATACTTTTTTTTACGGTTTGGGTTGTATACAAACATAGATTATGACAAGATAAATTGATATAATCCTTAGTGTTGGATGGTTAACGTCAAACAGTGGAGTAGTTACCCTTCCACGTTTGTATGGAAAGATGGGCGACTCGTTCATCCTTAAATCATCATCTCAGCCGGCATAGACCTTTCCCGTTTATCATTACTTTAATAGATTTTTATTTATCAATAAAAAAAAACTTACCTTGGCATACACCTCTTATCATAATCCTGGATAATCAACTTCTCATCTATTTTCAAGGTCATTTTCGTGATAGCAACAATGTCTTTCGGCGCTATTGTTATGATAGTATGATCCAAAGTACCAAGATCCGTGCCAACGTAGTCGTACATTGCCGTGAATCCGAGCATTCTGTACCAGTTGTCTTCCATTTCGAAGTTGTATACGTTTGTGTCTTTTTCTTTTGTGTTCAGCACAAGAACTTTGTATGGCGATTGGCTTGGCCCTGAAAAATCAACAAAGCTATGAACTACATTCAATTACAAAACAAGCATTGGTACGGGGGTACCAGAAAAGGGGGCGAAGGCCTCAAAAACCATCAAAGGTCAAAAATAGCATTTTTGGGTTTTTGGACGTTTTCGGCCATTTGAAGACTTATTTTTTTGGTGACCTTTTAGGTCACAATAACTCCGATTCCTGTGACCCGTCATTAAGACGGTGCTAACAGAAAGGTTTCATGTAAATCGGTACATGTTCGGTTGTAATCGTCTCATACACAAACAGACAGACAGGCGCTTTAAATGAGACACGCCGTGTGAGATTACGCAACATTTCGACTCAATGTATTCGACGTTATTATTTGATTTAAAAAAAAATACTTGTACAATATTAACATGATGTAATATATTTTTTTCATTATATCTATTAGCATTAGGTAGAAGCTGTTACTTTCGACCTACGCGTAATCACATCTCTGTGACCATGGAGGACGAAAGTTTTCATCTTCATAAATCACTAAATATTTACGGATGATAAAATAATAATGGCATTTTCGACAAAACAATTAGAGAGACTATGAAACCCAAAGAGTACAACACATGGTACCTAACCCTTTATAAATTAACTTGACACTGGCGGAATTGTGTAAAAGCAAACACAAAAAGCCATACAATAGAAAGACAAGACAATTAGAGCCATTTGACACTTTATCTTGTGCCCAGCAGTGTACGACCTACGGCTGACATGATGATGGAACCTTTTTCTATAGTCATAGAAGAAAGTTTTATATGGCTCCATTCGGGCTGGAAGTAGAAAGTAACTTACCAGTTGCGTTCAAAAGAATGCCAAGCTGATTGATGTAAGGGCCTGACGACAGGATCAGGACTTTGCCGGGCACCATTTCTTTCAAAACCTTCGGTTGGCCGATCAGAATCGGCATGATTTCATTCAGCACGTCGATGTATTTTATTGCTGCAAAGAGGCATTGTATCGTTAGCATACATGATCCTAATCAATCAAATGTTTTGCCGTGGGATGCCGTGATAAATTATACTCAAAGGAAACATTTTTCAAAATAAAATTGACCGCATTTAGAAATGTATTAAAAGTTACTCTAGTTATATCGAAACTACTAATATTATCAGGACATTAAGTCCGGAGGATATAAGATTTATATTAGTAGTATATACCAAACTAAGACAAACATTTTAAATTGAAAAGTTATCTGAAGCGAACAAATTCAATTACGTGCTTTATTGAATTTAAATGTCTTGTTCTCCTTTTGTAAATTAACTATTCAATGTAGCTTTTTGCTCTATTGAATTAACATTCATTCATTCATTAACTTTGACTTATTAGGCGGGAATCGAAACCGCTGAATGTAGAAAATATACATCCTGTTTTGTATACATAGTGGTGATGTTTGGCCGGTAAGATATAACCATCCTTTAGCCTGCGAGGTAAGCTGTCGTGATCCCCCATTATAAAAAAAAATGTCGGTAAGTGGCCCTCGCCCGCAGACTATAAGGTCACACCTAGATATAGACATGACGGATCGACTGTAACGGGTGACATACAGGCGTACGCTGCGTGGCCCACGTGCGCTGCTGTGGAGCCCATGTTCGTACGCCCGGTTTCTTTATGCCACGGATAGTCGTAGTATAAAAGCTTACTGACTTGGCTTAACGACCCAAAGTGGATCTTGGCCTCCGACACCAGAGGACGCCAGCTGTTTCTCTGCTACCTCTGTTCTGAGTCTGGCCGCTTTGGTTTCTCCAATGACGTTCGGCTCGGACACAAGATCTTCTAACTCTTGGTTCTTACGGTGTCTCAAACTACCATCTTCCCGCCGAACGGGAGAATGCTCGGACATTCTCCGGAAGATGTTTCTTTTAGCCACCAGTATTAGTGTGAGCGTCCATGTTTCGCAGCCGTACATAAAAATGGGTCTTATTACGGTTTTGTACATATATGCGAGCCTTCGTATCTATATATATAAAATTCAAAGTCCTGACTGACTGACTGATATATCAACGCATAGCCCAAACCACTGGACCTAGACTTAAAATTTGGCACACATATACCTTGAGTATCCTAGAGGTTCACTAAGAAGGGATTTTTAGTAATTCCCACGGGATAGGGAATAAATGGGATTTATATTTTCGAATCAAAGTAGCTCTGCGTGAAAAAGGGGATTTTACGTTTTATGACTTCCAGTCGCGGGCAAAAGCTAGTAACGAGATATTACCTTAGACGTTAACACTTGATGCAGAGCTGCTGTATACATCTGAGTGCGTTTTGGACCCGTATTTCTATCTCAACCTCTCTTTGGTTCGTGTCAGTGATGGTGCATCCAAGATATTTAAATTTGTCAACGCCTTTAAAAGTGGTACAACCAATATTGAGACCTTTCCTAGGCGTGCGGAAATTTTTGAGACGCTTCATGTAAAGCCAAAAGCTACGACTTGGTTTTACTACTAGTGTATTATATTATCTGTGGTTTTACCAAACCATTAACGAGAAGTTACTCGTACGTAGTGTTCCACAACGTTGTCAACTCTCCTACCAGCGACAAGCAACCGTCCGTTATCGCCTAACCGATGGCTCTTTTTGCGTTTCGTTCTCGCAAAACCGGGCATTCATAATTTAATAACAGTAACTTACCGACGTCATAGAAGGTGGCCAGAGGCGCGAGGTGGGAAGCGAGCGGGGCGCTGCACTTCTCAGCATACTCTTTCTCGGCGAGCTTCAACTGTTGCTTGTAGTTGTCGGCCTCCACTATCTGGTTGAATTCGCGGAACGAACGCTGCATCATGCCCTCGACAGACACCGTCTCGGCACTGTAATGCACAAATATGATAAGAAAATCAGATGAAATTTTGTTTATTTGTGATACGTTACGTTGCACAGTTATAGGAACACAAAACAATACATTGAAATAAATAAATAATGCTGGACAATATTCACACAGACTCATCCAGCCCCAAGCTAAGCAGAGCTTGTGTTATGGGTACTAGATGACTTTAATACTTAATACATTATACTCGTAGATTGGTATTTTTTTATTATATACAGAAAAATATCCACACACCCTAAACCAATGTATGCAGATCATACAGACAGTTCCGAGGCGGGAATCGTACGCGCAATTTCTTGCGTCGCAGGCGGACCTTCGCCCGCTAAGCCACAGAGATCGCAAAATACCAAACAGTTATCACAATCGGACCTGGCTCAGTATTGTGTTAGCTGCGTGAACAACTAACGCTGATCTTTCGCCAGAACCGACGAGTGATGTAACCACATTATTATCTTATATAAAAATAACACAATTACAATACGATACAGGAACGAAACGCCGTGGGGTGCCGGCAGTAAAATTCTACCCATCTCTTTCCCGTGGATGCAGCAAGAATCTGCCAAGGGATACCTACGGAAGATGGGAAGCAGCATCAATATCCCGTACTGCGCTCGCCAACCCGCCTGCCATGCATGGTGAGTATGGCAACAACCCCCAGGCCTATGTCCAGCACTGGATGTCCTACTGTTGAGACGATGGGGACGCTGTAGCTACTTAAATCTTATAAGGCGTTTTCAATAAGAAAGGAAGATGCTTTGTAAATTGGTAATGAAAACTTTTTTTTTGGAAATAAAAGTCAGCACTGTAATGCCCGCATTTGATTTAGATTTATTTATTTAACAAAGAGTTTACATTATAATATGGTTAGTAGCATCTTTAAGCCTATATTAGGTTTATCTGGACACTAGGTTTTCATAAATTACAATTGAATTAGGAAGGAACACATCAGTTAATATTTACGCCAATCTTAAAATAGTTCGCAGTTAGACAAAGAGACAATACAGTCATGGCTCGCTTATTGCCGTGAAGTTAGCTAAAAGATACAATTATGTAATTTGTAGGTTGATAAGAAGCCAAAGCCCAGTTCGCGTTAGTTTAGGCGTTATCAATCATCATCATCATTTCAGCCGTAGGACGTCCACTGCTGGACATAGGCCTCCCTCATGGATTTCCAGTTATTGCGGTTGGAAGCGATCTGCATCCACCGTCGACCTGCGGTCTTCACCAGGTCGTCAGCCCATCTTGTTGGTGGACGTAGCACCCCTAGCCCCGCCGTTACAATACAATACAAATACTCTTTATTGCACACCAAACACATTTTTACCGTGGCTGCTAACTGCTGCTGCTACTGGCTGCTAATTAACGTTACCGTGGCTGCTACCGTAGCCAGGACTAACGGGGTTGCCGGGGACTCGGGGCCTGGTCCTTGGTTTCACAATCATGAGGGGTTGTTGCCATACTCGCCACGCTTGGCAGGCGGGTTGACGAGCGCAGTATAGGATGTTTATGATGCGGAGCATGCTGCTGCCCATCTTCCGAAGGCATCCCTTAGCAGATTCTTACTGCATCCACGGGCAAGAGAGAGAGGAGAGGTAACATTCTACTGCCGGCACCCCACGGCAATTCAAAGGCGTTATCATTGACGAGCGCAGTAAAGGATGTTTATGATGCGGAGCATGCTGCTGCCCATCTTCCGAAGGCATCCCTTAGCAGATTCTTACTGCATCCACGGGCAAGAGAGAGAGGAGAGGTAACATTCTACTGCCGGCACCACACGGCAATTCAAAGGCGTTATCAATAAATAAAAAAAATACGCAGATAGCAACAAAGCAAAATATGTTTCATCGATATATTAGTAGCATCTTTTTTTGTTCCTACGAGTTGGTGGAATTAGCATATGTTCAGATGACCCGCGCGGTGCCGCGCGGGTCATCTGAACAGTTCGATACAGGATTGTAGATCTTAAGCCGCGCGTCGCCGCGCGGTGCCGCGCGGTCATGTAAACAACAACATTGATTTGTTACAATCTCAAACCGCGCGCCGAGTTAACCGCGCGGTGCCGCGCGGTCATCTGAACATAGGCTTAAAGTCACTTACCGCAGCAAACTCAGTATCATGGAGTATGTCAGTCTGAACTGCGAAGACAGCTTCTGCGGTGTGCCCAACATCATCGCTTTCAACACCGTTAAATCTGGAACCTCGTCCTTACACATCACTATCACGGTGCCGGTTGGGTCCAAACCTGGGAGAAACATCAAACACTTGAACTGGTTTTTATTAAATGAACTAAAATGTTACCTCCGGCACTTTACCTATGTGTATGTATACGCCAGCCACTTCCGACGTAGAACTTAAAATGGTATTGCTTCATAAGGGTTGGTTTTTTGACCGAGTTAATAGTAAAGTAGTTGTGCCGTGTGGTGCCGGCAGTAGAATGTTACCCCTCCTCTCCTACCCGTGGTTGCAGTAAGAGCCTGCTAAGGGACACCTCCGGAAGATGGGCAGCAGCGTCTATCCGTGTATCAACATCCCGTACTGCGCTCGCCAACCCGCCCGCCAAGCGTGGTGAGTATGGCAACTACCCCTCATGGAAATCCATGTGGGAGGCCTGTGTTCAGTAGTGGACGTTTTACGGCTGAAACGACGAAAGCTTACTTGACATGTTTATGTTTTGTGATTGCGAACTAAGGAAATAAATGAATGAGTTTCTGAGTTTCTTACTCGCTAATATTGCATAGGTATATAAAATTGTTATAAATTATTATTATTATTATGATTAAAAAGGGGCGGAAAGGGGGTCTCAAAATGTTAAGTGGATTTGCTAGGTCATGTGGGGTATCATATGGAAGGGCATCAATTGCACATTAATAAATAGTTTAGGTCCTTACTCATATAGCTTTTTTTAATCATTTAAAAAAAAACTTAAATAAATAGTTTAGATCCTTACTCATATAGTTTTTTAATTTTTTTACAATAATGCTAAATATGACATGCGAGCGTTCATGTTTACGAATTACTACACCTTTGACCTATCATATTACACTGTCCTATTTTAGAAGTCTGGTGAAGCCCAATATACCTTACCTCTGAACCCAGCGCGTCCCGCCACCTGTATGTGTTCCGACGAGAGTCGTCAAAGGTAACGTTGCAAACCCCCCAATCACAATCGCTGCTCATAGCGTTGATCAGTCAAATACATGTCCTTCTTGTATGGTAAAGGCCAGTTAACGAGACTACAAGAGCTCATAGAGCCACGCCCTTCTTCCTCAACATCTGCATACCTTTCGGGCATGTTCACGAATTACTAGATCTAGCTTTGCCTATCATATTTTTTATTATCATAATTTTTTGCTCTATTGTTGTTTTTTTTATAATACTTAGTATGTCTCAGATGTTGCTTTGCGCACGCTGGCGTCGCAGAAGACCAGCGTTACAGTAACAATAGCTGAGTGGCGACCATTTTTGTTGTCAGTATTCCTAATTTTGTTATTGTGTGTGTTATTGTTTTATATTTTGTGAAACAAAATAAACGTTTCTTATTTATTTATTTAATACTTTATTGCACAATTACAAAAGGTGGGCTTAATGCTAAAGCATTCTCTACCAGCCAAACCTGTAGTTTAGAGTGTGGTTGGCGTGCTATAATGGTACTTACTTGAAAACTAAACAAACAGAAAATTACATTTAATCAAATTACACTTCACAATAGAACAGTCGTGGGTTAAGTAAGGGGAGACGATGATGAACCTACGGGTATATTTTATCAAGAAAGAGCTTGCCGGTAAGTTGCTTGAAACAGTCCTTTGATTGTACCTTTTTGATGTCGAGAGGTAAATCATTCCAAAGTCGAACAGCCTCCACTGAAAAGGACACATCCCGAAAAGAAGTACTATGCTCTGGAATGTCCAGTAGTAAGTTTTCGGAAGATCTTAGCTGTCTGTTGTGAGTGTCAGTGCGAAAACGGAACCGTGTCTTGAGGTAGTCGGGAGTGAAAGTCTTTCTTATATTACTAGCGTCCTTTTTTATAAGGATTGGTAGAGGTAAGTTACCTCTGCGCCCAGCGCGTCCCGCCATCTGTATGTATTCGGCGGGGGCGAGGGGCCTTCGCTGCACTCCGTCGAACTTTGTCATCTCGTCGAAGACCACGGTGCGGGCGGGCATGTTCACGCCCATAGCGAATGTCTCGGTGGCGAATAGAACTTTCACCTGCAATATAACCGGTTGTTTGTAGATACGGATATGTCGAAGTGTCAAGGCTCGAGCAGACCGGATGCGTATGCGTAGACGTGCACGTACCACTGAGTTGTAATGTATGGAACTGTATGACGACGCGCACGTCTACGTTACGCAAGCGGTGTGTCCTGTCTCATACAGTTCCATACATTACAACTCAGTGGTACGTGCACGTCTACGCTTACGTCTACGCATACGCATCCGGTCTGCTCGAGCCTTCATCGTCTCGGCCGTGGGGTGCCGGCAGTAGAGTGATACCCCTCCTCTCATGCCCGTGGATGCTGTAAGAGCCTGCCAAGGGATACCTTCGAAAGATGGGCAGCAGCCTCTTTTTGTGTACCGTATATCCCGTACTGCGCCAACCCGGCTTGCCAAACGTGAGAGTATGTCAACTGCCTGCCACGTTTTACGGCTGAAATGATGATGATGATGATCTAGGCCGTAGGACGTCCAATGCTGGACATGAACCTCCCTCACGAATCTCATAAAACACCCCCTCATGATCAAGCTTTTGAGTGTGTATTTATTTATAACAAGAATTCGATATTGCCAGTTTTGGGACATAATACATTCGATAACAAATATATATTTTAAGATTGCGGGATATAACGATAAGCATGGAATATATTTGATAAAAATTACACTTACAAAACCGGACGAGAAGAGCATTTCAACGATTTCCTTCAGCATCGGCAGAATACCGCTGTGATGAACGCCTATACCGTTTTCCAGAACTCTCCGAAGCCGTTTCACCTGTAACGTTATGTCTAAATTTAAGGGATTTATTAAAACATATAACATAAAAAGTTGGACTGTATGTTGTCTACATAATGAAATAAATAGATAGATAGATAGATAACACTTTATTGATCACCACATGTAACAAAAAAATATACCGAGGTATAAAAACAAGCAAAAATTAAATTAAATTATTAATTTGGCCAGAGATCAAACATATTTTTTGAACTCTTTGATATATCAGATTACATTTTAGAACAACAAGCATTGGTACGGGGGTACCAGAACAGGGAGCGAAGGTTTCCGAAAAAAAAAAAAAAATTTCATATACATTGAGGTCACATTAACTCCGGTCCCTGTGAATCAGTGCCCTTCTCTCATTAAGACAGTGCTAACAAAAAAGGTTTCATGTAAATCGGTCAACGCGTTCGGTTGTAATCGTGTCATGCACAGACAGACAGGCAGACAGCCAGCGCTATGCATAATAGGGGGCATCGCCCGCTAATTTATAGTTTCATTAAATAAAGTGATTTTAAAGTTAAATTTTAAATCGGATCGCATTTTGTTAGAGCTCGAGCGAAGAGTAAGTCGAGATATATGCGTTACAAGCGTCGAAAAAATAACAAAATGCTCAGTAATAGGAAAGGAAATAAGCGGGAACATTAGGCCTCATTTCTTAAAGTACGGCCTTTCACATCAATTACAGATGACGATAGAGCGTCAGCAACTGGTAGTCATGTCTTACGGGACGCTGCAGTGCCTGGGGCATTCTTAGATGGATTAGGTTTGCCCAGCACCTATACCATCCTCCCAACTTAGGCGGCTAGTCAGAGGAAAGAACAGGTCTACACGTCTGTTTTTGACCAAACGTGGGTTTCCTTACGATGTTTTCATTCACTGATAAAACACATTATCACGTATAAAGTACCCTCTACGGCGTAATTAATGCGTATTAATGACTGCTACGTCATTTTATAGCAAATAGATAGACGTAGCAGCCTACGGCGTAGCGGCGTCGCACCATAAATATTCATGAGTGCACTTCATAGTTATACGAGCTCGCATATTTTATTTATTTTACCGGGTACCGAGTCTATTAGAGGAACTATTGTGATATTTCATTCCAATTCCATGTTTTTTCTAGCATAAAATTTTTCACATTGATTTGATTTGTCTGGATCCGTGGAATCGACTGATACGCAGGGGTTCGATTTCCGCCAAAGGCCAAATGTTTGTAATTGTTCTGCATATATTTGTCCCAGCTCTGGGTACTTTTCTATGTATGATAAGTGAGTATGTATTTATCAAAAATGTATTAAAGTATCATATCAATCATCTGGTTTCCATAGTAAAAGCTTGGACTGTGTTAGTGTGTCTAGATGGTGTTGTGTGGAGTGTCCAGCATTTATTATTTATTTTCAAGAAAGAAAAATCCATTTGTACACAGCCGGTATCGAACCCACGACCTTCCGGTCGAATGCCAGGGGTAAATACCACTCGGCCAACGGGGCTTAAATTCATGGTTTATAATAATACTTTGATTTCAAAACTGCCGAAGTCACTTACTTGCGGCAGCATACGGTCTGGCTCATTCAGTCTTTGGATACATCTCTGGAAGAACGATTTGATATGACTCTTCTCTTTGCCCGTTGTCAAATCCATAGACATAAAGGCATCCGCATTCTGGTCACATCTAGAAACAATCTAAGCTGTAAGATTCAGAGAATGGTAAGTAAAAAGTATTATAGGTTTTATAAGATTAGATCTTAGCTTAAAAAACACTGAAAGATTGTGCATGTTTAGTTATTTCAAGTAACTACAGGATAAAATAATTATTTTTGAAATCAATCGGTAAAAATTAATATAAATAATGTAGAAATAGATTGGAAGAATCCAGACCCGTGACAAGTATCCGGCGACCGATTACCAACGTGTCCTGTGACGGAGATGAAAACGTCCGTCCTGCGTATCGGCCCTAGCCATCGAGGCAGTCATAGGTATAAATAAACAAGCATTGGTACGGGGGTACCAGAAAAGGAAACGAAGGCCTCAAAAGGTCACCAAAGGTCAAAAATGGCATTTTTGGGTTTTTTGACGTTTTTGGCCATTAGAAATCTTTTATTTTTTTGGTGACCTTTTGAGGTGTCAATAACTCCGGTCCCTTTGACCCTAGGGTCACCAAAATCAATCAGTCACCTTCTCTTATTAAGACGGTGCTAACAAAAAAGGTCTCATCTAAATCAGGGCGAAGCCCTCTAATATGCTGGACACTACACACATCATGTAGTAGTCAAACTAAGCAAAGCTTGTACTATGGATGGAAACTAGATGATATTATATTAAATAAATAAATAATGCTGGACAAATCACACAGCATCATCTAGCCCCAAGCTCTGCTTAGCTTGGTATATCAGTAATCTAATGATTACTGATATACTTAATACATTATACTACATATACATAGATAGATATTTTTAATGTAGGTATATACATACATATATAGTATTTATATTGTAAGTATGTCATAACTATTGGTATGTAATTTGTACAATGTGGATGATTATTCATTTACGTATTATTTTGTATTATATTTATTTATGAATTCGGTTGTTTTGTTAGTTTTAGTTTTGTTTCTGTTAGGTTTCCTCTTAGGATTTCGCAGTAAAACAAGAAACCCTTATAGTTTCGCTTTGTCTGTCTGTCCGTCCGTCCGTCACCGGCTTTGCGAAGAGACTACTAGTCCTAGAAACCTGATAATATTCATGGACATATAAAATAACAACGCCATTAAAATGCTTAAAAAAAATGCGAAAATAATAATAATTTGGGGCACCATACATATAAGGTGGGGATGAACTTTTTTTTATTGATTTTCCCATCGTGTGGGGTGTAGGGGATTTAGGGGTTGCGAAGACACTTTTTCGATTTAGGGTTCCGTTTGCGAAATAATTAAGTTATAAACTCCAACTTCTAACAACAGATCTACGGTAACTACGAAACCCTTATACATAGCGCGTGGCCCGACACGCACCTGGCCTAATCTATTTATGTTTAGTTTTTGTGTACACGACCCCTATGCCTGAAACATTTCTCACTAGCCTCACAGGTTTGCTGCAAGAGAACTCTCTTTAGGGTTCAGCTCGCCTTTGTACATGACTGCTGTGGACATTATAAAGAATAAAGAATTATTGATAGAATACTTCAATAGATATTTATTGTACATGTGCATACTTATTATACATAGACAAAGAGGAAACAAATCTCTCCCGGCGGGATCGAACCCGCCACCTCCTTCGTCTCAGCCGGTTATTAACCAACTGTGCGTATACGTTTCCATAGCCGAGACACGCAGGACGGTTCGATTCCCGCCACGGGACAAATGTTTGTAATGGTCCTGCAGATATTAGTCCCGGGTCAGTATGTATTTGCAAGAAAACGTATCTATGTATTCTATCAATTCCATAGTACAAGCTTTGCTTAGTTCGGGACTAGTTGGTAGTGTGTAGTTGTAGTGTGTCCAATATTATTAAAAAAATAGTGTTTTAAGACGACGCATTAGCGATATTGACGTCAGGGATTTCAACTATTTTCAGCAGTTACAAAACATTCGGAATTTTATTATATTTAATTGTTTTGATACTTCATGTTTTTAACTTTAAAATTGGTAGTTTACTAAACTTTAAAATAGTAAATATATACTACCTATTTTAAAGTAATTATAGTATAAATAATTACTTTAAAATAGGTAGTTTTAATTACACGATTGGTTAACTTTGTCTTTTATGTCCCAAAATTTTCCGTGCGTCTATATACACACTTTTCAAAATGGTGGTTGGATTTTTATAACAGTTTTTATTTTAAACAAAAAATACTGTGTAGGCGCTTACGACTTCACATTTCAAGCTAGTTTATCGCGCTAGTTTGTATGCAGGCGGCGCCCCTCAGTCCGCATTATACTATTGTAATTTAAATAATTACATAATTGTTTACCAATGCGTCGCCGTCGCCTTAAAAAATGTTATTTTGTACTCACCGATTTCGTGATAAAGTAAATGCTACTACAGGCAGTTTGTCCTTCTGTTTCAGATGATCAATGAAGGCGATCCACATTGTTTGCTCAGCTTTTGGATTTATGAACGACCTTCCACCTTGAAAATACAACTCTATCAACATCACAGTAAACTTCCGAGTTTCCTATCGAGTAAGAAATAAGTAAATTGACATAGGTGCGAGAGGCAGGCCATGGAAGTGATGGATGTATGTGTAAAAGAGGAGTCTTTGGTGTGGTCGATTACCTCGTCTAGGTCCAAAGTTCTTTTTGTAGTCGTTCATCCTGGCTTTCTTAGCGGCCACCGCTTCGTTGTATCCTTTCAACAGAAATTCGCCGTTTTTGTCTATGACCATGAACCTTTCATTCTTTGACTTTCCGCCCGAACCTAAAACAATGTAAGTACGTGTATTTTTAATAAAAGCAATGCCGAAAAATTTGATAACACTGAAATTGGAACATGTCACAAAATAAAATAAACAAAACACATTTAAATTAGCTTCATCGCTGCGACAGATGCCAGACACACGAGTAGGTCTGGCAATGTGACGGTAAGTTTTGGTTACGATGACCGTAATCGACGATATCGGCATCGCATATATCCACGAATCCCTATTCGTGCAATCCCACCCATAAAGTACGACGCTGCCACAGGTAATTTATAGAACCGTTACCGTTACAAAACTTGATGGACGGGATTTCGATGACAGCTGTCGCAGCCGTCAAGCTAAGATTTACAAACTATAAAGCACAATTGAATTATTGCACTTGACAGAATGATGTATCACACTACCGAGGTGGCTTTTTTGGGACATAATTTTGAGTCCCAGTTATGTAATTACAAACGAAAAAGATATAATTTTGGAATAACCAAACTTTTGATACAAAAATTGTTGATTGTAAATATGTTGTAATGAATAGAAGTGAATGAGAAAGGTTTCTTTTTCACTTCTCTCACCTGAAAAAAGGTTTTTTTGGAGACGAATTCAATTGTTTGCGGTCAATATCAGCGTGTTTTGTTTTCATTTGTAAATTGACATGTATATAATGTACAAATATAAATATTTTTACTTCTGTAATTTAAACTAAAATACATTTCTCCTAGCGGATCTTGCTCTTCCATTATTTGTTACAAATATCTGATAAAGTACAGACACGTTAGTGCATATATTTTGCAGATTTTAAATGTTATTTACAATATTTACAAAAATAAAATAATATTGCTTTTTATGCGTGAGTGATAGGTTGTGTGTAAAGTATAATATGTGGCGATTGGGCCCGTATAAACCAATATAACCAGTTTATAACACACAGCGGACAAATTATTGAATTCATGTAAAAGTTTTAGTAGGTATTTATTGTGTCACCAATAAAATCTCTTTCTTTCTGAAACCAATACATTTTCCTCAATCCCCTCACTGCTGAGGATCGCGTCACGTTTTTGCATTGGTTGTTTATTGTGTCACCAACATACTAACTTTTTTTGTAAAACCTGTAAGGTGTAAAACATTTTCTTCCTCTAGTCCCTCACTACTAAAACTCAAAATTACTTTATTCAGTGCGGCCGCATGGACCTTATTGATGCGTCAAAATATACTGAGGATCGCGACACGTTTTTTGTTTATTGTGGTCACCAACTAAACTATCTTTCTTTCTAAAACCAGTAAGCAATAAAGCATCTTCCTCGGTCCCTTACTGCTGAGGATACAGTCAGCCTCCACTGGGGGCTGTCATGTGCGGAGTGAACAGCACGGTGCATCAGCCCGTGGATGCAGTAAGCACCTGCCAAGGGGTACCTTCAAAAGATGGGCAGCAGCGTCTTTCCGTGTATCAACCACCTCGTATCACCTCGTACTGCGCTCGCCATGCTGTATGGCAACAACTCATGATCTTGAAGATCCATGAGAGGCCTTTATTCTGCAGCAGACGTGGAAAGCAGCCTATGGCTGAGATGATGATAACGAGCTTATTGTTATTATCCTGATTTATTAGAAAATATCAGATTACCTAGAGGATAAAACCACTTGGGACGGAATCTGCTCCAACTCCGTCAAACGTAACATAAGACAAAATAAAATTGTTAAATGATGACTATAACGACCGAGTTAGGTTCTTCTGTTCGCTTCTTTTCCTAACTCGCGTGTCATCTGAAGTGAACATTGTATTGTATTTGTATTTATTTCAAAAAAGGTTTAAGTACATGGTACAGTTATAAGGAACTTAATCTAATTACAGTGTGAAATATTTAAGAAAAGTACAATTTGATAAACCTTTTAGGGTCAAACATAATTGACTCCTCACTCTTACTAAGTTTTCACTTGTATTAAGATGTGAGGGCTCTCTACATCGACTTATAGCGGGCTACAAAGGTACTAACTAAAAGCATACAATTTACATTATATTAAAAAATGTAACCCTTATTTCTTACAATCTACTTTATTACTATTTTATTTACTAAATTAAATGTTACATAGCCTATAATTTAACTGATAACAAAAGCTCAGTCTCAGCATAACCCAAATAGGATGTTATATTTGTTTTAAATTCTTGTTGTGTCATGTTATGTAGAGGTATAATTTTGTTTAGTTTGTTGAAGACGTAAGGTGCCAAGTAGAATGTGTGATGATGTGCAAAATATGTCCCGAGTTTTTATCACGTAGAACACTTTATTCTTTCGTCTTTTGCTGACAACATCTATAACTGCCGGTTTTTTTCAATTATGAGAACAGATTCAATTATGTGCTTTATTCTATTTATTTGTGTTGTTTTATTTTGTAATTTGTGACGCGTCAATAAGGTCAATGCGGCCGCACTGAATAAAGCCTTTTTTGATTCTTGATTCTGACCCTTGTTCCTCTCTTTGCGATTTAAAAAACATAAAAAATAGTATAAAACATACCTGTGTACAAATAATGGCAGAGCGGCACGGGTCGCTTCGGCGTGGACACGACGAACACCTTGCGTTTCTTGGTGCGGCCCACCCAGTCGGCGAACTGAAGGGTGTTAGGGACGGTCGCGCTCAACATCACTATGGTCACGTGGGATGGCAGCAGGATCAACACTTCTTCCCATACGTAGCCACGCTGTAAACAGATAATTTTGTAGTGGCAGAACTCTCCAGCGTAGCATCTGAGCCTGGCCAGGTGCTACACAATGCAGAGTTGGGGACCCATTTACCCTCGCCACATCCTTTTATTTATTTATTTGAGCCACCAACAGAAGATACACAAGTAAAAAAATACAATAGTAAAAGCAATAAAAATCATGAGCTAGTGTTCTCCCAATTACAGGCAGCTACATCTTACAAATTAAGTTATCATAGCAAAAGTTAATATATTATGAATTAGAATTTTTAAACATAGGTAACAATTATATTTAAGAATGTTTAAACAAAACAAATATCTACGTTCTACATAAGGTTGAATAAAATAAATAAAATAAAAAGAAACTAGTGAAAGTAAACTAGTAAAGAAACTATGACTTAGTGTCAGAAGACTATGCACAGAGAGATGCAAGGCTTTTTTTATATTTAAGTAGAGGTTCTCCTAAATCTAGGTCGCTTCTTTTCTTCCTGTCCGCACTGTGAGGTTTTATTATTTATTTTTTTCTACCTATTTTTAACCGACGAAAAAGGGGGAGGTTTCTGAATTCGACCCTATATATTATTATTGATTTTTTTTGTTTGTTATTCATATTTTTTTTGTTGTTGTATTGTATTGTGATTGTGTGGTACATAAATGTTTTTCTTCATCTTCTTTCTTCTACTCCGACTTGGTCTTTGACAAATCGTCAGCAGTCTGCCCTCGGAGTATACCAGCGAGCAACGGAGCGCAGTAACCCTAGATAATAAAGCTGTCAGGCCGCAGCATACTGCGCCCTAAAACCCAGATCGCTGACGTTGGTCAAAAAGCAGAAAGCCTAAAGTGGAACTGGGCTGGAAACGTATGCCGCATGCCCGACAATTTTGGACAAAATAACCACAGAGTGGACTCGAAACGCATGTCGGCGCGTGGACGACGCAGGAGATGGTGGGACGAGGTGGACACTCATCTGAGCTCGTGGCCTTTCACAGCGTTAAACCGGGATGAGCGGAAGAAGGGATGGCCTTTGCCTTGCAGTGAGATAGCGGAGGCTTGAGATACTGTTAGTGTTGTGTGCCGCAATGTAAACGCGGCCCTACCGAGTTCTGAAGACAAAGTGATGGTAGTTGCAAAACTACCATCGCTTCTTGATGGACACTCAAATGAAATCTCCAGTCAACCCGGAACCACGATTGTTGAAACACAGTCGAAACGTCGGGAATAATCAAAGGTATTATGCGATACCCGCCGTGGGGTGCCGGCAGTAGAATGATACCCCTCCTCTCATGCCCATGGATGCCTCCGGAAGATGGGCAGCAGCGTCTATCCGTGTATCAACATCCCATACTGCGCTCACCAACCCGCCTTCCAAGCGTGGTGAGTATGGCAGCTGCCCCTCATGGAGATCCATGAGGGAGGCCTGTGTTCATCAGTGGACGTTTTATGGCTGAAGTGATGAATAAGCGATAAATTCCCGTGTTCATGTTATTATATCATAATATAACTCTTTGTGAAGAGTACATCTGGGGAGGTACCACAGTACTTATTTCTACCGCCAAGCAGTAATGTCTGCAATGCTGTGTCCTAGGGGTCGGTGAAATTACGGGCACATGGGACTTTACAACTCTATGTCTCAGGGTGACGGGCGGCATTCAGCGTGGAGCGTTGGTCACGTGCATGTTGAGTGATCGTGATCCCCGCGTTATTGCATTTGTCTCGTCATTTAGTCGAAAAAATATATGTAAAGATGAAGTGATTGCGAATTATTATTATTAATTATTTAAAGACGAGCAGTCACAGTGTTGTTGCGATACTCGCCAAGCTTGCCGAGCTGGTTGGCGAGCGTAGTGCGGGATGTTGATACACGGAAACACGCTGATGCCCGTCTTTCGGAGGTTCTTGGCAGATTCTTACTGTATGCAAGAGATGGGGGGCAAAATTCTCCTGTCCGCACCCCACGGCATACCAAAGACTCACCTCGGCATTATTGATATAATGCACCTCATCAAAGATCACAAACTCCAGGTCCCGCGCCACGTCGGAGCCGCAGTAGAGCATGGAGCGCAGTATTTCCGTGGTCATCACCAGGCAGGTCGCGCCTGGGTTGATCTGCAGGTCGCCGGTCAGCAGCCCGACTTCGCCAAACAACTTATTGAAGTCATTGTACTTTTGATTAGACAGAGCTTTAATAGGCGATGTGTAAATTGATCTGTAACAAGTTTATAAAATTAGAAGTAATTAATGGAACCAGGCGTTACTTTGCGGAAATACACAAATAAAATGCAATGTAAAATATCTAGTTTTAATTCCGCTAATGCTGAGATGCATATGCACTGCCCTCCCGCCCGCTAATTATGCACATGCAGGGGGAACCAGGCTGTTAGTGCAACATGCATACCCAAACCCACACCACGACACGTGTTTCGCCTCTGGTCAGCGGCTGGAACGAAAACTTTCGTTCCAGCCGCCGACCAGTCAACATCTCGGCGTTTCACCTGAAGATGCCTCGCGGAGAGGCGAAACACGTGTCGTCGTGTGGGTTTGGGTATGCATGTTGCACTAACAGCCTGGTTCCCCCTGCATATACATAATTAGCGGGCGGGAGGGCGGTGCATATGCATCTCAGCATTAGAGGAATTAAAACTAGATATTTTTCATTGCATTTTAAAATTAAAAGTGTTAAGTAACTCCCGACACTATATCCAGTCTCGGAAATTCACCTATTTTTAGTAATGCATCCTCAGTTTTTTAATTTATGCATTGTGAACTTTCATTTGATTTGCACACTTGGGTAGGTATACATAGCAAAATTTCCAACTATCAGATGGTATGTGATAGCGAAGATCTATTTAAAATTCAAACACCCAAACCAAAGGCCCGAACAATACCCGAACCTTCTGAAATAGACACAAAGGGTCGTGTGGTAGAATGTTGCAATTCCTCTCTTGCCCGAGGATGCAGTAAGAGGGATACCTCAGAAAGATATCCCATGGCAGAATCTTCCAATACTCCAGATGGGCAGCAGCGTCGATCCGGGTATCAACATCCCGTAATGCGCTCGTCAGTCCGCGGCCAAGTGTGGTGAGTCTTGGCGCTGGCTGCCCCCTCATGATCTTGGATATCAATGAGGGAGGCTTATGTCTAGCAGTGGACGTGAACAGCAGTCGCAGGGCTGAGATGACACAATTGCCGAAGATCATATGTTAGGTTAGTTGATTCAGGCGTGACTGCGGAAATCCTAATGTTTTTTTTATAGGTGTGAAAATCATCTAATGATTTCTCCCGCTCTGGGTGGAGCGGGAAGGCGTGTCATACTTTTACAGACTAAAACCACACCTGTGTCCTTCAGTTGCCCCGTGCGTTCTAGGACTACGGGTTTCCTTTTCAGAAATTCCCCGCGGTCCTAGCTTGCGGGCATCGGCCCTGTTGGGCCCCTAAGGTTTGTAACATCTCTTTGAGGAGCGCGTGGATCACTACGCGCTGTTGACGACTGGGCTCGGTCTGGTCGATTACCGGACAGCCGGACGGCGAGCTACCCATTGCTCGGCGTCCGCAAGCCCGCGTCTACAAATCCTAATATGTAAATGATAAATTAAATTGATTGGCCTTGTGAATAAGCTTAGAGTCGCTCAACGAGCCATGGAGAGGGCTATGCTCGGGGTTTCTCTACGGGATCGAATCAGAAATGAGGAGATACGTAGGAGAAGTCGGGTCACCGACATAGCCGGACGGATTAGCACGTTGAAGTGGCAATGGGCAGGCCATATAGCGCGCAGAACCAGATGGCCGATGGGGCCGTAAAGTTCTCGAATGGAGGCCACGGACCGGCAAGCGCAGCGTAGGACGTCCACCTACAAGATGGGCAGACGACTTGGTAGGAACCGCAGGTCGGCTTTGGATGCAGGCCGCTTCCAACCGCAGTACTTGGAGATCAATGAGGGAGGCCTTTGTCCAGCAGTGGACGTCCTACGGCTGATATGATGATGATGATGAAATGATAAATAATTGGTAACAAATAAAGCGGATTTGTTACTAAATATTTGTTACTCATTTAGATATTAGAACGTTAGGTTACTTCTTACCTGGTACAACTCCTTCTGGACATCGCTATAGCGTATTCTGCGACTACAGTTTTACCGGCCGATGTGTGCGCAGCCACGAACACGTGGTGACCCTCTTCCAGTTTTAGGATAGCCTGCGGAAAAGGAGTTTATTCATGTGTGTAGTACAAAATGGTTTCGCTTCTGTTGGCACACTTTCTGACTAGAGCTATTTAAAATTGCGTAAAATTGCGCAAAATTACAAACGAAAACGAAATCCACTAGAAACAACGAAGAACGTGGTTGCCCAGCAAAGAACCACACCACCGCTCCCTTTGTTTCCTATTGTTATTTAGTAATTATTGTTATGTAATAATGTATTAGTATTATTTATTTATTGACGACCTCTGTGGTGCAGCGGGCGAAGGTCCGCCTGCGACGCAAGAGGTTGCGGGTTCGATTCCTGCCTCGGGACAAATGTCTGTACGATCTGCAGATATTTGTTCAGGGTGTTCTGGGTGTTTTTCTATATATAATAAAAATATCTATCTATGTAGTATAATGTATTAAGTATATCAGTCATCTAGTACCCATAACACAAGGTCGGCTTAGCTTGGGGCTAGATGATGCTGTGTGATTTGTCGAGCATTATTTATTATTTATTTATTTATTAGCATATTTTTTTTGCATGACGCATCAGATGTCTGTTTGGTCACGTTTGATACCTAGTTATAGGCCATTATGGATAATCCTTAATGTCAAATCCGGTCCTCCCGAGAAGGCTATTTGTAATATTGTATATTACATAAACCGTGCCGTGGGGTGCCGGCAGTAGAATGTTACCCCTCCTTTCTTGCCTTGGATGTGGATGCAGTAGATAGATAGATAGACAGATAACTCTTTATTGTACCCAGCTTAATTCTAACACAAACAATATAAGATATAAGGCAGAAAGAATCTGCCAAGTGATACGTCCGGAAGGTGGGCAGCAGCGCCTTTTCGTGTATCAACACCCCGTACGCCTGCCAGGCGTGGTAAGTATGGCAACTACCCCTCATAGTGATCCATCAGGAAGGTGTTCAGTAGTCGATGTTCAGAATATACAATATGTCGTCAGTTCTGAAATACCTGTTTCTGGAAGTTATCCAGCTCAAATGGGTAAGTGTGAGCCAAGTTCGGCAATATCTCCCTGAACTCGGGCACAGGCTGCGACACGTCGATGGTCTCCGCCCACTCCGTGGATGTCGTTGCTAACTTCACGTTGGAATTGGTTATGTTGAGGATGGGAGGCACCGGCACTTCCACGGGGGGAGCGAAGATAGACTTGTCCAGATCCGAGTCGTGATCGTCTTGATTGTCACTCTTTTTTTGTTGCGACTCTACAGTTTCATCGTCGGATTTCCAAATATCTGTAAATAAGTCAATAAAGAAAATACATTAAGGATGAACGAGTCGCCCATCTTTCCATACAAACGTGGAAGGGTAACTACTCCACTGTTTGACGTTAACCGTCCAACACTAAGGATTATATCAAATTATCTTGTCATAATCTATGTTTGTATACACCCCAAACCGTAAAAAAAAGTATTTATTTCAAAAATGTAAGGTTCTAAGCTTTCGTATTTCAACACTGATTTTAGCCCAACTTTGGACGAAACTAAATAATATAAGGAGAAAGAAAACTCAAAAATAAACGCCGTTCCGACATAGTTTAATTATTCAAAAATTGAAATAAATGTTATTTTGAAAAGATTACACTCAAGTTTTTCTATAATAACCCTTGTGCTAAAAGTCTATTCATATATTTTTGCGCGGTCGGTTTAGGAATGAATCATTGTGCATTTCATTTTAGCGCGCGGGTAAACACACTATGTCAGGTGAGATAGAATATATTAGGCCGCGCCCACTGACGACTTCGCCTCCGCGACTAGTTGAGCATTAAGACACTATTTACATTATAGTCATTAAGACATTAGTGTCGATTCTG
This sequence comes from Pasiphila rectangulata, assembly GCA_963082625.1. Classification (NCBI taxonomy): domain Eukaryota; kingdom Metazoa; phylum Arthropoda; class Insecta; order Lepidoptera; family Geometridae; genus Pasiphila; species Pasiphila rectangulata. The sequence goes on along the minus strand of OY720236.1, from coordinate 19,415,715 downwards.
TTTTACACTTCCTAAAGCTGATTATAATGAGAGATATGACATTTCTAAATTCAGAGTCTAGATTTTTTAGTCAGCATAAAATTGCATATTTTAATTTTTAGGTGCGTTTTAATTTTGGAACGGCACTAACCTAATAGTCAAATGACATTTTTATTAGCTTTAGCGCCAGCTAAAGCTGTATTTCCATTTCACAATTTATTTATTAATTTAATTTCAAGCATAATATCTAACTGGATTACGACCGATAATGGAGGCAATTCTGTTCTTGCACTAGCTATAATGTAAAAACAGAATTGCCTCCATTATCGCTCGTAATCTAGTTAGATATTGCTTGAAATTAAATTAATAAATGAATTGTAAAATGGCTATACAACAATAATAATATTTTTTTACCTTTGTTTTGTTTTTATATTCCTTTATAGTCGAAAATATATTTTTATGAGTATACAGCCGTGAGACGTCCACTGTTGGGCATATACCTTACCTTATGGACTAAGTCCTGCTCATGACGTGGTTTCACCATACTCAACCAGCTTAAAGCAACAAGGCGGGTTGGCGAGCGCAGTGCACGATGTTGGTACATGGAAAGACGCTGCTGCCCATCTTGCGGTTGTGTACCTTGGCAGGTTCTTACTTCCTCCACGAGCAAGGGATGATAATAATAATTATTATTATTAAATCATGTTATGAATCAAGGCTATTCTTTTAAAATATTTTTCAATTTCAATGTTGACCGGTAATTTCACTTAGTTACAGCTAAAAAATTGTGGCACCACTGACTGTGCTTTTGCGTATTACTATAATTATTTGGAAGTCGCTGCAGAACTAGGCTTCTTGATCAGTTAAAGATTGTGAAAATCACAATCCCACCAGAATATGAGGGGATGTTGCCATACTCGCCACGCTTGCAGGCGGGTTCGCGAGCGCAGTAGGGGTTGCTGAGACACGGAAAGACGCCCAGCTTCCGGAGGTGTCCCTTGGCAGAAACTCACTGCGTCCACGGGTCAATTAGGAGACGCAGCATTACCCTTATTTATTACCTTTTAACAAACTCACCAAACAGATGTGCTGCGTGCTTATCGACCGCCGCTTTACATTTTTCAACGTCTATCTTTATCTCTATCGGTTTCACAACCTCTGACGCTTCGCAAGAGTCAGCCTCGTCGGTGAGGAGAGTGACGCCATCCTCGGCAAACAACACAGCATTGCTGCGCCCCGGTGTAACTGATAGGTATGCTGAAAAAAAAAACATAAGGTTTATGATAAAAAGAAAAAAAAATTAAATAACTATTACGGCTAAGTACATGATACTTATCTAATAATATCTAATAATAACAAAAAATCTAACGTATTAGTTGTGTGCCTGAACTGGGTAATCCTGTTTTTCAGGCGAAACGAGGTCACAAGCAAAAATGTATAATCAAAAAGCTTACAAGTACCTATTACAGATCTGTTAAGTTAATAAATAAAAATACAGTGTCAAATAAAACTAATATTGCAGTGAAGCAGAATCTTACAATATAATTGCCTAGTTAGAAAATAAAATGTAAAACCTACTTTAATACAGCTAATAAATTCTCGGTATCGTCATATGACATACTTTTGAGATAGTTCCTAAAAATAATTTTACAATTTTTAGAATTAAGACAGTGGATATTGGCTAACGCATTTATTCTTTTGTACAAAAATGGTCCAAGGAAAGATGATGATGATGATGCTGTTCTGGGCCAATGAAAATCATTATACAGTTTGATGTAAACAAAATAAATGTAAATCCGCTGGCAACCCATTTTCTGGAGGTATCCCCTGGGAGATTGTTACTGCATCCACGGGCAAGAGAGGGGCAACATTCTACTGCCGCCGGCACCCCACAGCATCCAAACTGTCAATACTTAACCTAAAAATAACTTTCTGTTGTATACTACTCGACCCGCATGACACGAACCGGTGAAGAGAAGCCGTGTGCTGCGTCCCCAACATCGACCACTATCGTTCGACGTCGGATCTCCGTATTACGGACTCGGCACTGTGATAACGTATCTCGCGACAGGTTTGCAACTGGCGTATAATTATCTCACGATCATCATTGTTAAAAGTATTTTTTTTTTTGCTTTATGTACTACAAAATTTACCATTGACAGCGATTATCGCGAGATATACGCATGTTGCAAACCTGTTGCGAGGTACGTAATCACCCTGCGGGTCAAGTTAGGTGAATACCAATCATGGTACGCTCCATGGTCCGTTGTGCGACTCGCATTCCGTGCATTATTACAAATAAAATACTAAAACTTATATAAAAATGTGATAAAACTATGGCAGTACCTTCTCCTAAGAATTTGTCCGGGTCTTGATTGTCCAGATCAAGTTTAGGTCCCCCTTCAGGCATTTTATCAATTTCAAAACCGGCTGGTCTAAATGGACTTTGCTTAGTAGATCCTCGCGTGGACAGGCTCGGGTGAAGTGGAGGCCTTTCCATGGATAAACCTTCTTGGTAATCCGGGTCCGGCCCTGGGACATCTGCAAAATGACTCAATTCTTCTGTTTCGAGGTCTCGAACAGGCTAGAAAAATAATATTATCTATTTTATTATTTATAAGTAGTCTCTGCCGTCGGGTGCCGGCAGTAGAATGCTGCCCCGCCTCTCTTGTCCGTGTATGCAGTAAGAATCTGCTAAGGGATACCGAAAGATGGGCAGCAGCGTCTTTCCGTGTATAAATCAACATTCAGTATTACGCTCGCCTAGTTGGCGAGGAAAACCCGCCTCCCAAGCGTAAGGAATATGGCAACAAGACCTCATGATCAGAACCTCTAACCAGCAGTGGACGACCCACGACTGAGATGATGATGGTCTTAAGTCGAAGTGAAAGCTAAATGATTGGCTTTTGTTGGAATCATAATTTCTTGGGGAATAACCCACTTAACCACAAAAATCTGGCGAGGCCGAGTGACGCCGACAGACCAAGGCGCTGGCCGAGACATATGCACAAGCGGAGTCCATCGGCACAATTAAATTAATGAAATAAAATAACATTTATAGTGTATATAATATATATATGTATATATATATTTGCCATGGAGTGCCGGCAGTAGAATGTTGCCCTTCCTTTCATGCCCGTGGATGCAGTAAGAGCCTGCTAAGGGATACCTCCGGAAGATGGGCAGCAGCGTCTTCCCGTGTATCAACATCCGTACTGCGCTCGCCAACCCGCCTGCCAAGCGTGGTGAGTATGGCAACTACCCCTCATGGAGATCTATGAGGGAGGCCTGTGTGCAGTAGTGGACGTATTACGGCCGAAATGATATATATATTAGTAGTTATGAGTTGAGTATTTTGATTTTTATCATGTATCAAACCGGTTCTGACGGAAGATCAGCGTTGTGCTTATGCTCAACTTAGGCTGAGTCAGACGCCTTTTTGTAACTGTTTTTTCTTAGTTTAATTTGTTATTTTGTTGTTTTCTCTCTCCTGTTGTTTTTTTTTATGTGTTTTGTTATGAGTGTTACAAATAAATGTTTTATCTATCTATCTATAAAAATATGACATAAAACAATAACATTAAACGAGAGCGGAACTATTTTGGTGATCACTCGCAAGTGGCCAAATAGGTACTATCACAGCTTAATGCTGCTTCTTTGGAAGTAGCATTCGTTTTCAGATAGCACCTGCATGGTTAACATCTTAGGACAAAAATAAATAATGCTGGACAGTACAAAAAAATCCCATCTAGTCGCAAACTAAGCAAAGCTTGTAATTATGAAAACTAATGAATGATAGAATACTTAAATACTTTTTCTTTGTAAATACATACCTGCAGAACAATTACAAACATTTGTTCCGTGGCGGGAATCGAACCCGCAACCTTCTGCGTATCAGTCGACTATTAGACCAACTGAGCCACAAAGGGAGTCAAAAGTACACACATAAAAGTGAGAACGATCCCAAAGTTAGGGAAATAGACGTGTTAGATAGTACAATGGGCAACATTCGCAAGGCCGTGGGTGGTACGTACAATGGGTCGACAACATTCGCAAGGCCGTGGGTGGTACGTACAATGGGTCGACAACATTCGCAAGGCCGTGGGTGGTACGTACAATGGGTCGACAACATTCGCAAGGCCGTGGGTGGTACGTACAATGGGTCGACAACATTCGCAAGGCCGTGGGTGGTACGTACAATGGGTCGACAACATTCGCAAGGTCGTGGGTGGTACGTAAAATGGGTCGACAACATTCGCAAGCCCGTGGGTTGCACGTCGTTTCGCAAACACAGAGGGAAGCCAAAGCCCACAGTGGAACAAAGGTGACAAAACGCTTGCTTTATCTGCAGATTAAATCTGGGTCTGATATGGTCCAGTAAAAAAAACAGAAAAATGTAATAAGTATACTATCAACCATCTGAAACCTATAACACAAGCTCTGCTTACTTCGGGCCTAGATGGTGCTGCGTGTAATGTCTAGCATTATTAATTTATTTGATGGCTAGCAGCGCTCCGCAGTTTCACCCGCGTAGTTTCCGTTCCCGTGGGAATCCGAGGATAAAATAGGATCTATGGTACTCAGGGATAATGTAGCATTCTGATGGTGAAAGAATTTTGAAAATCGGTCCATTAGGTTTTGAGTTTTTTAGTTACAAACATACAAAACACATATCTATCCTCTTTATAATATTAGTATAAGATATAGATGATGGGGTACCTGTATTGATCTAATTATGCCAATTTCCAAATCGCCCTGGACATAGAACATTGATTTTATGTTCCTTTTTTGGTTCTTATGACCTTGTGAGTGTTCTATCCTCTTTATAATATTAGTATAAGATATAGATGATGGGGAATTACCTGTATTGATCCAATTATGCCAATTTCCAAATCGCCCTGGACATAGAACATTGATTTTATGTTCCTTTTTTGGTTCTTATGACCTTGTGAGTGTTCTATCCTCTTTATAATATTAGTATAAGATATAGATGATGGGAATTACCTGTATTGATCCAAGTATGCCAATTTCCAAATCGCCCTGGACATAGAACATTGATTTTATGTTCCTTTTTTGGTTCTTATGACCTTGTGAGTGTTCTATCCTCTTTATAATATTAGTATAAGATATAGATGATGGGGAATTACCTGTATTGATCCAAGTATGCCAATTTCCAAATCGCTCTGGACATAGAACATTGATTTTATGCTCCTTTTTTGGTTCTTATGACCTTGTGAGTGTTCTATCCTCTTTATAATATTAGTATAAGATATAGATCATGGGGAATTACCTGTATTGATCCAAGTATGCCAATTTCCAAATCGCCCTGGACATAGAACATTGATTTTATGTTCCTTGTTTGGTTCTTATGACCTTGTGAGTGTTCCGGGGCATGAAATGGTTGATACTCGGGGTCCCGGAAGTAGTCTTTTACTAGTTCATTAAAATCTTCAAATATTGGAGGAATTGCCATCTAAAAACATAAAAAAATTGTTTAGGTCCATGTCGGGCCAAGCGTTGTGTAGGGTTCCATAGTTACCAGCAGACCTGTTTTTAGAAGTTGGCGTAAGTTTTTTTTCGTTTACCTGAACATTTATTTATTTATTTCTTACTTATTTATTTATTTGACCAATAACATCATTACAGGTTAATCCTAACGCGATGCTATTTGTACGAACATATATACACTTAGCGTGCTATTTAGAAACAGTTTCTATAGTATGCTGTGCTAATTCTATGAATTTCGGCAGACTGTGGCAAAAAAACATCTACTCCGTTCTCGGAGGATGTTGAGCAGGTAGATAGCGAGTGACAAGGGGGAAAACTTAAGATTGAACGAGTCGCCCATCTTTCCATACAAACGTGAAAGGGTAACTACTCCACTGTTTGACGTTGACTATCCAACACTAAGGATTATATCAATTTATCTCGCCATAATCTATATTTGTATACACCCCAAACGTCGTTTTAGGAATGAATCATTGAGCATTTCATTCTAGCGCGCGGGTACACATACTATGTCAGGTGAGATAGCATACATTTAGGCCGCGCCCACTGACGACTTTGCCTCCGCGACTTGTTGGACCTTAAGCAGCTTAGTTATAGCGTGCGACGGGCGCGGCGAGCATAGCGGGGCGGCGGCGCAAGCCGACGAAGTCGCGGGGCGCGCGAAAGCGCAGTGCTGCCAGCACCTCCGGGTGGTGCACGGCTCCGCGCAGTACTTGCACCATGTACTTCACCACTGCCATGTCCCGCCTGACAGATAACCGACAGTATCCACACTTACCTATTACGAATAGGCTGGGACACATAAGAGGGTCAAATGGTTAACTCCAATCAAAACATTCTGAATTGTTATATAACAGAGGAAAGTTACATTTATGAAAGTTCCAGCTACAATGATCATTGGAACTGTAGTTACTGGTAGAAAATGGTTCATGGCTACCTCTGTGTGAAACTGTCAATAAACAAACGAACGGCAGGTGCTGTACGTATATAGGTACCAAGGGATTGTTAGACAAAATTACCTCAAAGTCACTGGTAATGTCGTCTTCATTACCAGTGAGTGACTTGGAGAGTGACTATATCTAGTATAGTTGTTACTATTAAGTATATTGTTCACCTGCCGAAATCCACAGAAAGCATTCGCATATTCCAAGTAACTGAATCTCCCTGGTTGTCAAAGGCATATCTCCAATTACTAACACTTTGTCAAACTTAACAGATTGTTTTGATAATGTAAAATAACCTCATATATTCACTGACATCACTTTTTGGTGGAATATAGACTACACATAACATAAACAACAAATGATTTCTAAGGTGTACTGTAGCACTGATTATCTGAAATGATGCATTTTCTCTTGATCATTCAACATAAACTTCTTCGTCCTCTCTTGTTCTTTGTCTTCTCTCGTTGATTCATAGTATCGCTATCATCCTGTTTTTTCTTCAGTACTGTTACCTCATGTTGGGTAAAATCTGCCAAGCTACATAATATATCACTCTCAATAACTACATCTTCAGCATCCATATCACTTTCAAAAACATTGGCAAGAGGCCCAGGGACCTCTGTAAAACTCTCTTTTAAATCACAGAACAGATGAAACCCTGCCATTGTATGGGGCAGGGTAACAAGGCAATGATTTTTTTTACATGCTACAGCCAACAACAAAGTGCCGTAACCTTAGTTTTAGATAGATATCCAATGACAAAATTAAAATTAATAAAATTATTAGAACTAAAGATACCTACAATATGAACAAACATTGCGAAAATCGTGACCTAACTTTAGAAAATTGGGTCAATAAACATATGGAAATAAATTATAACTAAGTTATACCATGCCATAAGTGCCATGGGGTGCCAGTATGCCGGTATTAGAATGTCGTCTCTCTGCCCATGGATGCAGTGGGAATCTGCCAAGAGATACCTACGAAAGATTGGCAGCAGCATCTTTCTGTGCATTAACATCCTGTACTGCGTTCGTCAACCCGCCTGCCAAACGTGGCGATCAGCACTCCACGAGGGAGGCCTATGTCCAGCAGTAAATGTTCTACGGCTGAGATGATATTACCATATGTTGGACAGACCACATGCTATACCGACATTCCACACAATCATTGTCTAGTTCGTGCATTCTGTTGCAGCCCCACAAACCCAGTTAATAAGACATGGTAGAGGAAGCTTCTTGGGCAAATAAGACAGACATTTATTTAACTGGAATATCAGGCCTACACACAGGCAAATAGTATAAATAAACATAATCTATCAAAAAGAAAAATTTTAGGATTATTGGAAAATGAAAAGAAATTACAATGCATACCTTAAATTTGAAGATGTCTAGTTCCTCTGTTTGTTCACAAGCCATTATATAAGCAGGTTTTTAAACATTATTAAAGAAAATATAGTCAGACTTTAGGTTTAGGTTTTCGTAAATATTTTCTGGCCGCACCGAACCGAAGTAATTTCAACATCAGAATGATAAAATGATTCCACAATCATCATCATCAAAACCCTTTCAAAACCGATAGAATTATACCTAAATCGATACGATTGTGGTCGCTTGTTGCTCGATCTTTAATCGATTATAGTATCGAAATGTGGACAAGATGCATTGAAGCAAGATGTTATCGATTTGTTTAGATTGTCAATAGTTTTCCCCTTGTCTTGTCTTGTCTTCTTATTTTATGGCTTTTTGTGTTTGGTTTTACACAATTCCGCCAGTGTCAAGTTAATTTATAAATTCTTATGTTATTATTCCGGCCCAGGCGCAGATGGCGGGATGAGCTGGACATGTACTGTGCTGACTGGTCGACCAACGCCTTGGACCGGGAAGTATGGAGAGGGAAGGGAGGCCTTTGCCCAGCAGTGGGATCCTACAGGCTGATTAGATAAGATTATGTTATTAGGCTGGCCATGCAGGCGACCATTTTCTCAAACAATACTTTGAAGTAAAACATCTATCGAGTAAAACTACTACTTCGGCCGCCTACATGGCTAGCCAAATAACTTACGAATTTTTATATTAACTTGACACTGGCGGAATCGTGCTAAACCAAACACAAAAAGACAAGACAAAACTACTACTTCTCTTTAAAGCGGGCTATACATGTTGGCCGAGCTAAGACCAACGCGAGCGTAGGCAAATCGTTACAAGGCAAGTGCTACCGTCCAGACGTTTGGCAAGTCTACGCAAACTATTGCAAGCGGCCAATGTATACGAGTTTTGTGTGAAGCTGCCCACATGTTGGGCGCTGTCAGTTCTTGTTGTGCATTCGAACTACGTGGTCGTGGTTATTTGATTTAATATAATATAATAATGCTGGACAAATCACAGTATCATCTAGCCCCAAGCGAAGCAGAGCTTGTGTTATGGGTACTAGATGACTGATATACTTAATACATTATTTTTATTATCTAAAGAAAAATTCCCAGAACACCCTGAACAAATATCTGCAGATCGTACAGACATTTTTCCCGAGGCGGGAATCGAACCCGCAACCCCTTGCGTCGCAGGCGGACCTTTACCCGCTGCGCCACAGAGCTCGTCTTATGATTTGAACAATATGGACGTAGAAGTTGTTGCAGCTGCTGCTATTTATTTGATGGGCACGTATAATTATTACGTCAGTGTTAGTAGATAGATAGATAGATAACTCTTTATTGTACCCAGCTTAATTCTAACACAAACAATATAATAAAGGAAATAAAGTATGATTAACTTAAAGCAGAAGTACAATGGGCGGCCTTATCACTATAAGCGATCTCTTACAGGCAACCTTTGGACGGACAAAAACAACAAGAAAGTAAAAGCACGGTTTCGTCATAGTATAATTAAAATAGAGTACCTACCTATGTAATAGCTATAAATATATACTTAGCTAGTATAATTACATATTTAATAATAATAAACAAATAAATAATCGAATATTTATAAACTACATAAATAAATAATATTAAGTAGGTAACTACCTAGTAATTTTGTTTGTTTATTCAGTCTACGAAGTCGAAGTCCTATAAAACATACTTACTTTCTTTTTATCTTTATGCTTTACGTCTTTTGGATTCCAACTTACCGGTTCATTCTGGTAATACTCCAAAAACTTGATAATATCATCATTTGTATCGAACGACATTACCACAGACAGATACGTGCGATGGTGACCAACGCCAAGCACGTAATGGCGGGCAGACAAACATGTGGACACGGTTGGCCGAACGCAGGCAAGCGCCTTTGATTTGTGCAGAAAAACCGACACGGCTCCGAAGTGAGGCGAGTCAGCGCAAGCGATCGCGAGCGGTGACAAGTCACTGCAAATGTGCTCTATACACGTTGGCGCTTGTAATAACTCGGCCAGCTAGGCGAGCGACACCGAGCGATGGCAAGGCATGCCGTCTACACGTTGGGGTTGGCGTTCACTCGGCAACGTTGGGCCAACATGTATAGCCCGCTTTATAGACATTCTACTTCAACTAACATCGTTGAGTTCAATAATTGGCGTCATGTTTTTCTTCGCGTTCGCACGTGCAAAAATTCTCACAGAGTTTCTTGCACGTGGTATATACCTACTGGTAAAATAAGTAGAATTAGGTACAATTTCATTTATTAAAACTAAAACAGATTTAAAATAAAAAAAAATGGAGCAGTTACCGGTATTTTCAGTTTTAATGATGTGACGCTATTTAAAGTGATTTTTGTCGCTTATAACAATAGATTTTAATTTTCCAATGAGGAAATATGGCATAAGATACAAACGACAAAATAAAATAATAAAGGATTAAGCCTAAGCGACAAACCGATTTCTCACATCGCAAGGTGAAAGGGGTTTATGAGACTAGACAGTTCAGTAAGTGTTATAGGAAAAGAAGATTAAGGTACTTTTCACAGTGGTTGTTTAAAAGATAATAGAGCCGTTTTCAGTAAAAAATAAAAAAAGTGTTTTCTACTACACCAAACAGATGGAGCTGGTATGCGGAGAAAACAAGTTTGTGATTGATTACAAATGCTGTCATTGTCAAATTGTGTTTCCTTCCATTAAATGAAAACTAACGCCATCTATAAGGTTTGAGGGAACTATTTTTGAAAATTTTACTTATTAATGAAAACGCCTCTGGGTATGAGCAGTTTTCAGTAAAAAAGAAAAAAGAGTTTTCTCCTAAACCTAACAGATGGAGCTGGCAAGCGAAGAAAACAGTTTGTTGTTGATCCCTAATTCTGTCATTGTCAAATTGTGTTTCCTACCTGTAAAAAAACACTAACGCCATCTATATGATTCGAGGGAACTATTTTTGAAGTTTATACCATAGAGTAACATATATAAAGGGAGATGCTGCCCATCTTCCGGAGTTAGCTCTTAGCAGGCTCCTACTGCATCCACGGGCAAGAGAAGAGGGACAACATTCTACTGCCGGTGCCCCACGGCCTGTCTATATATCTATAATAATCTAAGTGATTACATTGATTTACAGATGGCAGATTTCAGCCGGTGCTGCGCGAATGCCTGTACCGCCATGACTATCTATTGCTAGCGATATCGTTTAAGAACGCTTCTATCTCCGTAAGTTTCTGTTAATTATTTATTTCGCTGATCTCTTTCTCCTTCTTGAAATCATTTCCTAAAAAGTAAAAAAAAAATGGTTACCTGTAAGAAATTGCTTTGAGCAATAAGGCCGCCTATTTGCTTCTTTTAATCGTAGTTTCATTTAATAAAGAGCTGCTATTGAAGTTGCTGTTGAATTAATATTTTAATGGTCTTCCGTAATGTCGCAACTGAATCAATAAATTATTTGTTCAAAGTCGTGCTCACATACAGATAGTAAAGTTTATTTATCTAACCTGATATTATTGTACAAATATTATTGTATTTCACTATTAAATGTAAAGAGTCATCGGTAGTACAGTGGTAGTATACCCGCGTGACACGCGGGAGACCGGGGTTCGATTCCCCGCCGAGACTCTTTTTGTTATTTTATTCCCAGATTTTGATATAATATTATGAAATCCTTTGTATATTCAGCTGTATGGCTATTAATAGGATTATTATTCCAAAACGCAGGTTTTCCAGTTTCCATATAATATCTATAGATTTGGCGCCTATTATTGTATTACACTATTTTCATCAATCGGCAAAGAGTCATCGGTAGTACAGTGGTAGCATACCCGCTTGACACGCTGGAGACTGGGGTTCGATTCCCCGCCGAGACTCTTTTTGTTATTTTATTCCCAGATTTTGATATAATGTTATGAAATCCTTTGTATATTCAGCTGTATGGCTATTAATAGGATTATTATTCCAAAATGCAGGTTTTCCAGTTTCCATAATTATAATATCTATAGATTTGGCGCCGTGGGGTGCCGGCAGTAGAATGATACCCCTCCTCTCATGCCCATGGATGCAGTAAGAGCCTGCTAAGGGATACCTCCGGAAAATGGGCAGCAGCGTCTATCCGTGTATCAATATCCCATACTGCGCTCACCAACCCGCCTGCCAAGCGTGGTGAGTATGGCAACTACCCCTCATGGAGATCCATGAGGGAGGCCTGTGTTCATCAGTGGACGTTTTATGGCTGAAATGATGATGATGATGATGATCTATAGATTTACAAAGACTACTACGACTACGATCGCTACATGGTTCAAAGTTCAATAAAATCAACAGTGATAAAAAATGAATATTTAGTATGTCCACTCAGCCAGAGATGGCGCATTTGCCAAATATTTTTTATAGTCTCTATTCCCAGGAAATAAGATTACTAATACCATGGTATGCCATTCCCTTATAAAACGATTTAACTCCCTTAAAATAATAAAAGATGGCGTTACGTGTTGCTATTTTGAAATTAAGTCTTTGGAAATTTAGGAAAAGACCGATTAATTACCAGAATCATACATTTTCTGTTTTTAATATTTTTTTGCAATACAGGGAAATTAAATAAAGAGTTCCTGAATCAATTTCTAAAAAATAAATTAAAAATATGGTTCACTAGCGGCAAACATTGGAACTAGGTAGCAAAGTAACCCAAATAACGCAAAATCAACGACTACGCATGCTACTTGCCGGTAGATGGCGCATTGTAAACATGAATTATGCTAGCTCCAATTCAATTATTTAAATCTGAATTTACAAATATATAATAATTTAATAATAATTTAATACTTTTTCGTCTGTGGACCTCGTAGTGTAAACAAACCCAGTAGAAGCTCTCATAAACTTAAATAGTTTTTTAATGTAATAAGTGATTTTCATTGCGTAAAAAGTGAAAACAATTAAACTAACCTGCACAATAACCAAACTTAAGACGCAACATTATAATTATGCGCTTATTTGCTGAAAATCATCATCTGCTACAACACAAAGCAAATAATAACGGTCGAAATACAAGGACACTGCGTTTTTGAAAAAATTACGACAAAAAACAGTGAGTACTATTTTGAACAATAACAGATACAATAATGTTGCAATAAAGGTGACATTTCCGAATCAGCTGATTTTGACACCTCGAGTGACTGACAGACTTGAACCAACTCACTCATTCATTGACATTGCCATTATAAAATAAGAAATATCATAAACTACTTGAACGAACTTCAAACTGATTGATGCTGATTATCACACCATCTAGTGACGAGTAGTCGAGCTTTACAAAACTCGGTTGATTTGATCTTTCTACTAACACGACAGAGGGTGCTGAAATTAAATAAATTGACACATAACATTACAATGGATAATAATATCACGACAAGGAGGCTTAGACGTAAACCATTTTTGGACATATCAGACATATCTACTGAAATTACACAGTTTAATTCTACGATAGCAGATGGAAGTTTGTTAGAAAATTCTACAAAAAGTAATCAAACGTCACACGACTTAGATACTTCCACAGTAATGAATTTAAAACAACAAATCCAAGAACTGAGAACCGAAATGGATACAGCCCACGAAGAAATTGCGAATCTGAATGCATACTGTTCTTCTTTAAAGAAAGAGTTACTAGATAAATCATCGCAAATAGAATTACTAAAAAAAGTTACCAAAGAACCTGTTTTTATCTCATCACGATCGTCCCGAGAAATAATTTAGCTTCGCCGATTATGAAAAAATTGACGGATATTCGCATGAGGATTCCCCGCTTTTCACCTCTAAGCAATGCAAATGGAGATTGCAGTATACGGGAAACACCAAGTAGGAAAGAAAACCCGGGTTGTGCCAAGAAGCAGATATCATCAAGGATATCTAATACTACTTATAATGAACCAGGACTCCAACCATCCATGGGCCTTCAATGTAACCAAGAAAGCTACATCGAAAAGGGTACAGATGTACAATAAATTAGCTACAATAAATTATTTGTTCAAAGTCGTGCTCACATACAGATAGTAAAGTTTATTTATCTAACCTAACGATATTATTGTACAAATATTATTGTATTACACTATTAAATGTAAAGAGTCATCGGTAGTACAGTGGTAGTATACCCGCGTGACACGCGGGAGACCGGGGTTCGATTCCCCGCCGAGACTTTTTTTGTTATTTTATTCCCAGATTTTGATATAATATTATGAAATCCTTTGTATATTCAGCTGTATGGCTATTAATAGGATTATTATTCCAAAACGCAGGTTTTCCAGTTTCCATATAATATCCATAGATTTGGCGCCTATTATTGTATTACACTATTTTCATAAATCGGCAAAGAGTCATCGGTAGTACAGTGGTAGCATACCCGCTTGACACGCTGGAGACTGGGGTTCGATTCCCCGCCGAGACTCTTTTTGTTATTTTATTCCCAGATTTTGATATAATATTATGAAATCCTTTGTATATTCAGCTGTATGGCTATTAATAGGATTATTATTCCAAAACGCAGGTTTTCCAGTTTCCATATAATATCTATAGATTTGGCGCCGTGGGGTGCCGGCAGTAGAATGATACCCCTCCTCTCATGCCCATGGATGCAGTAAGAGCCTGCTAAGGGATACCTCCGGAAAATGGGCAGCAGCGTCTATCCGTGTATCAATATCCCATACTGCGCTCACCAACCCGCCTGCCAAGCGTGGTGAGTATGGCAACTACCCCTCATGGAGATCCATGAGGGAGGCCTGTGTTCATCAGTGGACGTTTTATGGCTGAAATGATGATGATGATGATGATCTATAGATTTACAAAGACTACTACGACTACGATCGCTACATGGTTCAAAGTTCAATAAAATCAACAGTGATAAAAAATGAATATTTAATATGTCCACTCAGCCAGAGATGGCGCATTTGCCAAATATTTTTTATAGTCTCTATTCCCAGGAAATAAGATTACTAATACCATGGTATGCCATTCCCTTATAAAACGATTTAACTCCCTTAAAATAATAAAAGATGGCGTTACGTGTTGCTATTTTGAAATTAAGTCTTTGGAAATTTAAGAAAAGACCGATTAATTACCAGAATCATACATTTTCTGTTTTTAATATTTTTTTGCAATACAGGGAAATTAAATAAAGAGTTCCTGAATCAATTTCTAAAAAATAAATTAAAAATATGGTTCACTAGCGGCAAACATTGGAACTAGGTAGCAAAGTAACCCAAATAACGCAAAATCAACGACTACGCATGCTACTTGCCGGTAGATGGCGCATTGTAAACATGAATTATGCTAGCTCCAATTCAATTATTTAAATCTGAATTTACAAATGGCAACATAGAGTAACATATAGTTTATACCACAGAACAGAGAAAACATAGAAATAGTAAGTAGGCGGGGCTCGCGTAACACCTAGTAGGCGCAGTACTGCACTTCAAGCACCGCTTACTTCAGTCGTGTTTTAATTTAGCAGAGTAAACATACTTAAAAAAAAATATAAAAATGCCGTATTGTGCCGTTTTAGAGTGTAAAAACGAAAGCCGAACCAAAAATTTAACGAAAGGGGGCATATCATATCACCGGTAAGCATTTTTTTTTTTTTTTTTTATTTATTTTAAAAGGGACTTTGTCGCTTAGCGACCACACCGTCCCATAAAACCTCTTTACACAAACAAATCTCAAATACACACTAAGATAACATAAACTATGATAAAACACAAATAAACAAAAAATGTAAAACAACTTGAAAAACTAATAACTTAAACCTAAAACTGCTAACTTATATAGCATTTCAGCTTCCTTTGATAAAGGGTCAGCTAAAATGCTGTTAGTGAGGCCAATGTGAATGGTCTCATGCCTACCAAAGCACGCTGCTCTGAACGACTCGTTCCGAACACACTCCATCAAAATGTGCTGTACATCTTCAATCACACCGCAATCTATACAATTAGGAGAAGGGACTTTTTTCATTAAAAATGCAAACTTCCTCGATGGAATATGTCCTGAACGAAGTCTAAGAGCAACCTTTAGTACATTTCTGCTTAGAGATACGTCATCGATCCATGAATATTGAGGTATTTGTGGTTGGATAGTTCTATACCATATTCCTTTTTCTTGTGAACGTTCGTCGAAATACTCTTGCCAATTAACCCTGCATTGCTGTTTAATAGTTCTAAAATGTTTCGAAAAAATAGGTAAAACATTCAGCGGTACACCATCTTCGATTGCCTGCTTAGCTAATTTGTCAACTTCGTCGTTTTCATCTAACTGAATGTGAGACGGAATCCACTGTAATACAATCTCCTTTTTAAGATAACGCAACTTCAAGATCGATTCTAATATTCTGTAGGCTATCGGTATACCTCTCACCGAAGAGGCACAACGAGCCAAATGTTGCAGTGAGCTTTTTGAGTCCGTCAAAATGACAAATCGGTCGAAATCTATTGAATCAATATATGATAGTGCTTCAGCTATGGCAATTAATTCAATATGCATAATTGAGATATCAGAATCGATCTTGAGTTTCATGCTAATATTTAGGTAGGGATCTAAAAAAGCCGAGCCCGCCCCGGACTTTTCTTTAGAACCGTCTGTAAAGATTTTATAATAATTTTTAAAATTTTGGTTAATAAAGTTGATGCAAATATTTTTTAATACTGTACAGTTATAAGTGCGTTTAGCCCGAACGATTTGTGGAATAGAATCAAATATTACATCACTTAAATTAACATTGCTGATCCAGGTATTCAATGTGTACATGTCAAGCTGGTTACTACTATATAATGTTACAGGATTCAACGAGGACTGCGTCTGAGTCAGCAACGGAACTTTTTTGTGAGTCCAATAACGGGAACCAATTACGGATATAAGTTCTTGTATAATTTTAATAACGCTGCTGTCCGATATAGATTTACTTTTGAGCCAATACTTCCCAGCAAGATACTTCCTTCGAAACTGAAGAGGAGGTAGGTTCAGTTCACTTTCCATCACGTGTATTGGAGTGCTTCTAATATATCCACCAATAACGCGTAAGGCCTGATTTTGTAGTCTATCTAATTTCAATAAAGAAGTAAAACAGCAATTGTCGTATAAAAAACTCGCGTAATCAATTCTACTTCGAATTATAGATATATATAGGCGCCGTAAGTGTCTATGGTGAACACCCCAACCCGGACCCGACAAGACTTTTAGAACGTTAATGAATCTAGATACCTTTTGTATTGTCTCGTTAATATGTTTTTTCCATCTTAATGAACTATCCAGCCACAAACCCAAATATTTATAATTCCTAGTCAAACTCAATGCTTGGTCATTTATTTTAAAATCAACTGAACTCCGAAAACATCCTTTTTTAAATATACACAATTTACTTTTTGTAGGAGAAATGTTTAAACCTAACGCGTTTAGCATACGATCGAGGCATTGACAAGCAACTTGGAGCTCAATAACAGCAGCATCTAGGTTATCTTTTGATACGTACAACACAAAGTCGTCGGCATATTGAGAAATATTGACGGTTATAGTTTTGCATATATTTATTGTTGCCGCATTAAAAAGTAGCGGAGAAAGGGGGTCCCCTTGGGCCAAGCCTCTCCCTGTAGATCTAACCAATTGAAAATCATCTACTCCAATTTTTAAATGTCTTTCTTTTAAATAAGACCAAAGGTAACAACATATTTTGGTACCTATTCCCAGCTGATCCAATATCCCTAATAAACAACTAACATCGACGTTATTATATGCATTGTCTATATCGATAAAACAAGCAGCTGTTAAAAGATTTTTGGAAAAACCTATCTGAATATGGGATACCAAACGAGTTAAGTTATCAAAGCAGGATCGCGCTTTACGAAAACCTACCATACTATCCGAAAACATTAAATGTTTCTCGAAATACCATTCTAACCTCTTATTTATAATTGAATGGAAGATTTTACAGAGGCAGGAAATAAGTGAAATCGGTCGTAGTGAAGAGTGAGAACTAACATCTCTGCCTGGTTTTGGAATGGGGACTATTCTAACATAGCGCCATTGCACCGGTAAGCATTATTTTATTGTTTTTTTGTTAGTTTTGTTCAAAATGCAAAATTGTCAAATAAAAATAGAAAACAGAATTAGAAAAATAGACTATGAGTCGTAA
This sequence comes from Pasiphila rectangulata, assembly GCA_963082625.1. NCBI lineage: Eukaryota > Metazoa > Arthropoda > Insecta > Lepidoptera > Geometridae > Pasiphila > Pasiphila rectangulata. Next base: position 19,397,733 of record OY720236.1, on the reverse strand, counting down.
CATTTAAGGTCGGTTTTTCTTAAACCGCAACTTTCGCTACTCAATTAGGGATGTGCCGTAATAAACACGAATATGCTATCGATAACTTTAATGGTTATGATTTTGTAAACATTTTCATTTAAGTATGTTTTAGGGCGTTTATTTTTGTGTTGGTGATGATTTAAGCTGGATGTATTTTAGAACTGGGTTCATACCCAACCACTGGGTACAAGGTAAAAAATATAGACAAATTATGAAGAAGTATAAGAAAGTATTCTCTGGTTTCAGGTTTCCCAAGGCACCAGACATTAGAAAAAAATGGATCGATGCAACTGGGAGACAAAATTGGTTTCCTTCAAAAACCAGCACAATTTGCTCAGAGCACTTTATGAACCAAGATTTTCTAATAAAAAAAAGTGGAAACAAATACATTGTTGACACAGCTATACCGACTCTAAAAATTTTGTGTTTTCAGGTAATTATGGCACTTGTATTTATGACGTCTTATTTTAATTAATTACCTTTATCTATGTAACGAATAGGTACGTAAAATCTAAATCTAATGAAACGTATTAAAAACTACAGGCACAAAATCTCTCAGCAACACCGAGTTCAGAAAATTATTCAACGCCAAAGAGACATAAGCGGAAACTTGATTCAGAAGACTTAACGAACTATGTCACACAGAAAAGAACAAAAATTGATACATATCGTGCGGATAGCAATGCAGACTTCAGCTCAGCCGCTTCTACTCCTCGGAAAATAAAACTAAACAGGAAGTTACGATGGAATGAAAATAAAATTAAAAGACAGAAATCGATGGAAGGGTAATAAAAAAAGAATTTATAATAGTGAAAATATTACGTAAGTTTGTTGGAGAAAAACTGTTCGAAAATATTAACTTTCATCAAGTCGGACAGTTCCCCGCATCAAATCATGTCAGTGATTTGATAAAAGCCATAACAGAACGATACATAAATGTGCGTATCTATAATTTATTAAAATTAAACGTAAAACTTACGAAAAGACAGTTATTTAACAAGTACGTCCTATTTCAAGGACAATAAATTTTCATTTAAAGTTATTAAATAATAAATACAAAAATGTGCGTATCCATCATTTATTAAAATTAAACGTAAAACTTACAAAAGACAGATAATTAACAAGTACGTCCTATTTCAAGGACAATACATTTTCATTCATTGTCATTAAAGAATAAAAGAAAAGGCAAGCTTTTTATTTCGACCACCACAAATAACTTGACGTACCTATTTCGTTATTCATCAGTAGGTAATGATCGATATCGATACATTCGGCTCGTATCCTCATTGGTACATCACTAAGGAAATAGCTATGTTTTCTGGGCAAACGATAAACAGCCATTGTATTATCTATCTTATGTCTCGTTGATAGAGACTATAATAAAAATCGATTGCAATAGCGCCATCTATCGTTGAGTAGCTTTGTGTTGTGTACAATCAAGCAATCAAGAAAATCAGCCATTGTATTAATTATCTTATTTCCTGGGAATAGAGACTATAAAAAAATATTTGGCAATAGCGCCATCTCTTGATGAGTAGGCAAATTAGATATTAATTTTTTATCACTGTTTATTTTATTGAGCTTTGAACCATGTAGTGATCGTTTTAAGGAATATCAATGAATATCAATAAAATTAGTTTTATGATTTTATGTCCTTTTTAAGGTACTATTTCAACCAATGAGAATTTTTATTTCTATGTGTGTTAGTTTTTACATGTGTGAGTTTAGCGACACTGGTTCTCTTAGTAAAAAGGCATCATGCTAATTCTACTCATTTTTATCTGTTCTGTGGTTTATACTTTAATGAAAACGGCTCATTGCAGTTTATGTGACGTATAAGTATGATTGTAGAACGTGGAAGTAGGTTATAATCGACACCAAGGTATCTAATTTAATTTAAGTAATAATGTATTAGCGACAAACCTGTATCACAACATAGTATAAAACAAAGTCGCTTCCCGCTGTCTGTCTGTCCCTATATTTTCTTAAATCTTTAAAACTACGCAACGGATTTTGATGCGGTTTTTTTATTGATAGAGTAATTCAAGAGGAAGGTTTTTATGTATAATACATGCATAATATAGTAGAGGTACACTGATAATTTTGTAGGTTTCTAATGTGATGTCGTAAATAAACACTTTTTTTTCGATTACATTGCAAACGCTGGCTATACGAGATATATCAAAATAATGTACTTAGTATTGTACACCTTAAAAAGTTCTACAAAAAAGTTCGTCCAATAGTATATTATGTCTATCTTTTAGGGATAAACCACAATAACCTTTTTATCCTTTACTTTTTACGAGAAATAAAGTCTTATTTACGAAGCGATTTCAAGCAATACAGCATTAATCATTATCCAATTAGGTACCTTAAATACATTGTGCATTAAATATAGATCAATATGGCTTTTTACAGCATGTAATTTAGTAGAAAATTTTCGAAGATATTACAGATTTAAAATGCAGGGACATAGCGCTTGCGACGGTACCGGACGGGGGACCGGTCAAAACTAGGTCGATACTGTTCTCGATTTGGAACAAGCTGTTCATTTTCCTACAGAATTTCTGAGTTCTTTGAACCCATCTGGACTCCCTCCTTATAAAATGGTGTTGAAAGTAGGTTGTCCTGTTAATTTAATAAAAAAACCTGAATCCACCTAAACTTTGCTATGGCACGCGTTTGCTGGTAAAATCACTTAAAACTTTCAAGAATCAAGCCAATATATGTCGCTCTTTCAAGAGTAACGTCTAAAGAATTGTTTATTGATGACAAAATCTGTGAAAATGTATAAAGATATTCTGTAGTATATTTCGTATCAGCATTGCACCCGTGCGAAGCCGGGGCGGGTCGCTAGTTTATATTGGAAACGGAATAAGGTATAACCAATAGTGTGATATTAAAATAAATTTGGCTAATAGGGTATAATCTACATAGCTGTCATAAAGTACTGAATGGTAATAGGATATAACAAACAGAGTATTTTTTTCTAACATATGTCGTCCCACTGCTGGGCAAAGGTCTCCCAGAGTAACATGAAAATTCATTTTGTATATAGGGTACAAGCGCCATAGCTATGTTAAATTACGAAATGGAAGTAGGCTATAAACAACGTTTGCACATTTTCAGGGTAAAGATTAAAAGGAATAAACAACCGAAAGCTCGCCCACCCTTAAGAAGTAAAAAAGCATTACCGACAACAGACCCAAAATAAATCTTTTTCTAGTACAAGCACCTTTATAGCAAAAATGACCTGAATTTTTGTCAATTACGAAAAATAATACTAGGTAAATCAATTTTTTTGCTAGGGCATAAACGCCAAAAAAGTTATCGTAAAGCCATGGGAGTAAGCGCATTCGAAAGAACGGAAAATTTTACGTAGGATGGCATTTGTAACAGATTTTTGATCAAAATGACGCTTATGCCCTACTTCCTTTTTACCGTCGAATGGTGCTATGTTTTAGTAAAATTCTATGGCTAAGGGTGACGCGAATTATTTTTTTCTGTTTTTGTAATGTAATAGTAAAACATTGTACCATTTAGACTCATTATACACCATGCAAAATGTTTTTTAAATTAATTCAGAGTAACTGCTTCCGCAGCTTAGACGAGATTTATCTTGTCCAAAGGTACATAGGTAGGTACTACAGATCATACGGCATATAATTTTACTTAGGTACCTACACAGATAAATATAATATACGGTTTCTGAGGGGGTTAGCCGTTCTAATTCACCCTTTCAATTGATCAGTACCGAGTGCTTGTATCTCTGGTCCGGTCTTGTACCACCGGCCGGGATTGGTTATCCGTTGCTGGTTGGATGTGAAGTCGTCTGCAATGGCGCACAGTTAAGTCGTCTTCAGTTACGCAATCGTGAAGGGCGCTCACGCGCACCGAGTTGGCTTTGGCCTCAGTATAGACACATAACACTCATAAATACTTTTATGTGAAAACAACTTTGGGTCACACTGTTTTCTGGTTGAAAAAATACTATTTTATTTTTAAACCTAATATTTTAAATTTAAAGACAATAAAATAAATAGTACCTGAGATAATCAGTTGTGTGTGCACACAGTCACACTATACGCCTGCCAGTCCACTAGAACGGAGCTGAGGGGAAGAAAACTCCGCTTCTATTGGTTAGCTCCACACTTCCCCCCGCTCCGCTCCAATGGACAGACAGCTTAAGTATATAATTTTTATTGTAGAAAATCAAACAGAATATTCTAAGGGTTTTAAATTATTAATATTATTACTTTCCTATGTTAAATTGTATCCAAGTCTTTTGATAGATACAGCGACCTCATGAAGTGTATCTTTGGCTTCTGGGTAATCATGAATGGTCCGGGATTCTTCACGCCCCAAATGTCCACCACAGAGCGGATCTCCTGGTTAGTGCCGGCATGCAGTACGAGGAACACGGAGGACTGGTCGAGCCCGCCACTCTTGATCGCGGCAGTGGCTCCGCACGTCTTTACAGCTACATTGTCAACGTGGATGTACTTTATTGCGTATCCTGGGAAGTCGTTTTCATAGACGTACACTTGCCCTTCGGCCGAGGATACCGGATGGCTCTCTATGACTGCAGAGTCAAGGTTCTTGTAATGGGCTTTCCACGCTCCGACTTCGAGGGGCGTGTTGATTTTCTCGCAGTATGCGCGGACGCAGGTGACGTAGCGTAATATTGCTAGGACGACTGCAAAGTAGTGCATCTCGGCTAAGTGGACAAGGTTAAGTGAGGCGAGCACACCTGCGTTCAGTGCGCGTTACAACACAATGAAGTTTTTTATCATTGTCTGGACCAGAAGAAAAACGATCGTGTTTTGTAGTGTTTCGCAAAAACACTTCTAAATCAATGGTTGTAAGAAGATATATAAGAAATATTTGATATTCATTAAGTAGAATGTGTAAGGGAAAGGCTGTTTGTTGATAATGAAAACTAATTTAACGGCACTATGTATTTTATTACGGCTTTTTACAATGGTCCCTTAAAATTATTAAAATCGAACACCAGTGCGTAATAACAGACCAATTAATAGGAGTTTGTATATCCAGATAGTCAAGGCAAATTAATTTTCTCAAAGGTCTTTGGTAAATCAGTTACAAAATTGATTCAAATAGAACTTAAATACAAAATATCCCCAAATTACAAATTAACGTTACGATAATATATTTTTACACATAATATCACTAATATTACAAAATACCTAGGCTAATATGAGATGTAAAATAGAAGATTATAAAAGTGTAAAGGGCTAGCTGGATGTGCACTTTGTACACACAAAATATCTAGACATCCAGAGTTCCGCAAGACTTCATTCACAACTGGTTCGAATTAACGAATACAAACACCATTATATGGCCTTATTGCACGTTTATGTATGTGTATCATTTCAAAACATTAATTGCCATTTTTATGAACATTTAAGTTTGGACGGTTTTTATTCAGAATTGCATCAGTCAGTTTTGATTATAAAGTTATTTAACATAATTTTTGTACATATAACTGCATTGTTCAGCTGCAACACTTTCATTGCGCAAACCACGCGTCATGTACATCGTACAGACAATGGTCAGTAGAACACAATTAAAACATAGCTTTACATTGGTCAAATTCATGTGCAGTTTCTAATATAAGTCATTGTTATTAATTATAAATAGAAATTTGAGCTGTGTCTCTCAATTAATAAGAAAGATATGATTTTAAGCTATGTTAAACGAATGGGTGAATGTTTAACTTAGGTAAAAGTCATAAGCGTTTTATCAAATCTTTGTTGTTATAAAAATAAATTTAGCTGCGCCTCACTTATTAGAAACCACCCCATTAGCAATAACTACAACCCCGCAAGAGATCTACACGATTAATACAAATACATTTATTGAGATGCTCTTCTTTGAGTTTTTGAGATTCTGAAATTGCAGATTAATATGAATACTTTACAGCATCTCTACACCTGTTGGCGAGATGTTTTAGGTCGTAACAAATTCAATAAATAAACATCTCATAGTCTTTTTTAAAATTTCGCGATCACAACTCTTTGTAAATACACAGTAATCGGGTGTTTCTCGTGTAAATTCCGGTATTGATAAGGGTAGCTTACGTAAGAAAAACCCGGTCACATACATGTTTATTTACTTAAATGCTTATATGATAACCACTTTGCGTGTACAATTCAAATGTTATCTATTTTTATCAGATCTGATATGTATTGCATTTTCCCAAATAATAATAAAATCTAGCAAAACCATCCTTTAAAGATTCAACTCCATAAAAGTCAATGTATAGTTATGATCTTGTGTTATTATTGTTATTTATCATCATGATCATTAATTACGTCATACATCTAAGGTCAGGGACGGTACACTTACTCCCTACGGAACTCTTAAAGGCACTTTTTTACCTACTTTATGAACACAACCAGTGAACAACTTGAGACCAGCGTCTTAGACAAATGACAATTAGAAAGAATATAATATTAAGAACTTGTCTAAGAAGGAACCGAGGACAACATACTTTTTTACTGCGCAAAAATGGTTTTCTCATTATATGATGTGCTATCTCCAGATATCCCCTGTCCTACTTCTCTTAAATGTCTTCTTTCACTCACCTTTTCCCTCCCATAAATTATTTATTATGTAAATATATATATGAGAATAGCATTAGATTGTAAATTGTTTATTTCATGTATACCATTTAATTATTATTGTATATAATTAATTATATTCCATATACTAAGTTGAGTTATTTCAGATAAAATTATTCTTATTAAATTTGATGGTAAATTAAAAATTGATAAATTTAGAGCTTCTTAGAGCTTTCTTTCTTTAATTTTTATGCATAATTTGAACTTTTAAAGATTACGAACTTGACACTGGCAGAATTGTGTAAAACCAAACACAAAAGCCATACAAGAAGAAGAAGAACTTGTTTATGTCAGGCGTCTGTTGCTTGACATAATCACACGCAGAGGTCACATTTGTTTTGACGGTACTTCTACACACATCAGATACGACTTCGACAAATAAATAATGAATGAAAATGGAAAATATATCTATCTATGCGGGTAGTGCTCATTCGTAGCGACACAAGAAAGCAGAATAGGGGACCTACTATTGGATGCAAATCGCGATAAATCGAAATCGTAATTAGGCCAAACTCACTCTTATGGCCATTATGCAAAGATTGCCACTCTGACGATAATACGGTAATCGTTTTATAGAGTAGGCCCCCAGATCTATGCGAATGCTCATTCGTAGCGACTACAAAGCAGCTTGCTAAACAATGCCTTACTACATTAAAAACCGTGTAACACACGTGTGGTTGATAGCAGGACGAGTTTTTCCGTTTAGTCTAAGTCGACCTCTTGGGTAGCGAAGCTATTGTGCACTTTGATTTGCAGAAACAAATTATAAATAGATAGAGATATTGTTTGACATTGTATTTTGTGAGATAGTTGATAAATTGTTGTTTTTTTATTTGGAAATACAATTATCAAATATCTGCAGAATTATTTTTGTTTTTTTTTTGTTTGTATAAGTAACTTTGTTTGTTTTTTTATTTTCAATTAATTACCCGTGTTACATTATCTGACCGACATGAACATGTTGTTCAAAGGTCATTAAAATAAGAATAAAAAAAAAATATCTGAAGAAAAAACAAACCTTTTGTCTCCAGGCGGGGATCGAACCCAACCGCGCCGCGTAGGTCGTCCAATACGAAAACATTGCTATAGTTTACAAGTGCACTATGACTGTTTAGAGTCTAAAGCTCTAACCTTTCTAAGCAAGATATTTAGTGGATGATGCTATTTGAAAGTAAATTGTCATTGTTCTAAAACGTCGACGTCTTACTAACTACTGTCCAACCAGACGAGCTGCGGAAACTTCAGCAGTTTCTTATAATGGAATCTATAAATGGAATCGGATATTACAAATTTATTTTGTATCTTTCGCAAAATGAATATAACACTGTACATAGTTTAAACTACAGACAATGGTTGTATTTTTGGATAACGTGTCCGGTTAGACAAGGCGTATTCAATGTGCAAAGCATGAGCGATTTGAACGCAGATAGTCAACGTAAACGTCTCAAATTTATCAACCGGCTCGTTCAAGGCACACGCGGAGCGCCGAATGAGTTAATATAATATTTTGTAGTTCATTTCTTAATTATTATAATATCATATTTTTAAAGTAACGCGATCACAATCAAGTAACCACATCGACACAAGAATTTAACGCGTAATTTTATTTTACGTCGACTGTGCTACACATTTAGGTGCCATAGTAACTTGTTGTTCAACTCATTTGAGCTGAACATGAATAGCTATTTAGCTATACAACTATAAATAACACATAGCTACTGGAGATGGATACCAGAGTTCGTACATTTCCTGGCATCCTGTCGGTGTCGATGTGTATACATATAATAATATAATTACACTATCAAAACACTCGTGAGTTTACACTATTAATTGTGTTAACGGGTTACCGACTCACGTTAATTATACTTGACAAAAAGCGCAACGCGAGCGCGTTAGGGGGAATGAGAAGCTGCCGCGTATCACCCTAATGAAAGTTCCTCTCGAAAGAACTAAAAGCTTAATTAACGTAAGTAGAAAACCCATTCAACATAAAATACAATAATAATATCATATCTGAAATAAAGCTGCCAAACATTTGGGGTTCCGCGTGCACTGTACGATCTACGTGTACGTGTTAGGGTTGTGGCATGGTTGTGAATCACGTTGCGTGTTACATGAGGATGGTTGCGAACCACGTTACATGTTACATGTGGATGGTTGCGGCGGTGTACCGCGCCTCGCCCCTCTTCCAGCTCCATTGCGTCGGCCGGTACTGAAAAACGTATTATTGAATGTTAATTTTACCAACATTTAACACTAAAACTATTAAACAACCTTTACAAAAAAGCGCTGTTAAATTAAAACGGACCATTAGTACGTACTGTGGTATGTACCATACCTCCCGCCATCTATATACATATATATATATATATATATATATATATATATATATATATTAGTGGGGAATACCAGATCTGCACTGACGTCCCGTGATGGGGTGTATTGTGCATTGTCCCCCGAGATGCTGCCCCGACCCCATCGAGGGCATACCCCATAGAGAGGAATTGACATTTATGTTGTCTAAACAACAATTCCGCCAATGATATTTCATAATTGTACGGAAAAGTACACAGGTCGGCTGTTGGCGCTGTACACAGAGCAAGTAACTAGAGTATACTGTCAAAGGCGAGACAGTTGTCATTGCATTAGTGCAAAGCACCAATGTGTTTCGGAATTCTTATGACCTTTTTTACCCTCTATTGTATATCTGCTCGATGCCCGACCCTAACCAGCCCAACTCCTTGAAGCACCGGAGATGGAATCGGTACCGCTGACAGCAACCGCCATTCAAAATAAGGACGATCATTACTTTTTTTATTCAGTCACAAAGTACAGAGCGTTGAGTGAGACAGCGGCGGCCACATATACCAAAGGTGTGCGTCCCGAGTCACCTGAGTGACGGCGCATCGCGCATGAAGATCCTATTTGTGTAGTTAATATAAGTATAATTCGCAGCATCGTGTGTGTGCCCGCTTGGTGTCCGCACGGGATCATACCACGTGGGTTGTTCCCCAGGTGGGTCGTCTCACAGGACGCACACTTATACGGGTTAGTTCAGCTCACACAGCAGCATATCAGCAGGGCAAAGAGCTACATCTGCCTCTACAATTGTTCAGCTCACCTTGATCCATCGACCTTTAAGGCTCGAGCAGACCGGATGCCTATGCGTAGACGTAAGCGTAGACGTGCACGTACCACTGAGTTGTGATGTATGGAATTGTATGAGACAGGATGCTTGCGTAACGTAGACGTGCGCGTCATATGTGAGTTCCATAAATAACAACTCAGTGGTACGTGCACGTCTACGCATACGCATCCGGTCTGCTCGAGACCTGCTTTTTCTATCCTATCAACCTTTCTGTACCGACTGTTGGCGTGACAGGATCCTGCCGTAATGTATAGTGCAGCTCACCTTGATGAGTATCTGTCCGCTGCGCGTGTGTGGGTTCTTGAACGCGTAGACGGTCCATATGAGCAGGGCGACCAGCGAGATGGCAAGCACGGCGCCGATGACGCCGCCGACGGCGGAGTGCGGCGGCGCCTCGGCGGCCAGCGGCTGCTGCGCGGAGGCCGCGGCGGCCGCGGCGGTTGCGGGGCTCGCGGGGAGGGACGACGGAACTGGACAAATAATGACACAAATGTTAACTGTTTGTAATTAAACATATTGTTGGAGAAGCCACTGGCTCCTGAAACACAATTATTAACTAGTTCGGGAGCCTATAGATTCATTAATAATTGTAACACCTTATTTACGTCAATAAAATATTTTATCATCTTCATTTCAGGCGTAAAACGTCCACTACTGAACAAAGGCCTCCCCTCATGGATCTCCGTGAGGGGTAGTTACCATACTCAACACGCTTGGCAGACGGGTTGGCGAGCTCAGTACGGGATGTTGATACACGGAAGTACGCTGCTGCCCATCTTCCGGAGGTATCCCTTAGCAGGCTCTTACTGCATCCACGGGCATGAGAGGAAGGGTAACATTCTACTGCCGGCACCCCACGGCTAATCGATTATGTGCTTTACTCAATTTAAATGTGTCTTGTTCTTCTTTATTAACACATATTTAACAGGGTATTTATCGCGCTATTTACCTTTATTATTGCCCGACGTTTCGACAGGATTGCACCCATCGTGGTCCCGGGAAGACTGACATGTTAGAGGTAACCGCAGCAAAGCGAAGGTGTCTTTTCAGACTACCCTCACTCGGTCTTCATAAATATAGTAACTTGAGATTAAGGCTGTTTCACACTGCGACAGCACACTACACTAGCTGTATCAGCACACTTAGGTTGATTGAGATTGAGATACCCGGTTAAATATGTGTTAATAATGTGTCGTGATCGCGAAAGTTTAATAAAGACTATTGTTCTTCTTTGTAAATTGACTATTCTATGTAGCGTTTTGCTCTATTGTACAAACACTTATTGACTTTGAAAAGGTATGAGGGTCGCCGTCGTCATTACAGTACCTATATCGACGGCGGCGTTCGGCGCTGCCTTCGTGTCGGTGTTGTACACAGTGTTGTTGTTGGTCTCGGCGGCGGCGTCCTTGGCCGGCGCGGCGCACTGGCCTGCTTCTGTGATCGCAGTTTTATCGCAATCTGGAATTAAGGTGACGCATTTATAAATAATTCACCGAACCATTCTCCAGCCACTATCGATGTAGAATGCTTGTCAACAAACTGTCAATTTTATTTATTTTATTTATAAGCCTGATGTTTCCCACTGCAGGGCAAAGGCCTCCCTTCCCTACTTCCACTTATCCCTGTCTTGAGCTTGTTGAAGCCAGTCTATGCTAAAGGAGTCAAGCTCATCTCGCCTTTGTGTATACATATATGTATGTCTTGGTAGTTGCGGTAAATATGTAATATGTTGTTAAGAGTTTAATAAATAAATCATCATCATTCATCATTTCAGCCGAAAAACGTCCACTACTGAACTAAGGTCTCCCTCATGGATCTCCATGAGGCCACGCTTGGCAGACGGGTTGGTGAGCGCAGTACGGGATGTTGATATAGGGAAAGACTATTAGGAATAGCTAAAATAGACCAACTTTGAAATCCACTAGAACTGCATTTTTAGATTTACGCCTCTAATCAATTCGTATGCCGTTACGGCAATCTAAAAAGCATTAGCTCTTGTGATATAACATACCGATATTTTGCACCTCCACTTGAAATAAAAGAAAAGGGTTAAGTATATATTAACTCACTTCTAAGCTTCCAGTCTTGCTTGTTCCTGTCAGTTCCACTGGAGCATTTCTGTATTTGGGGGCACCAGGTGCACTAAAAAACAGAATATCCATAATAATATTTTGCTCTCAGAATGTGTGTAGCATTTTGGTGTAATGACTCTCATAAGTTGTGATGAATATCTATAATTATTTATTAGCATATATCTTCCATCTTCCAACCACATTTTGTGGCGGCGACAGATTGCCTAACCGGCAGAGTAATCATTATGATTAACGTTTATTTGCGCCATCTAGCCTAGTAAGTTCATAACTAATAAAAATTTCAAAGTTTTATGAGATTTTGTTGTACCAGAAAGTCTGTAGACGAAGAACTTATGACATTAAGTTTAAAGTAAGCTTGTATTATGGAAACCAGATGAATGATAGAATAGCTGAAGATATTTTTTATAACATACTTATCTTATCTATCATACACAGAAAACACTCAGACCCGGGACAAAGATTTTTTTTTGTGTTCTAATCTTATCAGCGATCAGTCTTTTAACTTTAAGCAGGTTTGTTCAGAGCGTCGGGTTTTTCTGATCGCTGGATCATTTCCCCCTTTGTATGCAATCATGTGTCTATATAGATTAATGTGCTGACTTTTTAGTATTTTTGGGTAGCTTATGGTAGTGAGCTGTGCAGCTGAGGCACAGCTTTATTTGACAAAGAAAAATAGAGTAAGCAACTTATGATAGGTGGGGTCTCAGCCAGGTATTAACGCCCAGCCACGGAGATTGTCATGTTTGTGTCTTTGTTCCCTTATTGAATCCACAATGTATCCCCTGGTAGGGATTGAACCCGGGTCTCAGCCAGCTATTCCGTCCAGCCACAGGTTGTCATGTCTGTTTGTCTGTACCCACATTGAATGCACATTTTATCCCCTGAAGGGGGATCGAATGGTCTCAGCCAGCTATAACCGTCCAGCCCCAGAGGTTGTCATGTTTGTTTGTACTCACATTGAATCCAGTTTGGTGATTAAGGCAGGTGTCGCAGGTTGTGTACTGAAGGCAGGTAGGCAACGCAATCAGCTTCAGGATAGTGTTGTTGCCGATCTTGTGGTTCTTGAAGGAGACCCTGTGGTATTCGTAGATGGTCTTGCGGCGGACGACTGGAATATAATAAATACATCATAGGCGAATTCGAGAGAATAGGGGAGGATTGACCCGCCAAGAATGTGTTTCAGGGAAAACCTTCGGGGCGTTGAGCAGTCGGCCGCCCCCGGTGCCGCTGGATTGACGAGGTGGAAGCGGATCTGCGAGAACTCGATACTCTTTGCGCTAGTTCTCGCCAGTTAGCGAGCAAAACAGAGAAGCCTGGAGAAGTCTTGTATCGGAGGCCGAGATCCACTTTCAGGCGCTGAGCCAGAGGAGTAACCCGGATCTCAGCCAGCTATTACCCTCCAGCCACTGGGGTTGTCATGTTTGCTTGCCTGTACCCACATTGAATACACATACTATCCTCTGTTGTTTTAAGGTAAGATAATAAAATAAAGGAAAGCCTAACACAGTAATGAGCCGTTTTCAGTTATAAACTAAAGAAGTATTTTCCTGCTGAACCTAATAGATGGAGCTAGCGAGCAGCAGGCTGACTAACGAATCTCACCACCGCAGGGTGATTACGTATCTCGCGACAGGTTTTGCAACAGGCAATTGACAGCAATATTGCTGTCAAAAGTCAATTTTGTATTAGAGAACAACAAGGAATTGATATTTGACAGCAATATTGCTGTCAATTGCCTGTTGCAAAACCTGTCGCGAGATACATAATCACCCTGCGGGTTTGCAGCAGGCGTAAATATCGCGATGATCGCTGTCAAATGTCAATTTTAAAAGAAAAATGTGTTTTTACTAAACCTGATAGCGCTGGCAAGAGAAAGCAAGTTAGTCGATAGCGCTGGCAAGAGAAAGCAAGTTAGTCACAATTGCTGTCATTGTCAAATTGTGTTTCCTACCAGTAAAAGGAAACCAACGCCCCCGGTCAGGTGATCCGTGGATAATAAGATTTCTAGTTGTGCCCGTGGTACACCTCCGGGGTGTACCATGGGCCATGGTACACCCCGGAGGGGTGTCCGTACAAATGTAAGTATTGGAAAAGATTTTCGCAATTTCTGACATTTCTAGTACTCAAACCTCAGTCAGTCCAGTAGACTTTTGATCCTAATAAGAAAGAGGATCGATTGGCAACAAAAAAAGTTTTTGTGTAAAATGACTATTTACTTGCTGACTGTACATTTTTTCCAAAATCTCTAAATGCAGTTCAGAATATCTTAAAAAATTATGGATAGTCTTCTAAAAACGTTTTCCTGTAACTATAACGGTTAAGGCACCTGCCCTTACTGTCCCGTCTCAAAAAATCACCCTGTATAGCATTCGATTGAAATGTTAACTTTTAATGGAAACGCTGCATTGACGTTTGACAGCGATAACGATTCCCACCCTCGGGACATACATTTGTACGATCTGCAGATATTTGTACAGGGTGTTCTGGATGGTTTTCTATATATAATAAAAGTATCTACATATATATCTAGTATAGTCTATTAAGTATATCAGTCATCTAGGGCTGGATGATGCTGTGTGAATCGTCCAGCATTATTTCTTTATTTTACTCACGCCTGTTGCAAACCTGTCGCGATATACGTAATTAGCCTGCGGAGCTAGCAAGGCAGCCACACTCCTGTCATTATCAATTGTGTTAACCAACAAACTGACACTACAGTTTGTAAAACATAGCTTCATCGCTGCGAAATATGCCAAGTGACACGAATATGGCTGACACGATGTTGATAATATGACCGTTATGTTGCTTACGATGACTCGACGGCATCGCACATAATTATTCGTGAAGTCCCATAAAGTACGACGTAGCCAATGGTCGTTTATACGATACACGATCCGAATTTGAAGGGCGGGATTTTGATGACAACTATGTCGCAGCGATCAAGCTGAGTTTTAGGTTTGGCGAAACTATTTTCAACGTTTTTTTCCGTCTGTCCGAGAGTACCACAGCGTTTCACTAAAGACTCTTAACCCCAATTCAGAATTCAATCTTCTTTTCAGTACTTACTGAACCGTCAAGCCGCGAGGAGGGCTCTCACACCCATTGATGCAGTAAGAGCCTGCTAAGGGAAACCTCCGGAAGATGGTCAGCAGCGTCTTTCCGTGTATCAACATCCCATACTGCGCTCGCCAACCCGCCTGCCAAGCG
This sequence comes from Pasiphila rectangulata, assembly GCA_963082625.1. NCBI lineage: Eukaryota > Metazoa > Arthropoda > Insecta > Lepidoptera > Geometridae > Pasiphila > Pasiphila rectangulata. Next base: position 19,382,620 of record OY720236.1, on the reverse strand, counting down.
TGGTGAGTATAGCGACTGCCCCTAATGGTGGTCCACGAGGGAGGCCTGTGTTCAGTAGTGGACGTTTTACGGCTGAAATGATGATGACTTACAGAACATAATATTGTCATTGAGATACGCGTCGCTGATGCCCACTTTGACGGGATGCTGCGCGTCGTTGATCTCCTGGATGTCGACCGGTATGTCCTTGTACGCGAACACAATATCGCCATTCTTGTACAGTGTCACGGCAAATGTGAACGTCTCGTTTGCGTTCTCTTGCAGGGTCACGTTCTCCCAGAATGCGGTGAACTTTTCGCCTGAAACGAGAGTGTTGTTATAACGAGATACTTATATAAGCTGAGGAAACCCGCGGCTTAGTTAGCTTCAGACGTATTGACCTGTTCTTTCCTCTGAATAATAGCTGACTAAGCTGAGAGGATGGTATAGGTGCTGGGCAAGCCTAATCCATCTAACAATGTCCCAGGCACTGCAGCGTCCCGTACAGCATGATTACCAGTTGCTGACGCTGTATAAATCATCTATAATAGATGCAAAGGCCTTACTTTTTTTTATATAAGCTACTAGCTTGTGCCCACCGCTTCGCATGCGTTATGTCCGGATACAAAGTAGCCTGCCTATGTGTTAATTCTGGTCAACATTTATAGGTGTGCAAAATTTCATCTCAACCCGTAACCTGGTTTTTGCGTGAAGGGGTAACAAACATCTATACAAACAAACTAGTAACTTGTGTTTTGTTTTATAATAATAGTGAGAATTTTTCATTTAATTTTACCTTAATTATAACGATACATGGTACCAATTAAACTAAATTTAAAATGACTAAAGTGACAATTCCTTGATTTTTAAAGTTAACATAAATGGGAGTTTCTCTGTAGACTGGGGCACTTGAACTAAGAAAGCTGTCTAGGAAACTTTTTTTTGTTATACATATATTTAACAAATGTTATTCGAGGAATAGATATCTATACTAATATTATAAAGAGGTAAAGTTTGTGAGTTTGTGAGATTATAGGGGGTAATCTCTGGAGATTACCCCATTGAGGAGAACATCTTACCGTCATCATAGCGCTTCACATAGCGCTCGTGGCCTAGCTGACCAGCTGTGGACGTGGTCGCCGGTGTAAATGAACCGCCGTGATGCTAACAGGGCATCTTACCGTCATCATAGAGCTTCACATAGCTCTCGTTGGTGAGGCTCGTGTCGAAGTTGGCCATCAGCGGCGCGATGTACTGCGTGGCCGCGAGCCAGTTGTGCACGTGGTCGCCGGTGTAAATGAACCGCCGTGATGCTAATAGGGCATCTTACTGTCATCACAGAGCTTCACATAGCTCTCGTGGCCTAGCTGACCAGCTGTGTCGTGCTCGCCGGTGTAAATGAACCGCCGTGATGCTAATAGGGCATCTCACCGTCATCATAGAGCTTCACATAGCTCTCGTGGTCTAGCGGACCAGCTGTGGACGTGCTCGCCGGTGTAAATGAACCGCCGTGATGCTAATAGGGCATCTTACCGTCATCACAGAGCTTCACATAGCTCTCGTGGCCTAGCTGACCAGCTGTGTCGTGCTCGCCGGTGTAAATGAACCGCCGTGATGCTAATAGGGCATCTCACCGTCATCATAGAGCTTCACATAGCTCTCGTGGACTAGCTGACCAGCTGTGTCGTGCTCGCCGGTGTAAATGAACCGCCGTGATGCTAATAGGGCATCTTACCGTCATCACAGAGCTTCACATAGCTCTCGTGGTCTAGCGGACCAGCTGTGGACGTGCTCGCTGGTGTAAATGAACCGCCGTGATGCTAATAGGGCATCTTACCGTCATCACAGAGCTTCACATAGCTCTCGTGGCCTAGCTGACCAGCTGTGGACGTGCTCGCCGGTGTAAATGAAGCCGCCGTGATGCTAATAGAACATCTTACCGTCATCATAGAGCTTCACATAGCTCTCGTTGGTGAGGCTCGTGTCGAAGTTGGCCATCAGCGGCGCGATGTACTGCGTGGCCGCGAGCCAGTTGTGCACGTGGTCGCCGGTGTAAATGAACCGCCGTGATGCTAATAGGGCATCTTACTGTCATCACAGAGCTTCACATAGCTCTCGTGGCCTAGCTGACCAGCTGTGTCGTGCTCGCCGGTGTAAATGAACCGCCGTGATGCTAATAGGGCATCTCACCGTCATCATAGAGCTTCACATAGCTCTCGTGGTCTAGCGGACCAGCTGTGGACGTGCTCGCCGGTGTAAATGAACCGCCGTGATGCTAATAGGGCATCTTACCGTCATCACAGAGCTTCACATAGCTCTCGTGGCCTAGCTGACCAGCTGTGTCGTGCTCGCCGGTGTAAATGAACCGCCGTGATGCTAATAGGGCATCTCACCGTCATCATAGAGCTTCACATAGCTCTCGTGGCCTAGCTGACCAGCTGTGTCGTGCTCGCCGGTGTAAATGAACCGCCGTGATGCTAATAGGGCATCTTACCGTCATCACAGAGCTTCACATAGCTCTCGTGGTCTAGCGGACCAGCTGTGGACGTGCTCGCTGGTGTAAATGAACCGCCGTGATGCTAATAGGGCATCTTACCGTCATCACAGAGCTTCACATAGCTCTCGTTGGTGAGGCTCGTGTCGAAGTTGGCCATCAGCGGCGCGATGTACTGCGTGGCCGCGAGCCAGTTGTGCACGTGGTCGCCGGTGTAAATGAACCGCCGTGATGCTAACAGGGCATCTTACCGTCATCATAGAGCTTCACATAGCTCTCGTTGGTGAGGCTCGTGTCGAAGTTGGCCATCAGCGGCGCGATGTACTGCGTGGCCGCGAGCCAGTTGTGCACGTGGTCGCCGGTGTAAATGAAGCCGCCGTGATGCTAATAGAACATCTTACCGTCATCATAGAGCTTCACATAGCTCTCGTTGGTGAGGCTCGTGTCGAAGTTGGCCATCAGCGGCGCGATGTACTGCGTGGCCGCGAGCCAGTTGTGCACGTGGTCGCCGGTGTAAATGAAGCCGCCGTGATGCTAATAGAACATCTTACCGTCATCATAGAGCTTCACATAGCTCTCGTTGGTGAGGCTCGTGTCGAAGTTGGCCATCAGCGGCGCGATGTACTGCGTGGCCGCGAGCCAGTTGTGCACGTGGTCGCCGGTGTAAATGAAGCCGCCGTGATGCTAATAGAACATCTTACCGTCATCATAGAGCTTCACATAGCTCTCGTTGGTGAGGCTCGTGTCGAAGTTGGCCATCAGCGGCGCGATGTACTGCGTGGCCGCGAGCCAGTTGTGCACGTGGTCGCCGGTGTAAATGAAGCCGCCGGTCGCCACTGTGATGCTCTGGATCGGATTGCCGTAGAACGGGAACGGGAATGTTAGAGACAGCGTCTGGAATCACACGTACAATCTATAGTAGTAGAAGTTTCTGCCACCAAGCAGCAATAAGACAAAAATTTTAAGAATTAATAGAAGAAAGGGTGCAGTTTCTTCTTCTAAAGCGAACGAATTCAATTATATATTTTGTTAAATTTATATGTGTTTTGTTTTTATCTTTTGATTGACTATTCTATGTAGCTTTTGCATAAACGAGCTCTATTAAATAAACACGTATAGACTATGACTTTGAATGTCTGCATTGCTATTTTCCGGTTTAAAGGGTAAGGGGGACCGGCGAAATTATTGGGGAATGAGACCTCACAACTCTATGTCTCAGAGTGACGTGACGGGCGCAATGCAATGCAGCGTTGTGGTCATGTGCTCAATGAACGTGATAACGGTATTGCAGTTGTAATAGGTAGAGGTTATTGAGGTGGCCCTGCGATGAGGTCACGCCCAGATGGTCCAGTACTCGTCTCAAAGTACTGTAGAAATAGTTCTATATTGCAACGAGAAGGAAAACGTCTGTGATAGATAAGTTACTCATAGAGTTGCCGATCTTCTGTTCTACTCTCGGTCTATACGAAGGTTGAGGCGACGTGCAGACTTAAGCCTAAATCATATACAGTCTGATGACGCCAAGCCGTTGGTTCTTCCTATTTTCTATGAAGAGAGACTATGAAAGGTGTCAAGGGAAGTGACTCACTGTGGCCCTGCGATGCGAGTTGCTCAGTACGCTGTGGGGCTGCGCGCCGGGGGTGCTGATGTTGGCCCAGTACTCGTTGAAGTACGACACGTTGCCGATGAAGCTGCTGTTGTAGAAGTTGTGGTGGTCCTGGAAAGGATACGTAGATGGAATAACGGTGTACATGATCCAGGCCGACTAAGGCCGGAAAGCCCAATCTATTTTACAATATCTCGGGCACTGCAGTGTCCAGATAAGTTGTGAATTTACAGATGCTGACACTGTTACAAGTCATCAGTAACAGGTGAATAGAATCGAAGCATCATTAATTTACTTTTACGTAGAAATATTTTTTTTTTATTTTGTTTTTATTTGCTTTTGCTTGGCTTAATCATTTTGTTTTCCGATAATGTTGTGGCTTAAAATTGCCTTACCCGCTCTCAACACGTTTATGATACTTTTACCTACCTGACACTGGCAGAGTTGCAGCAAGTGGCATGCATCAGCCATTAAAAAGAAAAGAAGAAGAAGGTTAATAGAAAATACACTTATTTGTGATACGCACAACACATACCAAGTACCTAATTAAACGCATATAAAAAAGCATGTTGCCTCTCACCGCCGGAAGATGGGCAGCAACGTCTTTCTGTATCTCAACATCCCCAACTGCACTCGCCAACCCGTCTGCGAAGCGTGGCGAGTATGCCAACAATCCTCTGATGTTCTTGGAGATCCACGAGGGAGGCCTATTTCCAGCAGTAGACGTAGACGGCGATTTTAATAGTAATATATAATAAGTTCTAACAAAGAAGATATACTTCATTTAACTACGAACGTCACAGTTTAGTTGCGGGTGTCAAAAAACGGACTCTGCCTCAGCATTACAGCAACCACATAGCAAGCCAGTAGGATGCTAGTAGTAGTGGTTGCGAGGATAATAATCATCATCATCATTTCAGCCATAAAACGTCCACTAATGAACAAAGGCCTCCCTCATGGATCTCCATGAGGGGTAGTTGCCATACTCACCACGCTTGGCAGGCGGGTTGGCGAGCGCTATATGGGATGTTGATATATGGAAAGACGCTGCTGCCCATCTTTCGGAGGTATCCCTTAGCAGGCTCTTACTGCATCCGTGGGCATGAGAGGAGGGGTATCATTCTACTGCCGGCACCCCACGGCGAGGATAATAGTAGGCTAGCATAGTGTAGGCGCTCACCAGCTGTATCTATCCAAATACGATGTGGAATGTTTGTGTTCAATATATCTTGCTAATTAGCACTAATATTATGTATGAGAGACCTGATAAGACTTAATATTGAAGGGAGAGGTTACAAAATATCTACAGTAAATTATAATTATGTTGCAAGAAATAGTTGAAAGAAAGTTAGAAATAGCATAATTTTTAAGTTTTAACAGTTTGTTAGCAACCATTTTGCATCGGATTTGGCTGAAGTATAAATGGAGTGATGATTTGCGAACGGTGGCTTCCAGACGTTGGCCTTTCCATGCCCACGTGCGGCAAGCCGAAGACAGAGTGGAATGGCGCAGATTGGGGGTGCCCTATGTCTAGCAGCGGACAGAATTTCGGTTAATAGAGGCCGATGATGAAGAAGAAATACATTGTCTTGTCCAGCAGTGAACAGAATGTCGGCAAATATGGGCCGGTGATGATAAGGAAATACATCGTCTTGCTGTAGAGCAGATATCAGTCTCGGGCTCGGTGTTTTCTATGTATGATAAGCATTTATATATTTATTTTACTTATAAGCCTGATGTCTCCATAGTAAGCATGTTTTTACTCCTATACTAAAATTCATCCAAATCGGTTTAGCGGTTTTGACGTGAATAGGGAACATACATACATACATTCTTAATTTCACCTTTATATATTAGTAAAATGCATCGATAGATTCATTATTATATACGATGACAATAGCCAAGATCTTGTATTAATTCAAATATCACAAAAAAAACCGTTTACAGTAATAATCAAATGAGTAGGTCTACCATGAGTTTTCACAATCTATACTCGCTAGCGACTGTACCTCTAGTTAAAAAAATGTATGAAAACTTGTACAGCTTACAGCGCCTCTAGCGGATAGTTTGGTACTAAAATACGCAGTAAACTATACTACCGTGACTGTAGTTTGGGCTTCATTTGCTTAGAATTTAGTACCATGAGTTACAAATCTGACAGATGTCATAGTAACGTACTATTACTACTGTAGTACCGGCAGGCGATCTAACAGTGACAACTCATGGAGAGACACAGACTTCCTTAACTAGAACATATTTTTATTGCCACTAGGTACATGACAGATGGGAAAGGAAAAAACTCTAAACGGCACTATCTGTACAATAATAAAGTGTATTTAATTTTCGTGATTAGGTTAAGGGGAACGCAGATGTCTATAGTACAGGCTTTCAGTAGTTGCAACATTATGACGCTATTACATTTTAATTAATAATTAATGTTTGAACTTTATGCATTGTTATATCCTTGAGCAAATAAATTATTCTTATCTATAGAACTGTGAAGGCATCTTCTGTAAGACTATGAGTGTATGTTTTGTGTATATACTTACGACTGTGAGACTTGTGAGATTGTGCTCCGCCTTCACTCTCTCGACGGTGTTGTTCAAGATCGCAGTTAAATCTGAAATTAAACACATCAATACAGAAATAAGATGCAATTATAGTTAACGTTCCGTGGGGGTGGCGGCAGTAGATTGTTACCTCTACTCTCTTGCCCTTGGATGCCCCCGGCAGCAGCGTCTTTCCGTGTATCAACGTCTCTGCTTGCGCTCGCCAACCCGCCTGTCAAGCGTGGCGAGTATGGCAAAAATCCTTTTTATGATCTTGGTGATCCATGAGGAAGGCCTATTCAACAATGGACGTGGACAACAGTAGGACTATTGGTGGCTGAGATGATGATGATGATGATGATACTTGACGATCTAGTTTATCACGGTCAGTAACATTACGTGTTTTATTATTGACGTCCTCCGTGGCTCAGTGAGTTAACAGCCGACTGAGACGCAGGAGGTTTGAGGTTCCAGGTTCGATTCCCGCGGGGGACAAATATTGGCAGTATTTGCAGATGCAAGCCTAAAATATCACTATAGTCTGTAGATACATAATGTATATAACCATCTCATTTATGTATGTAATTAATAAGCTTCTACTTAAGACTGAATATTTTTTGTATTTCTGAAATAAATATTGTTTATTTTATTTATTTATGTTTGTATCTGGTCTGGGTGCTATATACATATGTTTACGTAGTAAGTCTTAGTATCAATTTACAAAAAAAATATATTAATTATTCGAATGAATTGTGCGATACTATCTGATTACTCATTTATACAAGGTGTCCCGTAACTGGGGTATGAAGCCAGGAGCTGCAAATTACCCCCCACCAAAGGAATGCAAAGGCGAAGAAAGATTTCAGAAAAACGTATTTTCAGGTTTCCATACAAAATTAAATATCTTTACAAGTTTTCCAAGTCGCTGTCAACCCTAATGTATAACAGACGTGTGTCCGTAATATATACCTACGCGCCTACGCACACCACGCACCTATACCCACACTCAATATACGCACAAGCGCGTTGCGGGCGCGCCGCGGGCATCCCCGGCGGTCAATAGGTCATTGCCCGTAACAGCTGAGAGCAGGGTTGTCACTCTTATGAAATTGGTATAAACTTTGAACGTTATCTTATCACTGAAAAACTTGAAAATCAAGAAAGTCGTAGAACAAACGTTGTTTGGCAGGGGGGGTAGAAAACCCCCCTTTCGGCTTAGTACCCCAATTACGGGACATGCTGTATAGGGATAACAGTCTTGGCAGGTGCTAATAAAGCTTAAAACTGCCCAAATGTTTGCTTAAAATTATTAATGAAACATTAATTGTTGTAGTTGGCCAAATTTTCCCTCTGTCATTTATTTCCAAATATATTTTAGATGTTAATGTATATTATAGAGATATGGAATCAGTTTTGGTCCAAACAATTAAAATAAAATTAAGTAATCTGAACATAATTGGGGCATAACATAATAGGGTAATGCTCTATGCACAGTTAATTAATTTTTAGATAAGTACGATTGAGTCAAGTTAATAAATATTCCAATTTATAACAACATAATCCGTTTAAAAAAATTTGAACAGATGTAATCTGGAAATGGTTGGGTTAGCCCCAATTTACATTTAATCTAGGTATTCTTCTCACTACGCTCTTTGCAATCCAAAAATAAGATTGTGCTTCCGTGTATTTAAACATAACTATCAAAGTAAAACTAATAGACCGAAAAGTAAATAATAATAGCTGAGCCAAATTAATTTTAATTATTTTCTATTCACAATAACAATAGTCACATCAGAAAACGCGTAAAGCCAGGATTTAACTTCTACGATTTAAGATTGTGCGAACAATCTTAAATCCCATCACCATCATGGTTTGAGTACTTTTGAGAAGACCTTTGCCCAGCAGTGAAAAGATTGTGGCTCGGTGGCCCTAACATCAAAGTAACACCAATAGACCAAAAAAAATTGCCTATTCATTTATTTTCCAGTTTGCCACACCAGAAAACGTGCACAGTATACCAGTATTACTCGTATTATCACGGCAGATCTTGGTAAAAGGTTAAATAATCAGATGCTAAGTTTGATACAGTGATAATACAAGTAAAACTGATAGTATTGTGTACCTACGTTTTCTGATGTGATAAACTAATAATAATCATCTAGAAACACGACTTTCACCGTTTTTATTGTTGAGCGATTTGAGCACGAAAAATCGGTTAATTTCAATTAGTCGCGGTTGTAGAACGGTTTTTATCGATCATTTCGATGTTGTTTAGTAAGATCATAAAAACATCACGAGGAAACCCGTGGCTTAGTTAGCTTCAGACGCTAATAGCTGAATTAGCTGGGAGGATGGTATAGGTGCTGCGCAAGCATAATCTATTTAACAATGTCCATGTCCCAGGCACCGCAGCGTCGCATGCACCAGACAGCATGAATATCAGTTGCTGACGCTGTATTAATCATCTAAAATAGATGCAAAGGCCTTACTTTTAGTTATATAATCGACAAAAAAAAATATATTTTTAGAAAGTTAGACTGACTTGGACCGTTCTGGGCCATGCAATGCGTTTTCTGTTAGGTATTAACACTGTGATCTCTAACTCTTAGCCACTCGGAGCCACTGACCTTTGTGGTCCGGGGACCGCCTCACCTTAAAGTACCTTACCCCAGCCCAATTCCTTAAAGTACCGATGAAAACTGGGCCGCTTGGCAATTCTGTGAGGAAAGATTCTAATACATCCAAGCTAGCTCAACTCCTTAAAGTACCGGAGAATAGTGGGCCGCTGACAATTCCATTAATACTGGACTCTAATACTGCCTTTTATAATAATAGGCACACAAAACTATACACTGCAACGCGGGACGTCAGAGCAGATCTGGTCTCCCCCACTAGAATCAGAATGAGGGGCCGTTAATGTAGTCGGCCACAATACATTCGAACATGAGTGTACATAGCTAATATTCATTGCCAGATAATTACACCGTGAAAGGCTCGCCGAGGTTTGAATCGACAATAAAAACAATATAATTTTCCGTTACGTAACGCTTCTGTGTCACTAACTGCTGCATTCGAGATTACGTAGCTAAAATCAGGTGACTAACGTTTAATGTACGAGGATCCAAGATTATGAAGACGACCATTTCAAACATGTCTTTGTTTCCTTTCTGTGTGACAAAAAAGAGGGGTGTGAGTTTTATCGCTGTGTGTGCGTGTGTCTGTCTGTGGCACCGTAGCTCTTAAACGAGTCGACCGATTTGCATGCAGTTTTATTTAAAAGCAGGTTTTCTGGCGGTGGTTCTTAAACATTTTTCATCATAATCGGTTAAGACGTTTACAAGACGTTGGGGGTTGAAAGAGGGCATGAATAATAGAATTATTCCAAATAGAGCGTGGTATCAAATGAAAGGAAATGATGTGTAGAATGCAAAACTGAAAGTTATATAGAATCGCCAAGCCATTCATGAGATATGGGGGTTGAAAGTAGGGGTGAACAATCGAATGTTTTCAAATATACCCAAGTGTGGTATCAAATGAAAGGGCATGATGTGTTGATTACAAAATTGAGGGAACGCATTTAAAAAAAATTGGTAACTTCTGAGACTAGGTAAAGTGTCGGGGTTTAATACATTTTTTTATATAATAAACTTGTAACCACAACTTAAGTTGTTTGTTGCGTTGTTTTTGATGCTGTGATACCCTATAAGTACCTACGAGAGCAAAATGTTTTAAATAGTGTCTGAATGTTTTCATGTATTCATAATGTCGTATAAACCTGTGTTACCCAACACAATCCTATTATAATTAAAAATAAACATTGATTTCATATATTCAAATATGTCTAATAGCACGTTTAATTTATCTCACCATAGCTCGTTTAATTTTACATACACGATTTTTTTTCTAAGAAACTATTAGTTCATTTCAAAATTTCTGAAAGTTGCACTTCACACGCGCTAAACAAAATTTTGGAAAGTCATCCCCACTTTTAGTGTTAAGAAGCCAATGATTAAGTCGTCCTATCGTGACCAAATATTTAGGCAATATACTTTCAGGGTTCCTTTCAATCGAATTATTGAAACCGTACAATGTAGTAAATACTATTCTTATCGCTGATCAAACTTAAACAAAACAAAGAATATAAAAACACTTAGTTCTAAGTCTCTCAAATAGAAAATATATAATACTCACTATCATCAGGCACAATGGGGTCGCTGACTTTCGGCATGTTCTCAGTATTAACCATCAGCTGGCCGGATCCATTGACGCCCAACAGTGGGATCTGCGTCACGGTCGTGGGCATAGGACTGGCTGGAATGCAAAGTTAAGAAAACAAGTGAACTTATGCTGGTCGTTAATATAATAGTTACTCAGTGTGTCGACCCTCATCAAAGGTCCTACCAGAAAACCAGCGTTGATCCTTATTACTAGAAGAGCAACATTATGCTAAGGTAAGGATCTTTTGGTCTATATGTACTTATAATATTTTTTGCTTGTGTACCTCTATGCATCCGCCGTGGGGTGCCGGCAGTAGAATGATACCCCTCCTCTCATGCCCATGGATGTAGTAAGAGCCTGCTAAGGGATACCTCCGGAAGATGGGCAGCAGCGTCTATCCGTGTATCAACATCCCATACTGCGCTCACCAACCCACCTGTTAAGCGTGGTGAGTATGGCAACTACCCCTCATGGAGATCTATGAGGGAGGCCTGTGTTCATCAGTGGACGTTTTATGGCTGAAATGATGATGATAATGACCTCTATGCATATAATTTTTGTGTAGATCAATAAATGTTTTTCTTCTTCCTATTCGAGTTGTTGTGTTTTTTTAACCCAACTGTGCGATCTTTAGTATTTCAGCTCTGAAGGTCAATTTGTACCAAACAACGAAATCCATTCAACAAACTTTCGCATGTATAATTGTGAATTCCATTCATAATATTATTAAATTAATAAAAAATACGCAAATGACGACATTGGCAGCGGCATCACTAATTTGTTCTTTATCATTATTGCAGTTGTCGACACAAGTTTTAAATTTATTTCGCTTGGTAATAAAGTTCTTGCATTTAAATAATAATATAATAGTAACAAAAACAACGCTATTAAGTATTGTAAAAGGGCCTTTAATAAGTGAGCAAAGTTTTAATGTAATCCGAATTTTAAAATTGGTGAATAACACGTTCAAATATACAGTTAAATACAGGGTGTATTATAATATAACGCAGTTGGTTTAATAGACACGTGAATTTGCACATGACTACATCGGGATTATATAATGTCATTCGACCCAGAGGAAAACTGAAGCGACGATAATATAGACATAACGGGGCTACATGGACTTGTCTCGCTCGGGGTATAGGCCTCCACTTCAGCGCACCAGCGTTGTCAAATTGAGCAGGCAAATCAACATAAATATAATTCGCGACATAATAAAAACATACAACTCGCAAAGCAAGGATTTAAGCGATAAAAAGCAAAAAAAGGATAACTATGTTTTATTGAAGGCGTAAGCCTGCAGGCTGTCGCACCAGGTACATTATCATCAATGCTCAGGAAATAAGATTGCAACAAAAGTTTAGTCTGGCAATTTATTAAAATTTTACAGTTTATAAAAAGACAGAATCATAGTTGAAGACCTGTATCATAAGAATGAAGTCGCAGTAAGTCAGAATTCCCAGTGCATACGAGGAAAACTAACACAATCACACCATCGCGCCCAACGCTGGACATGGACTTCCCTCACGGATCTCCATGATCATGTTATTGCCGCACTCGCCACGCTCGCCAGGCGGTTTGGCAAGCGCATTACAGGATGTTAATACGAAAGATGCTGCTGCCCATCTCTCCGGGGTTAGGGCAAGAAAGGAGGGCAACATTCTACTGCCCGCACCTACCAGTAATACTTAGAATACACCTAAATTACCACCAACAGTCCCACGCGGGCAAATCAAACTGTGTATGTACGTGTCAATTTGTCAGCGCACAATATGTCAATTGACGCCGTATTATTATGGCGCGCACGGTGATTGACGATGATTGTGATGAAATTGGTCAAGTACCCGTAAAGGTGCCATGATTTATTCTGCCGCTATTCTTGTTATGAATGTGAGATAGATCGTGTTATGGCGAGATTAGTTGTTATGCTGTACTTTATTGTTCATCGTCATTATCATCCGCAGCACGACTTCACCCACAGCTGGTTCACACTATATTTTTAGTTGCAATTAATTAATTCATTTCGTCGGTCAGTAAGATACTAAAATGTAAAAACATAAACCCGAATTCTTGTTGAAAAACAAATTGATGAAAAAATACTCAGAAAAGCGCACAAGTTTTCGTCCCCACTCCTACTCGTGACCTCACAGCGAGCCTAAAAAATTGGTCTTAAGTATTTTGTTTCCGATAATAAATAAATAACTTATTAAGTAAAATTTCTTTAGAGCATAAACATTCTTTATCTGGAACCACAAGATGTCTAAGACGCACGATATCAGTATACAAACAAACTGGATATTATAAGAAACGAGCATAAGAAATGATATAGTTTCTGCTTGATCGGGCACCCAACCAACCAACCTCGTTCAAATCCTGCTTAAGTAATACTCGCTCATTCTATAAACCAACACGTTCGAAGTTATCAAGGTTCTTTGCACGAATAAGTTTTTTCGTTAGAAAAATACGGGGTTACTCATTTTCATCATTTCAGCCGTAAAATTTCCACTACTGAACACTGGCCTCCCACACGGATCTCCATGAGGGATAGTTGCCATACTCACCACGCTTGGCAGGCGAGTTGGCGAGCGCAGTACGGGATGTTAATACACGGTAAGACGCTGCTGCCCATCTTGCAGAGGTGTCCCTTAGCAGGCTCTTACTGCATCCACGGGCATGAAAAGAGGGGTAACATTCTACTGCCGGCACCCCGCGGGGTTACTCACGTAATAATTTTTCGGGTAAGGTTTAGATTTCCAAGAGCAGCGTCTTTCCATGTGTCAACATCCGGTACTGCGCTCGCCAACCCGCCTCCCAAGCGTGGCGAGTATCTTGAAAATCCACAAGGGAGGCCTAGGTCCAGTATGGGACGTAAAGAGCAGTCCTACGGCTGTGATGATGAGGGTTAGATTTCTAAGAAAACTGTTTTGGGGCCAATCGTCACCTACCTAGATGAGCAATCCTCGTATTTTTTAAATTAATAGTTTAGTCGTTCCAGGGAGCGTGGCGTCTCCTGTAATCCGGCTTCTCGGAGGTCGGGAGTGTAGGTTTAAGTTTAAATATCCGCCATATTGTGGCGACAGACATTTTGAAAGAATTATTAAGTGTTTTGCTTAGTGTCAAAAATTTTAGCTCATTCGGATGTCAGAGTGGTTCTAAATTAGTTTGCAAGATTTGACCCGGACATACAAACGTTGCCAGTAAAAAACTTGGTAGAGTACAATAAGGCGTACATTACTGCATTCCGTTCTTAGACGCTCTTTGCGATGTGGCTATTCCAAGAACTGGGTACTGTAACATAGTCGTCCAGGGGGCAATTCTCGAGAATCGTGATTTTGCGAGATACTTCGTCTCTTTTCCATTAGATGCATTACGATTGGTGTTTAATAGACATTTTTCTTTCGTGAGATGGCGAGAATGCAGAAAGTTCGTTACAAAAGAGATGTTTACAGTTTTCGTGGAATTTAGTTAGTGTTATAATATAACTGTGCACGAGAATTGCAGACGATTATCACATGTGACGCACGTGACCAGTTCAAGATTAGTACAGTACAGGACCGTGAAGTATGGCACAAGCTAATTTATGCCTAGCAGAAGGTGAAATCGGGCTGCTGTTGATAATCGAATAAGTGAGCGAAGCGAACGAACTTCTAGTGGCAACTAGGCATTTCGGCTGAATGTTTAAAATTAAGCAGATTACATCAATACAACTCGATTGTCTCTTGGGAATTTTGATTTATGGGTAGGTTTTAAGGTATGGGGGTCATTTTTTTTTTGACCGAGGATAACTTTTGAACGTATGATCGGATTTTGATAAAATATTTAACTGAAGGAGTTTTCATCACATGAGATTAAATCAAATTTTGATAACTCTTAATATCTATTACAATTAGCCATAAGTGTCCCACTGCTGGGCAAAGGCCTCCCCTCCAACTCTCCATGCATCCCGATCCGCCGTCAATTCAACCCATGCGCTGTTATGCCGGTCTAACTCGTCACGCCATCGCTTCTTCGGTCTGCCGCGGCGCCTCACCGTGTTGGGGCTCCACTGAGTGGTGATCTTTGCCCACAGGTCTTCGGGCATTCGGCAAACATGACCAGCCCAGCTCCATTTAAGTTTTGCAACTTTTTGAGCTACGTCGATAATTTGAGTTTTGGAGCGCAGTGCTGTATTACGAATACGGTCTATGCGTTTTACTCCGAGTATACTGCGCTCCATTGCAATATCTATTAAATAAATAATAAATAAATCATCTAATTTGGATATAATTTAAACTTAATGAAATTACATCAATACAAATTGATTGACTTAGGGATTTTTGATAAGTCTCCACTTATCAAAAACTCCCAAGGCAAATTCTTTTGTGGGCGAAGTCAACAACCACGACATTCTAAATATTGAACATGGCTCTCATTTTCATATTTATGTTTTTTATAGGATTATAATTATACGTGCTATTTCGTTGCAGAAAAGTTTCCACTAATATAAAACTTCATATCAGTTCAATACGAGTACAACTTCGCAGTAATATGTAATTATCAACAACTGTCGCCTTTGTATTTATTCCCACTAATTATTACGACTCCAAGTACACGTTACAGGGGGTACAGTGAAATGTATACTTAAATGATATTAATCTGGAGGAATTGAATTGAAGTGGAAAACTGCTATAAAATGTATGGTAGATGCTCAGTATAAATGTTTAACAAACATCGTCCACAGTTACGTCGTACGAAATCTCTCGGGTTTAAATACCGGTTCTAAACTGTCTTTATTAATAAACAAGTACATTATGTATTTGTGTAAGAGGAGGGTTTCGGAGTTGGGTAAGTCTTATCCATCTAACAGCTTTCCAGGCACTGCAGCGTCCTGTTCAGTATGATAACCAATTTCTAAAGCTGTACAAATTATCTAAATAACTACATACGTTCTTTCTTTATATTTAAACTAGCTGTCCCGGCGTACTTCGTATCGCACCTTCCACTGCAACTACTTACTACAACTACCCTATAAAATAGCTGAAACATGTGTTTAATAATAATGCTCTAGTTATCTAACTATTTATGTGAAATTTCACGTAAATCAAGTGAAAGAAATATTCCCCAACAAATTATCATCCCCTAAATTTTCACTTAGGAGATTATTTTTGAGGAATTCTGATACACAGGTTCATTTAGCTTTGAATTCTAACATATATGCAAAATTTTAAGTTTTTCAAGTTAATATAACGATTTTTCCATGATTAGTTTACGCACTAAAAAGTAGCCTATGTCCGTTTCCTGGTTCTAAGCTATCTCTCCGCCAATTTTCAGCCAAATCAGTTCACCCGTTCTTGAGTTACTTTCTTGATAAATAGTGTAACTAACACGACTTTTTTATACATAGAAGGGTTTATGCATGCGACATATTATTATTATTATTATGGGTTGCTCGCGTCGATTAAATGAAAAAAATATTCGCGGAAAACGCTGAAATATTAATGGGTTCAAATCAAACGATGTCTAAACAACTTGTGCATTGAACCATCTAATGTATTCGTAACGCTAAATACACAAATGCCTCTGTCATTTGACCGTGGTGTTGTATTATGGTAACATGGGTAAAATCATTATACATAAGCGTTAAACTCATACTCTCACATTCGCAGTCTTGTAAGTCGTGAGAGTAGGCGAAGCCCTATCGAGGCATCTAACACGCTTCTTGAGGGTGACATTAATGTTATAATAATGACGACCTCTGTTTGCTTTTCTGCTGATATTTGACTCAGGTCTGAGTTTATTTTTCTGTGTTATAAATTAATAATTACATTATTGATGATGATGATGCCGATAAGAGGAATGATGACCTGCATTAAACTTGAATAAACATGGTGTTATTACAGCTCAAATGTTTTTTTATAATTATGGCCACATGTTGCGTTTTGCCTCCACGCACGAATAATATGGAATAAGGGCTAAATGATGATGAACTAATCGATTCAAGAGCGTTAAACATAATTAATGATTCGGCCTTGCAACCTAAGATGTTGCGTGCAGCATGCCAGCATCTGCTGATAAATAACAAATCGAACCAGCTGTCGAGCAGCCGAGTTCAAAGAAATACCTTTGTTGTTTTAATTCAAGCAGTTGTTACGCACTAACAGTGGTTGCAGTTCTGCGCGAGAAATGCTTGCGATTTCAGACGCGAGAACGAGAAAAGGATATTTAGGTCGATATTTTAGAATACCTATTTCAAAAACTAACCCAACAAATACAGTCTATATACACGTAAAGAGCGTAGCGAACCAAACCTTTTTCAATGTACCTACTTTGCTTTATTCAATTAGGCAAAATAACGGGTAGAAAGCTTTCTGTGGGTTTTCTGTGACATACAAAAACACAAATAAACAGTGGCAGTAGCCAGTATTTTTAATATAATTATATCTAACGCAACAAGCGCGCGGTCAAAGTATGTGAATATGAGCCGTGAGCACAAGGAAATGTCGTCTCGGATCTCGATCTTCGGTAATACATGAATGTCAATGATCTTTGACCTTGAATATTTATATTGCTAATAAAATTCTAACTTTGTAAAAACGAATGTGGCAAAAATTTTGTTGTTTATTGTTGATAGTTTTATTTTACGATGTTGCTACAACTGGACGATTGTAACTCCCTACGGAACGGATTAGGTTAAATAAAACCGTTAAAAAAAACGGACTGCGGAAGCGGTAACTAACGTTCGTACCTTTCCTATAAAAAAACATTATTGACATGGGTTCCCGAGTCGTTACAAATCGTATCTATTTAATTCTGAGATAGCTAGAAAAACACTGTTGAATGTTACTTTTTGTAGCAATCAAAAAAGTAACAGTGCAGCGTAAATTATAAGGAAATAGTAGGTGTTTTAACCTTGAAAAACAATCATCTAACAATGCAAACCCTACAGTAAGATATTTTTAAACAGACTAACTAGAAACGAGAAGAGCATTTTACTTGAGTATTGTATTTTTTTATGACTCACTTACACCTACACTTACTTGGACTTGAAACAATACGACTAATGAAAATTAAAAAAAAATGTTAAAATATATTTAGAAAGCAATTTTCCCCGCTAAGGCGATACGGCGATCCGGTTCAATTAAAATAAAAGTTAATTCTATTTAAGCATTTTTAAAATATCAACTTTTATATTCTTACAAGCAAGAGCTGTGGACGGGCTTGGTTAAAGGCATTAGTCATACATAATAGTCATAATAGTAATTTATTGATGATAAGTATTAAAAGTCACAATTGGTTTTTTACGTGGTTACTAACCACATGACAGCGGGAAATAAAATCCTGGGTCGCATGAAACCTGGACTCAGATCTACCAGAGAAACGTGGTGGTAGAGCACATCAGTGCAAGAAACTTTGCGCGACAAAAGAAAACAGCTTTTAAGACCTGGCAGTCCACTCACAAACAAGAAGATCGTGACTTTTATAAATTATCAAAAAAGACAGTTATGAAAGCTGTTGCCATAGAAAGAAAATATCTTTAGGAGACATCCTGCCCTAGAAAGTAAAGATGGAGTAAAGGAGATTTATAAGCTCGCTAAAGCTTCTCAAGACTCAATTAAAACGAGATTTATTAAAAATGGGGATGGAACTCTTATTTACAATGACAAAGACATTATCAAGACCTGGCATTCATATTATGATCAATTGCGTAACACTACAACATCTACAGTGAATCTTCCTGAAGCTAACAATAACTTAGGTTTAATACCGCCTATTACACCGCAGGAAGTCAAAAATGCACTCAAAAAATGTTTATTAAGAAAGCCCAGTGTCAGATGGAATACCCATTGAAGTTTGGAAATACTTAGAAAATATGGGCATTTATCTCCTTAGATTAAAAAAAGATTAGATTAAAATTTATTTATTTCATACCAAAAAACACAAACAATTTTACAATAGAAAAAAAAAACAAAATCCTTACAAACTAACTAAGCTGTGTTTAAAAAAAAAGAGAGAAAATAATAATTAAGTCTAATAAAATAATAAATGAATAAACATGTATAGTGTTTAATGGTAGAAAAAAAGGATCTATTTCAGCTTAAGTAGCCGTAACCAAGATGCTTAAGTGCTACGCTGATTTTCAAATAGGCCCTTCAGGTGATTTCACGCCCATTGTAAGTATTAGTATAATAAAAATAAAGTAGGTAAGTATTAATAAAAAAAAACTAAAACTAGATACCTACAGCAATATAAATAAATATAGTACTAGGTAATGAATATAATTATATTGATACTCTTGCTGGCAACACTTTTTGAACGGACGTACTTTATTTATTTTTATTGTTTTAAATTAAATTCTTCTTGTTTACGTATATTATATGCGTAACCCAATGTTATAATAGTATTCTATAGATAAAGAACATATTTGTTTATCTCTCTCAATCCGCCAAACACAAATTTAAGTGAAATATAACCTACAACTTCCCAACAACAAACATCGAGTGTTCTTGTTTCTGCTATTTTCTACTGTAACTCTGATGCGAAATAATCCGAAGCGATGCCCCCAAATCAAGTTGTCTGCAACAAATGCAACAAGTGTATCAAAAACAACGAATTCGTGAAATGCTGTTCATGCAACCGAGCCTACGACATTGTGTGCGCTAACATATCCTCGGCACGCTTTTATAATACGGATATGGAACGTAAAAGTGCCTGGAAATGCCCGGATGGATGCCCGCCGCTTAAGCAATGCATCACCAAAACACCAAAACAGGTCAAAAACAACAATAATATGTCCAACAAATCTAACATTGTAATATCTCCAGTGTTCAACACTGTGAAAAATACAAAACCCTGTCCGCCAGTTACCTCAGCTCCACCAAGAAGTACAGATGATACTTTTTCCATCGCAACATCGGATATAAACCAAGGCATATTTCTAACCGAGGAACGGTTTAGTCAGATTCTGAAACATGAACTTCTAACCCTGAAGACCCAGAATGACAATGTCTCAACTCATTTGAAAAGTATTGATGATAAGTTCAATGGTTTTCAAGATGCCTTATCATTCATGAACAACCAGTTTGAAGAAATGAAGGGAAAGCTCAATGAAAAGAACTCTATCATAGATTCTTTAGAAAAAAAGAATGCTGCTCTGGAGATATCAGTCTTGGACTTATCAAACAGATTGAACCTTACTGAACAACATCTTAGGGAGAGTAATGTTGAAATTAATGGTCTACCAGAACACCGTACTAAGAACTTGGCCAAAACAGTAATTCAATTGGCCCGCACTGTAAAATGTGAAATACATGATGGTGACATCTTACAAGCCACACGTGTTGCTAAAATAAACAAAGATAGCAGCTCACCTAGGACTGTTGTTGTAAAACTTCCCAGCTCCAGAATGAGGGACACCTTATTAGCTGCCGTATCTCAGTTCAACAAAGTCAACCAAAAGGAAAAGCTGAGCTCTCAACATATGGGCATAGGAGGACCATGTGTACCTGTATATGTTGCAGAGCACCTCACCCCAACTAACAAGTTTCTTCATGCTGCAACCCGTAAAAAAGCAAAAGAACTTTCTTATAAATTTGTATGGGTGCGCAACGGGCGCATTTTTGTCAGAAAAGATGGGACAAGCCAAGCATATGCTGTCCGCAGCATGGAATGTCTAAAGAAGTTAAATTAGTTTTTAGTTACATAAGTATTATTTGAGTGTTTTGCAAGTCATTCCTGTTTATGTTTCATTATGGATAATTTAGAAATATATTACCAGAACTCAAGAGGCCTGAAAACTAAGACTGATATCTTTTATAGGAACATTTTGAAAAATAATTATGATATAATAGTATTAACTGAATCCTGGCTAAATCCTAATATCCTTAATAGTGAATTATTTGATTCAAGATATACTGTGTACCGTAGAGACAGAGTGACTGCAAGGCATACCAAGCTGGATGGTGGGGGAGTTCTGATAGCAGTACATAGTAAATTGCATTCTAGTCGCATTTGTAATTGGGAATCCGAATTGGAAGACCTTTGGATAACTTTGGATATAAACATGAACAACAACTGTAAAAAAATTGCTCTATGTGCTGTATACCTTCCACCGCCCTGCAGACTTGAATCTTTAAACTTATTTTTAGAAAATACTACTAATGTCTTCAACCATTTTGATAATGCTCTCATCATTGGCGATTTTAATTTGCGTTTCATTAAATGGTCATGTTTAGATAATACTACACAACTTAAACCTAGCAACTATAATTGTCCACTAGGATATTCCTTGGTGGATTTCATGTCACTGAATTCCTTAAGCCAATTTAATCATATATTAAATTCAGATAATGTAACATTAGATCTCATATTATCAAATATTAATAATTTAAGCATAAATCCTGTTCCTCCATTAACTAAATTAGATCCTAAGCATCCAACTATGGCAATAAATGTACCTTTAGTTTTTAAGAAAAGTCTACTTCCCAAAAATAGGATTGATTTTAACTTTTTCAAAGCTGATTACCATGTTTTGAACGAGGAACTTGGTAAGGCTGATTGGTTAAATAATCTAACAGGTCATAACATATCAAATGTCGATGAGATGGTCACTGCTTTTTACAAAATTTTACATGAACACATTGAAAAATATGTACCTAAACGCAAAACTTCACAATCGAAGCACCCTTCTTGGTTCAACCAAAAACTCATAAAAATGCTTGCAGAGAAAGAGAAAATAAGAAAAAGATTTAAAAAATACTGTAATCCCCGTGACAAAATTGAATTTGAACTAATTAGACAGCGCTGTGACACCTATCTGGATATGCGGTATCGTGAATACAAACGCAATATTGAGGATAATATACATAAAAACCCTAAATCTTTCTGGACATACATCAATAACAAACGAAATAACTTTAATAATATACCTTCTACTATGACTTCTCCAACATCATCTGCATGTGATGGTTATCAAATAGCCAACATGTTTGCAGACCATTTCTCCTCAGTCTATGCTTCAAATCCTGGCATTTCTAGAGTCGATCCCAAAGCGTCAACTTCAAACTGTTTGGGTCAATTAAATTTTAATATAGATCAGGTATACAGAGAACTCACAAGACTCGATCCATCAAAAGGAGCCGGCCCTGATGGCATACCCCCACTGTTCATAAAAAGATGTGCTAAAGTACTAGCATCACCCACCACCATTCTCATAAACAGATCTTTGTTAGACGGAGTATTTCCTCAGGAATGGAAAAGAGCTCGTGCGGTTCCTATACACAAGAAGGGTGATCGTGGCAGTGTTCTCAATTACCGTCCGATATCCGTTTTATCCTGTTTTTCTAAGGTTTTCGAATCATTGGTAACGACTGTCCTTACGAGACATACTAATTCTTCACTGTCTGATTCTCAGCATGGGTTTAGGAGTGGTCGCTCTATTGCTACGAATCTTACATCATTTGTAACCGACCTTTCCCTTAGTTTAGACAACAACCACCAAACAGATGCAATTTATACGGATTTTAGCAGCGCTTTTGATAAGGTCAACCACACGGTACTTGTCGATAAGTTACAATATCATGGTATTTTTGGCTCAATATTAAATTGGTTCAAATCGTATCTAAACAGTAGGCCTCAATTTGTATCCGTAAGAGGATACGACTCTATGGTATATTATGCTAAATCTGGAGTGCCACAGGGATCTCACCTGGGCCCAATATTATTCCTTATTTTTATTAATGATATTACACAACACATAAGTAATTGTAAATATTCCATTTACGCAGACGACTTAAAACTATACAGGGAAATTAATTCCCCATCAGATGTAAAATTAGTACAAGATGACATAGATTCCATATTGAATTGGTGTAACAATAATGGTATGAGTTTAAATCCTGCAAAGTGCTTCCACATTACATTTTCTAAGAAAAGATCCCCATTCCAATCCCAATATCACATTAAAAAACAAATTATTAAACAGGTTAACGAAATTAAAGATTTAGGAGTAACTTTAGACAGTCACTTAAAATTTACTGGACATTATGATAACATAGTTAAAAAATCTGCACAAATGATGGGTTTCATAAAACGTAACACTAAAGATTTCAAAAAGCCAAAGACTAAAATCCTCTTGTACAATTCTCTCGTCAGGAGTGTATTAGAATACGCTAGCATTATTTGGAACCCTCTATATAGCGTCCACTCCCAAAGAATTGAAAGTGTTCAACGATCACTCACAAGACATCTTGCTTTTATCTCCCCTGGTATATCCCATAGAACGCCCTATCCCTTAAGATTGGATCACTTCAAGATGGACTCTTTATACTGTCGTCGTCGCGTTATAGAACTCTCATTCCTCCATAAAATAATAGAAAATAAAATAGACTGCATATCGATTACTAACAATATTGGCTTAGCTGTCCCAACTAGAATCCCTAGAAGTGCAACCACTAGACTACTACATACTCCTTTTTGTCACACCAACACAGGATTGCAAGCCCCAATTGTTAGATTATGTAACCAATACAACCTATTTAGCAAAAAGATCAATGACCTCGATATTTTTAACGTCAATGCTCATAGATTTAAACGCAAGGTTCTGGAATATTTCCAGCAATCTTCCACTCGTATTTTAGGGAAAGACTAATATATAGGTACATTGTATTTTTTCATTTTATTTGATCTCATATATATTATTAGTTACTTTGTTTTTTGTTTTTAAGATATTTTTGTTTCATTGGATAAGTAATATTGATGTTTATATAGTTTAACTAGTATGTATTGTTAAAATTTACTATATATTTATGTCTTAAAATTTTGTATTCTATTTAAACCTACCAATGTCGTGTTTGCCTGTAATTGGTTTAACATATCAGACTGTGTCCCTATAAATGTTTAAGTGTAATTTTTGATATGTAAACTGTTGGCGATCCTTTTCTTAAATAAATAAATACATAAATATGGCATAATCTAATAAATAAATATGATATTATACACGACTAAAATAAATTAAAACAACTAAAATAGATAAAGATCATGTCGAGCACATTACCAACCTTGTAAGGTCACTGTCACTGTCAGGTGGTTTCATCGTGTGTGTGTCCTTCCTTACACATTTAATGCTTCGCATCATGGAAACCTCATGCATATCCGATGCATGGAGGCTCAGTACCATCGTCCCTCTTTACAAGGGCAAGGGCGGTAGGTACAAATGCAATAGTTATCGTGGATTTAAGTTAATGAGTCACTCGATGAAGTTATACGACAGAGTTGTAGATGCTCGCATTAGATCTGAGAGCAGTTTTTCACATAATCAGTATGGCTTTGTCCCTGAACTTTCCACTGACTTTACACTCTCAGGAGTTTAGTTCAAAAAAACCAACCACTTTATGTAGCATTCCTGGACATGGAAAAATCATTTGATCGCGTACCTCGTCCGATAATCTGGTGGAGTCTTCACCAGAAAAACATCCTAGAAAGGTACGTCGAGATAATAGCTGACATGTACAGAAATGAACGATCTACAATAAGAACCGCAGTGGGGCAAACAGAACCAATAGCAGTAACATACGGAGTACATCAAGGGTCGGTACTCAGACCGTACCTCTTCTGCTTGGTAATGCATGCGATTACTGAAAAAGCCCAAACCTAGCATCATGGTCGCCTAGAAAATGCACTCAGGGAATGGAAGCAACAGTTACTTATAGGAGAACTGCGTTTGAGCGTAGCCAAGACCCAGTACATGGTGTGTAATAGCCCAAATAGTCATGAAGATCCGCTCATCATCGATGGGCAACAAGTTTCGCAGTGTGACGAATACAAATATTTGGGTACTCCATGGTACACAATACAGGTGGAGCCGAAGCGAACATTCAACATCGCATTACTGCGGCTTGGCTCAAATGGCGGAAAGTAACAGGAGTAACATGCGACCCAAGGATGCCGGTGAAACTAAAAGGCCTAATCTATAAAAACATTATAAGGCCAGTTCTAGCTTATGGCAGTGAGACCTGGACCACTACGAAAAGCCACATTCATTCCATCCAAGTAGCGGAGATGAAGATGCTTAAATGGATGTGCGGAGTCACGAGACCTGACAAAATCCGCAACGAATACATCCGCGGAAGTCTCGGTGTGCGCGACATTGCCGACAAACTGCAAGAGAGCCGACTCCGTTGGTATGGCCACGTGAAGAGAAGACCAGCAGAACATATAATCCAAAAAATTATAGCTCTGAACTTGCCTGGGCCGAGACGTAGAAGAAGGCCGAAGAAGAAGTGGACAGACGTCAATAAAGAAGGTCTAATAGACTGCAATGTTTCCCAAGACGACGCGTTGGATAGAGCGAAGTGGAGGAAAAAGACCAGAAAGGCAGACCCCACCACAGATGGGAAAACTGCCAAGGAGAGAGAGAGAGAGAGAGAGAGATATTTTTACCCCCGTTTTCCCACAGGAAAACGGGAATAAAATATAGCCTATGTTACTCGCTGATAATGTATATTTCTATTGGTGAAAGAATTTTAAAAGTTGTTTAAGTGGTTTAGGCGTGCCATCGTAATAAACAAACACACAGTCGCATTCAGTTAGGAATTTAATCTCGTGTGTTCAGAAAATGAAAATAAACATTATGAGCATTTAACGAATAACTTGTTTTATTACAATATTTTTCAGTCATATATATAGATATAATATCATAAAAACCCCACTCTAAAAGAATCATTCTGAAAAAATATCTAACACGAATTCACACAAGTGACTGAGCGTACCAATTTGACTTTGTACTAACTCATCTTACGTTATCTTACTCGACGTGCATAATTTCACTGCGGATTTAGCTCTTCGTGTCGAAATATGTTTACAGAAAAGCCAGCAAGCAGGTCTCCATGTTATAGTGTAGTGTCATCAGAACTGCATAATATACGCATACGTGCCAAGTTTCAACAAAATCGGTTAAGAGATAAAAGTTACTCTCAGAAGTTTGTTCCACATGACATAGGCATTTTATAAATCGACACGTAATAACGATTTAACTTTTGCGGTCTCATATCTGGGCAAAATTCACACAACACCTTCCAGAAATCGCGCTCGCATGCTAAAACTACGCAAGTGAAACCGCGGGGCGCTGCTAGTTTAATATAAAAGTTTAATTTAACCCGGCGGAAAAAAATGCCCTCGAAATACAATATGATCGTCCTCTTATTGGATCACAACAGCCTTTATCTCGGGAACGCGTGGAGGTATCAAGTTGAAATTAAAACCATATACTCAGGTCTACAGTCCCTTGAAGCTGTGAACAAATGAAACTTTTAAGTTATTGTAGAAAAAAGACAACAGTTTTTCGCAAAATGATAAATCTTTGAACCGAAACGGCTTTCTTAAACTATCATGTGTCGATTTATGAGTGTCATATTGAACTATTTTCTGTCAAGTTGAAAGCATGTTGAGCTTCTAACGAGACTTTCGAACACAGGCCGTAATCTTAATTCGTGGTCATTATGTAGAACTAAAACAGCAGCTAGTTTAACCTCAGAAGCAATGTTTTGTAGTTGTGAGACAAAGATGACACTTTGACAATGGGAGTGAGTGGAACATATGGTACACAGTAGAACAAGTACGCATAAGCATACTAATTATACGTTGCCTTTATTAGCATGTACCATTTATACTCGTGTATTGTTTACGAATAACAAATAATCGCGTGTGTGTCTATGGCGCATGTTAGTTTATTGCTAGATCGACGATTGCGAACTCATTACAGAATGCGTGTTGTACATAATCTTTTTCATAGATTATTCTTCAGATGACATAATAAGAACACTATCGATGCGTCTGTATTTTTAATAATCTGTGAAGCCTCATACATAACACTTTTTTTTACAAACCAATTTGGAAAATTACGCATACTATTGACCACTTTCAATGCCTAGATACCATTAAGCAATTTGACTTATATAAATATGTAATATATTATTAATAATAGAATTAATAATTTGAAATTATTTAGAATGAGCCCCTTGGTAACGGATATATTTATGACAGTTTGTCTTCGCAACCAATGCCGACGTATTCTCTGACAATATTGCTGAGCTATACCGATTGCTATAAACTCTTTTCTTGACTGTACCTGACGCCAGACTTATTATTACGACTTAACATTGTTTTTCTTGGACATTTGTGTTATTGTTGTACATAGATGCTAAATTTAGGTTAAATGGCAATAAGTTAAGTTGTTATCTGTTTCTTTATGCACGCCAAGTTGATATTCCTACAATAATTGGTTAACAGGTAGAAAATGCCTACGGCATTATGTTCGTCTTTTGTGCATCTTTGTTAAAATTTTGTGCATTATAGAATTTATAAATAAATAAATAGTTACTAATATTTATTTTAAATGAATTTTTGTTCTTCTTCTAATCTATTACCAATTTTTGACATCAATGTATTATTGTTAATTTTGTTTTTGTTTAGTTCGCCATATATTTTTTCTTCATTGCATATTTTACCTTGGATTTATCTGTAAGCCCATTCAGCAATTTGAATAAATAAACGAGTTGGGTTTTTAGATTACTTATGGATTGGATAGACTAGAACGTATACATTTTTTATTTTTGGACTAAAATTGTTTTGGCTACTGCACGCATTTGATGCTAACTGTACATAATTCTCGACCAACACGGCTATAACATAGCCCTTCATCATCATCATCATCATCCACAGCCCGATTTCACCCACTGCTGGGTATAATAGGCCTCCTTAAGTTTGGCACAAACTTAGGGAGGCCTATTCACGGCCTATCCACCACGATCCTGTGCCAGTCGCATCCATTGACGCCCTGCGATGTGTACCAGGTCGTCGACCCACCTCGCCACCGGTCGCCTGACTCTTCTATGCCCCATCATCGGCCACCATTCTGTTGTTGTCTTGCTCCACCTGTCATCACCACGCCTTGAAAGGTGTCCTGCCCAACTCCACTTTAGTTCCATTATCCTGGTTCCAACGTCTCGGACTTATGTCCTTCGTCATCACTTATAATCGATCTATCACATCGCACTTATAATTATTTTTTATTTATTATAAGCCCATCTGATCCCACTGCTGGGCAAAGGCCTCCCCCGATTCCCTCCATGCATCTCGATCCTGAGCCACTTCCCTCCAGTCAACTCTGTATTGATCGAGCTCGTCCCGCCATCTACGTCTTGGTCTGCCGCGTCGTCTTCTCGCCGTGTCAGGACGCCATTCAGTGATTGCCTTGGCCCACAGTTCACCTGGCATAAGGCAGACGTGGCCAGCCCAGTCCCACTTCAGTTTGGCGACTTTTAGAGCTACATCTGCGATCTGAGTTCTGGAGCGCAGTTCAGTGTTGCGGACCCTGTCGGTTCTCTTTACACCCAAAATGCTGCGCTCCATCGCACGCTGGCAAACTTGGAGTTTGAACTTTTGGATGTTGGTTAGTGACCATGTCTGCGCACCATATGTCAAAACGGGGAGGATGCATACGTCCATTAGTTTGCGCTTAAGTGACAAGGGGAGTTCTCCTTTCATAGTGTCTCCCATGGACCAAAAACTCCGCCAGGCATTGTCGGTTCGCCGTGCGATTTCCTTGCTCTGCCTACACTGCACTTATAATACAAATAGTTAATTATACATATAAATATATTGTACCTATTTGTGCAGTGTACCTAAACATCATGACGTTATTGTTTTTACTTTATGGCCGTACGGCACGGTGTCACAGGGTCGTATAATCTGCAAACTCAAGTTAGGTTCTGTGCCTCGAATCCGATATTCCGTTTAAGGTGCAATACTAAAATTTCCGTTGTTGTAATCGAACTATCCGTAGCTATATTAACAAAAGCATATAAGAGTATAACATTTTTGATTAAAATTAGCATATTCTACCTTCATGATTTGCATCGAAGTCAATAAAATCAATAAGTCGAGAGCTAGGATGGGTTCATTGACGCTGAACATTGCTTCGAAGAATATGTTTTACCCCAAAAATGCGGATGTTAAAATTACACCTTTTCTTTCTCAAAACTCTCATCTGAACGTAAGATGAATGACCTCTATTTCGGCGTTAACTGGGAAACAGTATTGTTTCTTGCTGTTCTACACCTCATCAAACTCACAAACGATGAATTAGAATGAGATTTATTTTAATCTGTCGTAAGCTTTTTGTACTTCAGTAACACGAACCTACAACAGGATCGTTGTACTCATAGACATAATAATACAATTTTACTAACGTAATAAAACGACCGCATTTAGTTGACGGGATATTGATCCACGAAATGTCGGAACAATATCCCGCCACCTATTAGAAAATCAAACAGTTTGACCTCTTAAAACCTCACTTAAAAACATCTGTTAAAATTTCAGAAATTGAATTCATAAACGGTCGTTTTTAGGGCTTGTTTACTGTAAATTAGGTTTTAAAAATTAAGATTGTCAATATTTTTATATTGAATTAACCTTAAACATTAATAATAGGTAGTACCTATCTAATTGATAAAAATGTTAAAAATATCTTATCTAGTTTATATATTGTTAAATTTAATACTATGTATTTAATAATAATCTTCGATGTTTTGTTTTGGTCGGTGTTGCGTCCTGTGGGACAAATACGGCGCCACTGAAAATCAGTGTCGTGCGTGCACTGACACGGCGTGTGCTGAGTTGACGACCGCTTTATGTTTCTGTACCTTAATGTGTTATTTTTCATGTATGTACCTTTGAAACATAAATAAACATTTTCTATTCTATCCTAACATAAAATACTAACTCTATGGTTGTACTAGTTATTGAATTATTGACACCGCAATGTCATTTCATTGTTGATTAATTCTTTCATTCACTGACAGAAGCGGAGTCAGGGTTACTTACAGCCTCAGAATAATTTAAAGCCCAAAACTGGACAAAATATCGTGCCGTGGCCATGTCATAATTGACTATAGCGGGAAAAAGGATTTCCACCAATAATCTTGAATAGTTAAAAGATTGTCGAGGAAACCAATAGATAAATAGCTATTCATTTACACCTATCAATAAAATGCTAGATTGTAAAACATTTATATGGGAACTAAGTTGACCGTTGGCATCGCAAAAATTTAAATGCTTATGAGTCGGACAATTATTGATCATCAAAAAACTCATAGAAGCGCAAGTATCATTACAAAAACCGAAGTAAAAACTTCGGTCCTAAGTCTTTTTACAAAAAAGTAAACTGAAGAATATTAATGAAAAACTTTGTACTTTTGAGTCGGATTAGAGATTTCTACTTGGTGAGATTATGGTTTTACCAAATCCGACTCAAAAGTACAATTAGTTTATAAATTAGTAAATATCCGTCGGCTTACTTTATTGTTAACACTTATTTCGTTATATTTAGGGTTTCGTAGAAAAACTCAAAAAAAGAACTCGAAAAACTAACTAAACTTATAGTTTCGCTTTGTCTGTTTGTCTGTCCGTCCGTCACCGGCTCTGCGAAGAGACTATTTGCTATTAGTCCTAGAAAGCTGATATTTTGCATGGACATATAAAATAAAAACGCCAAGATAACGCTACAGAAAAATGCTGAAAAATAATAATTTGGGGTAGGTATATGTATGTAGTTTTAACTATGAACTAAGCTTCAACCAACGTCCAACATAACGGAATACTTTAAACCGAAAACTCAATGAATTCCTGTTGTTAACCTGTTGTTTTGATAACCATAAAAAGCATACACCAACTTCTAACAGCAGGTCTGCGGTTAACTAAGAAACCCTACAGAACGCGTGGCCCGACACGCACCTGCCCTAATTTTTTTAGTGATAGTTCAAATTTTGATGATGACGATGGTGGTCACTAAAAAGGTGTTAGCGTTATAAAACCCCTGTATAACAAGATTCAAGAATGACTGTTTATTTCATCATTCAACCCCACTTAGGGGTCGTATTTTTCGACCTATTGGGACCACACTTGGGATATCTCCTTTCCAACAAAAAATAATCATATAAATCGCTTCAAAAACGACAAACACACAAAAAAAACAACTCTTTATTGATAGCCCTGAAATGACGTTGAATCACTATCTGTTTAAGGCCCTGTCAAACAGAGAGCGTAATTAGCGCGCGTCAAGGCGCTAAAGCGTCCTGGCCTAGCGCCGCGTTATAGCGTCGCGTTGTGTTGTACTAAACAGGCTATAACCTGTCAAACAGCGCTGGCGCGCTACCAGTACGCGACGCTCTAGCGCCGCGTCATGACGTCGTGTTGTATTTTATTACAGAATATTAGTTAGCGCCGGGTTTGTTCTTCGTAAATTATTAGTGAAAATGACTGAAAAGTTAATAGAATGTGTTAGAAATACCCGTTTTTGTATAACACAAGGAACAGTACAATCAATCAATCAATCAAGACATCGTGACCAAGTAGTAGTACCTATTCGTTATCGTGAGGGACGACTACTGAATAGCGTCGAAGCTGTCACACACAAAGTGTACGACGTTAAGGCCAGGACGCTTTAGCGCCTTGACGCGCGCTAATTACGCTCTCTGTTTGACAGGGCCTTTAGTTCGTCAGTTAGAAAATACAAAAATAACTGACACGTATTGTATTGCATTTTCAAAATATTAAAACGCGCGAGTAACAAGTACCGAAACACGTGTCGTCGCGTGACGTCACGCTACTTTTCAAAAAATACGTGTCAATTTTTTGTGACTAAAAATTGAGTTAAGCAGCCTATAACAGAGTCCTTGCAGGAATAAAATAGTAGTGCGTGTATAATTAATTATTAGGACAAATAAGCACCGTAGTTGAAACTTCCTCTTAGTCGGCTAATAAAACTACATTTAGGCTTTACCTGTATTGATAGTCGTGAAAAGGTGTTGAATTACAGAGTGCCTGAAGAAACAAAAGTAGCGTAAGTATAAAGATGCTCCAACGTGAAATCTTCTGACAAGTTAACTAATAGTAGCTCTGGGCTTTAATTATCTTTAATGATAGTCGTGAAATGTCGTTTTATTAACGGCATAGCGAATAGGTAGTAAACAACATTGGGTAGACAGAGTACGTCCACCCCAGTACCTGAAGGTGGATATTTGTACAAACAACTGTCCCGTCAACCGGTCCATACCAGGCGCGATCGTTGGTAAGAGACCTTACTGCTTGATAATAAACACTATGGATGACGGCTGATATTGGACAGTGGTTATCCGCAACTTGTTTCGCTTTATAATTTGTCCTCGTACCGGAGACGTGTAAATGAGATTTGATACGGCTTCGAGGAATGTTCTAGAGATTACAGTACACAATTTGCGATTTCTTGTAAGTTTCTGTTTTACATTGTGTAATAATGTTTTCTTTTTTATAAAATTGATGTGCACGTTTGGGACGGTGGAGGAAAACACCTTATGGCAAAGCATTCCGCGGTTCTGTCAGTTTATGACGTTGACTTTCCTCTGAATATAGCCGACTTATCTGAGAGGGTAGTATAAGCGTTGGGCAAACCTAATCCATGTAACACTGACCCAGGCATTTAAGCGTCCTGAACAGTATGAATACTAGTTGCTGGCGCTTGTGTGTACTGTTTCATGAACATGTAGGCTGTGACCAAACATTGTTATTAACCACGAGACCTTGGCAATGTTTATCTGCGTTTCAGTTATTTACTTAAATAATCAGCAGAGAAAAACAGAAGTCGACGACGCAGACAATTTTCAATCTTATAGTTTCAACGCTAAAGTTTATAGTGCATGAAAACCGTATAGTTATCGTGTTTTATTCAAGAGCAAACAAGAAACATCTGTGTATTGTGTAGCTTCAATTATGAAAAGTGGCGGAAAAGGAGAGGAAGCTAATAATTTTGAATACCTACACGATGAAAATGTTAACATCTTCATCGTGTATTTTTTTTGCTATCTCTAACCAACTACGAAGAAAGGAGAAGGTTCTCAAGTCGCCTTGGCTTCTCCCGTCATGTTATAAGGGCGCTCCACATTCTCAAGAGAATCTCGCGAGAACGCGAGAAACATGCGAGAAACGTGAATGAATCATTCACGTTTCTCGCGAGATTCTCTTGAGAATGTGGAGCGCCCTATAGTGAATAGTTAAAGTTTATATACCGATTTGGAAATTTATTTTTGGATTCGAGTGAATTAATTTCCGGATTAGTGTAATTTTCCGACTTGCTCTTGATCTGTTTTATTTTATATCGTTTTGATATTTTCTGCAACAGGAATATGCATTCAGAAATAAGTTATTTTTGAAGTTCGACCACATAATAGTCTTAGAAACGCTTCACTGATAATGATAAAGATATCACAGGTGTCGTTATTAACGTCCCGAAAAATAGACTATACTAATAGATTTATAAAACTCCTAACATAAAACAATAATTATGCGATATGTGACAAATTGTATATTAGTGAAAGCCTCATTAAATAGTTATTATTTAATGAGCAATAAAGGCTGTGCAAGATGCAGTAGGCTACTTGACAGATCAGAACTGGGTTTCAAAGCAAGCAAACCATATGATAATTGGAAACCCAACCGCAAGTTTAAATTTAGGTTTGCTATCTACATGTCATGAGAATTAAACAATTTATTTTCGTTTTACGAGGATTTTACTCTTTAGTTAGCAGAGTTTTTATAAATCATCAAAAGTTTAAAAAATCTACATAAGTTTCGCTATCAGACGAGGAAAGCGCGGTCCAGGTTCTCCCAACAAATATAAACTGCTTTTAATTATCAGTTAGTTATTATAATATTGTATGATGGCACGGAACCTTCGGTGCGCGAGTCCGATTCGCTCTTGACCGGTTTTATAAGGTAAATAGTTTTGATAAAATAAATAGATACGCTACAAGATATATCAATGGACCATTATGTAAAAATACCTAAAACAACCCAAACCATGAATCTAACTATTGTGCTAAGCAAATTTTAATTATAAGCCTATTTTAATTAACACATTAAGATAATCAGAACTCATTTAACTGCATTATCTTTTCGATAAAAAACCCGATTCCCCTTTAGCTGCAATATCTAAGGCGTCTACTCAACGATGCAAGGTTTTCCTGTTTCCAGTTACAAGAACCAGACGCCGCATTGCCGGACTGGAGATTATTTATGTTTAAAACTTTTTGCGTTGCCAAAGGTGATCACCCTTTCTTACTGCGAGTTAATCAGCTGTCGTAAACTGGCCGTAGTGCCTAAGTAGCTACTTATTAAATCTATACATACTGACATTATAAAGTGTTATTATAGTTGAAAGTTTTATTTAGGGTTGCGTACCCAAAGCACCTTTGAGCACACATAATACCCCTTGTCTACCTAATAATTTTGATAACCCGCCGCACAGCCAGTTTCTGGTACCTTAGCAGTTCACAATCATAACACTTTCAAAAGTAGCCTCAATGTCCCACTGCTGAGCCAAGAGTTCCCCCATAACGATATGCATTTCAGTCAGTCGTTATATAAATCCTTAGTTCGTAACGCCATTGCTTCTTCGAGCATCATGCGGGACCTCCAACACGTCAGTCTTTCCGGGACCATGCCCGGTGCAATCCAGTCAAAACGTCGGGAAATAATTAAGTTAATATACGCGATAAATACTCGGTTATATAATATATGTATAATAAGAAGTCTTAAAAAAGTTCTCAAAATCTAGCTAGATTATACGCAGTACTTAGATTAGACGATCTCCGTACCTCAGTTAGTTGGTATGGTATGCAGACGCGGGAGGTTGCACGTTAAATTCCCGCCGGGGGATAAATGTTTGCTTCTCTGCAGATAATTTGCTTCGGGTCTAGGTGTTCTCAATGATAATTGTGTATTTACGGTGCTGTATTAATGTTGCTTACCCTCAGCGGTGCTGTTAGCAGCAGTGGCGTTGGCAGTCGCTGAAACTGCCGGTGGTTTAGCATCTTCGATGGGGGCAGCTCGTCGGCTGCGCTGGTGGTCCAACCTCACTATATTGGTTTGAAAATCTTCGAAGCTGCGGCCGTTCTCCACGGAGTATTTTTCATTAAATGCTGCAAATAAATAAAGTTATTAATTTTTTCACATACATACATAAAGCACACCCGGGCACGAAAGGCACAGGACTAGTGAGGGATTTCCCGATGTGGTGAAGTGAGGGATTTCCCGATGAGGTGAAGTGAGGGATTTCCCGATGAGATGAAGTGAGGGATTTTCCCATGTGGAGAAGTGAGGGATTTCCCGATGAGGTGAAGTGAGGGATTTCCCGATGAGGTGAATATGAAATTACACATTGCTCTGATGTTACGTGGATATTAGGAATATGATCAGCGATCATTTTTTTTTTTTGATTGTTTTTGTTTATTTCAGTGATCAATCAATCAATCAATCAATCTCATAATACTCCAAAAACTTGATAATATCATCATTTGTATCGAACGACATTACCACAGACAGATACGTGCGACGGTGACCAACGCCAAGCGCGTAATGGCGGGCGAACAAACATGTGGACACGGTTGGCCCAACGCAGGCAAGCGCCTTTGATTTGTGCAGAAAAACCGACACGGCTCCGAAGTGAGGCGAGTCAGCGCAAGCGATCGCGAGCGGTGACAAGTCACTGCAAATGTGCTCTATACACGTTGGCGCTTGTAATAACTCGGCCAGCTAGGCGAGCGACACCGAGCGATGGCAAGGCAAGGCAAACATGCCGTCTACACGTTGGGATTGGCGTTCACTCGGCAACGTTGGCCCAACATGTATAGGCCGCTTTACACAACAGCGTGTTAGATCGGTTTTCGCGTCAATAACACCGACGACGATGGTGCGAAATGCCAAACAAGCCATATCCCGACGAGCGAGTTTGTGTATTGAGCAAGGCGGAGCACACTTTGAGCCGTTTCTGTAAATTTGACGTTTATTATGAAAAATTAAGTGTTCGTTTAGGTTGTTTCGTTAGGTCAGGTGTTTTAAAATTTTTGTCGTTCCGCGAATTAGGTAGAAACCTATATTTTTTGGCATAAAAGTGACTTTCGTCACCTCATAAAACTGATCTGCCCATTTTCTTGATAATAAGTGGTATGAATTACATACATTCGTCAGAATAACAAACAACAATGATTAAGCGAATAAATAACGTAGCTATAATAAACACAATAATCTGAAAACCGTCGCCTGCGCAATGTACATACATTGTGACTGCATCTGAGTTGTCTGAGACATGACAGATGTAATTTAACGGAAACGTACGACGAATGCGACAATTGTATTTGTTTAGATCAATGCGGTCTGCAATACTGTGCATTGTTAACGTGGAATACCGAGCTTTTATTCTTTGTTCGAGTTTGCCAAATTTCCTTCTAAACTGCAATATTGCTTTATTGTGTGTAGTGTACAGCATTATTATTATGTATGCGATGCTATATGGTATATAATACAACTATTATATCGGTATAGCCATCTTTTACTGGGGATCCATAAGGATCCTCAATCATTATAGAAAAATATATAGCGATTTTCAAATTTTCAGCAACAACTCAAGCGCTTGCATTTATAAAGTATGATTTGATGTAGTGGAAACTGATGAAGAAGACCACTGATTAGTCACCGAATGCTTTCAATTAAAAAAATCAGGGGTGGCGAAATTCTATATAACAAAAAATCTAGATTGTCGTGTTTGGCAAAATATTCAAATAACTACTTAATTGAGCTCATCTGGTAAGAAGGAACCCGAGATAGCGTCATGACAAGCGAGGACAAATACAAGAAAGCCAAATTATAGGGGAGAAATTTAATTAAAACTTACTAGCGTTAAAAATTGTTTGTCAGTATCTTCTAAAGATAAATAAAATAAAAAAATCGCTACAAGGAAGTAGGTAATATAAATTTATTTCACTTTCAAAACTAACTTATACATTTCATTTTATTCATTTTGTAATCGCGTCGGAATAAGCTTCTACGTCATAATATTAGTGAGTTATCCCCGTATCTGACAAACAGAAAGTGGAGAGAACATGTTGTGCCGACCCCACCTAGCGTGGGATAAGCGCAGGGAGATGATGAATAGTATCTAGAATAGTATCTAACAAAATGAACATCGATTTAGCCTGCACGTTAGGTGAAGGTCCAAAACGGTTTATAAATTGTGTCAATCGAAACACATGGTACGTATCGCGTAGGTCGCCAAATGGTGGACACGTGACGCCGGAGGGAATAACCGGTTGAGTAAACTTGCGTTGGCGCACTCTCATACTGCTCATACATAGACGTCGCCATTGCAAAAATACTGGACGATAAAATACATGATTCTGAGGCCTGCGTTATTTTTAAAGCAGGGCGTGGATGTTTTTCAATTTTCGTTGTTGATTCACTGTATATGAGTACTGATATAAAACTTGAATAAACTTGCGTTGTCACACCCTTGTACATGGACAGTGCCCTTTCAAAAATATTTGTTTCTGGGGTTATTCGCTGTATTTTTATTTATTTATAAGACTGTAGATATGTATATACATACAGGATATGGCACCCAAAGACCTTAAAATCTGATGTAACTTATGTTATATTTGAAGCAAGGCGTGGATGCATTTTACCCACGACGGAACCGGGGTGTGTTTTTTTGTTTTGTTAAATGTTTGTAATGAGAGTTTGTTTACTTGTCCCATTTTTTTCCCAAAACGGTTTGAACGACTTAGATGCGATTTTCTGTATAGTTCTGACGATTCATAACCGATGGTTCTTAGACAGGATTTGTGGTGCAGTCTCAGCAGGAAGCACTTTCGTGAGTTTTCTTACATTTTGTATTTATTATTTGAACTGTTTTTCAAGTTTCCTTGAATCATATAAATAGTAACTCATCAACTAAAAGGCTTTGCTAGTCATATTCGGGCGCATAGTCGCCAAATTTAAAGTCAGGTTCTCCATACGACGCGGAGGACGAAGATGATGATGATGAACTCATCACTACGGATGATTTCTATAATTTCACGAAATCATACCTTCTGCTTTACTTATAGTATTGATCAGAGAATACAGAATAAATCTTTTCTGTGGTAAATGTAAGGATGGTTGATGTAAGGATTAGGAACAAGCAGAAACTTCATTTATTCTACTAGGTATAAAAATGCATTAACGTGAAATTTCTCGTATATTCGTAAGTGGAAATACTTTCTATCCAGTTTCAACGCGTGCGGAGCGGCGGGCAAAAGCTAGTTTAATTCTGGTTGCATATACAATCGAATGGTGTATTTCCGTAATACGATATGAGTGGGAAAGCAGTGTGTCGTGCTGATAACGAAGAAAAGATCTGCAAAATATATTGTGCCTTTCTCAACGATAATGTAGGAAATGCACAGGATGAAAATGACGATGAACAAAAAGTTAACTCTTCTTTTTCTTTTGTTGATAATAACAATGAACATTATATCAAGTCAGTCAGTAATATAATGTAAAATAGTAAATGAATACTTATATATAATCATGGGTCCGATACCCATGATTTTCGAATTGAATTTCGGGTGTACATGTGGGTGTACAGGTACACTCGGCCAACTGTTTGAAGGCAGTGTAGTATCCAATGAATTCATAAGAAATTATGTTTGTGTTGCACAAATACCTACGTTTACAAATGCAAATTGAGTAATTCCCCAACAACTTATGATGGAATGGCGTACTACATTGTTTAAACTGACCTTTCACTAAAGACTGTATGATGCCATTGATGTGGTTAAATAATACGTAAACGAATTGAATTGTGTTTCGTGTTGGTAAAATGAGTTTCAGCAACAGCAGTTTAAGTCAGCAGTAGAAGCCGGTCAGGATAGATACACAGATACAGAATTGAAAAAATCGGCCAAGTGGGAGTCTCGCACACAAAGCGTTTCGTTTTTTAAACCACAATTATTTTAATTTAATTATTTATTTTTAAAATGAATTACAACTAAATATTCTGTAAATATTTCAAGCATCTACATGTTGCCCTTATTGTGACAGTATGTGCTTTGAGCAAAAATTGGCAAAATTGGTACCAAACCATTTAATTACAACAATAATTTATAAATGCCCGGGCTCTGAGGCAACATAGATCAAAATAAGGCTAAATTGAGTATCTCCCTCTTTTAAGATGCTTATAAAGAATTATTGTGTTGGAGTATTTAAATAAATAAATAAAACCAACCATAGAGTTATTGAGCCATGTCATCACGCGACCTTTTCTTCTAGCATTCATATCAAATGCACTTTGCTCTTACATTTCATAGATTAATGGTTTCAACGTTCATGCAGAGAAATTAATATAATGGTCGTTATTAAGGTCACGCTAAGAGCATTTACTGTAAAGTTAAAAAAAGTAAATTGGCCTTTCACATCTATTTATTAGATGATTTATAGAGTCAGCAACTAGTACTCATGATGCACGAGACGCTGCAGTGCCTGCGACATTGTAAGATAGACAGGCTTACTGCTGGGCCTATACCATCCTCTCAGCTTAGTCGACGATATTCAGTTCAGAGGGAAGAACATGTTTTTATTCATTCATTCGTTATTCTGAAGCCCGCGAGTTGCCTCACGATGTTTTCCTTCACCGTTAAAGCATGTGTTAAATGTAAGGCAGTAAACAGGCATTACCTGAATCGTATGAAAGAGACGCAAAGACCGATGATGATGATGATTAATATAACTTATCAAAAATATTCCATTGGTGCATTGCCGGTTCAACCCACGACCCTCGGATCGAAAGGCACACTAGGTAAGGTACACTACATAGCAAACACGGCTTTACAAAAAGCACATAAACACATAATACTCGTATGTAAGTACTCGTATTATGGACTTGAAATTCGTTTTTAGAGTTCCCAACCCAAAGGGTAAAAACGGGACCCTATTACTAAGACTCCGCTGTCCGTCTGTCTGTCTGTCACCAGGCAGACAGACAGACAGAAACATTTTCTCAGATGATGTATTTCTGTTGCCGCTATAAAAACAAATACTAAAAACAGAATAAAACAAATTATTATTGAAGGGGGCCTCAAACGTGACGTGAATACAACAAACGTGATTTATTTTCCGTTTTTTGCTTGATATGAAATATTCACAATATAATTATTTAGTCATATATTCACTTTTAAACATAAATAATTAAATTAAATTAAAACATCTTTTTGAGTTTTACTTTATCATGTAAGCTGCCAAGAACTTAATAAATAATACAACATGTTTTGTCTAGAAAACTAATAAATATGTAATTAGTAAGACGTGTTTTATGAATACACGAGCCGAGTTCAGTTTGGTCGTGTTTGACCTTCTAGGTTAGAACGTTTATCTCCCATCAAGAATTTTGAATTAAATTTGTAAAACCGTCATTTAAACATAGTAAGTTTAAGTTTGATAAATTAGGCGTCGTACCGAGAACGTCTAGAGGAGCTATTGATGAAGGATCGTTTGAAGGGATGTCTCAAAATATAACTCAAAGACATGTGCATTCTTCCCATCCTCACTTACGGTGCACAAAAATCCTCTTCAACGGTCCTAACTGTGGGTCTGCCAGAGAGCAATAGAGAATGGTCTTATGGTCGGCCCAAGGAGAGATGGCGGGACGAACTGAAACCGTATTGCGCAACCGTATTAAGCCCGAGACCGGGGTAAGGAGAAGAGCAGAAGGGAGGCATTTGCCCAAGAGTTGGATCCAGCGGGCTGATTAGATTAGAAAAGGTAAGTAAAGTTTGTACTTCCTCCACTGAATAACAGTACAAAATAATCTTGAAGATAACTAAGACCTCTCAGACATCAAAATACATTCAGCGCGTACAAATTATCTGTAATGCGTCACCATTATCATTGGCTTTTGACCGCCTGCGCCTTTCTGATGATAAAAGTAGGTATTCCAGGTTGTTGGCACAACATTTTACATGTCATACTAATCTGTTAGTATTCCATCATCTGAGCCGTAGAACAGATGTCCACGTCCACTGCTAGGGAGGGCCCCTTCATAGATTTCAAAGATCATGAGGAGGATGAACCTATAATAAACCTGTTTTTACTAACCTAAAACTTTTGACATTGCCCAGTATGTATATTCTAGAGGCTGCTAAATTTGTCAAGGAGCATTCGAATTTATTTATAAAAGCTAGTGATATATGACGAGCTCTATGGCGCAGCGGGCGAAGGTCCGCCTGCGACGCAAGGGGTTGCGGGTTTGATTCCCGCCTCGGGTCAAATGTTGGGGCTAGGTGATGCTGTGTGATTTGTCCAGCATTATTTATTTATTTATTATACCCTAGATGTGTACGAAACCCGAACAGAATTGTCCTGACTAGAACTGCTAAGACCACCTTATACAGAAAAAACTGTCATGCCATGTGTGGTTCTATATTTAATAAAATTCCAAATGACATTAAAGATTTACCGATGAGATTATTTATTAAAAAGTTAAAATTGTGGCTTATTGAGAAAGCGTTTTATAGTGTTAAAAAATATATGGACCTTAAATAAGTATTAAATAATTAATTTAATTGACGTATCGAATCATGATCGTTATCTAGTGACATCTAATAATTTAATTTATTTTGTGTAATTTTGCATGCCATGTACTTTGGTGAAATATGAAATATGTGAAACCATCCTTAAATTTAAGATCTTATTGTAACCATATTTCTTGCAATAAATTATTTATGATGTTGCCATACTCTCCACGCTTGGCAGTCGGGTTGGCGAGCGCAGTAAGGATGTTGACACACGGAAAGACGCTGCTGCTTATCTTCTGGAAGTATATCCTTTGGCAGATTCTTACTACATGTGGTAGTGCCTCGTATTTCTATACACTCGCTTAGAGGCCGCCTCCACGAGCGAGAGAATCGCGACTAGTCCGCGCTATAGAAATATGTGGCACGACGACAACATTATTGCCGGGATTCCCTCGCTCGTGGAGACGGCCCCTTAGGCTTTCTCAGCTTTACCATGCTTTCTCCACCATCAGTGTCAAAGATCCTTACGCACTTTTTCGTCTATGATTTTTTTCTTCCGTTTGTGTACAGGTTGTAAGTATTTTTTTGAAATACCCATTTGTTTACAAACAGTATACAGTAACAGTATTACAAGATTTAAGTCGTACAGTAAGGAAAACCTTCAATATTAAGTATGCCGATCCAACTGCGCCTTCACGCGCTACTATTAGAACAATTCAATACAAATAATATTTAGTCAGATTATCAACTGTCGATAAACTGTATATTATGTCAACGTAAGTTTGTACGAACCGTTAGCATACAAACTAACTAGTCAGATTAAATATTTTCGCTAAATTGTACACAAGATAAAATATTAACAATAATTTAACGTATACATTTTCGTCAGTTTAAAAACTCACGATGGAAATCCGACATATTGTACTATTTTTTTATTTTATATAGGTTTGCGTTTGACCACTTTCTCTTAGTACTTTCATTTGATCGGTCGATTGAGAGTGGATAAGGTTTGATTTGAGGTCACTCAAATCCGTCCAGAAGGGTCTTTAGACGTTTCGCACCACGCAATATAGAATGCTTCAATTGAGTAAACATAAATAACAGTTGAGCAAAATTAAACAACAATGATACATTTAATCAAGACAAATGCGTGAGCGTCGTTTCATAATCATAATCGGAAGTCTAGAAGCATCAGTGGTTAAGAGGCAATTTGTTACAAACAACAAGTAACGGCTTGATAGCACAAAACCATCTTAACAAGTTTATAAAATAAAAAAAATAATAACCCCCGACACTTTACCTAGTCTTGGATGTTACCTAATTTTTTTGATAATGTGTTGTATGTAGTTTCGCAACATACACATCCATTTTCATTTTCACTTTCATTTGATACGGCACTATACCTATTTGAAAACGTTCGATTGTTCACCCCTAATTTCAACCCCTTATCACAAAAATGGCGCAACAGATTTCTAAATAACATTCAGTTTTGCATTCTACACATCACTTCCTTTCATTTGTTACCTAACTAAAACTAAAAACATACCCGATATTTGGAAACATTCGATTAATTATCCCTCTGTCATCATCTTATCTTGTAAACATCTTAACCGATTTCAGACAGACACACATAGCGGTTAAACTTATAACACCCCTCTATTTTATCGGGGGTTAAAAACAGGTTAGAACGTAATATAAATTGACATCTATACTAATATGTATTTTGTATGTTTGTAACGAATAAACTGAAAGAGTATTGGACCGATTTTCAAAATTCTTTCACCATTAGAATGCTACATTATCCCTGAGTAACATATATTTTACACCCGTATTTACACGGGAACGGGAACTACGCGGGTGAAACTGCGGAGTGCGGCTAGTAGTTCATAACGATATAATATCATGTCTTCAATGAGTAGGTAGGTATGCCGTGGGGTGCCGGCAGTAGAATGTTACCCCTCCTCTCCTACCCGTGGATGCATTAAGAGCCTGCTAAGGGATACCTCCGGAAGATGGGCAGCAGCGTGTATCCGTGTATCAACATCCCATACTGCGCTCACCAACCCGCCTGTCAAGCGTGGTGAGAATGGCAACTACCCCTCATGGAGATCCATGAGGATGGCCTGTGTTCATCAGTGGACGTTTTATGGCTGAAATGATGAATGAGTAGGTATCCCATGCCATCTATGAGAGCGTTGCTCCCAAGCATGCGGGTAAATGCAGCAATCACTACTGACCATCTCGTCTCCGGTCGCTGACGGCTAGCTTCCGAACTGACTCACTGGCTTCCTCTCCTCTCAATTGAAAGTCTTGCAGATTGTTTATCTTAAAACTAGCTTCTGCCAGCAGCCTCGCCGTAGATAGAAGTATTTTGTGTTATTCCAGACAAAAGGTGGTTCTCACGACTTTATTTGTACGAAACCAAATTTATACAGGACCAAAATTGGCTTACGTCTGGAAGAGACCGCTTTTTGTAATAAGACATTTTCAAACAAGGCTTATTGGCGGTTTCCCTTATATTTATTTATTATCACAGTAAAAATAATGTATGTTTATTTTATGTTAACACTCCACACTTGGTGCCTTCCAAAATAAAACGTTATACTTCCAATAATTATATGAGTAGGTAATATTTTTAACATAGTAACTATTGGCTTATTTAGATTTCTTTGTGTTTTGTATTTATGATATTTTTATGTTTTATTTTCATCTCAACCCCTTAATTTGTAATTAGCCGTGAGGACCAATAATTTGCTTTTCATTTTATCTATACACT
Organism: Pasiphila rectangulata; assembly: GCA_963082625.1. Classification (NCBI taxonomy): domain Eukaryota; kingdom Metazoa; phylum Arthropoda; class Insecta; order Lepidoptera; family Geometridae; genus Pasiphila; species Pasiphila rectangulata. The sequence goes on along the minus strand of OY720236.1, from coordinate 19,338,603 downwards.
TATAAGTGTAATATTGTGTTAGTTATAAGCTGTCGGTGTTCCTTAACAATAAATAAATAAATAAAAATTAAATCATTTTAAAAGTTCTTTCACCAGCAAGCTACATTATCAGCGAGTAACATTTTATCACTGTATTCCCACTGGAACGGGAACTACGCGGGTGGAACGGCGCGGCGGTTCTCGGTTTCATCATATTTTCGTTTTGAATTTTTGTCGACGTTTGTGACGCACATATGTATCTCGGCTTCCTTTTATCCGAGCGAGCGAGAGGTCAAACACTACAATATAAATGGTATCTACTACGAGTACAAAAATGTTTTCTATATTCTTATTGCTGGGATGATAAAATAAATGTATTGGTATGAATGAGTTGACGATCATAATTAAGCTTGGGAAGAAGGGACTGGCATTATTAGGCTTAATTAATTTAATTGGGAGCGTAGGAAGCCACTATTTACAAACAGTTTTTGAGTCAACACTTTATCATAGTTGAGTTGTTATTTGTTCCAAACACAAGACTGATATTCAAGCGGGTGATTTCGGGCTGAGAATTGTGCAGTCTGATTTTGGCAATTTAAGTTTACAGGTATAATTTAACCTTATTAAAAGGGTATTTATTCGAACCCAACAATATTTTTTCAAATCGGTTCATAAACAACTGAATTCTGATGTAAAAAAAAATCGGCCAAGTGCGAGTCCAACAAGCGCACGAAGGGTTCCGTACCATAGAGATAAAAACGGCAAAAAAAATCACGTCTGTTGTATGGGGAACCCCCCTCACGTATTTGTTTCATTTTAATTTAATTCATCATTTCAGCCATAAACGTCTACAGATGAACTCAGGCCTCCCTCATGGATTTCCATGTGGGGTATTTGCCATACTTACCACGCTTGGCAGGTGAGCTCAGTTTGAGATGTTGATACACGGAAAGACGCTGCTGACCATCTTCCGGAGGTATCCCTTAGCTAGTTCTTACTTGCTCTGGTCCAGACGGCGCGCCGACGCATTTTCAGTGTGTTGTCCTAAGCGTGTTTTCTATAAGTACAAGTTGATAAGGCGGTGCTCCCACTGGCAACGCGTCCCACAGAGCGGTATGTGTTGCAACAGATCAGCGCTCTGGCATGCGCGCGCGCGTTTTTAGTGTGTTGTCCTAGGAGTGTTTTCTAAATAAATTGATATACTTGCATACAATGTTAAAATCTGTAACCCCGCGCTGTGTTTTTTTCGCTATACTAGCATACAATGTTAAAATCTGCGGCCCCGCGCTAGGAGACGGAGCGCGGTGCAGTGTGTTTTTCGCCTTAGTTAACTTTATCTATCATCCCGATATTCATCTCCCCCCGTTCTGTTCCGTCTCGCGAGGGCTTGCGTGGGATCGCGCAGATCTAACTGGCAACTGATTTAAGTAGGACATGACATCCTGGTATTTCAGATATAACATACAATTTAACTTAATTTAACAGGTAGGTACTTAGGTAACCCTACACATTTATCTATATATTATACATATCTGTCCCGCGCAACTTCGTCTGCGTCACTTAGAAATAAATAATGCTGGACAATTCACAAAGCATCATCTAGCCCCAAGCAAAGCAGAGCTTGATTTATGGGTACTAGATGACTGATAAGCTGCTGCCAGGGTTATATTTAATTTCATCGGCAGCACTGGTAAGAAGCTATCTAGCCATCCCTCTGGAAATCGTGTTTTCTGGTCACTTGCCTAGGCTGCCGAGGGGAACTTCTGCCGGTCATCTTTACCAGCACTTCGAAAACCAGACAGTAACCTGGCCCATAGTGCAAAAGAGAAAGCCGACCTTCTGGGGAATCTCATTGCCTCAAACTCGACTATGAACGATTGAGGAACCGTGCCACCCAACATCCTGTGGTGCGGTAACTCCATGCCGGAAATCACAATAACTCAACTAGAAGTCCGACGGGACCTACTTTCTCTAAATGTCCATAAGTCGAGCGGTCCTGATGGCTGTAGTGCTAAAGCGATGTGCTCCTGAGTTGTGTCCAATTCCAAAGCGTCTCTTTGTGCTCTCATACACTGCTAGGCAAGTTCCATCTTCGTTGAAGACTGCACAAGTCCACCTGGTACCCACAACGGGATCAGATTCACCTCTAAGGTCATGGAATACTTAATACACAACTCCTCAGATACCAAGAAGAACACGACTAGATTAGCGACCTTGATCGCTCGACTAGTGACCTTCTAGTGTATCTTACACATCGATGGGCTCATTCCATCGAGAGTCAAGGGGAGGCTTTGGCTGTTGGCCTCGATATAGATTTAGCAAAAGCCTTTGATCTGTCCCTCTGATCGGGTCTGGCATCGGGGGCTTCTTTAGAAGATGCCTGCATATCAATGACATTCTGTCCATTGACAGTGTTAATTGCTATGCGGACGATAGCACTGAGGACACTTCTTATACGGGCCGTGCCAACATCCCTCGACCCATAGTTGAGGCAAACCGAAAACAGCTTGTGTCTGAAATCGAAGGTGTTTTATTTTATTTATTTAACAAAAACATCTCTAAATCTCTTTAACCAGAGAATACGATTGGGGAGGAAAAAAATTGGTTTGCTTTAACCCTAGCAAGACACAAGTTTGCGCGTTCACTGCTAAAAAACCCCATTCACTGTAACACCTAATTCTAATTCTGTCACCAGATCTGCACTGACGTCCCGCATTGGGTTGTATTGTGCATTGTCCCCCGAAGTACTGCCCCGACCCTAACTTAACCAGCCCAACTCCTTGAAATACCGGAGAAGGACTCGGGGTCGCCGGCAGCATTCCATGAGAACCCCCGAAGGGTATGCCGATGTTGTTAAAGAAGAAGAAGGGCATGACTCCATGAGCTCCTGAAGACCTGTCTCTAATCTAGTCTGTCTCGTGGCGCCACAGTGCAGTAACACGTGCTCCATGGTTTCTTCCTCTTCAAGACACCCGCGACATAATCCACTGTCTGTGGCACCTGTCTTGAGAAGATGGTAGTTGAGAGCACAGTGTCACGTGATGACGCCCACCATCATCCGTAGGTATTGTCTTGTCATCTTAAGCAAAGTATTGGTTATCTTTCTGTTTCTCTCTGGGAGCACTTGTTTTGTATGCTTGCAGTCTGGTCTGCGATCCCAAATTTTTTGATGTTCTTTCTTAACCCCTAATTTCAGAACACACCATTATCCAACTCCATTGGATTGGGATCCTGTGTGTCGACATTTCAAGTGACGTTCAGTTCCGCTATCACTTAGAGGGCAAGGCGAAGCTGGCACCTAAAAAGCTTGATGTGCTCAATAGAGCAAAACAGAACTTCAGTGCGAGGATGCTTCATCCTGCTTCTCTTTAAGTCGCAAGTGCGGCCCCACATAGAGTACTGCTGTCATCTATGCGCAAGAGCACCTGGATACCCAGTTCGGGCTTTTTGTCTCGATACAAAAACGAGCTGTTCGAATTGTTGACAATCCTAATGTATCAGGCGGTATTGAAACTGTCTCAGGAGAGACTTTTCCTCCCTTTATGTATTATTCTACCGCTTGTCATAATGAGTTGTGTTCTGAGGAATTATTCGAAATGATGCCTACAGCTCCCTTCTACGATCGCACTGCTCGCCACCGGCAGGGGATTCATCCTCACACCTCGGGGCCGAACAGTTAAGTTGTGGAATGAGCTGCCTGCCGCGGTTTTTCCCAGAGACTTCAGTATGCTTTTCTTCAAATAGGGCGTTTTTTTATATTTATATATAAGGGTCGGCAGCGGGAGAGTGACTCCTCTTGTGTCGCAAGCGTCCATAGGCTAAGGTAACCGCTTACCATCAGGTGGGCCGTATGCTGGTCTGTTACCTTAGTAGTATAAAAAAATGGTAATGTATAAGCAGTTCCTATGGACCCTGTTGGGCCCGACAATGATGAGATCACATGGACATAAGTAGGTATATTATACACTAGCTGACCTGCAAATGTTAATTGGGAAGGATCATGGTTTCAGCAGTCTATGTATGTTGGTATATTTAAGGATACAGTATTTTGGTCAATAAAGTGTCAATAGATTCATTAATATGTCTAGACTAAATTTTAACCAAAGTCATTAACATCTCCCAGATATATACATATTTCAACTTAAGTAATGTAATTTTAACTTAGTATTATTTTTAATTTATGTCTGCAAGGATATTTAATAGTTTGGATACTGCAAGATGACATAATTTCCTATTGATGCTGAACCGAGCAACACTTGGCCAAGGGTCAATATCTTTCAAATAATCATCTATGGAGTAATAAGCTTTTTCTCTGAGATTTTGTAATATAAAAAGCTTATACCTATGAATAGATAGTTTGGTCGCCTCAGATGGAAGCCTATTATAGAACCGCAAACAGTTTCCCATTAATTATTTATTTACTTTTGGAGCCTAAATTTAGGGAATGCAAAATTTTGTTTCTTGTATGTATGCTATGCAAATCACATCTCTTGATAAAATTATGTCTATATTTGTGTGCATACAGTAAGTTTTCATAAATATATTGCGATATAACAGTTAAAATGTTAATTTCCATAATCGATGGTGAATCGCGAGGTTTCATTTTGTAAATAGCACATATAACCCTTTTTTGAAGAACAAAGATTGTCTGTATATTGGCTGTCCTTCTCCAGAGCAGAATACCATATGAAATCACACTATGGAAGTAGCTAAAATAAACCAGTCTAGCTGTAGCTTCATCAGTAATAATTCTTATTGTTCTAACTGCATAAGCTGCTGAACTAAGCCGACCTGCAAGTGCATCAATTTGCATTGAAGGGTAGAATCTATGTGTATACCTAAAAAATACTGTGGAATCGACCGGATTGAGCATTTCCCCACCCAACATTATTTTTGTAGGATATTCACATTACATCACAACATTACATGTATTGATTTATGCATAAAACACCATATGGAGTCTTAGTGTGACTGCATCACCATAAGATAGACAGTGGCTGTTGTCTTGTACCTATAATTGAAATGTGCATGCAGTAAAACTGTGTTATCTTCTAAGATTTCCCTGATTTCATGTTCATCATCAACCTACATATACTAGCCCACTGCTGGACATAGGCCTCCCCAATTTAGGGCTCTGACATCTTTTACCAGCTAAAGGCGGAATAACCTGGCTTAGATGGCACAGCTAAATCATCTGGCCGTTGACAGGCAGCAGTGGCAACCGTGCGAGAAGCTGTGCCCCTGCGATCGCCAACCCGCTTGCCGAGCGTGGCGATTATGGCAATTCCCCCCCTGAATTCAGATGGTGTAAAAGGCAATTCTGTTTAAAACTGTATACTTCAGATGAATGACTTATATGACTATTTGGATAAGGATTGATACTATGTTTATAAAAACACCTTTGCAGATAAGGCATCTTTTTAGAACAACTTTTATTACCATTTAAAAGGTTATAGTCATCATCATCAGTTCAGCTGTAAAACGTCCACTACTGAACACAGGCCTCCCTCATGGATCTCCATGAGGGGTAGTTGCCATACTCACCACGCTTGGCAGGCAGGTTGGTGAGCGCAGTATAGGATGTTGATACATGGAAAGACACTGCTGCCCATCTTCCAGAGGTATCCCTTAGCAAGCTCTTACTCATCCATGGGCATGAGAGGGGTAACATTCTACTGCCGGCACCCCACAGCATGGTTATAGTGGGTCAACCTTAAAAAGATAGACATGTGCAGACTTTTCAATACTTTTTTAGAGAAAATATTCCACCATACATGATGGCTGCATAACTTCAACTATTTAAGCAGCTCTCTCAATGGAAGCTCTCAAAAGTAACAAATTTTCCCAGTTCATGCAACATTTTTAAATGATCCTCAGCTCTTATTGGTTATTATTGGCGATGTTTTATAGAAAACCAAGGATTTTTAAACTTGGACCACTGGTCCCTGAGATTAGCAGATTCTACCAAAGAAACAAACTCTTCCGCTTACAATATTAGCATAGATATAAGTCAAAAAATTCATATGCTGTAAATAAGCATAAAGGTAAATAGCTAACAATCAGATATGATTGCAGGATGTGTGGGCATAAGCCCTATTGAATAAAACTAGTAAGTTTTAAAGTAGCCACCTTTAGTAGTGGTACTTACTTGTTAATTGTTTAGACATGAATGTTAGTTACAGATGGCCATGACAAAGATAAGTACAGTTACTTATTACAGTTTCTGTTTCTTACAGACCTGTTGTTCTAACAATAAGTGGCGAGTTGTTAAGGATGATTCATACTAATGTGTATGAACAAGAGTAAAAGTAGCAAGTTACTAAAAATACTGGCGACGTGTTTATTTGTCATTTACTTTCGTGACCCAGAATTTAAGATAAGTTAATAATGATTTGTGCAGTCGTTAACACTACTGCAAAATCTATTCAAACAGCTCATCGCAACAAATACGTCATCAGGACGGAAAGCCTTAGAACGTATTGAATGAATTTCGTAAGGTAAGAGCAAACGATCGTATGAGTCTGCCTGATCTATTTGAGATGCAGTAACTTCTTACCAGGGACGCCTTGGCTGAATGCCACGAGCAGGAGTACACAGCAAACAAACTTCAGCTTTACGTCCAATAAAGATAGATTCATTCTCGACACTTTTATTTACTTTCAGGCAAAAGTTTTAATCTTGGTTTCGAAATCAGTGAACAATGAGCCCACACACTTAGCCTTATCACGATCACGAACGAACTGGCCATAGAGTAACATATATAAAGGGAGAGAACTGGCTGCGCGGCAGGGTTGCCATCAGAAAACAAATTACTGCCGTGTTTTGGATATCGAATTGCCGTGTTTTGAGGCAAAATAAGAGAAATTGCCGTGTCTCATACATTTTCATAAAACATATACTTTGTAGCTTTGCTGTCCTTAATTTTAAAGTTTAAAGAAACAAAAATAAATATCCAATACCTTTTTAGCTTTTTTATTCATTAGAATTTAGAACCATCATAATATAAATGTCTAATGTCACGATTTAATTCTTCTTCCTCCTCTTTCTTTAGTTGGTATTTTGAACTGTCTTTCATGTAATTTAGCATTTCTTTAGTAGGCTTAAAATCTGTGTATTTCCTATATACTAAATGTATTGTTTGGCGAGCAATGTATTGTTTTATAGTGGATGTGATCATTTTATTACGAGATTTCGTTTTAATAATATTTATACGCTACTAAAAATTATCTTGCAATCGGCATTGGCATGGGGCAGAGACAAAATATTTAGTACAAATTTGGCTAGGTTTTCACAACTGTCATTCAGCTGGGTCAATATTTCAGACCAAAAAACATCGAACATTGGTTGGCCACTTGGTCCACATGAATGAATGGAATGTTTTTGAGACGTTACATACAAAATAGCGAAACTTCAATGTCAGAATGACTTAGAATGAGGTGTTTCCAACTATAAATTGAAGGGTCCACTGCAATAATGCTGAAAGTCCAAAATTTTACCAATTCAAACCAAGTATGCTATTCCATTCCTTGATCTGCATAGTACATTTTCGCGCTTTCAAACTGTTAAATAACGCAGGCAGTCCCGAGATAAATCGATTTTAAAAAAATGGCTACACGACTAGAATGATGGATGTCACAGGCTTTCAGATGATAAATATCCATTTATTTCACCTCATATTCCATGGAAATTACACATTCCATTACGATCAGCTTCCACATGCTGCAAATGTAGCAAAACGAAGGGATTAATAGGACGTAAGATTTTGGACAACCATCGTTTCAGACCGTGCAAAAGTGTGGACATTCATCATTATACTAAAAGTTCATAAATCCATTTTTTTTATTCCTATTACTGGAGTTTTGTATTATCCAATTAAAACCTTTAAACTCAAATATCTCAAAACTAGATTGCAATCACTTTCATCATTATTGCAGTGGACCCTTTGATTTTGAACCGTAGAGAATTGTGACCATTAATCGACTACACTTGAAATGTCTCTTGTCAAGTGTAGTCAATAACGCGTTTTTTACTCTGTTTGATTTTAAAGTGGATTGCCCTGATTGCCGTGTTTTATGATACGGCAATGAATGTTCTGCCGTGTACCGTGTATTTTTTGCCAAGCAGCCCCAATTGCCGTAGCAATGGCATCACTGCTGCGCGGACTGGCGGGGACGGACGGACGGACGTTCGTTACCAACCAACCAACCGACGAATGTGTTGCCAGCACTACCAGTAAATTGTGGCTTCAAGTTTAAAATTGTAATGAGGTTTTACATTTAGACTAAGGTTTTAAATGACAAGACGCTGTAATATTTAAGTTAGATAATCTCAAATCTATAGTAGTTAGCCATCTAGGCGCCCCGGGCGAGTCTAAGATGCCTATGGCGGGGCGCCCTTTCAGGTAGAAAGGGAGCCGGTACTTCCGGGCTTACCATAAATGCATATTTTTGATTTGTACTATTTTTAAACTGAATTATTATTTAGTATATATGTTCACATAACTAAACAGACACTGCCATGCTGTTTTCGCAATGCACACATACCCATATTCATCATTTCAGCCATAAAACGTCCACTGATGAACACCGGCCTCTCTCATGGATCTCCATGAGGGGTTGTTGCCATTCTCACCACGCTTGGCAGGCGGGTTGGTGAGCGCAGTATGGGATGTTGATACACGGATAGAAGCTGCTGCCCATCTTCCGGAGGTGTCCCTTAGCAGGCTCTTACTGCATCCATGGGTAGGAGAGGAGGGGTAACATTCTACTGCCGGCACCCCACGCATACCTATATTAATTACTTTGTATTGTTAATCTTGTATCGTGTATTGTGTGCCCTAATAAGTAAATAAACTCCATCGCTTATAATCATCGTATATGAATTGAAAACCTTTTACTGAATTATAGGCTGACATCACTGTACCTACTCAACGGCAAATGTGAGTGTAAGATCAGATATCGATGCCCGTTCTAGTTCTAACTCACTGGAAGGAATTTCATACGAATATCTATAGTCTGTTAAAGGTAAACGGAGTGATTACCTACATACTTTTTGGTTATAGGAAACTATGGAAAATAATAGTGACCATGTACGTGAGCTATTGTTAAATAGCACACAACTGGAACTTAATACCTATGTCAACTACGAACCAGAAGCTCAGTATTATTAAAGATAAACTTGTAAGTAATAGGGAGTAGGTACCCCCAGGATCAGGAAGAACACAACCTCAACCCAAGTTTGGAAAAACCACCTGTACATAGCACATACATAATAATATGGAATGTTGACTGCAAGCCATTCCACCTCAACAGCACACTGTATTTTAGATACTGGCTCCTTAGAAATTATCTTTATGACTATTAATGTATATAACAATCGTTCTTTCAAACAATTATATTATTATTAGTATTAGGTATATGTCTGTTGTGCATTTTGACACTCGTATTATTTAGCACATAGGTAAACGAACTATTTGGACATTCAGTCATATGTACAGCCATGACCCGGAAGGGTAAAAACCAGATAAACATCAAAGATAGCAACCAAATGTTTGACAGTTTTTATGGTAGATACAATAATCCCATTAAAATACACTGAAAGAATAGTATGCATGTCTATTTTCACAGATAATATAATACACTAGTACTATTTTGGATGTCATACGGGAGCTACCTATCACTATTACCTGGGTTTTGCTGGGATTCACTTTCAAACTAAACATGTTGCTCCACACGACATATCTCACGAAGGTCTTCATTAATAGCCTCTATGGCGGTAGAAATACAGTGTTGCGGGGCTTGAGATTAAATTTGGAGGTCATCTGCACATTACTAGCTGACCCGGCCAACTTCATATCGCAAATACTACAACCACTACTTACAACTACCCTACTACTACCCTACAACTAACCGGTCAACTTCGTCATCTCTTACAAAAAAACTTTAAATTTCAAATTCATATGTAAAATATGAATTTTAAATTTAAGTTGTTAATTTTAAGGGATGGGTGAAATGAAACCATAATAATTCCTTAAAATAAATATAAAATATATTTTTATACCTACACTTATTATCAAACGGGTCATAATAATAAATTCACTTGCAACTTGTTAGATGGAAAGGAAACATTGTAGATTTTTACAAAATAATCCTAAGAGCTAAAATATACAAACAATAAATACATTAAATCAAATTTTTCATCAACTATTGAATCTAGTTACTTAGAACTACTTAATTTCTTTATATACATTTCTAGGATTATATGATTCAAGTATGTATATAATTCTAGTATTATGATATTAATTAGAATTAGAATAGTGCCGAATATAAACGTATAGATAGAACACAGAAGTGTTTATGGCCACGTTATACTAATCAACCATCTACAGGCCGTTTGAAGCTCATCAATCTTACGTTTCTATTTATTAATACTTTATAGAACGAATTTACGTTTAAATAATGGAATGAAAAATAACTTTTTTCCAGAAAGCCCCTTTAAAAAAATCATTAAGGGATTTCTGGACTAAAAGTCCAGGGGATCATGGCAGGGTATTTCTGGAACAAGCCAATTTTATTATAGCTAAGTATTATATAAGTACCTACCATCGAGATTTCAGTTTATTTTAAGAGAATGTCCATAATTCTGCCTAATATCAATCATTTTCCGATAGTTGATATATATTAGTCGCAGACTCTTGACTTGTCTACTGGTTCTCAGAGACTTAAATTGACTTACAAAATTGACAACCATTATCCACTAATATAAACATATATCAATTACATAGAGAGATAGGTACGTTGTATGGTATTTTTAATATGAGTATAAAGATTAGTAAAGTTTGTTTTAAAAATATTATAATGGTTTATTTTTATCGTAAATTTGTAATAAAATAATTAATGCCAGACAATGTTTATTTGTTTTTTTATTCATATTATATTTAATTTATTTATAGTGATGGAATGTTTTTTAAAAAAGTACTATACGGGTATAAAATATTAGACACAATAGTGCTTTTCAAAATTCACTTACAATGTTCTAAATTTATATGTCTGTATTGTAATTTATTGTGGTAAAGAAGCACATTATTAAAAAGATACCAATTAGGAAGAAACCAATTAGGGAACCTAACTTAATTAAAACTTTGCCGTTCTACTGTAATATATGATTTATGCAGCGTATTATTTACGTTGTACGGGACGCTGCAGAGCCTGGGACATCGGTAGATGGATTAGGCTTAACCAGCTAGCACCTATACCATCCGGTCAGCATGTATTTGATTGGCCTTTCACATTTAATATATATAATTTATACAACGTCAGCAACTGGTACTCATGCTGTACGCTTGACTTGTATTTGATTAGACCACAACAATTGGGGTGTATCAAATAATCTCTTTTCGAACTAAGCGAAACTATGAAATGAGCAAAACGAGAAATTAGTAAATCCATTAAATGCTTATTGTCTATCTCGGCTAACTACTTTACAACTTCATAGAATCGTTCAAGGAAGTGAAAAAACTTATCAAAACGCGTAAGAGGTTAAGGTTGGTTCTTCATTTCGTTGAAATGTTCTATGTTGTGGGTTAACGCTATAAAAAATTACAAATCATTCACAGAATTTACTTTTACAAACATAAAAATATTATTACTTAGTTAAACTTTACTACACACGCATCTACAGTCCCCCTGAGCCAGGGGCCTCAGTTTTGAATGATATGACCACGAGGATAAATAAAAAGATAAATAATAATTCTTAACATTTGACCCATCACCATCGCACCCAAAGTAAGCACAGCTTGTGCCATGGGTATCAGATAGTTGATAGAAAAACTATTTTTTTGTTGTTGATAAGTTCATGGAAAAATACCCAGACCAGGGACAATTATCTGCAGAGAAAATTACAAACACTTATCTAATATAATCCGCAATCTCCAACTAACCGTAACGGACGGAGGTCGTCTCTCGTGAGAGCTCGAACGCTCTCTTGACGTTTGTTTTGTTTTTGTATTTTAATGCAACAAAATACCGGATAAAGGCTCGAGCAGACCGGATGCGTATGCGTAGACGTAAGCGTAGACGTGCACGTACCACAGAGTTGTAATGTATGGAACTGTATGAGACAGGACACACCGCTTGCGTAACGTAGACGTGCGCGTCGTCATACAGTTCCATACATTACAACTCAGTGGTACGTGCACGTCTACGCATACGCATCCGGTCTGCTCGAGCCTTTAATCCTCAAAATTATAATAATATGACACGTATCAATTTGTATCTAAGTGTCGAACGAAAATTAATGGATTCGAGCGGTATAGTGAAGCGAGTCAAGCGATTCTAAAGTAAGGGCCCTCAACCTTATTCTCTCGCACTGCCTACACACGCATGTTCAGTCCATCTGAACAGCCAGATTCATAATCATAGCTATATCAGTCACCGGATACTTCTGCAGAAGCTTCACATTAGACGAGAAGTCTCCGGTGAGGATGAATTCACGCACCAATCTGTAAGGAAAAAGATACGAATAGGTTGGCATACAGTTAATATGCACACGTTTTGAACGAATAACAATTGGTAGCATAAAGATAGGTTGGCATGAGATTGAATGAGCATACATTTAAATAGCCGTGGGGTGCCGGCAGTAGAATGGTACCCCTCCTTTCATGCCCGTGGATTCAGTAAGAGCCTGCTAAGGGATACCGCCGGAAGCAGGGCAGCAGCGTCTTTCCGTGTCATCAACATCCCGTACTGCGCTCGTCCCGTACAGCGCAGTACGGGAGTACTGCGCTCGTCAACCCACCTGCCAAGCGTGGTGAGTATGGCAAATACCCCCCATGGAGATCATGAGGGAGGCCTGTGTTCAGTAGTGGACGTTTTGAACTGAATTCTTGAAGAAATGGGGATCATGTAGAGGGGGGGGGGGGTTCTAAGGGGGAATGTTGGTATGTGAGTAACGAGTTAGTGCTGTTGTGCTGCATTTGCTGTAGCGATACATACATGATCATGGCAGTGCAGGTATTGATAAGCAACTCGAAGCGATCCGAGTCGGAAAACAGACTGTCCCATATACGTTCCACTTCCGGCAGCGGGAATTCGCGCGAAAGCAGGAGCGTTAACCACCTGCAAGGGAATATAGCAGTTGTAGTTATGTAGTTTGTAATTTTTTAATGTTCATTGAAATGTTGGGTACTTATAACCTTATTAAAAATTTACGATTCCGATGGGATTCGAATCCACGTCCGTCAAATCGAACCCGTGTCGGGTACCGCTGAAATTCTTGATAAGGTGTTATCGGTTGAGCACCGTTTAGAGCGCCATCTACAAGTAACTATTAGAGTTCTCCTGTTTATTGGTGGCTACTGAATGCAACATCAGAATGTTGCATTCAGTAGCAATGACTAGAGATGTAGTTCTAGCATGGACCGAATAAATACAGGACTGACAGTGTCCATACTAGAAATCGTCACTCAAATAATGTCAAATTCTCAGCGTACTTCTATAATAGATGTATTTATTTGGTCCATGGTTCTAGTTATAAGCACCTTTTTTAGGGCTCCGTAAGACAACAAGGAACCCTTATACTTTCGCTTTGTCTATCTGTCTGCGGCTTTACGAAGATACTATTAGTCCTAAAAAGCTGGAATGTCAAGAAAAGGGTAGAAAATAATGCTGAAAAAAATATTTGGGATACCACCCAGGCTCCCCATACACATAAGATGGGGATGAACTGATGTTTTAGAGATTTTCCCATCGTGTAGGGTATCGTTGAATAGGTCCTATAAAACCATCGAGGGGTTTCAAGTAATTTAATAGTAATTTTTGGATTCAGGGTTCTTTTTTTCGCAATATTAAAGTCTGATTTTTTGTTATTTTATTTAATTATATATATAATTTATATTATTATACCAAACTCGTCAAAATAAACGAGTTATTCGACTCGAACAAAGAACGAGCAGATTTATCGTTAAATGAGGTCCCATTGCATTTGAACTAGATTTTTCGAAGCTCAAGGGCACCACTTAGGTTCGAACCACGGCTTGGACTGTTGCCAGTTTTTGTGTGTAATGAATGATGGTTAACGTCCAGGTGCAAAACTGCACCTTAAGACGGAAGAGTGTATTCTTCGGCCCCGCCGGCGGGACCGGTTATTGAATGTTTGCCTAGCAGCTAATGTGGAACGGGTTGACGTCACCTCCGGTTTAGCCGCGGTGAGCTCGTCAACGGGCAAGCCGAGAACGTGTCTCGGTCGACGGAGGAAAGAACTCGTGGGCAATGGCTCTATCGGGTAGTCGGAGGGTAATACCGAGATTAACGGATTGGGTCGACAGAGCGGTGACGCTCCGTCGTTCTACATATAAATCTGAACAACATGCAACGCACAATGAGAGGAGCGAGACGAGGTGGGGATGTGAGCTGCGTTGAAACGACGGACCGGCAGCGACTGAGACATCTCCGACGCTGCGACGTCGGAGATAGCTGCATTGACGCAGCGCCCGTGTGGCATTGCTCTTAGAGTTTGTACCTGAAGCTGTAATACATAGGCTGCAAGTTCTGAGCCTTCATGTGGTCGAAGAGTTTGGCGTCGTGTTTGTGGAGCCGCTCGCTCACTCGCTCCATCATATGCTTGATGCCGCTCTCCGCCTCGTCGAGGGTCCTGATGAAGAAGTCCCTGATCTCCGCCATCAGGTTCGTGAAGCAGAAGAAAGAGTCGGCTTCGGCGTGCCCTGGAATTATATGCAGATTTCCGATGAAAACTTGATGCTATAATATATGTATTTTAAATGTATGTACCTAATTAAAAAAATATATAATCGCATGGAAAAACACATGTATGTGTACGTGGGACACTCAGAATATTTTGCGAAAATAAAGTTTTCTATAGTAAACATTTTTTTATTAAACCTTTTCAAAGTACTCTCCACCAGTTTCTATACGATTCTATAGCGCGGACTCGTCGCGATTCTCTCGCCCGTGGAGACGGCCTCTACGAGAGTGTATAGAAATACGTGGCACGGACGATAACATCGCCGCGATTCCCTCGCTCGTGGAGACGGCCCCTTAGGAGTGTCCCAGGAGCTTGACCGGCGTGCTGCCCAGGAAGTCCCTCGTTTAGAGCGCGGTGTGCGCGGGCGCGTTGTCGTGAAGCCGCTGTAGCCCGCGGAGCCCTGTGTTTGGTCGCTTGTTGCTCACAACAGAGCAAACTTCTGCATTTGTTGTATACCATTCGGCGTTGATAATTCTTCGGTTCCGTAAATAAATTGATAGATTCGAATTAAAAAAAGATCGCGATCAAAATCTTTCCCCCACTTCTAGATCCCTACACTATGGTAGGCGTTGATACGTTTTGAAACACTCAAACCGTTGACTGACTCGATAAATTCAGGACTCCCTGTAATGATGTCGTAAACACGCCGAGACGCGCCTGCTTAAAATTTGTTTATCATACATACATTATACCATTATGTTTATCACGGCACTATTTCACCCGAGTCTGCTTCTGAGTTCATCAAGTTGTGCGGCACCCAGCGTCAAACTATCCTCCTACGATCTGCAGTATGCGCTGAATCGCCTGATACGTAAATCGCCTATTATCTTGGATTGAATTTTTCACTGCTAGCACGTTTTCTTCCATAACAGCCGTCATAGGGCGACCACTTCTTCATCCCCCAAAGTTAGTCAACCGCGAATGAATTCGTTATACCAACGATACACGGTTGCCTTGAGGGCCTTCATCCAAGAATGCTATTTGAAGTCTTACGTACGATTCCTCTGGTTTCTGCGATACTTGAAATCGTAAAAAATCATAGAGCGAAATTGTTCCCGGCGCAAACCCATTTTTAAATCAGACACATAATTAAAACTGGCTCGCAAAAAATGTAAAGGGATTTTAATTGAAACGTACCTATTTTTACTATTAAATGAGCAAATTGTCAATATATATTATAACTGGTTTCTGTGGCAGTTTTGCAATTTCCCTTTTATTTATTTCCCATTATTGCCGCTTTAGTTTATTTAATTTAATTGTTAATGACAACCTCCTTGGCTCAGTTGGTCTAAGGGGCCGTCTCCACGAGCGAGGAAATCGCGGCGATGTTATCGTCGTGCCACGGTGCCTGCAGTAGACTTTTGCCCCTCCTCTTGCCCGTGCCGGCACACCCCACCGCAATTATTAAAATATGCTTATAGCAGAATCCGAGGATGGCCGGAGATATTTTATCCACGGGGAGAGGACAAAATACTATTCCTCTCTGTCAATTTTGTCCACCCTCCGAGCATGGCGACATGGGTGGATAAACATGCTATAGCCGGGGGATGAGTATCCAAGTATAATGTCAAAAAGTGATATAATTCTCTTTCCCCCTGTTGCCGTGCTTTGGCAGGTGGATAAAATAATGTTATCCCTTGTCAGTGGAAATAACCGGTGGACAAAAGTTTTATCCCCAGCCCATGCTAGCCCTGCTGGGGTATCTCCGGAAGATGGGTAGCAGCGTGTATCAACATCCCTGCGACGCTACGCGTGCTGAGTACGGCCGACGATTCCTCAAGACCAGTGCGTCTACCATGAGTAGTCAATGTTAGATCGCCTGCCGTTACTACAGTAGTAATAGTACGTTACCATGACATCTGTCAGATTTATAACTCATGGTACTAAATTCTAAGCAAATGAAGCCCAAACTACAGTCGCTGTCGTATAGTTTACTACGTATTTTAGTACCAAACTATCCGCTAGAGGCGCTGTACGACGTTCCATACATTTTTTTACTACAGTCGCTAGCGAGTGTAGATTGTTAAAACTCATGGTAGACCAACTGGTCTTTGTCCTGACGTCCACGGCTGAGATGATGGGCACATTAACTCACGTCTGAACTCTATGTCGGGGTCGCAGGCGAACGTGTGGTAGAGCGGGCCGATAATCTCGTTCATCCCTTGAAAGAAACAATTTATTTATTCTTTAGTTCACACAAAATAAAAATAACTTTAAAGTATTATGATAAACAAAAAAAAAATATCTAAAATTAAAATAGCGGAATTAAAACTAGTTTTTTTTTTTTTGTTTATCATAATAATATGGATTTCCGCAAAGTAACGCCTGATTCTATTAATTATAACTTTAAAGTACACAATTATGCTAAATGATGATGACGATGATGGCACCCTGTTATCCCTCATCAGGGACATGGCGCTCTTAGAAGGGATTTCCACTTGGGACGATCTGGCAAGCTCCTTCCATCCGAGGCCAGTTGATGCAGCTTCCATATCAACTGATAATAATGCTAATTGCATAATAATCATCATTCAATCATTGCGGTAGGGTGTGCCGGCAGTAGAATGTTACCCCTCCTTTCATGGCCGTGGATGCAGTAATAGCCTGCTATGGGATACCTCCGGAAGATGGGCAGCAGCGTCTTTCCGTATATCAACATCCGTACTGCGCTCGCCAACCCGCCTGCCAAGCGTGGTGAGTATGGCAAGTAGCCCCCATGGAGATCCATGAGGGGGGCCTGTGTTCAGTAGTGGACGTTTTACAGCTGAAATGACGACAAAATAATGGGCGTGTACAAGGGCGAGCCTTAATTAACCTTTTTTTATATTTAATAGTGTACAAAAAGATACGTAATTGTACACTAATAATAAAATGAGCAATTTTACTTTGACATAGTTTTTTAAAGTAAATTGTATCTAAGGATGTGTCTAACGGCACTTTTCTTACTGTCTCTATTCAAGGTGATGACACTATGTTCTTGTGTTCATTTTAAATATATTACATAACACCACACTAACAAGGTTTAGATCTTTTAAGTCTTCTCAACTGATCTGTGCTATCCAGGAGCTGATTGCTTCAACGTTTACATGATGATGATGAACTAAAGCCTCAGAAGAGTACTCTTACTTACCTTTGAGGTTAGAGGAGGAGCTGATTATCACATATAATCAGCTCCTCCTCTAGCCTCAAAGGTAAGTATAAAAAGGGTCGTGTACATAGGAATTAGTAAGAAGTAAGAAGAAGATAACTTAAACAAAAAAATACAATACAATCCAATTACTTAATTCTCGATTACAAAATACGCCATCATCATCATCATCCCAATCGTAGGGCTGCTGGAGATAGGCTATATAATTTCATCATCATCATGATGGGATTATGAATCCCCAAGATAATGAGGGCCGTTTTGTTGCTAAACTCGCCACGCTTGACAGGCGGGTTGGCGCGCGCAGACGTTAAGACACGGAAAGACGTTCTCACTCTGCAGATCTTTACTACATCCACGGTCAAGAGAGGAGGGGCAACATTCACCGCGTCACCCCCACGGCTGAGAAGAAGAGTTTCTTTTGAATGGGTACCTTGCACGTAGCCCTGGCCCGGGTTGAGCTTGGCGTACAGGAACAGCATCCGCTCGACCACCTCCCAGTGCGCCTCGCAGCCCTCCTTCAGCGGACGGTAGTCGCCCGAGCCCGTGTCCGAGCGACGCAGTTCCGGCATCAACTGGAATACAAAACCAGGCAGGTAAGGAGACAATTGGTCTATGAGCCATTTTATACTCGTAGACGCAGGACTCCGGCTACCGACCAATAGAGCCACAGAGGTGCTTCGAAATGGCTCCAAATTATGTGTGTAGTTATCCATCATTTGGAGTCATTTCGTACTACCTCAGTGGCTCAACTGGTCTATAAGAGACGCAGGACTCGGGCTACAAACCAATTGAGCCACTGGGGTAGTACAAAATGGCTCCGAATGATGGCTCGTTACACACATCATTTCGTACTACCTCTGTGGCTCTACTAGTCTGTAAGAGACACAGGACTCCGGCTACAAACCAATTGAGCCACAGGACTCCGTCTACAAACCAACTGAGCAACAGGACTCCGGCTACAGACCAATTGAGCCACTGAGGTAGTACAAAATGGCTCCGAATGATGGCTCGTTACACACATCATTTCGTACTACCTCTGTGGTTCAATTGGTATGTAAAAGACTCAGGACTCCGGCTACAAACCAATTGAGCCACTGCGGTAGTACAAAATGGCTCCGAATGATGGCTCGTTACACACATCATTTCGTACTACCTCTGTGGCTCAATTGGTATGTAAAAGACGCAGAACTCCGGCTACAAACCAATTGAGCCACAGGACTCCGGCTACAGACCAATTGAGCCACTTAGGTAGTACAAACTGGATTCGAATGAGGGATCTTTACACACATCATTTCGTACTACCTCTGTGGCTCAATTAGTCTGTAAGAGACACAGGACTCCGGCTACAAACCAATTGAGCAACAGGACTCCAGCCACAGTACACAATGTACAAAATGGCTCCGAATGATGGCTCGTTACACACATCATTTCGTACTACCTCTGTGGCTCAATTGGTATGTAAAAAACTCAGGACTCCGGCTGAAAACCAATTAGTTAGATGTATCTATACTAATATTATAAAGAGGTAAAGTTTGTGAGTTTGTGAGGTGGTAGGGGGTAATCTCTGGATCTACTGAACCGATTTTCAAAACACTTTTACTAATAGAAAGCCACAGTATTTGTGGGTGTCATAGGCTATAAATTACCCCCCAACGAAGTGGGCACCGGGTCAGCTAGTTTTTATTATATATAGAAAACCATCCAGAACACCCTGAACGGGAATCGGACGCGGCCTCGTGCATCGCAGGCGGACCTTCGCCCGCTGCGCCACAGAGCTCGTCAAATAGTACAAGCTTTGCTTAGTTTGGGACCAGAATAGTTTTGTGTGTAGTGTCCAGCATTATTTTATTAAACCAGCACCCTTCTGCGTCCCACAGAGTCAAATTCAATTTATTCACCATAACGTTACACAATAACATTGGCATGTCAATATAATACAATACAGCTACACATCGTTCAAAAAAGATTTATCATTATAATCATCATCATCATCATTTCAGCCGTAAAACGTCCACTACTGAACTAAGGCCTCCCTCATGGATCTCCATGAGGGGCAGTTGCCATACTCACCACGCTTGGCAGGCGGGTTGGTGAGCGCAGTACGGGATGTTGATATACGGAAAGACGCTGCTGCCCATCTTCCGGAGGTGTCCCTTAGCGGGCTCTTCCTGCATCCACGGGTAGGAGAGGAGGGGTAGCATTTTACTGCCGGCACCCCACGGCTATCATTATAATAATAATTGTTAATTGCATGCTTAATGTCAAGTTACTTATAATACGGTCAAAACAATTTAATTCATAGTTTAATGTCAGAAAATGAGGAACTAAAATATTCTCTTAGGTTATAGAAAGGGTTACATTCGAAAAATGATTTTACTATAGTCTTAAATTTTTGCAACGGTAGTCTTGTGATGTCTAATGGCAACTTATTGTACATGTCAAGCTTAAGACTAAATCCGTGTTTGTAAGTTTTTACAATTATTAAAATATGGGATTATCGGGTATTTATGGGGAGACTAAGAGTCTCCCCGCGACCACGACCAGGTGCAATCCGGTCGAAACGTCGGGAAAAAAATAAAGGTAATTACGCGATAAATACCCGATAATCCCATATTTTAATAATGTGTTGTGATCGCGAAAGTTTAAAAAAGTTTTTACAAGTCTAGTTCTAGGAACATGTAGTTTTTCTTTATTCCTGGTGTTGAAGTGGTGAATGTTAATTTTCATAGGTAAACTGTCTTTAATTTTATGGATTTCTAGTAGAGAATTATATATGAACAACAAATATATAAAATATCCGTTTATCATGCAAATTATTGTGTCGTGGCGGGAATCGCCTCGCAGTCGTGGTTCACTGCCCGAGGATGTACATACATACATATATCTAAACCACATTGCATCTGTTCATATCGATACCACCACAAGGTATCCATTTACATGTTGTAGGTAATTCGATTCCAATGTGCTATAGAAACAGCAGGTGGCCAAGTATGTAAACAAATCATGAAAAGATGATTTTAACCGACTTTAAAAAGGAGGAGGTTCTATGTTCAACTGTATCAGTGATCGCGATAGTTTAAAAAGAAGAAAGCGTTTGCACTGCAGTATATAAATATTAAGGCTCAATTATAAAAATATGACGGACAAAAGTCCAAGATGTCGGAACCAGGATAATGCAACTAAAGTGGAGTTGGGCAGGACACCTTGCAAGGTGTGGTGATGACAGGTGGAGCAAGACAGCAACAGAATGATGGCCGATGATGGGGCATACCTAGAGGTGTCGGACGACCGGTGGCGAGGTGGGTCGACGACCTACACAGACACGTCGCGGGGCGTCAATGGATGCGACTGGCACAGGATCGTGGTGGATTGGACCTTAGTTAGCTTCAGACCTGTTCGTTCATTCCTCAACTAAAAGCCAACTAAGCTTGGAGGAAGGTATAGATGCTGGGCAACCATAATAATTTATCAATGTCCCAGGCACTGCAACGTCCCGTACAGCATGAATACCAGATACTGACGCTGCATAAATCATCTATTATAGAGGTAGATATTAAAGGCATTTTTTGACGTTAAAAACAGTTGTTGTTGCCATACTCATCACACTTGGCAGGCGGGATGGCGAGCGCAGTCATCATTTCAGCCGTAAAACGTCCACTACTGAACACATGCCTCCCCTCATGGATCACCAAGAGGGGTGGTTGCCATACTCACCACGCTTGGCAGGCGGGTTGGTGAGCGCAGTTCGGGATGTTCTTGCACGGAAAGACGCTGCGGCCCATCTTCCGGAGATATCCCTTAGCAGGCTCTTACTGCATCCACAGGTATGAGAGGGGTGGCATTCTACAGCCGGCACCCCACGGCAAGGGAAAAGTATTTGATTTTAAACACTTGAGACGATACTTATTTTGATAAGAATTCATAATTGTCGATAACATGACCAAAACAACTCCTAAAGATTTAAATTATTTTTAAATATAAAAAAACTACTTTTTTAACTTAAATATAAATGCTAGACAGGCTGTCGCTGGCTTTTTTTGTAGGCATTATCAAGCTCTTAAACTTTTCTCTAGAACTCAAACATATAACTCTCATCGTTAAGGCAGCGTTCGTAAGAAACGTTTTCGTTCAACCGTTTTTTCTCCGACTTACTTACTTTTACTTTGCAAATCCAACTACTACGAAGAAATCTTTAAATTTTTCGGAATAATTGACAGCCTATGACACTCACAAATACTGTGGCTTTCTATTAGTAAAAGATTTTTTTAAATCGGTTCAGTAGGTCCATTGATTACCCCCTACAAACAAGCTCAAAAACTCACAAATCACAAACTTAACCTCTTTATAATATTAGTATAGATCATGCAACTTTCTACCGCCGCCGCTAGCTCGGCTGATTTGATCGATTACCTTGGACATGCCGAGGCCTTTCCGTTCCAAAGTGGAGATCTTGAGGGGTGACTGCTCCACCCGCGTGTGAAGCCGCTTCCGACCGCCGCTGTGCACTATCTGAAAGAGTTACAGATAAAGGGGATTTATGCATGGTTTTTTTATTTGGTTCCCTGATTTATACAGAAAATAATCAAATTAAAGTGTCACGTTCACGAATTAGGTGACCAACGCTGCATTGCGCCCGTCCCGCTGAGACATAAAGTTGTAAGGTGTCAAGTGCCCGTGAATTCACCGGCCCGCTAACCCTAAAAACCGGAACACAGCAATTACACAAACACAAATTACTGTTTGGCGGCGGAAACAGGTCGTACTTCCCCGGATCAACTCTTCACAAAAAGTTATACTACTACTGAATCATACTTCTGAATGTGTATGTATAGGAGGGCTTTTAAATACAGTAATACCCCGCTTTACGCGAGGGATACGTTCCGGAAAAAATCGCGTTAACTGAAATTCGCGTATATCGAGGTTTATGGTTAAACATAGTCAAAATTCAATACAAAAAAATACGAATCATTTTAATCAATCACTTTAATTCTAAGAACACTTTATGCAATACATACACACTATTAATTATTTTTTACGCAAAAATACATCTATTATAATAAGAATAAGAATAATTTATTAAAAACTCAACTTACAAAACAGTTTAGATGCACCTAGTCATCTAAACATAAAAATAAAATTGTCTTTTGGGTAGCGTTTTTTTACGTTGTTGTAAAATTCGTTTATAACACCCAACACTGTTTTTAATTGTTTGACACACGGTCAAGACACGGTCATCATTATTGTCTATACTCTGCAATATGTCCAAACCTGAATAATTTTTTGAAAGAGCATTTTTTATTGAAATTTGCTTTATAGTGAAACCGCGCATAACGGGGGGGGGGGGGGGGGTCGCGTAAAGCGGGGTATTACTGTATATGAATAGATATATTTTCATCCTAAATACCTCAGCGCAGGGAAATTCAGTGGCAGTTTGAAAGAAGTTGATATCGGGACAGAGTCTGCGGGCATCCTTGTCTATCTGCAGGAGCACTTCATTGTCCTTGAAGTAGTTGTTCCACTCGCTGTCGGGGCTGATGCTGAGTGGATGGTCCGATGACGGACCCAAGGGCAGTACTACAATGTCCTCTGCAAAAGAAGATTACAGCTGGTTTAAAACAAAGTCGGTACCTGAGCTAATTGGCTTTTCAAATCTGTAAACAAGATGGGGCTAAATTTTGGCTCCTTTAGGGTAGCATTTCTTTTGTAGTTAAAATGTTTTGTTAACTATTGTTAACAAAACATTTTAACTAGTGTAGTGTTGCCTAGTAGCCTAGTGTACAGCACAAAACACTCCTTTTGTCAACGAAAATAAAGTTGATCTTAATCGTCGTATTTTTTTACCAAAAACACTTTTCCCGTAGGATAAATCGAATCGTACGTTTTTGAAATAATTAATGAATGTTTTTATACACTTTTTATCTAGCGCCTTACGCTTACGGAGCCAAAATTTTGTTTCACCCTATAGGTTATTTAGACTATAGCAGCTGTTAACCTATGCTCTATGGGTTGCTGCCTGGGAGATTGATAGTTGAATTCGCTCAGCACTTCAACTGTCTGCCTGCGAATTACCTACTTTGCATTATGTACATAAACACTAAAGAAAATGAATTTATGGTTCATACATTTAGAGCAAAGGGCCTTACTTTTTTATGTGATGAAAATATCTGAACAAGATTTTTACTAACTTCACAACTTATATTATATATATGGATTAAATTGACACTTTGCACATTAATTAAGGACTGACGATTAATATAAAGGGTTTTTAAACTATTTGTAAATCAATTAAATTAACTAGAGCCGTGTTGGCCGAGGGATGTTCACCCGATTTTCGATCCGAAGGTAGTGGTTTCGCACCTATGAATTTTTCTTCTCAAAATTGTATGTGTAATTATAACACCATGTTCTAAGTGGACATCATGAGGAAACCTGCGGCCTAGTTCGCTCCACATCTTATCTTATGAGGATGGTGCTGGGCAAGCCTACCCCATCCAATCTCGGCCCAAGCACTTCAGTGTCAGGGTTAGCATAAATTCAAAGTTTCTGACATTGTATAAACCCACAAGAATAGATGCAAAATTATTATCAATGAAAATAGCACTTACTTAGAAATGATTGATACAGTTGCCTCTTCTTAGCCATTTCTGCATCTTGAGCCTTCCTCTCCTTCGGCATGTAATTTAGAAGTAACTTCCACACAAATGGACGCAACCCCTTTTCATGGGGTATTCCTGATAAAATAAAATATTAAGGGAGGCAAATAAAATAGTAAGAAATAATAGGCTACAACATATAACAAAATAACTCTACTACATATTATACTATTTGTTAGTATAAACGCGTTCTTAGTCGCGGGGAACATCTAGTATTAATTAAAAACAATAGATCCCACAGCGCTATTTGCAGATTGCTAAAAGTGACAGTACATAAGTTAAATCTAAATGTTTAATAAAAACATCTGGTTCACCTTCAGGGTAGAAAAAGTAAGTTTGCCAAAAACTTACAGCCGAGTACCATTAAGGACACCATCATCACCTCAGCCGTAGGACATCCACAGTTGACATGTTCATGTGGACATAGGACCACCACCCAGCCTGATATACAACACACCCCAAAGGGAGACATCAGCAGGGCTAGCATGGCCACAGATATTTTATCCACGGGGAGAGGACAAAATACTGTTCCCCTCTGTCAATTTGGTCCACCCTCCGAGCATGGCGACATGGGTGGATAAACTATTCACAGTGGACAAACCAAGGGAAACGCTTGTCAACGTCTAATGTCAAAAAGTGATATAATTCTCTTTCCCCCTGTTGCTATGCTTTGGCAGGTGGATAAAATAATTTTATCCCTTGTCAGTGGAAATAACCGGTGGACAAAAGTTTTATCCCCAGCCCATGATAGCCCTGCAGTAGGTACGAATCTCGTCTTATCTGCCAGAATTAGATCTAACATCTGCGTTGGATCTAATCTAAAAATATGTCATTTAATCCCTTCACTACAGACTTTTTTGTTTACCTTTAAATTTAACTGATTAACAAAGTCTAACCCATTAACTCTTACAGCTTGTATCACACATAATAAATTATTTTGCTAACCGGAACACAATTGCTAGTCAAGCAAGGTTTTGCCATGTCTACTCTAAAAACTCTGAACAAATACTTTCTGCTTTTTTTAGGGTTAATTCCGGTCCTGTAATTAAGGTCCGGACCAAAATGGTAAAAAGGAACCCTTAAAGAATCACTCTGTCTGTCTGTCACAAATGGATATCAACATAACTACTGATGCTATCGACTTGAAATTGGAAATGGTAAAAGACAACACTTTTTTACTAATATAGCATATATATATATATGAAAATGTTAAAAAATATTTTTATTTTGATTGCAGGGGGGCGGATAGGGGATCTCAATTTTTTTAAGTGAAGAACTAGGCCATGTGGGGTATCATATGAAAGGTATTCATTTGCACATTAATAAACAGTTTACAAGTATATTATGATAGAGTGATGCCTCCTGCCTAGCACAAGTATTTACAAGTATATTATGATAGAGTGATGCCTCCTGCCTAGCACAAGTATTTACAAGTATATTATGATAGAGTGATGCCTCCTGCCTAGCACAAGTATTTAATGCTTAAAAAAGGTCTCAAATAATGTAATAAATATTTTAAACTAGTCAATAAAACTGAACATCTTGTATTTGTATAAACTTCGTGAATAAATTAGTTTAATCTAAGGAAAGGTAAACAAAAAACTCTGTAATAAAAGGACATCAAATTGCATACATATTCATCATGTTATCAGGTTTTCATAAAATGTGTTACAATTACCTAATAATTATTTGTGTTTTGTTTGTTTTATTCTGGTAAACAATAACAAGTACTTATTTCTTTCATAACTAAAGTAATATTATCAAGAGACCAAGTATATTTTTGTTTGTGAGGAATAATCTGAAACACTACTAGACTAATCGTAACTAACCCTATATTATCTATATTTAGGAGGCGAAGCCCCCTATTATGCAAAGCGCTGTCTGTCTGTACATGACACAATTACAATGAATGAATTGACCGAATGAACCGAATGCATTGACCAATTTACATGAAACCTTTTTTGTTAGCACTGTCTTAATGAGACAAGGGTACTCATTGATTTTGGTGATCCTAGGGTCACAGGGACCTGAGTTATTGTGACCTCAAAAGGTCACCAAAGGTCAAAAATGAAATTTTTCAGAAACCTTCACCCCTGTACCAATGCTTATTAACTAATGCTATATTATCTATCAATGAGTACATTGGATATATTTTTTTGACCCTGTATGTGGCACAGCAATATTATATAGGGGTGTGGGTGGTGCAGTATATAGTTAGTCTGCTAGTTCTTTACAAGTAAAGGCAATAATAAGCCACATGTGGTGCCAGCGGTACAATGTTATCACTCCTTTCTTGCCAGTAGATCACCTTCGGAAGATGGGTAGCAGCATTTTCCATGTATCAACATCCCATACTACACTCTCCAACTTGCTTGGCAAGTGTGGAAAGTATGGCAACAGTACCTACCATCATGATCTTGGAGGTACATGAGGGAGGCCTATGTCCAGCAGTCCTAAGGTTGAGATGGTGATGATGAAAGGCAACACTCACCAGTGAAAGCTAAAGCTCGTAGTTTGGCCATGTCCACCACATCTGCATCAAGCACTTCTTCAAAAGATTTAATCCTGAAATAATCATTATTAGAATTTTAGAATATGGATATAACATACTTTAAATTTTATTTGTTATGGCTAATGCAACTCTGTAAGGTCAAATAATTTATTTCAAATATAATTATTTTCAGAATAATGAAAACATAATCTACTTTGGTAATTTTAATTAAGTAGGTATACTTACTTTTTTTTTGTAAGTTTACCTCTTTCTTACTTCTGTGCTATTATGACTTTAAACTTTCTTAGATCACTTCAAAACTTTTTAACTTGAGTTTCAAGTTTTGTTAGCTTCTGTGGCATCGAAATCTAGCAAATATTTAGCTTGATAAGAAGATACATATTTAACTTAACACTTTGCAGTAGGTAGGTAGTATACTTCTAATTAAATAGCTATAGCTAAACGGACTGAATATGTAGAGATTGCAATAACTATAGCATATCGTAATAACTTTAATAAAGCTCACCTTGCTTTGTGTAAACTCATTTTAGGATAACTATTTTTATTGTAGTAAACTTTTATGTGTGGGGGAGGGTGTTCGAACTATTTCATTAAATGTGTAATTTGATCTGTTCTGTTTGTTTGATTGTGCTGTTTATCAAGGCGAGAGGGAGGAGAGGACGGGGCGGGGAGGGAGGACGTCTTTCTTCTTCTTTTCTTTTTAATGGCTGATGCATGCCACTTGCTGCAACTCTGCCAGTGTCAAGGGAGGACGTCGGTCGGTCGGTCGGTCGACTTGTCAGTCTCGCTTGTCCGTCATCGTCATGTCACCAGACAGACAGTGCTTCCCACTCTGTAGTATGTAATGTAATTATTGTTAACAATCTATTTAAGCGGTAGTGTCACACACTCTTAGGAGCACACACTAGTGTGATATTTTTCTATGTTCCTTCCTACTATAAGAATGTATTAAAAAAAATTAAGAAGATACCTACCTATTTTATCAACCATTTTAGAGCATTTTAGATTGGAGACGGTCTTAGGCTCAGCGCAGACAGAACGGAGCGCAGTGGAGAGGATTTTATTAACGCTCTTGAAAATAAACTTTTAAATTATTGGTTTGATATTTTTCTATGTTCCTTCCTACAATAAGAATGTATAAAAAAAAATTAAGAAGATACCTATTTTAGCAACCATTTTAGAGCATTTTAGATTGGAGACGGTCCCTTAGGCTCAGCGCAGACAGAACGGAGCGCAGCGGAGAGGATTTTATTAACGCTCTTGAAAAGAAACTTTTAAATTATTACATTAAAGTGCATAAATGCTTGAACCTGACATAAAATGCTCGCGCGTCCTCGAAGATACGCGGGAACCCCCGCGCGGCGTTTTGCACTTTATAGTTCATTTTCAAGTGCGTCAATAAAATCCTCTCCACTGCGCTCCGTTCTGTCTGCGCTGACCCTTAGATTCTGAGTCTGTCGAATGAATTAGGCTTTGGAATTAGGTACGAAATCCTCCTACGAAAACTACAATTTGTTTCTTTCTACATTGGTGGCTTTAAAAAAAATATCTAACACAGACAAGAATTTACGCCTAAGTTACTTAACTGTAATGTTAGATAGATAGATAGAAGATAGAAAATGCTTTATTGCACACCTTAAACTAAACAAATTAACAAAAAAAGAGAAACACTAAATATAAAGTGACAATCGGCGGTCTTGTCGCTAAAGAGCGATCTCACTGAGCGATGTTACTTGTGATATGTAAATAAATTTGGCCATATTCATAATTGATTATCCGGCGTAATTTATGAAAGTATCATTGTACGGACACTGGCAGAAAATTGAGACCGCTAGCACAGATAATATAATACACTCGCTAGTCACAGAAGCCAAAAATAAGAAGAAGAAAAAGAAAATTTTTAAGTTAAGTTTTTAAGGCCCATTCGCATCGTTTTGTCACATGTCAAATCTTAACTAATGTCATTATCAATATTCAAAAATGCAAGCCGAGGCGATTGTCTGTCAAATGTAGGTAGGTAAGGTACCTCATAAAATAAAATGACGAGTCATCAACCGACACGATTAAAGAATAACTTGACACTCGCGGATTTGCGTAAAACCAAACACAAAAAGCCATAAAATAAAAAGACAAGACAGACAGGTACTTACGAGCTAAGTGAAGTGACGAGCGAGCCGTTTAATTTGAAAAAAGTTTTGACTTTATTTTTTGTGCTAATTTCTCTAGAAAAGTTAAGAAAAGATCGCAAAAATAAGATGGCCTCAACAGATGTGTCTATAACGCCTAAGGTGAAGCGTAGCGTCGCTAAAACAAATACAACGAATACAAGATCGTCTAATAAGATGGCCCCAACAGATGTGCCTATAACGCCTAAGGTGAAGCGTATCGTCGCTAAAACAAATACAACGAATACAAGATCGTCTAATAAGATGGCCCCAACAGATGTGTCTTTAACGTCTAAGGTGCAGCGTAGCGTCGCTAAAACAGGTACCACGAATACAAGATCATCTCCTGCAACTGCCATAATAAAGACCATATCTTCTGCAAAGAAACTTGAAAAATTTTTTCAATTCCCTTTTCTATATTTTCCTTTCAAAAGTAAGTCAACTGATATCCCAAAGTAATTAATATACTTTTGTGTTTTCTTGCTAAAATTATGGCTAATTACTGTTGTCTATGCAAGGTTGTATGGTAGGCATAGACCTTGCAATTAAGTTAATTGTTTCTACCATCTGGTCTCAGTATAATTCATTTACGCGTAATCCTACCCGGTTTGGGTTTAATTAAATCAAAATTATATCTTAGTAATCCCAATTTTTTTTACAAACTCCAGCAAGCTGATAAAACTGGTAAAAGAACCAACTGTGCATTTATTACTAAATATTCTTAATTCCTTTATTTCCAGTGAGCAACAACACAATGGAGACCCGTCAGAGAACCAGCACAGTCCCAAAGGTGAACAGACCTAAGCCCAAAGAGGGCAAATCTGCATCTGCACATCTAAGCAGCATGAAAAAATCTACTAGGAAGAGCCTTCCAGCTCATTCTGGAGTTCCAGTGCCAGAGAAGATGAAGGCTTTGATGCTGAAAGAGCTTACAGATTTTGATGATATAGCCTTTAAAAAGATTTTAAAGAAAACATAGTCAATATTTACCATAATTTAGTCAATTACGGTAAATATTGAGTGTCTCTTGTGTTATTAAGACACTCCTACAACATCTTCATTACATTATTATCATTACATTCTTAGAGTAAACATGTTTTTATATTTTGTTACATGTGTGACAGGACTTCCAAAGCTGCCATCAACTGTTTACTCAACAGGATTTTGTATCAATGATTAATTTTAGTGAGCGGTTTTCAGTAAAAAAAAAGAAAAAAATTCTACTAAAGCTAATAGATGGAGCTGGCAAGCGGAGAAAGCAAGTTTAATTAATCACAATTGCTGTCATTGTCAAATCGTGTTTCCTACCAGTAAAAAACAACTAATATTTGAGGGAACTACTTTTAAAGTTTTTACTTTTTAATGAAAATATCTCATTGATTGATTTTGGTTTGAGCTATTCAGACAAAATTCTGTTCTTTAAGAAGGTATGACTGAATTACTTTCTGTAGATTTAAATCGAAAGGAGTTATTATTGTAGTATTTGGTGATGCTTACAGAAAATGTACTATACTTAAATACTATATTTTAAAAAAGGAGTAATATTAGTATCAGCTTTTACATCTTCTTTTTATCTTTTGTTTTTTTGTCATATTTACTATTATTTTTTCTTGTATAGTACCTACACATACTCGTAGGTAATAGTTAACTGATTTAACATAATTTTGTAACTTGTATACCTAAATAAACTATGCTGAGGTAGAGAACCCTCGCGTCTACAGCACAAGCCACGAGCTTAGTTAGAGCGAGGCGTCGAAACTAAACATGTTACATTAGGTCTATATTAAGCATTTATTTGTTAATTTAGGCTTTACAGAAATAAACACTTTTTATCTTTTTATCTTTTATACACACACGGGAGCTTGTGACACATGATAACACACTGGAAATATTGTTAAGGTTGTTGCACATGAGGTAATGAATTTCAAATAAATATAAAAATAGGTCGGTCGGTTGACCCTGTGAAGTTCAGACACGTATAACTTTGCTCTCTCGTTTTTTATTGTAAAACCAAGTCAAAAGTGTGTGTTCCATTAATAACTTTATACCAATACAACCCTCACAACATTTCCTATCAAGTGATACAAACAGTATTTAAAAACATTGTGGTTGTGACGAAAAAACAACAAAATACCTTTAAAAAGTGAACGTTATTATTTGCGACGTGAGCCGCTCGCTTGTGTGTTTGACCGTGAACCATTGTTTGACGCGAACCAATCAACAGCCGTTGTCTTTGTTAACTACTCGTTTAACAAAGCATTATTCGACCGTTTTCGCTTGCGGTATCTTGTTTCGCACTGGACACTATCGGTTCCGCTAGCCTAGCGTTCCACGGGCCCGCCTGAACATTATACTACCCGTGTACCGAGGGTTCAAATCCTCGATAAATTGAACGTTTTGCTTTTTGTTATAATTTTTCGCTATGGAGTTTAAGAAGAATATGTGCACAGGGTGTCTTAAAGTAATACCAGGAAAGGACTTTCTTAATTGTTCCTTTTGTAGCTGCTTATATGACCTGGAGTGTGCAAATGTATCCATACGATCATTTAATTCTATGAGGCCGAGCCTGAAAGAAGCGTGGAAGTGTCAGGCATGCCGAAGCAAGGAACGTAAAGTTGACAATACGAACACACCTGTAAGGTCAGCTGCTCAATCGGAAGACAGTGTTCCGGATGATATAAATAACGTTACTAAGCGAAAAAAGGCATCGACTCGGGTCTCCGAAGAGACAAATGATGAACTTAGCCCCAGCTCGGATAAACTAAGATCAATTATTAGAAGTGAGATGAAAAAGGTTATCACGGAATCAATGGAATCTATAGTTCGGGAACAACTCCAGTACATAAATGAAACTCTGGGTGGATTTCAGAGCTCATTATCTTCTATTGATGCCCAATTAGAAGTTCTTAAATCGACGCTGGCCGAAAAAACAAATACTATAGAGGTCCTTCAGAAAGAAAATGGTCAACTACAGCAAAGCATTCATAGACTCGAAGAATATATTCGCCAGACTGAGCAGCAAGCCCTAGCTAATGATGTGGACATTGTTGGAATCCCAGAGGCTAAAGGTGAATCTATAACGCACGTTATTTTAACTGTTGCACGCAAGCTAGGAGTCAACCTGAGTGAAAACGAGATTGTCAGCGTCGAGCGTGTAGGTCCGGCGCACGATGAGAGACCAGGTAGGCTGAGGTCTAGGCCCATTGCCGTACGTCTAGTACGACGCACTGTGCGGGAAGATCTCCTACGTGCGGCGCGTGTACGGCGGGGCGTAACCACTGGAGACATCGGCCTTTCAGGAGAACCGCGGCGATTTTATATTAACGAGCGTCTTACAAGAGACAACAGGGCTCTATTCTTGCGAGCTAGAGCAATCGGGCAGCAGCTTAAATGGAGATTTGTCTGGTCGAAGGACGGCCGTATATACGCGCGGCAGAATCAGAGTGAGGACTCTCCGCGCCATCGACTTCGTTCGGAGGATGACAATTTTTAATCATAGTTATTGTTATGTGGTTTCAATCTTTGTACTTTTTATTTAACTTATCTCGTATTGTTGTTACTGCAGTGATAAAACTCGTCACCTTACTCTACACACACTCAATACATCAGTCATATATAACATGCATGTTGTGTTTTTACACTGAATTATTATTTAAAATCAATAAACACATATCAATTAGACATGATCATCGTATTATAATACTTATCGATTTCATAACATATATATCAATCACATTGTTTTGTTGTTGGCTTTGCTTTAAAAATCAAATTAGTGTTTCATGTGCAATAAAATATTTTTGTAATCACAATAGGTTTCTCCTGTTGTTACAATATGCTCTAATCTGCATTAATGGGTTCTAAGTCAAAACATTTAAATTTAGGTCTTTATAATCCAGGATCGTTGAACACTGGTCATAGCGATTTTATCTGTGCGATGGACAAAATGAACTGTGATATCGTTGCGATCAATGAGACTTGGATAAAAACTGGGAAAGGAGCCCTGGCGCCACGGATCCCAGGTTACAAGTTCCGCCACACTCCACGCCCATTAAACATGAAACGTGGAAAAGGGGGAGGTGTAGGTTTTTACATAAAAAATGGTATTAATGCACGTATTATGACTCATCCCGTAGCAGATATTGAGCAAATGTGGTTAGTAATATCTATTCATCGTCAGCGTATAGCTATTGGCACAGCATATCGCCCGGAATGGATCAAGTGTGATTATTTTATTGATGCATTGACAGAGTCCGTTGCACATTTCTCCGGTTGTGACGGCATAGTCATCTTAGGCGATTTTAACATAAATGTTCTTGATGATCATTGCGGTCTGGCAAATAACTTTTTTCAATTTCTTAGTTATACTGGATTGACTCAAATAGTAAAAACACCTACACACTTCTCTTCAACTACGGAGACTCTAATCGATCTTGTGTGCACGGACTGTCGGTACAAAGATGTTAAGGTTAATAACATCACTGGTTCTTTGGTTCATGCATTCGTTTCTGTAACCCTAAACATCAAGCGTGAGCATATTCCTCCAAAAACCGTTGTGTTTAGACCTCTTAAAGATGTTTGCCGTCAACAGTTTGACACAGAACTATCATCTATAAATTGGAGGGTAGTCACAGGTTCAGACACTGTTGACGAAATGGTAAACTCTTTTACAGAGACCATTAAGTGCCTTTTAGATAAACACGCTCCAATAAAGACAGTTGTCATTAAAGACAGGGCGCCTCCATGGCTTACGGACACTATAAAAAAAATGATTTCTTGTCGGAACAAAGCATATGTCAAATATAGAAAGTCCAATTTAGAAAAGGATAAGCTACATTATAAAGAATTAAAATCATTTGTTAAAGAAAGTATATACAGAGAAACCCAAGCTTACTTTGACTCAACTATTAACACGCAGGCAAGAAATGAAAAAAAACTCTGGAAAACACTAAAAAAGGAAGCGTTGCCGAGCTCTAATGATGAAAACTTCTTACCGGATACCTTTGATAATCCTAATGATATTAACGATCATTTCTTGAATATTCCATGTTCAAATACTATTCCTGTCACACAATTGGAATTTTATGAATCAAATAAATATCGGGAAAATATGTCATTCTCATTGGAGGAAGTGTCTGAGCAAGAGGTCGCGAAGGTCCTTCTTTCTATAAAAACGAACGCACAGGGTATCGATGGACTATCTATGGATATGGTTTTGTTAACCTTACCTCAGACTTTAAATATCATTACTGAAATAGTTAACAAGTCCATTGAGACGTCCACTTTCCCCAGTCAGTGGAAAATAGCAACGGTCAACCCCATACCCAAAATCCCAAACCCGGCTGAGATCAAGGATTTACGTCCTATCAGCATCCTACCAGTTCTCTCTAAGGTTATTGAAAAAGTCGTGTATAACCAACTCAGTAGGTATGTTGAAAGGAATAATATACTTCCTGATATTCAGTCGGGATTCCGTAAGGGTAGGGGCACAACAACTGCGTTACTTGATGTGGTTGATAACATACTTGTAGAGGAAGATATGGGATTGGCAACTATCTTGGTTTTGCTGGATTATTCTCGCGCATTCGATTCGATAAACATACCTTTGCTAGTCTCCAAGTTGTCATATTACGGCGTGGATGCCTCCGCAGTGAAATGGTTTAGTAGCTACTTAACAAATCGATCCCAATTCGTAAAAGTTAACCGCGCAGATGGATCTCATCTTTTATCTTCCAGACGGGCTATAGATCGTGGAGTTCCGCAGGGATCCATCTTAGGACCCCTGCTCTACATTATCTATAGTGCAGATATAGCAGGCACCGTCCAAGCATGCAAGATCCATCTTTATGCGGATGACGTCCAGCTTTATTGTCATTTGCGTCCGGATTTTTTTTCGAATCAACTGTTAAATTTAAATAAAGACCTAGAACGCATTGCTGCTTGGTCTCATAACAATGCCTTGGTTCTGAATCCAACAAAGTCCAAGTTCATGATCCTTGGCTCCAAGCGCATTCGAAACGCAATAGCTGTCTCTAACCCAGATGTAAGTGTAAATATCCTGGGCCAGCCCATCGAGCAGGTATATACTTCGAAAAATCTTGGAATCGTTTTTGACAGTGCTCTTCGGTTTGAAAATCACGTCTTGGAACTTGTCAAATGTTGTTTTTATAGACTAAAACTGTTGTATAAAATTAAAAAGTTTTTAAAACAAAGCATAAGAATTAAAGTATGCGAAGCTCTTATTCTTTCGAAGCTCAATTACGGCGATGTATTATATGGCCCACGACTACAATCGAAAACTGCCCGCCTTGTACAAAGGATTCAGAATGCCTGCTGTCGATTCTGCTATGATGTACCACCACGGACCCATATAACGCCATATCTAAATGAAGCATCTACGCTCAATATGGCGTCGCGGAGGAATCTACATCTGGCGGTGTTGGTTCACGGCATTATGTCATCGGAATCCCCACAGTACTTATTCAGCAAGCTTAATAGGACTAGAAGTAAATACAGCACAAGACCGACAAGAGATTTGCTGCACTACTCGAAGTTTAAAACTGTCGCATTTAGAGGCAGTTTTCGGTACCAGGCAACCAAGTGCTGGAATAATATACCACCACCTTTAAGACTGTTAAAATCTAAATTTATATTCAAAAAACGGTATAAAGCTCACTTAATTATTTTACAAAAAACTGGGTTGTCTGGTAATAACTGTTATAGTGCGCCATTCTCTTGTTAAGATTGTAAACAACAAACATGCCTTTTCAATTATATGTAGTAATATATATTTTTTTGTATAGTATAAGTATGTATATGTATCTACCTTATAATATGTACGAGTATGTGTAAGTACCTCTATGTAATATTACTTTAATTTATTTTTTTCATATGTAACTATGGTTTTCGCCACATTAAAATACATTTTGTGCTCCTAGGGTCAAGTGACCGATTTAACGGTATCAACAGAATACCAGCGCTGACCCGTCTCCTGATGGTGCAGCATAATGCTGAGTTGAGACCAATTCGCAGCAGTAGCACACAACACTTTATATATCTAGTATTAAGTCTCTTTTTATTTTTATTTTTTTAATCTGTGTCTATTATGATTTTGTTATTTTCAATTTTTTTTTCTGTGTATGTGTTATTGTAGTGAATAAATAAATGTCTATGTCTATGTCTATGTCTATGTCTATGTCTAGGTACAACTCTTAGTTTAGCTTTGTCCAGCATAGTTTGGTCGTTGGTCCAAAAGGGATATAAATAATGTTTATAATGAGTAATAATTAATTAGTAATGATCAATCCTCTTTATTATATGTCATATTTGTAACTACTTGTAAATATTTTACTCAAAATAAACATCATCGCCAGGATCAGCTAAAAAGTATTATTTTGGTCGTTTTGTGTAATTTTAATCTGCTTAACTATTAAATCTTCAGTTACAGTGTCTTCATCTTTTATTTTGGGAATTACAAACTTTAGTAGGTAAGTATGGGTTTTTTTATGGTTTTCAGAAACTGTATGGTAAAATACGTTATTTTTTCTTTTTCAACATAATCTTCTAAGAATCCTGTGTAGTACTTTCATAATTTTTTTTGATAATATCTTACTAGTACAGTGTCTTTGAAAGATAGCCTCCATGTATCTGTAGCCTCATTTTCATTAGAAATAATGTTTATTCCTCATCATCTTGTATTATTTTTATCTTTTGTCTTGATTGTTCTATATTTTCAGTAATTTCAGTCTCCATTTTACTTGTGTCCGATTTTTTCTCAAATTTTTAACGTTTGTTTGTAATTTCATTTGATAATCCATATCATCCAGATATTTTTCGTCATCTGTAATGTGATACTCTTCATCAGAAGTATCATGCACAGAAAGCGTCAAGTCTTCACCAGTAGTGCGCCATTTTACGTTTTTTAGGTAAGTAGGTAGGTATTTGTTTCAAGGTGTAGGCCTATTATTTTTCTTTTCTTTGAATATTTCTTCACTCTGTCATTAGATGACCGAGGATTGTCGAACTTTTGCCAGCAATGACTGTTTTGAAGTCTATTTGTATTAAATTGAATGGTCTATAGTGGCTCAAATCAAAATAAGTTTTGTTTTCTTGAGTATTCTTAAAAAAGAAAAGTAAGGCCTTTGCATCTATTATAGATGATTTATACAGCGTCAGCAACTGGTAATCATGAAAAACAAAAGGGGGGTCTTTATACACAAGAAGCGTTTTATAAACTGTTATTTTAGCTCTGTCGTACAAACGGTAAGGCCTTCCTATTTCAAACTTGGTGTGAAAATAGTACTTACTTTAAAGATATACCAACCATGAATTATAAAAACTGGCCAAGTACTAAACATGTTAAGTGTAGGGTCAAGTGGTACACAGTGGCGATAGCAGACAGTGGCGCAGGAACAGTACGCGAGAACGAACTGAGATTTTTACCTATCTCATTCACCGATCGGCAGCGCTTGAGACGCGAACCGAACAAGTTATAACCAGTGGAGTAGCGCACACGGCGGGTGGTTTTTGTGTGGAAGGAGATTTTTTGTTTTCGCGAAGAAAAATACAGTTTTAAGGTAAGGAATCTCTAGTTCCATCTTCATTTTCGTACGACATTTTACTAAAGCTCTTTTTCTACTGTGGTATATACTCGAACAAGGTTGTTTTAGCGTGTAATTCACCTTCGAATAACGCATGCATTTTTTTCTACCAATTTATTTATTTAAAATGCCGATTCAGTCCACAGTGGATCAGTTAATGAAAGTACACAGTGGATCGTAATCCACTGTGTATATGATGTTGTGTTAATATATTGAACCTGCTTATGATGTGTTTATTTTTGTTAGTCTGTTAATTATTAATTTCAAAAATACCTTGGAGGTTCGATAAAGGTACATACATAAGCAAAAGTTACGAAATAAACAAATGTAATAATATTTTAAAATTTTATATAGAAAGGTGTAGGTAATTACCACTAAGGCACTGCAATTATCGAATCTATCAAATCTTAACCCACTGTGGGCGGTAGCACCACACGACAAACGTCTTACTACTACTTCTCAACAGACTTGTCTCAGTTGAATGTGCATTAGAGGGGGGTTTTGAATAGCTATATTATACCAAGATATTTTTTAATTCATTTAAGTTTTCACGTTCATGTCAACAATTTATGTTCCTTTTATATTATTTGATAGTTTATTTTGTTGTTTTTGAAAAATGTTTTCTAGAATAATATTTTTTGTTAATGTTGACTAAGGTGGTCGATTGTGTTACCTTAAGTTTGAATGTTAGTTGTGATAACCTTGATCACATAGAGTATACGCATAAGCAAATAGACACATTCTATGTTATGAAATTGTTTTATTCCTATTAATGTTATTAAATTATCCACTGTGTAATAACCCGATCCACTGTGTATTTAGGGCCTAGCCACTGTGTCGACCCCATGGTCCACAGTAGCTCATTTCTGACTTTTTTTTAAATCAGTTTTTTCTTTTTTTCTATTTCATAAGTCAAGAAAATAATAATACACGATCAAACTAGTTGAACTACACTATGCCTTTTCTGCATTTCAATGTCCTAGCTCTTTCCAGAGCCGAGTTATGACTTTCGGAAAAAAAGTGATCCACTGTTGACCACTTGACCCTACAAGTAAAAAACGTGTTTGTTTCTGTTTAAAATATAAACTTTATATATTCTTAGGTACACTACCTAACCATTCTTTATTAAACTGATTGAGCTTATACCTATTAGAGTAATTTATGCACTAACATCTACATAAACTTTAATTTAAACATAAGAAAGTAAAATATCCAGCGCAGCGGTGCGGTCGCGGCAGCCGGGAACTAGTATAAATAGGACCGGCTAAGTCCTCGCGCGCTCATGCACTAGACACCCTAGGTGCTTGGTTCAGAAAGTGGCGCATAGAGGTGAACCCGACGAAAAGTGCAGCAGTGCACTTTACTTGGAGTCCCCTCTTGCCCCAGCCTCTCCTCCTCTTCGATAAACCCATCCCTTGGGTTAGGTCAGCTCGCTACCTAGGAGTTATCCTAGATAGATGTATCACCTTCTATCTCCACATAAGGTCTGTCACTAATCGCGCCAAGTTCGTGCTTAGCCGGTTAAACAGCCTTCTTAACTCGAAGAGTAAAATGTCCTATAGAAATAAAGTGACACTTTACAAAACAGTTGTACGGCCAATAATGACATATTCCTCTGTCGTCTTTGTCCAGTCCCGTCATTTTAGATGCCTTCAGGTAATACAAAATAACTTCTTGCGCAGGGCCACGGGCTGCCCATGGTACATGCGCAATGAAGACCTCCACCGAGATCTCAAACTCGAGTCCATCGAACACTTTAATAAAACTGCTTCAAAGCGTTTTTATGAAGTGGCGGCGGAACACCACAATCCGTTAATCTCGGGATTACCCTCCGACTACATGATAGAGCCATTGCCCACGAGTTCTTTCCTCCGTCGACCGAGACACGTTCTCGGTTTGCCCGTTGACGAGCTCACCGCCGCTATCCTTGAGGTGACGTCAACCCGTCCTACTTTAGCTGCTAGGCACACATTTAATAACCGGTCTCGCCGGCGAGGCCGAAGAATACCTACACTCTTCCGTCTTAAGGTGCACTTTTGCACCTGGACGTTAACTATCATTAGATATAAAAATCTGGCAACAATCCAAGCTGTGGTTCGAACCTAAGTTGTGCCCTTGGGCTATTGTAAATAAAGCTATATAAGCAGGCATATAAGCTATTTTTGGTTGTGGCATCACGCGGGCAAAGCCGTGGGCAGAGGCTCTCATGTTAGGAGGTTAGTTTTAGGACTCAAGTTTTTTTGTAAGACTAAGTTTAGTCACTGATGGCCACAAATAAGGCCGCGAAATCACACACGCTTTGACTTCATATAGTAGATAATGTAACTTATTTCCCGGTAGTACCCTGGATGCGAAATGCACAGGACAGAGGAGGCTGGCATAAACTTAGGGAGGCCTATACCCAGCAGTGGGTGATTCCGGGTTGAGAAGAAGAAAGTAGAAAGGTAGTACCCGTTGCGTTGTGTAAACTTTCAGACCTTTGAGGCTGAGGCAACCCTCAGCGTAGGTAGTAGGTTTTGTCCTTCTAATGTTAAGTTAATACAGACTCTTCTATAGTAACCAGACACTTATTATAGATTTCATCTACTTAGTACCTATTACCCACTTTGCATATGAGTCCCAAAAAAAAATTGTGATTTACATCCTTTAAAAACGCGGGCGAAGCCGCGGGCAGCAGCTAGTTCTCCATATAATACTATGAATACAATGACATATGCAAGTTCTCCAAGGGACACACATGATTCACGCAACTCAGAAGCACTTATGGATCTGTATAGCACTTAAATGTTCATAGCTTGTATGTTTGTCTACATTAACGTCGAACCGATTTCACCAACAGTATTTTGATCGCGTTCACGTAAACCAAGTTCCGATGCCCTAGAACGTAAATGTCGTTACTTAAACATGGGTTTTGCATAGATTATATCATATATATCATTTTGCATAGATAGATTATGTAGATTATATGCATTGCTTGGTTTGTTTGCGGTGTGTAGTTTTTCAGTTTTGTGTTATTAATTGTTTAGAACCGACCCTGCTGGACATTGTGATTCCCTCAACTACCACAACTTTTCTTGATGATTCTTTCCTACACGATACTTCGGCTTTGCTCAACGGACTTGATATTTTCACGTGTGATTTTATTTTGCTATCTATGTCCAGAAGAAAAAGAGACCCAACCTTTGCTGCCAGTGAATAAATGGCATTGATTGATTTGTTGGAAAAGGATTTCCATATTTTGGAGTCGAAAAAAACAGATGCTGTCAGGATAAGAATCAAATCCGAGGAGTGGCGTTGATTAGCGGACGAATTTAACGCCATGTCTGTAGGAAACTCTATTTTATCTGCAATAGTGCAAATAAATACCATTCATATGTTACCCCACATCACATAGTAATTCCACAATTTTTTTTAAAACCCCCTTCCACCCCCCTTGTCTAAAAAACTATGCAAATTAGAGATTTTCATTTCATTTAATTTTCATATATGCTATATTAGTAAAAAAGTTTTATCTTTAATCATTTCAAATTTCAAGTCGTTAGCATCATTAGTTCTCGAGATATCCACTTGTGACAAACAGACAGACAGAGTGATTCTATAAGGGTTCCTTTTTACCATTTTGGTCCGGAACCCTAACAATTTTCCACCCACGAGTTGAATGATTGTTGAATGACGTGAAAGTGACAGCCCTTGAACGCGTTTATTGTGCTAAACGTCGAAAATCGGGCGTTCAGAAATTAAACTCGGTTCAGCTTAAACTAGGTTCAATTTATGCTCGTGAAATGCAAACTGGAGCGCTGAACGCAGTCAAACGCTTAAACTGAGTTTAGCTTGAATTGATCGCGTTCAGTTGCAACGGTGAAATCGGCCCTAAATAGGTAGATAGGTACGTTTAAATAAGAATACTTACACTTATCAGAATGTAATTTTTTCTCAGGCTCCATGTTTAAAAGTATCTAGGTATAGCTATCTAACTTTTAGAGCGAACAATAATAATTCCATGGCGTACAATGTGATAATCAGCACAGAAAGTATGCCTATTTTCATATTATTATTGTGTTTGTTTTCCTCCGAAATTCTAAAGGCGAACCCAGCACAGAGAAAATTGAGTCCTATTCCAATCGCAATATGGATTATGGTGATTAGGTAATCTGATTCTTTAGGGTTCAGTACTCCCTCTATAAGGAAGCCGAGAGTGATTATAGCACAGCTTCCATAAGTTCCGGACATACAAAACCGCACAGACGTGGTCAGGTCATAGCTTTCCCAGTTGTAGAGCAGGGCGCTTAGGAACAACAATAGCGTTACTGCTCTAAGTGCCATAAGTACCACTTGGTAAGTCATGGCGATTCAATGTTGATGGAACACCTGAAACCATCATATAAATATGTATATATAAGTAAAAATGAATTACCGAAATGTATATGCATAACTTCGTACGGCTGCGCTGTACCAAATTGGGTACTTAATTCATGTTTTGTTATTTGTTCTTTCCAAAACAAGGACTGTGTAAATAATGTTATGAAAAAATTATTAGTTGTAGAGTAGTAGTAGTAGTGGAGTAGTAGGTTACTACCTACTAGAGTAGTAG
Source organism: Pasiphila rectangulata (assembly GCA_963082625.1). Taxonomy (NCBI): domain Eukaryota; kingdom Metazoa; phylum Arthropoda; class Insecta; order Lepidoptera; family Geometridae; genus Pasiphila; species Pasiphila rectangulata. The sequence goes on along the minus strand of OY720236.1, from coordinate 19,296,198 downwards.
AGTAGTATTTAGGGGGCGAAGCCCCCTAATATGCATAGCGCTGTCTGTCTGTGCATGAGACGATTACAACTCCGATTTACCTTTTTTGTTAGGACCGTCTTAATGAGAGAAGGGTACTAATTGATTTTGGTGGCCCTAGGGTCACAGGGACCGGAGTTATCGGGAGCTCAAAAGGTCACCAAAAAATAAAAGTCTTCTCATGGCCGAAAACTTCCAAAAACCTAAAAATTACATTTTTGTCCTTTGGTGACCTTTTGAGGACTTCGCCCCCTTTTCTGGCACCCCATACCAATGCTTGTTATAAATAGGTAATGGTTGGAGGGTACGTTTTACTACTAAACCAAAGATTTAAATCATTAGATACGCACTTACCGTACTTACACCGCGCCGTATTTGTTTCCACACAAAATGAGATAGCTCGCTCATTTGGAATCTGTTTACATCTAAACACAGTTTTAGCCGGACGTGGTGTGTGTTATTTTTTCACGACAGTTCGTGCAATATGTTTCACAATAAATGGTAACATTAACAGGTTGGTTTATTTGCAAGACGAGTGTGCTTGCGTTGGGATTATTGTTATAACACCACAGCTTTTGGTGTCAGGGCACATCGAACGATTTAAATCTTTGTACTAAAATTGTAGGTACTTACTAAACTTGTAAATATGTTTTGGTCAAGTGGGTAGGTTACTACTTCACAGGATGGTAAAAACTATAACTTTAAAACCAAAAAACATCAAATATTTATGCCGTTACAAATCGATCATAATATGGACAATAATCAACGAGTATAAAACACTCCGTACAATAATAAGACAATATTAAATCATAGTTCTTTCATCTTCTAATTCTATTATGGCTGATGCTTGCCACTTGCTGTCACAACAACAGAGAAAAAAATCTAGAGCTAAACCAGGCTAAACCTACATACAGTTACAGTAAACAACCTACATGCAATTTAGTGGTTTATTGACAACCTCTGTGGCGCAGCGGGCGAAGGTCCGCCTGCGACGCAAGGGGTTGCGGGTTCGATTCCCGCCTCGGGACAAATGTCTGTACGATCTGCAGATATTTGTTCATGGTGTTCTGGGTGTTTTTCTATATATAATAAAAATATCTATCTATGTAGTATAATGTATTAAGTATATCAGTCATCTAGTACCCATAACACAAGCTCTGCTTAGCTTGGGGCTAGATGATGCTGTGTGATCTGTCCAGCATTATTTATTTATTTATTTATTGGCAAAACCAGTGTGCGTCCGTCTGCGTTGTCGGCATTATTGAACACACAATATGACAATATACGAACAGAAAATGCCAGTTTTTGGTGCTAGGGTGGTTCTTACGATTTGTATATTTATTAGGTCCCCCAAAAAAAAGACGGTTATTTTTTACTAAAGTAAAAGAGTACTTTCTAATTTTCAGTTCATTAATCAAAGGCTTATCTAAGGAGTTAAAGCAAATCGTTGGTCACAGACATTAGCAGTCTATTTTCTACATACATAAACACAAAGATATCTTTGCATCAACATAGAATTGTTTACTAACGTAATTGTTTACTTATTATTATTATTATTATGAGCCATTTAGGTCCCACTGCTGGGCAAAGGCCTCCCCCAATTCCCTCCATATATCCCGATCCTGAGCTGCTTCCCTCCAGTCAACGATGTACTGATCGAGTTCGTCCCGCCATCTGCGCTTCGGTCTGCCGCGTCGCCTTCTCGCCGGGTCAGGCCGCTTATTACCTATAGTTTTCTATTTGCTGTGTTTTCATCATCAATATTATAGGTAACTATGAATAAAGTAGGTAAAAAAAATTACGTTAGTCGAACGAGTAAGCGAAGCGAACGAAATTCTTGTAGCAACTACGCATTTCGGCTGAATGATCAGATTTTGATGAAATTTAAAACTTAGGGAGATTACATTGATAGAAATCGATTGTCGTGGGGGAATTTTGATTTATGGGATAGTTTTGAGATATGAGGTGTTAAAAAGGGATTAAAGAAGGAGTTTCTCAATTCGACTGTATGTTTTTTTTGCTATGCGAATTAATAAATATTATTTTTGTAAAAGGTTGTTCATGTACAAAAGCCGATTCTGATGATGGGATCCATGAGAAATTAATAATTGTGATAGGTTGTAGACACCCTCAAGGTATAGTTCCATCCCCTAAATTCAAACTTGCGGTCGGTTTTTTTAGCTTTATAGGTAACATTCGCTTGTTTTTACAGTTCCAGGTTTCTGTTCTGATAATAGGATCCATGAAAAATCGAGATAAATACTCAAATAATTGTCGACACAAATATAATATTTGAGTATTTCCCTCGATTTATTATGGATTTATTAAGGCGTACTTGTAGCGGTTTGGGTATTTTAGCAACAAGTCAAGGATTTATCATTAAAGTAGGTTTTTTTTTAAATTAGAGTATTATGTATTTTAAGTTTAGGTACATACCAGATTTTGTAAAATTGCATCACGCGTTACAGAATATCTTTGACCAGGTTACGCGTCGGGGTTCAATTTCAAAATATCTTATTCTTGTAGTATAAGTCTAGTTAAATAAAGTGAAAGCCATTTGTTAGAATGATCGTCACGAAATTTAGGACCCGCCCCACCCGTTGTCGCACAATGTTACACTTCTTCGACTCCCCTCCCCCCCTAACGTGTGACGAAAATGGATGAAGTTTTCCGAGGATCCTGAGGAGCAGCAACAAAACACACTGAAAAATGTGTTTATAATGTTTGAAACCGTTATCCTTCTTACGTGACACAATAAAACATGACACAATAATGTGTTTCCACCCTAAGACGAATGTCAGAATGATTCCTATAGAATTCCTAGATATGAGTGATTCTACGTAATTCCTTTGCTAAGTTATTTCGTATAACTATTAAGAAGAAGAAGCTTCGTCTGTCATTGCCACAGAACACTAATATCCTACGGTCCGTAGGCTACGGATTGCTTGCAAGATGTTGCATTCGTCTGTTGACGTTAATCATATTTTTTACAGGAATTTAAATATGCGAAACGTTTACCTGGTTTTTATTATTTATTACATAGGATTTGGTTCGTGCTCTGACGACGACGAAAAGCAACATCACTATTGCTACCACCCTGACTGTTCCATGAGAAACCAGCACACGATGTGCGTCGCCTTGCACAAGCAGAGTCCGCGGCTTTACGCTTCCGGGATGACGAGCTGGATGAGGTACCAGATGCTGCTCCTCCACAACAGGCATAGAGACAACATAGCGATGGGACTGGAAGCCGGCCAGCCCCCCGCTCGGAACATGCGAAAGATGTACTGGGACTACGAGCTGGAAGAGATTGCCGACGTGTGGTCGCGGCAGTGCCAGAACCGGCACGACGAATGCAGAAACACGATTCGATTCAACGTGCTCCAGAACATGGACGTGCGGCCGGCGCTGCCGAGGGTGACCGAAGCGCAGTTGCTGGCGGATTCCGTTGGCGCGTGGTTTTCCGGTTCTCGAGCACTGCCTCTGGAGAACGTGCTGTCATTTAAGCACAGCAACTGCAGCGCAGCCGGCGGCTGCAACGACCACTGGTACTCCGCCGCCGCCTGGGCCTCCACCTGGCGGATCGGCTGCTCGCAAGCCCTCTGCACGGCCCGGAAACGCTCCTGTGCACACTTCTCTACCAGGCGACGGAAGGCGATACAAACCGAAAAGTCTTTCAACACTTCAGAGGCGACAACCAGTGAAAATATTCTGCGTCGCACAAAGTACATGACAATGGCTACACGTACAAACATCGCCGACTTTGGTTATAACAGGAACAGCTTTAAAGAATCACCGCTGCATCGTGGGAAAATGGAAAAACAAAGCCGCTCTACCCGTATGCAGCCGAATATCATAGTGTACACGTTCTGTAACTACGGCCCTGCGGGGAATATCGACGGTTTCCCGATCTACGAGCCGGGGCTGACCTGCTCCAACTGTCCGCAGGGTACGCAGTGTGGGGACCGCATGCATCGAGGCCTGTGCACGGTCCAGGGCGACCCGGATAGTTTGCAGTGACATCATTATCATCATCAACAGCCCGATTTCACACACTGCTGGGTATACAGGCCTCCCTTAGTTTGTACCATCCGCTACGATCCTGCGCCAGTCGGATCCATTTTTTGCCCTGCCTGCGACTTTATCAATGCGTCTGCCCATCTTGCAGCTCGACGACCAACGTTTCTGTAACCGTGTCCCGGCCACCATTCAATTATAGCTTTAATTTACCTGCCATCATCACGCCTCGCCATTTATCATTGTTTAGGTCCTATTATTTTCTTATTTTGAATATTCGTGGTTATATACATACACAAACATATTGTATAATAATAACTCATGTTTTTGTAACTCTTGTTTAACTCAACAATACGTAGAAACTAATAAAATTTATAGAAATAAAAAATGTAAGTATCTGTTTGTAATGTTAAAATACTTTTTTTTACTTTATGCATAATTTATACAAGTATACGATACCAATTATATAACCAATATACAATTTTAAAATATATCTGTCTAGCCTGTTTGTTCACGCTAATCTCCGAAACGGCTGGATCGATTGTGACGCGGCTTGCACTGGCAGATAGCTGTATTTAGTACTGTTGTCCCCCTCAGAACGAATGCGTGTAACTGAGATCCTAAAGGCTAAGCATACAACTTATTTTGCGTCGCTGTGTGGTACATATTAGATTTTTGCATGAAACCGAACCGAAGAGTTGCATAAAAACTTGTAAAGTATACCTCCAATCTTAGGCTAGATATTTCGTCTTAAGTCTCCAATATAGTCGAAGAGTCTGTGTATTGGTAAAAAGCATAGTCATAGTCATATTCGTTTATTGCAAGCATGTTGAGTTACAAGGTCTTAAAATAACATAGTAGTATCAAACATAGAGTTACGTTAGTAAAATTCTATGTCTATGGTAAAAAGCTTCGTTAAAAAGCCAAAACTAATCTTAGACGAGATAAAATCATATTTAAGTAGTGAGTGAAAGTATAAAAACTGGTTAGAGTATATTGTTCTGTGCCACCATGGCTGGCCAAATAACTTACAAATTTATAAATTAACTTGACACTGGCGGAATTGTGTTAAACCAAACACAAAAGGCCATAAAATAAAAAGACAAGACAAGTATAAAAACTGTTTTCTCAAGTTGACATAAAATCTCCCTAAAATACAAATGACAGTGTGTCATTGTACGTGTCACGCCTAGTATACAAATATTGATTGTGAAACCTATTTTATTTCTGAATATCTACATAATAAAGTTATACGATGTGTGCGAACATGCTGTCTGCAGCCAAAGTCCGCCTCCATGGGATGCAAGACGACAACTGGGTCATAAAGGACAAGATAAACCAATACCGAGGCCTCATAAAACTGTACGGTGAGTTATGATTGCGCTGAACTCGTTATGCTGCTTGTACACAAGCGGAGCGGAGAAGGGAAGAGCGCAGCTGACCAAAAGCATTGCTTAAAAACTCCGATCCGAAGCAGAGCGGTGAAACTATTGGTCGAATCGAAATTTGAACAGCTCTGCTTTGAACGGTTCCCCGCTCCGCTCCAGTCCACAGGCAGCGTTACGTGGAGTCGCCACAAAGTAAAGCCTAATTACATCTATTAAAGAAGATTTAAACAGCGTCAGCAACTGGTATTCATGCTGAACGCTGCAGTCACTGGGACACTGTTAGATGGATTAAGCTTGCTAAGCACCTATACGAGTACCGTTCTCTCACCTTAGTCAGGTCAACATATAATACGTTTGAAGCTGAAGCCGCGAGTTTCGTCACGCTTGAGATTTTTTTTAATTATTTTTAGTAAAATAGCCAAAATATTAAAGTGAGTTTTTAATCTGCCGCTGCACACACATAAACACGGTTCTGTTGTATGTTAACTGCAATATTGCAGTTTAAGTTCAATTTCTACGCCACTGTACTCCAACACAACTTGAGATTCAATAAAACTTTCCATATCCTCGGAAAATTGATTTGCAACCGGCAGCGTGCATCCACTTTAAATGTAAAATGTATTTGACAAATATGAAGTGCCCTTTCAGAAACAGATTGACAATATTGAACACTTGAACAGACATACACAGACCCTATAAACCGTCCTTTGTGAGCCGTATATACGGTACTGGCAGGCTATACGATACTGAATATTCAAACGTCGAACGAGAACGTCGATTTTGTTTAGATTCCGGAACTTTAGAGAGAGTGCGCACTAGTGTTTTTTGTTACCGTGACTGTTTTGTCACTTTACCAGTCCGAGGATATTTATGAAGCACATTATGTCGTGACAATTTCAGTACCTACACTTGACTTTTGTTACCGTGTCAAAATAGTTTTTGTCACATACAAATTCTCCAAATTGTCTTGTATCCAAATGCGCCTGTAAGGGAAAAAATCCAATTTCAGCCTGTAAAGGGTTTGCGATGGTCTGGTGTGCCCAAACAAAGTCAGCTAGATTTTTTCCCCTGCCTTCATACCTACGTCCGGTGCGGGGGATGTGTCGGTGAGGCCGCGTTTGCATTTGACACGCTCATCGCACTTAACGCGTGCAGGGATTAATCAATGTGTGTTTACACATTGATTAATCCCTGCATGCACAAATTAATAAATTAGTGGCTTTAAAATCTACCTATATTAGTCCGGCAGGGTGATTAAGGGAAGAATTTCTCTCAAAATTCTCTTATCGTTCCCGTTCATGCAAATTAGTCTTACTGCTGAGCCCATTCTAGTCTAACTAGTTACTAGTTGACTCCGTTTGACGCAAAATCATAGTACAGGACTGGCTTATGTGGTCTACGTAACGGAAGCCTTAACCAGCAGGAGGTACCTTCTGGCTATGTATAATGATGATGATGATAATGACGCACAAAACTTTTCGCAGAGAGGGACCGCAAGATCCATGAAGGGGATTTGGCGAAGCAGAAGAAACGTTACTCACGCGACATCCGCACCCTGCGTCGGGATATTGGGTCGAGGCGCGAAGAGCTCGGCGTGGCGGTCTATGGCGACAAGCAGTTTCTCAGGAACGCCTTCCAAGAGCACAGGAGGCTGCAGCTTACTTATATGAATAGTCAGGCTGATGTGAGTGTTCTTTTTATGTTATTCTTCTTAGTATGTATCAATATGGTCTAGAACGCAAGTTCGAAACCTGGATGATATCTTATGATAAAACGCTCCACCGTTGCGGGAATTTTTATTTCGTCTTCCAATTTGTATTGTCATCCTTGAAATAACATGCCTTGAGACATAATCGACACGTACCGCTTTTGAAGAAAAAGTATTAGTGCCTGACTCGTACAAGGCGAAAAAGTCCTGTAGGCACTGACGAAGAATTTTAGCCGGTATAAAAAAGGGGAATCGTGTTTCCTGAAACGTAAGAATTCTGCCAGAGTTCTTTTATTTCAGGAACTCATAAATCAGAATAACGAATCATCCAATTCGTATTGTATTCATTGGGATCTGATTAACAAATTAATATTTTTTGACAAACATGGTTTGAACTGGTATTTCACTGGAATAGAAAAAAATATTTTGATAAGGTTTTTCATTTCCTTCAACGCTAATCGTTACTAATGTTCACTTTCTATTCTACAGATTGCCATACACTGTCCCAGTCAGTGTCTTTTCTGTACAAATTATGAAATACTAGTTGCCCGGCAAACTTCGTAACGCCCTCTAACAACTGTTAACTACTGCTACTACAAGTACTCTAGACGTTTCCTCTCTATTGGTTATGAGCTCGATGCAGCAAGCGAGACTCGTGTGACACACTGATACAGTGTATCAGTCGTCGCCACGCGTTGCAAGGACAATAGAGGGGTGGCGTACGGTGTTATAATATTACATCCTGCCACAAATCCCTTGAGTTTCATTATTTTAACCCAACCTGGACCCCCGGTGGGTTCAGAACAGAGATTTGGTTTATAGGAACGATCTGAAAGTATATCTAATGAAACCCAATTATATATTTCTTTATAATCCGTTCATAAACAACGAAGATATCAGGTTCCAAAAATAAAACTGGACAGGTGCGAGCTGGACTCTCCCACCGAGGGTTCCGTAGGTATGTAGGAACATAATAAATATTAGTAAATGTTTTAGAAATGCACAAAAATATTCAGTCACCCTTTTATGACCACACGTAGGGTTGCTTAACCTCGTTGATTGATTTCGTACTTTTTTTAAGGGCGATTTTTTTATGATTCCTTTGCAAATGTATATAGTTTTTGGATTTTTCTCTGTATCTACAGTATACCTTGCCAAATTTCATAGTGTACGGGAAGTAACCCTCTGAATTCTTTTGAGAATGTCGAAACATGCGTTTCTTGCGGCATTAACGGCCGTATTTTTTAAGGTTAACTTAGAATATAGAATTAGAATTTTTTTCACAGCTTAAAGAGGCTGTAGATTTGAGTATATGGTTTTAATTTCAACTCGATACCTCAATACGTTCTCAAGATCTTCTGTCTGTCTGTCGGTCTTGATAGACCGATAGACGGACACACAAACTAAGCTGAAATTCACATGCGCGTGCGCTCGACTGCGCTCGCGCGATCGACACTTTCTTCAGATCTGTACACGCCCTAACAGTAATCTAAGTCAACTTCTCACATGGTGACAATCTCCTAGGCCAAATTTATTTATTTATTTATCTAAACAAAATCCACAGCCCTTAATCTACATTATCCTAAATTACATATATACATATATCCTACGACCGATTACGGATTTACATTATATATAAGAAAAAAATTAAGCGGACAGTTAAAGCAAACTTCAATTAATGTTAAAAATCAAAAAAACAGTACTTAGGGTGAAAATAAATCTAGTTAAAAAGTATATATTAAAACAATTTAAGAAAACTAGTATTCAAAACATAACAATTTTACTATGAAGAAATAAATAAATAATAATAACAAGTTATACATATACATATAAACTATAAGAAGTATATTTAATTCATTCTATTCAAAATATTTGCTTAGCTTCACTTTCTAGTCCCTCTCGAGATTGGAATCATGTGGAATGATGACATCTACGAGTATTGCCTTTCGCTCCAACTGATCTATCAGAACGATATCAGGCTTATTCGCAAGAATAGTCCCGTCCGTAAGTATAGTCCCAATAGAGCGTGGCAATTATTATTATTATTGCCTGTACTGTGCCACTGCAGAGCTAATACCTCCATTTCTTCCTACCACACTTATCTGTATTGTGACAGTTTGTCCCTCTAACGTCTGGTCTGCTGCAAGGTAGTTTTCTATCTTGTGGGATCCATACGGTGGTCAGGGTTACCAGATAAAAGCTTACTCAATTCGCCTAATTTTACCTACCGAGTAGCCTAAATCGCCTAATATATTTTTTCGTTCGAGTAGCCTAATTCGCATAAGATTTTGAGCTAAGGAGCCTATAATTAGCTCTTGATTTAGCTCAATTAAAATAAGACACGTAAAAAAAAGACTACGTAAAGCAAAACATTTTTTTTTATTGTAGGTAATACCTATTAAAATACGGTACCTAACAATATTATGGATAAACACAACGCAGAATGGTGAACTTCTTCGTTTTATTCCACTTCTAATAAAACAATAACTTCCTGTAGAAGTTCACCATCTATTTCAGCGGGAGAATCTTCATTCCTAGAAGTGGTGGCTGCACCGAGCTGTGGCAAAGTCATATCATAGAAAAACAAGCTTTATTATATGACAATAAAGTTGAAATTGCATAAATTGCAATTTCATGTCAAAAAGTGCGGCAAAATTATTATGATATGATATGACTGATTCATGTTTGCATGTTTTTGTTATACCTTCAATTCAATAAAAACAAAAAAGGATAATGTTGTGTGTATTCTCTAAGTGATGAGTAGGTAGGTACTTACTTTTGAAACAGGGAATTTTCTCCCATTCATCGCAATAGTGTTTTACATATTTACCGTGTTTACCCATTTGAATTTTCAATCAGATCAAACAGACAAACAGCACAAAACCTTCACAGTCACACAATAAACAATATAGTTTATCAAACTTTTCATTTGATGTTATCAACGACGAAACAAGCAAAATTCGCGTCAGTGTTGCGAGTTAGTTACGTTTCACTTTCTTGTTTAGATTTAGAACTCTGTCTCTGTCAAACAGCGAGTTAGAATAAGTTACTACCCGGAGGAATTAAATTGACCCTTGAATTCAAAACATCTCATTTCGGCGCTCTTGGTAATTGCATCCCAGTGAGTTGTCACTTATTTTGTCCGGGTAGTAGCGTAGTAGAATGGGGAAAGAACCGAAGAACGATGGACGTTCATATTACGTTTCGTTACAAGCATACAATTACGAAGAAATTATTTAATAAATTTGGGGTAGGTAGTCCTGAAGTAGCCTAGAGCGCCTGTTAATTTTTTTCTAGGTAGCCTAAATGGCTACTGGTAGCCGATTGGATTTTTTGGTCGCCATTTGACCCTCCAAGGTAGCCTAAATGGCGATAATTCGCCTAAACTGGCAACCCTGACGGTGGTGGTTGTGGCCCTTGCCTCATTTGGCCGGGGCGGCAGATGTGACCCGCCTAATACATTTTGTATTATTCTTATATGATTAAATAAATGTAGGTACTCACTTCTGCTTCTTCCGAAACCTGTCCATGTCTTTGTTCCATTTTATAAGCTCTGCGTTTAAGGTCAGCTCGCCGTCGTCCGATCTGTAGATAACGCTCATCTCCGGCTGAAAGCAAATAAAAGAATGAATGCATGAATAACTAACTTTATTGCACACCAACTTAAAAATAACACATCATCATTTCAGCCATAAAACGTCCACTGATGAACACAGGCCAGGGTAGTTGCCATTCTCACCACGCTTGGCAGGCGGGTTGGTGAGCGCAGTATGGGATGTTGATACACGGATAGACGCTGCTGCCCATCTTCCGGAGGTATCCCTTAGCAGGCTCTTACTGCATCCATGGGCATGAGAGGAGGGGTATCATTCTACTGCCGGCACCCCACGGTGGTAAAAATAACACAAATACAGCAGAAATAAAAACAATATTTGTGTAATAGGCGGCTCTCTATCGCTCTTAGCGATATCTTCCAGGCAATCTTTGGATGGATGGGATATGGCAAAGTGTGTGTATACTTTGTATATATTTGCCGGTGGCGTACTAATAAAGTAAAATTGTAAATAGGAAACAAAATATTATCACTGCATAGTATAAAACAAAGTCGCTCCCCGCTGCCTGTCTGTCCCTATATTTTCTTAAATCTTTAAAACTACGCAACGGATTTTGATGCGGTTTATAAAGGTGAAAAGGGCTGGAAGAAGAGAGTAGGTGACAATTTATGAATATAGAAAAGAGAAGAGGACAAAACGCCGCCCTGAGGTACACCGGAATGCAGTTGACATCGTGAGGAAATAAATAAATACATAAATCATGCAGTTGACACCGTGAGGAAATAAATAAATATATAAATTATATAAATAAATAATTAATAATGCTGGTGCCGTGGGGTGCGCAGGTTAACAGCGTACTGCGCTTGTTAACCCGCCTGCCAGTATACGTGGCGAGTATGGCAACAACCCATTCACGATCTTGGAGATCCTATGTCCTGCAGTGGACGTTCACGTCAACAGTCCTACGGCTGAGAAGAACTTCTTCTACTTCAATGATGTTCTTTTGTTTTGTTTTATTTTTATGTGAAACATCTTTTGCCGGGGTAAAACCGATCGGACGAGTGGTGACGCGTCACGCGTGACGCTTAGAGAGTTAGTACTAGGGCGACTGCCCTTCATCCATACCCATAGTGCCCATCGTGTTGACTGGGGCGACTGTGGCGACTGGAGCTACTGTGGCGACTGTAGTGACTGTGGCAACTGGGCTACTGTAGCGACTGTGATGAAAATGTTTCACATCTGCCAGGCGACCCGTGACGGCTCATTTTTTATCTAAATTTTATGCAGCACATATGTATGTGTTAAACTATCATGGTTGTGAACATTATATGCAACAAGCATTGGTACGCCATTAACTAGCCGTGGGGTGCCAGCAGTAGAATGTTACCCCTCCGCTCATGCCCAAGGATGCAGTAAGAGCCTGTTAAGGAATGCCTCCGGAAGATGGGAAGAAGCGTCTTTCCTTGCATTGACAAATTGCATCCTGTACTGCGCTCGCCAACACGCCTGCCAAGCGTGGTGAGTATGGCAACAACGCAATGAGAGAGGGAGGCCTGTTTTCAGTAGTGGCCGTTTTTTACGGCTGAAATGATGATGATTATGTCTGCCATTAAACACCAACTTGTGCTTATCATGCATATACGAGAAATATTACCTGCTTCTTGTGTATTGGCCGCTGACCCCAAAGTAGGGGGACTTGCATGTTATTCTTTACAGCTGCCAGTCCTCGTGAGCTTCCACATCGTCACAGCAACGCACTCTAAGAAGAATGAGAAAGAAAATGCATAAATAGAATAGAACATATGAAAAAAGAATAGAATTGAAATCTTTCACACAGATACAGCTCAGATATACATATCAATACTGATATTATTAAGCTGAAGAGTTTGGTCGGTTGAACGCTCTAATACCAGTAGTCCTGGTTCATATTAAAAAAAATATTTCGGTGCGGGTAGCCCAACAATCAAGGAAAGCTAATAACATCACCTAGGAGCAGAGCATCATTGGGAAATTATGCTTAGACAAAAAAATATTTTTCCTGAGAGCAAAGTTTCGTTGCAAGCGCTGCGTAAACGGTTTAAGTAACTCGACCACCATTATAATTTAATCATCATCATAATCATCATTATAATCATCATCATCATCATCGGCCTATATTCAATAATAAATAAATGAATAAATAATACTGACCAACTCACACAGCATCATCTAGTCCCAAGCTAAGCAGAGCTTGTGTTATGGGTACAAGGTGACTGATATACTTAATACATTATACTACTATTATTTATTTAGTACACTGCTGGACATAGCCTCCCCAAATCTGCGCCATTTCGCCCTTACTTCACTATGCCGCATCCAGCGTCTGCCAGCGACGATTCTCAAATCATCACTCCGCTGATGGGCGTCCTACACTACGCTTACTAAACCGCGGTCTCCACTCAAGAACTCGTTATACCCCAACGGTTATCGGTTGAGACTGAGCGAGGCTTAATTGACGAATTGCTATCCCTTTAAGGTCACACTGCTCGAGAAAACAAGCGTTGTGATTGGTCAATTAAGCACCGCTTAACTTCACGCATTTTAGTAAAAACAAACATCTGTGCATAGGTATTTTTATTTGTAGCTGTACGGAAACGCTGCGAAGGTCAATGATCCTGTTAACCCTTAATTTGGCAGCGTAATCTGTGGAGTACGCTAACTTTGTGAAATTCTGGGCACGTAATTATTGGATTTTTTTACCATTTTAAACTGCCAAAATGCATTGAATATATCCTACTTTGGTAGAAAAAATACTGCAGGTGGCAAAATTCACGATTTATGCCATTTACAAAAATGGCTTCGAAACGGTCAGCTGCCCCTGCGCGGCTGGTAAGTTTTCGTTTATTTTTTATGGGTTTTTAGTTGGCTTTTGGAATGGTATGTGTGTTTGGTTACAAGGTAATATAATAAGTAACACTATTCAGTAATTATTTGGTGTCAAAATAGCTAAAAATATACTTTTTTTATATGTAAACAATGTGTGTACTCCGGGACTACCGTTGCCAAACGCGTTGTAAACTACTTGAATAAGGGAACGGTATACACGAAGTACATTGCCAAATAGGTAGAGAAATTTATATCCACATTTTTATTTTATTTTTATTTTGCTATGGGTGTTGGGTTGTTTGCATACAGCATGTTTTTTTCTTCTTTTGTACAGTGCATGAACCTAACAAGAGCGCACAGAATTTTGGCTTTGGTTCCTGCCCAAAATGCATGCTACGGTGATAGTTCAGAGTCTGATGAGGAGCAAACCTTTCACCATCGCCCTCGATTGCCCGTTACCATCCCTGCATCTCCCACGTTTGCCAGCTCTGACCCACCTTCCTTGGACTCCTCATTTGAACGCCTTTATATCTTGAATAGCGATCTAGATAATGCTTCTGAACATAACTTTGATGATGTACAACTAACATCAACTTTTCAAGAGGTTTTCTCCCCCTCTACTAACAATATAAATTATTTTATTTGATATTCAAAAGAACATAAAAGAAGGATTGACGTGGATCGCCCAAAGGTGGTAAAACTATACAATAAGCATATGGGAGGGGTGAATCTAGCGGACATGCTTATTTTCCTGTACAGAATACCCTTCAAATGCAGAAGGTGGTACTTGACCATATTTGCACAGCTAGTCGATATGTGCAATCAACAATGCGTGGCTTATGTACAAGCGAGACAAAAGACCGGAACTGTCACTCAAAGAATTCCGGCTTGAGCTCTGTGAAGGTCTTTGCCTAGCAGGAAAGGCGCCGAAGAGCACGCCGATGGAAAGACTGAGAGAGTATAGGAAAATCCTTAAGCCATCCCTTGCCAGACCAGTCAGTGACAGACAGTGTCAGGTATGATGCTGTGGGCCACTTTCCGGAAACTGCGGGCAAACAACCACGCTGTAGGTTCTGCAAAGATGGTAGAACCAAAGTTTATTGCGTCAAGTGCAATATGCATCTTTGCTTTGTTGTAGGAAAAACAAGAACCGCAACTGCTTCCGGCAGTTTCATACTAAATGATCTGTAGCTGTACTAATGCATATAATAATAGTATTTTGAAATAATATATTTTTTTTTAGTTAAATCTTTTTTACTCTACTTTTGGCAGTGTACTCTACGGAGTACAATCACATAATGATGCAGTTCATAGAGTGATTGGCAAGGTACTTCGTGAAGTACATTAATTTTCGCGAAAACTGGAATATTTAGATTTTTTTTTTCCATTTGCTTAGGGCTCCTAGGTCACAATGAATAGAGAATATTTGAAAAATACATCAGATTTTAGAAAAAAAATGTTTGCCAAATAAAGGGTTAAAAATCAGATGGAGTTGAGGTTGCAATTATCTTATAACAAGCTGTTAAAACTTTCGCAGTCTTCGAAAAGTCATCGGTCGAAAACCACCGAGTTCTGTGAAGTCATAGAACTTAAGTTGTTCCTTGTGGTGGTCAGAATGATCCCCTTTCAGCTTAGTACGTCATGTGATAATACACCAGGCGTTAACTTGAAAACTAGAATAAGTAAATGTGTGTGGCATCGCTACGTAGCAGGGTCTACGTTATGTAGCAGTGACAGCAGTCTACGATAAGTAGCAGTGACAGCAGTCTACGTTATGTAGCAGTGACAGCAGTGGCAGTAGGGAAACTGGGTATGATTGAGCCCAGGGAAGGGATTGTCAAAAAAACCCTTTTAACAGTATAAACATTGTGCGTTGTGGGTTTCATAAACGGATCTGGAAGACGGACGGACGTAGAGAAAACAATAAATTTTTTTTTCATTGCAGCGAGTCCTGGCAAGCATACACCAAGAAAATTTCAATAAGAGAAAACAACTTGACAGGATTCGTTACATAAAGAAAAGGAAAATGGAAAAGTTTCGCCGTCTTCAGGTAAAAGTCTAACTCTATTTTTAACCCCCGACAAAAAGAGGGGTGTTTGACCGCTGTGTATGTGTGTGTGTGTGTGTAGTTCTGTGGTATCATAAGTAAAGCTTGTACAAGGGGGTCTTGCTCACTCGAATTTTACTAATTTTCGTTCAATTGACGAACTAAATTTGACGAATACTACGACACGATTGGTTAATTTTACTCCTTTAGCGTGAAAAAGTCACGAAAGTCGAAAGCCGAAAGCATCTGTAGATTAATTGTCCAAATACTTAAAGTCTCACGGTAAGCCTAAGAATGTAAGTACTGAATATTTTGATAATAATTTCTTTCAAAGTTAAAAGTTCTCAAGTTGTGGCCGCGTATTTTAGCGGCGACCTTAAGAGTTTTACGAAGGTATAGGAATAATAACCTAAAGCCTATCGTTTTCCTGCAGTTAGAGTCAGCGGAGCTCAGAGATCGGCTTATTTACGAGGTGACAGCCAAGCTGCCCGCTGAGAAGAGAGAGCAAACCGTAGCAAATTATGTCCAACGAGCAAACATTAAGAAGAACGCCGCGTTGGCTATTAAAGTCATGTATAAGAAAATTCTGGATATACTCAAACAGGTACTTGTAAGAATGGGTTCGGCCACTAGGATCCCCTAAACTGATCCCCCAGGGGATCTTAAGGGGTTAAATATATTTTCTTTTAAACAGTGTAACAACACCTTTTAACTTCATTTTATTTCAAGGGGATTCTGAACCGATTAGTTCACTGGGATCCCCTGGGGATCAGGTTAAGGGATACTGGTGGCCGAACTTGTTAAAATAATATCTAGCTAAAATATATTTTTACAAGCCTTAAGAATCTGGCGACAAAGGCTCAGAAAATTCTATCCGCTGCGCGTATAAAAAACTGCCCGAATATCGCTATTTTTGTTAAGCTCAATATGTAGGAACTCATGTAATGTACGAGATAGCGATTTTATTTATTTAAATATTGCTAGGAATTTGGATGTCTTCCGTAATACCAAATGAACTACTTGATGACTAAATGGTTTATTTATTCTTCACACAGTGTTGTTATTCTGTTACTAGACCATTATAAGCTATTTTTCTTACAAAAGAAAACAAAAAACATTTTATATATTGGATTTTTTAATATTAAACAATTATTTTGAAAAAAGCTTATGCTAGGAAAATATGACGAGCGCGCACAGAAGGTGCTTTTAAAAAAATGCGTTTTCTTATAATGAATTTAATAGTAAAAGAATTACATATAATTAATAACTAATTAACCTAAGTGTGGTCGATGCGAGAACCAAGAATGGAATGGCAGAGCCGAAGGCGTCGCTGGGCGTCCATCGGGCGAAGTCACGGGGCCGCGACACGTGTGCTGAGTCCGCAACTCGTGGCTAGCTGTTTCCAGAAAGGTGTTGCAATGGCGTTAATGCAACTCAGCAATTCCTGTGTAGAACGAGTGTGTAACACCTCCCGCCGTACTTCAGCGACTATTTCGAAACGTTTTTCGTAAAAGTTGCTGAAATGTTGCTGTGGTCAACTTTGATCTCATGGGGGTGACGTCTTCTCTTTTCTTCTATTTCAGCATAAATCCCTGTAGTATTCGCTTCTTCAATTGAATGTTCTTGAATACGTTTCTTTCGAAGATTTCGATATAAAAGGCCAAAGGCAAGTGCGGCTGCACTGAATAAGACGGTGTACATTGGAATTGTAGTGTGATAGAGACTACTTTCCGATATTTCTTCTAGACTAGGTGGGGTTTGTAGAGTAATTTTCTCGTTGATGTCGTGAAGATCCCCGAGGTTGATTGAATTCAGGATAATGGATGAATCCTTACTGAGTTGTGTTTTCTCGTACGTAGGTAAATTCATGATTTTCAGCGGATGTCCTTTGGTGCGGTCGTCTGAGTTGGATATAGTGAGTTCGGGTGTCTTGAGATAGCAATTGAGCGGGATGTCGACTAAGTAGCTGCCTTGAAGCGTTCTGTACTGCTCTTGTCCGCAGGATGTCTTAACCTTGGTCTGGTTAGGAAAACTCACGATGTAGTGTTTATCGTCGAGTTGTTCCATTGCTTCTGTCGTCAGGATAACGGAAGTTAGCTTGCAGGTTGAACGGAGGTTTTGTTTGGTGATGAGCTGGTGAATGCAGTCGGGATTATCTCGAACTCTGTAGTTTAGCTTCTTTTCGCAGAGATACCATGTTTTTACCTTCGGACATTCTGTCTCCATGTACATAGAGTCTTCTCCAGAGATTTCTATGAAAGGTTGGGAAGGTAAAAAGAATTTGCTGATTTTTGTTAGGGGCAATGGATAATTTATATAGATCGTAAGTTAGTGGGGAGGCAATCGGTACCTTATAGACTATAACTATCTGGCTATCGATATAAAAATAACCTAACTTAATAATATCGTAAAAATATCTTATATCTGCATCAAGGATTTCTTCCTTTGAGTACAAAATCCTAAGCTTATTTAAAAACGTCTTCAAATCTGCTATATTTAAAATTGAATGAGGAGCGCCCGATATCTTGATAAAAGCTAGAGTATATTCGAGCTTAAACAGATCTTCAGATAATCTATCGATGTTATCACCCAAAATTATAAGATTTTGGGCCATATGTGCATATTTAATCAAGTCGGTTTCCCTGTCACTATCACTTACCATTATAAGATTAAGAATTTTAGTTATTTTATCTTGATTTAATGTTATATTATTTAATATTTTAGAATTTTGCAAAACCCATTCTTTGTTTAAACTAATATGATTAATAATTTCATTTTCCAATTTATGTTCGTTATTCTTAAGAACTTTGATGGCATTGTTATATTTAATCGCGTCAGTATAATCTAAGTTACCGGAAATGCTCTTAATTACTGAACCAAGCCCGTCAATCAACCCTCTTTTCTTACGATTAGGCTCAAAAGTCTCTAGTTGTTCGGAAACTCGCTCTAATTTATCACTAAGATATTCGACGTGAGGCTCGTAAAGAGATAAAGTTTTATTATTCAAAAGGGGTCTAAGTTCAGATAGTTGAAGTCTGACTGATCCAATTTGTAAAAAAATTTCGTCAAGATTAATGTAATTTAGAAAGGAGTGATAGTGAGATATGATCTTAGTTGGGCCTAACTTAAATGGAAGTAACCCTGGGCCACCTTGTAGCGAGTCAATCGTTACATCTTGTCCTCGAGTCAGTTGTAGCAGAGTCAGTTGTAGCAGTAGCGATAGTAGTATCCTGTAACAAGACAGGGTTTTTATGACCTCGCTTAAGGCGGGACTTAGCAACGGAACTACGTTTCTTTTTCGTATAGATGTGTATAGGAAGGTCGGCTAAAACTGTATCCTGGGTATAACGTGGTGCTAGTTTTTGTCGATTTGTCATAGGGTTTCAAACGAAAACTTGCTGGTCAGGGGTGTATTCTTTTTCGGGCTCACGGTCTTTATTCCTAGCTTCAGTTAATTCAGTCCTGTTATGTAAGGATGTCTCGTTGATTACGTCATATACTTGAGTCATACGTTTTTTATGGTCTTGCGAGTATTGTTGTAATAAATGTCCAGTCATGTCAATGTCTAGTGGGTCACGTGGGTCAAAGTGTCCTGTGATAAGGTCTAGAGGTCGGCATTTCGTAAAACTATGTATGGAGCTATTATAGGCCAAAACTGCATAAGGCATAGGAATAATAGCGGGTTCGTTTTTACGTTCCAATTTCAAAATTCTAAGATGTTCGAGGATGGTTGAATGAAATCGTTCTACGATACCGTTATCATTGGGAGTATGTGCAAGGATCTTATGATGCTGTATCTTATGAAGTCATATAAATTCTGAGAAAAGTGCGTTCGTGAACTCAGGTCCTTGGTCTGTCACAATAGTCAGGGGTACACCATGGTGTGTACAGAAAGTAAGAAGAGCTTGAATGACACTTAAAGCTGTGCCGTCTCTTAAAAGATATGCTTGTGCATATTTAGAGAAAGCATCAACTAGAGTTAGGAATTTTTAATTTTGGGCCGTAAAAAGATCAAGATTAATTAATCTCGAAAGGTTTTGTAGGTGGTGGTACAATAGAAAATCTTTGTTTCACTGGGTTACGATCGTATTTGGCTTGACCACAAATGTTACATTCGTTGATGTACTTTGTGACAGATTCCTTCATCTTAGGCCAATAGTACCTGTGAGATAAAGCTAAGAAACACTCAGTGATACCACGATGGTTGGTCTTACCTTCGTGATAATTCTTAATGATTTCTTGCTGTCGTAGGTATTCCTTAACATTTTCCAGCTCAATCTTAGTTAAGACTAGATTCATGGCTGAACTCTTGAATTTATTCTGAATAATCGGGATTATTTTGTACATTGTATTTTGTACATTTCGCAACATATGGGTGGAGTTATAATTATTCCTGTCTTGACCTTAGGATTGACATATTCCTTAATTGCGTTTATAACATCCTCTTCTAAGTTGCACTCTGATAGTTGAATGGTGGTTTTAGTATGGGTCTCAAAGGGTTTCGTCACAGTCGGTCGTTTTTTAATGTCTCCAACTAGCACAAAGCTTATCTGTCGATTAAATGTGTTTAATGGGTCATCAGAAATGGGTACTTCTAAGATCGGATTCTCGGCACTAGTGTGAGCTGTGAGGGTAGAGGATTGGCCTGCAATTGAGGGTTGTCTATTAGAAACTGAAGGGTTAACCGCGGTAGAGCTAACCTCCTCGTTATTAATCTCAATGCGGGATAGGGCATCTGCATTTGTGTTAAGTTTGCCCTGCTTGTAAATAGGAACAAAATCTTATTCACTAAGCTTTAACCTCCATCTAGTTAACCTTGAACTCGGCTCCTTAATATTCATAACCCATTGAAGGGGTTTATGATCTGTAATAATTTTAAATTTTCTTCCAAATAAGTAAGGGCGGAAATATTTTGTTCCCCAAACTATAGCCAAAAGTTCTTTCTCGATTGTGCTATAATTGATCTCACTAGAGTTAAGCGTCCTCGAAGCGTAAGCTATTGGTCTTTCGCTTCCCGAGGGACCTTGTGATAATACAGCACCGATAGCAAAGTTGGAGGCTTCGGTTGTCAGTATAAAGTCTTTGTTAAAGTCAGGGTATTGTAAAATCGGGTCATTGGTCAATAGGGTCTTACATTTTTCAAAACAGTTAGAGTAATCTACGTCGTTAGGTTTAATTTTAGATCCCTTCTTAAGGCATTGCGTCATCGGTTTCGTTATACGAGCAAAATCGGGTATAAATTTACGGTTATAACCTAATAAGCCAAGAAATCGTTTGATTTCAGTGGTCGTTTTTGGTATTGGATAATTTTGGATAGCATTAATTTTATCCGGATTAGGTTTAATACCGTCTTTACTTATTTATTTATTTATTTACACAGTAGATTTCAAACATTACAGGATATGCACCCTAAGTCGTTAAAATCTTTTTTAAGAAAATCCTTACAAGTCTAAATAGAAAAATAAGAAATATGAGTAAGCAAAATTATAGGTACACAATATAGAAACATGTCATTTAGAGACATAATAATAAACAAATACAAGAAAAAAAAAATACATGAATTAATATAACAACAAGAACAAATACAAGAATTAATTGAATTCTATAATTACAACAAAAAGGTCAACTTAAAAACTTATAATGTGTCCTAAATAAGCTGTTTCTAATTTTAGGAATTCCGACTTATCCATTTGTATTTTAAAGTTGGATGCTCGGAGTCTTTCAAATACCTTCTCTAAATTGACCATAATGCTCTTGTAAAGAGGTACTAAAAACTATGATGTCGTCGAGATATACGAGACATACAACGTTTTAAAGGTCTCTCAGTACGTTGTCCATCACGCGTTGGAACGTAGAAGGCGAATTCTTCAGATCCATGGGCATTCTCATAAACTCCCATTTTCCGTGTTCTACGTTAAAAGCGGTCTTTGGAATATCCTCAGGACTCATCTCAACTTGGTAAAAACCGCTGGCAAGGTCTAACGTGGTAAAATACTGACAGTTGCCTAATTTGTCAAGTACGTCAGCTATGTTGGGAATTGGGTACTTGTCGTCTATAGTCTTGTCATTCAGTTTCCTAAAGTCGATCACTATACGCCATTTAGTCTTGCCAGATGCATCTACTTTCTTAGGTACCACCCATACCGGGGAGTTCCAGGCAGATTGAGAGGGGCGGATTATACCTTGATCTAACATTTTTGAGATTTGGTCTTGAACCTCTTGTCTGTGAACAAATGGGTATCGGTAGCTCTTAGTATATACCGGTACTTCATTTGTCAATCGAATGCTGTGTTTTATCTGATTGGTGAAAGTTAAAGGTTCGCCATCTAAATAAAATACGTCAGCGTATCGAGAGCAAAGGATCTCTAAGTTGGCTCGCTCTTCTGGATTTAAATGATCCATACGCAACCGTGATAGTACTTCCTTCGCACGGCTCGATATAGGCTCAGTGCTCATGCACTGAACATTAAATACCTCCGCGCTTACGGGGCGATCCATTGAAAATACCAAGTCATGACGCGTGGTATTGGTGACTTCTATAATACCACGGTTATTTTTAACCATAGTAACACAGTCTCCTATATGGCAATTAGATAAAGATTGCTCTGGGATAAATACTTCACCGTCATGAAAGTTAATCGGGACGTTAACTAACTTGGAAGAATTGGCTGGTATAATGTCCTCATACAGATTACAATTTCGTGAGTCATACATAAGTAGTGGGTTAGTTGATTGTTTAGTCACTAAAACCTTATTTTTCAAGTCAATGTTAGATTCCCATTTTTCAAGTAAGTCAAGTCCAATTAGTCCGTCAAAGTAGTCGTGGAATTTATATATGAACAAAGTGATAGTATCATGTTCATTCATTTCCGAGAAACAAGGAATTGTAATAGAGTAAGAACTTCGAGTTGTGGCATGAATATTGGTTATCTCTATAGGATCGTAATTAGGTTGAATATGAAAATAAAAATTTTCCACTGCGTCGGGGCAAAAGATTGATTAGCACCGGTATCGATTAATAATTTAAGTGGAGGGTTAGAAATTTCTATGTATGGTAATTGTCGTTGTGTCTGTAGGTTAAGTTCTATTTTAGCTTTTCTAAAGTAGGAGTTTTCTGAAAATCCTGCTCGTTTACATTTTTAGATGTTTCTTGGGACTGAGGATCTTCAGTACAATAGCTATCTGAGTACTGAGGTTGTTGTTCATACTGTTCATACCCGTAGGCTAAGTCGGGGTAATAGCACTCTGTATAGTAGTCATAGTAGTCAGTTGGTAGGTCATCGTATGTCGGTTGTTCATAAAATTCATTAAAATGCGCTTCACGTGTTTTAAAATAATTTGAAGGTGGTGGGTTGCCGAATTTAGACCAATCGTGTAACTGACGTGGGGCTGGTTGTTGCTTTGCCACGTAGTGACTAACACCGCTCATAGGCTGAGGGCCAGAGGATGCGTTACGAGGGCCTAATTTAAACACGTTACTCTGAGGCCTATAGTTCGGCGGGGGTGCGCCAAACATCTGCTGGGTCCTAGTAGGTCCTCTCATAGGAGGTCTGAACGCGGGTACGGGCCTAAATGGTTGCGCGCCTATTGGCTGCGATGGTCCGGGCATGTTAAACGAACGCGGTACCTGCATAGAAACTAGGGGTCGCGGGGGTAACACAGGTGATGAAAATTCTACATTATTTTTAAATTCACTAACCTGTCTCCTCTCCGGAAGGTTTCCGTTACGCTGCTGTATATACAGCGTGCTCATGCACGAACTCTAGAGCCTGTTCTATGGTGTCAGGTCGCATGCACCGTATACGAGAACCCAGCGGGTCACGTAGACCACGCGTATAGCATTGGAGTGTTAACTTTTTATAAAGTGATCGTTTGGATTCTATGGTGCTCGATAACGTTTCATGTAAGCTGACATATGTACGTCATAATAGTGCTAAACATATTCAGACATTTTTCGTAAAACTCTTGAGGACTTGAAGAGCCTTGGTTCAGCATAGAAAGGTCATTATATAGCGCGGTCTCGTCGCGCTGGTCGGCGAATGTGTTAATTAGGGCACTCCTAATACCAGTCCAGGTCTCCGGAATCCCGTTTGAATTTATAAGACGAGCTGCTGGACCCGTTACCTTATTTAAAATGCCATTTAACAATGCCAAATTTGTTAAAGAGTACGCAGGATCATCCTTAGCGTACTGGCTGACTAACTCACCGCAAAGCCTAATGAAACGTGTTAAAACGTTAACATTTCCGTCAAAATCGGGCAAAAGGCGGAGAGCCTTATATATTTCGTCTACGCCGTTATTACACATATTTAATAATAAGGAAGATGGCTCTTCAATTAATATATCTATATCTCTACCAGCGTCTTGCGCTAAAATTCTATTACTAACTAACCTAGGTTTCCGAATTTTCGTGGGATGGAAAATTTTGGAGAAATTAAAGGAACATTTTTAGGATAAGGAAAGCAACTCTAGATAGAAACTAAAGTACTCACATGCGCATTTTAGTATCAGCTAGATCGATTTCTAGATCTCCTTCCGGCTGCTCTCGTTGTAGGTCCTTGATTCCCGTTATCCCGACACTCCCGGTCGCGGATTATACTAAGAATTTCCGTAGCCTGCGCCAATTATGACGAGCGCGCACAGAAGGTGCTTTTAAAAAAATGCGTTTTCTTATAATGAATTTAATAGTAAAAGAATTATTAAACATTTTCCCCAAAAATATAGATGGGAAAAATGTAGAAGAAAAGTGAAGAAAGAAGAAATAATTTTATGAAAACGAAAAAACATTGTGATGTAAGAAGAGAAGAATAAAATACGAAAATGAAGTAATCAAATATAAAATATTTGATGAAAAATAAATAATGAAAAATGAAGAAATATTTTAATGAAAATAATGAAGTATAAGAAGAAAGAAGATAATTAATTTCTGAAGAAAGAAAATGAATAATAATAAATACATATTTTTATGAAGACGGAAAATTATAAAGAATAAATAATTTAACGAAGATATTCTGTTGTGAGAAGATTAAGAAGAAAGAAGAGTTTTTGTTTTGTTGGAGGAGTCCAGGGGTATTCCCGGCTCAGTTAGCAGTGGTGTCCAGGGTATAGCCCGGCCCAAGCAGCCGTCCAGACGAGGGAAGTGCCAAGCAGCCTTTCCAGAGGAGCAGGACTAGAACGAGCACCAGTCTTCGCATTCAGCACTGAACGTGACGTCGAATGAAGAGAAGAAAAGTACTTATGAGGTTTTTATGTAATTTGCGATAAGGTCAGTAAAAAAGTATATATAAAGTATTATAAATTAATATAATTTACGGTAATTTAGAAGTTTGAGAATATTTTACATATTAAACTAATAAATAATAGTAAATTGACCAGTATCGGTGATGTTTATAAGTATTTTGTGAGATTTGTGTATATTTAAAATGGGTTCGGAAAATTTTGATTTAAGTACGGCATTAGACTTATTACCAGTTATGAACGGAGAAGAAAGCGTGACCAGAACTTTAATGAATGGAATAGATTTTTACAGTGATATGCTATGTGAAAGTGGGAAGAAAATGCTAATCAACTTTGTTTTGAAAACCAGGCTTAGTAAAAAAGGTAAATTTTATTTAAAATCGGAATATAAGGATGTACATGATATGATGAATGATATGAAAAAATACTTATTGCCAAGAAAATCATTTACTTATTTGCAAACTAAGTTATTAAATTGTAAACAGGGATATAAGAGTGTTAAAGAATTTGGAGAGGAAATTGATCAGTTATTGGTAGAATTGACTTATGCACAGCTAGATTTTTTGGATGATTCACATGAAAATAATCAAAAAATTTTATTAAATGTAAACGAGAAAACGGCAATAAAATGTTTTTGTGACGGAATTTCAGACTATCGTTTAAGGCTAATTATGGCATGTAGGCAGTTTAATTCACTTAACCAAGCCATCCAAGTTGCGATTGAGGAAGAATATATGATTAAAAATGAAAGGATACAGCGTGACAGACGTAATTTGAACAAAAATATGAACTTTTATATTTATAATGAAGGAATGAATGGTTACTGTGCTAGGAATAAAAGTTTTAAGATGAAAAGTAATTATCATATTGAAAAGAAATACGGTACAAATATTTGCATTATACAGGAAAATAAATGTAGTCATAAAAATAATAACGAGTTAAAGAAGCAACGCGTGTGTAACAACATAGCGACGAAGTTGCAAATTCAGCAGGCTCAGCGAAATCAGACGCCTGAGATAACGAGTAAGAATTGTGTCACACGTTCTTTAGTGCCTATTTACAGGAATGGTAATCGAACAAATATAGGTATGAATTTTGAGACGAGCATATGTAATGGGAACGAATTAGTTGATGGAATGAAAGGTTGATAAGAGAGAAAATGAAAGCAAATATGATGATGAGCATGAGAATAATGAATGGAACTTAGAAAACTTATTTAGTGAGAATGAAACTAACTCGAATATGGATGAAAAAGGTGAGATATATATAAAAATAAATGAAAATGTTATTACTAAACATGATAAATGCGATCTAACGGAATTGTTTGAAGAAAAAATTTCTAATACGGACTGTGTACAAGAAAAGTGTAAGAAAGAGAAGAGTAATGAGAGTTTATGCCAATTAAGGAACGTTAATTTAAATATTGACAGTGTAGATGAAAAGTATGTGAAAGAGAACGAGAAAATGGATTGGAATATATGTATGACAAATGTGGAAGACAAGAGTATAATGACGTGGAAGCATAGAAATAAATTTCGTGAGAAAGGATAGTTGATTTAAAACGATTTATATATGGCAATTTTTATCAATTTATGACAGGTTATTTTTAATGAAGAGGTAATAAATAGGTAAATACGTTTATAGGAAATGTAGAACAAGTCTAATTTTAAAAGATTTAATATATTTTTTTATGTTTAAGAAAGTAGTATTATAATTTTAAATACGGAACCCTCGTGAATACTTTTATAATAAACGGAAATTTAGTATTGAAATAAATATGTAAAGATAATAATTTCAATCAAATATTTGTTTTGACACTTCTGTAGCCAACTGTACATTTAAAGAATTGTAATTGATACCTAACAGTCATTGAAAGAAAGTTTATTTTGTGACGAGTGTTTCTATTTATAATATTGTATGTCAAATAACTTAAGCAAACTTTTTTTAAAACTATGCACTACGAATATTTTTTTAGGTAAATACCTATTTGTCTTGTACTGACTTTATTTATAATTAAGTATGAAAAAAAACAATTTAATTAACAAAATTAAGAAACTCTAAGATATTAAGTGAACTAAAAGTAAAAGCTGTTTAAGTAAACATAAAATTGTAGCTATGATTAAAAAAAACGAAAATTGATTTACTGATTGATATTGGTGACATACCTACCTATTTTATTTGAAATTGTTTTAATATAGATTGAATTTAAATTTATGACATAGATAACTTTATGAATTGTACTTTATAAACAATATAGATGTAGTGTAAGAACCTATTTAAGAATTCCGTATTGTAAGCAAATAATTTGAACATTGTCATATTCAAATTATTTGTCCCCAAAAATATAGATGTAGTGTAAGCGCATTCCTTATCCATAGAATAATTAATAGTACCTTAAGACTCGCATGTATTCGGAGAGAACTCATCGCACCTTCCTACAATAAACACATATACAACAATGAAGGACTATCAATCACCACGTCCACCAGAAAAATACTACATTATTACACGGGGCCGCGACACGTGTGCTGAGTCCGCAACTCGTGGCTAGCTGTTTCCAGAAAGGTGTTGCAATGGCGTTAATGCAACTCAGCAATTCCTGTGTAGAACGAGTGTGTAACAAGGAACCTAGTGAAATAATATTGAATATGATGATGACGACTACGTTTGTATGGGGAATTCATCGAAACATGGTTATAGAATTTCCAGTGGTCCGGCAGCAAGGTTAGCAGACGACCTAGAAAAATTGGTAGGCAAACGATGGATCGGAGTAGCACAGATTTTCAACGCTTTAAGACTCATTGAGTTTTCCGATATTTCCACGCAGTAGCTCGCAATATGATCACGGAAAATCAGATAACAAGACTTGAATCATGGTAATTATCCAGTTAATGTGTGAATAATTACACATTTATGAATGGTATTATCTACACAACTACAGGATATTTTACGCTCCGGCCGTTTTCGCTAACTGGAGAAACGCTACGCCGTGGGATGCCGGTAATATAATTTTACCTCCATGCAGTAATAATCTGCTAAGGGATACCGCGGGAAGATGGGCAACAGCGTCTTTCCGTGTATCAACATCTCGTACCGCGCGCGCCAACCCTACAACGTGGTTAGTAGGTATAGCAACAACCCTCTGTGACCTCCTGCTCTGAGAGATCCATAAGGAAAGCCTGATATCCAGCAATGGACGTTGACAGCAATCCTACGGTGAGATGATGATAAAGAAAACTATGGTGTATTTACAATGTATTTACAACCGTGACAGTTTCAAAACTTTTAGGTTCTACAAATCCGATTAACATACATATTTATTTAATATTCTCGTTTATCGTTTCATTTAGGACTCAACGTATTTCACCGTGGTTCTGGAAGCACTGAAGCTGGACTGCCGCGCGCAAGGGAAATGTCTTATGGGTGCCACAGAGATGGGCCAACTCGCCATGGAATACCTCGACGATAGGAAATACGAGTTTGCGAAGCTTGAGAAGGAGATAAAAGCTAACATGAAGGAGAGGGAGCGGACGCTGAAGCTGGCTAGGCGCGAAGTCGCATTCTTAACAGACTCTTTTCCTGTTCTCATTAGGAAGGAGGTAAGCATATTTCATATTCTTCTTTTAGTCTGCCCCTGAATAGTTGAGGATCGTGATCCCGTCCAGAAACCTTTATCCCTAATATTTACACAAGCCCTCAACCTCGCAGTTTTCTGCAAATAGAGGAAGGTGTTTGCTTTGCAGTGGGCACCACAGGGTAATTATTTATTATTATTCAGCCGTTACTGTCCCACTGCTGGGCAAAAGCCTCCCTATCCTCCTTCCACTCCTCGCGACTTAACAGGGTAATGGTTATAAGAATTCGTTCGGGCGGACTCAGGGTTAAACAAACATTGGTACAATTTTTGCCGAAATTTAATAACTTTAAAACCAAACCATTTCAAATATTTTTTCTATGATATGTAGTTTTAGGGTTCCGTACCTCGAAAGGAACCCTTATAGGATCACTTTGTGGTCCGTCCGTTTGTCTGTCAAGACCCTTTTTCTCAGGAACGCGTGGAGATATCAAGCTGGAATTTATATAAAATACTAAGGTTAGATAGGTAGATAGATAGAAAATGCTTTATTGCAGACCTTAAACTAAACAAAGTAACAAAAAAAAAGAAACACTAAACATAAAGTGACAATCGGCGGTCTTATCGCTAAAGAGCGATCTCTACCAGACAACCTTTCGATGGATTAGATTGTGGTAATGAGATGGAGTAAAATGATGTGAGGATAGGTCTACTGTGCCTTGAAGCTGTGAAAAAATCAAACTTCTAAGCCAACGAAATCAAAAGATACAGCCGTTTATGCCGCAAATTTTCGACACTCGCAAGGGAATCAAATCCTACTGCCCGTGAACTCAGAATCTTGAAATTTGGTACGAAGCAACGACTTATAATAGCACAGATAAAGGAAAAATTGCGAAAACCGTAAATTTTTAGTTACATCATATAATAAAAATATTTTTAATAATTTTAAACTTACTACCCCTTTCCTCATGAACGCGTAGAGGTATTAAATTGAAATTCATATCAAATACTCAGGTCTTATATACCTACAGGTTTGTACGGAACCCTCGGTGCGCGAGTCCGACTCGCACTTGGCCGCTTTTTTTTCTGAATCATCATCATCATTTCAGCCGTAGGACGTCCACTGCTGGACTTAGGCCTCCCTCATGGATTTCCAGTTATTGCGGTTGGAAGCGATTTGCATCCACCGTCGACCTGCGGTCTTTGTTTCACAATTATAAGGGGTTGTTGCAATACTCGCCACGCTTGGCAGGCGGGTTGGCGAGCGCAGTATAGGGTGTTAAAGACGCGGAAGACGCTGCTGCCAATCTTCCGAAGGCATCCCTTAGCAGATTCTTACTGCATCCACGGGCAAGAGAGGAAGGGCAACATTCTACAGCCGGCGCCCCACAGCCAAAATTTTTTCTGAATGCCGTGTATAAATTATTTAAAAATAAAAGAGTTTACATACGAAGTGCGGATTTGCGTACAATGAGAAAAATTATTAATTAATTATCAAAAGAAAAAAAAAACGCATCTTTTAGAAAAAAAATGTATACCTAACCGTTTTGGAGATGCTATAAAATTATTTTTGAAAAAATGGGACCTATCTGGAAGTGTATCTAGTCAAACATAAAATTATTTTCCAAATCGGTTATACGACGGATTACTGAGGTAACAAAGGTACAAAAAAAAATACGGGCGAATAAAGAACCTCCTCCTTTGAAGTCTATTAAAAAACAATAGTTACATTTTTTTGCTTTTTTAATTACTGTAACAATACTTATATAAAAAGTTATCTTTAAAGTTATCGTGCACAAATACCTAATTGAATCGATTGCAGATTGCGCTGCCTGATGCTAAGTAGACTATCGTGTTTATCGACGTGCTTTCCGAGGGCTACGTCGTCACCGGGCGGTAATATTTACCTTTTCTTTGTATGTTCACCGATTTCATCGTCCATTGCAAACCGTAATAAAAGAAAAAATATTGGAATGTGTGCACTTCCGAAATGGTTCCATAGGAACCGAACCAGGTGTTGGAATCCCAGGGAAATCGAGGTGATCTATCATTTATGTCGGTTTGTTTTTCGGGAAACATTGAAGAATTACTGCGTGGAGCGTCAATTAATATTTTTTGCAAAACTGCGTTTTCACTTTCTGTAATTCCCAAGAGTGAACCTATCCTATCTTCCTCGTTAATCCCAATGTATTCTCGGTTACTAATAATTAACTTCAATGCGGTTCAAGAAATAAGCTGCTAACTTCCTCTGATTTGAATAACTGGCTAAGGTGCATGCACACCGTAGTAAAGTTAATATTGCGCGAAGAGTGCTAAGCTTTTATTTCTAACTAGCTTATGCCCGCCGCTTCGCATGCGTTGTACCCGGATAAAATGTGTGCCGAATTTCAACTATAGTAGGCTAGTTTTTGCGTGAAAGAATCACATCATCATTTCAGCCATAAAACGTCCACTGATGAACACAGGCCTCCCTCATGGATCTCCATGAGGGGTAGTTGCCATACTCACCACGCTTGGCAGGCGGGTTGGTGAGCGCAGTATGGGATGTTGATACACGGATAGACGCTGCTGCCCATCTTCCGGAGGTATCCCTTAGCAGGCTCTTACTGCATCCATGGGCATGAGAGGAGGGGTATCATTCTACTGCCGGCACCCCACGGCGAAAAGAATCACATACATCCTACATACTCACAAACTTTCGCGTTTTTAATATTAGGTAGTAGGATACAACGGTATAAAAAATTTGCTAAAGGCAGGCCACAGGAGAGATGTAAGGACTGTATGAAAGAAAATGTGAGAAAGAAAGAATTAAGTGAGGAAATGAGGTCTGCATAGAGTTGTTTAAGGGCAGGGACATGATGATGGGGTGAAAAATATTGCTTACAACAGACTACTTGCCTAAATTTTATTGTTCAGTCCGTCGCTGTCGTGTAAATTAACAAAAAACTATTGGACTTATTTTTTTATATAACGGCGATACATTATGTCGAAATGTAGCGTGAAGTCACGCACCGACGTGTTTTGGTGCAGTTTATGAATATGCTCTGAGGTCACGGGCACCCACTTCTAAACGTCTTTGCGCTTTATTTAAGTATTGTTTCATTAGTATAAACATGTAAAAAGTAAGTAAGTGTTTATGATTTTTCTATTACCTAATGACCGTCTAAATAGAATTTTGATTTTTATACCCCGTCAAATAGTCTATTATCAAACACTGAGTGAAACTGAGTAGCTGAAAAGTTGCTACGACTCTGTGAATTTATATGGAAAACCTCTTGATCAATATTAAGACCGCGCTATCTCAGAAATGTCTATAAATGAGTTATAACCTTATAACATGTTTATGTGATTAAACTTACCATTTACGTGAATAATGGAAAAACCGATAGTTGTGATGTTTGACCATCAATAACGAGTAACATTTTTAGCTCAGATGAGATTTATTGAGACTTTGAGGTATCAGATATTATATATGTATATATTATATTCAAGTTATTGCAAACTTAAATACATTTTTGTATTAAACTACAAGTATATTTAGAATGTTTTGTACTTAGGAAGTTATTGTTTTTTTTAAGAAAAAAATGATCAAATCTTAGGATTTTTTATACTAAGTACTGTTAGCCCAAAATAAACATATGTCA
This sequence comes from Pasiphila rectangulata, assembly GCA_963082625.1. Taxonomy (NCBI): domain Eukaryota; kingdom Metazoa; phylum Arthropoda; class Insecta; order Lepidoptera; family Geometridae; genus Pasiphila; species Pasiphila rectangulata. Next base: position 19,264,146 of record OY720236.1, on the reverse strand, counting down.
AAAAAATCAAAATTATCTTAATCGACGCTATTTCCCACCATGCGCACTTTTACCGAAGAAGTCTGATTATTGGAAAGTCGACTTTATGTCTGCGAACTCAATGAGTTATTTAGAAAACTTCATCGAAGTTCCCGTCTGAGATGCTCTCGATAAAGAGAATTTGTTGAGAAACCCTTAAGGTTGCGGTCACAAAGACAGCGGCGGCGGTAACGCAGTTCCGGTCTCCAGTCGCCAGAGCGGTGTAGTGTTGTGTTTATGCGAGTGAGTGTCTTTGTTCGTTTACGAACAAAGACACTCACTCGCATGAAAACTCCGGCCGCTCCCGCGCCGCCGCCGCCGCCGCCGCCGCCCCGCTGCCCGCAAGATTCGAGGCAGAGGCCTAAACGTTAATCCGGGCGCAGACAAATCTAAAATAGCTAAACTTATTGAAATCGGTTCATCCGTTCTCAGGTTATAAATGATTAACCCAACTTTGTTTTAAACATATACTTACCTCTATATATAGTTGACGTGATAAGCCGGAGGCCCACCTATTACAACTGCGGTGACCATGTACACTAAGCACGTGACCAACGCAGCGTTGCGTTGCGCTTGCATCTATTTGAGACATAAAGTTGTAAGGTCTCACATGTACTTCCCTGGATGAACTCTTTAAAAAGTTTTCTGAACAATTTAAGTAGTTCATCAATTATAATAGTTCATCATGATGACATCATCATCCACAGCCCGATTTCACTTACAGCTGGGTAATAGGTTACCCACCCTAAGTTTGTGCCATCCATCACGATCCTGTGCCAGTGGCATCCATTGACGCCCTGCGATGTGTACCAGGTCGACCCACCTCGCCACCGGTCGCCCGACACTTCTATGCCCCATCCTCGGCCACCATTCTGTTGTTGTCTTGCTCCACCTGTCATCACCACGTCTTGCACCAACTCCACTTTAGTTTCATTATCCAACGTCTTGGATTTTTGTCCCTCGTCGGATATCGATATTCGGAGATCTGGTATAACCCACCAGAATTAATTTATTTATTTATTTTACACATTTTAGGAAAACTAACAGCTAGCCTTAAAAACAAATAGTTAAATTAACACATGTAGCCGGTACAACTAGCACATGCGCACTGATGGCCAATTTTATAAGTTTCCACTTATAGGAAGAAGAATATTACATAAGAAAAATAAAGAAAAAAAAATATGTTTTTTAATTGTGCTGATATTATTATTACTGAGTATTATTGCAGGAAGCTGCAAACCTCGACGACCTTTACGAGGACGAGGATGTGTTGAGCAACCACTCCGTGCACTGGGAGCTGGAGGAGGTGATGGGCATCTGCAAGCGGCTGCAAAAAGCTACTCTGGTCTCCAACTTTGGGCAGATACTCCCCAGGTTCTTACCCTTTTCACCTAATTGCTGCCAGAGAGCTTTATGTTTTTCAAGTGTATGTATCATCATCATCATCATTTCAGCCGTAAGGCGTCCACTTCTGAACACAGGCCTCCCTCATGGATCTCCATGAGGGGTAGTTGCCATTCTCACCACGCTTGGCAGGCGGGTTGGTGAGCGCAGTATGGGATGTTATTACACGAAAAGACGCTGCTGCTCATCTTCCGGAAGTATCCCTTAGCAGGCTCTTACTGCATCCACGGGCAAGAGAGGAGACATTCTAATGCCGGCACCGCACGGCAATAAAGACTATATATACTAAATACCAGAATACTACAGAAGAATTCGTAAACGTAAAAAAACATGCGCCAGCTTCTAAGAACAGGTCTACCGTTAACTGCGGAACCCTACATAACACCTGGCCCGACACCTGGCCTAAGGCATTTATTAACTTTGTTTACTTATCTCTCGACAGGCTGAAAGAGCAGCGGTACCACGCTGAGCGGCTGGTGATCCAGCTGAATCTGAACAGCGCGAAACGAGACGCCCTCCTCGAGGACCGGAACCACGCTATCGTGATGTTGGACTCTCTGAAGAACTTTGGCCAGGAGAAGACTGCTGAGTAAGTACCTAGGCTTAAAAGGATAACCTTAAAGATAAAGATGCATAGATAAACTCTTTATTGTGTAAATCATACAGAAAATAAAACAAAAATAACTTAAATTAATTTAAACTACAAAAACAACAAAAATACACTTATCATTTAAAGCGAATTCTTCTGATTCCTCGTTCTGATATAGAAGACACAGGGCGTCCCACGACTATGCTACATTGAGGGAAAATTCCTTTAATATTGTAGATAGAACATTTTACTGAAGAATACTTATTTTAACGTAGAAAACATTCATATAAAGAACTTATATGAAAGTTTAAATAGCCTGTCTGCATCTGGAATCGAGCCTGCAAAGTGCTAAATAATAAACCACCGTAATACACATACTATGAGGGGCGTACCTATATTAAAAATTAAAATTAAAAAACATTTATTTCAGATAACAGAGGGAAAAAATTCAATACAGTAATCCATATTATGACAATTTTGATATAATAGTGTTCACATACTAAAGCTAAAACTATATTATAAACAAGAATAAAAAACAAACAAAGGTCTGTGTCCGACCTCTCCGCTATCAGACACAGGTAACTGTTGGGGCTGTCACGCACCCGGCGCATCAAAGAAGCAGATCTTTTGCGCAATATTGCCGCGAACCGGTCCATCTGAGCGTCTGCAAACGTTGCGGATGCGCTACAGAAGCGCGGCAGCCCCATCAGCACACTGAACGCGTTATTGTATTGGCGTGATCATTTTGGCTTCAAAATGACCATGCTAATTTAAGTAACGCCGGTTAGGTGTGATCGGTTAAGCAGATTCGTCAGCCAAAAAAACAAAATGCGCCTGATACATTTGAGTATGATTTATCATGGGTCTCATCACCAGGACTGGTTATAAGAACAAGCAAACATTATAAAATGAAGTAATAACCCAACCAAAATTTTAAATTTAGGGCATGCAATGTCTATGCAATGTCGTAGAAGAACTCGGGTCACCGACATAGCCAAACGGATTAGCACGTTGAAGTGGCAATGGGCAGGCCATATAGCGCGCAGAACAGATGGCCGATGGGGCCGCAAAGTTCTCGAATGGAGGCCACGGATCGGTAAGCGCAGCGTAGGACGTCCACCTACAAGATGGGCAGACGACTTGGTGAGAACTGCTGGTCGGCGGTGGATGCAGACGGCTTCCAACCGCAGTACTTGGAGATCAATGAGGGAGGCCTTTGTCCAGCAGTGGACGTCCTACGGCTGAAATGATGATGAATGATGAATGTCTATGCCTTGAGGTGACTCCAGTATTATTTCATTCCTCATGCATCCCACAAACTTAATGGAGTAATTAACCTGGCCTATGTAAAGAAATTAACACATATTTAACCGGGTATTTATCGCGTTATTTACCTTTATTATGTGTTAATAATGTGTCGTGATCGCGTAAGTTTAAAAAAGACTAATGTTATTATGATTGCAGCGGGGCAGGATCTCAATTGCTTTAAGTGAAACTACTAGGTCGTGTGGAGTATCATATGAAAGGTATTTATTTGCACATTAATAAACAGTATATATTTTTCCTTTAAGCCGTATAGTTTTCGACTTATTTACAAAAACGTTGAAAATAATTGCGTTCCCCTATTATCTCCGAAGTTTTCAGAAAGAAACCCCTGAAACTTTTATTGCTAATAGTATATAAAGATTACAGGAAAATTATAACGAACCCTCTAATTTGCATAGTTTTTTTAGAAATTATCGAAACTACATAAGTTCCGCTAGCAGACAAGAGATCGCAAGAGACGCTGTCAAGGTTCTCCAACAAATATAAATTGCCTTCATCATATATTATATTGTATGATGGCACGGAACCCTCGGTGCGCGAGTTCGATTCGCTCTTGCCCGGTTTTATTTTAAATCTCCGTTTCCTCAAAACGGTTTTAAAAGAAAATTATAGTTGAGTTTAATACACACTCAATACATGTATGTAGGTTTATTTTCGGTTACTGTATTTTCATAAATAAAGTGTCAATAGCTTCGTTATATGTCTGGGCTACATTTTAACCAAAGTCATTTCATCAATGTGATAGAAAGTACGATGCGAAAAAGCGGTGTTTTTTTACTAGTTTTCCCGGCGAACTTCTTACTGCCTCAGAATCAACTACTACAACTACTCACTACTACTCTTCAACTTCTTCACAATTAATACCTAGTGTTTAGATAAACCTAACATTGGATTTAAGACACTACTATCAGACATACATGTCTTAACGAGTTTTAACAGGTATTTCATTTATTTACAAAAATACATAAAAACGTAAATAGATATCACAATAATATTCCTGTATTTTTTTGTAAATAAATGAAATACCGGTCAGGTGTACGGTCTAGTACGGAACCCTGCATAGCGGGTGGCCCGACACGCACCTGGCTAAATTTATTAATAACTCCATTCTGGTTATGGGATGCATGAGGAATGAAATTGTAATAGTGTATACCTACTGGAGTTACCTCAAGGTATAGACATTCATCATCATCATTACAGCCGTAAGATATCCACTGCTGGACATAGGCCTCCCTCATTGACTTAGAGATCCAAGTGCATTAGGGGTTGTTGCCATACTCACCACGCTTGGCAGGCGGGTTGGTGAGCGCAGTTCGGGATGTTCTTACACGGAAAGACGCTGCTGCCCATCTTCCGGAGATATCCCTTAGCAGATTCTTACTGCATCCACGGGCAGGGGAGGAGGGGTGACATTCTACTGCCGGCACCTCACGGCGATGGTCTCGATGTCACCGCTGTCGGTTTCTGAGGATAGTTTGTGAGCTTGAACGTGTCATATATTTTTCATTTCTCGTACTCGGAAAGTAGTGTTGTTTTGATCTATAGACATTGCATGCCCTAAATTTAAAATTGCGGTTGGGTTATTATTTTTTTAGTATGTTTGCTTGTTCTTACACCCAGTTCTGATGATGAGACCCATGATAAATCGAGGGAAATACTCAAATGTGTTAGGCGTACATATAGCGGTTAGGGTATTCTCAGCAACAAGTATTACATTTTATCATGGACGTCGGTTTTTTTGTGGACAATGAAGAATTAACTTCTTTAGTATTCTGTGTTCCGCGTTCCAGATGTTTAGAGACGATGGAATTCATGAATCGAGTAATGGATTCGATGACGACGACACCAAAATTCGATTCGATCATACCACTGCCTGCTCTTCATCGCCATTTGTTTTCTGTCTTCAATCTTCTTCTCCACTCATGTACGAGTAAATAGACGTAGCGTAGTACCGTGCTTAAGAATAATTAAACTCGGTAATATTTCCAACAACTTCACTATATTGTGTCGTCAATTTAAAAAAAATCTAAATCAATAAGTGTTTATACGATAGAGCTAAAAGGCTACTTAGTATAGTCAGATTACAAAATAAGAACGAAACACATTTAAATATAATACTTAATAACATAATTATAAGCATATATATATATATATATGTATACTTTTATATAATTATATATATAAGCACATAATTTAATTTCTTCGCTTCGGAAAACTTTTTTTTAAGTGAGGGAAAGAAGCGAACAAGAAACCTCACTCTTTCACTTATATTCATTGTTACAATATTTGTCTAATATTTGTGTAATAAATAATAATAATAATAAATAATTCTGAACAAATCACACAGCACCTTCTAGCCCCAAGCTAAGCAGAGCTTGTGTTATGGGTACTAGATGACTGATATATTTAATACATTATACTACATAGATAGATATTTTTAATATGTATGTATATATAGAAAAACACCCAGAACACCCTGAACAAATATCTGCAGATCGTACAGACATTTGTCCCGAGGCGGGAATCGAACCCGCAACCCCTTGCAGCGTAATATAATATGTAATATTATGCTTAATTTAATGTCCGCAAGGATATTGGATGACAAGGATATTGTAAGATGGCATAATTTCTTATCGCGGTTGAACCGTGCAACACTATGTCAAGGTTCCATCATGGAGTAATAAGCTTTTTCTATGAGATTTTGTTTTATAAAAAGCTTAAACCTATGGAGCGATAGTTCGGTCGCCTCAGATGGTAGCTTATTATAGAAACGCACACACTTTCCCATAAAGGATTTATCTACTTTTTGGAGCCTAAATTTAGGGATGTGCAATTTATTTTTGTTTTTTGTATTTATGCTATGCACATCACATTTCTTGATCAAATTAGTTATATTTTTGTGTGCGTACAGTAAGTTTTCATAAGTATATTGCAATATAACAGTTAAAATGTTGATTTCCTTAAATAGTTCTCTAAGTGAGTCGCGAGGTTTCATTTTGTAAATGCCACGAATCGCCCTTTTTTGAAGGACAAAGATTGTCGGTATATCGGCTGCCTTTCCCCAGAGCAGACCATAAGACATCACATTATGGAAGTAGCTAAAATAAACCAGTCTTGCTCTAGCTTCATCAGTAATAGTTCTTATTGTTCTAACTGCATAAGCTGCTGAACTAAGCCGACCTGCAACTGCATCAATTTGAAATTTCCATTGAAGGGTAGAATCTATATGTATACCTAAAAATACTGTGGAATAGACCGGATTGAGCATTTCCACACCCAACATTATTTTTGTAGGATATTCTTTTACATTTGGTATGGAAAATTTTATACTTTAAGCATTAAGAATTAGGTTGTTCACAGTAAACCAATCGTGATTTTGTGATAGTGAATTATTTACATCGTCGTAATTATCTTTACTCCTATCAACTTTAAAACGAAACGTCAACGAAGTGTCATCAGCAAAGAAAATGATATTACACAAGTTTTTTTTTGCAAAGAACGGTCATTTATATAAATCAAAAACAAAAAATGTCCTAGAATTGATCCTTGTGACATGCCTAATACGTTCCTTACGACTACTAATAATACTCCTTTAAAGACTACTAACTATAATTAAGGAGCCACCACATATTCCGGACTTCCTTTTGAAACAACTTAAGAAAGCGAATATACTAAGGTGAGGGAGTAATTCATTATTTAAGATCCAATGTATACACATAACACCTACATTGAGATAATTAAAAATAATTCTAATTCTAAGACTTTGCTGGGAAGGCCTTGTATATTCTGATGGACTACATGTAATGACTGCGCCTTACCCATTGTCGATGAAATCAATTTAAATTATGGTCAACTGATGCTACGGGGTTTGCTCTGTCATTAGTACAGTAAATACTAACAACAGGCTCATCGGGAATCTTCTTCTCCACTACGTACGAGTATATAGACATAGTGAAGTACCTCGTTTAAGGATTTTCACGAGAGTCCTTCCACTAATTAATCGACTTAAACAAAATGAGGAGGCTCTCTAGTTGTCTATATTTTTTTAAATCTCCGTTCCCTCAAAACGGTTTTAAAAGAAAATTATTGTTGACTTCAAAATAAGGTCCTATTTTTCAAAATTCAGTTTTGATGTTAGGATCCATAATCCATTTCATTTCATAATATTTGACTGTTCTTACACCCAGTTCTGATGATGAGACAAAACAAATATAACAATTTGGGTATTCTCAGTAACAAGTATTAGATTTTTTCATGCATGTCGGTTTTTTTTGGTTCAAATGAAGAATTATCTTCTTTAGTGTTCTGTGTTCAGCGTTCCAAATGTTTAGAGACAATCGAATTCATGAATCGAGTAATGGATTCGATGACGACGACACCAGAATTCGATTCAATGAATACCACTGCCTGCTCTTTATAACCGTGAGTCTTCTGTCTTCAATCTTCAATCTTCTTCTCCACTTATGTACCAGTAAATAGGCGTAGTGGTAGCCTTGTTTAAGGAGAATTCAACTCGGTAAACTTTCCAACAACTATATTTATATTTTTTATATTTTCACAAGAGTCCTTTCACTATTTAATCGACTTCAAAAAAAGAGGAAATTTTCAAGTAGTCCATATTTTTTTTATCTCCGTTTACTCAAAACGGTTTTAAAATAAAGTTATTTTGACAAATCTTCTTATTCAGGTTATCTAAGGTACAGTTTGAGAACATTACACAGCACAAAAATGTATGCGGGCGAAGCGGCGGTTAAAGGTAGAATTTATTTTAAAAGTTTAATATGAAAAAGGGTTTAACCTAATTATGACTAAAACTATGTAAGTAAAGAGATTCAAATATTTTTTCGATAAAAACCTTGTTAACTATTACAATGTCCCCTCGCTCTAAATTTTTCTTTGTATTTATTTATTTATTTACTTTAATCATAACGGTACAACACCAATTACAATAATTAAAGAAAAAAAAAACAAAAATGAACACAATTAAATAAAAAAATGAATATATAACAATTGAAAAATAAAAGAAAACGTAATCATCCTATGTATGTCGACGCGAGGGAGCGCTGCTACGTTTTACAAGATTTTTTTATGAAAAAGTGCAACGAAGCGTAAAAATATGGCTGAAAAAGTGGGTATGTAGGGTAAGGGTATTGTGTGAGTTGTGTGTTGGTAGTGTTTGGTGTCCTTTAGCGTATCCACAGCGTAGGTGATGTGAGATAGGTTTACATAAATAATCACATCGATAATTATAGCACCTAAAATACCATCATGATGGTACCGATAATGTATTTTCCGTTTGGTCGTAATTTATCTCACTAATCTCATCTCACTCATCTCAGGCACTGCAATCTATGAGTGATTCTTGCAATCTATGAGAGTTGATACTTACTGCATCCACGGGCAAGAGAGATAACACAACATTCTACTGCCGGTGCCCTACGTCTATATACACTAAATACACAAAACATAGGTAAAGTGAATGAGAAATAAACATAAACCTTCAAATTGTTCGCTTCAGATTTTTTCAATCCAGTTATTCCAGCTGGTTAGAGACATTGAAACGTCTAAGTACGAATTGAGGCATCGATGGAGACGAAGCTACTATTCGGGCTTAAAATTTCCACTGCCTACTCTTCATCACCGAGGATCTTCTGTCTTCAATCTTCTTACGTGGTTTTTTATTTTATTCATATAATTATTAGTAAACAAACGACTACATTATTTACTATAAGTTTATAATAAGTACGAGTAATCATTGAGCTAGTAAGTCTTATCTGAATGTTATGTTCTAAAAGATCAGGCATTGAATTATCTTTTGTCTAGTGTGGCTAAGTCTGTATATATATCCCTAAAAAAAATCAATATTCCTTGTAATTACCTCGTGAGCAAAAAAAATGCATGGGTACCTACTCGTATTGAATGTAAGACCAGCGCAGGTTATGTTGTAACCTGCGCTGGTCAAGTTTCGCAGCTTTTCATTTAATATTAAAATTAAGATAACTTGACTGGGATAGGTGGAAGGTATTAGGGGAAACCTTTGTCAATCAGTGGGTCAATACAGTTTAAACTTTAAAAAAAACTTGTTGGCTTATTATTTTTTGTGTGACTGATCAACTTGTACTCGTTAGATTTGCCTTTTAAAATGTGATTCCGCAACACTAATGTATTTGGAGATGGCGCTGTCAAGGTTCTCCAACAAAATATAAATTGCCTTTATCATATATTATATTGCATGATGACACGAAACCCGCGGTATACGAGTCCGACTCGCTCTTGACCGGTTTTATTTTGTGTTCAAGAAACAACACCAGCTGAAAACTATTGATATCATGACCACTTTTCTTAAATAATACATTTTCTTATTAAATAAATACATACATTTTCCTTAGGCTAAACCTAAAATTATTATGCACACAATTTTGGTGACATTGATGGGGAGGGAACATTTCATGAGTGGTGGAATTAATTTGGATTGGTCGTCTGTGAATTATACCGCTTCCATAGACGACAGTGTTTTTAACTCCATGATCATTCAACTTTTATGATATATATTTTTTAAAGACTACACAAACAGCCAAGCACAAACAGAGGGGTGCTATAAATTTGGCGTGTGTATGCGTCTGTCCGTTGCATCGTAGCTCCTAGCTCCCAAATGGCTGTCCCAATTTTGATTTACAATACATAGTTTTTTTTAGTTTGAAATGTGTTGTAAAAGGCGATATTTTGTACTCTTATTTCATCTCTCGTAGTCGTGATAGAAAGAAAATTGTTATCTAATGTGAATCTTCAAGTGCCAATACAGAAAATATAGGTGAAGTATTTCGCAATATAGGCAGTTTTTTTTAATTTGGGCAGCTGTCATTAGAGATATAGGTATTACCAATGTTTCTAACTTATTATCTTAATTAAACCTAAAATATAAGGGTGGTATTTTGCAAATAGTTTGAAATGTAAATTCGTACTTGAGTGTGACTCATTTATTTATACAATTCATACAATTTTTAGTCAGTTTCTAATGAGAATAATGTAAATAAATGTCCCCAAGTGTTACTTAAGTCTTGAGTTTTCTGTAATACGGACCTTAGATGAGCCGTTCTCGAAATAAGATAGTTTTAATTAAGACAGAGGTACCTAAAATATATATACATGAGAGTCCTTGTAACATCAGCCAATAGCAAGGGTGTCATGGCAAATACATCTTTACATAGTGTTAGTAATTACATCACGTAACAGTTTTAAGTAACAGTTTTTTACTAAATTTGGTTTAGTAAAATACTTTTGAAAAACTAGAATTTGAATATTTACAGAACCAGAGAGAGCTCTTTTTACTAATTAAAACTACTTGATTACATCACAACCCCTGTGAACAGCGGTTCGTTAAAATAAACAAACTACCAACCTGCTGGACTTGTTTTGTGATTCATTAGTAAAATGGGACTCAAAATAAGATAAAGTACAAAGAATAGCGTCTGCAGTAAATTTGTATGATTGAAATTTATTTGAGAGAGGTTTTTTATTTATTTTTATTTAAAAAATATATTTGTGATAGTATCCTCTCTGAGAATAAAATGCAATGAAAATATCTACTTAGTTTTAATTCCGCAAATATTCTCTGAGGTCGATATTTTAAAGGGCGCTAGGCATTGATTCATTCATTACTTGAGCATACATTTTTTGACAATTTTGATTGAAAAATGCCAAAAATTCGCTATTTAACTTCTGAAATACCGAGTGAAGCCTATGTTTACACATAAACAACTAAAAGTACGCACAGCCGAGGCAAGGAAGTAGCCTTGACGGTCGCTTTCAGCTAACCATTTCAGTATAACGAGTTTGGTGCCGGATTAATTTTTCACGTTTGATCCTCGTCGTCAAAGCGAAAAACATGTAATTTCGAGGCCCTCCCCGAAACTTCGCTGGTATTAATTTCTCTCTTTGTTACGTATAAATTGGTAAATGGTTGGGCCCCGTTGTTATTAAGTCATGGACAATGTATAGGCAACATGGGTTCAAAAGAAGCGGACGAGTCAGGTCCTGAGTTTCAATCAGGGAGGGTATTGTACCTTTAATAGGTTCTTAAAGAACGTATAACGTAATCTCCTACAGACATTCTCGACATCATAATGTGTTTAAAATATATATTACGTTCTTTAATGTTTATAAGTAGATATCTATCTACTCATAAACCTTATACTACTTATATGTATATCTTCCAGACAGACAACCTTTAGATGGACAGGATTACGTAAGTAATGATCTAATAATGATCATAGTCTTTTTTAAACTTTCGCAATCACAACACATTATTAAAGTATGGGATTATCGGGTATCGATAAATACCCGATAATCACATACTTTAATAATAATGATCATTTATTTAGATCGCACTATTTATAATGTTAAGTTGTGTTCTTATGATTCAATCATAGCAAATATTATAAATGAGAAAGCGTGTTTGTTTGTACTGTTGCGCTGTCATGCCTAAACCATTAAACCGATTTTTTTTATTCCTTTACCGGTGGAATTCTACATTATCAGCGAGTAACATAGGCTACATTATTATCCCGTCATTTTCTCGGGGACTGGAACTCCGCATGCAAAACCGCGGGCCAATGACGAAACAAGTACCTACCTAAAACATAGTTACAGAGTCTTTGTAATATCAGTCAATAGCAAAGGTGTCATGTTAGATACATTCTTGTGTCAAAGTCAGAATGCCATAAACTTAAGCCGAGACGGGATGATGAAACGCCACAGAAAACTGGAGGGTTGTCTTTGTGTCGGTTTACTTGTAATTTATTCTCAGACACACATTGTTTCCGGGAAACGATTCCATTTCAGTGTGATTCAGTGTTTTGATTTTATTTTTTGTTAACAAAACTTTAAGTAAAAGTCCTGGTGGTGTAAAACGAATTACAGCTGATCTCTTTGTGCTAGTTGGCTTAGAATGTTTACTCCTTACTTACATGTGTTTATTTAAAGGTTCTTACCTAATGTATTGCTTAAACTCAAGTCTTATATACTCCCTGAATTACGACATGGGTTTAAAAAATAGAGTATATCCCCCTAACCTAGGGTAGCAAAGACGAAGCTCATGGTAGTGTACCGGACAGGCAAACTGGAGCTCACTGGCGCGCTAAATCTGGAAACAGTCGACCACTTTGTATATATCTGGGCTCCGATATCTCTAACAGCGGCTCCTGTGAACCGAAGGCGCGACGAATGGCTAAGAACGCAATGAGTCAGTTAGGAAAAATATGGAAGGATTGGAAGATCTCCAATAGGACCGAAATAAGTCTCATCCGAAGTCTAGTCTTATCCATATTCCTCTACGGTGCAGAACCCTGGAGGCTTAAGCGAATGACCGCATAAGGGCGCGGCGAAACCTTACCAAAACCCACTACAAATAAGCTGGATTCTGCTAAAAAGTCTACTGTAAAATTAACTGGGCTTTCTGGGGGTATTATATTAATTTTTGATTTATATAACCATTGCTTGACTAAGGGTATACGCGATACCCTTGAATATAAAAAAAAATGCAATGAAAATATTTAGTTTTAATTCCGCTTATGCTGAGATGCATGAGCACCGCCCTCCCGCCCGCTAATAATGCACATGCAGGGAGAACTAGGTTGTCAGTGCAGCATACATACCCAAACCTATACGCTAATCGTCATATAGTCGTAAAAACAAATATTTTCATTGCATTTTATTAATATATTTAATGACTACTCTATTTTGTCTGTAGCAGTGATAGAAACTGCTGTAAAAAATATATGGGCTCTATTAACAATTACTAGGTTTTTTGTTTCACTTAATACGAGTACTCTGTTTGCTTGCCTAATTCAACCCAGTTCTGATGTCAGAATAAATGATAAATCGAGGCAAAAAATCAAATGTACAAAACCAGCCGCGTTGGCCGAGTGGTATGTACCCCCGACTTTCAATCATAAGGTCGTAGGTTCGGTACCAGCCGTGCACCTATGGATTTTTCTGTCTTGAAAAATGTATGTGCACAATTAACACGTGCTTTAATGGTGAAGGAAACATCGTGAGGAAACCCGCGGCTTAGTTAGCTTCAGACGTATTGACCTGTTCTTTCCTCTGACTAATAGTTGACTAAGCTGTGAGGATGGTATATGTAGGTGCTGGGCTGTCCCAGGCACTGCAGCGTCCCGTACAGCATGATTACCAGCTGCTTACGCTATATAGATCCTACTTCCTACTAATAATATATAAAAGTGAAAGTAACAATGTATGTACGTATGTATGTACATATGTTTGTTCTCTTTTCACGTCAAAACCGCTGAACTGATTTGAATGAAATTTAGTATATGAGTAGATTAGACCATGGAGACGGACACTGGCTACTTTTTGTTGCATAAGTTAAATCAGAAGGGGTTAAAATAGAGGATGAAAATTTGTATGGAAAAATCGTTATTTTTCACTTTATGAACATAAAATTTTGCATGTTGCAGGGTAGTTGTGGGGTAGTAGTAGGGTAGTTGTAGGGTAGTTGTGGGGTAGTTCTGGGGTAGTTGTAGGGTATTTGTAGGGTAGTATTAGGTACTAGTAGGGTAAGTTGTAAGTAGTGGTTGTTGTAGTAGGTGCGGTACGAAGTTCGCCGGGACAGCTAGTCATCTATAATAATCAAATGTTCAAAACAATACAGATGACTTGAGAACCTTCTTTTTTTAAAGTTGGTTAAAAAGTAATTTTAAAGGATGTAAAATGTTTTAACACTAGTTTACGACTTGTCAAGTAAATCCGCATGGCTTATACCAACAACAATGTAAGTTTAATGCTTAACAAAGTATTGACGAAAAGCTTTTATAAAGTCTCCACCTGGTTATTCTTCCTTTTCTTTCGTAAAAGGTTGAGAAACGGTTACAATGAAGTCGAGACTTAAGTATTTAAGTACTAGTACAGAAGCAAAAATGAGTAATATTTTATACAGGTGAAAGCTTATGTTTTGAAGTAAACGTCTGTGGAGAATGCAGTTAACTATTACCAGTATAAAATGAGCCAACCAGCGATCATTTCTCATTTGAAATGAAATGAAATTTATTGTAGAAACTGTGTACAAAAAAGATCTTAAAAGCTAGGTGGAACAACAGTTTATCCATTTATTATGGACGTACAATATTTAATTTATATAACTAGGTAATTTATTGATCATAAAATTCTTTAATGTCATAAAAACATTTATCTAAGAGCCACCTACGGAGTTTTGTCTTAAATTTTCTAGTAGGCAGTTCTCTTGTATCTCTAGAAATTTTGTTATATACTTTAACAGTCATGATAGAGCAGTTTTTACCACTCGGTGCAGTTTTGTGTGGGGGCACTAAAAGCCTAGTGGGATCTCTATTTTTTATGACTGAGTTTTTTTAAATCTTTGAACTGGTTAAAGAATGAAGCGTGCTCTTTTACAAAACAGCCAATTTGGAAGATGTATAAACTAGTGAGCGTTAAGTGTTTATGTTTATTAAAGAGAGGCTTGCATGACATTGGATTTGTTGTGTTCGATACAACAATGGAAGTTCTGAACACACGAACGTTTATTTGAAAGATGTACTTTATGGACTCCATTTTTCGATTTTTTTTGTTTTTTTTTTAATGTTTATGAGTCAAATTACGGGCGACCTCCGTAGACGGACGACGTCAGTTGGTTTGATACCTGGCTAAGGAGGTTATGTATTATATTATTATTGTATTATTTATTTCTTAAGTTATGTATTAACATGTGTAATTTATTTTCTTTATCTCGCACGTTATTATATTATAAAGTCATCCTAATCCTTTTAAGCCTTTCGCGTCTATTTTAGATCACTTGCTTCTGTCCGCAGCTTCGCATGTGTTGTACACAAATAAAAAGTAGCATATGTATGTTATTCCTGTCAATATCATTACGTGTGCAAAGTTTCAGCTCAATCCGTAGCCTAGTTTTTATGTGAAGAGGTAACAAATCTCCCTCCAAACAAACTTTCTGCTTTATAATATTAGTGGGATTCAAGCAGCATCTGTTTGTGAGGATCGGCACTTACGGACATGGCTAGTGAGGCCGATGCGGGAGCTACAGCGACGGCCACAAAAGTGAGGCCAATTTAATATTCTTTTAAGTACCTATCTATGGTATAATTCCCTCTTTTTGCAATTGTGTGTACACGTGAATTGTTAAATAAATAAATAAATCACGAAATTTGCATAAGTCTATTCAAAATGGCATAATTTTCCTTTGAAACTGATTAGTGCGCGGAAACGCGCCACTACGTTACTTTTAAAAAAATTTTTCTTAGTACCTACCTATCTATACCAATATACCGACTTCATGCAATTGCGATTAAGGTATTAAATAAATAAACCTTTTCATGCCTTCAAACAGCGCTATTTGCTTAAGAGTGTAGTCTATTCAAAATGGCATAATTTTCATTTGAAATTGATTAAGTAGTTCGAGGGAACGCGCCACCTGTCATCATCATATCACCACCTATACATTCTACCCACTTTTTGCAATTGTGATTAAGGTATTAAATAAATAAATGTCTTTTTGCCTTTGTACCACGTAATTTGCTTAAGTGTAGTCTATTCAAAATGTCATAATTTTCATTTGGAATTGATTAATGCGCGGGAACGCGCCATCTGTTTTCAGTATTACTGGTAGGTACTTTTAAAATGTACGTTTGCGTGTTTAAAATCTAAGTTTCATAAGGTTTTGTATGTTATATTTTTTGTATGTTTAAAGGTGCCCTGATTTCAAAGCATTGACAGTAGTGTCATGGGACATGACTGATAAATTGATTAAGATCCTCGACCCTCGCGAAGTTCGAACTAGCCCAGCTGAGCCGGCCACGGTATCGATTGCGAACTGGCGTTGCGTTGACATTGAAACGGCAGTAGGTTTTTTGAATATATATATATATTTTATGCATATGCATTTTGAGGACCTCCGTGGCACAGTCTAATTCTCAGTCAGTTGCCGGCTGAGACGCGAGAGGTTTCGGGTTCGATCCCCGCCGAGGGATAGAAGTTTGCTTTCGTGTGCAGACATTTGTCGCGGGTGTTTCTTTGTATGATATATTTCAAAATTAAGTCACTTTATTTATATATAGTTTGTCATTCCAAACATATACACGTCCACCTATAACAGAAAATAGAGTTATATAATCTTAAGTTAATAGGAAAAAGGCACATGAGTAAAATCTGTTCGCTTCCCTGTTTTAAGCACCGTGATAAGAAGCGATTTGGAAACAGCTCTTATTAATAGAGTTTCTTTTAGGTTTTTCGTGTTTTACAAGTTTTTATTAAGCTTGCCCTGTATGTAGGTATGTATGTAACTATGTTTGTTCGCGGACTCTTTCTTGCAACTCAATTTTGAAGCAGTTATCTTCAACCAATTGAGCTGAAATTTTGTATCATGTTTTGATGACAATGCATGGTCAGCTATGTAACGTCACTCTAAATCCAACATGGCGGTATACTCAACATGGCGGACTAGCTATTCTTAATGCACTCTTACAATATGGGTATCAAATGAAAGGCCTAGCTGAGAGTTACTCGAAAAATGAAATGACATTACTTTAAATCCAACATGGTAGAATACCCAAGATGGCGGACTAGTTATTTTATTAATGCACTTTTACAATATGGATATCAAATAAAAGGGCTTCTTGAGAGTTACTCGAAAAATTATATACATCACTCTAAGTCCATCATGGCGGGCATGAGTTTAACAAACAAGAAATAAACTGTCTAGTGATAATTAAAAAGTAAAAATAAATTAAAAGTAAAACTTTTTAACTAACAAGCTTTTATTTAACAAGCTTTTTTATCACATAAATTGTATAAAGAAGTTTTAAGTTGACATTAAAATTTAATGGAAAATGTTTATTTTATTATTTTTAGTACGTTTAAATAAAAGCTTGTTTGTAAAAAGTTTTTTTTTACTTTTTATTTATTTGTCTTCTAGATAATCAGATGTTTGATAGTTGAAGGAAAATCTATCTTATGAAAATCTATTGGTGCACGGCCAATATCGAACCGACGACCTTCCGATTGTAAGTCGGGGTTACATACCACTCGGCCAACAAGGCTTAATAAATAATTATAACGCGGTCAAAAAAATAGCTTTAAGTTCCGTCTTAACCGCATTTTAATTGTATGACCACTCTTCTCAGTAACAAAAGACCGCTTTGGTAAAGAGGGTAAATATCTCAAGCACATAATGCGCAATTTAGCAAAATGCGCAAAAAAATCCATTTACCTACTCAGTAACTGATTACTATTATAAATGGCTCTTTCAGATTTATTGTAGATGATTTATACAAAAAAGGTAAGGCCTTTTAGGTTTTACATCTAATAAAGATGATTTATACTCTTTAATGGTTATCATGCAGTACGGGACGCTGCAGTGCCTGGAACATTGTTAGATGGATTAAGCTTGCCCAGCACCACCCTCTCAGCTTAGTCAGCGATTAGTCAGAGCACAGGTAAGAACAGGTCAATACGTCTGAAGCTAACTAAGCCGCGGGTTTCTCACGATGTTTTCTTCATAGTTAAAGCACGTTTTAAGTGTGCATATAAATTTTTCAAGAAAGAATAATCCATTGGTGTACGGCCGGTAGCTAACCCACGACCTTCGGATTGAACGACGGAGATGTCGACTCGTGAGCTAAACCTTATAGAGGGGGGCTCTGGCACTGAAATACCTGTCTAAGTGGTTATGTCTTTCAGAGCTAGAGTCTGTATGGTCACTCCCCGTACATGTACATGTGTATGTTTGTCTTGGCAATTACGCAATTAATTTTCAATGGCAAGACAACCAGGCAACTGTCGAAGGCCTGAAAGTGACGATAGGAGTGATGTATCGGCACTAGAGACTGCATCTTACCTCCTCTCCAATCGTAGCGGTTCCCCGTTCCATTGGTCAAGGGGACGAGCGAGTGCATTTAAGTTTGTGCGTACTCTCATGCACTTTAATAAATCCTGCGCAATCTGACTGCGTTTGTTTAACGGACTGCGAGACCTGAAATACCTATGGCGATGGACTGAAGTAGAGAGGTCTGGCTCTGATGCTGGCTGGGCTTTGTCTGAGGTCTGCACGTAGGCGGCACGGGGAGAGTGGTCGCTCTTGCACTGCACTGGGATAACAGTGTGGCTCGGCAGCACCCTTTGTGACGAAGCACCTCTATTTAGAGAGGCACTGCTTCCCCCGCTTAGTCGGGGAGGGGACTAGAAAGTTGTCCCAACCAAAGCTTACCCCATAACACGCAGAAGGTAGTAACCACGGCTGCCTCTGCATCTCCAATCTCGTGGTTGACAGCACAAAGTAAAAAATAATAAAATACATCTAAATATTGGATCGTGGAGTGCACGTTGTTAGATCGTCCAAATAATGCATGCCCGGAGCTTAAAACAGCCTTAGACGAGATAAATCAGGACAAGCCATATATAAAAAATACGGACCTTTCCCTCTGTTAATCCTTTACGCAAAAAATCTAACGGGTTTATAAAAACTACTTCAGTAATCGACTTGCCAGTTACATAATTGCTTTCGCTGAGACAGGTGCTCCCGAAAAATATCGTATTATGTGCTGATGACGCGTGTAAAAATTAATTAAAAATCACTAATTTATTGAAATATGTATAACGTTTCGGACGTGACTGTTATTCTGATGGAATAATAAACAAAATTAATATATTATAGATGTTTTTCATAATTTGGAATCGAGAAAATTGTTTAATAAATCTTCGATTTTTAGTAAAAAAATCAAATCGCCTTATCTTCGTATCTTTGTAATCTCTATTACATTTTCAACCTTATTTTATAACCAATATAGACCATATTTGCATAACTAAACAAAAGTTCGATAATTTTATCGCTAACTCTCGCTCATTTGTCACAAAATATGTACACGAGACTACTTCACTCTCCACGAGCGAGACTACTAAAGTGATCATTGCTCTTAGCGAAACTCAGCTCTTTACCAGGTGAAAGACAAAGAGCACTCAAATAGCACGGCGGTGGTTACACGTTTTACTGGAAAGGGCTAACATCAACGGAGCCAAGGAGATCTGGCGTTGGATTCGCTATTAAAAACACTATTGCATCTAAGTTACAAGAACTTCCTGTTGGAATTTCCGATAGAATAATGTAATTGCGAATCCTTAACGGAAACTACTTTCTAAACATTATAGTGTATACGCATTTACTTCAGACAGAAGTCACGAAGGAAGTAAAGGATCGTTTTTACGAGGGGATTACCAGAGACCTCACGCGTATGCAGAGAGCAAGATTTACTTCTGGGAGGCTTTAATGCTCGAGTTAGTCGTGACTCTGAAGCATGACCTAAAGTCTTAGACAGGCATGAGATCGGGAACATGAACAGCAACGGACATCTAGGTATTGTTAACCTTGTGTTCACACTAAATAACACTCAAGAGGCATTGTCATCTCATAGACTACGCAATTGTACGACAAGGAGATCTGGCTCAGGTTAACAACACGCGAGTTATGCGTAGTGCCAACTGCTGGGCTGATCACAGACTAGTTGTTACTAAGCTTAAAATAAAGCTTAATTTTCCACTTGGTTCCGCTAGAGTTAATCCTCTTAAGATAGAGTTAAAAAAAGCAACATCTCGACGTAAGAAAAGTGTATGTATAGGCAATAAATAATGCAATACCTCAGCTTGAAACTAGTGAACGTGATCTTGAAGAGAAATGGCAAGACTTTCGGGCAAAAGTTCTGGAAACAGCTTCTGATGTCATGGGTAAAAATCCTAAGAGACGGGATGACTATTAATCCCAATATGATATCCCAAGACGACAAGATCAGAATAACGCGCCAATTTCCTTGACGGGAGATGTCAAGAGGAGCGCAGCCACACTAAGTAAACGCATCAATACATAGTATATCGTAAAACTAAGTAGCTTTCCGCTGTCTGTCTATCCCTATATTTGCTTAGATCTTTAAAACTACGCAACAGATTTTGATGCAGCTTTTTCAATTGATAGAGTGATTCAAGAGGAAGGTAGATGTATAAGACATGCATAATATAGTAGACCAACACTGATCATTTTGGAGGTTTCTAATGTGGGGTCGTAAATAAACACATTTTTTTGCGCTCACATTGCAAACGCTGGCTGAACCCCAACGAGATAGATCAAAATAATATACTACAGTATTGTACACTCTCATGCCCGTGGATGCATTTAGAGCCTGCAAAGGGATACCTCCGGAAGTTATGTCAAAGAAACTTAAAAAAAAGTGATCGCAAAGGAAGCGGATGGAAAATCGTATTCGAACTTAACATAAAATCGCGGCTAATACAGGAAGCAAACCGGCAGGTTAAGAAAAAAAACAAAGTTTATAAAGAGTTCTTTTTCAAAAACATTTCTCAGGCGTGCGTTGGTTTTGTTTTACAAATTCTTACGATTGATCAAAATGAACAGCGTATGTTTTAAAATTACACAAATGAAGAATACGCCGATATTATGTTTTGTTACCGCTTTTGCAACGGTAACAGTAAAGCTGCTCGAACCATTAAAACGCCGTGGGCTCAATCACATGTAATTCATGCGATTGAGCCCAAGGAGTTTTTAATGGTTACTGAGACAAGCACTGGTACGGGGGTACCAGAAAAGGGGGCGAAGGCCTCAAAAGGTCACCAAAGGTAAAAAATGGCATTTTTGGGTTCTTGGATGTTTTCGGCCATTTGAAGACTTTTTTTTTTTGGTGATCTTTTGAGGTCACAATAACTCCGGTCACCAAACATGACACGATCACCAAAATCAATCAGTACCCTTTTCTCATTAAGATGGTGCTAACAAAAAAGGTTTCATGTAAATCGGTCAACGCGTTCGATTGTAGTCGTCTCATGCACAGACAGACAGCACTATGCATATTGGGCTTCTGCGAAGCGCGCTTGGCTTGTTTTTTTGTCAGTCTTTGGAATTCCCTAAAATTTATTGTTTCCCTATTTTTTTTAAATAAATAAAAAAAAACTTTGAAATGCCGTGCGAAGCCAAGTCGATGAAGAAAAAAGTCTATTAGTTATGTTACAAGCTAGGTCTAGGAATCTTATTGTTAATCCTGTATCGTGTATTTTGTACAAAATAATAAATATTTTGTTATTCTAACAATAACACACACCCTTATTTGAATCTGAGCTATTGTTAACATTAAGGTGAACAGATTGGTACCTAAGTTAGTAAACCACTATTTTAAATATAATAAAATAATATATTCAAACTTTCGCTATAAAGTAGCATAAAACCACTAGTTTGGTTACGCGAAAATAATTTTTCGACCCTCAATTGGTTTGCGTTTTGGCGGGAAAAACGGCGGGCGCTCCGCGTCGGCGCTAAGTGGATACTGGCTCGGTTTTTACAATGGAGCGTATCGTGGTATTTACGCTCTGTGGAAAGGGATTGAATGAAGCTTGTCAGTACAATCATTCATAATTTAGTCTGTGTTCGGGATATATAGCGTAAAAATTATTTTCTATTAATTATTGATTTAATTTTATATAAAAAATACTTTTGTTTGTAATTCAAAATGTATTATCATATATCTACATGTTTTGCGGTATATACATAGTATGTGGTATAACCTCACTATATATAACATAACATTTAGGTGTCTTAGAACAAAATATTTTTTGATCGTAATTATAAAGTGCATTTTTTATGCATTTTTTTTGCGTAAT
Organism: Pasiphila rectangulata; assembly: GCA_963082625.1. Lineage (NCBI taxonomy): Eukaryota > Metazoa > Arthropoda > Insecta > Lepidoptera > Geometridae > Pasiphila > Pasiphila rectangulata. Next base: position 19,242,104 of record OY720236.1, on the reverse strand, counting down.
CTTTTTTTTAATTTTAATTTAATCGAGTAAAATTAATTTTTCTTGGGCTACGTAAATTTTATTTGTTATTGTCATTTTCAACTTCATTGAGAAGGCTACAAAACAAAGAAGAAGTTGATAAACACCATAGTTTAAAAATGACAATTGTTTTCGTGGAACGATGACTCACCGATGACTCACTGGTCAGTTTACTTACCAAAACCAAACGACGGCTAAAAAATCTTGGTAAGTAAACTGACCAAAACCAAACGAGCGGATAACAGCATTATTAAATGGACGGGTTTTTGTACTATATCTTATCTCTTGAAACTAGACCTACTGCCGGTACCCCACGACAACATCAGTATACTTGCAAAGATTCATCTTGATTATATTGGATAGCTTTTGTTTTAAGAAGTACCAATAATCCACACGAACAATAACAAAGTTTAAGATTTATCATATTTGCGGGCTTTGAATCAACAAAAAAGGCTCTTCTGTAATTAGAGGGAAATCCATATGATTTCATTATTAACCTAACCCTGGGAAGCAGAGCGGATGGTAACGCTTGATAATATAACTTTTTAAATGTGAAATTATAAATTACGGACAAAGACGGAGACTAAAGAATGTAATTAATTATCACTGAAGCGTGGGCTGTGTATTCGTTAAAACTTGGCTACCTTTGACTTGTTAGGTTTAATTATTATTCATATTATGCTAATCATCATTCCAGCCTTATAAAGTCCACTATTGAACAGGCCTCCCTCATGGATCTCTATGAGGGGTAGTTGCCATACTCACCACGCTTGGCAGGCGGGTTGGCGAGCGCAGTACGGAATGTTGATACACAGTAAGACGCTGCTGCCCATCTTCCGGAGGTATCCCTTAGCAGGCTCTTACTGCATCCACTAACAAACTATAAGCGTTACCCTTACGCCGAAACTAAAAAAGCTAGCTAAAGCTATAGTTAAAGTCGCTCATATAAGTGATGCGGTTTCTCGAACATACCGGAACACTTAAACCGAAAACTGAATTTATGTTAATATGTTTTGGTAAACATAAAAAAACATACACCAACTTCTAAAAACAGGTCTACGGTTAACTAAGGAACCCTACAAGCGTGCCCCGACTCACACCTGGCCTAATTTATTTGATTTTTTTAATTAATAAAATAATACCTGCATTAAGAAGCGCCTAAAAAAATTACATCAACTTATAACAACAGGTCTACAGGTAACTACGGAACTCTAAAAAAAAGGAACAGAAAATAAAGTCTTTGTTCATCAGAAATAATGTAGGATTCTCATGGTGAAAGAATTTGTTAAATCGGTCTACTAGTTTTGAACCCTATTCAATGCATACAAACAAATAAATATTTCCTCTTTATTTATTTATTAGTGTAGATTAACTTAAGGTTTTTCTATATGCAGTTTTTCCCATAAACTTAATCTTAACTTACGATTGCGAAGTGTTTATCCATCATTAATATTGGAATTGATATTATGTAGTTAGCTTAATTTATGCAGCCGAATTTATACTCCCGACTTTCAATCCGAAGGTCGTAGGTTCGATACCGGCCATGTACCAATGGATTTTTCTTTCTAGATAAATGTATGTGTACACTTAACACGTGCAACCCGCGGCTTAGTTAGCTTCAGACGTATTGACCTGTTCTTTCCTCTGACTACTAGTTGACTAAGCTGAGAGGATGGTATAGGTGCTGGCCAAGTCTGTTGCCAAGCAGTTGCTGATGCTATATAAATCATCTATAATACATGCAATGGCCATACTATTATTTCATGCAAATTTCCGTAATCTTTATCAAAAAAGCTGAGAAAAATATACCGCGGACGTGAATAAACCTGACGTGACCCGACTTGACTAGACCTGACTTAAACTGACCTAACCTGATCCAATCCGACTCGACTTGAACTAGTATCACAAGTTTTAGAACATAACGTGGTCAACAACCTAAATTGACATGACCCGCACAGCTCCACCTGAGTTCCAAAATTCAATCTAGAACCTTTATTCGTTTACCGAGAAGACCGTACCTACCTGATAAATTGCTGGAATCAAACTACTTAATTAGCCGGCTTGCAAGTATACCGTCCAGACATCTTATTAGATACCGGATATTCGCGTCTCAGTGGAGCTTAGGGCTCGTACCTACATATAGAATCCAAAGCGAGTGACTACAGAAAACGTCAGTTTTGTTTTTTTTAAATTGCATGAATTCCCGTTATACCTACTCTCGCGATCACAAGACATTTTTAATATCAAAGATGTCTTGTGATCGCGAGAATATAGGAAGGACTTTTTTTTTTAATTTAACCTAAGTTGTCCCACTGCTGGGAAAAGGTCTCCCCTAAAGTCTTCCAACCATCCCGATCCTTTGCAGATTCCCACCATCCTCTGTCAAAGGTAACAAGTTCATCCCGCCAACGCTTCCTCGGTCGACCCGACACCGCGTTCCCTCATCAGGGAGCCAAGGTGTTGTTACACTCTGAGCCCATTTTTGTTATTTTTTTTTTAGGAAGGACTTACCTTCATAAAATGCGGAATTCGAAAAGGGGTTGGAGCAAAACGGAATTACATTCAGACGACGCATTGGTGATATTGGAGTCAGGGATTTCAACTTTTTTCAGCAGTTACAAAACGTTCGGTATTGATATTTTTTTATATATTTTACTTGACCAACAATGACTCAACGACGATGAAAGAATCCCAAAATATTCTTACATAGATTTTTAAACTTTACACCTTACATGTGAACAAAACCTATCTTTATAATGTATGAATTCTGTATTTAAGTCTGTCTATAGTCACCCTTTCAAAATCGTGGTTGGATTTTACATAATTACTTATTATTTTAATCGAAAATTACCTACTGTTTTAGTGCTTGCGACTTTCAATTTCAAGCTAGGTTTTCGCGTCAGTTGGTATTCAATGCGTCGCCGTAGGACGCTGTAGGCAAGGCAGGATTCCTAGTTGTGCAACTAACAAGGGACCCTTACAGTTTCACATTGTCTGTCTGTTCATCTGTCTCCAGCTTTACGAATGCTTATGTTAATATTGACATATTAAATAATAACGCTGAGATAACGGTATACAAATGCATGGGAATAATCTGTGTGGGATATCGTTAAATAGTTATTTAAAATCTATTTAGGTAGCCGAAGATAATTTCTCGATTAGGGTTCCGCTTGCGAAATACTATAGTTTTTTTTTCAGTTAAGCTAGCCTTTAGTTTTTCGCTCAAATAAGTGCAGCGGTTTACCACGCATACCGGAATACTTAATCAAAAACTCAATAAATACCTGTAATATGTTTTGGTAAGCGTAGAAAAACATACACCAACTTTTAAAAACAGGTCTACGGGTGACTGCGGACCCCTACACAGCACGTAACCCAACATGGACCCTGGACTAACTAATTATCCTATAAACTATACAACATTTTTTATAATCGTCGCCACACAACGTTTCCTAATTATTTTCTTTACGAATTACTCGCGAGCAATCCCTCTACCCGCCGTGGGGTGCCGGCAGTAGAATGATACCCCTCCTCTCATGCCCATGGATGCAGTAAGAGCCTGCTAAGGGATACCTTCGGAAGATGGGCAGCAGCGTCTATCCATGTATCAACATCCCATACTGCGCTTACCAACCCGCCTGCCAAGCGTGGTGAGTATGGCAACTACCCCTCATGGAGATCCAAGAGGGAGGCCTATGTTCATGGAGATCCAAGAGGGAGGCCTATGTTCATCAGTGGACGTTTTATGGCTGAAATCATGAATCCCTCTACCGGCTAGAACATCGGCATATACCCAGCTCCTAAGTCCTGCCTCCAGGGCTCAGTCGGTCTAAAAGCCGACTGATAATTAACCTTTGAAGGTCGCGATTCAATTTGATCGAACCCGCAAGTCCCTGCGTCTCAGCCGGCTTTAAAACAATTGCACCACGGAGATCATCAAACATTAAAACATTCTGTGTAGTATTGTTTGATGATCTTTAAAATAATAAAATGTTTATGAAATGATAAATAATTTGCACTAAAATAATAAATTTGTGAACTGCCGTAGTTAGTGAAATATATTTATATCATGTAAGTACAACACTGTTATTTGACTGTTCTATACAGACACCTCAATTTTATTTCTTGTGTACGTGAATCCGGCGAGCATAAGATCTAATTTATGCGGTTCCTACGGTTCCTTTGCGGTTGTATCACAAACCAGCTATCTTATGTTGCAACCAGAAGGCTCACTGCGAACAGATTGTAAGGTAAATAATTATCACTCCGGTTGTGACTGATCTATGTAAACGTATGAACTCTTGGCACTTCACGGATACTACATTAAAAATATTTTTTATAAGATATCTTGAATCATTAGCTTAAACTCTCAATAACCTATAAAATAAACTACCACCTTAAAACTAAGTAATGTGATCCAATGTTATACAAACTCTTTACTGGACCGTTTTTAAATCGGTCAAACTTTCCTGTACCCTTGTCTGTCCGTCGTCTCAGGATTGCGGTTCACGTCCACTGCTGGACATGCCTCCTTTGTGGATATCAAAGATCATGAGGGGGTTGTTGCCATACTCACCACTCTTGGCAAGCGGGTTAGCGAGCGCAGTACGGGATTTTGATGTACGGAAAGGCGTGCTGCCCATCTATCCGGACGTATCCCTTGACAGATTCTTACTGCATTTACGGAAAAGAGGTAACATTCTACTGGCCCTCGGCAGGTCCAAGCTCTTCCTGTTATTTCTAGTGCTATGTTATGTTTTCATTAATTCTAGCATTTGTTTTTCCTAAAAGAGGTGCACAAAGAAGTGTAGTATGACTTGGTTGATATGACAAAATAGTATGACAACTCGGAAGTAGCGGTCCGTAAGCCGTCACTGATTGGTGGTATGACTAGTATGTCAAATGTCATCATCATCATCATTTCAGCCGTAGAACGTCCACTGCTGGACATAGGCAGATCATGCAGTAAGAATCTGCTAAGAGATACCTTCGGAACACTCTAATCTGCGCTCGCCAACTCGCCTGCCAAGCGTGGCAACAACCCCTCATGTTAAATGTAGGTAGACGCATCTACAACGCTAGGTACGGATTTAACGCTGTACCTACTCGAAAGGAGACGAAACGATCTTAAACGGAGTAATCATTCTGTAAGCCGTATGTCATTGCTAATTTGTGGTATAACATGGATGTCGAAACGTCGAGGCACACATCTACAAATGCTTATTTAATGCTGTATTCGAGTTGCCTGATAGGAACTGCGCAGATCATTTAAGCGGCGCAAAGAGCGCCTGGAGTTTAGACCAGTTAATTTCATTTCAGTAATTGATTTGCATCTCAAGGCGGGTGTTTGGTTTTTTTTTATCCGGCGATAAGTAAAAAGGTTATGCAAGTTGCCGCGGTTATTTTTTAATTTCTCGCCGATAACTTGTCTCGTTTTATTCTGTTTTCTCGACGCCTCCAAAGCTTATCTCGGCTTCATGCAATGGAGCTAAAACCAAGTAGGTATGATAAGAATATTACGACAGAACACTATAGTACAATTTTAATCTATATATAAAAAATTCAAAGTCCTGACTGACTCACAGACTGACTGACTGACTGAATGACTGACTGACTGACTGACTGAATGACTGACTGAATGACTGACTTACTGACTGACTGAATGACTGACTGACTGACTGAATGACTGACTGACTGACTGATATATCAACGCACAGCCTAAACCACTGGATCTAAAGACTTGGAATTTGGCACACATAAGCCTTGAGTATCCTAGAGGTACACTAAGAAGGGATTTTTCGAAATTCCCACGGGATAGGGAATAAATGGGATTTATATTTTCGAATTAAAGTGGCTCTGCGTGAAAAAGGGGATTTTACGTTTTATAACTTCAATGCGGACGAAGTCGCGGGCAAAAGCTAGTTTGTTTATAAGGATTATATATAACGTAATGCTCAAATTAAAATTATAGCCATACTTACACACACATCTCAGCCGCAGGCCGTCCACTGCTGGACTAAGCGCCTCTCATTTATGGCGATACTTTAATAAATTCGTTTTAGTTTGTTTTTGGTATTTTCAGTAACGAGACAAGTTTGCATTCCGAAAGTATGATTTGGTGAACTGAAACTGATGAAAAAGACCACAGATGGGCATTGAAACTCTTCAGTGTTAAGGAGATCACAGGTGATTTATATCCATTTATCGTCGCACCTGCCCATTCAGTTCATATTCATCATCAAGGTCGATAAAGTCGGTTTTTTTGTTAAAAAATTAATAAAAGTTTATTATCAATAAAATAATCGGTTTATTCCGGTTCCCAAATGGGAGCTACTTAGGTATAACATGCGCCGGGTTTTCATCGAGGGTTCAAAATATAATTTATAAGATTGAACATCAAATTACCTATCACCTTAAACTCGTATTTGTCCATGTAAACCAAGCAACCGAAATAAAGTTATTTTCAGGTTAGGTTTTTATTAAAGGCTTGTTTGCAAACATTCTACACCGATTTAGGCTGAAAAATAAAAGTAAATTGGCCTTTCACTGCGACCCAGCCCGGGCCTCGTCCAGGTGCGGGTGAAACAATAAGCGGTCATCTTGTATGCCCAAATTTAGGACTCCAAACAGTTAATAAATATTTTATGGGAAACTATGTGCTTCTATGCTTATAAGCTTCGACTAGAAGAAGAAGAAGAAGGAACAAACACTTTTAAATGGAACAAAGCACGTAATTGAATTCGTACACCTCACCTACGCTAAACTTTTTTTTCAAGTGAGGAAAAGAAGCAAAAAGGCAAACTCACTCTTTCACTTCTGTTTTTTGTTACAATTTGTTCAAAATAAAGTTTGACTGTCCTACAATTTGTGTTATGTAAACTTTCGCAATCTGTAGACATAATTGTAAACTGATTAACGGGACTTTATCGCTTATTTACTGTATTATTTCCCGAGGTTTCACGACAACGTAAATAGGTCCAGCACCGATTTCAAAATTATTTTTTTGGATTTGTCTGCGCCCGGAATAACAATAATTATGGGCTCAAGTGGTCCTACAAAAACGATAAAAGCATTGAAAATTTTCGACCTAACGTCGGTTAGTGTCTCCTTGCCGAAATGATGACGACAAGGTTGTCGTCATCATGATGAAATTCCTACAGCAATGCAGCAATTTTCTATCAATATGTTTAGAAAAATTATCAAATGTAATCTTCATAACAAATCTAACTATAACATATCTGATTATCTGGAAGACAAAAATGCTTGGCATTAAATTTGCTCCAACTCCGAAGCAATTGAAAAAACTAACTATTAAAAATAACTGTGTTTTCTAATCGCTTCTTATCACAATGCTTAAAACAGGGAATCGAATAGATTCATTATGTGCCTTATTTCCTTTAAACAGAAGATTAAATTTGTTTTTATTTTTATTTTTGTAAGTTGACGTGTCTATGTTTTGTAATTGCAAACTATGGAAATAAATGAATGAATTTCTGAATTTCTGAAAATTTTTATAAAAAAGATTCATTGCCTTTTTCGAGCGGCACTCGAGAACTTTTCAGACGGAATCTGGATGTTCACTCAGAATTCTACTAACCATTCGTGGAATGCGATAGACCAATCAGGCCGGCATTGGATCTAGTGTCAAACTAAACCGAATTCTTTCCAATAGTCGTTCGGATTCAGTCATGATTTTTTATTATGAATTTTTGATTTAAAACCGTCCCCTGTATGTATATAAATAAAATCAATAAAACACTGAAACTGTTACCTGAAACCAAAATCCAAATGCATATTTAACACGTGTTTTAACGGCGAAGGAAAACACGATAAGCCAGCTGCCCCGAGGCTCGATCAACATCAGACGCATTGGCAAATTATTTCCTTTGGACCTAGCCGAATAAGCTGTGAGGATGGTATATGTGCTGAGCAAGCCTAACTCAAGTGACAATACCCCAGGCACTGCAGCGTTCCGTACAGCACCAGGTGCTGACAGTGTTTAAATAATAAACAAATAATGCTAGACAATTCACACAGCATCATCTAGCCTCAAGCAAAACAGAGTTTGTGTTATGGGTACTAGATGACTGATATAATACATTATACGACATAGATAGATATTTTTATTATATGTATATAAAAAAACACACCGAACACCCTGAACAAATATTTGTAGATAGTACAGACATTTGTCCCAAGGCGGGAATCGACCCGCAACCTCTTGCGTCGCAGGTGGACCTTCGCCCGCTGCGCTACAGAAAATAATTTACAATAGATAGACAGATCAATAAATAATTTACAATAGATGTAAAAGACAAAAATAATATGCTTGATGGCTTTATAAATCATGGTTAAGTGTCATCATTACGCCCATTATTTATGTCATTATTTCCCGATGTTTCAAGTGATGATTTATTATGATGAATTATCACTTGAAACACCGGGAAATATTAAAATAAGTTAATTGCGCGATTATGTCCAGTTTCCTTGTTTTAAATGATACCCATCAAAGTAATACGAATAATTACTACTCTCTAAAATCAAGTATTTCGTCCCGTGGGCAGAGGAAGGGTTCAAGCGACTTATTGATAAACAATGATTTGAATGTAATTGTTCAAATTACAACGGTAAAACGCCGCCTGCATACAATCTGATACGGATTACCACTTTGAAAAGGGTGACAAATAGGTTGGCACAAATCGATCCTGTTCACTTGAAAAGTGAACATCTACGTTTGTTTTTATAAAGTAGTATGTGGGGATTTTTCTGTTGTAATAGAGTAAATCAATTGTGTTAACCAACAACCAGTATGAAGTAAAAAACTTTAAAAAAAAATAATAAACTATCAATTCCGAATGTTTTGAGACTGCTGAAAAAAGTTAACATACCTGTCTCCAACAGCAGTAGCATCATAAAGGCAAGCAAGAATAAAATATTAATTAAAACAGTGTAAGCTGGCGCGTCAAAACGGTCCGGAGTTTACAGGTATAGAGGTATAGCCTATTGGTTTTAAAATGATTACACGGATTGCCGGCGGGTTGTATAAATGAACTACAAAGATGTGAAAGACCAATTTTTTTTCTTTATTATGTATATGCATGTATTTGACCACATCTTGCCTGATGTTAAGCAATGATATGGTCTAGGATGAGACACGCTTGCCTAGAAAGTACCTGTTTACCATTGATTTGAAGATGCCCAAATTGTACTTTTCGGGGAATACGTACTGACCCGGCAACGGCAATTTAATTACATATCATTGTGATTTACGCCTAATAAGATTTTCTGATGCAACCTGCGTTTCAGTACAATGGCCATGCATAGGTAAGTAATTGAACTGGAAATGGAATACACAAATCCCCTATGATTGAGGCAACTAAGCAAGTATAAAGCATTATATATAACCAACTTTGGTGTGGTCATTCGCAGCCCGACTTCACTCACTACTGGGTATCGGCACGGTTGGTTTTGACAGCTGCCACGCTCTGTGCTAGTCTGATCCGACGTTTGCCCGCGGCTTTACGAATATCAATGTGCCCGGACGATTAACATTTCTGTATCGTTGGTTCAGCTACCCTTTAGTTATCGCTTTACTCTACCTGCCATGACCGCTATTCGACACTTGTCATGCCTAGCTCTCCGAGTTCCAAAATTCGATGTCAAGCAACATTGATTGGCTAGTGAATAAAACCTTTCGACGAACCGTATCATAATGATTCAAATATGCAAAAAGTGTGCACAGTAACACCAGACAGAATCGGTTTAATAATATTGAATTGTTTATAGATACACATTTAAACTTATAAGTTTAACACAAGGGGTGTTCTAAGTACCGTCTTCGAATGTTTGAATCGAGGCCGAGGGCTGCAAATGTCAAGCAATTTTCTTTAGTTTCCCGTTTGAGGCAGGGGGGTACGTTGAAAACTGACCCAACTAGCTTAGACTGGCCTTTTAATATTATTGACCTTTCAGAGTCTTTTATAAGTTGTAAATAACATGAAAGGGCAGTTTGATGTTCGTGATGTTGTTTACTTAAAGTTACAAGTTTGTAAAATTAATAATTCTTTATTTTTGATTACAAAAAAACCGACTTCAATGAGAAAATCTAAAATGTTGCTGAAAATATTTAAAATGTATGCATATACAATACATTTAAACTTATACATTTGAATATTTTCCTTGGTTTATCATGGATCCCATAATGAGAGCTGGGTTTGAAAGCAAGCAAATATTATTAAGTAAAACAAAAAACCTAACCGCAAGTTTAAAAGGGCATAACACTACTTGTGGATGATCTCCAGTACACACTATTACATTATTTCATTGCAATGACCCTAATTCTGGTTTTTTTTTTTTTTTTTTTTTTTATTTTTTTTTATTATTTAGTATAATGTTAACAAAAGTAAACCTATACTAAAATATATTACAATCTAGCCAGATTGGCCAATGAGTAACTTAATGCTAACTTAGTTTTATAAGAATGTAAACTGTAAGATAGTGTCCATCAGCACTTTTCTTATTGTCTCTAATTAAGGGGAAGACACTTTGTTATTGTGTTCTTTGTTTAAAATATAATATTCACTTGCACTGTCACTGATTGTACTATGTTAGCTCAAAAGGTTTTGTTCTCTTGAGCCTTCTCAATATGTCGGTATGATCGAGGAGCTGGATTGCCTCGATGTTAACATGATGATGCAGTCTGTGTTCATGACTCTTTGCATATTTCTGTATGACTTTGTCGACGGCCTCTATATTGAGGTCCCGATGGAGGTCGTCGTTTCTTATGTACCACGGCGCATTGACTATTGCTCTGAGTACTTTATTCTGAAACCGTTGAATGATATCTACATTGCTTTTTTTGGTACAACCCCACAGTTGTATTCCATAAGTCCATACTGGCATGAGAACTTGTTTGTAGAGAAGTACTTTATTGTGTACTGCCATTGAAGAATTTCTTCCAAGCAGCCAGTACATCCTTTTGAAACGAATTTCTAGCTCTTCTTTTTTCTTTTTTACATGAGCTTTCCAGCGAAGTTTGGCGTCCAGCGTCATGCCCAAATACTTTGCTGTATTTTGGTATGGTATGATTTTATTGTCGATGAATACAGGGTGGTAATCTTCTCTTTTATTTGTAAAATTGATGTGTATTGATTTTGATTCATTTAATTTAATCCGCCAGATTTTTGTCCAATCATATATTTTATTTAAAGCCCTAATTCTGGTGATGATAATTTGTTGGTTAGCATGATGATTAGTGGATAGGGATATATTATAATAGCCATCTTTCGATGTCGTTACCTGTAAATTTCGTAATATTGAAGAGTTTTGATAACCATCTGTGGTCTTCTTCGTCATTCATCCACTTCACCAAATCATACTTTCTGAATGCAAAAGCTTGACTTTGAGCTAAATATGCCGAAATCCTACAAAATTTGAGGAGTTCCCTCCTTCCTCATGGATCCAATCATCAGAATCGAGTTTTGAAAAAAATGGGACCTAACTCAAAGCATATCTATGCGAATGAAAGTCGGGGGTACTTACCACTCGGCCAACACTCAACCAATCCGAAGGTCGTGTGTTCGATACCGGCAGTGCACCAATGGATTTTTATTTCTTGAAAAATGTATATGCACACTTAACACGTGCTTTAACGGTGAAGGAAACATCATGAGGAAACTTGCGGCTTAGTTAGCTTCAGACGTATTGACCTGTTCATTCCTCTGAATATCTGACTAAATTGAGAGGATGGTATAGGTGCTGGGCAAGCCTAATTCATCTAACAATGCCCCAGGCACTGCAGCGTCCCGTACAGCATGATTACCAGTTGCTGACGCTGTATAAATCATCTATAATAGATGCAAAGGCCTTACTTTTTTATACGAATGTAAAAATAATTTTCAAAATCGGTTCATAAAGACACAGTTCTAAGGTAACCAAAGATTTAAAAAAATAGAGACGACTTGAGACCCTTCACCTTTTTGAAGTCGGTTAAAAATTTAAGTAACCTTCGACACAATTTGAGAGTGTTTATTGTGTTTAATTTTTTTAACAAATTGTAATATTTTCACTGGCTGCCGTCACAAGACTACGACAACGGAAGATTTATATTACTCAGTCTCTCATACATAACATATAGCTAATCCAAAAAACACATTTATATAGGCTATTGAAGGACAGTTCTTCGTTGTTTACTTATTAGAATGTATTCATCATCATCATTTCAGCCGTAAAACATCCACTACTGGACACAGGCCTCCCTCATGGATGCCTCCCTCCATGAGGGGTAGTTGCCATACTCACCACGCTTGGCAGGCGGGTTGGTGAGCGCAGTACGGTATGTTGATCCACGGAAAGATGCTGCTGCCCATCTTCCGGAGGTATCCCTTAGCAGGCTCTTACTGCTTCCACGGGCTGGAGAGGAGGGGTTACATTCTACTGCCGGCACCTATTATTCTACTGGCTCAGAGCGTAGAATGTATTACTCAAACTATAACTATAATTATAACAAATATAATTAAACACTGATAAGGAATTAATAACACCAGTTCCCAAGTTAAATTCCATTGCCCAACGGAAATAAACAATATCAGTAAATGTTAAAATCAAAAGATATTTGAGAAAGAGTGAACGGTTTAATCGTTCATTTAACCGGAATGTATTATCGGAACATCATAAATGCAAGCTAACACTTGTTTTTAAAAGGAAACTAATCTTGCAGATATCTGCGTGAAAAAGTGAGTTGCAAGTCACAGTTGGAGGCGGAGCAAAAGGAAGAAAGGCATTTGAACAAAGAGCTTGACGCCAAGGGAAAGTTGTTGATTGAAATGAAGACTTCACTTCAGCAACTCAATGAGCTGTTCTCAAGCGTCGGTGAGTCATTGAACGTCAAAGGTTAACTTAGAATATTGTTATTTTCGCAGCTTGAAGCTGTTGTAGATTTTAGTATATGGTTTTAGTTTCAACCAGATACCTCTACACGTTCTCGAGATATGTAGAGGATCTTAACAGACCGGCAGACAGACGGACAACAAAGTGATCCTATAAGGGTTCCGTTTTTTACCTTTTGCGGTATGGAACCCTAAAAACCGACTTCAAATTATAAAATTATCTTCAATTTGGTCTTTTGTAAAGTCATTAAAGTAGTACCTTTTGCACAGAAATCGTTTATCGAGTAGTCGTTTTGTGTCTTTCCTTTATTTTGATATTGTTATTTAGATTATATATATATATATATAGATCCGCGATGTATTCATTCATACATAACGTACATTGCATGCAAATTGTTTTTGTTAAATTTATTTGAACTAGTAAAATGTTTAAATAATCCATTTAATTTTGACGACCTCTGTGGCGCAGCGGGCAAAGGTCCGCCTGCGACGCAAGAGGTTGCGGGTTCGATTCCCGCCTCGGGACAAATGTCTGTACGATCTGCAGATATTTGTTCAGGGTGTTCTTGGTGTTTTTCTATATATAATAAAAATATCTATCTATGTAGTATAATGTATTAAGTATATCAGTCATCTAGTACCCATAACACAAGCTCTGCTTAGCTTGGGGCTAGATGATGCTGTGTGATTTGTCGAGCATTATTTATTATTTATTATCAAAATTTTTATATTCCTTGTTTTTGTGAAATTGTTATATTTACTTATTTTGTATTTCGTAAGGCGGGTTCAATTCGGTGCTTTAGACATCTGTTTAATTAAAACAAAGCGGATTAGTTACAACACTTATAGCTCGAGATCGGCTGGACCGATTTCAACAATCTTAGATGTATGGGATTTATCTGAGCCCGGTTTAACATAATATAGGGCTATTTTAACATCGTAAAAATTTAATAAATATAATACGGCTTACACCACGTACCTAACTTATTATCATCTTGCTGACGTTTCTAAATGGTCTACGAAACGTCAGCAAGATGATAATAAGTTAGGTACGTGGTGTAAGCCGTATTATATTTATTAAATGATGTCTAGCCACGATAATTTCAATCGTAAAAATTCATAGAAAATCGAATTATAACATAAGTACATATATTCATTTCTTATACATTTTATACAGATGATGACTTTTTTGATGTGTTGACAATATTGATTAAATTTTAGGGTTGTTTAGGTACTAGAGTAGAGTAGTAGTAGTAGTAGATTAGAAGTATTAGTAGAGTACAGTAGTAGTAGAACTTTTTGTGAAAGGTTCATCCGGGAAAGTACTAGCACCATACCTATTTCTGCCGCCAAGCAGTAACGTCTTCATTGCTGTGTTCCGGTTTGAAGGGCAAGGGGGCCGGTGAAATTACGGGCACATGAGACCTTACAACTCTTGTCTTAGGGTGACAAGCGCAATGCGATGCAGCGTTGATCACGTGCTTAGTGAACGTGATCACCGCGGCATTGCAATTGTTTAGAAGTAGAGTAGTAGTAGTAACTTGGTACCTATGTTGGTTGCACCAGCTGATTTGGCACTAGACGGTGCCGTGTGAAATGTCGAACATAATTTATTTAGTTCAGTATTTTAACCCGATTTTTTGACAGGATTGCACTTATCGAGAAGGTTTATAAAAAAATATGGCTTTAACGAAACTTGGTTCCAGGTGCTCCAAACACGCCGCGCCACATTGAGAAGGTTCCATCCGCGATCCAGTATGCTCTGGATGATCGAATCCAGCCGGTACCTGAGGTGGAAGCTGATTGTAAGTTGACTTTTTAACAGACTCCAAAAAATTAGATTTATTTTCAGACACGGCGCGGTGTCTTTGTGAGCCACCGTCTTTTTTATTTTTAATTTATTTAATCATTCTACTGCCGGCATCCCACGGTATTTAGGTAAAACTCAGTTTTTCTATATATCATCATCATCAGCCCGTCCAATATCAGGAAGTAGACCTGTTCTATATGCCCCTTAATTGTTTTATTTCGCTGTGCATTTCTTTTTTTACTTCTTATTAGAACATGCTATTGTTAAATGTTAGTTAGGTATCTAGTACATAAAACGTTTTGGTTTTAACTGTTAAGTTTAAGTTTATCTGTTTAAATTCTATGTATAATTATTTTATAAATAAATAAATCAATCCACTGTGGACATAGGCCTCTACCATGGCACGCCATATCAATATATATAAAACTCTTCCGTTACTGACTGAGTGACTGACAGACAACGCACAGCCTAAACCACTGGACTTGAAATTTGGCACACATATACCTTGAGTATCCTAGAGGTGCACTAAGGAGGTATTTTTCGAAGTTCCCACGGGAACAGGAACTACGTGGGTGAAACTGCGTGGTGCGGCTAGTTTTTCTATATTTGTATTTACAAAAACCCGCCGTGTGGTGCCGGCAGTAGAATGATACCCCTCCTCTCATGCCCATGGATGCAGTAACAGCCTGCTAAGGGATACCTCCGAAAGATGGGCAGCAGCGTCTATCCGTGATCAACATCACATACTGCGCTCACCAACCCGCCTGCCAAGCGTGGTGAGTATGGCAACTACCCCTTATGGAGATCCATGACGGAGGCCTGTGTTCATCAGTGGACGTTTTATGGCTGAAATGGTGATGATTTACAAAAAAACAATTAGGGTATTCTATCTACAACCTGATACACAATCTCTATTAACTTAGAGACTTGATGGTGCTGCGTAAAACGTTTATTTCCATATTTTAAATGTGGAATGTTATTTTTGACAGTTGACAAGTTGATATCGACAGCGCGGCAGAAGCTGACTGTTTTGATGCAAGCCGTGTCCAAGATGGAGGTGACACCGGCTCTGAAGCAAAAGGCCAGTCTATTCTACCACAACATCCTGGCGCGGTCTATGCGGGAGAACTACAAGGAAGAGATAGCCGCTGAGGGTGGTGCGTACCGTCACTTTTTATACATAATACATAAAAGACTTTTAATATAATGATATAATACTGGCAGTACTGGTCTAAGATACATTACTTATCACTTACAAAAATAGGTTGGTTTTAACTTAAAACATGACAAGTCGAACTATGGATCTCATTTTAAACTAGTTTTGTACGGGATTGGTGCTTGAAATAGTTTACAAATAAACCTGTAGTCATCAGAGAGAGCCGACTCCGCTGGTCGGTGAAAACCATTAAAATTAAAAATAAAATAACAGCTACATCAAGGCTAGTTAATTAAGATATTACGTAATTTGAATGATCTAAAGTAAATGCATTATAGTAAAATAGATGTACTTATACGGCCGAATAGAGAATCCTCCTCTGTTTTTTTGTTCGGTTAAAAAAGGAAATAGAAAATGAAAAAAAAACAAAAACGGAATATAAGATAAATAAATATAAAAATGGAAAACAAATGCAGGCTCTTACTGCATCCACTGTAGGACTTAGGCCTCCCTCGTGGATCTCCAAGATTATGAAAGGGTTGTTGCTATATTTGCCACGCTTGGCAGGCGGGTTGGCGAGTGCAGTGTAAAATGTTGATACACGGAAACACGCTGGTTATGGATAAAGGGTTATCTCAGGAAGATGCACATCTTACGGAGATAACCTTTAGCAGATTCTTACTGGATCCACGTAAGAGAGAAGAGGCAAAATTCTATTGCCGGCACGGCCCACGGATTTATTTATGTAACCATAATTACATAAATAAATCCGTGGGCCAAAAAAGGAAAAAGATTCCAGATCTCCATTTTTCCAAGATGCAAGTACGACTTAATTTGTAAAAGACTATATTTATGCATAATTTGATATGTTTTTTCATTTGCCTTGTATGTCATATACAATTATGGTTACTTAAATAAATAGTCATACTCGTAATGATAAAAAAAAAATATTTATGCTGTAAAGAGCATGTCCTACAGAAATATTTTTAATTTTCCGTTTATATTCCCTAATAAACCAACTTTGAAACATTCTAATTTGTAAGTTTACTTACAAACCGATTTAGTTCACTTGTAATGTTACGTAATTAATAATAAATAAATAAATAAACTATATAATAGAAAAAACTATATAATATAATATAAGAAAACTATAAAAAATATGATCAGGAGGGTCTAAGTCTAATTAGCAAAAAATCCATGTAACCATGGTGATACTGTCAGTTGCTGCAGGTATAACTGAATTAATTTAGCAATAAGCAATTTTAAGTTAAATGACTTTCTAAAAATGTTTAGTTTACCAAAACATATTGGCATGTTTTCGTAAACATATCACACTCAAATTTCCAACAACAGGATGGGTAACTACGGAAGCCTACACGTCTAGTGGCCCGAAACGCACTTAGTAATTTTTATTTTTATAGTCATCACCATGTAAAATTAAAGATAAATAGAATAAAGTCTCAGTATCCAGTCTCTCCGCGACCACGACCAGGTGCAATCCGGTCGAAACGTCGGGAATAAATTATAGGTAATTACGCGATAAATACCCGATAATTCAATATAGTAATAAATAGAATAAACTTCAGCCTATTTTGATTCGAATACATTATACCTATATACAATTCAAATGAATTGTACTGTCTATCGTACATTTTTAGAAAGTCATGAGTGTTCGGTTTAAAATATTCCGGTTAGTTTGGTAAACCGCGTCACATAGTTGAGCGACAATATCTCCGAAACTAAAAAGCTACCTTAACCGTTATAGTTTTCCTTGTAAGGTAATGGTTAAAACTAGATTTTTTCAGATTTGTAAAGCTAGCAGTTTAGATTTTAGAGCAAAGTCGCTCGAAAAAAGTTGAAAAATCAGCGTCACTATATTATAACGTTCGCTTAAAATTGCAGCTTTCTAGGACTCTTCGAAAAGCCGCAGACAGACGGACAGACAGACAGAAAAAACAACAAAGAATACTAAAATGTGATTAATATATAAAGGGATTAAAGGTAGTTAGGTACTCTGAAAACAGATGGTACTTTCGACATGGTTTCTGTTAATTTAAATAGTTATTTTTCATTTTTGAAATAAAGGGAATATAAATAAATAAATAAATAAATAAATAAATAATGATGGACAAATCACACAGCATCATCTAGCCCCACGCTAAGCAGAGCTTGTGTTATGGGTACTAGATGACTGATATACTTAATACATTATACTACATAGATAGATATTTTTATTATATATAGAAAAACACCCAGAACACCCTGAACAAATATCTGCAGATCGTACAGACATTTGTCCCGAGGCGGGAATCGAACCCGCAACCCCTTGTGTCGCAGGCGGACCTTCGCCTGCTGCGCCACAGAGCTCGTCATATGCTTTGTATGACATAGATTAAAATAAGTAAAACGCCTCTCTGGTTTACGCTGCCAACTTTTTCATTTTATTTAATCAATAAAAAGCTTTGTCGCTTAGCGACCATATCGCCCTACTGCCAACTTTAAAGCGAGTTATTCGATACATTCAAGTTGTTTTAGTAGACTCATATTTTATTCAACTAGAATTGGATTTTATGCTTACCTATACATCACAGTTTAACCTAGGTTAAAATTTATTTAAAACGAATTATTTTCTTCGTAACAAAAACTTTTAAGTGCTGTAAATCTCGCACTGAGTAGGTTACAGAGTTGTTTTTCGCTTCAGTTTTTTTTTATATATTTTAAACAAAATATTTACTTGTAACAAAACCAAATTAGTGCTTGTGGTTATGAAAAGTTCGAGAAAGTATTGACCTCTTAGACGATATAAATCAGGACAAGCCACATGTAAAAAAATACAGACCTTCCCCTCTGCCAATCCTGACGCAAAAAATGTTTATATAAGCTACTTCAATAATCAATTTGCCAGTTACAGAATTGCTTTCACTGAGACAGGTGCTCCAGAGAAATATCCTATTATGTGCTGATGACGCGTGTAAAAATTAATTAAAAAACAAGTCTATTAAAATATGTATAAAATTTCGGATGTGACTGTTATTCTAATGAAATTAAAAACAAAAATATATATTATAGATGTTTTTCATAATTTGGGATCGAGAACATTGCATAATAAATCTTCGATTATTAATAAAAAATCGATTGTCGTTGTATCTTTATAATCTCTATTACATTTTCAAACTTATTTTAAAACTAATATAGACCAAATTTGCATAACTAAACAAAAGTTCGTTAATTTTGTCGCCAACTCTCGCTCATACGTCACAAAATATGTACACGAGACTATTACCTACTGACTCCCAACGAGACTACTAAAGTGACTAAATCCTTAAAAAAACAATACAAATTCAAATATCGATAAGCTTACATTAACGCGATTTTATACATTATGGAGTTAGGGGGTTGGTGTAGTAAGACTAGTTTGAGGGATGAGATTTTTTATACAGGGTGGGCCAAAAGTTTTTGCACTTTTGAAATTACCATAAAAAATAAACTACACATTGTATATCAATCAATTTTTATTTAAATAAAAGAAAATACTCGGAAATTTTATTATTTAAAAAAAATATAGTTTAGGTGACCTCCATCTCACCGCTGGCACTCTTCAAACCTGGCCCTCAGATTTTCGAAAACTCTTCAACACAGAGCGCTGGGTATGTTAGCCATTTCTTGACGAATGTTATTAGGGTTCCGGACCAAAATGGTAAAAAGGAACCCTTATAGAATCACTCTGTCTGTCTGTCTGTCTGTCTGTCACAGATGGATATCTCGTTTTTTAATTTGGGTATTGTTTTCGGTTTATTTACACAGACTCTGCTCTTAAGAAAACCCAATAGAAAGAAATCAGCTGGGGTAAGGTCTGGGCTACGGGGAGGCCATGGAATGTCCCCTCTGCGCGATATCAATTTGTTAGGGAACAGTTTTTTCATCACGGGTAAACTCTCGTTAGATGTATGGCAGGTGGCGCCATCTTGCTGCATCCATGTCCTACTGTTGTAACCTTTAAAATGCTGTAACTGTGGTTCAAAAAAATCCCGTAGCATGGTCACATATTTTGCAGAATTAACAGTCACTGAATTTCTGCGTTAATTTTCAAAGAAGTATGGACCAATTACGCCTTTTGAAGTCATTGCCGCCCAAACTGTCACTTTTGGAGAATGCAAAGGTCTTTGAAGTTTTAGTTCAGGGTTTTTAAAACTCCAAAATCTGCAATTTTGCTTATTCACTTGCCCATTTAGGTGAAAATGGACTTCGTCAGAAAAGAAAATGTTGTTGAAGTTGCTGAATCGCTCGAACATTGTATCGACGATTTTTTTTCTCAAAATCAAATCGTTTTCTTCCAATTCTTGCACTAACTGTATCTAAAAAGGATGCATTTTCAACCATCCAACTTCAATATTCGTCGCAGACGTTCGGGGTATCGCTAAAGTACTCGAACGTTTGCGCGTAGACAAACTTGGATCGTCCCGCACAGACGCGTTTACTTGCGCCACGGTTTCATCGCTCCTTCTGCTCCATGGCCGGCCTGTTTGCCTTAAAATCCGGTTAACCGGTTGCCTTAAAGTTTGTCACCCACGATTTAATTAAATTAACACTTGGGCTCTTATTTATATCGTGTAATTCGTATTTCGTACGAAACAGGCGGCGAACCATGACGTAAGAATCATTGTTCTTGTAAAACTGCTTTAAAGAGAACGCGTGTTCTTCTCCTGTGAAGCGATTCATTGTGACTAAATTTCCTTAAACCGAGCTACCGCGCGTTAGTCGTCTCCAACCCACTCCCCGCGCGGTGTCCGCGCTATGTCGATTTCGTAAGTGCAAAAACTTACGGCCCACCCTGTATAATCACTCCGAAATAATTTTATCGATATCGATTGTATTCTGTTTTGTTGGTAATAATTATGTACGTTATTTATTTTTCAACCTGATTCTGATATAATGCAAATATATAAATACTTAGATGAAGGAATAATTACTTAATTATTATTATTAATTTAGGATAATGTAGATTAAGGACTGTGGATTTTGTTTAAATAAATATAATAAATTAATAAAATAAGTCGAATCCCAGATAAAGTCCTAGATATATTTCTTATAATTAAGTCACACATTGTTCAAGCAAACAAGTTACATTAATTAGGTTCTAAAAGTAGTGACAAATAGTGAACCACTTGTGAGGTAATGAATGAACCTACTTGGTGATTTTTTTTAACGTGGTTTCCTCGACACACGTACCAAACGATATTTTGTAGCTTAGTTTTAATAAATAGATACGTAGATAATTATAGAAAGATTTTTTTGATTGTTCCAACAAGCATTTCTTTAACCGATTTCTAAAATGGAACCATGTTTGAGGCCGAGGCTAAAGGTCTCTTTCTCAGCATAAGTTGGTTATGTTAATCAATGCTGGTCTTTCGCCATTACGCCGTTTGGTGACATCACGAAAAGCAAGGAAATGCAAAAAGTCAATGCATGGAAAGTGCAAAAAGCCCTTATACTGGTCCTTCGACTGCATGATTAGAAGAAGTATGTATGAAATAATTATATTCTGTAGCAGGTTTAAAACATGATCACTATTATTAGATCGCGGGTTATTCCTGCCGAAGAAACCAAGGTAAAAATGCGCTAAGTACTTACACTAATGCAAGTACGTAAAAGTCGGTCGTTCTTACTTTATTCACAATCCAAAACAATAGATGCCTTCAATCTGTGAAAATGAATATCGACATTTGAATATCAATAAATAATTAATTTTAATATTTACTTCTTTATCAATCCTATGTTTGTTTGATCACATTTGCCATTTTATGAAAGTAATGTTTCCAGTATACCTAATTCATAAAACATTTTTACAAGATATAGGGAAAATTTAATGATAATAAATTGCATTTTATTATTTTATGGAGCTCTGTAATGCGCTATACCTCTACCTCTATACATAAAAATCTTCACATAAAAATCATTTTTCTTATTCTTGTTTGTTAAATCATCAATAATTATAATGTTAAAACGACTAACTTTGTTATAGAAATGTATCAATCTCACAATTGTGTAAGACAAGAAATAGTCTTAAGTAGGTAGGTAGGTAGGTCGGTCGTAGGTAAGTCCACTCGTGCCCGAAGTTACTGAACGCACGCTATACTTTAGCTGCATACAGGAAACGAAAGAAAGAAACATATCATGCTTTATTGCGCGACGTCATAATGCTAATTCAACATAATCATGGTTTATTACGCGACATCATAATGCAAATGTAAATATAGTCTGTCCTGTAGATAAACAAAATTTATTGGACGCGAGTAGATCCTTTTTAACGTAATCCAAAAATAAGCGCAATACATTTTATCGAAATGTCACGTGAAGGCTCACGCTGGTACGCGCTGACGTGACTCGGTACAGAATTATGACGACACGAGCCCCTACTCCTAAACTTGAACTCGCTTTATCTAAGCTTCATCATTTCAGCCATAAAACGTCCACTGATGAACACAGGCCTCCCTCATGGATCTCCATGAGGGGTATTTGCCATTCTCACCACGCTTGGCAGGCGGGTTGGTGAGCGCAGTATGGGATGTTGATACACGGATAGACGCTGCTGCCCATCTTCCGGAGGTATCCCTTAGCAGGCTCTTACTGCATCCATGGGCATGAGAGGAGGGGTATCATTCTACTGCCGGCACCCCACGGCGGATTTTACGGTGGAGTTATCTAAGCTTATTTGTTTCATTTCACGTAATTTTATTAGCTCTAGTTACGAATTATGACATGTGTACTAACCCAAAGGGGAGGATTGAGCCTATGAAAATAAGTAGTTTTAGAATATATTGGAAATTCGTATTTTTTTTAATACTTTGATTTACATTTTTACTAGTTGATATGATGTATACTTTAACCTGAGTTTAAATATATTTTTTAGGACATTAGAATACCCCTCTGTGCGGAGGTCAATGACTGTTCTTTCCATCACTTGGAAAAAGTTATTTTAAATCAAATTATGTGCTCCATTCAATTTAAATGTGTCTTGTTCTTTTTTTTTATAAACTTGCTCTATTGAATAAACTTTCACTTAGACCTGTCAAGAATCAACGGGTGCTTAGGTTAATACTAACGTATAATTAGCTGTTGATACTTGCTCGGTAAAAGAAATCACAGTATCCCGGAAAATCATAAAACTAAAGTTGTTCCTTGGGGTGTTCAGACTCACCCCCTTTCGGGTTACTACACACATTATAATACAACCTGTATGTAAGTAAAATAAATCCATAAATCCCTTGGTCACAGCATACCGCGTGAACGGCTGGACCAATTTCGCGAATTATTTTTTTGTTGTGTTAGTCACAGTCAGGAGATGGTTCTTAGTGAAGAAAAAAATAATTAAGTTGCGCTAAACATGACAATTTAAGAAGACTTATCGACCATATTAACTTTTCTAATGTAACCTTGTGGCGTTTTAACAAATCTTTCAATTTACCTAAGTACGCAGTGTCCCAGCATTGTTAATTTATTTACGGATGATATTGTTAAGGCAGTAGGGAACAGTGGATCCGGCTGGCACATGACCCCAGGTGTGGCGTATAAGAGAAGAGGCCTTACTTAGCAGTGGGTGAGGAATGGGTGATTTATTTCTTCAAGCCAAAATGTGTGGCAACACGCTGTAACTGTCGACACTAGACAAACCTTGTATGGTTTTAAGTGTCGTATATTATTATTATTATTACTAGCCATTTTCGTCCCACTGCAGGGCAAAGGCCTCCCTATACCCCTTCCATTTATCCCGATCCTGTGCTATGGAGGACCTACCTTGTAAAAACAAGTCAAGTTCGTCGCGCCATCTCAGTCTGGGTCTACCGCGTTGCCTCCTTCCAGCGTTGGGGATCCACTCTGTTGTTATGAAAGCCCATAGGTCATTCGGCATATATAAATATAAGATTAAAAAAAGTTTTTTTGATAAATTAAGAAAGAAAGATTGATAGATAACAAACACGTTTCAAGCTTCACCACAAATTATTGATTACCGTCTCCATGCTTCAATTGAATATTATACAATGGGGGATGACATTTTCGGTTGTTTAATGTTTACAGGTGTATTCAGATACGAGTAGTTTATTTTGTAACTAAACTATAACTGCTACTTTTTGCTTATTTCGGTAGTAGTAGTTGAGTAGTAGAAGTAGTAGTGTTGTGGTAGCAGTAGTAGTAGAGTATTAGTAGTAGTCGTAGTAGAGTGGTAGTAGTAGTTGTTGTAGTATTAGAGTAGTAGTAGTAGTAGACTACTATTACTACTAAGTAGTAGTTGTAGTTCTAAGTAAAGCACAAGGTATCGCCGTTATTTTTTAATTACGTATGAAAGAAAAAAATACGTTTCAAGTATTTTAGAAGCATAAATAATACAAAATTTAAATAATAACGCCTATCAAAAGCGGTCTGAAAGGCAAATTTTGACAAACAATATTTCGAAAATGTTTTTACAATATCGGGAAGCTAGCAAAGAAAATGGCTGTGTGACGCCACTTTGACAACATCCTATTGAATTTGGTGACGCTCAAAGAACCGCCTGTATTGCTTCCGTTGCAAAAGTGATTTTTGACAAGCCTCAACACCCTTGCTGCACCAGGGGTGCGCTCTTTGGTGTTAACTATACATTTCATCTGTAGCAGTTCGCACGGGCGCGTGCGGGTCGATTTTTATATCCATTAAATTACCAAGAGATATGATATTATACTTAAAAAAATTATGAGGT
This sequence comes from Pasiphila rectangulata, assembly GCA_963082625.1. Lineage (NCBI taxonomy): Eukaryota > Metazoa > Arthropoda > Insecta > Lepidoptera > Geometridae > Pasiphila > Pasiphila rectangulata. The sequence goes on along the minus strand of OY720236.1, from coordinate 19,217,499 downwards.
AACGTTTTTTTTTCATTTTACATAGAGCTGTCAACGTAAACATTAGTATACTCATTTCGTTTTAATTTTCGAACGGCACTAACCGAACAGCTTAATGTCAGTTTAGTCGATTGATCCAATTTTGGTTAGGAAGTATACCAACCCCATTGAAAAATAAAACGGAACAAATTGACTCAAATTTATGCTGACAGCTTTCATTGTATCATTTCTTATCTTTTATTTATTTCTTGTCATTGTGTCTACCATGAGTTGTCACTGTTAGATCGCCTGCCGTTACTACAGTAGTAATATTACGTTACTATGACATCTGTCAGATTTGTAACTCATGCTGCCAAATTCTAAGCAAATGAAGCCCAAACTACAGTCGCTGTAGTATTATATACTTTTCTGTGTATTTAATACCAAACTATCAGCTAGAGGCGCTGCACAAGTTTTTATACATTTTTATACATTTTTATAGTCGCTAGCGAGTACAGATTGTGAAAACTCATGGTAGACCTACATATCTCTAATTAATGAGTTTTCGGAACTGTAAAACAGAAATCGACACCAATGCTCTCGTAAAATTCGTCCCGTTTTTCTGTTAATTATCCTTGATTATTGGAAATGTGTGGGTCTGCCACATTGTTTCAATATAGGTATACTTCTTCCAATTAGCAAGCATAATTAAAAGTATTCAGTTGAATAGCCAATTTTTACGCGCCACAATAATGTATGAAGGTCTATTTTAGTTCATTTAAAACACAATTATTTTGTCAGCTTTGTTGTTCATTTTAATATTCTACGATGCATAATTTTGTTGAGTAATTATTTCATTAATATTTCGATGTACTTATCGAAAATATTATCGATAATGCCGTGGGCTGCCGGCAGTTGAATGTTGTCTTTCCTCTCTTGCCCTTGCACTAAGAATCTGCCAAGGGGTACCTCCGGAGGATTCTCAGCAGCGTCTTTTCGTGTATCAACATCACGTACTGCGCTTGACTAAAATTTTATCGAAAATATTATCAACTAGCTTGTGCCCGCCGCTTCGCATGCGTTGTACCCGGATAAAGAGTAGCAATGTGTTTAACCTAGTCAACATCTATACGTTTGCAAAATTTCAGCTTGATACGTACGCTAGTTTTTGCTTGAAGAGGTGACAAACCTCCATACAAACAAACTTTCGGCTTTATAATATTAGTGAGATAATGCCGTCGGGTGCCGGCAGTAGAATGTAGTCTCTCATTGCCTTGGCTGTACTAAGAATCTGCCAAGGGATAACTGCATAAGATTGGCAGCGGCGTCTTTTCGTGTATCAACAAGCGGCTAAGCGTGGTAAGTATGGCAATAAACTCTTCGCGATCAGTTCTCGGAGATGCACGAAGGAGGCCTGTGTCCAGCAGCAGAAAATTATTCCTTACCGCCTAGAATCTGCTACCGTCTAGAAGCTGTCATATCATATATACCACACATGTTTTTGACAGATTCCCTCCTGATTGTCGCCACGGAAATATTTAATACAATATTGATCAAATTCATTGGGCATTTTGTAGCAGACATTTTTCAAACCAATAAAATATAAAAATAAGATAAATATAAAAACAAGCTTAATTATTATGTTAAATAAAGAGACGATTATAGAATAAAAAACAATGATTGTAAATAACATTTTTATAATGTGGAAACTATAGACTATTTTCCTTATTTGTTAGTCGCATAAGTTTTTTTATAACACTGTTAGTTGTAAATATATAAATCCATTACAAAACTGAAAGGTAGCCTCGGAGTAAACAGAATTTAAAAGAAAAAAGACCGCACAAGTCTCGCGTGCTCTCGCCGTCACAGCAAGCGGCCGAGTGTTTTACGAACAAGCGACGCGCTTAAAACCTACTTTTGTGATATCAAATAATGGCATAAGCACCGACTCGTAATTAAATCCATATTGGGTATTGCAGTATAAGTGACGTATAAGTATGATTATAGATCATGGAGCTTTAACGGTGAAGGAAACATCGTGAGGAAACCCGCGGCTTAGTTAGCTTCAGACGTATTGACCTGCTCTTTCCTCTGAATAATAGCTGACTAAGCTGAGAGGATGGTATAGGTGCTGGGCAAGCCTAATCCATCTTACAATGTCCCAGGCACTGCAGCGTCCCGTACAGCATGATAACCAGTTGCTGACGCTGTATAAATCATCTTTAATAGATGCAAAGGCCTTACTTTTTACATCATGGAAGTACATAGGTTATCATCGACACCATGGTATCTAATTTAATTTAAGTAATAAGGTAAAGACAAACCTGTATTTATATTGTAAACGGAAGTAAGGTATAACCAACAGCGTGATATTAAAATAAATTTAGGTTATAGCACAGATAATGTTATAGTATAACCGACATAGCTGTCATAAAGTACTGAATGGTAATAGGATATAACCGACAGATCAATATGCAAATTAATTTTGTATATAGGGTGCCTAAATGTTAAATTACGTCCATTTCGTAATTTAGTAGGCTATAAACAACGTTTGTTCTTTTTGAGGGAAAAGCTTAAAAGTAATAAACAACCGAAAGCTCGACACTCCTATGGATTAAAAAAACATTGTCGACAACAAACCCAAAATAAATCATTTTTGTAGGAGTATAAGCATCTTTAAAGCAAAAATAACCCTGAATTTTCTTCAGTTACGAAAAATAATACTAGGAAAATGTTTTTTTTTGCTAAGGCAAAACGCCAAAAAAGTCATCGTAAAACCATGGGGGTAAGCGCATTCAAAAGAACGAAAAATTTTACGTAGGATGGCATTTATAATAGATTTTTGACTAAAATTTCGCTTACGCCCTTCTTCTTTATTAGTTATTACAGTCGATGTATTTGCATGCCAATTTGGCTATATTACCGGGTTTCAGAAGAGTGAATGAAATTATTTTATTTTAATAAATTATGTTTATTTTAATTGTTTAAAACTTCTTTGTATACTATATTAGAAGTAATGTTATTAATTGGTACCAAAATATATTGTCTTTCAGGAGTTCTAACCCGAGATATGCCAATCTATAACTGCCCGTGGGAGAAACATTGCTTTCTCAGGTCAATACCCACCAGAGAAAATGTTTGACTCTGGGGCTTCTGACGGATTTACCCATACCGCTGCGGTATCTTATCGGTATCGAATGCTTTTGAACGGTATGGGTAAATCCGTCGGAATCATGTGTATACGCGGAATATAAGCAAGTTGTCCCATTGCTGGCCCTGTGAGAATGGTCGCCACGATTATATTCACCCGCAACTCTTTTATAAGCAGCATTGTGACATTATACATGTTGGGGGCTTTTCTTATATCCCATCATTGAGGCAGCGTTCGTAAGAAACGTTTTCGTTCGACCGTTTTTTCTCCGACTTTTCTTGCAAATCCGACTACCACGAAGAAGTCTTTTAATTTTTCGGTTATTATATAGCCTGACACTCACAAATAATGTGTAAATCTATAAGCAAAAAAATAATTTAAATAATAATTTTCAAAATCGGTTCAGTAGATCCAGAGATTAGCCCCAACAACCTCACAAACACACAAACTTTACCTCTTTATAATTATTAGTGTAAGATATAGATGACTATAAGTGTAATCTGCAACTTATCTGAACTTATCTTACTAAACTGAGTTTATCTTGTTTTAAGTTTAATTCGTTTAGCGTTTTGGTGTAGTGTAACTGTGAGATGTTTGAAATAAATAAATGAATAGGTAAAAAAAAAATATAATTTCAGGACTGATTGAGTTTGAGATGGAGGACCCCAACGTACCGAGCCACGCCGTCGTGAAACTGCGCAGCAAGCAGCTGGTGGATGCACAAGTCAGCGAGTTCGACGTTCCAGACACGAAGAAGTAGAACAGAATGCAAAGTGCGAAGAATCGAAATCGTACTCAAGCCAAACGAACTCTTAAGGCCATTACGTTAAGATTGCTATTCTGACTATGATATCGTAATCGTTTTTTATTTAGAGGGCGCCTAGCCCTGAATGGATCTAGACAAGCGACGACGCGTCGGTCGGTGTCTGTGCAACCGTGTATGTATACGTTAACACACACTGGTTTCGATTCTGTTTTACACTTTCTAAAACTAATTAGGACAATAAGACATGACGTTTTATAAATTTATATATTGGGTATAATCGTTCCTTGTTAATTTTATTACGACACTAACCAAATAGATTTTTGTCACCTTAGTTCGTTTTTCGTCAATTTTAATTAGCTAGTGCAATAACAGATTCGCCACCACTGTATGTTTATAGTATTATTTTGTCTGCCACGGCACATTTCTGGCACGCTGGATGTCTGTAGAGATAAACGGACGTTTGATCGTGCCATTTGATAGAAAAAACAATGGATTTGCGTTTCTGGGTAGATTTTTTCGTGGAGGTTTGTATGATTATTTCTTTATATTCGATTGTCTTGAATTGCTTTACAATTCTACATATTATTTTTTTGTCTATTTTATAAGTGCATTTTTTCAATTGCAGAAATATTTCTATTTGTTATTTTGTTTACCTTCTTTGCATCATAAATACAAGAATTAGTATGTCGTGGCCTAATTCCTTACCATTATATTTTCTGACGTTTTACTAAATCATAATCATAAAAAACAATTTTATCTAAAATACAAAATAAGCAGAGTTATTAACAATTTTATAAATACCAACAGAGATGATACCGAATGATGATAGCGAAAGTTTGATCTGATACCAAATCTTATTCATGCCATTGTTCGTTGCGGCTATTCACACGCTGACAAAGGGGCTTTTCTTTGAAACGTGTATACGTGTAAGTCAAGTGAGCTTTATACACGAGTCTTGCGAAAAATATAAAGGCCCCAAAATAACAGTCTTTTCATATTGATTTTATGACACACCATTAAATTGAGCTTCGAAATGTGAATAATATAAAAAGGTCAATAATACTATTTAACTTATGAATAAACAGTGATCTCAATTGCCGCAAATAACTTTTTTATAAAGTATTTTGTAAAAATATACGAACTTTTTATAATAATTGTACCTTTATCATTTTGTCGCTTGGATTAGCTAACTCAATGCCTGAAGACTGAAAAATATTTGCCCCACTTTATTGTAGCAAAACTTGGGGCCGAACATATAATTATATTTTGTAAACATTATTAAATTTTAATAACACGCAACGAGAGAAGATGGCTTACAGCTCGTCTATTCGTCATCATAATAAACATGTTATATCACATTATTAATTAATTTTCAAAATCCTACGAGGCATAACATTACAGTCATAACATTTAACGGTGAAAGAAAACATCGTGAGATAACCCGCGGCTTAGTTAGCTTCAGACATATTGCCCTGTTCTTTCATCTGACTAATAGCTGACTTAGCTGAGAGGATGGTACAGGTGGCTGGGCATACCTTATCCATCTAAAAATGTCCCAGGCACTGCCAGCATCCCATACAGAATAAATACTATTCGCTGACGCTTTACAAACCATCCACAATAGATGCAAAATCCTTACTTGTTAGGGTTCCGTACCGAAAGGGTAAAAACGGGACCCTATAACTAATACTCTGCCGTCCGTCTGTCTGTCACCAGGCTGTATCTCATGAACCGTGATAGCTAGTCCGTTGAAATTTTCACTGGTGATATATTTCTGTTGCCGCTATAACAACAAATAGGTACCTACTAAATCAACACAATAAAATAAGTATTTAAGGGGGTCTCCTATACAAAAATCATGATTTTCATTGAATAATGGTACGGAGTTCTTGCGCGGGTCCGGCTCGCACTTGGCCGATTTTTATTTGACATAACGGGTCAAATTGGGGCGTATCCGCTAATACTCGTACTCATAGTAACTTGACGTAACGTTACATGGACACGTAATTCAAAACATTCGCTTGACTCGAAAATTATTACTGAAATAACTAAACGGTTTACGAAGTGCCAGTGAGTTTGAAATATGTCTGTGTCAAGCTCGTCTATGCAGGTTCAAATTGAGTGACAAATTCGACTATGAGCAGCCCGACCCCACGTAGTTACACCCCGAGCCGCATAGGGGATGGAGTGAGGTTTCCTCTTCGCTTCTTTCCCTCACTTACAAAAAAGTTTTCTGAAGCAAACAATTTCAACTAAGTATACAAAACACATTTTAGTTACCAGAGCAATTAAAATGTGTTTTGTTCTTCTTTTGTAAATGACTATTTTTTATGTAGCTATTTTCCCTATTTTTTTTACGTCATTTTTTTGCAAAGTTTTTACTAAAAGCTTCATAACTTTTTTTGTAGTTGTGTTAGTGGGTTGTTATTATTTTTATTAGTAGCTCAGACGTATACCAAACAAGATTACATGCGCATTTAGAAAGAAAAACCTGAGCAAGTATTTTTTTATATACATTTTGGGCCAATGCTGTTCTTAGAGGAGGGTGACTTTGTCCCACTACTTTTTTGTGGTAAAAAATGGCTTAAAATCGATTAATGGGATAAAGCAACCCCTGTAGATACTTGACTGATATAAATAGTACAGAACGTGACGTTACCAATACCACACCAATACACCGAGTTCTAGGATAATGTTTCCGGGGGAAAAAACTCAAATTTTATAGACTTTTTTCCCCAGGTAGGTAGGGTTGAGGTAGTTTACCGGTACTGACTAGTATCAACTTAGGCGCAGGTCGAAAAATTTCACTGTAAACAAACGGCGCCGTAGTGCCATCTATCAATCAGCGTTAGAACTACGATGATAACTCAAACCATATAGACGTGGCGGGGATTCAAATCTTTTTCCCGGTTTGGGCTAAAGTCAACTCCCAGATGTAAGTAAAGTCAATAAGCCGTGATAAGATGGGCAGTAGCGTCTTTCCGTGTACCAACATTCCATACTGCGCTCACCAACCCGCCTGTCAAGCGTGGTGAGTATGGCAACTACCTCTCATGGAGATCCATGAGGGAGACCTGTGTTCATCAGTGAATGTTTTATGGCTGAAATGATGATGAGTCAATAAGTATTTGGCCGAAAGGGTGGAGGCAAGACAGGCTTAAATTGCTACCCATATTATTACACAGAGCACCCCGTCAGAATGGACATTCGGTATTGAACATTCTCTTTAGGGCATTCTATAAAATGCCGGATTGAAAAGATTGCCAGTAACATATAGTCTAGATGGGTAAACCACAGAATACGCAATGCAAAAACAGATTACAGGCTCAGTAGGTACCTACTGGTGCCTGTGAAAAATTGGAAAAGTGAAGACCTAGGAACAAAGGTCTAGTAGTAGTAGGTATGTGAAACTTTGCTTTTTTTTAAATTGATATTTAAAGCGATTGATATAAGTACAGAGTATATTAATGTCATAAAACATTACCGAGAGTGGGCTTAGTTTTTCATAAAAAAAAAACATGTTTGTAACTGTTGTTGTAATGTTGTAACCCGTTTATTTTATTTAACTGTATTAACTTTTCTAGTTTAATCTTCTTCTCCCCATTCGTTTACACAGAACTGCTTCGTAAATAGCAAATTGCTGTGTACACATATTTTAGGATACAATCTAGATCTATATTGTGCTTTATTCTTTTGTTTCTCTTTGATTGTGTTCTGTTTTGTGTGCCTTAATAAATAAATAAATAAATAAATAAATGTTAGACAAAGTGGAGGCTACAAAACACAGCCACATCTGTTATAATCCTATAATTTCCTAAGATCTGATAGCTTTATAATCCTGGATATATGCACAGATTACAGAAACTATTTAAGGCTATTAAGCATTTGATGGGACTTAACTTCTTGGGTGTATATACATTAGAAATTATACCTAATAGTGATCACAATTCTGACTTACAAGCAGCCCTTTAACACATTACCTACTCGTATATATTTGTTGTTACCACTAATATTAAATGTATTAATAAATTAACAAGCGTCAAAAACTTAGGGAGGCCTGTAATACCCAGCAGTGGGTGATTCCGGGCTAAGAAGAATAATAAATTAATTAATACATTAAACAAAGTTATCGTCGCATTCCCGCGTTATCTAGTCGCAATGTATATATTGATTCAAAGAATCCACACAATCATGTTTATTTCACTGTTAAAGTAGCTGTACAGATCTACACAGCTGCAAAGAGAATAATTGACGAGCTCTGTGGCGCAGCGGGCGAAGGTCCGCCTGCGACGCAAGGGGTTGCGGGTTCGATTGCCGCCTCGGGACAAATGTCTGTACGATCTGCAGATATTTGTTCAGGGGTTCTGGGTGTTTTTCTATATATAATAAAAATATCTATCTATTTAGTATAATGTATTAAGTATATCAGTCATCTAGTACCCATAACACAAGCTCTGCTTAGCTTGGGACTAGATGATGCTGTGTGATTTGTCCAGCATTATTTATTTATATTTATTTTATATTTTTAATTCCAACATCTTTACTAATTTATAAGCAGCTATTGATAGGTATTCTCAGTTAGACAATATTATAGCTCAGAGGTTGGTATAGGTGCTGGGCAAGCCTAATCCATCTATAGTCTATTCATTTTAGCAAAAAAAATATTGTCAACAAATAATCAATGGTTTCCAAACTTTACCAGTTGCAAATAATTTTAATAGATGCAAAGGCCAAAACTGTGGCTTCACTGATATGTGTGAATCGACCTTTACTGGACAATATTTATGTAGGTATATCACCACATTACACATGTGAGATAATGGTTATCAAAGATTATCTATACCTACCTAAGATAGCGCGAGGGACGCGGTTCTTGTAAGGCGTGCGACTTGGGTCTGTTTGGCAATATGTTTGCTCCGAGTGACGTAATCGCGACGCAGTTCACTTTTTAGAACAATACTGAAGGTACTTGCTCCACTTGATTTGTATCAGCGAATAAAATCATAGTATTGAGTTGACGGTATCAACATTCGAGTGCGCCATTGCCAACCTACCAACATGGCGATAAATTGTTATCGTTAAACTTCCTTCAGTACGTACGGAGGATTTGTACAGGTGTTCAGACGTGCGCGACTAACGCTTTATAGTTTTGTGAAGTGAAATTTTATGGTGATGGTATTGTGTTTATAAATATTTTGTGAAGTGTTTTACTTTTAATGGTGCCCAGGCATGCCATTATGGAGAGATCAAAACAAAAGTCGAAGAAAGATAAGCCCAATAAGTACTTGGAGAAGGATAAATCATCTTCGTTCATTTCAGACGTAAAGGCCTTCAAAGAGAATCTGAAAATCAGAGAAATATTAAGAACCGTTAAAATGAACAGCAGTATGAGGGTAAAAGCACCTCGCGGAAGTAAAGTGATGCAGAACAATGACTTCAATGATAACGAAGACATTTTTGAGGATGAGATCGTCTGTGGAACTCAAAATGAAGAAGAAATTCCGAGCGCCACTAATACTGTTTTGAACAGTGATATTGATCCGGAAGCTACTAAATCTTTCGAACCCCCAGTTATTGAAAATACAATGGAGGATGACACAAATGTAATTCAGAAATCGAAAAGTCTCTCTGAAGGGTTAGATGACTCGAATAAGGATAACGTTACATCACGTGATCCAGAATGTCCAACTCCCACATGTGAAAGTGGTGGAATTAGACCCCGCGATCGGAAACTGTCACTTGACCATACAATGTTGCTAAGGCCTCAAGGATTATCTCAGTCGGAAGTGGATCTGCACTCAATAGGAAAGTCCCCTTTAGAGAGAAAATCTTCATTCTTCAAAAAAAAGATGGATAGTTTTGTGAGGAACACCACAGAAATATTCAAACGGCAATCGATGAATAGTAAATGTACAAGGTCGCCTATTACATCGCGGAGAGATTCAACCTGCTCGCGTATGTCGGTGTCTTTGCAATCTTTGAACGAGAATTCGGCATATTTTGATGAATTCAAAGACGCTCCGTTGGATAAATACCGAGTAAGTAAATAAAAATATTATTAAAGTTTCGGTACCAAACGCGTGCTAGGGGAGCACCGCCGCGCCGTAGGCTTAGTAGGTAACGTCTTCGTTCGAAATCAATCACGGGCGATAAAAATATAATTAAAGTAGAAGTTTTAAATATTTAAATTAAAGAGCGTACTCGTCCCTCCAGCTCTAAACTCCATACAAACATAAAAAGACCAAAATTTAATAAGTAAGTAAGCGCTGTCTTCTGTATTTAATTGTCAGATTATTACCATATTATAAATAATAATTGATAATGTTACACAGTGCCGTGGGGTGCCGGCAGTAAAATGTTCCTCCTGCTCGTGGATGCAGTAAGAACCTGCAAAGGGATACCTCTGGAAGATAGGCAGCAGCGTCTTTCTGTGTATCAACATCCCGAACTGCGCTCGACAACCTGCCTGCTATACTCGTACTTAATAAGACATTAAACTACATATTTTTTTTATTATTTATAGCAAAACATCCAGAACACCCTGATTAAATATCTGCCGATCATACAGACATTTGTTCCGAGGCGGGAAACGAACCCTCAACCTCTTGGAGGTCGTCAAATTAAACATCTTATTATTGTCGCAAATTCAGGACGAAATATTTTTGGGCGCATATTTTGGCTTATTTTAAATAGTTATATTGACTATTTAGCTTTTAAGTCAAATTAAATATAATATTGTATAGAAATGAAAATAAAGGGATGGTGAAAATATGCAATAATGGTTACTTATTTCGAGTTTCACTGAGGTCCATCTTTTTTTTTTAAACTAAATGCATTGTTTTTGTAAATACATACTTAACATAACTACATACACGCAGACCCCGGACAAAAATCCGCAGAACAATATTACAAGCATTTGTCCCGTGGCGAGAATCGAACCCTCTACTGCCGAAACCTCCTGCGTAGGAGGTATCATCATCTCCTCTCATCTCCTCCTACATATCTATCAGCTATTAGACCAGCTTCTCTCTTTTCTTAGGCACTACCGCCTGACGCTACTAGTAGTGTGAAGGGAAATTTTACGTACCTGTGACACTGCTATTCTTATTGGCTGATTAAACGCATATTATAAAATCTCCCGTGGATTACCTCATTACCAATGGCACTACTAGTACTTAGTATATTAAAGCAAGATAATTAAAATATTTATTTGTTCCAAAAATTTCATACTAACCTTAGTTATCTCTTTTTATAACAAAATCAGGTTACCTCTTATAACTAAAAAGTAAAAAATAAATTAAAAGAAAAAAAACCTTTTTAACATACAAGCTTTTATTTAAATGTACTTACCCACTTAATAAAATAAACTTTTTCCATTAAAGTTCAATGTCAACTTAAAACGTCTTTACACAATATATGTTTGTAATAAAAAAGCTTGTCGCGAGATTTAAGCAGGTACTCGTATTAACATTGTTTGAAAAAAAATTTATCAATTAGATCAAGTTACAGGTACACAGGTTAATCTCGCGACAAGCTTTTTATTACATTTTATTGTGTAAAGACGTTTTAAGTTGACATTATACTTTAATGGAAAATGTTTATTATTTTTAGTAAGTACATTTAAATATAAACTTGTTTGTTAAAAAGTTTTTTTTACTATCAACCCAACAACGAAAAATCAAACAAACAACGAAAGAAGAAATCAAACAACGAAAGAAGAAATCAAACAACGAAATCACGATTCAGAACTACCGTACCGCATTTATGCTTTCTGAAGAACAATCCATTTTCGTTTTCGTCAATTTAGAAATAGGTAAACATTTATTATTTTTGCGCAAATACTTTATCGAGAATATTAGAAATCCTTATTCCAAGTAGTTTATGATTGCAGTTATGATAAAGAAGGAGATTATAGCCGTAATAGGTAACCCACTCAAGCCACGGGAATTATTATTTCCCGTGAAACTAGTGTAGTGTAACTTGTTTGGAACTATCTCAAAAGTAAAATAGAATAGAATAGAAAAATCTTTATTGCACACCACATAAAAAAATAGAACATTAAAATAAAGGAATCAGATAATACAATATATGAGTACAAAGGGTGGCCTATGTAAAGTAATAAAGTAAAAAAGTAAAGTATGTGATTATGACGATACCGAGAATTTATTAGCTGTATAAAAGTAGGTTTAACATTATATTTTCTAACTAACTAGGCAATTATATTGTAAGATTTTGCTTCACTGCAATATTAGTTTTATTTGACACTGAATTTTTAAGTTAACAGATCTGTAATAGGTACTCGTAAGCTTTTGATTATAAATGTTTGCTCGTGACCTCGTTTCGCCTGATAAACAGGATTACCTAGTTCAGGCACACAACTAATACGTTAGATTTTTTGTTATTATTAAGCCGGGTCCGCAGCGCCAATTTTCTAACAAAACATGTTAACGTAACATGCTAAGCAAAACATGTTTTTAAAACAGCCCGTCTGGTGTGTTCTGTTTTGTTTATTGTTTTTGTTTCATTCCAATTCATTTCAAAAATGAGTTCCGACGAAGAGGACGTAGAAGCTGTAATAGCTATAGTGGATTTAGTTCTACAAAGACGTAACCGAAATAGATTCCGGGTCCGACCCTACCTGCTACCTCGTTCCTTCAATATTTATCAAGAACTGAAAATCGATGATAGATTCGGAATACAAAATTTTTTTAGATGTTCGGAGAATGATTTTGAAGAGCTGGTATCATTAATTTCACCAGATATAGAGAAGAAAACAACATGGAGGAACGATGTGATACCTCCTGACATGAGATTAGGTGCTACTTTACGCTTTTTAGCGACCGGAGACAGTTACACCAGCCTATTAAATTAACTAATAAAAACAAAGTATTTTCTTTTTTCCACTCCATGGTAAACAACTTATCACATACCAAAAGATTTAAATACTCAAAATTATTCAAAACATAACCTCAACGAGCGAACGAACGAATATCGTCTTGCTTCAATGAGCGCGAACATAAAATGCGACGCTTCCCCTCCCCGCAGGCGAACGCGGGTGATGTTATCCATTTGTTTCGGCAAACATGTTTTCGTGTTTTTGCTAACAAAACTGTAAAGCCACGCCCCTATTCTGTTTTGTAAACATGTTATGATGTTAGAAAACACGAAAACACGGCGCTGCGGACCCGGCTTTAGATATACATAAGTATCATGTTCTTAGCCGTAATAGTTATTTGAATATTTTTTTAAAAATTTGTTTATTAACTAACTACGTGTAGTGTCATTGGAAATGTACTTTTACCCGTAGCACTACCAGTAGTGTCACGGGAAAGTAAAATTTCTCTTGGCTCTCTTAGTAGTGCCAAGCGGTAGTGCCTAACAAAAGAAAGGGACCAGATGAGCAACGAAGGCAGCTTGTGTTGAATACCTTTTTACGACGACCTCTGTGATGCAGCGGGCGCAGGTCCGCCTGCGACGCAAGAGGTTGCGGCTTTGATTCCCGCCTCGGAACAAACATCTCTGCAGATCGTACAGACGTATGATTTGCAGAGATGTTCAGTGTTCTGGATTTTTTTATAAATACAGGATGCCCGGTAATTAATGGATAACCCCGCAGGATCTTGTGGGGGGCAGGGGGGCAACTCAGAAAAAAAAATCTATCTGCAACGGTTTATGATTTTTTATTTTTTTTTAAGTCTGCCCCTGCCCCCCTACAAGTACCTGTGGGGTTATCCATTAATTACCGGACACCTTGTATAATGAAAAATATCTATCTATGTAGTTTATTGTATTAAGTATATCAGTCATCTAGAACCCGTAAGACAAGCTCTGCTTAGCTTGGGACTAAATGATGCGGTGTGAATTGTCCGGCATTATTTATTTATTAATACATTTGTCCACATGTACTCAAGTATTTCTCGCGTTAATTAGCTTTATAGTTGCTTGTTAAGTTTTAATGAGACATTTATTCTCTACGACAATAGATTCACGTATTATGCGAGGCATCGATGCTATCCCGGAAACGAGGGTGCGATTCCCGCGTCGTATAGAAGTTTTCTTACAGTATAATTAGCAATTAGCGCAATTCTTTAATAATGAAATGTCCTAAGAGTCTACATCATCATTTAAGTGTGATTTAGCTAAATAAGTTATATTTTTTGTCTTCTATTTCCTTTGTGTTAGCACGCCTGTCTTTCTTTTTTCGACCTTTCTGGTTGGCAGGTAGATAATGCCTTTGGCATTATGCCCACCATTTGTATGCTGTTTTTGTAAATTGTGTGCAATAAAGTATTAAATAATAATAATAATCATCATCATATCATCCTGTTGATCCAATGTTGGGTTGTCGTTTCAGCCGTAGGACGTCCACTGCTGGACATACGCCACCATCATGAATCGCCAAGTACAGATTATGAGGGGTAGTTGCCATACTAACAACGCTTGGCAGTTCTGGTTGTTGATATACGGAAAGACGCCGCAGCCCATCTTCCGGAGGTATCTCTTCGCAGATTCTTATTGCAACCACGGGCAAGAGAGGAGAGGCAACATTCTGCTTTCGGCACCTCACGGCGCTTTTTCTTTCTTTCTTTTTTCCACTGTTAGGTACCTACTTACAGGCCTCAAATTCAAAGGCAAAGTCAATAAGTGTTTATTTATTAGAGCACAAAAGCTACTGAAATGTCAAATTGTGTGTCTACCTCTAGAAGGTTGTGCACCTTTTTTTTTTTGTTGTTGTGTTTATATTTAAGTTCAATTGTGCAACAACCAGTTTGGTAGACCTATTTTTTTTTATAAAATAATAAATTAGGCCAAGTGCGTGTCGTGTCACGCGATGTGTAGGGTACCGTAGTTAACCGTAGACCCGTTGTTAGAAGCGGTTGTATGTTTTTTTACGTTTACCAAACATATTAGTATTATTAGATATTTGAGTCTTCGATTTAAAGCATTCCGGTATGTTTGGTAAGCCGTTGTATTAGTTATTTGAGCGACAAATTATCCAAAAGTAAAAAAGCTAGCTTAAACGTTATACTTTCTAAAACCCTTAAGTTGATGGTAAAAACTACAGTCAATGATTTTTTCAGATTTGTAAAGCTAGCAGTTTAGATTTGTGAACTTTATTATTTTGCGAGTCAGCGCCCTCCTTCGAACATAACAATCATAAGTAACGTAAACAAAGACATACAACTAAGGTTGTCTGGAAGAAATCGCTCTAAGCGATAAGACCGCCCATTGTGTATTTCTGTGGTTTTTGTAGTTTAAGTTAATTTTAGTTACTTATTTTTGTTTTTATTTTCTGTATGATTTACACAATAAAGAGTTTATCTATCTATCTAAAGCGGCCTATACATGTTGGGCCAACGTTGCCGAGTGAACGCCAATCCCAACGTGTAGACGGCATGTTTGCCTTGCCTTGCCATCGCTCGGTGTCGCTCACCTAGCTGGCCGAGTTATTACAAGCGCCAACGTGTATAGAGCACATTTGCAGAGACTCGTCACCGCTCGCGATCGCTTGCGCTGACTCGCCTCACTTCGGAGCCGTGTCGGTTTTTCTGCACAAATCAAAGGCGCTTGCCTGCGTTGGGCCAACCGTGTCCACATGTTTGTCTGCCCACCATTACGCGCTTGGCGTTGGTCACCGTCGCACGTATCTGTCTGTGGTAATGTCGTTCGATACAAATGATGATTTTATCAAGTTTTTGGAGTATTACCAGAACGAACCAGTAATTTGGAACCCAAAAGACGTAAAGCATAAAGATAAAAAGAAAGTAAGTATGTTATATAGGACTTCGACTTCGTAGACTGAATAAACAAACAAAGAAAAAAAAAATAGACGTCAAACGCCAACAACGCATAGAGAGACCTAAGCCCTCGTACGTATACACGTTTAACTTTGCGGGCCAACTCTACTGCCATACGTGTCGTAGGGTATTTAAAACCAAGTTTGGTCTAGCGAGCCATATCAGAGCTCATATAAGAAATATTCGGTAATAATTAGTTTAGAGTCGCCGTCATCGAAACCGATGAGGAGGACTATATATATAAACAAACAAAATTACTAGGTAGTTACCTACCTACCTACTTACTATTATTTATTTATGTAGTTTATAAATATTCGATTATTTATTTGTTTATTATTATTAAATATGTAATTATACTAGCTAAGTATATATTTATAGCTATTACATAGGTACTCTAGTTTAATTATACTATGACGAAACCGCGCTCTTACTTTCTTGTTGTTTTTGTCCATCCAAAGGTTGCCTGTAAGAGATCGCTTATAGTGATAAGGCCGCCCATTGTGCTTCTGCTTTAAGTTAATCATACTTTATTTCCTTTATTATATTGTTTGTGTTAGAATTAAGCTGGGTACAATAAAGAGTTATCTATCTATCTATCTACTAACACTGACGTAATAATTATACGTGCTCATCAAATAAATAGCAGCAGCTGCAACAACTTCTACGTCCATATTGTTCAAATCATAAGACGAGCTCTGTGGCGCAGCGGGCGAAGGTCCACCTGCGTCGCAAGGGGTTGCGGGTTCGATTCCCGCCTGGGGACAAATGTCTGTACGATCTGCAGATATTTGTTCTGGGTGTTCTGGGTGTTTTTCTATATATAATAAAAATATCTATCTATGTAGTATAATGTAATAAGTATATCAGTCATCTAGTACCCATAACACAAGCTCTGCTTAGCTTGGGGCTAGATGATGCTGTGTGATTTGTCCAGCATTATTATATTATATTAAATCAAATAACCACGACCACGTACATAGTTCGAATGCACAACAAGAACTGACAGCGCCCAACGTGTGGGCAGCTTCACACAAAACTCGTCAACATTGGCCGCTTGCAATAGTTTGCGTAGACTTGCCAAACGTCTAGACGGTAGCACTTGCCTTGTAACGATTTGCCTACGCTCGTGTTGGTCTTAGCTCGGCCAGCATGTATAGGCCGCTTTAGAGAAAATTGGGTAGTCTTATCTGCATGGCTTCTTTGCAGTCGCATTCAGCTTCCAGCTGAGAGAGAAATATGCAAAACAAGAATGCTTAGAGCTGTGAATACCTACAAAATAAGATGTTTGTTATAAAGATGGGCATTATGCTTTTATTCCAAGTCCAGGAATCCGTCTTCCGCAGCTCAAAGGGCAAGGAATCCTTAAAAGACCTTTGTTCTGTCGGAGTCTCTGGAATCTTTTTACTCAGAAAAGGCACTGAGGTACTGCATTATTATTTTATGGAAATGGCACAATCTCTATTGTGCTACAAGTAGCTTTGTAATTTTTAATCTCAAAATTAATTTGAGTGTTATGAGGTAGCTGGGGTAAAAAATGAAATAAGAGCTAAGGGCGAGCATTTTTTAACATTCAACACAGTACCATTTAGCCCTAAACTAAAAGATAAAGATAAAGAATACATTTATGTAACACAAAATATCAACAATCAACTTCGGCGCTACACAGACACTTAACTAATAATTACTTATATATATATAGAGGTATAGTACCTATTATAAACAAATTTACGTTTGTGCTAAAAAGGCGTTCAGCTCAGCGTACATGTTGGGTGCGTTGACACAGCCCAACGCTGATTTTCATCTGAAACCTGAGTAATGAGGGTTGTACAACAGCGACGTATTAAATAATAAACTAGTGCAACAGAAAGAGTTATAAAACGTTATCAATAAATGCAGAAAGTGGAAAAGAAAAGTACACTTAGTATCTTAAAGCAAAGCTTGCTTAATAAGCAGTAGTAAAACTTTTTGTGAAGAGTTAATCCGGGGAAGTACCACCATACCTACTGCCGAAAAGCAGTTAATGTCTGCATTGCTTTGTTCCCGGTTAAAGGGCAAGGAGGCCGGTGAAATTGTGGGCACATGAGACTGTACAACTCTGTCTCGGGGACGGGCGTGAAATGCAGCGTTGGTCACGTGCTTTGTGACCACTACTACGGTATTGCAGTTGTAATGGGTAGAGGTCACCGCCTAAGAGTAGGTGGGCCTTCGTATATAAATAATAAAACAAAGCTTGTGTTGTGGTTGGTAAAATAAGTTATGAACCATTTTTTTGTAAACACATACTTTTCATAAATAGAAAACAGCCAGACTCGAATCAATCATCATCATCATTTCAGCCGTAAAACGTCCACTATTGAACTAAGGCCTCCCTCATGGATCTCCATGAGGGGTGGTTGCTATACTCACCACGCTTGGCAGGCGGGTTGGTGAGCGCAGTACGGGGTGTTGATATACGGAAAGACGCTGCTGCTCATCTTCCGGAGGTGTCCCTTAGCAGGCTCTTACTGCATCCACGGGTAGGAGAGGAGGGGTGACATTCTACTGCCGGTACCCCACGGCTCGAATCAAATCTGCAGAAAAATTACAAACATTTGTCTCGCAGCGGTCGGCTATTAGCCCAACTAAGCTTCGGATGAATTAGAGAAGGTGATCGCGGCAATGAGCAGCTCAGATTAATGATTTATACTTTGAAGGATACTCGTGGTCAAAAAATGGGGTTTCTTTTAATCAGTTTGAGTTTGACAAGTTTGTGATCTTTGACCTTTGACACAATGCTTATAACAATAAAATGCATCTCAGCATTACCGGAATTAAAACTAGATATTTTAATTGCATTTTATTGTCATATGGATTTCCGCAAAGTAACGCCTGATTCTATTACAATGTTTATAATTTGGTTAAATGTACACGCATGAAGAAGTCATTTACAAAATGTTTAAAAATATGCATACTTACCGAAAAATGCAGAAAAGGTAGGGAAGCACATGAAAACGCGGTGAAGTAGTTTAAGTAAGGAAAAAATATTGAATTCTAAAATAAGAATTGAGATCTAATCTCTTCCTCTTCTCTGTGGCACATATTCACGAAAGCCAATGACCTTGTGTAGAAGCAACTAACGTCTGTGTTGTAATTAAACATTTAATCAGGTGTACCTACAAGTTACTACAAGTTTCAACATTTCGTGGTCTTTTCTTGAACGAGAAACTGAAAAGAACCTGGAAAGTCGTCAAACTGAAGTTTTAATTTGACAAATTGCGTCAATTGGGAATAAAAAGTGTTTTACTGACCTCCTGATCCGCGCAAAAGACTTGGGCGTTGGAGTAGAATTTTTCACGCGCGCCTTCGACCCCCACAAAAAATAGATTTAAACTGCGGCCATGGAACAGCAAATCCAGAGGAGGCGCGCGTGTCAGATTTAAAATTAATCCCTTAGTATATTCCTAGAGTTTCCTGAAGAAATAAGTATTTACTGCTTATATCTACCAAGACCTATACTCAACAAAGCAGCAAACCTGTTTAGTCTTATCTGCTAAGCTTAACAGCAGAGGATGAGGGTGAAATATATATTATAAAACACATACTAGAATGTTTATATTGGTTCTCAACAAAAAACCTATCACACAGGAAAACAAGGGATTATAATAACTATATCAGAGTCAAAGTCAATAAGTGATCAAAACGCTACTTAGTACAGGCAATTTACAAAAGAAGAACGAGACACATTTATATTGATTATAGCACATAATTGAATTCGTTCGCTTCAGATAACTTTTCTTTTCAAGTGAGGGGAAAAAAGCGAACGAGAAACCTCACTCTTTCAATATGGTTGTACATACATATATTATACCAATTATCACAGCACAAACGTTCATCATCATCATCATCATTCCAGCCGTAAAAAGTCCACTACTGAACAGGCCTCCTTCATGGATCTCCATGAGGGGTAGTTGCCATACTCACCACGCTTGGCAGGCGGGTTGGCGAGTGCAGTACGGGATGTTGATATACGGAAAGACGCTGCTGCCCATCTTCCGGAGGTATCCCTTAGCAGGCTCTTACTGCATCCACGGGCATGAGAGGAGGGGTAACATTCTACTGCCGGCACCCCACGGCACAAACGTTAAATTATGTTAATTGTAGAATAAAAGAATCTATAATGCACATACATAACTATGTCAATTTATTAAAGACACAATATGTCTACCAACTTAGGGCTTAATTGGTTGGACATAATTCTAGTTATGGACACAAACACAATGTAACGAGTTTAATAGGATTTCTACAGTATTTTGTTTTCTAGCAACACGGAACACTTAGGTATTACAGAATAGTCTGTAAGTACATAAGATGTACCTAATCAAATCACCTTATCTTTGTAGCTGCACCACCAAAAGTGTCTGCCCGTCATTTCAATCTTATGTACCTACCTCAGAGACCTACCTTGATCCAAACGAGTTGTTTCGACCAATCACAACAGAACAGAAAATACAATTAGCTTATAACTATTTTTAAAATAATATTATATACTAGACTTATGTTGAAACTTATTCTAAGATCATTCTTATTCATAACAATATTAATATTCTTTATTTCAAGCCAATATTTAACAATATGTGATCCGAAGTGAACACACGAGGTACAAAAGTATTTTCAAAGCTAGATTTAACACAATGGAGACACTACTAAATTTAAATATTTATTTATAAATTATCTAATGAAGAAACTATCAAGCTATATATTTTAAACATTATAGAAATGTTTAAGTTTCCATAAAGTGATTCATATAATATCAAACAAGCGACATCTGTTACATTGTGGAGGAACCAAGTCGTATGTTTGCTAACAAAATGTCAATCTCTTGCAACAAAATGAGGCTTATTAGAAACATTCATAAAATCTATAAATATTAGACAATTATTGTTTAAAGTTTTTTTGTTACGAAAGTTCACATATAAAACTCCTTATTTCTATTTTTATTTCCAATAAATTTCTTTATTAGAAATTACTAATCTATTACGCGCGATTCTTTCCGCGTGCTTCTCAAGTGTAAAGTTTGGTTGAGTATGATGTTATTCCTATTATCCTAGGGCCAATGCTACCGAGATTGCGGAAGTATACGCAAGCGTACCCGTAGTCTCGACAACACTGCACGTTAAGAAAACTTAGTATTATTTCTCCCCTGTTATATACATGAAGGATTTCCCCACATAAAAACCCTAAAAAGGGAGAATGCCTGATATGTCAGTTTTTATTTGGGATAAGGATAAAGGCTGAGTTAGACTCTGAACTATTAGTGTCATGTAAGCTATGGATAAGAAAAATTAAAAAAAATCCTTTGCTCAGATACGACTTTTGCAGCGCAAAGATGCTTTTAAAGATTGAACCTGAGCCCAAAGGACGCAGGACTACACTTAAGGGTTAATCTACGGGAGTACCGCAATTTCGTCTGGGATATGCATTTGTATATGCCCTGGGGCCTGCACTCAGGAATACCCAATCGGGTAACACAGTACCTTAATGCACTTACCATTTCAATCACACCTTTCTTTATTCTAATGGCTATATGTACCTTGAAAAGGTCGGATCCGAAACGCTTGCTAATTTATACGTATTTCTTACCAGCAGTAGAATGTTGCCTTTCCTCTCTTGCCCGTGGATGCAGTATGAATCTGTCAAGGAATACCTCCGGAAGATGGGCAGCAGCGTCTTTCCATGTATCAACATCCCGTACTGCGCTTGCAACCCGGCTGCCAAGCGTGGCGAGTATGGCATGCAGTTCGGTAAACTATCCTGGCATAGTTGGTCTAATAGCCGGCTGCAAAGCTGGTTCGGTTTGATGCCCGCCTAGAGATAACTTAGTACCTATATAGATAGACGTTTGTTTGGCCACAATCTCACCTGACAGTAAGCGACGATGTGTCGACGAAGGATCACAAACGTCTAGAACTATTCACTCTTGACTTGAACTACATATATTTATGCTTGTATGTATCGAAGTATTCGATCATTAATCTGGGACCCATAACACAAGATCTGCTTATTTAGAACTGTATTAGGGTTCATTTGGGTGAAAATTGAAATTTCCACCATCATTTCTTCATCATCATGATCCCAGCCCTAGAACGTCCACTGCTGGACAAAGCGGGAGGCGCGTTGTCCAGCAGTGGACGTTCTTGGATATCCAAGTACTGATCATGAGGAACCAAACCATGATATTTGATTGACCAGAAACGTAACGTGCACCTTTTGATCTTCTCTACAAGCTGGTTTTTTAAAATCAGTTTAAACATATTTTTATATCTTCGAACTTCGATTTTAAAACTTGAATATTACGCAAACGAAAATCTAAATCAATTTTTATCTTTGGAACCCCTAAATGGTTTTAAAATACCTATTCAACGATACGTAGGGTATCGTTGAATAGGTATTTTACTACTTATTTTCCTCACAAAATGTTGGAACGGAAACTTGTCAGAAATTGTTCTGAGCGCCATATTTCCACGGTCATTCGAGCGCCAAGATCTTGTTGCAGAGTTAAAATTTGATGAGAGCACATTGAAATCTAACAACACTAATGATTTTAGGTTTTATATGAAAATTGTTAGGCTTAAAATGTAATATATTTACAGTGTTAAATCACAAGGTAGAACATAATAACAAGACAATGAAAAAAATTATCAAAAATTAAGGAAGTAGCAGGCTTAACCAAGATTTTTCATTTTCTGAATTGTAAGCCTTCTTTCAGGACCAGGTCAGCAGTGCGTCGAGCCTGCAGTCGGGCACTCCTCAGACCTCCACGGTCTCCATCAACATCAACGACCAGGTGACAGACCCGGAAGAGGATACCCTGGCTAGCAGCCCCGTACCGTACTGCGAAAAGTCAGAGGATACTCCTTCCACCAGCACACACAGTAAGTACCAGTACACTAGGCTAGGCATGTGTCGAGGGAATATTTAAAAAATAAAACCGGTCAAGAGCGAGTCCGACTCGCGCACCGAGGATTCCGTGCCATCATACAATGTGCTATCATACACGATAAAGGCGGTTTATATTTGTTGGAGAACCTTGACAGCGCCATCTCTGGTCTGATAGCGGAACTTTTGTACATTTTTTACACTTTCGCAAAAACTAGGCAAATATGAGAGTTCGTTATATTTTTCCTGTAATCTTTACATATGAAAATTTCTATAAGCAATAAACGTTTCAGGGGTTTATCTGCACGAACATCGGAAATAAATGGTTTTTTAATGTTTTTGTAACTAATTCAAAAACTACGGCATAAAGGAAAAATAAAAACTGCTTATTAATGTGCAAATGAATACGTTTCATATATTACCCAACGTGACCTAGTAACTTCACTTAAATTTTTGGAGACCTTTTTTTCGCCCCCCTTGCAATCATAATAAGAATACTTTTCAACATTATGATACATTCCTTAATAGCGAAAACGCTTTGTCTTACACCATTTTAAATTTCAAGTTGATAGCATCAGTAGTTCTCAAGATATCCATTTGTGGCAGACAAAGTCACGTCATAAGGGTACCTTTTTAACATTTTGGACCGGAACCCTAAAAATGAGCCGACGTGGGACGTGTGTCAGGTGTAAAACATTTTTAATTTTGCTGTAACTCCTACAATATTAATTTAAATTAAGTAGTGTAAAGTACAATAGGTAATATTATAATGCGGGACATAATATATAATGCGGGACAAATCACACAGCATCATCTAGCCCCAAGCTAAGCAGAGCTTGTGTTATGGGTACTAGATGACTGATATACTTAATATATTATACTACATAGATAGATATTTTTATTATATATAGAAAAACACCCAGAACACCCTGAACAAATATCTGCAGATCGTACAGACATTTGTCCCGAGGCGGGAATCGAACCCGCAACCCCTTGCGTCGCAGGCGGACCTTCGCCCGCTGCGCCACAGAGCTCGTCATATTGTGCACGTATTGCTAAGATAACTAACGATTTTAATTTGATAAGGATTAAAATCGTATCCGTCTAAAAACCTTTATAATTATTACATTAGTGTAACCATTTTCAAGACATTTAAATGGTTCTAGTAAGCTAGATGTTTCACATTATTCGTAACGTTTTTAAAGATTGACAAAAAATCATAATCTCTCATCTTGTGGTCGAAAGTTTTGAGATAAGCAATTAGTTTGCTATTGCTTAACTCAAAACTTTCGTTGAAGAAACATGAAAGAGGCATACATATGTCCAGCGGTGGACATATGCCTCTTTCATGTTTCTCGAAGGAGGTCATTCGCTGTTTTGCTATTTCTCAAATATACAACATAATTGAGACGCAAGGAATCTCTTAGGTACGTAGCGTTTCAAATATTTGGCTTAAATCGCAAAAATGTAATGAAAAACGAGATGAAAATGTATTTATTATGAAGCGAGAGGTAACAATATTATTCGATATTATTTGCCAGCAAAAAAATATCTGGTATTTGTTGTAAAAATAATACATTCTAAGACAAGTATTTCATACTTAAAAGGACGTCCCAAATACTGTTATAATTTTTTTTAAACTTGTCAATGAAAATAAACATTTTGTCTTTGTGTTTGTATTTGTATATTCTAACGGAATATTGTTTGCTTTTTCTATTTAGTACTATTTAGTACCCATCGGTTTTACTCCCCGTAAAAGATGCCACAGCCGCCACAGTCGTCCTGGTCACCATAGTCACCCCAGTCGCCACAGGCGCCCCAGTCTACAAAGGCAGTCGCTAACCAACTCGCAGATTTCCAAGCGTCACGTCACCTCTCTTCCGATCTGTTTCACCCCCGCAATAGATGATTTACATCAAAAAAGTGCAACTTAATATACAACTAATATTTTATGGTACAGTGCGCGCATAGCGGCGTGCACTCTCGTACGCGTAGTGCGTACGACTTGCACCCGTTCCTTGTTATAAATAAGGTTGAATGTGTTGTTTACACACGCATGAATCGCAGTGACATTTTGCGTGCCACTGAGAGATAAGCGCTGCCGCCGGGTCTATTGTTCTTGTTGCTAGCAAAAAAATGGTAATACAATGTAGTTTGCGCCTTGACAAATTATTAGCCTACCTTTTACATTTGAGTTGAAAGCTTAATTACATATTTTTTGATTAGTTATCTTTTATACTATTATAATGTATTTTATATTATGAGTGTTGTTGTACTAAAACATAGTACACGTTCTTATTTGTCAGTAACTGTTTTATTAGTATATAACTACCATTATTGTCATTTAAATTAAATTAATATTGCAATTGCATTGTTTCATAAGTTTTTATATAGCCGAAATGTTGGCTCAAAATGGGTTTATTTCATGTGTTTTTATAGTACTAGGATTTCATGTACACTGGAACTGTAACTTGTTATATTTATATGTGTTAATAAAGAACCTTTAAAATTTAAAAAAATTGAGTCGCTAACCAACTCGCATATTTCCAAGCGTCACGTCACCTCTCCTCCGATCTGTTTCACTCCCGCAATAGATGATTTAGAGCTCTTACACACGAGCGGCATGTTACCAACGGCATAGGTAACTGCAGCCGTCGACACGCGTCGGCGGCATCCGTTGACGTGTCGACGGCAGCCGTCGACGCGTCGGCGGCAGCAGTCAATACGTCGCTATAGTTCGACTGCTGCCGTTGACGCGTCGACGGCTGCCGCCGACGCGTGTTGACGGCTGCAGTTACCTATGCCGTTGGCAAAATGCCGCTCGTGTGTAAGAGCTCTCACATCAAAAATGTGCAATAGAAAAAGCAAACAATAATCCGACGGAAAAAAGAAGTAGTTGATTCCATACCCATTTACACATCAGCTCAGTCTGCCGCTCCTCGTCATGGTTAAGTATTTTGTTTCCGTTAAAGCACGTTTTAAAAAACAAATAATTCCTAATTCCGGGTACAATGTAAAATGGAAATATACTGACGTGCGTACGTACATACCGCTTGGCCAACACGGGTCAGATATGGTCAGTTATCATTATTTCAGCCACATTATGTCCACTGCTGAACAGAGGCCTCCCTCACGGATCTCCATGAGTGGTAGTTGCCATACTCACTACGCTTGGCAGGCGGGTTGGCTGGCAGTTTGGGATGTTAATACACGGAAAGACGCTGCTGCCGATCTTCCGGAGGTATCCCTTAGCAGGCTCTTGCTGCATCCACGGGCATGAGAGGAGGGGTAGCATTCTACTGCCGTTACCTACCGACAGATATAAGACATGGGGATTATTAATATCAGTTGTCGGCCCATATTGTTACGTAATTTTTTTCGAATCACATGGTAATTAGGTAATATAATATAAAGAAATTAGAAGTTACAATAATGTATACATCCGTGCAGCAACCGCCCCGTCCCATGGTATTCAACTTTACAAACTTTGTCTGAGCTACACGTTTGTCATGAAGAAGATCCTGGTTAAATTTCAGTTCAGAGTTGGTTCTTAGTCGGACTGCTAATTAAATTGTCTGTTGTCTTAGATAGCTGTCAATATTTTTCGACAAACAATTCAACATCTTGTAGGCGTATACTTACCTTTTGTGTTACAATGTAACTTGTTAAATGCAATGCTCTAAACAAAATTATTTTCTTATTCATCATTTCAGCCATAAAACGTCCACTGATGAACACAGGCCTCCCTCATGGATCTCCATGAGAGGTAGTTGCCATACTCACCACGCTTGGCAGGCGGGTTGGTGAGCGCAGTATGGGATGTTGATACACGGATAGACGCTGCTGCCCATCTTCCGGAGGTATCCCTTAGCAGGCTCTTACTGCATCCATGGGCATGAGAGGAGGGGTATCATTCTACTGCCGGCACCCCACGACGGATTTTCATATTAATTTCAATAAAATTGAGCCTTCACGGGTCGCCTGGTAGATGTAAAACATTTTTAAGTTTGCGAAAACTCCTAAATTATTAACGTTGTGTATGATTTATATAAAATTAGAAATTCTTAGGTACTGCGGCATACAGCATGATCAGTTTCAGATTCTGTACAAATCTATAAAATACACGTGAAAGGCAAATACCTAGTTTTGTATATCTATCTATCTAGCTAGCTAGACAGTACGTAATTGAAAAAGAGACTCCATGGCGGAATTTAGTACCCATCGGTTTTACTCCCCGTAAAAGGTGCCACAGTCGCCACAGTCGTCCTAGTCACCATAGTCACCCCAGTCGCCACGGGCGCCCAAAGGCAGTCGCTAACCAACTCGCAGATTTCCAAGCGTCAAGTCACCTCACCTGTGATCTGTTTCACCCCCGCAATAGATGATTCACATCAAAAATGTGCAACTTAATATGCAAGTAATATTTTATGGCGATCCATCCATTGAGGCGGCGCATTGATAAACATTATAAAAGTCATTTTTGATATACATAACTATGGTAAAACACGGACTGTTACGGGCCGCCTGCATCAAGCTGATGCGAAAAGCTAGCTTTAAATTAAATTAAAAGGCGTAATTACGTATTAGACACGTCTGCCGCATGTCAAACGATTTATGAGCAAAGCTTACACGGAGTGGATTCCACCTAACGCAATCCGAAGACGTGGAAGACCTAGAAGAAGATGGCGCGATGAACTAGACGCCCATTTAAGATCTTGGCCTGTAGCAGCGTTAAATCGCGAGGAGTGGAAGAAGGGAAAGGAGGTCTTTGCCCTGCAGTGGGATAGTAACGGCTGAAAAATAAATAAAAAATAAAAGGCGTAAGCGCCAAAACAGCAAGTCTCGTTATTATAAAAACTATAACAGGACCAAAAGCGCCTCCAAATGGTTCGGGTAAAATACACACTACCGAGTTTTCGCCCGTTCGCTTTGCTTGAACTTGGCTGGGCACGCTGCCGCGTGTCTATATTAGTAAATTCATATGATCCAATATATATATATTTAACATTTAAGTAATAAGCTAAGGTATATAGTTATTAAATTGATCACAGTAATTTTATGTTTTTCCGAGGAGGGCGATAATCTCTGCAACACAGTTTTAAAAAAAAACTACTGCAGGCATTATCTAATTCCTTTATGATTGTAATCACTCTGTATTATGTGACCAAATAAATCTATTAAATCCAATAATCTTTTTTAGAACGGCGTTTGGACTTACATATACATATGTATATGTCAACAAAACTTGTGAAATCGGTTTCGTTTACCTGTAAAGTAAAAATCTATGCTTTTATAATGCAGTTTTTTGGGATTTTTTTCTGTAGTTATAGTTAACCAATCGTGTAAACTAACTACTATTTGAAGTATAAAACACGAAAAATTCAAAACACAAGTATTTGAGAGTAATTTGAAGTCATTTGAACGTGAAAAAACAAAAGTATATAAAATTAAACATTTTAAGTAACCCACGACACGACACTTTACCTAGTCTCGTTTTGCAATCTATACATCATGCCCTTTCATTTGATACCCCACTCGGGTATATTTGAAAATATTCGATTAATCACCCCTACTTTCAACCCCCATATTTCATGAATGGCTCAACCGATTTCTTTATAACTTTCAGTTTTGCATTCTGCACATCGTTTCGTTTCATTTGATACCATTCAGGTGTATTTGGAAACATTGGATTATTCATCCCCTCTTTTACCCCCCATATCTTGTAAACTTCTTAACCGATTTTGATAAACCATGTTTAAGAACCACCGCCGGAAAACCAATAGATTTTTCTTTAACCCACGGCTGAAAGATCTAGACTAATTAGATATATTCCATTATAATATTCATTCACAAAAACAGCACAGACAGAAAACCATAAACACATTTTTAATACACATAGAAAAAAAAGAACAAAAAAAGGTGGGTACAATTACAGGAAGAATACAATAAAAAGTTAAACAGCATTAAGAACCTACCTAACATACCTTTAATATGTGAATATAAAAAACTTATGAATTATGTGTTGCTGACTGTACTATGTGACTACGTGGCTGTAGCTATGTGGATCGGCAGGCGATAAACAGCAGTAGGTATTTTTATGCATGCCTACCGCCTAAACTTTCAACATAAAAACCTTTCAGATAGAAAAAACTGCGTGCTAATCTGTCCACTCGTTTGAGAGCTACGGTGCCACAGACAGACACACAGACACACACATGGCGGTTAAACTTAAAACAGCCTGTTTTTTATCGGGGGTTAATTTTTTTACTGCTGATGAAGTTGAAAGCCCTGACGCCAGTTCGTCAATACGTCGTCCTATGTGCAATTTATTAAAACATACCAGTCGGAAGGTTCAAATACTCGTAAAACCGACAATTTGCTATTAAATATTAATATTAAAAATATTCCTGAAAGTTTCACATATTACCATTTTCGTCGGTAGGCATGCATTAAAATACCTACTGATGTTTATCGCCTGCCGATCCACATAGCTAGCGTACAGTCAGCAACACATAATTCATAAGTTTTTTTATATTCACATATTATAGGTATGTTAGGTAGGTACTTAATGTTGTTTAACTTTTTATTGTATTCTTCCTGTAATTGTACCCGCCTTTTTTTGTCTTCTATTGTTTTCTATGTGTATCAAAAATGTGTTTATGGTTTTTTGTCTGTGCTGTTTTTGTGAATGAATATTATAATAGAATATACCTAATACGTCTAGATTTCTCAGCCGTGGGTTTCCTCACGATGTTTTCCTTTACCGTTAAAGACCTGTTTAATATGCACATACATTTTTCATGAAAGAAAAATCTATTGGTGCACTACCACTCGACAACTTTTCGCGTGTAATATTTAATCTTGTCTATTGAAAAACAGTTCTGAGCATTGTATTTAAGATAATCAATGTTAGTAAATTGTGTCAACTCTGGTAACCATGTATTATAGGTACAAACTGTAACAAAAATCCCTAGAAATCGGAGACGGTTGTGTGTCTACCAACCTGACCAACTCTACGACTTAGGAAAATCATGTTATTTTACACTTCATACAAGATTACCGATGAATCGTTTATCCGCAGGGACAGGTCGCTAGTAAGAGATTAATTAACGTACAAAGACATTCAAGATGAAAAAGAAATAGAAAAACTACCATAATTACTACGATTCATGTTTGCATGTAAGCTTCATATTTTTATAAATACCAGTTGCTGACACTGTATAAATATATATAATACCATACTGGGTATTGAATCAAGACTATTTTGTAGACATTTATAAATAACTTTATTTGATTTTTTTTGCTGACTGTACCGAATGCACTTCTCCCGCGAATACCGATGTGAACAGGAATATTCACTAACTAGAACATAAATTACCACAAAACCCTATTCATGTAATTAATCCAACTGAAACAGACGTATTTAGCGTTCGGTACTGTGCACAATTTCTGGAATCAGACGAGGTAGTTAAAGTTTTAAATGTAAATGAAATAATATCCTCCCTTTAAATGAGGTTTCCTGTCCTAACCAGGAAACCTCATTTAAAATTTTGATGAGAAGTAATATTCACAAATTCTTCTAATGGTCGACGATGGAATTCAAACCTTGCGGCCTTATGACAAAGAGTAAATTCATTTTATTAGTTGAAATACGTTGCTCCGACTTGTGGTGTTAAATATCCTGGAGTATCTTTCTCCAGAGGAAATTGGTACGGCACCAATTCTGAGGGTAACTATGACCAGATGGGTTAATTTAGCCCTCTATAGAATTAGCTTCTACGCTTCCCTTTGAAGGTACGGTAAGAGGACATCTTGAACTCAGTCTAGTAGCATACTTGTAAATCCTTGTCTACATAATAGGTATGTATGTGCAAACTTTAAGCTTGATCTGTTTGTTAGTTTTTGCTTGTAGAGGTAACAAACATTCACCCAACAAGCTTTTCATCGTATTATTATAAGAGTCCGTGAGAATATATAATAAGAGGCCGTGGGGTGCCGGCAATAGAATGTTACCCCTCCTTTCATGCCTTGGATGCAGTAAGAGTCTGCTAAGGGATACCTCCGGAAGATGGGCAGCACCGTCTATCCGTGTATCAACATCCCATACTGCGCTCACCAACCCGCCTGCCAAGCGTGGTGAGTATGGCAACTACCCCTCATGGAGATCCTGTGGGAGAGTGGGATCCTGTCCCATGAGGGAGGCCTGTGTTCATCAGTGGACGTTTTATGGCTGAAATGATGATTATAAGAGTGTTGATATATGTGTAAATCCTGACATCAACACGCCCGATAGGTGTGTATTATAAAGTATTTCTAGTAAGTGGTAGTAGAACATTTTGTGAAGATTTATCCGGGGAAGTACCTACATGTTGCCGCCAAGCAGCAATATATGCATTGCTGTGTTCCGGTTTAAAGGGTAAGGGGGCCGGTGAAATAACCGGCACATGAGACCTTACAACTCTATGTCTTGGGTAGTGGGCGCAATGCAATGCAACGTTGGTCGAGTGATTAGTAAACGATCATCGCGATATTGCAGTTGTATTAACGGTTACCGCTTAACACCAGATAGGCCTGATATCAGAGAGGCGCGATATTTAGCTTGTCTCGTCATATAATCATATAAAAAGTTACCAATTTTTTCAACAAAAAAAAACTGATAAAATGTACATATTGCTGAAAATACCCAAATCGCTATATGTATGCTTTGAAAATTTAATTTGAATATTTACCTCGATTTATCATGGATCCCATTCTCAGAACAGGGTTTAAAAGCAAGTATATATTACGTTATTTAATTACATTGAATTTCATTCCATTGACCTTGATGTTGCTGGTGATGATGTGTATGATTATTAGTGGATAGGGATATATTATCTTTGTCTTTCCGTGTATCAACATCCCGTACTACGCTCGCCAACCCGCCTGCCAAGCGTGGTGAGTATGGCAACTATTCCTCATGGAGCTCATTTACACATGTTTACTGATCCACTTCCCGGTGATTTCCCGATTGAGCTGTAATTTTGCATGCATGTGTAAAGCAGATGACAATGCAAAATTATTATGCACTAGCTATGCCCGCGAATTCGTCCGCGTGAACTAAAATGTAGCAAGCCTACATAAGACCGTAAATAAGCCATATAATACTCGTGTAGTGACCGTAATAATAAGAAGAGATATCAGGAAATTCGAAGAAAGCTCAGAGCGAGAGTAACGTAAGTATTTTTAGTTTGTTAATTTCCGAAACAGTATGTACGTGCTATAAATCTTTCAAAGTACTCTCCATCAGCCACTTTTCGAAACACTTTTTTCAGTCATCCACAGATACCTCGTTTAAGGCCTGCCTTAAAGCTGATAGCGCATCTTCCGGCGACGAAAATTGTATGCCTTTGAGCTCATTTTTATTTTAGGGAATGAAGTCACACAGCTTTCTGATGTTGATGATGGTGATGATAATGTGTCGGTATGATGATTAGTGGATAGAGATATATTCTATTAGCTATCTTGCCATGTATTACCTATTAATTTTGTAATATTGAAGAGTTTTCATAACCATCTGTGGTCTTCAATATAAAATATAATCAATATAAAAATAAATACTCGCTAGCGACTGTACTTAAACAAATGTATGATAAATTGTACAGCCCTCTAGCTTTTAATTTGGTACTAAAATATGCAGTAAACTATACTTTATCGACGGTAGTTAGCGCTTCATTTGCTTAGAATTAGGTACCATGAGCTACAAATCTGACAGATGTCATAGTAACATACTATTACTACTGTAGTAACGGCAGGCGATCTAATAGTGACAACTCATGGTAGACACATGGACAATGGACAGAACCCAATGCCTAAGGCGGATTCCAACTATCCAGCTTTAGTTACTCTAACTTTCAGGGCACTTTTCTGTTTTACAAACTAAAGGAAACTTGTTAAGTTTACATCATATATTAGGTGTATAAGACTTGTCGCCAGCTGGCAGAGTAAGGGCTAAAAGATTAAACACTAACCCTCTTATAAAAACTGACGTTCATTATCATCATTTCAGCCGTAAAACGTCCACTATTGAACGCAGGCTCATGGATCTCCATGAGGGGTAATTGCCATACAATGCTTGGCGGGTTTGCGTGAGTAGTGCGGTATCTCGATACATGGAAAGACGTTGCAGCTAATCCTTCTATGGTATTCCTTAGTAGATTCTTACTGCATCCACTGAAAAGGCAGGGGCAACATACATGCTTCATGCCACCATTTTCAATAAATTTATGTAATACATGGGTAGGTATTTCAGGAAGTAATAAATTAACTTTCATCTTGCGGAATTTTCAACGGAAACGGTCAATAGGTAGAAGTTCAGTGGGTGAACAACCCCTTACTGTATACCGTTGAGAGTTGATCAAATATGACCGGACTTTTTATCCCGTCGAATGTCGTCAAATCTGGTTTTGAAATTCATGTTTTAGTTTCGATAGAACCATATTATGAGTGCAATCCTTTACAGACTTCGGGCAATAGTACAGGTAAAATATCCGTGGGAGTCACTGTGGGGTGCCGGCAGTAGAATTTT
The DNA here is from genome assembly GCA_963082625.1 of Pasiphila rectangulata. Taxonomy (NCBI): domain Eukaryota; kingdom Metazoa; phylum Arthropoda; class Insecta; order Lepidoptera; family Geometridae; genus Pasiphila; species Pasiphila rectangulata. The sequence continues at coordinate 19,184,347 of OY720236.1, read as the reverse complement.
ACCCCTTCCGCTCACACCCACGGATGCAATATGAGCCTGCTAAGGTTTACCTCCGGAAAATGGGCAGCAGCGTCTATCCACCTGTCTATTCACCAACCCGCCTGCCAAGCATGGTGGCAAACTACCTCTCATGGATATCCATGAGGGAGGCCTGGGTTCAGTTGTGGACCTTTTACGGCTGAAATGATGACTCGGTGAAATATGTGTTTATAATGTGTCGTGATCGCGAAAACAGACTACAGGAGGTTTTTTATTCATCAACATCACCTCCGGAGGTACTACAGAAATACTGCAAACAACCCAGTCTTCTTTCACCCCGACAGAAAAAAGGGTTATAAGTTTGACCGCTATGTGTGTATGACTGTGTGTCTGCCTGTGGCAACGTAGATCTTTAACGAGCGGTAAGTTTTGCATGCAGTTGTTTTATTTAAAAGCAGCTTTTCCGGCGGTGGTTCTTAAACTTGTTTTATCAAAATCGGTTAAGGAGTTTACAAGATATGGGGGGTGAAAAAGGGGATGAATATTCAAATGTTTCCAAATTTACCTGAGTTTGGTATCAAATGAAAGAAAATTATGTGTAGAATGTAAAACTAAAAGTTATACGGAACTCGGCCATCCCATTAATGAGATATTGGGGTTGAAAGTAGGGGTGAACAGTCAAATGTTTTCTATACGCAAGTGCGGTATCGTATGAAATGGCATGATATGTAGATTCCAAAACTGAGTGTACACATTACATAAAAAAAACGTTCAAGGTTCACTTAAAATGTTAAACTTTATAAACCTGTCCGTTATTTTATATTTATTTTATATAGAAGTTGGATTTGAGAGTTTATACGGGTTTAGATTAAAGCTTAGAAAATATTTAATTGACTGGCAGAAACAGCAGGAAAACCTTCTTCACGATACAAGTGCCATTTAGCGTAGGTGCAAGTATTTTTGTAGTAGGATAAGAGCGTAAGGGTTTATTGTAATTCTTCTAACCTTTTTTAACTGTAGTATAAGTAAGTCAGTAGTTATAATTGTTTTTCTATTTCCTTTCTTCGATTATTTGCCTATAATTTTGCTTTATTTTTTTCCTTTTTATTTCTTTTTGTTTATTGTTTTTGTCATGTGCAGTGTATTATGTCCGTTCACTGCAAAAGGATCCAACGGAAGACCAGCGCTGGTTGTCTCAACCAGCATTATGCTGAGTTGGTTATCCTTTTTTGCTACAACCTTTATTGTATTTGTTTGTTATATTTTAATAATTGCTGTATTTGTTGTTGCAAAATAAATATTATTCTTATTCTTATTTGTCTGTGTCTGGGTTTATTTCAGGGGAACAAAGCACAATGTTACCATAAGGGAACGCCGGTGCAGATCTGGTCTCCCAAATTACCCAGGGTAGTTTGATTAATTTATTATTTAAATCAAAAGCGAAGTGAAATCTGTGCGAAAGTCAGAAAATTTTATGAAATGAATTCTGCGGTTAAGAGTAGAGCATCCCCGTTCACCCCCCATCTAAAATTTTAATTGCATAGTTTTCCGAACTTTCCGATCGTTTTAATTATTTTCGCATATATTTTATATTCCTGTCTGTTTTATATTTAACAATTGGGAAAACTAGCTACCAGGAAACATCCCTTCTTAAACGTTATAATATATAGGATTCGTCTTCCGTAATCATCCGAGTAAATAAAGTACTTATACAATATTGTTATTATAGGAAAACCACTTGACTTAAGTGAATAAAGTCGCCCGAAAGAAAATATATAGAATATCTTAAACGCCTTCAATTAAAGCAATCGAAATATGAATAAACGTGATTTCAATCCTTGTTATAATCTCACTTTAAAAAAACTCTTATTATACAAGGTGTATTATAATATGTGTACTAAGCCGAAAGGGGATGATTCTGACCATTTGAAGGAACAACTTTTGTTCTACGACTTTTCATGAGCTGAAACCCCAGTTTGGGTTAGTTCACATAATTATACACAGTGTAAGTATACACTAGATGTTCCACGCGACCTTGTACAAGTTTTGATGCTCTGCTCGTATACTCGAGTTATATAATCACCTAACCAACACTTAAGGCTGAACGAGTCGCCCACTTTTCCATACAATCGTGGAAGGGTAACTACTCCACTGTTTGACGTTGACCATCCGACACTAAGGATTATATCAATTTATTTCGTCATAATATATGTTTTTATTTTAATACACCCCAAACCGTAATAAAAGTATTTATTTAAAAAATACAAGCTTCTAAACTTTCGTATTTCAACGCTGATTTTAGCCCAACATTGGACGAAACTCAATAATATATGGAGAAAGAAAACTCAAAAGTTAATGCCGTTCCGACATAGTTTAATTATTCAAAAGTTAAAATAAATGTTATTTCGAAAAGGTTACACTCAAGTTTTTCTATAATAACCCTTGTGCTAAAAGTCTATTCACATATTTTTGCGCGGTCGTTTTAGGAATGAATCATTGTGCATTTCATTCTAGCTCGCTGGTACACATACTATGTCAGGTGAGATAGCATACATTTAGGCCGCGCTTACTGACGACTTTGCCTCCGCGACTTGTTGAGCCTTAATTCATATTTTTGGATTTGAGCCAGTAGGTCGCGAGATTAGCGTGTCATAAAACTTCTTCTAGATCTTTTGGTCTGATAATTTTTGGTTATTGTGAATTTACTTATAAGTTTCTTAAATAATTACCCGCTCCTCAACTTTATGTAATCTCGGCAAATACCGGCCGAGACGGGTAAATTAGGAGGCGAAGCCCCCTAATATGCATAGCGCTGTCTGTCTGTCTGTCTGTGCATGAGACGATTACAACCGAACGCGTTGACCGATTTACATGAAACCTTTTTTGTTAGCACCGTATTAATGAGAGAAGGGTACTGTTTGATTTTTGTGACCCTAGGCCTTGAGTATCCTAGAGGTGCACTAAGGAGGGATTTTTTGAAATTCCCACGGGAAGGGGAACTACGCGGGTAAAACTGAGGGGTGGGGCTAGTAATAGTATAGATTTAAAACTAATATCCAACGTGTTCATTTCCTCGCAGGTGCCCCCTGGATCTTTTAGTAGGGTCATCATCATCATCATCATTACAGCCGTAAGACATCCACTGCTGGACATAGGCCTCCCTCATTGACTTAGAGATCCAAGTGCATGAGGGGTTGTTGCCATACTCACCACGCTTGGCAGGCGGGTTGGTGAGCGCAGTTCGGGATGTTCTTACACGGAAAGACGCTGCTGCCCATCTTCCGGAGACATCCCTTAGCAGATTCTTACTGCATCCACGGGCAGGAGAGGAGGGGTGACATTCTACTGCCGGCACCCCACGGCGACGTCATTAGGGTAATCGATCTTTTCAACCAGCCTGAGGCACCCACCCAGGCCTTTTATTAACCCCCACCAAAAAAGAGGGGGGTTTTTTTTTTTTTTTTTTTTTCATTTATTTATCTTTCTTAAAAAACAAATACAAAAATTAATCATAATAATAGCACAGGTAAACCACTAAGGTTTGTTTTATGAGCTATCGGAGTCTAAGTAAGTAGCACTGATAATAATACACTAATAGTAGGAGCTAACAACTAAGATATTTAAATTACGAGTGAAATAATTGCATTCCAAAACTATGTGACAAAATATTTATCTAAATTCGAAACAAAATACGCTTTAAGCTTGACCTTGATATTTTTTGGGGTTAAATTGTATAAGATATACCGGTAATAAGATTGACCGCTATGTTTGTGTCTGTCTGTCTGTGGCAGCTCTTAAACGAGTGGATCAGTTTTTATTAATGCCCGGCGATGGTTTTAAACATGTTTATCAAAATCTGTAAAGAAGTTTACAAGATTTATGGAGATTAAAGACTGGATAAATAATCGAATGTGTCCAAATTTACCCGAGTTTGGTATCAAATGAAATGGCATGATGTGTAGATTACAAAACTGAGGGTAAATATTAAAAAAATAGATGAACCTCCGAGACAAGGTAAAGTCTCGTAGGTTACTTAAAATTTTTAATCTTAAATTAAATTAAGGAAACGACCTCGCGGCAGACCGAGACGTCGATGGAGAGACGAACTCGACGCATACCTACTTGGAAGACTGGACCACAGTAGCTCAAGACAGAGAAAGGTGGAAGGAAGGAAGGGAGGCCTTTGCCCAGCAGTGGGACAGTACAGGCTCTTAATAATAATAAAATAATAATAATAATAATAAATTAAAATGTTCTCAAGGTATATAATTTTAAGCCTACGCTACCACCGACGGTCTTATGCCAGCCGGTTCCATTGATTCCCTGCTGCATCATCAAGGTTTCTACTTTACCAGCCGTAGGACATCCACTGATGGACGAAGGCCTCCCTCATTGATCACGAAGCACTGATTATCAAATCAAATCAAAAAACGTTTATTTGCAACTAAAACATTAATTAAATAGATAAACCTTTACATAACTAAAAAATAATACAAAATGACACATACGATATAATATAATACTGTTAAACTTAGTTTTAGCTACAAAATGGTCCCAACTCAGCATATGCAGGTGTTAAAAACCAGCGAACGAATAATAATAATAATAATAAGGGACACTGACCGTGCACCGCGTCGGGGGAGTGATACCCCTGCTTGGCAGTTGAGGATAGAGCGGCGTATTAATACGTTCAGGACTCTCATTGCAAAGCTAATTTGCTTTAGAGAGGGCAATCGTCGTCCTAGGGTTATGCGTTTTGTGACTCAGGCTTTCTCTGGAACAGACATTAATCCACGAGATTATTTAGCCTGTGTCACAGAACGCATAGATTATCTAAAGCAAGAAGTCTATGCGTGGGCAAGTCGAATAAGACGCTATAGGAAACGTGTTGACAGGTACTGGCAGAATCGCAACTTTCAAAGTGATCAAAGGAAGGTTTACAGAAATTGGGAGAAACCAGATCAAAGTGCTCTGAATGGTCACGTACCAGATGCTGAAACCGGCAATAATTTTTGGCCTGTCCCTATTCACCACACAGAAGCTGACTGGATGAATGTAGTGAGTGCAGAGTGTGAGCAAATCGAAACCATGGAGAATATTACCATCTGTCCAATGGATGTTACTAGCGCAATCCGTTCGTCCCAGAACTGGAAAAGTCCTGGACCGGATGGATTGCATAACTTTTGGGTAAAATGGTTTCGTTGCTCACACTCCGTTCTGGCTACACAATTCCAAGAAGCTATTGAACTCGGGTCTCTTCCAATTTTCATGACAACTGGTGTAACCTTCTTGCTCCATAAGTCTGGTAGTACCGCGGAACCCAAGAATTACAGACCAATTACATGCTTACCCACCATCTATAAGCTTCTCACATCCATTCTAACAGTAAAAATTAACACACACATTGTTGCGAACAATATTTTGGCACCTGTTCAGAATGGATGTAGAGTTGGGTCTCGCGGTACTAAGGAGCTCCTCCTCATTGACATGGCCATTAGCGAAAAGGTCAAGCGTAGCAAGGAAAACCTCTCTGCTGCTTGGATTGACTATAAGAAGGCATATGATTCAGTGCCACATACATGGCTTGAGAGGGTCTTAGAGTTGTATAAAGTAGATACTACTCTAAGATCATTCTTAGGTGCGTGTATGAGGCAGTGGACCACAGTACTTCGTCATCCAGGAAGTAGATGGGATTCTCTTGCTACGCAAGACCTGATAAGGATTGAGAGGGGTATATTCCAGGGTGATAGTCTGAGTCCTTTGTGGTTTTGCCTAGCACTGAACCCTCTTAGTACTTTACTAAAGGATTCAGGGCTAGGTTATCGCCTTCGCAGAGGTGGTGAGAGCATATCTCACTTGTTGTATATGGATGATCTCAAACTTTTCGCGCCGAAAAAATCAGAGCTGATAGCTCTGCTTAATATTACACAGATATTTAGCAGCGCTATTAACATGGAGTTTGGTGTTGAAAAGTGTGCAATCATACATATTCAACATGGAAAAGTTGTAAATTCAACAAATTTACAGCTTTCCCAAAATATGTCTCTCAGGTGTCTCTCCGAAGGCGAAACATACAAGTACCTTGGTATGTCTGAATCGTTGGGTATAGTGGATAAGGACATAAAACAGGCAGTGAAGGAACGTTTCTTTTTTCGCCTCACAAAAGTTCTAAATAGTCTTTTGTCAGGCGGTAACAAGGTGCGTGCTTACAATGGCTGGGTTATGCCCCTACTCATTTACACGTTCGGCATACTAAGGTGGTCTCAGACAGAATTGGATGCCCTGGATTGTAAAGTTCGTCAAATGCTAACTGCTCACCGCATGAGACACCCTCGTTCGTCGGTTATGAGAATGTACATCCCGCGGAAGTGTGGAGGCCGGGGCTTTCTTAACGCGAAAACCCTCCACAACCGCGAGGTGTGCAATCTCAGGAGTTACTTTCTTCAAGCAGAGTGCGAGGTGCATCGTGATGTGGTTGCAGTTGACAAAAACTTTACTCCTCTCTCCTTAGCTAAAGAGAACTGGCGCCAACCACTGGTGATGAGCATTCAGGATCGTAGGGCAATATGGGAGAGCAAGGAGCTACATGGGAGATTCTATAAGACCCTTATGGGGCCTGATGTAGATCTCCTAGCTTCAGTGAATTGGCTACGTTTCGGTGATCTCTTTGGAGAAACTGAAGGGTTTGTCTGTGCAATTATGGATGAGGTAATCAAGACGAACAATTACCGAAAGTACATCATGAAAGATGGGACAATTGACATATGTCGGGCATGTCACCACCCTGGGGAGTCCCTCAGGCATGTACTTTCGGGTTGTTCGCATCTTGCTAATTCTGAGTATTTGCACAGACATAATCAAGTAGCCAAGATCATTCACCAGCAACTTGCTCTTCGATATGGTCTTACGGGCCCTGAAGTTCCATATTATAAATACGCACCAGAGCCGGTTCTTGAAAATAGCCTTGCCACGCTCTATTGGGACCGATCTATAATTACGGACAGGACTATTCTTGCGAATAAGCCTGATATCGTTCTGATAGATCGGTTGGAGCGGAAGGCAATACTCGTTGATGTCACCATTCCACATGATGCCAATCTCGTCAAAGCCGAGAAAGATAAGCTCAGCAAATATCTTGATTTAGCCCACGAGATTGCCACCATGTGGGATGTTGACTCAGCGACTATTGTTCCGATAGTCGTTTCCGTTAACGGACTCATAGCGAAGAGTCTCGATCAACATCTCGAGAGACTTTCGCTAGGCAGTTGGATCAAGAGCCAGATCCAAAAGGCAGTACTCCTGGACTCGGCACGTATAGTAAGGAGATTCCTCTCCCTGCAGCCCTAGTCATCGACCGCTTGAGCCTTGCTTCGCGGCCGGTGATTCACCGTTTTGATATATTTTTTACTGTAGAGTATTTGTTTTTGTATTTCTTTATAGTAAAAAATGTATTTTTATGAGTTTACAAATAAATGATGTGGAATAATAATAACCTTATCAGTGGTTATTGCCACGCTTGACAGGTGGCTTGGCAAGTGCAGCACAGGCTGTTGGTGCTCGGAGAGACGCTGCTGCCCATCAAGGTCTTGTAGTTTCAGCCGTAAAACGTCCACTACTGAACACAGGCCTCGCTCATGGATCTCCATGAGGGGTAGTTGCCATACTCACCACGCTTGGCAGGCGGGTTGGCGAGCGCAGTACGGGATGTTGGTACACGGAAAGACGCTGCTGCCCATCTTCCGGAGGTATCCCTTAGCAGGCTCTTACTGCATCCATGGGTATGAGAGGAGGGGTAACATTCTACTGCCGGCACCCCACGGCTCTAATCAATCAATCTCTAATCTAATCAAGGTCTGAACTGTGATAATTGTTCTTTGCAGGTCTCAACAAGGAGTTGATGCAAGACTCGCTCCTGAATACCCGTGCCATATCCATGTCCTCGGGGTTGGACACCGCCACGGGGCTGCGGCGGCGGAAGACGTCCAGATCTAATAGGTGAGTTAATTTACATCTATGAATAGCTTTTGCCCGCGACTTCGTCCACGTGGAAGTGATAAAACGTTAAATCCCCTATTTCACGCAGAGCCACCTTGATTCGAAAATATAAATCCCATTTATTCCCCAATCCCGTGGGAATTTCGAAAAATCCCTTCTTAGTACACCTCTAGGATACTCAAGGTATATGTGTGCCGACTTTCAACTCTTTAGGTCCACTGGTTTAGGCTGTGCGTAGATATATCAGTCAGTCAGTCAGTCAGTGAGTCAGTCAGGACTTTGAATTTTATATATATAGATAAATCATTTGTAGAGCGTCAGCAACTAGTATATGCATGTTTTGTATAGCAATGTATTTTGGTAGGCTATTTTTGAAACGCTTGTGTATGATACATATGTATGTACATTCAAAATCTACAATTTTTTGTTCGGCTAACGCTAGCGCATCGACACGATTGGTTGAGACAACATGACACCCAGAAAAATGTAACATGTTCCAAAAAGTGCAACTCGTACTTGACCTTTTGCTTTTGTTTCAATAAAATATTCAATATTTATAAGCTGCAAATAAAGTTAGCAGAAATACCAATAGGTTTTCAATATCCGTTGAAAAAAATGATTTGCACTTACTTTGACCAAACGTACAGTATGTTTTTTTTTACTTTTTCATCTCTCGTTATATATCCGTTTGCGTAGCCACCACTTTCCAATATCTCGTTGAGTAGACCGGAAATAAGAGGGTGTCTGAATAAAAGTGAGCGCATCCATAATATCAGAGTATTTTTTTTAACTGGGACAGTACGGCAACACCCATAACCAGAGGAGATACAGGTGCAGTTTCTTTTGAGACACATCAGCTCCTTTTTGGAGAAAAATATTTTGGCATTCAATTGTTTTTGGTCAAGCGTGAGTAGCGTCTTAAAATAAATCAAGTTGGTAATTTTTTTTGATGCCAATCAACTCAGTTTTTTGTAAGGATCATTTTACTGTATCGAATAAAAAAAAATCTGAGCAGCGGAAGTTAGTCAAATTTGATAAAATGTACATATTCTCATACAACATGTTGCCTATACATTGCTTATACATTTTATCAAATTTGTCAGGACAAAGCAAAATTTCTCCAACAAACATTTTATTAAATTCTAAAAGTATCAAGAAATATTGAATCTGGCTGTTGAAAAAGTGGATAGTACAATTCCATTAAGCGATTTGCATAATGTCATCTACCAACAGAATGATGCACCTCCTCATATTAGTACAGCGAGTAAATGGTTTTTAGATGAGCATTTTTCTGATATATGGTCCAATTAAATGGCCACCACGTTCACCCGACATGACGCCAATGGATTTTTTTATGGCGCTACCTAAAGGGTCGTATTTACGAAACTCGGTACAATACCGTTTAAGAATTAAAAGACACAGTCCACTTTCACTTAAACAAGAATCACCACTCATGGTTGTCTCAGGCCACTAAAAGTGTTTTGAAACATGCCCGTATCTGCATACAGAAACATGGGGGCCATATCGAACATCTTTTGTGGTAGTTTTACTAAGAAATCGTACGTGAAATCATTTTATTAAATTTGACTAACTTCCGCTGCTCAGATTTTTTTTATTCGGTACAATGATATAATCCTTATAAAAGACTGAGTTGATAAACATCAAAAAAAAATTACCAACTTGATTAATTTTAAGGCGCTACTCACGCTTGACCAAAAACAATTGGATGCCAAAATATTTTTCATCGAAAAGGAGCTGATGTTTTAAAATAAACTGCACCTGTATCTCCTCTGGTTATGGGTGCTGCCGTACTGTCCCAGTTAAAAAAAATACTGTGATATTAAGGATGCGCTCACTTTTATTCAGACACCCTCTAATTTCCGGTCTACTCAACGAGATATTGGAAATTGAAACAAAATCTACTTCCGAATTTGAATTACCTTTAGAACCCACCAATAAAAGACACAGTTAAAGACAATAAAAACATAATAAATAAAACATAAGAAGAAAAGGTACCAATTTACACAAAGCATTCTTAAATTATTCCCTTAAATATAATAAAAAAAATTCTCAAGCGAACGGAATTCAATCATTTGCTTTATTAATTTTTAAATGTATTCTGTTGTAAAATGACATTTCAAAAAAGCTTTTGTGCTAAAATGAATAAACGCGTATTTACCTTGACTTTTACTCTGTCCATTGGTGGAAACCGTGTATTTACAAAAAAAGTATTTAAGTGACTATTCTATCAACCATCTGGTTTATCTGGTCAACCCAAGCTATCCTCACTCTGGGGCATAATGGTGCTGTGTTAAGTGTCCAGCATTATATTATTTATTACATGTTATCAAAATACTTGTTCTTGGTCTGGGTGTTGCTAGGTAATTTTTTCATCATCATCATTTCAACCATAAAACGTCCACTACTGAACTCAAGCCTCCCTCATAGAGGCCTCATATAGCCTCATCATATGAGGGGTTGTTGCCATACTCACCACGCTTGGTAGGCGGGTTGGCGAGCGCAGTATGAGATGTTGATACACGGAAAGACGCTGCTGCCCATCTTCCGAAGGTATCTCTTAGCAGGCTCTTACTGCATCCACGAGCATGAGAGGAGGGGTAACATTCTTCTGCCGGCACTTCACGGCTCATTTATTACATGTTATCAAAATACTTGTTCTTGGTCTGGGTATTGCTAGGTAAAATTTAAGCCCCGTCAAAAAAGAGGGGTGTTATAAGTTTTACCTGTGTGTGTCCCTGTGTCTCTCTGTGGCACCGTAGCTCTTAAACGAGTGGACCGATGCAGTTTTTTTTTATTTAAAAGCAGGTTTTCCGGAGATGTTTTATCAAAATCTGTTAAGATGTTTTCAAGATACGGGGGGTAAAAAAGGGGATCAATAATCGAAAGTTTCTAAATATACCCGAGTTTAGTATCAAAGTGTAGAATGCAAAACCGAAAGTTATATAGAAATCGGTCCAGGCATTCACGAGATATGGGGGTTGAAAGTAGGGGTGAACAATCGAATGCTTTCATATATACCGAAGTGTAGTATCAAATGAAAGGGTGTGAAAATGTGTAGATTGCAAAACTGAGGGTATACAAAAAAATAGGGTAACCTCCGAGACTAGGTAAAGTGTCGAGCGTTATTTAAGGTTTTTAATTTCATAAACTTGCATTCGTAGCGCCCTTTCATTAGCTTCACGTTATGTAACTGTAACTGAAATATTTTGGTCTTATAGGTTTTGATATAGAGGTATATACATGACGGATTAGTTGAAAAGATATGTTGACTTTTGTATCACACTATTGTTGTAGGTATTTCTTTTTTTTTGTATTTATTGTTGTGGCTTGCTTACCAAGTCGATCATAATATTGTAAAGATTTTATTGTAAGTAGTGTCTTTTATATTTATTGAGTCTTGTATACCTACCCGTTACAAGAAATGTCTTAATGATCTGTATTTTTCCTTACAAAGGAAATTTAACTAAGTAGTCACAGAAAAAGATAAAAAAAATACTGAAAATCAATGCGCACAAAATAACAAAAAAACTAAGATAATTTTGTTTCGTTTGCGCCGGGCCTGGGTAAATTTTGTATGGATCGTGACCATTCTTCTTTATTCAAAATGTAAGGCATGGAACTTTAGTATTTGTTGCTATAACGGCAACAGAAATCCATTATCTGTGAAAATTTAACTATTTTTATCTGTAAAATAAGCTGTCTAGCTTGATAGCTAGACAGTAGAAATTTTCACCGGTTTTCCGATTTTACCGATTTTCAACGGTTCATGAGATACAGCCTGGTGACAGATAGACAGACAGACGGAGAGCGGAGTCTTAGTAATAGGGTTCCGTTTTTAACCCCTGACAAAAAAGAGGGGTGTTATAAGTTTGACCTGTGTGTGTCTGTTTGTCTGTGTGTCTGTCTGTGTCACCGTAGATCTTAAAGGAGTGAACTGATTTGCATACAATTTCTTTTATTTAAAAGGTTTTTGCTACGGTGGTTCTTAGACATGTTTTATCAAAATCGGTTTAGAAGTCTACAAGATATGGGGGTGAAAGAGAGGATGGATAAACGAATATTTCCAAATATACCCGAGTTTTGTATCAAATAACACACAAGCTCTGCTTAGCTTGGGGCTAGATGATGCTGTGTGATTTGTCCAGCATTATTATTATTAAATGAAATGAAATGATGTGTGTAGAATGCAAAACTGAAAGTTATAGAAAATCGGTCGAGCCAATCATTAGATATGGAGAATTAAAGTAGGGGTGAACAATCTAATGTTTTCAAATATACCCTAGTGTGGTATCAAATGAAAGGGCATGATGTGTAGATTCCAAGACTGACTAAAGACTAGATGTCGGGGGTTACTTAATTTTTTTTATTTTGTAAACTTGTTAACCTTTGATAACATATAATAACAGACACAATATCGTGTCGATTAAGATTTATCTAAACGTTTCAAAAGATAGAGGGAGGAAATAAGTGTAAACTAGATAAAGTTTGTCGGAGTTGTTGATTGTAGCTCCGAGTTTGATTCGGGCAGTTCATATTCCTCAAAACTCATGTCCATAACTGAGTTGGTGTAAGTTGGAGCTTAACTTGTAATTGAATGCTTGCAACAAGCGGGTTTCGTAGCAGAGTCGTGCTCGATCCGTCCAAGTTCGTAACACGATCGTAGGACAATTTCAAAGCATGTGTTAGCTCATAGCACTTGTATCAAAGTTCGATTGGTCCCACGCTGTCTTCTTGGCTCATTTAGCTCGGCCGAGACACGTAAGCCGCGGACTTGAATTTCCAAAAAGTTCAGTCACACGCAAGAATCCATCGACGCGAAGCAAAGATGGGACCGGGGCTCCAAATGACAGTATTACTCGTAAATAAGCACTTCGGGCGGAATGGAGGCCGAAACTACACCTTTCAAAGTATGCGCAAAGCGGCAAACATCACAGCACGTCCGTTTGGTACAGTAGCAAGTAATGAAGCAAGACACCATTGTAGCAAGGTGCTTGTTCCATAAGAGTTTGCTATCTAGTATGAACTCTAGATATTTGACCTTTTTATTTTTAAGTCAGTATTAAGGGTATTCATATTTTCTTGGTTCCTTGTGCACAATGTCAATTCTGTTTTGCTAGGGCTAACCAATAGTTCATGGTAGTCACACCAGGTTTCTATGGATCTGAAGGTAGTTTTCATGGGGTCACATAGTAAGCTTTTTTACCACGAAGCAAGTTTTAAACAGTCGATGGTTATGACTGCAAAGAAAGGGATCACGCTCAATAGTTTCAGTCTACAGATGCAGTCTGGATCTAGTGAGAGTTTTACTGCAATCTCTACATCTCTAAATATCTTTATTTAATATCTTTAATTAATGTAATTGGTTGTGCCGTTTTAATTAAAGTAAATAAATAAATAAATAAAATAAATAAATGATTTGTTCTTGTAGATTTTAAAGTTCGTCCAAAGATGTAGTACTTATGTCTCGCCATATAAGTACTACAAGCATTTTTAAAAGCTAGCTGTTACAGGCAGAAGACGTCCACCATAAGGGTTCCCCCATCATTGGGATAAATAATCGAAGTTTTCCAAACATATCCCAGTTTGGTATCAAATAAAAGGAGATAGTATAAATAATGGAAAACCGAAAGTTTTCCGACAAGAATGCAGGTTTTCTAACTCCTACTTAGTGTCAGTTACTTACATTTTTTAATTTTACAAACTTATTACTATTTTTATCCGGAACCCTAATAGCCTTTAACTAGTAGCCAATCCGAAACCTATATAAGCCTGAACATATGCAGTTATCAGTCCCCAGCAAGAGGACACAAAGTAACGAAATAATTCAAAACTCGCCCTCCAAGAATAACAAAAAAGTTAATACTCTTTTGTTACGAACGTTTCTACTAACGTGGGTAAGGGTTAGTTGCTGGGTAAGCCCAATCCAAATAACAATGCAAAAGCTGGAACATCAAAATATATATTAGAGGCCATTTTTTTAGTTCCTTACCTAAGGAGCGTTTGTTGTAGACGTTTTCTACGGAAACACGATTATTTTCTTTAGTGAGAAGGCACGCCTCTTTGTAACTAAATCCTCCAAGTCGACCACCGCGGCTCGGTTGGTTTCATAGCCGGCTGAGACGTTGTGAGGTTGCGGGTACGATTCTTGCCGCTCCGAGAGACAAAATGTTTGCTTTCACCGAGCCCTTAATATTTAATTGGAAGGAATATAGGAAGCCGAATAATAAATGTTTTAAGCGCCAAAATTAAAAACGAAACGATAAAATAAAGTTATTGTGCAAGTAATTTGTTAATAATACTATCGTAACATTTTTGCTGAGCCGTACCTTTTGTTTCAGAGTATCGTGGCTCGCAAGTGAGAGCCTAACCGATTATTTCCGGCGCCTCATCCAGGATGAGAAAAGCGAGGAGATACAGGGTTGGCATTCCTACCAAGACTTCTCTGCCATACCGGAGAACAGATCGAGCTCCAAGCCCGACTCCAAGGGGAGACGGCTGTCGTATATGCGAGCTGTGTCCGGCGAAGACCCAGCGCTGGCGTCATCGAGCTTCAGAAAAAAGAAGATACTAGAAAATGAGGTAAGTCCTAACTCTAATTCTGATCACGGAAACCCGACTATTTCCTTGGAAATAGTCCCTGATTTAAACTACTCGTATCGCTTGGCGAGCCATCATCATTTCAGCCGTAAAACGTCCAGTTGGCGAGAACAGTACGGGATGTTGATATACAAAAAGACGCTGCTGCCCATCTTCCGGCGGTATCCCTTAGCAGGGTCTTACTGCATCCACGGGCATGAGAGGAGGGGTAACATTCTACTGCCGGCACCCCACGACAAGCTATGTCGAACGTAAATTGTATACAAGTCATAGGCAAGCGAAACATTGATCAGGAAATTGCTCCAAAATGGTGTAAGGGATATCTCTTTGGATCTACTTATTTCTTATCTCAGTAACAGGATACAAAGAGTTAATGTCATTGGGAAACGATCTCCGGGATCTGTAGTTACGATGCCTGTACCGCAGGGATCATATCTGTGGCCTTTCTTTATTTTTAATTTACATTATTGATCCTCACCTTGTCAAAAATAATCATGAGATTGTATTGTTTGCTGATGACACTTCACTTTTGTTCAAAATGAAACAACGTACCACCGATTATAATGAGGTGAATAAAGTTGTCAACTGATTTAGTGTCAATAACCCATTATTTAATGAAATTAAAACGAATACATAAATAGATTTACTCTCCGATGTTAAATAGGTTGATGCCAACATTAAATTGAAAGATCAAAGTTTAAACCTTGTATTTAGAAAAGACTGTATTTTTAGGCATAACTTTAAACAATAAGCTATAATGGGGCCCACACATGGACACATCGGGTAGGCGTAGTTCTGCAGCATATGCATTCAAAAACATCAGCCTTCTTACAGACGTAGATACCGCTAGACTTGCTAACTTCAGCTATCCACAGCATCATGTCTTATGGCTTATTGCTTGATTATGTGTTTTATTCTATTAATGTGTGTTTTTTAATTTTGTGATTTGTGGCGCGTCAATAATGTGCATGCAGTGCGGCCACTGAATAAACATACATAAGACATGAAACGATTCGCATATTTGTTGCTTACTTTGCAAGTACCTTAATAATAATCCTTAAAGTTTATTGTAATGTATTCCTACCTAAAGTTCCATTTATGGGTTTGCCCATGATAATTCTATCAAATCCCTTATCCTACCTAAGAATGCCTACGCAAATACTATTAAAATTCGCAAAATTTGCTGCTTACTCTGCAAGTACCTAAACCTTAATTTCTAATAGGTTCACGCAAGTAAAATGCCTACGGTTCCATTCATGTTTTCACCCGTAAATATCCTGTCAATTTCCTTAGCCTAATTCCTTTGCGAAGTGCAATAGTATTCGCCATTTTTGCCGCTTATTCTGCAAGCATTTAGTATCGAAGCATTATGGGTTTGTAAAGCTTTAACGCAAGCGGCCGGTATCGACTTTCTGAATGAATTATCGAATCTGGTGTACGTTCAACTGAGCTAACACGTCTTTTAGAATTAGGTGAAATAGCCTAAATGCTTAGTAACAGGAGAGCCCTTAATTTTTCTAGACAAACGCAAAATTTTTGGCATAAAAATCCAACAAACGCGTTTTTTAAAAATGGAATCGCTGTGGCTGTGTGCAGATGCAGTAATTTGTATCAACATGAAACACGCAGAGCCTACACCGCAAAATCTACGCATAAAATCTCTACTTGAACAATGTTAAAAAAAACCAGCCCAGCTTCGCAGGCGAGTGTCATTAAATAAAACAGTAAACAATCCCCTGTATCGCCTATTCTTTCTGTTTGCACTATCCTATTATAAGTTTCAAACTCTATAAAGTTGTACGAGTACTTGAACCTGCATCGAAAAATATCGATTAGGCAGCCAAAAACTGGCAAAAATTATGCTCAAGAGAAGTATAGTGTTGACTTAACTAATGGTAACGGTGAATTTGTTCTGATAAGTTTATAATACCACTAATATTATAAAGCCGAAAGTTTGTTTGGAGGTTTGTTACCTCTTCACGCAAAAAGTAGGCTACGGATTGAGCTGAAACTTTGCACACGTACTGATGTTGACCAGGATTAACACATAGGCTACTTTTTGTTTGGGTACAACGCATGCGAAGTGGCGGGCGGAAGCTAGTCACTATACATGCTGTCCGTGCCGAGACCTGCGTGGTCATATATATACATGCTTCGCAAGCTTTGCCGGCATTGATTCTCATTTTTCGAATAAATGCAAAAAATGACAATCGATGCTAGAAATGTCATTGAAGAGATCAATAATGAGCCCCATTAAGTTGCAGTGGTATAGGGGCCTTCGCAAATAAATATATGTTTGTTTTAAGGATCCTATGTAAACCGTAAGTACAAGCATGAACTTTTGTGAAACAACCTATACTACACTTACCGTTTGCTGCAGCGATGTGTGTAATAACCTGCTTTATGCAACCGCGATTTGATTGTACTTATAAGTTCAAAAATCACTAAAAAGTTCTTTATTTAAGTTTAGTTTGTAGTCATTAAAGTTTGCTCACTTGAAGCTTTCAAAAACGCATTTTTTGTAACTTGTTGAATTCCGTCGGAAAATGGTCCGATGGACGGACGATGCACGACACGCGGCGACAAATCAAAATAATAACGTTTTTATGTAGCACATAGGTTCTCTTGTCATACAATGTTCTTGTACTGTAATTATTGCTTATACATATTGTTATTGAACAACTACCTACAGTACTATGTAGACCATGAGTGCATGGAATCAAATGATTTTGCTCGGTGATATTATATTTATTGAGGCATCGCCGTTTCTCACTGCAAGCGCGAAAATAGCTTCCAATCAGGTAGTGGCTCTAGTGTTATTGGCTACCCATACTCCTCCTACATTGTAAGCAATTTGTACAAATCTGTGCTTAACTACGTTGAAATTTATAAAAATTAAAAAATTGTACAGAGTAGGTTTTTGATGATGTGTGTTCGAATGGGATTTGTATAAACTATTTGGTTTATAAATTATTGTTGCATTGCAATAAAGTCGCAAGTGCATTGTCGCATGTGATATGAACGGGAGAGAAACTGCAAAGATGCGCATGCGTTATCGGCGTTATTTCGAATAAAACGGGCTGCCTGAAAGCTCCGTCGTCAGTCGAACGCGAAACCCAGAACAGTAAGCCTAACTTCTGAACGGCTTCATAAAAGTTAGTGTTTTTTCATGAAATAGCAGTTTAAAATTCAATCGTTCATTTGATTTATATGTTTTAAGAATCGTTAGTGATCAAAATTGTGTTTATCTTTGTCAGACAGTGTTGCGAGAGTTAAAATTAACTTTTCAAGGGTTTTCGAACTTTTTGAAGTATTGCGAAAGTTTTCCCGCTGCGGATCTCGTAAGTTTATGTGATGTTTATTAAATTTTGTAATTTGGCTTATTGCAAATAAATTTGTTGCATTTCTTATTTGATTTTTTTTATTGTTTGGCCGTGTTTTACTATGTTATGCTTGGTTTTCGTTGTTTTATGGATTCGTGCCTGTTGCATGATATTACTGAAATTCTGTTATGTTAAAGTTTTACAAACGTAAGAAATCTTGTCAAAAACAAAACATTAGCATTCGCCGGTTGTTTTAGTTAGTTAAGTTAAAAAAGTAGCCAAATTTAAAACAAGGCTTTCAGTTTTTTCTTCTGTCGAATCTAAGTATAGTATTTATAACAAGTTATCACAGGAATACATAATTACAAAATAAAGTCACATAACTATTAATAAGTTGTAAGATGAAGTATGATATTAAAGTAACTAAACTTAAGAACTAACAACTACTCTAGGAAGCAAAATGTTACGTTAAATTTGGGAAGAGGGTCGTTTATATCAAGATCTTTATTTTTAGAGAGAGTGTTATAGAGCCTAGAGTCTAGGAAACGAACAGTGCTTACCGAGGTTAGTTTTGTAATGATGAGTGGTGAAGAAATTGAAAAACTTTCTCCTTGGCAACCGAGTTGGTGTATAAATTGTAATTTTGTCGATCATTTCAGGGCAGTCTATGTTCCCATTAAACAGGTTGTGAAGGAAGACGAGATCAAGGAATGATCTGCGGCTAGAAAGTTCGTTCATTTTCTAGTATTTTAGTCTCTCGTTATCATCATTTCAGCCATAAAACGGCCACTGATGAACACAGGCCTCCCTCATGGATCTCCATGAGGGGTAGTTGCCATTCTCACCACGCTTGGCAGGCGGGTTGGTGAGCGCAGTATGGGATGTTGATACACGGATAGACACTGCTGCCCATCTTCCGGAGGTGTCCCTTAGCAGGCTCTTACTGCATCCACGGGTAGGAGAGGAGGGTAACATTCTGCTGCCGGTACCCCACGGCATCTCTCTCGTTATAGTTTTGTAATTTTTTGGCCATATTATCGCCGTAAGACACATGGCATAAAAATCGTCTCTGCACGCTTTCTACCCTTTAAGAATAATTGTCGTAACGTGGGTTCCAGATAATGCTGCAGTATTTTGTGGATGAGCGCCTGAATTCCTTACTATATTGTTAATGACAAATCCTAGTATTTTGAAGCTTTCGGTGGTAATAGAACTAACAATTGTTTGTTGAATTTAAGATGAGAATCGAAAATAATGCCCCTTTAAAATGGCTTAAATATTATAGAAAGAAGGCTTGTAGGAAGCACTGTTTACAATCACCGAAGCGTGCTGCATTTGTATGTTACCTCTTTAGTAAATATCATGCGTCAAAACAATCGTCATCTAGGCCGTTAGGATGTCCACTGGACATAGGCCTCCCTCATAGAGATCTAAATATTGGTCATTCCCTAATGACCAATATTTAGATCGATTGTTTTGACGCATGATATAATAATACTAAAGAGGTAACAGACAAATGCAGCATGCTTCGGTGATTGTAAACAAGTTCTTTCTACAAGCCTTCTTTCTATAATATTTAACCATATGGCAACAGCCCCCTGGCTGTTGCCATATGGGTTGGCCAGCGCTGTACGAGATGTTGATAAACGAAAAGTCGCTGCTGCCCATCTTCTGGAGGTATCCCTTAGCAATTTCTTACTGCATTCACAAACAAGAGCGGAGGGGCAATACCTCTATTCTAGCGCCGAAACAGCAAAAAACTATACAAGTTTTCTTAGCTAAATAATAAAATAACAAACAGGGATAAATAAACAATTTGCTGCCTTTCACGATGTAGTTACATAGAATAGGGTTTATTACTTGGCTTTTAACCAGCCACGTAGGGAAAAATACGATGAGAATGAGGGTTAAGGATTTATTCATCATTATTTTGTTTTGAAACCCCTTTTAAAGGGTTAATAGTATGACAGCGGAGATATTATTGCGCTGGGCACTGTTGTACATGCATTTTCTGTGATTGTGCGTATTCCCCAGAATACGCATAATCAGAATGTCCAAAAAACATCCAAATTGTGATGAATGCTTAAGACGTAGGCACTGTTTCCACTTCAATTGATATCCAGCCCATCATTTAGTAGCGGCCGAGATACCAGTCTGAACCCTCTTAAATTCTGCCGCGGAGCTTTTGACCTTTTTATAATACTCTACACGTAGTAGGTACACCGCGGCGCTTGATCGTAAAAAGTAACAGGTAGAATTTATGAAACGTAAGCTTTTGCTAATAATAAAAGTTGCTGAAGTGGGTTAACCTTTTAGGTAAGATAAGATTAAAAGTTAGTTTTGATTAATCTATAATCAAGCTTAATTGATTCCACAGACCTTATTTAACAGTTTTTAGTTTCCACACCTCGCTCTTGCTAAGCTGGGCTTACTAAGCGTGGCTTGTGTGAGACGCGAAGGCAACAATGTTATGAGTTCAGATTGATATGTTAGCAATTTTACCCCCGACATAAAAAGGGGTATTATAAGTTTGACCGCTATGTGTGTGTGCGTGCATGTGTGTCTGTCTGTGGCACCGTAGCTCTTGAACAAGTGGACCGATTTGCATGCAGTTTTTTACAGACCGGCGGTGGTTCCTAAACATGTTTTATCGTAATCGGTTATGAGGTTTACAAGATATGGGGGTGAAAGAGGGGATGAATAATGGAATGTTTTCGGTCGGGCCATTCATCAGATAATTATGGGGGTTAAAAGAAGGGGTGAACAATCGAATGCTTTCAAATATACCCAAGTGCGGTATCAAATAAAGAGCATGATAAGTAGATTGCAAAACTGAGGGTACATATTTCAACTTGAACCCTGAACTGGTAATTACCAGTTACACACATGCATATTCATGTGTTAGTTGGTCATTTTGGGTGAAACTTAGATTTTCCACCGAGGTCCGAGTAGCTAACGTGAATGAACATGCAGGTGTTCGGTGAAACACCATCATCTTCCACTGCCTCCCTCATAGATCTCCAAGTACTGATCATGAGTGATGGTTGCCATGAGCACCACGCTTGGCAGGCGGATTGGCGTGCGCGGTACGGTATGTTGATTCACGGAAAGACACTGCTGCCCATTATCCGGAGGTATCCCTTGGCATGCTCTTACTGCATCCACGGGCAGAATGGGAACAAGTGACAGATACATTTTGTAAAAACGCGGATTACTCACGTAGTATTGTATCCAGTGTCGTGTCGGCCCCAGGCGCGGACGGGCATTCAATCCCATGATGATGATTTTCTTGAAAAATCGAAACGTGTGGGGACTAATCTTCGACGTTACAATACTACGTGTGTAATACCCGTTTTTATAAAATGAATAGTATATATCACGTTATCTTTGAAAGTGAAAAAAAGTGACAGATTATTGAAAACATAAAATAATTGATAACAGATTATATCTTTTAAAATATGAGAAACTGATTATCACAATTTAGGGCGCCGTCGGGACCTCATCACCTCAGCCGTAGGCCTGCTGTCTACGTCCACTGCTGGACATAGGCCTCCTTCATGGATCTCCGAGATCGTGAGGGGGTGGTTATCATTGAGTTTCCTGTTTATTTTTTTTATTTATTTATACTCAAAACCTTAAAATACATGGTTATTAAAATCAGTGCCATAAAAACCGTACGAGGTTTGTCTTGGCACATAAATTCGTCTTAATTTAACTTATGTTGATGTACGGGAAGACGCTGCTGCCGTATTTCCGGAGGTATCCCTTGACAGATTATTACTCCATAACTTGTTAAGCTTTCGCGATTTGTTAACATATTTATTAGTCCTCCCGCGACCAAGAACGCTGAAATGTGTTCGAAACGTCGGGAAAATAATAAAAAAGGTACGCGATAAAATCCTGTAATTTTAAAACTAATAAATAGATTATTACTCCATCCACGGGCAAGAGAGAAGAGACAAAATACTACTACCGGTACCCCAAGACAAGCAGTCGGAACTTACACTTATCGAGTATTTGGCTGGTTACATATTTTAAGTGACCGTATTATTCTCATAATTAAAACTAAAAGTAAGGAAAGTCCCTTATCAACTCTCGGTTTAAAGTATGGTTATATCTGTGAAAATTAGTTAATTGCTACCTTTCGGGTTGCCGTCGGAAATTAAACTTTAATGTTACTTGAAGCTTCGTCGGTTTTAAATGATTAATTTGCTACATTAAGTCTGGGTATTCTTCTATGTATGATAAGAATTTACAAAGAATAATGTTCTATGTATTCTATCAGTCATCTGGTTTCCATAATAAAAGCTTTGCTTAGATTGGTACTAGATGTGGTTTTGTGTAGTGTCCTGCATTAATGATTTATTTATTTCTTATATATCTCAGAACCCCAACGTGAGTTTTGGCCTTCGTTAAGAGAGCTCGCAACTTTCTTCTCTCCATCGTAATAATTATTACATGATTGTATAAGATATAATTCAAAGCTGAGATTGCTTATATTTAAAAACTATGGAGTATTTTTTGTAATATAAACCCTCGGGGTACGAAAAGAAGATATGATTGTTCACCTACGTAAACCTTTAAATCTTAATCAATTTGGTTGAAATGAACATGATATATGTTTTTGATGACGCCACATAATAATGATGATCTGGAGTTGATTGTATTTTATGGTCGTTCGAGGACAGGCATTTAATCATGGCGACATAATTGACGAACGCCGTGGTAAATATAATTATAATAATACTTGAAACATTCGAGACTACAACGATTGATTTAATTCTTCGGTTTCGTGGATGTTTCCGTTGGCGTGTTGAAGATGAGGTCTATACCAGCAAGCAGTAATCCTATTTAGCAGTGGAGAGATTTATGCAACACATTTTTTACCTAGATGTGTTTTATAACTAGAAAACAAAGTTCCGAGAAGTTTTCTTGACCCCGCCGCGTCGTGGGCGGATATATCCGTGGCTGTATTAGTAGGTCGCGAGGTGAGTCGGGGTATATCTCACCCCTCGTGCCCGAAACGAAGGTTAAATGTACAGATAGCGTGATAGTAGCTACCCCTATCACTGTATCCTGTAGGGCGCGGACGCGTAACGCGAACAGTACCTACGGGACAGTGGCCTTAACTGCAAATTATAGGCCGGCTGAATTAAAACACGTTCTCAACTGTACCGTACCGTACTTTGCAAACAAACCTTTGATAAAATCGCTTGAATCAATATGAGAATTTCATTTTTACGTAAACTATTTGTGCCATAGTGTTAATTGGGAGCGCTTGATGACGTATTTGGGAGTCGGAAACTGTTTGTTTAGATACTCCTTACCGACTACGGCAAAGACAAAAAGGGTTACGATTTTAGCAATATAAATGCATGTTGGTACGTGGTTATGTAACAACAGAATTTTCAGTGTGGCGCCTAAACTTTTATCCAATTTTTACTACCTATATATTTTTATTATATTTTTTATTTGTTGGCAAGGTACGGTAAGGTACCTCAACAACATTATAGATTAATGATGATATCATATCAAGAGTCTATTTGGTGGGAACCCGAGTGAGGGAATTCTAATTTTAATTTTATTTATTTTTTACTTTTACTTTGTCTATTTTACTAACATTATTTATAAGTACCTTGTGTTACTAACCAAATGGACCATAATTTGTTGTCTGAATAAACAAATTTATTATTATTATTATAGACGTTCGTATTAATTAAGGTAGCAGTGTATTACCGCTTTTACTTGTTAGAAATACAAAAAAACTTCAATGCACGCCTTAAAAAATACAGAAAACTACAAAAATAGCTATTTCGCTCGCAACAAGATCTTTTATCCAGCATCGTTGTTCGGTTCCTATTCCTGGTCTTACATAAGATTTTATATGAGAATTACAATGTGCTTGGCTCTCAGTCAACTTTATAGCTGTAATATTTTTTTTATTTGATTGTAACTTTATCTGCATATGCTTACTAAGCTGAGTATACATGGGTATTTTGCAAGCCTATTTCTTTTATTGGATGTGTTCAAGTGAGTTTGAGCCTTGTTATCATAAAGAAAGGTACGTTACACTACCCCTGGGATCGCTAGAAGCGTTGGTAGTTTTCAACGTCAACGTCAACGATATATTTGTGTAGCCTACTACTTTTTCTCCTCTGATATTGGCTGATGTGGTTTTTACTAATAACCAACTTCCGCTATAACAAGCTTTTATTTTCCTGCAGTGTTTGGTTCAAATCATAAAAACTGCTTTAGAACCACTTTCCAATATTAAGATTAATTAATATAATACCTAAATGATAATTGATCTGAAATATTGGATACAACTTCAGTTCCGTTGAGAAAACAATACTCAATATTTTCTATGAGTCACCGCTATAGAATGGCGAACGATGTTGTTTTGTCAAACCTTGTAACATTTTGACATCTGTCAAATACATCACAAAAGACTATTTTGAAACGGGACCTTATGTGATTTTTGCTGCGTTTCACTTCACTTCATCGATACCAACATTCGAATTTGTAACAGGTTGTTAGATAGTAAAAGCTAGTTATATCAGAACCTACTACACTAGAGACTACTTCATTGGGAATATAGAAAGTGCTCAAAATTTGGCACTGAAAATGAGAATACCTCTAAAATTTGATATGTGGCATGCAATTAATCAATAAATAAATATTACTAGACCATTTCACACAACACTCCAAAACAGAATAGCTTGTGTTATGGTTACCAAACGATTGATAGTTTTTGTAAATGCTTACTTATTATCTGACATATAAAAACATCCAGACCCGGAGTAAAACGTGGTAAAACAGAGACAAATATTTGTTTTATATGCTTGGGGTGCTGGCAGTAGAATTTTACCCCTCCTTAATTTTACGGGCATGAGCCCGTGCATGCAGTAAGAGCCTGCTAAGGGATACCTCCGGAAGATAGACACCAGCGTCTTTCCATGTACCAACATCCCGTAGTGCGCTCGCCAACCCGCCTGCCAAACGTGGAGAGTTTGGCATCTACCCCTCATGGAGATCTATGAGGGAGGCCTGCATTCAGTAGTGGATGTTGTACGTCTGAAATGATGATGCAGATAAAACAAACATTTTTTACCCCGGCAGAGATTGAGCCAACGCACTGATTTGTCAGAATAAAGGTTTACAATGATGTCATACATAACAGTTAAGTTCGATTAGCATTTATTAATATCATATAAAAAATGAATAAGTTATAATTATAAACATGTCCTAGATTACAATAGCCATTAGATAATATTAGTCAAATCTTGTAGATAACAGTTTAAAACTACCACTAACCACTTTTGCTGGAAATGGTCCGGATAAACAAAATATGATATTTAACCCCCTGTTGACACAGAACTACTCGTTAAAAGGCGCAGGGCTGGGGTACACAGGTTCATAATTAAAACGCAAGGCTCCGTACAAACTGATGAAAAATATCCTAGGTCTTTGTAGAACTTGACGGTGACGGGTGACGTGGCAAGTCGCCAAGATTAAACTTGCAAAATTACAATGTGAACTCGTCTTCACTAGTTTTATTGAATTTGCAATGTTCGAATGAAAGTTATCCACTTCTCGAAGTTTACTTTCGTTGAGCTGAAATGTTGCATGTGTCGTAGGATGATTTGATAATTAGAATTATCGCGAAAATTCTAGAGATTTTGCGAAAACACGGATAATTAGACGATTGTGATTACGTAACCATCAGAGAACACTGCCTGTGACAGAACCGAGATTGACATATAGTAGGTTATTAGGTTATTTTTAAATAATTATCCGAAGACACTGCCTGTGACATTACCGAGATGGACAGAGAGTAGGTTATTAGAATTATCAAATCATCCTACGTTACATACATCTTTAAGTTCAGGGACAAAATAATACTTTCAAGTTGGCTCCTGCCAAAAAATATGCATGATTCATTTTTTTTTTTCAAAATATAAATAAATAATGCTGGACAAATCACACAGCGTCATCTAGCCCCAAGCTAAGCAGAGCTTGTGTTATGGGTACTAGATGACTGATATACTTAATACATTATACTACATAGATAGATATTTTTATTATATGTGTTATAGTTAATAATATATGTTACGAAATGCATTTAACGGGCATATACGAATTGTCAACTTTACCTTAGTCGGACGTTCTACGGCTGGACATCGGCTTCTCTCATGGATCACAGTGTACTAATAATAAGGGCCCATGGCGGCGAGCGCAGTACGGGATGTTGTTACACGGAAAGACGCTGCGGCCCATCTTCCGGAGGTGTCTCTTAGCAGGCTCTTACTACATGTGGATGTAGTAAGAGCCTGCTAAGGCATGAGAGGAGGGGTCACATTCTACTGCCAATGTTATTGCTTTTTATTTAGGTCAAAAACTTGGCCCATTGGTTCGGCATCAAACTCAACCCTAGTAACCCAAATGTCAGGCTAAAAAATAAAATAATAACCCCCCCCCCTCATGGAGATCCATGAGGGCCTGTTCAGTAGTGGACTTTTTACGGCTGGAATGATGATGTAATTAAAGTATGGTATACATTGTATACATAAACTCTGTGCATGATTTATGTAAAGAATGTATTCTATGGATAGTTGTTAGATAATAATAGTTTATTAAGAAAGTTTTTATGTAAACAGTGTAATCTTATTAAATAGTAAATCTTATAGAATTAGATAATTAAAAGTTGTAAACTAACATGAGTATTCCTCAAGTAAGGAGCCAAACGCAGGATAATGATAAATATAAAACTTATATTAAAATAAGGTAATAGACGACATTTTGTCTGTAGATATGAAATAAAACCAATAAAAAAATAACCTTACAAAATAAAGCCAATACAAGCTTCCGGTTGAGTTGTGCTGCTATCTGTACGCCAAAGGCCGCCGATTCCCCCTCGCCGTCTGCTATTTCGCGATAGATATATGTATGTATATACTACGCGATAGATGCAGTGGCGGATTTACAAATTTGCCGCCAGTAGTTTATTATCATAAGACATTTTTGCCGCCCCTACTGACTTATGAAATTAGAAACAATACAATTTGCAACCTTATGATTTGTGCTGTATCGTCCTCATTACACCTTAATATTAGTACAGTATGTATGATTATGAAAATTTTGATAAATTTTCGAGATTCGTTTTGTCTGTGCATATTTTTTTGTTTTATAAAACTAAAATAAAAATGGTCTGAATTTGCCACCCCCTTAATTTTGCCACCTCAGGCTTCAGCCTACTCAGCGTGTTAGTAAATCCAGCACTGGATAGATGTATATGTTACGGGTAATGCTAGAAGATTGGGTAAACCTAGGTTTACCCAAGGAGTTTGGGTCAAGTCCGAATTATAATTATATTATGTTATTAATTAATGCAAGAGCGTGCTAAGGGTACCCCGAGGTTAGGTTTGGTTAGGTTACTTTTAACCCTTTACACAGAGATAGGAGCCCCGCTTCGCGGGGCTCCGTCGATTTAATATTATTCGGACTTTAACGAAACTCCTTGGGTAAACCTAGGTTTATTCAATCTTCTAGCATTACCCGTAACATATACACTATACACCATACTATAGATAGGTATACAACAGTGATTTCCGTGCGCTTCACCCAAACGCAGACACGTAATATCGTCCATGCTTAGAGGATAGTTTGTAGGACCGTGACACTTTTGATACTGATTAATGATTATGTTATTTAAAGGGTACCTCTTGAGTTGCTGTACAAAAAAGTAAGGCCTTTAGCATCTTTTATTATGCATGATTTATTCAACGTGAGCAACTGGTATATATGATGTACGAGATAGCGCAGTGCCTTAGACATTGCTGGATGGATGAGGGTAGCCTAGCGACCATCCTCACAGCCAAGTCAGTTGGTATGGTTATGGATTAATATACTGACGAAACGACCTCCATGAGTCTAATAGCTAATAGCTAGAGATCTAATAGCTGAGTATATGCAAAAGGTTGCGGTTTCTATGTTTGTTCATCCGCAGCATTTGTATCGGTCTGGGTATATAAATTACCTATTTAATAAGTATTTATACAAGCTTTGCTGACTTTAAGGGTGACTTGCTGACTTTAAATGCTGTGTGCAATGTCAAAGTCAAACTCAATAAAAGTATTCGTAAGAGTAAAAAACTTCTAATCGAGAAGTCAGTGTACAAAAGAGAAACAAATCACATTTAAATAAGCACATAATTGAATTTGTTCGCTTCAGAAAGCTTTTTTCCAAGTGAGGTAAAGCAGCAAAAATGAAACCCCTTCAACCATCCATATGGTGAAAATATCTTTTAAAGGGCAATGTACGCTTCTACAACAAACTCCCAAGTGAGTTGCAGAAGTTATCATTGAATGAATTCAAAAACATTATCAAACCCAATCTGTGCAATAAAGCTTATTATAAAATATCAGATTACCAAGAGGACAAAACCACTTGGGACGGAATCTGCTCCAACTCCGTTAAACGTAACATAAGACAAAATAAAATTGTTAAATGATGACTATAACGACCGAGTTAGGTTCTTCTGTTCACTTCTTTTCCTAACTCACGTGTCATCTGAAGTGAACAGATTCAATTATGAGCTTTATTCTATTTATTTGTGTTGTTTTATTTTGTAATTTGTGACGCGTCAAAAAGGTCCATGCGGCCGCACTGAATAAAGTATTTTTTGATTCTTGATTCATATAAAGTCTAAACCTAAACCTGAAGTATTCGTAAAGTATTTAGCTAAATAACTGTACAAATATCTGACTCATTGAGTTAGAATTCGGTTATTTTCGGTTTACGTGGCTTTGCATTACGGAACTCATCTGGCCACAAAATTGAAATAAATAAGGGGGCCGGTTACATTACGGGCACATTACATTACGCCCTGAGACAGAGTTGTAACGTATCATACGTTACAACTCTGTCTCAGGGCGATGGGCGCAATGCAATGCAGCGTTGTTCACGTGATTAGTGAATGTGATCACCGCGGTATCGCTATTGACATTGGTAGAGGTTACCGCTTACAACATCAGAGGGCCTCGTCATAGTTTAAGATATTTTTTTCCACGGATACAAATAAAGTAAAAGAGATAGTCTGCACCTGCTCGCTGGCAAAGAAAAACTAAATACAAAAGTTCTTGGAGGTGGGCGTTGGTGTCTGAGTCACAGTTTACTTTAGCTTAAGCAATAACCGTTCCTTTGAAATGTTTTGTGTATGGCAATGTAAATAAATTATTATAGATAAAAAATAATTTATGATAAACTATTTTGCCGTGGGGTGCCGGCAGTAGAATGTTAATGTCCCCTCCTCTCCTACCTGTGGATGCAGTAAGAGCCTGCTAAGGGACACCTCCGGAAGATGGGCAGCAGCGTCTTTCCGTGTATCAAGCTCCCGTACTGCGCCCGCCAACCTAGCGTGCCTAGCGTGCCTAGCATGCCTAGCGTGCCTAGCATGCCTAGCATGCCTAGCGTGAATAGTAGGTATAGCAAGAACCGCTTATGATCAGAGCTAGTGATCCGATGACAGGGAGGGCCTTGTCCAGCAGTGGCTGGAAAAGAAATGAATTATTTGCATTTCGTATTTGTTAATAAGCCAAAGAATATCCCTAATCCCGTTAAATGAAGCGAGACATTTGTATAGTTACACAGACATTGATAATCTATACATCGTCAGCTCATCTGTTCAATCCATCACATTATCGGTCGCATTCTAAATGGCTATTGAATCTCAAGCGTGACCCTTAGGGACTCCGACAATCAGCGCAAATGTAGGTAAGCGACAAAATTTCACAAGAATCTTAACGCTGAAAGCGTAGGTAAGTGCGTGGTGCAAGTGGTGACATATCGCGACATAAGTTGCCCGCCAACACTAGAGATAAGATACTCGGTTTTCGTCTCATTACGCGGAAAACACTAACTGGCAAAAAACTTTCTGACCCCTGTTGCACCTGGTCACATTTGCAAGACTCCCCTCCTTAGTATGACGTCACATAATGTGCCGGTACACATCTAGAAATCGTGAAATGAAAACAGCAGCCAAATAAGTCTTTTTTCCATTTAAATTATTTTTTGAAATGTGACCTCACGAATCTAAGGTCCCAGTATTGTCACCTTTTGTCAGATGCCCTCTTTTATGACGCTAACAAAATTATCGCGATCGCAAAATTATCGATCAAAATAAAACACGAGGGTTTTGCCGGCGGGTCGGCGACTTCGGTGTGAGGACTAATAGGAATAAATGATAATGTGAGGCCGACGTGCGTAAGAAGGGACATTTACGAATATTTTACCTCACTTATCACAACATGTCGATTTCCTCACTGAACAAAAGCATACCCGTTGAGAAGGCCTTAGAAATTCATGACGAATACCACAATGGACGCATAGAGAATAATTTATTAAACACGGAAGAAAAGTGTGTACATCTAACCGGGATTCGAACCCTGCAGCTCATTTTCTCCGGCCTGTAGGCCGTAATATCTATATCAGTCCACTGCTGGACATAGGCCTCCCTCAATTCGGACTTTTCAATTCACCCTATATTGCGAATATAGGCGAGCGGAGAACAAACGATCCGATCCGATACGAAATTTTTATTTAATATTTTTTTCTAAAGTACCTGTTTCGTTTAAGGATAGTAGGACCCGGGTGAAATAATCATAATTGTTTATTTAATACATTATGTTCATTAGTGGGGTGCCGGCAGTACAATGTTACCCTTCCTCTCATGCCCGTGGATGCAGTAAGAGCCTACTAAGGGACACCGGAAGATGGGCAGCAACATCTTTCCGTGTATCAACATCCCGTACTGCGCTCGCTAACCCGCCTGCCAAGCGTGGTGAGTATGGCAACTACCCCTCATGGAGATCCATGTATTACGGCTGAAATGAGCTTATACGGCTTTGAGGTATTTTTATTAGTATTAATAAAGTTAGAATAATACTGACGCTTACTCTCGCATATCAGAGTGTCGTGATAATTTGTCATAGTCTAGGTTCTAAATTATTAATTTCAATAATGTCAAACAATAGTGATTTATAATTCTTAACGCCTTGTGTAATCCAAGATATATATTTTTTTGCTTTCCAAGTCTTTCTTATGGAAAACAGATGTCAAATTTATTCGAAATTATATTCATTGCTATAACACATATTTTATCGGGTATCTATCGCGTTATTTGCCTTTATTTTGACCAACGTTTCGACATTTCTCTCAATGTATGAGCGCGCTAGTTCTAGGGCTATCGTGGTCGCAAGAAGGCTCAAACATTTTGCTTTATACACTTTCTAGCGTCATATTTTGACGACGGCGAAGATGTCTTATTATCTGAGGTACCTAAACAATTCAACGTTAACAGTTCAACGTCAGCTTATTGTTTTTGTGTAGGTACAGTTAAGGTGTTGAGTTTGATTCAACATCTCAGTCGTAAGACGCCCACTGCTGGACATAGGATACTTGTGAATCTCCCAAGTTCTAAGCACGAGGTGGCTGTTGCCACTGAAAGACGCTGCTGCTCATCTTCCGGTGGTATCCCTTGGTAGATTCTTACTACATCCACAGGAATTCTGTACGTGTTACAACAGTTGATGTGTCGGAAGATCGTTTTGATGTTGGTCCCTGAAACCAACTTTCTATCAATAATAAACACCAAATTACTAAACTATCAGAATTTTAATGATATATCACATTTATGTAACGAATAAAGTATAATTCCGCTTAGCTCTCTGCCGCTTTACCGTATCACCGAGATTACTTTATTTTTGTTTGAAATGTGACCCTCAGTTTAGCATTCTACACATATTTTCCTTTCATTGATACCAAACGAGGGTATATTTGGAAACATTATTCATCCCCTCTTTCACCCCCCATGTCTTGTAAACTTCTTAACCGATTTTGATGAAACTTGTTTAAGAACCACCGCCGGAAAACCGTTTTTCAAATAAAAAAACTGCGTGCTAATCGGTCCACTCGTTTAAGAGCTACGGTGCCACAGACACACACACACACACACACACACATAGCGGTCAAACTTATAACACCCCTCTTTTTTATCGGGGGTTAAAAATAACTGTCTTCAAAGAATTCTAACTTTATTTAATTTAATTTAATCAACAAAATCTTACAGCTGCTCAAAGTTATGTCAATGTACTTCAAATTAGGAATACATTTGTGGGGTCGATATACTTTACAATTAATAACATGAAATACCCTTGAAATACGTATTATAATTCAGATAAACGAAACGGATCAACTAATTTTCTTTCTCAACGAACCAACTACTTGGTTGGTTCTATTGGAATATCTAATTTTGTTCCACTCTGACCAACTGAACAGGCCAACGGAAACGGATAAACTTATGTTATTTTATAACGAACCAACTTTTTTCTCATCTGAACTGGTAAGTTAACCTTCTTGTTGTGTATTCAATAAGAAGGACTGGACCACTTGTGAAGGGTAATATGAGTAAATCCTTATGGTAATTTGGTAGCAGTAGAGGCTAATATAAAAAAATATAAGTTTAGTTTTTAACTTAATTAACCATTTGGCTTTATAATTACTAAGAATGTTTAATTTACCAGTAATTGGTTCACTTACAATAAGTAGGTAAATAAACAAAAACTTACAAACCAACCAAGGCCAACATATTTTTATATGATTACTTTTATACGTTCGGACATTTCAATAATGATTTCAAGACCCAACGACCTGCGAACTGTTCTACCTATACATTTTAAACAAGCTAGGTACCGATTTGAATCCGAATGAAAATCTGATCGAAAACAAGATAATCGCTTTATTCTTCGTGTCAGATTCATTTCCTAACGGGTAAGCTATAAAATAAATTGAAATTCACAATCATTTAGGATTCATAGCACGGTACTAGGGTGCTTTAAAGTTGGTTCGTATGAACGAAGAGTGAAACAAAGAAACATTGTAACCTTTAAATTGACAACCTCTAAAATTTTCCAGACAGTTTCTAAAGTTTTCTTTCCGTAACGAAAACATTATGTTATATAAGGACATTTTAAAATAAATAAAAAATAATGATTGTAGCCTTATAATGTACTCGTAATGCGCTCATTATAAATATACATAATATTATCCACCTTAAGTACCTACGGAAGCACAATGCTATAAATTGTTTTTGAATGTTTTCTATTTGTAAACCTGTGTTGGGTAAACCTATTAAAATAAATGTACTTTGTAAATGTAATTTTTGGCAGTAGTTTAGAATTAGTGTAGCAACTAACTGAAATTAATAAAATTATTTTCTTTACACAGGTACGACCGGTTTTATATTCATTTTTATTTTGTTTCGTTTTATATTAAGTTTTCTCTATTATTTTGTTATTTTATTACGTTTTCAAAATGCATCGATCCTACGCAAGTCTGCCCAGACTCGCTAGGCGCACTCGGGAGACTCATCGGGAACAAGTGAGTATACACTGAAAGAAATAATCATTAAGTAAACCATTAAATCATTTAAGATAAATAATCTGTAGATTATTTATTTCCTTCAGTTTAGTCCTTAAGTTAAGCTTTCATATCTAGACTATCTCCTATATTATTTTAAGACCTTGTAACTCAACATGCTTGCAATAAATGAATATGACTGTGACTAATACAGCGTCAACCACTTTTAATGTTCATGCTTTAGAATAGGTATACGGACCTTGTAGTGCCAGCGGCATTGCAAAATGGATTAGGCTTGCCCAGCACACATCCCCTGAGCTGAGCCGTAATTGAGATGCATCGATAAAAGCCTTGGTAGTCTAGTCTGCGACTTAAAAAGGGCGTATCTCACATTTTTCAGATTTGAGTTGACATTATATTGTAGAAGCGCTTTTTCTCCTTATTCCGGCAATATATGTAACTCAAAATTCGGAAAAAATATTAGATAATTTATATATAAACTTACTATTCTAAGTAGCGTTTTGCTCTATTGAATAAACACTTACTGACTTTGACTTTGAAAGATATGCCCTTTTTACTATCGGGGGTAGTAGTGGACTATCGATCCCAGTTTCGCAAATTTAATTTTAGCTGTGCAGTTCGTTTGTCGCACATCCTTTGAACTCGTACACAAATTGGCTAATTTATCATACATCATATTAATAGAGGTGTATACAGCTGACATATGAAGTCTAAGAAAAAATAAAGCTGGACAATTCACACAGCATCATCTACCCCAAGCTAAGCAGAGCTTGTGTTATGGGTAGGTACTCATCGTCATCGGCCTTTGCGTCTATTTCAGACAATTCAGGTAATGCCTGTGATTTGGGAGTTGCATTTTTTTTAAATGACTAAACAGTCTTATCCTTGACCTCACTTGACCGCAGTTTTGGCATGACCCATTCATGCCAAAACTGCGGTCAATAGTAGGTGATTGATATACTTAATACATTACTACATATTGTTACTACATTATTGGTACAACGACCGCGCGGCCGGCCCAGGCGCAGATGGCGGGATGAGCTGGACATGTACTGTGCTGACTGGTCGACCAACGCCTTGGACCGGGAAGTATGGAGAGAGGGAAGGGAGGCCTTTGCCCAGCAGTGGGATCCTACAGGCTGATTAGATTAGATTAGATTACTACATAGTAGTTAGATACATTTTATTATTATATAGAAAAACATCCAGAACACCCTAATCAAGACAATTTTCCCGAGGCGGGATTTGAACCCGCAACCTCTTACGTCGCAAGCGGACTTTCACCCGCTGCGTCTTCAGAAAAGGTCGAGATAAATCCATCATAAAGATATGATTACTATTTTTTTAGTTTGGGCTTCATTGGCTTAGAATTTGGTACCATGAGATACAAATCTGACAGATGTCATGGCAACGTACTATTACTACTGTAGTAACGGCAGGTTCTTGCATAGCTTCTTACTTCCCGTTCCAACAGTAATTGGACAAGAGGTTCTCGTCTTATTACTACAACTTACTACTTGTCATTCATTAGAAGCAATTTTTACAGGTGTAGGTTGAGGTGTTGGGGAATTAATGGGCTTTGTCGATATAGTCATAACTTTTTCTTTCTTCATGACGAGCGTTGTTTTCCGGTGCGATTGCAGCATTAACGCAACCATTGCCGTGTTTCTTCGCAGGCTTAGCTAAGTCCGTAGTAATAGCGTGCAATGCATTTGTGCGCGTAGCACGCTCGTAGTACACGGGCCGGTCGTCGTCAGCGTGTGTTTTCACTGAGTGATTTGATTTCACCTAAAATCACAGATTGCTCATTATTAAGAGCTTCTAGGGAGTCATTCTGACACAAGCATAATTTAACATTAATACAATGTGAACGTTTGTCATTTTGTCACCGCAACATTTTAACCAATAAACTTTGTACATTTTGACACCTACACATTCGAACCATTTGGACATTCGGTCATACGAACAGCCATGACCCGGAAGGCTCTATCCACTAAGGTCACTATTGTTTGTTGCAACTCGCGCACTAAACTTTCTAGAGGGGTCCTAGACATTTTGACGTATAATAATAATCAAAAACGCGGAGCAGAGTTAGTTGTTATCGTAACTCACGAACGACTTTAATTTCTAATGTATAACTACTATGATTACTTACTAATATAACGACTGTGTAAATTAATAATGTACATTATGTCAATGGGCAATATATCCTCAATGATTGGTTCAGTATCTCAGAAAAGCAATACGCTGACCCTTATCACATTAGAGAGCTTTATCACGCCGTCGAATCACTATTTCGATGACAGCTTTAATATTCCTAACACCTATATCTCCAGAACTGACCTAGACTTTCAGTTGTGAGCTCAAATTAAATTCAGTGATGTCCTTTACAATGACAGCTGTCAAAATTCAAATGGCCTTATGGGTTTAAATGTAAGACTGATTAAAGGCTCGAGCAGACCGGATGCGTATGCGTAGACGTAAGCGTAGACGTGCACGTACCACTGAGTTGTAATGTATGGAAGGAACTGTATGAGACAGGACACACCGCTTGCGTAACGTAGACGTGCGCGTCATATGTCAGTTCCATACATTACAACTCAGTGGTACGTGCACTTCTACGCATACGCATCCGGTCTGCTCAAGCCTTTAATAATTAATAATCAAAGTCGAGTAAGTTAGTTGCACTACTTATAACTCGAGAACAGCTGGACCGATTTCAATGATATTAGATTTTTTGGATTTGTCTGCGCCTTGACTCTGCCCCTAAAATAAAGGCTATTTTACAGTAGTAGCACAGATTATGTAGTAGTTAGTAGGTGTAGTAGTAGGGCGGTGCGACGTTCGCCGGTACAGAATGTTGTGCGATTCGACTAGCATTTTTATTATTAATGAAAATGAAAATGCGAATATCAAAAGATGAACTTAAACGCGTGGGGTATGGTTGCCGAGGAGACCACGTTAAAATGATGCGCCAAGTATCGATTTCATCTATTTTTAGATTCGCACTAGCTCAACCGTGAAAGTTTAAACTATCGCCAAATTTTAAAATACATACCTAGTTTAGCCATAAAAGTTTTAGACACAATTGACAAACATAATAATATTAATTGCATCATCATCATCATTTCAGCCATATAACGTCCACTGATGAACACAGGCCTCCCTCATGGATCTCCATGAGGGGTAGTTGCCATTCTCACCACGCTTGGCAGGCGGGTTGGTGAGCGCAGTATGGGATATTGATACACGGATAGACGCTGCTGCCCATCTTCCGGAGGTATCCCTTAGCAGGCTCTTACTGCATCCCTGGGCATGAGAGGAGGGGTATCATTCTACTGCCGGCACCCCACGGCGATTATTAATATAATGAAGTCTGATAAATTATTTAAAATTTATTAATAAAAGTCGCTTTTGGACTTTTACAATTTGATGGGCGATTTAAACTGCGCAATATTTGTTTATTCACTTCTTATTGGCTTAGTACCTAGGACATTGTTTGATGGGTTAGGCTTGCCCAGCCCCTATGCCATCCTCTCAGCTTTATCAGCCATATTAAGAGGAAGGAACAGTCTGGAGCAGACTAACCCGCGGCTTTCCTCACGTTGTTCTTCACCGTCGAAGTATGTGTTAAAAGTAAAACATAGACATTTTAGTCAAAAATAAAACCGGGCAAGAGCGAGTCGGACTCGCGCACCGAGGGTTCCGTGCCATCATACAATACAATATATGACAAAGGCGGTTTTATACATATTTGTTGGAGAACCTTGACAGCGCCATCTCTTGTCTGATAGCGGAACTTATGTAGATTTTTTACACTTTCGATGATTTCTAAAAAAGTATGCTATGTAGAGAGATTGTAATAAATTTCCTCTAATCTTTACATACACTTCTAATAGCAATAAAAGTTTCAGAGGTTTATCTCCGCAAACTTCGGAAATAAGGGGGGGGGGGGGGGGAACGCTATTTTTTTCAATATTTTTGTACTTATCTCAAAAACTATATGACTTAAAGGAAAACTAAAAACTGTTTATTAATGTGCAAATGAATGCCTTTCATATGATACCCCACATCACCTAGTAACTTTCCAAAAAATTTGAAAACGCCCCTTCCACCCCCATTGTCTAGAAAACTATGCAAATTAGAGAGTTCGCTATAATTTTCCTATAAAGTTTACATATACTTCTATTATCTATAAAAAAATCACGGGTTTATCTTTGCAAACTTCGGAGATAAGAGGGGGGGAACGGTCGTTTTTTCAACATTTTTGTAAATAACTCAAAAACGTTACGGTTTAAAGGAAAACTAAAAACTGTTTATTAATGTGCAAATGAATACCTTTCATATGATACCCCACATCACCTATTTACTTTCCAAAATTTTTGAAAACCCCCCTTCAACCCCCCTTGTCTAAAAAACTATGCAAATTAGAGAGTTCGCTACAATTTTCCTATAAAGTTTACATACACTTCTATTAACTATAAAAGTATGACGGGTTTATCTTTGCAAACTTCGGAGATAAGGGGGGGGGGGGGGGAACGGTCGTTTTTTCGACATTTTTGTAAATAACTCAAAAACTATATGACTTAAAGAAAAACTAAAAACTGTTTGTTGATGTGCAAATGAATACCTTTCATATGATACCCCACATCACCTATTAACATCACAAAATTTTTGAAAACCCCCTTTCCACCCCCCTTGTCTAAAAAACTATGCAAATTAGAGAGTTCGCTATAATTTTCCTATAAAGTTTACATACACTTCTATTAGCTATAAAAGTATCACGGGTTTATCTCTGCAAACTTCGGAGATAAGGGGGGGGGGGGGGGGGGGAATGGTCGTTTTTTCAACATTTTTGTAAATAACTCAAAAGCGATA
Source organism: Pasiphila rectangulata (assembly GCA_963082625.1). Taxonomy (NCBI): domain Eukaryota; kingdom Metazoa; phylum Arthropoda; class Insecta; order Lepidoptera; family Geometridae; genus Pasiphila; species Pasiphila rectangulata. The sequence continues at coordinate 19,146,119 of OY720236.1, read as the reverse complement.
TGGTTTAAAGGAAAACTAAAAACTGTTTATTAATGTGCAAATGAATACCTTTCATATGATACCCCACACGGCCTAGTAACTTCACTTAAAATTTTTGAGATCCCCTATCCGCCCCCCTGCAATCAAAATAAGAATATTTTTTAACATTTTTATATACGCTATATTAGTAAAAAAGCGTTGTCTTTTACCATTTTAAATTTCAAGACGATAGCATCAGTAGTTCTCGAGATATCCATGTGTGACAGACAGACAGACAGACAGACAGAGTGATTCTATAAGGGTTCCTTTTTACCATTTTGGTCCGGAACCCTAAAAAGCACTTTTCCTTTGAAACTATTGAAAATTTTCAGCTTTGCTAACCTTGTATCCACATTTAATGCAAACAATGGTGAACAATAGAACTCAGCACAAATTAACTCAATCCATAAATGCAGAATTCGCAGAAATACAGAGGCCAAGGAACAATGGCAATGCTTTATTCACCTCTCGGGCCCATTTATTCGATAAAACCTGTTTCTTACAACAAAACCTTAGGTAGGTACGAGTATTAATAATTCCTTTAACGGAAGGCATATTTAAAGGCCAGATTGATGTGTGAACTTTCGGTTGATAGGTCTCCTTATCTTAGTTTGTAACATCTCCTGCAGCATTATAAGAATAACTAGGTCTCCCGCGCAACTTCGTCTGCGTCACAGAGGAGAGAGAGAGAGAGAGATAGAGAGAGAGAAAGGGAAAGAGAGATAGAGAGAGAGTGGGCACCTATAATACAAATCTAAAGGAGATGAAACTCTTTCGTTTTATCCACGAACTACCTGAGAACCATTAAAAAAAATCTTTATATTATGCACTATTAAACATGCGGACATTGTTAGTAACGAGAAAATTCATTGGTTAATTTTAAGATTCATGACACACATAACTTTTAAATAATAAAAATGCGAGCGCGGTGAAACTGTAATATCTTCTAAGTATAAGGTAAAATCCTCCAAATGGTAAAAGGCAATTCGTATTAAAATGATGAACACTACACACAGCCATCCAGTCCCAAACTAAGCAAAGCATGTACTGTGGAAACTAAATGATCGATAGAATTATTATTACTTATTAAAAAAATTGCAACAACTACAATATGCAACTGAAAACCAGCCGTAGGCTATTATTATATCATATAATATCTAATATATAAAATTCTAAGTCCTGACTGACTCACTGATATATCAACGCACAGCCTAAACCACTGGACCTAAAGACTTGAAATTTGGCACACATATACCTCGAGTATCCTGGAGGTGTAGTGCACCTTTAGGATACTCGAGGTATATGAGGGGTTTTTCGAAATTCCCACGGGATAGGGAATAAATAGGATTTATATTTTCGAATCAAAGTGGCTCTGCGTAAAAAAGGGGATTTTACGTTTTATGACTTCCACGCGGACGAAGTCGCGGGCAAAAGCTAGTATATTATATTACCTTATCGTTTTGTTTAATGGAATGCATTGAGATTAACTTTCCCGATGGCAGCTGTCAAAATTAAAACGGCCATATTTCGAGAATTACATAGGTACTCGTTCGACACTTTTCGTTGTGAGTTCAAATGAAAGGCATTGACGAGATCTACTTTTTTAATGACAACTGTCAAAATTAACACGCCCATATTTTAAGAACTACTCGTTCTACACTTTTCTTTGTGAGCTCAAATGAAAGGCATTGATGGAATGTACTATTTTTAATGACAGCTGTCAAAATTAAATGGGTCATATCTCGAGAACTACTCGTTCTACATTTTCCGTTGAGAGCGTCGAATGAAAGGTATTGACGGCTGTCAAAATAGAAGACATTTTTTTTAACTTTATCATAATTATCTACAGCTTAACTTCACACACTGCTGGTCGCAGGATCGTGGCGGATGGCACAAATTAAGGCCTCCCTCAGTTTGTGCCATCAGCCACGATCCTGCGCCAGTCCTATCCATCGTTTGCCGTTGTTAGATATGAGTTTTGAAAAAAATATTGTTGCTATATTAAAACAATATGCATATTTCCTATTGTAACACCTTAACACACAGTGAATACTTTTCAAAACGAGGGCATCATAGGTAGGTACCGATCACACAACCGACTACGAATTTTAGTTGCATAAGGTTTCCGCCAGGGGCGCATATTATACGGAGCAACTCGATTTGATCTGATTACTGTGCTGTGCCGTGCCGTGTGTTTGCCGTAGGGTGCCGGCACTAGAATGTTACCCCTCCTCTCATGCCCCTGGATGCAGTTAGAGCCTGCTAAGGGATACCTCCGGAAGATGGGCAGCAGCGTCTTTCCGTGTAACAGCATCTCGTACTGCGCTCGCCAACCCGCTTGCCAAGCGTGGTGAGTATGGCAACTACCCCTCATGGAGATCCATGAGGGAGGCTGTCTTCAGTAGTGGACGTTTTACGGCTGAAATGATGACTGTGTTTGTAACCTTTACGAGAGAAAATAAATAATATCTTTATCTTAATACTAAGTTATTGAAATACTGACTTTAAAAAAATTAAAGGTTTTCATTTCGTATGTATGTAAGTTAGTACGTTATGTACATACATACGAAATGAAAACCTTTAATTTTTTTAAAGTCAGTATTTCAATAACTTAGTATTAAGATAAAGATATTATTTATTTTCTCTCGTAAAGGTTACAAACACAGTCATCATTTCAGCCGTAAAACGTATCATCATCATCATCACGAACTGCTGTCCACGTCCACTGCTTCTACATCTCAAAGATCATGAGGGGATTGTTGCCATACTCCCCACGCTTGGCAGGCGGGTTGGCGAGCGCAGCATCGTATGTTGGTACGCGGCAAAACGCTGCTGCTCATCTTCCGAAGGTATCCCTTGGTTCTTAGTAGGTACATCCACGGGCAAGAGAGGGGAGGGCATCATTCTACTGCCGGCATCTTACAGCAATATTGTAATATTATTAGCAATCATCATTTCACCGTAATACTGAACACAGGCCTCCCTTATGGATCTCCATGAGTAGTAGCACGGACGCTGACGCTGCTGCCCATCGTCCGGAAGTATCCCTTAGCAGGCTTTCACTGCATCTACTGGTATGAGAGGATGGGTAAAATTCTACCGCCGGCACCCCACGGCTATTAGCAATATTAACACACAATGATTATACATATTTAAAGATTAATAAATTATAATGTGAAGATTCAGAGAAAATGATAAGATTCCATACAAATAAAACATATGATTATCAACATCATCATCGGCCTTTTCTTCAATTTTTGACGATTCATGTAATGTCTGTGGTTTGTTTGTTGATTTTTTTATGACAAAGCCAAACAGTCCTACGATTATATGTATTTAACCACACCGCGCGAACGCACCTTCAAAAAATATCAGTGTACTCAAAATCAGTACAGCAGTTTTCAAGATATGGAAATACGTCTAATAGTGACGGCACCTTTTTTGGGGTTCCGTACCCAAAGGGTAAAAACCCTTTAACTAGGACTTCGCTGTCCGTCTGTCTGTCTGTCTGTCACCAGGCTGTATCTCATGAACCGTGATAGCTAGACAGTTGAAATTTTCACATGATGTACTGCTGTGGCCGCTATAACAACAAATACTAAAAAATAATAAAATTAGTATTTAAGGGGGGCTCAATATTAATAACGGCAACAGGTAGACGCTTCAAAATATTCACAGACTAAGAGTACGGACGATCAACGTTTCTGTATCCTTGTCTCGGCCACCATAGGCCACCATTCATTCAGGCACAGAATTGTGACGGATGGCACAGACTAAGGGAGGCCTATTACCCAGCAGTGGGTGAAATCGGGCTTCAGATAAACATGATACGGAACCTTTCGTGTACTTGGCCGATTTTCATTACTTTCCCAACGTTTCGACACGAAAGGTACGCGATAAAATTCTGTATTTTAAAACTTCAATGGTTTGCAATAGAAATAGAAGAAGTTTTATTGTTATCACAGTCATTTACATTGTACTTACAGTTATATAATTACAAGATAGAGAGGTGGAAACAATAAGGCTACCCTTCAGCATTCGCTACATTAGCACAAGGGCTGCTGGAGCGCTGGTTTTCAGTAACGCCCGTACTGTGTGGCGCAGGCGACACTGCGACACACGTTTAATAAATTCACAAAATGTTAATACAACATTAATTAGATAGAACAGATAGTTATCACTTATTCAGTAGTTAGTGATAGTTCGTAACTTCTTTTAAATAGCAGACTAAAGGAGCTAAACAGAAAGATATAAAGGTAACAGATGCTTCCAAACCGTTTCAAGCGCTCTGTGAATCCTTTGTAGTAATTACGGGCCGGGGTCGAGGCCACGCAAAGGAATTTTGTGATTTAAAATGTTTTAAAACAAAGCAGGTATGCTTTTATTTTGGTACCTTTTAGATTTTCGAGTCTCATCATCATCATCTCAGCTGTAGGACGTCCACAGCTGGACGTAGGCCTCCATCGTTGATCTCTAAGTACTGTTCGTGAAGGGGTTATTGGCATACTCACCTGGCTTGGCAGCCGTGTTGCCGAGTACGGGATGTTGATAAACGGAAAGACGCTGCTGCCCATCTGCCAAAGGTGTTCTTTTGCAGATTCCACAGGCAAGAGAGGAGGGCAACATTCTACAGCCGGCACCTATGTTCAGAGGATCCCGTAAAGCATAAATAACAGTTGTGAAAGGCAAGCCTGCCATATTCAGAGGGAATAACACTGAGCTTAAGGCTGGTTCCCCGTGACGTTTTTGTTGTTGATAGTTACCTTAAAATATTGTGTATGCATAAGTAAATAGCGCTTCAAAAGTTTTACTTATCTTTGTAAGACCCCTACATTTATTAAAGAAGATTTATCTAGCGTCCGCCGTAGTAAGCCGTGGGGTGCCGGCAGTAGAATGTTACCCCTCCTCTCCTACCCGTGGATGCAGTAAGAGCCTGCTAAGGGACACCTCCGGAAGATGGGCAGCAGCGTCTTTCCGTATATCAACATCCCGTACTGCGCTCGCCAACCCGCCTGCCAAGCGTGGTGAGTATGGCAACTACCCCTCATGGATATCCATGAGGGAGGCCTTAGTTCAGTAGTGGACGTTTTACGGCTGAAATGATGATGATGGTCCAGCGTCAGCAGCTGGTATTCATGCTTTAACCTGGAGTAGGACCCTGCAGTGCCTGGGACGTTGTGAGATGGATTAGGCATGCCCAGCACTTATAAGTACCCTCCTAGTTAGTTCGCTTATTAATCAGAGGAAAGAACAGGTTAATACGTCTGAAGCTGACTAACCCGTGTTGGCCGAGTGGTATGTACCCCCGACTTTCAATCCGAAGGTCATGGGTTCGATACCGGCAGTACACCAATGGATTTTTCTTTCTTGAAAAATGTATGTGCACACTTAACACGAGCTTTAACGGTGAAGGAAACATCGTGAGGAAACCCGCGGCTTAGTTAGCTTCAGACGTATTGACCTGTTCTTTCCTCTGAATAATAGCTGACTAAGCTGAGAGTATGGTATAGGTGCTGGGCAAGCCTAATCCATCTTACAATGTCCCAGGCACTGCAGCGTCCCGTACAGCATGATAACCAGTTGCTGACGCTGTATAAATCATCTATAATAGATGCAAAGGCCTTACTTTTTTTTTTACTAACCCGTGGGCTTCCTGACTTTTCTTTGTACAGCGTTAGATATGCAGCGTCTGTATAATATTCGTTTTGGTTACGGTTGTGGCATTTTAACCCTTAGCTGGTCGCACGACGAAAATCACACAATTACTCGCACTGGGTCCCCACTGACCCCAAATTCTTTCGGAGATTGCTAATGAACTAATGAGGTAATTAAATAAAATACTGTATAATACATGAAAACTACATTTCTTTTAAATACTTTCAATAACCTATTAAAAAAACACCAATAAAAATCGTCCATGTCCACAAAGACACTAAGAGAACAAAGTGACAATATATTTTTTTTCTGTCAAACTAATAAAAATCATTGTAACAGGTTTGAAAACTAACCCTAGAGTGGTCATTGCAAACGAATTTAGTGCATTTCATGCATTTAGTCGGAACTTTTCAGGCAACGCTTCTAGGCCAATTATTGCAACATTATCTGATGGGACAGATCGGTTTGCTAGATCTTTAGTGCATTTCATGCATTTAGTCGGAACTTTTCAGTCAACGCTTCTAGGCCAATTATTGCAACATTATCTGATGGGACAGATCGGTTTGCTAGATCTTGTTTTATTATTGGTTTTGGGGTTGCGATTATGTTATCCCGTCGTTTTTGGAAACCTTGGGTAAGTTCTGCTGCAAGCTGTCCTTGACGAAGAAGTGAAAAATAAATGTAATAAATATTCCACAAATACATATTTTTTTATTCAATATATTACATATGGGTTATATTTTACTAACACAATAGACAAGTACATAGGTACATATATAAATCACACTTATAAAGTAACTTACATACCTCTGACGAAAGTGTAACGTAATTACTCGCACGGGGTCACGCGCTCAGAGTGGTGGCTCTTATGGCGTGAATCGAACCCGCTAACTTGGCTACGGAGGCAGTCAATATTACAACCACTGCTTCGTAAGTTTTTAATTTTCAGTTTATTATCCAGAAAAGCGATTTTATCTTCGCCCAATCCAGTTATAGCTTATAAATCTTGCGGAAGCCTCTTTATATTAAAAAACTTTGGAAGTTTCAAACTAAAGATAGCGAAGTATTAAAAGCTTAACTTCTGGGAATGCTGGCAAAAACATTTGGATTTTAATATAACAATGTCTCACTAATATTTAAAGACGAAAGTTTATCTATACAGATAAACTTTCTATACAGATGTATGGATGTATACCTTTTCATGCAAAAACTAGCCTGAGCTGGAATTTTTCACAAGTATAGATGCTGACCAGGTTTAACACATAGGCAATCTTTTATCCGGGTATGACGCATGCGAAGCGGCGGGCAGAAGCCAGTTAGTGACTCAAAATAAAGATGGGTCGTCATTTCAGCCGTAAAACGTCCACTGATGAACACAGGCCTCCCTCATGGATCTCCATGAGGGGTAGTTGCCATTCTCACCACGCTTGGCAGGCGGGTTGGTGAGCGCAGTATGGGATGTTGATACACGGATAGACGCTGCTGCCCATATTCCGGAGGTATCCCTTAGCAGGCTCTTACTGCATCCATGGGCATGAGAGGAGGGGTATCATTCTACTGCCGGCACCCCACGGCGGTGTAAAGATGGGTATTTTAGTTTAATTACTCAAACACATTCTTCATACAATTTATTATTGTGATAACGACTTTTTATAAAAACTCTGAAGCAGCCAGTTAACTACTAGTTGAACTTAATTCAAATGAATAAGGCCAGGTGCGTGTCGAGTCACGCGCTCCGTAGTTACCCGTAGACCTGTTGGTAAGAGTTAGTGTGTGTTTTCTTTCGTTTATCAAAACATAAACAGGTATCATTCTACTGCCGGCACCCCACGGCGGTGTAAAGATGGGTATTTTAGTTTAATTACTCAAACACATTCTTCATACAATTTATTATTGTGATAACGACTTTTTATAAAAACTCTGAAGCGGCCAGTTAACTACTAGTTGAACTTAATTCAAATGAATAAGGCCAGGTGCGTGTCGAGTCACGCGCTCCGTAGTTACCCGTAGACCTGTTGGTAAGAGTTAGTGTGTGTTTTCTTACGTTTACCAAAACATAAACAGTTAGGTGCCGTGGGGTGCCGGCAGTAGAATGTTACCCCTCCTTTCATGCCCGTGGATGCAGTAAGAGCCTGCTAAGGGACACCTTCGGAAGATGGGCAGCAGCGTTTTTCCGTGTATCAACATCCCTTACTGCGCTCGCCAACCCGCCTGCCAAGCGTGGTGAGCATGGGAACTACCCCTCATGGAATTCCATGTTCAGTAGTGGAAGTTTTACGGCTGAAATGATGATGATGAAACAGGTAGGTAGGTATTTGTTGAGTTTTCGGTTGAAGGTGGTTATTCCGGTATTTGATTAAACCGTATTAATAAGTGATAATTTCTCCGAAACCAAAAAAGCTGGCTTTGCTGTTATAGTTTTCCTAGACATTTCATAGTTAAAACTATATTCATGATTTTTTTCAGATTTTTATGGCTAGCAATTTAGAGGAAGAGACTCGAAAAAAAATTAAATCTTTAATGTCTTACAAAAAGAGCCCTAAATCGATAATTTGTCTTCGCTACCCATGAATGGTTCTTAAATACCTATTCATCAATACCTTAAACTATGAACTACAAATACATCTTAAGTGAGTGGGAGGTAATTATTTTTAGGCATTTTTTTAACGTTATCACGGCGTGGTAATTTTATTTTTTTTGTTGTACTGCCGAACCCTAAAAATTACAATCAGTATGCAGTAAAGCATGAGAATTAACAAATTTACAAAATAAAAAATTTGAAGTAACCCCCGACACTTCATCTAGTTTCGGAGGTTACCTAATTTTTCATCATACCCTTTCTTTTGATACCACACAATGTTTTCATATACCCAAATATTTGAAAATATTCGATTGTTCACCCCTACTTTCAACCCCCACATCTCATGAATGAATCGACCGATTTCTATAAAACTTTGAGTTTTGCATTTTACTCATCATTTCCTGTCATTTCATATCAAATTCGGGTATATGTATGTGGAAACATTATTCATCAGTTTCAGTTTCAGTTTATTTATTCAAAAACAATTACATTGTGTATGAATATACATAGGTACAATTAATTATATTTAATATTTATACACTGACTTATGATGATACAAAAAACAAAAATATAATAATGTTCTTTAAAAAAATAACATGCAATTATTATTTAGGTAATCCAAATCATCATTCTGGCATAATAAAATTACTTTCGTGTGATAAACTCGTCAATTGTGTAAAAACACCCCTTCAGCAAAATTTTTCTTAAATTATTCTTGAAAATTTTTATATTGTCAATTGCTTTCATTTCAGGAGGAAGAACATTAAATAATTTTACTGCCTGATACCTACTGCCATGCCTTGCTACATTCAGCCTGGGGTAAACCTCGTGGTCTAGGTCTTTTCTTCGTGTCATGAGTCTTTTTGTTCTCTTCTCAGCAGTTTCGTATTTGAGAGGGTTTCGTACAATGTCCACCAGGACAACTAATATATATAAGCTGGGTAGTGTAAGAATTTCTAGCTTTCTAAAATAATCTTTACATGATTCCCACGGAGGGATGCGAACTATAGTGCGAATGGCTCGTTTTTGTATGACGAAAGCCCGATTTATATTATACAAGTAGCTATTACCCCAAAAACGTACACTGTATCTCAGTTTGGACTCTACTAAAGCATAGTAAACCGTTTTTAATTGCTCTAAACTTATTTCATCCCTCAGACTGCGCAAAGCATAACATGCAGAGCTAATTGTGCTTTCGATGGCTTCAAGTTCGGTTTTCCAATTTAGGAAATGGTCAATGTGGACTCCCAGGAATTTAACATAGCTTACAAAGTTAATCTTATTACTGTAGTTCGTCAAGGTCATGTCAATAATTTCATTCTTATTTGCAGTGGTTCTAAATAACATACCGTTAGTTTTAGTCATATTTAGTTTTAAATTGTTAATTAAAAACCATTTATTAAAAGCCTCGAGCGTATTATTTATTTTATATGTCAATTCTTCTAGATTTTTCGCTGAGATTATAGCATTTGTATCATCTGCGTAAACTACTACGCTTATGCCAGGGACTGCTTTATTCATAAAGTTAATAAGGTCATTAAGAAAAATAATAAAGAATATTGGGCCTAGAATAGAACCTTGTGGAACTCCTCTTTTTATGTTTATTTCCTTAGATTTGGTCACAATTTCCTGACCATTAACAATATTTCTAATTTCAATAAATTGTTTTCTATTATTAAGATACGACTTCATTAGATTTAATGATTTTCCTCTAATACCATAAAAATTCAGCTTCGTTGTTAAAATGTCATGGTCTACCGTGTCAAAGGCTGATGACAAGTCCAGGAATAAGCCAGCAACTTTCATTTTACTGTCTAGATTGACAAGAACTTCATTAATGAGTAGATCAATTGCGTCAACTGTACCGACCCCACTCTGGTAGCCAAATTGCCGTTCATTGAGGATTTTATTGATCCTCAAATGTCTCACTAACCTGTGTTTAATCAACTTTTCAAAATTTTTTGAAAAAATAGGTAATAATGAGATTGCCTAAAATTTTTTGGATCTGTTCTTTTCCCCTTTTTATAAATAGGCAGAACTTTTGCAATTTTAAGTTGATCAGGAAAGTATCCTAAACCAATACATTCATTGAAGTAGGCGGCCATCGGTTCTGCTAGAATGTCAATATTTTCTTTAACAATTATGATGGGAATTTCATCATAGCCATGTGAGTGTTTTACTTCCATTCTCTTTACAATTATTTTAATCTCACTACTATTTGTATCATCAAAATACATCTCATCTTTTATTCGTTTGCAAGAGTCAGTCATGACATTTATAGCTTGTAGCTTTTTCTCATTTATGTCAGGGTCTTCACAGCTATGGTCATATTGTTTTGCAAAGACTTGTACTATATCTATTGATTCGTCGATAATTTTACCATTATATTTTAGTACATAATTTTCATATGTTCTAGTCTTATATTTATTTCTATGTTTATTGATTATGTTCCATATTTGCTTTGTATTATTTTTCGCTAAATTTACCTCCTTTATAACTGCATTTCTTTTAGATTCTGTGATGACTTTCCTATATAGTTTTATATATTTATTTTGATATGTTACCAAAGATTCGTGACAGTCTCTTTTGTTGATGGTGTTGAGGAACCTCTTCATTTTGCTTGCTGTTTTTATTCCTTTAGATATCCATCTTGATTTGATTTGTTTGTTTGTGTTCACATGTACTTCCTTTTTTGTAAAAGACATATCAAAAATGTTTTGGAAATTTGTCAAAAAGTTCTTACTGCTCAATAAGTCCTCCTGTAAGCTCTGCCTAAATACTTTTTTCTGGGCCTCAGAGAAAGAACGTTGTTGCATCCTAATAGAACTCTTATTATCAGTAAAGTCCACACCTTCCAAATCTAGACTGCAGAGTAGACCTGCATGTCCATCCCCAAGACCATTTTCATCAACATTCAAGTTTGTGACTTTTTCTTTTGCCAGGTTTGTAAGAATGTTGTCAATGCATGATTCATGCCCATTCCGAAAAAAGGTTGGCGAGGTTACTAAATAGCTGAAATTGAAGCAATTAAGCAAGGTTTCAAATTCATTTCTATGTTTGCTTTCTTTAAGTAAGTCTATGTTAAAATCTCCTAAAATAATACACCTTTTGTTGAAGAAGTGTTCTAATAAAGATTCTAGTCTAGTTATAAAATCACTGAAATTTTTATCATTTGGCACTCTATACAGACAACATATGTTTAAGTGTAGCTTAGTATCTCTAGCCCCACTTATTTCAAAACTATCTAGTTTATATAATTTCTTACATATATCAAGCTCTTCGGTGTTATTTTTAATGTGTGATAAAATTAGTGTTCCTCCCCTTTTTTTGTTGGCTCTACAGTTAAATGATGCCATATTATAGTTTTCCAAATTAAATACATTAATACTGTGTTTGTTAAGAAAATGTTCTGTCACGCATATGTAATTTATGTCAATATCCATGTCATGTAAATATATTTTTAGGTCATCTTTTTTGTTTGATATTCCACATAAATTTTGGTATAGAATATTTAGATTTGATATTTATTATTTGATATATATTTTGACTTATAATAATTATCATAACATACTTCCCCTCTTTCACCCCCCATATCTTGTAAACTTCTTGACCGATTTTGATACAACATCTTTAAGAACCACCGCCAGTAAACCCTATCAAAAAAAAAAAACTGCACGCAAATCGGTCCACTCGTTTAAGAGCTACGGTGCCACAAACACACACACACACACACACACACACACACAGCGGTCAAACTTATAACACCCCTCTTTTTTGTCGGAGGTTAAAAATACTTTTTCATAACCACGTTTTGCTCGTAGTAGACTGCCAAGCTCCAAGCCTAGCTTCAAGCTTAGCTCCAAGCTTTGCAGTCCATTACAAGCTAAAAGATTATTTCATTTTTTTTTTATTTCCAGGCACCTCTATGGGAAATCGAACAAGCCCTGGCCGTGTTCTTGAGAGACGGCATACCACCACTGGCGGACTACAATGCTTACCAGCTCAGCGCCGAGGCGGAGGAACTGATGACCACATTGAATTCAGAAAAGGCTGTTGAGAAATACTTCAGTCTCAAGGCAGGAGGTGAGTCAAAATTTGTAGGATTCAACGGTTAAGTCAACCACAGAACGGTAGTTTGTGGCTGACTTCTTAGAATATAAGCACGGGATCGCTATTAATTCAGCCGTAGGACGTCCACGGCTGTACATAGGCCTCCTTCATTGATCGTGAGGATGGTTTTCGTCTCTCGGCTTCGTGGAGTCCCGTAATTAGTAAATATCTAGGCACGCTAATATATAGGCATTCCGGTATTGCAGCATGAAGATACTGTCAGTGTTGTGTGTCGTCGACTGTCCATTTCTGATTCTGACGACAAATTGAGGGTAGTCTCAATCAACAATCATCTGTCAATCATCCGGGACGTCCGCTGCTGTACATAGGCATCCCTCATAGATATCACTCACTAATCATAAGGGGGTTGCTGTCATACCCAAGTAGATGACAAACTTATGTTAAAAAACTAGGTTAATAAAAATGTATAATAAATAATAAGATAAAACCATGCTACACAACAAGTTGGCATGCCCCATAACATTGGAAGGCATACCCATAAATATTTAAAAAGAACAAAGAATCTTATCATGAGTTTTTCGTACATTAACCAGGTATTTTTGTAGATTTAATTTAAAGGAGATTGATAGTTACACTTGGACGAGATCAATAACAGGTTCGTAGAAACTGTCCATACGGTGGGGTCACATTTCTTTAAGACGCCCCGTACAAATAGAAACAGAAACTCTCTGATTACACTCTAAACCTTATGGCTGAACGACGCTCATTACGACTGCAGTCTCCCGATGATGCTATGTCACATAGGTAGCTCAATAGACAAGTTTGGAAGGATTTCCAAACTTGTCTATTGAGCTGCCTATGCGGCACGATATTCGTACAGCTCGTATTAAAGATTCGATAGAGCGGAAAAAAGGCTCCTAAGTTTTCGCAAGAGATATGTCTATTGGGCAAAGCCCATACAGCCCGTACACCAAGAGCCCGGAGTAGTGCTTTACGAGATTGAATCAGAAATGAGGAGATACGTAAAACAACTCGGGTCACCGACATAGCCAAACGGATTAGCACGTTGAAGTGGCAAAAAGGCCGACCATGTAGCTCGCAGAACAGATGGCCGATGAGGCTGAAAAGTTCTCGAGTGGAGGCCACGGACCGACAAGCACAGCGTAGGACGTCTACCAACAAGATGGGCGGATGACCCGGTGAAGACTGCAGGTCGACAGTGGATGCAGATCGCTTCCAACCGCAATAACTGGAAATGCATGAGGAAGGCATATGTCCAGCAGTGGACGTCCTACGGCTGAAATGATGAATGATGATAGTTACGCACATGCGCGCTGAATATTGTAGTGATGAAGTCGATGCTGCCGTTAATTATAACTACTGTCGACCATTTCTCCAAATTCGAAGGCTTTATTACGAACGAATTTGCAATCCAATCTTTGGTTTCAATCTCTCCAAACGAAACTTTTAAACTCAACTCGAACCAATCTCACAGAATACGTAAAAATCGTGATGGTTAAAAGTAAGGCCTTTGCATCTATTATCGCGTAGCGACAGCGTCAGCAAACTGGTTATCATGCTTTACGGGACGCCGCAGTGCCTGGCACATTGTTGGATGGATTAGGCTTTCCCAGCAAATATACCGAAGGTGAAAGGTTAGTTTATATCCACAGACACTGACTCTACTATTAATAAACGTAGACTAAAGTAGGATTAAGTTTACTCCAAGTTTTAAGGCAGAAGTAGATAATTTTGTTATTAATAAATAAAGAGTAAGGAGGAAGTAAGCTAATCCGAATCTACTCTCGGACTAATAGTTATTCCTAGCTGCTACCTAGTTTAGAGACGGAATAAGTATAGACTAACATGGATTTTGTCAGTTTTGTTGACATATTCATAACCTAAAAATTACCTTTGCTATTTTCATGGTTTATTTCGGTTAATTCATAAAAATAGTGCAAATACCTACGTAACATGGATAGAGACTATTATGTTGATGATTTGGTTGGAAATCAAATTCCGTTAGCGCGGCGAATAAAAGTTTACAAGATTCGTAAAAATCCACTAGAAGATCTTGACGAAACTGAATTTAAATCAAAGTACATATTCTCTCGATCTACTGCCGTTTTCATAATTGACATGGTGAAAAATCATTTAGCTGGTCATTCAAGAGGTGGCTTTATACCACCCCACCTGAAAGTTTTGACTGCAATAAGAACATGGGCTCGTGGGGAGGTAAGTGAATAAACCTGTTATTAATTTCCTAAGTCAACATCATCCACCAGCAACAGTTTTAGCGACCTACCTAGTTGTAGTTTAAGATTTTTTTATTTCAACAGATACAAGATGATGCAGGAGACCTAAATGGCATGAGTCAGCCAACAATATCACTTGTATGCAAGCAAGTTGCTTTGGCACTAGTGGAACAAAGACCTCAATGGATTCATATGCCACGAAATGATGCAGAGCAGAACAATGAAATTGCAAGGTTCCATTCAATATGTGGATTCAGACAAGTGATTGGAGCTATTGTATTATTATAGTGGAAATACTGGACAAAATTATATTAACAGAAAAGGATATACTTAGTTCAATTAATGTACAAGTGTAAATTATGGATGACTCGAGAATATTCAACGAATGTCGCTTAAAACAACGTTTTGAACGGTCAGAATTTAAAGGTAGACTGCTAGGAGATTCAGTTTATGCCTGTACTCCTTATTTATTCACTCCTGTCCTGAATCCAAATTCACAAAACGAAGAAATGTATAACTGGGCATACATAAGAACCCGTAACACTGTGGAACGGTGCTTTGGAGTATGGAAACAAAGATTTCGGTGTTTACTGCGTGGATTTTATATAATAATTTGGAATACCAAAGTATATATTTGCATTAGCAATATTGCACAATATTGCAATGCATACAAGACCTACTTGAGGATGTAGAAGAACAAGATGATGGAAATATACCAGTGGCACATGCAATAAATGCTTCGCTTAGACGGAATGTGGCACGGGCAGCATTTATAAATCAAAATTTTTTGATTAATTTAGAATAAACGTAGTACCTATTGCCAATCATTTCAGTTTTGTTTTATTATCCTTCGTAATTTAGTAATTTAATGGTCACACAGCATGAAATGAGACTAGAGACTTGGACAAAAATAAAAATATATGTAAAAAAATATTTAATCATCATTCAATTGTATCAAATATTCAGCCGGTTTTTCTTCGCGATTTTCAATTATAGAATTTTCAGGAGTTACTGGCCTTGCACCACCGCCTGTTTTATTTAATTCCTGCCTAAATGTACTGAAAGTTTTGCGGGCAGTTACTTTCATTCCTTTCCATTGTATTTTAAGCTGGCCCAACTTCCGCTCTCGGCAATTCAATGCATTAAACCTGCAATAATAAAAATATGGTGTAGAGTTGAAGTCACCGGCAAAAGTAAGCAGGTAGTAAAATAAAGTAGTAACTTTTTGTGGACATCTTCCCAAGCTTGCGTTTTATTTTTGTTCGTATTTGTGTCAAGAGATTTGTCCTCAATTATGTGTGCGTACTCTTTTAGAACGTTACAAAGTTATTGCTGAAACGATACAAAACATAAAGATGTAAGTATCGAAAATACCTCGTTTATAAATTAAATAAAGAATGAATAATAGAAATAACTTACCTTTTCCTCTTCGTCCCAGTTAGTGGAGCGACTACGCTTTGAGGAGCTCATTTATAAAATCGTAAATAATATTACATACTTTTAGCATCGTACATGCGCCACAACAAAACCAAAACAAACAAATCACTAAAACAGACTATCAAACTCAAAATATTGACTGTCGCTGTCATTTTTGTCATCATTTTCATTCTTTGGATCACTCTTTTTACTTTTAAATTATATGGGTTGCCATAACGCACGTGCTAATCCTGAATTAGCGAATGTATTGTTACTTCGAGGTTACTCCATGATTATTAATAACATTGAAATATCAAAGGTAATACTCGGTTAGTCTAGGATTAACAAGTCTAAGAGTAATCTCGGATTATGCTTGGATTAAGCGATTATTATTAATAGGACCCTGAGAGTGCGTGACATAATATTATTCGATACAGTGTTACGTCAATACAAATGTATGTACTATTTTTTTTCCTGCCACGGCACATGGCTTAACGTCTATAGATATAAACGGACCTTAAATGTACAATTTGTACATTTTTTTGTATGAAACAGTAATAAGTCGAGTCTTAATTCGTGATTATTCTACTTATGACTAAAGACTTTTTCGTTATTGTAGGCTCATTGTCATTGGACAGAAAAAAAATTAAATTAAAAAACTTTTCCCCTTGAGGAAGAAATGCTATTTTTTCGCTCTGGTACGCCACAATGATGGTCTTTTTAAGCAAGAGGAGTAAAAAATATTTTTTCATCCCCCCATCTCGGTAAGACTATTTTTGTACTTCGATATCTGAGTGCAAAAGCCGATTTTATCCGCTAGAGGATAAAATAAATGAGCCGTTTTCAGTAACAAAACAAAAAGAGTTTTCTACTAAACCTAACAGATGGAGCTGGCAAGCGGAGTAAGCAAGTTTGTGATTAATCCTGTCATTGTCAAATTGTGCCTACCAGTAAAAGAAAATTAACGCCATCTATAAGGTTCGAGGTAACTATTTTTAAACTTTTTACTTTTTAATGAAAACGCCTCATTGAATTTAGAACATCGTGTGCACTAAGTTTGTGAATTCAAAACAACATTAAACCTATTTGCTTCTCCCTCCATGGTGCCGAATTTATCATACAACCTTTTTAATTTGTTAAAAACTCAGACTTGGCATGACCTTCTTGGTGTACTTTATGACCTTCTTGGTGTACTTTTTTTAATTTGCTTTGCGTGCGCCATTTTCTTTTCACGTCATATTGTTAAAACCTTAATCTTGTGACCAAGTGTTTTTTTTGCATTTAGTCATTTCCTCGCTGAGGTGGGATGAAAAGTTACGTGTTGCACTCGAGTGCAAAGCTTTTTCACCTTTTGATTCCTTCGCTAACGCTCAGGATTCTAATTCTTGAAATCACGAGCGCAGAATCCTTTACTTGCTCGGTCATCAAAATAGAGCACGCAGTTAAAAAGCAACTTTGCACT
The DNA here is from genome assembly GCA_963082625.1 of Pasiphila rectangulata. Lineage (NCBI taxonomy): Eukaryota > Metazoa > Arthropoda > Insecta > Lepidoptera > Geometridae > Pasiphila > Pasiphila rectangulata. Next base: position 19,128,661 of record OY720236.1, on the reverse strand, counting down.
CTTGTATAACAAATAACGCGGTTCTTCCTACATCCCTCTCATCAGCGGTTATTCCTACATCCCTCTTCAATATTTCCACAGAGATACTTACTGTTACACGGCAAAACGTTATTAACAATGAAAATCAATTCACGGCCCTGTCACATAGTCAAGGGTTCTTGACATAAATATCCTGTCAGATAATCACGTCGTCGAGGCCCTGCCGTTTTTGTTCATTTGCTGACTACGCGGGTCCAAAATCTTCGCTGAATACGCACTCGACGTCATCTCGAAGAAGGTTTGAATTTAAATGACGAAACTGTTATTTAATGGTAATTTAATGGGTTTCGAGATTTGCGAAATTACAGATTTACAGTATACTTTTTTAAAAGGTGGAGTAATTGTTTTCAATATTTTTCGACATTAATGTTGCTTATTAAATGACCAAAGAAAATAGTATGCTAGTTGCCAAGATAGGGGCTTATCTTTTGTATCTTAGAAAATTTACCCTCTCAGTGGCTAAGAGCCGGAGCGATAAAAAAAAACAAATTATAAATATAATGCTGGACACCAAACACAGCAACATCTAGTCCCAAACTAGGTAACGCTTGAACTTTGTAAGATGGATGACAGAATACTTTAGAACATTCAACATTTAGTATGAAGATTATTTCATATGCCCTATATTTTATAAGGAATCGTTTAACCTAACATCAACTATATTACCTCACACATTCACTAAAAAATAAAAAAATTGAAAATCACATTGGTTTATGTCAAATTTTAAATTGGTACGTGTAATATAAATAGCTCCTATCTGAGACAAATACTATTTTGGATTAACAAGTCTGCTGGTTATATGAAAAACTTTAAGTAAGTTGTGAAAACCGTACCTACTCACATAAAAATAAAGTGACTATGGATATAACTAGCTTGTGCCCGCCGCTTCGCACGCGTTTTACCCGAATAAAAAGTAGCCCTTGTGTTAATCCTAGTCAACATCTATAGGTACGTTTGCAAAATTTCAGCTCGATACGTACGCTAGTTTTTGCGTGAAGAGGTAACAAACCTCCATACAAACAAACTTTCTGCTTTATAATAATAGTCTCACTAATTTATATAAGGTTCGAGCAAACTACATATTTTTCAAGTTTCTACTAATAATGAAAACGCCTCTATGAAATGGTTTATATGACATAATTGTCGAGCCGACGGGTACCGGCAGTAGAATGTTGCCCCGCCCTCTTTTCTTACCCGTGGATACAGTAAGATTCTGACAAGGGATACTTCCGGAAGATGAGCAGCTACGCAGCTTTCCATGTTTCAACATCCCGTACTGCGCTCGCCAGCCACGCGTGGTGAGTCTGGCAATAACCCCTTATGATCAGTACAAAGATTGTAGTTGTGTACCACTGTGGTTAAATAGTCTTGGATCTAATCTGTTAAAGTTAATGTTAACCCAGATGTCCATTGCTGGGCAAAGGCATCCCTCCATTTTGTCAGTCACTTTGATCCGCAGCTGATTCCTTTGTCTCGTATAAAATGTTTAATTGAAACGCCACTAGTTCCTTATAACATCTAAAATTACTCAAAGTTGTGCCGATATTTGATAACATTCGTCTCATAAATGGAACTTTATCATATTTCATGTAAAATTTTAAAACAGTGACCGACAGCCAGTTGTTTCGACGACGTAGTTTACTTACATTGCTTAGGCTTTCTACTCCACGAGAAATAATAAAGGTAATTTACGCGATAAATACCCGGTTATATGTATGTTAATAATGTGTTGTGATCGCGAAAGTTTAAAAAAAACAATTGCTTAGGCTGTAATTTAGGTGGTCACTCTTTTAGATTTTACATGGAAAATAATAAAGTTCCACTTATGAGACGAATGTCATCAAATATCGGAACAACTTTGAGCACAGGAAAGTGGTAAATGGCACAAACTTAGAGAGGCCTACTCTATACCAATCATCATTCCAGCCGTGAAAAGTCCACTACTGAACAGGCCTCCCTCTTGGATCTCCATGAGGGGTAGTTGCCATACTCACCAGGCTTGGCAAGCGGGTTGGCAAGCGCAGTACAGGATGTTGATACACGGAAAGACGCTGCTGCCCATCTTCCGGTGTCCCTTAGCAGGCTCTTACAGCATCCACGGGCATGAGAGGAGGGGTAACATTCTACTGCCGGCACCCCACGGCTAATATCTATACCAATATATCGGGTGAAATCTGGCAGTCGATGAGCTTTTTTTTCAGTTTATACTCGGCTCGAATTATCGATATATTTCTCTAGTCAATTGAGAAGGTAAGTTCTTGTGATGTTCTTATCCTCGTATTTATCTAACGGCACGGACGCACATGCCCTGTTTGAGTCATTGAGGAGATAAGATGTCCCCTTAGTCCCCTTATGTAGGGAAACCTAAATACACACCTTAGCGGGTATTAGCGTTACTAGCTTGTGCCCGCAGCTTCGCATGCATTGTACTCGGATAAAAAGTAGCCTATGTGTTATTTCTGGTCCACATCTATACGTTTGCAAAATTTTAGCTCAATCCGTTGGTTAGTTTTTGCGTGAAGAGGTAACAAACATCCAAACAAACTTTCGGCTATATAATATTAGTGGAATGAAAAAAAACAAAATTTCTGTGTAACAAAGCACTTGATGACTACCTACTAAACAATTGGACTACGACAAAACAGAACAAATTATATTACGGTTTCAGTCAATTTATAAATATATTATATACATATGTATAAAAGTTATAATATAAAATATGATATTATTTATTAATATGAGTTGTAATGTTAAACGGGCTTTCTACGCATGTTAATTATACGTTGAAAATAGGTTTCCAACGTGTTACCAGCGCGAGCTAGCGAGAGGAAAGGAGAAGGTGCCGCGCAAGACTCTATTCCCTGATGAAAGTTCCCCTGGGAGGAAGTGAACACGTTGGACACCTATTTTCGACGTATAATTAACGTGAGTAGAAAGCCCGTTTAACATTACAACGAATAGTGTAAGCTCACGAGTGTTTCGAAAGTGAAATAATAAGAATATCAATATTTATATACCTACACAATAATCAAAGAGTATATAAATTTAATGATATGTACGTGTTTATAAGATTTATTGTAGGTTTGTTATATTTAATTATATTAATATTGTATTACAAACGTAGTTCTATAATTACAATAAATTTATGCATAACTCTAACCGAAGTCATACTTAATGCAGTCGGAGCTACAGGTATAATAAAAGTATAAGCAGGTATTGCAACAAACTAGACTCACACATATGTAAATATGAACATACAGAAACAAGTAAATAATTCAGAAACAAGCAGTCATTCATACAGTCACAATATTAAGCAAAGTTCTTGGGGATAAAGTTTTTTTAAATCGGGGGGGGGGGGGGGGGGGTATAACAAACATCAGGGGGAACCTGAGCAATCTTTTCCTTGAGGGAATGATTTTTATGTATACATTAGATTTGAGAAAAATTGTCACGGCATAATCTCGATTATTCATAGGTCTTATTTTTTTTCATGTTTTTTTTCTGTAGTTGTAAAATATGTATGGGCACAGGACAGATGGGGCTGGCAAAAATTAAGGGAGGCCTATACCCAGCAGTGGGTGATTCCGGGCTGAGAGTACTAGAAGGGAAGAGAAAAGACGAATCGATTAGCCCTTTTAGTCCCGATCTTGTTCTAGCGTTGCTTGTGGCCGTGCAGTCATCATCATCATATCAGCAGTAGGGCGTCCACTGCCAAGTACTGCGGTTGGAAGCCATCTGCATCCACCGCCGACCCGCAGTTCTCAACAAGTCGTCTGCCCATCTTGTAGGTGAACGTCCTACGCTGCGCTTACCGTTCCGTAGCCTCCATTCGAGAACTATGCGGACCCATCGACCATCTGTTATGCACGCTATATGGCCTGCCCATTGCCACTTCAACGTGCTAATCCGTTAGCTATGTCGGTGACCCGAGTTTTTCTACGTATCTCCTCATTTCTGATTCAATCCCGTGAAAAACCTAGAGCATAGGCCTTTCCATAGTTCGTTGAGCAACTCTGAGCTTATTTATAAGGCCAATAGTGAAGGACCACGTATCGGTTCCGTATGTCATGACTGGTAACACACACTGATTGTACCGGGCCGTGCAGTATAGTACCACAAACTCCACTGTCTCTTCTGCTCCAAGACGTTCACTTGGGTTCCGTGATATTAACCAGATCCATTTAATTATCATCATGTTAATTTTCAATTCCGTTTCGGCATTAGTGGGAACAAACATCTCCACAGATATCCTTCCTGGCTTTCTAATAAGAACACACAAGACTCGTGAAAGTAGAAGTCCGTATACAATATTCATGAGCACATGTAAAAACCTATGGTACTCTAATATAGACATCTTCGTGTAAAAAACGTAGGAAATTTAATCCTCCACTGCTGGCTTGGAATAAATGAAAACTCGTTTAGAGTTCATTCGTAAACACGCACTCATGTACCTGATACACGCTTGCCCAGAGGTTTATTTCATGATGGGTGTTTACTCTGGCAAATCTGTATTCGTAAGCAAGTATCACCGGTACCAAGAATTACAGCTCTTTGGCTCTGACTGCGGTTAGTTTGCTTTCCGGTTCCCGTAGCATAATTACTTATCAAGCTTTCTAGCAGAATTTTATATTTAATTAGTGTCGTAAGTTTTAAATACTTGTTAATGGTTTCGCTTATACAAATAACAGACCAGTTCCATAAAAACATATATTGAAACTGACTTCGTGGCCGCAGCCTTAGTGTCCGCTGCACTGTCTCAAAGTCAAAGTAAAATAATGTATTGCAACCACATTGTAGAACAGATGAAAAAATGAAAATGAAAAATGATTTATTTCAATAACTTAATCTTAAATGTACATTTCAGTGGTATGAGACTCCTTTTAAGTATGTATTATATAGCTGTGCTAGGAGACCTCGCTCTTCCTCGAACAGATGTTAAAACAATATACCTAACAAAATTCCAAACAGTGACCCGGTTGGGGCACGACAATTAAAATATGTGGTTAGATCAACATACGATTACCTAGGCATCTATGTTTCTAAGATAAGCTAGTAGCTGGGTATATATTACATTGGTCGTCACACAATCTAAAGTTTAGAAATTAATAATAATTAATATTACAAGTCATCACTCCATCTAGCTAGTGGTCGTCCTACACTACGCTTACCAAGCCGCGGTCTCCACTCAAGAATACGTTTACCCCAACGGTTGTCGGTTCTTCGGCAGATATAGCTTCGGTCGCTGGTAGACGCTGGATGCGGCATGCTGAAGACAGGGTGAAATGGCACAGATTTGGGGAGGCCTATGTCCAGCAGTAGACTAATATAGGCTGATGATGATGATGATGATGAATATTACAAGCTGTGTCGCTAAAGAAAATCAACTTGGAAACCCCTCAATCTATGTCTCGGCTACATCTTTTACCTATGACAGGTTTATTGGTTTTATAATAGGCTTTAAGAGAGCGTTTATTAAACGAAATTTTAATATAATATTTACTTAATTTCACTTGAATAATCCGAGCAGGAATGTCTTAGCGACAATTAAAATTAATGAGTTATTGCGTATGAAGTACTGCACAGCACAGACAATTATCTTTATATTAAAAACTTTTTGACGCCCTCCGTAGCGCAGCAGGCGACGACGACGGCAACTCGCCTCGGGCTAGTACTAGTGTATTATATTATCTGTGCCTCGGGGCAACTGTCTGTACTATCTGCTGATGTTTGTTCTGGGTGTTTGAATATTTTTCTATTATTATTATTGTTCCACATCATTTATTTGTAATAAACTCATAACAATATTTTTTTTACTATAAATAAATATAAAAACAAATACTCTACCAGCAAAAAATATATGCCACGAGGCCAGTTTGACAAACTGTAATTATACTATAAACTGTAATTGTATACCCCCTGTATTATCATATACCCCCTGTATTTCCGTACAAATGTAAGTATTGGAAAAGTTTTTCGCAATTTCTGATATTTATAGTACACAAACCTCGGTCGGTCCAGTAGAGACTTTTGATCCTAATAAGAAAGAGGATCGATTGGCATCAAAAAAGTTTTTGTGTAAAATGACCATTTTCTTGCTGACTGTACATTTTTTCCAAAATCTGTAAATACAGTTCAGAATAACTTAAAAAAAATTATGGATAGTCTTCTAGAAACGTTTTCCTGTAACTATAACGGTTACCAAATCTGTCAGTATGTAGTTCGCCCAAACATTTTGAGCGTGATTTTTTTATAAATATCAATGAGAATCTCATAAACAACTAAAATGATTTGTTTAGTGCGAGTCTTTGTGATTCTGTGCAAAACAAAACCAATATTTATTTATTTGAGCCACCAACAGAGGATACACAGAAAACATACAAAATAGAAATATTAAAATAGCTTGGGCTAGTGTTCCCCAATTACAGGCAGCTACATCTACGAGTATATAGCAAACAGGCCACATCTATATAATGTGTCGTGATCGCGAAAGTTTAACAAGATTCAAGATTATCTGTTCATTTCATAATTCAACCCTTATTTTGACCCATTTAGAGGTCGTTTTTTTTACCCCTATATGGGACGACCCTTGGGATATCTCCTTTCTAACAAAAAAATAATCATCAAAATTGAATTAATTAATTAAGTTCCATTTTTTCACAACTCAGTTCTGTTGATGGGTATCCTATTATATCAAGGGAATATTCAAATGTTATATATAAGCATAGGTACATAATAGCGGTAAGTATGGGTATTTTCAGCAACATTTTAGATTTTGTCAGTGAAGTCGGTTTTTTTTTTTTACCAATGAAAGGATTATTTATTGAAGGTATAATGTTTAAGGAACTCGCTTTGTATTTTAATTTTACTATATTCATTGCTCCTTCCCCTTTTCTGACTTGCTTGAATGAACCAACGGGACGTGTAAGTAATCTGAGATCAATTCACACATCTATAATTGACGTTGCACTGCTTGGCATGGGTTTGATCGCCGCTGGGGGACAAAATGTTTACTTTATCGTTAGATTTTTATCTAGTTCTTAAAAGTATGTAAGATAAGTATGAATTTACAAAAAAAAAATTAGGTATTCTATCAACCATCTGATAACAATAATACTTGTGCTTTCTTTGGTGATAGTGTCCAGCATTGAACATTGTTTTTTATTCATTTAATTCACACTTTCGAGCTATCCACAATTCAAAGTATCAGTTTGGATCGCAGCCAAATTAAGAACATGGCTAAAACCTTTAAACTATTATCTGGGTGCAATGACAGTGGTATACCTCAGAATATTTATTTTATTTATAAACAACCCTAGCCCTGGCTTCACCCGTAAGCCATTTCCAACTTCTCCCGTGAATCTATATTATATAAAAATTAATCCCTATTTTCCTTGCTCACGGCATCACGCGTAAACGGCTGGACCGACTTCGCTAATTCTTTTTTTGTTGAGTTTGTTATTGTAAGGAGAAGGTTCCTGTGAAAGAAAAAAATAAGCGAATTGCGCGGAAAATTAGAAAATTTAAGAATACATAAAAAAAGTAAGGCCTTTGCATCTATTATAGATGATTTATACAGCGTCAGCAACTGGTAATCATGCTGTACGGGACGCTGCAGTGCCTGGGACATTGTAAAATGGATTAGGCTTGCCCAGCATCTATACCATCCTCTCGGCTTAGTCAGCTATTATCCAGAATACTTAACCACCATATTAAATTATTTTAAATTGTCAAAAGCGCTAAGGTTACCTTTAGCGCTTCTGATTTAAACTTTTTTAATGTAACATATAACCTTATAGCGTTTGACATAACATTGACAGATTGCGTGCTGTAAATATCTGAGGTAAATATCGTCAAAGAGGATGCTTTTAATATTTAATTTTTCAATACCAACTATTCCTACCAATCAAGCATTTGATGTTCGACCCGTCCGTCGTTGTCACTTGGTTATCAAATATTTATAGGTGCGTTCAAAAAGTTTATTTTGTAACTAAACATAAGCTGATTATATTTTTTGCTCAATTAGGTAGTAGTAGTGGTAGAGTAGTTGTAGGGTAGTAATCGAGTAGTAATTGTAGTGTAGTAGTTGAGTAGTTGTAGGGTAGTTGTTGATTAGTTGTAATGTAGTAGTATAGTAGAAGTAGAGTAGTAGAAGAGTAGAAGTAGGGTAGAAGTAGGGTAGAAGTAAGGCAGAAGTAGAGTAGAGTAGGATAGAAGAAGGGTAGAAGTAGGGTAGAAGTAAGGCAGAAGTAAGAAAATACTTCTACCAACTTCTACTTCTACCCAGAAGTAGGGTAGAAGTAGAGTAGTCGTAGAGTAGAAGTAGAGTAGTAGTAGAAGTAGAGTAGTAGTAGTTAAGTGCGGTACAAAGTTCGCCGAGACAATAAATCTTTCAATCAAAATTTGTCCTGACAATTACAAACATAATGAAAATAAAAACAGCCAAATTGATTAAGCTATTCTCAAAACAGAAATTATAATAAAAAATGCAAAAAGTTCTCAATTCTAAGTACAAAAAATCTATACATAACTATGGCACAACTCTGTGAATGGTGAAAAACCTTCTCACGCCATTTTTGTTAGCTATAAGGTCGTAGCTTATTTACACAACCCACTCCAACACCACTCCAGCACAACCGCCTTAAATTGACATGATTACTCGCTGTACACGTGCCGAGGCCGTGCCAGCAGGCAACCAGCTGTCCACGCGCTCCTGTCGTCGGTATCTTCCTTTGGGCTCACTGGGCCTCGAGGTTACACCCCCTTACCCCGGATTCAGATCCAGGGGTTATTTGAGGTGTGTCTTTGATCCAATCTAGCACTGATTGTCAGGAAATCAGTGCTTCTCCAAGCACCCTTCCATCCATTCATTCTTCATCATCTTCCACTGGCAGGAGGTCCCGTGGCTGAGGCTACCACTGACCTTTCTGTTCTGGAAGTCGGGCGTGCAATGGGGCGAGGTATGAGGCCTGAGGATAATGTATGTCTACACAGGATACCCTAAAGCGTATATTTTAATGAGTATTATTTTGCCGGGTAGGAGCGTAGTATAAGTCGGCTTCGACCTTTATCGGTTAACGATGTCATGACCAAGTCAGCCTCGTGACCGTGAGCCTTTGGGGTGGAGGTAGGTAGGTAGCCACGTTACAATCTGCAGTTGGGATCTGACATAACCTCAGTATCAGTAGAACCTTAAAAGTAAGGCCTTTCATTAGTCTTTCTTCGGCGACCATAATACATTTCATCATGATCTGCTTACTCGCTAAGCAGTAAAAACCCTGATGATGACACTAATATTAGGAGTTAAAGTATAAAATTGCCGATTTGTACTGAAAAATTGAAATTAGTTTTTTTTTAATTAAGCATATTTATTTAATCAAAATAATTACCAATATTATCGAAACATTGCTGCCATCTAATAGAAGGGTCATTTATGCCTTTGCGATAAAACTCTGGTGATAGATTCGACAAACTGTGTGAAAGCATTTTGTACTTGTGTCCTGAGAAGAAAACTTTTTATCACGTAGAAAATTGTCCAAATCACGAAAAAAATGGTAGTCCGTTGGAGCAAGGTCTGGCGAATACGGAGGGTGACGCATGGTTCCTAATTGCATTTCCTGTAGAGTTAAAACGGTTTCTCGTGCTGTATAAGGTCTCGCGCTATCATGAAGCAATAATGGTGAAGATCGATTCATGAGTGCTGTTTCACTGCTAGTTTTGCTATCATTGTTCGGAGTTCGGCACAGTAGATATCTTGCCGTTATTACTTGACCAGCTCGGAGAAAGCTATAGTAAATAATACCATGCTGAGACCACCAAACAGTTACCATTACCTCTTTATTGTTAAGCTTTGCTTTAGGATATTGTTGCGGCGTTTGACCTGGGGTCAGCCATTGCATTTTTCTTTTACGGTTATCGTAAAGAATCCACTTTTCATCACATGTCACAATTTGATCCAATATTCCTTCATTTCTGTATCGATTCAACAAGGCAACACAAGTTTCAACACGTGTTTCTTACTGCAGATCAGTCAAATCATGAGGCACCCATTTTTCATATATTTTTATTTCATTGATTTGACGCAAATGAGTCAATATTGTTGGTAAGGTAATGTTAAACCATGCCGCTAATTCTTGGGTAGTTTGGCTCGGATCGGCTTCCACCATCTCTTTCAATTCATTGTTATTCACCTGTGTAGGCGGTCTTCCACGTGGTTCGTTTTTCAAATCAAAGTTTCCACCACGAAAGCGTTTAAACCAAAATCGCACGGTGCGTTCATTAGCAGTCCCCTCTCCAAACGCAACATTGATATTGCGAGCTGTTTTTTCCGCGTTAGTCGCATCAGAACTTGTATTCAAAAATCACTCTAGTTTTCTCATCTAAGCTGAATAAAAAAAAACAACTGAAAGTCGATAATCAAATGTTTGTACCTCTTCACGCAAAAACTAGACTATGGATTGAGCTGAAACTTTGCACAAGTATTGATGTTGACCAGGATTAACAAATAGGCTACTTTTTATTCGGGTAAAACGCATGCGAAGCGGCGAGCAGAAGCTGTTAATCATATTTTTTTAATTAGTAGTACCTATTTATAAAAATGTTTTTAATTATTCTATCCTGGTTTCCATCATACAAAGCTTTGCTTTTTGGGACTATATGATGTAGTCTGGAGTGCACAGCTCTATTTACCGTTCTATTAATATAAAGTGTACCAGAAGTTTTATCATATCGATGTTTCTTTTAAACTACTATGAATAACTTACCAATAAAGTTATATTGAATCTGAAACTTTGACTTAATAACGTCTTTAAGTTCCCGGAATTGGCAGACACCCCCAATTATAGAACTGTTGGAAACTAATTCGAATGCGATAAATACCTACCTATACAAGTTTAAGTCAAGTGATGGAATGTGTTACATATAATAAGCGTTAAGGTTGTTAGACAGGGTTGGATATAGGTAAGGAAAATAGGGGCAGTATTAGATAAATTAAATTAAATAAAAGTTTATTTCAGACATTGTACAAGTAAAGAAGAACAATACATAGTCCATATTAAGATTATAAACATAGAACACATATTGAAAGACGCACATTACACAAAACAACACTAAACAGGCACAATGTATGCCCTCGTCCAGTGCTCCATGAAGGGACAGGCACAATCAAGCCTCCCAGCAATAACAATAAGATAAGCCCTCCGCGCATCCATATGTTTTTACCCGGCTCGGCTGCCAGGGAAGGGTATTGTTTTTCGAGTGTATCTTGTAAGTTTGTTTGTTTGTAAATTTCTTTTCACCATCGTCATCCATCACAGCAGTAGGACTGCTATCCACGTCCACCGCTGGACATAGGCCTCCCGCATACATCTCTAAGATCATGAGAGGATTGTTGCCATACTCGCCACGCTTGGCAGGCGAGTTGACGAGCGCAGTATGCGATGTTAATACACGGAAATACGCCGCTGCTCATCTTCCGGAGTTCCTTAGCAGATTCTTACTGCATCCACGGGCAAGAGAGGAGGGGCAACATTCTACTGCCGGCACCACAAGACAATTTCTCAAAAAAATTCTTTATTCCTACGTATCCTACAAACGGCTGGATTGATTTTGACATTTAAGGTATCGTTAGATTCGTCTCAAAAACCCTTATCCACGGCTATACTACATGGTGGGAAAGCTCCCCCTATACAGGGCTAGATCTCGCGACAAGCTTTTTATTACATACATATATTGTGTAAAGACGTTTTAAGTTGACATTAAATTTTAATGGAAAATGTTTATTTTATTATTTTTAGTGGGTACGTTTTAAATAAAAGCTTATTTGTTAAAAAGTTTTTTTTTACTTTAAATTTATTAATAATAAGACTGTCTGAAACGAGAAGCGAACTTGCAAGTTGGAGAATAATAAACAACCGTAATCTTACGACTCCAAACAACTGGCTCAATTATAAGAATTTTTTTCCAATACTCAACATTTATTAAAAACAATTACGTTTTGCTTACAGTTAATTTAATTAAGCAAATGATCAGATTTCTTCCATTCCGTAGTATGATATAGAACATTTCACTCTTTTTAACAATTTCGCTCCCTGTTGATTTATTTATCTTTTATTGGATTCCCAATTCAGACAGGCTACAAGTATTATTCAAAAATTTTATTTCTCAGTTCTGATGATGGGGTACATGATATATCAAGGACAATACTTAAATGCATACATATAGCTGTTTTTGACAGCAACATTTTGGATTTCATTTTATCTATTTATTTCGGAAAAAAAAGAACAATTTAACAATTTGAACAAGAGAATCATTGTTCATTTTCATCAAAATCTATTTTATCATTAAAGTATGTTTGTTAAAAACTTAAAGAATGATTTTCTGCTGTAATAAATCCTTTTTTATTTTCATTCTTATCCTGCTTCCGACCCTGAGTAAGGCAGTATAGGGTGGTGAGGGCAATGCCGTGCCGGTCCCGGCTCGCCAACTTTACTGCCACCAATGACTGATAACGGTAATAAAAGAAGAATTACTGCCCCGTAATTACGAAAAGCGATTATGATCTTAATTGAATGAGCAAGAAACATATTTTCCGCTGCAGATTGGAAATCGGAATAAGTCTTTGTTTTATTATAAACTTTTGCGAGCCATGTAATGTCGGTCCGGTTTGAATCTTGAATGTCATACCAAGGTCACGCCCAGAGCCAAAGAGAAAATGCCTGATTCTTAAAAAAGTACTTTTTTGTATTCAGCGTCTCGTTAGAGCACTCGTAAGTAAAGTTAATCATTGGAGGCGGTTTTTTGTGTTGAAAAATTAAAGAGTTATTGTGTACAAACGAATATCTCAAAACACAAATGTTTACACCCTATTAGAGGTAAAGGAAAAGGAGAAGTGTAAGTAGTTTAGGCGTGACGGCCACGCAAAGTCACTATTGTCACATTTCCAAAGGTCATTTTGCATCGTCTCATCTATTTTGATGTACCTAGCTTACATTTAACTGAACAATCTTTTGTGTTAACACGGCTCGTATTGATTATCAGCAAGCTACCGCAGCACGCAAGGCGTCTAACTCAGCGATATTCAAATTACAAAACTTTGGGTCAACAAAAGGTGTTACAGTTTTTCATCTCTTAGTAGGTCATGGTTATCTTGTACCTGAGGCTGAAAAAATAGGACTAAGCTATAATATTTTGCGGACTGCCGGGGCAGGATTGATGTCTTCAAATAACTCCATTACTAAGGCACACTCTACATGATGGATTTTGACAAATGAGATGTCTTAATTTTGGGAAAAGAAATATACTATAAAAATTGCTTATGCTACTTATATTATAAACAAGCATTGGTACGGGGTACCAGAAAAGGGGGCGTAGGCCTCAAAAGGCCAAAAATTGCATTTTTGGGTTTTAGGACGTTTTCGGCCAAATGGCTGTCTTCAAATGAAGACTTTTATTTTTTTGGTGACCTTTTGAGGTTACTACAATAACTCCGGTTCCTGTAACCCTAAATTTCCGGTTTCGGTCACCAAAATCAAGCAGTATGCTTATTGAATGTTTCTATGCCCATAAAAATATTCAATAGGAGTGGTCATTATCTATACATACAGGGTGTAACTAAGGTGTAAGTGGGCGATTTAGACCAACCCAAAGGACAACTTTAGTCCTACGACTTTTCGAGATTTGACGATTTCTAGTTACTAAAAGATGACGAAAGTTTATTGACTTGATTCTTCATTAATCCATTACCATGTAAGCGATCAGAAATTTAGTTTGTTAAATCCTTGTGTCACAGACTCCCAAACAGATTTCCCTGAGTTCCACGACAGATAATATAATACAGGTTCCACGTAGATCCTATCATCAGACCTTGATTCTGACCGTGTAGTCGAACAAAAATATCATACGAGTCATAGGCGAGTGATTCTAAAACGAAGCCCCAGGTCCCGTTGGACTCGCACATCAACGTGTACTGATACTTGGATAGGTAAAAATTATTTTTTGGGTTGCGGAGTGAGCTGCTTACCGTCATTTATTACCTTCTAGCTTTCCCGGCGCATATGGGCAGACGACTTGGTAAGAACCGCAGGTCGGCGTTGGATGCAGGCCGCTTCCAACCGCAGTTCCTGGAGATCAATGAGGGAGGCCTTTGTCCAGCAGTGGACGTCCTACGGCTGATATGATGATGATCCCGGCGAACTTTGTAACGCCTCAGAATGAACTGCCTACTACTATTAGTACTACTCTACTACTACTACTACTCTACTACTACTCTACTACTACTACTACCTAAATAAGCCAAAAATATAATATTTTAATTTATGAGAAATGTAATTCACGTAACCCATCTGTTATTCCGGGCGGAGAAAAACCCAAACGAGCTAAATTCATTGTAATCGGTCCAGCTGTTCTCGAGTTAAAGTGATGTAACTAACCCCACTTTGTTTTATATTTTGCTATTTTTTATTTTTTTATTTTATTATACACACAAAACACATTACAACGCCAATAAAAATAAGTTTAAGAACTAAAAATACGATCTACGTTGCAACATAAACATATGTGTGCTCAGCCAAACGTAATATAAATACTAAGCGGACACAAATTAAGATAATTAAGTACCGTCTTAGAAAATAGCAAAAATAAACAAAATATATGTAATAAACAAGTACCAATGAAAAAAAAAATACCTATATATATGTATATTAATTTACTATCTAGTTATATGTTAATATAATGTTCTGGATGCCCTGCGGAGCATCATATTTATGAGGGACATTAAAATGGAGGATATTCTTAAGTTTATTTTTAAAGTAGCTTAGCTATTACAAATACATAAAACAAAGTATTATACCAAACTAGTTGAAAATTGAATATTCTCGCTCATAAATGTGTTTAAGTTAATTTGGTAAGTTTTCCGGCCTTTACAAAGCTTCTTTGTTTGTGTATGTCTGGTAAATATTTTTCTTACTTCCTCTTTACAGCTGAACATTTTTATTATGTAACTAGTCGTACACAGAATAATAGAAAACAGTAATTTCGTAATAAAATCATGGGGCGCCTTACAGACACCGATGTGATTGATTTCTCGTTAGTAATTTCCATTATTATTGATTAAATTAACGAATTTAACGCTAAGTTTTCTGATTGATGTGTTTTATATTCATTAATAATGCGTTGAAAATGGAACTCGTGGAAAGTTTGAACATTCTCTTCGCTCTATTTTGATTTTGTTTTTCGTAAAAGTAAACCGATAGAATACATAGATCCAAAATTAATTTACTTTATTTTCATAGTTTGTCATTAGAAAACATAGACATGGCCACTTACAATAGAAAATAGAGATAGTTAAAATTATATTAGTTTGAAGTAAGGCACATGAATTTGTTCGCTTCCGTGTTTTAAGCACTGTGTTATGAAGCGATTATAAAATACAGCCTCTTATTAATAGTTTGTTTTTTTGTTGTTTTGGAGTTGGAGTAAATTACATTCCACGCATCTTAAACTTGTTAGATAATCACAGATTTGAAAGTACCTATTGCGAAGATTATATTTTTCTATAAAATGTTGATTTTTTGAAAATTGCTGCTCGATATCTGACTAGACCTGTGATTGTCATTTGATTTAGTGGTCTAGCTAGGAGCTTAATATTTACAACATTTGAATGTTGCAAGGTGGAATAGGTATATTTATGATCTTTTTACCTATTCTTATGACTTTTATTCGGAGAAGCTAACCATGCCTTTTTTCTGTCATCAAACAGTTTGCATATCATCATTACAGCCGTAAGATATCCACTGCTGGACATAGGCCTCCCTCATTGACTTAGAGATCCAAGTGCATGAGGGGTTGTTTCCATACTCACCACGCTTGGCGGTCGGGTTGGTAAGCGTAGTTCGGGATATTCTTACACGGAAAGACGCTGCTGCCCATCATCCGGAGATATCCCTTAGCAGATTCTTACTGCTTCCACGGGCAGGAGGGTGATATTCTACTGCCGGCACCCCACGGCAAAAAGTTTGCATATAATGTTTTTAATTTGTTAACAAAAAACCGCCTTCGATGAGAAAATCTAAAAATTAGCTGAAAAAACCCAAACCGCTATAAGTATGCTTATTTGAATATTTCCCTTGATTGATCATGGAGCCCATCATTAGAACTGGGGCATCATCAGAACATCATCAGAACTGGATAAAGCAAGCAAACATTAAGATAAGTGAAACAAAAAACCCTTCAAGTTTAAATTTAGAGCTTAACGTTTTACCTTGAGGGACTCCAGTACACACTATTATATATTTTCATTCCATTAAATTTCATTCCACTGATGCTGATGTTATTGATGATGATGTGTAGGTAAGATAGGTAGAAGATAGAAAATACTTTATTGCACACCTTAAAACTAAACATAATAACAAGAAACACTGAAAAATAAAGTGACAATTGGCGGCCTTATCGCTAAAGAGCGATCTCTACCAGGCAACCTTAGGATGGATTGGATTGTAATATATGACAAGGGGTTATAATGGTGTATATGTAGGTAAAGTAAAGTATGATGATTAGTGAATATATTATCATAGAGATATATTATCATAATAACTAATAGATTCCATCATCAGAACTGGGGTTTGAAAATAATGGGACCTCTTTCAAAGAGTATCTATTCGTACCAAAAAAAAATTCAAATCAGTCCATAAACGACGGAGTTCTAAGTTAGTCGGTTAAGAATAGGTTGGAAAGATACAGTTATCACCCCAACCCTTAGTCGTCCACTGCTGGACATAGGTTTCCCTCGTTGATCTCTAAGTATGGGGGTTGTTGCCATACTTACCACGCTTGGCAGGCGGGTTGGCGAGCGCAGTATGGGAAGGTGATACGCGAAAAGACGCTGCTGCCCATCTTCCGGAAGTATCTCTTGGCAGATTCTTAATGCATCCACGGACAAGAAAGGAGAGGCAACATTCTACTGCCGGCACCCCACAACAAAAATGGGAAAGACTGCGGTTCAATTGGTCTTAAAGCCGGCTGAGAACTACTCGTAACCTAGGTTGCTGGTTTGATCCTCTGTAGGGGACAAATGTTTGCTTATCTGTTGTTCTAGTTTGTTTTAAAAACAATAATTTATTTACTTTATTAAATGCAAGCTATGCTTAGTATCGGACTAGATGGTGCTTCGTAAAATGTCCAGAATTAATATTATACAAAAATCATCCTTAACATCCACAGACGCTGTCCCTCTATCATGTATTGGCATCAAACAGCATTGTTTTGACTGCTTTCGAAGGTACAAATTACTGGGATATTTATTAATGTATTCATTACAGAGCAATAATTAATATAAATGAAAAAAATTCTCGTAGGAAAACTTATAAAGAGGACCAAATGTTAGTTTTTAAATAATTAACTGGTACTTTTTCTTATGGACTTGTAAATGTCTTTAATAAAACAGTTTACGTTATTTATTGAAGATTTTAGAAAAAAAAACAATGTTCACAGAAGGGCTTAACGGTAAAAGCATTTTCTACCAGTCAACCTGGTCGTAAAAGCTGTTTCAATATTCAATACACTTTCATAAAGCCCCAAGGTGAAACAAGGTGGAAATAAAGCAATGCATCGTAGCGACCGCCCCTAAATAGCGTGACCTGCTTGGACGCTTTAGGCTTCGGCCAAACCTGCGCGTTAGCGAGGCGGGATTCGGGACGCGAAGCGAGAGCGTCGGTCCCGCAGCGGACACTACCCATGACATCTTATAGCGCCATGCACGCTTCATCTTCTCAGCCATAGGACTGCTGTCTACGTCCACTGATGATGATGATGTTTCCTAGCCGTTTTCGGCCATGGCGACTGAGTATTCAGATAAGAAGTCTCATAGGAGGGTTCTGGTGTTCTACCCTTTCATGTGCTCTAAGGTGGCTTGTGTACCCAATCTTATAAGAGAAGGTACGAGAGCACTTTGGGCACGTTAATACCCCGTTGATAAAATTGTACCGGATGTCAGCTGGTGCACGGGCCTTCAACTCATCGCGCTTCCTATCGAGCTCCTCGCGACGCTCATCTTCACCTGTTGATGGATGAAACGTCTGTAAAAAAAACTTAAACTTCCACTACTGGACATACGAGTAGACCTCCTAGGATCCACGGACATGAGCCTCCCTGATCGACCTCCAAGGTCATGAGGGGGTTGTTGCCATACTCGCTACGCTTGGTAAGGTAGGTTCACAAGCGCAGTGTGGAATGTCTATGCACGGAAAGACACTGCTTCCCATCTTCCAGAGATAGATAGATAGATAGAAAATGCTTTATTGCACACCTTAAATAAAAAAATAACAACTGAAAGATAAACAAATAACCCTTAAGATGCAAAAAAACAGATAACAGATAACCCTTAGCAGATTTTTAATGCATCTACGGGCAAAAGAGGAGACGCAACATTCAACTGCCGGCGCCCACGCGACCACAACGTGGGACAACCGCGTCAGCAGAGCGGGACGACATTCGCGATTTGCGCCGTTGTCGCGCAGCTGTGACGTTTAACCTCGCGTAGTAGACGCTCCCGCTTCGCGTCCCGCATCCCGCGTCGCTAACGCGCAGTTTTGGCCGCAGCCTTATTATAGGCGATAGTTCCCACTAAATATCAAGTGGGCCATTTGCTTGTTCCGTCTCCAAGTGGTATTATCAAAGCTATTTTAGTCTTTTGTGTAGGTAAGTAGGTTAAATTCTCTACATAAATAATACAATATTATTGCAGTGAAACATCCTTTTTGGCCATTCGGTAAGCATATTGACAGGGTGTAAAAATCAAAGAACATATAAGTTCACGAGTGGGGCCATAACGTGTCCTAAACTGACACGCCATGACGTCGGACGAGATTTCGACTCGGTGTATCGCTATAATTTTTTTATTATGTTAAAAAATCTACGTGTAAAGCAAAAAAAGTGCCTTTTGGACGATAACTGTGTGTGTAAAATTACAATGACGCATACAGTTTAGTAACATTTGGTTGCACGAGGGTGGAGAAGAATAAAATTCAATCGTTCTCTTTTATCAATTACTAGCCGCACTCCGCAGTTTCACCCGCGTAGTTCCCGTTCCCGTGGGAATACGGGAATAATATATAGATAATGTTACTCAGGGATATATATATAGTCCTCCTCATCGATTTGGATGACGGTGACCCTTTCCTGAGCTACTTCTTTTTTATTTCTAACATGAGCCCTGATGTGGCTCGCCAGACCAAACTTGGTCTTAAATACGCGATGACACGTATGGCAGTATAGTTGGACCGCGGAATTGTATGTGTATCTGTAGGAGGGCTTTGGGTTGGCATCTAGCGTTTGAAGCCGGTTTCCTTCAAAAGTTTAGGATAATGTAGCATTCCAATGGTGAAAGAAATTTAAAAATCAGTTCAGTAGTTTTTGAGTTACAAACTTAAATAGAACCGGGCAAGAGCGAGTCGGACTCGCGCACCGAGGGTTCCGTGCCATCATACAATATAATATTAACATTTTTGTATATGCTATTAGTAAAAAAGTGTTGTCTTTTACCATTTTAAATTTCAAGTCGATAGCATCAGTAGTTCTCGAGATATCCATTTATGACAGACAGACAGACAGAGTGATTCTATAAGGGTTTCTTTTTACCATTTTGGTCCGGAACCCTAAAATACAAATATTTCATATTTTGTTACGATTGTTCACTTCTATCACGAGAACATATCGCACTCAACATTTTTTGTATCATTCAAACGGGATTGGTTGACACTCTTTGGGTTTTCAGGATTCGGTGAGTTTTATTCATGAAAAGCCGACGAAAGTTTAAATTTTAACAGCTGATAATACGATAATTACAACCTAACCGCCAGCTGATTCTTGACAGGGTTCTTGACGGCAACTCTTAGCATAAGTCAATACTTTTGCTAAGAGTTACCGTACAGCTACAAATATATTTTTTTAAATAAAATGTTAAAAATAAAATAATTATCCGATTTATTTATTATTTATTTATTTACTATTTATTTATTTACCTTGGAATCATCTTCACATCGCACCAACAAACAACAAAAATACGAATTCCGATTTTTTCCTCCAAAATTACTTATGGTCATGGGCTGAACGATAACTTAAAATAATTCATATTCAGATAGCCCGCCATTGGTGACGTCAGTTTGACTTACGTCATTGGTGACGCCGGTCCCACGCGATTTTCATATCGAGATTTTCACCTCAGGTTTTTCAATATTTAATTATACCATGTTTACTTATAAGTGGCTCAGTAGTTTCAAAAATTAATATTTTTAAACATTAAAACAAAGTTACTTTATATGTAAATTACACCTCTTCAAATACTCATTATATAATATACTTGCACTTGAAACACTAAAAATTACCATGTCACACACATGTCACTAAAAATTTTGTTTTATCACACACATTTAGCCGTGGGGTGCCGGCAGAAGAATGTTACCCCTCCTCTCATGCTCGTGGATGCAGTAAGAGCCTGCGATACGACGATAAGAGATACCTCCGGAAGATGGGCAGCAGCGTCTTTCTGTGTATCAACATCTCATACTGCGCTCGCCAACCCGCCTGCCAAGCGTGGTGAGTATGGCAACAAACCCTCATGGAGATCTATGAGGGAGGCTTGAGTTCAGTAGTGGATGTTTTACGGCTGACATGATGATGACGATGACACACATTTTTAGACTATTAGCTTATTTGGCTTACTACCATACTACTAATCATAGAGTTTTATAACTAAAACAGCATTTATCAGTGTTTTGATACCGAGGAACTAATATAAAATAAACAAAATCTGTAATTAACACATATTTAACCGAGTATTTATCGCGCTATTTACCTTTATTATTGCCAGTCTTCCCGGGACCACGATGGGTGCAATCCTGTCGAAACGTCGGGCAATAATAAAGGTAAATAGCGCGATAAATACCTAATAATGTGTCGTGATCGCGAAAGTTTAAAAAAGACTAAAATCTGTAATCTTTCTAACAAAAAAGAATCAATAGAAGTTTAGTACTGACCATTCGGGTTACATAATCGGTGGCGCCGGTCTCACGCATCGGGTTTGCGCCAAAACTTAGTTTCTGTAATCTGTGCCAAAACTACGGAGCGGGAACTCACGTTGCCGTTTTGGGTTAGACCCATCGTAGGGGACGTGCAATGAGGCGACTACTCGAAATCACATCGCAAATCGATAACGGATTAGAAAGATTTTTTAAACTACGCGATCTCACAGACGTACTAAGTCACCGGTGGCGGGATAGTTATAGATTGGTTATAGAACTTGCTTGCTTTTTATAAACATCCGGTGGTAACTTCTAGAATGTCATATTGCTTTCGAGTAGAAATGTAAATTTGAAAATTTTAACACTGTAATATGTTTCAATATTTAATAAATTTAACTACTTTACGATTTCACGAAATTAGAACGAGCGAACGACTTTCAATAATGTTCCACATACGAGACTATAATTACGAGACGCACCTACAGGATACCTCTTCCAACTGTCCAGTCGCTGATGGCTAGACGAAATCCCTCTTTCTCCCTACCTCAAACCTACCACAAAGTGTGTCAGTTGTTAGACATAAAGAACTGCAGTAACTACGCCTGTATAAAAGCTGTAAATGAATGGTTGCTCACACTGACTTATTGCGACACAGAACAACTTATCTAGCCCTCTTAATCTTTCCATATATGTCAATACCACACCACGCTCTCACAAACACACACACACATACTCACACAAAAACACAAACACGCGCACACATACACATACACATACTAATTCACACAATCTCGCCACCAGATAGATGCTCTTTTAATACCCATGTTAATACCACTACGCTAAAATATATTTCTTTTTTATATTTTTTTTTCTATTTCATACAAACAATCACAATAGTTTGTCACTTAGTCTAAGTTTTGTAACGCGCCACTCAAATGTTTATTATTATTCCACGTCTTCCTGTTAACGCGCACTCTGATTCCCAAATACAAGCTATTAGCTTAGTTGGGTGTCAACGGTAAACTTATATCTGATCGGTATCTTGTGTTTTAATGTAACTCTGCGCTGTATAATTTGTTTTTCTTTTTGGTAATAAATATGATTTATGATTTAACTGGCTCAGCCAAATCTTTGAGTTAAAGTCCCAGCCACCACTAAAATCCGATAGACGCGGCCCTTTTTTATCCTAAAATGATAAACAAAAAATGTTGTTTTTTATATACATATATATAAAATTTAACAAATTTTTTTGTGTATATATTAGTTTTAATATATATATGACATTGCAATACCACGATGATCACGTTCACCAAGCACGTGACCAGCGCTGCATTGCATTGCGCCCGTCACCCTGAGACATAAAGTAGTAAGGCAGATAGTATGGTAGTAGTTATCTCCGGATAAACTCTTCACAAAAAACGTCTAGTACGCGATGCTATCATAGAAACAAAATACAGACTTGAGAATGTTCTGTAGAGTTTAGTTCCCGCAGGCTGCCTACGTATCTCGCGACAGGTTTGCAACAGGCCTACATCTCGCAATCATCGCTGTCAAACGTCAATTCCTTGCTGTTATCATACACAAAATTGACCACAGAGGTCGTCATAAGCCAAATATTTTTTTTAAATTGATATTTGACAGCGATGATAGCGATATTTACGCCTGGTGCAAACTTGTCGCGAGATACATTTTATGACTCTTGACGTAAGAGTGTGGCGCCGACTTTATCTTTCATTTTATTCAACAACTACATCCAGTCCTGAGACAAATGAAAAGCACTTATTAAGGAAAAACACGGAACGTCTGCAGCCATTACAACCACTTAACGCTGTTTTTACGGCGCTAGAAATATTAATAGCAGTCAATAAACTGTGAATCGAACTGTCTTGAAGGTCTTGGAACTGACTTCTCGGACGGCATCTTACTAATTTTATTTTAGTTATTTAGGAAGATTGGAGAGGGGATTGGGAGCCTTTGCCCAGCTGTGGGATCCTACAGGCTGATTAGGCTAGATATTTAGGAGGACCATAAAACAGTAGACACTGGAAAATAGCATGTAACAATTTACATAAGATGTTTATGTTTAAAACAAGCTATTGGAGCTCTTTCATTTAACACCCATATTATATTTTTCATCCACCATCCAGTGACGGTGGTTATTTTGACAGTTTTGAGTATTGTTGAGTTATTTTTTGTGTATATATTAGTTTTAAGTTTCAATCTACACAAACCTTTGTATGAATAGAAACTTAAAATTTTGACAGTTGATATTACATGTTAAAATTAGAGCCAATATAAAATTATTTCTATGTATTTATTATTATCTATTATTGTTATTATTATAAACAGCTTCTTAAAAATTTTCGAAATTATACATACAAATATTAGTTACGCAAAGGGACAAGATTAGGAGCCTTCAAAATAGACTTCCTTAGTGATGATCTTGTCACGGAACTCCGCGGAGCGTGCCTCTGACTCTCAACTGATCACTTTTATTTGTTGCAGTGCTTACTCCCGCCGAAGAACTCGAGCAACAAATAATCAAGGAGCTAGTATACACAGAAGCTGAATATATTCGTCATTTGAAAGTCATCGTCCATGTAAGCCCTAGTTCACTAATCCAATATAATATTATAACTTTGATTATATAACTATTATGAAAGTATTTTATAGAAGAAAGTGTATAAAGATGTGGTACTTATGACTTGGCAAATGTACAGAAAATACATAAAAAAACATTTGGCTTATTCATACCCTACCCGGGTATAAATAAGCCAAATGTTTTTTTTTAAATTGATATTTGACAGCGATGATAGCGAGATTTACGCCTGGTGCAAACTTGTCGCGAGATACATTTTATGGCTCTTGCCGTAAGAGTGTGGCGCCGATCTTAATTCAGATCTATTTGGATGCCAAGTTCTGTGATCCTGAAATTGTTTTAATCGCTTACAGCTGATAATTTAAGACTAGGATCAATTACCGTGGGGTGCTGGCAAAATAATGTTGTCCCTCCTCTCTTGCCTGTGGACGCAAAAAGCATCTGCCAAGGAATACCTACCTCCAGAAGATGGGCAACAGCGTCTTTCCGTTCAATTTCAATTTATTTATTTACACAATCATATAGGTCTTCATATAGGTCTTCAGTGGGTAATAGTTATCCATTACAGATAACTATTACCCACTGCATAGGTATTTAAATACCTATGCATCTTAATACAGTTTAGACAAAAAATAAACATTAATATAATGTGTTACAATACCCAAAAACTAAAGTTACTTACATAAAAATATTTAATTTAACTAACTTAAATATATATATAATGTACACTTTGACAACAGGAAAAAACAGCACATAAAAATCAAAATATTTGTGTAAACACCTAAAAGAATTATAATTATTTAGTGCGACGTACAACAATATTTACAGAGAAATTAACAAAATTACTTTAACAACATGGCGAGAAAGTTAAATTTCAAATAATGTATAAAAATAATCTTAAACAAGGCAGGAATAAATAAAGGCACTAAACATTCTCACAGTAACTAAGAAGGGCACGCCCAATCACATCCATCCTTCCACAAACAAGTTAAGCTGAGGATTTTGGGTAAGGAGCTTGTTTGAATTTCAAGAGGAGGGTGATATTTGTCAGCGCGATGTATCTGGCCATACTCAGATAAACACACTTTCACTTCTTTCATACTCTCACTTATTAATACTACATCCAGTTCACTCCCTACGTCGTTCACGATATTATTATGCTCTAAAAAACCACAAAAATTTAGAGAGTACCCCATATGGGTGGTAGCCGATGGTAACTACGGAAGACCAGCGCTGTGGCATGACCTGCTCTGCCACAGCAAATGCTGAGTAGTGGCCTTTTTTGTCACGGTAATATTCTGTCTAAACTTAATTAGTTTTATAAATATAATATTGTGTTATTTCTGTAACAAAATAAACAATTTTTATCTTATCTTATCTTTATCTTTATAATTATTTACATTTTGGGTAGCGCTATTAAGATTGAGATCTCCAAAAACTATCACGAGTATGAAAACAAAAACTATGACTAAGTCAATTTTCTCTTCTACTTTGGCAAACCTCGACATCCACTCATCCTCTTTGGCACTAGGTTATACACAACGCATAATAGTAAACACGACCAAAATATTGACAAGTTTGTTTTCACTGCGAAAATTTGAAAATTTTACCGGTATTTTCGGAAATTTAGTTTATCCCTAAAATTCAGGCTCTCTGTCTGAGATAACAGTCACTTATACTAATTGTCACTAGTCCATCTGATCAAAGATGTTTTTCGCGATAAATACACACTAAACCGTGCACTAAATTGCCGTGGGGTGCCGGCAATAGAATGTTACCCCTCCTCTCACACCCATGGATGCACTAAGAGCCTGCTAAGGGATACCTCCGGAAGATGGGCAGCAGCGTCTTCCGTGTACCAACATCCCGTACTGCGCTCGCCAACCCGCCTGCCAAGCGTGATGAGTATGGCAACTACCTCTCATGGAGATCCATGAGCGAGGCCTGTGTTCAGTATTGGACGTTTTACGGCTGAAACGAACGAACACACTAAAACTATTTTACTTTATTTTTTTAAATATTAGCAATAAGTTACGAGTTCCCTCGGAAAGCGCCACGTTTACATCTAGCACCGCGCTCGCCAATCCGCCTGCCAAGCGTGGTGAGTATGGTAACAACCCCTCATGATCAGTACCTAGTGATTAATGATGGAGGCCTTTTTCCAGCAGTGGATGTCCTCCTGCTGGAAGAGAGATACCCGATAATAAAATACGTGCGCAGGTCATTATGAGAGAGAGAGCTATATTTACAAGGATATGAACATACTCGTATTTCAATCGAAGGTAAAAAATTATAATTTAGAAACGATGATAAATTAAAGGCTGTTTAGAAAAAATAAATCCATTCACACAGCCCAAATATACATCTATAAATATTTGTAAGTTTTTCCTTTTTGATATCCGCACTCGTAAAAGGCGAAACAGGTCTCAGAAAAGAGTAATGTATTACAAACAACGTCTACCTAAAAGCAGCTCATCAGCGTAACGTATGCCCCCAACAATAATCATTTCAAGTAGGTAACATCAGACACTGAAAGACTGCCCTGTGCGCGGAGGAGCAGACAAATCATATTTTACATGAAATAATGAAACCCAGGTGCCGGCAAGGCAAATGAACTCTCCAAATTAATATTTTACGCGCCAGCTATAAAAAGTTTGTCCATATGCAGAGGTAGGCGCGTTTCGGAGGTTTTCCTCCCTCATAATTCTACAAGGTTGAGTTTTTCTCTACAAAATGGCTGCCTGAACAAGCAGACTTGTCGTAATAAGAGGTAATCTTAGGGCTGTCAGGTAACATTATATTCTACGAACTAGTCCCTGAAAAAGAACCAGCAGCATCAACTCACTTTTAAAGGACAAGTGATCTAATGTCGAAATCATAAAAACATGTTTTATCGTAAAATAATTAAATACTATATATACATTTTGAATCATCAAGATTGAATTCCTACACGAATCCCACTCTCGATCCTTACGCTCATCTGATACTCTCCAGTTAAAAACTCCTACCCATACTTATCATTCCTACAGCCTTTCCTTTACTGTACATGCTACTAAGCTATGGAATGAATTGCTTTTAAAAATTAGACAAGCTAAATCACATTGTATTTTTAAAAACATGGTATATCACCACTTTCTCTCCTCAGTATCTTCTAGCCTGTAACATTTCCTTTCGCACATAGTCTAATAAGGGTATAAGTATGTATTATAAAATATGTAATATTTATTTATCTAAGTAGACATATATGTATATGTGTAGGTATATAATGTAAGTATATTTATTTATTGCTCGATGTACTTTCTCTTCTTCTCATATTCAACTTTTCGTGTCCATCCAAAGGTTGCCTGGCAGAGATCGCTTTTAGCGATGAGGCCGCCTATTGTACCACTTTTTGTAAATTGTGTTTATTTCTGTTTTTTTTCCTGTTTGTTATGGTGTACAATAAAGTATATTCTATTCTAATGTATTCTATTCTAGTTCTTTTAAAAGTGCGACTCCTGCGATATAATTTAACGAGCCGTCGATTTTTTATCCGACTATAAAAGCAAAACGATTTTCAGTATATATTATTTACATTTATCTGTTCTTCCTCGTATCTCCTAATTGAATGGTAGTTTTTGTTGGGAGTACTTATTGAGAATAAATAAAACAAGTTGTATATTTTTTTTATTTTATTAACCAACCAAGTATGTATTTGTACCGTTCTGGTAACCCTATATAATCCGTTCCCCATGAAAGGCGCTCATCTGCTTCGAGTTACCGGGATATACATAGTTTCCACCACAAATTTTAAGTTTTCACGATAAAGAAAATGTGATATTGCCAAGTAAACGACTTTAACCCTGAATACACGGGCTTATGAGAAAAGCGTCTGATAGGATAAATTAACGGAAGCATTTTATCTATTCGACGTTATATTCCTATATAGCTCGTGTATGTAAATAGTACTCGTTACCGGGGCAACGGGGTACTTTATAGCACACCTAAAAAAATACAGAAAAAAAATTACAAAATTAATGGGGTCTTGTCGCCTAGAAGCAGTTTCTTCCATACAACCTTTGTATGGAGAGAAATATGGAAGCAAGAGAGACAGGGGTGTATACTCTTCAATAAATACATAAATCTAGCAAGAAATAATAATCATAATCCTATATAAAATAAATTATATATCATCATCATCATCATTTCAGCCGTAAAACGTCCACTACTGAACACAGGCCTCCCTCATGAATCTCCATGTGGGGTAGTTGCCATACTCACCACGCTTGGCAAGCGAGTTAGCGAGCGCAGTACGGGTTTTTTTTACACGGAAAGACGCTGCTGCCCATCTTCCGGAGGATCCCTTAGCAGGCTCTTACTGCATCCACGGGCATGAGAGGAGGGGTAACATTCTTTAGCTGGCACCCCACGGCATAAATTATATATGCCTATCATTAATAATACATAGGTACCTATACTAAATTTCCTGAGAGATTCCTTAGTCGAGTTTTGAGAACTGGCAAGGACAATGTTTTCCTTATGGATTCGGGTAGTGCGGTTCTACAGTCTCACTCTCACAGCCTGGACGGAGAAGGGCTTATCGAATAACGTGATGCAGTGTGCAGGAGTTTTTAGCACCAGGTTTTCGGAAGAACGAAGAATGCGGGAATGAAAAAAGAATGAAGTAACTCAAAACTTTTCTTCAAGTAGGATGGGGTGCAAGAATTAATGAGAATATTATGCAGGAGGGATAGGATGTGAGTATTCCGAAGAAGACGGATAGGAAGCCATTTAAGTTGTGAGTGGAATTCAGAAACATGATCAAACTTTCAAAGACCATAGATAAATCTGATGCAGACATTCTGAAGGCGATCGAGTTTGTT
Source organism: Pasiphila rectangulata (assembly GCA_963082625.1). Lineage (NCBI taxonomy): Eukaryota > Metazoa > Arthropoda > Insecta > Lepidoptera > Geometridae > Pasiphila > Pasiphila rectangulata. The sequence continues at coordinate 19,100,150 of OY720236.1, read as the reverse complement.
CAGCTGCTCCTCTGTGAGATCAAGGTAGCAGGCGTCAGCGTATTGAACTAAAGAAAGTAAATATACATGAAAAAATGTAAAAGTTTTCATCCCATGTGTGAATAAAATGTGTATAAAATTTTAAGGTTTAAAGGTTTCCGGGTGTCAGAATTTTTTTCAGAACACCCGGACGCAGCCAGGCTTTGCTTCGCGTCCGGTCAAAGAAATGAGAGCATTACATACACTTACACATAATTCGTGGCTTTATGTAGGTATGCTAATTAAACCTTAAAACTTCGCGTACTGGACATTTCACAAACCCCCAAAGTAAGCAGGGCTTTTTTTGGAAATGAATGATTTGGTAGGGTTGCTTTTATAATGTTGCGTATGTTACAAGGAAAAAAGACGTAGATATTTTTTGCGGTTTTTTTTCGCTCAATGTGTATCATAGTCGGTTTGCAATATTCTAGTTTTCGGTAGTAATCTGGTAACGCCCTCTATTTATAACTGTCGGGAGGTTTGTGTATAAACAGGTGAAGCCGGTGCGGGCTCTAAATAATTCAGGAATAAAGGGTAAGAACCCGTTTCTTGTAGTTAGATTTGGGACGTTTTAGGGTTCCGCGGACTTCAAAAGGAAATAACGGAATTCGCTTAGAATCACTTTCACACAAATGCACTTTATTCAGTAACGAAAGATGGAATATACCTCCAAGGATAAAGTAAATTTATCCAACACCTAAAACTGCTGAATTTAAACAAAAAATCAATAAAATCTTCACTGAAAAATAAACATCATCCAAATCTGCAACACCAACTTTAAGGAGGAGGTTGTTTGCTGTGAGAAGGCTCTCCTATTCCAGATCCTCGGTAAGGGCGACCGCATGCAGTCACGACGCAGAGACGGAGGCGACAAAAGTCTCCAGGATATTATCACGCTCCTGAAACAAACAGACCCCGATGTTGTGCCCGACTTCGTCGCAAAGGAGCTGTGCAAGTTGCTCCCCATGAAGTTCGACCACGTCGATGTAACCAGGCTGCTGATAGACATCACTTCGTTGAAAGGAAGCCTGGCTGATGTCATTTTGAAGTTGGAGATCTAACAGAACACCATCAGCGAACTGCAGTCTGAGGTAGCGTCATTGTGTAGCGCTGCTTCAGTTGACAAGTCGCCCGAGGTCTGTAACATCATACACATTCGCCGCGGAGGACAAAATGTATCGACACCATCGTTCGAATCAGCGATATTGTACGCTTTGCGGATCGCAGCTGACACCGTCATCGTCAGAACACTGTCCTTCCCCGCCTGGCCCTCGCCTATCCGCTGTTAGGACCGACACGTGCGCGAGCGACTATTCCCCCCGCCCGCGCATATGCCGCCGTCGACGCCCCGATGTCGCTAGCTGCTCCGCAAAAAACGGAAGGGGAAGAAGAAGAAGCCAGCCAGTGCTGCCCCTGCATCAGCTCTGAGGAAGGAGCCGCGTATCCCGGATGGTTTCACTGAGGTGGTACAAAAGCACCGAAATCCATCCAGCCGGAACCGGTGTGTACTGCCTCGGGAACGTGTACAGGATACCGCCAGCTTGCAAGCGGACACCGTGAACCGTCGCTATGAAACAGAGATGCGTCATACGTCGCCGTCACAAACATGTGTTAGTTCTTAAGTTTATATTATAAGTATGATAGTTTGTAAGGTATGTATTTATGGGCCTTAGAATAAGTTATTTAAGATCTTATTACTTTTCTATAGTTGCCTGTTAATAATTATTTTTCATTTCATTCATTAATTAAAAAACGAAGGCCTCTACATCAGATACATTTACATAAGATGATTTATACAGCGTTAGCAACTGGGACGGTGCAATGCCCGGGACATTTTTAATTGGATTAGGCTTGCCTAGCACCTATAACATCCTCCCAGCTTTGTCGGCTATTAGTCCGAGGAAAGAACAGGTCAATACGTCTATGGCTGACAAAGGTCAGCAGGATAATAATAAGTTAGGTGCGTGGTGTATGCCGTATTTTATTTATTAAAATACTTTGTCGTTCAATGAAACAATGGCGAAAATTTATAATGTATGCTGACGCGGCAAACTTCGTATCGCACCTATAACTGCAACCACCAATTACAACTTACCCTACAACTACCCTACTACTACTTCCATACAAATACCCTACAACTACCCACAACTACCCTACAACTACCCTACAACTACCCTACAACTACCCTACAACTACCTTTTTTTTTTTTTTTTTGGTGACGGGGTGGAAATCTGCTCGTTCAGATACCATGCTGCGTTAAGGGCACAGCATGGTTATGTGAGGTTGTCTCCTGACGACTCACTAAAACCACCCCGATGGCCGGCCTCGGTGCACTAGGGGCTCCGGTTCCTCATAAAGAACACTCCGGAGCCCCTATAACACCTTTACACCTTACACCACCTATATCTACACCTTTCACCTGAGCACGTCCCGAGGGCGTCCACAACTAACGCCCCCTACGTCTCGCGGAACTTACGATGGTGCATAGCCATATTATGCACCATCGCCCTCCCTGGGTCCGTCTGGGATAGTCCAAAGCCCTCACTCCGACTACCCTACGGACCCAGATGGTCCCCTATAGGGGATGCCGCAGCCCCATGACGCCGTAGCCTCACGGGGCAGGCAGCGCGGGGCGGCCGTTGCCTGCACCCCGCCGCCGCCTTCTACGAGCGGGATCAGCCCTCTCGCGATCCCGCTCCGCGGCCTCTTTCCGAACCATTACGGTCTCACAGAAAGAGGCCACCGCCTTCCACGCCGTCTCATCTGCCAGCATAGCCGCAACTACGCTGGGCAGAGAGAGATCCTGCCCGATCCTGAGGGCCAGATTCCGCCTTTCCACGCACCACGCCGAGCAATCCTCGAGCGTGTGCTGGGCGGAATCCTGGCCCCACCCACAATGGTGGCACTGCGGTGTCGGTTCGCGTCCGATCCTACTCAGGTACTCACCGAAGCAACCATGCCCGGTGAGTACCTGAGTAAGTCTACAGGTGACGTTACCTCCCTCCCTCCCTAGCCAGGCTTCGAAGCTAGGCAGAACAGCATCGACGGCGCGTTGGCGCGAGCTCCTCGGCTCCTCGAGCCGCTCGCGCCACTTCCCAAGCGCACGTCGACGCTCCTCTTGCCGCACTTCAGCTGGCGCAGCCCCACCCTCGCCCTCCTGCCGGAGACGAACGTACACTCGTGCGTCCATCTCCGCCAGGAGGTCACCCTACAACTACCCCACTACTACCCTTTTTTTTTTTTTGGTGACGGGGTGTAAATCTGCTAGATCAGATACCATGCTGCGTTAAGGGCACCCCACTACTACCCTACAACTACCCCACTACTACCCTACAACTACCCAACAACTACCCTACATCTACCCCACTACTACCCTACAACTACCCTACAACTACCCTACTATCTACTACTACCTTATAACTAACCTACTACCCTACAACTACGCTACTACCAACGCAGAAAAATTTATTAATATTTTTTTCAAAAAAAAGTGTTTAATATTTTTTTCCATACAAACTTTCATTTTAAACGCTTCTGATTTTAATTTACGCAACGAAAAGTAGCCGTCCGTAGCAGTATGCCCGTCTCCATGGTCTAATCTACTCCTTTACTAAAATTCATCCAAATCGAAAAAAGGAGTACTTTATAAAAATAGGTAGTTCGCCAGGACAGTACCTACAGGACAGTACATGACAGTACAGTCCAGTCCAGGCCAGGCCAGGCCAGGCCAGGCTAGTCCAGTCCAGTCCAGTCCAGTCTAGTCCAGTCCAGGCCAGTCCTGGGTGTTCCACCATGTTGGATTCAGAGTGACGTCATTTTCCGAGTTATCTCAGCAAGCCCATTTGATACCCTTATTATAGGAGTACATTAAAAGTGAGTAGTCCGCCATCTTGGGTGATCCGCCATGTTGGATTCAGAGTGACGTCATTTCATTTTTTGAGTTATTCTCAGCAAGCCCTTTCATTTGATACCCATATTATAGGGGTACATTAAAATTATGTAATCCGCCATCTTGGGTGTTCCGCCATGTTGGATTCAGAGTGACGTCACATAGCTGACCATGCATTGTCATCCAAAGTAAACATGTTTACAAAATTTCAGCTCAATTGGTTGAAGATATCTGCTTTATAATTGAGTTGCAAGATTCCGCGAACAAACATAGTTACATATATACATACATATTTGTAATTTTGTAATTTATTTATTCATTGCTTCATGTACATGGTTTGCATTAGATCTAGGTAATACATAATTATTATAAGTAACATACATGAACCCTGTTAGGGCGTTGCAAGTTTAGTCAGTTTTCAAGCATATGCTATATTATATTAGATCATTAAATAATTTACATTGTTTTTTATGTCAATAAATAGTGAGTACACATTCAGTGGGTATTTAATAAGACGTCATAGATAAAATAAGATTCAAATTAAGTCAAGTTAATTAAGAACAATACGGATTTAGGTCAAAACTATTGATTCGTGTTGAGATCATTTCAAATAACATTACAATAACAATAACATATAGAGGTCAAATGAAGGAAACGGTACATACAATTCAATATTATATAATTTCTTATAAAAGTCACGGTGAGGTAGTTAAAATACAGTAATAATTTTAATTTTAATGGGAACTAAAGTCAAAATTGGGTACCTACATTATTTAGATTTGTAATAAAAATTTCTCAGTCATGAATTCATTCGAGGAATAATAACATTTTTTTATAAGTATTTTTTTGAATTTATTGTAGAATAAGTTGTCCTTTATTTCTGATTTTAGTTCTTCCGGTATTTTATTGTATATTTTTATGAGCATAAAATTATGAGCATATACAGTGTGTTAGTGTGAACACACTTATCACTTAAACCACGAATGTATAACCCTAAAATGAATTGATATAAGTAATAATTAAAAATAATAGTCAATTAGTTTCGTTACATTTTGATAATTCATTTCTAATCTAAGGAACGTGATTTTTTGGACACCCTAATTACAGTCGTACGTCGCCCGCCCAACCAAAAAGTTCATTAACAAACAAGTCTTATTTACATACGTAGCCTTTGTGTAGCCGCTAGGATAGTTTCCCGGCTTGGTACACGATGTCCTGGAAACCGCTCTGTGTACATCCTACGTGCCAAGGTCACCCACCAGCTATGGCATAAAGCCGCACCTTTTCAGTCCACTGTTCGCTTGTGTACGACATTGTCACAGCACAGATAAGTTACACAGTTAGTTTACATTTTACCGCGAATCGGCACACATAAGGGTCGCGATGTATCGACCTCACGAGATTGCACGCGACTGGCGAAGTGGCGGCGCGGGCGCTCGCGTGGGTCTGGCCGCGGGACCTTGGCGGGTGTTTTTGTCGGCGCTTCAAAGAAACGGCGAGTTGCCGAAAGGCGGCGGGCGGCTTGTTTGAGAGAAAGAGAAGGCGCATTGCACCTACGCACGTGTTTCGTAGCCTCAGAAATCGTAGTGTGTGTAGGGTGAAACGCATTCATGATCTATGAGGATTTTCTTTGCAAAAATTATGTAAAAATAAATTATTATTTTTTCATCGGTTTTGGACTCTGTTCCTGATACCTAGTCTGTGGTTTTAAGGATAAGACTGTTTACACTAACACCCGGTATACAGGGCAAGCTAAATAAAAGCTTGTAAAAATAAATATTGAATTCCTAACTTAATAAAATCAAAATAACTTAATAATAAGTACATATTTAATTATTTATAATACATAATCGCCGTGGGGTGCCGGCAGTAGAATGATACCCCTCCTCTCATGCCCATGGATGCAGTAAGAGCCTGCTAAGGGATACCTCCGGAAGATGGGCAGCAGCGTCTATCCGTGTATCAACATTCCATACTGCGTTCACCAACCCGCCTGCCAAGCGTGGTGAGTATGGCAACTACCCCTCATGGAGATCCATGAGGGAGGCCTGTGTTCATCAGTGGACGTTTTATGGCTGAAATGATGAATACATAATTAATTTTTAATATAAAAAATAGCATTCTCAAGTAATAATAATATATGTTTAATATGTTGATAATTTGACATAATAAATTTTATTTAATACGAGTAAATAAGGTTATCATGTCATATCAATTACATTTAGTTGAAACAGTAGGATGTGCTTGTGAATGAAAGTTGAAAATATGTCCTTGATTGACAATTAGCCAATGTTAGCTACGGTGATTATTTCACAGTAGACAGCAAAAGCTCGGTACCTTTGTAGTCAAAATCAATTAAGATATCTTACAACGCTCTTCCACAAGTAAATTTGGTTTTATTGTTTACTAAACAATCCGTAAGCCGCTTATAATATAAGTATTGATTTGCGATTTTCTCATCTTTCTCATCTCCTCGCTTACGTTGCGTTTATGGAACACTGAACGCAGGTGCACATAATCGTTCGGAAAATAGTTTTGACTGAATGTTCTTTTTATTTTATTGTACCTACTTATCTGATTAACTCCTTTAGAGCAGCTGTAATATGTTGAATTCCAGTGTATATATGAAAGCTGAAATAAATATTTTTGAATTGAATGAAATTAACATCAGGTGGGCCTTGAAAAAAGGAATGTTGCTGGTTTGATTTCCGCAAGGTGACAGATGTTTGCTCTATCTGAAAATATTTGTCTTGGATCTGGGTAATAACTATGTAGAATAACTATGGATTTACAAAAAAAATAAGTACTCTATCAATCACCGGGTTTCCAAAGTACAAGCTTACTTAAGATTATTATTTATTTATTCCACGAACGTATTCCATTTCTATCCGTGTACATTCAGAATTTGGGACCGACCGTCCCAAATTATGTTCTCAATTTAGCAAGGAAATCAAATCGGTACAACTTTATATGTCTAACATACCATGAAATGGAATTGAGCTCATCTAGAACCGATCTCGAAACGAGGCCAGCGTACCGTGCGTCGAAGAAGCACCCAGTTTTGGGGTTTGTAAATACGTTTATTATTGTTGTAAAACATCTTTTGCGGGGGTAAAACCGATCGGACGACGGGTCGCGTGAGCGAGTTAGTACAAAAGCGACTGCCCTAATAACTAGTTTCTAGGGCGACTGCCCTTCGTCCATCGTGCCCATCGTGTTGACTGTGGCGACTAGGGCGACTGTGGCGACTGTAGCGACTGTGGTGACTTTGGCAACTGAGTCTACTGTAGCGATTGTGGCAACTTTGGCAACGGGGGTGAAAATGTTTTACATTTTTGACTCAACAGCTACAGTTATGAACCTAAGTTAACTTTAGACATATTGATGTTCTTTCTTCTGAATATTAGCTGTCTAGCTGAGAGGATGGTATAGGTGCTGGGCAAGCCAAATCCATCTAGCAATGTCCCAGTCACTGTAGCGCCCCGTACAGCATAAACGCCTGTATAAATCATCAGGGTATCGAATAAAATGCCGATAGGGGGTGATTCTGGCCATCCCAAGGAACCTTTTGTTCTACGACTTTTCCGGATTTAGGAATTTTCATTCAAGGAAAGAACACCAAAGTTTTAACTTTAACAGCTTATTATACGAAAATGACAACCTAAACGCCAGCTGATTCTTGACAGAATCATTTACCTCCGCCTAAAGTTGCCGTACAGTTACAAATAAAAATACATATAACCATATATAGGTATTTTTTTATAAAAAAAAAGTAATTAACATATTACAAATCCGTTTATTACCTCAGGACCATTTTCACATCACACGAACTGGTAAAATTCTAAATTGTATAAATATAAATTAAATTAATTATAAACTAAATTAGAATACTCACTCTTCTTATCCTACTAATTTATAAACGTGAAAGTTTGTGAGAATGTATGGATGTTTGTTACTCTTTTACGCAAAAATAGCCCACGGATTGAGCTGATATTTAGCACACGTATAGTTGTTGACCAGGATTAACACACGCGCTACATTTTATCCAGGTAAAACGCATGCAAAGCTGCGGGCATCAGCTAGTCATCATTTCAGCCATAAAACGTCCACTAATGAACAAAGGCCTCCCTCATGGGTCTCCATGAGGGGTAGTTGCCATACTCACCACGCTTGGCAGGCGGGTTGGCGAGCGCAGTATGCGATGTTGATATATGGAAAGACGCTGCTGCCCATCTTTCGGAAGTATCCCTTAGCAGGCTCTTACTGTATCCACGGGCATGAGAGGAGGGGCAACATTCTACCGTCGGCACCCCACGGCTCGTACATATATGTATATTAATGTAAATTTTGTTTCAGGTATACATCGCCGCTGCCCACGCCCTGCAGAAGAGCAGTGCGCTGCTACTGGAGCTGAACACTGCGACATTGTTCCCATACATCCCGGACGTTTTGAACTCAAGTATGAGGTTCTGGGACCGGGCGATTTACCCGATGCTTCGCAAGGCAAAAGAGGGAGGCACTTTGTAAGTTTACCATCGTCCTAATGTGTATGGTGACGGGGCGTGAAAAACAATACTTTATTTAAAGAATGAACAAAAATATTACTACGTTATATATGTATGTACATTAGATGAAAGTTACGGTTCACTCTCAGTAGATCCAGTTTCGAAAATTACAAAAAAATTAACTGTTTCTATGTAAATGCGATTATAACTTGACTGACTGTAACTTATATAGGTATAACTGATTGTAATTTTATAAAGATTATAGAAATACATGTATAACAAATACATGTATTAAGGGCCGATTTTTCAGATATCCTTATCCAACGAATAGAGAGTGAGAGAACAATACGGTATTGATGAATGTCAGAGAGGAATAGACAATATCTGACTGTTTATCTGAGGATTGGAAAATCAGCCCTCCATCTACAGTACGAGTACTCTGATTCAGATGTGGCACTAAGCTTATGGGTCTATAATTTGCAATGTTAGTTTTGTCCCGCTTATTGTGAAGGAAGGCGATGTTTGAGTTTTGAGTGATACATCTGTTTAGGGATTTGTCCGAAAAATGTATATACAACTAAATATACTAAATTGTGAATATTTGAAGCGTCCACCTGTTGCCGTTATGAATATCGATCAAGAAACGGCAAAAAATCACGTATGTTGTATAGGAGCAGTCTTAAATATTTATTTTATTCTGTTTTTAGTATGTGTTGTTATAGCGGCAACAGAAATACGTCATCTGTGAAAATTTCAACTATCTAGCTATCACGGTTCATGAGATACAGCTGACAGACGGACAGCGGAGTCTTAGTAATAGAGTCCCGTTTTTACCCTTTGGTTACGAAACCCTAAAACCGGTGTTTTAAGCTACGCTGCTGTTGGTAAGAACAGCGTAGTGTCTACTATGTGGTTGTTAGCCGTGTTGGCCCAATAGAAGTACCCCGACTTTTAATCTAAATCCGGGTTCGATACTGGCCGTGCAACAATGGGTTTTTCTTTATTCGTATTGGTAAATTAATCCAGCTGTGCTTTCAGTACCGCACAGGATAATCCCGGTATGCCAACGCTGTATTTGTTTACGTTAAAATTATTAGGGAGTGTATCCACAATACGAGTACTCTGATTCCGATAAAAGCCTTCGCTATTTGATTCATCTTCATCATTTCAGCCGTAAAACGTCAACTACTGAACACAGGCCTCTACGGCCAGCACTACGGAAATATTTTATTACCCCACCCACAATAACTTTTTTGTCTGCAGATCTATTACACCTGCCAGATCCAGACTCACTGAATCGTTAAACTATAAAAAGTTCAGGCAAAGTTCCAATCCTAAATATTTGCATAGGATGTTCCTCTAAAAACGTGACTGCTTAATGACACTAATGGGTACAAACGGGGGATCAAAGATTAGATCAAAGATTAGTTACATAATAACCAAACATGTTAGACAAAAATAAATTAAAACACATTTAGAGTTTATTGTTAGGGTTCCGTACCCTAATTGTAAAAACGGGATCCTATTACTAAGACTCCGCTGTTCTTCTGTCTGTCAGTCTGTCTCGTCATGAATAGTGATAGCTAATAGTTGACTGAATTTTCACACATACAGATACTAAAACATAATAAAATAAATATGTTATGTTATATGCTCGATATTAATAACTGCTACAGGTAGACGCTTGAAATATTCACAGAATATTTAGACACGATGGCACGGAACCCTTCGTGCGCGAGTCCGACTCGCAGTGTTTTAAATGTACACTTCTTACCCAACAATTTGCATACAGTTTTAGTTCTGGTGACCATACCCATGACTGAACATACCCATGACTGAACATGGACCATGACTGGAGACCATGAAAATGTAAGAATCACATTTTTGATGGTTTTTTTTCTTTTTACGCCTACTAAGAACAACTTTTTTAAGGGTGGATACAGGATGCAACTGTATCATCATTTCAGTTTTAGGATTCTTGTCCACGTCCACTGCTGGACATAGCATTTTTCAATGATGCTTCGCTCCTATTGGTTAAAGCGTGATGTAATATATACCCTCCTTGATAGTTGGACTATCCAACACCGAAAGATTGTTTCAATTCGGACCAGTAGTTCCTGGGATTAGCGCGTTCAACCAAACACACAAACAGTTCAGCATAATAATATTATAATTAATGGAATCAGGCGTTAATTTGCGGAAATCCATGACAATAAAATGCAATTAAAATATTTAGTTTTAATTCCGCTCATTAGCGGAATTAACACTAGATATTTTAATTGCATTTTATTTTTACTTATTTATTTATTTAATACTTTATTGCACAATTACAAAAGGTGGGCTTAATGCTAAAGCATTCTCTACCAGCCAAACCTGTAGTTTAGAGTGTGGTTGGCGTGCTATAATGGTACTTGAAAACTAAACAAACAGAAAATTACAATTTTATTATATTAGTAAGGCCTTTGCATCTATTATAGATGATTTATACAGCGTCAGCAACTGGTAATCATGCTGTACGGGACGCTGCAGTGCCTGGGACATTGTTTGATGGATTAGGCTTGCCCAGCACCTATACCATCCTCTCAGCTTAGTTAGCTATTATTCAGAGGAAAGAACAGGTCAATACGTCTGAAGCTGACTAAGCCGCGGGTTTCCTCACGATGTTTCCTTCACCTGTTTTTATTATATTAGTATGGATACAAAAGATGTAAAGGCCTTTGTTGGTAAAAGGAATGCACAAGCCAACGTTCGCAGGTTCGACGCCAGCCTCATGATCGCGGGGCTGCTGGAGTTCGCAGATACCTTCGGCTGCTACGAGGACTACGTGCAGAGCCAGTCCCTGGCTACGGAGTACCTGCGCAACATGCGACTCGACGAGGAGTTTGCGTATTACGTGCGTTGGTGCAACAAGAACTTTTCGGATAGGTGAGATATACGTTTTTTTATGTTTAGCCGCTCCATTACCGAAATTTACGGCTGCCCATCATCATCTCAGTCCAGGACTTTCCACGTTCACTGCTTGTAGGCCATGGATCTCCAAAATCATGAGTTGTTGCCATACTCGCCATGCTTGGCAGGCGGGTTGGCGAACGCAGTACGGGATGTTGATACACGGAAAGACGCTGCCCTTATTTCAGAAATATCACTTGGAAGATTTCCGTGGACTCTCATGCCCGTGGATGCAGTAAGAACCTGCTAAGGGATACCCCCGGAAGATGGGCAGCAGCATCTTTCCGTGTATCAATATCCCATACTGCGCTCGCCAACCCGCCTGCCAAGCGTGGTGAGTATGGCAACTACCCCTTATGGATATCCACGAGGGAGGCCTGTGTTCAGTAGTGGACGTTTTACGGCTGAAATGATGATGATAAATTGTGCAATCATGTTGCACTAACTTTCGTGGAATATACAATATAAAATAAAATAAATAATACAATGTAAAACAAACCCCACGTAACACTGTATTTAGAGGAACACTGATTCCAAATGAGTGAGCTTACTCATTTCGCGTGGAACTAAAAGAGTGCGGTCTCGTTACGGTAAGAGCGTAGCTAACGATTTCAATTGATTTTAATGATATCAAGTTGAGTTGAAAAAAAAATATTGTGAATATAAAGTTAAAAATCGCTTTATTATTGAGTTCCTAAGATAACCTTCCAGCTCCATCATCGGACCCTGGTGACCTTAAAGCACGAAAGTACTCGTCAAGACGACTCATACGAGGCCATACTCGATGGGGTTGTATCGTATAATTACCTAGTTCTTATGTCCATCTTCCAGCTCAATACAATCGGTAACCGAGAAGTTAATTAAAAACTTGCAAGATTTGATTACAGACAAACATCGAGACAGGCGAAATGTAATAAAAGCTTGTAATAAAAAAACAAGGCAATTACGCGATAAAGTCCCGTTTAACAGTTTAAAATTGTCTATTGATTGCAAGAGTTGCAACTAGCTTGCTCCGGTGTTGCTCCACTATGCTTTCAAACATCACGTTTAAGAAGAGAGTTAATAGGCGTTTTCTAGGGAAGCTCGATCCATCGTCGATATCATTCTTGCCAAGGCAAGGATAAGGTCAAGACCAACCTATATCTATATAAAAAATACATCAAAACACTCGGATTATTAAAATTTTCTTTCGACCAGGCTCCAACTGGCCGATATATTGGTGAAGCCGCTGCAACGCCTCACCAAGTACAGCCTGCTGATAACCCGCCTGTCGGACAGCGTCGACGATGAGCGGCTGAGGAGAGACCTGTTGTCTGTGGTAAGTCACTTGTAATTTAGCTTTCATTGTTGCGGTGGGGTACCGGCAGTAGAATGTTGAGGACTCTCTTACCCGTGGATGCAGTAATAATCTTCCAAGGGATACCTAAGGAAGATAGGCGTCTTTCCGTATATTAACATCCTGTACTGTGCTTGCAAATCCGCCTGCCAAGCGTGGTGAGTATGACAATAACTCCCTCATGACTACTTCTAGATCCATCAGGGAGGCTTATGTCCAGCAGTGGACGCCCCGCGGCTGAGATTATTTATTTTTTCAGCCAAAGAACGTTCGTTGTTGGATATAGGCCTCCCTCATGGACTTTCAAGTATTGCGGCTGAAAGCAGCATCCATCTACCGCCTACCTGCTAACCCACCAGGTCGTCTGCCCATCTTTTTAGTTGACGTCCTATGATGCGCTTGCTGGTCCGTGGCCTCCACTCGAGATATTTTCGACTCCATCGGCCATCTGTTCTTCGACGTTTAGATTTATTGAACTCATAAGACACAAGTACACAGTAATAAAACCAAAACACTTAATTAAATATTCAAGAAGAGCTTTAAGAATATTAAAAACTTAAATAAATAATAAATAAATAATGCTGGACAATTCTCGCAGCATCATCTAGCTCCAAGCGAAGCACAGCTTGTGTAATGGGTACTAGATGACTGATATACCTACTATAATGTACTACATAGATAGATATTTTTTTAATAGAGGTATATATGTATAGAAAAACGTCTAGAGCACCTTGAACAAATATCTGCAGATCGTACAGACATACAGGGGCGGGATTCGATCCCGCTGCGCCACAAGGTTGTCAACTTATCATGAAACATGCCGACCCGCTAGAACCTGTGTACTTAACATGAGGGTTTTGCATGCCTTTGTTCTGATTGTTGCCGCATTGCTTTTAATGATAAAGACTACTTTAAATGTATAAAAGGGAAAATCACTACTTTGACTCATTACGAAATCACTCAAACTATAAGAGCTATGAGCGCAAAATTTGCCTCTAAGGACTTGACCTAGATTTACGGCATTCTACATCTAATGGGTTCAAACAGAGGTTCAAAGGTTATATGACAATAACTTTGAAACCATAGATACATGAAATAATAAATAAAACACAATACACACAGCACCATCTAGACCCAAGATAATCAGAGCTTGTGTTATGGGTACTAAATACATATACTTCGTAGATATTTTTAATTATATGTATATAGAAAAACATCCAGAACACCCTAAACATACATATATATGCAGATCGTACAGACATTTGTCCTAAGGCGCGTGCGGGACAAATGTCTGTACGATCTGCATTCCCTGATCTGATTCCCGCGGGAATCGAACTCGCAATCTCTTGCGTCGTAGGGGGAGCTTTCGCCCACTGCGCCACATAGGTCGTCAATATGATGGGCTGTTCAAATATTGAGTATATAGACTCAAAATTTTGAAATAATATAACACGCGCAAGACCGACATTTTTTTAACATGAGCAGCAGCGTCTCTCCGTGTCCCGTTTTGCCCTTGCCAACCCGCCTGCCAAGCATGGTGAGTATGGCAGCAACCCCTCATGATCAGTACCTATGTATGTCCAGCAACAGACGTCCTACAGCTGAGATGATGATGATGAAATACATACACGAGAAAAATCAGACCGAGAGATCTGCAGATAAAACAAACATTTGGTTCCCCGGTAAGAAACAAACCCGCAATTTCTTGCGCCTCAGCCGGCTATTAAACCAACTTATACCCAAAGTCAAAAAAGTTTGACGATGAATGCCTTTATAAGCGATTTTTTATTTAAAGTGTAAACCCACACTAAGGTATCATTATAGAAATGAAAAATGCAATCAAAATTTTGTCTCCGACGGGACTCGAACCCTTGAAGGTGTTCGTCTGAACGTTACGGGTTCGAGTCCCGTCGGAGACAAAAAATTTTGATTGCATTTTTCATTTCTATGATGAATGCCTTGTTAATTATGAAAATCGACAATTTATCTCAAGACCCACAACTTCGTTAGGAAGTTACACCCTACACCGCTACTGGACAAATCTCAGCTTTAAGGCTTAGGCCGCACTACGGTTTTTTCCCGCAAGCGGTAAAACGCGAAACCGCAAAACCGCTCGAGACGCACACACTACGGTTAAAAACCGCGAAACTGACCACGATTTTTACAGTTTGAAGATGGATTTCAAGAGAGCTGTATGTGTTGTTATTTAATACCAAGAAGCAGAAAAAGAAAACGTCATCCAAAATTGCGCAAATATTGGGTCCATCCACTGACTAGCCGAAGATTTAAGAAAGGTTTCTTTCATAAAAAAGTATGAAGATTTAAGAAAACATCCTGAGTAATTTTTCAACTACTATGGGATGTCACGGAAAAAAACCGTCGAAAAATATAGTGACATGGCCGCCAACATGGCCAGCCAAATAACTTATGAATTTATAAATTAACTTGACAATGGCGGAATTGTGTAAAACCAAACACAAAAAGCCATAAAATAAAAAGACAAGACAAAAAAACCTTCATTGCGGCCGCTTCCATTAGTTTCCTTTACTCACAAAATCAGGCTGTTCAAATCCGCGGCGGCTTAGCCGTAGTGCGGCCTTACCCTAACTGAGATTTATTTATGTGTTTGTGGCAGAAACGTCTTCGTCGTAATCTAACCCAAACTTTAAGTGAGTAAAAACCGTGGCGCAGAACGAATCAATGTTAATTAAATCCTAGCTACGAGCATCGAATTAGGACCCAGTTTGGACCCAGTGGAGGTTCAGTCAGTTTTTTTTTAATCTTTGTTTCCTCAGAAGTCCGTCGTTTTGAAGCGATTTGAATAATTATGCCTGGCTTGAGTTCGAATACACTTTAAAGTAGGTTCCACATTTGCATTCAGAAAATATGATTTGGTAAAGTGGAACTGATGTGGAAGACCACAGATGGTTATCGAAACTTTTCAATATTACAATATTCATGGGTCGAAAGATGGCTTAGATAATATATCTGCTAATTAATCATACTTACCTACACCGAATAATTATCATCATTCAATGGTCCTGAACCATTGAAATCAAAATAAGTGTCTACTATCTCTCGGTACACCCTTTTAAACTTGCGGTTGAGTACTTTGTTGCACTTAATCGTGTTTGCTTGCTTTGAAACCTAGTTCTGGTGATGTCAAATTTTAATGTAATACATACAGGCATACATAATAGCGGTTTGGGTATAATTGCAGCAATATTTTAACATTGAAGTCTGTGTTTTTGTTGATAAATTATAAAAAAAAACTATTAAATCTTAGTGTTCGGCCGAAGACTCAGAGATTGTTCTTTGTTTGAGCTCGCTCAAGTAAGAAGCGCAGACAAAACGAAGCGAAATAGAAAATCATAAAAAAAAGATATTAAAATTAATCCTTCGCGGGAATCGTATTTGCCAAAACGTTTCAGAACTGGATGAAACGTAATATTCATAGCTTAGCAAACAGGATACTGATTTATTATTTTATTGTGGTGAATAAATAATAAATCAGTACACCGACGCAGGATTAATAAATCAGTCAATGGCGTATCCGTTTTAAGAAAGAAAGAGGTTTTCTATTTGACAAATATTTTTTTTGTATGTATGACCATCGGTAACTACGTCGGCATCAAGCATTTGTAATTAAAAATTTAGTTTGAATTCTTACGACTTTGTATTACGAACTAAACAAAAAAAGTAAGTCTAAGATTTACCTACGCTACGATTGTTTACGCAATAAATCCCAAACTCCATGAAGTTTATTAAACTGTATTTTCTATACTAGTATTATGAAGAGACAAGATTTGGATTTTTTCTGTAATGAATAAACAGAAAAGTACAGGACCTCTTTTAAAGTTCATTTACTACATACACATGCTACATCATCAAGGAGTTTATATACTTCTAGTGGCACTGCAATATGGGTGTGGTGCGGTACGAAGTTCGTCGAGTTAGCTTGTATTATTTTATAGTAGTACCCCTACTAGCCTAGACTCACGCGGTTGCACTCGCGGAAAATTACTTCAGTGGTTTAAAATATACCTAACAACAAAAAAGTCATAAAAGTCGGTCGATCCGATAGTGTGAATTTTTGTATTACGTAAATTTGACATGTTGTGATGTTACGCGACATTTCGATTCGTGAACTTGAAGTGTATTGTCATTTTTTTACGAAGAAATCAAAAGTACGTAGTTATGCAGTAACGGACTGAAAATTGAATACTAGGCAACTGACCAATCATTAAAAAGATTTATTTATAGTCTCATGAACATAACAGTTATGTAGGTATTCGTAAGCGTGGTACCACATCCTTATTAAATAGTTAATAATTATAATAATAATAAATAGTTTATTAAAAAAGTATTATTAAATAGCCTTGTCGCCATAATTCTTGCTTCGACTTGATCCCAAACAGTCACGAAACGCATAAATGTAACATCGAAGCCAAAAGTCGTTGCCCGCTTGAATCACACGACTGTTTTCACTAAAATATAAAAAAGTATTTTACTACCTGAACCTAATAGATGGAGTTTATGCGTGGAGTAGGCGAGGTTACTACTATAGTCCAGTCATTATCAAATCTGTTAACTAACATCAGCTTTGCTGATTCATTTCATCCATAAAACGTCCACTAATGAACAAATGCCTCCGTCATGGATCTCCATGAGGGGTAGTTGCCATACTCACCACGCTTGGCAGACGGGTTGGCGAGCGCAGTATGGGATATTTTTTTTATTTATTTTATTTATTTATTAAAGGAATATTACATGTTTGTTATTAGTGTTTTAAATCCTATGTTAGGTTTATCTAAACACTAAGTTCTCGATGTAATTTACACAACTACTTAATTAACTTATAACTATCTAAACTACCTACAAATGCAACAAAAAACAATGAATGCAAAAAATATTTGTAGTGCGGTGTGAGCAGTGACGCACACACACTTCCAAGAATAGATAAATAAGGCTTTGTTCTATAGTGGCGTAGACCAGTGCGCGCACGCACACGCGCTCACACTGACCTATAGGATGCTCCATCTTAATTTCTAAATGTGTTCTATTGATATATGGAAAGATGCTGCTGCCCATCTTTCGGAGGTATCCCTTAGCAGGCTCTTACTGCATCCATGGGCATGAGAGGAGGGGCAACATTCTATTGCCGGCGCCCCACGGCGTGCTTTTGCTGATTACTGTTCTAATATTTCATGGAGAGACTTGGTCTGAGGCTAAATCGTACGCTGAAAAAGGGTTCTGCAAACGTATACCTGAACGATTTAATCAAAAATAACTTACTCTTAATACCATTGATAAAACCAAATGTTTGACATTTGCTATTGCCAAGTCTGCACAACCACCAGAAAACTTTATATTGTCTTCATAATTGTATCCGACTCTAGTTTTTGTTAAAGGCAATGCAGTTGCTCTAAAATAAAAATAAACTAACAAAATACAATATTAAATAAAAATGAATTGGCTGTTATCGCTGGATTACGAAGAAACTAAAGAACTGTTGCTTTTTGTTAGTTGAAGTTCATTAGCCCTAGTGTCATACATAATTACTCTCTCACTACCCTTGATTTATCCTACTGCCCGAACACTTAAGAAACCGGACTCCTAACAGACCGGTGTACTCAGGACACCATACCTCTTAGTATAAGCGTACAAGGTGGAAGGAGTAGTAGTAGAACTTTTTGTGAAAGGTTCATCCTTGGAAGTACTACCACCATACTTATTTCTGCCGCCAAGCAGTAATGTCTCCATTGCTGTGTTCCGGTTTGAAGGGTAAGGGGGTCGGTGAAATTACGGGCACATGAGATCTTACAACTCTGTCTCAGGGTGACGGGCGCAATGCAATGTAGCGTTGGTCACGTGCTTAGTGAACGTGATCACCGCGGCATTGCAATTGTTATAGGTATAGGTTACCGCTTAACAACAGTTGGCCTTCGGCTTATCTCGTCATTTAGTAGTATAAAAGAAAAGGTCCGCAAGATATAAGATTTTACTAGTTTGGCGACCAATTGATACATAAACATAATATTATTATGCCACTTCATTTAATTGTAAACTTAATAAAATATGTTTTCCACCATTGATAAGGAAATATAAAAAAAATACTCTGCAGTAAAAAATATATCAAAACGGTGAAACACCGGTTGCGAATCAAGGCTTACGGTTATATTATTTTTATTATATATATAAAGTTATATTATTTACATTGGCCCCAAGTTTGTACCTACTGGTAATAAGAATCACTCTTGGGTATGCTTATCCATACACACTCTTTATTAGGTAATTCGTGGTACCGTACAATCAATTGTGTAACATTGGTGTCAAAGGAGTCTTAAAGTTCTACAAATACACTCATGGTCTTATTTAGAGGAACGGTTCATCAATCGATCGAAAAAAGACTGAAATATGTACATAAAGTTCTTAGTACAAACTGGCCACATACATATACCTTAACGTTTAATTTAAAAAACGAATTACTTCAATAGTCTTTTGTTTCAGGTTTTCGTTTATTTGCTAATTCAATAGTCTAATAATTTTGCTGACGTGTGCGTATTCATTTCATGAAATTCCGTCTTTTTTATTTTTTTTTTCACATTAACGTATCGCAATAGTTGTGCTCACACATCAACGAATACCTAAAGGGACAATGCCGGATCTTAGCCTAGCTCAGGTTTCTAAAGCTGTTACTAAAGTAACAGCTTTGTAAAAGTATTGAAAAAGGTCACAGTTATAAAGAAGTGGCACAGACATTAACGAGTTTCCGAATCCGTCATCTTTCGAAATGTTAGACGTTATCAGCATACTGGAGAGTACACGAGACGTGCAGGGCAAGGTTGCAAGAGAGTCACTTTAGCGAGAGACGTTCGATTTATGGTGAGCAGTGTTCTGAGAAATCGCACTTTGACTTCTTCTGAGGTGAAATCTATGCCCCAGGATGACAGGTGACAGCATTAAAACAGTAAGAAAATGAGTTAAATAAGCTGGAATAAAGACGTACTTGCCAGCCGGAGGACCCTTACTTACCACAGATCATCGAGTAGCTCGGGCTAACTTTGCTCGCTCATACCAAAACCGGAATAATGATGCCTCAATCATCATCATTCCAGTTTTGGTATGAGCATCATTTTTGAGATTTCTGTTGATTAGTCTTGTGTTTTTTACTGAAGTTAGTTTTATTTTAATTCAAAATTTTAAAATGAAAGTGCTTAATATATTTTTTATACTTACATACAAAAAATTATTTGAACTTCCGATCTTTCTCTTTTTTATACCGTTCCTCTAATTAAGTCCATGAGTGTAGTTGATATCCATTACCTGTCGTACAAAGTCAAGTCTTAAAATAGTTTTTTTTCCGGCGTCCAATAACGATGTCGTCGACTCTTGCTACGGATTTTTAGTAACCGTATTCTCATTTCCTTGCCAAGTAGCACGATTATTTTGTTAATAATTTGTTTTTGAGATCAAAAAGTTCATCAAGCTTCGATGAAAAGTTCTGGAGGATTCAACCTAACGCTGCTTGCTTTATCGTGAACTTTGATTTTGAGTGCGATCACGAAGTTTTATATCTCCACGTATAGACTGTGGACTGGTTCGGTAGGAATTATAGTCTTCAAAAAAATTAAAAATTGATTGAGATTGATTGAGATGCACATAGATTTTTTTACATCAAAGTGATAATATTAATTGCCATTGTACCGAATGTTTATTGTAAGTTTATTTTTTCTGTAATTTCTTGAGGTGTGCAATAAAGTATTTTGTATTGTATTGTATTGTATAAATTCTCAAATCTTTAAAAAAGATTTGATTACAGTTGTCTCCGCGCATTTCTTGCCATATAGTTTTTAAATCGAACACCGATAGATCAACTGACACCACGCAGCCTTTTCTAGGGCAATTTCAGCTCCGAATCCTGTATTTGATGAAATATAAATTATTGGTTTATAAATAAACTATTAAAAACTATATGATTTAAATTTTTTTAAAAATCAGCCGTAAAACGTCCTCTACGACCACTATATGACGGGTAGTTGCCATACTCACAACGCTTGGCAGGCGGGTTGGCGAGCGCAGTACGGGATGTTGATACACGGAAAGACGCTGCTGCCCATCTTCCGGAGGTATCCCTTAGCAGGCTCTTACTGCATCCACGGGCGTAAGAGGAGGGGCAACATTCTACTGCATTCGACATCTTCTTTTTTCATAAAGAAATTAAAAAATACTTTTAAATAGTCCGTAGTCTGGTATATACAGGGTGTTACAAAACCACCCATAAAGCCGAAAGGAGGTTAAATGGGGCCTTATAACGAGTTCATTCACAATATTTAAGAACCGTTGTAACGCTGTATAACATCCCCCAAAAAAATAAAAAAATATTATTATTTTCACTGATGTACAAGCCCTATTTCAGTAAAATTAAAGAGTAAACTAGAATGTACCTACATTTATGATTCTGACATACCTGATTCGCGGAACGACAAAAATTTACTACCTACCTACGCATAACATCATATCGTAATATTTCGAGTTAGAAAGCATCGTTATTTTGCAAAAAATGTTGGAAAAAATCTCGAAACAGTTGTAGAATATCGATTAGAAGATTTGAAATTGACAACATATTTTTTTTCCAACTTGACATTTTTTGATGCCAAGTACTTGAGTCCTTGTATTGAGGTAGCAAACATTTATGAATGAAAAATAGAAAAACTATTAAGTAGACAATTATTACTTAGGTAATAGGTACGTAGGTAGACCTTGCTGTTAAATAATTTGGTTCCCTGACATGACAGCTTACTAGGGTTGACAATATTTTTGGCTTTGATAATTAATTATATTTTTTTGGGGTATTTTGTAACACGTTGTATAGAAGCATGCAAGCTTTTATGAAATATAAATCATTGGAAACCAATTTTCTATGTAATTGTACATTCGGGCTAAAGCAAGTTTATAATATAGTTAGTTAGGCCATCGCGTGTTGAGCTCAATCTTCTCAGAAAATAAATAGGTAGAACAAGGTTTTCTGCGGGCACTTTTTATCGATATTATCAAAGGTTACGGCAATAAATCCAATCATGGAACTCCAATCAGCTGTAATATGGGTATTTTTTTTTAAATTTGAGTTGAACCCATTTTATCGGGTTTTCTTACGAACCAAGTAGTAAGGCAATGTTAGGGTTCCGTTCGCTTTGTCTGTCTGTCTGTTTGTCATCGGTTTAACGGAGAGACTTTTAGTCGTAGAAAGCTGTTACTTTGCAGTGTCATATAAAATAATCACGCCGAGATAACGCTACAACAAAATGCTGAAAAACATATTAATTTAGATTACCTATGAAGCGCTTGAAAAAACACTCAAAAACAGTTCGACACATGTTTTGCCTCTTTACAATGTTTAATACATCTTCAGGAGAAATCGGCTCCCTGTTCGACACGGTATACACTAGAAACAACGAAGACGCAGATGCAGTTGCCCAATAATGAACAACCCCACCGCTCTAGACGTGTTGCCACTTCGATCGCCGAACTGAAGTGAAAGTGTCTCACTTTCTGTTCGGCGCACCTAGGCAGACTACCTCTGTGACTTCGTTGTTTCTAGTGTATTCTGTGACGAACGGGGAGTCAATTTCTACTGAGGCTGCCTTGTAGAGAGTCGAAATACGTGTCGAATTCTTTTTGAGTGTTTTTTCAAACGCTCATTGGATATAGGTTAGCGGATTTGTTACTTAATATTTGTTGTTCATTTAGATATTCGATTGGTATGGTATATATTCATCATTCATTGCAGCCGTAATACGTCCACTACTGAACACAGGCCTCCCTCATGGATCTCCATGAGGGGTAGTTGCCATACTCACCACGCTTGGCAGGCGGGTTGGCGATCGCAGTACGGAATGTTGATACACGGAAAGACGCTGCTGCTCATATTCCGGAGGTATCCCTTAGCAGGCTCTTACTGCATCCACGGGCATGAGAGGAGGGGTAACATTCTACTGCCGGCACCCCACGGCAATGGTATATATAATAAATAATTATTTTATCATATCCTGAACATACATATCATATAACAGAACATATTTCAATCAAAAGTAATTAAGAGATTGCAACTCAGTCCATGCGTATAATAGATGGGATCTCTTGAAACTGGATACTTAAATTGCGCGACCCTTCGTATTTAAATTCAAATTATACCTTCTAAACGAAATTAGAAGACGGCGGGCTTAGATTATATCTCACCTTAACATTGACGAATTTAGGTCGATATACGAAGTCGTTCGCAAATTGGCAGATATTTATTTTTATAAGCTTTATTTTACCTTAAAATGTTTGTATGTTGGTCCGGGTCTTGGTATATAATTAAAAACCACTTCATGACATCTGATTGAGCTGCATTTTTGCATGCACCCTTAGTTCGGATGACAAAATAATATTATGTATTTTTGGCAACTCCATAATAATGAGTATCAAAAAAAGGGTAATTTTATGAACAAGCTTCTAAAGCCTCTTTAAGAGTTTTTAATCATTAGCGTACTGTTTATTAAATAAATTTATAAAATTAAAAATATTAAGTAACCGGGGCACTTGGAAGATGGACGAAAGCCGTTACTGAATGGTGGCCAAGGGACTCAGTGCCACCAAGAGGCAGACCACCCGCCCGATGGTCAAATGACATCGTTAGTTCCGTTGGAAACCGGCGGACACAAATAGCAGTGGACCGGAAAGAATGGCGCATTAAAGAGGAAGCCTATACCCCAGCAGTGGGAGCAAACGGACTGAAATGATGATGATGATGAAGTAACCGATAGTAAGTAAGAAGTACGAAGTAAAAATAATTTGTAATCTCGGGGGTACAAATTATTTTTTTCGTAATATATACTCTCAGTTTTGCAATCTACACATCATGCCCTTTCATTTGATACCACGTATCGCGTAATTACCTTTATTTTCTTCCCGACGTTTCGACCGGATTGCACCTGGTCGTTGTCGCGGGGAGACTGTCGAGTCTCCCCGCGACTAATAACCCGATAAATACCCGATAATTCAATATAGTAATAATGTGTTGCGATCGCGAAAGTTTAAAAAATACACTTGGGTATATTTGAAAACATTCGATTTCTCACCCCTTGAATGGCTCGACCAATTTTCAGTTTTTCTTTCTACACATTATTTCCTTGCATTTGATTCCAAACTCGGGTATATTTGGAAACATTAGATTATTCATCCCCCCTTTACCCCCCATATCTTGTAAGCTTCTAAAGCGATTTTGATAAAACATGTCAACAAAGTGTGTGCTGGCTGTGAAGTGAAGTGTCTTTGTTTTCTCCGTGAATTAAAAATATAATTAAGGAAGCTTTTTGCACTCACTGGACTCTAAAAGTTTCATCGAACCTGGATCAAGGTTGTACATAATACACAACTTGAAAATTCATCGCATTGGAGGCAATCAGCACGAAAACACGCAAGTACAAATCCATCTACATTCACTACAGAAGTTTTTAGTACCCGCATTCATCACAACATCATCACCATTCTTTCATCACAAAGTTATCAATTGGACGGAACTAACCAACCTCAATCAACAACAACAATAACTGGTATCCAAGCAAGCTGTCATTGACATAGAGACATTGACATTCATCCGTCAAGTCTGTCGAAACTGTCACTCAACTTTACCATTAAAGCCATAAAGAAGAAGAAGTATTTAGCTTTTAGTGTTGCCATCGCTGATTTTTTCCCCAAGTAAGCTGGGTAAGATTTAATTTAATAAAAGATGAACTGCAGCGGTTGTTCAAATAAAAAAATAGACGATAAAATGTCTATGCTGCAACTCATGCAAATCAACTTATTGTTATGAATGTCTGAACATAGATGGAAAAAGAGCACTGGGTCTAAATAAAACCCAACTTGCGTCTCTTAAGTGCCCTTCATGTTCAAATGTCACAAGACGCAAAAACAACGACAGTACACCAGTTCGCACCAAATCAGATAAAATACCAGAACAGGGATCCAGCAAATCTCCCGCGCGTATTGAGCAGCAGCTTAATACGGCCCCCTTAACCCTTGACAGCATAAGCCAGCTTCTCGACGAGAAGTTGTCACTTACATCACCCTTCGTCATAAATATGCGCGAAGCAATGAAGAAGGACATTCAAGAGCTCGTTATAGCCGAAGTCAAAACAACTATGGCTGAAATACGTGGAGAAATTAATTCACTTAAGTCGGAACAAACAGGGATAAAAGCGAGTATCTCGGTCTTATCTCAAGATGTGACTCAACTAAAGGCCTCGTTTGAGTTTTCCACTGGAGAGCATGAGGACTTAGCCAAGCGTCTGGATGATCTAGCCTGCCGTAATATCGTGTATCCTTCAGTTAGTCACCTTGAAGCCAAAATCGACTCACTTGAACAACAGGCGAGACAGTGTAACCTGGAGTTATGTAACGTTCCTGAAAAAAGGAATGAAAACCTGCTGGGCATCATGCAGGCCGTTAATGCCGTCTTGGGTGTGCAGCACCCACCGAGTGACTTTGTCTCAGTACATAGAGTACCTCATGCGGGGAAAAGCTCTAAGCCAAAAAATATTATAGTTAAATTCACCACCCGAATCGTGAGAGATAACATACTGGGGGCTTACCGCCGAGCCAAAACATTGAGCTCTGACCAAATCTCTATTCCTGGAACACCCACGAGAATATACCTGAATGAACACTTGACATTAAAGAATAAACAGTTGTTTCGAAAATGCAGAGAGTCGGCAGTGTCCAATGGGTACAAATACGTGTGGGTCAGAAACGGCTCTATACTCGTCCGACACCGCGATGATGCTCCGGCGTTCGTCGTGCGCTCAGAATCGGATTTGGATAAACTCAAGCCCAAACCTAAATAATAAGCATCTAACGACAATAAATCCTGGTCAATATTGTAATATTTATCCTGTAGTATACTGTTTTGCCACTTTTATTACTTGACAATTTGTACTGTAAGCAACCATATTCCTGTTATAATACTTTTTTTACCCTAAGCCTCTACAAGGACTCTCTCATACACGATTTTAAAATTGTTTTTTACGCTCTGGTACTCGTAGTTAAATTAAATAATAAATATCATAAACTTCTCCGCCTATATGAATTTACATGTACTTGTTTTAAACATGGATGACAGTGATAATTTGATAATCTACTATCAGAACTGTGGCGGTATAAGAACTAAGTTACAAAGTTTATACATGAACATACTTACTTACTCATATGACATCATAGTACTGACGGAAACCTGGTTAGTTCCTGAAATTCATGATAACGAGTTTATCGATGAGCGCTATGTCGTGTTTAGATGCGACCGTGACAGAAAAGCCACTAATAAGAAGGATGGTGGAGGCGTGTTGATCGCATTCCTTAAAAGCCTTCATCCAGCGGTGTTTGAAACACATTTTCATCCATACTCTAACACAACCCCGCCTGGGGGTATAGAACACTTACTAGTAGAGTTTCCAAGTAAGGAGAAAAATAAAGTTAATGTTGTAAGCGCAGCATATCTACCTCCCTGGACTGGTGCTGACACCTATCTTAGTCACTTTGATTATCTCCAAGACAAGCTAATTAACCCTAAAATTGACAAAATCTATGTACTTGGAGATTATAATCTAGCAGACATAAGTTGGGCAGACTATTTACCTACTACGAACCAATATAATTCCGTTGGCCTCCATTGCGTAGATACCTCACTCCGTAGCATCCAATTGAATAATTGTATGTCCTCATTAGATTCCTGGCAATATAACTACCTAAAAAACGATGTTGGTAACATACTTGACTATTTTATTAGCAACTCATCTTGCTTTCTTGAACCACAGCACATTCCCCTACTCAACTCTACCCCACGCCATCCGCCGTTTACCGTGTCTGTGCCTTTTTGCTATCCTAATCCTGTTTTACGTATGAAGCACTTGCCTAGACACAATTTTCGCAAAGCTGATTATAGCGTTATTAACAGTGCGTTATCTGAAATCGATTGGACTAAACTTTTCCACCACCTCTCTGCTGAGGATTCAGTTAATGCCTTCTATGATACTATTTATAGTACAATCAAAGCGCATATTCCCCTCGTACGCCCTAAATCTGATAAGTTCCCTATATGGTTTTCCTTGTCTCTAATTAAAACCTTTAAACGTAAGCAAAAAGCGTGGACCAAATGGAAAAAGTACAGAAATAACTCGGACTATGTAAAATTTTCCGAGTTAAGGGCAATTTTTAAGGATAATTGTAAAAAGGGCTTCAAGGAGTATATGATAAGTGTTGAAGATAATATTGCTGTAGACATTAAATATTTCTGGACGTATTTGGCTAACCGTAGATCTAAAAACAGTATTCCCTCATCAATGAAATATCTGAACACCAAATCTTCTAACCCAGAAACTATAACAAACATGTTCTCGGCCTTCTTCAACTCAGTATTCGAGCCTAGCTCCCCACCTTCTTTAGGTACGCCAATTAACTCAGCAGATAATGATGTTCTAATATCTAATATCTGCCTTACTGAAGAAAAAGTGTTGAAGGAACTCAAGTCTCTCGATCCATCCAAAGGCTCTGGTCCAGACGGCATCCCACCCTACTTCCTAATAAAAATAGCAGATTACATTTTTTCACCTATTACTACCATTTTTAATAAATGCCTTTCCCAAGGTATCTTTCCAGAGGTATGGAAACGCGCCTTCATTACTCCTGTACACAAAAGTGGTTCTAAACATGACGTGGAGAATTATCGACCGATTTCGATCCTGCCTGCCTTGTCTAAGTTATTTGAGAGACTCATTCATAATGACATCTACCCGATTCTGCACAACATCATTATTCAGGAACAACATGGGTTTGTTAAGCGTCGCTCCACCACGTCTAATTTAATTCTCTTCACAAATACCCTGTTTGATAATCTTGACAAGCGCATTCAGGTCGATGCCGTTTACACGGACTTTGAGAAGGCTTTTGACAAGGTGGACCACCAAATTCTTCTTTACAAAATAGCTTTTAACGGTATCCGTGGTAACCTTCTCCGCTGGTTCTCTTCCTACGTCTCTAATCGCACTCAAAAAGTAGTTATTCACGGTCATCAATCCACTAGTGTACTGGTTACCTCAGGAGTTCCCCAGGGATCCATATTGGGACCACTTATTTTTCTACTCTTTATCAATGATATAGACCAATGCTTTCAACACTCCCGGTTTCTTTTATACGCTGACGATCTCAAGGCATATATGCCTATCCACACTCCTAACGATTGCGCCTTATTCCAACAAGACCTTAATAGACTTGCCACATACTGTAATATTAATAAGCTACACCTCAGTTTGCGCAAATGTAACATTATTAGCTTCACTAAGAACATTAATTCATTAAATTCCCCATACTTCCTGTGTAATGAACAACTAAATAGAGTCACTGTAGTTAGAGATCTTGGCATCTTATTTGATAATCGTCTTCATTTAAATCAACACGTTGAGAATATTACAAACAAGGCTTTCAAAATGTATGGATTCATCATGAGATCGTCGGCAGATTTTAAGCGGCCATCTACGTTTTTGTACCTCTACAAAACACTAGTGCGGTCTCAGATTGAGTATGCGGTCCCAGTATGGAACCCATTCTACAACAAGTATGTGGTGGCGATTGAGAGGATCCAGCGTAAGTACTTACGTTCTGTTAACTACAGATGTCGTCTCCCCCGCAGCTCTTACGCTCAATCACTTTCTCATTACAAACTTTTAACTCTTGAGTCCAGACGTAAATACCTTGAAGCTACTACTCTCTATAAAATTGTTAATAATCATTTTGATTGTATACATCTCGTTAGAATGCTATGCTACACTGTTCCGAGAACGTGTACTCCCAGATCTACTCGGGAGCGTTCACTTTTTGCTCTTAACACGTGCCGCACAAACGCAGGACATCGCGCTCCCGTTCGTCGTATGATAGAGTCTTTCAATGTCAATTTTATTGATTTAGAAATATTTGGATGTACTTTACATAGATTTAAGAATCAGTTATACAGTATACTTTGTCAAGTAGACCTCCGTCTCAATAATTTATGTTAGTTGTGTATTATGTGTATCTTCTTACTAATTTAAATTGTTAATAATTTTTTTTTTCCTACGAATTCTGTTATGTAATTACGTACCTATATTTATATATATATATATATCTTATTAGCCCTCTAGCTGCAATAATCTCTATTTTTTATTTATAAGACCAATATGTGGATAGCGCAGTGGACTACATTGTTAATAATATTATGCTTATAATTAAGTATTCTAATATTGTAACCTATACTACACACAATGTTGTTGTTTGTTATTCCTAAAATAAATAAATAAATAAATAAACATGTTTAAGAACACAGCTGGAAAGCAAGTTTTAAAATAAAAAGACTACATGCAAATCGGTCTACGCACGGTCACGGGGCTAAAGTATAAAATGCATAGTATGAACAGAATTTGTATGAGCCGATTATTTGTCTCAGGTTCTGGATGCTTTAATATAAATCATGCAAAACTGGAATAGAATACGTACTCCTTTCAAATTGCTAAAAGTATTCATCGCGAATTGAAATAAACTAAAGTAGAAATGTGGCGCTGTCAATAAAAGTTGTCATGATCAATCAATGGTGAACAGGAGAGGAAGAGTCCATTAGCAAAAAGTTTTTTATTTCCGCAGAGCTAGAGTAACGATGGATGGTCAACGCAATATCGCGGTATTTATAGAGTAACTGCTGCACGCGGCTTTTACCTAATATTTTATTTATTTTGAAACGGCTTTTAGATTTCTATAAGTCGTTGCCAAGAACACTCTCGTTTATGGAATTCCCCTCGTTTTTGGTCTATATTGTAATAATACAGCCGCTTTTGCCGAGTGGTATAGTAAGTAACCCGACTTACAATACGAAGGTCATGGGTTCGAAAATAAATATCATATATGAGCATAGAAACTTCATGATCATATATCTTATATTTCATATAAGATATGTGATCATGAAGTTCAAATAATAAGATATTTAGTTTAAAGTTGGCACAAGTTTTGCTGTATGTTTTTTGGAATTATAAATGGTTTTTAATATTTCAATTAGTTGTACAGAATAGATTGTGTAATCAGTCAAAATAGAGAACTTAAATAACATATCTTGATATAGGATATAAGACTATTGTTGGTATATTCATGTTTATGTCAAAGTATGCATGTTAATAATCTGGGGAATAAATTTTTTGGCAATTACGAAAGATTAAATGACCGTCAAAAGAAATATCAGTACCCTTTTTCTTTGGATCTGTAAAACCGAAGAAGAGGACATTTTGTGCCTACTCCACGTAATTTGCAACATGGGTAGGTAAATGGTAATCAACAAAAACAACTTCAACTTTTTTCTAAACTACAGTTAAAAATAGTGCTTTGTTAATAGCCATACATTTCCGTGTCCAATGCGTGTAAGTGTTTTGTGGGATTTTAGTTACTTTCATTTATTAGAACACAGAGATAAAAGCTCGAGTCTAACTGAATTTTACCAAAAGGCTCACTTAGTTAACCAAATATATGAAAGTACTCATTGATAGTTACTC
This sequence comes from Pasiphila rectangulata, assembly GCA_963082625.1. Lineage (NCBI taxonomy): Eukaryota > Metazoa > Arthropoda > Insecta > Lepidoptera > Geometridae > Pasiphila > Pasiphila rectangulata. The sequence continues at coordinate 19,069,850 of OY720236.1, read as the reverse complement.
ATGTAAATTATGCTGGTAATGGAGCCATGAAAGTTCTATTTGCCGTTGTATCGTGCTCTACGAAATGCTACGAATGGGCTCTACGAAAGTGCTACGTTGCTACGAATGCTACGCTTTTTCAAATAAGTAATACTATTACAAATGTATATTGAACGTAGTTAGCTTCGATCAAATATAACCTAGATACAACATTACCTTATGAAACTACGCAAGAAAACGGCTTGATTTTTACTTTTGAAATCTGTGAAAACTACGATATATCTGTCAAAACTACGATAGAACATAAATCCAATGGAGTAGTTTTCGTATAATATTTTTTTTGCTTTATGAAATTCATAAATTTCAACTGTTATTTTACTGTAAATTTATGACCTAGATAGCTTGCCCTGGCTTCGCTCAAGTTATCATTTTTTGTAATAACCTTTCTCCATTGACTCCGAAATACATTCATATACAAGTGAGATTGTTTGTTCTCTTTTCATATAGCAACGACTGAACAATTTAGGTTAATATTTTTACCAACCCAAACTTCGAGGCATTAGGTAATACATGAATTCAAAGGGCAAATAATTTGATAACAAAATACTTTTATTTATTACTAATATACATTTCTTACTAACTCATTTTCATACTCGTATTTTCATACACCGTCAGGTGACTGCTCGAAGTATTATTAATATTTTGGGTTGTATTGATAGTAGTTTGCAGAATGGAAATATTTTTTAGCGGTATACAATTCCCAATGAATTTACTACTTAGCTCTAAATGAGCTAACATCTTCTTGTATGCTGCTTTAAACTGGCACGTATTAGGGTTATTTTTTATTATTTTTATATATTCTTCGAAGTCCGTTTTTTGTGACGTACATGTCTGATTCAGCAAAATGGTCTGAACAAACTACACTGGAGTCATTAGGTGTATAATATTCGTCATTGCGTTCTTCTTTAACCAATAACCGCCACTTTTCTCTTTGAATTTAGTTTTTGGGAAATCTGTAATTTAAAACTACTTTTAGATTAAAATGTTTTAAAAATAAGGCGACTCCAATATTTTGCAATGTTATTGTTCTGAACCAAGGTTATATTTGTCCTTGTCTTACGTTACGCGTGTGAAAGAGACAACATCGAAGCCAAAACAATAGGATATACATTTTTTTAAAACTAATTTAGAGATGATTACTAGATTATTTAGAAGTTTAATCACTCTATGTACTTGTAAAAATGTAATACTTTCCGAAAATACGAGATTCCATGTTGTTTTTTCCTTGCGAGTGTGATATTTTTACAACTTTTTACGAAACATTTCGGCATTGTTACACGCGTGACAGTCGGCGCGATACTGTCGGCAAAAGAGTGCAAACAATGAATTTTTGCACTCTTTAGTCTGGTCACTTTTAGTGAGCTTGCGCGATATCTAGGTTATATTTGATCGAAGGTAGTTAGGTCCTGTCGTTACCAACAGATGCTTGATATGATTTTACACCCAGCGCCATCAAGCCCCGATATAAGAAGATGTTGTGTTATGATTATCAGATGATTGTTAATAATATTAAACTTAAACAGGCTTTGTTTATAAATACTTATCATTTATAAAAAAACAATCCAAGACTAATATCTGCAGCTAAAGCAAACACTTTTCTATCGGCGGGGTTTCTACCTGTGTCTCAGTCTGCTATTACACCAAATCATGACATCAGGACGTAACGCTCCAACCAAATTTTACAGTTGTTAATTTTAATCTGTTACCAATTTTCTGAAGATACTTGTTGAAGACTTTGACATACCGATGATGTCAAAGTAAATTGCACACGTGTTCTACGAAATGCTACGGATGGGCTTTACGAGAGTGCTACGTTGCTACGAATGCTACACTTGTACAAATTTGTAAAATAATTTTTGCTATTATTACTGTACTAACTGTCTTACGTCTAATGTAAATTTCAATTCCAATTCCAATTAGGCGTAAGTGTCCTACTGAAAATTATAAATGTATAATGTGTCATTTTTTATTACTTCTTATATACCAAATAAAAATAATATGAATTATGCTGGACATTGCAGCATCATCTAGAATCAATATGGTCTATCGAAAAAATACATCGAAGTCAATCCGCTTAGTCCAAAGAATTCAAAATTCAAAGAATCAAAGAGTCCAAAGAATACATGCTGCCGTTTTTGTTACGATATACCACCGCGAACACACATCACGCCATATACACATGGCAGCATTAGTTCACTGTATTATGTTTTCTGGTGCACCTGACTATCTTTACTCCAAGCTGGATCACACCATAAGTAGATATAGTCAAAGATCAACAAGAAATTTATTGCACTATAGTAAATTCAAGACTCAATCGTTTAGGGATAGTTTTCGATACCAGGCAAACAACTGTAACAATATTCCACCACCACTCCGAGAATTTAAATCCAAGTATGTTTTCAAAAAGATATTCAAAGCTTTTTTACTGGATCAACAAAGGACTGGGGTGCCCGGCCTACTATAGTGCATCTTTTACCTATTAAGTCGCTAGCTGCTCCATAATATTATTATTGTTATAAATAAGTGTATGTAATGGATATTATTTTTCAATATGTTTTATGATTTAATTATATGCTTACTTATGCTAGTATTCTATTATTATATATTTATATTTTAATATTATATATTTTAATTTGTTAGTTTACATATAACCTCTGTATCTGTTCTTTCACTGTGTCATTATTATATATATGTACTATAGAAGCAAATAAATGAATGTCTATCTATTTATTAATAAAATAATTAATTATAGTTAATTAAAGTATATCTAAATATTTTAATGTTAAAATAAACTAAATCGTAAAGAATATACTTGTTGGCATGTAGGTCATTTGGTTTCCATAATTGCAAATCTGTTAGGTAGTGACAATCGTGACTGCTCTCGTGGTCTAATAGCCGACTGAGACGCAGGGGGTAGCAAGTTCGTTTCCCACCACAGGACAATAAGTATCCTATGTATGCCAAATATGTATTCACAAAAAAATTGTATTAGAAATACTATCAATCATCTGGTTACCATAGTACGAGCTTTGACTAGTTTGGGACTAGATGGTTATGTGTGTTGTGTGGTGTAGTGATGATTATTTTACGTTAATACTCGTAATCGTTATAATTTTATGTTTTATTCAGGACCAGACTATGAAGGCATTTATGCTACGCGTGAACCGTGCTGTGCGTCAGAAAGAAGAAATCCAGAAGATCGAGGAACTAAAAATCGAACCATACGAACCGGTAAGTGGATAAAAGTTCGATTTATATTGGTCAAGATTCATCTGCAAGTACTAGGTGAGCCATGTTGGCTGGGTGGAAGAAATCTATTCTATCTATATCACGACTTTCAATCCAAAGGTGTTGGGGTAACACAGGGTTAATAATAGATTTACGAAACGACCCGCGGGTTAGTAAGCTTCAGGGATGAGCATGAGGAAGACCATTTTCCGAGCAGTGAACGTCTTACGGCGATGAAAGAATTAATCCATTTTTGGGGATACACAATTTTTTTGTTTCTCTTACCAGGATTTCAAAGGCGATGAAGACATGGAGAAGGCTTATCGGAATCTCAGCAAGGTTAACCTGATGCAGCCAATGCTCGAGTGTGGTCCTACTCCGACCAGAAACCTCATTCACAGTGGCCTGCTCCGCTACAAGGACAGTTTGAAGGAGGCAAGAACACAGACAGCATACATTAATATTAACCATAGAAATAGCTACAGGAAAAAGATTATCATGTGATTACTTGTAATTGACTAGCCGCTGCCCGCGACTTCGCAAGCATTTATATATTTTGAATCGCATTTTTTTTACCTGACAGCCAAGGAATGGTATTGTTGACAATTATGTTATACAGGATGGATCCTTTTTCGTTTTGCCACCTGGAGAGAAAGTACTTTTAGTAATGGAGGTTGCAAATTTCACTATGAGGCATTCTATTTTCAATAATAATAATTCTTAAATTGATCAACAAAAAACCGACTTCAATGATAAAATCTAAAACGTTGCTGAAAATACCCAAATACCCGCTATGTGTATGCTTATTGCACTTGAATATTCAGAACTGGGCTTAAAAGCAAGCAAATACTAGCCGTGGGGTGCCGGCAGTAGAATGTTACCCCTCCTCTTATGCCCGTGGTTGCAGTAATAGCCTGCTAAGGGATACCTCCGGAATATGGGCAGCAGCGTCTTTCCGTGTATCAACATCCCGTACTGCGCTCGCCAACCCGCCTGCCAAGCGTGGTGAGTATGGCAACTACCCCTCATGCAGATCCATGAGGGAGGCCTGTTCAGTAGTGGACTTTTTACGGCTGGAATGATGATGATGATGATGAAATACTATTAAGTGAACAAAAAACCCAACCGCAAGTTGCAATTTAGGACATAACACTATATAAACTTGAGGGATGAACTATTACATTATTTCATTCAAATAAATTTCAATTTTCAATGACTGTGATGCTGATGATGATAATGTGCAGGTAAGTATGATAATAAGTGGATAGGGATATATTATCTTAGCCATCTTTAGATGTCGTCACCCGTGAATGTTGTAATATTGAAGAGTTTTGATACCCATCTGTGGCATTCTTCATCAGTTCCACTTCACCAAATCATACTTTCTGAATGCTAATACTTGATTTACCTTGAGCTATATATGCCGAAATCGCTATATTACCTACAATATTTGAGAAGTTTCCTCGATTCCTCATGGATCCATTCATCAGAACTGAGTTTTGAAATATGGGACCTAGTTGAAAGAGTATCTATTCAAAAATATTTTTTCAAATTGGTTCATAAACGACGAAGTTCTGAGAAAGAAAGTTCAAAGATAAGAAAAAAAATACAGACGGCTTGGGAACCTCCTTCTTTTTTTGAAGTCAGATATAAATCTTAATATGCAGTTTTATTTCTTAAAAAAAGAGAATGGTTCAATTGGTAAGTGAAATTTACTAGCTCTATTGTTTAGAGTACTTGGCCTCTAGGTGGCAATATAGATTGGTGGTACAGGATGGGAACCCTTCAATTGAATGCACTTAAGCACAATCTAGGGCCTATGCCCAGCAGTAAGTGCAGTCAGTCTGTCGATGATGATGATGATGGGTGCTCCTACATACAGAATTACTATCTGATGACTTGTCTTGTCCAGTAAGTGTTACTCATCTATAAAACTCAGACGCACACAACACCTTTACTGTACCATTTCAAAAAAAATCGAAAGAGAATTCATATCTTATAATTTAGGTCTTACATTTAAAGAGCCGTCAATTGTGCAGTTCCAAGGATCTCCCCGACGGTTCCCGAGACAGATCACGGATTGAGCTACAGACTAATTACGTATCTCAGGTACGTTAGGTATACACGTTTGCAACAGGTGTAAATTACGCGATTATCGCTGTCAAATGTCAATTTTGTTTTAGACAACAGCAATAAATTGATGTTTGACAGCGATGATCGCGAGATTAACGCCTGTTGCAAACCTAACGTGAGATACGTAATCAGCCTGTCAGGCTTCATCAACTTGGCGATAGAGATGACATCTTCAAATTTGGTTTTGATATTGTGGTTGATGTACTTCTGCTTCTTGTGGTCACGTGGGGGCTTCTTCAGAACTATAAGGAGGGTATATTATGCTGTTTCTTTCGATGCAGGGCTGATTAACCTAAGCATTTAAAGTGCTATTGTGTGCCACTATTTCGAGCCAAAAAAAGTTAATTGCGCAGTATGTTCGCGGTAACGAAGTTTATACGAATTAAGTAAGCTTGATCGGGGCCCACAAAATCACTCCTCCTTAGTCACATTTTTTTTTCGTGGCAAAATACCAAGAATCGTATTTTGTCACAAATTTAAATGAATAAACGCTAGTAAAATAATACCTCTATTATATGTTAGGTTTTTATAAGTGCATTTGCAATATACATGCCAACTTTAAAGTTGTAAGAACAAACTGGTCTGTCTCATAGCTCTTGTTGACGTACCTATTTTTAACGGTCAACGGACAGTCTTTTAACTGTTGTACTAATGTGTCACCGGAACGTTATCCAATGTTATATACTTATTCATTAAAGCCATAGGACACAGCAAGTCCGGTAAAGAAATCGGTCCGTTTTTCCGATGAAAAATACGGATGCCTACAAGCGCCCTTACGCAACTTATGTGATGCATCATTGACATCTGGCCGTAGATATGACAAAACATGGCGTTGCGTACAATATAAAAAGAGGATAAATACGTGGAGTCCATAACGTAAGCTCGACAAAACGGATCTGCGATGAACGCTTAAGCGACCAAATTGTTATCTATCCCTCCTTTATATCTATCAATCCAACAACAGTTTTAAAATAACAAAAGTCGACCACCGTCGCCATATAAAAGGAGCAAGCGATTCATAAATACGAAATAAACAGCTGAATAAAGAAGATAAAATATTTTCTAAGTATGTAAATATTGGACAATAATGAGTCGAGTATCACGCGTGGTGTCAAACTTGTATCTTAATATTGTTTATCGCATTGATTTTGTGACACTTCAGCGTGTCACACAAGTGTTTGTTTAACGTTGTTGAGTCGCAGTTTAGTTTTGTCGCACAAGCGTTTATCAAGCTCACGTTATGGACTTCGATAAGGTTGTTTTTTTTAAGGGATTTTCATACAAAATTAAGAGCCCAGATGTCGTACATCACTTACGTGCGTAGGTATATCGAACCAGTTTATCCTTACCTCAATAGATGCTAATTATTCTGTGATGCAACCAGAAATGTTGCTACCGCGATAATGTCTAGAATAAGCATTGTATCACTGTGTTCTAAAATAATTCTTTGTTTGTTTACAGTTTGATGCACAAATTTTGTTATTCACTGATATGCTACTAATTTGTAAAAAAATATCAAAACTGAAAGACAAAGATAAGGAGAAAGATAAGAAAAATTATTCCTACTGGAAGCTGCAGAGGTAAGGAAAATTTCATAGACATATTGAAAAATAAAAATAAAAAAATATTTAGCAACAACATATGGATTAATTAGGCTAGCCCAGCACTTGTACCATCATAACTATTAGTACATATAATTATCATACACATAGGTACTACGAGTTTACAATGTGTATGTTTTAGGCCCAAGGTCTTTATAAATCGGATGGTGCCTCATCACAAATCAAACACGCCAGCACTGATATACGTGGTCTTGGATGAGCACGGTGGATCCAAGGCCGTTTTCCAGCTGACAGAGACGTCAAAGGAGCCTCATCCAGGACAAGCCCTGAAGGTAGGTGTTATTTTATTATATTATTTTTGAAATCTTAGGAAAACGTACAGCTAACTTAAAGAAAAAAACTAATAATATTAAAAAGTAAGGCCTTTGCATCTATTATAGATGATTTATACAGCGTAATATAATTATTTATATAATAATATTTATTACGCACACCAAAAGTGGCATAATTTAACGAAGGCCAATTAAGTTTCCATAAATATTTCAAGAATTTAAGTTTAAAAACAAACAGTGAAAATATATAATAATGATTTATAATATAATGAGAAAAATATATAAAATAACAAACAATACACAGGTGAAATAATACTAGACTCAAAAACCAAAATAATCGTTGTGCCCTCCCTGGGCTCATGTTTGAGTCTTTAACACTTATAAGGCCATTGCACAACATGAACGCAATAAAACTTCTGAACTTTGAACTTTATACCTAAACAATTAAAAATTTATCACAAAATAAGCGTTTGAGCTTACTCGGTTTTGTGTTGAACAGACCAACCTCTTTGTGGTCTTTAGCGTGAGAGTATGAGCTTATGAGTTAATGAGCTAGAGGCTCTCATAAGGAATGAATTCTGCCTATCATTTCAGCCATACAATGTCCACTTCTGAACACAAGCCACCCCCATGGAGGGTAGTTGCCATACTCACCATGCTTATCAGGCAGGTTGGCGAGCGCAGTACAGGATGTTTATACACGGAAAGACGCTGCTGCCTATCTTCCGGAGGTATACCTTAGCAGACTCTTACTGCATCCACGGGCATGAGAGGACGAGTAACATTCTACTGCCGGCACCCCACGGCATTTCTGCCTATAACTAGTATCTATTAACTACAGGAACGTGTAATATATGTTAAAATTTCTCAATGCGGCATAATTGGCTCGCAGACTTGCTCCAGATGCTCTAGGCAATCCACGGTACCGTTAGCTATATTAATAAGGTAAGTCAAATCGGCTATTCCCTTCGTTTTGATAGAAGGAGAAAGTGAAACCTACGACACCGAGTGTCATAGTCGGGTAAATATAATCAGGTTCGGTATTGGATTTTTAATGTAGCGTTTTATTTGTAAAAGATTTTTTGAATCGGTCTATAAGTTTTATTCATTACAAACAAAAATCCAAAAATACGGGGGATAACTTAAAGCACCTGAGCTTACTCATCTAGGTGCATTAAATTTACCTTTAAGTATACTGTATTACTATACTAATCTTGTATCTCGTATAATATCAATCGATACTTTCATATTGTATAACATGTTGGGGTGGTGCCGCTAAAACAAACGTTATAAATGTTGAACGAGCACAAAAAGCCCTATTAGAGATTAGTTTCTTTAAACCGAAACTGTATCCTTAAACATATATAAGGCGTGTAGAGTGCTTAGTGCTAGTAGCTTACAACTCTTTAACCTACATGTTATTCTCTAACAACATAGCAGTAATGATGGTGATGTTACTCGATTCAACACCAGAAGAAAGCATCAAAAATTCGATGTCAATAGGTGCCACACTTCTTTTGCACGTAGATTCGGAATATTTTTAGGACCATGGCTATACAACAAAATTAATAAGAAATTAGAGATATAACCTGTGTCTTGAGAGTCATAAAAGCGTACTATCGCCACGTGGCTCCTATCCCTAACATATGCAACCACAGAAGAGCTGCTCAAAATTATATCATACGCACACACACACAATTATTTAGTTTTTGCATTATTATTTATTTATTCTGTTATTACTACACATATAAACACAAAAAAACACTAATAAAATTATATAAACTTCCATTTAAATCAATAAATCAAATACATGTTAAATAAAAAAATCTTTATCTTTACTGAAAGAGCTCTAAGTAAAGCGTTTCATAACCTAAATATTATAAATTATTAACAAATAAATCAATATGGTCAATTAACAAATCGGTACACTGGCGGCACATTCTAACCCATAGAAAAAGAAGTCTTATTCGTATAAACTTGAAGCGCAAACGTGTTGACAAAGGGATTACGAGATTTTAGTTTTGTATTGAAAATAATTAGGGACAAATAGAGTTGGAGAGTCGGTATGGGAGTAAACAATTTTGAGGAGACAAGTTTAATCAATAAATTTACGCCGGGATTCAAGTGACTTCAACTGGAACCGCTCGAGTTTGTCAGGAGTGAGAAGGCAGTGTTCTGCGACATCCACACCGATAACTAACGAAAATTTAATATACTGTATTCAAAGTTTCATAAACCAACGATTCAAACAGCTTACCAAGACATGACAAAATACTTATTGGTCTGTAGTTCTCACACAATTACTTGTCACCAGATTTAAAAATAGGTACTACCTGAGCAATCTTCCATTCCATCGGAAACGCACCTGCATGGAGTGATTCATTGATAATATGTAAAAGAGGGACTCTCAATTCCTATGCGCATTTCTTTAACACTATTGGAGGTAAACCATCTGATCCTGTTCCCTTGTTAACATCTTGTTTGGAAAGTTTACGCAATATATCCCACTCGGTAATGATGACTCTACTTATGATACCATGGCACGAAGAGTGTCCGGATTAGAATTAGATATGACTAATAGACTAATGCAGCCTAATGAAGATTTTCTTGATAATTCTAAATGTGTCGGTTTTCGCTTCGGCGTTATTACTTGAGTTATCCTACTGTTTTACTTAATTATTTGTTATTTTCACGTAAATACTCGTAACTGATTCATCAATAGTTTTTGGTGTTGTAACTACCCACTACCTACTTAAGTTTTATTTTTTTAGACGTGGGAGCTCAAGATCTTAGAAGCAATGTTTTCGTACACCTTGACATGCTGGTACCACAAGCACAAGCCAAGTAATCTGTCAGTCATTGAGCGCGACTTCAATGAAGACAAGGTAACAGTTGTGTTATTTCTCGCTTTGCGTCGCGCACTTTTTTGAGGTCATGAGATTCAGAGTTTCCTGGCAGGTTTTTTTACGTCATTCGATTTTACGAAAACGAACACTCTTCTGAAGTTTTATTAATTTAGGTACTTAATACATTGATATTGAAGATACTATAGTTCTCGTGGCCTCATTTCTTTTCTAAAACCCATGGCTTAGTCTGCTCTACACAGTTAATGCTCTGGATGCGGTTAATTAAGCTCGAGAATTGCGAAGGTGCTAAGCGAACATTTTACAATGTGTTCACGTTTTGTATGTTGATTGACGTTCCAGCTTTGTCACAGTGACTAAAATATCTGATTTTTATTTGTCGTAGATGACAGAGAAAGAGAGTAACATTCACCCAATCACGAGACTTGATTACGCCGGCGCGGGTCCCTCCACAAGCTACGAACTGGCCAGTTCTCCCACTGCGCCACGGCGTCCGTTTACACTGACGGTAGGAAAGCGAACCAAGTCCAATCTCTTTATTTATGTAAACAGTGTCTTTGCTGAAAAATATTCAAAATAATAATTAGACAATTAAAGATTTTTTTTAATAAATTTCTAGGAAGCGCGGTGTTCCACAAAGTTTAAAGTTTTAGTATTGGGCCATTCACAGTAGGTAAACTAAAAAACACACTATTGTATCGTGTCGCGACCTAAGAATACCGATTTCATACATTTGGAATGGTTAGATACGAATTTAAATACAATCTCATATCGTGGTAATATGTGTGTAATCATAGTAAATGTATGAAACCGCATTTCCGACATGAAATGACACAAAAGAGATGCATCTACTTTAACACCATGTGCGTTTCAGTACCCAAATTATCATCCGAAGGACTACGAAGACATAATGATGGTCGATAGAAAATCCAGAGATAGGGTTGCAGCTATGCTGCAAACCAGGCGAATTCTTGAACAAAGGGAACAAGAGCCAGAAACTCCATCGGTTTATGAATGTAAGTACACATTTTTACTACCACATTTTGACCCGTCGGTCTTCCTCAAAACTGGCACGATATTTTACAGACTCGTACTCGTACTAGACCCCCATTTGTTTCAATTCTCTTCTATTTAGCGCTATCCTTTTCTACGTTCCTTCTGCCGTTGTCTTAACGTCGTCATTCCACCTTCGATATTGTCTTCATTCATTGTCACAATATGGAATGTTGTGGTTCTAGGGAGCCTTAGTACAATATGTTTGTTCCATTTTCTTTCAGGTGAACGGGGTCCGTCAAATCTCCATTCGATCTTCGAGCTAGGGGCTGCCAACTATAATGCGTGGCAACTCCGGTCCTTTTCGCAATCTCATTATCTGACCCAAACCAGGTAAGTTTTAACAACGATTCTTCGGTTAGCAACATTATATAGTTCCACGTGATGTGGGCTCGGCACAAAATAATAATTTTGACTATATTTTAAATGTTATAATTAACTTACTAAATTTAGCTGTGGAGACCTTAATTGATTTTATAAACTCTTAAGTCTTGTAACTATTTAAGGATTATTATGACGGTGGTCTTCCTTAATTAAATTAATAATCCATTTTTATTATATTTATTAATAAAAATGGATTATTAATTTTCTTTTATTGGCGAATGAAACCACTTACAATAATAATAATATAATTATATTTCGATCTACATTTCAGGCAAGTAATAAAACAAGATGTTACATAGGTACTTATTCTAAGGCCCACAGAATATGTATCTCACAGACCAATATAGGTATTTATATATCTTCCCCACCCACACTTACCCACTGCTGTACTTCTCTTTATCACGCCATTATTTTGGGTTCTTCGCCAACCACCCATTGTGACGTTTTCCCGACATCGCCTGAAGTCTACCACATCTCCGGTCTCCACGATGAAGTGCACTCCTGCGACGTACAGCTGGACAGCTGGGTACCAGACACCTCGACTCAGAAGGCAGAGCAATATCCGTAGATGCAACACACTAGTTCTGGCAATAAAAGTCCAGTATACTATCCGCCTCAGAAAAACTTTCCAGGTCACACTGCTCCTTCTTCGAAGCTGACGGATGTGCAGCATGGATATCTTGGTAGCTGGTTTCTTTTTCGTTCTCTATGATGTTGGTTCGAGTGAGGCAGCTAGCGACGACGGCGGCGCGCGCGATGGATGGCCTATGCGCAAGCTTGTGGTCAGTTGCAGGAGCTTGTTACAGCGGCGACATTGTCAGATGCGGCCGTCAACGCAAATTCCGTGTTTTCATTAGTGCAGTGTGTTGCTCGTCCGCTTGCGAACGTGCCACACACTGCACTCTTGAAAATGTTTGCAACGATTGTTTCAGCACTGGCTCTCATTACCGGTCAAGCAGTGAACTACATGTGTCTTTGAGGTAATTGTTCCTTAAACAGGAAACTTTCAGTTCGATGAGCTTCAGGCTTTGACATTACACGCACTTAAGTTTAATAAACCTTAATTTTTTCTCAAATTTTATGAAACGTACATACTATTTGATGTATATTATGATACCATTCATATAATATTACAACATTTTTAATATCACAAATACCAAGACCAGGGGTAATCTTTTACTTGCCCTAAGTACACTTACATTATGTAAAAGCTGTGACAGTGTCGGTTGCCTAAGTAAACAAATAATAAGGGATTACTGGTCTCCTTTCGCACTTATAAAAATGCTGGACTTTTCAAAGCACCATCTAGCCTCAAAGTAATCGCAGTTTGTGTTATGGGTACCAGATGATTGATAGAATACTTACATATATTTTTTTGTATATACATACTTATCATACATAAAAAGATCCAAGACGAATATTTGTAGAAAAGCCAACAATTGTCCCCCGGCGCGAATCGCACCCGCAACCTCCTGCGTACCTGCCATTAGACCAGCTAAGCCACGGAGGAAAAAAAATTATAGAAATTTCGTTACTGACCGTCGCACCTACTCACACGTTATTAGTTTTTATAAAATTTGGCTCGCTAACCGCATCGAAGCTGTGGCCGCTTATATAGTTATAATGATATGTTCCAGCGCCGGCTCCCACGAAGAGCTACCGTTGCATCCCATACAACGTTCAGGGAGCTCCATGGAACAGGGCCTACCGTTCTGGTTCTTTGGCGAGCCCGGTAAGTTTCTAAATTTTTACTAGCTTTATTAACGACGAAGCACGCCCTAACAAACACGCTGCTGTGAGTTTATTCTTTACTGCACTGTGAACCAGTAGACCTCCCTAACAGAATAGTTGCCTGCTTAATGTGTTTTCTATGCAATTAAATGACAAGACGAGTCGAAGGCCCACCTGATATTAAGCGGTAACCTCCACCTATTACAACTGCAATACTGCGGTGATCACGTTTACTAAGCTCGTGACCAACGTTGCGCCCGTCCCCCTGATGAGCCCGTAATTTAACCGACCTTACTCTTCAAACCGGAACACAGCAATGCAGACATTACTGTTTGGCGGTAAAACTAGTTATGGTGATAGACTTCCCCGGATGAACTCTACACAAAAAGTTCTACTACTACTACGAGTATGTGTTTTTGAACATTAACGGCGAATACATGACTCACCTGTGGTTTGCCGACGTTATAGTAATCATGGCAAAGTCGATGGAGGAACTCAGCACGATGCTCGAAGGCCTCAATGGAGTGTCCCAACGGGTAGGCCTTAAAATTTACATAGACAAGACGAAGGTTATGTCGAATATCCATGTTGTGCCTGCCCCTGTTATGGTTGAGAACTCGGCTGTCGAAGTTGTCGATGCGTATACCTAAGACAAACAATCCAATTAGGTAGGTCCAACTTCGAGAAAGAGTTCAATCGACTAATCCAACTTGGATGCCAAATGCTGCCCGTTTGGGAAATTACGCAACATCTTTTCGTCTAAAATTCCTCAGTGTCTCAAGACGAAAATCTGCAATCAGTGTGTGTTACCAGTGATGACATATGGAACCGAGACGTTGTCATTCACGATTGGCATCAGGAAGAAGCGCAGCGTAGGACGTATACCACCAAGATGGGCTGACGACCTGGTCCGACGCACCGCAGGCCGCAGGCAGACCGCAGGTCGACGGTGGATGCAGATCGCTTCCAACCGCAATAACTGGAAATTCATAAGGGAGGCCTATGTCCAGCATCGGACGTCTTACAGCTGAAATGATGATGATGATGATGATGATACTAGCTAACTCGGCGAACTTCGTACTGCACCCAATTGCGGTGCTACCTTGGGCCGAATTGTGACTATAAACCGTGATCCATCCCAGTACACACCAAATAAAAATCGATCCAGACGTTTAGGAGGAGTTTAGGGACACGCACATGTGTTAAGATTAGATAACCTAGCCTTTTTTCATACAGGTCGTCATTCGCCGTCAATAACCAGAGACACAGATGATCAGGAAGCTAGCCCGTCTGTAGCTTCGCAGCGCACGGTGAAGGTAAGTTTAGCAGACTTTTTTTTTAATAACCTATAATGTACATATATAGTCTCACTGCTGTGAGCTTGGAGCAACGGAATGCTGTGAGCAATGGAATCATCATCTTCCACTGCTTTAGATCACCGGCCGCTTCCCTACTCTCTCTGAAAGGCATATAAGCTATTTACTAAATATTAAGCTTCAAAACATGACTATAACTTAACTTTATTTGATTTTATTGTTTCTTTTTTATATTACTTGACTTAATTTGATTTTATTGATTTTATTTGACATTTTTATATATTTTGACTTTATTTGATCTTTAATTTAATTATTTTTTGTTTTACTTATTAATTTGGCAAATTTTTATTTCATTTAATAACATTATTTTTTTAATATAATTTTTAATATTTCAACTATATTTGCACGCCATGTTTGGTAGTTTGTAACTGGACATTATATTTAATTAAGATCTTATTGTACATACATTCTGGCAAATAAATGATTATGATTATGATTATATATGATCAAGCTAACTTCTTTTAAGCCTGCCTTGGCTTCACCGCCCAAGATTTAAGTCGTTTTCTTTTCATACGAAATGACATGGCACGCTCATTTGGAATCAGTGTACTTCTTATACACAGTTTTAGCCGGACGAGGCGTGTTTTTTTTTTCACGAAAGTTCGTACAATAAATGCTACTAATAACAGTTTGGTTTATTGGCGAAACCAGCGCACGTGCGTTGGCATAATTGATATCACATTATAAAGAAAATGCCTCAGTTTTTGGTCGCCACCCGTCTTCAGTCTCCCTCTTGGTGGGGGATTGACGATCGATGCCCATCTGTCATGGTGCATTCTCCATTAAGCCTAACTAACATCAGCTTTTTGATGTGTATCATCCTCAGACTCCAACAGTGACTGTTGAAGAGTCCACGCCCAATAACTCGCCGGGACCAGAGAAGTCGGCGCGCGAACTGTCTCCAGGGCCTCGCTGCGCCAGCGCCGGCAGCAGCCATAGCATGCTGCGAGTGGGGGAGTCGTTTATGGGTCAGAGCATGCCCGATATCAACGACGGGGGACGCCCTATCACACCAGAGCCGTGAGTTAATTATCTACTCCACTATTGGATCGTCATCATCATCATCTCAGCCGTAGGACGCCCACTGCTGGACATAGGCCTCTCTCATGAATCTACAAGTATTGATCATGAGGGTTGTTGCCATACTCACCACGCTTGGCGAGCGCGGAACTAGATGTTGATTTTTAATAAAGATGGTTTCTTACTGCTACCACGGGCAAGAGAGGAGTGGCGTTTGTGATAGACCTATTTTTTATTTTTAGGGTTCAGTACCGTTTAAAGGGTAAAAACGGTCTGTCCGTCTTTCTGTCTGTCTATCTGTCTGTCTGTCTATCACCAGGCTGTATCTCATGAACCGTGATAGCTAGACAGTTTAAATTTTCACAGATGATGTATTTATGTTGCCGCTATAACAACAAATACAGAACAAAATAATATTTGACGGTGGCTTCCCATACAACAAACGTGATTTTTTTGCCGTTTTTTGCTCGAATTTAAAAACGGCAAATTAAATATTTACAGTTTATTTAGTTGTATATTCATTTTAAATTTAATGCTGTGTGATTTGTCCAGCATTATTTATTTATTTATATTTATTTATTTAATAATTAAATTAAAATAAAAAATATTGAGGGGGCTCCCATACAAAAAACGTGATATTTTCTTATCTTTTTCCTATAACGGCAACAGATAGACGTTTGAAATATTCACAGACTATTTAAGTTGTTTTGCCAAATCATGGTACGAACCCCTTTGTGATTGAGTCCGACTCTCTCTTGACCGATTACTTTACATAATCAAAAAATAACAGAGATACATTGAGTCAAAATCTGGCGTGACGATAGGGCGTGTCTTAGTTTAAGGCACTTATGATGTCACAAGCCGTCAATTGTCAATTCCTAAACTAAAGTAATAAAATATTAACTAAAAATATTTCAGTATTTTTTTTATAAATTTGAAAAGGCGTCGTGAGCTGGCTTCCTCTGGCAGATTCTTATTGCATCCAGGAGCAAGAGAAGAGGGCAAAATTCTACTGCCGGTACTCTACGGCAGATTCTATCTACCTCCGATGCTATATTAAATTATGCAATATTTCAGGACCGTCGGAACCTCTATTGAGATGTACCGGTCGCACAATGACGTATTACAACGCAACCGCCTTGCAGCCAGCCAGCAGAGCCTGATCCCTGGCAGATTCAACGTGACATTCCCACCGCACAATACAAGGTAACTATCGAATTACGTAACACTAATCAAAACATTAATTTTAGGAGTAAAGGTGCATCCACGCCTCTGTTTATTTTTGTAGAACAACGTTTTCAAGTGTTATGCTGCGGCAGCGCAAATCCGGTCTCGAAGTCAGCTAGCAAATCGCGCGGCGAAGTGTTATATTTATTTCTAAACCCGACGAAGTGTCTAAATATTTAGAAAAGTCGCAGCGTCGGTCAAAAAAATAAAACAATGCAACACTACGACAATAAAGACGTGCCGGCGCCACTTGAAAGCCACGCATCGCTCGTCCACCGCTCCCCGCGCCGCTGCCTTCGAGACTAGTTCAATATAAATGTATGCATTCAACTCGGTAACAACACGCCCGACCTCCAGACCAGAAAGCTCATTGACTACCACAGCCACGTGGTCTACTTCGATAGGAAGCGTTGAAGATCATTATCATCACCCGCACAATGATTCCAGCCCTCAAGGCACACATGGAATGACCCAGGGGTGATAACCCCTGGAGTGGAAGCCGGGGTAAAGAAGAGAAACCTCGAGGCCCCACGCAGTGAACCCAATAGGGGTACTGAAGACAGCGCCGACAGGTAGTAACAGGTAGTTACAAAAGTTACAGATACTGTTACAGAAAGTTAACTGCGGTGTGGATGCACCATTAGAATGTTAGAAGCTAAGTTTGTGATTAACTTAGATTCAATTAATATAAGCCGGGAAAAGTCTAAGACTCAATTAATATAAGATGGAAACGGTTTATACACAAGTTAACTGTGTGCCATCGTATAAAACATTCCAGAGCGCTGCAGCGAGTTGATGCCCTGTCATACAGGTCACCTCTGCTGCGCACCAAGAATGTCCCGGACACATCAATTGACACGGCTCGACGGGTATGTAGTGTTATCTTTATCTGCTGGAAATGGATGCAGTTCTAACTGACTTTGGTTTTGGCTCGATTATTATTCATTGTTGTCAATTCTGTTGCCACACTTCCTAACTAAAGCTAATAAAATAAAAAATAAATAAAAAATTAAAAAAAAATTGGGTTAAATTTACCAAAATTACAAATTTCGGTTCGTGCCGTTCTAAAATTAAAACGGAACAATTTTACTATACCTAATCTTACGTTGAGTGCTACAACAGAATCGACACCATTGTTTATTGTTTTTTCAAACGGGTAGTTATGATCTGTTTTTGTGTTGAATCTGGTTTAGTTGTATTGTTTGTTAAAAAATATTTAGTTTGGTTAGACGATTTGGTTTTGGTTCCTGTTGGGTTTGTTTACGTTCATTCTGTCAATTATGTGTATTTTCACTAAAAATGTCTTCAACGTTCACTTAAAAAATTAGAAGTCTGTTCTGGTCTTGTTTTAATAACAAAGAAATATAAAAAGTACGACCGCTTTGGAAGATGCCTTCAAACTCTTGGAATGGAAAGGACTGGGCATCAATATTAACGGCGAATACATGACTCACCTTCGGTTCGCCGACGATATCGTGATCATGGCAAAGTCGATGGAAGAACTAAGCATGATGCTCGAAGGCCTCAATCGAGTCTCCCAACGGGTAGGCCTTAAAATGAACATGGACAAGACGAAGGTTATGTCGAATGTCCATGTTGTACCTACCCCTGTTATGGTTGAGAACACGACTCTTGAAGTTGTCGACGCGTATGTATGTATACCTAGGACAAACAGTCCAATTAGGTAGGTCCAACTTCGAGAAAGAGGTCAATCGCCGAATCCAGCTCGGATGGGCAGCGTTTGGGAAACTTCGCAACGTCTTTTCGTCCAATATACTCGTACCTCAGTGCCTTAAGACGAAAGTCTTCAATCAGTGTGTGTTACCAGTGATGACATATGGAACCGAAACGTGGTCCTTCACTGCTGGCATAATAAATAAGCTCAGAGTCGCTCAACGAGCTATGGAGAGGGCTATGCTCGGGGTTTCTCTTCGTGATCGAATCAGAAATGAGGAGATACGTAGAAGAACTCGTGTCACCGACATAGCCAAGCGGATTAGCACGTTGAAGTGGCAATGGGCAGGCCATGTAGCTCGCAGAACAGATGGCCGATGGGGCCGAAAGGTTCTCGAGTGGAGGCCACGGACCGGTAATCGCAGTGTAGGACGTCCACCTACAAGATGGGCAGATGACTTGGTGAAGACCGCAGGTCGACGGTGGATGCAGGCCGCTTCTAACCGCAATACCTGGAAATCCATGGGGGAGGCCTATGTCCAGCAGTGGGCGTCCTACGGCTGAAATGATGATAAAAAGTACGTGAGTGACACTGAACTGGTTCTTGATCCAACTGCCTAGCGAGAGTCTCTTTAGCCAAGAAGAGAGGAGTGAAGTTCTTGTCAACTGGACAACACGATGCACCTCGCAATCGGCTTGGAGAACCAACTCCTGAGATTGCACACCTCGCGGTTGTGAAAGGTTTTCACGTTTAGCCCCGGCCTCCATTATTTTTTTTTTTGAAGAATTTTATATTAATTTTAGCTCTTATTTTTTTACAAATGCACATTATTCGGTAACTTTTATGTTTAGTTTTGGTTTCAGTTAATAAATATTTTTATGTACCACTTATTTTGCTTTTTGATAGCATGTAGTCGTCACCTATAGTTGTAAATACACTAACCAGCGATGAGATAAAAAAGAACTTATACATGTATGTATGTACCTACTTACGATATTTATTATGTTACCAACAAAAATACAAAATATGACATCCTTGGAAGTTGGGACGTCCTTTGGTATGGGATGCCAGAGGCGTAAGACGTAGTAAGATACTTATAATTTAAATTAATCCTTACCTAGTGTGTCTAAAGATGGAGTATTATGTTAAATAAACATGGGTAGTTCTGTCTTCGATTGAACCTGTTGGCACATATATAATTACACTATATATAGATGAACTTCAGTGCCGTGGCGTGCCGGCAGTAGTATAGCCTTTCCTCTTGTGCCCGTCATCATAGTTCGAGGTCCCTGTGCAACCCCGCAGCTTAGTTAAGGCAGTTTTTCATTGCAGCGCACGCAGACAACAGCATTGTTTCATGAAACATGAAATAAAATGATAACAAGGGCCAATTCAGTAACCAACCAACAGAGTGTTTTTTGCAATTTATAACGAGTTCGTATGTTTAAACCCGAATAAGGCAGCAAACATGAAAATATGTTCATTTTGTAGTAGTTCTAAAAAGATATTTCTTCTCATTCTTCTCATAAATATTTTCATATCAATAGATATGATTCTCACAAAACAGAAGACCTGCACCCATTACTAATTCAAAATTAAGTGAATACTTAAGATAGAGATAAAAATTAAAATAAGTTTATTTTGTCGCACATATGTACATTAAAATAAAAGAATAAAAACTTATTAGGTTCGAACTAATTAGGGTGCGCCTTCTGCCACAGCATATGCTGACCATTTTTGTCACAAGTTTTAGAACCTAATTAGAAGAAGGTAGAAAGAAGGGTGCGGGTGGAGGCTACAAAATAAATAATAGCCGGTTACTCCATCTCTGTCTACTTCAAATACAAAAATTAGAATATTAAAGCGTTGCTAGTCGTGCTAGCTTGAATACCAGCACGGTGAAAACGGAAATATCTTGATTTATAGTATTCCCTTTTCTATTATGGCGTTTTTTTAGTTCGTCTTCGACGGACATTTCTTCTGTTGTCTCCGTCCGGAAATATCTAAGCATTTTCAATGTACATACTTAATTTGATGCACGAAAGTAGCTCTATAACCCTGAGCCGAAATTCAACACAAACCCAATTAATTCTATTAAAATTTGACAATATTAACTGAATCACAAAAAGCTGTCGTACTGCAAGTACGATGTGCAGAGTTAAATAAAAATTGTCATTTGTTGTTTGGGTAGTTCACTGTTTAATTAGCTATTAATCACAGCTATAGTTATAGTCAGAATATCTTCATATTATAAAACAACTTCATATTACAAACTCCGCTGCGTCTGTGTCGGTCTCTCAAATTAATCTTTAATGCATAACTCATAGTAAACTTTTTCCCATTAAAATATGCATTATTTTCTAAGCTCTTTATTTTAACCGATGTGCTGTTGATATATATCCTAATAAGTTTTTTTTTAATCTTGAGTTCATATTTAACATATTCGCTCTAAACCATATAATTTTATAAGCTATTTTTGTTTTTTTAAGTGTAAACTGACACTAAGGTATCATTTAGAGAAATGAAATATCAAGATTTTCGACGCGACGGCTAGTGTGTTCGTAGCCGAAATGGTTAAGGCAGTCGGCGTTTAAGGCGTTCGTTTGAACATTGCGGGTTTGAGTCCCGTCGAAGACAAAATTTCGATTGCATTTTTCATTTCTACATATAATTTTAATTCATATTTCACGAGTCTTTCAAAAATTCAATTCTCGCTTGACAAAATAATTGCGACGCGCGCTGGCGCAGCATAATCCAACTCGGCTCCGAGACGGCACGTAAACACTATAAAATATTGAGTACTGTTCTCAGTACTCAATATTTTATAGTTTTCTATAATGTAAGTATAATCGGTATTTACAACAATGTTAGTAGCAATACAAACTCTGTTGGGCACAACACTAATTAAAAAGAGATGATCCGACTCGCTCTTGACCCGTTTTATTTCTAAATCTTCATACAAAACGACGCTGATCCGTTCGTCCGTATACCTTTGCGAAGCCGGGTGGGTCGCTAGTAATACAACAAATGTGCCGGGTCACACTAGACTTAACAGCGCCGGCGAAAGACGTACATACACTATCAGTTGTATAATTCCCACGTAGGACGTCAAGGAACGTTACAGATAGCACAACCAATAAACCGCGGTGGGTATACTGCGTGCGTAGTGATGGAAAACAGCCTTTGGTGTAACTAGATTTGCGTGAATTCACAAAAAAATTACCTTGCCGATAGATTTTGGTCCGGCCTTCTGAAAAGGCGAGCGGATCCAAAAGTTCGCGGCGACCCCGATCACCATCGCCGATCCCAGCCCCACTTAAGCATCCTGGTGACAAAACAGAGAAGAAAAAATCTCTGTTTATAAGAAGGTACGGCACTAATCAACCTTAGAAGTGACGCAATGAAGTAGACTCGATCTTTACACCGCGATTGTCGTTATTTTCTACCGGTTCTACTGTTTTTGTTCTCTTTTTTGTGTATAGTATTTGTGTTTGCATGCTTCGAGTTGAGTTGAGTCAAATTCTTTTGTTTTTGTCAACGGAACTTTCATTTACGGAAGCCCTGTTATATCATCCATCACACATTAGGTACTTCATACATTACCTAGTTCTAGGACAATTTGTTACAAAATTGTTAGGATATACTAATGTTTACTCTGTAAAATTTTACGAAACACTACAGAACCCTGTGTACGGTGTACGTAAACTAATTAAACTTAGAATGATTAATTTACACTACTGTGCACTAGTACAACTAGGGTAGATGACTATGATGAGCCAACATACAGTTTATAACAAGCAAACGCACTAAAGTCAAAAGTCAAAGTCAATAAGTGTATAATCAATTGAGCAAAACGTTGCTTAGAATAATCAGTTTACAAAATAAAAACAAAACGTATTTAAATTGAATAAAGTATATGTATAATTGTATTCGTTCGCTTCGGAAAACTTTTATCCAAGTGAGGGAAAGAAGCGAACAAGAAACCTACTCTTATTCATTGTTACAATATTTGTTTTAATATTGCCTAATAATGCTAATATATGCTTAATTTAATGTCAGCAAGGATATTGGATGAATTGGATATTGAAAGATGACATCATTTCTTATCGCGGTTGAACCGAGCAGCAACACTCGGCCAAGCGTCAATATCATTCAAATAAGCATCTATGGAGTACCTAATAAGCGTTATAAATCGAATACCTAACGTTTTTAGTAAATACAATCAATACATGTTATAAAAAATGTTTTGTAGATGAAGTTAGTCGCCCATGACTAGAATTTCACTGTCACGTTACCGCTCCTTTCCGCAATTAAAAAGTAATTAAACTGTAAAAAATACGACACAAGTCACCTACCCTACTTCAGAACCCAATTGGCATAACTTTAAAACTGAAAAAGTTGTCCTAGAGTATAAGGTGTGGGCTTATTCCTTATCGTTTTTCCTGATTCCTGATAGATTTGAGTGGGCCGCTCATGGCTGGAACGGCTTCGAGGATTTATCACGGCTACAGGTGTACCAGTCGTTGGTAACAGCTTTTAAAAGGTACCTAAACTCGCACTAAGAATGCATGCTTTTAGATAGTTGGACTTAACAACGACCTGTTCTTTGGACACCACGGATTCCACGTAAGTATTTAAGATTTTTAAATCAAGTATTCATCGGCTTTGAAGCATGAAGATGCTGTCTGGTTGTTGTAAGAGCAATGGTTAAGAGTTTTAATTTTCGAATTGTCTACGTAAAAGTTGTCTAATAATGAAAAAATAATAGATATAGATATAAACCTGAATGGTTTGAACTGATACAATCGCCAAGTTTTAGATACTTACATAACAGCATGTACCAACTAAAATCTACAATTGGGTTTTATTTATCTTAACCAAAATGAAATGTCGGAATATCAGTTTACTAAAGATGATATATATATTTATTTATGTTATATAATGTGTTGGTATATTTTATATTAACTATATATACCATGTACATATATGTTATGTTAATTAATATTTATATATAAATTTTCCTTACTTCTGTTGTTAGTGCCTTATCATTTTTTCTTGCACGCCCAAGTTGACAGGTAGAAAATGCTATTAGCATTAAGTCCTCCTCTGTACATTGTTTTTGTGCACAAAGTATTAAATAAATAAATATACAATTTAGAAAACCACACGACCCTGCTTTGTTAGCACACCAACACTTGACTAAGAGCCATTGCTGATGAGCCAGATCTCTTTACAGAATACCATACCTATCTAAATACCATACCTATATATAACGTAAAGTAAATTGCCATCTCATTCATACTAATATTATAAAGAGATAAGATTTGTATATTGTATGTTTGTAACGAATAAACTCAAAAACTACTGGAACGAGTTTCAAAAAACATTAGAATGGTACATTATCCCTGAGCAACATAGGCTGTATTTTATCCCCATATTCCCACGGGAACGGGAACTACGCGGTTGAAATAGCGGAGTGCGGCTAGTTTATTATATAGACGATTCATACAGCGTCAGCGACTGGTAGTATTCATGCTGCACGGGATCCTTCAGTGTCTGGAGAATTGACAGATGGATTAAGCTATTCGTTCCTCTCACCCTAGTCGGCTATTAATCAAAGGAAAGAACTTGTTAATATGTCTGAAGCTGATTAAAACAAGTTGTCTCAGGATGTTTACCTTCTGCGTTAAAGCTCGTGTAAAGTCCATGAACGTCCTTATAGGAAAATCCAAAAGCAGTAAATACTAAAATCCCTGGAAATCATAATATATGGTTAGTATTGGATGTTATTATTATAACAAAATTATCTTCCGTCCGAGTTCCGAGTTGAGAACAGACAATAAAGCTTAAGCAGGGAAAGAAACTAATATTAATAAAATATATAATTGTTACCTTTAATCGGATCGCTTTCACGTTGAGTCGCCTATGTACGTAGGACACGGCTTTAGTGAATGTAAGCTTCTTAGCTTGGCCGGAACAAGTAAATTTAATTTATTATTTAATGTTTTATATTACATATCCGACTTATAAGAAGAATTGAATAAGGTAGCGTTCCAAGGAACGCGGTAATCACTTGTCCGTTATACTTGTTAATGACTTTGACTAAAGTTAAACAAGAGTATTTATGAGAATTTAAAGAGTATTTACACTTACAATATATATCACATAAATAGGAGTATAATGTTTAATTTTTTTTACAATTTTTAACTGTGTGTTTAAGAAAAAACGATCCTAATATAAATAAATCTTTTATCGGCAGATAGCCGGCTTTATATGGGCTAGAGTTAGACATAGTTGTCTCATATTTTATTAGAAAATAAATTAGGGCTTTGACCAAAAAAATGCGAACGGGAGCAAAGCTGCGGCTAGCAACAAGTACAAAATATGTGTTAAATCGGACTTGTAAATAAAAAACGGCAAAAAACTCGTTTTACGTTTTTTCAACTGCCAGACAACTTGAGAATTTGGAAATTGTAAATTCAGAAGCTTTCACTTAGCCAGTGTTAAAAAGTGTTAAAGTATTTTAATTTGGTCAATTAAAAAATCTTTAAAGACTTATAACACGTTAGAGGTTGTTCATTTATAACGTAATATACGATATATGGAGAGGGGACCGAACAAGGCGTATTTTTTCTATTTCTCTTTGCAAATTTCGGTGTTATTTTCTTACGTGGTGTGGTCAGAATATGGTTAAATGGCCTTACGTAATAAATGAACGACCATTTTTAAAGAATAAAATAATTGACATGTAATGCAACACTTTAAGTTACATTTCCATTACAGGAGCCGGGATTCAAACAGATCGGGGAGCCCGGACCGGCATAAGGGAGAGTCAGACGCTGACTTTGATACCGGATCCGTCATTCAGGAAGCTGCCGAACTGAGCGGTGCTGGGGACGTTAGAGGTGACTTCCCGAGGTCTCCACAAAAGGAGAAAGAGAAAGGCTGACCCTGGTACAATCAGGTGCGCAACAAATTCGCAAGTTTTGCCCGCAAATTTTAAGGGTGCTCAATACAGGAATTGTGATAAAGATGTGATATGTACTATAATAGCTGAAAGGAGGTGAGATGATTTGTGATTTGAACAACAGTGAAGATGGAAAAGAAGCGTATCATGTATTTAGACCATGTGATTCAGATGGAACAATCCACAAAGACCTGTCAATAAAAACATGACTAATTTTTATCAATACGTTCTATGTTAATGAATCTTTATCTTTTCCAGTTTAGTGTTTATTTATTCATTAAAGGACAACAAATAATTTCGTTATAAAATATAAGATACTTTATGTCTACTACACTATACATAGTTAATTTTATGAACATGTAAATGTATAATATTTCCAGAGTGAATTATATCCTTAGTACAATATTTTTCAAGGTCAAAGACCTATAAAAACCGCCTTGAATAGGCCTTTGAGAAAGAAATCTAACTACATAAATTACTAACCATACTGAAATATAATAAAAATATTTATTAATTATTAATAACCTGGGTAGGTATAGGCAATAATTATTAAATAGAAAAACTAAAGAATTATATTCTATTTTATACCCAGTTTATAGGGTTAGTTATATATTTTTCGAGTTAAAAATAAAATTAGTAAAATATACTATATTTTTAAATATAAAAACATCGTATATTTTTACAAATTATACTACATCTACTAAGAGTACTATGTATTAGAAATATTAGAGTATTCCATAATATCCTTCTAAGAAAATGTGAACCTTTTAGAAAGGAAGTTGCAATATAGTATTTCATCTATAATTAATGTTAGGGGTTAAGCCGTGTTGGCCGAGTGGTATGTACCCTTTTTGACTTTCAATTCCAAGGTCGTGGGTTCAATACCGGCCGTGTACCAATGGATTTTTCTTTCTTGAAAAATGTATGTGCACAGGGGTTTGTAGGGGTTAAGATATATCCGATGTTTATTTTCTAGTACAAAACACAAACACATTTTGTAAAATATTTTGAACACCCTTAACCAACATATTCAATAATTTTCAACCGTCTGATCAGATTTTTCAGAAGCTAGTACAGACATTAACTATGATACATTATGTTAAACTCAAAACACTCTCTTTTGCGCCAGATGTTAGTAAATATTAGTTACAAAATAAGTCGTTGAAATAATGTAAAAATAATACATCAGTTACATACTTAAAACATAAAAATGTGTTTATTTTGTCACAGAAATAACATATTTCACATAATTGGTCTACCATGAGGTTTTATTACTTTTTTTTATTTACCATTTCTGAGGTCTGTGCTACGAACACTGGTATAACTTTGTAGACATGTCTTGAAAGGTCTGAAAAAAATATTGATTGCTTACTAATGTATTGATAGATAGATAGATAAAACATTTATATGTAACACTCATAACAAAACACATAAAAAATAAAAGACAACATGTGAGAGAAAAATAACAAAACAACAAATTAAACTAAGAAAAAACATTATTGTGTGCATTAGAGCGTATAGGTACGTATTAAACAGCTACACAATAGTTGATTATATTTCATCAAGGATTAGTTTGCAACCGGCTGAAAGTTGCCATTTTGAAACAGCTCTAGGTACTTCTAGTAGAGCTCTGACGCGTCTTAGTCACGAATATAAGACTAAGTGTAATGAAACTGCGAATGATGAACCAGGTCCTTCTTTCTCCTTACTATGAAAATAAACACGAGTTTAAATAACAATTTAAAATCGTACCCGACTAATATCCACGGATGGGTCAAAGATAAGTGTCGAAACAGTTGGTGCAGCAAAAACAAGTACGTGAACATTCCCGTGGATTAATAATAACATGAATAGGTCAAATACCTATATTTAGTAACTCAATAATAATACATATGTTGAGTAAAAAACTTTTATTAATAAATTCCGTAATTTTCAATAAAGTAAAAATGTTTTTTTCTCAGATGGGTAACGCTGTTTGGATTAATTTAGTAAAAGAAGTATTATCCTAGCCTATGGTCACAAGTTGGTACAACGTAGATCTTATCTCGTCGTCCGGGCAACCCAAGCCGCCGCAGTATATTATACTGAAAGGACTGACCGCTCACTAGGAGCTATCCTAGTGAGCGGTATCCGAGGAGGTATCCGAGTTTCAATCTGTTCTAGCTCTTACATCTTAAAAACGGTTTTAAGCCGATTTGTCCCAGTTGTCTGTTATTATAACTCCACGCTTAAGCACTCCAACCTTTTGATCGTTGGAAATCGAATCATTAATTTATTGAAACCTCATCGACGTACTCACTATTTACACCCTTTAACATCTCAAATTCATTTAAGGTTATAATAATAAATTAGGATTATAGGTTACAGTTTTACATTCCGGGGAGATGGACCTCGTAAGCATTGAGCTGCAACCATCTAGGACAAGGATAGTCCGAAATCAAACCAAACTAATACGGGGCAGCAGCCGCGTTAGAACTGGCTGAAGGCCACAGTTTATGTAGTTTACTGAAAGGGCTTTTGACCAGACATTAGGAGCCAGTCCCGGCTCCTAAACTGCGGTGCAATAGACTGGGAAACTACTGCACTACATTCCCATTATTCTAACCATTTCATCAACTATGGGATAAATATATAACATTAAAACCTAAATTTATATTTTTGATAAGATTTTGAACAAAATTAAAAAAATAAAATTAATTTATTAACACATATTTAACCGGGTATTTATCGCGCTATTTACCTTTATTATTGCCCGACGTTTCGACAGGATTGCACCCATCGTGGTCCCGGGAAGACTCTAATATTAATTTACTGTACCTGAGCTATGTTTACATTCAATAAATTACTAATAGTTCTTTAAATCAATGGATATACCTGAGATATGTTTTAGTTTAAATTAAACATATTTTCCTTTTTACTATTTTTATTTGTTCTTCTGTGGAGTATGAATGTTGGAAATACACAACTGTTCATCTCTTCGCGCTACGTTACCACCATTTGTAGAGCTTTTAATATTTTATGATATTATTATTTGAATTTTATTATACAACGTGTTACAAAATACCCCGTAAAAAATATAATTAATTATCTAAGCCAAAAATATTGTCAACCCTAGTAAGCTGTAATTTCAGGGAACAAAATTATTTAACAGAAAGGCTACGTACCTATTTTACCTAATAATTGTCTTCTTTAATAGTTTTTCTATTTTTAATTCATAAATGTTTACTACCTCAATACAAGGACTCAAATACTGCTTCAAAAAATGTCAAGTTGGAAAAAAAAATATGTTGTCAATTTCAAATCTTCTGATCGATATCCTACAGCTGTTTCGAGTTTTTTTGCCAACATTTTTTGCAAAATATTGTATTTGTTGCAAAGTTTTGTGCGAAATGCCACACAAGCTATATCCCGATGAGCGAGTTTGTGTATTGAGCAAGGCGTAGCACACTTTGAGCCGTTTCTGTAAATTTGACGTTAATTATGAAAAATTAAGTGTTCGTTTAGGTTGTTTCGTTAGGTTAGGTCTTTTAAAATTTTTGTCGTACCGCGAATTATGTATATATGTAGGTACATTCTGCATAGTTTACTCTTTAATTTTACTGAAATAGGGATAAACATCAATAAAAATAATAATATTTTTTTATTCTTTTTGAGTATGTTACTACGGTTCTTAAATATTGTGAATGGACTCGTTATAAGGGTCCATTTAACCTCCCTTTGGCTTTACGGGTAATTTTGTAACACCCTGTATATACTTGTGTTACTTGTTTTAGTAAACAGATAAAAAAATCTAGTTTTTCTTACCTAGTATTGTCTTGTAAATCGCACATCCGTGGAGTATGCTGGAAAAACACATCTGACGTAACTGAACAGCTCAGTCAATTTCAGATGAAGTACAAACTGTCCCTCCACACTATATGTTTTTCCCGATCTTGTGCTCTAGACTATTCGTTACAATGCTTTTTTTTCTCATAATGGTTGGCAATCATAAAAACTATTTCAACTTTGGAAACCGCTAGTCTAATTACTAAATGATAAATAAATAACAATACGTCTAATAATACCACCTGCCTAAAAGTAGTATTATCCTACTTTAATGGCAGGTGTTGTAAAGTACCCCAAATATCCTAGCATTAATTCCACGTAATTTTATCCATACGTACAGGATAACAGTGTACATACAATTGAAGGTTTAAAAGGGCCAAGGCCCCAGTAATAGCCAGTAAGTTTACTTAACTTTCAGGTTTGAGATTAGAAATAGTTAAACGTTAATTTAGGTTGGCCTCATTACACCGTCAACATCATTTAAGCGTAGGCGTGTCACTCGGTGGCTCCGCTCTTGTTCGTCTTAGGGTCTAAACTGAAACCCCTACGAAACTACTCCATCTGTGTCTCACTAAGACGTTTCACTCGCAGTCGAACGACATAGCGGATTGTATATATGGTATATATAAGACAAACAGGTAGTAGAGCTTTTTGTGCAGAGCTCGACCGGGGAGGCACTACCGCCGTTACCTGTACCAGCGTCGCTGTGTAGTATCGGAGCCGGCTTGACTAGATGCATAAGAGGCTACATCTATGCCTCTGTCGGACAGAACCGCAGCACATCGCGAGTCGTTGGGGCTACTACTGAAGATCTTGTAGGACTTACTTCTGTCGCGGGAGTTTTAGGAAATAGACAAAAGTTTCAGTTCTATGGCGCATTATACTTTTACGTAACCTTTGCTGCAGAAAGTATAATAAGCCTAATTAACTTTATCTACTTCCTAAAACGGTTTTTTCCTATTTTCCATTTTGTTAATCAATAATTAACTTAATTTTTATCCTATGTTAGGTTTTGTTTTAATGATTTATTTTCACAAAAACGTACAATTTTATTTACAGTTAAAAGTTACAAGATACATTAAATTAAAAGATAAAGCGTAGGGTAGCACTTTCTAAAGAACTGCTAAGACCTGCCATTAAAAATCAGTTACCGTTAGTAATTTTGAAGCGCACACGTTTTTAAGCAACAAAATCCTCTTTCACCTTTTTTTACATTTATTTTACAAAAACGCACAATTTGTATTCCTAGCTGCCATTTTGAAAGGCACAAGTTGTTTTATATTCCTTTTACTTATAATCTGCCATTTTGAAACGCACAATGTGTTTATATTCCCTTCAGTTACAGTACTATTTAACAGTTATCCGTAGTTCTCATCACTGCCATTTAATGTAGGGAAGAAGAGGGTCGCTGTCACACACACGCGCTTCCAAGCGAGCGACGAATAAACCCTATCTAGACAGTACAGCTGCACTTCGTGCATGCCGTTCCAAACAATTACATGACATGTGTCTGGTACCTTCATTACGTATCTTTCATCGCATCAGACACGATGTATCGTGTACTCAGTGATCCGTCAGCGTTAAATAGGTACATGGGTAGGGTTTTTTCGTTGTTTACTAGGATGTTTCGTACCTTTCGCACAAAGGTTGGTAAAAACTTTAATAGTATTTAAAATGTCAACTACCTCAGGCTTCGTGTTACTCTACACTACACTTTCTGCGGTGAACGGATCGACTTCTATGCAGCTTCAGCTTTAGCAGTGTTGTGTTTACGATACAGAATGATGTCCAAGCCAAAGCAGTGTTTCGCGGTACACCTAAGAATGTGCAGCGGGAATGGACATTACGCCAGCGTTTTAATCGTTTGATGAATCATTCATTTTCATCACAGTTAGGTCCTAGTTCCCGCTAGATGAAATAGCTCATCTCATTTGTTATATTTGTTTTCAATATAAAGTAAGTTAACTGCATCATGATGGAACTGTAGGATTTTATATTTTTATACCGAATTACTGTAGAAACGCAGAATAAATTTTGGTAGACAATCATATTTAAGCTGCGTGTTTGTTTATTTGTTTACAATGAGTTTTACCAATAATTTACGGAATAGTGTTTGCTTGAATGTCGTTAGTATTAGGTGGATCTATGTAAGTAGATAATTTAGTTAGATGTGACTAGGTTATGTAGGTGGTTATAGTAGTTTCTTAGAAAAGTGTTAGTCGATATAAGTAAGTGTTAGTTAAGGTAAACGCGTATGTTCTATATAATATATATATATATATAGAAGTTTTATATAACACCTATGCTATTATATAAAACTTCTATTATATAATTATAATAGCATTTTAAAAATTTGTAAATTATGTATAATATTAGTAATTTTAATATTCAAATAGTCAACCAATAACCATAAGGTATATATTTGCTCTTATTCAATCTTAGTTCCTATAATTAACAAGGTTAATTTAGGGCGATGAGACACTGAGCCCAGACTCATCGGCGTATCTTAACCATAACTTTTATAAAAAACGAGATAATCGTTCAAAAAAGAGTAGAATAAAAATAAATAAAAATATTGCTATTGATTGTGGTACCGCGCAAAAATGATGTTGACGATGATGATTTGAGGCTGTAAGTTTCCCGATATTTCTCGTTGATATTCCATAGGCAATAATTATCGTTAATTATGATGTTACTGGAAAGACAATTTAGTGAGATTATTATTTATTCAAGATAATATTTTAGATGACGCATTTTCCCACACAGAAAATTATTTTTACCAATAAAACTTTTTCAATAAGCAGTCAGTAAGTCTTTAGTCCATTAGGGAAATTTAGGCTTAGGTATCTTATAAACTTTGATGTTTCTTGATATTGCCTGATAAATTATTGTCTGTATTACTAAATCATGTAACAATTTTTTTTTATTTCTTTGGAGGGTTTAATTGGTTTCCTTATTATATTTTTTGTGATTTTCTTTATTTTTTTATCTCAGGTATATTAACTTATTATTATTACCCATCACTTCTTAACATAATCTTTAATTAAAATAAAACCGGACAAGAGCGAGTCGGACTCGCGCACCGAGGGTTCCGTGCCATCATACAATATAATATATGACAAAGGCGGTTTTATATTTGTTGGAGAACCTTGACAGCGCCATCTCTTGTCTGATAGCGGAACTTATGTAGATTTTTACACTTTCGATGATTTCTAAAAAAGTATGCTAAGTAGAGAGATTGTAATAAATTTCCTCTAATCTTTACATAAACTTCTAATAGCGATAAAAGTTTCAGAGGTTTATCTCCGCAAACTTCGGAGATAAGGGGGAGGGACGCTATTTTTTTCAACATTTTTGTAAATAACTCAAAAATGTTACAAATTAAAGGAAAACTAAAAACTGTTTATTAAAGTGCAAATAAATACCTGTCATATGATACCCCACATCACCTATTAACTTCACAAAATTTTTGAAAACCCCCCTTCCACCGCCCTTGTCTAAAAAACTATGTAAATTAGAGAGTTTGCTATAATTTTCCTATAAAGTTTACATACACTTATATTAGCTATAAAAGTATCACGGGTTTATCTCTGCAAACTTCGGAGATAAAGGGGGGGGGGGGGGGGGGAACGATCGTTTTTTCAACATTTTTGTAAATAACTCAAAAACGATACGACTTAAAGGAAAACTAAAAACTGTTTATTAATGTGCAAATTAATATCTTTCATATGATACCCCACACGGCCTAGTTACTTCACTTAAAAATTTTGCGATCCCCTATCCGCCCCCCTTCAATCAAAATAAGAATATTTATTAACATTTTCATATATATATATATATATGCTATATTAGTAAAAAAAGTGTTGTCTATTACCATTTCAAATTTCAAGTCGATAGCATCAGTAGTTCTCGAGATATCCATTTGTGTCAGACAGACAGAGTGATTATAGAGGTATAAGGGTTCCTTTTTACCATTTTGGTCCGGAACCCTAAAAACAGAATATCCTAAATTAATATCAACAAGAACTTATTTTTTTTAATGGCAATAACAATCTGAAATGTCAGAGACCACATTGAACTAAAAAATGGGCAGTAGGGTTTTTTGTTGTTTATTATGCGATCTCCAATAGCCATGGAGAGATTATAAAACCATATTTTAAGCTCCGGTATATTAATTTAAAGTAATTATTATTTAGTTGTAGAAAAAATATTTTTTTATGTATATTTATTGTACACAAAAGGACATAAATACATTTAAAAAATAACAATCCGAATGCTACATAATCAATAAATACTTCATCATTGTCAATAATTGTTTTACTAAATTTACCAAGTACCTTGTTCCTTTGTAGGCAAGTAGGTATTAGTACCACCTTTATTATTATGAATTGAATGGTAAGGTAAAAACTACTAGATCGATTTTCAAAATTCTTTTATCATTAGAATGCTACATAAGTACATTATATTTCGTCAATTCATTCTTCAATTATAGTATATTAATCAACAAGGTAGTACAAGGTAGTACTGTATTCTACTGGCGAACTATTGCATATTTTAAGAGCTCGAATTCAAAAAAATCGAGTCTTACCCTAATCATTTGAAATGCCACATTCTGTTTTGTGCACGGCGACTCGATTTTATTAAAATAGTGCAATATCAACAGATATCAAGAAACTTCAAGAACATGACGACCGTTGGACGGGAAAGACAACGAAAAGCTTAAAGGTACGTTTGTGTACACAAAGTAAAATTTTCTGGGTCAAATGGAAATCAACTACGAGTTGAATTTCCACGCAGGTGGCCGCGAGTTATCCTGTGATGCATTTATACTATAATAAGCAAAACGTTTTGAAAACGTTCTGCATTGTCCACGTGACATTTTTTTTTTCCGAAATGACAATAATGTTGTTGACCGCAGATGGCCATGACAACGTTACCGGACTATGGCGAGCGCAGAAGGCGCCCAGCCGCAAAAGTTAGGTTGGAGCAACAAGCTCAAGGGCACCACTTAGGTTCGAACCACGGCTTGGACTGCTGCCAGATTTTTGAATGTACTGATGGTTAACGTCCAGGTGCAAAACTGCACCTTAAGACGGAAGAGTGTATTCTTCGGCCCCGCCGGCGGGACCGGTTATTGAATGTGTGCCTAACAGCTAATGTGTGACGGGTTAACGTTACCTCCGGGTTAGCGGCGGTGAGCTCGTCAACGGGCAAGCCGAGAACGTGTCTCGGTCGACGGAGGAAAGAACTCATGGGCAATGGCTCTATCGGGTAGTCGGAGGGTAATCCCGAGATTAACGGATTGGGGTGTTCCGCCGCCACTTCATAAAAAAGCTTTGAAGCAGTTTTAATAAAGTGTTCGATGGACTCGAGTTTGAGATTTCGGTGGAGGTCTTCAACCGTGCGCAAGAAGTTATTTTGGACTACCTGAAGGCATCTAACATGACGGGACTGCCCAAAGACGACAGAGGAATATGTCATTATTGGCCGTACAACTGTTTTGTAAAGTGTCACTTTATTTCTAAAGGACATTTTACTTTTCGAGTTGAAGTCCACGAGACAATTTCAAAGTACCCAATTTTGTACACTTAAGGTCCAACTAGACGCGGAGGCAAAGTCGTCAGTGAGCGCGGCCTAAATGTATGCTATCTCACCTGACATGGTGTGTTTATTTATTTATTATGACACTCTTACGACATATTCACATGTTTACCCGCGCGCTAGAATGAAATGCACAATGATTTATTCCTAAACCGATCGCGCAAAAATATGTGCATAGACTTTTAGCACAATGGTTATTATAGAAAAACTTGAGTGTAATCTTTTCAAAATAACATTTATTTCAACTTTTGAATAATTAAACTATGTCGGAACGGTATTTATTTTTGAGTTTTCTTTCTCCTTATATTATTTAGTTTCGCCCAAAGTTGGGCTAAAATCAGTGTTGAAATACGAAAGTTTAGAAGCTTGTATTTTTGATATAAATACTTTTTTTACGGTTTGGGGTGTATACAAACATAGATTATGACGAGATAAATTGATA
Source organism: Pasiphila rectangulata (assembly GCA_963082625.1). Taxonomy (NCBI): domain Eukaryota; kingdom Metazoa; phylum Arthropoda; class Insecta; order Lepidoptera; family Geometridae; genus Pasiphila; species Pasiphila rectangulata. The sequence continues at coordinate 19,034,391 of OY720236.1, read as the reverse complement.
TAATCCTTATTGTTGGACGGTTAACGTCAAACATTGGAGTAGTTACCCTTCCACGTTTGTATGGAAAGATGAGCGATCACCCTTAACTGGTTGGTATAGCAGGAGCTGCGAGCTTCATTCTGTAATATATATAGGCAGATAATAAGTTATTTATATAAGCTTGGAGGTACATACATACATGTAATAATTTTACCTGGGTAAAGAAATCAACTGCAAGTTGCTTTTCTTAAACAGTTCAATCAATTAAAATGGTCTGCATTGTCTGCGAGGCAATTTCCGAATACCCGCTTTTTTATATTACAAACAGCTGCAAGCATCTCGCAATAGTATATGCAGGGCCGGATTCAGGGGAGGGCAACCGGGGCAAAAGCCCCGGGCCTCAACAAACGGAGGGCCCCCACAATAGGGACTTCGAAAAAAAAATGTTCCAAATTCCAACTAGTAAACACTAGTCAACATCTTTTCCTTCTGCATGCAAGAAATATAAAAAATCATAGTCGATCAATAATAATATATTTTGTATAATTGAAGAATATCGATTGTCATACAAAATCCACCTCATCGTGACAAGGAGTCAAACGCTAATATTAACATTCGAGTCGTAGGTCATGATCGAGGAAAGAATGTGTCCATTGAAGTTTCCGTGCGTAATTTCGCCTTCATGTAGTTGTATACTCATCTCATTTGCACGCTGCAGCAGAGGCGAGATTGAAAGTTTTAACAGATGATTTAGGGCCTAGTCTTGGTAATGAGTTGGTTCAGTTTATGTCTTTGATTGACTCATACAAAAAGGACTATGGAAAAGTCCAATCTCCGGAACTATTTTACTACCAAATTCTCGAAGATCAAAATTTCAGAGCTACATTCCCAAACCTTGAAATTGCATTGAGAATGTATTTGGTTTTGATGGTATCAAATTGCACTGGGGAGTGCTCATTTTCAAAAATTAAAATTTTAAAAAAAGGCTTCAAACCACGATGGGACAAAACCGTCTATCAAAGCTTTCTCTCCTGAGCACTGAAAGCGATTTACTTCGAGAACTGGATTTCAGCGTAATCGTCAACGATTTTTCGGCGAAAAAAGCTCGAAAGGTTCCGTTCGTTAACTAAAATTTAATTTCAGATAATTTTGTTTCCGATTATATATAAATGTGTTTGTTAAATACTAAGAGAATCTACTTGGTTTCACAAACAAATATTTATTGAGAAACTCGACTGAAATAACTTGTTTATTTTATTTGGAAAACAATTTGAGGCAAGGGGGCCTCCACTCCTTTGTTGCCCTGAGGCCTCCAGACCTCTAAATCCGGCCCTGAGTATGCATATGTACAAAATCAATTCCGATTGACTCGTTTTAACACACTTTAATGCAAAGGTCATTCATTTTTTAAATGTTACAAACTCATAGATTGCATTTTAAAGAAATAAAGATGCATAACTAGTTTAAGACATCGGCGGGACTAAAACTAGCTTGATCTATATAATATTATAAACATTTTTGATATGATGGTTGGTTGATATTATGAAACTTCAATTATAAAACAAGCTTAGCTATGGGCATTCTTGTAACAATATTAAAGCAAAAAGCTTTCGTTACTAAGTATACGAACGAAAAGATCTTACGATTTTTCTTATCTTGTGTACATACAAACATGAAAATACTTATTGCAGTGTTCGTAAACGAACTAAACAAAAAATGTCCGTAAGATATCATCTAGCTAACATTGGCCAGGAGTCAACCGCAACCTAGTAATTCAGGGTTTCGTGTTAGTACCCAAATGATTATAATTATATGATTGGCAGAGAGTAAAAATCTTTCTACTTCTCGTAGATAAAAATCAGAAGATAATTTTGTGTGAGTACCTTATCTACATTTGGTATTTAGAATGCCGAAAGAGAATAAATACTTTTCAGAATATCGTTATATTTATATATTATAGAAAATCAAGACCTGGGTCGAAACCAGATTTTTTTTCCCCCATCTACACTCAGTCGTCCGCTAACCGACGATGCCAGGAAAATTGGCAGAACCACCGTTGCTGGTTCGTCAACAAGGAGAGTGAGGGAGGAAGCCAGCGCCCAGTCGGACTGCTGGTCAACAGCCTTATCTCACAAACACAAAGAACTTCAGTAAGTCTGATTCTAACTTATCATAACATTATTAATATAAAGGCGGACTTTACATCGCTGTTGTTCTTAAAGCTGCCTGTGCAGATTTATACCTATCCATGTACCCACATAAAACATGCACATAAAACTTGTGTGACTAGTTTTTGTTTTTATTGTTTTTTTGTTTAGCTAGTACAATTAATCATAATTTCAAGTCCTTACAGTCTATTAAATTGTCCACTTTTTTCTTTTCTTTGATGTGTATGTGAAATTTATTGGTGGAAACTTAATTGGATTAAGAATTATATGTTAAGTTTTATCTATAAGTTATATTGTGCTGTTTGTTTTTCCAAATAAAGTAAATTAATAAATTAATAAATTCGAGTGTTCTATATTATTCTTTTTTTTTTTTATTCATAAAGATGGGCTTTGTCGCTTATGCGATTATGACGCCCTATATATTATTATATATTATTCTTGTCCACTGAGATATTTAGTGCAGTTACTAAATGGTGACCTTAAATTAAATTCAAATACGAGCACATAATTCAAGAAAAAGGTTTTTAATACGGCAAACTCATCTCACGGGATCGGTGTTAGCCATTTCCTATGATATATAACCTAATAGGTATCATACAATAATAAATTCGTATAAAGAACTAAATCTACAATTTAATTTATTTTATTACATCTATAAGACCCTATGTGTTAGACGCGAGTCTTGATTATGATGCGGGTATTATAGGTCCTCGTGTTTTCAGCTGTCGTATCGAGCACGAAGGTGGTGGTCTACCAACACGGTCACGGGCTGTCCGAAGGTACGCAACAAGGTCATAGGACTGTTGTTATTATTACATTATACCTACTAGCTACCTACCTATACCGCCTACCGCCGTGGGGTGCCGGCAGTAGAATGATACCCCTCCTCTCAAGCCCATGGATGCAGTAAGAGCCTGCTAAGGGACACCTCCGGAAGATGGGCAGCAGCGTCTATCCGTGTATCAACATCCCATACTGCGCTCACCAACCCGCCTGCCATGCGTGGTGAGAATGGCAACTACCCCTCATGGAGATCCATGAGGGAGGCCTGTGTTCATCAGTGGACGTTTTATGGCTGAAATGATGATTTGTGGTACGTTATATTTTTTAGATAGCCAACATTATGATAATATGATAACGTCACAATGTAGATTTAATTACAAAAATTATCAATCACATAAATTATCAAATTTGTTGAATACACTGCGTAGGTTTTCAGTTAGTATTATTAAAAGATTATTACAGGACGATATTGTTTGCACTGTTCAATATCACAGCACTGAGATTCTGATACAGAAAAGTCGTCTAAATCATTTATAAAATTATTTAACAACTTACCAAATTTTAAAATTTAGTCAAAGGCCACAAAAACACACAAATAAAGGGCGCCTTCATAATCGATTGACTTAATGTACCTTTTTTCCGCCATTAATTTAGCTGGACAGTCAGGAGAACCTGTTTTTTGTAATGCAAGCAACTAGCACATTGAGGATCTTCAGTCTTCTTTGTGCAATCCTGCACTGCGTGACCACCACAATGACCGCAGGTGATATTAGCCTCTCTGCATGACTTTGCCGTATGTCCATACTAATGGCATGTATAACAACGTGTAACTAAATTAAATTGAACTAAAGTGAACAAGACAGGACGAAACTAAATAGAGGTGCACGAACACTATCTCTTTAGTAATCAGGGCCTTGTGAATGACTGCAGGTACCTCAATTACATAGTTGCAATAACGGCGTTCTTCTTGCCCGACTTGTCACTTAACCTGATTTGGCTTAGACATTCCTCAAGGGTCACGTCCTGGAGTGTCTCGGCTAGGTTTTGTCTGTATAAGCAGGACAAAACTTCTGTTTCCTGCATCGACGTGGGCACTCTTACAATCACTACTCTAGGCTTGGGTTTTTGGGTTTCGTTGACTTTTAGACCCGATTTTTTAAGTTGCACCGATTGTTTTAATTGTTTTTATGTCCCGTAGTATCCGTACTTATATCTCCTCCATTTTTTGTCTTCCGTAGGCCTCGGACATGTAATTTCATTTCTTCGGGGCAGATAGTTTTTTTAACCAGAGATCGTCACTAGACTTCAATTTGTCATTTGGGTAGATGGCCACGGAGATCAAATGATTAGTTCTTATAAAACTATTGGATCCCTTCTTGACCAAGGTGGTGCTCACGAGGCTGAAACCGAAGCGCTCCGCAGGGCCCGATGGCATACCCGTTTTCGTAGTTCGCGATTTCCATTTGGTGCTGGCAAGACCTCTTGCACCTATGCAATTTATGTTTAGAAGCCGAATATTTTCCTATGCGGGTATCGCCCGGTAGCGATTCTATCGTTAATTGACAAGGTTTTTAAGTCGGCTGTACACTGAACTATGCAGGAGCAACTGTCAGCACAACTCACAGAAGCACAGCATGGGTTTCGACCAGCACGCAGTACAAGCAGCAATCTCCTAAGCTCTATGGCGTACATGATCTACATAGGGATGTAGACGCGGGAGTTCAAGTCGACGCCGCTTAAAAAAGCTTTAGACATGGTCGAAAATGACATCCTACTGATTAGCGACAGTTGGTTTCACTCCCAAGCTACTGATTAACTGAAAAAACGTGTAGGTAATATCAAGCTTACGCATGCCATAGTGCCACTAGGCCAAGAAATAGAAACCTCCTACTTACCGCCGGCTATCTACGTAGATATCTGCTTGAAAAATTGATACGAATAACGATGTATCACAAATCATTTATTAGTTTCCCGGTCGGTTTTCGAAATTCGAATGTTAAATACTGTTCCTTTCAGCATTTTTACAACAACACTCTGTCGGGACTACTTTAAATGTTCTGTTGCTGCAATCTCGCGCGTATACCCGATTGCCGGAAGTGAGTAGACCTTGCTTCACGCATGGTGTCCACAGGATAAGTAGTATTGTTGCTATCAACACGCCGCACACCATCTTTGGTAATTTCTGGAACGATAAGTGCATAATACGTGTAAGGTAGCGTTAAACACATCATGAACACTACAGATCCTGCACGTCATGCTGGCGATCCGGCATGGGACGAACCTAACGTTCGTAAAGCTGCAGTTGCGCTAAGAGGATCCTGAGAAGACCCCTAGCCCACTCCTCACCCGCGTACGCGGGCAACCTACAAGCAGCTCAGTTAAGAGCTAACCCAAAGACCCCAAAGTCTGCGTGGGCGACGGAGAATTCAGGGTTGTTTGGCTTTAAGAGTAGATTTAGCATTTATTCTAGAACTAGATAAGGAGGCAAAGTCCATATTACCTTATGTGTAGGCTAAGTCTCTGAAACAATCGTTTGGCTCACTATCTCAAATAATTTTACACAAAGATACTTTATTAGTATATAAACTAAAGTTTGTACAGATAAACGGTATCACTAAACGTAGTGTTATATTCTCTATAATAAACACAATGAAATACCTGCCAAAGTCCCTTACGCCTAAAAAAATTTTGTCATTTGTTGACATGAAATTTTATTGAGATATTTTCTTCATAATCTTTTTAGTACTATTTAAATATGTTCAATGTCAACGTTCTGGAAAATATTATTCTTCTGCTTCTTACTTTTACCGTGTTAGAAAAAGCGCATCCTGCCAAAAACCTGCCAATCTTAAGAATTACCAAAGAATATAAAAATAATCTATGAATATTATATCCACTGAACGTATTCTGAGCTTAGTCGTCAAGGTTCCTATTATTTTGAATAATCTTTTTTTTATACTACTAAATGACGAGACTGACGTGTGATCACGTTCACTAAGCACGTGACCACCGCTGCATTTCATTGCGCCCGTCACCCTGAGACAGAGTTGTAAGGTCTCATGTGCCCGTAATTTCCCCGGCCCCCTTACCCTTCAAACCGAAACACAGCAATGGAGACATTACTGCTTGGCGGCAGAAATAGGTATGGTGGTAGTACTTCCCCGGATGATCCTTTCACAAAAAGTTCTACTACTACGAAAATCTTGTAATTTATCGGTCTTTGCTTGGGAGACCTTTGCCCAGCACTATATCTATCTAATCTAAACTAATCAGCCCGTTGGATCCCAATGCTGGGCAAAGGCCTCCCTTCCCTCTTTTCACACTTTCCGGTCTAAGGCGTAAGTCGACCAGTCAGCACAGGAAACGTCCAGTTCATCCCACCACCTGCGCCTAGGCCGGCCGCGCTGCCGCTAAACTAGTAGGACCAACTCAGTGGCTATCTTTGCCCACATTTCGTCCGACATGTGGCAAATATGTTCAGCCCAGTCACACTTCAGTTTGGCTGATTGGTGAATAACATCGCCGATTTTTGTTTTAAAGCGCAGTGTAGTGTTTCTAATGCGGTCTGTTAATTTAACAACTAAAATACTGCGCTCCATCAATCTTTGGCTGACTCCGAGCTTTGACCGCTGGAGAGATGTATAATACCGGATTGGTGCACCATATATCAGGATAGGAAGAATGCATACGTCCATGAGTTTGCGTTTGAGACAAATAGGAGGGCTACCTACCCTTCATGAGTTCCTTCATTGCCTAATAGCTTTTTCAGGCATTGTCTGTTCGACGAATGATCTCTTTTTCTTGTCTCGCCTGGAAAGAGGCTACCTGGCCCAGGTAAATATACTCATTGACGTATGCAATCTCCTCACCACAGGGTGAGACTGCGTCTGTACGCAAATCTTATGATTGGAGCTATTAGTCATAATCTTGGTCTTTGACTGGTTCATTGATAGCCCGATCACAAGGCTTGCGTTGCTCAGGTCTGCCAGCATTTTTTAAATGTAATTGATGCGTTGTTGTGGCAAGTAGAACGATGTTGTCAGCCAAACGAAGGTTGGTAAGTCTGTTTGCGCCAACGACAATTCCTTTTTCTCTTCAATCAGCCAAGTTTCTGAAGATTTCTTCGAGGGTTGCGGTAAATAATTTAGGAGACAGCGAGTCTCCCTGTTTGAGACCTTTCGATATTGGAAAACAGGGACCAGAGGTGAGTGCCTTCACGGCAGCTGTGCTATTTAAATTCATGTTTTTAATTAGTTTGACGTCCGTCGGTTCGATGCCTTGTTTAGGAGGTTGGTTATAATCTAACGGGGCTGAAATTCGGTTCTGTATGACTTTTACAAAAGCTTTGTAGATGTGGAGACTAAACTTATGGGTCTGTAGTTATATAATTCACTTTTATCACCTTTTTTGTGCAGAAGAATTGTAGAAGAATGACAAAAGTTCTTAGGAAAAGTGCCGGTTTGAATAATTGACTTAAAAAGGTTTGTTAAATGTAGAAGTAAATCTGACTCTTCTATTCTTAGTACTTCGGTGGAGATCCCATCATCACCTGGACTTTTAGACAATTTAATTTGTGCTATGGCTTTCTGAACTTCTGAGCCAGTTATAAATAAAATATCGTCAAAGCAAAAATATTTCGTAAGGGGTTCTTCGTTAATTGCAGATGGTTTAGCGTACAGGGTTTAGAAATTTAGTACAGATATTTAGGATCTTGCCTCTGTCACCCTGTTTTGTACCACTGCGGTCTTTGAGGCACGTTATACTAAGTTTACCCTTTTTTCAGACCCTCTTTAGCTATTCTGAGGAATCTGTAAGTTTCGAGTGTGATGTTTCTCTTTACTAGTTTGTCTAATGCTGAATATTCAGTTGTGCTAATATAAGAGGTATCTTGTATGGCCACTTAGTTTGCCTTGGTTTGGTGAGATTGGTTTAATTCTAGCGCTTGTTCTGTTAATATTATGTGTAATATTTTTGGATTGAATGTTGATATCTTCGGTATTGTGTGTGTCAGTGACGCAAAATTATTTTTCAAATCTATTACAAAACGGTCTTTGTTTGCAAGCAGGGAGAATTTATTGAGATGTATTTATTATATTACTATACTTAATAAAAAACCTATTACGTATTTTTTCGGTCCATCCTCCTTGTTAATTTGAGCCTTCTTCTTTCCCATAAATTTCGTCAATCATTTCTAAAATATTGCTTAAAAGTTTTCAAACATACTGTTTGGCAAGAATACATTTTTTCATACAAATGACATCAACGCGCTACAGTCAGCTGTGGCATAAAATAATATATTTCTTTTAGGCTTTATTCATTTATTTTCTATTATTCTACACTTGGCTTTAAATCTCTAATGGGAAGAGTATTTAGTACCTAATCTTTATTTATACGTAGAATAACCAGTAGCAAAATTGTCTTCATCATCATCAGCAATCTATTCATTTTCTACAGAATGTGGAATTTCATTCATCTTCCTGATGTTAAGGTTTTAGCGAAATAGACATTTAGCACGTGAATCGGCAAGGAGAATATATTTGACTTGAGAGTATCTAAACGTGGGAATCATTTCTAAAGCTCATATATAATTATAATTACGATAATTGACGGCGCTGCGATATTTCTAATCCAACGAGTAACAATATTTTATACATGAAGCATGATATAATTATTAAGCTACTAGGTTTTAGATTTTGGCGAGATGCAGAAACTGGATTCATAAATTAGTTATTAAGATCTAGGTAGATCAGAGTCCTAACCTATCCTTTCACACATTAAATACTTATATCCCCAGGACCGATACCATGCTTGCATAGGCGAAAGACCGCTCTTTCAAAGTCTGTGTAAGGTTTTGCATTTATCTGCAAAAATCGTCAAAACGCCATTAAGGAACACCTACCTTTCCACAAACCCTTCGTTTTATTGAATAATAGTTTACATTGTCTCTCTATATAGTGTATCGATGGATTATCTGTTAAATGATACACAGGAGTCTAAAATGTAGACTATCGAACAATATTGGTAATTATTTGACGTAATTCCTGAGGGGACATGGGTAGTCCGGACGTCTTTCTCACTCATGGGAGTTCTGTTGTCTTTGTTACCAAATAGGAATAGCAACCCTATTCTTTATTCCTTTTCAGGTAGATAGGTTATGGCTTGGACGGACTAAAATAGGGACATTCTGGACTTATTGTCTTTTTTAAACTTTCGCGATCACAACACATTATTAACATACATATAACCGGGTATTTATCGCGTAAATTACCTTTATTATTTCCCGACGTTTCCCCGGGACCATGCTTGGTGCAATCCAAGCGAAACGTCGGGAAATAATAAAGGTAATTTACGCGATAAATACCCGGTTATATGTATGTTAATAATTCTGGACTTATGTAGCCTAAGGTGACTTAAGTGCGGAGAGACCCGCAGATAAACTTTAGGTCATTGCAATCATGTTCTATGTGTGTGATGTATGTGATCCACATAGAACGTGCAATGGTTATTCATAATTTCAGCCGTAAAACGTCCACTACTGAAACAGGCCTCCCCCAATAAGGGGCAGTTGCCATACTCACCACGCTTGGCAGGCGGGTTGGCGAGCGCAGTATGGGATGTTGATATACGGAATGACGCTGCTGCCCATCTTCCGGAGGTAGCTCTTAGCAGGCTCTTACTGCATCCACGGGCAATAGAGGAGGGGCAACATTCTACTGCCAGCACCCCACGGCTATGGTTATTATTATGATGAAAATGTCTTCTTATCCTAAGACATAAGCCATACGTGGCTCTTGTATGATATTGGCTTTCTGATATTCACTAATTGTGTTTTGTTAGGTTTATTTACAATGACGTCGTATTAATATAAACCTTTATTCCTCATAGATGTGTTGGAGTCCTGCCGAGCTGATCCTGCATCTCTAGAATAAGCTTCTCACCATAAGCCTGCAGCCTTGTCATGTTCTTAGGATAAATGAATAGATTTTGCCTTGTAAATTAAACTCAATTGTCCGAATGAACTATGTAATGTAAAGGAATGATATTTTATTCTCAACTCCAAGTATAGCACAACATAGGGATTTTAGAACTAGACGAACTTGCATTGTGGGCATTGTTTACTTACCAGTACACTCATTGCTTGTGAAAAGAAAACGGTGCGGTCTCAGTACGGTAAGGGCATCTAACGGTTTTAATCTTTGATCTAAGTATAAAACTCATAATAACAAAACGACTTCCAATAAAACAATTTTAACATATACGTTTGATTTTATTAAAAATCTACGATTACATCTAGTATGCAAGAGCATGAGAGAGATATTATATAATCATAGGTAGGTGTCAAAAATACCAACCTGAATACTATGATTAATATAAGGTGCCTATCATACATAGAAGAGCACCTAAAGATGAAATTACAATACACAGAGTTCACATCTATTTGTGTTATTGTCAGTCTACAAGTAGTCTTATGATAACATATGTTTTTAATTCTTAATGGATTATGTGGCGTGCACGATTGTGTCCATTATTCTACTCGTTAGACCGTTACATTTGTCTTAGTGCGTGACAAAGTTATACTATTTCAACAAATAGGGTTTACAAATAATGTTTAAATATTTAAGTACTTAATTATACGTTTATACGAGTAAAGTACCCAACGTGTATAATAAAAAGTAAATATCACGAGGTTTATTATAAACAAAAAATAAACGTTTAACGTAAGGGGTGAAAGACGCGGCGGTTTTTTTTTTTTTAACAAATTTCCTAAAATAATTTCACAAATAGGAACATAAAATCTTTTTTTGATCTGCAAAAACAATATAAGTAACAAAGTAAAAAAAAAAAGTTGTTTTTTTTTTTTTTTTAACAAATTTCCTAAAATAATTTCACAAATAGGAACATAAAATCTTTTTTTGATCTGCAAAAACAATATAAGTAACAAAGTAAAAAAAAAAAGTTCTCATAAATATTCCTAGGTAAGTCTAAACAAACCTAGTACTAGTATCTTCACACAAAACGAAGGTAGCTTGCAGCTTTTACAATAATCTTAGTTAATACTATATTTTTATTAAAGTAAACATGCATTTAAAAATAGAATTAAAAAAATTTCCGATGTTAGGCGGCTTTGTTTTTGTTTTGCTGAAACAAGAAATTCTGAATTAAATTATTTTTTTAATTTTAAATTTGCGCGCGGCAGTCTGCGCTTGCGAACAATCTGGTAAAACAACCTTTTTCACACGCTTACATAGCAAACTTTAGCGATATATAAAAACAAAGTCTCTAAAGTCGTGCCCATAATCCACTCAATATCATTTCTTAGAAGATTTAGAAAAATATATTTATATGAAAGTGCCCCGAGGTAAATTTATAAGTAAGCTAGGCTAGGTGCGTGTCAGGCCACGTGCTATATAGGGTTCCGTAGTTAACAGTAGACCTGTTGTTAAAAGTAGGTCTCTGTTTTGTTTTACGTTTACCAAAATATAATAACAGTTATTTGAGTTCTCGGCTTATGATATTTTGGAAACCGCATCACTTACATATATGAGTGACTATTTCTCCGAAACTAAAAAAACTAGCTTAACGCTTATATTTTTCCTAGAAAAATCATGGTGAAAACTACAATCATGTTTTATTTAAAGATTTGTAAAGCTAGCAGTTTAGATTTAAGAGAAGGGGGAGTCGCAAAAAAATATAACTTTAAAATTTCGCAAACGGAACGCTAAATCGAAAAATTGTGACATGAGTGTATAATATTTGTAAGCTTCTAGACTAATATAAATCGTATTTATAAATTAAAACTTATATCCAGCTAATAATATTTCAACCACGAAGTGAAAATATAAAGATTAATAAATTATAAAGTAATTTACCTCGACGATTACTCTGGGCTGCGCCTAATCACTTTCATCATCGATAAATGAATACCAAGAAAAATCATTCTCTTTTAATTCATATTTTCCCTGTCCTCCTTCTTCTTCTTTCTCCATGTTTTCAACGACGATGACATCATTTCCTTGTTTTGCTTTAACCTCCTTATCGAGATATTCGAGAATTTCATCTGATTCGTGATCATCTTCTTCACCAGAACTCAAAACCAGAATGCATGGATCTGGTTCGCTGAAATCCGTTGAAAGTGAATAAAATCGTGCAACTTCACCGTAATAGCCCTAAGAAGTTGTTATTTTAGTAACTTATTTGATTGCGAGGGGGGCAATCAAACTGGTCTCAACTTAGGGGACTAGAAATTTATGTTTTTTTTTTTACCTTTGTGTTCAGAATTTGGAATTATGTGGATAATTATCATCCGTAGATCTCTTGTGAAGAGACCTATCTTATAATTTTATTCTAAATATTTAAGTAGTTACTCTACATCTACTCTACAACTATTTAATACTATACAACTACTCAACAACTACTCCCACAACTATTTACTACTACTTACTACTATACTACTACTAAAATATACAACTACTACTATTTTTAGATTATACATCCTAACGATGATAACCCAGGCTCAAATAAAATCAAAACATCTAAGATCTTTAAAATCGGTCCAGCCTTTCTCAAGTTATAAGAGTTGTAACTGTTTTTTTTTCTATATATGTATATATATATATTATATAGAAGAGATTATGCCCCATCAATTTTGTTGTAAAATAGGCGTTCGGAAATTATTTTTTAACTATCCCTAATTTTGTTGTTTATGAAAATCTCCTGCATTTGAGCATAAAATTGAGATATTTTTCAATCAAACAATATTAACATTAAACTTTAGATGTATTCTGGTAATTAAATAAATCTGGTAGTTAAAAATGTATAACAATTTATTTAAGATACCCATTTAATTACGATAATAATAAATACGTTATGGTGCAAAAACTACGATCGTTTATCACGGAAAATAAATCTAATGGATAGACATTCACGATAATCCGTTAGAATCATACTCAATAAATCTAACTATGAAAACTACTTCAACAATCAATTTGCCAGTTACAGAATCGCTTTCACCGAGGCAAGTGCGCCAGAGAATAATCCTGTTATGTGCTGATAACGCATGTAAAAAATAATTTAATACCACTTATTTATAGCAATATGTACATTTCAGATGTGACTGTAATTTAGATGAAGTCATAAACAAAATATATAAAACTATTTGAGATCGAGAATATTGCATAAAAAATCTTCGATTTTAATGAATAAATCGAATCGCCTGTCGTTATATATTTGTAATGTCTCAACATAAAGGTATGCTATATTAATATTTTTTTTAACATAAGTACATCCTTGATTTTATAGATAAACGAAGGCCTCGAAAATAACTGAACTTCTATAGAGCACATTCTGTGAGCCACGTCTGAAATGTTATAAATTATTATTATTATTATTAAGAGCCTGTACTGTCCCACTGCAGGGCAAAGGTATTATTATTATTATTGTTATAAATAAGTGGTATTAAATTATTTTATACACATGTGTTATCAGCATACTACAGGATTATTCTCTGGAGCACCTGTCTCGGTGAAAGCGATTCTGTAACTGGCAAATCGATTATTGAAGTAGTTTTCAGTTAGTTATTGAGTATAAATCTAACGGTAATAATAAATCAACACAAATTAATAGATTATAGAACATAAGTAATTAAATCTGTTCACTTCAGATGACACGAGAGTTAGGAAAAGAAGCTTATAGAAGAACCTCGGTCGTTATAGTCACAATTTAACAATTTTATTTTGTCTTATGTTACGTTTAACGGAGTTGGAGCAGATTCTGTCCCAAGTGGTTTTGTCCTCTAGGCAATCTGATACTTTATAATAAGCTTTATTACACAGATTTCGTTTGATAATGTTTTTGAATGTATTCAATGATAACTTCTGCAACTCACTTGGGAGTTTGTTGTATAAGCGTATACATTGCCCTTTAAAATATATTTTAACCTTATGGAGCCTAGTAGTGGGCACAGCGAGTTTATTCTTATTTCTTGTGTTTACATTGTGATTGTCGCTGTTCTTCTTAAACGAAGCAATATTTTAAGGGTGTACAACAGGTTCTTCTAAATATAATGAGAAGCTACTGTCATTATATTTATTTTTTTAAATTTAGTGCGAATTGATTCTCTGGGACCCATGTTGTAGATAGAACGAATAGCCCTCTACTGCAGCACAATTACGGTGTATATATCTGCAGCTCATCCCCACAGCAGTAAGCCATAAGACATAATGCTGTGGAAATAGCTGTAGTAAACAAGTCTAACGGTATCTACGTCTGTAAGAAGGCGGATTTTTTTGACTGCATATGCTGCAGAACTAAGCCTACCCGATAGTTGTCCTATGTTTTTATATTTTAACATAACCACGATACTTGAGTTAGTTTTCGAACATTACCATGCAACCATGTCTAATTGATATAACTTCACATAGAAGATCATGGCAGATACGTTATTAAAATTTTGTAGCATAATTATTTGTACCCATTTGACCTCAAGGACCATTTCCTAAAGACAGGGGCCAGAGACATCGTAAAATTCTAAATACAGCGGTACTTACTTGTTCACTGTGATTTTAACAGGTTTGGCAATAAGCAACTCTCTGGGCAGTACAGCTTCGTTTTCTTTATGGACATAGGCCTCCCTCATTGACTTAGAGATCCAAGTGCATGAGGGGTTGTTGCCATACTCACCACGCTTGGCAGGCGGGTCGGTGAGCGCAGTTCGGGATGTTCTTACAAGGAAAGACGCTGCTGCCCATCTTCCGGGGATATCCCTTAGCAGATTCTTACTGCATCCTCTGGCAGGAGAGGAGGGGTGACATTCTACTGCCGGCACCCCACGGCAATATTATATATTATTATATTATATATTACTATTATATAATTTATTTGTTTATTCCACCATAAAGTTGTGCTAATTCTAATATCGTTATTTAGCTTGTAAATTGTATTATGTAATTGTTAGGTACATTACTTGTTCACGTTGCTTGGAACAGGGTCCGGAATACGCAGCTCTCTGCGCAGTATAGCTTCTATTTCTTCAAAAGTTAGTTCCGACCTTAGAAAAAATAATAGGTATCAAGAGAATGATTTATTTTTTAATAGGACACTAGTTTTTTTCGCGCGACTTCGTCCGCGCGGATTTATTTATTTATTTATTTAAGTTTATTTGGGAAAACACACAGAATAATAATA
Organism: Pasiphila rectangulata; assembly: GCA_963082625.1. Classification (NCBI taxonomy): domain Eukaryota; kingdom Metazoa; phylum Arthropoda; class Insecta; order Lepidoptera; family Geometridae; genus Pasiphila; species Pasiphila rectangulata. Next base: position 19,019,278 of record OY720236.1, on the reverse strand, counting down.
CAATCTAAATCTTAAATATAAAGTAATACACAATCCAATAAAGTTTCCACTAATTTTTAAAACTTATATACGAAGAATTGGTAAAAATTAAATTAGAATAAGGTTACACAGAATGCGATGAGAGTAGTTGACTTATAACTGCAAGCTTAAATTTAGAAAGAGAGAGGTCAAAAATATCTATATCAGAAAACATGTTATTGTTACAGTTTATAGATCGGTTCACAAAAGTATTAGACGCATATTTAGTTCGGGTTGTATGAATGAATGAATTAATGAACACTTTATTGCACTTAAAATACAAAAAATAAAATTATTTGGATAAATATATCATTGTACAAATTGGCGGCCTTATTGCTCAAAGCAATTTCTTCCAGGCAACCTACCAGGGAAAAAAAGTAATTTGTAAACTAATTTATCGTAGGTAGTGCACAAAAAAAAAATAGGTACCTACATCTATATCTCTATACTATATATACTATATCCTAACCTAGATGTATAAGCTAAAATACATACATCTGAGTTTAATTCATATAATTATATAATAATTTGTTTATTCCTCTGAATAATTGCTGACTTAGCTGAGAGGATGGTACAGGTGCTGCTGAAGGCAAGCCTAATCCATCTAACCCAGGTACTCTAATATCTGGTTACATTAATTTTTATTATGTGATTTTAAGGGCACATACTTAGCTTTCTTTTTCTTTGCACCAGCCTCAGGAATAAGCGGGTCGGCGCGCAATACAGTCTCTTTTTCTTCATGTTGATCAGGTTCCCTGAAAATAAATATAGGTATCAAAGTGCGGTGTTTCATGTTAATATATCAGCTTCTAGGGCACTTGCAGAAGTCTCACTACTCCGAAATGTGGAGAGCCAATTCTCGTGAATCGTGATTTTGCGTAATACTGCGTCTCATATTACTTCTCAGTGTCTGTCTACTCCCAACTTATTACATAAGTATCAAAGTCTACTATCAACTCGATCTCGCTCTTTCTCAGTAGACACATCACGATCGGCAACAGTAGACGGACGCTCGTCTATCGTGAGATCGCTAGAGTGCAGAAAGTTTGTTTCAATAGAGATTGTCCGTTGTGAGAGCTTATCACTTTGGATCACGAAGCACAAGAATTGCGCTCCTGGAAGCTTTGAGGCACAAGTAAATGAACAATTCTAAAGTTTTGGAATTTGGTTTTTTAACCCACTTATACCGGATTGATATTTCAAGAAAAAACTGTTGTAATTCGAAATATCCTTGATTACCTAATTATTTAATGATTTTAGATCGGTAATTTATAAATCCAACTTTTGTGTATTCAAAAATTAAGTTCATGCGTTTTTTTAGTAAAGTTTAAAACTGGAAGCGCCATCTACCCATCTAGTGCCAATTCAAACAAAACGAAATAGTGACAGATTTCTTTTAAGTGTTGCTGATTACACTACTTTGAATACGGATTATGGCTTATGATGGATGAACGTCCTGTGCCTAGTATAGATATTACATTAAATATCATCTATATATTATTAATTTACATAAAAAAAGGACAACAGAATATTGTAAAGTAGTTGTAAAGTAGTTGTGGAGTAGTAGTAGGCGAGACCGAGGAGAGTTGAATCTCAGCCAAGAAAAGTCTCACCTATGACATAGCCAGTACTGTGCTCTATGGGGGTCAAAATGTAAAAATAAGTAAAAGTAATCAAGATCCATCGCAAAATTGAGAAAAACTGATACAACTCCCTATGTTTCAACTCTCCTAGTACCGAGGTAAGTTGAAACCGGGCTCAAGGTAGGTTGAAACAGTGTTAAATTTGCAGATCATATGAATAATATTTATTGAAAACGGGCCTGTAGGTGAACAGAAGAAACTTTATTATCAAAACACTATGTTTATTATCTCAATTAACTTTTTGTGTGTCATTAAATCAAGAATATATATATATATATATCTCATTTACACTAATAAAACTCAATTAATTTTAGCAATAAACGACAGAAATTATAACTTATTTTTATAAAATAGGAACATCAAAATAGGTCCTAAGTGCAGCTACTGTTGATGAAAAGTTGCATTACTTTAACAGCATTCAAGAATCAAGAAAAAAAACCTACCTCTTTAGGTTGTTCTTCTTGGAAGTCTTCTCTGCAGGTTTATCATATAAATGTTGGCCGCAGGCCCACTCAAGCTCAGACACACAATTGTACAATATCTGAATTTGCGCATTAGCCTTTCGCAAATCGTCTACAGCACTATCAAGCGTTGATATCATTTCATTGCTCTTCCCAGCGTTCTTCTCCTCCGTGTATTCATGCGGAGTACTCTGGCAGACTGTTCTCTTTAGGCTAAATATAAAACAAATAAATAAATAATAATCAGTAAGGCCTTATACAGCGTCAGCAACTAGTAATCATGCTTGCTGTACGGGACGCTGCAGTGCCTGGGACATATGTACATAGTTAGATGGAATAGGCTATACCATTCTCTTAGCTTAGTCAGCTATTAGTCAGAGGAAATAAAAGGTCAATACGTCTGAAGCTAAGCCGCGGGTTTCCTCACGATGTTTCCTTCACCGTTAAAGCACGTGTTAAGTGTGCACATAATTTTTTCAAGAAAGAAAAATCCATTGGTACACAGCCAGTAACGAACCCACGACCTTCGGATTGAAAGTCGGGGGTACATACCACTCAGCCAACATGGCTATTAGTAGTAGAGTAGAAGTATTAAGTAGTTGTAGAGTACTCGTAGGGTTGTTGTAAAGTAGTAGTAGTAGTATGTAATGGTCAAAGTCAAAGTAAAAGTCAATAAGTGTTTACTCAATAGAGCAAAAAGCTACATAGAATATTCAATTTACAATTAATAATAAACACAATTTATAATTATATACAATACATATTGTATTTATGCTATGCAAATAACATCATCTCAGCCGTAAAACGTCTACTACTGAACACAGGTCTCCCTCATGGATCTCCATGAGGGCCAATTGCCACACTCACCACTCTTAGCAGGCGGGTTGGCGAGCGCAGTACGGGATGTTGATTCACGGAAAGACGCTGCTGCCCGACTTCCGAAGGTATCCCTAAGCAGGCTCTTACTGCATCTACCGGCATGAGAGGAGGGGTAACATTCGACTACCGGCACCCCACGGCAGCCTCACATCACATCACTTGATAAAATTATTTGTATTTTTGTAGGCATACAGTAAGTTTTCACAAATAGATTGCGTTATAGATGCAGGTGTACGTATTTGTAGTAGTAGGTGCGATATAAAGTTCGCCGGGAAAGCTAGTATATTTAAATAAAACAAACTCGGGTTAGATACACCACTTATATAACTCGAGAACGACTGGACCGATTTCAAAGATCTTAAGATGTTTTTGGATTCATCTGAGCCCGGGTTTGCATTATAGGGAACATCGTAAAAATTCACAGAAAAAACGATCATAACTTATTTTCTTATACATTTTATACGGATGATTATTTATTATTGGTTGATATTTATTGGTTGTCAAATATTTAAAGATTGCTACCAGAATCTTTATTTTTTGACTAAACCTAAACTCAAGCTGTTCATATTTTTGGGTAATTTAGGTAGTAGTAGAACAGTAGTAGTAGTAAGTAGTAGTAGAGTAGTTGTAGAGTAGTTGTAAAGTAGTTTTAGAGTAGTTGTAAAGTAGTTGTAGAGTAGTTTTAGAATAGTTATAGAGTAATAAGTTGTAGAGTCGTTTTAGAGTAGTTGTAGTCATTTTAGAGTAGTTGAAGAATACTTACCATTTTAGGTTGGTCATCTTGGAAGTGTTCTTGCAAAGTATATCATGTCTGCAGGCACGGCTAAGCAAAGTAAATCTTAGTATATTATCCACATTAGACTTTAGCAAATGGTCCAAAGCTCTAAAAGCCTTTGGTTTCACATTTTCAATGCACTTCCTAGCCTCATTTGTGTACTCATGCGGACTGTGGCAGACTGGGCAGACTGTTCTCTCTAGGCACTCTGAGTCGGACGCTGGTGGCGAATCCGGAAGGTTAAATAAATTCCCTTCTTCATCCGAGCTGCTTTCGTCCGCGTTCTGATTAGAGTTACTTATTTGTGCTTTTATTTCCTCTTTGGTATCTCCATTGTTTTCTTGGACATCCTTTTCTTCAGCGTTACTTCTGCGCTCTTCGTTTTGAGCCTCGCTAATATTTTCTTTTTCTTTGTGACTTTCGTCATTTTCTTTCTTTTCATCGTCTTGATCTTCTTGGGCGGTGTTTTTTCTGTTGTCATATATCTTATTTTCCTGAGCTTTGTATTTAAGGTCTTCGTCTACATTGCTGTGGTCAGAGTCGTCAACATCATTGCTGAAAATTGTAATATTAATAGCAACATAAATATTCTCAGTCCACCTATACCTATTATTATAATGTTTTTTTATGTGGTTTGTGTGTTACTTAGGTGTACAAAAACAGGGAGTGCCCAGTTTTCTGCATTGTTTAACATTTACCAGGAGGAAGATTAGCGAAATTATGACTAAAAATATCACTTATTATAATATTATTATAATGGATTTCCGCAAGATCATGACTGAATCATGCCGTGGGGTGCCGGCAGTAGAATGTTACCCCTCCTCTCATGCCCATGGATGCAGTAAGAGCCTGCTAATGGATACCAGCGGAAGATGGGCAGCAGCGTCTTTTCGTGTATCGACATCCCGTACTGCGCTCGCCAACCCGCCTGCCAAGCGTGGTGGGTATGTCAACTACCCCTCATGGAGATCCATGATGGAGGCCTGTGTTCAGTAGTGGACGTTTTACGGCTGAAACGAACAAACGATGACTGAATCAAATCAATTCACTTAATTCAGTTAAGGACATAACACTTACTCCTCTTCGGACGTCGAGGAAAAGATAAGCTCCGGTCCCTGAAAAAAATCTCATGTTAGTATATATTTTATTGGCTAGTAGTAATAAAGTTCATAAGGTTTACTCGTAAGTACTTATTTCATTGTTGTATGATTTCATTAATTCCAGCTGTGAAATTTTTGTTTTTACATTTATGCCACTAATGTATCTGTGCACGTGGTAAAAATCTCAGAATAATAACGTAATAGAAACCAGGCTAAAATAGCAACCAAAATCAATCATTCTTTACTCTTTTTACTTATGATATTTTTAAGGAGCTAGAAAGAGGTGCATTTTACAGTTGTATCTTCCGAATTCACAAGGTTGGCGTAAATTAACTGTCAAGTTATTTATAGCTAACTTCAGGTTTATCATTGCTAGTGATGTAACTCTGCCGACTTTAAAATCGATAAAACGAATGTTTTGTTAGCCATATAAACAGAGGTTTTAATTTTAAATAATAGTATTGCTTTAAAATTTCTTACTTTTAGATATAGCTTAAAATGATTTCTCACAAAATAGGATACCTACCATATTCTATTTAAATCCACCTGGAAAGCCTATTTACTTGTGCTTACCTTCAAAGTATTTAATGTTTTTACAGGAAGAAAGTTGTGAGTACGAATCTGTGGTCAATAATAGAAAACCTAATTTATTTTAATACCTCTAGCATTATCTTGAATTTTTATATAAATAAAATTTGACCAAATGACATTACCAGTTATAAACAAAGAGAAGCAAATTGTATGAAGCAAACAATTATCAAAATATTATTGAGGCCTTAATACACAAAGATAACAAATCATATAGAGAAAAAGCTATAATTTATTGTTCGCTATTATTAGATAAGAGCAAAAAGGGTTGAGAAAATTAAGGTTAAACAAATTGGTTTAATAAACTTTATTTCAATGAAAATAAAAAGCCACCGTGTACAAATTGCAGTCTTCATTCCTTTTATTCTTATCAATACTAGTTAGTGATCCGAACAGGTAGATTAAAACTACTGTTAACCTAATTACCTGAAAAAATTGATACAACCGTTTGTGTCGCAAACGCATGCTTCGACATTCTCAAAGGAATCCAAATTCATAGGGTATTCCTGTTGACCCAGAACTATGAAATTTGGCAAGGTATATCGTCTTTTAATGTAGATACAGAGAAAAATCCAAAAAAATATACATTTAGAATAGAATCATAAAAAAATCGTCTTTAAAATGGTACGAAACCAATCATCGAGGTTAAGTAAATTAATTTTCCGAAAAATGTTTGGAACAAATGAGACTAGATGTTTTTTCGGTAGGTATCCAATTACTTCTGGATATCCGTTGTACCTTTAATTTTTCCATCTTTGGGGAATCTAAAACAAGGAGCGGTGTCTCAATAATATCGATATAATGATTATTTTTACAGCACTACGATAACCAAAAAAGTTTGGAAAAAACGGAAGAAAAGGAAATAAAATGGTTCAAATGTATCTAGAACTTCGATTTTAGAAGATATACAACAATTTTCCCACTCATATTAACACAATTTGTGTAAATTTTACAAAAAAAACTCGCCGATAAAAAGTTACCGACTTGTCCGTATTTTATTTTCGTGATGTATGCGATTTGCAGTCTTTTACTACACACGCCATACTTAGCACATATCGCAAGAGTGTTTAAGATTTAAAGTAATAAAAATATTAAGAGTATTAAGATTCTATTAATTCGTTTTCACACGCTTTTTTGTAAATTTTGTTACAAATTATGTAGAATTTACCACCACAAATAACGAACCAAAAAAAACGCGACCATGTTATGTTGATCTTACCTTGACATAATCATGATCGTGTCAGACATGTCATTTTAATTTGTCATAAGTACAACCAAATTTAGAACCATTTGATTGTTTATTTACGCCATCCTTGTAAATTACGATGATACAACTGTAAATGCACCTCTTTCTAGCTCCTTTAAAATGTCATAAGTAAAAAGAGTACAGAATGATTGATTTTCGTTGCTTATTTAGCCTGGTTTCTATTACATTATTATTCTAAGGTATAAACTGACGCGTAAAGTTAGCATGAAATGAAAAGTCGTAATCGCCAGAAAAAAATCGTTTATGGTAAAAACTATTGGTACCTGAATAATATAAAATTCAACTACCATTTTGAAAAGAATGCATAGGCTTCTATGATTAGAAAATTAAAAAGGCATAGTTTCATTTACCTGTATAGTGAAAATCAATGTTTTAATAGAGCCGTTTTTGGGATTTCTGTTGATACTGTTGTAAAAGTTAACGGATTGTGTAAACTAACTAACAATTTAAAGTAAATAAAACCAGGCAAGAGCGAATCGGACTCGCGCGCCGAGGGTTCCCTGCCATCATACAATAAAATATGTGATACAGGCGTTTTATATTTGTTGGAAAACCTTGACAGCACCGTCTCTTGTCTGATAGCGGAACTTATGCAGAGATTTTACACCTTCGATGATTTCTCAGAAACTATACTAATAAGAGGGTTAGTTATAAATTTCCTGTAATCTTTACATACACTCCTATTAGCTATAAAAGTTACAGGGGTTTATCTGTGCAAACTTCGCAGATACGCTATTTTTTTCAACGTTTTTGTAAATAAATCGAAAACTAAGTATGGCTTAAAGCAAAAAACTGTTTAGTCATGTTTTCGATTAACGTCCGGAGTATTACACGATAAATCCCCGTGTCGATATTTACAAAAGAGTATAAAAAAACTGGTTATACATACATTTAGAAGAGATAGATCTTCATTGAGCGCGTATGGCAGAAGTTGTCGACCGCCGCCATAAGCGCGTCTTGAGCGGGGAGCCTTTAAAGCAGGAAAGTACGGTCCGACGTTCTGTCATGGAACAGATAATAATAATAATGAATGAACATTGAACACTACAAGACAGAAAATACTTAATATATTAACTTGTTAAGAGGCCTCCCCTATAAATATCCAATTACTGGTCATGAGGAGTTTGTTGGCATTTTCACAACGCTTTTTTTTTTATTTATTATCACATATACAAAAGAATAAATTACAACTTAATTAAGGATAACACATTAAGCCACTAAGGTTTATCTTGTGCTATGTATGTATCTGGCGGGGTAGACTAGCGCAGTACGGGATATTGATACATAGAAAGACTTGTACTGCCCATCTTCAGAAGTTATCTCTTGGAAGACTCGTACTGCCTCCACGACAAGAGAGAGGAGGCAGCAATCTAAAGCCGGCACTCCACGGAAAATGCATATCAGCTGACTACCTCATAAAATTTATATTTAAATGAAAATAATACCTAGCAATGGATCAAGCCTAGCAGGTATTAATAGAGTCTAGAATTTGTGTCTAAAATTATGACTGACACCTAATTCATCCTTTTATTTAATATTATTTAAGTAAATTTTTAGGTTTTACTGTTCTGTACAATCATCGAGGACATACCTAATAGAGGGGAAATATCATTTATTTTTTCTAAACAATAATTCCACTGAAAAACTGCAGCGCCGGCTGTGTTTTGAAGTTGTCAAACTGGAAAGCTTCATTACACTGGAGTTGGGCAAGCAAATGTTTTTATCGATTTTATTATATCGATTAGTCAAATTATGAATGTGAACGATTATGAATTTATGATTATTTATTTCAAAGCAAACAAATGAAATAAAACAAGTATCGTTTACAACTGCAAATGTGCCTTAGTGATATTAAATAGGAAAAAAATATGAAGTTATTCTACCATTATTAATAGTCGCGAGAGTCCATGCGAGCTTCGTACTGCATCCACGGGCGAAAGAGGAGAGACAACATTATACCAATTATACTGCCTTGTTGAAATTCTCATTTAATTACTTTAATTTTCGCAAAACAAAAACAAATAACACGGAACTCTATGCATACAAACCTTCTTGGAGTAGCCAGAGAGAATCTCCTTCCTTGGTGTTATGATTGACTTCCGTGCAGAATACAGTTTTAACAATACCCTTCCTTGGCAGTCGGGTAAAAATGTCATAGTTATCTAATATTTCGCTGTTGTCGCTCTCTTTCTAACCACTATGACATTATATAAATAGGTCTCGTTCTCACATTTTTAGCGTGAACGTAGTCACGGTAAAACCACACGTGCCGGGATACCTAACTGATCGTTAACAAAGCATTACAAAATAGATTCTTTAAAAAAAGTAATGCCTTCACATCTATTGTAGATGATTTATACACTGTCAGCAACTGGTATTCATGCTGTATGGGAGGCCGCAATGCCTGGGACATTGTTAGATGGATTAGTCTTGCCCAGCACCTATTCTATCCTCTCAGCTAGGTCAGCTATTGGTCAGAGGAAAGAAACAGGTCAATACGTCTGAAGCTGACTAAGCCGCGAGTTTCCTTACGATGATTCAATTACGTGCTTTATTCTATTAATTTGTGTTGTTTTGTTTTGTAATTTGTGACGCGTCAATAAGGTCCATGCGGCCGCACTGAATAAACTATTTTTAAAGTTTTGATGTTTTCCTTCACGATTAAAGCACGTGATAAATATGAACATAATCTTTTCATGAAAAAATATCCGTAATTGCACGGCCGGCATCGAACCCACGCACGAGCTTCGTATTGAAACCACTCAGTCAACACGGCTTTTTCAGTTATTTTTTTGTATCTATAAATAGCCAGTTAAGTTTAATAGACATTTACCTAATCTTAAGACTTAACGAATCTTTATTTCTCAATAAGAACAATAATAATATTCACTAGGCTGAGAACAATTAAAGTTTTTTAACATTTAAAAGTCTACGCATTAGTGCGCTTACCTGCTAACCTTAAGTAATTTAATTTTAATTAATGTATGTACATAGAAAAAAAACCAGAGAAATCAAAGAACTAGAACAAATAGGTACTGATCTTCGCAATCATGTCATTTATTTATCTACCTGCATTCCTCCACACGTTTGTCTATTTCGCAACCCAGCGTCTACGCGTGTGAGTAGTGCGAATAGTTGTTTGCTACGAGTACAAGTCGACCGGCCGCTGCATTGTTTTAGTCAGCGTTATTGTATTGCAGCGTTATATGCCGTGGGGTGCCGGCAGTAGAATGTTGCCCCTCCTATCTAATCTTGCCCGTGGATGCAGTAAGAGCCTGCTAAGAGCTACCTCCGGAAGATGGGCAGCAGCGTCATTCCGTGTATCAACATCCCGTACTGCGCTCGCCAACCCGCCTGCCAAGCGTGGTGAGTATGGCAACTGCCCCTTATGGAGATCCATGAGGGAGGCCTGCGTTCAGTAGTGGACGTTTTATGGCTGAAATGATGATTGTATTGCAGTGGCATAGTGTGAGTGAGATAGTCCGGGAGTCAGTTAAGTTAAGTTCTACGTTTATTTTTTTTACATGCTACATAAAAAAACAACAAAAACCAAAAAAAAACTACTACATAAAAAAGATAAACTATTGTAAAATATCATAATATGATTATAACTTTTTTAATATACTTTGAAAATCGATATGCTTAGGTATTTGTTTAATGAAAAGAAATAATGTGGTAATTACTTCTTGTTATATCGGTAGTATCGATTCATAATCAATATACATATATAAAACTCTTACGTTACTGACTGAGTGTCTGACAGACAACGCACAGCCTAAACTACAGGACCTAGAGACTTGAAATTTGGCACACATATACATACCTTGAGTATCCTAGAGGTGCACTAAGGAGGGATTTTTCGAAATTCCCATGGGAACGGGAACTACGCGGGTGAAACTGCGGGGTGCGGCTAATTTAATTATATTAGCACAACACCACACAACACTAGTATTAATAGAATGAGATGACATTATAGGTATCTTAGTGAAAGCGAGAAGCATAGTCAAGTGATTTCAAAGACCAGTTTTACTTGAACCGTGCTAAAATGATTGTAGGTTTTAAAATTGTATTTTTATTCATATTTACCGATGAAATGTGGTTTTATCTGGTTTGTAGTTCGATTTTCTGCTGCTTTTCCCACACCATCGTATATTTATACTAAAAGTAACTAAATATACATATGTATCTATAACATATTTATCGTAACTAAATTATAGTGAGATCATCATTAAAACAAAAGACAATAAAATACTTAAACGAAATAAAATTTAGATAGTGAATAACGTTAAAATATTAAATAAGTATATGTAACAAATGTTAAGTTAACAACAGGTATGTAAGAAGATCCTATAGTGAGGTCAAGAATTAATTTCTGAATTAAGATGCTGGAAATATTGAATGTTTAAATTTATTATAGTTAACAATGAAAATATCTATGTTAGGCATTTGTTTGTTTATCAAGTTGTACTGATTACAGAGCTGGACTACAGGAGCCCTCAGTCCTATGTTAGTGTAGCAGAATGGAATGTTAAATATTTTGGTAATCGGCTAGGCAGTCCCAGGCGGAACTCCTGGTCGGAACAGTAAGCTGAATACTTTGGAGGATCCCACTACAGTCAGCATGACTAAAGTTAACTGTTGTACCTTGCGTCGGCAATAAAGAGAATCGATTTTAAAAAAGTTAAGCCTATGTAGGTAGATAGGGAGAACGATCTCTTCCGGTATATCACAATATACCGGAAGAGATGAAGGCGAGGCGGCGGGTGAAAGAACGTTGTATGCATTCTAATCTTTGAGAATGGATGGTGTAAAAGGGGTTCCAGGTGGTGCATGCATACTCAAGAATGCTTTGGACAAGGGCATTAAACAGTGTAATTTTTGTTCTTGATTGAAATTATTTGTGTTTCGTTTGTGCTGCTTTTTTAGAAGTCTTGTCGTAGTGAGCACAAAAATGTTATTGACTGTCCAATGTGATCTGTTCACTTCTTTTCCTAACTCGCGTGTTATCTGAAGTGAACAGATGCAATTATGTGCTTTATTCTATTTATTTGTGTTGTTTTATTTTGTATTTTGTGACGCGTCAATAAGGTCCATGCGGCCGCACTGAATAAAGTATTTTTTAATTCTTAATTCTTGATTCTTGACCCCAAGTCTCTAATTTCATCTACTCGTCTTAACTTAGTATTATTTAAATAATAATGATTTGATTATCGTGATCTTTTTCCTAGTAAATTTTATATCGTATAGAACAACAAGCGAGTCTAAAAGTATTTGAATGTAATCTGAATATATTTAACCCTTTAATTCGCAGTGTTGATAATGTAATTGTACGGAAAAGTACACAGGTCGGCTGTTGGCGCTGCACTGTCAAAGGCGAGAGACAGTAAAGTTGTCATTGCATTAGTGCAAAAGCACTGATGTATTTCGGAATTCTTAAGACCTTATTTCCCCTCTATTGGATATGTACTCTCAAGTGTTCATTAATTCGTTCATTCATACAGAGATTTTTTGTACAGGGTATATTATATATCGACGTAAGAAAACGTATTTGCTGTAAGTAGAAAGAATGGCGTAAGTAGACTGAATACACAGCCATATTCAGAAAAAAATTCTGCGTCGAATGGTCTGGGTCTCATATCGCTACGACGACAAAAACTTTTAAAATAGGGTATAATTTTGAAAAGTTTACGTATTCAATTTGCTGTAAGTCACTAAAAAAACGGTGTTTAAACACTCTTTTTACTTACAGCAAAAGTGCGGTTCATTATTTAATCATCTAATATAACTTACAGCATTCTTATGGGATGAAAGTAACTTGTGAAAACATTACTTACAGCATTCTTTTGGAGTGCAAATTAAATACAAGATTACTTACAACTTGCAAACAAAAGAGCATAATTATGGAAAAAAATAATACTAATGAATTTAAAAGAAAAAGAAGAATCTCAAAATAGATTCCCTTTTCATAAAACACTTTTTGAAAAAGATAAGAGTGTAATTTGATTGAGCTTCGACTTGTAAAAAGTCTTATATACACCGCATGGTAGTAACATGTCTAGCAGCCGCAAAATAGCTGCTTACAATTTTACGGTTTATGAAAGTGGTACCCGCTTTGGTTTTTGCAATATTTGGTCTGAAACTGACGCTCATCGAGGATCAAAGGAAATATCTTCTTGTCTGCTAAATTATATCAAGAATGTTTATAGCAGAAAAGTAAAAATCTTGCTCCTTTACGCAGAGTCGTGCTTTGGCCAAAACTAAAATAAAACCGTACTAAGCATGCTGTGATACGCATTGAAACGCTGCATAAATTTAGTAGTCATTCAAATTAATTTTATTCTTCCAGGGCATAGGTACATATATACCAGCCGACAGTATGCATGCAACTATAGAACGTGCAGTCAGTTGAAGATGTTGTTATTAAAACAGTTAAAAAAACTACAAAATTAAGATATCTCACATACGTATCGCAACGTTTCTAAAAAGTAAGCCAGATGTAATACTCGTAAAACACTCCATGGCCCATTATATTGAAATTAAACTTGGCGACATTGGAAACACAGAACCAAAACTTAATTTATACCCAGCTAAGCTAAGTTGCCAATTTGTATCTAGAAGTACAACGATCTAAAAAAAATTATCTATACCTACTAATATTATAAAGAGGTAAAGTTTGTGAGGTTGTAGGGCGTCACCTCCGAATCTACTGAACCGATTTTAAAAATTATTTTACTAAAAGAAAGATACAGTATTTGTGACCATAAATTACTTCCCAACGAAGTGGGCATCGGGTCAGCTAGTTGATAATAAAGTGATATATAGCCACAATGGCTAGGTATCACTTAAATAACAGCTAAAGAATATTTAGATTTGAAGTTTATTAAAAAGACAGTCGATTGTTTAGCAGACACAGATGAAGAAGAATAAGTTTGGGATTATGTTTCTTGTACTTAGGGCGTCTTGCACCAAAGTTAAACGTATTTAATTTGGCGTTAAACAAAATTAATTTGACAGATTTGTATGAAACTACTGTCAAAATAGTAATTTGAATTCCATTTAAGCTTATACAACTTTTGGTGCAAGACGCACTTTGAATAATGATTGAATTCTTAGAGAGCAAGCTAAATTTTATGTAACAGTAATAAACAAAATAATAAACTTACAGCAGTTTATTTGTACCACACATACAAACTATTCTTTATTTATACCAATTAAGTGGTATCAGTATTTTTTTTAGAATTAGCCTTACATCTCTTTAATAGTACGTAATTTATTAAATATTTCAATTACAGCATTTTATATGTCTGGAAATATACGGAACTTAGCTATCTGCATAGAAGTCACTAAACTACTTACAACGTTCTTTAGGTCTTTAAAATGAAAAGTCAATTGCTGTAAGTAATAAAAAGCCTACCTACTGCTAATAATTTTAACAAAAATATTTACATTGCTGTTCATGAGTAATATTTTAACAAAACCGTGTTCCAAAAATCATCTTTCTGTCACTGATAAAAAAAAGATATGATTTTTTTCTAACTTTTTAAAAGTTTTTTGGCTCTGGTGAAAAATTGGGTTTTGGCTACTTACAGCAAATACGTTTTCTTGCATCGATATATAGGGGACATTAACACGAAATTAAACGTGTTAATGTAAGAGTTAAAAAAAATATTTAATAGCAATTTTGTTTTCTTTTTGTGTAACACTAAAGTATCATTGCAAGGCAACCTGCGTTAAAGGTGTTCGTCTGAACATTGCGGGTTCGAGCCCCGTCGGAGACAAAATTTTGATTGCATTTTTCATTTCTATATTTAAAAGCTACCCAGGCTTGGCAAAAAATACATGATCTGCCATCTTGTGGCGGAGGCTTTTATGTATTTAATATTGTATTGTCACTAGAATTAAAGGTTTTCGCAAAATTTCAGTTCAATCGAATGTTAGAAGGTGGTTTTGATTTAGCTTGTAAAATTTGAACCAAAACGACAAGTAAAGGCACACACGTGTATCAACTCGGAAAGGGATCGCAACTGAATCGCCTTTCGCGTCGCCGTCAAACAGTCGTCAACCTAACGTAAGCACGAAACTAAAGCGGATCAGAAGCTCCGATACCACCGATACGTCGACTCGGCTACGGCTAGGCGACGCCGCGCTTACGGCTCGCCAACCGCTGGTTGACAGCTAGTTACATCATTTTGAATCCGAACGTTAAGCGTGGACGAAGAGACGTAAGCTAGGGTACGGAGAGCCGTAAGCTAGGGTACGGAGAACCGTAAGCGCGGGAACGACAAGTCGACCACGCACCGCACCGCGGTTCGTGAGCTTGTCCCGAGGCGAGGCGATTACGTTACGATTCCGATTAGTGTGCGTTGCAGTAGGGAGTTTCATATAACTAATACCGAACGGCTCGAGTTGATACAGTGACGATCCCTTTCAGAGTTGATACGTGTGCCTTTACATCACTATAACTACATAAAACAAAGTCCTCCGCCGCGTCCACCTGTCTGTCTGTTTGCGATAAACTCAAAAACTACTGGACGGATTTTTATGCAGTATTTACCAATGGATGGACTATTTCAAAAGAAATGTTTGAAAGTAAAATTCATTACACGTTGGTGTTGTTGACTGAACTATATCGATAATGTTGAAGATATCTGAAAAAATAATAATAGTGCGGCGCGTAAACCATTAAAATTACATAGTGCAAGTGACGTACATAAAAATTCTGCGACAACATGTCTATCTTTTATGAATAATTTCATAGTAGCCATTTTCCTCTTTGACATTTGGATCAAAACATAAACATTATTTTCGAAGCAATTTTAACCAACATTCA
The DNA here is from genome assembly GCA_963082625.1 of Pasiphila rectangulata. NCBI lineage: Eukaryota > Metazoa > Arthropoda > Insecta > Lepidoptera > Geometridae > Pasiphila > Pasiphila rectangulata. Next base: position 19,003,717 of record OY720236.1, on the reverse strand, counting down.
GGTGTAAATACATTTCTAACATTTAAAGTAGTTCATATAGAACATGTTTGCTCTTTATACCATAGTGTAAAGCTTAACAGTGATAGCGAATTGAAAACTCTCAATCGACAATTGAATTGCAGCGGCACGGGCGTGCTGGCCGATTGTGATAAATTTATTGTGTATATTTCAATGGGTTCCTGAATGGTTTGAAAACAACTGAAACCGGTAGGCGGCGCTGCTGTCTATATGTCACCATATCAGCCTGGTCCGCTATTACGAAATAAAAGCTTGAAAGCACTTACCTTCATCGCAGGGCCATTGCGCGTCGTGGTCGGCGGTAAGACGGGGCGCATTGGCTTGCGCAGAGGGGGGAACGGCCCACTCAACTGACCTGAACTCGGCCTGAACTGCGCCCAAACCTGTAGGGAACAGATTAATCGGTGCGGGAACATCCGAGATCGGGGGCCAATTCTCGTGAATCGTGTTTTTGCGTGATACTTCATCTCATCTCACTTCTCAGTGTTTCAGTATCAACTCCGAACTTATCACATCAGTATAAAAGTCTAACTCTAAAATTTATAGATTGTGAGCGTTAATCCCTTGGATGCAAGAGAATTGTCCTCCTGGCCTAATTCTAGATGATAAAATATCACAACAGATAATCTATAATAATCATAAATAAAACCGGCTAAGACCGAGTCGGACTCGCTCACCGATGTTTCCTTGCCATCATTCAAAATAATATAGGATAAGGGCAGTTTATATTTGCTTAAATAAATAAATAAATAATGCTGGACAAATCACACAGCATCATCTAGCCCCAAGCTAAGCAGAGCTTGTGTTATGGGTACTAGATGACTGATATACTTAATACATACTACATAGACAATTAGACAGATATTTCTATTATTATAGTAAAACACCCAGAACACCCTGAACAAATATCTGCAGATCGTACAGACATTTGTCCCGAGGCGGGAATCGAACCCACAACCCCTTGCGTCATTTATTTATGTATGTATATTAAATTGTTCCATCTTAACAAATAAACCCCACCTGTTCTTGTGTTCTACTGAGGGACTGTAACAAAAACAAATATTAGAAGTAATTAAAGAAAAGGAGTAGAAGAACGAACGCAGAGAAAGAACGAGAAGAGAGAAAGAGACTGCAGCCCGGAGAGTTCGGATTTGCACATCGGGTCCGTGCCAAACGTCCTACAAAACTATTATAGTGCGGTTTCGCGAACTTATTACCAAGGACTCTTTTTTATCAGCTATAAGAAAAACGCGGATTTACCCCAAAGGATTATTTATTTATTTATTGGTATCGCCGGCGATTCCTATATTTATGTAAACGATCACCTTTGTAACAAGGAACTTTTTATGAAATCTAAAAACAAGCCGTATTTACCTGAGAAAGAATGACGCATCCCCACGTTTTGATAAACAACCAAACGGATTTAGAAAAACTTTATGCATAGTTTATATTCAGTATTTACTTTGTTTACTATGGTACTTTTGTTAAAATCGCATACATACAACACATCACACTACACATTCACAATAATAAGACATTTTTAACTACATTGCACATAAACCACAATAAAACCATTTACTTGCAACAACAACTATGCACTTATGTTTTGTATCTTTCTTGCTTAGCAACCTTAATGCTTTGCGTCGTGTCAATATTATCGATTAATTATACTCATGGCCGCTTTTCTACGTACAGTAAGTATTTACAGGTAGCCCTTACCATTTTACCATGGTTGAGTATAAATTAAGTTTGCTTTATCAAAACTTACGCGGTCTGAGAACAAAGACGCTTGAGTTCAGTACTAACCTATTATCATCACAGTGTGACATAATACTGAGCACAGAAACATGGTTTAATGAAAGTGTTTTGGACTCGGAGTTGATAAACGCAAAATATAATATTTTTAGACGCGATCGCGGTTCTCATAGAGGTGGCGTTATGATTTTGTGCTCAAATAAAATGAATCCGCGGGCGCGCCGCGTCCTGAATGGCAAAAATCCCATCTGGGCATCGAATGTATAAGCACAAAATAGTAATGTATATAAGGTTGACAATTGACCGGTGTGTGATTACCGTAATCTAAATAAGGGTAGGTAGATATGCAATGAGGTGCTATTAATATAATTTAGACTCGATTTGGTTTATGAATAGTACATATTTAACAGTGCATTAAAAAACAATAATGTAAGTAACCGTGAGTTTTAGATAATAAATAAATAAATATGCAAAGGTCGCTATTGTTTACCTACCACATCTGAGGAGTTTGATAAAAAATAACATACATCACATCCGGCTAACACTGTGTAGGTACACTGATTCCAAATAAGCGAGCTATCTCATTTCGTGTGGAAACAAAACGGCGCCGGCCGGCGCGGTCTCATTCCGGTAAAGGCGTATCTAACGATTTCAATCAGTGGTGTTATTTTCTGCCCTTCACTGCAATGACGTCCGGCATTGGGGTGTATTGTGCGTTGTTCCACTTGATACTCCCCAGAACCTAACCAGCTTATCTCCTTATAATAACGGAGACGGTCTCTGGGCTTAAATAACAACGTATTTATCTACTATCTCCTCTAATAATGGCAGGCAGACTAAGCTTAGAAGATAAGCTGGGCAAAGCCATATCCATTAATCTGTCCTCTTATGTCCCAGGCACTGCAGCGTGCCTAGACTCTGTATAAATCAGGTATTCATCATCATCATCATTTCAGCCGTAAAACGTCCACTACTGAACTAAGGCCTCCCTCATGGATCTCCATGAGAGGTAGTTGCCATACTCACCACGCTTGACAGGCGGGTTGGTGAGCGCAGTATGGGATGTTTATATTCGGAAAGACGCTGCTGCCCATCTTCCTGGTCCCTTAGCAGGCTCTTACTGCATCCACGGGTAGGAGAGGAGGAGTAACATTCTACTGCCGGCACCCCACGGCAACGAATCAGGTATTATCTACTATTATTACCTAAATGAGAAAGGCAAATTTATTTACATTAAAGCTCCGGATGATCTACAAGTATTTGAATGGTTACTTACCACTGTTTGCGGGCCCGTGTCTCCCGCCTTGCGAGGGACGCGCTTTGGCAAGGTAGGTCTTTGTTGCTGCCACGACATACCAGACGTTGAAGGTTGCTGATAGTCCAGTACAAAAGCCCTTCGAGGCTCACCGTCTTGCTTTTTATTTTCTGCTTTCCCTGGCGGCTCTCGCTGCATTATTAACACTTGTTCCAGCCGCTTGGCACTGATAAAAAAAAATATCCTGGTCTGTTCACTGGTTTGGTACACATTTTTACTTAGAGAATTGTAGATCTCTTTCAGTAAACTAAACCCTGGATATTAAAAAAAAACATTTGTATGCACTTACTAAGTGCACGACAACCTATTTCGTGTCAATATGAATAAAATGGCCTACTAACTAAATCATCATCATCATCATTTCAGCCGTAAGACGTCCACTACTGAACACAGGCCTCCCTCATGGATCTCCATGAGGGGTAGTTGCCATACTCACCACGCTTGGCAGGCGGGTTGGCGAGCGCAGTGCGGGATGTTGATACACGGCAAGACGCTGCTGCCCATCTGCCGGAGGTATCCCTTAGCAGGCTCTTACTGCATCCACGGGCATGAGAGGAGGGGTAACATTCTACTGCCGGCACCCCACGGCCAATTACCTAACTAAACCTACTAACTAAATGCCAGACTCTAAAGCCGATCGTCCACCGCCAACTAAACTAAGTTAGTTTAGCTTAGCTCGCATAGTTGAGCCAGTTTTTCATACATGTCCGTCCACGCCAAACGATGCCAGCTAAGCTACGTAAAATAGCCCAGCTAAGTCGAAATAACTTAGTTGTGTATCCGATCCGTTACTACGTGAGCTAAACTAAGCGCCCCTCACTCCCTTGCCTTGCCCCTCAGGCGCCTGTCGCTAGTGTTGTGTTGTTGTACGAATGTTTTTCTGCTTATACAGTAAGCGGTCGTGCGCAGGCAGACCGCTCGCCTCCTCCACACCGCAGATTCCCGCAGGACAACGGGACTACCAAGCCTCGGTCCCGGCGCCCCAACCGAGACACCTGCTGCCGCGTCCCGCTCCACGGACGCAGGCACCCCTTGGCGCATTAGCGCCGACCATTCCTGAGGCCAACCCCGGCTTCAACGTATGCAACCCTCCCCCCAGAAGGCACACCCACTGAACCCACGGCTGAGCAACGGCCCGTCGGACCGGTTGAGGCCCCCGTGATACTCATGGGGATCCTCACCGAGATCCTGATGGCCATCGCCGCGGGAGAAGACACGCGTGAGGTAGCGGTCCGGGGACTGGAGGCCATGCGTAGAAACTTCTATGCATAGGCCGCCTCCGCACCGCACCTCCGCCCGGGAGAACCAACGACACCCGCCCACCCAAAGGGCTACAAGAAGCGTGACCTGGGGGTTGTAGCCCCCAGAGATGAAGCCGGGGCAAGGAGACTAAGTCTCGAGGCCTCACCCGGTGACCCCGATAGGGGTCCGGAAGAAGAGGATGATCAAATCAAATCAAATCGATGATGTTAATTTGGATGCAGACTTGCAGCCTTATATTAAAACTAGTGAGTGGGTTGTTTTAAAATAGTCGAGGGTAGGTTGTGAAGTTTTGCTCAAAAAAACAAAATAAGTAAATAAAAAATAATTATTATACTTAAATCCCAATACATTCTTATGTTGTGATACAACTTAGGTTGGGACATTATTTGGTCTAGGACCTTAACAATTCCTGCTTTCAGCTGGTTATAAACATTCGGCGCCTCGATTCGACTCGCATGAATTTGTTAATTGCACGGAAATTATTGCTAAATATTAATGAGTTTTCTTAACAAATTAGGTATTCAAAAGATTATGTTTATTGATACACACCATAGGTTAAATGGTTGCTTGTTTTGTCGCGAAAATATGCATGAAAATGGCGGGGCGACCTGCCGAGTTGTCGCGTGATTTACCTACCGCGTTGCTATCTTTTTTAGATATTCTTTTATAATCGTAATAGAATCGTGTGTTTCTTTTTTAACTATAAGAGAACATGATCTTATTGGATATTATTCAATTAAATACTTTTTTTACATTATTGCGTCCCGACCAGCAATCAAATCATATAGCACAATTAACAAAGAATACACGAACACTACACATTAAAATCACTGTTCCTGTGTATGTTTATTACTTTTAAGACGTAAGCAAACATAGTTCTTACAAGATTTAGGTATATTGCAATAAAATACTCACCAAAACGCGAACCCAAAAAGACCGGCTTCGGTTGAGAACACGAAAAGACGTCCGACAGGTGCTACGGCTACGAGACGGCTACGCGGATTGATATTGTCATAGAATCAAATTGAGTTTCCACACGCGCTTTGTCAAATTCGTAACTGTAATCCTGACCTACAAACGACCCGTATTCACTACTAGCGCCACCAATCGCACGCAAAATAAACCTGGGTTTGGTAATGAGGCGTTTTCATTAAAAAAAAAAAGTTCAAATATAGTTCCCTAGCACATGATTGAGGGCGCTTGCTCACTGTTATTTCGTTTCAGTGTCAAAACAATGATAAGTACCTACAGTCAATTCAATCAGAAAAAAGTTTGTTCGTCAACAGTCCAATCCATAGACTAATATACCTTTAGACTATTAAATACTATATAATATACTATATAGTGTGAGTTTAACTGGTTGGTTCAACAGGCTGAAAGAGGCGATTGAAAACATAAAAAATAATGTTTTTTCAATACTATTTACCTACTTAATATGACACAAGATTTAACACTGCAACCCGAATACGTACATGTGATGTTGTTGGTTGCGAAAACGGTGAGAAACACTTATTTCCTACCGATAAAATATTGAAGGAAAAATGGATAAAAACAACCAGAAAATCGGATGGAATCTGCGTAAAAATTCAAGCATATGTTCAGATCATTTCACCTCAAGTGATTTTGTACAATGTACGTATTGATTTGTCTTATTAGGTACTCCAAAATTCTTATTAACGATCCTCTACTGTGTGTGACTATAGTCTGCGAAGAACATTAAAAAGGAGAACTATACCATCAATATTTCCTTGGACTTTACCCAGACCGCAAAAACAGCAAGAATAAATACCTTTCAATCCCAATAATGCAAAAAAAATATTCTAAATCAGAACTACCATATGCATATTTGTTGAAGAAATTTGTAACATTGAATCATCTGGACCTAGTTATAGACCCCCTGCAAATCAACAAGGAATGTGATGAGCTTCTTTTTTATGTGATGAGATAGCAGCATCTTACATGCCACTGGATTTTTATGATAAGTACCCTATGACCAGGGTAGTGATAGATGCTACAGAATGCCCTATCAAGAAACCAGGTCTACCTTTGCCCCAACAGGACAGACAAGTCATAGAAAGAAGTAGTATTCTACATAGATTTAACAATAATGATGAGATAATGGTTGATAAAGGGTTAAATGTCCAAGATATATTTTTGCCATACAGAGTAAAAGTGAATGTGCCCTCATTTTTCAAGAAGGGTAATCAAAGCTAGTTTCTATTGTTTCTATTTCTACCTTGTTTCTACCTTGTTACCTTGTTTCTATTGTGTAACTTATGTTGGGAGTCCTTAATAAATAAATAAATAAATAAAAAGCAATCCAGAAACTCTAATCAGAGACCGAAAGACTGCAAGCAAAAGGTTTCATGTGGAGAGATTATTGGAATGTTAAAGACTTATAAAATTCTACAACAATGCATGAATTTAACAGAAACCACCCTTTCTAGTTTTAGTTTTGTTTTCATCTGTTCTATGCTATATAATTTTAGGTCAAATATTGTCAATAAATATGTCTAGTGCAATTTAATTATACAAATGTGTTTTATTTTTACACCCAGTGACATCTTCATAATCATAATTATTTATTTATTCAAAATAAAGTACATAATATAAGGGTAATATGAGGAAGGGTGAGACTGCAAGAGTTGAAAAACTGAAGTAGCCTCAACACCCTAACTAAATATATGATATCTTTAAGTAATTTTTGGTTAAAAAAAGAAGTTTTGAAAGTAAAATTTTTATATTATAGAAATACTTGCACAAAAACAGATATTTATAAAAATCATCATAGAATTTTTAAATTCTACATTCATGTCTTCTATGAAATCATTATTCCTGTATATTTTTACATAGTAAAAAAAATCATAAAAAAGGTACGCGATAAAATCCTGTAATTTTAAAACTAAAAATATGTTAACAAATCGCCAAAGTTTAACAAGTTATTTAACAAGTTATACATAGTAAAAGTCTGCTATTGCGTATACTCCGAAGTAGCATATCTGTCGGCCGGTGCACAACAGCTGTCCTTGAATTTGGAAATAATAATCACGTGTTTCATCCAATTTAAATGTTCCACTCATCACACAAATATAAATAATTGACCATTTCTGGGGAGATCTTTTTGTTTTTAGCTGAGAAGGGACACTTGACTTCTACTACACCATCATGCATGACCAACCAGACCATCAGGAGTACTTGCTAAAAATTGGTGCTCATTATGCACAAACACCCCACAGATTACTACACTGTGCCCTATTGCTTCGGCTAGTTTTTCTAATGCCTTTTTTTCATATTTTATTCCATGTTTAATTGCGGGAACCAATATGTCTTGGTTTTTTAAAAAGCTCTTGGCTAGTTTATTTTATTGGGTGTAGTGCAAATTTTACCAAAATTTGATTCTAATTTTTTTCCCAAGTTTTTTGTCTGATCTGGAGGAAATTTCTAAATCATGTAGTTATTTCTGGCAGCACAGTATCACTATTTATGTCAAAGAAACATTCAGGTCCTGGGATCTTGATGTGGTAACATGAAGTGGGGTTATTGACCAGTCCTCCGAACATAACATCATAGTCCAGTAATCTGAAACACAATTTAACTATATAACTGATGGGATACCAGAAGCAAATAGACTAGCTTATAAAATAACATTTAGGAATAGATACTAACCTCTGAACAAGGACAGCTTTCTTTCCTGCAACCTTGGCATTCCGTTTACGGAGCTCGGCCTTTAGGTCAGCGAGGGACCATGATTCAAATAGTCTTTCGGCATGATAACGTCCAGATATAGAGGCAAAAAGAAGTCCAGTAGACAGGCAAGGGTCACGTAGGCAAATCGGAGGTTCAGTAGACGGCGAATCGGGGTCCAAGAAACGAGCGGGGGTCACGTAGTAGGCAGATCAGGGTCCAAGGGGATAGCGAGAGTCACGTAGGCGAGAGTATGTTGGAAAAGCAAGGGTAGCCGAGTAGCCACAATGAAGAACGCAATCGGAATGAATCAGAATCACAGAACAATATACTCTATAAATGAACTAGGTAAACAAACCAAAAATATTACTTTTGACGTTGACATAAATATATTTCTTCTTTTAATCAATTAAAAACAAATTTGACAAGTAACATGTATGTCCATTGGCGCCCTCTGAACGGCCTACACTTTTACACCTTGAGAGAGATAGAGCTTGATCTGCTGCAGACTTTGTTATTATTTAGTATAAATTTCAAGTTAATACCATAAGGCAAATGAGTAACGGAACCTCTTGAGTAACGGAACCCAAAATCGATGTTCCTTATGTAAAACTTAAGTGACGGTTTTATGAGGGAATTCCTTCAAATACATTAATACAAATACAAATTCTTTATTAATAACTCCTCAGTTACAAGTCGAGAGTCAGGAGTCGTTACAAAAGTTGTGCTCCACGAAGTTGAATTGCCGCGCGTGGATTTGAATCCAGTGAGAGACTCTAAAATTTTGAATGTGAATAATTTGTGGCACAAGTTAAGGAATAATTTGTAAATTTCGCTGATTCTAAATTTCAGAGTCGTGAGTCTTCTGGAAGGCAAGAAGTTTTCCAATTTTGCCATTTTCATACAAAAATGTTATACGTGTTGCTATAACATGTGAATGCCCTAAGGTAGAACCTTGATTTTTGAAGAGCATCATCTGCCGGCAGACCTTGATGTTTGGTTTTAATTTTAAGTCGATACCTTCAACCGTTCCGAGAAAGACAAACAGACAACGAGTGATTATTTATTGACTATTTTTTCTCTTGCGGTTCGGAACCCTAAAATATAATTAAATGCAAACAAATCATATATATTAAATAGTTTTCTGTCATGCAGACATATATTGATATTGCTTTTTTGCACTTTCATAAACTTATGTATTACCAATATATTTTATTGGCACCATACAAACCAAATTTTCTTCTTTCTTTCTTATTTTATTTTTAACCTTACGTTTTTATGTTTGGAAATTCTATGTAGAAGCTACAAATATTTGTTAGGTATGTTTATACCTAGTCTTGCCATAAATACTGAAACGAACAAAGTAAAACATTTTTTCTCTTGCAAATAACATTTATTACTTTTACAGTGTGTTAGTATAATACATAAATATAAAACAATTTAAAATATAAAAAGTTGATTCGAAGTGGTCTCCATTGGCTGCAATACAGTCCTTTAAACGTTGAGGCCAATTATCAATAGAAGCACGTACTCTTTCCATGGGAAAATTCTGCACTGCCAATCGTACGGATTGTTTTAGGGACTCCAAATTATCATGGCGTTTAGAGCAAGCTGTACTCTCTAAAACTGACCATAAATCATAATCCAGCGAATTAAGATCGGGACTAGACGACGGCCAGTCTTCAGCTCTGATGAAGTCTGAAATGTTCGTTTCCAACCAAGACTGCGTAGACCGAGCTTTATGACCCGGCGCCGAGTCTTGCTGGAAGGACCATTCTTGGTTATTGAACATGGTATTGTTAAGGGGCTTCACTACCTTCTCAAGAATGGTATCTTGATACACTTGTGTCGATGTTTTGATACCTTTTTCACAAAAGTATGGCTCAGTTACTCCTTCATAGCTAATACCCCACCAAACCATCTCTGAAGTCGGATAGTACCCACGTTGCACTCTGTCGACTAATTGGGAAGCTTCCTTAGAGCTTTGAGCATAAATAAGGTCATTTTGTTTGTTAAAATGTTGCTCAATTGTAAAAAAAATCTCATTCGTAAACAAAATTTTTCTGTGACCTCCCTTTGCGTACCGATTCAGTAATTGTTTCGATTTTACCACCCTATTCTTTTTTAAATTATCAGTTAAGAAATGACCAATACGTCTCTTATAGGCTACAAGTTCTAAGTCATCTTTTAAAATACGCGACATGGTTCTAGGTGCTTTTTTCATCTCCCGAGATAAAATCTTTTGCCTTCGGACAGGATTTCTTCAAATTCTTTCCGTTACTGCTTTGACCACCTTTTTCGTACGAACACTACGTGGAGGGCTAGATTTTTTTCTGTCACAAACAGAGGAGGTCTCGTTGTACCTATTAATAGCCCGGTACACAAACATTTTACTAATACCAAGCGTATGGAGAGTTTTAAAAATTGCATTTGGCTCCATACCTACTTTGTGTAATGCAATCACAGCGATTCGGTTCTCTTTATCATCCCACTCCATTTTAATATCGCAAAATATAGTACAATTTATTGGCGCCAAAATGAGAAAACTCAATGAACAATCATATAAAAATAACAGGTTCCAAATTCAAATGTAATATTTTGTTTATTTTTAATTGTAACAGTATTTATGGCCAGACTAAGTAAATTCTACTTCATAATTCAATAAACCTTTAGTAGTGGAATTTTTCTATGGGCCCTGGAGGGGCTAACCTACTACCTTAAATTCTATAGTTAGCTCATTTTACTGAAAGGAAACATTTCTTTATTTTTAAATAGAAAGAAAACTGCATTCAAAGATTTTCTAAAATTCGCATGCCTCAACCGGGAATCTAACCAACTAAAAATTAAAAAAATAAACCCTCGCTATTTTATTATACAAATCGGTAGGATTATTGTTCAGGATAAAATTTGTCTAATAAACATTTGATCTTTAAACCAAAAAATGTGAAAACGGCTTAGTATTCATTTTATTTTATCATCAATATGAAGAACACAAACATGGAACATTTTTTTAACGTAGACCGATATCAAAAAGAAAAGGAATCTTAATAATTTAACTGATAAGTTGCTCGAATGACCCTCCTCGTTCCGGATACACAAGTTTAGGCAAGGCAAAACGAACGTGTCCATCTTGTATCGCCCCAGGAAGAAGAACAGATATGAAGTATAATTACTCAAGAGCCTAGACTAAGTGTCAGAAGAATATCCAATCGTCTCAATTTATCAATATGAACGGTTTGGAGAGTTTTTAAAAGGGAAGGATTACAACCCTTTCATTTTCGCAGAGTTCAGGAAATAATTGAACCAGATTTAGCCCGAAGGACGGTTTTTTGTTCGTGGATTTGTAGAAGAGCAGAATCCATTATTTTTATTAAAATAATCATGTGGACGCAGCTACTTTCACACGGTCGGGGTACACGAATCATCGCAACGAACATCTGTGGCTCCACGATAACTCTCATGCAGTGAGACCAAGTTCTTTCCTACATCAAATTTTCAATAAATGTTTGAGCTGGAGTGATCGACGATATGCTCATTGGACCTTTGATTTTACCGGCAACGATGAATGGTCCAATTTTTTTGCAGTTTCTCCAAACACAGTTTTTAAGCATACTGATGGAGCTACCACTTACCTACAGAGTGGAAATGATTCTGCAGCTGGATGGCGCTCCCGCACATTTTGCTGTAAATGTGCGAAACTATAAATGAGGAGAGCGCTATCCACAGTGGATTGGACGCGGTGAAACGATCACTTGGCCCCCACGTTCACCGGACTTAACCCCAATGGATTTTTGACGGGGGTCATTTTGAACAGTTTCTGTAATGTATTATAATACTAATTTTATAATGGTGTCAATAACCGGAAAACTAAAAACTGTTTAGTAATTTGCAAATAAATACCTTTCATATTTTACCCCACATCACCTATTAACTTAACAAAATTTTTGAAAACCCACATTCCACCCCCCCTTATCTAACAAACTATGCAAATTAGAGAGTTCGCTATAATTTTTCTATTAAGTTTACATACACTTATGTATATTAGCAATAAAAATATCACGGGTTTATCTCTGCAAACTCCGGAGATAAGGGTATAGGAGTATATATATAGATAAGGGTATAAGGGATAAGAACGGTCGTTTTCAACATTTTTGTAAATTACTCAAAAACGATACGGCTTAAAGAATAAATAAAAACTGTTTATTAATGTGCAAATGAATACCTTTCATATGATACCCCACACGGCCTAGTAACTTCACTTAAAAAAATTGAGATCCCCATATCCGCCCCCCTGCAATCAAAATAAGAATATTTTTAACATTTTTTTATATGCTATAGTAGTCAAAAAGTGTTGTCTTTTACCATTTCAAGTTGATAGCATCAGTAGTTCTCGAGATATCCATTTGTGACAGACAGAGAGTGATTCTATAAAGGTTCCTTTTTACCATTTTGGTCCGGTACCCTAAAACTTCTTTGACGATTTACTTTTAATATAAAATGATTTACTTTTTAAATATTTATCACCTGAAGAAGCAGTTAATAATCAACAAGAAACGTTAGTCCATCCATTTTACCGCTTAAACAAAAGTTGCCATGAATCGTCAATAATAATGCCATGATTTTCAAAAAAATATGATGAACTAGCTTCTGCCCGCCGCTTCGCATACGTTGTACCCGAATAAAAGTAGCATATGTGTTAATCCTGGACAACATCAATACGTGTGCAAAGTTTCAGCTCAATCCGTAGCCTAGTTTTTGCGTGAAGAGGTAACAAACCTCCATCCAAACAAACTTTCGGCTTTATATTATTAGTGGGATGGAGATTGCTAGCAGTGGTAATAAAATTACTTGTACACAATTTCAAGTAGGTACCAATCGAAATTATTTGCAAAATGAAAGATAAAAAAACAGTATGACCAGTATACATGCGACAGAATCAGAAGTACTAGAAACTATTCAAAATCTATATGGTGAAGAATAAAATAAGTAAGTGTAAAAGTAGCACATGCATTAGGACATCACTTGTATTTTTTTTATTATTTAAACTTTCCAAATAAACATGACTGTTGTTTAATATGTAATACGGCATTTTTCTTAGTTTGCAGTTTGTCCTAAAATCCGCCACTTTTAGAATTAGAATACGGCAACCCTAAATTTGTCAGCCAGCACAGCGGCAGGAACACGACACTGTGACACTCAGTGTGACCAAAAATAGTAGATTTCTACTTTTTCGGTAGATTTTGAGGAACTTGCTACTGCTGCTAGTAGGGAAAAATATCAGTATATTTTGGTAGAATTTACGATTTTTTGGTATTTTGGTAGTATTTTTTCGAAAGAAGATCGCAACCCTTTACCAAAATATATTCTGATAGAGGGATTCCCAATTCATGCGTTTCTTTGTAAATCGGAATCAGTCTATCTTTTTCTAAACACACATTTAATAAGATTATAATCATTTAATATTAAGAACAAACACTCATAGCCTAGCCGGGGCTTCCCCCATAAGTCGATTGTTGTGCAAATTATTTTCTTTCTCTACAAATTTCTTTGTGTTCTTCATTCATTATCATCGCGTCACCTGTTGTGGTTTGACTGCGTCATGAAACGTAAAAATAATCAAGGGTATATTTACATTTCATGACGCAGTCAAACCACAACTATGCGGGCGGGAGGGCGGTGCTCATGCATCTCAGCATAAGCGGAATTAAACCTAAATATTTTCATTGCATTTTTTTTTATATTCAAGGGTATCGCGTATACCCTTAGTCAAGCAATGGTTATATAAATAAAAAAATAATATAATACCCCCAGAAAACCCAGTTAATTTTACAGTAGACTTTTTAGTAGAATCCAGCTTATTTGTAGTGGGTTTTGGTAAGTTTTCGCCCTATGTTACAGTAGATTTGTAAATTTAAATCTGGTCACACTGGTGACACTGGCCATCCGTCTGTCTACTGTCTGGCATGGCACTGTAAAACAGTGATGCCATTGCTACGGCAATTACCGTGTTATACGGCAATTGGGGCTGCTTGGCTAAAAAAACACGGTACACGGCAGAACATTCATTGCCGTATCATAAAACACGACAATCAGGACAATCCACTTTAAAATCGAACAAAGTAAAGAACGCGTTATCGACTACACTTGACAAGAGACATTTCAAGTGTAGTCGATTAATGGTCACACATCTCTACGGTACAAAATCAACTAATAGTTGGAAACACCTCATTCTAAGTCATTCTGACATTAACATTGAAGTTTCGCTATTTTGTATGTAACGTCTCAAAAACATTCATCCATTCATTCATGTGGACCAAGTGGCCTACCAATGTTCGATGTTTTTTGGTCTGAAATATTGACCCAGCTGAATGACAGTTGTGAAAACCTAGCCAAATTTGTACTAAATATTTTGTCTCTGCCCCATACCAATGCCGATTGCAAGATAATTTTTAGAAGCGTATTATAAAAACTAAATCTCGTAACAAAATGATCACATACACTATAAAAAATACATTGCTCGCCAAACAATACATTTAGTACCTATATAGGAAATTGCACAGATTTTAAGCCTACTAAATAAATGCTAAATTACATGAAAGACAGTTCAAAATACCAACTAAAGAAAGAGGAGGAAGGAGAATGAGCCGTTTTCAGTAACAAAACAAAAAGAGTTTTCTACTAAACCTAACAGATGGAGCTGGCAAGCGGAGTAAGCAAGTTTGTGATTAATCCTGTCATTGTCAAATCGTGCCTACCAGTAAAAGAAAATTAACGCCATCTATATGGTTCGAGGTAACTATTTTTGAAGTTTTTACTTTTTAATGAAAACGCCTCATTAAATCGTGACATTAGACATTTATATTATGATGGTTCTAATGAATAAAAAAGCTAAAAAGGTATTGGATATCTATTTATTTTTGTTTCTTTAAACTTTAAAATTAAGGACAGCAAAGCTACAAAGTATATGTTTTATGAAAATGTATGAGACACGGCAATTTCTCGTATTTTGCCTCAAAACACGGCAATTCGATATCCAAAACACGGCAGTAATTTGTTTTCTGATGGCAACCCTGCTGTAAAATGTAAAAAAGTCAGTTTGCAATGGGTGGGAGACCGGCTGCGGCTCATACATTTTTAATTGTGCTAATATGTGAGTATTTGAGTAAATTGTACGATACCTAGTTCGTGCATCTTTGAAAAGTTTTATATTGAATAAGTTTACATCGTATACATTACCGATTACAACTTTAAATTTTAATAGCACGTCTAAATTTGTAATGTAGGTAGGTAGGTACTTGTGTTGTTGTGTTAGTAATCCTATATCAGATTTTTAAAATCTGATCTCACTAATATTTAGCAGCAATGTAGCTGATTTTGCAGCACAAATTCTAGATTTAGCAGCAAAATATATCACTAGTTATATTCAATGCAAAAGTGGCTCCTCAATTTTAGATTGAGCGATAAATTTACTATTTACTACTACCCACAATAATATTTTCCTCAAGATTAAATTGATGTTTAGCGTCTGAAGCCATTTTTGCATTAAATATAACGTGATATATTTTGCTGCTAAATCTAGAATTCGTGCTGCAAAATCAGCTACATTGCTGCTAAATAATGGTGAGATCTGCTAAATATTGCCGTGGGGTGCCGGCAGTAGAATGTTACCTCTCCTTTCATGCCCGTGGATGCAGTAAGAGCCTGCTAAGGGATGCCTCCGGAAGATGGGCAGCAGCGTCTTCCGTGTATCAACATCCCGTACTGCGCTCGCCAAATCGCCTGCCAAGCGTGGTGAGTATGGCAACTACCCCTCATAGAGATCCATGATGGCCTGTGTTCAGTAGTGGACGTTTTACGGCCGAAATGATGAATGGTGAGATCAAATTTTAAAAATCTGATGTGGCTGCTCAATCCTTGCGGACATTATTTATATGACAAAAGTGTGTTGAAAGTAATGTAGGCAGTAAGTACTTATTTTCAATAATTTTATATTTTTTTAGGATGTTACGAGTGTTGTGAAAAGGCATGTACACAGGAGTTGGTTGAGTGGAGTGTCGTGTTGAGGCTGAGAAACTTAAATGTTTCGGAAAAAAAGGTAAGTTTGACAACCTCGAGAACCTTACTTCAAATGGGAAAGCACTGGTACTGTGCTAGTGAAACTTTTGTAAGGTGTTTGAATGTGAAGTACCAAAGGGCATGATTTTTCAACAGGATGAATTCTACCGCTGTACAACATGGCCGTCAGCCAGCGCCACAACAAGCAGCGCCCTCACCAAATGGGACCGACACCTCGGGGATATGTAGGGACTTTATCTGGGGAATATGCACCATGGGCGCTCAATGCATTTATCGACATGATCTCGAATTTGACGCAATGAAGGAGGTCCTAAAGTTTTGTCATGACCACCAAAACAGAACGGGCTGTGCACGGCCAGATTGTACGTATTTACACACCAGCCGAGACGAAGAAAACTTATTTTATACAACTGGCCAGATACCTCGCGTGCTCATAGAACGGTATAACAACATGTCGTATGCGCCGGTTGCCACAGCGCCGGAAACAGTTCCTCCTCAACAAAACGCAACGTACGATTACATCGCGCAGCCGCCGCCACCGCCGCCGCCGCCACCGCCGCCGACGACGCTGGCAGCAACTGGAGTACAACATTCACCTAGACAAACTACCCAACCACCTCAGCAACAACAAATACAAGGATCCATAATGGTTGGCCCTATGCAAGCTCCAGGCCCCATGCTGGGTCCTATGCAAGGTCCAATGCAAGGCCCGATGCAAGGTCCTATTATGCAAGGCCCGATGCAAGGTCCTATGCAAGGCCCGATGCAAGGCCCGATGCAAGGCCCAATGCAAGGCCCGATGCAAGGTCCTATGCAAGGCTCGATGCAAGGTCCTATTATGCAAGGCCCGATGCAAGGTCCTATGCAAGGCCCGATGCAAAGTCCAATGCAAGGCCCGATGCAAGGTCCAATGCAAGGCCTGATGCAATGTCCAATGCCAGGCCCCATGCAAGGACCTATGTCGGTTCCTATGCCAGGCCCTATGCAGCAGGGTCCCATGCAAGGGCCTATGCCAGGCCCTATGCAGCAGAATCCCATGCAAGGCCCAATGCAATTTCAAATGCAAGGCCCCATGCAAATGTCAATGCAGGGCTCTATGCAGACGCCAATGCATGAGCCCATGCAGGGCCCCATGCCAGTACCTGCACCTCTTCAACCAATGCCGCCTCCACCTCCCCCACCTCATTCAACAGCATCTGCCTCCAACAGGAGGGTTATCACTCCCACCTACTCAGGTATGTACCATTCAATACAACTGAATTCTTCTATTGAGATCCATATTACAGAACTTGACTTGAGCATCAATCTCTACATAAAAAACACTTATAATGATATTCATAGCCATCTTCAGTGTCAAATATCTGTCTACTAAACTATAGTAGTGCCAATAAGAAGCAATACCAAGTACCTAAACAAACTGTCAGTACTTAACCTAAAAATCTCTTGTTGATTTTTAAACAGAATTGTTATTCATTGTGGATCAACCACCTGTCCCGTTCATTATTTGCTTACAACTACTGTTATAATTGGATCAATTACTAACAAAATTATTAACTTAGCATTGCAAATACAGGGCAAATATATGATGTACCTACATAAACAACTACAGTTTTTTGGTTATAATTATCTACCTACCTTTGCTGTTTTATATGTAAATGTTTTTCTTTAAGATATAGTTGCAATTCATGCAGTTGACCTTCTTATTACTTTGTTCATTTCATGAAAATGAAAATTTTGGACGCTGAGATTGGTCTGCAATTTTTTTTTTGTATTGGTAGAGAGGAGTATTTTTAATTAGTTACACTTTTGTTAACCAACTTGAAACATTGACAAATATTTTAGTTTTTAATGCTGCTTGATAATCTAATATTAATTTTAATTGGAGAGAGGGAAGGGGGGCTTTTGCCCAGCAGTGAGATCCTACAGGCTGATTAGATTAGATTATTGATACTTAATCTAATTTTAATGGTTTATATCATCTTCCGTTCAAGCCCAACTACAGTTCTGAAATGTAAGTGTAAAAATAAAATAAAAAGTAATGCAAGTGGCTCTCAAGTCTCAATTCAGCCGTTAAGTAATAATTAAGGCATTAGATAACAAAACTGCTCTTTAAGTCTGTTCTGAAATATGGACCCCCCAAGTATTCATTAATTACTTTAAGCAGTCAACATTTTCTTAATGTTTTTGTTCCGAATAAATATTTTCGAATTTTTTGTTTTCTTAATAAATAAGATCGCAGTGTAGGTCGTCCACCTACAAGATGGGCAGATGACTTGGTGAAGACTGCAGGTCGACGGTGTATTCAGGCCGCTTCTAACCGCAATACCTGGAAATCCATGGGGGAGGCCTATGTCCAGCAGTGGGCGTCCTACGGCTGAAGTGATGATGATGATGAAATAAGATCATGGGCTTGTAGGTCATAGTAGTAAAGGTTCTTTTATTATAGCTAGACTCAGAGTTGATACTTGCTCTGAGTAGCTAGACCTCAGTTTGACTTGAATTTATGAAGATTAAATAGTCTATATTTAATCAAGTCAAACATTTGCTTTATTTTCAGCAATGATTTAAGATTTATTTATTCAATCTAGAAACACATGGTACAATGCAAATCTAGGTATTCCTTTGTGACCATGCTAGATTGAACCTGTGTTACTGTCTGCAACAATACTTATATTTTTGATATTTTTCTCCTGTTAATATATGTATTAAAGTCCTTAAGTTAATTAACTATACACTAAGTACCAATTTTTGTATTATTTTAGGGGTGCAAGCTACATCAGCTAACACACAGTACAGTCACACGCCCTTCAATAGGCAACAACCACTTCCGCCGTTGTAAGTATAATAAATATAATGTATGCAACTACCATAACCCCTCGCCTGCGGCGCCTTGCGCGCTAAAAATGACACATCTGGGTGCGGTTTTCGTGGGTTGTACCCGCGCGCACGCCGCTCGGTAATTGATTGATGATTGTCTTTTATTTTACTACCGCAACTATTGTATCATTATAGCTTTTTGAAATCAGCTTGAAATATTCTAACTAATTAAATAATAATTAAGACTCGTTTACAAATATACACTTCGCTACTTGAAGTCAAAGATTGAGTAAACGGATGGATCACCGACTTATGTGTAAAAACCCCTAAATCTTATAAATAAAAAGACTTTTAAATCAAATTAGTCTTTTATCTACTTAAATAAACACCATGCTAAGATAAAAGGTCAACAAAAGCATAACTTCCTATTAATTTTTACGAGAAAAATAATCACAAAAAAAGGGTTGTTTTCGGCAGCCCTAGCGCCCAGATGTGAAGAATATGAAATTCCAAGATTGTTTATGAATTCCACAAGAGTGAAGTTGCGTTTTTTATGGCTTAAGTCTCAAGAGTAGTTCATAAACAATACGCAGACAAAGCTTCTCACATCCCAAGCATACTATTTCAAGATTTATAAACAAAATGCCAGACCCCTTAAAATCTAACACCAAATACACACTATCAATTTATGTATTGTAGTACAAAGTAGAATCAACGAGTTAGGTAAAAACATTTGTATCCAAAAACTACAATATATTTACAATAGATTTGTAATAAAATAATTACCCTTTACCTTACAAAAACTTTTAGAAATTCAACAATCAAAACTTACAATTTTCTATGATATCAGCGCCAAGGATCTACCAACGTAAATGGATATGGCATTTCAGTAAAATCGGCGAAAATACTGAATATACGAGTACTATTGAATAAAAAATAAATATCGAAAAAATCAACAGTCTGTCTGTCTGTCTATCTGAAAGTGTGTTTGTCTGTCTGTCAAATTTGGGATCTAAATTTTTTGAGTAATAAATACCTTGTCACTTTTGCAAGTCTATTCCTCTTTTTTGCAAGTTAAAATTACGTACCTACTTCATAAGTTACTGAATTACCAAAACATATTTTTTTCTTTATAGAAACGTCGAAATCGAAATGATGATGATGAATCTGACATACTGAAATGCCACATCCATTCCTATCTAGATCCGGCAAAATGGTCGTTACGCGGACTGCGTATTGGCCCGCTCCGGGCCGATGCATGGAACGCTAGTATTTACTTCACTATTTTGAGGAAATCGAATTAAATTATAACAATATAACACATAAATAACATAACAATATGTATTGTTGACCTAATTAATTGGTTTTTTAGTGAGGACAATTAGTTTTTATGCCAATCAAAGTGTTTTTGTTGAGTACTTTGCAGAAGAAAAATTGGGTGGCTGATGAAATTAGCAAGATTTTGAATGTAAACTTTATCAAAACCGACATCATTGATTATAAAAACATTAAACACTTACTTGTTCATTGTTCGTTTACGTTGAAAACACCAATTAAACACAAAATACACACAAAAACCCCAACCAAAATACCGCCTTGAATTTTTGTACTTCCCGCAAAAGAGCGCGCAAATCGACTGAATTTTCGAACTTTTATTCTATGGGCGCCACTGTTGTCAATGTTTGCTACCTCTCTCTGTTCTTCAACAAACCCTCTGACTAAGTTAGAGCAGTGTGGCGATAGGCGTTTATGGTTAATTCCGCGAAATATCGGAGGCAGCGTGCGTACTCCGTATCAACCCGGAGCGGGTTGGTGCGCAGATGCGCCATATTTGAATGGAACCCGGAGCGGGTTCATTCCCAGTTGAAGGGATAACTTAATTGCTGTATTACTTGTATTTGGATTTTTTGTTTCGTTTCGCATGTTTTGGCAATATCTTAATTTGTCAGAAATACCCTGTGTTCAATCACCTGGTACATATTCAAAAGTCATGTTAAAGGTTAAAATTAAAACCCTATGAGGGGTTACATGACAGGGGTGATCTGCCGTGGGATGCCGGCAGTAGAATGTTGCCCCTCCTCTCTTGCCCGTGGATGCAGTAAGAGCCTGCTAAGAGCTACATCCGGAAGATGGGCAGCAGCGTCATTCCGTGTAACATCATCCCATACTGCGCTCGCCAACCCGCCTGCCAAGCGTGGTGAGTATGGCAACTGCCCCTTATGGAGATCCATAAGGGAGGCTTGTGTTCGGTAGTGGACGTTTTACGGCTGAAATGATGAGGGGTTACATGACAGCATATGAAACTCAAAATACTAAATAGAATTATGATTATTGGTAGGTAACTAAAATAATTGACACACATTTTTTGGTTTACCAAATTAATGAAACACTTAAAGATGCACTTTGCATTGAACTTCAGAAGTGGGAGGGAGCTCAGGACGTCAGAGCATAGTCATAAGCTGTACCGAGTCACGTCGGCGCGTGACGTCACGCTACATTTCAACATAATCTATCGCCGTTGATTTTGGAATAACGTTTAAAAAAAATAGTGTGGTAATGAATACATGACAAACTTTAATTTAAATTTAGTCAAATAGCGTGTTGATATCAATAACATAAAAGTTTTATTTTATAACTTCCTAGCATGTGCCCGCCGCTTCGCATGCATTGTACCCGGATAAAAAGTAGCATATGCGTTAATCCTAGTTAACATCTATAAGTTTGCAAAATTTCAGCTCGATACGTACCTACGCTAGTTTTTTGCGTGAAGAGGTAACAAACCTCCATACAAACAAACTTTCGGCTTTATAATATTAGTGAGATGTTGCTTTAACAGGTTAACAAATATATGACACTATTTCAGATTTGACCCAACCAAGCCCCCACCACCACTTTTCCAAGGGTCACGCGGCCTCAAAAGGCGTGGTGAAGAGTGTGAAGGTAAATACCTAAGTAACATTCCCAATGTTCTCAAAGAAAATAAATCAATTTGCAATGAAAACCCTGGTTCAAATGATACTAATCAAGTATGCTCAGCGATATAAAACATGAGAGAGCTTTAACCATTAATAGTAATAAAAAAATACATATTTGATACTCAGCTATTTAAAAAAATAGCCTGAGCGAGTAGTGTTATTTATGACAACTTGTAAAAAATAATACACAAAATTATTGTTTAGTCTGGTAATGATAAAGTTAGTAGGTACCATAAGTTTGTTATTGTAAATTAATTCGTCTTATGTAAAGCAATTATCTAGACCAATCTTATTATTTACATATTGTTAATTTATGTTAATCCCTGTTTTTTTTTTAATTCAGAAGTATTTTTTTTTATCAGGGTGTCTCTTAAAACCCTCGGAGTTCTTCACCACAACTAAATATGTTATTGTCTAAACCTGTAATGTTTAATTGTTACTGCATAATGACTAAAAAAAGAGAATTGTCAATTTCAAAGCTGGGATTGCATGTGCTACTATCATAAAGTGTATTATATGATTTGTTTTTTTAATTTATCATTAGCAGACAATACTCAGGCCATTGTTAGCAAATTTTTACCGCAAGTGTGTCAATTACCTTATATTTAGGACTCCACTGGTACAACTTATTATTTTTTGCAAAAATAAACATTTTTTTTTAACCGTTGAAACCATTTGAATATGGTTGTAGTATAAAAATTCAAAGCAATTTATTGATTTTTCTTGCATATGCTATAAGAAAAAATGAAATATATAATATATACTACCTCTATATACAACTGGTTGCGACATAATAAACTGTTATCAACACGAAACAAACAAGTGTAATCGCAAACATAAAACATGACTTTTCAACACTGTGACATAGACACATCAGCGCGAGCTGCTCGTCTATAAATAAATAATAATAATAATAAGATTTATTTTATTATGAGTATAATAATACATATCAACTACCAATGCTGTCTATAAAAATGATGCACACACTCAAAATAAGTATTTTTTTAATAATCTCATAAAATTGTAATGAGGAGTCTTCACGCAAATAAAAAGCAGGAAAGTCATTATGATCTTAAGTATTTTAATATACTGTTTCATACCTAGATCAATTTTGTTTTGATTTTCTCTAGTTTGTTAGTGGGGTCCTACAATAATGATCTGTGTATGTTAATGCTACGATTTCCTTGCTGCCTAACTGAACAATATGAATTCGAAAATTTTTAACACTTCATCTGAAAGCTTTGTTGCTCTCTTATATTTTGTTTAAATGACGTATAAACATGGAAAAACATTTAAATAATTTCTAAATTGATATCGTTGTGTAATTTCAAGCTATTTATTATACAAATATGTCTCCGCAAAGTTTTTTTTAATTTCAAAGTACTATTTAGTTGAATGTTGAGTGTCTTTGGGTTAACCTAACCTAAGTTCATTGGTCGAACGTCCATAAATAATAGAAATAATTGGCAGTTCATTTAATTTTTACTTGCATGGAAATCGTTTACATTTTTTGTGTTATTTTGTGTCTGCTAATGTATTTTCGCTATGCGCTCATTGGTTTTGTTCCCAGCCGGGCCAAGCAAATTGAGGAAAACGGAGTCCTGCAGCTCGTGCGAAAACTGTATGCAGCGTCTGATCAGGTTTGATCCTTAGTGATTTCTCTATATTCGTTCGCATGTTTATCGAAGCTGAATGGAAAGGTACTAAGTATGGACATTCGCCAGCGGCCGGCCGTTTGCTGAAGGGGCTTGTGGATTAGCAAGTGTTTTGCAAGCAATGCGTGTTCGCAATCGGAGTACCTCTAATAGGTACATTACCTTTTTCAGCGAATTTATAGCAACCGACTTGTAGTTTTTCTTACGCCTGCTTGTTAATGTACAACGTTGTAGTTTTATTTTTTAAAGTATAAGTGTATTTATCATGTATTGATGATATTGTAAAAAAATATTTTGATCTAACGTTATTGTCGACTTACGTAACAGAGTTATTTCAAGAAAATTGCTGTGCGAGATACAAAAAAATTGATTATCACGAAATATTTTTATCGAAAGGAGATTAGCTGCTTATACATTTAATTGACGGCTATTATAATTTATAACAATATGTATTTAATATTTTGAAAATGGTATTACGTTTCGATTAGCTTGGTGTGTAGTTTGGTGTGAATGTCGCTGCAAGATAAGAATTAAACAGCTATGGACCTGCGCAGCTAATCACGTTTAGTATTTATAGGATAGCCCAGCAGTGGGGCAGTGCAGGTTATTTAAAGAGGGGCAGGTAGGCCTTGTAAAGGCCAGTGTAAAGCTTGTAAAAAAGAAAACATTGCACTTAATTATCTAATGTCATACAGAGATACTAGGCAGTGATTACGGCTTCCTATTTTAACGATCCTACGATACATATTTTGCCACATACATACACACGTTCATATAGAAGGAATATTATTATGGGCGTGATGCTGATAAGCATTTTACCATTTTCTTTTCTATGTAATTAGGTACTTTTCGCATGCGATCATAACTGTGATTGTTTTTTTTTTAAAGGTACGTGTGTATGTTTTAAAGCCGATGATGGCACAATAACGTCACGAGTTGAACAATGTTTCTACTAGCATACACAGCAAATCACTTCAAGCAAGCACAACATTATACAATAAACAAGCATCATCAAAATCATTCACTTATTTTTTTTGTAATTACAACATTTGGACACGTCCTTCTATAAAAACAATAGCAAGTAGATAAATTGAGTATTTCTTAGCCGCAAGATACATTCACTGCTGATTAGGGGTTTTGAGTATTTCATGGAATTTCCCATTTTTTCCAATTCATTCAACGAAAGACATCAAACGCTATCTTGGCTTAATTTCGGTTCAAGAAAAACAAATCGGGTAGGCTCGAGAAACGACTTGGTAAAAGCTCTCGTCAGTGCAGTTGAACAATAACTAGCCATCAAATAGCCTATTAAAAGCGGGTCACGTGTTCAAAACTTAGACAATCTATGGGTTTCGGGTTCGAATTAAATAATAAGTTCAGAAAGAATTTGTCCAGCATTATTATTATTATTATAATTCGCTCCTTAATTTGAAATATCTTAAACCAACGGTGATTAAGCTGTATGCTTGAGGATTCCTTTTATATTTTTTTATCGACGAAACATAAACTTTCGCACATTTAAAGTCATATAATCTTCTTTTTCTAATTGATTGTCTCGATATAAAACGAAATGCGAATACAATAACATTTTGAAACCGTTAGCAATCGTGTACCAATTTGCAAAAGATACCACGTTGTTTGTGTGGATACACTACCCTCACGCATGAGATTAGAAATCGGAAACATCGAGAACGCGCGACGCAGTTAATTGGAGAATAGGAATTTTGTGAATAAGAACTGTCATATTCTAGGTGTGAGCTGTATGACGCGCAGATTGAGAAGGCTAAGAAGACCAACGAGTTGAGACGCGCGGCTGTCGCAAGCCAGAGGGAGGAAATTGAACAGAATAAAATTATGTTGAAGGCCGTGTTAGGGGATGAGGTGTATCGCCGCGTTGAGGACTTCATTGACAACGTAAGTTTTACTGTTTCACTCACTCTATGTAGGGCGTCTTTTCTCCCAGAAATATGATGTCTGCTTAGAAAACTTCCGATTGTTTCGCTGATGCTACTGCTTTTTATTTAGGTTAAAAACTTGTCCAATTGGTTCGCCATCAAACTCAACCCTAACCCTAGTAGCCAAAATGTTAGACTATTGTCATTGGTAGAAACTCGATGAGCTAGGTATTCCGCTTCCTAAAAAGCTTCTTCACCGCCAATGTTAAAAATCTTGGTAGTTCTGTTTCACTCAACAGGTTTAGCTGGACGGGGAGTCGCAAGTTACGGAATCTCTCGTTCATGCCATTGTTCGATTAATACATTTCCTTCCCACATCTACTAGATATCGCTTGCTAATTATCTCCTTTTTACCTATAATTGATTAAGCAGATGTTGCTTTTCTTGGCCTAAACTCTAACCTCTTAAATAAACTTGATCGCCTACTTAACACTTGCATCCATTTTATTTTCTGTTTGCGTGAATATGATCACGTCACATAAACAAAAAATAAGAAAAAGATCATGAATCATAATCATCAATCAATAGAACGAGTCCAAAGAAAATGCCTTAGGTTATTTGTCTACCGGCACCAACCCGGGCGGTCTAGGTTGTGTTATGAAGACAGGTTAAAAATATATAATATTCAATCACTAGAGATTCGTCGTATATATTACGATTTAATATATCTGTACAAGATCCTCCATTCTTTATTAGACTCGTCTGAATTACTTTCAAACATTTCATTTAACACAAAATTTAGTGCACGTCGAGCCAGTCGTAGCAATTTGTTTGCCTTACTAACATATAAAAATAATATTTCGTTTTACAACGCACTATCAAGAATGTGTAGGACTTACAACGAACTAGCAAAAGTAAACCCTAATTTGGATATACTTTGTTACAGTTTATATAAATATATTATATATAACTGTTAAAGACATCCTCCATTTTAACAGCTACGGAATTCTCCAGTAGAAGTGTTGTAACAACAATAGGATGGATGAATAACAATTTATAAGGTAGAGCTATATAGGATTATTGGCTTACATAATTTGTCTTCCAATAATAATTTATATTGTTTGCATTTTTTGTCTTCTTGTTTTTAATTAAGCTTCACTTAACATAAATGATATTGTAAGTTTGTTGTGTACACATGAGTTGCGATTCAAGCCAGATCAAGTTCAGTGTTTTTATTATTATTTTTGTATTGCTTGTTTTGTGTTTCGTGTACCTAAATAAATAAATAAATCATGTCACATAAACAAACTCTTTTCTGTCTTCTAAGACGATTTCGCTCCGGACTTCATCAAAACACAGTTTAATTTTCGCTCTGACACACACAGCAACTAACTTTAAGATCTTCCGTTTTCGGGGTGATTTCTTTTCAGTGGCGGTTAGACTTTGGAATGAATTTGTCACTCGACATTAAAAATTAAGAATATTTTTTTCCGTTTCAAACGACTTGCACCCAAGCACTTTATTAGAAAAAAATACATGTAGGTTCTTTGAATCAGCTGTTCTATTATAGGTAACACCCAAGCACTTTATTAGAAAAATATACATGTAGGTTTTTTGAATCAGCTGTTCTATTATGAATTGTTAATGTTTATACATTTTAAGTAGTTACCATTTTAGCACGCCAACCACTCTAAACCAAAGGTTTAGCTTTTACAGAATGCTGCCACCTTTTTCAATAGTACAATAAAGTATTAAATAAAAAATTCTGAGCAGTACCTGCAACAGCGCCATCTACTTTCAAATTAAGCAACGCTTGACTTTGTGGAAACCAGAGGATTGATAGAACACTTAAATACTTTTTGTAATTTGTTTTTTGTAAATAAAGTAAAATAAATCTACGATACATATTTAACTCTTGTTATTTCACAGGGCTCTTTCACGCCGGCGAAAACTTATTGGGAGGACGTCTTCCCCAGACGCCTCGCATCACCTGCATCGGTAAGTTACTTCTTCTAATATTTTTTGTAGCAAATTATTACAGTTATATTGTCATACTAGCCGACCCGCGCGGTTTCACCCGCATTAATTTCATTTTCAGCCGTAAACGGAAACGTCCACTACTGAACATATGCCTCCCTCGTGGATCTCCATGACATAGTTGCCATACTCACCACGCTTGGCAGGCGGGTTGGCGAGCGCAGTACGAGATGTTGATACACGGAAAGACGCTGCTGTCCATCTTCCGTAGGTATCCCGTAGCAGGCTCTTACTGCATCCACAGGCATGAAAGTAGGGGTAACATTCTACTGCCGGCACCCCAAGGCACACCCGCATTGGTACGTTAAATTGTGAAGGATCATGATTGTAACAGTCTATGTATGTAGGTTTATTTACTTTTACCGTATTTTGATGAATAAAGTGTCAATAGATTCGTTATTATGTCTAGGCTACATTTTCTAATCTACTCCTATTCTTAAATTCATCCAAATCGGTTCAGCGGCTTTGACGTGAAAAGGGAACATACGAGTGCATGCATACATACATCCACACTTTCACTTTTATATACAAGTAGAGATAGGGACAAATCTTAACGGACATTTTAATTAGGTTAATATATTATTTTTTTCAGGTGTCAAGTCCCATGATTAGTTCAATACTCGACCTGCTGATTGGTAGCAGTGACCCGGTTAGTGTTCCTATGTTGAAATGATTACATATTATTTTAAGTCAGACCAAGTCATACTAATTACCTTCGTTTGCAGATGCCGACAACGATGTCCTCTCAAGAAGAGTTACTTCAGCGACTGACCGCAACGAACACTAGACCGCGGCCGAGTAATATCGGGTCTGGTGATATCATTTCGACGCTTTTGGAGTACGTACGTACTACTGGTAAGCTTTGTTCATTGTACCTTTATTCACTTGATCATTGTATGCGGATATATCGCCTGATCATGGATAGACATAATGATCTTGTTTCATCCCCTAAAACCACATTAAAATTTGAATTTCTTATTGCCTGTCTAGGTAACTTAAAAAGATAACTGTCTAAATTTCAAGTTTCGAGATCCTGTAGGCAGGCTGTACGTTGTTGAGTCCCGATAGTCAATGTGAATTTCATAGCCATAATATTAGTGAGTATAGTGGCCTGGGGTGCCAGCAGTATAATGTTATCCTTCCTCTCATGCCCGTGGATGCAGTAAGAGCCTGCTAAGGGATACTCCGGATAATGGGCAGCAGCGTCTTTCCGTGTATCAACGGCTGAAAGAAGATGAATATTAGTAAAGATAGGAACTCATTAACATAATAGGTAGTTTATCTGTAGTGAGAAAGTCCTAAAAGTTTTAAACTAGGTACTGCAAGCATTATCGAATTCCTTCAAGTTGATAACACTTTGTCCTTTGTGACGAAATAAATAAATTATTAAAAATTATTCTGGTACAAAATTAAGTTATTTGTTTTAGGGCCTGTCATTGAAAGGAGCGCACCGGCCGACAGCAGCCGCTCCAGTGTACCTGCCATTATGTCATCGCGAACTCGTTCCTTCCCGGAGGTGACGCGTCCGTTGCCGGAGGTGACGCGTCCGTTCCCGGAGGTGACGCGTCCGTTGCCGGAGGTGACGCGTCCGTTGCCGGAGGTGACGCGTCCGTTGCCGGAGGTGACGCGTCCGTTCCCGGAGGGGACGCGTCCCTTTCCCGAGCCGAGCTCGGAGAGAAGCGAGTACCCGCCGTCTTATGCTGGGATGACGTGGGGGTCGTACGGGTCCATGGAGGGCCCGCCGCGGTACCCGCCGGCGCCGACGTACCACGCGGGTGTGCTGGAGCCCGCCAGCATGCCGCCCAGCGCCTCGTGCTCCACGGCCCCGCCCAACTACATGCCGGGAGCCTTCGTGCCTCCGACGCAGACTCCGCCCGCGAGGCCCTTCTATGGGCAAATCCCCCAATACAGTGGTAAGTTTAGCTGATACTTAAAAACTACATTTTTAGGATTCTATTTTCAAAAGCATATTCTGTTTGCCGTGCCGTGGGGTACCGGCAGTAGAATGTTACCCCTCCTCTTATGCCCATGGATGCAGTAAGCTAAGGTGCTAAGGGAAACATTCGGAAGATGGGCAGCAGCGTCATCCCGTACTGCCCTCGCCAACCCGCCGGCCAAGCTTGGTTAGGTATGGCAACTACCCACCTCATGAAGGTAGTGGACGTTTTACGGCTGAAATGATGATTGTGTTTGCGGATACGGCCGAATTGCTCCCAAATAACCCTTTAATTGTTGCGGCCATTTTGGTGCCTAATGTGTTATCCATGTTATTTTTAAGTGTTTCATCAGAAAAATCCAGTATACCTATATCTTAAATTACGTATTTGTTCGGTTACAGTTAGGTTTGTTCGTGATATATTGTTATATGTTATATGTATATAACCTACTGAAGAAGAAGGATATTGTTTGGGTGCTAGTTCCGTTGTTTGCCTCACAATGACCCCGGGTCGTCACCGTCAAGATGACATAAAGTTCTTGATTGCACGAAACCGGAGATGCTCTGCGAGAGGGAAGAATGAAGTGTGGCAGATCCTTTACCTTTTCTGCGAGCTCTGGGTCAATTTTATTTGCTAGTGTTTTGATACAGAACAATACAAAACTTAACGTCACCATCATTCCATTCTAAAAAAAAATACGGTACTGTCGTCGGTCCATGGAGTAGGGTCGACCCACGCTCCCTGTAAGTAAGGAGTGCTTTTGTTGTATGGTACTAATGAGACGGTGCTTGTTGCAGACGGGTCCAATTATCCATATCCGGGCGTGATGCCGCAGCCAGCGCATCTTCCAATTCCACCAAACAACAATATCAGTGGGGGGTGCTACCCCAAACAACAATACTACCCCCCCTACCAATAATTCCAAGGTAGGAAAAGATGGAAGGTGGTGGAAGATGGAAGGTGCGACGTGATTCTTTCTAGTCTTTCAGACAAACTGCTGACTTTCTAGCATTGTATTAATATAATAATATGTTGTGTGATGGCGTATTGTTGATTCATTTTGTTGGATTATCAGGTAAGTATTTTAATTTTATGTAGACGATTCGACAGGTTTGCACCTGGCATGGTCGCAGTAAGACTGATTCAATTTAATATAAATGCTCAATATTTTTAAACACTCGATTCTAGTAGCAGTTGGCTACTGGATAGCCGATGCCAATTGCTAATCTATCACCAATACTGCCATCATGTTTTTGTGTTTGACATTATGATACGGAAATTATACTCGTGTATTTTTTATTTGACATTATGATACCGAAATTATTTTCGTGTAATTACAATATACTAATTAACTTTTGTTTTAAGATTATGTGCTTGCAGCATAGGGGCTGTTCATTTATTACGTAGCATTAATAAGCGGGTGCGATCTTGATTTTGCGATTGTTTCTGGTATGTTATATTTATATTCATTTCCATACAAACTACTGTTTTGCCTAGGTCCAAAGTACAAATATTTCATTTTTTTTATAAAACTGGTAATACTAACTGCTTTTTTAAGTTGATACAAAATACAATTATTATTTTTTTTATTTTAAAAATGGTAATACTTATGTACAATTTTTTTACGTTGCTCCAATTTATTTTTTTGTTTTTATTATGACTGGTAGATACATATCTTACGTAAGATTTGAATGGGGTGGGTGGTGGAATCGGTTTTATTCAAACCTGAACTTGCCTTACCAATGGCTTAGTATTTTTTTTTTTTGTTTTTATATGACTGGTAGATATATATCTTACGTAAGATTTGAATGGGGTGGGTGGTGGAATCGGGTTTATTAAAACCTGAACTTGCCTTACTAATGGCTTAGTAATAAATTAACAGCCCCAAATGCTGCATCCGGGAGCGCGATTTGGTACTCTTCGAGACATAGTATTAATTAGTTGTAATATTAATGAGATTTGTGACATTTATCTAGTAGGGCATGCTCGGAGTAAAATATTACTTTTTTGCTATATCACTCATCTACTTCCCCTGCAAAACAACACCCATCAATATCAACATCATAGGCCTTTGCGTCTTTTCAGACGATTTAAACAGTATCTGTTTGAGGGAAACACCAATACGAGAGCGTGTGGAGCACGTCCACAATTAGAACAGTTGAGCGATCCGGTGGTTGGTTCTGATATGCTGGCATGCCTCCTAGCTCTTTTATCTGCTAACGAGGTAATCCAGAACTAGTCATGTGCTTCTTGGCATCAATGGCATGGCATGAAGCTAGTAGGGATCCTGAACAAGGTTAAGCGATGTTTCACACCGGGACAGCTTCTATCCCTTTACCAAGCTGAAGTCCGGTCTGGTATGTAGTATTGCTGCCATGTTTGGGATGGCTCAGCGAAGTATCAGCTGGCTGCCCTAGACTCGATTGAACGCAGAGCCTTCAGAGTTATCGGTGAGCAGTATCTTGCGGAGACTAACATCCAAAGTCTCGACCACCGTCGCTTGCCTCTCGATCTTTTACAGGATATATTTTGGAGAGTGCTCTCAAAAACTTCATGACCACCATCTCCATTCCACTCCAGGACAAGCAGACGAACAGCGCAGTACCATCCTTATCTAGTGGACATTCCACCCACTCGTACTAAGCAGTTCTCCTCCACCATCATCATCCGCACCGCTAAGGTCTGGAACTCGCTGCCGGCTTCTGTTTTCCCCGAAAACTACAACCTGGGTCTCTTCAAGTAAAGAGTGGAATAGGTGTCTTCTAGACCTTTGTGATCCATCATCAGCCACATTGTCGCTTACCATCAGGTGAGATTGTGGTCAAACAAAGGTCTATCTGCAATAAAAGAAAAATGTTTTTCTTTCACTCCCAGATCAGCATGGAAGAAGCCCCTATTATATTGATCCTAAGAGCCAGCACTTCTGAATAACCATTCAGTATATTTATGGAAGTCGTTCTGTAAAAATTCATCCATTACTTTTCGATGCCCTTAATTTCTACATGTTAAACTTAAACTGCTGATTACGGCGTACGTTCTCTTACTGTCTTTGAATCAACTACCTACTACTTTACTGCTACTAACTTCACATCTTCTACTAGCTACTATTAACTTTTCATTTTCTACTAGTTACTATTACTAACGTCACATCTTTGTCTACTAACAATAGCGTAATATAATAATATAAAATATTTTTGTAATATTTTCCAGTCTAATATAATTTTGACAATGATCTCATTAGATATAAGAATCTTAAGGCCAATGCGAGTATTGTATATGTTTCAGAAGCACCACGTCTGTGATATAATAATAGTAATAGGACTTCATAATGGCATTTTAAAATAAAAATAACTTGCAATATTCTTTGTTTTGACCATATCTTGCGAATAGACTGACATCTCATCTGAAATTTAGCAATATGCATTGCACAATTTTGTTATACATTCAAAACAGCTGCCGCCATCTGATATCCTAATGTATTTATATCATAGCTTATAAATAAATAAATAAAACGCTTTTTTTAATATAATTTATAAAAAAGTGTATTAAGTCAAAGCTGTATTTGTAAGTATATAACAATCTCAACATATTCAAAATAAATTTATAACAAAACTACTTTTGTAAGTACTTATGTATACAATAATTATAATGGTGCTATAAAATTTGTAATTTTAAGATTCCAGTCATAATGTGCTATTCCTTAGTATTATTTGACCTCCTGGAAGTGAAGTCATAGCTTTACCTAACGATATTTCAAGATAGTTTTTTTTTTTTAAATAAGATACGATACTAAATATGTACATTCTTTGCCATAAGTATATTTGTATATTCCGGCAAAAAGACTTCAGGAGAAACATGTTATGATTGTGTGGATTTCGATGCGTCATTTCATTTTGATCGTCTGCCTTACCTTCTTGTTTACTCTTAATTATAAAGCCGTCAAATATCCTACTGGTTGGTTCGGCTGCCTTAGAATAACAAGTTAGCAAGGAGGACGGCAGACATTCAAAATGGAATGACGCATCGCACCAATGTAGTTTCCATTATACGTCTGATACAGATACTCAAATTGTTAAACAATTTAGAGATTAACTGTAGTCTTATAAAGACTGTTTTAAATTATGTTCCTTTGTGCTGAAAGTATGCAAATCTGCGCGCCCGAGTCAGAATCCTATGGCACAATTTACTGTTGCTGTTGTCACTGTTGCTGTTGTCGCTGTTGCAAGTTATCAAATAGTGCGCAATGATTCACTCGGTGGCGTGATTTGAATGAATGAATTAACACTTTATTAATGCACAAAGAACACGCACATACCTAATAGAAAAAAAAACAAGAGAAAACATATGAACAAACTGGCGGCCTTATTGCTCAAAGCAATTTCTTCCAATTTTTAGAGCCGTACTATTAATTCATTGTAATATTAATAAGTATTGTAAAATGCCAATATTTTAGTGGCTCAAGACGTGAGTAGTTAGTGTAGGTAATTATAATAACAAATAATTTGATGCAATTTTTTGTCAGTAAAACTGTCAAAGAAATGTCAGTCTGATATTAACATAACTCCAGACCGTCGTTGGTAACTTAGAATAATCACTAAAAAGTAGCCAGTCATGGTTCCGAGCTTAGTTAATTTAAAATCTGTTGGTCTGACATTTGATTTGATGCACATTTGGACAGTTCTAATGAAATTATTTTTCTTTTATAAGTGTACAGTCACACAGAATGTCTGTTTTACGAGATGGAAGGCAATGTGTTGATGATAATGTAAGTAATCAATACATACCACAATAACTTTGTAAGTACATACAATATTAATCGTGCTATTATTCGGAGTTATATAGTTTGTATTATTAGTTATTTGGTCTTGTTGGGCCCCTAGTGCGGGGAAAGGAGCATTTGTATACAGGGTTTACAATACTTAAGGTCCGCTTGCGCAACAGTCACTTAATGTATTTACCGGCTAATTAAAGATAAATATATGATTTTTGCATATGATTTGCCGCCTTCGTAATTGTGTTTAGCCGCTTAATACATTTCCTGGTGAAAGTCGGTGTAAGTTCTAGTTTTAAAAAAATGTATAAACAGTTGTATTGCTTCGTATTAAAAAGACTTATGTTCATTATTAAGAATTTGATACTATAATCAACTGATCTCCAAGTAGGTACTGTGTACAGTAAATCTAGGGTTAAAAAAATATTTTATATTCCGCCTAAAGTTACTTATACATTTTTATATTAAATTATTTTGTATAACTAATAGAAATTAAAAATGCAATCAAAATAAATAAATTTCTATAAATGATACCTTAGTGTGGGTTTACACTTTAAATACAAAAATAGCTTAGTTCGTTTTGCTCAGTTATTATTGTGTCAATTTGGACGAGTCATTAAATGTTGATCGTCTGTTAACTTGCTCTTGAGCGTAGACTTCTACCGAATAGCTATAAGAGGTATCAATCAAGGTCTTTATTAGTAGGCTATACTACTAACGAGCACTTCTTAAAAATATATTAGTGTCATTTTATCTAAATTCATTGTAATCATTTAAATTTTTATTGCAGACGAATTATTCAAACTGAGTTGTAACTGCGAGTTTACGTTTGCATGGCAGGCAGTCAAACTATTAATTGTATAATAAAATATTTACTGAAAGTCAGGATCCGAAGCTTTTTACGTTTGCGTTGTTAACACCAATCAACCAATATGACTTGTGCCATCTACAAACCAATGTGTCTTTATTAGTACAAATAAATTATAATTACTTTGTCTTCAGTATGTAACCCCATTGTTTAAAGTGGTTGTGACGTGTTTTGTACGTTAAATAAATAAATAAGTATGTAACTATAAACATTAGTCAAAGTTTTTGTACCTGAGTTTTTTTTTATTAAATAAATTAATATTAATAATGTATGGGACGCAAACACAAACAATGCATTTGCCTATAACCGCCATTGGTACAGTCACTGCAATGTAGTGATTGTTTGTGTGTGCGTTGTGTGTATGTTGTGTCATCAACGCTGTCTACCAACGCGCGCTGTCT
This sequence comes from Pasiphila rectangulata, assembly GCA_963082625.1. Taxonomy (NCBI): domain Eukaryota; kingdom Metazoa; phylum Arthropoda; class Insecta; order Lepidoptera; family Geometridae; genus Pasiphila; species Pasiphila rectangulata. The sequence goes on along the minus strand of OY720236.1, from coordinate 18,968,250 downwards.
TCAAGACAGGACAGTTTTGTAATAAATTATTGTTCATAAAAGCATTGTTTTTACTTTCTGCGACCCAATGTGCTATGCGACTGGTTGAGTCTAAAGCTTAACAAATAGACGTGCGATTAGGCCTTGTGCAATTTTTTTATGCTGTTTACCATAGTTCTAATGCAGGGTGCATGTTGCGACAAACCGAAGCTCCACATTGATTTTAAAACAACGAAAGTCGACTACCGTCTATATTTATACAATGTTGGTTATGGAACAGGCGAACCATGTCATACAATTGTACCTATGTGATAATAAATTGTATGACATGGTTCTCCTGTTGCTAGTGATTTCCAGCGTCTGTTTGTCGCACGAGTGTGCATTGGAGCAATGGTGAGTTGCAGTACAGTTTTTTTTCACAAGTGTTATTCGCACATCCGTCTGTCGAGTTTACTTTTTGGACGGTTCTTAGCGAATTCTCATAACTGGATTGACAGGTTAATTTATTCCATGATCTAAACTCGAGAGCGGCCTTAAAATGAACATGGACAAGACGAAAATCATGTCAAATGTCCATGTCGTGCCTGCCCCAGTTATGGTTGAGAACTCGGCTCTTGAAGTTGTCGACGCGTACGTATACCTAGGACAAACAGTCCAATTAGGTAGGTCCAACTTCGAGAAAGAGGTCAATCGTCGAATCCAACTCGGATGGGCAGCGTTTGGGAAACTTCGCAACGTCTTTTCGTCCAACATACCTCAGTGCCTTAAGACGAAAGTCTACAACCAGTGTGTGTTACCAGTGATGACATATGGAACCGAGACGTGGTCCTTCACTATTGGCCTTATGAACAAGCTCAGAGTCGCTCAACGAGCTATGGAGAGGGCTATGCTCGGGGTTTCACTACGGGATCGAATCAGAAATGAGGAGATACGTAGGAGAACTCGGGTCACCGACATAGCCAAACGGATTAGCACGTTGAAGTGGCAATGGGCAGGCCATATAGCGCGCAGAACTGACGGCCGATGGGGCAGCAAAGTTCTCGAATGGAGGCCACGGATCGGCAAGCGCAGCGTAGGACGTCCACCTACAAGATGGGCAGACGACTTGGTGAGAACTGCTGGTCGGCGGTGGATGCAGACGGCTTCCAACCGCAGTACTTGGAGATCAATGAGGGAGGCCTTTGTCCAGCAGTGGACGTCCTACGGCTGAAATGATGATGATGATGAAACTCGAGAGCTAAGAAATCACCCAACTTAAACATTTTCACTTCAGATTTTTAAATTAAAGTTTACACTGTTAGCTTTATAAAAACACATTATCTTAATCATTACAGTCCAGCGCTAAACACCATACAATAGGTATTTAAAAAAATATAGTTTAAAAAGCTAAAAAATACGCTTAATAGCAAATCGAACTAAAAATCTGAAAATAACTTTTATTTTATATTTTATTCAACTGTTATAAAATGAAAAAAAAAATAAAGTTATGAAAAGAAAATTAATTTCATTGTAAAAAAGTGTGGGGTGCTATTTTTATTTCAGAACTTTTGAAAATGATTGAAACATATTGAGTTAGTATATGTACTTTTTATAATAGTTGAATAAAATATGAATTAAAAGTTATTTTATTATTTTTAGTTCAATTTGCTATAAAACCGTCTTCTGTGTGTGTAAATGTGTCTGTAAAACAGTGAAGTACAGTACAGCAAAGTACAGTACTACAACATAGACTGTATAATATATATATCATCATATAGCGTGGCGACGACATGTCGCCACGGCATGCGTCGCCAGAAAACGGCATGCGTCGCCACGCCAGAAATCGGTTTTCACTATAATATATATATATAATCACTAATCCTGGCGATCCTAATCAGGATAATGAGATAAGCTTATCAAAAATATTGTATTGTCGGCGGTCGTTGATAAGTTCAACGATGTGATGAACTACAACGTTTATAGTAAATCTGATCGCTTAAAGTGGGGCAAAATCGAGCCCCAACGAGTCAGTTACAAACAAGCAAACATACAGGTGAAATGTGTAAAGGGCTAAAAGTGTTATTCAATAACTTGACTCGCATATGTGTCGCGTAGTTTAGACAAGTTAAATAATTAGTTTTTTGCGAAAAAGTATGCGAAGTTAGGTTATTCTGCAAGCCAAGATAATCGCCGATAATTCAAGGAAAATCGCCTTTTAAGTATCTTAAGTCAATCGAAGTCCTAGTGATAGATGCAAAACTAAGATCATTTGAAAAGCTGGTTAAGGGGATTGCTTTAGATAAATAAATAATGCTGGACATTTCACACAGCACCATCTAGACCAATATATGCAGGGCTTGTGTACTTGATACAAGATGATTGATAAAAAACTTATTTTTTTTGTAAATAAATACATTTCATACATAAACAACCCAGACCTGAGTAAAACATCTGCTGACAAATTAAACATTTGTCTCCCGTCGAAGATTTAACCCACGACTAACTGAGCCACAGAGGTCGTCAAAATGCATTGAGAGCTAGAAAAATTATTGTAATTGTAACGAAAGAAGGGTGTCTAGTCAAAAAGTTTTCGGACAAGTGCCTAGTAAGTGACTTTATTTCAGTCATAATTTTTGTTAGAACGTGCGATTAGCATTTCTAACATAAGTGACTAGTTCTATGTATATCTTTGGCAATACGTACGTTAAGATAACTGTCATCTTAACGTACGTATTGCCAAAGATTTAAATCTTCGGCTATAACTGCATGGTACTCTCACTTCAGAGCTTCTGAAAGCGGGTGGATCACCGGTATTTAAATTCCTTCAGAAGCTATTCAATTCCGCCTTGCTTGTAGGTACGACGCCAAAAGCATGGAACAAGGGCGTTGTGGTTCTGTTCTTCAAGAAAGGTGACAAAACCTTACTTAAGAATTACAGACCCATCTCGCTGTTGAACCATGTTTATAAGCTGTTTTCAAGGGTCATCGCGAACCGCCTCGAACGCAAGTTTGATGACTTCCAGCCTCCCGAACAAGCCGGATTCCGAAAAGGCTACAGTACCATAGATCACATACATACGTTGCGGCAAGTCATACAGAAGACCGAAGAGTATAACTTAAAAGATTCCCTTAAAAAGAGGCGTAAGACAGGGAGACGTAATCTCTCCGAAACTGTTTACGACCGCTTTGGAAGATGCCTTCAAGCTCCTGGAATGGAAAGGGCTGGGCATCAATATTAACGGCGAATACATCACTCACCTTCGATTTGCCGACGATATTGTGGTCATGGCAAAGTCGATGGAAGAGCTCAGCACGATGCTCGAAGGCCTCAATCGAGCCTCCCAACGGGTAGGCCTTAAGAAGAACATGGACAGGACGAAAATCATGTCGAATGTCCATGTCGTGCCTGCCCCAGTTATGGTTGAGAACTCTGCTCTTGTGTCGAAGAAAAAAATTGTGTGGAGTTACTAGGTCATGTCCAAATGAAAGGTCAAAAAAATACATTGGCACATTAATAAACAGTTTTTAGTTTTGCATTAAGTCGTATATTTTCCGACTTATTCACAAAAACGTTGAAAAAAAAAGCGTTCCCCCCCTTATCTCCGGAGTTTGCGGAGATAAACCTCTGAAACTTTTATTGCTATTAGAAGTGTATGTAAAAATTACGGGAAAATTATAACGACTCTCTAATTAGCATACTTTTTTAAAAACCATCGAAAGTTAAAAAATCTACATAAGTTCCACTATCAGACAAGAGATGGCGCTGTCAAGGTTCTGCAACAAATATAAACCGCCTTTATCATATATTAAATTGTATGATGGCACGGCACCCTCGGTGCGCGAGTCCGACTCGCTCTTGCCCGGTTTTTATAGTAGGTATCAAATTGATATGTACTTACCATTTCCATTGGATCAAACCATCAAAGATGTGACTAAATAAATAATAAAACCCGACAAGTGCGAGCTGGACTCGCCTACCGAGGGTTCCGTAGGTATGTAGGAACATAATTATTAAATATTACCTGTTTATTGTTTATTTTTTGACAAGCTCTGTGGGGCGCAGCGGGCGAAGGTCCGCCTGCGACGCAAGGGGTTGCGGGTTCGATTCCCGCCTCGGGACAAATGTCTGTACGATCTGCAGCTATTTGTTCAGGGTGATCTGGGTGTTTTTCTATATACATATAATAAAAATATGTATCTATGTAGTATAATGTATTAAGTATATCAGTCATCTAGTACCCATAACACAAGCTCTGCTTAGCTTGGGGCTAGATGATGCTGTGTGAATTGTCCAGCATTATTTATTTTATTTATTTATGTTATGATTTAGTAAAAGTTTGAAAAATGCACAAAAAGATTCGGTCACCCATCCAATTTATACGCCAGACAGAGATTACAAATTTTATGCTCTAGATTTATTTATTTTATTTATTTAAACAAAATAATTATTAATAACAAAGATCTTGGTAACATTAAAATGTCCCCATAACATTTCAACTCTGGCGGCACTTGCGGTGCTGGCAGCCATCTTGTATGATTAATTTCTGTCCTCACTTGAGTTTTCTTTGATTTGAAACTTTTGAAAGTTACAATGTCTTCCACATACAGAAAGTGCGCTAAATGCCGTAATACCAACAAAGACGACAATACCAACTTGCGTTTTCATAGATTTCCACTGCCTGGAAAGTAAGTATGGGAAAACTGGTCCACTGCAGATTCATTGAAAAGCTTGCAAAATCAGCATAAATTGCTATGCAGTGATCACTTTCAAGACAGTGAATATACTGACATGTCTAGGACTCGATTAAAATGCCTTATGTGTTGAGTGCCACAATGTTGAGGCTACGAGAGGAGCAAAGTTCAACATCAGTAAAAACATCAACATATATCCCAGCGGCGATACAAATAAGTTTATTTTTATCCAAATAAATAATAATGTATATACATCTTATCATATAGTGTCGCTTTCAGCATTCTGCTAAACTGCTAAACAACACAATTCACCTAACCCACTAAAATACAATTTTCAAAAACACATTAAGATAGATAAAGTGTAAAAGTGTAAACCTTAGACTAAAAACACTATAGAAAGTAATGAAGAAGAAAGAAGAAAATCATTTATTTTTGACGCACACACAACATATACAAATTATAAAGAAAACATAAAAGAATCAAATTAGGCTTACAGTGTTAAACAAGTTTTAAACATAGGTTAGGTACAACCAATGCTGCGTGAGGTCAAATAAAACCGGGCAAGAGCGAGTCGGACTCGCGCACCGAGGGTTCCGTGCCATCATACAATATAATATATGACAAAGGCGGTTTTATATTTGTTGGAGAACCTTGACAGCGCCATCTCTTGTCTGATAGCGGAACTTATGTAGATTTTTTACACTTTCGATGATTTCTAAAAAAGTATGCTAAGTAGAGAGATTGTAATAAATTTCCTCTAATCTTTACATTTACTTCTAATAGCAATAAAAGTTTCAGAGGTTTATCTCCGCAAACTTCGGAGATAAGGGGGGGGGAACGCTATTTTTTTTAACATTTTTGTAAATAACTCAAAAACGATACAACTTAAAGGAAAACTAAAAACTGTTTATTAATGTACAAATGAATACCTGTCATATGATACCCCACATCACCTATTAATTTCACAAAATTTTTGAAAACCCCCCTTCCACCCCCCTTGTATAAAAAACTATGCAAATTAGGGAGTTCGCTATAATTTTCCTATAAAGTTTACATACACTTCTATTAGCTTTAAAAGTATCACGGGTTTATCTCTGCAAACTTCGGAGATAAGGGGGGGGGAACGGTCGTTTATTCAACATTTTTGTAAATAACTCAAAAACGATACGACTTAAAGGAAAACTAAAAACTGTTTATTAATGTACAAATGAATACCTGTCATATGATATCCCACATCACCTATTAATTTAACAAAATTTTTGAAAACCCCCCTTCCACCCCCCTTGTATAAAAAACTATGCAAATTAGGGAGTTCGCTATAATTTTCCTATAAAGTTTACATACACTTCTATTAGCTATAAAAGTATCACGGGTTTATCTCTGCAAACTTCGGAGATAAGGGGGGGGGAACGGTCGTTTTTTCAACATTTTTGTAAATAACTCAAAAAAAATACGACTTGAAGGAAAACTAAAGACTGTTTATTAATGTGCAAATAAATACCTTTCATATGATACCCCACACGGCCTAGTAACTTCACTTAAAAATTTTGAGATCCCCTATCCGCCCCCCTGCAGTCAAAATAAGGATATTTATTAACATTTTCATATATGCTATATTAGTAAAAAAGTGTTGTCTTTTACCATTTCAAATTTCAAGTCGATAGCATCAGTAGTTCTCGAGATATCCAGTTGTGACAGACAGACAGACAGACAGACAGAGTGATTCTATAAGGGTTCCTTTTTACCATTTTGGTCGGGAACCCTAAAAATGGACTCTGCCTCAGTATTACCGAAATCACGTAGCAAGCTACGCGGTTGCGGCGCTGATTTTCAGGCAGGTCCGTGTGACCGCTTCGTCTGCCAGTGCAAGGCGCAGGCGTACAAAATAAATAAATAAATACCATAATGAAGCACTTTCCGATTCACACATGTGACGATTACTAACTTACGCTCGGCGACACGCACACTACACTTGTCTAATATTGCCAGTGGAGGTGCAATTTCCCCGAAAGCGAGGAAATGATTCCGCCGCTGATAACCACTTGTTTTTGGCAATAAATATGTAATATATGCATAATAAGTGTGGTTAAAGTATAAGTATGGTAATGTTAACTTGTAACATTGCGGGAACGTCTATATAAATGAAGAAAACAACAACAATTTTCAACAATTTATTTTTTAATTCGAATGAAATACAGTAGTAAACTAAAGTTGAATCTAAATATAAGTTATATAAAAGAAAACAACAATGTAGTAAACATTATTACGACGTCAACGATGATGAAAAAGTAATAAACCGCGATTTAAAACCCGTACAAACTATATTATTTACACAAAATTTTCATTACCTGCATCAAAACAACGTTTAACAAACTAATATTTTTATACACAGAACACCAAGTACACGTTTGTGTACTGCGTGTTCTGTGCGGCGTATGATAGGAGCCGCCACAACGGCAATAAATTTTTAACCGTACAGGCCTCATCATTTCAGCCGTAAAACGTCCACTACTGAACTAAGGCCTCCCTCATGGATCTCCGTGAGGGGCAGCTGCCATACTCACCACGCTTGGCAGGTTGGTGAGCGCAGTATGGGATGTTGATATACGGAAAGACGCTGCTGCCCATCTTCCAGAGGTGTCCCTTAGCAGGCTCTTACTGCATCCACGGGTAGGAGAGGAGGGGTGACATTCTACTGCCGGCACCCCACGGCTACAGGCCTCATAGTAAGTTAATAGAAAAATATATTAAGGGCCAGGTACCAGCCAACGACCTTGAGGATTTGATTAAGAACCGTATCTAGCCCCGGCACAAGCTCGGCGTCCGTAAAACACTTAGTTCTTAGTTATTTAAATATAATATTTTATTATTATTACTTTAGTGCCGTGGGTTGCCACTAAAGAATGTTACCTCTCTTGATACAGTAATAAACTACCAAAGGATACCTCCGGAAGATGGACAACAGTATCTATCCGTGTATCTCACATACTCGGTGTAATGTACTTATCTTCGTTATTAAAATGTTTTGAACATATTCGTGTATTTTTGGTTGGCTTCCAATGTACCTACTTCTTCACGACTAAGCCTTAAATTTTTCTCCCATTTGTCAGCAATCCTTTGAACAACAACAAGTAATACCTTTAATTTGTCATTTTAACAGTGTGGTAATAAAATTCGTTTTAGTCTTCTCAACTTTCAAGTAACAGAATTTCATGTATGATATCATTAAATCACAAAAACACCTACATTAGACAGCGTGTCACCTAATTAAATATTAGTAGCAAATTAATCAGTCGGAGGCCGGAACAATTAAGTCAGTTAAAATGGGAAAATATCCATCCACAATCGGGCAACACTGAGCATTGAAACAGAACATAAACAAAACTTGTCTATTTTGACCTAATTAACTAGAAAATTCTATGAAATATTGCATGCTTACCTGTGAAAAGTGATATTGTCACACATCTTTTGTTTTCAGATGTGTTGAGACACAATTTAATTGCACCAACCGTCATATTTTTTTTGCGCGAGACACGTTTGGCGTGATATGACGTTGAACACTACGACGCGGTTCGGCGTTTGGAGCCATTTTTGGCTCCAATGAAAGTGCATCAAAATTGACGCGCGGACTTGGTTTCTAGTGTTTTTATTCTAAGGTGTAAACATTTACCTATGTACCTTGTATGTAAGTGAAGCCACCATACATAGGTAGCAGGCAGGGCCACTAGTTAATTTAAAGGTATAAATCATGATTATAAAATAATGTGCCTCGGCTGTGTAGACCTGTTTGAAACTTTATTGATTTTAGTTTTTCTGTTTTCAGGAAACCCCGTAAGGAAATGTTCAAGAAGCAACTGTCAAAGATAAGATGTATCAAGACCTGTTGATTTACCGGTAGGTAGATTGGTGTATGGAGGCCATGGACCGGCAAGCACAGTGTAGCATGTCCACCTAATAGATGGGCAGATGACTTGGAGATCAATGATGGAGGCCTTTGTCCAGCTGTGGACATCCTACGGCTGATAAGATGGTGATGATGATGAGATTGGTGTTTAGTCTACCTAGGCAAATACAATGTACATACCTAAAGATTTACTCAGCATCGGGAACATGATATAAAATAAATTCAAAAGATGGTTTTATTTCTAGGCACCAGCAGAAGATATTGAACATTCACTTCAGGAATCAGCTCCAAAAGATGTCACAAGACCAGTTGTTGTGAAGGTGTGTAAATAATTTAAAGCTCCTGGGTGTGGTGTTGGCTAAAGCTATGGCCTTGTATTTCTTTTCTATATCCAGCAGCCTTACATAGGGTGACCATGCCAATGATTTTGAATCCAAAAGCATCATCAACAAAATTGTAAACATTCCTTTTTTATCTTAATTTTTCTTTTTTCAGGTACCAAAGGCTGGAATTTTAAGAAATAACTGTTGGACCAAAACATGTCGGGATCATTTGCCTTGCTGCTACAAAGTCAGTTAAAAAATACTAAGAGAAAGCTGGCTGGCTTGCTTTTTACTTTTCCGGTGATTGTGTTACTGCTGATATCCGCACTTATAAAAGAGGTGTGTTTCTTACCTTGAACCGAAGTATACTTTTATCAGATATTATTGTTCTCATGTAAGTGTTATGTTTGTCTGAATTTCAGAATAAATTTCTTAAACCTAAAAACCTTGGATTTTCACTTCGTATTGTGCAATATCGACGAATTTACACTTTTTGTCAAAATTAAGTGTGTTGAAAACACAACTTTTTGACACATTTAACTCAATTTTGACAAAAAGTGTAAATTCGTCGTTATTGCACTAAATGAGCGATATTTTTATTTGGATGCACTATTTAAAATTGAGCGCTCAATTCAATTTTACTCATTTGAAACACCCGCCATACGCCGCCATCTTGAATGAAAGTTGCCTTAGTCATACATTGGCGCCTATTGGCGCGGAATAGGTCGAAAAAGCAGTGAGCAATAGCGCCCTCTATCATGTCGTGTTAGGGAACTATAATTTAACTTTTTATTTTTAATGAAAACACCTCATTCAATCTTAGTCGAGATATAACAGAACAAGGCACGCGCCTATTTCTCAATACAAAAAAATCTGCCATTTTAAGCGGGGGGAGGAGAAACTCTTAAACTGTTTGTGTCTTTATAAACACACGCAGACATATAATTATTCTCAACACTAGTTCAAAATTTGGGAAAAATACGCGACGCTACGCACACAGTCATCATCACTGACATCTACATGAAAAAAAACTCAAAAGTGATACCAGCGTCATCATTATTAGCTTCGTTGTAGAATCACATAAGTAGAAACAAATTTTAAATCTTAAAAAGTCGTCATATCGCTACATTTTTATTACAAAATGAATCCAATTACGCGATATTATATCAATAATATCGCGTAGGTATTTTTATTTGTCAAGTCATCAGACTTGACGAACAAGAATAAGAAAAAATATTTTTTACTGAAGGTATTATTGCGGATTACAAAGCTCCGAAAAAATAATAATATGCAACCAATGAGCATTCATTTTCCCTAAATTGTGTAGAAAGTGGGAATGAATTGTGCTGGTAACATTATTTCTCAAAATGACAGTAGTCATAGGGATTTAATGTATCGATAATCAAAGGTGAAAATTCGGTTTCACAGATTAAAGAAACGACTGTTATTTATTGCGACAAAATAAAATAACCAGAGTTTTTTACAAAATATTTATAATCAATAGGTACATATTTTTAACATAAAAATAACAAACAGTATTATTCTTTAAATTAATAGGTACCAACTTGAAATATAAAACAGAAATCCTAACTGAAACTTATCTAGTCAAAAACAGAAATTACTATTACAGAATCCTGAGCAGAGCAAGGGATACAACAACCCAGATAAATATTTGTTCTGTAAATCAAATAATTAATGCATAACATGTTACCTGCTGTGAGCCTGCTAAGGGATACTTCGAAAGATGCCCATCTTCCGGAGTATCCCTTAGCAGGCTCGACTGTAGCGTCTTTCCGTGTATCAACATCCCGTACTGCGCTCACCAACCCGCCTGCCAAGTTTGGTGAGTATGGCAACTACGGAGATTCACGCGGGTGGCCCTGTGTTTAGTAGTGGACGTTTTACGGCTGAAATAATGATTATCAAATTATATACCCAAATGCAGTAACAGGATATATTGCTTGAATCATTCTGCGCGACGGGTGAAAACCGTATGAAAAACTTTTTTTTTAATATATATAACTTAGAACTCCGTCTTTTATCAACTTATTTAGAAAATTCTATTTAAGTTCAAATAGATACACTTCAACTATTAATCCCACTTTATAAAATCTCATATCTAATGAGTTTTTAAAAATGGGATCCACGAGGAAGGTAACTTTAGGGAACTTTCCAAATATTGTGGGTAAAATAATTTATCTATATGCTAAATGTTATGCATTTGTATTCAGAAAGTATGATTTGAAGTGGAACTGATGTGGATAAAAATGACCACAGATGGCCATTGAAACATTTTTTCCGAGGTGGGAATCGAACTCGCAACCTCTTGCGTCACAGGAAACCTTCGATTTCTGCGCCACAGAGGTCTTCAAACAAAAGTCCTACAAACAAAACTTGTACAAAATAATTAGTCATGGTCAAACGTCAAAATTATCGTGTTTTTTCATTTCTCTCGTAAACGGTAAATTTAATACAAAAATATGTGTCACACTATTGTAGCTCATGTAATAAGGTACACAATACGTCACTATTTCAAAAATATCGCAATTCAAAATATTGGAGAATTCCACATAAGAAGACTAAATGTGACCTTAAACCTCTGAAGGTTTAAGGTGTTTTTTTCGGCATGTGGAATACGACTTCATCTATTTTTAGTATTTCTCTTAGCGGAAAAACCATTTAGAACATTAATTATTCATTTACATATTTTCTTAGACTCAAAACTACATTATTCTATATTTACATGAGCTACAATTTTGTATGGCTTTATTCCTCTAATATAAATTATCGTTAGAGAGATGCAAAAATCTATTAGTCACACGTGACTTTTGATTTTAACGTATTGGTGTTTCTACCCATCTAAGTACCTATTAATTACGTAACAAAATTGTTGTACGTTAGTATTTTTTAAACTTCGAAAATTGTTTCATCGATATCGATGGAAAGCAATTCGAAGTGATTAAAGGATAAATCTCATCTCTCAAACTAGTCTCGATTTATTTTACAATCGAATATATTTCAATGTTCTCGATCTCAAATAACGAAAAACTTTTGTAAATCTACGAAATTGTTTATTAATTCAACAAAATTATACTCACAGATGAAATGCTATTCCATCTTTTTGCAGATTTGAGGAGTTGGATTTCTTTTTGCATTTGCTAACAGCACAAACAGACATTCTCTTAAGAGCTTATCACACTGCAAAAGCGATTCTGTGATAGCGATTATTGAATTTATTTTTATAAACCCGTTAGATTTATGGCAAATAGGATTGACAGAGGGAAAGATCCGTCGGTGAGTAGTCCATAATTATGCATTCAATCCTCTTTGTTCGTTCAACATTCAATAATTAAGTTCATTCATTCATTCTGTCACTCTATACTATACCTACGCACGCTCTAAAAAAAAAAGTCAGTTTGCAAATGGAAGACAGTGGTTGCGACTCAATTAATTTTTATTTGTGCTAATATGTGAGTAAATTGTACGATAGGGCTTTGCAATATCTTTGAAAAGTTTTCCAATTTATGTTTACATCTAGGTAAACCGATTGCAACTCTAAATTTTAATAAAGCACATGTTGTTTGTGAAATTGACCAAGTGTGTTGACAGTAATGTTGGCAGTACATATTTTCTATATTTTTATAATTTTTTAGGATGTTAGGAGTGTTGTGAAAGGGCATCTATCTACACAGGAGTTGGTTGAGAGGAGTGTCGAGTTGAGGCTGAGAAACTTAAATGGTTCGGACCTAAAAAAAGGTAAGTTTGACAACCTCGAGAACCTTACTTCAAATGTGAAAGCACTTTGGTACTTGTGCTAGTGAAACTTTTTTATGGTATTTTATTGTGAAGTACCAAATGGCATGATTTTTTAACAGGATGAATTCTACCGCTGTACAACATGGCCGTCAGCCAGCGCCACAACAAGCAGCGCCCTCACCAACTGGGACCGACACCTCGGGGATATGTAGGGACTTTATCTGGGGAATATGCACCATGGGCGCTCAATGCATTTATCGACATGATCTCGAATTTGACGCAATGAAAGAAGTTCTAAAGTTTTGTCATGATCACCAAAACAGAACGGGCTGTGCACGGCCAGATTGTACGTATTTACACACCAGCCGAGACGAAGAAAACTTATTTTTGACAACTGGCCAGATACCTCGCGTGCTCATAGAACGGTATAACAACATGTCGTATGCGCCGGTTGCCGCAGCGCCGGAAACAGTTCCTCCTCAACAAAACGCAATGTACGATTACATCGCGCAGCCGCCGCCACCGCCGCCGCCGCCACCGCCGCCGACGACGCTGGCAGCAACTGGAGTACAACATTCACCTAGACAAACTACCCAACCACCTCAGCAACAACAAATACAAGGATCCATAATGGTTGGCCCTATGCAAGCTCCAGGCCCCATGCTGGGTCCTATGCAAGGCCCGATGCAAGGTCCAATGCAAGGCCCGATGCAAGGTCCAATGCAAGGCCCGATGCAAGGTCCTATGCAAGGGCCTATGCCAGGCCCTATGCAGCAGGGTCCCATGCAAGGGTCTATGCCAGGCCCTATGCAGCAGGGTCCCATGCAAGGACCTATGCCAGGCCCTATGCAGCAGGGTCCCATGCAAGGACCTATGCCAGGCCCTATGCAGCAGGGTCCCATGCAAGGACCTATGCCAGGCCCTATGCAGCAGGGTCCCATGCAAGGCCCAATGCAATTTCAAATGCAAGGCCCCATGCAAATGTCAATGCAAGGCTCTATGCAGACGCCAATGCATGTGCCCGTGCAGGGCCAGATGCCAATGCATGTGCCCATGCAGGGCCCCATGCCAGTACCTGCACCTCTTCCACCAATGCCAGCCCAAATGCCGCCTCCACCGCCCCCACCTCCTTCAACAGCATCTGCCTCCAACAGGAGGGTTATCACTCCCACCTACTCAGGTATGTACCATTCAATACAACTCATTCTTCTATTGAGATCTATATTACAGAACTAGACTTGAGCAACAACCTCTACATAAAAAACACTTCTAATTATATTAATTGCTGTCATCAGTGTCAAATATCTACTTACTAAACTATAATAGTGCCAACAAAAGCAATACCAAATAAACTACCTGCCAGTACATAACCTTTCTTGTTGTTTTTAAACAGAATGTGCTATTCATTGTGGATTATTAACCTGCCCCATCAATGTAAATTGAATGTTGTGGTTTCTTGACATTTTTTTATACATCGATGGTCTGACCATTCTTATAACAATTTTTTTATTTGGATCAATAATGGAACACATTCAACAATTATTAAATAAATTACTGACAAAAATATTAACTTAGAAATCGAATTTGCTTAGCTAGCTAGACAATCAACTGCTTGCCACAAACTAAGGTTTTTGCAAATACAGGGCAAATATATTATGGAAATAAACAATTAAAGTTTTTTGGTGATAATTCTCTCTGCCTTTGCTGTAGCTTCTTTAAATGTATATGTTTTTCTTTAAGATAAAATATAGTTGCAATTCATGCAGTTGACCTCCTTATTACTTTGTTCATTTCGTTAAAATGAAAATTTCAGATGCTTAGGTTGGTCTTCAAATACTTTTTTTTGTATAGAGAGGAGTAAATTTTACTTGGTTACACTTTTGTAGATTGGACTTCAAACAAAGACAAATTCTTTAATTTTTAATGCTGCTTGATAATCTAATTTTAAGGAGATAATGGTTTATGTCATCCATCTCCCATTCAAGTTCAACTGAAATGCGAGTGGTTCTCAAGTCTCAATTCAGCCCTTAAGTGATAATCAAGGCATTAGATAATAAACTGCTTTTTAAGTCTGTTCTGAAATATGGACCCAAGTATTCATTAATATACTCTAAATAAGATGAATGAATGAATATATCTTGTACACCAAAACTAATAATGTAATAATAGTAAAGGTTGTTTTTAGTATAGCTTGACTTCAGTCTACAGACTAGACTTTATAAAGATTAAATAGTCTATATTTAATCAAGTCAAACCTTTGCTTTATCGTAAGCAAAGATTTAAGATTGATTTATTCAATCTAGAAACACAATGGTACAATACAAATCTTGATACTACTTTGCGGCCATGCTAGATTGAACCTGTGTTACTGTCTGCAACAGTACTTATATTTTTAATCTTTGTCTCCTGTTTATATATTTATTAAAGTCCTTTAGTAAATTAAATACTAGGTATACTCAACCAATTGCTTGTATTCTTTTAGGGGTGCAAGCTAAATCAGCTAACACACAGTACAGTCACACGCCATCCAACAGCCAACAATCACTTCCGCCGTTGTAAGTATAATAAATATAATGTATACAACTACCATAACTTATATGCTGTATTACTTATCCATATCAGAAAATATTTTTTTTTCGTTTCTGCCATTGTTATTTTTATTTTTCATGTTATTTTTCATATCACATCATTTTTGGCAATATCTTATTTTGTCATAAATACCCTGTGATCAATCACCTGTCTTTAATATTTCAGTTTTAGTTTAATATTCAAAAGTCATATTAAAGGTAATAGTTTTATTTGGAATAGTTTAATTAAAAGCCCTCGGCTACTTGACAGCATATGAAACTCAAAATTTTATTTTATCTAACTGATGGCCTACATAGAATTATGATTATTGGTAGCTAACAAAAATAATTGACACACATTTTTAGGTTTTTCTAATTAATTAATCACTTAGATGCACTTTGCATTAAAGTTTAAAAGCGGGAGCTCGTAATGTCAGAGCATAAGTCATAAACCTGTATCGAAACATGTCGGCGCTCGACGTAACGCTACATTTCGACATAATCTATCGCCGTTAATTTTGTATTACGTTAAAAAATATAAAATACGTGTGTAATCTACATGACAAACTTTAATTGTTGTTAGTTATTGATATCAACACGCTATTTGACTAAATTTAAATTAGTCAAATAGCATGTTGATATCAATAACTTAAGTTTTGTTTTATAACTTATGTTGTTTTAACAGGTTATCAAATCTATGTCGCTATTTCAGATTTGACCCAACCAAACCCCCACCACCAATTTTTCAAGGGTCAAGCAGCCTGAAAAGAAGTAGTGAAGAGAGTGAAGGTAATTAAGTAACATTCCCAATGTTCTCAAAGAAAATAAATTCATTTGCAATGAAAACCCTGGTTCAAATGATACTAATCAAGTATGCTCAGCGATATAAAACTTGAGAGCCTTAACCATTACAAATAAAATAATAAAAAAATAGATATTTGTTACCTTAAAAATTAGCTTAAGCGAATAGTGTTATTATATTATGACAACTTGTAAAAATTAATACTCAAAATTATTGTATAGTCTGGTAATGATAAAGATAGTAGGTACCTTAAGCTTGATATTGTAAAATAATTCGCCTTAGTATCATTATTGTAGGATAGGCAAATGATGAAACATAGAAGTTGAATTAACTTTACACTAAAAATCTGGACCTTCAATTCAGTTATTTTACTCTTTTATTATGATAAAAAATAACATACTTTGAGAAATTATCCAAACTGTTATTATTATTAACATATTGTTTTATTATGTTTATCCCTGTTTTTTTTTTAATTCAGAAGTATTTTATTTATCAGGGGTGACTCTAAAAACCCTCGAACTTCTTCACAACAACTATAAAGAAACTGAATATGTTATCGTCTAAACCTGTAATGTTTTATAACTACTGCATAATGACTAAAAAGAGAATTGTCAACATCAATGATGAGATTGCATGTACTTAAAGTGTATTATATGATTTGTTTTTTTTTTATTTATCAATATCAGACAATAATCAGGCCATTGTTAGCAAATTTTTACCGCAAGTTTGTCAATTACCTTATATTTAGGACTCCACTGGAACAACTTATTATTTTTTGCTGTATTAAACTTTTTTTTTAAACCAAAAAAGATATTTTTATTTTCGAAACCAATTGAATATTGTTGTAGTATCAAAAATTCAAAACAATTTATTGCTTTTTCTTGCATATGCTTTAAGATATATTTTATTTTGAGTATAATAATACATATGCAACAGCAATGCTGTCTATAAAATAATGCACAGACTCTAAATATGTGATTTTTGAATAATCTCATAAAATCGTCTTGAGGAGAGTCTTCACGCAAATAATAACATTATGGATCTTATTTTAATATACTGTTTCAATAGATCAATTTTGTTTTGATTTTCTCTAAGTTTGTTAGTGGGGTCCTACAATAATGATCTGTGTATGTTAGTGCTACGATTTCCTTGCTGCCTAACTGAACAATATGAATTCGAAAATTTTTAACACTTCATCTGAAAGCTTTGTTGGTCTCTTATATTTTGTTTAAATGACGTATAAACATGGAAAACCATTAAAAAAATATTTCAATTGATATCGTTGCGTAATTTCAAGCTATAATATACAAATTTTTAACGTGAACACAAATTTTGAATAAATTTGACATGTCTCCGCAGTTTTTTTTGAATTTCAAAGTACTATTTAGTTGAATATTGAGTGTCTTTGGGTTAACCATATCTAAGTTGATTGGTCGAACGTCCATAAATAATATAAATAATTGGCAGTTCATTTAATTTTAACTTGCATGGAAATCGTTTACATTTTTTGTGTTAATTTCTGTCTGCTAATGTATTTTCGCTATGCGCTCATTGGTTTTGTTCCCAGCCGGGCCAAGCAAATTGAAGAAAACGGAGTCCTGCAGCTCGTGCGAAAACTGTATGCAGCGTCTGATCAGGTTTGATCCTTAGTGATTTCTCTATATTCGTTCGCATGTTTATCGAAGCTGAATGGAAAGGTACTAAGTATGGACATTCGCCAGCGGCCGGCCGTTTGCTGAAGGGGCTTGTGGATTAGCGAGTGTTTTGCAAGCAATGCGTGTTCGCAATCGGAGTACCTCTAATACATTACCTTTTTCAGCGAATTTATAGCAATCAACTTGTAGTTTTACTTACGTCTGCTTGATAATGTACAACTTTGGTAGTTTTATTTTCCATAAGTATAATGTGTATTTATTATGTGTTGAGGATATTGTAATGTTTTATTTTAATTTAACGTTATTGTCGACTTCCGTAACAGAGTAATTTCAAGACAATTGCTGTGCGAGAAACAAAAAATATATCATTTCAATATTTTTCTATCAAAAGGAGATTAGCTGCCTATACATTTATTGACGACATAACAATATGTGGTGGTATTACGTTTCGGTTGGCTTAGTTTGGTGTGAATGTCGCTGGAAGATACGAATTGAATGAAAAAGAAGAAACAGCTGTGGACCTACTTAGCTAATCATGTTAAATATTTATAGGATAGCCCAGCAGTGGGAAAGTGTAGGTTCTTTAAAGAGGGAGGTAGGCCCCACAATGCTTTTTAGTTTAAAAAAATAAAACATTGCACTTAATTCTCTGGTGTTATACGGAATGCTAGGCAATGATTACGGCTTCCTATTTTTTACGATCCTGCGATACATATTTTGCCACATTCATACACCCTTTCATATCCTTTGATGCTGATGTGATGAGCATTCTACCATTTGCTTTTTCTTCAAAGGTTCGTGTGTATGTTTTAAAGCCGATGATGGCACAATAACGTCACGAGCTGGACAATGTTTCTATTCGCCTAGCATAATCTGCAAATCACTTCTTATTCACTTTATTTCCTTTTTAATTACAACATAGGATACGTCCCTAATTGCTGATTAGGAGTTTTTTATTTCATGGAATTTCCCATTCCTTCCAATTCATTCAACGAAAGACATCAAACGCCATCTTGAGATAATTTCGCTTTTAATTTCAATTTAGTTTTTCACTATTTAAAGAGCGACGGCCCGCTAAAAAATAAAGCTTTGTTTAGTCTGTCGAGGGTCCGGTACCGTGATAGTCACTTCTTAGCCACACACACCATGACGCCCGTCGTCAAGTACGTAGAATTTTCTTATTACCAAATTTTGAATACCAATTTTATAATAATCTCACTTATCTTACTATTATAAATGTGCATTTTCTAAAATAATTATCAATAACTCTTGCGATATCTATTTCGGTTCGTACGTAAGACGTAAAATCTTCATTTATTTTATAATAATACCGCGTTATTTGTATTAAATAACGTTGAATTTAGAAATTAGAATTCATGCAACTTTTTATTTTTCGATTATACTATGGTTTGTTATCGATTAATCCACAAATCATCGTAAAAGCTCATTTAATCGGTAGGTCGCATATTTCGAGTGTACTTTTTATTTCCTAGTTCCGTGTCATGGTGCAAACGTGCTACTGCCATTGTGCAATCCAGCTTTGCCCGTTTTGCCAAACCCTCGTTGCGAAACATAAACTTTCGCACATTTAAAGCCATATAATCTTCTTTTTCTAATTGTTTGTCTCGATATAAAACGATGAAATGCGAATACAATAGAATTTTGAAACCGTTAGCAATCGTGTACCAATTTGCAAAAGGTAAATGCCACGTGGATACACTACCCTCACGCATGAGATTAGAAATCGGAAACATCGAGAACGCGCGACGCAGTTAATTGGAGAATAGGAATTTTGTGTAAATTCCCAAGGCTATAACAAGAACCGTCATATTCTAGGTATGAGCTGTATGACGCACAGATCGAGAAGGCTAAGAAGACCAACGAGTTGAGACGCGCGGCTGTCGCAAGCCAGAGGGAGGAATATGAACGGAAGAAAATTATGTTGAAGACCGTGTTAGGGGATGAGGTGTATCGCCGCGCTGAGGACTTCATTGACAACGTAAGTTTTACTGTTTCACTCACTCTATGTAGGGCGTCTTTTCTCCAAGAAATATGTCTGCTTAGAAATATTCCGATTGTTTCGCTAATGTTCATCATTTCAGCCGTAATACCTCCACACCTCCCTTATGGATCTCGCACGAGGGGTAGTTGCCATACTTACCACGCTTGGCACGCGGGCTAGCGAGCGCAGTACGGGATGTTGATACACGAAAAGACGCTGCTGCCCATCTTCCGGAGGTGTCCCTTAGCAGGCTCTTACTACACTCACTCCTCTCATGAGAGGAGGGGTCACATTCTACTGCCAATGTTATTGTTTTTTATTTAGGTCAAAAACTTGGCCCATTGGTTCGGCATCAAACTCAACCCTAGTAACCCAAATGTCAGGCTATTGTCATTGGTAGGTCACTACAACTCAATGAGCTAGGTATTCCGCTTCCTAAAAATCTTCTTCACCGCCAATGTTAAAAATCTCTTGGAGTTTTGTTTCACTCAACATGTTTAGCAGGACGGAGAGTCCATGCTACGGAAATCACTCGTTCGTGCCATTGTTCGATTAATACATTTCCTTCCCACATCTTCTAGATATCGCTTGCTAATAATTTTATCTCCGCTTACCCATAATTGATTAAGCACATGTTGCTTTTCTTGGCCTAAACTCTAACCTCTTAAACAAACTTCAGTTTTAGGGGTGATTTCTTTTCAGTGGAGGCGGTTAGACTTTGGAATGAATTTGTCACTTGACATTAAAAATGTAGAATATTTTTTTCCGTTTCAAACGACTTGCACCTAAGCACTATTTTGGAAAAAAATACATGTAGGTTATCGTCATCTCTTGCTCGACCTGTTATATGAATCGGCTGTTCTATTATGAATTGTTATATGTTCATACATTTTAAGTAAATAAATAAATAATGCTGGACAACTCACACAGCATCATCTAGCCCCAAGCTGAGCAGGGCTTGTGTTATGGGTACTAGATGACTGATATACTTAATACATTACTTATACTACATACATAGATATTTTTTGTTATATATAGAAAAACATCCAGAACACCCTGAACAAATATCTGCAGATTGTATAGACATTTGTCCCGAGGCGGGAATCGAACCCGCAACCTCTTGCGTCGCAGGCGGACCTTCGCCCGCTGCGCCACAGAGGTCGTCTACGTGGAAGTAATTACCACTCTAGCATGCCAACCACTCTAAACCAAAGGTTTAGCTGTTAAAGAATGGTATAGCATTCAGCTTACCTTTTGTTATATTACAATAAAGTATTAAACAAATAATGCTGACCACTACCCACAGCAGCACCATCTAATTTTAAATTAAGCAACCCTTGACTATGGGGAAACCAGATGATTGGTAGAATACTTAAATACTTTCTTGTAAATACTTACGAACTCTTGTTATTTCACAGGGCTCTTCCACGCCGACGAAAACTAATTGGGAGGACGTCTTCCCCAGGCGTCCCGCATCACCTGCATCGGTAAGTTACTTCTAATATTATTTTAACACGCTTTTATTATTTTCACCTTTGTTTGCTTGTTTGTTGACTGACTCGTTGAGGTTCGATTTTGCCCCACTTTAAGCGATCAGATTTACTTTAAACGTTGTAGACTTAACAACGACCGCCGACAATACAATATTTTTGATAAGCTTTTCTCATTATCCTGATAAGGATCGCCAGGATTAGTGATTTTATTGATGTGAAATATCTATAGCCGCCGTAAAACCGATTTCTGGCGTGGCGACGCATGCCGTGGCGACGCGTCGCCACGCTATATGATGGTATATATATACAGTCGTATATGTTGAAGTACTGTACTTTACTTTACTGTACTGTACTTTACTGTAGTGTACTGTACTTAACTGTACTGTACCGTACTGTACTTTACTGTACCTTACTTTAATGTATCGTACTTAACTGTACTTTACTGTACTGTACTTTACTGTACTTGTACTATTCTGTACTTTACTGTACTTAAGTCTTTTTTAAACTTTCGCGATCACGACACATTATTTACACATATTTAAACGGGTATTTATCGCGCTATTTACCTTTATTATTGCCCGACGTTTCGACAGGATTGCACCCATCGTGGTCCCGGGAAGACACTTTACTGTACTTGTACTGTTCTGTACTGTAAAAATAATAATTTGTAAACTTTCGCGATCTGGTGACATAATTTAAACTTATTAACGGGACTTTATCGCGTTATTACCTTGGGTGGACTGATGTACTGGAGTAGCTCCAGTCGCAAGTTGAGAGTAGAATCCGCGACCAATGTGTCGTCAGAATCAGGAATGGATAGTCGACACACAACACTGACAGTATCTTCATGCGGCAATACCGGAATGCCTCGCGTCGCACATTTACTAATAACGGGATTCCACGAAGCCGAGAGACGAAAACCATCCTCATGATTAAAATTCCGGTTTTTCTTGATTTTAATCGCCTCCCGGACCATCCGCTTGTAGTAGTGGCCCTCACTGGAGAGCACTTTAGTGTCGTGAAGCTCGATCCAGTGATTCGGTCCTGAGTCCAGTAGATGTTCCGCTATCGCCGACTTGTGCACCTGCCGATTTTTTACCGTCGCAATGTGTTTAACTCGTTCAGCTATTGTCCGTTTGGTTTGTCCAATATAGCAACTGCAGTCAAAATGAAATTAATTTTCTTTTCATAGTATACTCTTTATAACAGTTGAATAAAATATAAATTAAAAGTTATTTTTCGGTTTTTAGTTCGATTTGCTGTTAAAGCGTGTTTTTTTAGTGTTTTTAAACTATATTATTTAGCAAATGATTACAGTTAAACCCCTACCAATATATAAAAGTGAAAATGTGTATTTATGTATGTATGTATGTTCCCTTTTCACGTCGAAACCGCAGGCCCTATTTGGATGAATTTTAATATAGGAGTAGATTAGACCATGGAGACCGACATAGGCTGACAGACAAGACAGAAGGGGTTAAAATGGAGGGTGGAAGTTTGTATGGAAAAATCGTTATTTTACACTAAAAAAACTTAAGAATATATTAGAATTTAAAACTTGATAAACCTGTGTTCCAGAACTCCTCAAAAATCATCCCCGGGGTTAAAATATAGGGGATGAAAATTTGATTAGGAATATTTTTTTTACTTGATTTACTTGAAATTTCGCATAACCAAAATTATAAAACACATGTTTCAGCGTTTTTCAAAAATCACCCTCTGAGTGGCAAATTAGGGGACGAAACCCCGTGAGGTTGAAAATTCATAGTTTTTACTTGATTTACAAGAAGTTTTGCATAAATATTGGGACATAAAAATAATCATCGTATTTCAGAATATTTCAAAAATCAGCCCTTTTGTTAAAAATACGCAATACGTCTGTAGCTAACTAAGCCGCGGGTTGCCTCACGATGTTTCCTTCACCGTTACAGCACGTGTTATACATTAACGTTGTCTTAATGCGGGTGGAAACGCGCGGGTCAGCTAGTTGTCATATAAATACGTAATACGTCTGTAGCTAACTAAGCCGCGGGTTGCCTCACGATGTTTCCTTCACCGTTACAGCACGTGTTATACATTAACGTTGTCTTAATGCGGGTGAAAACGCGCGGGTCAGCTAGTTGTCATATAAATACGTAATACGTCTGTAGCTAACTAAGCCGCGGGTTGCCTCACGATGTTTCCTTCACCGTTACAGCACGTGTTATACATTAACGTTGTCTTAATGCGGGTGAAAACGCGCGGGTCAGCTAGTTGTCATATAAATACGTAATACGTCTGTAGCTAACTAAGCCGCGGGTTGCCTCACGATGTTTCCTTCACCGTTACAGCACGTGTTATACATTAACGTTCTCTTAATGCGGGTGAAAACGCGCGGGTCAGCTAGTTGTCATATAAATACGTAATACGTCTGTAGCTAACTAAGCCGCGGGTTGCCTCACGATGTTTCCTTCACCGTTACAGCACGTGTTATACATTAACGTTGTCTTAATGCGGGTGAAAACGCGCGGGTCAGCTAGTTGTCATATAAATACGTAATACGTCTGTAGCTAACTAAGCCGCGGGTTGCCTCACGATGTTTCCTTCACCGTTACAGCACGTGTTATACATTAACGTTGTCTTAATGCGGGTGGAAACGCGCGGGTCAGCTAGTTGTCATATAAATACGTAATACGTCTGTAGCTAACTAAGCCGCGGGTTGCCTCACGATGTTTCCTTCACCGTTACAGCACGTGTTATACATTAACGTTGTCTTAATGCGGGTGAAAACGCGCGGGTCAGCTAGTTGTCATATAAATACGTAATACGTCTGTAGCTAACTAAGCCGCGGGTTGCCTCACGATGTTTCCTTCACCGTTACAGCACGTGTTATACATTAACGTTGTCTTAATGCGGGTGAAAACGCGCGGGTCAGCTAGTTGTCATATAAATACGTAATACGTCTGTAGCTAACTAAGCCGCGGGTTGCCTCACGATGTTTCCTTCACCGTTACAGCACGTGCTATACATTAACGTTGTCTTAATGCGGGTGAAAACGCGCGGGTCAGCTAGTTGTCATATAAATACGTAATACGTCTGTAGCTAACTAAGCCGCGGGTTGCCTCACGATGTTTCCTTCACCGTTACAGCACGTGTTATACATTAACGTTCTCTTAATGCGGGTGAAAACGCGCGGGTCAGCTCGTTGTCATATAAATACGTAATACGTCTGTAGCTAACTAAGCCGCGGGTTGCCTCACGATGTTTCCTTCACCGTTACAGCACGTGTTATACATTAACGTTGTCTTAATGCGGGTGAAAACGCGCGGGTCAGCTAGTTGTCATATAAATACGTAATACGTCTGTAGCTAACTAAGCCGCGGGTTGCCTCACGATGTTTCCTTCACCGTTACAGCACGTGTTATACATTAACGTTGTCTTAATGCGGGTGGAAACGCGCGGGTCAGCTAGTTGTCATATAAATACGTAATACGTCTGTAGCTAACTAAGCCGCGGGTTGCCTCACGATGTTTCCTTCACCGTTACAGCACGTGTTATACATTAACGTTGTCTTAATGCGGGTGAAAACGCGCGGGTCAGCTAGTTGTCATATAAATACGTAATACGTCTGTAGCTAACTAAGCCGCGGGTTGCCTCACGATGTTTCCTTCACCGTTACAGCACGTGTTATACATTAACGTTGTCTTAATGCGGGTGAAAACGCGCGGGTCAGCTAGTTGTCATATAAATACGTAATACGTCTGTAGCTAACTAAGCCGCGGGTTGCCTCACGATGTTTCCTTCGCCGTTAAAGCACGTGTTATACATTAACGTTGTCTTAATGCGGGTGAAAACGCGCGGGTCAGCTAGTTGTCATATAAATACGTAATACGTCTGTAGCTAACTAAGCCGCGGGTTGCCTCACGATGTTTCCTTCACCGTTACAGCACGTGTTATACATTAACGTTGTCTTAATGCGGGTGAAAACGCGCGGGTCAGCTAGTTGTCATATAAATACGTAATACGTCTGTAGCTAACTAAGCCGCGGGTTGCCTCACGATGTTTCCTTCACCGTTAAAGCACGTGTTATACATTAACGTTGTCTTAATGCGGGTGAAAACGCGCGGGTCAGCTAGTTGTCATATAAATACGTAATACGTCTGTAGCTTACTAAGCCGCGGGTTGCCTCACGATGTTTCCTTCACCGTTACAGCACGTGTTATACATTAACGTTGTCTTAATGCGGGTGGAAACGCGCGGGTCAGCTAGTTGTCATATAAATACGTAATACGTCTGTAGCTAACTAAGCCGCGGGTTGCCTCACGATGTTTCCTTCACCGTTACAGCACGTGTTATACATTAACGTTGTCTTAATGCGGGTGAAAACGCGCGGGTCAGCTAGTTGTCATATAAATACGTAATACGTCTGTAGCTAACTAAGCCGCGGGTTGCCTCACGATGTTTCCTTCACCGTTACAGCACGTGTTATACATTAACGTTGTCTTAATGCGGGTGGAAACGCGCGGGTCAGCTAGTTGTCATATAAATCTTAAAAGACGTTTTTCTTTCTTTCTTATAGTGCCTCTCCAGTTATTGAAGGTCGGCGGTCATCCTCTTGAATTGTTCTTTATCTTGGGCCATCCGGAAAAGATCTTCAGCCTTTGTTATGCCTGTCCACTGCCGTATATTCCGCAGCCAGGAAAATCTTCTTCTGCCAACAGATCTTTTTCCTTGTATCTTCCCCATCATGATAATTTGCAGCAGTTGGTACCGGTCATGTCGCAAGATATGGCCGAGATAGCCAACTTTTCTCTGTTTGATGGTTCGTACAAGGTTGGTTCTTTTAATTCGCATTCGCTGCAGTACTTCAGTATTGGTGACTTTCTGCGTCCAGCTTATGCGGAGCATGCGACGGTATACCCACATTTCGAATGCCTATATTCGTTTGCGAAGACCTTCCTTTAGTGTCCATGCTTCGCATCCATAAAGCACTACTGGCCACACGTAACATTGGATAAGTCTTGTGCGTAACTTCAAATTGAGCCTTTTAGAGCACATCACTTTGGACATTCGCATGAATGATGCTCTGGCGCTCTCGATCCGGACACGTATTTCGGTGTCGCTCTCCCAAGAGTCCGTTATCCAAAATCCTAGGTATCGATACTTTGGGACCCTTTCAAGATTGACACCTCCTACTTGAATCCTGCACTGTAGGTTTACCGCTTTTGAAATCACCATGCATTTTGTCTTAGATGCATTCATATTAAGTCGCAGTCTAGTAACGTAGTAACGTTGTCTTAATGCGGGTGGAAACGCGCGGGTCAGCTAGTTGTCATATAAATCTTAAAAGACGTTTTAATTAGCGTAATTCAGTATATATTTATGATTGTTTTTTTTTTTCAGAGGTCAAGTTCCAGCACGTCCATGATACATTCGATACTCGACCTGCTGATTGGTAGCAGTGACCCGGTTAGTGTTCTTGAAATGATTACATATTATTTTAAGTCAGACTAAATCATACTAATTACCTTCGTTTGCAGATGCCGACAACGATGTCCTCTCAAGAAGAGTTACTTCAGCAACTCACCGCAACGAAGTCTAGACCGCGGCCGAGTAGCAACGGCTCTGGTGATATCATCTCGACGTTTTTAGAGTATATGCGTACTACTGGTAAGCTTTATTCATTGTACCTTTATTAATTCACCTGATTTGATCATTATATATAGATAAACATAAACATCTTGTTTCAACCCCTAAAACCTGTCTAGGTACCTGAGTAAAAAGATAACTGTCTAAATTTCATGTTTCGAAATCCTGTAGCCAAGCTATACGTTGATGACTCCCGACAGTCAATGAGAACAGTAGAATGTTACCCCTCCTCTCATGCCCGCGGATGCAGTAGGAGCCTGCTAAAGGATACCTCCGTATAATGGGCAGCAGCGACTTTCCGTGTATCAACGGCTGAAATGATGATGATGAATATTAGTATTGATAGGAACTCAATAAAATTGTTTTCTCTGTAGAGAGGAAGAAAGTCCTAAAAGTTTTATAAACTACAGCAAGCATTATCGAATTTCTTCAAGTTCACTTTGTCCTTTATGACGAATTAAATAAATTATCAAAAAATTATTCTGGTACAAATAACTCATGAGTTATTTGTTTTAGGGACAGTTACGAATGAAAGGAGCGCACCGGCCGACAGCAGCCGCTCCAGTGTGCCTGCCATTTTGTCTTCGCCAACTCGTTCCTTCCCGGAGGTGACGCGTCCCTTCTCGGAGGCGACGCGTCCCTTCCCGGAGGTGACGCGTCCCTTCTCGGAGGCGACGCGTCCCTTCCCAGAGGCGACGCGTCCCTTCCCAGAGGCGACGCGTCCCTTCCCGGAGGCGACGCGTCAATTCCCAGAAGCGACGCGTCCCTTCCCGGAGGCGACGCGTCAATACCCAGAAGCGACGCGTCCCTTCTCGGAGGCGACTCGTCCATTCCCCGACCCGAGCTCGGTGAGAACCGAGTACCCGCCGCATCCGTACGCAGAGATGACGACCCCCTCGTACGGGTCCATGGAGGGCCCGCCGCGGTACCCGCCGGCGCCGACGTACCACGCGGGTGTGCTGGAGCCCGCCAGCATGCCGCCCAGCGCCTCGTGCTCCACGGCCCCGCCCAACTACATGCCGGGAGCCTTCGTGCCTCCGACGCAGACTCCGCCCGCGAGGCCCTTCTATGGGCAAATCCCCCAATACAGTAGTAAGTTTAGCTGATACTTAAAAACTACATTTTTAGTATTCTATTTTCAAAAGCATATTCTGTTTGCCGTGCCTTGGGGTACCGGCAGTAGAATGTTACCCCTCCTCTTATGCCCATGGATGCAGTAAGCTAAGGTGCTAAGGGATACATTCGGAAGATGGGCAGCAGCGTCTTTCCGTGTATCAACATCCCGTACTGCCCTCGCCAACCCGCCTGCCAAGCGTGGTGAGAATGGCAACTACCCACCTCATGAAGATCCATGTGGGAGGCTGTGTTCAGTAGGGGACGTTTCACGATGAAATGATGATGATTCTGTTTGCGGTTACGGCCGAGTTGCTCCCAAATAGCCCTTTAATTGTTGTGGCCATTTCGGAGCCATTATTTTCTCGTGTTATTACGAGTGTTCATCCGAATCAGCAGCCGTAGGACGTTCACAAAGGCCTCCCGTCGTCCAGTATATTTTTTTAATTTTGTATTTGTTCGGTAACAGTTAGGATTGTTCGTGATATATTTCAGGTTATTCATTAATATATGTATGTGTTATATGTTATTTATAACCTACTGAGGAAGAAGGATATTGTTTGGGTGCTAGTTCCGTTGTTTGCCTCACGATGACCCAGGCTCGTCACCGTCAAGATGACAAAGTCCTTGGTATGAGATTGCACGAAACCGGAGAAGTTCTGCGAGAGGGAAGAATGAAGTATGGCAGATCCTTTACCTTTTCTGCGAGCTCTGGGTCAATTCTATTTGCAGAACAATACAAAATTTTACGTCACAATCATCCTATTCTAAAAAAATACGGTAGTGTCGTCGGTCCATGGAGTAGGGTCGACCCACGCTCCCTGTAAGGAGTGCCTTTGTTGTATGGTACTAATGAGACGGTGCTTGTTGCAGACGGGTCCAACTCCCCCTATCCGGGCATGATGCCGCAGCCAGCGCATCCTCCGATGCCACCCCAAAATCCTAGCAACTATTTCATGGGAGGGAGCTACCCGAACCAACAATACTACCCCCCCTACCAATAAAGCCAAGGTAAGAAAAGATAGCTGCGACGTGATTCCGCGCCTTCGACACTTTCAACTGCTGTCTTTTAAGCATTAAATTAATAATAATATTTTGTGTAATGGCGTATTGTTGATTCATTTTGTTGGATTATCGGATATTTTAATTTTATGTAGACGATTCGACAGGTTTGCACCCGTCGTGGTCGCAGTAAGACTGATTCAATTTAATGAAAATGCTCAATATTTTTAAACACTCGATTCTAGTAGCAGTTGGTTACTGGATAGCCGATACCAATTGCTAATCTATCACCAATACTGCCATCATGTTTTTGTATTTGACATTATGATACCGAAATTATTTTCGTGTAATTACAATTTACTAATTAACTTTACTTTTAAGATTATTTGCTTCTTTTAAGATTATTTCTTTCTTTTTACTCGAAGAAGTATGTAAATCTGCTACCCCGTGTCGGAATAGGGGATATGCATGTGGTTTAAATTTAGCTGAAATATTATTTTTCTGAATCTCTCGTTCCACCACATTATGTCTTCATCAATCGTATTTTTTTATTCAAGTTACCTAATTCCCTAAATAACTTTCGCGATCACGACATATTATTTACCTACCACTGTCATCTCATACTTCATTATGGACCGTCGTTTCGACGGATTGCAAATATCGTGGTCGCAGGAAGACTGAACCGCGATAATGACGCAATACTTGATTTATGTTCTGTTGTTAGCGATTACTTTGTTATGCGGCGTCATTCGCAGCCTGTGCAAAATGACGGCGTTTCAGCGGCTTAAATTTATATGTGTTAGATGCAAAAGAACTAAAAAACACACATGCATATTCTCCCTAACACAAGCACAATATTAGCAGCGAGTAGTGAGCAGCGGTGGCCTACTCGCTGTGGTGCGGCGCACGTGGCATGCGGCATAGGGGCTGTTCATTTATTACGTAGCATGAATTAGCGGGCGCGATCTAGATTTTGCGATTGTTTCTGGTGTTTTACATTTATATTAATTTCCATACGAACTACTGTTTTACCTAGGTCCCAAATAAAAATATTTCATTTTTTTTTTATAAAACTGGTAATACTAACTACTTTTTTTACATTGCTCCAAATTACAATATTTTATGTTTCTATTATGACTGGTAGATACATATCTTACGTAAGATTTGAATGGGGTGGGAGGTGGAACCGGGTTTATCCAAATCTGAACTTCTCACTAATGGTGTCAGAAAATAATAAAAAACAAAGAAACACTATTTTACGTTGGTCCAAAGTACAATGCATTATTTCTATTGTTATAAAACTGGTAATGCTAACTACTTTTTTAAATTGGTCCAAGATTTTTTTTTTTATTGTTTTTACACTGGTAGATATGTATCTACTTTTTAATTCCTGTTTGTCCGCCATAAAATTAAATATAGGTATATAATAGGTTGGGGAAAAAGTTTCTTCGCATTTTTAAGAAAATACAAAACATTATTTAATATAGTTTATTTACATTTAACTAAAGTATGTGAGTACCATTTTGTTCGATAACTTTTTGCCATCTTGTAGGTAGGGACATGATCCCATTGCTATATAAATTTTGGGGCTTCTGATCAAAATACCGCGACTAGTGGTTTTGGCAGTCCTCTGGTGATGTTAACCTGACACTGCCTAAAGAATTCTGATGATACCGAAACAGGTGGAAATCTGAAGGTGCAAGGTCAGGACTATACGGCGAATGCATTAACACCTCCCATCCAAACTATCTTAATTTGTGCTGAGTGGCTAAAGATGTGTGAGGTCTAGCGTTATAATGATGAAAAACCACACCCCTTCTGTTGATTAATTCCGGCCGCTTTCTCTCAACTTCTTGCTTTAATCTCATCAGTTGTTCGCAGTAGAGTTCAGAATCGATGGTCCTGCCTGGTGGTAACAGCTCATAATTAATAATGCCCTTCCAATCCCACCACACACACTGCATCACCTTGTTGCGAGTTAACCCGAGTTTCGCCACAGTCTGTGAAGCCTGACCGGCCTTTTGACCACGACCTTTTTCGCACATTCTTGTCGTACGTGATCCACTTTTCATTACCAGTTATCATCTTCTTCAAAAATGGTTCGGTTTCATTACGTCGTAATAAAGAATCACAAATGAGTACACGGTTCATTAGGTTTCTTTCAGTGAGCTCGTGAGGTACCCAAATATCGAGCTTTATGTGTAAATTTCATTCAAATCTCACGTAACATATGTATGTTACGTGAGATTTGAATGGGGTGGGAGGTGCAACCGGGTTCATACAAATCTGAACTTGTCTTACTAATGGTGTCAGAAAACAGTAAAAAAAATGTTAGTAGTAAATTAACGGCCCCAAATGCTGCGTTCGGTAGCGCGATTTGGTACTCTTCGAGACATAGTATTAATTAGTTGTAATATTAATGAGATTTGTGACATTTACATTTTTCTATGACTCAAGATTGTAAAGATAATCTGTAAGTCTTTTTTTATCGCTTGTAGGGCATGCTCGGAGTAAAATATTACTTATTTGCTATATCACTTGTCTAATTCCCCTACTAAACAGATCTGGCATAACCCATCAATAAAACCACCTAATATGTCGATCCTAAGAGCCCGAGCTCTTCTAACGATTCAGTATATTTATGAAAATGGTTCTGTAAAATTTCATCCATTGTTTTTCGATGCCCTTAATTTCTACATTTTAAACTTAAAATACTGATTACGGCGTACGTTCTCTCACTGTCTTTGAATCAACTACCTACTACTTTACTGCTACTAACTACTACTAACCATTATTGTTACTAACGTCACATTTTTGTCTACTAACAACCATTACTACTAATGTCACATCTTCGTCTACTAACAACTACACTACGACTCTTTTACAAGAAAAAACCCTTAAAACATCGATATCAATCAATCCTTTTCCCGGTCATTTTTTAATATTGGTTCAGTTGTTTGATATTCTAGCTAGGTATGAATATTGGTTTGTAGTACAACCCTCCCACATTACTTTTGGTCAGCACTAGCAAACTATTTCTAGTTGATTTCTACATAAATCTTGTGTATTTTACTCTGAGGTGCGCACTTATATAGCGCTGCGAAATATCGGCTTGAACCCAATCATCTGTAGCCCTATACTTCAATGTCTGCGATTTTAAACTAACTTTTAAACCTTTATCACGAGTCATCTAATGGTTCGTATGCTTGACTTACGAACGTCAAATATAAGTCAATTACGTAAAGTTTTCTCGAAAACTGCGATTTGGATCGGCTTTATATATTGAACCTTTCGTCTAGTGTATACGTTAGTTGGCTCCTGCCAAGGGAGGTGAATTTGTCTGCCAATCAGCTATTGTAATGGCTTAATGGTATATAACGTAATCGTTTTTGACAGTTTTGTGTGCCAAATCTGGCAAAACCGAGCACCTGATCATACATATGACGCCATGCAATAGCTTACAAGGGCACCAGTTCAACCAGTCATTGGAATAGTTTTTTCTTAGATCATTGGGTTACTAGACGATGATTATTTTTGTTTGCCATTTATTTTGCGATTTTTGTAATATTTTCCACTCTAATATAATTTTGATCAACAACAACGATCTCATTAGATCTAAGAATCTTAGGGCCAATGCGAGTATTGTATATGTTTCAGAAGCACCACGTCTGTAATATAATATTATTATATTAGGACATCATAATGGCATTTTCAAGATATAGTGAATACATTAATATACTATGACAAGAGTTTTAACATCCAATAGCGGATACAATGTACAATGTTATTCTTATATTCTTGTCTTGTTTCAGTTGTCCTTCAGACAATATTTGCCGAGCTCAAATTTAACTTACAATATTCTTTGTTTTGACCATATCTTGCAAATAGACTGACACCTCATCTGAAATTTCGCATATGCGTTTGTTATATATTGAAAACAGCAGCCGCTATCTGATATCCTAATGTATTTTTTATCAAAGCTTATAAATAAATAAATAAAACGCTTTTCTTAATTTGATTAGTCTCAAATATAAAAAAGTGTTTAGTCAAAGCTATATTTGTAACTATAATAATATACACATTCAAAAATAAATTTATACCAAATATACTTTTGTAAGTACTTATAAATACAATATTAAAATGATATACAATATTAAATGCTATACAATATTAAATTTTAAGATTCCAGTCATGTGCCATTCCTTAGTATTATTTGACCTCCTGGAAATGAAGTCATTAGCTTTACCTAACGATATTTCTAAAAAGTTTTTAAATAATACCTGATACTAAATACATTCTCAACTAAGCATTTACATATTATATAACTGATCTCCATGTACAGAATAGCAAAGCCATAAGTAGATTTGTATATTCCGGCAAAAATACTTTAGGAGAAACTTATGTTTTAGCTAAGTCATGATTGTGTGGATTATGATGCGTCATTTCTTTTGATCGTCTGCCTTACCTTCTTGTTTACTCTTAACTCTAAAGCTGTCAAATATCCTACATTCAAAATGAATGACGCATCGCCCCAATGTCGTTTTCAACAGGCATTATAGGTCTGATACAGATACTCAAATTGTTAAACAATTTAGAGATTAACTGTAGTCTTAAAGACTGTTTTAAATTATGTTCCTTTGTGCTGAAAGTATGCAAATCTGCGCGCCCGAGTCAGAATCCTATGGCACAACTTACTGTTGCTGTTATCGCTGTTGCAAGTTATCAAATAGTGCGCAATGATGCGAATTATTCCGATCTGTCACCTTGCTTTGTCCCCATGGGGTGACAGAACGGAGAAAAAAGTTTGATCTGTCCCCCTTTAACCGATGAGGGGACAGTTCGAACTTTATTCACCGCCTTAATGTTTTATCTGTCCCCAAATCGGTATTAGGGGGACAGATCAAACTTTTTAATTCCTGTTTGTCCGCCATAAAATTAAATATAGGTATATAATAGGTTGGGGAAAAAGTTTCTTCGCATTTTTAAGAAAATACAAAACATTATTTAATATAGTTTATTTACATTTAACTAAAGTATGTGAGTACCATTTTGTTCGATAACTTTTTGCCATCTTGTAGGTAGGGACATGATCCCATTGCTATATAAATTTTGGGGCTTCTGATCAAAATACCGCGACTAGTGGTTTTGGCAGTCCTCTGGTGATGTTAACCTGACACTGCCTAAAGAATTCTGATGATACCGAAACAGGTGGAAATCTGAAGGTGCAAGGTCAGGACTATACGGCGAATGCATTAACACCTCCCATCCAAACTCTCTTAATTTGTGCTGAGTGGCTAAAGATGTGTGAGGTCTAGCGTTATAATGATGAAAAACCACACCCCTTCTGTTGATTAATTCCGGCCGCTTTCTCTCAACTTCTTGCTTTAATCTCATCAGTTGTTCGCAGTAGAGTTCAGAATCGATGGTCCTGCCTGGTGGTAACAGCTCATAATTAATAATGCCCTTCCAATCCCACCACACACACAGCATCACCTTGTTGCGAGTTAACCCGAGTTTCGCCACAGTCTGTGAAGCCTGACCGGCCTTTGACCACGACCTTTTTCGCACATTCTTGTCGTACGTGATCCACTTTTCATTACCAGTTATCATCTTCTTCAAAAATGGTTCGGTTTCATTACGTCGTAATAAAGAATCACAAATGAGTACACGGTTCATTAGGTTTCTTTCAGTGAGCTCGTGAGGTACCCAAATATCGAGCTTTTTTGTGTACCCAGTTTTTTTCAAATGCGCCATAACTGTTTTGTGGTCAATTCCCAATTCTTCAGCTACGTCGTAACTACTGATATGCCGATCTTGCTCCACTTTTTAAAAAATGACATCCATTTCATCAGTAATAGGGCGACCAGAGCGACGTGCATCTTTGACATCAAAATTTCCGGATTGAAAACGCTTAAACCAAATTTGTGCTACTCTCACAGACACTGCACTAGGTCCATAAACATCGCAAATTATTTTCGCGGCTTGCGTTGCATTTTTACCTTTTTTGTAGTAAAATTTTAAAATGTATCGAATTTCTTCATTAGAATGTTCTTGAAAGTAATGCAACCTTTTATTAAATAAAATACAAAATGGTTTCGGTTTATAATCAAAGCAACAAGCAAAGTAAGAAATTTCGTCTGTATATGATCAAACAATGGATCAAACCGCGTGATGATGATGTGTTCAGAAAAACCTGGTATGTTTTTGATGAACGTCATCGCACTAAAAATTTTCTAGAGGGCTGGCACCATGCGTTAAATAATGCAGTCGGCAAAAAGAATCCCAACATAAATATGCTGTTAGTTATTCTACAAAAGGTTGCAGATTTTTATAGTCATATCTCAACAGATCCAAAACCAATTGTCTCCAACGTTAAATAGTCGCAAAAAAAAATATTCTAGAAGACGAATACATAAGTACTTGTCAAATGCAGTTTGCAGCTGGTGAAATTACTGTTGGTCATTTATTGGAGAAACTGCGATAGATATTTTAGTTAACAGTTATTTTTTACAATTTGTTTAATGTTTTATAATTCGTTAGACTATTGATTCCGTTTTTTTAAGTTTTGAGGTTATTTACATTTAGTTTATTAGTCCAAATTTCATTTGTAGTAACTAGGTAAGAAGTCAAATCAGAAGACTGATTGTAATATGTACAATATCTACTGTGATTTATATTTATAGCAAGGTTTTAATTTGTATCTTATTAGATACAAATATCCATATTTAAACTTACTAACATCACGAATATTTAAGACTGATTGTGTTATGTGTACCTTTCGTGATTTATGAGACTGATAATTATTAAAGACATAAAAAAAATATTTATAACTTATATAAATAAAGGCGATTATAAACCGAAACCATTTTGTCTTTTATTAATAAAAGGTTCCATTTATTCGAGAACATAAATTAAAATAATAAAATACAAATAATAATATTTTTTTTATGATTATAAGAAAATATATACCTATATTTAATTCTATGGCGGACAAACAGGAATTAAAAAGTTTGATCTGCCCCCCTAATACAGATTTGGGGACAGATAAAACATAAAGGTGGTGAATAAAGTTCGAACTGTCCCCTCATTGGTTACAGGGGGACAGATCAAACTTTTTTGTCCGTTCTGTCACCCCATGGGGACAAATCAAGGTGACAGATCGGAATAATTCAATGATGCACTCGGTGGCGCGATTTGGTACCATTAGAGCCGTACTATTAATTCATTGTAATATTAAGAAGTATTGTAAAATGCCAATATTTTAGTGGCTCAAGACGTGAGTAGTTAGTGTAGGTAATTATAATAACAAATAATTTGATGCAATTTTATGTCAGTAAAACTGTCAAAGAAATGTCAGTCTGATATTAACATAACTCCAGACCGTCGTTGGTAACTTAGAATAATCACTAGAAAGTAGCCAGTCATGGTTCCGAGCTTAGTTAATTTAAAATCTGTTGGTCTGACATTTGATTTGATGCACATTTGGACAGTTCTAATGAAATTATTTTTCTTTTAAAAGTGCACAGTCACACAGAATGTCTGTTTTACGAGATGGAAGGCAATGTGTTGATGATAATGTAAATAATCAATACATACCACAATAACTTCTGTAAGTACTACAATATTAATCGTGCTATTTATCTGTGTTATGTAGTTAATATTATTAGTTATTTGGTCTTGTTGAGCCCCATACAGGGTTTATACTACTTAGGGTCAGCGCAGACAGAACGGAGCGCAACGGAGAGGATTTTGTTGACGCACTTTAAAATTATTAAAATAAAGTGCAAAACGCCGCGCGGGGATTCCCGCGTATCTTCGAGGACGCGCGAGCATTTTTTGTCAGGTTCAAGCATTTATGCACTTTATTGTAATAATTTTAAAGTTTATTTTCAAGTGCGTTAATAAAATCCTCTCCGCTGCGCTCCGTTCTGTCTGCGCTGAGCCTTAAGGTCCGCTTGCGCAACAGTCACTTAATGTATTTACCGACTAATTAAAAATAAATATATGATTTTTGCATACGATTTGCCAACTTCTTAAGTGTTTCGCCGCTCAATACATTTCCAGGTGATAGAAGGTCTAAATACAAATTTTAAAAAATGTACTATTAGTTCTAATGCATTTCGTATATATAAGACTTATATTCATTATTAAGAATTTGATACGTATCCAAATGATCTCCATGTACTGTGTACAGTAAAGCTAGGGTTAAAAAATAATTTTGTATTCCGCCTAAAGTTACTTATACATTTTTATATTGACATAAGTATGTTGTTTTTGCTCAATTATTATTGTGTCGATTTGGAAGAGTCATTAAATATTGATTGTCTGTTAACCTACTCTTGAGCGTAGACTTCTACCGAATAGCTACAAGAGGTATTAATCTTAAAAATATATTATTGTCATTTTCTGTAAATTTATTGTTATCATTTAATTTTTTATTGCAGACGAATTATTCAAACTGAGTTGTAACATTCGCATGGCAGGCAGTCAAATTATTAATTGTTTAATAAAATATTTACTGAACGTCAGCATTCGAAGCTTTTTACGTTTGCGTTGTTAACACCAGTCAACCAAATCGAGATCAATATGACTTGTGCCATCTACGAACCAATGTGCCTTTATTAGTATGTAACTATACAAATGAGTCTTAAGTTTTTATACCTGAGTTTTTTATTAAATAAATTAATATTAATAATGTACGGGACGCAAACACAAACAATGCATTTGCCTATAACCGCCATTGGTACAGTCACTGCAATGTAGTGCTTGTTTGTGTGTGCGTTGTGTGTATGTTGTGTGTATACAAACGCCACTAGGCTACAAATGAGCGCGTTCAGTCCATCAACGCTGTCTACCAACGCGCGCCTGTCTTCAAGGCAGGACAGTTTTGTAATAAATATTGTTCTTAAAAGCATTGTTTTTACTTTCTGCGACCCAATGTGCTATGCGACTGGTTGAGTCTATGACTTAAGCTCAACAAATAGACTTGCGATTAGGGCTTGTGCGATTTTTTTAATGCTGGTCGCCATAGTTCCAATGCAGGATGCATGTTGCGACAAACCGAAGCTCGACATCGGTTTTAAAACAACGAAAGTCGACTATCGTCTACATTTATACAATGTTGGTCATGGAACAAGCGAACCATGTCACAATTGTATGACATGGTTCCCCTGTTGCTAGTGATTTCCAGCGTCTGTTTGTCGCACGAGTGTGCATTGGAGCAATGGTGAGTTGCAGTACAGTTTTTTTTCACAAGTGTTATTCGCACATCCGTTTGCGGAGTTTACTTTTTGGACGGTTCTTAGCGAATTCTCATTACTGGATTGACAGGTTAATTTATTCCATGATCAAAACTCGAGAGCTCAGAAATCACCCAACTTCAACATTTTCACTTCAACTTTCATATTTTTAAATTAAAGTTACAGATCAATTCAATTTTAGTTCACATTGTTAGCTTTATAAAAACACATTAGTTTTGACCTTTAAAATCATTACAGTCCAGCGCTAAACTCAAAGCCTCCACACTCCATTATTAAAATGATAGAAATTTAAAAGTTACGTCTATGTTTTACTGCCGCTATAATTATAATATCCATTAATGTTAGCGTCATTTAGAATTAAATCATTTCTGACGCATATTTTGGTCAATTTTACACAAACCCACGCCTACGGCCAGGAATGAAGGTATCCGTGCTGTGACGAGTGTTGACATGCGGGTGCCAATGCATATTATCTATACCAGTGCTGTGCGTGAGAGTGCAAGTGCTGTGCGCGTAAGTGAGTGCATTGGACCGAGCTTCGGTCTACATCAAGAACTACGAATGAAACCAATATTGATCAAACTTCACGAAGCTTGATTAATCAATCACGAAGTTACACAGGGTATCCGGCATCGGTGTTGGAGGCTTTAGGTATATACGGTTAATTTTGAAAAAAAAAATGCTCCTTCGAGAACATTTTTCTCCTACCATTAAAACTTTACCTATTTTTTTGTACACCCTGCTATTTTTAAAGTTGGAGAAAATATATTTTTAGGGCGTGATTTGTGAACAAAATTAACCGTATATCCATATCCCTAGACTTCCGGCTCTGTACCGGCGACCGGACTCATTAGGTGACTATGTTATGAGGTAATTTTACGTGCAACAGACTAGATTCGTCGAAGCGAAGGTAAACTCCTTAACTTTATTGAAATATTTAAGCATTAGTCAACCCTGCATTTGCATGAGTATTGTGAACTTTGAAAATATTCTGAATTTTGTAGTATGTACAGTATACATACATACTATAAAATTCAACAACAAGTGCTATAGAAGCTGTAATTGTTGTTTCAGTGGTCGCTGATGTCATTGTGTGGCGAGAGGTCGGCGGGACTGTGGTATGAGACACTGCATTATCGCATTACCATGGGTTGTGCCTACGCTAATGTATCTCAATTAAATTTGTATATACGTATAATCAAGAAGTAGCAATTTCTGAGTCATAGTTTTAAGGGTCTTCTTTTATTTTTATATGTATCTATTAAAATATGTCTAGTTAAGTGCATAGTAGATAATGTAATTTTAGTGAGCACATTTCATTTTATTTCATCATCTTATTGAATAGCGCCTACTTCTAAAAGTTGCGCTATTGAATATTTTGTGATCTTTCATACATGTTATGTTTACATACTATATATGCCCTTTCGATTGTTAAAAAATCATAATTCAATTCATTTTCAAAAGCATAAAAATTAAATGGTCTATTTAAATTAAACGCTCTTCGTTTGTGTTGACGGGGCATCACTGAGACGGCTGGACCGATGTTGTATTTTTTTTAAATTAATGTTTGTAAAAGTGATGTAAAAGAAAAACGTCATTTTGGAATAACTTTTTTATTCTATGTTAATTTGAGCAGTACAAGGTTTTAAAAACTTCTAGTATATTAAATCTAGAGTTGAGTCCGTTCGAATGGTGCAAAAAAATATGTCAGAATGAGATCGTAAATCTCTAGTAATAGCAGAATGCAAAAATAATTATTCACTTGAGCAACCAGCTAAGTATAGAATACTTTGCGTTCGTTAAGACGACGCGTCGTTGGCGATATTGGCATCGGGATTTTCAATTGTTTTTCTGCAATTACAAAACAATCTGAATGATCTTGTGTTTTGAATTTTTAACTTTAAATTAGTAGTTGATTTACACGATCGGTCAATTTTTACAACAGTAAATGCTCTATAAAAACATAGATTTTCACTCCACATGTAAACGAAACCGATTTAAGCCTCTAAATTTTTTGTACATATATGTAAGTCTATACACCCTTTTGAAAACAGTGGTTGGATTTTACATAATTAGCAATTGTTTTTATTTTAAACGAGAATTCATACGATTTTTCATTTCAAGCTAGCTTTTCGTGTAAGTTTGTCAGCAGGCGGCCTCCCTCAGTCCGTGTTTTATCGTTTAAATCAATTACATTGAAATAATTGTGTACAAATGCGTCGCCTTCAAATGAGGCAAAGCCATCATCATCATGACTCTATCACTTCATCTCTTCCTGCTAGAACCTCTTCCATATATCTGCGATTTCTTTGTTTCTTTTACCATTGCGATAAAGTTTGTTTTCACAAATAGGTAAACATTAGATATTAGATGTTGTTTAAGAACGAACTTGTGTTTTAAAGGCTACGTGGTATATTACAACAAATTTGTGGGATCACTTCAGCTTGCGTTATATAAAGGTCCGAGTAAGATCTACATAAAGAAGTGTCTTGCCACTTTGAATTCTACCTCTAAAAGAGAAGCAAAATACTTGTTTCCAGTTACCAAGACAATAACAGGTATTATACCGCTATCATGACGTGATTAGTATATTCAATACAAAATTACAGCTTTCTAGAACTAAGTATCTTCCTAAAACCGTAGAAGGACAGGCTGATAAAGCGAAACTATAAAGGTTTCTTGTTGTACTACGAAACCCGAAAAATAATAAACGTTAACAAATCTGCAGCAATAGCATCATTTATCTGCGAGAAAATAACCTAACTGATAGACACGGACATGTGGAAACTCCGTTGATTATTTGTAGATTATCTCGTATGCACATGCACGTTTATTATAACCACTTCGACCTTCAAAACAAAAAAGGTCGACGCAAATCCTTTCTGATATTCTCCTACCCTCAAAATATAAAATCGGCGGCAACCAGGAGACACGACGAGATAGAAAACATTTTCTCAGAGCAAAAGTTTCAGCCGATGCAAAAAACAAATCATTGGATAGCAAACTAATCAAAACGAACATGAAAGCTTAGTCGAAAAGTCGTTGCTGAGAAGCTTAAATATAGGTAGCGTTTATAACTAAAGGGCTAAAAGTGTTAGTCAATAACTTCACCCGCATCTGTGTCGCGTAGTTTAGGCAAGTTCGCAATAAATCCGGTTTGAATTAGTTTTTTGCGAAAAGGTATGCTAAGTTAGGTTATTCTGCAAGCCAAGATAGGAAAATCGCCTTTTTAGTATCCTAAGTCAATCGAAGTCCTAGTGATAGATGCAAAACTAAGATTATTTGTGAAGCAGGGGATTGCATTAGAGAATTAAATAATGCTGGACATTTTACACAGCACCATCTAGCCCAAAGA
The DNA here is from genome assembly GCA_963082625.1 of Pasiphila rectangulata. Classification (NCBI taxonomy): domain Eukaryota; kingdom Metazoa; phylum Arthropoda; class Insecta; order Lepidoptera; family Geometridae; genus Pasiphila; species Pasiphila rectangulata. The sequence goes on along the minus strand of OY720236.1, from coordinate 18,926,740 downwards.
AAGCAGGGCTTGTGTACTTTGTACAAAATGATAGATAAGTATAAACACCCAGACCTGAGTTAAACATCTGCTGACAAATAAAACATTTGTCTCCCGTCGGGGATCGAACCCATGACCAACTGAGCCACAGAAGTTTCAAATTGCACTGAGAGCTAGTTGCCTAGAAATGACTTTGTAAAGAAAGAAGGGTGTCCCGTCAGAAAGTTTCCGGACAAGTGCCTGGGAAGGGTCATAATTTTGCTCATAATTTTTGTTTGAACATGCGATTAGCATTTATATCATAAGATAAGTGACTACTAGTTATGTGTATTATAGACCGTAATCAAAACGTATGGATTTCTGTCATAATCCCCACTAAGCTGTCCCCACCAGTGGGGATTATGACGTTGTGGCGTTTTCCCTACTAACATTTTTAATCCTGGTTGGTGGGGATTATGACACTAAAAATAATTTAGGTTTATTTTATATTATCACTCCATACTCTGTGCCTTCTAAAATAAAACGAATAAACTTTCATTTAAATCAAATTTTAATAAGATTTTAACCATGAAATCGACAAACAATTTACCGTTTGTTACTTTAACAAAAAAAAAAGTTTTAATCGACTGGACTAATTTAAACTATATACCCTGCATTCATGGGTGTGATTAACGATGAAATAGTACCAATACTTTAAGAATAACATATAAAAAAATCGACTAGATTGGTAATTAACATCACATTTTTATCATATGCTTCCATTAAAATTTCATCCTCTTATTCATAAAGATTTTTAATCAGTTGTGGGTTTGTTTCGGTTAAATTGAAATATTTGAAGCATGTCCTTGAGAGAATAACTAGATTTGTATAGTCGATTTTTTTATATGTTATTCTATGTTAAATTGTAATTTAAAGTGTTGGTATTTTTACTATTTCATCGTTAAGCATACCCATGAATGCAGAGTAAATAGTTTAATTTAATCCAGTCGATGATTAAAACTTATTTTTTGTAAAAGTAACAAACGTTAAATTATTTGTAAATTTTATGGTTAAAATTTGATTTAAATGAAAGTTTATTCGTTTTATTTTAGAAGGCACCGAGTATGGAGTGATAATATAAAATAAACCTAAATTATTTTTAGTGTCATAATCCCCACTGGTGGGGACAGCTTAGTGGGGATTATGACACTAATCGCCAGTTCGCTTTGATTGAAATTGGCTGGACACGCTGCCACGTGTCTAGATCTTGATCCAGGCATTGTTTATTGATAGGGCTTTGTCGCTAATGCGATTATGCCGCCCTCGAAGCAGTTGTTATTATGTGCGTTCAATCACTTTTATTTATTGCCATTTTCATACAATGAACTTGCTCCATTTATGTCTTTGACAAAAATCTCAATCAGTGTGTTTAAAAACTGATACTTGAACTTGATAGCATGCAATTTTATTTTTTTACATCTTGCATTGAGAGTGACTTTCGGCAAATCTTGTTTTATATGTAACGTTTAATATTCTTAAATTATGGTGCTTGTCTTTACCGATTTCAGTCTCAATACAATTTGTTTGTTTCCTATTTTATGTAGCGATTTTTATTAATGTTTTGCTTATAATTTATTTCATAATGGTATTATAATATAATTTAGATTAATTAGGATGTAAGAACATTACAGTTAATAATTAAATAAATATTATAAGCAGGTATGTTCTTTTTTAAATTCTTGTCCTTAATGTTGTGTTATCCTATAATTGTATCGTACGTGGATTGATATATTGAGAGGTGTAGGTGCGTTAAGAGAATCGTTTTAACGCTAGGTGCCCTATAGATAAACCCCGATTTAGAGCACTATCTACGAGGGGGGATCAAAAAGTACTGAGAACGACATACTCCTTGGTAAGAAATACTGGCAGGCATAGCTCAGATACATATTTTTAATATTAATAAAGAAAAAACAAAATCGAATTTCTTTTGTCTTTTTCTGAATGTAGGTATTGGTTTGCTTCGTATCGGAACGTGTTCTCGAAAATGGATAAAAACGAAGTGCGAGCCGTCATTAAATACCTCTGTTTAAAAAAGTTAACGACTTAAGAAATTCATTGCGATTTGGAGGCAACATTAGGGGTCTGCTCCGCTGTATTCCACTGTCGCAAGGTGGGCTTCTCAATTTCAAGTAGGGAGAACAAGCACGGAAGACAAACATCGTTGCGGCCGTCCATCGACGTCAGTCACCCAACAAAATGTTGCGAAAGTCGAGAAAATTGTATTGAGCGATCGATGAGTTACCATCTGATACGTACCTAATTTAAGAAACGGGTATTTCATATGGAAGTATTCAATCCATATTGAAATAATCTTTGAATATGAGAAAAGTCTCCGCAAGATTGGTGCCGAGAATGTTAGCCGACAGTCAGAAACAAAATCGACTTGACATTTCGAAGATATTGTTGGACAAGTTTCAAGAAGATTCATATTCATTTATTTGCGAAACATGAGTTACATAAGATGTCAATAGTATTAAAGTATAGTACAGTCATGATCAGCTCTTAAGCATGCAAAAAATATTATCGGCTACAATTTGATTACAATTCTTTATGTCACGATTTAAATTAATATGTATATAATGTCAGAGAGGAAGTAATAATATGCACCATAAACCAAAACAAGACAATGCTTAAAAATAAAAAATAAACATAAAATAGGTATGAAATTAAAACATGATGTCAAGAAAATTTGTCCATAAAATACTCATTGACATTATAATAAGCCTTTTGTGTTAAGCATTTTTTAAGTCTTGCTTTAAAACTATTATTGTCACTTATCTCTACGATGTTATTAGGTAAGTGGTTGTATATCCGGGGTGCCATACAAAATACACTCTTATTGTACATTGCTGTCTTATTTAGTGGACATCTGATTTTAAGAACTTTCCTCTTGCTATTAAACTTTTTAAATAATTGCATATTGTTTCTTACAAATAAAGCTACTTCATAAATATATAATGAAGGCAATGTCAAAATATTAAGATTAATAAAATGCTCCCTACAACTATCTGTACGTTTTAGGTTACATATGGCCCTTACGCATTTCTTCTGTGCCACGAAAATGGCTTCTTTTCCGGTAGAATTGCCCCAGAATATAATACCATATCTTAGGATAGAGGCAACATAACCGTGATATGCAGTTCAGATTCTGAAAACTTTTTGTCTCGTTTCGTAACATTGGACGAAACATGGGTCCATCATTTTGATCCCGAGACAAAACAACGATCTTCGCAATGCAAACGGCCATCATCACCGACCCGAAGAAGTTTCGTGCCGTGGCATCAGCTGGCAAGGTTATGGCCTCAATATTTTGGGACTCAGAAGGGATATTGTTGATTGATTACCTGGAGCGTGGAGCCAACTATTACAGGCCAATATTCATCATCATTTCAGCCATAAAACGTTCACTGATGAACACAGGCCTCCCTCATGGATCTCCATGAGGGGTAGTTGCCATACTCACCGCATTTGGCAGGGCATGCAGCTTTAATTCCCAAGTTGAGGAATGCCATCAAAGAGAAAAGGAAAGGGAAACTTCGAAGGGGCGTGCTGTTTCATCACGACAACGCACCCGCGCACAGGTAGGCAGTTGCGATGGCTGCCATTTAGCAAGCTGGCTTCGAATTGGTTGACAACCCCCCTTAGTCACCAGATCTGGCGCCTAGCAATTTTTATCTGTTCCCCAAATTGAAAGAATCCTTAAGGGGAAACAGGTACGAAGACGATAACGAGGTGATGGACGCCGTGGAGAGCTTTTTGCAGGACCAAGACAAAACTTTTTTTTTGAAAGGGAACAAAGCCTTGGAAAAGCGCTGGACTCGGTGTGTAGAGAGACTCTGAGACTATGTAGAAAAATAAATTATTAATTTATCAATAGTCATTATATTCTATCTCATTCTCACTACTTTTTGATCCCTCCTCGTATGCCTTGCATTAAACTCCCAAGTAAATTGAAACATTAACCAAATTGCGTATCAATCAATAGATAATTTATTAATTTAAAATCTTTGCTAAGTAGGTATACATAATAAGCGCAATTTCCAAGACCTTACCACCCCTGCTAGTAGAAAGCTGTGTCACGGCAAGGTGGGTAAAGTCTCCAATTACGCACAAACAACATTTGAACGAAGTCACGAAGGCTTCGACTGCAGCTCATAGGAATGAGCTCCGAAGTAATCACGCTGAGCCTGTAACGAACTCGGTCACATTACTAACTTATTCATATACATAAATTTGCTGCTTTTGCAACTGGTTATTTCGTTCTTGATCGTATCATATTAAATAAGTACGCGAGTATAAACACAGGCCGCGGTGAAAGCATATTGTACCAACTAATAGTTTCATTGGTTTTAAAGTAGAGGGTGTCTGTCTACAGCAGCTCACGTGGGCCACCCTTTGATAACTGTAAGTGACCGGTCACGTCACGTCTTAACGTCACGGGTGACGCACATCCAACGCATTGTGACCCACGTGTGCTGCTATGGACAGGCTCCTGAGATAAATACATTATTTTGGATAATTGACACAGCAACATCTCCAAACAGCCCAAAAGTAAGCAGACCATCTGTTATGGTATGAGTACCAGATGGTTGATTCAGAATAAATACCAAGACTCGAGACAAATATCTGCAGAGAAGCAAACATGGCCCCCCGGCGGGGATTGAACCCGCAACCTGAAGCGTCCCAGCCGGCTATTGAGCTACGGAGGTCAACGAAAGTTTGTTTCGATGTCTGTTACCATTTTTAATGCCTTGGATTATAGTGAAATTTTGTTATGCGGACAAAATTCTAGGTAAGACTACTTTTCATCCGAATACAAAGCGTGCGAAGCCTCGGGCAGAAGCGTGTATAGTTTAAAGGCGAAGAAATAATAAAACCATGTCAAATCTACAGATTATGCCTAATTTCGCAAATGCAAAAAACGGCAAATTCTGTAGAAATTGCCGTTTTTTGTAGCATGTGACTTACTGTGTAACTTGAAAGACCTGGAGTAGGTTTGCATGCAGCACCGCAGCCCTGTCCGACCGTAGAACTCACCACCTGCCGAAGAGAACGAAGTTCTGAATAACGAATCCAAGAGAAGGTTACTTAGCGGAGCGTGAGAAAAAACAACATAATTAAATAAAAATTATTTAGTTTTGCTTTTAGAATGTAGAAGAATGTTAAAATAAGGTTCTACATTTAACACTCGACCGACAGCTGCGTCGACCGGAGGCGGAGATTATTGTCCTTGTTTATAGTTTTTGTCTTGTTCTGCTCCAAAGCAAAATGCGTGGCGCCTTACCAAAAGATAATTTATACTAAGTACCTTCCTTAATTCACTACCCTGAGATTAGTTGGCTCTCATAGTAGTTGGGAACTAAAATATACATTCATCATCATCCTCTTCTTCCGGACCCCCTTTGGGGTCACCGGGTGAGGCCTCGAGACTTAGTCTCTTTACCCCGGCTTCATCTCTGGGGGCTGCAACCCCCAGGTCACTCTTCTTGTAGCCCTTTGCGTGGGCGGGTGTCAATGATTCTCCCGGGCGGAGGTGCGGTGCGGGGGGGCCTATGCATATAAATTTCTACGCATGGCCTCCAGTCCCCGGACCGCCACCTCACGCGTGTCTTCGCCCGCGGCGAGGGCCATCAGGATCCCCATGAGTCATGAGTATCACGGGGGCCTCAACCGGTCCGACGGGCCGTGGCTCAGCCGCGGGTTCGGTGGGTGTGCCTTCTGGGGGGGGTTGCTTGTGTTGAAGCCAGGGTTGGCCTCAGTAGTGGTCGGCGCTGACGCGCCGAGGGGTGCCTGCGTCCGTGGACGTGGCAGAGGGGGTCCCGCCTGGCGGGCTAGGATCGGTGCTGGGCATTCTTGGTTGGCGCCTTGAGCGGCGCTTGCGGGCATCTGTGGCGTGGAGAAGGCGAGCGGCTTCCGCTTCCTCCTACCTCCACGGCTTCGTCTGCTTGGCGGAGGGCGTACTTCCCCGGCGGTCGGCCCAATGTGTGGTAGCCGACTGGCCTGGGGAGGGGCAGTGGTTTGGCGGCGGGCCGGGATGGCGGCCGCCGTGGTGCCGGCAGGAGGGGGATCGGGTGACCCCTCCCTTCCCGCGGCTGGAGCGATGCGAGGTGGCGGGATGATTACCCCGCGCTTCCTCGCCTCCTTCCTCAGGACGGGACACTGGCGGTTGTTAGCCGTGTGTTCCCGTCCACAGTTGGCACAGGTGGGCTTTTCTTCTAGAGGGCGTATACATTCGTTCTTTCTCTGCTGCAAAGGGACCGTGGCGGTACCCATTTGACGCAAGTCCTTTTGCTTGGACCCTCTCGCTTATCATAAAAACATTTAGCACACAATAGCGCATGAATCCTTATCAGAACTTAGGTACACAATAGTATTATTTTTCAATTATCTGCAATCCCGTCCCGACCCAACCCTACACAATTCTAAAGATGTATGTACCTACTTACGACCAAAAAAAATGGTTAATATGACCAGATTTTTTTTTTGTTACATTTCCTATGAGCGCTTATCCTAAGTTACTTAAGTACGTTTTCTTGTTAAGTGGTTGCTTAAGTTTAAGTACAGTTTTATAATTTTCATAAAATTTGTATAAATAACTCCATATCTTACATACATTAGAGTACACGTGTTAAGGCTGGTAAACTTGTTGGTATTTATTTATTTAAATAGGACATCCAACACAGGGTTACACATAATACTAAGGACTAAATGTTAATAGCCTGGTACTCCATCCATATTCACTACATCTACTTACGGAATCATAAAAAGCGACCCTGTTGGTAGATAATTACACGCCTTACCTACTTTTGATGTGGGCTCAGAGCTACCTGATGGTAAGACGGGCCGACGCTGAGACCTTGGGTCCCCAACCCTGAACAACAGATCCTTTCCTTACTTTCAGTGTACCGCTTCCCGCCTTAGGATAAGAACCAAACTCTCATGCCTCACTTGTAACTGGAAAGTTGCATAGCATACCACCCCGGATCATATTTTTTGCCCCAGTCTCTAAGGTAGGTACCTACTGGCCATAACATTCAAAGCACCAGGTATCAGCTACCCAGGCTTTAGTACCGGCACAAAGAATTGTTGCCTGCATCAGGTATACGGCTTTATAAGATAGGAACGAGACAATGGAAACAACAAGCATTACTCTGGCCACCCTGTCTGTGAAGCAAAAAAAATAACTTGCAAAATTTTGGGCTAAACTAAACTAATGTTAAACTTACCTAAAGTAGGTACAAAACTTACGCTAACAGTACTAGTATCACTAGGCTTTGTTTAGACATAATGTAGGTAAAAAAGCCGGACAAGCTGGACTCGCCCACCGACGGTTCCGTAGGTTTGTTGGAACATAATAAATAAGTAAAAGTTTTAACAACGCAGAAAAAGATTCGGTCACCCATCGAATTTATGACTGCGCGAAGGGTTGCTTAATCTCTATGATTTCGTACCTACTTTTAAGGACGATTTTTTTATGATTTCATTGCTAATTTATTGCCGTGGGGTGCCAGCAGAATGTTACCTCTCCTTTCTTGCCCGTGGATGCAATAGGAATCTGCTAAGGGATAACTCTGGAAGATGGGCAGCAGCAGCTATCCGTGTATCTACATCCCGTACTGCGCTCGCCAACCCGCCTGCCAAGCGTGATGAGTATGGTAACAGCCCCTCATGTTCAGTATTTGGAGATGATGGAGACCTACGTCCCATACAGTGGACGTCTTACGGATGAGATGATGATTTGACAGTATGAGACGATATATCTTACCAAATTTCATAATTCTAGGTCTAGGGGAAGTACCCTATCAATTTTGATTCCATTGTGAATGTCGAAACATGCGTTTTTTGCGCCATAAACGGCCGTAATTTTTTATTAAGTACGTTAACTTAGAATATTGATTTCCCTTTATCTCGCGAACGTGTAGTTATGTCGCGGTAGACCGATAGACGGGCAGACAGACAGACAGATGGATAACAAAGTGATCCTATAAGGGTTCCGCTGTTTTCCTTATGAGGTATGAAACCCTAAAAGTAAGGCCTTGGCATCTATTGTGGTTAACGTTTTGATAAAAACCATGTTCACTATTTAAATAACACAGTATACCTAAGCTTTCTGGTATATCAGTGCTTTCTGGCACAAGAACCGATGACTACAAAATTCAAGGACAAATGCTTTTTAATGATATTATAATATCTATTAAAATGCATTTTGTCCTTAATGATGAATAATAATGATTAGGTAATGAATCCATTACTGATTACTTACCATTATCTGTTTACGCTCGTGTATGGACTAGGAGGTACTTGCAATAATAAGGTAAGTTAGACCTCTTCTTTATTGACAATCGCCTGAGAACAATTTCGGTACTTATTTTAAAAAAATGTAGATGAGAGACAGCGAAAATTATATGACTAACTAAACACCAAATAATATGTTATCCAGGACATTGTTAGATGGATTATACTTGCCCAGGAAAAAATATATATATTTATGTATATGTAGTTACATATATAACTAGCCGCACTCCGCAGTATCACCCGCGTAGTTCCCGTTCCCGTGGGAATTTCGAAAAATCCCCAAGTGCACCTCTAGGATACACAAGGTATAGGTGCCAAATTTCAAGTCTCTAGGTCCAGTGGTTTAGGCTGTGCGTTGTCTGTCAGTCAGTAACGGAAGAGTTTTTTTATAATTATATTACCTACTTACATATATTTTATACCGCCCGATTAATAGCTACATACAGCATAATATAATATATAAGTACAAGTTGCTTTATAAATCATCTACATCATTCTTGGCTTTGGACCCCTTCGGGGGTCTCCGGGTGAAGCCTCGGGGTTGGACCTCCTTACCCCGGCTTCAACTCCAAGGGTTACTACCCCTGGGTCATTTGATGGCGGCTTCTACGGCTGGCATTCAGTAAGGCGTATTACTCGCTTGATGAGGTATGTAGCAGGTCTCGTGGCTGAGAGCGCCACTGACCTTTGTGGTCCGGCGGACGGGCGTGGAGGGGAGCGAGGCCATTTAGGTGGAGGTGTGGACCGTTGTCGGCGCGGTGGAACATTCGACGCGCTGTGTGGGCCACGAAGTTTTCTATGGAAGTGATCTGCACGTCGCGGGCGATGACGTCATTCCTGACGTCGCGGCCCGCGCCCATCATTCCTGTCCTCCGGACCCCGTCAGGGTCTACGGGTGGGGCCTCGAGGTTATACCTCCTTACCCCGGCTTCAACTCCAGGGGTTACTACCCCTGGGTCCTTCGATTAGTGCCTTTCAGGCTGTTTTCTCTGTTGTTGGCTGGTTTCACTATGGATGGCCCGCGCCCGTGCAGATCCGCAGCGAGATGTTCTGCTGGGCTTGTAGACGGTTCCTGTTGGTGGTCGAGGTAAGTGCGTACCACGCTGGCGCGGCGTACGTCAGCCGTGACCGGATGTCCAGCTGGGCTTGTAGACGGTTCCTGTTGGTGGTCGAGGTAAGTGCGTACCACGCTGGCGCGGCGTAGGTCAGCCGTGACCGGATGTCCAGCTGGGCTTGTAGACAGTTCCTGTTGGTGGTCGAGGTAAGTGCGTACCACGCTGGCGCGGCGTAGGTCAGCCGTGACCGGATGTCCATCTTGTATCTTGCCCCCCTTGCACTAGCCATAGCCTATAGGCTTTTGGTTGCTTTGGGTCCCCTAGCCTGACGCATGGCTATAGCCATAAGACATACATAAGCCGAGACCCGTCTGTCTACCGACGAAAGAACCGAGAAGCTTTACCGCGGCCAACCTGGAAAAACCTATACAGATACCAAAGTGCCACTAATTGAGGTTCAAGTCTCCTATTGCAATGGACGTAGGTATAATAAATAAACGAACACTGGCTTGGTATTGACAGATTTTGCTTGGACCTTGTTGCTGTCCATTAAAACATTTGTACACAATGCACGAACCCTACTAGGAATTGAGATACAAAATAGTTTCCTTTTCCAATAATCTGCTAAATTCCCATCCTGTCCTATCCTTAAACTATTGTAAAGAGGTTTGGTGAACCTTCAAAAAAATGGTGTACATTTACTAACATATAATGTGGGTTAGAGCTACCTGATGACAGACGGCCCGACCCTAACCCCAATGGACCCCAATATGCTAAACAACAGACCCTTTTCTTACATTTGCAGTGTACCGCTTCCCTCTTAAGGATAAGAACCAAACTCACATGTCTCACTGCATCTGGAAAGTTGCATAGGATTATATTTTTTGCCCCAGTCTCTTAAGGTAGGTACTGGTCCTATCTGTATATACTGTATATATTCAAAGCATCAGGTATCAGCTACCCAAGCTTTGGCATCGGGACAAAGAAATGCATCTGGTACACGGTTTCAAAAGATAGGAACGAGACAATAGAAATTATAATCAATTATATGGCTACCCTGAATGTTTAACAAAAAAAAATATAAATTTGTGATTACCGTTTGTACAATTTTGGGGTTAGTAGCAATAAGTAGGTAAGGTTCCTAACGGTTAATAACACAAGCATAAGTACGGGGGTACCAGAAAAGGGGGCGAAGGTTTCCGAAAATAAAAAAAAATAAAAATTTCAAATACATTGAGGTTGCAATAACTCCCCGGTCCGTGTGACCCTAGTCACCAAAATCAATCAGTACCCTTCTCTCATTACGACAGTGCTAACAAAAAAAGTTCATGTAAATCGGTCAACGCGTTCGATTGTAATCGTGTCATGCACAGACAGACAGACATCGCTATGCATAATAGGGGGCTTCGCCCCCTAATAACATAGGTATAACTTGGTATTTAGAGCCATAGATCTCCCACGTTTTACCTACCTACCTAAACAAATTATCAAAATAAGTACCTACCTATTGTTCTTTGTCGCTTGACAACTATTAGTGTAATTATTGCAAGTACTTACTCCATACAATACTTACGCACAACAAATTGGTGCGTGAATTTATTAGAATACTTTCTATCGAAAAGTCGTTAAGGATGACTGTAATTAGTTAATTATGCACTTTTCTGTGCCATCCAAAGATAATAGACAAAAGCATTATTTCTACATACCTACAATTGGGTTTGCCTTTGTATTATCACTATCAGTCATCGATTATTGTGCCAGAAACGAAGAGCTTTTATTGCATGGTTTTGGTTTTATCAGTGAGATAACAGCAAAACAGTTATCTCACTAGTAAATAAAATTGAAATGCCGTTCATTAAAAAAAATATTAGACACCCAGAGGAAAACGAGTCTCGGAAATTTTACAAAAATTTTGTAATCATGCCTACTTAGTCGGTTTAGGCATTTACATACACAGCGTCAGCATACTGTACAGGATGGTTTGTTATGTAGGTACTAACCTAATTGATGATAAATGTAGAAACATCCTGAATAAGTCCTGCGGTACTATACAGTTTTAAAAAAATTAAGATCTGATATCTCCCCTGCCCAGGGGAGACAACAGGATTGTTTTTTCCTGATATCTCCCGTAGGGAATCCATTAGGGGGGCATTATACCTACACCCTGATAACGGGGAAACTATGACGATAGAGCACAAATGACAAAGTTACAGTTTTATTGCTTCTAATTTCTTAGGTCAGTCATCATCATTTAAGCCGTAAATGTCCTCTACTGAACAGAGGCCTCCCTCATGGATCTCCATGAGGAGTAGTTGCCATACTCACCACGCTTGGCAGGCGGGTTGGCGCCAAAAAAATCATGGATATTTGACGGCGTGGGCGGTCTAATCTCCCTAAAAGATTTTCACATAAATTATAAATTAATTAGGCCAGGTGCGTGTTGGGCCACTGGCTATGGTTGCGATACCATACATACACACACGATAGGAAAACCAAGAAAAAAAAGTTTATCCCACCTTACGCGTATTGGAGGTACCGCAAATTATTATTTTTTTATAGCGGTATCTCAGCGTTGTTATAATAAATGTCCCTGCAAACTAACAGATTTCTAAGACTAAGACTAAAGTCTCTTCGCAAAGCCGGTGAAAACTATAAGGTTATAATTGTTTTACTACGATACCCTAAAAAAGTAGTGCGGCCCTACATCTTTTAACCCTTAATAAAATGAGGGGAAATTATTTCCCACTTCGTCCGGCTTAGCAAATTCGTTTTTTTTTTTAAATGACTAGACTTAGCCGTGCCAACCATAGAGAAAAATAATCTTGGATATATTTTTTACTGATTAATGGCAACATTTGTCAAGAAGTTCATAATCTGACGTCGTACGTCAAAGCCGAACTCACAATTTGTGATTTTTCCGCGAAAATACTTGCTGTGTTACGAATTTTAGAAAGTTTTTTGAAAAAAAAATCTGGTAAGTGAGTACACGGTATAATAAACTAAACTAGACTTATTTTCCGAACGTTTAGCTGAAAAAGAACCGTGAAAACAATTAGATTTCTTGGAGAATTTTCATCTTGAATTAGTGGGAAATAATTTCCCTTTGTCTGTCCCTGTCTTCAAAAAAACTTTAACTATATAAAAAATGTGCGTCAGTTCATTGAACAGAATATGTTTACTATTTTAGTTCCTTTTTGATTTATATTATTTTATATCCCTAGCAACTTTGAAAAATGAATGCCAAAAAGAAGCCAAAAGTACTTACCAAGAAGAATCTCGAAGAAGCTGTCGATAACTTGGCTGATATATCCGATTTATCTGGATCTGATTCTGAAGACGACACTTGCTATGCCAATAGTGTTAACTCTATTCCCGATACCTACTTGAATCAACCCGACGATTACGTGATAGAACAGCGTCTTGAAGAAATTTTTGGCGTGGGAGATGATTATAATGATGTGAATATACAAGATGAACCCGTTATACAGACTACAGAATCATTATTGTCAGTTTTGAATCATCAATTTGACAACACAAATAACACCGCTGGCATTACCACATCAGATGATTTAAATTTCGACCAAGATACTTATAATAGCGAATTCGAAGTACAAGAAAATGAAAATCAAGGCAGTCCTCAGGCAGTATATCTTGAAATTCCGCAAGATGTTGTATCTCCTATTAGTGCACCAATTGAACAAGAAGCTACAATTGCCAGATTAGACAACTATTTTCTAGATAACAATCCAATAGACGACTTTTTGGAAGATGATCAACAAGATCACAATGTGGTACTTAGGGATCGCTCTCAACCAAGAGAATGGAAAACAGTAGACTTAGCCCATGATGTTCCTATCTTTGAAAAGCTATTTCAACCCATGGTAAGTGACACTCACAAAACTACACCACTGACTGTTTTCGAGAGGTTTTTTCCTGATAAAGTAATTCTGATAATAGTGGAACAAACAAATAGATACGCTCGTCAAAAAAATAGCCATAATTGGATACCTGTTACTGAACAAGATATTAAGGCGTATTTAGGAGTTCTTGTGCTGATGGGCTTAAATCCTCTCCCAGACATGGAGTTATATTGGTCAACAGACCCATTTTACTTTAACAATGAAATCGCCCATGCTTTTCCGCTCGTAAGATTTAAAAAAATTACGGAAAACTTACATTTGAATGATAATTCAATGGAACCACCAAGAGGGTCTTCGGAGTACGATAAATTGTACAAAGTGAGACCTCTGATTACAGAACTGAATAACGTATATCAGAATGAAGCCCACAACTCAGCTGTGCAATCGATTGACGAAAGTATGGTGAAATTTAAGGGCCGTAGTTCATTAAAGCAATATATGCCCAAAAAGCCTATTAAGAGAGGTTTTAAAGTTTGGGCCAGGTGCGATGCAAAAACCGGATATTTATATCAATTTGATATATATACTGGAAAAGGCGACAATATTGAGAATGAAGGACTTGGCTATAATGTGGTGATGAAGCTCTGCAATAATGTACCTAGTAATACCCTAATAGCCTTTGATAATTTCTTTACCAGCTGCAACCTTTTGGAAGACCTGTATGAAAAGAAAATTTATAGCGTAGGAACAGTAAGAAGTAACAGAAAAGATCTCCCTGATATGATAAAGAAAAAACAACCGAAAGCATTGAGACTAGAAAAACACAACTTTGCAGCTGTCACAGCAGAGCCAATCACAGCCGTCAAGTGGTTTGATACCAAAGAAGTAGCAGTACTCTCCACAGCACATCAGCCACGAGATGTTATGTTCGTGAAAAGAACGCAAAAGGATGGCTCTAGAAGAGAAATTCTTTGTCCAAAAGCAATTGCTACTTATACTCTTAGTATGGGTGGCGTTGATTTGTTCGACCATTTCAGGTCTTCGTACCCAATTAGCCGCAAATCAAGAAAATTTTGGATGAGACTTCTGTTCTTCTTGTTTGATGCGTCAATCATAAACGCATTTATTACCTACAACTACACACATGTTGCAACGTTGCATGGACATCGTGATTTCAGGTTGCGCTTAGCACGTGCACTTATAGACAATTACACTACTCGGAAAATACAAGCAAGACAACAAGGAACAGTTTTTAAAAACAAGAAAGGCGGTGTCTTCGGTGTTCCGGATGAAATTCGTTTATTGAATGTGGGCATACACTTGCCAGATGAAATCAGCACATACAAAAGGTGTAGATTCTGCAGTACAAAGAAGAGAGAACAAAGGACCAAAATAGAATGCACTACGTGTAAAGTACCTCTGTGTGCTAAAAAATGTTTCAAAGAATTTCACACGAGTTCATCTCAATAATTGAAATAGGTACCTTCACTCGCTATGTCATAGAGATCGTCTAATTTTCGTCATAGAGATTTTCATAATTAAGTTTTTTATTATTAGGTATTTGTATTTTTGTATTTTTCTCATTAAACCCATTGTAACCCTAACATTATTGTTTAATTTTGCAATTTCATGTTGGAATTTTTTATTTTATATTTAGTATTCATATAATATAAAACAAAGCAGGGTGAGGAGCTAGTATAAAAACAGTACTAAAATTCTTGAAAAACTCGTAACCTATGCCGGATAATGGGAAATAATTTCCCACTTGGTGATATTTTGCAATGCCGTTATGAACAAGGGGAAACTATTTCCCACCGCAAAACCCCCCTTTCCCCCCACTTTTCCAAATTTTAATCATAAGATTTGAAATCTACTCGCAAAATTCACCTAAGAACCGATCTCAGTTTTTATTTATCTCACAAAAAGTATTCCATTTGATTAAGGGTTAATAATACAGCATACAAAAAGGTTATGTACATTATAATACCTTATAATTATATAACTGTGGGGTTCCGGCAGTAGAATGTTGCCCCTCCTCTCATGCCCGTGGATGCAGTAAGAGCCTGCTAAGGGATACCTCCGGAATATGGGCAGCAGCGTCTTTTCGTGCATCAACATCCTTTCATTCCTGTCTTCCGGACCCCTTTGGGGGTCTCCGGGTGGGGCCTCGAGGTTATACCTCCTTACCCCGGCTTCAACTCCAGGGGTTACTACCCCTGGGTCCTTTGATTAGTGCCTCTCAGGCTGGTTCCCTTGTTGTTGGCTGGTTTCACTGAGGATGTCGTCCTTCTTCTCCCTGCACCAGTAGGTCACGTGGTTGAGGTCGCCACTGACCTTTGTGCTCTGGGGGTCGGGCATGCAGTGGGGCGAGGCCGTTCAAATGGACGTGTGGCCCGTTGTCGGCGCGGTCGAACATCCGACGCGCCGTGTGGACCACAAAGGCCTCGATAGTTTGAATCTGCACATCGCGGGCGATAACGTCATTTCTGACGTAGCGGCCCGCGCCAGTGCAGATTCGAGCGCCATCTGTACATTGCAGTAAAAGTCATCTGTACAAGGCAACTAACTCCATCTGGAGTCAAAGTTGGGCAACTTTGGGCTTGTTGTTTAATATTAAAGTACCACATGACCGTAAGCGAGGGCGCTAGTATCGCTAAGTATTACCAGCTGAGGTAATCTCCTTAGTAATGGGGAATAATTAATCGGGTTAGGTTACTCATAGCCATAGGCCACATTATACAAGTATTGGGTAAGGTACCTACCTTTATAAAAAGGTCCACATCATATAATACTGGATATACACCTAAGGATTTTTTATCTGCACTGCACACAATAATTGTGTGGCTTGTTAGAGAAAGTAATCGTTAATAGATTTATTTCATCTTTATCCTAATATAAAAGTATAGCCAACTAACCAGAGAGGATAGTATAGGTGCTGGGCAACAGAAGCGGCTTTACCTATAGAGCAGGGTGTGCGGCGCACACGGGCGCCGGATCTAAGGGGGCGCCGAGCGCCCTCTAATGCGACACCTCCAAAGATGCGTGCGTCGCTCGCGCACGGCACCGGCGCACTCAAAGACCCTGCGCCCGTGTTTCGGCCGATGCCGCCGGGCGCAAAGCAAGGCGCCACCACAAGCTGCGTCTTTACCTACTCTACATTAGGCTTAGTTCAGATGACCGCGCGGCGATGCGCGCTGCCGCGCGGTTCACCTGTTCAGATGGCGGCGGCTTGCGCGCGGCAGTCTAGCGTGAACATTCAGTGGAGAATGGACGTGGAGGAGGCTATTTGCTTGTGGGTTTTATACCGCAAACTGCGACGTCGTCGTCGAAAGCAAAGACGATACTGGGTGCACCCTATTTTGAGGCAAAGACTTTCTTTAAGCCTGTTTGTGACTTTATATCCCACACTAAGACAACACGAAGATCGGTTTTTCAACTGCTTTAGGATGTCCATTCGAATTAAGATTCCAAATAGCATCTCTTCTTTCAATTTCGTCAATTATTAACTCAATTGATATCTCGTCCTCCATTTTTTAGTGGTTCCGTGCGTCCGCCCGCCTCAAACCACGTGGGTCATCTGAACAGGTCGATACAGGATTGTAGATCTTAAGCCGCGCGGTGACGCGCGGTTCAAGATCTTGCGCGCGGTGCATGGCGGTGCGCGCGGGCACGCGCGGTGACGCGCGGTCATGTACACAACAACATTGATTTGTTACAATCTCAAACCGCGCGCCGAGCCAACCACGCGTCGCCGCGCGTTCATCTGAACTTACTCTTTTGTTTCAACGTGAAATCAGCCTTAAAACAGATAATTAAAGATTATATTGGCGTAGAAAAGTAAAGATTACATACACTTCTATATGAATTGTTTCCTATAAAGTTTACATACATTTCTGTTAGCTATTAAAGTTTCACGGGTTTATCTCTGCAAACTTCGGAGATAAGGGGGGGAACGGTCGTTTTTTCAACATTTTTGTTAATAACTCAAAAACGATACTGCTTAAAGGAAAAATAAAAACTGTTTGTGCAAATGAATACCTTTCATATGATACCCCACACGACCTAGTAACATCACAAAAAATTTGAAAACCATAAATGCAAGCATTTCTCGTCCCATAGCTGCAATTGCCCTCGTTTATTAACAGTAGAGTCAGAAAAATAAAAACAGTTTAATAATATGCAAATAATTATCTTTCTGATACCCCACACAACCTAGTAACTTAACATAAAAATTTTGAGATCCCGCCCGATTTTATCCGCCCCCCTGCAATCATAATAAGAATATTGTTCAGCATTTTCATTTAAGCTATATTAGTAAAAAAGTGTTACCTATCTATAAACCCTACAAAGTTGTGATTTTTTATTGTTGTAACCCCTTCCTTCCTAAAAAGCTTCTTGACATTCAAAATTGCACTATTTGCACCCGAATTTTTGTATGAAAATATAACTGTAAGCATTCCATTTTGACCCCGCTCCTACTAGGGGGCGCCAGGGTACTGGTGGCACACTGGCGCCACAAGGGCTAGAGCCGCCTCTGCTGGGCAAGCCTAATCTATCTTAACATCTCCCAGGCACTGCAGCGTCCCATATAGCAGGATTACCAGTTGCTGACGCTGTATAAATCTTTAGAAAACGTTAGAGCTCTTACACACGAGCGGCATGTTACCAACGGCATAGCTAACTGTAGCCGTCGACACGCGTCGGCGGCAGCAGTCAATACGTCGCTATAGTTCGACTGGCGCGTCGACGGCTGCAGCTAGTTAGTTACCTATGCCGTTGGCAACATGCCGCTCGTGTGTAAGAGCTCTTAAGAGCCATTATAAAAGAAATTAAAGGTATGCATATTATTTTCATGTTTTAAAAATCTAAACAAAATAAACCTTAATATGAGAATGCTCCACGAGGGAGTTTCAGAAGCTATATACCGATGGCTGGAAGACTACGGACCGCACTATATTCCAGGATGACCAAACTGTTAGCTTGCAGGAATCTATGCATATTTTCAACATAAAAACTAATCGAGATTGACAACACTGTCGCTGATACGCTATGAAGATAAAGCAGCCTTCCTTATCGACGATAATGATTAGGCGAGCTCAGCGTGTTCCGGCGGATAAATATTAATATCAGGGGGCCGATCGCGCTATTTTGCCAAATAAACGAATGTCTTAAGTTCGGTTTTGGTTTAGTTCTGATTACTATTCAGTTTTGGTTCGGTTGAACGAAATTCGGTATCGCGCTAAAGTTTAAGTGTTGACCAAAGTAGAGCTGAAACTGAACCATTCTCATAATCAAAACATTAGAGTTGTAACGTGGTATTGAAATTTTAAACCGGTATAGTTCGCGCAAAACTTCTTGAGCTCTGTGAAGTTAGCTTCAGTGACTGCGCAGTACACAGTTTTTAGGGCGTTGAGGGGAAGGAATGATAAAAGGGGTGCGAGAGGGGCTCAGTCAGTGAAACTAGGGTTGCCAGCGCGAGTTTTGGTGTATTTTCGTTTTATCTAGCACACATTTTACTATGCATTTATTTATTTTTCAATTATTATAACAAACATATTTAAAAAACAATTATTATATTAAATTAAGGATTAATAAAAACTTAAATGCTAGAACAAATTCACCTTTACTTATCGCAAGAAGCCAATTTTTTAATACAAAATTTCTACTATGTGGCAAGATTATTTATAACCTAGTTGGCAATATTGAATGAACATGTGAACATGCGCAACTTTGCATTTGCCGCAACGTTCACAGAGCTCAAGAAGTTTTGCGCGAACTCTATCTTATGTAAAATCGACCCTCGATTCAGCATTTCATTTGTTGGCACCTCTAGTTATGACTGTTAAATTATGAACGCATTGTTGTCTGAACGCACCCAAGAGTGAATGATTAAATGTCTATGTCTTGTCATTCCACTTCTGAAAAATCCCTCCAAAATGTAGCGTGTGATTCGCAAATAAAACAAGATTAAATATAGATAAAGTGTTTTAATTGTCATCGGCCTCTGTCTTAAATTCAACAGCAGAGCGTGGTTTGATGTAGACTTCAGACTCAAGTTTCCCATTTAGAAATGCTGTAGGCACATCAAGTTGTCTGATGTTCCAATTCTTTTGCACTGAATGAGCTAGAAGAGTTCTAACAGAAGATATTCTTGCTACTGGGGCATAATTTTTCCCGAAATTTGCATTTTCTTTTAACTGGAAACCCTTTACCACTAGTCTTGCTTTTTTCAAATTATTTTCTTTTGTTTTAAAAACCCATTTGGTATCTATAGCTTTCTTATTTTCCGGTAAGTTTGTTTCTGTCCATGTATTCATTTTTGTTAATGCATCTATTTCTATTTTAATAGCTTCTTTCCAACCATTCTTAATTGCATCTTTATAGTCTTGAGGGTCTTCTTCACTGCTTAGTAAACAATAGGCTTCATATAACTCATAGTCATTAAAATATTTTGGTGTACTATTTATTACTCGTCTACTTTTATTGTTACTGGAACTTGCTAGATGTTTTTCATCTTTAGCATTATATCTTTTAATCATATTTCTCTCTTCTTCCCTCGTTTCACTGTCTTCTCTTTCTGTTATTTCTCTTTCTTCCCTTTCTTTTGTTTCTTTATCATTTTCTATTTTATTCTTTTCTTCATCTTCTATTGCCTTTTTCTTATGCTGTTCTTCTTGTTCATAATAATAGTATAATTAATAGAATCAGGCGTTACTTTGCGGAAATCCATATTATTATGATAAACAAAGAAAAATATCTAGTTTTAATTCCGCTAATGCTGAGATGCATATGCACCGGGAGGAGCGGGCGGGAGGGCGGTGCATATGCATCTCAGCATTAGCGGAATTAAAACTAGATATTTTTCTTTGTTTATCATCATAATAATAGTGTTTGCTGCTTTCTTTCTCCTGTACTGTCTGGTATTTGAAATCTTTTTCATCAAATCTTATGTTTCTTGTTACAGTAATAGAGTCAGTGATAGGGTCCCATACTTTGTAACCATTTCTCGCATATCCAACCATTCTGACTTCTTTTGCTCTTGGATCTAGTTTGTCTTTTCTTGGTAATATGATTATCCATCCTTTGCACCCAAATGGCTTCAGTTTATTCAGTTGTAGTTCTCTTTCAAATATCACTGCTGGTATCTGAAATTTTATAGCGCTTGATGGGCAGCGGTTAGTCATATATGTTGCGGTTAGGATGGCTTGACCCCACAAGTGCCTTGGTAGATTAGACTCATCTAATATAGTTCTTGCTTTGTCAAATATTGTTCTATTTAGCCTTTCACTTTTTCCATTCATTTGTGGACTGTATGGTACTGTGTACTCAATTTTTATGCCCTTTTCTTCACAAAATCTTTGGAAATTATTAGATGAATACTCTCCTCCATTGTCGCATCTGATCCTCTTTACATTAATTCCTTTTTCTCTTTCTATCTCTCTTATATACTTTATTAAGTTGTCCCGCAGCTTCCGATTTGTTAGTAAGTAGGTAAGTTTGTATGAAGTGTGAGTAATCATCCAGTATAGTTTGGTAATATCTATAACCTTCTTTTGTTTCTGTTTTCATGGGTCCTGCTACATCTGAGTGTATGAGATCTCCAATACCTTTTGATTGCGGCTTTGAAACAGTCTTAAACGGTAACCGGGTGCTTTTATTTTTCATACATACCGCACAAACCTTTGTATTGTAGGGTAGGTTCATTATTTGCAGTCCTCTTCGGTTCACATGTCCCAGTTTTATATGCCATAGATCTTTGTCACTAATCTCTTCTGTGCAGTATTGACTTCCATGGTCCTCTTCAGGTAATTTCAGTTTTAGTTTTAAAGTGTAAAGCTTACCTCTTTTTGTTCCATAGTATATTTTGTCTTTGGACTTTATTATCAGCTGTCCATCTTCAAAAGTAACACTTTTTCCTTTTGTCATTAATTCATTGACTGATAGAAGATTGTGAGCGATTCCGTTGACTATCAGGCCTTCTATTGTAATCAGTGTTTCTTCATAATAGGCTTTCCTTTCTTTTTAGCATACAAAGTCTCTCCATTGGCTATTTTTATTTGTACTGGCACATCCAAATCAGTCACATTTGTCATAAATTTTTCATATTTTTCTTCTATAAAATTGTGTGTTGCTCCCGAGTCAACCACAAAAATTACTTCTGATGATTCAACATAAAGCACATGTTCTGTATAAGCTACAAAGGCATCTTCACACTCAGTAGTCTGTGCCACATTACTTTGTCCTCTTGATTTTCCTCTAAATCTATTACCTCCTCTATATCTAGATCTTCCTCGTCCTCGTTGTATCATTTGTTGAGACTCTGTTCTTTTATCACATTGGTATGCCATATGGTTTCTTTTCCCGCATCTATAGCATGTTATAAAGCTGCTTTCTACTTTTTCAGAACAGTCATTTTTCTTCTCCTTCATTTTCAACTATGCATCTAGTAATCTAGACTTCACAAAGTCGACTGTTAGCTCCTTTTCAATACTCATTGTCTCTAGTGTTGTAATGACGGTATTATATTCCTCGGGCAATGTTAAGAATAGGTGTGTTAATTTATCACTGTCCTCCATAGCAGTTCCCGCAGTTTCGAGTTGCGTAATTAGATTATCAAAGTGTAAGAAGTGATCCTGTAGATTGCCGGTACACTTCATAGCAATTAGTTGTTTTCTGAGAAACAGCTTGTTAAATACGCTCTTTCTTTCAAAAACGGCTTCAAGAGACGCAAACATGTCTGCTGCAGTGAAACATTTTTTTATTATGTTGAGGTAGCGGTCCGTCACACATTGCACTATTATTGATCTAGCTTTCGCATCACACACTAAGTGTTCTTTATCTTCCTTATTGTATTCGCTTAATATGTGAGCCAGGCATCTTTCTTCTAGCAAAATCTTCACCCTAAACTTCCAGTTTGCGAAAGTTAGGTTGTCATTAAGTTTGGGGAAATTACACGTCCCCGGCGTTGACATTCTTGCTCCAGTGATCAACCACGCTCTGCTGTTGAATTTAAGACAGAGATCTGCCTATATAAAGGAGAAACAATAAAAGTATGGATGCTGATTTACGTCGATGATATTATTTTGACTGGACTTGATGAGGATATAGAAAAAGTAGTTGAAGACCTAAAAAAGGAATTTAAAGTGAAAGATTTTGGTTTCCTCCAATCTTTCCTAGGTATGGAAATAAGTAAGGAAAAAGATGGCTCGAAAATTACGCAGAAAAAGCAAATAGAAAATATGCTAACTAAATTCAATATGACTGATTGTAAAACTTCAGCCACTCCACTTACAAAAGGGTATCAATTGGATGAAAATGAGACAACTGTGACAGACATACCTTACCGTCAATTGATTGGAAGCCTTATGTTTGTTGCAACCGTATCAAGAGCTGACATATCATATGCAACTTCCTACCTAAGTCAATACCTAGACAGACCTACTAAAAGTCTCTGGATTCAAGCGAAAAGAGTCCTAAGGTATCTTAAGGGTACAAAAGATACTGGTTTGCATTACACTAAATCTGAAACCACATCAATAGAAACATATTCAGATGCAGACTGGGCAGGCTCACACACTGATAGAAAAAGTGTATCAGGATCTGTAACACTGTATAATGGATGTGCTGTCGCTTGGTTTTCAAGAAAACAAGCTTGCGTTGCCATATCTACGGTAGAAGCAGAGTACATCGCAGCTGCAACCAGTGCATGTGATTTACTCTATATAAAGGGACTGTATAGTGATTTAGATGCAGTAAACAGTGGTGTGATGTGCATACTTTATATGGACAATTGTGGTGCAATACAAATTGCAAAATCCTTTGAAAACAGCAAACGTGCTAAACACATAGATATAAAACATCATTTCTTAAAGGACATTGTATGTAAAAAACTGATTAATATAGAATATATTTCAACCCATAATAATGTTGCTGATATGTTTACTAAATCATTATCTGAAGAGAAACTTTCTGCCATGAAACAAATAATATTCAATGTTTGTAAATCTTAATTTATTTTTATCATTGTGAGTTCTATTCTCATATAATTATGTAACGAGTTCAATCTTAGTATGATTTTCTCGAGGGGGGGTGTTAAATTATGAACGCATTGTTGTCTGAACGCACCCAAGAGTGAATGATTAAATGTCTATGTCTTGTCATTCCACTTCTGAAAAATCCCTCCAAAATGTAGCGTGTGATTCGCAAATAAAACAAGATTAAATATAGATAAAGTGTTTAATTGTCATCGGCCTCTGTCTTAAATTCAACAATGACAACACTTGAGTGAGAAATGTTTATTTGTTTGAAGTTTGGGTGGGAATTTCAAAGAATTTGAAGTGCTGACTGCAAAAAAGTTAAGTTATAATTTCAAGTGGTTACATATTTAGCTAAAATGTTCCTTTGTAAGTATCCTTTCAACATTTCGGGAGTGAATACGTGTTGTAATTTTATCAAGAACTCTGTGAATACTCTATTAAAAAATTGGTAAGTCAATTCTGTTGATATAATACATTTATTCATATTTGAAGATTTTAACGTGTAGAATATACTATAAAATGATTGTATTGTGAATAAGGCTTCAGTTAAATCTGTGACTGGTTTGTATATATATGTCTAAGTTGTTATTTTGAATTTCATAGAAAATGGAGCAACAGATCCGCAGAGTCACGACTGTTCGCCAACTTGAGATGATGTTAGAATTTTTAGAAAATCACAGAGACCTAGCTCTAGGTCGAATAAAATCAAAAGAATTCCGTGCAACAGCAGACCGTCTGTGGAGAGAGTGCGCCGATATTCTCAATCCCTTTGGAGCAATTAGGACTGGAAAGGAATGGGCCAAGGTTTGTAGTTCTCTTCATCTTGAAACTTTCTTATTGGATAGAATTAATAATACTTTCGTTAAGTGCTGTATAAAGTTTAGACAAGTATAACAAAGCTATCTTGTTTCAGGTGTGGAATGATCAGAAATGTAAAGTCCGGGCCAAATTGGTTGCCATTAATTCTGGTCAACGGGCTACTGGTGGTGGGCCTAGTAAGGAACCCATTTTGACTCCACTGGAGAATAGAGTGGCCTGTATTATAGGCATGGATGTTGGGCCCCTGCCTAATGTTATGCAAGACCAACTATTAGCTTCAAGTGCTGTAAGTATTCTTTATAGAAACAAGTTAAATATACCTGCTTCTTTTCTCCATCCTTTTAATGTGTATTTATGCACATTTTCCAATAATTGTTCTTTCATGCAATGCAGACATGTATTGTATATCCTATGTTATTAGTAGCTTTTTATTTTTCATTTATTATACCTATTCATTACAGGGTGAAGGCAACATTGCAGAGGAACTCAATGTAATAGAGCAAGGAAATGTATTTGAGGCTGGAAATACTTCACCATGCATAGTGTAAGTTATATAAAGTATGGCAATGGGTCATTAGCTGTTGTAGCACTAATATTTTTATTTTATTTTTAGCACTACTTATTCAATGTTAGTCTACAAATTTTCTATTTAATTTTAGCTTAGACATTCCATTCAATGTCACAGCAGAAGATGCTGCTGCAGCAAGTCCCGTACCAGGAACTTCCACCCACCAAGCTGCTGGTGATTTACCAGAATTTATAGATACGCCAAGTACATCTACAGCAGGTCAGTAGATAGTATATATACTGTTTGTGATATTTTTTAATGCAAGTAATTAATTTAATTATATTTACAGACAGAGTTGTCCTTGGGGCGCGTGACCGCCGCAGGGCAGGGCGCCGCAGGACACACACCTCAGCTTTAGAACAGGAACAAGCTCCACAACAAGCACAATGTAATAAAATTATGCTTTGTAGTTATTATCATCATCATCATTACAGCCGTAAGATATCCACTGCTGGACATAGGCCTCCCTCATTGACTTAGAGATCCGAATGCATGAGGGGTTGTTGCCATACTCACCACGCTTGGCAGACGGGTTGGTGAGCGCAGTTCGGGATATTCTTACACGGAAAGACGCTGCTGCCCATCCTCCAGAGATATCCCTTAGCAGATTCTTTCTGCATCCACGGGCAGGAGAGGAGGGGTGACATTCTACTGCCGGCACCCCACGGCATTATATATTATTAATATTATATAAGTAAATAATATAAACAATAGTACCTACATAAATTGCAGACAAAAATGTTGATGAAATTTTATTTATGTTTTAGCCAGTAAAAGCATGTTGGACCAGTCGAGGTTAATGGTGCTGAAAATTGAGCAGCTGAGGGCAGAGGCTGCACTGAACAATTCCCAGGCTGCTCTACAAAATGCTCAGTCAGCTAAATTAATTGCTGAAAGCATAGACAGATTGACGCAGCAGGTAATTACACATTTTTATCAATTCATGTAGGAAAGAGAGAAAAGTTACCTAGGAAATAATATGTCCTAAACAAAAAAAAGGAAGCACATTTAAATTAATGCACTTAGACAATTTTTTAAATTATTTCTTGATTTTCCCTATGAGTACAGTGTTTTCCTGTAATTATTATTGGAAAATTATTACTTATAAATAATTTATTAATACATGCTGTGCACGTAGGTGTAAGGTAAATATGTATACTTACCTGACTTATTTCTTTTCAGTTTTGTTCCTAACAAAGAAGAGAAAATCAATGATCTCACAATCCTGAATTTTAGGTAATACCTATGTATGCCGGTAACCCACTTATTATTAATAATATATATTACAACATAGTGATCTAGACATCTCAGATTCAGTGCATAACTTCAAAAAACAACTATCAAAGATCATGGAGGTATAAATGATACCATAAACATTTAAATTTACTTATTTTTTAAATATTTACGTACCAACTCAACATATTGTCTTTGTGTTTCTTTCTTTACTATTAATTTTAATTAAAATGTTTTCTTTTCCTACCTACTAACTTCAATGATTGATCTTAATGAACCTAATGTTTATGTTATAATTTTTCATACTTGCTTTATATACTGTTTAAAATTTTATTAACATAAAGTTTATGTTACAATTTTTCTTATATGCTCTAAATACTGTTTAAAAAATAATAGTTTTTATCAGTTGTCGCTCTAACTTTGTACATGCTGTGACATCCTGTAATTACGGGAGCACCAGGCTATTAACATTTAGTCCTTAGTATTATGTGTAACCCTGTGTTGGATGTCCTATTTAAATAAATAAATAAAAATATATTATTATATCGTCGCTGAATAGGCAAAACTACGAAAGCGCCATTTTGGTCAAAATGAGTTATATAATTGGTTCGACTGCATTTTTTTTTCTCTATCTATTAGTCCGGGTCTCGTGGCGATTAGAGCATTTTTTTGGCGCTTTAGCATCAAAAAATAGGCGATAATCTCGAATAATTTCTACGAATATTTACTAATGTGTCCCTTATTTTGGCACATTTTTAATAATTGTCGGTTTAGTATTTCACTCGCAGCAACTAGCTGTATAAAGCTTTATTAGTAATTTTGGAAAACATACTTTTGATAGCCGATGGCCTTTAGACAACTTTCGCTTAAAGCAGTTTTGTTATCACACATCTTTTAGTCAATTAAGATTAAGGAAAAACCACAAGATGTGGTACTTTAGTAGTTTTTACAAATTGAAATCTTGCATAATCAAAATTATAGGTAATTTACAAACATATAGATTCCCTATCGGATAATGAAGAATTTTACTGCAGTTTAAGTACTTCTTGGCAAGGATCTACCGATTCAATAAGTGCATTATCAGAAAATTCAAAAAATAATTCGGACAATAATAAAAATGGGAAAAAAACTATAAAAAAGGCAAATCTGAAGAATAAGAATAACGCTGAGAAAGACAATTGCCAAAAGAGAAGCTGAATTTATTTTTGCCATAAGTCTGTTTAAAATATTTTATCCCTTAGTAAATTTCGCTTACAAATATCTGCCATAATTTATTTTCAAATTTCAAATTCAAATTCATTTATTGCGAAAATGGGTTACATACAGATGTCAATAATATAAAAGTCCTTCCATAATCAGCTTTACAGCATGCAATATTCAATACATTGTTTAAAATTAAAGTAATAAAGTATTTTAAAAGCAAATAAATTAATTAACAGCACACACAAATAAATATGTCAATAAAGTAGGTAAGTATTACAAAATATGTCAATTACGAGCATGTTAATATTTAAATTTCAATGAATTAATTATAAGCACAGAAGAATAAGTTAATAAAGTTATATAAAAATGTCAATTACATTCAATTTTATCATTTAAATAGTCATTAATAGAATAGTAAGCTTTTTCTAAGAGTAGTTGTTTAACTTTAAACTTAAAAATATTATATGAGGTGGTTTCTAATACAGATTTAGGTAAGTGATTGTATATTCTTGGTGCCATGCAAAAAATGCTTTTGCTAAGCAATGCGGTTCTATGTGACGGACATTGAATTTTAAAGTTTAGGCGCTTACTTTTCAATTTGTTATAAAGTTGTAAGTTGCTTCTCACAAATTGAACCACCTCATATATATAAATACAAGGCAGGGTCAATATTTTAAGACTTACAAAATAAGGTTTGCAGGTGTCAGTCTGTTTTAGTTTGCTGATAGCCCTAACGCATTTCTTTTGTGCCCTAAATATCACGTCTTTATTGGTTGAGTTTCCCCAAAACATAATACCAAACCTCAGAAGGGATGCTACATATCCGTGATAGGCTGTTAGAACAGTAGAGGGACTTGAAGTTTTAGACAGCATGTACAAAGCATACGAAAAGCGATTTATTCTAGAACATAGGTTTTCTATGTGTGATTTCCAGTCCAAAACAGAGTCTATATTTAAGCCTAAAAATTTCGTGATTTCAATTTCATTTATTCTATGTCCTGAGAAGTTAACTTCAATATTGGAAATTTTGATTGCTCTATTTCGAAATATCATTAAATTTGTTTTGGTCAAGTTTATTTTTAAATTATTAGATGTCAGCCATTTCATTATATTAGTCAAAGTAATATGAATGTCAGATTCTAAGGAAGAATGTTCAGTACCTGTGAACAGAATCGTACTATCGTCTGCAAATAATGTGGTATGATGGTTTGTTACCTTGGGAAGGTCATTTATGTAAATAATAAACAGTAACGGTCCCAAATTCTTTTTTTTTTCTCTATCTTTTTTTTTTAATTTGTAAGTATTTTCTTTATAAGAGGACGTTATGATAGTTAACTCTTTAGTATTTAGTGACTCCTTACCGCGAACTTAATTTGGAGATTAGCAATTTTCCTTTGCTGAGTTTTTTTTGGGACTTAGAATATTTATCCTAAAGCGACAGGTAATCTAGATATAGTTAAAATAAGAACAATATGATATATCCATTGAGTAGATAAAATAAAACCATGATATGTTTCCTTTTACAGCATTTACTTTCACGCAAAAGAAAAAAAGTTGTGACACAAAAAAAAACTTTAAATTGATTTTTCTCAAAATAGCCCTTAGGCACGTTAGTAGTTTAGCCTATTCAGCGACGATATGTAATTACACATAGATACCATATTATTGTAATTTTAATACAATAACTTCCCAGTTAACCCTAGCTGAGGACCTAAATCAAAAGGTAAAAACAATACACAGGCCCACAATACAGATTTTCAATCTAGTGTGGGTATCATAGGTAGCTCTAAAATTAGGACTTGCACCAGCAAATCAAGAAGTTGACTGAAATTGTGTTAAAATTTTAAATAAGTACAATGTAAAATTAATTTTAAGTTAATGCTACTCATTGTAAATTATCCAAACTTGTTTTTGCTGAATAAATATTTTTTAATTTTAATGATACATTATATTTTACGTAAATGAAACTCATTTACTTGGTTATATTATATTTATTTTATCTCCTATTAGTCCACAATCTGTGGATAATGGCGCTCCTCCGCGCGCGACCCAACTCCAAGTCAGAGAGGTGGCGGCGTGCTGCAGCGCGCGGTGCAGGGCCGCCGCTTGCGCCCTCCGTCAGCCTGCGCTCACGAGCCGCCTCCTCCGCCGTCAGCGGAGTATATGCCACATGAGCTCTGTGAGCTATGTTGTGTAGCACACAACAAGCATTTGTTATTCGCGCGGCTACGTGCGGCGCATAATGCAGCTTCCTGTCCACCAACAGGCACCTGTGGAAAGGAGAAAAGATACTTATAGATACTGTGCATCTCTATTTTTGTTGATTTAAAGTATGAGAATGGATAAGAATTTGCAACAACTTTATTTACCTGAAGCGGGCTTTCAAAACTCCTATGCAACGCTCAACTACACTCCTGGCAGACAGATGTAGATTTTGGTAAAACTCCTCTGGAGTCCCTGGACTGGGATTTGTGATGGGAATCATCATTGTTGGCCTCAATGGGTATCCCGAGTCTCCTGCAAAATAATTGTACATTATTAATAGGTTCCATTGTTATAAAATATTGAGACTTACAAAAAGAAATCATTTAAAGTTCTTTATTAATAACTATCATACATACCCAAAAGACAAACATCCTCTCCCTCAACCCTGTGAAGCCTATCTAAATAGGAATTTAAATAGTGGTTGGCCCATACAACACTATCATGTGTGGAACCGGGATAACTAGAGTCGACACATAATATATTTAAATTTGAGTCACACATCTGAAATAAAACAGTAATATGTCAAGTAACTAAACACATAATTTAAAAAATCTTTAAACTCCAAAATAGACAAAAACTGTAACTTACAATCATAACATTCATAGAATGATACCCTTTTCTGTTTTTGTACCTTTCCTCATGTATGTTAGGGGTAACAATTGCTACATGAGTGCCATCTACGCAAGCCAGAACCCCAGGCATTCCATACTTTCTAAAGAATCTGAAAATAGGTAGTTAATACAACTTATTAGCTACACAATCGAAACAAAATAAAGTAGATGCTTGTGTAAATTGTTATTGTGTTTACCAAACCATAATATTAATCTACATATAAAATCATGATAGTACTTAATTAGAATTGTATGATGTAAGTATTATATAGTTAGGTACTTACTCCCTTTTAATTTCCTCCCTATCAAGAACTTCAAAGGGAAAAGAAACATATTTATTTAAAATTTCTGGCTTGTTGAGAGCTAGGGTTACTTGTGTAACAATTTTGGAGACACTTGACTGCGAAACACAGTGTTTTCGGCTGTCTCCCACAATCATTTGGTAAGAGCCAGTAGCATAAAATGCTAAAGCAACTAGCACCTGAACCAAGATTTTTGGTCTGTATTTTGCAAGGTATTTTGACTCACTTAGTTCAATTTTAGACAAGGAAATGTCATTTATCAATAGTTCTTTTAACAGGGATTGATTTGATGTTGTAATACATTTCTAGTACTTAGCATTGTGTTACTAACCTTTGTGTTTACATCTAGAGCATCTGAACGCAATGTTGGTGGCAAATGAGGGGCTAAGTCAAAGTCAAAGTCAAATAGTTTATTGTAACCATGTTGTACAAAAGATCTTATTAAATAAAAGTTTCAGACATGGACCCGGCTAGGGCACAACAATATTATAATGACGCTAGGTGACAATTAATATTAAATAAAAACATTATTCAAAATTTTTACACATAACAGACTAAACAAAAAACAATAATATAATATGTACTTAACTCAGGAATCTTTTAACTTTAAAAATTATTTATAATATATTTTAAAAACCTACAATGTTGCTTTTGAAGCGTAATAATAACATAAGATACGGCTATACTAAGGAATGGTGTAACATACATAAAATTAAAAAATATACAATCTACTGGTCTAAAAATTCTTGCAGGCTATAGAAACTGTGCTCTATTAGATATTTTTTAAGGATAGCTTTAAATTTGAATAGTTGGCTTTCGTTTTGAATTTCTTTGGGTATTTTATTGTAAATTTTTATGCACATTGCATGAGGTCCTGTGTGAAAGATGTGTAATTTTGAAAATGGGTTATCTAGTCTAGTTCGAGGCCGCAAATGTTTTGGACGGTTATAAATTTTGAAAAAATTTAAATTCTTTTTTACAAAAATACTAATTTCTAATATATATATGCATGGTAATGTTAGAATTTTTTCATTAATAAAATATGGTTTACAGCTTGTCATTTCATGGAGGTTATGGATGATTCTAATACAACGTTTTTGTAGAGTAAATAATTTAATTACATCTGAACTATTTCCCCAAAGTATTACCCCATATTGTAACCAGGAATGCGCATAAGCATAGTAGGCGGTGGTAGCGGTTTTAATATCGGTAGATGTCTTTAGTTCGTATAATGCATAAGTGAACCTAGATAACTTTAAAGCTACTTGTTTAATATGTCCTTTCCAGTTCAAGTGTGAATCTATGTGCATACCCAAGAGGGGGTAGATGTCAACGTTTTCTATATGGGTGTTTTGAAAAGTGTATTTAATAGTTAGAGGTTTTTTTTGGTAGGGCCTAAATTGTATAATCTTAGTTTTAGTGAAGTTCAACTGAAGGTTGTGATCACTTAGCCAATTAACTATTTTTGACAAAGTGGAATCTAGGATGTTTTCTATGTTGGAGTCAGAAACTCAGCTAACTCAGTAATTAGCCCACGAGCTAATTCCTTCGACAGTCTATACCTCTATAAACTGGCTTTCAGTTAATTTGAAAGCTCCACTTTGAAGTCTTGCACTCAAATTGTCTCTTTTTGATTGCGCTCGCGCAATAGCCGCATCACACTCGTAGGCCGTTTCCATGAAGTCTAAATACATCATTTTCACTATTTTTACTTGTTATTTCTCACAAAAGTTCTAAAATAGTTCTGAAAAAGTTGCTCCGCCGTGTAATTGTGATTAATAATAATCACAAACTTGCTTTCTCCGCTTGCCAGCTCCATCTGTTAAGTTTAGTAGGAAACACTTTTTTGTTTTTTACTGAAAACGGCTCATTGATGTTGAACAGTTTTGGGAGGAAATTAGCAAATTGTCAAATTACAAAAATATATCAAAAGCCAAAGACATGCTCATTCTACCAGTTTCTAACGTTAAGTGCGAGAGAATATTTTCAGAAATTAATAGGATCAAAACTAAAGACCGAAATAGGTTCATATATAAAAATGTAGCCGCGATTCTGCATGCCAGACAAGGCGTCACACCATGCACAGATTTTGTACCTGATGCGCAAATGTTAAAATGCATGACTGATAAAATTTTGTACAAAGATGTTAAGTATAATACTTATGTAATAAATAGAAAGGTAAATAATAATGGAATATAGTTTTATTTAATCTCTATTTTATCATTCTCGTAAGGTAGATTTGTGGTAGTTTTTGACCAAGACTCTGGTAGATTTTGATAGATTTTTAAAGCTGCAGAAGTAGATTGATCAATTTAAATGTGGTCGGTCTGATTTGATTATCTATCACATCACACTGTGCAACCGTCCGTGCGTGCGTTACAAATACAAACGTTGGGACTCTGCGTTGGGCGCGAAAGTGATTCAACGTGTTCGGTTTTCATTTTGTGGATTTTTATAATTTTCATCTTGATTTAGCCAATTAGAAGTGTTTATTGTTTTCCGGTAATTAGTAAGTCTTTTTTCGTTATTATTTCATGTACTTGACTCAAGTTTGAGGCTTTATTTGCTTCGAATTTGAATCATGGAATTAGACCTGGTCCCCCCTGACCCCCCTGACGGCCAACATCATGGAGGCAAAGGCGTAAGTTCTGGAACAAAACGTCGACTCGAGTCTGACGATATAAACCCATCCAAAAAAGTAATTACTTCACCTGAGTTGAATGTTCCGTCCATTCAAACTATTTTTACCCATCCATCCATAGTGGTAGGTGCTATACAGGCCTACACTAGTTTAGATAAAGGACCATATATTGTCCATGTATCGCGTGCAGAATCCGATGTTTCCGCAGGTTCCGTCCTAAAACCAATTAAATTCGGACAATTTCTAGCAAAACATAAGTTTGCTAATATTTGCCCAGAGGGCGTCAAAAAAATCGGTCGGAATAAAATTTCAGTTGAATTCAATGCAGCCGATGATGCGAATAAATTTATAACCTCCCAAATTTTGCCCATGTGTAAGTATGTACCCTGCATTCCTACTTACAACGTCACCAGGATGGGCCTTGTCCGTGATGTTCCAACTGATCTCTCGATGGACGAATTCGTTGAGGATGTGACACTTCCTGCTGGTTGTGGCATTATATTGAAGGCTCGTCGTCTCAATAGAAAAGTAACAGATAATGGTAAAGTTTCTTGGGTACCAACTCAAACTGTAGTTATCACTTTCCAAGGTCAAACCCTTCCATCCCGGATATTCCTTTATTACAATTCACTTCCTGTCGAATTATACCAATACCCGACTATCCAATGTTTTACTTGCTGTCGTTATGGACACGCAAAAGCGCAATGTAGATCGAAGCCAAATTGTTTCCGTTGTTCTAAGGAACATTCGGGTGATACATGCGATGTCCCCGAGGCTGAATCTACTTGCTTCCATTGCTCAGGTCGGCACTTTGCCACTAGCAAGACATGCTCGGAACAAGAACGACAAAAATCAATTAAAATTGTTATGGCACAAAATCACATCTCATACGAAGAAGCTTCTCGTCAATTTCCAAAGGTTAATCGTCCGTTCTCTGAAGTTGCTCGAGATATTTTCCCCTTTCCGAGTTCTGTCCAACCATCGCAAATGGCTGAATCCGCTGAATTAGCTCGTCAACCTACTCGCTCATACGTAAAGACTGTGTATGCCAACCCTCGACCAAAAACACCTTTGGGTAAGACTTTCGATAAGAATGCCCACAGGGAAATTGTCGCAAACCCCACCTCAAGTCTTACAAATGGATGTGCTCTTAGCATGCATCAATCATCTTCTCCATTGAATGACAACCTCATCCAAACACTCCTCACAATTTTAATAGACATAATTTTAACAAACCCTCATTCCCTACCGTCCAACGTCGCCTCTAAACTTTCACAATTAGTCTCCCTATCTAGTCATAATGGATCCAGTGGTCCTCCTCCAGCGGAACACCCAGAGCATGCGTGCAAAAGCGCATGAATTAATTCATTTAATCAACGAGTTCCGCCCGGCAGTTATTGCCGTCTCGGAGACTTGGCTGAGGCCTGGATCCCATTATCGGATCTCTGGCTTCACATGCCTTCGGGACGACAGGGCTGATGGGCGGTCTGGTGCCGGGAGCGCCTTATTAATTAGGCGCTCCCTTACGTTTACAAAAATCACTCTCCCTTCTCTCCCCCCTGATATCAACGCTGTTGGTATCTGACTTTAAGATTTCCACCCCATGGTGGGACGCGGAGTGTACAGCGGCAGTTAAGGAACGCAAGGTGGCTGAGAAAACATACTGTCAATCAATGACCATAAATAATTTTTTAAACTACAAAAAATTTGCAGCTAAATTTAGAAAATTAACTTCCAGGAAAAAAAACAAGGTTGGATTGGATTCTGTGAAAAGCTTTCGCCCAGAACTCCTCCCGGTTTGGTTTGGAAACAGATTAAACGCTATATGGGGGATCTTCCAAAATAGAAAACATTTCAGCTCACGATACTACATCTTGGCTCGAGGCCTTTTCGGACAAATTGGCTCCTCCGTTTGTTCCACCTTTTTCATCCTTACCACCAACCCCTTTGTTTTTACCCCAATCAACTAACTTGGACGCCCCTTTCTCATTTAACGAATTGTCTCTAGCACTTGATGGACTGACTGACTCTTCCCCTGGAATAGACGGCATCCCGTATTCTTTCCTGACCAAATCTTCAGAAAAAATTAAAAAAATATTTTTGTCTTTTTTTAACTCCTTCTTCGATAGTGGTATAATTCCAGAACAGTGGAAAACGCAAATCATAGTCCCTATCCTTAAACCTGGCAAGGATCCCTCAGACCCATCCAGTCGTCGACCTATAGCGTTGTCATCAGTAATGGCCAAAGTGACGGAACATTTGATAAAACGCCGTCTTGAGTGGTGGGCAGAAAATGGTGCCGTCCTCGCTAAAACCCAATTTGGATTTAGGAGAGGAATGGGCACCTTGGACAACCTCAGTTTATTAACAACGGATATCCATATTGCTTTTAGGGAAAAAAATATTTTAGTCGGTGTATTCCTCGATATAGCATCGGCTTATGATGACGTCCTTCTTCCGGTACTCAGAAATAAACTACTTCAGCTGAAAATCCCCGAAAAACTTGTTCGTTTTATCTGCTCTATGTTAATGGAGAGATCTGTTGTTATTAAATCCCCTCTAGGTCTCCTTTCACCGAGAACAGTTTGGAAAGGTCTACCACAGGGTTCCGTTTTGAGCCCGTTACTGTTCAGCCTCTACACGTATGATCTCGAGCGAACAGTAAACTCTTTTTGTGAAGTTTTGCAGTACGCCGATGATCTTGCCTTATATGTTTCCTCTCCTTCGCCAGAAGTGGCAAGTTCGCGTCTCAATTCTGCAATATCCTATCTGAACGATTGGCTTCTCGACCATGGTTTATCCCTTTCCCCATCCAAGAGCTCTGTTGTAATTTTTACTAAAAAAATAAACATCCCTTCAGTAGATATTTTTATAGGTAGAGATTTAATTCCCGTTTCAAGTAGTGTACAATTTCTGGGTATAACGTTGGATACTAAAATGTCAGGTATTCCTCACTTTATGTACCTTACACAAAAATGTGAGAGAAATTTTAATATCTTACGCTCTCTATCAGGGGTGTGGTGGGGCTCTCACCCATACACACAAAAGCTCTTATACAATGCTATAGTTCGGAGCAACTTAGATTATGGTGGATTCCTACTTAATCTTTGCAATAAATCAGGCCTAGACAAAATTGATAAAATACAATCTAGATGCCTGCGCATAATACTTGGAGCTATGAAATCTTCGCCTATCAACGCTATGCAGGTTGAATGTGGCGAGCCTCCCATGAAATTGCGCAGACAATATCTATCGGATAGATTTTTGTTTAAATTGATCCAAAATTCTAAACATCCTCTTCTTGCTAAATTATCCTACCTAAATAATTTATTTCGTCATTGTAATAAAATTCCTTGTATCCTCCGTAGTTTTAAAAGATTTTCCGATCTTCCGAGTCCTGTCAAGCAGTATTCAATGTACCCGCTATATCTTATTCCCTATGATGCCTTAATTTTCCAGCCTCGTGTTATCTTACAATTTGGGGTAGACAAGGATTCAGTTGACGCGAGATGTACATTTAACTACGTACTCAATTCTAAGTTTGATGGTTGGCACTTAATATTCACCGATGCGTCCAAGTTGTCAGTTGATAGTGAGGTTGGAGCTGCGGTATGGATACCTTTTACCAACATAACCCTGAGTTTTAAGTGTCCCTCGTCCTCATCGGTATTTACTGGTGAGGCAGTTGCTATTCTAGAAGCCATTCTCTTTGTAAAATCACATCACTTAAATAATTCTATCATCTTTTCTGATTCCAAAAGTTGCCTCCAATCAATTTTGTCTAACCCGTTTAAATCAATTTCCCGTTTCCCCATTATTCTTAAAATTAAACTTTCTCTGTTTGAGTGTCACAATCTAGGCATTAATGTAGTTCTAGCTTGGATTCCAGGACACTCTGAGATTCTAGGCAATGAATTAGCTGACTCATGCGCAAAAGCCGCTATCCAGATAGGTTCTCCTGAGCATTTTCAATTATATTGCCACGATTTAAGCCTTCTTCCAAAAATCTTTCTTCAAAAATCCTGGACGGATTTGTGGAATACCTCGAAGCTGTTTAAAGGCAAGTACTACTCCGATATCCAACCAGATATCCCACCTATTCCTTGGTTCTTTAAGTTCCGCAAGTCCAATAAGATCGTCACTTCAACTATCTGCCGCCTAAGACTGGGTCATGCTTGTACACCTGTATTTCTTGCGAAACTTAGGATCAAGGATCACTCAATGTGTGAGTGCGGATTGGAGGAAGGAAATGTAGACCACATTTTCTTCAATTGCCCTAAACTTCGCTTATCCCTTTATGATGTTCTCCCTCAGGAAATCCCGCGTCCTACCTGCTTCAAAATTTTGCTTTCCCTTACTTTCTCTCCTTTATTTAATTTTATCCTTTGTAAATTTGTAAATATGAATAATCTTAGATTGTAATAATATGTTATAGTATAGTTGATATCTTAAATAATCTGATCATCATCATCATCAATTTACATTTACGTAGGATTTTTTTTTATTTTGTTTTTATTTGCTTTTGCTTGGCTTAATCATTTTGTTTTCCGTTAATATTGTGGCTTAAAATTGCCTAACCCGCTCTCAACACGTTTATGACACTTTTACCTACCTGACACTGGCAGAGTTGCAGCAAGTGGCATGCATCAGCCATTAAAAAGAAAAAAAGAAGAAGAAATACAAACGTTGAAAATTGGAATTTGATTTGAATGAAACAAACAAGTGTACCGCAAGTAACTTAAATAAGTTCCTTGGTGTACCGTAACTTTGTAGTTGGTGTTTTGCTGTATGTCTTTACAAACAAACAAAATACATTTATTTATAATGTTAATTTTACAATATGTAGCCGGTTAAATAGGGAGTTATCTCCCTGAACATTTTAGACTAAACTAAACACGAAACACTTCGATATTGTAAATCTAACAATATAAAATGGACACTGATTCAGCATTCAGTTGATTATCTAGCAAGCTAGGTAACCAACGCTGATCTTCCATCAGCACCATTTCTTGAAATTACGGAAGCCTCACACAAAAAGTATTAAAGTTAAACAAACAAAATATAATTATAAATAATAAACTAAAAAAGAGAGCATTGTGAAAATTACTAGTGAAAATCAATAGCTAACTACAACCAAAGTGATAAAGAGTCGGTACAGTAAGTAAAGAAAACAATCAACAATTTACAAAACACTAGTGTCCAGCCTTTGACCTTCCTGCTCCTTCTGACAATTAAACAAAAAATTCTTTAGTTTAAATCTAAAATTGTGTATATTCTGCAGGCTCCTTATCGGTGGTGGAATGTTATTCCAGCACTTAGATGCTGCGTAGCGAAAGCTACCCTTAAAACAAGCGGAGCTATGGCGCTGGGTGGCAAGCTGCCTCGCGCCCAAACGCGAGCCGCAAGACCTGGAGTTATACAACCACGTCAACTTTTCATAGAGATACGGCGGTGACTTATGGTTTAATACACCAAACATAAGACATGCAAGGTGTAGTTTGCGGCGATGCTTCATTTTTAGCATGCAATGCTTATTTAAAAACGGTGTCACATGATCTCTAAACGGAATGTCAAAACAATATCGAGCACAGGCATTTTGGACTCGTTGTACCAGTCTTTGCGTTCTTGAAAGCAATCGTGGTCCAACGACTACAACCGCATATACCAATTTCGATAGTACAATGGATTCTACTAGTCTAATGCGTATCTCAGTACTAAGGTACGGTCTCAATCTGTAGAGGACTTTCAGTCTGTAAAAGCAATTTCTTACAACTTCGGCAACGTGCCTTTCAAACCGAAGGTTACAGTCCACCTGAAGACCGAGATTTCTTGCCTCGTAGACACGCTCCACTGACTCACCCAACAGAACCACGTTCTGCGTTGGATTAACACAACCCAGTTGATATGCATTACCTAGAATTAGGTATTTAGTTTTATTAGGGTTTAATAAAAGACTGTTCTTTTTTGACCAGCTTGCTATATTAGACAAATCTTTATTTAGTTTTATTATAGTATTGTCTATTTCTGATGGCTTACATGAGATATATACCTGTATATCGTCTGCGTATATATGAAAACTACAGTACTCAATGATAGTTTGCACATCAGCGGAAAATATTATAAAAAGCAGAGGTCCTAGGATGGATCCCTGAGGCACCCCTTGCATTACAGGCAATAAATCTGAATACAAGTCAGTACCAGCATTACGAACTACCTTAGTACATTGGTAGCGACCACTGAGATAACTGTTGAACCAGTGTAATGCTTGCCGGTCAAAGCCATAATAATTTAGTTTTGACAACAAAAGGTTTACATTTAATGAATCAAATGCCTTTGAAAAATCAAGCAGGACGAGCATAGTACATAGTCCCTTATCTTGAGCACAGAGTATTTGGTCAGTGACATCAAGCAAGGCAGTTGTAGTGCTGCGACCTTTCCTAAATCCAGATTGTACATCCGGTAGAATGCCTGTTTTTTCAATATAATCAGTAAGCTGATAGCTTACCACTTTTTCAAGCACCTTAGATAAGCAAGGCACAATGCTTATTGGTCTAAGATCATTAAACAGCGTTGGATTTGTTATTTTAGGCAACGGTAGGACTATATAGCTCTCTTCCAAGCACTTGGAAAAATGGAGGAGCTAATTGACCTATTAACTATGGTTGTTATAAAATCAAGTGATTCAGGTAAAGTCATCAATAGCATGTCTAAGCTAATATGATCCCAACTAACCGCTTTTGATTTAAGGCTACGCAATATTTTAACAATGTGATCTAATGTAACTGGTTGTAGGGTGAAAATTTCGACGCTAAACTTATGAAATTCTAAATAAGTTAGATCGGATATTGAAATAGTAGAGTCCGGTAAAGTTAAAAAATGAGAATTTATGATACTGGCGTTTTGTAGGTGTACCGGAAGCTCTACTTTTTTTTTTGGTAATATATTTTTTTTTATGTTTTTCCAAAGCTGTTTGGGATCATGTATATAGTTATTTATATTTTTATTGAAAAAAGCTCTTTTTTCATTGAAAAGAGCTTTGCTAACAGTAGACTTCAGAGTTTTATAATATCTTTTTTTGCTATCCAACTTTGATTCATGAAATTCCATTGCCGCTTTGTCACGTAACCTCATCATCAATTTGACAGTATCGGTTATCCAAGGATGTGAGCTTGACTTAATTGATACAGTTTTCAATGAAGCATGTACATCAAATAGTACTAAAACACATAGATTAAAACTGTTAACCATGACATCGACATCCTCACGAGTTTCTAATAAATCCCATCTTATGGAATGTAGGTCCGTTTTAAAATCTTGAATAGATATATATTTTAAAGGCCTATATGTAATGGAAAAAGGTTTGGGTTTCATTTTTTTTATGTTGAATTCACAATAAACAAGACAGTGACCATAAAGGGTTCCCACCGATTCAACCGCCGTCCGGGTAGCCGCTACGTCAGAGCATATCACATCAATTAGCGTTTGCGAGGTCTCAGTAAAATAATAAATAAATAAATAATAAATAATGCTGGACAATTCACACAGAATCACCTAGCCCCAAGCTAAGCAGAGCTTGTGTTATGGAAACTAGATGATTGATATACTTAATACAATATACTACATAGATAGATATTTTTTATTATATATAGAAAACATCCAGAACACCCTGAACAAATATCTGCAGGTCATACAGACATTTGTTCCGAGGCGGGATTCGAACCCGCAACCTCTTGCGTAGCAGGCGGACTTTCGCCCGCTGCGCCACAGAGGTCGTCAAAAGTAAAATGTGTAGGAAAAATAAAATGAGTAGGAGTAGAGATCAATTGGTTAAGATTAAAACACGAAAGAAAAGTAGAGAATTTTACAGTTTTTATTTCATTAACACTAAGCAGATTAATGTTGAAATCACCAAGTAATATCAAATTGTCACAACTGGGTAGCGAGTTAATTGAGTCAGTGAGAGCGTCCAAGAATACATCAGTATCCAACCAGGGTGGTCTGTAAGCAGTACCTATGGCAAGTTTCCTTCCGATGAGAGTCATGGTGAGCCACATTTGCTCAACTGCTTTGTGTAGTGGATCCACAGGATGAGACCATTTACGTACAGCTATACCTTTCCTAACAAAAAAACCGATTCCTCCCCCCCGAGAGCGTACTTCGAGCGGTCGCGGGATATGCATCAAGCGATATCCCTGCACGGTGGGGGCACGCCCCTCCTCTCCAACTCTGAGCCAGGTCTCGTTAATAGCGAGAATGTCTAGGTTGAATTTTAAAATTGATGCGATGAGGTTGTCGTGGTTAGTGCCGAGGGAACCTGCATTAAACAAACCAACTTTTAACAAACTAAAAACTTATAAATAGGAAGGACAAACAGACATAACAGCACATAATACACATAGTTAAAAAATTATATTTAACAGTATAAAAATAAAAACACACGATTTGAAATAAAGTTGTTACAATAAAAACAATAAGGCTACTACAAGAAATAAATATACGTTTAAAGCATACTATATCTTTTAAACATATACAATAGATACTGTACCAATTTAATCTGGTTATGAGAAAAACTAAGTATAACATAAGAAAATCACGCAACACTGATTTTAAAAATACGCGCGAAGTCCGCATCCGTTCGAAAGGGGTACGCCTGTTTACCATCGCCTTCACGTGCATAGACGCGGCCTTTCTTCGTCCATGAATACCGCCAGCTACGTTTGCGGCATTCCTCACGCACCTGATGAAACAAATGACGATTTATCTTCGTCAAACGCTCATTTATGTAGATCCTCTGTGGTGGTGCAGGCAGACCAAGATCCGTAGACACGACAGACCGACGCACGCGCGCTGCACTGAGCAGCTCATCTCGCAGCTGACGTCGGGCCAGTCGCACCACCAGACGTCGAGGGCGCCGCTCCGAATCATGACCCGTCTGCCCGACAGCTCCTACACGCTCAGCGAAGATGATGTCCCGATTTTCAATCGGCACTCCTAGTTTAGCCGCTAAGGTGGTGACACAGTGTATGGGGTTTTCACCTTTCAGCTCCGGGAATTGGCCAATATCAAGATCCGCTGAAAAAGCCTCCTGTTCCCGGTCATTCAACTCACATTTAAGCTGCATGACCGTTCTTTCCAACTCAGTTACCCCGTTCAAAGCGGGTGTAGCCTCTCTCGCCTCCACCAAGACTAGACGCCGCTCGATGCCATCTATGCGCTCGTTCATAGCTGCTGTAATGGTCCGGAATTCAGCCAACTCATTGCGATAAAGTCGGAGCTCCGCCATGTATTCAGCTAGCTCACGTCTCATTTCCACTATACTTAGATCAGGGGAAGATTTCTCTGTCATGGCAGGAAGAGGCGCGCTGGCAACATTACCAGCGCTGGGCACCGAACCGACTGGCAGGACATTGGAACCGCCCTTTACTGGTGTGTTATCGGTTTTTTTTGTGTGTTTTTTGCACACTGGACACACCCAATCCTTAGCAACTGTACCCTTTTCGGGGATAGTAACACAATCCTTATGGTACATTCCTGCACAGATGCTACACACAGCGGCACCTACCGGTGAGAGGAATTTCCTGCACGCACCACAGGCAACCTTTCCCATTATGGTTCTTATAGATTTTATTTCTCACAGCAATCTAATTCACCTGATATCCTGTAGATGGCAGCAGCTAAATGAAGCTCAGAAGTGGCACTGATGGTAATAAATGCTTGAGAAGTTGTAGATGGCGCTAGCAGTAGACTTCAGATAAAAATGTTTCCGCTACTGGTCGATAGATGGCTAGGTGGCCTAAGTAGTACAGCTACTCGCCACTGGTAGAAGGAAAAAGTGTCAGTTGATCAAGGTGGAGGCGAAAAATTACCCTCACCGAAAAAAGACAGGCTATAAATGTCTAGATTTTATAACGATTTGAGCCTTATCACGGGTACGTAGGGACAGTCAAACACTCACTCAGCTGCAATCGGCAACCAACAACACTTTGAAAACTCACTCAACGAGATTAAGTACCTACGTTAACTATTTTTAAGCAATTTTTAAGTGACACAGGTATGATGTGTGTGGACGTCCGTAACGTAGTCTTTTTTAAACTTTCGCGATCACGACACATTATTAACACATATTTAAACGGGTATTTATCGCGCTATTTACCTTTATTATCCTGTCGAAACGTCGGGCAATAATAAAGGTAAATAGCGCGATAAATACCCGTTTAAATATGTGTTAATAATGTGTCTTTATAGTGTGACCAATGTTGAGAAAGACCAATCTCTAACTCGTGATTTATCCCATTTTGATTAGAAAATATACAAAAGTGCCAAGATGGAGTCTGAGAACAAAGATACAATAGACACAGTCCAAGTGGCTTTGAGGATAAGACCATTGATACGGAATGAAACGGACAGAGGATCTGGAGAATGCATTGATGTGGTGGATAACGGGCCACAGGTGCAGATTAAAGACCTAACATTTACTTACAACTATGTTTTCCCGCAACACATCAATCAACAAGAGTTTTATGACTCAGCTGTGAAACGTCTAATATGGAAACTTTTTCAAGGTTTGTACTATTATTATATATTTTGCTGCTGTTAAAGTATTGCCGTGGGGTGCCGGCAGTAGAATGTTACCCCTCGTTTCATGCCCATGGATGCAGTAAGAGCCTGCTAAGGGATACCTCCGAAAGATGGGCAGCAGCATCTTACCGTATATCAACATCCGTACTGCGCTCGCCAACCCGCCTGCCAAGCGTGGTGAGTATGGCAACTACCCCTCATGGAGATCCATGAGGGAGGCCTGTGTTCAGTAGTGGACATATTACGGCCGAAATGAATGAATGAAAGTATTGCATATCCAAGGTTAAGGTGTCACATGCAGATTTTTTTTAAATATACAAAGTACCTATAGAAGTGGTGGAAGGCCTTTGCTTGGGCTTGTATGTATGTATATATACCTACAATGGGATGATTTGGGGTAACAGTAACCAATTATAGAAACTTTATTTAGACTATTGGAAATTTAGATGGATATAAGTAACTAGCTGACCCGGTGCCCACTTCGTTGGGCGGTAATTTATAGCCTATGACACTCACAAATACTCTGGCTTTCTATTAGTAAAAGAATTTTGAAAATTGGTGTAGTTGATCCAGAGATTACCCTCTACAACCTCACAAACTCACAAACTTTACCTCTTTATGATATTAGTATACTGCCCTTGTAACGAAAAAGGGCACAACTAACAAATTGTAAAAGTCGAGATAAATGGGTTTAAAGTTTTTTGATGTTTTTCTGACATAACATTCTTTTAATGATGAATTTATATTATTATAAAATATTTTAATGCAATTAGTTGCATATACATAAGATCTACCTAAACATAGTTTTATTATTTTTTTATCTAATCGCATAATTTTAAAATCATGATTTTTCCTTTTAACTTACTGCAAAAAAATAAATTAAGGTATCAATTTTACATCAAAAAGTCACAACTAGCCAAATGCGACTTTTTAATGTAATACTGTTTTATATATTACAATAAAAGGTCACATTCTACGCAGTTGTGTCTTTCAAGTAATATCATAACAGCTTATTTTAGAAATGATTTTACTTAAAAGAGGTACAATTACATGTTATTATTATATTGAAAAATATTTCAACTACCTACCTAACAGGAGATTATTTTTTTATTCAAAAAAAATTACAACTAGCAAATATAAAACATTTATTTAAACAAGAACAAAATTTTAACATATATTTTTAAAGTATTAAAGTACATAACTGTAATAATCACTCATTGAGGTACTTCTTATTTTATTAAAATCATATTAAGTATTTAATAAAAAAAATACTTCTAATAATAGGAACTAAAAAAATATTTGTAACTAAATGGCACTTTCTCTTAAATTTACAGTTATCACAATTAATACAAAAATTAAATAAAACTTTATCAAAATAAAATAAACTTTTTCAAAAGGAATAAATTACCCTTTCGTCTCATAATAATGTATATTATAGAGGTACATACTCGTAGATACCACAACCAACAAGACACTC
The DNA here is from genome assembly GCA_963082625.1 of Pasiphila rectangulata. Taxonomy (NCBI): domain Eukaryota; kingdom Metazoa; phylum Arthropoda; class Insecta; order Lepidoptera; family Geometridae; genus Pasiphila; species Pasiphila rectangulata. The sequence continues at coordinate 18,881,778 of OY720236.1, read as the reverse complement.
TAATTCTAGAACTTCAATGAAAATTATTAAGTATTATGAAATTCAGTCTTGTTTTTGATCTTCATAGGTTTCCGTGAGATCAGCTGTGCTATCATTTACAGGCAATACTTCCCAAAAAAACTTCTTTTAATAGGCACCAGTGGACCAAGCTTAGTGAGTATAGCAGACTTTCTGTCAATCGTTGCAAATTTTTAGCATGGTGGTGCAATACCCAGTTTTAGATTATTTTACTTGAGAAAATCTAATTCTTCAGTGTCATGGCCCTTTGAGCTTATGGTACTTTTGTTAATCGTGCTTGTAAAATTATATAAAAAATATTGGCAGATAGGCCTTTTTCTCCTGATTTCAAATATGTATATAACTCAATTTTGAAAAAAATGTTAGTTGTGCCCTTTTTCGTTACAAGGGCAGTAATAGATGAGCCAATTTCATCTCAAGAAATCTATGAGTATTAAGAAATATATAATATTAAAGAGTGTCTTCTTCAGAAGACTGTATGAAGATCAAATAATACTGATGCAAAAGTTTTAGCCCGAGTCCTACCATTAAAAATTGTCATGGGGTGCCTGCAGTAGAATGTTGCCTCTGCCTTCTTACCTATGGATGCAGTAAGAATCTGCAAAGGGATACATCCAGAAGATGGGCAGCATCATCTTTCCTACCCGTGATGCACTCTCCCACCTGCCTACCGAACATGGCGAGTTTAGCAACACATCATGGGGGTGTCATGATCTGGGGGATCTATGAGGGAGACCTACATATGTCCAGCATTAGATGATACAAAAAAAATATACAAAGGAATATACCTAGAGTAAAAGAATTACTATCGCTAGTCTAGTCTAGTAGGCTGCATCTACTGGCCTTGGCTGGAAGGAGCTTGATGTTGCTGCATGAGATCATCCCTAGTGGAAATCCCTTCAGAGAGCCCATGTCCGATGGATAACAGGACACAATCATCATCATCTCATCTAGTTTATTTATTTATTTTTATTTTACCATTGCTATGAAAAAGCCTCCTTCAGTTTTTCCAGTGATCTTTTTGGAATTTCCCAAATATTATCACTCTCAAAAACTAATGCTGGAAAAGCAGCTTCAGCTTCATAACAATGGTTTTACGAATGAACACATTTCTAAACCGTTAGCCGTGGGGCGCCGGCAGTAGAATGTTGCCCCTCCTTTCATGCCCGTGAATGCAGTAAGAGCCTGCTAAGGGATACCTCCGAAAGATGGGCAGCAGCATCTTTCCATATATTAACATCCCGTACTGCGCTCGCCAACCCGCCTGCCAATCTCGGTGAGTATGGCAACTACCCCTCATGAAGACCCATGAGGGAGGCCTTTGTTCATTAGTGGACGTTTTTTGGCTGAAATGATGATGATGACTAAAAGATAAACGCCATTTATGTTTGTGGTACTATTTGGTACTGTACGCATATGAAAAAGCACTTTGCTTAGCATTTCACTCCATGGCATATTTGATGATTCCAGTTTCTTTATTTTATTTTTAAATGACTGTATTGCTCTCTCTATTTGTCCATTTGTCGCAGGGTGGTATGGCGGGGAATGCAGGTGTCTGATTTGATTCTTTTGCAAAAACTTGCTAAACTCTTCAGAAGTAAATGCTCTCCCATTATCAGACACCACCACCTCTGGCATGCCTTGTGATGCAAAAATTCTTCTCATGACCGTTATGACAGCCCCACTACTCATAGTGTTTACAATTTCTGCTTTCATCCATTTACTGTAACTGTCAATCAACACAAAAAATGTTTTCCCCAGAAGTGGTCCTGCAAAGTCTATGTGTACCCTCTGCCATGGCTTCTCCGACATCACCCATATCTGTGGATCTCTTGGAGGACTGTGTCTCACAGATTGGCATGGTTCGCAGCTGGCTACCATCAGTTCAATTTGACTATCCATCTGTGGCCACCACACATAGCCTCTTGCATATGCCTTTGTTTGGACTATACCTGCATGAGGGGCATGTAATATTTTTAGTACCTTCTCCTGTAACTTTGATGGTACTATGACTCTGTTACTCCACAGTAAACAGTCTTTACTGTGTGAAAGAGCCTCCCTTCTCATCCAATATGGCTGCAATTCAGGATCAGTATTCTTATTTGGCCAACCGTGTAGTACATGAAATAAAACTCTCTGGAGATGCAATGTGTTTTTTCTGGTTTCAACAGCAATCATTTAAGCGCTTAAATTCCAGCCACTAGGTTGTTCTTCCAGCAACAATACTTCTTTCAGCTCCTCTTCAGCCATAGATCCAGTTATTGGTGCTGTCCATCTACTTAAAGCATCTGCATTGCCAATCGATTTCCCTGGTCTGTGCTTGATGGCATACTCATAGCAAGCTAGTTTTAATGACCAACGCAGCATCCTGGGTGAAATCTGATCGGGGATTGGTTTTGCTGGATTAAATATGCCCACTAACGGCTTGTGATCTGTCACTATACAAAACTTGCGACCCAGCAAAAAATCATGGAACTTCAATAATCCAAACATAATGGCCAGGGCTTCTTTGTCAATCTGTCCATATTTTCTCTCATGGGACTGCAATGTACGTGACGCCATCATAATTGGTCTTTCCGAGCCATCATCCATCACATGTGCTATGATAGCCCCCACTTCATACTCTGATGAGTCACATATAAGCAACAATTCTTTATTATGGTCATATCCCACCAAAGTAAGATCTGATGACAGCAGCAGCTTAGCTTTTTCGAACGCTGCCTGCTCACTTTCACTCCACCTCCAAGGTGTTTTCGATTCTAGCAAGTGATACAAAGGTTGCAGTAATGTAGCTCGGTCAGGTAAAAACTTCTGATAAAAGTTGTGTAGTCCTAGAAAAGCTCTCAAAGTTTCTTTATTTGTAGGCGCCGGTTTCTCTTGAATCTCTTTAATTTTAGCTGGTGCTGAGTGAAGTCCTTCACCATCAATCATATGACCTAAGAATGTGATGCTGTTCGCCGCAAATACACACTTATTGCTGTTAAGTCGAAATCCCAGCTCATTAAGTTTTTCCATCACCTTATGAAGCCTCTGGTTATGCTGGTTTAGCGTCGCGCCAGCTACCGCCACGTCATCCAGCAGACAAGCCACGCCATCCATGCCCGCCAGGGCAGAAGACATCACCCGCTGGAAAATACATGGCGCCGCACTTACCCCAAAAGCCAGACGATTTACCTTCATTAGCCCAATGGGCGTATTTAACGTCAATAACTGGGCTGTTCCATCATCAACCTTCATTTGTGTGTAGGCATGCTTCAAGTCAAGTTTACTAAAAAATTGGCCTCCACTTACATAGCTTCTCAAACGCCTCCACTGAAGTAGGAAGCGGGTACCTGTCCACTTGTATAGATGCGTTTACAGTAGATCGGTAATCTCCACAAATTCGCAACGATCCATCATCTTTCTTGACTATCCTTAATGGAGTCGCCCACTCTGAGTACCTTACTGGGGTCAGTACTCTTGTTTCTACCATTCGATTTAATTCTTCTTCTACTTGCTTTTTCATAGGAAATGGTACTGGGCGGGCTTTCAGGAAACGTGGTGTTGCATCTGGACGTAGGGGAAGTGAAACTTCTGGACCTTTGTATGTGCCTAATTCTTCTTTAAACAACTCAGGAAATTCACTCTTAAAAGGCACCAAATCCTCTTCTGCCCAGTGCAATCCAGTCACATGAAGGCCTAACGACTGGAACTAGTTGCGGCCCAATAGGCAAGGTCCATTGCCAGAGACAACAACAAGTTCGCACTGAGCCTGCTTGTCGCCCAAGACAACACATACATTTGCCACTCCTATTACTTTCAAAATGTCCCGGGTCCATGTGAATGACTTTACTTTAGTACTCAGAAGTGCAGGTGGTGTTGACCATAGTTTCTTGAAAGTATTCTCTGACATGATGCTGCGAGATGCACCTGAGTCTACTTCCATCATCAAACTAGCACCATCAATGACCACTTTTGCCTTTATAGGAGGTTGATAGCTGTCCGCAACCACATAGACACCCATCATGTCTTCAGATTCTGATGAAGATTTCTCATTTTCTTCCATCTTATGTACTTTTGACTTCTTGTCACATGCTTTAGCTATGTGCCCATACTTATTGCATTTGAAACACTTTGCCTTTGCAAAAGAACACTTCTCCCCCGATTTGTGTATTCGGGTACAATGTTTACATTCATTGGACTTAATTTTGCCAATCTCCATCGGCTCGGCTGACTGCAGTTGAGTAGTTTCTGCACTTTGGCCAGGATACATGTCCTCAAAGGTCGCCTGATGATTGAGGCACATCTGAATCGCTGTCTTGCAAGATAGTCCTTTGGTTTTCAACAACTCCCGACGCAGACGCTCGTCCCGTACTCCCAGCACGAGCCTGTCTCGCACTTGGCGCTCCAAGTCTGTAAAGTTGCATTTAGTTGCCAATGCACTGATGGCAGCCACGAAGTCCTGCACGCTTTCCTTTTGTAACTGTGCACGTTTATGGAACTTTCCCGCTTGTAAAATTTCATTCACTTCCGGTTCATAGAACTTGTCCAATAGTCCCAAAATGTCACAAAACTTCACTTCACAAGGACGCAACGGTACTAACAATGATGCAATTAGCGCGTACACATAGGACACATTGTGTCCTTCCCGCACTGAGACAAAAACAAAGAACGAGATTTATCTTCGTCTTTTGGCAAGTTCCGAGACAGTCCTGCCGCATCCAATGCACAAAGTAACTGGTCTTTGTAATCACGCCACACATCAGTCTTTGCATTAAACGGCCCCGGCAACACAATATTCGTCATATTGAATGCCATTTTAGCACAATTACGCTTTATTTTCCGTAGTCGCCACTAAAAGATAAACGCCATTTATCGAGTTCGTAACAAAACTGAGCATTTATTAAAGTACCCACACATAATAGAAAATCAACATATAAATCAACTGTCAAATACACAATAATGGCATTCCAAAAGTGGTTCCTAAGCCAATTTCAGCATAAGGGGTTTTATTCAAATATTTATTTGTTTTATTCCAGGTTACAATGTAACAATCCTAGCTTATGGCCAGACTGGTTCTGGTAAGACTTACACCATGGGCACTAACTACTCTGGATCGGACGGAGACTCTACTAAATTAGGTAAATTTCTTTTCAAATTAGCTTTGAGAGCCTTGTTCTGCTTGTAATGTACTTCTAACTCTATCAGAAGGATTGGAGGCATGCACCGATGGGTGAGTAATGTACTTAGAAACAAAATTGTATTTAAGTTATTAAATTTTTATCAAATCTGGTACCCATGACGAGATTTTATTATTTATTTATTTTAATTCCAGGTGTGATACCCCAAGCAGTGGCCGACATATTTGACTTCATTGAGACGCATGAAGACAAGTTCATTTTCAAAGTGAATGTGTTCTTTATCGAATTATACAAAGAACAGTGCTTTGATCTACTCTCTGGGAAAGAGAGGGCGCACAGTATCATTGAGATCCGAGAGGATATTAATAAGGGTGTCGTTCTACCTGGTAAGAAAATGCTATTTGCGACGAGAAAATGCTATACGCGACGACCTCTGTGGCGCAGGCGAAGGTCCGCCTGCGACGCAAGAGGTTGCGGGTTCGATTCTCGCCTTGGGACATATGTTTGTATGATCTGCAGATATTTGTTTAGGGTGTTCTGGATGCTTTTCTTTATACATATATATTATAAATAAATATCTATCTATGTAGTGTAATGTATTAAATTAAGTATATTAGTCTAGTACCCATAGCACAGGCATTGTTTAGCTTGGGATTTGAAAATAATTTATCTTTTGGAAGAAAAGGGTTTTTTGGTATAAGTAAAAGTCACTGGTCTATGGTACGGACTTCACTATATTGTTCCTTTCCTTATTGGTAAGTGGTAAAATGGTATGAACTCGCGACGGTGATGGTTGAACGCGAACTAACTCAAAGCGAGTCAAACGCGGCGAATACGTATGCCAATGCAAGCGCAGCAGAATGCGTATTTGCTGAGTGTTCGGTTTACCCGAACAGGATTAGATGATGCTGTATGAACTGTCCACTATTATTTATTTATTTTAAGCTCACAATATGCTATTGTTTCTAAAATTTAGTTTTAACAATATCCAAGCGTTCTTTAATGTCCCTATGGAAAAAATAAATGAGTTTGAGTATGAGTTTAGAAAGCTGTGTTGGCCCAGTGGTATGTACCCCCGACTTTCCATCCGAAGCTCGTGGGTGCGACACCGGCCGTGAACCAATGGAATTTTCTTTTATGAAAAATGTATGTGCACATTTAACATGTGCTTTAACAGTTACCAAAACATATAGTAAGGAAACCCGCAGCTTAACTTTAGACTTATTGACCTTTCCTCCGACTAATAGCTAACTTAACTGAGAGGATGCTATAGGTGCTAGGTAAGCCTAATCCATCTTAACAATGTCCCACGCACTGCAGCGTCACATACAGCATGAATACTAGTTGCTAACGCTGTATAAATCATCTACAATAGATGCAGGGGCCTTTCTTATGCTACAGTCGACAGATCAAAGGTCATTGAGCCCTTCTTCTACAACATCAGTATCTGCTTTGGGAATGCTCATGGAATGCTGCCAGCGTCCTATAGTCCCTCTGGTATTTCAAGGGTAATAACAAGTGAAATACTAAAAACTGGCCTATCCTACTAATATTATACACTAATAAAACCCACAAGCAAATAGCCTCCTCCACGTCCATTCTTACTGAATGTTCACGCTAGACTGCCGCGCGCAAGGCGCCGCCATCTGAACAGCTAAACCGCGCGGCAGCGCGCGTCGCCGCGCGGTCATCTGAACTAAGCCTTAGAATGCTACATTATCACTGAGTAACATAGACTATATTTATCCCCATATTCCCACGGGAACGGGAACTACGCGGGTGAAACTGCGGAGTGCGGGACTAGTCTTAAATAATGTCCTTCCATCCCAGGTATAACAGAGGTGCCGGTAGCATCGACACGGGAAACCATGATTCTCCTCGAACGCGGGTCTTCGGGCCGAATGACCGGTTCCACTGCCATGAACCAGGCGTCGAGTCGGAGTCACGCTGTCTTCACCATCAGCATTACTAAGGAAAGCCGGGCTGACAAGTAAGTTTTACTCTGTATTTATTTGTCCTTAAAAATATTTAAAACTTTTACATTTCGTAAACGGAACTTTTATAAATAGTAAAATATTATTCATTTGTATTCTTATTTTAAAATATATTATTCTAGAATAGTTTAAAATACAATTTTTAAGAACATAACCGCTCCACCTGGTCTTGAGGTGGGCGTTGGTAACTGCGTCACAGTTTAATATAATATTAAACTATTGCAGGAATCATCGCTTCCAATGTATTTCTTTGTATAATTATGATTTGTTCTGAAAATAAAGTTTTTATTAAACTTTATCGAGAGAAATTGTCTTCGCAACCTCTCAACTGTTTCAAAATACCTATTCAACGCTGGGATAAACAGGAATGAAAATTATGCCCATCTTACGTGTATTGGAAGGCGTGGTTATTTTATAGTAATAATACTTACATACCTACCGTAAGCCGGGGTTACTTTGCGCCTGCCAGGATATCTTTGCGCCAAGTCGATTAGGTAGGTACATGATTTTATTAAAAAAAAACTTGTTGCTTCAACGGAACGATTGATATCCGAAATTAAAACTCAATACCAAAACATTTGTTAATTTTGATATGAAGTTACGTAGTAGTGTTTTTTGTACTTATCCGACTTGGCGCAAAGATATCCTGGCAGGCGTAAAGTAACCCCGGTTTACCGGTACTTTCTAGCAATAATAGTCTCTTCGTGAAAATAAATAAATTATTGATTGATTGGTAAAGCCGCAGACAGACGGACAGACAGACAAACAAAACGAAACTATAAGGGTGCCGTGTTCCTTGTTGTACTACGGAACCCTAAAAATGGCTGGTCTCTACTGTTAAATAAGTCTGATTTAATAAATTTATTATTATAACTATAATTTGATAACTTTTTTTTTATTTATTTATTTATTCAAAAGAGGTTTACAGACTTACTTAGCCTAACTTATATAAAAAGAACTAAAAAAATAAATAAAAAAACGATAAAAATAGACTATATAATAGAATTTAGGTACATCTAATTCTAATTCTGGTTTGGTTGGGTATGCCAAATCTGTACTGGCTTCTCTCCACTTCCGATCAAGCTCTAACAAAACGTAAGCTGAATCTGATTATATAAGAGTAGTAAAGTATGTTATTATTTGTTTGTATCCTTATGTTTTTTTTTTCATGGTGTAAGTACAATAAATAGTAAATCTATCTATACGAGAAAGCCGAGATATTAAGTTGTACAAGCGTCGACAAAATCTAAAAATACAAAAACGAAAGGTTTGAAAAATAATATTTTATTTGCCAGAAACCTATCCACGACATCCAAGTTCCACCTAGTAGACCTCGCCGGCTCCGAACGCATCAATAAGACTAAGGCCACCGGCGAGCGCCTAAAGGAAGGCGTGATGATAAACCATGGTCTCCTGGCTTTGGGAAACGTGATCTCAGCGCTCGGTGACGGGACCAATCGGAGCTTTATTAGCTATCGGGATAGCAAGCTGACTAGGCTTTTGCAGGGTAAGACTTTTCATCTACATCATTTCAGCCGTAAAACGTCCGCTACTGACCGCAGGCCTCCCTCAGGATCTCCCTGAGGGGTAGTTGCCATAATCAACACGCTTGCCAAGGCGGGTTGGCGAGCGCAGTTGGGGATGTTGCTACACGGAGAGATGCTGCTGTCCATCTTCCGGAGGTATTCCTTAGCAGGCTCTTACTGCATCCACGGGCATGAGAGGAGGAGTAACATTTTAATACACTCTAATAAACAAAAGACTAGAATTATCTAATTTCGTACACAGTGGATCTAAAAGAGTAGATACATTATATATGTATATATTTAATTACAGACAGTCTGGGCGGAAACTCTCTCACGCTCATGGTCGCCTGCGTGAGTCCTGCGGACTATAACTTGGATGAGACTGTGTCGACTCTGCGATACGCTGACAGAGCGCGGCGGATACGCAACAAACCCATCATCAACCAGGACGTCAAGGATGCTGAGATTGTCAGGTAACGTTTTTGATAGCTCCAAGATACCAACCAGCGCACCATGACACTGGAGAGACTATCGATTTTGCGGTAGATACGCAAAAAACATATAATTGACCAGGGCGCTAATGCGGCTGAGATTGTCAGGTAGCGTTAATATCGGACCTTAAGTTCAGCGAACAATGACATGGAATAGAAGTCGATTATGCGGTACGCAACAAACCCATTATCAACCTTAACGCAACGGCTGCTGAGATTGTCGGGTAACGTTTTTGATAGCTCCAAGAGTCCAGTTGGCCAAATCAATGAGACAGATCTGTATTCAGGACGTGATATCAGCCGAGGAACTCTCGCACACTTGGGTGGGTCCAGCAGGCTATAACTAGGATGATGGGTTTGTTGCATATGCATGTCAACTAACGTGAAAGCGGCTGAGAGTGTCAGGTAACGTTTATATCGCACATAATAGACAGCGAACATGGAACTTATGTATATGTATCTATGTATATATTATGTATATGAATGTGGAAAATATGTATATGTATCTACCTTATAGTATGTACGAGTATGTGTAAGTACCTCTATTTAATATTACTTCAATTTATTTTTTTCATGTGTAACTATGGTTTTCGCCACAATAAAATACATTTTGTGCTCCTAGGGTCAAGTGACCGATTTAACGGTATCAACAGAATACCAGCGCTGACCCGTCTCCTGATGGTGCAGCATAATGCTGAGTTGAGACCAATTCGCAGCAGTAGCACACAACACTTTATATTTCTAGTATTAAGTCTATTTTTATTTTTATTTTTTTAATCTGTGTCTATTATGATTTTGTTATTTTCAATTTTTTTTCTGTGTTATTGTAGTGAATAAATAAATGTCTATGTCTATGTCTAACTTGGAAGGTCTGTAAACTAGATAAGTAACATTTCGAGTCGTGTAGAGTCGTCAGACAGTAAAGACGTGTTTGTTATAAAAATTAGCAATTAATCAAATTGCTGATTCGTGACCTAAGTACTCGCATTATTACGCTAACATTAAAATAATTTACATTCGATTTATTTAAATTATTTATAGTGAAATGGTTTAAGATTTCTTTGGAAATGGAAAGCAGTCCCTTCAACCGGAGCGGGAGGACTGCGCGCACGCCGCCTCCAAGCTCCCCCGCGCCTGCGCCCACACCCGCCGCCACCCCTCGCCCTTAAGTGCCGACCAAACGTGAATAGATGGACCTCGTGCCTACCCCAGAATTACATAACTGGTTGTCCGCTGTTGACGAGTGCTTAGGCGAGGTGTGCACTGTAGCCGAAAGCAGTAAGCTCAACTCAGAGCAAAAGTTGAACATCGGTAAATTGTGTCGAAAACTTGGCCACGCGCTTTCGCAAATAGTAGTGAAGTACCAGGGCCTCAAAACAAAAACGGTTCAAGTCTGCACTCAAATGGATTACTTTCAAAGCCAATTAGACGTATGACTGAAAAACCTTGAGGAAACAATTATCAAGACCTCAAAATCTAGCACGGAAACATCTTTTGCCGATATGGTAAAAAAAGGCTCGAATAATTATGTTAAGCCTACTTATCTGAGCTCGTTGGCCATATATCCGAACGACAAACTGAAGTCAAGTGACGAAACAAAGTCCTTAGTACAACAAATTATCTGCTCTGAACAATTGAAGCTACATGTACGAGGATTGCGCAAGACCAAGAATGGGGGTGTCATAATTAGCACGGAGACCAAGGATGACATTGAGAAGTTGAAAAACTCTATGCAGATTAAAGATTCTGGCCATATTGTTGACGAGCCGCAGAAAAGGAAGCCGAGAATAGTTATCATCGGAGTGCCCTCATCAATGCCTGAAAAGGAAATTTTTACGTGCCTTTATAACCAGAACTTAGCGGACACTTTGACATCCTGCGACCTAAACAAATTTTTGACCTGTATTAAATTAAGTCATAAATCAGGAAAGAAAAATGCCGAGACTTGCAACTATACAAGGTATATCATAATATCTGTACTACGCCGGAGGCGAGGGCGGTCAGACCCCATTGGTGATTAGTTTTGGGGGGGAGATAATTAAAAAATCCTATTTTCAGTTTCCCATACAAAAAGTTTTAATTTCCTAGTGCCTAAAAAACGTGACAGCCCTGTCCGGGCAATCTATAACCTGGCGGGAGATTACTCGACGATTTATTTAGTAAATGCGTAAGTAATAATAAGATATGTGTGTAGGTACCTCAACCTAGGTTTTTAATTAGGAAAGTTTTAAGTACCTCATATCATTTTCTCGCTTGTCAGATGTCTAGACGGCTTCTTATTTCGATTTCGTAGGTCATTCTTAGAAGGTACACAATCACAGACAAGTAATTCACTCACTTCTAGCACTAGGTAGGTACATTTACACAAGGTACACATAATCACGAGATTGCACGGGACTGGCGATGGACGGCACGTGCGCGCGCGACGCTAGCCGCGCGTCGACTGTAGTTTGTCGGCGCTTTTCAAAGCGAGGCGACTTGCCGAAAGGCCACCTTTCGGCACGTCGCGGCGCGTTTGAGACAAAGAATTAAGATTTCTGGACAGACCGGACAGATTAACAACATTGAATAACGGAAAGACTGGTAAAGTTTTTAGATAAGTTTGCTGTAGTGGTCGCAGCGCTGTCTAGAAGTGGACATCAGGGGCTTTGTAGTCAGTCAGTAGGTTAATAAATCAACACACAAGAAATAACAAACAGTTGGAAAGAGGCATGACTGCAGTATCAAAGAAACAGCCTAATGTTTATTTCGCATGTTTAACTTCACCTAACTACAACCTTCAAATTGAAATGTGTGCGATAATTTATTATTCACATCATCATTTCAGCCATAAAATGTCCACTGATTTATTTATTTATACACTGATGAACACAGGCCTCCCTCATGGATCTCCATGAGGGGTAGCTGCCATACTCACAACACTTGGCAGGCAGGTTGGTGAGCGCAGTATGGGATGTTGATACACGGATAGACGCTGCTGCCCATCTTCCGGAGGTATCCCTTAGCAGGCTCTTACTGCATCCATGGGCATGAGAGGAGGGGTATCATTCTACTGCCGGCACCCCACGGCATGGTTCATTCACATAATTTACGACAACTTGCCTCTATGATGCTGTAGGCGTTTTAAGAATTATGAATATGTCACTGTCTGTCACATCATCTGTGACGATACTGAGGTCATCGTCCCGACAGCTAAAATTAGGGTTGTTATTGCGTAAAAAATCAGCTGTTCAAGTTGAAAGTTTCTTCAGAGTTTTTTCAGAGATACCAATCGAAATTCGAAAAGTCGTTGAACAAACGTTGTTCCTCTTGGTCTAAATCCCTCCCCTTTCGGATAGTACACATATTATGATACAGTCTGTATAATAGAAGTGCCTGCACAGATACGGAAAGCACTTATAACTAAAGATAGAGTCTTCGTGAACTGGTCATCCTGTCCTGTAAAAGACTTTACGCGGGTAACTCGATGTTACAAGTGTCAACAGTATGGACATGCGGCCAAGACATGTAGAGAGGTCTGTTACACTTGCGGTCACTGTGGTGATCAAGGTCACACAATGCAGGAATGCCCGAAACAGAATAACGACCCCAAATGTGCAACTTGCTCGCGCTTTAAAAAGCCAAGTAAGCATAGCACAGGTGCTGCTGACTGCCCGGCAAAGATAATGGCGGAAAAAAGGTTTATACATTCCGTTGATTATGAAGACGTTTAAAACCTATTGTTTTTTTCTATTTACATTGTTTCTTTTTTTCCGAATTTTATATTTTTATTGTTTTTAAAAACTTATGCTATGTAAATTTTGTGAGAAATCTTATTACCCAATATGATGTACTATAGATAAGCCTTAGATAAGTAGAATTTGTATTACATTATTTGAATAACCCTATGTACCTATGCTAAGAATCTGGTTCAATGCATCGTCAGCGCTCTTGTTCACTTGTTTTCATTTATGCTAAGTACACAAAAAAGTATTGATAGATGTCTGATTTTATTGATGAGTTTGTATGTATGTAATTTTTTTGATGTTATTGTTACTTACTAGTGACCTCGTTTTGACAGAAACAATCTGTCTTTTGCTTTGCTTGTTTTATATTCAACTGTCTGATTGAATTAAAAAATATTTTCGTTTAACACTATATAGCCGTAACTGTATTTATAGGATTTTTTTTATCATAAAATAATATATGTTAGTACGATCTTTGTAAGGTATTTTTATATGTGACCGTGATTTAAGAGACTTCACCTTGCCGTAACACAGTTTTAACTAGCACGGGAGGTAGGATCTTGAAAATTGCGTTGTATATGTAATACTTTGTTAAGATCTTTATAAATAAATGATTGATTGATTTACTAATCTTCTACATGTGTTTCTTTTTTTGCGTTATTTTTGGTCTTGTCTATGCCTTCGTTTGTGTCCCCACACTACGCTGGCTTGGAAGTGTCCCATCTCTACGAAACAAGCAAGAAAACGCAGACGCATGCAGTTTGCGCGCCGCCATATTTTTACACGCAGTTCCTACACACACCGCAGCCTGAGAGGACATATCTCTCGGCCCCAATCTCTTTACTAATTAATTACCGCGCGCGACCCACATATTTGACGAGCTCTGTGGCGCAGCGGGCGAAGGTCCGCCTGCGACGCAAGGGGTTGCGGGTTCGATTCCCGCCTCGGGACAAATGTCTGTACGATCTGCAGATATTTGTTCAGGGTGTTCTGGGTGTTTTTCTATATATAATAAAAATATCTATCTATGTAGTATAATGTATTAAGTATATCAGTCATCTAGTACCCATAACACAAGCTCTGCTTAGCTTGGGGCTAGATGATGCTGTGTGATTTGTCCAGCATTATTTATTATTTATTTATTTATTTATTACCACGACCCAGAAGGCCTCCTAATTTACATGTGCGTGAGTGGAATCCATCCCGAACACCTGGAAACTGCGACCAGCCAGCTCGAGCTAACATTGTGGCAGCAGAAGCACAATACGGGGTACGTACAATTCCGATTTTGCACAAAATCGATTTCACTTCACCTCTTGATTTTGAAACTCCCATTTGCGTATTTCCATGAAAATCTATTTGAACTATCATAACCAGCCACCCGCTGGGCGAGAATACATTTTTAAAGAATTATTCCACCCAACATGGTTGGGTATTCTCTTTCTAGTGCATTGATTTCACTTCAATGGTGATTGGGTTTCAAACTGCAGCATCGCTTAATTTACTTGGGGTTGAATATTAGCTATAAATTAAATGATTTGTTTTACCGCCAGGCTCAACAACCTAGTAAACGAACTCCGTCTCCAACTCATCAGGAAACTCCCTTCAGTCAGCAAACAGAACAATGAACAGTTCAGGACAATGAAGGAAATCGAAAGGGAACGTGCCAAATACTCCGAACTCTTCAAGAAACATAAACAAGTCACGGAACATCTTGGAAACATGCTCATAGAGAACACCAACTTGTGCGAAAAGGCACTCTTAGCTGAAGCAGCAAAGGACAAAATCGAAAGCAAACTCAATGAGCTAACTGAACAGTGCAATCAAACCATAGACAACCTTAACTTGACGGATAAGGACGACGAACACCAAAAGACTACCGTAGTTAACTATCTCAAAGAGATGAAAGTAAGGTTAGAGGATCTCCAATTAGTTAATAAGAAGACTAACGCGGAATTGATCGATCATGAGATTAGACAGTCGTTTGTGATGGAAGGCAATGATCCAGAGAAGGTGAATGATGACGTGGTTTTGAGTGAGGATCAAGCGGCTTTGGAGGCAGATAAGAGGGCTTTGGGACAGGTAATTATTACAATTAATTTTGTTTACAACCTTTTGTGCAGAACTTCACTCTGTTCATACTGAGCTACATATACAGTTCCATTTACTTAGATTTACTGTTCGCAAATGTCGACGAATACACACACATTATACATATATGTTCTGTTCACACATACATTGAAAAGAGTACATTTGTCGTCCTCCATGGCGCAGTCAGTCTATATCAGTCAGATCCGATTTCCGGCAAATGTTTAAGGATAGATCATCACATCATCATCAAGCTGTCATCATCTCAGCCGTAGAACGTCCACTGCTCCTCCCTCATGAAGGACTGATCATAGGGGGATTGTTGCCATACTCAGCACGCTTGGGAGGCGGGTTGGCGAGTGCAGTACTGATACACGGTAGGATGCTAGCGGATTCTTACTGCATCCACGGACATTCTCACTGCAGAAAGAAGGCTTTAAGCTGTTATTTATTAATTTGTGTTTACCCAGGTTGCACTGAACCAAGAGCTGCAAGAGCTGAATCGCGCGATGGCGATGAAAGCGGCCATGGTGCAAGAAATCCTCAACAGCAATAACAAGATGGATGGACACAATCTGTGGGAGAACGAGGACAAGATCGCGCATCTCGAGAAGGAGAGAGATGATCTGTTGCAGCAGTTACAGCAGAAACAGTCCAAGGTTTGTTGGGATTAGAACAGAATAACTATAAAAAGTAACAGCGTAAACGTAACAAATAAATAATTTATGCCTATATAGGCATAAATTATTTATTTACGCATATATATTTATACAGGGATTACTCACGTAAAAGTAAAACGTAGTAGCTTAGTGCTCAGCGCCGTGGCATCCCTATTGTTTTTAGGGTTCCGGACCAAAATGGTAAAAAGGAACCCTTATAGAATCACTCTGTCTGTCTGTCTGTCACAACTGGATATCTCGAGAACGACTAATGCTATCGACTTGAAATTTGAAATGGTAAAAGACAACACTTTTTTACTAATATAGCATAAATAAAAATGTTAAAAAGTATTCTAATTTTGATTGCAGGGGGGCGGAAAGGGGATCTCAAAATTTTAAAGTGAAGTTACTAGGCCGTGTGGGGTATCATATGAAAGGTATTCATTTGCACATTAATAAACAGTTATTATTTATTCCTTAAGCCGTATCGTTTTTGAGTAATTTACAAAAATGTTGAAAAAACGACCGTTCCCCCCCCCCTTATCTCCGAAGTTTGCAGAGATAAACCCGTGATATTTTTATTGCTAATAGAAGTGTATGTAAACTTTATAGGAAAATTATAGCGAACTCTCTTATTTGCATAGTTTTTTAGACATGGGGGTTGGAGGGGGGGTTTTCAAAAAAATTGTGAAGTTAATAGGTGATGTGGGGTATCATATGAAAGGTATTTACTTGCACATTAATAAACAGTTTTTATTTTTCCTTTAAGCCGTATTGTTTTTGAGATATTTACAAAAATGTTGAAAAAACGACCGTTCCCCCCCCCCCCCCCCCCCCTTATCTCCGAAGTTTGCAGAGATAAACCCGTGATACTTTTATACCTAATAGTGTATGTAACTGTATGTAAACTTTATAGGAAATTTATTACAAACTCTCTACTTAGCATACTTTTTTAGAAATCATCGAAAGTGTAAAAATCTACATAAGTTCCGCTATCAGACAAGAGATGGCGCTGTCAAGGTTCTCCAACAAATATAAAACCGCCTTTGTCATATATTATATTGTATGATGGCACGGAACCCTCGGTGCGCGAGTCCGACTCGCTCTTGCCCGGTTTTATTTTGTTTTATTTCGTATAGGCTTGCGTTTGACCACATCTTGCCTGATGTTAAGCATGATATGGTCTACACGCTTGCTTAGAAAGTACCTGTTTACCCTTGATTTGAAGATACCCAAATTGTACTTTTCGGGGAGTACTGACTCGGGCAACGAATTCCAGATCTTCGCAGTACGCATTAAAAATGTGGAATCAAAGTGTTTCTTGCGTACGTATGTATCTATGGCGCTTTGGTCGGGTTTCCCTGGATGTACGGTAGAAAAAAGGGGCTGGCGGAAATAAATTGTGCAACTCGAAAGCGCATTCTCCAAAATGTATCCTATAAAATACCGATGAGCTGGCCACCTTTCGTCTATGTTCTAGGCTTTGTAACCGTGACTCGAGTAATGTGTCATTGCCTATGATTCTTTTCGCACGCCTCTATCGACTCCAGAGCCTCAAGTTGATACTTGGCAGAGCCATCCCAAGGGTCGCAACAGTACTCCATACCATACATGATCTAACCTGCGCTTTGTACAAGCTTAATAGTTGTTCTGGTACGTATCTTATCCCTAGAACCTATAAGAAGGTGCTTCCTTTTCAGTCCCATTATGATGATTTTCTTGAAAACTATAAAACTCATACTCACAAACTTGATCAGAAACAGCGTATGTCAACAGAGTATGTTTTCTAAATGGCTGCTTAAAACATCGAAGGGACTCTGTCCTCCCAAGCTTTTATGTATGTACAAAACTCTGATGATTGAGACTCGCCGTGACTTCATATGATACGGACGTGGTTTCTAATTATAATTTTGGTGGGGGATACCAGATCTTCACTGACGCCCCGCGGTGGGATGTATTTTGCATTGTCCCCTGTACCACTACCCGACCCTAGCCAGCCTTCTTGACATATTAGACAGGTTAGACCTCATTTCGTCGAACAACAGCACGGTTTTCTGAGTAAGAAGTCAACGGAGTCCAACTTATGTGAGCTTTTAGATTTTGTATATGATGCAATGGATAATGGCGCTCAAGTTGATGTCGTGTATACCGATTACTCGAAGGCTTTTGATAAAATATGTCATGATATTTTAGTGCAGAAGCTTTTCGGTTTCGGTATACATGGCGATCTTTTACGCTGGCTTGATTCGTATTTGAGGGATCGGAGTCAGGCAGTAACTGTCAAAGGTTTCTGCTCTTCATTTATTCCTGTTCCCTCTGGCGTTCCGCAGGGTTTCCACCTTGGTCCATTTCTTTTCAATGTTTTTATAAACGACGTTATACTCATATTTAAGCACTCAAAATGTTTACTCTACGCTGATGATAAAAAGATTTATAAAATAGTCGAGACTCCAAACGATTGCGCAGAGCTTCAAAAAGATTTAAATGCTTTATGCGCCTATTGTGAGGACAATCGGCTGTATCTAAATACAAAAAAGTGTAACGTCATCACATTTTCTCGAAGGAAAAAGCCTATAGAGTATACTTATTATTTAAATGAACAACCAATTGCTAGGAGTTTATGAGGTGCGGGACCTAGGTGTGTGCCTGGACTCCAAGCTTTTGCTTGACGTCCATGTAGATACAATCGTTAAAAAAGCTTTTCGTATGCTAGGTTTTGTTTTAAGAGTTATTAAAGACTTCAAACACACCGCTACTTTAATTATTTTATACAACAGTTTTGTGAGATCGACTCTTGAATATGCCTCTGTTGTTTGGAATCCTCAATACAATGTTTACATTGAACAAATTGAGAGATTGCAAAACAAATTTTACAAACATTTAGTATATAGATGTGCCATGAATAAGTTACCCTTACCTTCTTTAACTTCGTTACGTGAAAGAAGAACTCTACGTGATCAAACATTTCTATATAAAGTCATAAATGGACATAATTAGACACGCCATATCTTTTAAATAAAGTAAGATTTAGATGCCCGCGAATCAGTTCTCGGAAAAAACATCTGTTTCAGCCACAGAACAGAGAAAACATAGAAATCGTAAGTAGGCGGGGCTCGCGTAACACCTAGTAGGCGCAGTACTGCGCACTTCAAGCACCGCTTACTTCAGTCGTGTTTTAATTTAGCAGAGTAAACGTACTTCAAAAAAAAAACAAAAAAAAAATAAATAAATGCCGCATTGTGCCGTTTTAGAGTGTAAAAACGAAAGCCGAACCAAAAATTTAACAAAAGGGGGCATATCATATCACCGGTAAGCATTATTTTATTGTTTTTTTGTTAGTTTTGTTCAAAATGCAAAACCGTCAAATAAATATAGCAATAGCGCCATCTCTTGTTGAGTGGCTTTGTGTTGTGGATTATCAAGCAATCAAGAAAAGCAGCCATTGTATTAGTAATCTTATTTCCTGGGAATAGAAACTATAAAAAAATATTTGGCAAAAACGCCATCTCTGGTTGAGTAGAAAAAGTAGCCATTGTATTAGTAATCTTATTTCCTGGGAATAGAGACTATAAAAAATATTTGGCAGAAGCGCCATCTCTGGCTGAGTGGACATACTAAATATTCATTTTTTATCACTGTTTATTTTATTGAACTTTGAACCATGTAGCGAACGGAATAAGGTTAATATCAATAAAATTAGTTTTATGATTTTATGCCCTTTTTAAGGTACTCTTTCAACCAATAAGAATTTTTATTTCTATGTGTGTTAGTTTTTACATGTGTGAGTTAAGCGACACTGGTTCTCTTACTAAAAAGGCATCATGCTAATTCTACTCATTTTTCTCTGTTCTGTGGTTTCAGCCATCCACAACCCGAACTAAATATGCGTCTAATACTTTTGTGAACCGATCTATGAACTGTAACAATAACATGTTTTCTGATATAGATATTTTTGACCTCTCTCTTTCTAAATTTAAGCTTGCAGTTATAAATCAACTACTCTTATCGCATTCTGTGTAACCTTATTCTAATTTTTTTTTTTTTTAATTTAATACTCTTATTATATAATATTCCTTCTTTAGTCACACAATTGTAAGACACTTTTTATGTTTTGTTTAGGTAGGTATAACATAATTTCCACCAATTCTTCGTATATAACGACGAGCTCTGTGGCGCAGCGGGCGAAGGTCCGCCTGCGACGCAAGGGGTTGCGGGTTCGATTCCCGCCTCGGGACAAATGTCTGTACGATCTGCAGATATTTGTTCAGGGTGTTCTGGGTGTTTTTCTATATATATAATAAAAATATCTATCTATGTAGTATAATTTATTAAGTATATCAGTCATCTAGTACCCATAACACAAGCTCTGCTTAGCTTGGGGATAGATGATGCTGTGTGATTTGTCCAGCATTATTATTTATATTATTATTTATAAGTTTTAAAAATTAGTGGAAACTTTATTGGATTGTGTAATACTTTATATTTAAGATTTAGATTGTATTATTGTTCTGTGTGTTTTCCCAAATAAACTTAAATAAATAAATTAATTAATTAATTAAATTAAATTAAAAAAACATTTATTTCAGATTACAGAGGGAAAAATTCAATACAGTAATCCATATTGAACAATTTTGATATAATACATACTACATAGCCAGCCCTTAAAATACCGGAGAAGGAATCTAGGCCATTCCATGAGCGTCCCCGACGGATATGCCGATGTTGTAGAAAGGGCATGCATGACTTGATGAGTTTTTGTAGTTTCGTTTTTGATCTGACGACGGACGCGGTTTAACTACTCATTATTAATATTTATTCCAGACAAAAGACCCGTCCCACCAAGAGCGACGCACCAAGGTCTCAAACCTGGAGTCTCGGATGAATGAACTAAGGAAGCGCTGCCAGCAGCAAGCCAGCATCATCAAGGAGAAAGAAAAGAACGAGACAAGAATCGCTAAGCTCAGCGCAGAGTTACAGGCTATGAAAGTTACTAAGGTGTGTTTTACAAGTCCTAAACTCCTTCAACCATCCTTATGTCTGTGTGACACCATTAATGGTGGTCCATTACATGTGAGGTGTCTGGTTAGCATAGCCAGCCTAAGTCCGACAAACGCAGAATTCTCTAGGGATCTTTACAGGCTCTATGCACCGACTTCGGGTGTTTGGGTGGTTTGCTGTCACTCCTCCGCATTCCAGGATTATGTGAGCAGTTTATACCTCCTTCAGATATTCTCTGAGGAGTGGCTCAGATGATGCAGAAGTGGTTTCTTTAGAGTACTGTGGCTCTCGAGTGTTCCTATTTGCTAAGTCTGTAAGGTAGACAAGTTAGTAAGGTGGAGACTAGCGGCAAGGTCTCTAACCTGGAGTCACAAATAGTCCAGCAGCAAGCTGTCTTCAAGGAATAGGAGAAGAACGAGACAAGAATCGCGACGCTCAAAGCACAGTTACAGGCCATGAAAGTAACAGGTAATTACTTACAAATGTCTTTTTCAACCATCCTTATGTATGTGTGTGACTCTGCTAATCCAGTTGAAGTCGGCCCGTTTAGTCCAGTCCAGCCCGATTTCACCCACTGCTGGGTATAGGCCTCCCTAAGTTTGTGCCATCCACCGCGATCCTGTGCCAGTCGCATCCATTGACGCCCTGCGATGTGTACCAGGTCGTCAGCCCACCTCGCCACCGGTCGCGCCACACTTCTGTGCCCCATCCTCGGCCACCATTCTGTTGTTGTCTTGCTCCACCTGTCATCACCACGCCTTGCAAGTCCAAGACGTTGGAACCAGGATAATGGAACTAAAGTGGAGTTGGGCAGGACTTGACTTAAGTTTAGTCACAAAATAAACCTTCTGAGCGCGCCTCATTCCATTCTCAATTTCCAGGTGAAAATCATCAAGCAAATGCGCGAGGAAAGCGAGAAGTTCCGCAAATGGAAGGCGGACAACGAGCGCGCCATGCTCCGCCTCAAGAACGAGGACCGCAAGCGCGCCACTGCGATGGCCAAGATGGAGTCCCTCCACACCAAGCAGCAGAACATGCTCAAACGGAAGATGGAGGAGGTGGTCACTGTCAACAAGAGGCTCAAGGTATGTGTTGGTGTCGTCATCATTGTCAGCTCTTAGTGACCCGCCAATTAGTTCTTCTCTGGGCCTTTTGCATCGAGCTCTTGCCCAGTATATGATATTAGCATTATGTAAGAGGGTCTAATTCTCCTGAAGATGATAAAATATCACAATAGGTTTATATCGTAATATCTGTCAAAATAGTCAATCAATCAATCAATCATTCATTTATTTGCGAGAATACATGTAGGTACATAAAAAGATCTTAAAGCTAGGATAGTTACAGTATTCAGCCTGCAAGCAGGCGTGCAAATATTTAAGAGTCATATAATAATAATATTAGTTCTTCTCTGGAGTGTGGGATTCAGAACAGTAGAATGCTGCCTCTCAACTCTTACCCATGGACGCAGTAAGAATCTACAAAGGGATACCTCCGGAACTTATTGTAGTGTATGGCATCAAAACCCTCATGATATTGGAGATCCATGTGGGAGGCCTGTCTCCAGCAGTGGACGTGGCAGCAGTCCTTCGACTGAGATGATGATTTATTTGGTTCTTTTTTTATATGTTTAGACATTTCGGGCAAGCGCAGGTGGCTTTTCAACCATAAAACACGTGTTAACCCGCGGTTACCTTATTCCAGGAGGCTCTAGATCACCAGAAGCAGACCCTCATGAAACAGAACCCAAGTCAGGGCAGCGTGAAAACGAGCGTCATCCAGCAGTATATCGAACAAGAATTAGAGGTCCAGCTCAGTATCATTGAGGCTGAGAAGTCATTGGAGGAACTTATGGAATACAGGTTAGATGATTTAGTTCAATCCTACTAATACAAAATGGCCGTGGGGTTCCACCAGGAGAATGTTACCCCTCCTCTCATGCCCGTGGATGCAGAAAGAGCCTGCTAAGGGATACCTCCGAAAGATGGGCAGCAGCATCTCTCCGTGTATCAACATCCCGTACTGCGCTCGCCAACCCACCTGCCAAGCGTGGTGAGTATGGCAGCTACCTATCATGGATGTTCATGAGGGAGGCCTGTGTTCAGCAGTGGACTTATTACGGCTGAAATGATGATGAATATAAAAATATAGAATAGTAATGCTGGTCTGGAGTAAATAACTAACTGTTACTCTAGGTATTATCACCATGTATTCCAATAATGAAATGTTACGCAAGCGTTTTTAACGAACATAGGTGTACAAATTTAGCTTAGTTTTAGTTTATAAAATCTATATGAAACTGTTCCATTTAAGTCTTCTAATTATAATGATTGTTATATTATTTACCTACAATAAGTAAATGTAGGTAAGTCCCACTAGTCTGAAACACAGGTTTTATCCTAGTTCAGACACGGATATTTTAGTAGGTACATTTAAATAGCTAGGTACGGCTTTTGTAATTTATTGTGAATTTATATTGATTTTTGAATAAATTATCTTATCTTACTTTATAACTGCTTGAAGTTGCCGTTTTAGACCTCCAGGCGAGCCGAGCGTTTAGCGCGGCAAGGCCGGCCGGTGGCGGAGAGTTAGCTCGCGCTGCGAATACAAATTACACTATCCGCGTTTCAGAGCCTGGACCACGGAGCAAATCGAGAGCCTTCGCAACTCCGACGACCAGGCCAACATGAAGAAGATTGCCGAGCTGGAGGATGACCTCGCGCTGCGCAAGGCGCAGATCTCGGAACTACAGCAGAAGATATTGACTGCTGATCAGGGTTAGTAGGTACATTGTGGATATGTGCATCGTGAAAATTAACACCAATCAAAACACATGTATACTAAATATTATAAAGAGGTAAAGTTGTGAGTTTGTGAGGTTGTAGGGGGTAATAACTGGATCTACTGCACCAATTTTCAAAATTCTTTTACTATAAATTACCGCCCAACGAAGTGGGCATCAGCAGGGTAAACAGGCAATTGTTGCTGTCAAATGTCAATTCCTGTTCTAATACAAATTTGACGTTTGACAGCAACAATTGCCTGTTGCAAAACCTGTCGTGAGATACGTAATCACCCTGCGGGTCAGCTAGTAACTCTAATAAAACGAATTCGTTTGGATAGCCTTCTTCTCAATGCTCGCCACAGCTCTCCAAAAGGCTAACATTAACACACCTTTTAATAAACAATATTATATTAGTAATGTTTTGTAGGGTTTCGTAGTGAAACAAGAAACTCTTATAGTTTCGCTTTGTGTGTGTGTCTGTCTGTCCGTTCGTCACCAGCTTTGCGAAGAGACTTATTAGTCCTAGAAAGCATGGGCATATAAAATAACAACGCCGAGATAATGCTACAAAACATGCTGCAAAAAAATCATTTCAGGTACCTCCCCTACCCATACACGTAAAGTGGGGATGAACTTTATTGATTTTCCCATCGTGTGTGGTATCGTTGAACAGGTATTTTAAAATGACTTAAGGGTTGCGAAGACAATTTTTCGATTAAGGGTACCGTTTGCGAATGTCTACGCAAGTGTCTACGGTTAACTACGAAATCCTACATAGCGGGTGGCCCGACACGTACCTGGTCTAATTTTGTTTATTGTAGCAGTAAGCAGTTGTTTTTGTAGCTTGCTTTGTGGGACAACGGAGTTATTAAGTACATAGTTCTAGAGTAATTACCTCCAATGAACATTTTACAGCATCATCTAGCCGCAAAGTAAGCTAAGCTTAATGTTATGGGATAAAAATGTTTATTCTTTAAGCATTCTATTGTCATGAGAAAATCATCTTGCCGTGGGTTGCCGGCAGGCAGTAGAATGTTGCCTGTTTCAGCAGTGGACGTGGACCGCAGTCCTCTGCTGCGATGATGATGATGATAATATAAATAGTGCTGGATATTTTACAACATCATTTAGCCCTAAACTAAGCAAAGCTTGTGTTATGAAATAACAATGCTTTAAAGTTTAAACATTCTATCGTCCTAAGAAAATCATCACTTCATACCTTATTTCAGTTACACAGTATCATCTAGCCCCAAAGCTTGTGTTGCTTAGGATGACAATGCTTATTCATTCTATCGCCATAACAAAATCATCACTTCATACCTTATTACAGAGAACAAATCCCGCACCCAATGGGACAACATCCAATCTATGCTCGAAAGCAAAGTCGCTCTGAAGTACCTCTTCGAACTGCTCGTCGAATCCAAGCGCGAGCTGCAAAGCCAGAGCGAGAAGGGCTTCCAGGCGCGCTACGAGGAGGTCAAGGAGGCTCACGACAGGCTGCGGGTGGAGCTCGAGACCGCCAAGGCCGAGTTCCACCGGCAGCTCGCTGTGGTCAAGGTGCAGAACGAGCAGCAGGTAACTCAGCTTCCAGGCGCGCTACGAGGAGGTCAAGGAGGCTCACGACAGGCTGCGGGTGGAGCTCGAGACCGCCAAGGCCGAGTTCCACCGGCAGCTCGCTGTGGTCAAGGTGCAGAACGAGCAGCAGGTAACTCAGCTTCCAGGCGCGCTACGAGGAGGTCAAGGAGGCTCACGACAGGCTGCGGGTGGAGCTCGAGACCGCCAAGGCCGAGTTCCACCGGCAGCTCGCTGTGGTCAAGGTGCAGAACGAGCAGCAGGTAACTCAGCTTCCAGGCGCGCTACGAGGAGGTCAAGGAGGCTCACGACAGGCTGCGGGTGGAGCTCGAGACCGCCAAGGCCGAGTTCCACCGGCAGCTCGCTGTGGTCAAGGTGCAGAACGAGCAGCAGGTAACTCAGCTTCCAGGCGCGCTACGAGGAGGTCAAGGAGGCTCACGACAGGCTGCGGGTGGAGCTCGAGACCGCCAAGGCCGAGTTCCACCGGCAGCTCGCTGTGGTCAAGGTGCAGAACGAGCAGCAGGTAACTCAGCTTCCAGGCGCGCTACGAGGAGGTCAAGGAGGCTCACGACAGGCTGCGGGTGGAGCTCGAGACCGCCAAGGCCGAGTTCCACCGGCAGCTCGCTGTGGTCAAGGTGCAGAACGAGCAGCAGGTAACTCAGCTTCCAGGCGCGCTACGAGGAGGTCAAGGAGGCTCACGACAGGCTGCGGGTGGAGCTCGAGACCGCCAAGGCCGAGTTCCACCGGCAGCTCGCTGTGGTCAAGGTGCAGAACGAGCAGCAGGTAACTCAGCTTCCAGGCGCGCTACGAGGAGGTCAAGGAGGCTCACGACAGGCTGCGGGTGGAGCTCGAGACCGCCAAGGCCGAGTTCCACCGGCAGCTCGCTGTGGTCAAGGTGCAGAACGAGCAGCAGGTAACTCAGCTTCCAGGCGCGCTACGAGGAGGTCAAGGAGGCTCACGACAGGCTGCGGGTGGAGCTCGAGACCGCCAAGGCCGAGTTCCACCGACAGCTCGCTGTGGTCAAGGTGCAGAACGAGCAGCAGGTAACTCAGCTTCCAGGCGCGCTACGAGGAGGTCAAGGAGGCTCACGACAGGCTGCGGGTGGAGCTCGAGACCGCCAAGGCCGAGTTCCACCGGCAGCTCGCTGTGGTCAAGGTGCAGAACGAGCAGCAGGTAACTCAGCTTCCAGGCGCGCTACGAGGAGGTCAAGGAGGCTCACGACAGGCTGCGGGTGGAGCTCGAGACCGCCAAGGCCGAGTTCCACCGGCAGCTCGCTGTGGTCAAGGTGCAGAACGAGCAGCAGGTAACTCAGCTTCCAGGCGCGCTACGAGGAGGTCAAGGAGGCTCACGACAGGCTGCGGGTGGAGCTCGAGACCGCCAAGGCCGAGTTCCACCGGCAGCTCGCTGTGGTCAAGGTGCAGAACGAGCAGCAGGTAACTCAGCTTCCAGGCGCGCTACGAGGAGGTCAAGGAGGCTCACGACAGGCTGCGGGTGGAGCTCGAGACCGCCAAGGCCGAGTTCCACCGGCAGCTCGCTGTGGTCAAGGTGCAGAACGAGCAGCAGGTAACTCAGCTTCCAGGCGCGCTACGAGGAGGTCAAGGAGGCTCACGACAGGCTGCGGGTGGAGCTCGAGACCGCCAAGGCCGAGTTCCACCGGCAGCTCGCTGTGGTCAAGGTGCAGAACGAGCAGCAGGTAACTCAGCTTCCAGGCGCGCTACGAGGAGGTCAAGGAGGCTCACGACAGGCTGCGGGTGGAGCTCGAGACCGCCAAGGCCGAGTTCCACCGGCAGCTCGCTGTGGTCAAGGTGCAGAACGAGCAGCAGGTAACTCAGCTTCCAGGCGCGCTACGAGGAGGTCAAGGAGGCTCACGACAGGCTGCGGGTGGAGCTCGAGACCGCCAAGGCCGAGTTCCACCGGCAGCTCGCTGTGGTCAAGGTGCAGAACGAGCAGCAGGTAACTCAGCTTCCAGGCGCGCTACGAGGAGGTCAAGGAGGCTCACGACAGGCTGCGGGTGGAGCTCGAGACCGCCAAGGCCGAGTTCCACCGGCAGCTCGCTGTGGTCAAGGTGCAGAACGAGCAGCAGGTAACTCAGCTTCCAGGCGCGCTACGAGGAGGTCAAGGAGGCTCACGACAGGCTGCGGGTGGAGCTCGAGACCGCCAAGGCCGAGTTCCACCGGCAGCTCGCTGTGGTCAAGGTGCAGAACGAGCAGCAGGTAACTCAGCTTCCAGGCGCGCTACGAGGAGGTCAAGGAGGCTCACGACAGGCTGCGGGTGGAGCTCGAGACCGCCAAGGCCGAGTTCCACCGGCAGCTCGCTGTGGTCAAGGTGCAGAACGAGCAGCAGGTAACTCAGCTTCCAGGCGCGCTACGAGGAGGTCAAGGAGGCTCACGACAGGCTGCGGGTGGAGCTCGAGACCGCCAAGGCCGAGTTCCACCGGCAGCTCGCTGTGGTCAAGGTGCAGAACGAGCAGCAGGTAACTCAGCTTCCAGGCGCGCTACGAGGAGGTCAAGGAGGCTCACGACAGGCTGCGGGTGGAGCTCGAGACCGCCAAGGCCGAGTTCCACCGGCAGCTCGCTGTGGTCAAGGTGCAGAACGAGCAGCAGGTAACTCAGCTTCCAGGCGCGCTACGAGGAGGTCAAGGAGGCTCACGACAGGCTGCGGGTGGAGCTCGAGACCGCCAAGGCCGAGTTCCACCGGCAGCTCGCTGTGGTCAAGGTGTAGAACGAGCAGCAGGTAACTCAGCTTCCAGGCGCGCTACGAGGAGGTCAAGGAGGCTCACGACAGGCTGCGGGTGGAGCTCGAGACCGCCAAGGCCGAGTTCCACCGGCAGCTCGCTGTGGTCAAGGTGCAGAACGAGCAGCAGGTAACTCAGCTTCCAGGCGCGCTACGAGGAGGTCAAGGAGGCTCACGACAGGCTGCGGGTGGAGCTCGAGACCGCCAAGGCCGAGTTCCACCGGCAGCTCGCTGTGGTCAAGGTGCAGAACGAGCAGCAGGTAACTTAGCTTCCAGTGCATCTTCGAATCAGACTGCTGATGGAGTTTAAGAGCACCAAGTCTGAGTTTCAACGACAGCTCATGTTCAAGATGCAGAGCGAACAGAAGGTAAGCTTTTATAGTCTTAGCACCACTAAAATACTTAGGAGACTGTCTCATGGTCACTTTTAGACGTATCTTAACTATTGGAAGGACCCATCCATATCCTAGACACTCAACTATTCAACTATCATCTAGAAACACTTGACAATCAAGACACTCGTCCTTCGTTCTAGACACTCGATCATCCATCTAGCTAGACAGGCTACCATGATTAATTACCTCGAACACCATTAGAGACAATCGACTGTCATTTTAGATCCTCGACCGTCATTTTAGGCACCCAACCACTCACAACACTCTCCAGCTTAAAACTCCTTTTCACACTTCTCAGTTCTATGGTGATTCATTCACCATACAGGCCACAAGGCTCTGGAACGCACTCTGTTTCCATCCGACACGCAAAGTCCCTTCCTATTTTTAAACACAAGGTTTATCAATTTTATTTCGATTCACTTTAGCTCATGTTATATATGTATTATATTTATTTTTTTCACTTTAAGTATTCGTCAACTATATTTATATATTTTATTGTTTTTGGGTATTGAATAGTTCATTTAATTTATTGTTATTTTATTTGTTTTATATGTATCTTATTGGTACGCCACTGTCTTATATAGTTCTCACAATCCTGTCCATCCAAAGGTTGCCTGGTAGAAATCGCTTTTAGCGATAAGGCCGCCCATTGTGAATTTAGTTAAGTATCTTATCCTCTACTGTTATTTCTTTTATTTATGGTGTACAATAAAGTTTTAATCATTCATTCATTCATTCAACCATTCGACAGTACATCTAGTCACCCGAGCATTATTCTGAACACTGATCCACACCCTACCAGACTCGACCATCATGTCCGGAGACACTCATCTTTCATTCTGTTATATTCAGTACTAGTATTCTGGCAGCTTTAAAGGCATCTTACGCGTAGAGACGTCCCTGTAAGCGACTCCTCTGATTTGATCACATCATAACTATGAACTAAAATATTAATATTAAATAATCGAGAAAGCAAAAACGGGACAAAGTCCTCTTTGACGGGACTTGAACCCGCAAAGTTCAGACGAACCTATAGCCTGCGTGATAGGTTCGCCTGAACGTTGAGGGTCAATTCCGTCAGCCATTTCGATACAGATATCCGATTTCATGAATGGGTCTCATTTCATCAGATCATCAATGCTTGACTTGACGGTGCTATAAGCATTCATGATTTTCGAACATACCGATTATATTATTATAAACTTAAGATTTACACTTAAAAATATTATGTTTTTATTTGCAGTTGGCGTCATTGGTGGGCTTACGGTGGAGAGGTGTGATGACGGGCGGGGACAACAACGAAGCTTGCAAGCATTTGCAAAACGAGCTCCAAATACAACAGGACAAACTGGATCAAGGCACAGAAGAAAACGTACGTAAAATATATAATCAAACTAGCTTCTACACGCAGCTTTGCACTCGTAACTGGATAAAAAGAAGCCTATAATGTTAATATATGTATTAAATGTAGACCAGACATTGGATTTCTTCCAAATAAAAGGGCACCTTGAAGAGAAACGATACGTGAAAAGTTACGTCAAAAGTACATAGCAGCCAAGCTCTTAAAAGTCCGCTCGCTAAAGACAATAATGTTCAAATAGAAATACGCCTTGTTAAGGCAAAGGTACTTAATTGACCTTACGCATGACACACCTCTAGCTCAATACAGAAAGTTACATTGCCGATATACCCTATTTCCTAAAAGGTTTAGATAGCGCGATCACCAAAAATGCATAAAAAAGTAAGAAAACATCTAGTTGAAAAAAAAATACTAAAACGACGTAAACAAAAATATTTAATGTGCAATGTTTCAACTATATAAGTTTGCTAGTTTTTTTACTACCCCCCTTAGAGGTGAACCCATAAAAATACCTATTTAAATTGCTGGAACCGTTCTCGAGTTCTGTGCAGCATTTTTTACTCATTAGCTGCCTGTATGTGGCAGAACATGCTAATGTTTACTTTTAGTTGGTAAATAAAACCGGGCAAGAGCGAGTCGGACTCGCGCACCGAGGGTTCCGTGCCATCATACAATATAATATATGACATAGGCGGTTTTATATTTGTTGGAGAACCTTGACAGCGCCATCTCTTGTCTGATAGCGGAACTTATGTAGATTTTTTACACTTTCGATGATTTCTAAAAAAGTATGCTAAGTAGAGAGTTTGTAATAAATTTCCTATAAAGTTCACATACACTTCTGAGGAATACCTCCGGAAGATGGGCAGCAGCGTCTTACCGTGTGTCAACAACCCGTAGTGCGTTCGCCAAATCGCCTGCCAAGCGTGGCCAGTATGGCAACGACCGGTCATGATCATACTTAGTGATCCATGTTCAATCACGATCTTAGTCCAGTGGACGTGCTACGGCTGAGATGGTAATTATTGCAAATAATTTTTCATTATAATCATCATTTCAGCCATAAAACGTCCACTACTGAACACAGGCTTCCATGGATCTCCATAAGGGGCAGTTGCCATACTTACCACGCTTGGCAGGCGGGTTGGCGAGCGCAGTACGGGATGTTGATACACGGAATGACGCTGCTGCCCATCTTCCGGAGGTAGCTCTTAGCAGGCTCTTACTGCACCCACGGGCAAGATAGGAGGGGCAACATTCTACTGCCGGCACCCCACGGCATAATCACATCATTATACGAGTAATAATTCACAGAAAAAGCTCGTCGACAAGCTGGAGCAACTACGCGCCGCCTCAAACAACAAGCAGAAGAAACCAAAGAAGGAGAGCATGGAAGCCGTCAAGAAGGTGGAATACAAGGAACCCAGCGACGAAGAGGATGTTGAGGATCTAAACAACATGGATCCGGATTGGAAAGCGACGCCGCTCTTCAGGCGTAAGGTTAGCACTCATCCGTGGCAGTCCACTGCTGGACATAGGCCTCCCTAATGAATCTCCAAGCGCTGATCATGAGGGGTCGTTGCTATACACCACGCTTGGCAGGCGGGTTGGCGAGCGCAGTACCTTACATGCCTGTTCAGACTGCTTGCCGAATACTACTTAAGTGCTTATGAGTAAGTATATTTCAAAATAAATGCCTTCATTTGAGCGGCACGCACTAGTGCTAGTATAGAAAATGCTGCCGATTGAATTAATCTTTATATTTTACTAGCTTTTGCTTGCGACTTCGTCCGCGTGGAAATCCCCTTTTTCACGCAGAGCCACTGATTCGAAAATATTAATCCCATTTATTCCCTATCCCGTGGGAATTTCGAAAATCCCTTCTTAGTGCACCTCAAGGATACTCAAGGTATATGTGTGCCAAATTGCAAGTCTTTAGGTCCAGTGGTTTGGGCTGTGCATTGATATATCAGTCAGTCAGTCAGTGAGTCAGTCAGGACTTTGAATTTTATATATATAGATTAATTTTAGAAGTTGTTAAAGTCTTACTACGTTGTTAAGGAGTTTGGCTTAGGTCGGGCTAGTATCACGCAGGACGCCAGTGTCGGTATCCCCCAACAGAAACAGCATTGTTAAATAAGCTACGTCATAATGGTAGTGATTCTGTTTTACACTTTCTAAAACTGATTATAATTAGAGATACGACGTTTCTAAATTTAGAGGAGTCAGCGTAAAATTGGGTATATTAGTACCGTTTTAATTTTAGAACGGCACTAACCGAATAGCTACATATAATGTCAATTTAGTCCGTTTTACGTCAACTTAATTAGCCTTAGCTAGTTAGTGCCAAATAGCATCGCCGCCAATAGTGACATACATAAAATTAGTTTTTATTAACTGTCGCGATCACGGCAGATTAATAACACATATTGAACCGGGTATTTATCGCGTTACTTACCTTTATTATTACCCGACGCTTCGACAGGATTGCACCCATCGTGGTGAGACTGTCTTCCCGGGACTGCGATGGGTGCAATCCTGTTAAATATGCTAATGCATTAATAATACTTATATATGTTTCCTTCCCAGGCGCAACGCTCCCGTCTCACCATGAACTTCACGACCGAGGAGGCGGACACGTCCTCTCGGGCTCCGACCGAGGAGGCGGACACGTCCTCTCGGGCTCCGAAGCGCTCCTCCGACGGCTCGCCGCACTGCGCCTGCCGCGGCAGCTGCTCCACCAAGATATGCGGCTGCGTCAAGACGGAAAAGGGCTGCGTCAAGACGGAGAAGGGCTGCGGGAGCGCCTGCAGGTACACTCATATTATCTTGAATCTACTTTTTGTATGGTGCGGAGTGCCTATCTTGGCTGTCTTATAGGGCGCCGCCCCGTAGGACGTCCCCCGTACCGCTTGAGGGATGTGGTAGAGACCTACAAGAGCTCTACAACGGGGACTGGGGCGTCCTAGCTCAAGATAGGAGCAAATGGCGTCTTCTTCTGTCGGAGGCCAAAACCCACTTCGGGTCACTGAGCCAGCGGTGTAAGTATCTTGTGTCTTTATCAGCGCATGGGTCGATATGTGGGGGAGGCCTTTGCCTGAAGTGGGACACACTGATTGTTATTGTGTCTTTAACATCTATTATCTATAAGATGTTAATACAAAGCCAGCAACGACGACTGTCGACTGCTAAAACAATATTTCTAGGGCTCGCTCTGCTCACCAATCCGCTCCTGGTACTATAGGATACTCTTACTAGAGCTCGCTTCGCTCGCCAATACTTTTGAGTAAATATACTTACAGTTCAACGCTTTGATTTGAGCTAGGCCACGCTCACGTGGACGTTACAGCCACTATATACTCCAGCCGTTATCCACTCCAGCTAATTGTCCGAGTTCATGGTAATTTATATTGAAGAGAGAGGTCGCAAATCCCCAACAATTCACAAATATAAATAAAAAGCATCGGAAATAATGTTATTTTTAGTAAATTTTATTCTACATCGAATTTGGCTGGAGTACACTTTAGAACAGACGAACAGTGTCTGTTAACAAATCTAACTAATACATGAAATACACTACCATCCATGACCAATCTTTGATCCCTAGGATATTCGTCTGTGTCCATCACGTAGCTATCTGCGTCACCCTACTTCATTTGGTTGAATGAGTTCCGTGCAATATAATAGCTTGGTAAACTTTCGCGATTTGTTAAAATTACAGGAATTTATCGCGTACCTTTTTTATTATTTTCCCGACGTTTCGTTTCGACAGCGTTCTTGGTCGCGGGATGACTGATAAAAAAAAGTACGCGATAAATTCCTGTAATATTAAAACTAAATAATATAAATTCCATGCGATTTAATATTATGCCTCTTTGTGTCGTCGATGCTAGTACATGACTAGACTTGCCCGACTCTCACACGAAATACATCGCAATCCATGACCAATAATAACAATATTATTTGGATTGTCAATCCTAATCCGATCAGCAGTTTTGGTTCAGTGACGATAAACATCAATCTCCACACCCTCACAAAATTGTGTTGTTGCAGGTGCCAGAGAAATGTATGCAAAAATAGAAGAGTATCATCCGACGGCGAAGACAAAGAGGATAATGTAAGTATAGTACTTTAAGATGAATATTGTAATTCGCATATCACTAGTTTGTACTGTCGGATCATTTGACTGTTGTTTATCTAGGGTAGTTGAACTTTTCGTCAAGAGTTCATCCGGGGAAGTATTACCACCATACCTATTTGTGCCGGTGTAGGGGACCTAACTACATAATTATGTTTAAGTATTTATTATGGATCACATGTATATATACAGAGACACATAACATATATATATATACTTATTTATTTATATTATACAACTACACTTTACATACATTACTCACAGTTCACACGTTCATAGCACTAACTTCACAAATAAATACCTCTATATTCACAAGCACAGCCGCGCGATACCAGTAGTATGCAGCAAATGCTGAATTGTCATTCAACCTCGGTACCGACGCGAGCCTTCGGGAGTGCTCGGGTCTAGTCGGGCCGCGCCGAGCCCGGCGCCGGCGCCGGCGACCACTCGTCCAGTTGCTGCTACACCTCACAACGCGGAACGCACGCCTTGCCTTCTCGTGTCCGTGTACCGTGCCGCGATCTATTTACTTGTGTTTTATGTGTCCTTCCATGCTGAACTATATTCTACTTCTTCCGCCTACTCTTAGTGACTTGACTTTATGTGCCTCTCTTCCTTCTGTATGTTCTGTGTGAAGCTTTGTAACAGTAATCAGTATATCGTGTTAAACATACTCCAGTGTATCATTGCAACCTTATCTAACTATCTAGCTTCTAAACCGGCAAGCAAGTTCTGGACCGAAGGGTGTGAGAGGGTCGGTGAAATTACGAGCATATAAGTCCTTAGAATTCTTTGTCTAACGGGCGCAATGCAATGCAGCGATTTTCATGTGCTTTTTGAACGTGATGACAGTAATTACAGTTACATTATAGGTAAAGGTTACTGCTAACAACGGGTAGGCCTTGCGGCTTGTCTCGTCATTAATAATAATAATAAATAATGCTGGACAAATCACACAGCATCATCTAGCCCCAAGCTAAGCAGAGCTTGTGTTATGGGTACTAGATGACTGATATACTTAATACATTATACTACATAGATAGATATTTTTATTATATATAGAAAAACACCCAGAACACCCTGAACAAATATCTGCAGATCGTACAGACATTTGTCCCGAGGCAGGAATCGAACTTGCAACCCCTTGCGTCGCAGGCGGACCTTCGCCCGCTGCGCCACAGAGCTCGTCATTACAATATTTAAATAAAAAAGAACGCTAAAAATGTATTTTTTATTTTAAGCACTAGATATTAAAAAAAACATTTTTCTTTTATGCAAGCTTCAAAACGAGCAATTACATTTAACGCTAGATAAGTGTAGGGAGAAGTTATATTAACGTGGTGACTAGCATATAAATAAATTCTGCAACAGAAATTGTTCAGATAATTACGATACGACTTATATATTATAAAATCGAAAAAAAAAATCAAAAAAATCAAAAATTCATTTATTATTCACTACAGGTTGTCGTAAATATATATTGTGGGACTCTTCTTTTAAGTTTGAAAAACTTGTATTAGAAGAGACCCAAAGAGATATAAAGTATTAAAATTAGGGTAGAACAGGCTGCAACACGAACAAAATGAACACGCTGCGTATTGGTTGCAATAGGTAAGTGAGTCATACAAGCGCACACGGCTGCCGGCGCATTGCGCGCGGACATCGGCCTTATATCACCTGGTAAGAAGGACGAGTACCGCGCGCACGGCGACACGGCCTGCAGTCGGCGCGCCTGTGCGGGCACTGTTATCAGGGTTGGATTCAGACCCTCAAAAAATTATTGTCTTTGGAAATTAAAAATATACTACTTGTCGAAAATTATACTACGTTTCGTTTTTCGTGGATTTCAATATTAAAATGCATTTATGTAAGTGAATATTTCTATAATTAGTAATTGTTAATGTACAAATCAATCAAATTGAGGCAAGTAGATGTTTATCTCAGCACCGACCATCACACCCATCTGTTAGAACGACCGATAAAGTAAAACACTACGCGGGGATTCTCCGAAGCTTGTCGCTGTCGCTTATTTTCGGCTTTGGATACTTTGTTCTTTTAGCCATTACTAATCGCTGGTTGATTCGATATTACCATACATACAGAACTTCCCGAAATTGTAGGTTAAATGATAAAAAGCAAAATGATTCAACCAATAAAAGTTGTCAATCGGCTTGAAGGTAAAATTATGGTATTTTCGCGTAGTATTCTGGCGTAAAGATACTACATACTACACATAATGAAATAATGGTACAAATAGTATAATTATACTACAAAATCCAACACTGACTGTTATTCCTTATTCACTGCGCTCGAGGAACCAGTGATGGGGTAATTTGTAGCGGCAGTATTTATTTTTGTAAGACAAGTCTTGTTTGCGATTTTTACAAATGGAACTTATAAGTTTGTTTTTGGTGTTCGATGGGTTTGTGTACAAATAAAACTTTTTGGACAATTTATAAATGTAATTTTCAAGTGAAGGGAATTTAATTATTGTATGAAGATTAGAGAGATTACTATAAAGAGGGGGGTTGAATGCATATTTTAAGGCTTTGTTTTGGATAACCTGTAAGTTTTTTAGGTTAGTTTTACAAGTGTTGCTCCAGACAGGGCAAGCATAAGTTATGCAGGGCCGGACAAGAGTACTATAGATCCTAAGTTTGGTGCTGCTACTCAGGCAAGACGATCTATTAAGGATAGGGCTGAGGGCATTAAGAGCTTTCATGCCTTTTAGTCGGAACTTGACACAGTTCTCAGTCCAATTTAATTTACGATCTAATGTGAGTCCTAGGTACTTTACCGAGTTATTCCATGGAATTTCAAAACCATCAATATTTAGTTTACGGCTGGGTTTTAACCGCTTCCTTGTAAACATAATTGCCTCAGTCTTGTTCGCATTTATTTTTAACTTCCATTTGCGAAAGTAGTTAGATAGTACCTCGACAGAGAGTTGGAGGCGATCTATGACTAGGTTGATATCAGTGGAGGAAGTGAATGAAGCGGTGTCATCCGCAAAGCACGCCAATTGGGTAAGGGCTTGGATTGGTACATTATTAACGTAAAGTAAAAACAGATAAGGACCAAGAATTGATCCTTGAGGGATCCCCACAGGTACAGGTTTTGCAGTGGAGGAATGGCTATCGATGTGGACTTGAAAGGAACGATTTGATAGGTAGGATTGGACTGTTCTAATAAGCGGCATAGGGATTTCAAGTTTGACCAGTTTGTGAAGGATGCCTTGGTGCCAGACAGTATCGAAAGCTTTTTCGATGTCGAGTAGAAACAAACCGGTCGATTCTTTGATGTTTAGACCGTGCGAGACAATTTCTGCTACTCGTGCATGTTGTTGGACTGTCGAGTGAGCCTGACGAAATCCAAACTGCTCATCAATTAAGATATGGTTTGAGACCTTAGCTAGGCGCGCGTATATAACTTTCTCGTAAAGTTTGCCAATACAAGGCAGAAGACTTATAGGTCGGTATCCTACTGGGTCAGTGGGGTCTTTACCGGGCTTGCGAATAGCTACAACTTTGGCTATCTTCCATTGGTGTGGGAAATAGTTCAAGAGCAGGCAAGCCTTAAATAATTTTGTAAGGAGTACAATGCCTTTTGCGGAAGATTTCGAAGCAGGTTGTTACTAATGTGGTCAGGGCCCGGAGCTTTACGAACTTTAAGGTTTCTGATGTGTTTTCTAATTTCTGGCGGGTGGACTAGTTGGACTGCCTTTCGGTCTTCGGTAAAGTTGGCTACTGAGCTATTTAAGGCAAAGTTAGACTCACTAACTAGAATCTCCTCCTCACTAGGCCAGTCTTTAGTCAGGAGCATATTATTTAGGAATGTGTTGGCCAAGATTTCACATTGATCTTTGTGGTTTGTCGTTGAGGATCCGTCTTGGGCTTTAAGAGATGGAATGGAGAAAGTTGATGTTCTGAGGGTTTTTGCCAGTGTGGGGATCTTTCCCATATTTTATTATTTATTTAACTATATTCTTATTTTCAATCTATCTTATATACACACTACTTACTTATATCTATCTTGCTTTTATATGCTATTTATTACAAAATATTACACTAAACATTAACACCACACATAATATTATTTATAATATGAACGAACGGCATGTCATAATGATGATGATTATGAGGCGCGTGACGTCACACGCGCTTGGCCTGTCCACCGGAGCCGAGCGCGCCCGAAGTGCACCCGCGCGCGCGCATGCCCCGTATCGGCCCAGCCGCGCTAGCCGTCGGGAATCTTCGGGAGGCGGCCAACGGCCCGCTACCGCTATGCACGCGCCAGTCGGATGAAGCCTAAGCTAACGATCGCTAACGTATTACATTACTTTTCCCGCCTATTTTGCGAACCTACGCAATTACTGCCTGTCGTGTGTTTATGTGCTATCTTCTATCTATCCTATTGACTGTACCTTCTAACTTTCTCCTTCTATCTCTGTACTGTGAACTGTGTTGTGTGTGTGTGTACCTCTGTACGAACAATTTAATTGTACGTGTGGAGCTTGATACAAGCGTGTTTGTATTTATTGCGCTTGCACCCCGAGACGCAGCACCCCGTCACCTACAGCCAGACGCCATACATCGTTGCGAGGATTATCGACTTTAAGGAGTTTGTTATTCCAAAGATTATCGTAGTGGGACTTCAAAGCATTGTTGATCTCAGACTGGAGTTTGTTGGCTTCATATATAAAACCTTGACGGGCAGTAAGAGTGGTTTCTGTGGCATAATATCTACGTAACTGATTTTTCCTTTTAATTTTTCTTATAATACATCGAGGGATAGACGTGTTCCAGGGCTTAAGGGTCGTAATGGGGATGCTGGAGTTCCTAGCTAGAATAATTTGATCTTGAAAGGTTGAAATAGCGCTATCAATAAACTTAGGTTCATTGAAGGTGTTGTTTGTTAGGAATATGGCGTCATTCAACACATTTCTAAACTTGTTCCAGTCTGCCACGCTTTATAATTTATTTTATTTAATATATATGTATGTATTTGTTATTTTCTGTAGCAAGCTTATTCGTAGGCTAATCTTACGATAAACAATAAAGAAAAACTTGATGTTTATTTTTTTTGCAGAGGACACCTTCCAGCGATTAAAAAGAAAACCTATTTTTTTCCCAAATGATCAGACCAACGGCGACGCCAAAACTGCGAAGGTGAGTACCTAAAAGCCGCACTACAAAGTACCATCATCATTTCAGCCATAAAACGTCCACTGATGAACACAGGCCTCCCTCATGGATCTCCATGAGGGGTAGTTGCCATACTCACCACGCTTGGCAGGCGGGTTGGTGAGCGCAGTACGGGATGTTTATATACGGAAAGACGCTGCTGCCCATCTTCCTGAGGTATCCCTTAGCGGGCTCTTACTGCATCCACGGGTAGGAGGGGTAACATTCTACTGCTGGTACCCCACGGCAAAGCGGCGGTTAAGGCTTTAGTAAATTAAAACAATATTCATTAAGTTATTGGCGTGGGGTGCCGGCAGTAGAATGTTACCGCTCTTGCCCGTGGATGCAGTAAAAAACCCAGTGCGAAGGTATACCTCCGGGAGATGGGCAGCAGCGCCTATCCGTGTATCATCTGTTTCCATGTACTGCGTTTGTAAACTTTTTTTTATGTCCTATGGCTGAAACAACTAAATTAAGGGTTTTTACTAGGTATCTAATCCCTTAAAAAAGCCGTGTTGGCCGAGTGGTTGTACCCCCGACTTTCAATCCGAAGGCCGTGGGTTCGATACCGGCAGTGCACCAATGGATTTTTCTTTCTTGAAAAAATGTATGTGCACACTTAACACGTGCTTTAACGGTGAAGGAAACATCGCGAGGAAACCCGCAACTTAGTTAGCTTCAGACGTATTGACCTGTTATTTCCTCTGAATAATAGCTGACTAAGCTGAGAGGATGGTATAGGTGCTGGGCAAGCCTAATCCCTTGTTTAAATTTGTGATTATCTCGTCTGTTAGAAAGCAAATAGTTTGCTTGGCCGTTCAAATTGAAAAAATTGCCTTTCACATTCTATACACATGATTTATACAGCGTTGGCTACTGTAACTGCGCTGTAATATCATGCTTAATCCATGATACACAATACACTTGTGTTTATTCAAGTTAATTAAATACCTCTCTTCGTTGTTTCAAAGTTCGCGTCGTGAGAAGTACTCGTTCTATAAAAACTTGTCGGGGATATGGCACATTTGTAAGAGGAAGGATGCGTTAAACGATACCTTGTAACTGTGTAAGTACATAGTTCTGCAAAGCATTGTACATACTTGCGTAACATATTAAGATGCTAGATGTGCCTATAGATGTTGCTAGAGCTAGAAATATAGACCTTAGTGATGTTGGGTATAAATACTAGTTTACCTTGTTTTAGTGTTTATTTTACTGCGATCGGGGGTCCTTTATCAGTATCTCTGTTTGCGTCTAGTTTATTTGACACAGTTGTCATTAGAATCATCGGACTCAATCACTCGTGTTATTGAGGATTCTGAAAACTAGATTTCGTAAGTCGTACGAAAACCCACCTTGATAACCAAAACATATACAATATAACTAATAAAATATATACAGGGCTACTTGTAATATGTCGCGATCCCGTTAAGGGGGTGTCAGGAGAGGTGAGGGCAATCACAAAAAAATATTTAAAAAAATCCATGTCCACCAATTTTTTTTTTTTGTAACTTTTTGGATTTTGTGAAAAAAAACCCGAATCTATCTCTTTGAAGGGCATAAAAAAAAAGTTTATTGACGAATATTTGTAAAATCTTCACAGAATAATTAATAACACTCTAGGTAATCATAAATAGCTACAAACGTAAAGATAACTCATTCAGTTTTTAGCCCTTGACTCGCCAAAGTTGGTAATAAGAAAACAATTAATGTTTTTGCGCTACAAACTTATGAGCTACTGAAAAAAAAATCTATGAACATCTATCTGCATATTATTTTTATAATATCTCTACTTCATAAGCTATCCAAAAAGGTACAATAACCATATGCAAACTCACAACTAATGTCGCAAACTCAAATAAATGGCAAGGAAGGAAGAATAAATAAAAAATCAATATTATAATTTTTTAAACTATCTTTGTTTATTGATGCTAAAAATGTTACATGATCTTAATTAATATTTATTATAATTCGTTTTCAATATGGGATCCGCCATTTCGAATACATATGCTCTTTTTTTTCTAAAATTCAAAATATCAATAAATAATACCTGAACAAAAGTAAAAAGCATACATTTATTCAATCACAGCAATTTATAATTGGTATAACAAGTCCTGTGTGTTAGACTGCGCCTGAGTCACGAAGACGAAAGAAGCCGAAGCTGACCGAAGATGGCCCGTTACCATGACAACATTGCTTTCGGTACACGCCTACACCGCACGCGCACACACACAATCACTAATCAGGCAGGTTAGTTCGTTACAACTTGTTTGTGCTTCGGACGTATACTGAACTTAAGTGATTTTTGTTACGCTAATCGAACGACCCTGCTTTTATCCCCGGACCTTTTGTGATCGATGCTCTCCTGACGACCTGGCTTACTGTATTGTGGACACTGTGATCGATGCTCTCCTGATGACCTGGCTTACTGTACTGTGGACACTGTGATTTGTGCTTATCTGACGCGATTTGCCTTGTAACATCTGGACATTGATTGTTGATGTGAAACATGGATGCAAGACAAAATCCACAACGTATTCCGTTTTCGAACGAAGAATATGCTGATATCTTGTTTTGTTACGGGTATTGTAATGGTGACGCGGCAGCTGCTCGACGTGAATACCAGCGCCGATTTCCAATGCGTCGTTCACCTGGCAACAACGTCTTCATTAGCGTCTTCCGGCGTGTACGTGAAACGGGGAGCGTACAGAGATCTCATCGTGATGCTGGAAGACCGATTCAGACTGTTCCAGACGACGAAGAGGAAATTATTAATTGCTTCCAGGCAGACCCCACTACGTCAACGAATGTTGTAGCTAGACAGTTAGGACTATCTCAGTATAAAGTGTGGTTTACTGTTCATACCGCAGGATTATATCCGTATCACTACACGCCTGTCCACGTGATGGAAGAAGGGGATCCCGTAAGAAGAATAGATTTTTGCAGGTTCATGCTTCACGCCGACATAAATGACCCTATGTATTTTAAGAAAATTCTTTGGACAGATGAATCAAAATTCGATCAGGACGGCATTACAAACTATCATAATGCACATTTTTGGGCACCTAAAGAACAAAAAAATCCAAACAAAAAGAGACCACAAAACTCACAACGCCGTTTTTCCTTAAACGTTTGGATGGGGATATTAAATAATTATCTCATTGGCCCATATTTCCTTCCTAATAATCTAAACGGGGAGAACTATGAAAACTTTTTAAGAGAACATTTATCCGATCTTTTAGAAGATGTGCCATTGAGATACCAACAAGAAATGACTTTTATGCACGATGGCTGTCCCGCTCACTTTAGGCGATCAGTAAGAGAGTGGTTAGATCAAGAATTTCCAGATCGTTGGATTGGCAGAGGGGGACCTATACCGTGGCCAGCGAGGAGTCCAGACTTGACCCCAATGGACTATTACGTTTGGGGTCACATGAAGAGTTTGGTGTATGACACTGACATGTCACCAGGTCCTGTTTCTAACATAGAAATATTGAAAACACGCATCATAAATGCCGCAGAACAAATAAGACAAACGTTAAGAACAAGTGTCGTAAAAAGTAATCTAAGAAAAAGAATGCGCCTATGTATTCGAAATGGCGGATCCCATATTGAAAACGAATTATAATAAATATTAATTAAGATCATGTAACATTTTTAGCATCAATAAACAAAGATAGTTTAAAAAATGATAATATTGATTTTTTGTTTATTCTTCCTTCCTTGCCATTTATTTGAGTTTGCGACATTAGTTGTGAGTTTGCATATGGTTATTGTACCTTTTTGGATAGCTTATGAAGTAGAGATATTATAAAAATAATATGCAGATAGATGTTCATAGATTTTTTTTTCAGTAGCTCATAAGTTTGTAGCGCAAAAACATTAATTGTTTTCTTATTACCAACTTTGGCGAGTCAAGGGCTAAAAACTGAATGAGTTATCTTTACGTTTGTAGCTATTTATGATTACCTAGAGTGTTATTAATTATTCTGTGAAGATTTTACAAATATTCGTCAATAAACTTTTTTTTATGCCCTTCAAAGAGATAGATTCGGGTTTTTTTTCACAAAATCCAAAAAGTTACAAAAAAAAAAAATTGGTGGACATGGATTTTTTTAAATATTTTTTTGTGATTGCCCTCACCTCTCCTGACACCCCCTTAACGGGATCGCGACATATTACAAAAGAAATGAAGTGATTTTGTCATACCATAGCGATTCAAAAATACGTGCCCAGAACACATACACGTGGTATTTTTCGCGTTCTTGTAGTTTAAGTTGCGTTGTTAGCTATGCAGAACTATGTATGTATGTCTTGCATATAGTATTCGAAAATTGGTAATTTATTTTATTTATTATATACCTATTTGTTATTTTCTGTAGCAAGCTTATTCGTAGGCTAATCTTACGATAAACAATAAAGAAAAACTTGATGTTTATTTTTTTGCAGAGGACACCTTGTCGCGATTAAAAAGAAGAAAACCTATTTTTTTCCCAAATGATCAGACCAACGGCGACGATTTAAATTTAATAAATAATAAAATTCTTTTTTATGATTATGAATTTTTAATGCTATTTTTATTTAATTTTAATATTTTTTGAATTTTTAATGCTATTTTTATTTAATTTTTATATTTTTTAATTTCAAAGTTTATATGTATTAATGAATGAACTATGTGAATTAATAATTAAGAAATGATGATATAATTAAGAATGTGTGTGCTAACTTATATTAATTTTAATTATATAAATGTATTATTACTACCTACCTAAATTATAAATCCACCTGTAAATTGATTTTACCACAATTTTACCAATAAAATGTATTTCTGTATTTCTATTTCTGTCTTTGTACCTCCGGGTAAAAATACGTTTTAAAAGTACTTTGGCATACTTAAGTCATTTTTCGAAAATTTGGTAGTTCGGCCCTTGTTCTACCGAAGGTGCGATATGCAGCGCAGGAGTTCTGCTTACCACTTAAACCCATCTTCTGCCAAAGAAATAAAAATAATAGTGCGTGGTAGACAA
Source organism: Pasiphila rectangulata (assembly GCA_963082625.1). Lineage (NCBI taxonomy): Eukaryota > Metazoa > Arthropoda > Insecta > Lepidoptera > Geometridae > Pasiphila > Pasiphila rectangulata. Next base: position 18,837,966 of record OY720236.1, on the reverse strand, counting down.
TGTCGCCCAAAGTGTCGCCGGGAGAACACGTCTTCGACAAACAAACTTTCGGATTTATAATCGCACTATCTCACTAATATTAAAAAGCCGAAAGTTTGTTTGCATGGAGGTTTGTTACCACAAGGTAAGGCCTTTTACATTTAATATGGAAGATATACAGCGTCAGACACTAGTATTTATGGTTTCATGAAACCTACTTCATTATTAGAAATATAGTGGTGCAATAAATAATAGTGAGTTAAGTTTGAATAAAATGAAATAGATGATGATGATACAACGGTCTAGTCCTTTGCCAGATATGGTATGTTTTAAGGTTTAGCTATGTACACGTACATTCAGTTTATAAGAAAGTTTATTTAAAATAGAGTATATTCAAAAAACCTCAGTATAAAACATCAAATTTGCACATGATTTTATCAAGTTACAACAATTCAAAACACTAATCAAAAATAAATACGTACAGGAATGTATAAAAATTAGTTCATCACTATATGTGTAACAAAATGGAATAACGAATTCACTTATAAACGTCACACTTCCAGAACCCATTAATAAAATATTATACTTAATTAAAAACATGTCTACGAAGTCAGATGTTAATATGTGGGAATGGTTTAGTTGTTGTACGTGCTGGCAGACACGTTCCCTCCGTGGCCGGTCCAGTTGGTGTGCACGAAGTTCCCTGGCTTCGACAGCAGCTCGTAGGTATGAGCGCCGAAGTAATCACGCTGAGCCTGTAACGAACACGCTTACATTAACATTCCACATCATTCAATTGTACACTCAAATACATTTTTTACTATAGAGAAATATAAAAACAAATACTCTACAGTAACTATACCAAAGAGGTGAATCTAAGTAACTAAGACTGCAAGTGGCCGTGGGGTGCCGGCAGTAGAATGTTACCCCTCCTCTCCTACCCTTGGATGCAGTAAGAGCCTGCTAAGGGACACCTCCGGTGGATGGGCAGCAGCGTCTTTCCGTATATCAACATCCGGTACTGCGCTCTCCAGCCCGCCTGCCAAGCGTGGTGAGTATGGCAACTACCCCCTCATGGAGATCCATGAGGGAGGCCTTAGTTCAGTAGTGGACGTTTTACCGCTGAAATGATGATGATGATGAAGACTGCAAGGAGAGGAAACTCTGAGTGGGCTGGCTCTGTAAACATCTATTTAATTACCTGGAGCAGGTTGTCTGTATCCGTGTGTTACCTTGAGTGGGCTGGCTCTGTAAACATCTATTTAATTACCTGGAGCAGGTTGTCTGTATCCGTGTGTTACCTTGAGTGGGCTGGCTCTGTAAACATCTATTTAATTACCTGGAGCAGGTTGTCTGTATCCGTGTGTTACCTTGAGTGGGCTGGCTCTGTAAACATCTATTTAATTACCTGGAGCAGGTTGTCTGTATCCGTGTATTACCTTGAGTGGGCTGGCTCTGTAAACATCTATTTAATTACCTGGAGCAGGTTGTCTGTATCCGTGTGTTACCTTGAGTGGGCTGGCTCTGTAAACATCTATTTAATTACCTGGAGCAGGTTGTCTGTATCCGTGTGTTACCTTGAGTGGGCTGGCTCTGTACCCGTGTATTTAATTACCTGGAGCAGGTTGTCTGTATCCGTGTGTTACCTTGAGTGGGCTGGCTCTGTACCCGTGTATTTAATTACCTGGAGCAGGTTGTCTGTATCCGTGTGTTACCTTGAGTGGGCTGGCTCTGTACCCGTGTATGTAATTACCTGGAGCAGGTTGGCTGGCAGCACCGCGGCGCGGTACCCGTCGTAGAAGGCGAGCGCGGCGGAGAAGGCGGGCGCCGGCACGCCGACCAGCGCCGCCTGCGCCGCCACCTGCCGCAGCGAGCCCTGCGACGCCGCGATGCGAGCGCTGAAGTACGGGTCTAGGAGCAAGTTGCTCAGCTGAGGGTTCTTCGTAAACGCGTCCTGGAGACAACATGGATCATTTATTATCTCGGTCACGGTCCCAAAGCCTAGAACATAGACGTAAGGTGGCCAGCTCATCAGTATTCTATAGGATACATTTTGGGGAGTGTGCATTCCAGTTGCACAATTTGATTTCCGCCAGCCCTTTTTTTGTACCTTACATCCAGGGAAACCTGGCCAAGGCGCCATAGGTACATGGTAAAAATACCGTACGTACGCACATTCCATATTTTTAATGCGTACTGCGAGATTCGTTGCCGGAGTCAGGGTATCTACAAATCAAGCGTAAACAGGTACTTTCTAGGCAAGCGTGTCCCAACCTAGATCACATCATTGCGTAACATCAGGCCTATATGAAATTAGAAAAAATCTGTCTGATTTAATAAAAAAAACTACCAAGGAATACCTCCGGTAGATGTGCAGCAGCGTCTTTCTGCGTATCAATACGCTCGTAATGGCTCTTCAACACGCCTGCCAAGAGTGGTGAGTATGGCAAAAATCATGATTTTGAAGAAATAAATACGGTAGAATGGTGTATGATATTTTTTTTTGTCCCCACTCAAAGATGAAAAAGACAAATAAACCACTCCTACTTAGAAAACATTAATTAGCTTTTTAGTGATTATCGGTTCTTGTACAAAAAACAAGGCACTAGAAAAAAGCTTTTTAAATGAAACATTTAAAATCATAGCATCTCTCCAGGATAATGCGTAATGGATGTTTAAACAGATTCTGCTTAACTACACTAATATTATAAAGAGGAAAGATTTGATTGTTAATTCTTTCACCATTAGAATGCTACATTATCCCTGAGAAACATAGGCTATATTTTATTCCAGTATTCCCAGGGGAACGGAAAGTACGCGGGTGAAACCGAGGAGTGCAGCTAGTTACATAAAATATTACAGTCATATATTATGATAGTCCGCCCCCAATAACCCCTTTAAGATGATTTTCAAATGAAAGGGTTCGACCTAATTATTATGTACAGTCTTCACGACCATTGTATATCATTGTGGTGTTCTATAGACATATTTGCACTGCCTCTTCGTTTTTTTTTACTGTGCTGACTGGTCGACTAACGCCGTAGACCGGAAAGTGTGGAAAGACGGAAGGGAGGCATTTGCCCAGCAGTGGGATCCAACAGGCTGATTAGATTAGAAGACTTTGTCGCTTAGCGACCACATCGTCCAAGTAACAAAATGAAATGAAACGAAATCACAAAAAATAACAAACTTAATGCTTATGTAAACCTAAATCTAATAATTTAATCAAAAGCTCTATCTACCTCTTCACAAAAGATCACGAATTTCCAACATACCTCAAAAACTTATAATGACATGTTCGTCACGTGAATCACAATAGCACTCGATGACCGTAGGTAAACATAATTTATGATGCGTCATTGTAGAATTAAGTATTTAGTTATCGGAACCTAATGTAACCTGAGTAGTTACGTAACGAGACGACCTCGAGACCTTGCGTTATCATTATCACAATGTCAGAGAGGTTGTATGAGATGTATGTAATAGAAATTGGGAAGAAAAGAATGTAGAGAAGTCTTTAGGCTTCTTTGACGACCTCTGTTGCGCAGCGGGCGAAGGTCCACCTGCGAGGCAATAGGCTGCGGGTGGGAATCCCGCCTTGGGACAAATGTCTGTGTACGAGCTGCGGAATGTGTTCAGGGTGTTCTGAATGTTTTTCTATCATCATCATCATTGCAGCCGTAAGACGTCCACTACTGAACACAGGCCCCTCTCGTGGATCCCCTCATGTTTTTCTATATATAATAAAAATGTCTCTATGTATTAAGTAATCAGTTATCTAGTAACCATAACACAAGCTAAGCTTGGGTCTAAATGATGCTGTGTGAATAGTCCAGCATGATTTCTTTTTCTATTACGTTCTTGAAATGGCGATTACTTGACTTGTTTTTATTCATTAGTTTTGTGATAAACATGAGTTGGTGTGTGTATGCTATACCTATGACCATTCCTTTGCAAGCATGGCTGTCGCACGGGTACATTTTATTTGAAGAGGTGAACAAACTTGTGCAACGTATGTTACTAATATAATATACTAATCAAATTATAGCATCTGGTAGGGACGAAATGTAGTACTGGGACAATAGTGTCGATTATGTTGTTGTACTTCTTAAAGCTATTTATAATTACACATATTACTTTTCTAAATTTGGAGCTGTCAACGTAAAATTAGGTTAAATTATTCCGTGTCATTTTGCTCGACACCAACCGAATAGTTAAACATCATTTTAGTCCATCTTATGCTATTTTAGTTGGGAAGTGTGCCAACAGAATTGACACCATTATAGGCTTAAAAATAGGCATGATTATGTTACAATGTCTATAATTATTAGGATAAAATACTCAATACTTTATTGTGTTCTATAATGTAGGTACAATGGTGTACCGAAAACTAATTAAATACCTTGATGTTTCCGAGGAATGCGCTTCTGATGATGCAACCACCGCGCCACATCAGGGCGATACTGCCGTTGTTTAGATTCCACTTGTTGGCCTGAAATTAATGAATGAATGAGTAAACATTTATTTGTGACAATACTAAAACAAACTATATCTAAACACTATGAATATTTTTGTATCACAAACAGGCGTCCAACTCAGCGTTTGCTGTTTTACACGTCACACAACGCTGATCTTCGGTTGGAACCTTCTTGTGTGTCACAGAAACCCTTTACACACAAAAACAAATAAATTAAGGAATATAATCTATTTGAGAGAGGTTCATACATGAATAATGCTGGATTTATGAAGCCTAATACTATGCAAACTTGTTAAATAACATGTTGTGTAAGATTTCATATGAGATTATCGAAAAAAAGGCTATGTTTGAGATGAGACAGATAAGGGGACAGGCAAGCCTAATTTATCTAAAAATGTCCCACTGGCGCTGCAACATCCCATTGAGCATAGGTTAACTATTCTAATATGTCAATTATTCATTTGCTCATTTGTTTCAATTAAGTTTTAGTATATGGATCTTGTGCGCAGGCCGCACCTGACCCGGCGAGAAGGCGACGTGCCAGTCCGAAACGTAGATGACGAGACGAACTCGATCAGTACATCGTTGACATATGTTCTATTTCATATGTCTCAATATGGAGGGATTTGGGGGAGGCCTTTGCCCTGCAGTGAGACCCAAATGGCCTATATAGTAATAATAAAAGAAATAATAATGGATCTTATGTCTGAATAAAGGTATTATGTACTGACTGAGTGACTGACAGACAACGCACAGCCTAAACCACTGGACCTAGAGACTTGAAATTTGGCACACATATACCTTAAATATCCTAGAGGTGCACTAAGGAGGGATTTTTCGAAATTCCTACGGGAACGGTAACTACGCGGGTGAAACTGCGGTGTGCGGCTAGTCCATAAATAAAGGTGTGAAAGGTCAATTAACTTACAGCAGCGGCTTCCCTAAGCAGCATGAAGCCTTGTGCGTAGGAGATCAGTTTACTGGCGTACAGAGCTTTGCGCAGGTGTTCCAGAAACTCCTTCTTGTCTCCCGTGAACGTGATGTCTGAACCGGGCAGAGCCTGGCTGGCCTTGACACGCTCGTCTGCGGAGAACCACAATATTAAAGAAACGTCAGCAAGATGATAATAAGTTAGGTACGCGGTGTAGAAACGTTTATTTTATTTTTTTATGAAGTATTATTTATTTATTTGTTTAACACTTTAACACATAACAATTGTGTAAGGAGGACTTAATGCCAATGCATTCTCTGCCAGTCAGTATTTATTTGGGCGCCCAACAAGAAACACATAACATATGTAAGTAGATAATAAGTGAAAAAATAATAACGTCTGTGTTCTCTCAATTATAGGGTGCCACAGCGTCCACAATGTTGAGACTAAACAGTAACTACTAATTATTATTTTGTCACATTTGTCATCATCATCATCATGTCAGCCGTAAAACATCCACTACTGAACTCAGGCCTCCCTCATAGATCTCCATGAGGGGTAGTTGCCATACTCACCACGCTTAGCAGGCGGGTGGCGAGCGCAGTATGAGATGTTGATACACGGAAAGACGCTGCTGCCCATTTTCCGAAGGAATCTCTTAGCAGGCTCTTACTGCATCCACGAGCATGAGAGGAGGGGTAACATTCCTCAGCCGGCACCCCACGGCTAAAGTTCAAAAATTTACATTTGTACAATCAAATAATACATGTACATCAATTCCGTTCGTACTACTCAGCATGTGCTGTGACAGAACGACCACAGCGCCGGTCTTCCGTAATAGTAGGATTTGATGAAATAATATTATTATGAAGGCCCGTCCAATTAATGTGATTAGTGTTATACACGCTGTTTTTTTAGGTTCAGTGTGTCTACCATGAGTTGTCACTGTTAGATCGCCTGCCGTTACCACAGTAGTAATAGTACGTTACTATGACATCTCTCAGATTTATAACTCATGGTGACAAATTCTGAGCAAATTAAGCCCAAACTGCAGTCGCTGTAGTGTAGTTTACTGCGTATTTTGGTACCAAACTATCCGCTAGAGGCGCTGTACAAGTTTTCATACATTTTGTTTTACTACAGTCGCTAGCGACTATAGATTGTGTAATAATGTATACTGTAATCGGTGGTGAGGCGTCACCTTTGATGGCGGACAGACAGCGCGCGAACACGGCCTCTCCGATTAGCGTGACGGGCACGCCGTACTCGAGCGCGGCGATCCCGGTCCATTTCCCCGTGCCCTTCTGTCCGGCCGTGTCGCGGATCTTAGGCAGCAGGTATTTGCCTGCAAATGAAAAGAAAGAAACCGTTTATGTGCACCAAAGTCATAACAACACACATAAAATTATAATCATCTAAGTTTTTGGCACAAATCGGTCACCACTCAGCATAAGCAGGAATAGCATTGCTCAGCAAGCTGTTTACTGCGCTGGTTTTCTGCGGCGCCGTAATATACAATGTATATAGTATATAATGCACACCAATATGAAGAAATACTTATTTATGGACAGACACAAACAACATACTAGAAAGAGACAGCATGAGAATATTAATAAAAAAAAAGTAAGGCCTTTTACATCCATTATAGATGATTTATACAGCGTTAGCAACTGGTAATCATGCTGTACGGGACGCTGCAGTGCCTGGGACATTGTTAGATGGATTAGGCTTGCCCAGCACCTATACCATCCTCTCAGCTTAGTCAGCTATTATTCAGAGGAAAGAACAGGTCAATACGTCTGAAGCTAACTGAGCCGCGGGTTTCCTCACGATGTTTCCTTCACCGTTAAAGCACGTGTTAAGTGTGCACATACATTTTTTAAGAACAATCCATTGGCCTTGCAATTGCATGGCCGGTATCGAACCCACGACCTGCGGATTGAAAGTCGGGGGTACATACCACTCGGCCAACACGGTTTTTTAATGATGAATATGATGAAAATAACCTGTTAACAATTAATGAATTAACCTTAACCTGTTTAACCTCAATAATCTGTTTTGTAAAAGCTATACTTACTCGATATAAATTTATATTATAGCAGTATGTACATAAGTGTATGTTACAATCAAGTTATAATTTACCATTAAGTAACCTCATTGTTTAAAGTGGTTGTGACGTGTTTTGTACGTTAAATAAATAAATAAAATATCAAACATACAAACAACAAAAGAACAGGAATCGTATAACAAAAACAAAACAAATAAAAGGAGAACAGGTTAAGTAAGTATAAAGTGGTATAAATGAATGTGTAGCGTGGGGGCCATAGAAGTGGTGTCTTAGCATCAATGCCACATCAAGCTGGTTAGGCTCTATATACTAATATTATATGGAGACGAAGTGTCTTTTGTTTGTAATTAATAGACTCGTAAACTACTGGACTGATTTAAAAAAATCTAATAAAAAATGTTTCATTGGTGTCGATTCTGTTCTTGCACTTTCCAAAGCAAAATAATATTTATTAGAGATATGACGTTTCTAAATTTAGAGCTGTCAGCGTAAAATTAGGTCAAATGTTCCAATAGCTATACGTTTTATGGCCCATTTTACGCAATTTTAGTTAGCTTTTGTTTGGCCCATTTTACGCAATTTTAGTTAGCTTTTGTTAGAAAGTGCGCAAACAGAATGGACACTATTATCAATGTAACAAGACGGCATTTTTTTAATAAGCTAAATTTTAATAATAAAATTGTCTGGTCACCGTATTTCTAATAATAATTAGTTCATAACGAAGCCAAAAATGGAGAATATAACTATATATATATATAATGGCACCTCAAGTTTCTACTCACCATCAGCGTCCTTGTACTTCAGGATGTCCCTCGTGATCTCGATCAGGAAGGAGTCCAGATCGCCCTTGTTCCAGTCTTCGAAGACCTCGGCCATTTCACCCTGCTCCATACCTGTCAGAACAATTTACTGCCTTAATTATAAACGCATTAAAGTAAATAGCGGAATTTCCAAGTACTTGTTACGCATTGCATAATGCTAAGCAATATTACATCAATAAAAATCGCAAAAACTACATACTATGGATACGATTTTCCTCAATTATGTTACGGGGTTATATTTTGGAGAAACTCAGTTGAAATGGAATCAGTCTTTATTATGCGGAAAAAATGTATCAGAGCCATTTATAACTTAGAAAGTACTGAAACTTTACGATGTATTTTCAAAGATAAAGATATTTTAACTCTTACTGATATAATATATATTCTAGAACTATGTTTGTTTGCAAAAAAAATAATTCAGCTTTCTTCAATATTAAATCAAACAGATCAGATAATTTGAGAAATAAATATAATCTATGTATATATCCCAAGTAAATAATTCAATGTTTCACAAAAGCACGTATATCACTGCGATTAAAGTTTATAATAATTTAATTGACGATTTTTAGCTTTCGCATGTACTGGAAAAAGACGCCAACACGTTATTTAGCTATTTGTCTCAATTAACGCACTTGACTAAAACAAAAACACTTCCCTACAGCCCTAGATAGCGCTAGTGACTTCTCTGTTAGTGAACACAATTGACAATCACAGGACAATTTATTACATTGATTTATCTTGTCTAAGTGCTTACCCTGCGCCTTTAATCAAATCAAGATATATATACACAATAAAGATCAAATACCTGTGAACTTTACCTTTATAGTATTCTTTTTCTTTATATTCAACCCCATTGCTTTATTGTTAAAAGTCTTGTCGAATAAACAGACGTTGGCAAAGTGGTGGAATATCTTTCTTGCCACACACGCCATTGAATAAAGAAGCGTTAGGTATTTCGCGCTAGGTATTTGGTCAAAGGCGCAGGTCAATCGCGCTAGCTCAGCTCCTTCTATTAGGTTCAGTAGTAAATACTTTTTTATTTTTACTGAAAACAATCGCCCCTAGAGACGCCAGTGTAGCGAGTCTTCGAAATATCAAATGTCAGGCACTACTGAAGTCTTACGGCAAAAGCGGGAATCTCTTCAGTACAGTCTGGTAGTCTGTATTTAGTTATAAGATGGCAGCGCCGCGTCTATCCGACTAGTGTTGGCGCGGACTCTACGGTAGGTTACCTAGAACGTCCTTCATAAGGTTGTAGGCCTCGCAGATGAGCTGCATGTCTCCGTACTCGATTCCATTGTGCACCATCTTTACGAAGTGGCCCGCGCCGTCCTCGCCGACCCAGTCGCAGCAAGGCTCGTCGTTTGCCTTTGCGCAGATCGCCTGGAAATAGCCGAAAGCCTTACGTGAGAAGCCCAGCAGCGGCCTACAGTCCTACATTACCTATTTGAGCGACCAACAGAAGATACACAATAAAGTTACAAACTTAAGTCAATGAAATAGCATGGGCAGTCCATTCCACGTAACATGACTTCGGTGATAGCAATATCGAATAATTTAAAATTAATTATGATAGTTGCCATACTCACCACGCTTGGCAGGCGGGTTGGTGAGCGCAATATGCGATGTTGATACACGGAAAGACGCTCGATCTTCCGGAGGTATCCCTTAGCAGGCTCTTACATGGGAATGAGATGAGGTAACATTCTACTGCCGGCACCCCCGGCACAATGAACTTGCAAAAGTAAAAACAATGAAATAGCATGGGCTAGTGTTCTCCCAATCTAATATATTTATTATTAGATTGGTGGGGTATTTATTATATTTATATTTACATAAACTATGCCATCGACATTATTTAACCGGGTATTTATCGGGAAGGCTAGTCACCAGTCTTCCCTCGACCACGATAAGTGCAATCCTGTCAAAACGTCGGGCAATAACAAAGGTGAATAACGCGACAAATATCTGGCCTGGACAGCTTGGTCAAAAAGTTTCTTTGAGTAGACTAGGTACATCCAGATCATTTAGTTAGATCAAATTGTGTGATTGCTTTACTGAACACCACTCGAAAAAATCAACAATTTTCACAGTTTCGTTATTGAACTGAATGACCTTGCACAGTACTAATTTCTGCAAAAAAGATATAATCATAAATTTAACCAAGATTGTCGCTGTAATCTTCTTAAAATATTATCTGTAAACAGCGTGGCCTTCAATAGTATCAATTTACATTACCAAGTATTCTTATCTGAAATGTAAATTATTTTTATTCTTACTTAGTTTAATTCCGCTTCACCCGTTTTGTAGCCGAATATAAAGTAGCCATTGTACTCGGTCAATTTAGTCGATAAAACTTAGCTTGATCGCTGTAACAGTTGTCATCGAAATCCCGCCCATCAAGTTCTGAATCTTATAACGGTTTTTACGAACTGTCGCAACGTCGTACATTATGGGTGGGACTGCACAAATGGTGCGATAATGATGAGAAGAAGGTAGTCAACAAATGTAGAAGAGGATTTATATCCTTTTCTACATTTGTTGACTACCTGAAGATTGAGAGCGCGACGTTCACTTTGATAACACGGGGATGTAAGTAAACAAGAGTTAATTATTGATATGCACGACTGCGCCAGCGACTCAGATAAATCTGAGACGACAACGATTTGGGTTGTACACGTCTAAAATAATACTTGAATAGGTATCGATAATAGTATAGCAACAATCGATAATTATCAATACATAGTACAATACATATAAAACAAAGTCGCTTCCCGCTGTCTGTCTGTCCCTATGTATGCTTAGATCTTTAAAACTATACATAATATAGCAGAGAAACACTGATAATTTTAGATGTTTCTAATGTGATGTCGTAAATAAACACATTTTTTTGCGCTTACATTGCAAACGCTCTGGTTGAACTCTACGAGATACTAAAAATAATTTACTACCTACAGTATTGTACACCTTATAAAAGTCTACAAAAAAGTCCGCGATGGTATATTTTGTAGTACTTATATTTAGTATCAGTACTGCACCCGTGCGAAGCCGGGGCGGGTCGCTAGTAAATTTTCAACATCGTATACCTATTCGTGTCACTTAGCATCTGTCGCAGCGATCAAGCTAAGTTTTATTAACTATAGTAAGATTAACTTACTGTAAAATACAAGCATTAACTTTGCATATTAACACGATCTCCTTGCCTCAGTTGATCTAAGAACCGACTGGGAAGCTATAGCCTGGACGATTCAATACATATCTTTGACCTGGATAATTCAATATCATATCTTTGAGCAATTATTTTTTTTAACGCTTGACTAGTTTCTGTGGTTTACCCTATTCAAATATTAGTATTGGATTGCGTATCGCGTGATTCCGTGATTAGGTAGGTGTTGACGTCATCGTCAACGTTAAATGACGCAATTTGCATTGACCTTAAATTAAACATGTAAAGGCAAAAACAGTGCTAAGGTCTGAACAATCTAATGAAAGTACTCGTGACCTGTTCTTTGTAAGTGCATAATATTGAACCAGATTAGTTACAGACTCGTTATAATGTTTAATTTTACCCGCAAATCTCTAGAATTTATCTACGGGTATCTACCTTAACTTATTAAACAATTGTACTTGGTTAACTTTCACGATCTGTAGACATCACTGAATAAAATTTAAAACTGGACTTTTAGCCTTAAAACTAAATAAAAAAGAAAAATTGGTCATCATTCAGCTTTTGCTGTGGCAAAGTAGCACCACAGCGCAGGTCTTCCATGGTCACCTTGTTTGTGGTGGTATTAAAATAAATTAAATAAGTTAGGTTACCCATTTAAAAGAATAAACAACATTTCATAATGGAGTTGATACAAAAATATTAACTATATAGCATAAATCGAATCAACCTCTAGTCTCAGCCGCAGCGCAAGTCAGTAAAGAGAAAGGTATAATCATACAACAAAATTGTTAAGATCACTTGTTGGACGATTAATTAAAAGTGAAAGTAGTTTATCATCTGTGGTTTTGTCTAGTAAAATGTTTACTTACTTAGTTTTCATTTCCTGTTATTGTTTTTTTGTAACCTAATTTTAAAACTATCGTTTTTAGGGTTCCGAACCAAAATGGTAAAAAAGGAACCCTTATAGAATCACTCTGTCTGTCTGTCTGTCTGTCTGTCTGTCTGTCTGTCTGTCACAGATGGATATCTCGAGAACTACTAATACTATCGACTTGGATTTTTGAAATGGTAAAAGACAACACTTTTTTACTAATATAGCATATATGAAAATGTTAAAAAATATTCTTATTTTGATTGCAGGGGGGCGGATAGGGGGGCTCAAAATTTTTAAGTAAAGTTACTAGGCCGTGTGGGGTATCATATGAAAGGTATTCAGTTGCACATTAATAAACAGTTTTTATTTATTCTTTAAGCCGAATCGTTTTTGAGTTATTTACAAAAATGTTGAAAAAACGACCGTTCCCCCCCCCTTATCTCCGAAGATTGCAGAGATAAACCCGTGATATTTTTAAAGCTACTAGAAGTGTATGTAAACTTTATAGGAAAATTATAGCGAACTCTCTAAATTGCATAGTTTTTTAGACAAGGGGGGTGGAAGGGGGGTTTTCAAAATTTTTGGAAAGTTACTAGGTGATGTGGGGTATCATATGAAAGGTATTCATTTGCACATTAATAAACAGTTTTTAGTTTTTCTTTAAGTCTTATAGTTTTTGAGTTATTTACAAAAATGTTGAAAAATATAGCGTTCCCCCCCCCTTATCTCCGAAGTTTGCGGAGATAAACCTCTGAAACTTTTATTGCTATTAGAAGTGTATGTAAAGATTAGAGGAAATTTATTACAATCTCTCTACATAGCATACTTTTTTAGAAATCATCGAAAGTGTAAAAAATCTACATAAGTTCCGCTATCAGACAAGAGATGGCGCTGTCAAGGTTCTCCAACAAATATAAAACCGCCTTTATCATATATTATATTGTATCATGGCACGGAACCCTCGGTGCGCGAGTCCGACTCGCTCTTGCCCGGTTTTTTATTCAATGTTATATGTGCAGCACATAAATTACAGTCTAATTCTATGTACTGTTTACAAATGGGAATCACAACTACTCTCTACTACTATATCTACTCTACTACTGCAACTACACCACTACCTTAATTATCCAAAAATATAAAAGCAGTTTGTGTTTTAAGTTTAGTCACATTATAAACCTTATGAATGAAATAATGTCATCACATTATCCATCTAAAATATGAGAATTTACGGTATAATTATTATATCTGTGAATTTTTCGACGATCTTTTGAATAAAAAATAGCCTTCATGTTAACCCAGGCCCTGGTAAATCCAAAACATCTAAGATCATTGAAATCGGTCCAGCCGCTCTCGAGTTATAAGTGGTACCCAACACGACTTTATTTTATATATACTAGCTGTCCCGGCGAACATTCGTATCGCACCTATTACAACCACCACTTAAAACTTACCCTCCAACTACCCTAGCAACTACCCTACAACTACTAATTTACGCAACGAAAATAGTAGCCTATGTCCGTCTCCATGGTCTAATTTACTCCTAAACTAAAATTCATCCAAATCGGTTCAGCTGTTTTGACTTGAAAAGGGAACATATGTACATACATTCTTACTTTCACTTTTATATATTAGTAGGGATAGAGATGGATTGAGTCCTTAAAACCCCTATCATAGGGACGGATGTTATCTGTTTTTTAGTTTTAAAATGCTGAAAAAGGATGTTATCTGGTTGTATTCTTATAATTGACACGTCTATTAATGTAAAACCTCTAATGAAATAAGCAATTGTTTTACATTTTCAATGATGTCGACTCTGGTTTACACTTCCAAAAACAGATAAATATTAGAGATAATAAGACGTTTCTAAATTTAGAGCTGTCAGTGTTAGGTAAAATTGTCCCGTTTTAATTTTAGAACGGCACTAACCGAATGGCTTTATGTCATGTTAGTCCGTTTTACGTCAATTTAATTACCTTTAGCTAGTTACTGCTTATCTGTTGTTTTGTATGTGTACAGTAGCGTTCTTTGATATAAAGTTTTAACGGATAACTGTTAATAAACAAATAATGCTGGACAATGAAAATGTTATTCAATAAAATTACTGCATACGTAATAAAGTTTATCAATAAGGTTTTAACATAACATGCATGATAAAGCACTGTCCTAAAAGATCATACTTACATTTGTTTATTTTTTGTTGTAATATAAATTACATTTTATAATTACATAAAATGTATTTAATGCCGTTAGCACTATGCCAACCTAATTAACTCGAAAAGTCTCATTTGTCATGATTAGTCCCGACTTTGTTCATACTCGTAATAAGGAAAACATAAGTATCTAGGTATCTATGCTTCAGGGAAACTCCTATATTTTATATGCACGCAGATTTATAGTTTTGTAACATTTTTGTTTTGTTTAAAAGATAAATGTTGTATCGTTTGGTATAAATACGAAATTGAGATAAATAAATAAAGATTTTAATATTTTTTTTATTGCATGCAGGATATAATCACAGTATAATTGAATCTACATTATTTATATGATTATATAATGCCATATATATGCCCATGATTTCAAATTTACCCTGTGTATATAATATATACACAGGAACTTACATACACATACTTCTAAACCACCACCTACACCACAGTGACACCTAACGCATTGAAGCTAATAGTTCTTCATAAGTAAATTATGAAAAACGCAAAAAATAGGGAGTCATATCACATAAGCTTTAGGCTATTGTTTCAAATAAACACAATAATAAAATAAACACAATAATAAAAAACATAAGCCGTGCGGTGCCCGCAGTAGAATGTTGGCCCTCCTCTCATGCCCGTGGATGCAGTAAGAACCTGCCAAGGGATACCTCCGGAAGATGGGCTGCAACGTCTTTCCGTGTATCAAAATCCCATACTGTGCTCGACAACCCGCCTGCCAAGCGTGGTGAGTATGGCAAAAACCCCTAGATCAGTACTTGGATCTCCAAGTCCATGAGGGAGCCCTGTCCAGCAGTGGATGTCTTACGGCTGTGATGATGATGATGAATAAAAAACATCGATATACTTTAATTATTTTTACTATTTTTTTTAATTGCATAATATTAACTCTAATACCTTTAGCATCATTAATTGTATCCAATTTCAACAGGTTTGCTTATGATTTCTAATGCTCCCTGTATGATTGACTGTCTATTAACAACCTCTAATGGAAATGGAATAAACCACAGATATTATATTGTAATAGGTTTTTTTACGGGAATAGACTATTGTATTTATGCATTTAAACTACAAAATAACAACTTCTGTATGCGTCTTACTAGTTGCAGCTGCATAAAAAGAAGCCTGTTTTAGTTTAGATTATTTTCCACATCATCATTTCAGCCATAAAACGTCCACTAATGAACAAAGGCCTCCCTCATGGATCTCCATGATGGGTAGTTGCCATACTCACCACGCTTGGCAGGCGGGTTGGTGAGCGCAGTATGGAATGTTGGTACACGGATAGACGCCGCTGCCCATCTTCCGGAGGTATCCCTTAGCAGGCTCTTACTGCTTCCATGGGCATGAGAGGAGGGGTATCATTCTACTGCCGGCACCCCACGGCGTACACCATTTTTATATAGCAAATGGTGTAAATTCTGTTCTACACATCCTAAAACTAATTATAATTAGAGATATGATTTATTTATTAGGATTTACCTGGAAGATAGGTTTGACGTGCTGCCACGCCGCCGGATTACCGCCGGGCATCAAAGATGGGCCGTACCTAGCGCCATCCTCGCCACCGCTCACCTAAGGAGGAAAACACAAATATTTTTAACCAATATAACAACCAACAACCCTCTTATTTGGACACTAAGTTCATAGATATCTTAACTTTTGTTTAGATTGAATCTATTTTGTAGTGCACGCTCTGACGTCCTTTAAATGAAAAAACACATAGTTTTTAAGACCATGATTGTTATTTTAAGTTTTCATTGTGATTTTTTCGTTGGATGTCCATATTAAATAAATAAATAAATATCATGTTTAGTAGATGTTAAGGCCTTACTTATTTTTTTTACATACAATAAATTAGGTCAAGTGCGTGTCGGGCCACGCGCTGTAGTTAAAACTACATGAATATTTTTTTTAGATTAGGGGCTAACCTAAGTATGTCCAGCAACACAACAGTTAACAGCTTTCTTTTAAGACTTATATTCTTTTCGTAAAGTCGCAGACGGACAGGAAATGATAACGTAAAGATGTTGCAGCACTTTATTCACGAATATCGTACAAAACTATAAGGGACCGTCTCCACGAGCGAGGGAATCGCGACGATGTTATCGTCCGTGCCACATATTTCTTCTATACACTCTCTTAGAGGCCGTCTCCACGAGCGAGAGAATCGCGACGAGTCCCCGCTAGAGAATCGCCTAAGAGAACCGAACATTTGGTAGGGCCTTGTATCCACGGACGTTTCAGCGGATAACTTTAAACGATCTTAAAAAACCACTTGCTTCTCTACTAATTACTTTATATAAGGAAATGTTGTACCGACCCGACCATAAGGTCGGGTTCAATGTCAGCAAGAAAAATCACTGGGATTCCGTTAGGCAGAAGTCTTCGTCTTGCCTTCTTAATGCGGCTTGCATTAAGAAATGCAAGCCGCATTAAGAAGGCAAGACGAAGAGAATTTCCGCGAGTCAGCCCTACACACAACGACGACGTACTAACGAAATATTGTTATTATGACTTTGGTGTGCAAATAAACGGTTTCTTGTCTTAAATTATTTTCAAATCGTGACATGTAATTTATCACAGTGATACAGAAAACCAAGATAACATTCATACATGGCAAGCACTTTACGATGATTCAGCGATTCTGCATTCAGTCTACTTATCAGCACTTATTAGCAAGAATCAAGCCCAATCTGATAATGTAGATATTACAGTATCAGATTCGGCTTGATTATTGTTAAGTCACCATTGTGTTGATACTCATATTTCACCAGAATATCCAATTCGGTGTTATTATTTTGTATTTAACTTTGTCCTGCTGGAAAATGGCCTGACCTCCACTTAGTAACATAACATATTTCCCTTTACTACACATATTTGTAAAATTTACAATGTACAAAAATTTTATAATTTTCGAGGATCAATGAACTTGAATCATTTAGTAGTCTTTAATCCAGGGCTAGCTAATTCATGGGCTTGATTCTAATCACAACAAAACCTAATTGAAAAAAATACCTATTATCACCTACAACTACAACCCAGATATAAATGTGATAAAAATGTGATAAAAATATGAGATAAAAATGTGGTGTACAATAAAGAGTTATCTATCTATCTATCTATCTATCTACCCAGAGTCCTCCATTGCCAAAGAGTTGGGCTGGCAAAGGTCAGTGTAGAATCAGGGGGACAATGTACAATACGACTTAATGCAGATGTCACAGTTCTCGCCCATTAAAATAAGAATAAACTCACCCCCATTCCAATGTAATTGATGCCTGTAGGAGCTAGTTCCTTGCACCATCTCTGTGTGTCGGTGTACTGTGAGTTTCCACCATCTATGATAATGTCGCCCTTGGATAGCAGGGGAGTCAGCTTCTTGACAAACTCATCTACGGCTGATCCAGCTGTGAATTAACATAAAGGAAAAACAACATTATTCGAAATGTATTGTTATTTATAAAAAAAGTTATATAGTACTATTGTATTGATACTCAGGCTATGGGTATTTTTCCAATTGAAACATCCTGGTACATGTCATTTGAGGATATGTATATAATTCCTTATTTAGTACTTCATTTACTAGTTTATTTCAGTCTTTATACAAGCAAGGCCAACATTACAGATAAATGCAGGAGAAACTTGATAAATAAGTTGAACAAATGACACCTATTTGACCTTGACTGAATACCTATAATTATTTGCACATTCATTCATTTCATATGTGTGAATAACACAGCAAGCACAGAATATAGATACTTTAGTGGAAGTAAAATATACTACGTTTTTTACAAAGCACAGTTTATTGGATCTATCAACTTTATAGTTGCTCTACTGTTTAATTTATTTTCAAGGTCATAAAACAACCGTTTGATCTGGGGGTCTTAATCCAATATGTTACCTTTAACAAGAAGCATAATCTTTCTGGGGGTCTTCAGTTTGGCAACCATGTCTTCTAGTGATGTAGCTCCAATGATCTTTGTGCCCTTAGCTTCATTTTGTAAGAATTGCTCAACCTGTAATAAAACGTTTAATGTTACAGTAACACAAATAAATTATCAGTTTCACATGATAATTTTAAGAATAACCATTAAGTCAAAGTAGGTGTAACTTCATTGATTTACATTTTTATTTATATTAAAATTATAATGAGACAAGATTTGTATTTTTGGATGTTTGTAATGAATAAACTAAAAAACTACTGGACTATTGTTTTTTTACATAAATGCTCATTATTAGGGTTACTTTATATTTTTGAAACCTTTTTACCCTTTTTTTTGAACTTTTTTTTTTAATATACAGAGGGATAGAAATATGGTGGTGCTATACAAGTGTGGTGCGGTACGAAGTTTGCCTAGTCAGCTAGTTTAATACAAGTAAGGCCTTAGTTGCATCTATTATAGATTATTTATACAGCGTCAGCAACTGGTAATAATGCTGTACGGGATGCTGAAGTGCCTGGGGCATTGCTAGATGGATTAGGCTTGCCCAGCACCTATACATTCCTTTCTGCTTAATCAGCTATTATTCAGAGGAAAGAACAGGTCAATACGTCTGAAGCTAACTAAGCCGCGGGTTTCCTCACGATGTTTCCTTCACCGTTAAAGCATGTGTAAGTGTGCACATACATTTTTCAAAAAAGAACAATCCATTGGTGCACGGCCGGTATCGAACCCACGACCTTCGGATTAAAAGTCGGGGGTAAATACCACACGGGCAACACGGCTATAGTATTATTAGGGTTGAACCCCGAGTTTAATATAATATGGGGTATGATAATTGTTTATTACCCCTGAATGCTGCAAGTCCTAAATATACATTAGGTCTGAATAGGTTGACACTTTATGTAACACTAGCTGCACTCCGCGGTTTCACCCGCGTAGTTCCCGTTGCAGTGGGATTACGGGGATAAAATATAGCCTATGTTACTCAGGGATAATGTAGCATACTAATGGTGAAAGAATTTAAAGAAATGGGTCTAGTACTTTTTGAGTTAATTCGTTACAAACATTCAAAATATAACATACTTAATACAAATCTTTCCTTTTTATAATATTAGTATAGATTACACTATGCAGTAACATTTTTTAATATGTTATAGGTAATGCATGCAAATCAAAAGTAAATAATAATGAAGAATTACCTTAGCAACAGTCCTGTTGTATGCGCAAACCACATATCCATGGTCATCCATGTTGAGGATGAGGTTCTGGCCCATCACGGCCAAGCCGATGAGAGCAATATCAGCCTTAGGTCTAAAAAGTTGAGAAAAGAGTGAGAAAAAAGGGGATCATGAGCTAGTTTTGAAAGGCACCTTATATTTCCTTTACCAAAGTTTAGATTTGCCACTAATCGGCAATACCCTGTTTAGTATATTTCTTCCCTAAATAGAAGATCTGTCACCAAAATTTAATAACCAACCCTGGATAACAAAAAAATAGGCAAGGCTCTGGTTGTGTTTCTACTACAGCGCATGATCAGAGTGAGTATGCTACAACAGCTCATGATCAGAGTGAGTGTGCTACAACAGCTCATGATCAGAGTGAGTATGCTACAACAGCTCATGATCAGAGTGAGTATGCTACAACAGCGCATGATCAGAGTGAGTATGCTACAACAGCTCATGATCAGAGTGAGTATGCTACAACAGTGCATGATCAGAGTGAGTGTGCTACAACAGCGCATGATCAGAGTGAGTATGCTACAACAGCGCATGATCAGAGTGAGTATGCTACAACAGTGCATGATCAGAGTGAGTATGCTACAACAGTGCATGATCAGAGTGAGTGTGCTACAACAGCGCATGATCAGAGTGAGTGTGCTAAAACAGAGCATGAAAAGAGTGAGAGTGCTACAACAGCGGCCGGCAAACTGCCACAACCAAATTATACTTGGCGATTCAATTTTGGTGAGAGATCTACTATTTTAGGAACAAATGTATTCATTAGGTGATTGATAAAATAATATCTGTTTTGAAACCTTATACACTATAAGTGTAACCACTGATCTAGAAATAACTGTGCCCTAGCAGAACACAAGTATCCAATAATTTTTTTGAGACTTGGCCTTATTAAGACTCTTGTTAACATTATTCTACAACCTCCGTGGCTTAGTAGCCAGCTGGTAGGCAAATTTGCAGGTATGAGGGACATGGTGAATAAATGTTTGCTTCTTTGCAGATATTTGTCTCGTGTCAGGGCATTTTTTTCATGCTTGCTTAGTCGGTATATAAGAAGTCTAATATCAATCATCTGGCACCCATCATAACAACACTCTGCTTTCTTTGTATACTGTGAGATGAGTTTAGCATTTTTTTTTATCACACACAACTTCTTATCATTTTGGTAGCTTATTAAATATTCTTATAAACTTTAAAGTATGTACATATAGGTACAATAATTATCGCAACACTTGACATTCACCTTGAAATAACCTTGTACCTTTTTAATAGCAATGTATGAAGTCCCAAGTTACATGTAATTTTAGGTAAGTAAATTACAGTTATACATAGGGACTTAGCTATGTTCAAATAATTAATTAACCTATGACCTCTAAATTTACCAGTCCTTCGAAGTTTTCATAACTTTTTCCGATGTTCAGACGTTTTATAATATGGTAGCAGGGAAAGCATTTTATGAGACAATTCGAGTGTAGAAATACAAGAAAGTGAAAGCAACGCGTAAACCAAAACCTAAGTCATTCACTTAATACCCAAAAGTTATTTCAACTTCCAGATCTAACTACAAAGTACTTACTGAGCCATTTTGAGTTTCACTTTACTTTCTTTGAAAGCTCTATTAGGTATTTAATTTAATAGGTTTTGCCTTTCGGAAAACTTTTTCAAAGGAACACCGCTTGCCTACTACTAGTACTGCCTACTTCACACAGCGCTACCTTGCAAATGAACTGACTGAACATGAAAATGAACAGAAAGATCAAAGAACAGGTGGCGAGTCATCCATCAATCAGTCAGTCAAGTCAACTTCGAACGCATGAAATGCCAACAGCGTGAGTAGGGCACACACTACTCACGCTGGTAAACCACCTGGAAAACCAGGTGAGAGGGCGCTATACGCCAGACAGAGACAGCAAATTTTCTTCTATCTTTGTTGACAGTGAAATATCCCTGCTGTGATGTGACCAAGTCTTACTTCTTTCCGTAGGTTTATTAGTGTTCTGTGCAAATGAATGAATGATGTAGAAATGACTTAGCGATCGTTCGAGCTTGTGGTTGGTTAGTTTCGATATGCTGATGCTGATTGGTGTGAAGAAAATACGTTTCGTTGTACGTGGTTGTAGATGTACGTACTACGTAGGTAGCTTTGAAAGAAACATGGTAAATTAGAATGATTTTCTTTTTTTATTGTGTTAGGCGTATGTGACACTTAAAACGAGATTAGACTAGACGATTAGACTTAGCTTTTAGACGAGATATAACGTGTGACAGTACAGAATATTAACTTTGCACTGGGGCGGCATGTCAACTCAGATCAAGTTGAAAATATAAAGAGAAATTAGAGCGCTGTACCCTGGTAATGTGTCCTAAAAATAAAATAAGTGCCTATTAGGGTTTCAGAGTAATTCTAAAAAATAAAATTCCGTTGCAGTAACGCCTGAAAACGTTACTGCAGCGGATTTTTTTTTATTAGCCTTAGCCAAATTTAAAGTAGCCTAAAAGGTAGCTTTAGCTTATAAATGTGCGTGTCCTAGGCCGGCCAGCGGCATTTGTGCGCCCTGTAGTTTTCGGTAATTCCAATTGCCGCTGCAGTAACGTTTGACAGATTTCCATATCTCTGGAACGGCTGGACAAACAGACATGACGTGGGCGCTGTAATATGTGCCAATTGGTGCCCTAGTAGTTTTTCCAAAAAAATGCATGGTGTATTAATTAGACGAGTTTTTCTGAAAATCGAAAAAAGTCTCTAGCTCTTGAACTACTTAAGAAAGGCGCTCTGCGATTGCACTGACTGATGCCTATTAGAAATATGTATTTCCTGGCAAAATTCTGAACATATAATTTTCGAAGAAATATATCAGTTTGAGTACTGAAAGTAGTTAACTTATTTCGAGTCTCAAATAAGGGAGTCGAGTCGTGTCGAGTCGTGTCCAGTCGAGTCCAATCCAGTCCAGTCCTGGGTGTTCCGCCATGTTGGATTCAGAATGACGCCATTTCATTTTTTAAATTATTCTCAGCAAGTCCTTTCATTTGATACCCATATTCTAGGAGTACATCAAAGTAAGTAGTCCGCCATCTTGAGTGTTCCGCCATGTTGGATTCAGAGTGACGTCATTTCATTTTTTGAGTTATTCTCAGCAAGCCCTTTCATTTTATACCCATATTCTAGGGGTACATTAAAATTATGTAGTTCGCCATGTTGGATTCAGAGTGACGTCACATAGCTGACCATGCATTGTCATCCAAAGTAAACATGTATGCAAAATTTCAGCTCAATCGATTGAAGATATCTGCTTCAAAATTGAGTTGCAAGATTCCGCGAACAAACATAGTTACGTACATACATACAGGGCAAGCTAAATAAAAGCTTGTAAAAAAAAAGTTAATACAAAAACAAAACACAAATAAGGAACGGAAAGAATCTTCTAAGCGGGTGCCCATTTTGTCTCCGAAAAACTATTGTCCGAAAATCACAATCAATAACAAAAGTCTCCGAAACATCACCATCCCTAATATTATGGTCCCATACATTTGCAATAATAAATTGTTCATCCGAATGCTCCTTACGCATAAAATTATTTCACCTAATATATAATTTCCATAATTTTCATCGTTATAAACATACATAATAATAACGAATCATAAAACTTAATATCCCGAATATTTTCGAAAGATTATAAAAAATAAACCTTTCAGTGGCAGAATCGAGCCAGAAGGACAGTACCTAGGTTATTAGGTTTTTTTTATAACCATCCGAAAAACCCTGCCTGTGACAGAACCGAGATGGAGAGACAGTAGGTTATTAGGATTTTTTTTAATATCCATCCGAAAACCCTGCTTGTGACAGAACCGAGATGGAGAGACAGTAGGTTATTTTGTTCTTTTTTATAACCATCCAAAAACACTGCCTGTGGCAGAATCGAGATGAAGAGGAGAGACAGTAGGTTATTAGGCTAATTTATAATTATCCGAAAACACTGCCTACGTCAGAACCGAGATGGAGAGACTGTAGGTTATTAGGTTTTTTTATAACCATAGGAAAACACTGCAAGGCTATTAAAAAAACTACGCGACAGCTGCAGCGGCCGCCAACAAAATATTATGGAACATGAAAATTATTCAAATAAATAATTATGAGAATAATGTTTATGAGATAATAATGTTATGGATTTCAATTTCTGGGTGTAATTTGAGAATATCATTAAGGTGATTAAGACGGCAGACGGGTGACTGCTGTCGTGCTATGTAGTGCGCGGGGGTATTGGGACCAGCAGCTGGACTCGCCCGGGGCGCAACCTGCTACGCTGCTCAGGTACGCAGAGCCTGCTAGCTTCGCAAACTAAGTCAGGGCTGTCAATAAGATCTCGTAGGATGCGACACACGCAAATAAGTTGGTGATATAATCTACGCAACATTATTGTAAAATTGACGTGTTTATGCCTTGTAATTGCAAACTGGAAATAAATAAATGAGTTTCTGAATCGTAAAATGATTTTGGTGTTGGATTGGTGATTTATTGAGGAAGATTTAGGCTACTTACTTATAACATTACGACACATTATACGAACAGAGCATCAAAACGCGTACGAAGTCGCAGGGAACAACTGGTATAATATTATTACAACGTGGTTTGCAGCTTCGAAAAGTTCGAAACCATAGAAGACAAAATTGAAAGAGAATCGTGCAATATTGTTGTTTTAACTGGACGTCTCTTTCTTATAATGCTTTGGTCACGTTGACAGTTTTAATATAAGGGTGATTATGAATGGAGTTGTGTGTAAAACCTGCTTTACATTGACCAGAATGGTAGGTAATAACAGGACGGGAAATAATCAAAGTGTGGTGGAAACTAATTTTGGATTATACGTTGTTATCCGTACATACATACCTATATCATGTCTGCCATAGGACTTCCACTGTTGGATATAGGCCTCCCGCATAGATCACCACCACGCTTGGCAGGCAGGTTGGTCGAGCGCAGTACGGAATATTTATACACTGAGATGCTGCTGCCGTGGGGTGCCGGCAGTAGAATGTTACCCCTCCTCTCCTACCCGTGGATGCAGTAAGAGCCTGCTAAGGGAGTTAAGGGACACCTCCGGAAGATGGGCAGCAGCGTCTTTCCGTATATCAACATCTCGTACTGCGCTCGCCAACCCGCCTGCCAAGCGTGGTGAGTATGGCAACTACCCCTCATGGAGATCCATGAGGGAGGCCTTAGTTCAGTAGTGGACGTTTTACAGCTGAAATGATGAGAAGCTGACCTGATCTTCCTGGGTATCCCTTGGCGGATTCTCACGGGCAAGAGAGGTACTGCGGGCCCCCCATGGTAATCCGTATAACCTGGATAATATAATCTTATCCTTATCTTTTACTGTAGTAGGTAGGTCCTGCATTATTTATTTATTTTTCTAAAAAAAATCACCTATAATTATTGATTAAACTAGGTTCCATCAATTGTAAAACATTATTATTATAAAAATGTAAAAATTTTAGTAGGTAACCAGTTCTTATTGTACCTACTAGGTAAGTAATGACGTAGGTAGCAAGTTTTTTAAGGGACCGTCTCCACGAGCGAGGGATTCTATAGCGCGTACACGTCGCGATTCTCTCGCTCGTGGAGACGGCCTCTAAGAGAGTGTATAGAAATACGTGGCACGGACGATAACATCGCCGCGATTCCATCGCTCGTGGAGACGGCCCCCAACAAGCGTTATAAGTAGGTGCATATCGATGATTCTAACAATAAATGAGCGGCAGACTGGAAGATTCTGAATAGATAATTGAATGCATCCTAGAAAGCAGACGAGAAAATAGTATACCTACCCATAAACTGAGGTACCAGTTGCTAAGCAACACCAAAGATGGCTGATGCGATCCGGGTATCGAGGGGTTCGATGAGGTTCTATGCGCATGCGTGGTCCACGACTTTACGGGTGTGACGCGCTGGCGTTGCGCGGCACTCTCACAATAGCCTGGAGCCCCAACAGAAGCGGTCACGTACGTTTTACCTGGTGATTTCCAATTACAATCTGTTGCTACCAGCAGGTGATCTGCCCCCAGGAAGTCGTAAGTACTAGTCGTAAGCCTAACTTTTGATATCAATATTTTTGTTTTCGCAACTCACATACCTAAAGGTAGTTAGAAAAGCAGTTTGCGGTCGGGTGAAATGAAGCCAGACCGTCATTAACGAATAAAATATTGACCTAGTCTGTTTTCAAAGTTTGGTTTCTATTCGAAGATCTCAGAACCTCTGGATCTTCTTTTAATCTCAAATGCATTGAATGATTGGTCTCTGCGTCCGTAGGAAGGGGCGGAGGATTGATGCGTAGGTCTTTATCTACCTATGTACATATACCTAATGGTAATGAGTTAATAGACAGGTATCGATTTTGCCTCTTCGATTCCTAGAATTTAAGCACAAAGCGTGATTTGATTTGAAACCCCCAACACAAAAAGGTGTGTTAGTGTATCTGTTTGCTGTGGCACCGTAGCTAAATTAGTGGACGGATTTGAATGAGGTTTTCTAGCGGTGGTTCTTAACATGTCTTATCAAAATCTGACGTTTACAATATATAGCGGTGAATAATCGAATGTTTTCTAATCTATCCAAGTTTTCCAAGTGGGTATATTAGAAAACATTGGATTGTTCATCCCCACTTCACCCTAAATGGCTACAAAACTTGTTTGTTATTGTTTGTTAGCAAACAAACAATTGAAAGGAAATGGTGAATAAAATTAAAAACAAGTTTTGTAGCCATTTAGGGTGAAGTGGGGATGAACAACCCAATATTTTCTAATATACCCAAATGTGGTATCAAATGAAAGGACATTAGGTAACCTCCGAGACTACGTGCAGTGTCGGGGGTAACAATTTTTTTATTACTTACGTAAAATTTATTGATTCATGGTTTCATAACTTTACCTATTGGAAACTCATGAGGTAGGTCAGTAAGTACTCAATATAACTTAAACTATTAAAAAAGTTACAGCTAATAGGTATACCTATTAGAGGCAACCTTTGCAGATGGTTTGAGTCTTACGTTCAAAACAGATGTCAAGCTGTAGTGCCTCGACTACGTTTAACCCGTCTGGCGTCCCACAAGGATCTTTGTTGGGTCCTTTGCTCTTTACTATACATATTTGTTAATGATATTTCTTCTTGCTTTCTCTATTGAAAAAAAATGTTTTTGAGGATTTCAAGTGGTTTGGTACGAGTAGTAGCTTTGTGCTTGTTCGCATGTCTATCCCTCGCATTCCACGACGTGGACGAGGCGAGAAACATTTTGATTCCACGTCGCTCAGACATCCTCTGCAAGGTGAGGTGACTGTCTGTGGCACCGATGTAAAAGAACCTCGTGGTCGTGTTGTCCTACAGTGTCCGTGAGCCTTTCCGCCATCGTAGTTGTTGCAATAGGCGTCGTGAGTCTCTGTGACGTTGTTCGAAGTGCCGCTTTTGCCTGACGACAATCTGTAAGTCTACTTAGGATCTAGGTTGTGAAGAGGATACTAAATAAGAAGTGGCTGTTGACTTCCATTTGGCATATCTGATTTCCTTCAGTAAACTCCCACACCAAAGCCCGGTCACAGTGTGACTCGTTGGGATTTTTTTCCCAGCGAGTCACACTGTTACTCGTTGCAACTTATTTATAGAAGAACTCCCAACGTGTCACACCTGTGTAACAGTGTGACACGATGGGGGAAAAAATAAAAAAAAAGGAAAGGTGAACTCCCAACGAGTCACACCAAATCCAGTCACAGTGTGACTCGTTGGTAGTTCACCTTTCCTTCAGGCCAAGCTTCCACGTTTTTGGATGATTTGCTCCGTTGTACGTCGCGATCTTATCCAGGGATAAACGATACTCGTAACACGAGCTTGCTGTTGTAACAGTTCTCTCAAGCTCCGAGTACAGCAGTACTTACTGACAGAGATGTTACTGATGTTACCTGTCGGTTATTGCAGCATATTCAAATTCGAAGATCGTTTCGGTTTGAGAAAGTCTGCGTTGACACATATTTCGGATTGCTTTTCAATGTTTGGTCTAGGTATGGTATACGTATATAATAGATGTTTATATATTTATCTAACTTATAGTCTCATATTTATTTACTTTAAGCTAATTTCTGTCATTTTGTTCTTATTTTTTTCTTTATAAATACCGACTAAATGTTCCTTAAAAATTGTATTCATTCACTTAATTCTATTATCTAGCCGCGTTGTTAAGTAGCGGGTCTCTCTAGCACAAGTACATTTTACTTAAAAGAGAGTGTATTTCAATGTATGTGTATTAGAATAAGTAGGAAAGAATAAATAATTTTGAATTTTGAATTTATGGGGTTACTATTCTGGTTCTTTTGTTTGTTTCAGATTTTCCGATGTCGTTGAAACTTGCGCGTATCAAAAGCTTTAAAGCTCCATACCCGGAAGACAGGGAGGTCGTGCTGATGCTACACAACAACGTGTACGTTTTCACCACCACCGTGGGCACGCAGACCGACCCCGAGGTGTTCTTCATGAACGGCAAGCCGGCGCGCGCCGTCCAGCCCTTCAGGGTCGTGCCCCAACAGCCCAAACGGGCCGCCCAGCCCAGGCTGCGGGAAGACGAGGAGGGCGAGGAGGCCTCGCCGGAGTGGGGCCGCCAGGAACCAAGCCCGTCGCCGCCCTGGGAACAACGCGCAGTGCAGGAGCCAGGGACATCCTCCGCGGCGCCCTGGGATCGACAGGAGGCGCAGGAAGCATCGGCCTGGGGACAAGGTGAGGCACCGCCGGCCTGGGAAGATCCGGAGTCACATAACGCCTGGGAGCAAAGCGAGGCCATCGCGGCGGACGCCGCTGCTGTTGCGGCGTCAGCGGTAGCGGTGGCGGCGTCGGCGGCGGCAGTGGCGGCGTCCGCGGCCGCAGCGTCGGCGGCTGCGGCGCCTTGGGCGCAGAGGGAGGTGCAAGTGACTCCGGTGCCGTGGTCTCAGCCGGAGGTGCAAGAATCTCAGGCGCCCTGGGTACGTCGAGAGATGCCGGCCCACCAGGAGGCCCGTGAATGGGAGCAGCCGCCGGTGGAGGAACGATGCGAGCCCGAGCAGGACCGCGAGCCGGAAGCACGCGCGGAACCGGAGGCGGGACCGGCTCCGGAGCTGGCTCAAGAGGTGGCCGCCGGGCCGCCATGGCAGAAGAGGCAGGTTCTTCAATCGCAGCAGACTCAGACTGAGCTGCGTCAAGTGCATCGCCAGATGCTACTTCTGGTGGAGGAGAAAGAGGCCGCAAGCGCCACCTCCGTGTCGGAGTAAGCGCGCCAGTGCAGGGGGCGGGGGCTTCATGGCGGCCGGCATCTTCAATACACATAACAAGGCCTCCATACCATCACGAATAGAAAACCCCAACGCGCAAAGCTTACTTCCACTTTTCACATCACATCGCACTATCAAGTGATTTAACTTTTATAAGGTGCCACGGGATAGGTTAACAACTGTAGGAAGGTAGGGTTGGTAATGACTGATTACCAACAGTTTCAAAAGGGTAAAATTGTAAAACCGAGCCAGAATGGTGGCACCGTTCTAAGGTACGAAGATGCCAATTAACTAGATGTTTTAAACTTATTGATGTAGTAGTTTTAGGTGTTACGCTATAATCGTAACACCTCTATAATATCTCATAAGACTTGAAATTGAACCTACCTACATTTATTTATTTTTTAAATGTAGGTATACCTATCGCAAACCCCAAATTGTTTTCAAAAACAAAACACACTCACAGTTTAAATGAAAAGCACAATGGATCACAGATCCAAAATTATACGCACAGCGCATTTAAAATATCCAAAAAAAGTATTTCTAAGTAGTCAACTTGGGTTAGTAGAACCATGCGCTTGTTCATTCATATGTCCAATGGAGCTTACCTTTTAAGGATTTTGCCATTGTCATAAATTATTTATTGTATAAGGTCATAGACAGTATGTGTACATTTAATTTTAACTAAACCCCTTCTTCAGCCAGGCTTATATACATTTAGTTGGTTACTTATTATTAAAATGTAGAATTGTGTAAGTAGGTACACTGTCTCTTGAAATTGTATGTAGGTAGGTAAAAACTAAATTGGCAGTATTTTCTGCAAAAATGAAAATTTTGTAACCAATTTTGGTATTTTAAAATTAATCAATACCCAATGTGGTCAGGTATTTATCGACTTTTTCTCTTAGAATGTACGAATACGGATATTATATGTATATTTTATTGTAGTTTTATACTTATTATTGTATGTATGATAAGAAAATCGAATTTGAAAATGAAATTAAATTGTTTTTTCGGACAATATTTATAAATACTTATTTATCTTATAGTTACCGTAACTTAAGTTGTAAGTCTTACTAAGTACTCATTTAATAAATGTGTCTCCAATTAAAAAAACTTTTTAATTTTTCAGTAGCATCACTACATAGGTTTTCGTTGGTAGGTAAAAATTTAAGTCGTTTGGAGTCATGGTAGGTAAAAATAAAACGCCCAAGTAAATAGTATTTGACACAATCATTTTGATGTGATGATTTTATTTTATTGATCACTCACGTACACAAAGAACCTTCATATAAAATCTGATATTTCATCAGGTTAATAAATAAGTATAACATTAAAAAATAGGAACTAACTTATATTAAATTACGGTAGAATTCTACGAAGATACACAACTACCTTACCTTATCAAGGCATTATTTTGAGTTCAGCCTAGCATTTGGAATATCCAATAATTACAAAACAATAGATCTTGAAGTGTGATTTAATTAATAATTTATGTATAAATTATTAATTAATATTGAATAATGATTTAATTAATAATTTATGTATAAATTATTAATTAAAAAATATATTAAATTATTATTATTATTCTATCTACTAAATACAAAACAATTTCATAAAAAACGGGAATGCAAGCAGTACCTACACTTCAATCAAAACAAAAGACAAAATATAATCAGTTAAACTAATAGTAACTTTCGTGACTTATTACATCCATATTAAAAAGCGGGAATGTTCACGTACCTGCTTGTTAATGTTGGTAGACGCACCAACTGTTTCGATCCTTATCGAGAGCCTTCGTCAGGGCGAACTCGGCTCGCGACCGCCACCTCCGCATCCCGTAACACGTAAGTAAACATTCCCGCTATTTAATATGAATGTATAATTATAATCAGTTGTAAAAAAAGTATATATGTAAGCACACTCGAATTTTGGTTTGTTAATTTTAAACGTCTTGAAATAATATCTACAAGCTTAAGCTTTATTCCTTTATTTACATGCACAATAAAATTATGACTCTAAATTAATTGGCATAGTTATTGTGAATATATAAAATCATACTACGTTTTACGTTTATACGGATATTTATTTAAGTATATAAGTTGGTTGTTTGACTTTTACCTAGCACCTTACTAGTCGTGTCCCACAAGTTTACATCGGATTACCGCGGTTTTTTGGCATCGTCTGTAATTTTCCTGCAACTAGCGCTCCAAGTGCGGTCCTGACTCCTGGATCATTGGTACTCACATAGACATGCCACCAGATAAGGATTGAAATTTTAGGTTTCTAATAAGGTAGGTAAGCATGTATAATTTAACACATGTTTTATTTAACAAAGATTTAAAACGTCAGATCAGGGGAGACAATAGACCTACACCTTAGATACGCCCTTACCCCAATGAGACCGCGCCCCGCTTTGTTTCCACACAAAATGAGTAAGCACGATCATTTGGAATCAGTGTATGTACCAACATCTGAACACAGTGTTAGCCGGACGCGGTGTGTTATTTTTTCACGAAAGTTCGTGCAATATGTACCTATCAATAACAGTTTGGTTTATTAGAAAAACGCACACTGCGTGCGTCGGCATTATTGTTAACACACATTTAGAGACAATGCAGGTTTTTAATGTCACATCTGACGATTTAAATCTTATTTAAAGGTAAAGCGTCGCTATCGTACAATGCTGGCTGTACCGTCATTAGAAACCTTTGTTTGGTGGCTAAAGGTGCCTGTAAACGGGCTATATTTTTGGCAATTTCTTGCTGCAGTTGTATAGCCGCCAAGTTGCTGATTATATCGCTCAATACAGTGCAATACTTGCTGTGTAGCCCGGCGATGTTGCCAAGATATTTCAAGTTCTTACAAGTATTTCATGTCTAGCCGGCTAGAATTGCACATGATTTATCCCGCTTTAAAGTTAGTGCAATATCGCCGTATATCGTCTCTGCTCTGACGTATAGGTGCATCTCTTTTCCCTCGCTCGCCTCTCGCCGCCTCGTCCCGTCCCGGCGTCGGGGCGCCACTGTCGCAGTTGCGCGTGGCGCGTTTATTACTGAGATCTAGCCGCAATATAGCTTGGCGTGTACATGGAAAATTCCTCAGCAATCCAGTTGCAAAATCTTGCTGGACTACACTCTGCAATGAATTGCACTATGAAATTGCAGCAAGGGTATAGTTGCAAATATACTGCGCTATATTGATCAACAAAATTGCCGGCAAATGAACTATTCTAGCCCGTTTACATGCACCTTTAAACGAAAAGAATAGATTTATCTTTGTCTAAGTTTGGTGATAGGGTAAAGTTACGAACGACGCCGATCACGATGGTAAGCCGATTGAAGATATGCGACCACTCCCTTCAGTATAAATTACTAATAACTTGGTAGAAAACCAACCCCTGAAGCAATTCTATTTTAAGTGTGACAGTTTTTTTACAAACATTCTACATCGAATTTGGCTGAAATATCACCACCAGGTACCAGGAAAAAGTCAAGGAACCAACTCTCTCAAACTATTATAGGTTTCTAATAAGTTTAGGTTTTAACAAAGATAACTACTTTGCACGCATCCATCAAAACAAATGGCAAAATCAGTTTCAACATGTACTGCTGCAAGGTCTTATTTTATTATACGTGGAGGTGATCATTAATTGTAGATGCCGAGGTAATGAGCCTATTTATTACGAGGTAATAACTTTTTTGGACAGATTTGAATAAAATATCGTAAGGAAATATGACAATTGAGTTTCGTCTAAATTGTAGCATTAGGAAGTGATTCTTTAAATCTCATAGCATAAGTGGCAGTAGCCGGCATGGAGCTACTGCCACATAAGCTAAGTGCTCGTCGATAAAAATGCAGCCAACAAGTACGTTTCTTTGTAGAATTAAATTACGTTTCTTTGTGCTTCTGAACAGCATCTTCCTCATTATTTGCCGCATTTTTTTATTATAATCATGAAAAAGTAAAAACTGCGTGTGTTTTCTTTATAAATAACGGAACCTCCCAAAACAAAACAACGTGTCATTATGATTACTACATGGCTGTCAGCAATAAGGGCGCGAATCGTTCTATGTTACAGATTTGTAATTTAAATATCATGTAGGTACATAATAGTGTACAATAAAGTGTTTACCATCTCTGTCTAAGATGAAACTGGATTAAGACACTTTTTAAACAAGAAAAACAAAAACAAAATCTTGGGAGCTGTGTACGATGCTACAGTACAGATAGACACACATACACACACACCTTAAACTTATAAACCCATATGATTGCGTCAGGGATTTATAACCAAATGTATAGAACGAATTAAGTGCTTCTTTTAATAACAGGTTCTTGAAGTAGGTTCATTCAGTAATGTGATGGGTTTAGTTTTATTAATGATTAATAACGTCACTTTATGAAATCGCAAATGATTATAAATATAATTATAATAATTATTTTTAGTTTAGACTAGAAACCGTTTCTTTCAAAAGATGGTGTTGCAACTTACTTAGCTTGTACCCATCGAGCTGTAGTAGAACGAGTTGTTTCCAAATTCCTTGCGCTGATACAGGTACATGCCATTCGTATTCGTAATGTCTAAATAAATTACTTAAATATAGCTCGTTGTTACTTACAATACATTATTTATAAATAGATTTCACTGTGTAAATATAACATTGAATATTAAACTTGGTTATTAATTATTAATATGTACAAATCTTAGCAGGAAAATTCACTAACAAACCGTGTTTAAAACTCTTTACTTAAATAAATTGTGAGTAAAGCTAAGCTATATATTACAATAATAAGACACTGTGGAAGTCTATCGTTACAAGTTTGGTCGCAGTGGCATGGGTACGAACGAAACCTGTAAAAACAAGATGTCTTCTTTTGCCACGTCAACTGCCAAAATCTATAAGGATCTATGCATGCATGGCATAGGCATGTCGACAGAATATGAAAATCCAAATTCTATTTTGTCCGTCCGTTAGACAATACAAAAAAATAGACAAGTATTTTTGGCTTTTAAAATTTAAGAAACATTACTTAGATAAAGCGAGTTGAAGAAGTGGGGGCTCGTGACGTCATTATTCTGTACCGAGGCACATACATCGGCGCGTACCAGCCTGTACCAGCGTGTGACTTCACGCGACATTTTGATATAATGTAACGTGGTTATTTTTGGATACATGTCTATCTATGCTTGACATAGGCCTCCCTCATGGGTCTCAAAGTACAGATCATGAGGGGGTTATTGCCTTACTCACCACGCTTGGCAGGTTGTTGATACAAGGAAAGACGCTGCTACCAATCATCTTAAAAATAAAAAATAAGTATCCAATAAATTTTGTCAACCTATATTATGGACTAACAAATACAATTTAGCAGGTTGTTGATACAAGGAAAGACGCTGCTACCAATCATCTTAAAAATAAAAAATAAGTGTCCAATAAATTTTGTCAACCTATATTATGGACTAACAAATACAATTTAGCCTATTAAATACCACTATAAGTAAATTTTGTTACTGTCATTTAAATTATTATCTGCATGTTAGTTAAGTATTTAGGGTATGATGGGACTGATATACCATCAAAGGACTGACATACATACCTGTAAATCAATTATGATAAAAAAATACGCATAGGAAGGCGCATAAAAAAACGCAAGTCTGTACGCATTTTGTCCGTACTCAAGCCACAGAACATTAACACATCCAACGCCCATACGAGTCACGGGCAGTAGATGAGTTAAGCAATCTATAGCCATTATCATTAATGCCAATGCTTGGTTCGGTTACTACGTTTCCTAATTTAAGTGAATCTCCTAGAATATCCCAGAAACGGCTCGTAAGAACGTTATATACAATTAATGACGTTACATTATTTCATTAAAAAAATAAATAACTAACCGTTTTGTCATGTCTCGCCAAGGACCGGCACAGACCGGCGCGTCGCCCGCAATATCATAACAACAGTTTAGTACCATGTCACACTGAATAGCTCTTACTGTGAGAATGTACAAGGTCGTTGAACAAGGCAAGTTATGGGCTTAAAACTCCATACAAAATAAGAGGGACCAGAATTTATAACAAGATAAAATAAGCTTCAAATTCTTAATTAGCGACAATAACATATTATTTTTTAGTTTTAAAATTACAGGATTTTATCGCATACCTTTTTTTATTATTTTCCCGACGTTTCGAACACATTTCAACGTTCTTGGTCGCGGGAGGACTGATGTGCTGGGAGCTACCGCCGTGAATTGGTGGCAGGATCCACGACTACCCTCAATAACGTCTTCAGATTCAGAAATGTCCAAGTTCACATTTCGACACACTACACTGACGGTATCGGACTGCTGTACAGTCGGAACACAACGCACACACTTATTAAACACAGGATTCCATGCAGAAGAGACGAAAACCATCTTCACGATTGGAATTTAGGTGTTTCTTGATCTCAATCGCCTCTCGAACTATCCTCTTATAATAGTGGCGTTTTTTGGATAGAACTTTTGAGTCGTGTAGTTCTATCCAGTGGTTAGGTCCTGACTTCAGCAGATGTTCGGCAATCGCTGACTTATACACTTGCCGATTTTTGACCGCGGTTATATGCTCCTTGACACGTTCGGCTATTGTGCGTTTAGTTTGCCCTATGTATGAACGGCCACAGCTACAGTCAATCTTGTATACGCCTGGCATTTGGCAATATATTATAGTAAAAAGACAGTAAAAAATTGGCATGGTTCTAAAGTGTTTTTGTGTATTAACAGGCCTCACCTTGGGCGCGGTTCGCAATCTGAACAGTTGCTATCCCGCTCGTACTGCGCTCACATGAGTATTTTGTTAAGCGTACTATCTCAGTCGCTCTTCAAATCACCTAGTTTTGAAACAAGTGGGAATCTCACGATCCTCAATTGGTTCGCGTAGTCACACACTATTGCGTCTTTTAAAGGTAAGATCTGCCTTACGAGAATGCACCCGTCGCTTTGGCCTGAAAAGAGAGATCCTATATTAATATTTTATATACCCGGATAACAAGTATCCTATAATCTTGTAAACGCAACATAAACGCAAAATGTAATTATATGCACGTCAATGATCATTAGTTACGGAATTTACGGAACTTGTCAAGCATCAGTTTTAATTTTTTGTTAAAAGTATGTATATGGTGTATGTAAAACTCACCCAAAAGTACCCGTCGGATGACGTCACCGCTGCTTAAGTCATAAGCCGTGAGTCCGCTGCGATCGCCCATCACTAGCAGCGTGTGAGTGAGAGGTAACATCTTACTCATGTAGTTGAGGCCCTGAGAACAAAATAAAAAGTTGTTTAAATTACATTGGTAAAACACTGTCTGAGGGTCATACAAACTGACAAGAAAAGCTAGTAATATGAAAAGTCGTAAGCGCCAACACAGTAATTCTCATTCAAAATTAAAACTATTGGTAAAACTAACTACTTACTTTAACTACGTAAAATGCATCTAAATAAAGCAATTATCATGTTAAAAACACCCGTATAGACTGATAATTACAAAACGTTCAAAGGAATAAATGGGTGAAGTAATTAAACCAGTTTGAAGTAAGGAATCGAAAAATTTAAAACATTATCAAATGTATTGTAACTGCTGCATTATCAATACGTCGCCTCAAGTTAAAAGTGGGGGCTCGCGATGAGGCCTGAACTCAGACAAGCCGTCACGCGACACTCAAATATAAACAAAATGAGACTTTATTGTTAGTAGATACTTCAGTTTATAAATATTAATAGTTACATGCCTGTAGACAGGCGAGATGATTGTGTCACTCTCTAGATAACTGTGTTCCACCAATATAAGTATGTAACCATGTCTTGTGTGTATAAATTATCTTTATCTTTATCAAGGTATATGCATATGCATACCAAGGCGCCACTGAAAACCAGTGCTGTGTCTATCACAGCGTACGCTGAGATGGCGACCTATTTATGTCTTTTTATTGCTTGTTTTAACTGTGTAATTTTATTTTTTCTGTTTACGAGACATTGATAAATATTTTTTATTTGTTTCTTTCTTTCTAAAAATATTTTTTCTGTTTACGAGACATAAATAAATATTTTTTATTTGTTTCTTTCTTTCTAAAAATTGTTGAAAACGTGTATTTTTTAAATAATCTGGTCCCATTGCACTCACACAACCTTAAGGACCGGTAACTGGGTTGTTTACTACTTTGGCTCGCTGAGTGAGCTGCTTGCCATCTTAGGGTCACATATTTCGTTTATGATGAGACAAGCCGAAGGCCCACCTGAGGCGGTAACCTCTACCTATAACAATTGCAATGCCGCGGTGATCACGTTCACTAAGCACGTGACCAACGCTGCATTGCATTGCGCTTGTCACCCTGAGATAGAGTTGTAAGGTCTCATGTGTCCGTAATTTTACCGGCCCCCTTGCCCTTCAAACCGGAACACAGCAATGGAGACATTACTGCTTGGCGGCAGAAATAGGTATGGTGGTAGTACTTCCCCGGATGAACCTTTCACAAAAAGTTCTACTACTACTAAATTACTTCTTAGTTTCTTACTGTAATCCCGAGAGCTGCATGTGCTGTCCTCACACCACGTATGGAGCCGTGTACGCCGGTGACGTCACCGCGTGCTGTGTACCCCGCACTGTACTCACGATGTGTATGGAGTTGAGCATGTGTCCCTGGAACCGGTCCCAGATGCAGAGCCGCTCGTCCGCGCCCGCCGGCACTACGTATGGAGCCGTGTACGCCGGTGACGTCACCGCGTGCTGTGTACCCCGCACTGTACTCACGATGTGTATGGAGTTGAGCATGTGTCCCTGGAACCGGTCCCAGATGCAGAGCCGCTCGTCCGCGCCCGCCGGCACTACGTATGGAGCCGTGTACGCCGGTGACGTCACCGCGTGCTGTGTACCCCGCACTGTACTCACGATGTGTATGGAGTTGAGTATGTGTCCCTGGAACTGGTCCCAGATGCAGAGCCGCTCGTCCGCGCCCGCCGACACTACGTATGGAGCCGTGTACGCCGGTGACGTCACCGCGTGCTGTGTACCCCGCACTGTACTCACGATGTG
This sequence comes from Pasiphila rectangulata, assembly GCA_963082625.1. Lineage (NCBI taxonomy): Eukaryota > Metazoa > Arthropoda > Insecta > Lepidoptera > Geometridae > Pasiphila > Pasiphila rectangulata. The sequence continues at coordinate 18,799,893 of OY720236.1, read as the reverse complement.
TATGGAGTTGAGCATGTGTCCCTGGAACCGGTCCCAGATGCAGAGCCGCTCGTCCGCGCCCGCCGGCACTACGTATGGAGCCGTGTACGCCGGTGACGTCACCGCGTGCTGTGTACCCCGCACTGTACTCACGATGTGTATGGAGTTGAGCATGTGTCCCTGGAACCGGTCCCAGATGCAGAGCCGCTCGTCCGCGCCCGCCGGCACTACGTATGGAGCCGTGTACGCTGGTGACGTCACCGCGTGCTGTGTACCCCGCACTGTACTCACGATGTGTATGGAGTTGAGTATGTGTCCCTGGAACTGGTCCCAGATGCAGAGCCGCTCGTCCGCGCCCGCCGACACTACGTATGGAGCCGTGTACGCCGGTGACGTCACCGCGTGCTGTGTACCCCGCACTGTACTCACGATGTGTATGGAGTTGAGCATGTGTCCCTGGAACCGGTCCCAGATGCAGAGCCGCTCGTCCGCGCCCGCCGGCACTACGTATGGAGCCGTGTACGCCGGTGACGTCACCGCGTGCTGTGTACCCCGCACTGTACTCACGATGTGTATGGAGTTGAGCATGTGTCCCTGGAACCGGTCCCAGATGCAGAGCCGCTCGTCCGCGCCCGCCGGCACTACGTATGGAGCCGTGTACGCCGGTGACGTCACCGCGTGCTGTGTACCCCGCACTGTACTCACGATGTGTATGGAGTTGAGCATGTGTCCCTGGAACCGGTCCCAGATGCAGAGCCGCTCGTCCGCGCCCGCCGACACTACGTATGAAGCCGTGTACGCCAGTGACGTCACCGCGCCGTCGTGTGCCTGCATGCTGTATAGACACGCGCCTGAAAGAGTCACATCATTATAAAAGGGGTGAGGATCATTCAAAGTTAAAAACAAATGAAAGGCACATCTTTAAACTGTTTTAGAAATTCAATATTTAAAGTTTTAATTTACTTTAAATATTGAGTTTGTAAAACATTTTTAAGATGACATAATCAAAAATTTACGATTTTGCAGGATCGATTGGTAAATGATACTAGATCCCTCCTAAAGCCGAAAGGCCGTGCCGATTAATTATGGGTTGAGCTTATATTAGTTCCTCAATACTGTAACTTTTACATCCAACACTGACGCTTGGCTTAGTTTTGGATACTTTGGTTTTGGCGAGCATGTTTATCCTAAATAATTATTTCATTAAAAAAAATCGACTTCTAGATAAAACCCTCGACTTGCTGCTAAAAACACCCAAACTGGCTCTTATACTTGAGTATTTCCCTCGAACTATCATAGATCCCAACATCAGAACTGGGTGTAAAAACTAGCAAACATCATACTGTGAAACAAAAAACCTACACGCAAGTTTATATTTAGGGCATGACACTATGCCTTGAGGGATGGAGTGTCTGCTATAACAATTATCCCATCATCAGAATCAAGTTTTGAAAAAAATGGGACCTACCTACCAAAAATAATCATCAAAATCCATTCATAATTGGCAGAGTAACCACATAACAAACTTATACATGAAAATAAATAAAAAACACAGTCGAAATGAGTAACCCCTTCTTTTTGAAGTCTGTCAAAAAGCATTTAACTTTTAAAATTAATGTACTATGTGTGTGGTATATACCTCATCCCGAAGGGTATGCAGATGTTGTGGAAGAAGAAAGGCATGACTCCGTGAGCTCCTGCAGTCCTGTCTCTAGTCTAGTCTATCTTGTGGCACCACAGTGCACTAGCACGTGCTCCACGGTTTCTTCCTCATTTTTTATGAAAATGATCTTTGGATTGAATGCCCGCCCGCGCGTGGGGCTGACATGACACTGGCGGCGTCGTTATAATACCACGTGAGCAATCCCCGTATTTAAAATGAATCTGTCAAAAAAGGTGTTGCTTAAGATGAGAAGACACGACCTACGGATGATGGTGGGCGTCATCACGGGACATTGTGATCAACTACCATCTTCTCAAGACAGGTGCCACAGACAGTGGACTATGTCGCGGGTGTCTTGAAGAGGAAGAAACCGTGGAGCACGTGCTACTGCACTGTGGTGCCACAAGACAGACTAGAATAGAGACAGGACTGCAGGAGCTCACGGAGTCATGCCCTTCTTCTTCCACAACATCTGCATACCCTTTGGGGATGCTCATGGAATGCCACCGGCGACCCCGAGTCCTTCTCCGGTATTTCAAGGAGTCGGGCTGGTTAGGTTATAGTCGGGGCAGCACCTCGGGGGACAATGCACGATACACCCCAATGCGAGACGTCAGTGCAGATCTGGTAGCCCCCCCTAGAATTAGAATTAGAAGGGTGTTGTAATACCTGTGTGAAGGTCCCAAACGCACAGCAGACCGTCCTGCGACCCGCTGCCCGCTATCGTCGGGTTGGCATGGTCGATGAAGCTACTGGTGATCGGCCCGCAGTGACCGTGTAGAGTGAACAAGGCGCTCAGTTCCGAACTCGAGAATACCTGTAGGAGTTACATAATATAATAATGATAAATAATGCTGGACGATTCACACAGCATGATCTAGCCCGAAGCTAAGCAGAGCTATTATGGGCACTAGATGACTGATATACTTAATACATTATACTACATAGATAGATATTTTTTATTAAAAATAATAATTGATTATTACATAGAAAAACATCCAGAACACCCTAAACAAATATCTGCAGATATTTGTTTCGAGACGGGAATCGTACCCGCAACCTCTTGCGTGGTAGGCAAACCTTCGCCTGCTGCGCCACAGAGGTTGTCAATATACTGTTACCATTATCACAAAAACGGGCAAGGCATTCATCATAATCATTTCAGCCGTAAAACGTCCACTACTGGACACATACCTCATGGATCTCCTTGAGGAGTAGTTGCCATACTTCCGTGGGTGATGTAAGTATCTGTCAAGGTATACCCCTAGAAGATAGGCCGCAGCTGTCTTTCCACGTATTAACATCCCGTACTGCGCTCGCCAACTCGCCTGTCAAACGTGGTGAGTATATGGCAACACCCCTCTTAAAGATCCATAAACGAGGTCTATTTCCAGCAACGGACCTACGGCTGAGATGGCCAGAACCAAAGTACTTGGCGATTAAATTTTCGTGACAGATCTACTTTTGTAGGAACCATATTATATACTTAAGTACTAAGTTATTGATAATTTAGGTAACAGATCTACTTTCTTACCTTGAGCACGTGGTCCTGTCCGCCCGTGAGGATGCGCCCGCCCTCACACTGCATCTCCGTGATCGGCTGCTGATGTGGTCTGCATTGCGCTACCCTCACGCACACAACATCTGCAAATTACAAAGAAATGAATAAACCTTTTAATAAATTTTACGATTCCGGTGGGATTCGAACCCACGTCCATCAAATCGATAGAGTTCTCCAGTTCATTGTCTAGTTACCTGTAAATGGCGCTCTAATCGGTGCTCAAACCGATATCACCTTCAAGAATTTCAGCGGTACCCGACATGGGTTCTGTAGCTTAGTGGTCAAAGCAAAGGATGCGTCAAGTATCGATTTTACGGACGTGGGTTCGAATCTCACTAGAATCGTAAAATTTTTGATAAGGTTATTAATTTCTTTGAAATGTTCTACCTATCTAAATAGTCTATCTAAGTGTGGTTTAACACTATAAAACCAGCAAATTACCAACATTGCTTCTTATAAAATGGCTATAAAATTGTTTTTAAAGCCATTTTATAAAGAAGCAATGTTGGTAAATTGTGTCATGTCTGGTTTCCATGTATACAACCTGTAGCAAAAAACCTTAGGAATTCGATAGGGTTTTTGTATCCACCGTCCCACCAACCTAAACAACTTTGGAAATTCATGTTTTTTTTTAACTCTTCATACAAGATACCTATAATAGGTTCATTCGTAGGTACACCTGTGCGAAGCAGGGGCAGGTCGCTAGAATAAATTAAAAGAAGACCAAGAAAACCTTCGGCCTATTTTTGTTTTTTTATTGTGAAGCAATAGGTAAAAATACATCTATTATCTTCTGTAAATAGTAATTGGACTTCGCAGAGGGTGCGAAGAATCTCCGGAAGATTCCCTGCTGCCAAACTACAATGACCAGCACATCAGCCAAATTCGATGTGAACGAAATGTCAACAAACTTCAACACTTTCCTAACTTACTTAAAAGCCTTACTATTTTTTAGAGAATTGATTACAAGTTATATTGATGGGATGGTCATCAATCCACAAATGAATACAAATTCTGTATAAAAATTAACAAAAATAAGTGATTTTTACGTTAGGTTTGTTTAATTTTTTAACCGACTTCAAAAAAACTCCGTCGTTTATTTACCGACGTGGAAAATTATTTTATTTTATTTATTAATTATATTATTTTGAGTTCGAATAGATACACTTTCAATTATCCAATTGAATTCTGAATTTTAGTAATGTTGATGGGATACATGAGGAATCGAGGGAAGTGTTTTTTTCACTAAATAATGTTTGCCTGCTTTTAAACCTAATTCTTATGAAAGGATTCATGATAAATCGAGGGAAATACTCAAATGTAATAAGCACACATTTGGTTTAGGTATTTTCATAAAGTGATGGCGGGATGACCTCGATTCACTTGATAGTGATTGGTTCCATATTTCAAAGGATAGAGATGACTGGAAGAGTTTGGGGGAGACCTTTGTCCAGCAGTGGGACAAAATTGGTAAACAAAAAATTAATCATAAAATAGCGGTTTGGCAATATTTTAGATTTGATTTTATCATTGAATTGACGAGCTCTGTGGCGCAGCGGGCGAAGGTCCGCCTGCGACGCAAGGGGTTGCGGGTTCGATTCCCGCCTCGGGACAAATGTCTGTACGATCTGCAGATATTTGTTCAGGGTGTTCTGGGTGTTTTTCTATATATAATAAAAATATCTATCTATGTAGTATAATGTATTAAGTATATCAGTCATCTAGTACCCATAACACAAGCTCTGCTTAGCTTGGGGCTAGATGATGCTGTGTGATTTGTCCAGCATTATTTATTTATTTATAATTCTTTTTTTTGTAAAAAATATAAGAATTATGTTCGTACCGTAATTGGCTGAAGTATAGATAGAGAGAGAAACAATAAAATTGTACTTACCATCTCCATCACTCAGCTCCGATTCGAAGCTGAAGCTCAACCGCGCGCGCGCGTCGTCCCGCGCGGAGCGAAGCGAGCCGGCCGAACCCGTCCGCTTGTGAGCTACGTCAAACACACGACTATATTTAATCAGCTGAGCTATTCATTTATTTTACACTTCTTAATTCTCTTATTCTTCTCGTAGCGTTGTACGCGTCGAGCCGCAGTAAGGTGAGGTGGCCGCCGGGACGCGACGCAGAGCGCTACGTAGTTACAGTACTCACTCCGGCGATGCGCAGTGCTGAAGCGCCAGTCGACACGCGCGCCACTCGTAGCGTTGTACGCGTTGAGCCGCAGTAAGGTGAGGTGGCCGCCGGGACGCGACGCAGAGCGCTACGTACAGTTACAGTACTCACTCCGGCGATGCGCAGTGCTGAACCGCCAGTCGACACGCGCGCCACTCGTGGCGTTGTACGCGTCGAGCCGCAGTAAGGTGAGGTGGCCGCTCAGAGACGCGACGCAGAGCCGTCGGCCGGCCGATAGCGCGCGTACGTGAGTCAGTCCGAGAGCGTCTCTACTGCGCGACTCTGAGTTACGCCAGACACACTGGAATAAGTACACATAGTTTGTAACCCGATTATGGGCGTACGGTCAATCACAACAAAAAGCATAATCAAAATTAGGTATTGCTAAAGATTTAATGTACAACAAAAATGACTCTCGTATCGGCCTATAGCTACGCATTCCGATCCGGAGGCACTACTTTCAAACCGTTGTAGAAAATCACTTTTTATTTTTAATGAGTGTTCACCGGCCGTTAAGTGCCGGCAGTACATTGTCATGTTGCCTGTGGATGCAGTAAGAGTCTGTCGATAGATACTGAAGATGGGCAGCAGCGTCTTTCAATGTACCAACATCCCATACTGCGCTAGCCATCCCGCCTGCCAATCGTGGTGAATTTGTCAACCACTCCGTCACGATTAGTACTTGCAGATTCAGGCCTAATACCACCAGCACTATGAGGTGACATGTCCAGCAGTAGACGTGCTGCGGCTGAGACGATGAAGAACTCACCAGCAACTTGCCAGAGCTCGCTTCCCACATCTCCAGCCTTCCGTCCGCACACCCCAGTATGATGTGATCGTTGCAGAAGTCCATGCACCACACGGGAGAATCCGTCACCGCCTTCCCGCTCCAATCGATTTCAATTTCTTCAGCATCCTTCGTATCGACTGGTCGCTTCTCGCTCTTCTTCATGTAAACTAAGTCTTCATCTTGGGCGTGGTTCATGTTGCTTATGTCTACGTTCTCTTTGGTCTCGCAGTCGTATATGTCCGGTGTTTCGCTGCAGTATAAGTCCCTGTTGAGGAAAACACACTTTGTTTTAGTTTTCCCATAGCCATAACAGCAGTTTACTAATAAAGAAGGTACCTATAGCGGTATAAGAAATCAATGTGGATGAGAGAGGTGCGAGAGGCAGGTCAAAGAAGCGATGGATGGATTGTGTGAAGAGATTGAGAAAGAAACGAATGAGTGATGAGATGACCACTGAGAGATGAGAGTGAAAGAGAACCCGCTAAGGTTCCGATTCCCGCCTCAGGACAAGACTTGTCTAGCGTTTGTAAAAGTTCTGCAAATATTTGATCCGGGTCTCGGCATTTTTCTATGTAAACAAGTATGTATTAACAAAATATATGTAATCAAGCATTCCATCAATCATCTGGTACCCATAAGACAAGGTCTGCTTACTTTGGGGCTAGATGGTCTGTTTGAAATGTCCTGCATTGTTCTTTTATATACAAAATATATAGTATTGGACTGGCAATATCTGCCTTGAGCTGTAGGCGAGTGGCGGCCGACCCGGCGAGAAGACGACGTGGCATGAAGCGGGACGTACTGGATCAGTACATGCATTTCCTAACCCACGTGTCACCAAAAGTGAACCGACTCAAATATGTGCTTTATTCTGTATTCAAATACATATATGTGTTGTTTTATTTTGTTATTTATGTTACGTATGACGCATGGACCTTCCATGCGGCCGCACTGAATAAAGTACTTTTTTATTTGGTTTTAAAACATTCTTCAAAAAATTGTAGGACCTAGTGTTTATTCATTCATTCAAAGAGAGAATGGGAGCTAGAGGATCCGGAAAACCCTGGAGGTGGAAGAACTTGGGCCAAAACACAAAATCGTTAGTAAAGAGTTAGAGAGACTAAAGCTCACCGACTTCGCTAGCTTGGCCATCTGGAAAGAATGGGGGAAGATCGTATGGTGCGGAGTGTGATGGGGATGTGGAAGAGGCGAAGAAACGAGAGCTCTTAACCATTAAAGCCTTCTTATCAAATACCTAGAATTGCTTGAATCTTCAAGGATCGCGGTGTGGAGGGGGCAGACGATTATTACGACCTCGAATCACTAAAATGCGTGTTGACAATAATGTCATTATTGACATGACAATGACATTCAGAGTGTACATTATTTTGTTAGGGATCAAATGCCAAAAAGATTACAAACCATTATAATCCCTAAAGTAAGCGAAATAATGGCTTCGTTATAGTTCCCGTGTCACCGGTGTCCGGTGTATCCTTCAAGGGACGGGGATTGGCACGTCTTAGCTTAAGATAGAAGCAAATGGCGTCTTCTTTTGTCGGAGGCCAAGACTCACGGGTCACTGAGCCAGCGGAGTAAGTAAGTATCGGTCACCTGTAATTCTTAGCGAAGTCATATTTAGTTGACTCGGCGACGGAGAGTTGCGCCGAATGGTCTCTCACGGAGGGACGAAAACGGAGTCCGCTCAGATGATTACTGAGCACTTTCCGCAGGCGATTCTAGAAAATTAATTCGTCAATTCATTACGAAACCATTAAAACTTCACTAATCATTATATTTTAATTTGTCATTAATTTACATTCATGTACATTTATTATTATTTAGCCTCCGCTGTCCCACTGCAGGGCATAGTCCTCCGTTCCCTTATTCCACCCTTCGCGATTTAACGCTGTGACGTATAGATTAATATTTTGATCCTATTTATTTCATCATCATCATCTCAGCCGTAGTTCGTCCACTGCTGGACATAGATCTTAAAATACTGCCTTTTGAAGCGGCTTGTATCCACCGCTGACCTGCGTTATTTATTAAGATTTAACAAAAAGCAAGTAACTTAATTTTTTTTTGTGCGTCGAAGATTCTGATCACTCTTTGTTTGGACTGGATCGGATAAGAGAGCCGAGACACGAGCGTTACGACGAGAATAACGAACAACTTAAAGAAAACGCTAGGTGTTTCCACTCAGATGATTGAAATATAAAAGGTATATTATATTTCAATCATATTCATAATTAAACTTTACAAAAATTTTAATAAAATAGTAGTTTTAAATTAAACAATTATCAAAATAGACAAAGCTTGGGGCAGCGAATGTAGCGAAATAACCTCACCTCACTTTTTTTTGGAGATACTTTCGTAGAGTTGAATTCTGCAAACAAAAAAAACACATCGATAAACAACACTGATTTTATAAATAATGTATAGAAAATGCCTATTTCGATAGTATTTACAGATATTACCTATACTAATACATAAAGACCTGCTTATACAATGGAAAGCAAAAAAAAACTTATTTAAAGTTAAGTTAGTTAAATTGTTTGCCGTATTCACACTTTTAAACACTGTTTAGAATTATTAGAATGGGGATGGGCGCGAACTTACCCAAGATTTTCCGTCAGATGCCAAGACAGGTCAATCAAAGCTCAGGTCAATAAGCTTTAGAAGTAAGCATTAGGTAATGTTAAGAATAGAATTTACTACGGAATATTTAATCCGGGTAACAAACAACAAGCCATATTTAACCAACACGCTAGACAGGAGAATTAGGCCCAGTACGAGATATTGATACACGAAAAGACGCTGCTGCCCATCTTCCGGAGGGATCCCTCGTCAGAATCTCACTGCACCCACGGGCAAAGGTTTTTAATGTGCGGTGCCGGCAGAAGAATGTTGTCCCTCCTACATTCCACCGCGCCGCCATCACCCCACATTAAAATTAATTAGGTAAAAAAAAATATAAGTACCAATGAGAGGCGCTTGCATACTCCTCTTGCTGTTAACTTTGTCGTAAAGTTCCTTTTGCAACTTGAAGAAGCTGAAACAATAAAAAAGAAACGTTTACCTCAATCCGTCACACAAAATAAACGTGTAGCGTAAAATTATATGAATATGATGATGATGATGTTTCTTAGACGCTTCCGGCCATGGCGACTGAGCATTCAGATAAGAAGTGCTCCCGTAATTACAGGATGTCACAGCATGTACAAAGTTAGAGCGACAACTGATAAAAAGTATTATTTTTTTAAACAGCATATAAGAAAAATTGTAACATAAACTTCTGAGATGAAGGTACGAGAGCACTTTGGGCACGTTAATACCCCGTTGACAAAGTTATCTCGCTTCCTATCGAGCGCGATAAAATTATAAATAACGACACTAAAGACTCCATTACTATTAATAGGGGGCGAAGCCCCCTAGTATGCATAGCGCTGTCTGTCTGTGCATGAGACGATTACAACCGAAAGCTGACTTGCGTTGATTTACATGAAACCTGTTTGGTTAGCACCGCCTTAATGAGAGAAGGGTACTGATTGATTTTGGTGACCCTAGGGTGACAGGGACCGAAGTCATTGTGAACTCAAAAGGTCACCAAAAAAATAAAAGTCTTCAAATGTCCGAAAACGTCCAAAAACCCAAATATGCCATTTATGACCTTTGGTGGCGTTTTGAGGCCTTCGCCCCCTTTTCTGGTACCCCCGTACCAATGCTTGTTTAACTAGCTGCCCCGGCGACATCGTGTCGCAATAACTACTACAACTACTTACTACTACTACTCAACTTCCTACTCTACAAATACTGTACAATTATTCTACTACTACTCTACATCTACTACACTTTTACTTTCTTCCACTAGATGTTTTGGATTTATCGATATTTTCGATATTTAAATAAATAAATAAATAAAAGGATGTTTGTAGATGAACCCATAAATTATCTTATCATATCTTAATCATATTATATATAAGCTTGCTAGTTGTGGTATGTTATAGTGTTTGTGTAGTATTTCATATTTTTCTATTAGGTCCATGTTTGTAATAGTTCTGTAGATATTTGAAGCGGATTTATAGGTATTTTTCTATGTAAGATAATTGTGTATTTACAAAAATAAGTATATAAGTATGCCATCTACCAAAACACAAGCTCTGCTTACTTTGGGTTGTGTGAAATGAATTACCGCGGTATTGCATTTGTAATGGGTAGAAGTTACCGCCTAACGTCAGGTGGGCCTTCAGCTTGTCTCGTCATTTAGTCGTATAGAGATAAAGGAGGCTGCTTGCATCGTGCTGTTCACTCCGCATATGCACGCACCCACACATATTTAACCGGGTATTTATCGCGTTATTTACCTTTATTTTTGCCCGACGTTTCGACAGGATTGCACCCATCGTGGTCCCGGGAAGACTTTAAATAACGCGATAAATACCCGGTTAAATATGTGGTAATAATGTGTCGTGATCGCGAAAGTTTAAAAAAGCACCCAGTGGAGTCTGATCGTACGTGGTCGCAGTGAGGGACCTAGGAAGAAGACTTAGGTACTCAGAGAATGCTGCCGCGCTGTGAAGGTGTACTCACGCGCCTCGATCGATGTTCGTGATGATCTCGCCGTTCTGCGAGTCCCAGACCTTAATGCTGCCTTGGAGGCAGGAGCTGACGACCTTCTCTCCGTCCGTCACGAGACACTCCACCTCCTGGCTGTGGGACCTAGGAAGAAGACTTAGGTACTCAGAGAATGCTGCCGCGCTGTGAAGGTGTACTCACGCGCCTCGATCGATGTTCGTGATGATCTCGCCGTTCTGCGAGTCCCAGACCTTAATGCTGCCTTGGAGGCAGGAGCTGACGACCTTCTCTCCGTCCGTCACGAGACACTCCACCTCCTGGCTGTGGGACCTAGGAAGAAGACTTAGGTACTCAGAGAATGCTGCCGCGCTGTGAAGGTGTACTCACGCGCCTCGATCGATGTTCGTGATGATCTCGCCGTTCTGCGAGTCCCAGACCTTAATGCTGCCTTGGAGGCAGGAGCTGACGACCTTCTCTCCGTCCGTCACGAGACACTCCACCTCCTGGCTGTGGGACCTAGGAAGAAGACTTAGGTACTCAGAGAATGCTGCCGCGCTGTGAAGGTGTACTCACGCGCCTCGATCGATGTTCGTGATGATCTCGCCGTTCTGCGAGTCCCAGACCTTAATGCTGCCTTGGAGGCAGGAGCTGACGACCTTCTCTCCGTCCGTCACGAGACACTCCACCTCCTGGCTGTGGGACCTAGGAAGAAGACTTAGGTACTCAGAGAATGCTGCCGCGCTGTGAAGGTGTACTCACGCGCCTCGATCGATGTTCGTGATGATCTCGCCGTTCTGCGAGTCCCAGACCTTAATGCTGCCTTGGAGGCAGGAGCTGACGACCTTCTCTCCGTCCGTCACGAGACACTCCACCTCCTGGCTGTGGGACCTAGGAAGAAGACTTAGGTACTCAGAGAATGCTGCCGCGCTGTGAAGGTGTACTCACGCGCCTCGATCGATGTTCGTGATGATCTCGCCGTTCTGCGAGTCCCAGACCTTAATGCTGCCTTGGAGGCAGGAGCTGACGACCTTCTCTCCGTCCGTCACGAGACACTCCACCTCCTGGCTGTGGCCCGCGACCACGAGCGGCACCGCCTCCATCACCAACTGAAGTCAAGTAATACTAATGTAGGTGGTAATTAATGAAAAAATTCAATCTTTCAGAGTTGGACTCGCGCACGAATTCGGCAACTGTTATTTGGCAAAACAACTGGTTAAGATCGCGTTGGTTGTATGGGATAATATTTTAATTTATTTATACATTTTCGAAGTGAATATAACTAGAATTAAATATTCTGTGAATATTTCGAGTGTCTACCTATTGCCGTTATTAATAACAAGCAAAAAACGGCAATCACCATTGTTGTAGTATGGGAACCCCCTTAAATATTTATTTTATTCTGTTGTTGTTGTTGTAGCGGCTAAAGAAATACATCATCCGTGAAAATTTCAACTGTCTAGCTATCACGGTTCATGAGATACAGCCTGGTGACATACAGACAGACAGACAGAAGGATAACGAAGTCTTAGTAATAGGAACCCTTTATGTACGGTACCCTAAAATGAGCGGGGCGCGACTGAGTACCAGATTGTCTATGGCTCACCAAACCGCTACACTAAGTACATCTTTGCATTTCTTTCTTGATTGTAATGTTTGGTCAAATATTTCAATCACTTCATTAATTATGAAGTCTATCTGTGTAGCCTTCAAAGTCAAGGGCGGTATCGTATAATAAGCGATAATTTAAGCAGCGTCCGCAACTGTAAATGAATGCAGTGCGAGATTGCTTGGGATGTTGTTACATGGATAAGGCTTTAAGCTATAAGGCATAAGGGTTCCGTACCCAAAGGGTTTTCACAGATGATGTATTTCTGTTGCCGCTATAACGTGATTTTGATTGTATAATAGAACAGAACCCATCGTGCGCGAGTCAAACTCGGACTTGGCCGATTTTTTCATCCTCTCAGCCTTTAAAAAATTAATAATGCTGGACCATCTAGCCCCAAAGTAAGCATAGTTTTAGTTATAGGTGCCAGATGTTTGCTAAGATACTTAACCCCTACGAATAAACACTGCATTAAACTAATCAGCACTTAATTGACGGATTCTATGACAGGTTATTAAGAAATTATGTCAAAAATCCGATGATTAACTGTTATCTAAATTTTACAAGTAAATACATTACCTGTATAGCGGGTTGCTTCGCGATACTCCTCTTGTATTCTTCGTCTTCGTTCCACGAGGCTCGCCACTCGGCGTAGTGGCGTGAACAAATACATCTGAAAAGTTGAAATTGTCAAACTAAGTTATCCATAAATTACCTACGGTCACAAAACATTCAACGATTTTTTGACCACCGCGCCTTCCACACTCACGTATAGTTTAAAAAAGGTTACAGTGAGCCAACCTTAAAAGATAGGACATATGCTATCGCGGACTATTTTTTTTCTGAATTCTTCATTGATGATCCGCTCCAAATGGTCGTAGCTTGATGTTATATAGCCTAAAGCCTTCCTCGTTAAATAGGCTATCAAATCTTTTTTGAATAGAACCTGTAGTTCCTGAGATTAGTGCGTTCAAACAAACAAACTCAACTCTATAAGCTTTATAATATTAGGATAGATTTGACCAATCAGCTACATTGCATAATATGTATATTTATATCAAAGGGTTTAGAAAGGGTGTTTTATTTTACGTCATTCAATAACCCGGTGCCGCGGGGTGCCGGAAGTAGAATTTTACCCCTCCTCCCATGCAGTAAGAGCCTGCCAAAGGATACCTCCGGATGATGGACAGCAGCGTCTTTTCGTGTATAAACATGCCGTACTGCGCTCGCCAACTCGCTTGCGAAGCGTTGTGCGTATGGCACCCTTTATGGAGATCCTTGAGGGAGGCCTGCGTTCAGTAGTGGACGTTTTACGGCTGAAATGATGACTAACCTGTACAGCACGACCATCATATAAGCTATCACAGCAACGCTGATGGTGCACAGGATAGCGAGGAGTAGTATCTCCAGCGGCGTGGTCGGATAGATGGGCAGGTCGGAGCTTTTGCCCCAAGGCGGGGGGGCGCCTTTCCCCTCAGCCACCTCGAAGTCTGAAACAATTGTGATTTACCGTCAAGTGAATTTCGTTTGCAACTTACTCAAGCGTTAATTCAGCCAGACAGCGGTTGAGCGTGAACTATTTCGATAATAGCCTAAATATAGGTGACTAATAATTAGATGGTAGTTTATGCTATAGCATAAACTACCGTAACCGTACCGTACGTACTATAGTAGTATTTATTTTCCACCTTGTTTTTGTGTCTGAAGCGTACTGTTTATAGTTTTTTCTCTTATTACTTTCTTATATCTATTCGTGATAAACTATTACTTGCTTTATGTTTTCACACTGTTGTATACTAGTTTATTATAGCTGTTGGTTGTCCTAATAAATAAATAAATAAACTTGCGGCAAATTCCTCTAACTACGACAAAGTCGATGAATTCAACAACAGCTGACAAAAACAAACAGCGAGTCGGGTTCTCGGCGTTTCTTTTCCATCTGATACTCAGTCCCCATCTAGTACTACAACCGCCAGAGCCACGACAGAGTGTCTGCCAACGACGCGGTGGCAGATTCCTCAGGCCGATTGCCAGCTTGGGCCTAACACAGAGTCGCGGTGAGGCATGGCAGTAGTGTCTCAGCTCATGCAGTAAGGCATAGCACCTCTCACCTGGTACTACATCGACCGGGTCGAGCGCGGCCGCGAGGGTCTGCCAGCGCATCGGCGGCGGATCTCTCTCGTCGGGATTCCTCACGCCGGCCGCTAGCTCGGGGCTCACTCGGTGGCTGAGAAGCACGGGCGGCAACACGACGGCGTAGCGCCCGGCTATCGACTCGTTGTAGTGCGAGAGGATCGCCGCCCAGTGGTGCGCTGATATTCTACGAACAAACAAACGCTTTTTAAACCCAGACAAAAAGAAGGGTGTATGCTGGCTTGCAAAGAAATACAAAGTGCCATTAATGCCGGGACATACCATGTACCGATGCACCAAAAGTTGCATAAAAATGATGGTGATTGTTTATGCAAGGGGCCATCTTGATATCTCTATTGAAGAGCCGAATTTCCAAGTTTGTAACAGATTAATAGTTAAAACCTCTGTTTTAACTAATAACCTGTTACAAACTTGGAAACATAATAGATTTTGCAATTCTGGCTCTGTATAGACCTTCTTTTTTAATTAGTCTCTAAATGATACCTTTCAGAACCTATTGTCATTCAAAAATGTTGTCCTAATTGGGGATATTAACATTATTATTCTTCCTGAGTGTAATGAATGACCGAGGTGCACAAGACTAACTAAATATACATATGTTCATTTCATGGTATGCTTCCCGCTCATACGCTTCCAACACATCATCGGGGTCTTGTTTGGATCACATCATACTTAAATCGAATTATATAAACTCGTCCATAACCGATCAGCCCTACTAACCATAAACTATAGCTTACCTAAACCGAAAATAATCTCACAGTTACTAAATTAAATCTAAATAAACTTGAAGATGACCTACGAAATTAGATTTACTACAGTGTATGATTCCGCTGATCCGCGATTTTGCATGTCATAATGTTGTTATAGATGTGCAGTTAGCAATTACTAGAAATTCGCGCGATGTACAATTGAACAAAAAACAGCGTAACTTAAAACCGTGGATCACAACAGGTCTTATTCGCTGTATGAAGCACAGGGACAAGCTTCATATGCAAGCCAGGTCTTATCCCAGCAACCCAGTTTGGCAACTAACTAACATATAGTTCAGTACCGTAACTTTTGCGTTTCCGTAACTTTTGTGATAACGTTTTGAGAAACGTGAAGACTAGTTTAGATAAGATGTCGTTAGAAAAAGCTAGAGGGAACAGTAAAAAGATATGGGACTGTAATAAAAACGTGACGAGCCATCTTCATATTTATTACAGGCTAGCTCTACACCGCTGGATTCTGCTTACACTGCAAATAATTTCTTTGTTAATGTAGGTAAGTGTCTGGCTGAAAAATGTTACTTGCAAATTCCTACTACAAGCACAAATTTAACACGTATACGGATGAGGCAGAAGTTGAAACCTTGTTTATGAGTTTGAACGACGACTGTGCGGTGGGATGGGACAATATCTCAATCAATATAATAAAACGTTTCAGACAAATTCTAATTCCTGCTTTGATTCATATTTTTAATAAATGTTTCTAATTCGGAGTTTTTCCCAAGTGCCTGAAAAAATCTGTCATTGTTCCGGTTTACAAATCTATCTATCTAAATAAATTGTAAACAAACGTATACTCGGGAAGATAAGACGATTCTGTCTAGTATGCAGTTTGATTTTAGAGCTAAAGTATCTACTTCCGATGCAGTTCACCAATTCACTGGCTATCTTGAACATCAACTTGCTTATTCAGTAGGGATATTTTTAGAACTTGCTAAAGCATTTGAGACCGTTTCCAATTCCATACTAATGCGCAAGCTTGAATCATTGGGTATCAGAGGCACGCAACTGAAATTCTCCAGGAACTATCTTGAAGATCGTTTTTAATGTGTAAGGATGTTCCTCAGTGACGATCAGACAAATACTGACTTTGGTCGGTCCCAAGGCAGTATTTTAGGGCCCGACCTTATTTTTGATTCACATTAGTGACCTCTGTAATCTAAAATTAGATCATGGTAGAATAATATGACACTGACGACACTGCTCTCCTTTTTTCCGCTGACTCGGAAACGCAAGTGTGTAAGTACGCGCAGTTTGGATTTAATATTGTAACTAAATGGCTTCAGCACAATTTACTAACATTAAATGCAGTTAAGGCACATTAAAATACGCCATGTGGAGGAGTAGATAAAACGTTATTATATATTACTGTCGAAAGAGCCAAAGAGCTGTACTTAAGGTATCAACACACAGCGCTCCCATTAGCACTGAACCTATTAATAAAAGGAGGAATAATATCTGCCCTAAGCAACCAGGTAGAAAACATGCCTTTTCTCATAGATTGTATAGTTTCCTTGGACCATTTTTGTACAATAGAATGAATGCGTTTGCCAATACCTATTGTCTTAATTATAAAAATTGTAAAATAGTTGTTAAGAACTATCTCAAAAGTATGTCATATGACGATAACGAGAACTTATTAGCTGTATTAAAGCAAGTTTAACATTTTATTTTCTAACGAATTAGGGTATTATATTGTAAGACTTAAAGCATGATTCTTCAATTCAATATTACAGTATTATTTTTAGGCTAACTTAACCTATCTGTAATAGGTACTCGTAAGCCTATAACGTCTATGCCGCAAAAAACGCATGTTTCAACATTCTCAATGGAATCAAAATTCATAGGATAATTCCCGTTGACCTAGAACTATGAAATTTGGCAAGGTATATCGTCTTATACTGTAGATACAGAGAAAAATCCAAAAACTATACATGTGGAATGGAATCTTAAAAAATCGTCTATAAAAAAGTACGAAATCAATCATCGACGCCCCAACGCGCGGTTAAAGATAGACTGGATGGGTGACCGAATCTTTTTGTACATTTTTATAACTTTTACTAAATGAGATCAGCTAATTTATAATGATTATTATGTTCCTACATATCTACGGAGCCCTCGATGGGCGAGTCCAGCTCTGATGTTAATCCGTAACCTCTACCTAACAACTACAATGTTCGGCCAATGATGGTTAACTCGTTCGACGTTAACATTGATACGTCGACGAATATAATGAATATATTATATACATTTATTTTATTTATTTATTCATAAAAAAATGGACATTACATGCGATAAAGTCCCGTTAAACAGTTTAAAATTAAGTTTACAAATCACGAAATTACAAAGAACTTCAAAATTGTCATCCGACTCACCAGATAAGGAGATAAATATATATATATATATATTTTTTATTTGCGATCAGTCGTTTGACTATGAGCAAATTTGAATTTGATTTAAAAGGAGATAAATCGGCACGCAAAACTGAATGTCATGTGCTCTTGCGTCAATCTCGGTAACGGAGACGCTTCCGGAAGTTTTTTTGCATAATTGTAATGTATTTATGATTCAGTGACGACTAATTGTTTGCTCATTTTTTACCAACAACTGTTTAAACTATGATGAGGAAAACCATAATTAGAGGGCGAAGCCTCCTATTATGCATAGCGCTGTCTGTCTGTCTGTGCACTGTCTTAAAGAGAGAAGGGTACTGATTGATTTTGGTGACCCTAGGGTAGGAGGCATTTTTCGGAAACTTTCGCCCCTTTTTCTGGTACCCCCGTACCAATGCTTGTTGTTCATAAGCGCTAACTTATCTTCTTTTAAATAAAACTAACTTTGGTTAAATGCAATACCATCACTTGAGATCGGCAGGACCATACTCACCACGCTTGGCAAGCGGGTTGGCGCGCGCAGCACGGCATATTGAAAAACGGAAAGACCCTGCTGCCCATAATCCGCAGGTATGCCTTGGCGATTTTTAGATTTTTTCTACATCCACGGCCAAGAAAGGGCAACATTCTACTGCCGGCACAGAAGGGAATACAATACTTATTGGTAAACAGTGCTGTTGACTCCAATGATAATTTATACTTTTTAGGGTTCCGGACCAAAATGGTAAAAAATAGAATCTAATCTAATCTTGAGAACTACAGAAAATAGTACCTAATGGTATTAGATAACTAGACCAGAATCATGTAAACATAGACTAATATAACCTAGAGCATGCAATAAACGCTAAATGCTTACCGTGACCAAGGGCGGGAGTTCGGCGAATGCTTCAGCATTATTGTATCGTTGGTGTCGGCCGCGCGCAGCGAGTCCGGGAAATCCAGCATCGGCGGAAACAGCAGCATGTTCTTATCACTATTGTTATAGAACTCGTAAACTGGCTTTACGTCGTTCTTGTTCTTCTTACTCCCCTCCATCTTCTCCTCAGTCGCAATAAAGTAGTCCACCACGCCCGAGTTGTAAATGATCATCGATATCCACACTATCATCCACACCATGAAGGCGCGCTGGAAGAAACGCGTCCGCGCCCACATGTTCACGAGCCGTATACGCTTCGGCACTCGGTTGTCGTGATTGCCCGGACTGGAGTTCCTCTTAGCGACCACATCTGTGGGACTGTTCGCGAGACCGTTCAGTCGCGGATGCGATTTCGACTTAGTCATCCGTTGCGGGGAGAAGTTATCCTCAGGACCGGCTTTATTGAACCTCCAATTCAAAGCGTTGTTCGAATGAAAGTACTCCTTCAGTAGTTTGTTCTGGTCCGGGTAGTACTCCATTCGGCGGACTTCGACGCCGAGTATCGTAGCGAAGAACGCCATTTGTATAAAGTAATCTGATATGAGACTTACGATCATGAATATCGAGAATTCCTGTATGAACGGCACGAACGTGAAGAAGCTGACGGTGAAAACGGTTATTTCTGTCAGTAGATTTTTGGTTATCGACCAGCCTTCTTTGGTTAGGCCTTGCGCGAGGCGGATTTTGACGTCGAGCCGAGAGTCTGTTGATGTGACGCTTTTTGTTAGTACTAGGACGTTTTCTAGGCCGACAATGATGACGAGGTAGGGGAAGATTTCCTTGCCTTGGTGGCTCAGTGAGAAGCCGAAGAAGAAGCAGATTCCCATCGACATGGACAGACTAGCTGCGATGGTGAGTACCGCGCACGCCGCGAGACCTAGCTTCGACTTGATGAATTCAATTTTCCTCACAGAGAAGTACACGTAGAGGAATAGGCCAACGAACGTGATGGTGAGTGGCACCAGACCGTAGTAGTTGAACTGGCCTGGATAATAGATGAGCGTTACTTCGTCTACTTCTGTGTATGGTGAGTCATAGTAAAGCGGGTATACTTCTTTCAGCTTTTGCGAGAGGGATTTCACAAATCTGAAAAAATAAACGCTATTTAAAATTGACACACTGAAGACAGGAAGTAACAAGCGGATAAGTCCCCGTGCGTATAGCTAGATAATAAAGCTACTTGAATTTTGAAATTTATTTTTTTAAGTCCGTCACGTAGATTAACAGATATTTTTCCTTATTTAACGTAATCCAACAGTAACTGCGACACATTATGTCGAAATGTAGCGTGCCGTCGCACGCCATCGTGTTTTGGTTAGTTTATGACAAATCTTTAACGAGCCCCCACTCCTAAAATGCGTTTTATCTGAATATTTTATTGTAGTATTGAGTGTTTCATTAATTTGAAATAGCAAAAAAATACTTTAATTGTTAATTATTTTTGTATTACGAGGGCTGCCTTTTAAGTTGTGTCGTTTGAAATAAGTATAGACAATTTAATAGATTAAAACCATTAATTGTTTTTCAAAGAAAGCATGCGTTTGAACAAATTTTTAAAACATTTATTCCACTCCGAAGTGGAGGTAGTCAAAATGGCCGATTTGTATGCGTCAGCTTCTTCGGGTGAGCTGAAACGTTGACCACGAAGACTGCTTAATTTTGGGCAACGTAAAAAAATTGTTAGGGCTCAAGTCAGGGCTGTAAGGCGGATGATCTAAAATTTCGACATTTTGGTTGTTCAAAAATATCTTCGTATCGCGGGCGGTGTGCGAACTTGCATTGTCATGGTGCAGTATCATACGAAGACTTGAGTTGTTTTTTCGAAACTCTGTGATGACTTGTGGCAAACAAATAGTGGTACACCAGTCAGCGTTAACCGTCTTGCGATCTTCTAGTACAATAGTGGCGACATGACCACCCTTTGCCATAAACGAAGCAAACATTTTTTTTAAGTGCTCCGTGAGCGTATGACTTTGGTCGGATTTGACGCATGTTATCCTTTGATATTTCCATTTTTACAACCGACCGTTGATTTCCATACTCTGTCAAGTAGCCTATTCTATATTAACTAACCACAGTCAATTACTCTTCAGCCGTGGGGTGCCGGCAGTAGAATGTTGCCGTTCCTCTCATACTCGTGGATGCAGTAAGAGCCTGCTAAGGGATACCTCCGGAAGATGGGCAGCAGCGTCTTTATGTGTATCAACATCCCGAACTGCGCTCGCGAACCCGCCTGCCAAGCGTGGTGAGTATGGCAACTTCCCCTCATGGAGATCCATGAGGGCAGCCTGTGTTCAGTAGTGGACGTTTCACGTCTGATGCTGATGATGATACCCTTGTTCTATTCTACAGAATACCGTAGGAAATAGTACCTACTATTGCAGTTTTCAGTATACTGGTTTTGATTAAACGTACAGAAAAAAATCTATATCAATTAAAACGCAATTAATTGGTTCCGATAATCGTCATAAGTATATTAGAAAATAATTAGTTTTTAATTAGCAAAACACAATAAGGTAGCTATTAACGAAATGGAGATGTCATCATCATTACAGCCGTAAAACGTCCACTACTGAACACAGGCCTCCCTCATGAATCTCTGTGAGGGGTAGTTGCCATATTCACCACGCTTGGCAGGCGGGTTGGCGAGCGCAGTACTGTATGTATGTTGATACACAGAAAGACGCTGCTGCCCATCTTCCGTAGGTATCCCTTAGCAGACTCTTACTGCATCCACGGGCATGAGAGGAGGAGTAACATTCTACTGCCGGCACCCCACGGCAATGGAGATGCAATCAACATTTATAGATTTTGCAGCCGACTGGGTAATACAAGCCCGGGTTAAGGGTGCGTTTCCACTGACGCGGCGCTGGGCGGAGCGGGGCTTTAAAGAATTAAGAAAATCAAGTTGTAGGTTTACATTTCGAGAATACCCGAATTTTGCAGATAACATTGTATAAACAGCAGGATTTATCTACATAGGTATAGTTTATATTGTCTTAGTTATAGTTTATATTGTCTTGTCTTATATTGTCTTATTAGCCTTCACAATTGTTGGTCAATTTGCGGGTTAATTTAAACGACTTTAATAAAAAAAATCACGTGATTTTAATATACATATATTTATATCACTGATTTAAATAATCTCAATCCTACGTCTAAGGTGCGTTGAAGGCTACTTACTTATCATCAGGCTGGTCGTAGAAGATGGTGACAGCGTACTGCAGGACCCTGGGACGAGCTCTGAGCGGGTACCGTTTGATGCCAGTGTCTCGTAACTGCATGCCGAACGCTATCTCCGCCAACGAAGCCTTGCTTTTATGCATATTCTGTAACGTACAGCAAATAAGAATTAACCAGTTTCCTCTGGAGACGGTCGACTAAGCTGGGATGGTAAATGAAAACAAATGTGGTGGACACGACCACGCTGCCCCGTCTAGTCTCTAGCAAAACTTGAAAGTACTAAAGAAATCATATAATTAACTGCTAGATAACTTAGATATGTACATTTATTTGTATGTCTATCATATCATTTCAGCCGTAAAACGTCCACTACTGAAAACAAACCTCCCTCATGGATCCCCATGAGAGGTATTTGCCATACTCACTACGCTTGGCAGGCGGGTTGGCGAGCGCAGTTCGGGATGTTGATACACGGAAAGACGCTGCTGCCCATCTTCCGGAGGTATCCCTTAGCAGGCTCTTACTGCATCCACGGGCATGAGAGGAGGGGTAACATTCTACAGCCGGCACCCCACGGCCATTTGTATGTAGGTAAATACGAAATAATCATCCATAGTAAACCCCCAGATAAGTTTCTAGCGTATTTATATTGTTATTATTACTAGTTATAGAAAGGCCAAGAGCGAGTCGGACTCGCGCACCGAGGGTTCCGTGCCATTATACAATAATTATTTTGTGTTAAAGGCGGTTTATATTTGTTGGAGAACGTGGACAGTGTCATCTCTTGTCTGATAGCGGAACTAACTTTTTACTTTCGAATTTTAAAAAACTATTCTAATTAAGGAGTTCGTAAAAATATATTTTTCCTGTATCTTAACATACACTTCTATTACTAGCACTTTTATATAATAAATGACCTAGTAACTCTGCTTAACATTTTTGAAACCCGCTTTCCGCCCCTTTTGCAATCATAATAAGAATATTTTTTTACATTTTTATTTATGATATATTAGTGAAAAAGCGTTATCTAATACCATTTTAATTAGACATAATTTCAAGTCGATATCTATATATATAAAATTCAAAGTCCTGACTGACTCACTGACTGACTGTCTGACTGATATATCAACGCACAGCCTAAACCACTGGACCTAAAGACTTGAAATTTGGCACACATATACCTTGAGTATCCTAGAGGTGCAATAAGAAGGGATTTCTCGAAATTCCCACGGGATAGGGAATAAATGGGATTTATATTTTCGAATCAAAGGGGCTCTGCGTGAAAAAGGGGATTTTACGTTTTATGAATTCCACGCAAACGAAGTCGCGGGCAAAAGCTAGTCGATAATATAAGTCGCATCAGTACTGTGACTGACAGACGGACAAAGTCACACCAAAAGGGTTCCATTTACCATTTTGGTCTGGAACCCCAGTGCTGCAGCAACGAGGTTAATAAGCAAACCTGATAGTTGTAGATGGTGTTGACAATTGTAGCATCGAGCGAGAAGGTCTGCAAGCTCTGCTGCCACAGGTTAGCCGGCGAGAGAAGGAGACAGCTGTACTCTGGCAGGACCCTCTCCAGGCTTGCCTTGCTGTCGCGTCTCTTGATGCCACCTATCTGGTAGCAGTGCTGGAGTAGCGTGGTTTTTCTGGAACAAAAAAATAGAACGTATTTATTTCACAAAAATGTACTTGTCTTTACACATTGACTCCTGGCACAGAAAACAGGGCTCTTGCTAAGGGTCTGATTTACATGTACATTAAAATTAGTAACAACAATATAATATTTTTTTTATTTAACTTGCAATGTATGTTTCTAATTTAGCTTGCAAGATTTTACGTAAGCAAATTAACCCTGCTTACGTAGAACCTTTTTCAGATAAATGTATGTATACTCCTTTAGATTTGTTAAGTGACATTACAATATGCAATATTCAATATCGTAATATTTTTTTCAATACTTTTGCTCGTAAAGTGAGCCTTATTACATCGCTTTTAGAGCCATAAACCGAGCTGTAACACACGCGTGCGTAATAATATTACACACTAGTGCGTAATATAATTATCCCTACAAAGTTAAATTAGTACCTTACTGTATGTTATATGCGAGCCAACAGAGCATTTTCGATTTAACCGGGTAATACAGTTATTTTCTAAAGTAACACCAAAGAGGTTTTATGCCGCTGAAAATCCATATTTGGAATAAATTAATGTGTACGTCCTTAATTAAGTAAAACAAACATTTATTATTATAAAATTATTAATTTTACAATAATTTGTTATAAAATAATAAAATTATAATTTTCAAGAAGGCTGTATGTTTACTCAACTTGCACTGGCCACGTTATAAAAAACTTGCGCGCCATTTCCCATATTCCATATTCAAATATGAAAACTAAAGCTGTGATGCTTTGTTTTTCATATTTGGTTTTATCGTATTCGTCGCTGTGTGGTAAATTAAATTGCTTTTTCCTCGCAAGTGTGTTGAAAAACGTCGTATGACACGCGTGAGCATTGATCATTACAGTCGAGGCGAGATTGTAGCCCGAGCCGAAGGCGTGGGCGTAATGGAGCCTAGATAAATGAAGAGAACTAAGAGTGTAATGACCAACATTGCACACTTGTTTCATAATGTACTATTTTTTTCATTTGCACTAGCTCATATCTAAGGCTAATCTAATGAACGCATGTTGCGCTTGAAATTGTACGCATGCAATTGTAAAGTACGAGTAAGAGCTTACGTACGTAAGCCCTTTCATGCTACCTCATGGTGTACGGTACGGGGATCGTCAACGAACCGCCGGTTCCACCATATCACCTAAGTCGATCGGCATGACTGTATTCTTCTTTTTCTTTTATAAATTAGATCAGAATATACGACGCCATTAACATATAATCAGAGAGGTCAATGTAATATTAGTGCCTAGGATTATTATGTGAATTGCAAAAGTATTATATCACCAGGTTTTTTTTTTTTTTATTTTATTTATTTTAAAAGGGACTTTGTCGCTTAGCGACCACACCGTCCCATAAAACCTCTTTACACAAACAAATCTCAATACACACTAAGATAACATAAACTATGATAAAACAAAAATAAACAAAAAATGTAAAACAACTTGAAAAACTAATAACTTAAACCTAAAACTGCTAACTTATATAGCATTTCAGCTTCCTTTGATAAAGGGTCAGCTAAAATGCTGTTAGTGAGGCCAATGTGAATGGTCTCATGCCTACCAAAGCACGCTGCTCTGAACGACTCGTTCCGAACACACTCCATCAAAATGTGCTGTACATCTTCAATCACACCGCAATCTATACAATTAGGAGAAGGGACTTTTTTCATTAAAAATGCAAACTTCCTCGATGGAATGTGTCCTGAACGTAGTCTAAGAGCAACCTTTAGTACATTTCTGCTTAGAGATACGTCATCGATCCATGAATATTGAGGTATTTGTGGTTGGATAGTTCTATACCATATTCCTTTTTCTTGTGAACGTTCGTCGAAATACTCTTGCCAATTAACCCTGCATTGCTGTTTAATAGTTCTAAAATGTTCCGAAAAAATAGGTAAAACATTCAGCGGTACACCATCTTCGATTGCCTGCTTAGCTAATTTGTCAACTTCGTCGTTTTCATCTAACTGAATGTGAGACGGTATCCACTGTAATACAATCTCCTTTTTAAGATAACGCAACTTTAAGATCGATTCTAATATTCTGTAGGCTATCGGTATACCTCTCACCGAAGAGGCACAACGAGCCAAATGTTGCAGTGAGCTTTTTGAGTCCGTCAAAATGACAAATCGGTCGAAATCTATTGAATCAATATATGATAGTGCTTCAGCTATGGCAATTAATTCAATATGCATAATTGAGATATCAGAATCGATCTTGAGTTTCATGTTAATATTTAGGTAGGGATCTAAAAAAGCCGAGCCCGCCCCGGACTTTTCTTTAGAACCGTCTGTAAAGATTTTATAATAATTTTTAAAATTTTGGTTAATAAAGTTGATGCAAATATTTTTTAATACTGTACAGTTATAAGTGCGTTTAGCCCGAACGATTTGTGGAATAGAATCAAATATTACGTCACTTAAATTAACATTGCTGATCCAGGTATTCAATGTGTACATGTCAAGCTGGTTACTACTATATAATGTTACAGGATTCAACGAGGACTGCGTCTGAGTCAGCAACGGAACTTTTTTGTGAGTCCAATAACGGGAACCAATTACGGATATAAGTTCTTGTATAATTTTAATAACGCTGCTGTCCGATATAGATTTACATTTGAGCCAATACTTTCCTGCAAGATACTTCCTTCGAAACTGAAGAGGAGGTAGGTTCAGTTCACTTTCCATCACGTGTATTGGAGTGCTTCTAATATATCCACCAATAACGCGTAACGCCTGATTTTGTAGTCTATCTAATTTCAATAAAGAAGTAAAACAGCAATTGTCGTATAAAAACTCGCGTAATCAATTCTACTTCGAATTATAGATATATATAGGCGCCGTAAGTGTCTATGGTGAACACCCCAACCCGGACCCGACAAGACTTTTAGAACGTTAATGAATCTAGATACCTTTTGTATTGTCTCGTTAATATGTTTTTTCCATCTTAATGAACTATCCAGCCACAAACCCAAATATTTATAATTCCTAGTCAAACTCAATGCTTGGTCATTTATTTTAAAATCAACTGAACTCCGAAAACATCCTTTTTTAAATATACACAATTTACTTTTTGTAGGAGAAATGTTTAAACCTAACGCGTTTAGCATACGATCGAGGCATTGACAAGCAATTTGGAGCTCAATAACAGCAGCATCTAGGTTATCTTTTGATACGTACAACACAAAGTCGTCGGCATATTGAGAAATATTTACGGTTATAGTTTTGCATATATTTATTGTTGCCGCATTAAAAAGTAGCGGGGAAAGGGGGTCTCCTTGGGCCAAGCCTCTCCCTGTAGACCTAACCAATTCAAAATCATCTACTCCAATTTTTAAATGTCTTTCTTTTAAATAAGACCAAAGGTAACAACATATTTTGGTACCTATTCCCAGCTGATCCAATATCCCTAATAAACAACTAACATCGACGTTATTATATGCATTGTCTATATCGATAAAACAAGCAGCTGTTAAAAGATTTTTGGAAAAACCTATCTGAATATGGGATACCAAACGAGTTAAGTTATCAAAGCAGGATCGCGCTTTACGAAAACCTACCATACTATCCGAAAACATTAAATGTTTCTCGAAATACCATTCTAACCTCTTATTTATAATTGAATGGAAGATTTTACAGAGGCAGGAAATAAGTGAAATCGGTCGTAGTGAAGAGTGAGAATTAACATCTCTGCCTGGTTTCGGAATGGGGACTATTCTAACATAGCGCCATTGTATAGGAACAAAGCCGAAGTGTAAACAAATATTATACAATTTTACTAATAATTGTTTGCCGATAACTGGTAAATGTTTGATCATTGAAAAAGATATTTCGTCATTACCTGGTGCCGTATCGGTGTTTTTGATTGAAATTTGAAGTTCATGAATGGAAATATCAGATTCTAATAAAATATTATTTGAATGAAATAGTGGTTGAGGAGGGCATACATGGTCGGGAGTTAAAGCATCGAGTAATCTTGTAGCACTATTACTGTCTACGCAGCGAAAAGACGCGGACGAACGGTGACCCTTTACCCACTTCATTTTTCTCCACATCTGAGACGATGAAGTTGTTTCGTCAATGGACGTACAAAAATCATTCCAAGACTTATTTTTAGCTACTCTTATGGCTCGCTGTGCATCACGTATTTTATCTTGTAAAATTATTAAATTAGCTGGAGAAGGACAGCGTCTAAAACTACCTAAGGCACGACGGCGTTCAGCAACTAATTTGGATAGTTCGACATTCCAATATGGTTTGGGGCTAAATTTATTATTTAAATTTTGGTGAATAATTTTGTACGGAACATATTTATTAGCCGCTGACTGTAATGTTTGCTCAAATAAATCGTAAAACTCTTGATAATTTTCTGGAATGCGACAGTCAGCTAATAAAGTTTCTATAAATGATGTGTAAGAGGCCCAGTCAGTTAATTTATAATTTCTTTTTTTTAATGTTTTACGACGAACATCCAAATCAGTTGACATCTTTATCATGACATGATCGCTGCCTAAAGTTTCATTAGTAACTTTCCAAGAAAATAATGTAGCTAGCTCCGTGGACACAAAAGAGATGTCAGGTGATGTCTTACGTAATACACCGTCAACCAGTTGTATTCTAGTCGGCTCCCCATTATTTAAGTGCATGAAATTGTGTTCTAACATCGAATCAAATATCTTAGACCCTCTTGAGTCTGTTTTACAACACCAATTAACATGATGGGCATTGAAATCGCCTAATATAAGGCTTTTTCTACCTACAAGTGAAAATACATAGTCCCAATCGTTTTGTGTGGTACGCACCGACGAAGAACAATAGACCGACACTACGTTCTCAATATGCCGACAATTCAAAATCTTAACACATATAAGTTCTATACCTATATTAGGGCAATTAGATAAGGAAACAACGCTTTTAACAGTTTTATGGGTTAAAATTGCGACGCCGCCATGATCATCTGACCTATCCAATCTGTAGGTATTATAATTATTGACATTGAAATAGCTATCGGGTTCGAGCCAGGTTTCGCTTAATACAGCAATATGGATCTTTTCTTGAGCAAGCAAATTTTCGAAGCAATTCGCTTTAGGTCTTAAACTACGACAGTTCCATTGTAAAATATTGATTTTTACATTAAGTTCGGTGTTATCCATCATTAACAAACATGTTAATGAGGGAGCCAGCTGAAAAATTACCACTTACTGCTTTCGTTATTAACCACTCAGTAAACATCCCCACTACTTGTTGAATTTTAGCCTCCAATGCGTCACTACTTACAACAATACGATATAGCTTAGTGAGTAAATTACAGAAACTCAAGTCCTTGTCCTTGCTTTCTCGTGGGATAGTTTCACTTTTACGTGTACGGATAGGTTGCGTAAAGTCATCTGAGTACTCCTCCGAATCCTTATTCCATTCAGTTTCCATCGCCTGTGGGGATGGTGACATCACTCTGGATTGCTTGCGCCGTCTGTTCTTCTGTTTGCGAGTTTGAGCTAAATTAAATGTATTTTCATCGTTCATGGGTGCGGGTCTAGGTGTAGGCACGGTTGCGGGTGCGGGCGTAGACGATGATGCGGGGGGTGAATTAAACAGTTGCGACATCAAAAATCTCTCTCTTCTCACGGGGGGATTCGTCTCCTCGCTTGCAGGTTCGTATTCACGACGTGGAGTTAAAATTTCCTGTACTGTAACTTGAGCTGGACTCGAGGATGTAATCCTATCATGAATAGGAGTAGGTGGGACATAAAGAGTAAGGGCACGCTTATAAGTGCAGTTGAATTCTGCCATCAATTCTCTTATTTTCCTTTCTTTTTTGAATAATGGGCATATCTTTAAAAAAGCCATATGGTCTCCGGTACAGTTAACACAGCGGAATGATGTTGTTTCACAATTATCGTGGTTTTTGGTACACTTTGGGCATACGGTCTTTGTAGACGGGCAGAAAAATCGATTGTGGCCAAACTTCCAACATCTTGAGCATTGTGTAACAGGAAAGATATAAGGTTCCACTTTTATTCTCATGCCGTGTATAAATACGTGCGTAGGTAGGGACGATCCTTTGAATGCAACGCGTATCACTTCACATTGTATCCAACCAGCGGCGACATCGTTGTCATATTTCCTCTTATTAAGCCTCTTTGCAGAGATAATCTCAATATTGCTTGACAAGCTTTTGACTATTTCTTCCTCGGGAAAATCTAGGTCAATATTTCTGATTACTCCATATGAAGTACCTACCTCAGAAGTTTTATGGCATTTCCATCCCATTTCGGCAAACGATCTACATTGCATAAATTGATCAGCATTCACCTCTAGTTCAAACGTTATAGATATTTTATTTGGGTGGATGTACTTCACGTGATGAATCCCATTAATGTTATTGTCCTCAAATAACTTGGCCAACGCGAATTGTTTGGGCATTGCGGACATAGATGACACGTACAGTTGGGTATTTCCTTCTTCTCCATGATTCGATGTGGTGGGAGCCTCAGTAGATCTAACTCGAACTATTTTACGTACCCGGCTACCAACTGTATTCCAGCCTTCATCCGAAGAATTTTCCCTCACACGTTTCCTGTTTAATTCTTCAATATCCATATTAACTCCTTCACTGCATTCCAATCTTTGTGTCTCAATGCCTACCAAAGCTACACTGGTTACATCACTATGTGCCACGCTAACTTCGACTGTATCTGCTACACAATATGGATCATCGGCCATTGCGCCGGTCCAACCTAAGCGGGACCTTCGCTTATCGCAAAATTAAAATATTAGCTGTTAACTATTTCCTACGCGCAAAACGACTTAACTGCTCGAGGTGACAGTAACAACTCATATCACCAGGTTGCAATAGCGTGTGAAAATTCCAACATTCGATTAGATATGTATATGACTTATATTTATGGATTTCGCTTTATATGTCAAATGCATGCGAGAAGCACAAATCACACCAGTCTGGCAAAAGCGAAAGGAGGCTTATACCCAGCCGTGGGTGATAGCGGGCTGAAATGACGATGATGATGATGTTTATGTATAACACAAGGGAAAATACGACAGGGGTTTTAAATTCAAAAATAGGCAAGCAAAGCAAAATTGCATGTAAACACGTGTTTTCAAATATTATAAAAAAACCTTCATATAATAAAACTAGAAATGAGGATATTTATTCAACTTTCGCAAAGCGTTAGCTAACTGGAACACGCGGAGCAGGACATAAACCCGTGGTGGCGTTCTATTGTGCCGAAGGCCAAGAGTCCAAGAATCATTTTGGTGTGAGTTGGTCAGGATTTTTATAAAGTAGGGCCATTATTTCAATGGTAGCACGCAATGCAGCCCTAACTAAGGTCCTATTGGACCTTATACAAATTTCACTCAGCACGCGGTTCTCTCGGTTTCTCCCGTGCGTTGGCATGCGCAGCAACGCAAGGCAAGCATGCGAGCAGCGAGTTGTTACAGAGTTGTCCACTCGCCCCGTCCGCGCGTGGCCAGCTTACGACCGAGGTGATCCAGAGACGCTACACAGTTGATGTAGTCAGCTCATATCCATAGAAGCCTATATAAAGAGTACTAACGGCACATGGCGAGGCAATGCGGTACCTTTATAATCGCAGTAGGCGCAAACAAGGTAAAAAATTTAAACCTGTGTTTTCAGAATGAAGGACGATAAGATGGTTTAGGTGCTGGGCAGGCCCTAATGAAGTGTCAAATCGTATGAAGAAATTATATATTAAATTGTATTTCGCCGCTAAATAAATTTAAGGATTCTTGCGTAAGACGTCTTAGGTTTATGCGCATGGATTAATTTTACCCAAAACCACTAAACAGGTGAGGTAGCTTAGAGGCCGTCTCCACGAGCGAGGGAATCGCGGCGATGTTATCGTCGTGCCACGTATTTCTATACACTCTCTTAGAGGCCGTCTCCACGAGCGAGAGAATCGCGACGAGTCCGCGCTATAGAAATACGTGGCACGACGATTACATCGCCGCGATTCCCTCACTCGTGGAGACGGCCCCTTAGACTACATAAATTAATTTATTAATTGTAAATATTTCAAACAGCACAGCACCATATAGGTTCTGTAATCTGTGACTATATTCTGTTATGAAATGAGTTTGTCTTTTAAAATTAATGTAATTAACTACATTTAAAAGACATACTTATAACACATACCTAGATTAAAATACGGAACCCTAAAAATACCAATAACAATAATAAATCGTTGATGCCAATTCTTCATCTACGTATGTTTCGACAAAAAGGAATATATTACGTGGTTCTCCCAGATCCTACGTATCTCTATAAAAAAGGATTTAGAACTGTTTAGCCGTGATATGATAACAGACAGACATATTAACTTTCGCATTTATAGCTTTAGTAAAGCTATACTTAGGATTCAGATTCGTAGTAAAGTATAGATAAGCATGGCAATGATATCGATACTCGAAATTATATAAGGAAAATTATATGTGTAGACAAAAACCCTCCGTGTAAAAAAATTCAAAGTTACCCAACCGCATCGACTTATGTCTGGAATAGCATTCGTAATATCACTTTAACATAATTACAGCAGCGTAAATGTGTTACTAAAGGCAAAGTTGCTAGACGTATGTATTGTACAGTTAACGAAATAATTAACTAAACCAGTTAAACTTATAGAAATTCGCCTTTATTTATGCCCGTGGTTTATAACTGAGGAAAATTTTAACTTTAGCCGGCAAGTTAATTATGCCCGAATTATCAACCCACAGAAACTCGCGTGTTATCGGTCTTAAGAAACGCACTTAGGATTAAATTTATTAAGCATGTTCCTAGCAGTGGGACGAAAATGAAATAAAAAAATAGAATCTGGTTAGTAGCATGCTTGTTTAGAACCAACTCCAAAAAAAATATCGGCCAAGTGTGAGTCGAATTGCGCACGAAAGTGAATATACAACTTAATATTCTGTGAATATTTCAAGCGTCTACCTGTTGCCATTATTATGATCGAGCAAAAAAATCATGTTTTTTTGTATGGGAGCAGCCCCCCTCAAATATTTATTTTAGTTTTAATGCTTATTGTTATAACGGCAGCCGTAATACATGCTCTGTAAAAAAATCTATTGTATACTGGCACAAGACCGCCAGCGCCAGGAAATGGAAATGAAATGGTGATGAAGGATTATAAAAGAGGCATTTACTCAGCAGTAGGTGTTACCGGCTGATTAGATAGATATATAGATACTGGATCCAGCCTCGTGACAGACTGACAGACGGACGGACAGAAGGAGGACAGCGGAGTCTCAGTAATAGGGTCCGGTTTTTACCCTTTGGGCACGGAACCCTAAAAAGGAGGACGTTATCAAGTCGTCTGTATTTTACAAGCTTTTATATTTAGTGTCACCTGTCAACCAAGTTAAATTAGATCCACTTCCCGGTAACCGATTGAGCTGAAACTATGCATGTATGTGTAAATCGGATGACAATGCAAAATTATTATGACATGATGATGGAACCGGAAGGTGGCCATAGGAACTCGGTAGTTAAACGACAAAACCCCATCGAGTTTGGACTCGTTTGATCCGCCTCGACGAGTACTTTGGTGCTAGATGGCCAGGGTCTGATGATGGAGATCTAACTTTATATTTCTTTTTGATTTTATATATATCGTTCACAAATCGATTTAGAAAATTATTTTAGAGTTCGAATACTTTTAATTAGGTTCCGAGATGGAAAACTCGATTTTGATGATGGGATCCATGAGGATTTAAATAACTGTAATAGTCTACTAGAGTCCCTCGATTCCTTGAGGGACGAAGGTTCATGTCCTAAATTTAAACTTGCAGTTGAGTTTTTCGTTGCAACATAATATAACATATTTCTAACAAGAAGTCAAATATTTTATCATTGAAGTCTATTTTATCAAGGAAGTTGTTAAGGTTGTATTATTGTTTTATTATTGTTAAAATTTTCAGCATCGTGAAATCATTATTTTATATTTGTTAGGTTCCTTTTCCTGTATTGGGAAATAAGATCACCATGACGACTGTACAAGTATTGCTACAATTTACTATCTGATTATAGACAACAAAATAATTTAGCAGATTATGCGTATTGCTGATTCTCAAATTAGTGGTTAGGTTGAGCCGGTTCTGCCCACGGTGGAGACAAAAACTCTGTTTGGCGAGTCATGTTTTTACCGCCAATTTAGTTCGGGCAAGCACCCACGACAGACAATGGTCTCTGACGAAATGTTTAAACTTAGTTCATCATTTCAGCCATAAAACGTCCACTGATGAACACAGGCCTCCCTCATGGATCTCCATGAGGGGAAGTTGCCATACTCACCACGCTTGGCAGGCGGGTTGGCGAGCGCAGTATGGGATGTTGTCACACGGAGAGACGCTGCTGCCCATCTTCCGGAGGTATCCCTTAGCAGGCTCTTACTGCATCCACGGGCATGTGAGGAGCGGTAACATTCTACTGCCGGCACCCCACGGCAAACTTAGTTAATCAGTATTAAATTAATAAGTAGAAATTCGAAACCACCACCGACATATAAACGATTTTAAATCGTTTATGAGGGATTAGTAGGGCAATTATATGTATGTCGAAATTATGAGTTTGACGACTTTGGTTTAAAATGAAAAATGACGTATGTCTATTTTGTATAAAAACGTCGATGTATAAAAATGCATCATTATAATATTTGAACGGCTAAACAGATTTTCACATAGCCACAAACACTCTCGACGAAACCAACTTTATAACCACAAAAATATAATTCTAAACACGAAATAATAATTATGTATGAGATTGGGCCCGAGATAATTTTCTTAGAATGCCGAATACAAACACATACTCGTTTTTCAGTAAGTTTGTACAAGGTTCCTTTGATAAACAGATCAGATAAAGCATAAATAACGTGGCAACAATTAAGTTGACTGTTCAAATGAACCATAAGGAGTCAATAATAATACAGAGTAGACTTAATTTCCTTTTTAATTAAAACATGCGTATTCCTCGGATGTGTCTATACTCTCCGTTCCGGACTCGGGCAACGTAAATTACGTGATTAAAAATAAATTTTTCTCGCATTTGTAAATATTTATATACTCTTTTAATATGTTCTTTCACAACGCATTGGATTGCGGGGAAAGAGCGCAAGGGTGGCGGTACTCTTGCACTTGCACTGGGTGGCGGTACTATGCTTCTGTAAAAACACCAGCGTTGCATCTCTTTTAGGTGCAACTATCGCTGAGACTGTGTGGTGCCAGCAAAAGAATGTTGCCTCTCCTCTCTTGCCCGTGGATGCAGTAGCAATCTGCCAGGGGATGCCTCCTCCATGTATAAACATCCCATAGTGCGCTCGCCAACTTCCACGCAAACCGCTTAAAACCCTGCCAAGCGTGCCGAGTATGGCTACAACCCTTTCATCATCTTGGAGATCTATGAGGGAGGCCGATGTCCAGGCGTGGACGTCGACGGCAGTCCAAAGGCTGAGATGACGATGATGATTCCTGAGACGGAATCTTTCGGCACACCTCACTTTTCTTGAGTTGGAAATTTTAAAAACGTTACCCAGCTTTGTAAGTACCCTATTTGTTTATATTGTTATATTTTATGGTATTTGTATAGTGTTGTGCAATAAAGAGTTATCTATCTATGTTTCCGAAGCATAAAATATGACTTGGTAGTTACCATCTCTAATGGCACAAAAATTCCGTTTGGACGTGCCAGTCATCAAGGCTTGCGTATAAAGTCAATTAATTTTGCCTTGGCAGCCGGTTTGGAGATCACTAATTGATTACCTAGGTATCAAATATTTGTTTGGTCCAAGCAGTATACATCTAAACAAGTCAGTGGCCTGGTACGGCACACGTGCGCGGATAGGGTTGTTTTTTTATAAGTTATCTATAACATATACACCGCACAACATCATTACTACCTAGTTATCAGTATACATTACGTAAGATTTGACTCATAGGAACTGTGTGAAACACCTTGCTCTGTTGACTTAGCATTACGAATTATGCACACAAAATGCATAGTTTCTGTGAAAATAAAACAAGGTAACAGAAAACATTCCGTACAACAGTTTTACTTAATTTAGGACACCAAACAACGTCAGTTTTACCTCTTTATTAAAGTACTGAATAAAACATAGTCCTGTGTATAAATAGTTTTACTCTAATCTTACTATTTTAACGTTGTTGCATCAGCATCAAATTTATCTCAGCGTGCAGGATAGTTCTAACTTGAGAGATTCAAATATATACGCCCTCATACTATCCATATGCATTATGGCTTAGATCTTTCGAATCCAAGGTGTTTAAAAGATCTAAGTCTGTCATTATTATCTCCGTTACCGAGACGTTCATTGTTATTACAAGCAGTCAAATTGCTCAGTGGTATCTAGGCATTTAATGTGGTCAATAGTATGTATCGTCAAATCAACTGTATTCCTTTGTAGAGTATATATTTGTAATTACAAAACACATCCAGTGATGACGATAATAAATTAAAACTAGAGATGTCTTTAAGTTATTGGTTTAAAAGGGTTTTTAATTAAATAGTCACTAGTTGACATCATGCACAGAATGAAAGAGATATGGTATACAGGTGTATAATAATGTGCACTAACCCGATGTACTAACCCGAAAAGGGGGTTTCCAGTCAAATAAAAAAAATACCAATATCCGATGGACAAATAGTTTTGAAAGGAAAAAATCCAGATGTTCGTATGTTTTTAATTATTTTTGTATTTTTTTAATTACATGTTTACTAGTTGCTGTGAAGTGCAGATGATCCTGAGGTCATAATGTGATTTTTTGTTTTTTTTTTACATTTTAATTTAAAGAAAACCTGTGTGTATGTTTAGGTATTTTATTTGTACCTGTATGGCAACTCTTTGCGTGAGTCAGTGACCGTGTCAGGAATTAGCTGGCGTT
Organism: Pasiphila rectangulata; assembly: GCA_963082625.1. Lineage (NCBI taxonomy): Eukaryota > Metazoa > Arthropoda > Insecta > Lepidoptera > Geometridae > Pasiphila > Pasiphila rectangulata. The sequence continues at coordinate 18,763,523 of OY720236.1, read as the reverse complement.
TAGTTTTCCATAACGGTATAATCAGCTGTTGAAGTTAAAACTTTTGTGGTCTTCTTGAATAAAAATCACTGAAAAAATCAAACATAACTGTTCTACAGGTATTTGTCCCGGTCTGGGTATTTTCATATGTACGATAAGTATTCAAGTGTACATACTAAAATGTATTTAAGTTAGTAGTTTATTACAACAAACATTTGGTACTCATAATAACACAAGGTCTGTTTACTTTAGGACTAAGTTGGTCCTATATGCATTATTTGTTTATTTTAAAACAGTCGTAGGTACAAAGCATACGTGGAAGGACCAAGATGATTAAACTAATGCTCGTTTTAAATTACGCATTCTTGCCTCCTGCGCTAGATTACATCTAACATTTGAACTGCCAGTTAATAGCCCAATCAAACAAGACACCTCGATAAGGGCTCTGTACCAAAACGGCATATGCGCGTGACCTTCGCGTCGGTGAGTTCGTTCAGAGCAAAAAAAGTCAATCACTGATCTTAGATACACAAGCAACTGGATTCGCTGTGACAGTCCATAATCAGTCGACTGTCTTATGTAGTAAATAGATTATTTATCAGCAGCAACTGGTATACATACTGTAACTGGACATGGATTAGGCTTGCCCACATCTATACCATCCTCTCAGCTTAGTCTGCATGAGGATTGTTCAGAGTAAAAAAAGCCGCGGGTTTCTTCAAGGTGTTTTCCTACACCGATAAATTTAGTAACATCGATATTGATGACGGAAAGCCAAGATTACAAATAGACGAAACTTTGTAATAAAATAATCTACGGCACTTGCGGCACATACATATTATTAATAAATTAGGGCAGGTGCGTGTCGGGCCACGTGCTATGTAGGGTTTCGTAGTTAAAACGAGCTCTGTGACGCAGCGGGCGAAGGTCCGCCTGCGACGCAAGGGGTTGCGGGTTCGATTCCCGCCTCGGGACAAATGTCTGTACGATCTGCAGATATTTGTTCAGGGTGTTCTGAATGTTTTTCTATTATATAATAAAAATATCTATCTATGTAGTATAATGTATTAAGTATATCAGTCATCTAGTACCCATAACACAAGCTCTGCTTAGCTTGGGGCTAGTTGATGCTGTGTGATTTGTCCAGCATTATTATATTATTATTAAACCTTAGTGGTTTTAGATGCAGTGTAATAAAATTGTAACATCTTGTAACTATAAATAAATAAAAAAAATTAACCGTAGACCTGTTGTTAGAAGTTGGTGTAATTACCAAAATATTAACAGGAATTAATTGAATTTTCAGTTAAAAGTATTCTAGTATGTTTGGGATACCGCAACACTTATTTGAGCGACTATTTCTCCGAAACTAAAAGAGATAGCTTAATCCTTACAGTTTTCCTAGAAAGTTCACAGTTCAAACTACATTGATTTTTTCAGATTTGTAAAGCTAGTAGTTTAGACTTTAGAGGGGAGGGAGGAACACTCGTAAAGTTTAACTTTAATATTTCGCAAACGGAACTCTAAATCGAAAAATTGTTTTCGCAACCCCTAAATGGTTTTAAAATACATATTCAACGATACCTCGTTGAATATGCATTTTTTTTATACTTTTTCTTTCTTGATTTTCCCATCGTGTGACCTCACGATGGGAAAATCAAGAAAGAAAAAGTTCATCCCCACCTTACGTGTATGGGAGAACCTAAATAGTCTCTTCGCAAAGCCGGTGACGGACGGACAGACAGACAGACAAAGCGAAACTATAAGGGTTTCTTGTTTTACTACGAAACCCTATAAACGCGAAGTTAAGTAGGTATTATATTGATTTGTCCTTCAAGCAATAACGTAATAATTCGATCTGTTTAGCGAGATGATTAACGCTTTGAGGTCCATTTATATCTATCTACAGACATCGAACGTGCCAGACACGTGACATGCCAGACAAAATAATATTATTCTATACATAGTTTCTGTCCGCCAAGGCACGTGTCTGGTACGCTGGATGTCTGTAGACATAAACGGACTTTTACTTGTGGATTCTTTCTCAGTGTTTGTTTGAGCTAGTTCCCATAAAAGTAAGCAGAGATAAGCGTGATACTTCCCACTGCAGAGCAAAGGTGCCTTCCATCCCTCCACCGATTCCTATCCTGTGCTTTCTGGGCCAATCTTTGTTGTAGGAGTCTAGACTGGGCTAAACACTACCGGAGCAGTAGGATCTAAGGGGCTGACTAATCAGCCCCTTAGATCCTACTGCTGGGCAAAGGCCTTCCTTCCCTCTCTGGACACTTTCCGGTCTAAGGCGTTAGTTGACCAGTCAGCACAGGAAACGTCCAGTTCATCTCGCCATGCTCGGAGGCGCCGAGAACTTGGGGCTCGTTCTTGTATGGGTTTGGACCCCTGCGCTGGTCCAGTGCGGGTTTGTGGGTGGAGAGGCTCGTTTGTTGGTCGGCAGGGTGTACCACGGATCGGTGAAGTTGGTAAGGGTTCCAAAAGGGGAGGCTTGGAACCCCTTACACCCCAGCAGAAGCTAGTTAGTTATAAATCAGAGTGGTGGTACAAACGTGTCAGAGTCCTCGTGGTTCCGTATGGTCTCCAGCAACCGGAACACCTCCTGCAGCGGCGCCCTGAACGCGTCCCACATCTTGAGCTGGCTGTTCCACGGTGATACACCTTCGAAAAAATGTAAAATTGTAAATATCAAATCATTTATTTCATCTATAAAATGCGGTTAGATAAAATACAAACAAAATTATAACGTGTTGAAGGATGCGTTATTTGCGCATAAACTTTCCTTCGAGATGTTAGATGGGACTGATGGATTTGATCTGATTGGTAGGCATCTCGATCCGAATGCTGATCGATTTAGGTATCGATCCAATTGACTTGATACAATTTTAAGATGGATCCAGTAAGTATCGAATCAAGTCAAGGAATAAAATTATGTCCTCAATAACCTCTATACCTCTTTCAATGATTCCATTTCAGTGTAAGCAAGATGATTTTTCATTCGTCGTAAATGTTTATCGATTGCTATTGATTGGGGCTAGCGCTGGTGCCGACTACACGGGCGCTACAACCATTCAACGGTCATAGATTTCCATCTAAGCTGGCACGAACTGAACTCACTTAATCGACGTAAGACCTATTTTTATAATCTTACTCTGCGTGTGGAAGAACGTGTAATAAGAGTCATGGAATGTCTGAAGATACGATGCATTGATTATTATTACACAATTCCATGTTAACAATAAACCAGAGTAACGGGATGACTACCAGAAGAAAATTTTTACAACAGAGTTAACATTTAAATTCACACTCACATGTGCGTAAGATTTACGAAGTAAGCGTAAGAGCGGGCTCTGTGTCAACTGATTGACGACAAGTGCGTCCACTTATTAATGTAACATTAGGTACGTTTTGATGATAACAGCTCAGTCGACAAGTTAAAGCTACTGACTATAACTATACATCTTTCGCGCCTCGATAACGATAAGTGTGACCCTTGAATTTGAAGCGAGTACACAAGAGTAAGTAAAATGAAGACCGCCGCCGAACAAAGGCGGTATACATTAGAATCATCATCATCATCTCAGCTCACAGGACTGCTGTACACGCCTGATGGGCCTGCTAGACATAGGCCTCCCTCATGCATCATTAAGACCATGAGAGGGTTGTTGCCATACCCTCCACGCTTGGCAGGCGGGTTGGCGAGCGCAGTACGGGGTGTTGATACACGCAGACGCTGCCCATCTTGGGAGGTATCCCATGGCATATTCTTACTGCATACCCGTGTATACCCAAGAGCAACGGGGCAACATTCTAATGCCGGCAAATAGATTTAAATGGATAGATAATAGATATTAGTGTGATGATTTGCGAACGGTCGTTAGCACTACTACAACATAATATTCTTGGAACTGATAATAGACCTTCTAACTTATCTGATCTTTACTATGCTAAAAATCATTTATGACCGTCAGTAAGTGAAAGATCCTCATTAGATCTCTCAATATTATAAGGAGGAAAGATTTGTATTTTGTATGTTTGTAACATAAACTCAAAACTACTGGACTGATTTTCAAAATTCTTTCACCACTAGAATGTTACATTATCCCTGAGTAACATAGGCTATATTTTATGCCCGTATTCCCAAGGGAACGGGAACTACACGGGTGAAACCGCGGAGTGCTTCCATTGTATAATATAAGCCCTGGGCGAAGGACAAAGGCTTAATTTCGTCGCGAAATACTTAGACGAAGTCGCGTGCATTGGGCACCAGATAATTCGTTAATATTACAGAAAATGACGATGTTTTTAATGGAAGGTTCTATTTAGGTTACTTAATAAAAACCGTTTAAGATTCCCCCTCACTGACTCACATAAGCATCATAAGTGGCAAAATCTACGTTTTCTGCAATTATATGCACTTTAATTAAAGCGATAAGACTGTAGCAATCTCAAAAGGCCTATAATTTTTCGGCCATTATCATATCTCTGAAGTTAAATGACTCATATCAAAGTGGCGTGAGGTACAATCAATATCAATTAATTTGATTGACAGCAGTTTAAAGTATTAGGTTATCGGACCTGTCACTCTCTTTCTTATTAACGACTTTTTTACCTAAGAACTCCGTCGTTTATGAACTGATTTGAACAAATATTTTTCCAGTTCGCAATACACTTTCAGTTTTTATTTTTTTTTCAAAACTCCTCAAATATTATAGGTGAACAAGCATTGGTACGGGGGTACCAGAAAAGGGGGCGAAGGCCTCAAAAGGTCACCAAAGGTCAAAAATGTCATTTTAGGGTTTTTGGATGTTTTCGGCCATTTATATAAAGACTTAAAATATAATATAAAGACTTTTATTTTTATGGTGACTTTTTGAAGTCACAATAACACCAGTCCCTGTAACCCTATAGGGTCACCAAGATCAATCAGTCACCTTCTCTCATGAAGACGGTGCTAATAAAAAAGGTTTCATGTAAATCGGTCAAAGCGTTCGGTTGTAATCGTCAAATACACAGACGGACAGCGCTACGCATATTAGGGGGCTGCGCCCCCTAAATAAAGCGATTTTGGCATATTTATCTAGACCACAGATAGTTATCGAAACTCTTCAATATTAGGTAGAAAATTTACGGGTGACGACATCGAAAGATGGATATGATATCATATCCATCTTTCGATGTCGTAATACATCAATATCCACTAATCATCATACCTACACATCATCGTGATCAACATCAGTGTCAGGGTCATTGAAATGAAATAAAATTGAATGTAAAAGTGTGTACTGGACTGGAGCCCCTTAACGTATAGTTAAATGCCCTAAATTTAAAATTGCGGCTGGGTTCTTGCTTTTAAACCCAGTTCTGATTATGTGATCCATTATAAATTGAGGGAAATACATAAATGTTATAAGCATACATCAGCAACATTTTAGATTTTATCATAGCAGTCGGTTTTTTTTGATAAAATCACACACTTAAATCACCACGAAATTAGGATTATTATACGATTTTCTAAATAAGTGTTAAACCAACTTCCACCTGTATGACGGAGCATTAGAGAATTTAGAACGGTTTTGGCTGATTTGTTTTTAGTTGTGTACGTAATTTGAGGGACCATTGCGCATTGAGGACAAACCTTTTGCGAATAACTATTATTTTTTTCTAGTGTTGAATATTGTTTAGGTGAAGAGACAAGACCTATCACCGAAGAAAATAGCCTATTCTGTATTCTATTTTCCTAGGAAAATCGCTTGAATCTGTGAAGAAAGTCGTCGCCATGTAGTTCTTTATTGAAAATGCTATTAAATTGGTTGCCTAAAATAGTTTCGTACTGAGCGAAGCTCTTCGGCCCGTCTGGCTGATTGCGAGGATCTTTATCTAGTAGGTACTTCAACGAGGATCTGTGACGCATAAACGCAAACACACGGTCAAGGTTGCACGTTTGGAAAAGAACCACAAGTTTTATTCGACTCGCGTGATTTCCATGGGCTCTATCTTAAACTGCCTGTCACTGGAGCGTTGCGGACAGGGCAAGAGGTGACCAATCGAATTGCATAAAACTCTTTTCCGAAAGTTAAGGCAGTTCTATTGGTAAGCTCCACTCTTCCCACTCCGAACTCTTAGATAATAGCCCATGAAAATACCGCGAGTCGAATAAAACTAAGTCGAATAACACCCCATTCTCCGCCGACGTTTCATCAATCGGAACACTTACCAACTTTCATGATGATTTGTTGCGCATAAAGCAGTGGCTTGTCCTTTGCCCAGATATAAGGCAACCGCTGAGTTTCATTGTACAACAGTTCCAATTGCGAAGGCCCATCTGCGAAACAATATTACCTTTAATTTCACTTTCACACACAATTTATAACTAAAAAATACAAAATAAATTAGGCCAGATGCGTGTAGGGTCACGCGCTATGGTAGGGTTTCGTAGTTGACCGCAGACCTGTTGTTAGAAGTTGGTGTATGTTTTTTTACGTTAACCAAAACATATTATCAGGAATTCATTGAGTTTTCGTTTTTTTTCAGACTTTTAAAGCTAGCAGTTTAGATGTGTAATGACGTGTAGTGACGGACGGACGGACGGACGAACAGACAGACAGACAGACAAATCAAAACTATAAGGGTTTCTTGTTTTACTACGAAACCCTAACATGCTTTTGATGTCCATTCAATAGGATATGAAAATCTAAATTCTATTTAGTTTGATAACACAAATATAATAGACTATACTTATTATATACTATATAAAGCGCATTGTAGTTTAGAAGTGGCGCTCGTGACGTCAGAGCATAGTCATAAACCGAAACACGTCGGCGCGTGACGTCACGCTACATTCGCCGTTATTTTTGGATTACGAGTACGGTAAAAAAGAAAAAATACGTCCAATAGTTTTTGATTACATATCCTACTACTACTTAAACTACGGATGGCCTAAAAATTAAAAAAAAACAAGTAGGACATTGACACCCTATAAATGCATATAAAACAATTTATTGCCGTAATAACAAGAGAGACTGAGAACATTACATTATAACGTCCCCTATGAGTGCAAGGCCTACTGCACTTAGCATTTCCCAATCATGAAACTTTTAACTCAATTGTTAGCTATTGTGCAAGCTCCCAGTAGCCTAAGAATGCTTGTCCAACCATTGTGTTATGTATGTCTCACCATCATTCTTATCTTAACTGGTTAAGTGGAATGACAATAGGGTATCAATTTCTTTTGAAATGTAAGAAGCTGTTTTATGTAGTTGCCCGAGAGCCAGTGGTATTACCATAGCTGGAGACGGATAAATGTATTATAATGTAACTTGTCTCCGCCATAGCATAGTAATATTCAGATAATTTAGGTCAGGTGCGTGTCAGGCCACGCGCTGTGTAGGGTTCCATAGTTACCTGTACCTGTTGTTAGATGTAGGTGTATGTTTTTTTTTATGTTTGCTAAAAAGTATTTAATAAGTATTAATTGAGTATGAGTATCACTTTATTATTAGAGCGACAATTTCTCCAAAACTAAAAAAGCTATGTGAACCACTATAGTTTTCCTAGAAAGTTAATGGTTAAAACCATTGATTATAAATCGTTACGCCCTCACCCTACTGCACCGCGCCGTTGTGTTTCCAAACGAAATGAGTAAGCTCACTCGTTTGGTATCAGTGCACAACGAAACACAGTGTTAGCTGGGCGTGTTGATCATTGCAACTAAAATAGATGAAAAGTGTCAGATGCCATCTTGTGCATTTCGCAAGTGCACCAACAAATCCAGAAACACAAATAAAGCCAAAGGTGTAACATTTCACTCGTAAGTATTGCGATTTTGTTAAATAACTATTATTTTGCTTCCGTTGTCAAAATAACAAATTAAAGAATGGCGATTGCATGAAAGAGAAAGTAGTGTTTGCAAATTGTGTGGGAGAAAGAGAAGACACTATTTTTTCAGTACGCGTGTTGCGCATGCGTTACGGGTATTGCGCAACGGTCAAACAGTAAATAAAACAAGCTGGACATTTCACACAGCACTATCTTGCCCCAACGCTTTAAAAATTATAAGTAAAAAGTTAGTCACACAAGCAAAATACAGAATGGGATTTCTTGGGTTTTTGATAGACATTCAGAGTTTCAAATACTTGTACCGAGAATTGGTTCAACAGAATAAAGTGATGAATTAGGCGGTTATCACACTGCCACGCACCACGCTGCATGTTCCGTGTCGACGCACCTACGCGCGTACTTGCGGGAGTGCAGATCTTCATCACCGTGCGGGTTTTTCACGCACTCACGCGCGTGGTTGCGTTATGTGGATTCACGGCGGCTCTGACTCATTTCATTCAAAGCTGTTCGTTAGACTGCGGGACTCGGTGTGCCATACCTTGCGTCTCGTCCCGCACCTACGCGCGTGGGTGCATGTTTCTCCGCGCTTAAGCACGTGATCTGCGTGAACACGTTGAACTGTGCGTGTTTTCTATACAAATGGAGATACTTACAAGCAACGTTAGAAGACGCATTCACGCTACATGCAGCGTGGTTGCGTAGCAGTGTGTGAACATGTCAACATACAGGTTTAGTTAATTTGTTTTTATCATTGCATCAATAAAGCTGTTAAGTAGGAACACCCAATACTTCGGAGTTGGGCGCTGACTCTGCTACTCAGTTCTTTTTGAAACTTTTGCAGCAGTCAACGTTTTTTTCTGACTGAATCATGTTTGTACCAGTTTTTGTTCCGATTTTTTTTTATTCATCAGAAGTATTAATTTTGAACATAATTCTTACTAAGTACTATTCGTTTCAGCCGTAAAACGTCCACTACTGAACACAGGCCTCGCTCATGGATCTCCATGAGGGGTAGTTGCCATACTCACCACGCTTGGCAAGCGGGCTGGCGAGCGCAGTACGGGATGTTGGTACAGGGAAAGACGCTGCTGCACATCTTTCGGAGGTATCCCTTAGCAGGCTCTTACTGCATCCATGGTTATGAGAGGAGGGGTAACATTCTACTGCCGGCACCCCACAGCGCCGGCATTATTATTAGATTTAAAGGTTATTACTATTATTAGATTTAAATTAATATCTTAGGAGATACCGCACTTTTTAAATAACTCGGCAGCAGCAAAGATATGAATAAATAAATGCCCACGGGAAAAACACTGCTTTCTCAGGAGACCCCCGGAGAGAATTTTTTACCCTAATAGTGATGGCAAGTGATATTTTTTTAAATTTAGAGCTGAAATTGTGTGTAATAAAAGCGTAAAATTGTGTGTAATAAAAGCGTAAAATTATGTGTATTTGTTCCGTTTTAATTTTAAAACGGCACTAACTGAATAGCTATACGTCAAATTAGTCAGTTTTACGTCAATTAAATTAGCTTTAGCTAGTTAGTGCAACAACAGAATCGCCACCAGTATAGTCTTTAAATATTAACGTCTTGTTTAAGAAAAAAAACCGCCTAATAGAAATTATCACTCAAGAGATTACGACACAGTCGCGGTTCCATACCTATGTTGTATTATCTCCTTAACCATTTGTCCAAATTATATGCAGTAAAAGGAAAGTCTTGTTTTAAATACTAGAGACAATAAATTTACTTATTTTGATAAAAATTCATAATTTGTCGATAATAAAACCAATAAACATCACCTTACGATTTAAATTATTTTTTAATTATAAAAATTAAAAAATAATTTAAATCGTACTTTCCCTCCCAGGAATACCATAACTGCCGAATACTACAAAGAGTACTTTAAAACTCTAGGAAACCGCTTCATCATCAGAGGCGACTGGAACGCTAAACACTCAAATTGGGGATCTAGACTTATAAACCCAAAAGGAAGACAACTCCATCTCGCTATGGGAGAACTTAACCTTGATTGCCTGTCAACTGGAGGCCTACCTTCTGGTCAACAGACAAAAACAGATTACCAGATTTAATGGACTTCTTTGTTACGAAAAACCTCTCTCTCAATAACATGAGTATTGAGCAAAAAATAGACCTTTCGTCTGATCACACACCTGTCATCCTTAATATCCACTGCAAAGTTATACTTCAAGAAGCACCACCAAAGATTCATAGTCGGCACACAAACTGGGAAAAATACCAAAACATAGTCACAACTATGACAGAATTAAAAATATCTTTATAGACCACAGAAGAAATAGAGGAAGCTATAGAGAACTTCAACAGAATTATAAACACAGCAGCATACGAGTCGACGCCGAAACGCAAGGTGTTATTCCCAAAGGAACATGTGTACCCAACCTTCATTAAAGACAAAATTTATGAACGACGGCAACTACGCAAGGTTTGGCACAACACTAGGTTCCCAAGCGATAAGAGGGCATTTAACAAAGCGTCGGAAGATCTGAAAGCCATAATCAGTGATCTGCATAATGATAATCTTCAAGCTTACCTCAGCAAACTTACTCCAACAAGTGACACAAACTACTCACTCTGGAAAGCGACATCGAAGCTCAAACGTCCTAAAATGCAAATAGCGCCTATCAAAACACAAACAGAATTATGGGCCCGGTCTGATGAAGAAAAAGCCAAAGAGTTCGCAAATCATCTGCACAGGGTATTTCAACCTCTGCCTAGCACATGTGAACAACACGGCCTAGAAATTAAAAAGTATCTTAGTTCAGCCATACAAATGTGTCCTCCTCTAAGAAGCGTCTCACCAAGAGAACTTACCAGAATAATCTGTAACCTCCAAGATAGCAAAGCTCCAGGGTATGATCAGATAGATGCAACTCTTCTAAAAAAGTTACCAAAGAAAGGGATACTCCATCTAGTATTAATATTTAACGCCTGCTTGAGAATTCTAACGTTTCCCAATCAATGGAAAATAGCACAGGTTGTCATGATCCTGAAACCGGGTAAACCAGCCCAAGAAGTGTCCTCATATAGACCCATAAGCCTGCTACCTCTTGCCGGAAAACTACTAGAAAAAATCATAATAATTAGAATGCAACAACACCTTGAGGCAACTCTACCCAAACACCAGTTTGGATTTAGAGAAGGACATGGCACAATCGAGCAAGTTCATCGCATAGTTAACATTATAAACAGGGCTTTCGAAAATAAACAATACTGCTCTGCATTATTTCTAGATATCAGCCAAGCATTTGACAGAGTCTGGCATGACGGCTTACTTTTCAAAATAAAACAAAAACTTCCTCACGCTTTCTTTCAAATCATAAAATCATATCTAGATAAAAGATGCTTTAAAGTAAAATACAACGACAAACTGTCAAAAATGCATGAGATTAGATCTGGAGTGCCACAACGCAGTATCTTGGGACCGGTGCTGTACCTGATTTTCACTGCTGACCTACCAACACTTGATGACTTCACCACCACTGCCACATATGCAGACGACACAGCCCTTCTATCGGTCCATGAGGATCCAATTATAGCATCAAGAAATCTCCAAAGACATCTCACCCTAGTAGAAGAATGGTTTGCTAAGTGGCGCATCAAAGCTAATAAAGAAAAATCTGTTCAAGTAACCTACACACTCAGAACACAAACATCCCCACCTGTTCTTCTGTACAATGAACAGGTCCCTCAAGCTGATGATGCCAAATACCTAGGAATGCACCTAGATCGACGACTCACATGGCAAAATCACATTTGGGCCAAATGCAAATACCTAGACACCAAAATCCGTAACCTGTACTGGCTGATCGGACGCAAGTCCCAACTCACATATATTAGCAAAATTGCAAAATATAAAGCCATCATCAAGCCCATTTGTACATACGGCATCCAGCTATGGGGCTCAGCTAGCAACAGTAACATTGAGATATTGGAAAGATTCCAGAATAAAACTTTAAGAAACATTTTCAATATACCACCCTATATCAGTAACAAATTTATGTACATATATGGACATCAAACTGAAAACTGTAAAACAGGAAATAGAACCACACAGCAAAAGCTACCAATCTAGACTGTCCAGACACAGAAATGAACTAGCAGCTCAACTACAAGGGCAGGGGAGCCAGAAATTCTCTCGACTCAAGCGTCATAGCATTCAGGGACTAGCAGAAAGATACACAGAAAGAGACTGAGAGACTAATCATTGGACAAATCTCTCGACCAGTGTAACTTAAATATGAAAGTTAGACATAGGCTGTCACTGACTTTTTAGTAGGCAGTATCAAGCTCTTAAAGTTTTATCTAGAACTCAATCACATACCTCTCATCATTAAGGCAGTGTTCATTAGAAATGTTTTTGTTCAACTGTTTTTTCTCTGACTTACTTTGCAAATCCAACTACCACAAAAGTCTTTTACTTTTTCGGGTAAATTTATAGCCAAACACAAACACTCACAAATACTGAGGCTTTCTATTAATAAAATAATTTTCAAAATTGGTTCAGTAGGTCCAGAGATTACCCCCTACAATGTCACAAATCACAAACTTTACCTCTTTATAATATTAGTAAGTATAGATTGGCTATTCATGCATATAGACGCTATAATGTATAGTGTCAGCAACTGATATACAAGCTGTACTGTTTTCTGCAGTGCCTGGGTATTGCTATATAAGTAAGGCTAAAATTACTATTACAGTAAATTAACAAATCATATTTAAGAATAGAATCACAAAGGTAACTAGAAAGGTAAATAAAAATGTTTTTTTATTGGTAAATTCCTCATTGTTTATTTGGCAAAAGATTTAGGTCTTTTCTTCTTAGATAGTTGTTTAAGCTCAATCATATGAGAGGAAGCCAATGTAGCTTTACAAGCAACAAAACCAAAGTGCCATTTAGAAGGAATTTTGAAAATATCCTATTCTTTGGTTTTTATGTACAAATAGTATAACACATACCTTGCATGCATTTCTTTCTGTAACAATCTGGTTTCGCTGCATGTTCATTCAACGGGAAATTTACAACTGTTGGAATGTTACCCGGCAGTGGCACATTCAACAAGGGGAAACTGTAACAAATTAAAAAATATTTTTCAAAATCATATTGAAAACTTAAAATACACTTCAACTTTTGAAGGTTAGCAAGATTTTAAAGCAACTTTTAAGTATTCAATTGTAGTGAAAATGTGATTGTCTGTTAAAAGGTTCTTAAAATTTAATCTACTTGGAAAATGCATGAATTTTCACATTAATCATGATGTAGCTCTGTCATCTGAAAAACTGTACATTTCATAATTTCATATGAAATAAATCTTCAAATGGATGGAACTATTTGGCTAGTTGGAAGTGCAGTCATTTCCTTTAGCTAATGGGCTTGCTTGCTTGAATTGGTAGGCCGCTACAGGTTTCAGTTATGTTAAATTCTATTTGATTCTTGCATCAACAAAAGTATTACAAGTAGTACAACAATATTGAATCAACTTAATATTATGAGACTGAAATGGTATTGAGTAGCAGTTAAAAAGCATTTTAGATAATAACTTTGGGTGTATTTGCATTAATCAGATACCAAATTAAATGTTTGTGATTTGTCTTTGTGTCATACCAAACAGTTGCAGGTTTATTTACTCACCAGCATAATAATACCACTGAAAATGCTACGGAGATCACAGTAACAGGATAGGAGCAGCAGAATAATCCGTAAGTGTAATAGATCTGGGCTACCCTTTCAGGCAGCGTTGATCCAGCCATAGCCGCTCAAGTCAACACTTCATTCTAACGTTCAAGCAATAATTGCGCATAGAAAACTCATGGATAAACCAGGTTAACTTCACTGTAAAAACTCCGAGTCACACGAGTGTGGCATTGCATGTAATATGCTGCCCGTCGCGTAGCTGGCGGTAGTCGGAAAAGTTATTTGCAAGCGTGCCTTGGATAAAAAAAAGCACTTCCAATTATTAAGTTATGTACGCATTGTTGTTAGATCAACTTTAACCACACTCAATAAAAACAAGGGAATAGACTATAGACAGACGGATCGCAAACGCAATGTCAAGTCTCCCTTTATATATGTTACTCTATGGTCAAGTCAGTCAGTCAGACAGAACAGACTTCGCTCGGCACAACAACTGGGAACTAAAAAAAAAACATAGGTACATTGCTTGCTCTTCGAATGCTCGTATTGCTCGTGTGCTCCGTGACAACGAGACCGACTGTCACCGTCACGGTGACGGCGTCACCGCACACCCGGTCACTCAGGCTACAAATTAATAAACACAGGCTGCGCAAAGCAGTGCCGCCAACTTAATTAACTAACAATGCTCTAATTTAGTTTAAAAAAATATAGCCCTAAAGGTACTGTTTTAAGTAATATTTCTAAGAACAAAAGAAAAAGTAAAATAACCCTCTAAAATTTAAATAATAACTCCTATTTTTCATGAAATTAAATGTGTTAAGCGTAATTAATCCTTACTCTAATCTAAACTCGTGACGTCTACTACTTGCGGGAAAGAGGCTTTTCCCCAGCTGTAGCACAACGATGATGATGATGATGAAGAATCCATAATTTATTGTTTTGTTGAATTTATCAATACCCGACACAAAAGAAGGGTGTTAAAAGTTTGAGCGCTGTGTATTGTTTGTCTGTCTGTCTGTGGCACCGTAGCTTAAAGACTAAAAAACCAATTTGAATGCAACATTTTTGAATCTAAACGCAGGCTCTCTAGCGGTGGTTCATAAGCATCTTTCATAAAAAAAATCTCCAAATTCATAATAATTTCATAAAAACTTTTTTTTAACCGTAAAACGTCTTCTAAATGTTATGTGCTAACCACATAACTGAAAATTACATGAAAATTTGTTGAGCCATTTACACGATGAGATATGGGGATGAAATTGGGGATGGAGAATCGAATTTTGTTTTTAGTTCTTAGTTATTCTATGTCGCGGGTCACTTATAATTTTAAGAACATGTTAAAATAACGTTAGATTAGCCTATTTTTGTATGAGTTGGCGACATTTTTTTCTTTTACATTGACACCTGACTTTGACAGAATTGTGTCATTGATTTTCAGGATTAAAATTGAAAACGAATAAAATATAATTATTTTAAAATGATTAAATAACTTGACACTGCTAACCCGCTCTCAACACGTTTATGATACTTTTAGCTACCTGAAATTGCCAGAGTTGCAGCAAGTGGCATGCATCAGCCATTAGAAAGAAAATAAGAAGAGAAGAAGAAGAACTTGACACTGGCGAAATTGTGTAAACCAAACACAAAAAGTCATAAAATAAAAAGACATGACAAGAAATTGAAAACGTTATTGGCAATATAAATGGAGCGTTAAATAATATTTTTTTATTTACTCTTCTTCTCACATTTTTTTTCTCAATATTTTTCCTGTCACACACGCCAGTAACAAAAAAGAAGAAGAAGATTAAAACGTGACATTTTCATTGACATTGAAGTTTCGGTTTTCTAAGCATGCGCTTTAAATATCTAATAGATTTTTTTCTATGAGCTACCAGCCTTAGAATATTTAGATGAATACATTTTTTTTTCTATGAGCTACAGCCTTAGAATAGACACTCTTAGACAAGATAAATCAAGATTTATGTTGTCTAAGAGTGTCTATTCTAAGGCTGTAGATCAAAAAAATAAAAATATACAGAAACTACACGGCGAAAAGCTGCACTCCTCTCAGCTGATAAAGTATGCCAGCTACGCTTTCACGAAGGAAGAGCTGTTGGCGGCTGAGAACACTGTTTTAAATATGCTGGTTTGTATTTACCAAAGTATGTTTATTAAACTGCAAATAACTTGTCTTTCTTGACCCAATGCTGTTTTGTATAAGTAGATGAATTTAAAAGTAAAAGCATGGCATAGCGTAAACCACAATGGCCGTCTGCGGTCGTGGGCAGTGTTTCTAATATTCCCGCGCAAGCAAGTTCGGTTGGGGAGGCTTTTATTTAGCTATTGCTATGAAATGGTCAGGTAACATTAATTAATTAAATCGAAATACAATTATTTTTAAATACAATTATTTGAATAAAAGAAAGCTGAACACATTAATTTTTTTTCTAGCCATCGTCTCTCTCACACTGTCTTAGGCATTCTGACATGATGGCATAGAACTCGTCAGCAAACACATCGAATTCTGGGTTAGCTTGGAGGAGTTTGTTGACAAATAACAACTAATGGGTACATTCATCATTTCAGCCGTAAAACGTCCACTACTGAACTAAGGCCTCCCTCATGGATCTCCATGAGTGGTAGTTGCCATACTCGCCACGCTTGGCAGGCGGATTGGTGAGCGCAGTATGGGATGTTGATATACGGAAAGACGCTGCTTCCCATCTTCCGGAGGTGTCCCTTAGCAGGCTCTTACTGCATCCACGGGTAGGAGAGGAAGGGTAACATTCTACTGCCGGCACCCCACGGCAACATTGGTACATTACCTTCCAGGATTTCCCCGCCCAGCCGGTAACCCCAAACGATTTCATTACCTACCTATCGTGGTGGTGCGACAACGACCACCCTGGAGAGATAGAAATGGCTGCAAGCATCCTTTGCTTGTCAGGCTTGATGGTGGTAAAGGAGCTATGTGAAGAATACCCATCGGTCATCGCTTGTGCTGCCACCAGGAGTGCTGTTCAACAGCTGGGGAGAAAAAAATCTTGTGGAGCGGCTTCAGCTTTGTCCCGTGTAAGTTAATTGCTCATCATAACCAGCCTGTTTTCCTCCTACAGTTTACGCCATTCTACGATCAGCCAAATGACTATTTAAATGCTGGGCAAAGGCTTCCTACAATTTACGCCATTCTACGACTTGCCACACCTAGCATCTGCCAGCGGCCGTTTAGAATAGAATATAATAGAAAACTCTTTATTGCACACCACATAAAAAATAGAACATTAAAGTAAAGTAAAGGAATTAAATGATACAATATATGCCGTTTGCCAGGCCACCTAGCTAATAAGCGGAACATTTCAAGTAGCGTTTATGTAATCATCAATCAAAGTAATCATCAAGTACTGCGGTTAGAAGCCGTCTGCATCTACCGCCGTCCAGCAGTTCTCACCAAGTAGTCTGCCCATCTTGTAGGTGGAACGCTACGCTTGCCGGTCCGTGGCGTCCATTCGAGAACTTTGCGGCCCAATCGGCCATCTGTTCTCGCACTATTTGGCCTGCCCATTGCCACTTCAACGTGCCAATCCGTTTGGCTATGTCGTTGACCCGAGTTCTTCCACGTATCTCCTCATTTCTGATCGATTCCATTCTAGTAGAGAAACCCCGAGCATAGCCCTCTCCACAGTTCGTTGAGCTACTCTGAGCTTATTCATAAGGCCAATAGTGAAGGACCACGTCTCGGTTCCATATGACATCACATCACTAGTAACACACACTGATTGTGGACTATCATCTTAAGGCACTGAGGTATGTTGGAAGAAAAGACGTTGCGAAGTTTCCCAAGTTGGATTCGACGATTGACCTCATTCTCGAAGTTGGACCTACGTAATTGGACTGTTTGTCCTAGGTATACGTACGCGTCGCGAACTTCAAGAGCCGAGTTCTCAACCATAACTGGGGCAGGCACGACATGGACATTCGGCATGATTTTCGTCTTGTCCATGTTCATTTCAAGGCCTAACCGTTAGGACGTTTAAGCAGCGCATATCCACACCACGCCGTATAAAGCCACGCCTTTAAATTTGCCGCGCATTAAACACAGCCGCGCTGCAGCAAATCAACAAACTTGAAGGCGCTCAAATAGAGCTAGTTACCTCTTATTCATCACTAAAGGGCGAATTCGTCACTTAATGCACTTAATAAGTACTCCAAGACATGATCCTATTACAAAACAGGCCGAGCACTCTCCCATCAGGAGAATCGTAGTTGTAGTAGGTAGTAGTAGATTTTTTTGCGAAGAGTGTGCTTGTACCTGTCAAGTTAAAACGGACGGCAGATTCCAGCTGCAATTTATAAACTTGTAGAAGTGGATAGGTATCAAAGCAGTCCTATGTCAATTAATCTGGTAGCAAGTAGCCTTACTTGCTACCAGATTAATTGACATATTGTGCATGTATTGTGATTGTGCATGCAGTTTCATACAATCAAGGAATTTCTTCCAGGTATGAGGCAGCAGAGAAGAAAGCTGCAAATCTACCCCACACCTGCACTATCCTCCGGAGAGCTGTGCTCACCATTGCTGAACCAAACTACATGTACAAAGCACCATTTCACCACTATGGCAAACCGCCACACTACATCGTCCGGCAGGTCATCAAATCAGCTCGTCAAACCTTCATCTAACCCTTACCATGAGCTTCTAAGTAAATCGTTATCGAAAGCAAAATAATATGTGTAGGCTATTTTATTTTCAAATTCATTAGATTCTTAAGTTCTGACTGGTGATGAGACTTTATTAGGTAAAATACAATACAAATATTTTTATTTCTGTAACTTAAACTAAAAAAATACATTTTATGGATTTGGGATCCTCTTTTAAGTATAAAAATACCTGTCTTAGAGGATCTCGCTCTTCAATTATTAGTTACAAATATCTGGTTAAGTTGTTTGTTTTTGTTTTTAAAGTTCTTTATTTACCATAGGTACATTACATAAAATATACAGAACACGGTTCAGTATAATTACAACTTAATCTAAAAAATAACTTAGCAGGCTATAGCGCCTATAAAAGCTTTTTAACAAAATTTAAGTACAGACACGTTAGTGCATAATATTTACAAAACTTAAGCAAGTAGGAACATTTAAAACAAGGTATTATTATTGCTCTTATTTTTCCTCTTTTGTATTTTTTCTTTGCGTCACTCAGTTTACAAAATGGAAAACGTGAAATATCGCGTTATTTACGAGTATGAGTTCCATCATGGCACCAGTGCTGCAGAAACGGCTCGAAGGATTAATGATGTGTGTGTCCTATGGCGGCGGTGTCGCAAAAGAAAACAGTGCGTTTTTTGTTCCAACATTTTCGTTCTGGAAATTTCGACATGAAGAACAAGCCCCGTGGACGGCCGGAGACCAAAGAATTCTTGATTATCAATCAAGAATTGAAGGCTATTGTGGAAGCGGATCCAACGCAAACCACGTCCGAGATCGCTGCTGGCTGCGATGTTAGTGATAAAACTATTTTAATCAAAAGAAGCAAATCGACAAACGCGCGTCGACTGCGGCGGTACGTTACTCAACCGGCACAATAATGAAGGGATTTTAAATCAAATCATTACCTGTGACTAGTGTATTATATTATCTGTGCCTGTGATGAAAAGTGGATCCGATACGATAATCGGCAGCGCTCATCGCAATGAACCCTGGCGAAGCAGCCAAATCATGCCCCAAGCGAAAACTTACTCAAAAAGATATTTGTGAGCCAGTGCCAGTTTGGTGGATCGGTGCCGGTGTCGTCCACTACAGCTTTCTTAAATCTGACCAGACGATAATGGCAAATGTCTATTGTCAGCAACTGCAAACCATGATGGAAAATCTTGCTGCTAAACAATCGAGGCTGGTCAATCGCTCTAGGCCACTGCTGCTTCAGGACAACGCTAGACCACACACTGCTCAACAGACGGCTCCCAAATTAGAGGAGCTTCAATTGAAATGTCTAAGACATCCACCGTACTCTCCGGACATTGCTCCAACAGATTACCATTTTTTTTTTCAAAATTTGGATAACTTCTTGCAAGGGAAAAAATTCATGTCCGTAAGGAGATTGAGGAGCCACATCAGATTTTTAAAATCTGATCTCACCATTATTTAGCAGCAATGTAGCGGATTTTGCAGCACGAATTCTAGATTTAGCAGCAAAATATATCACTAGTTTATATTTAATGCAAAAGTGGCTCCTCAATCTAAACGTCTGAATTGAGGAGCCACCTGGAACTCGTTAAGTAATAGAGAAATATTTTTAAAAATTTTGTATCATTAGGAAGCAATTGTGCATATTACCGTCTACAAATTTAGCGCTAAAATGAAAGAAAATACAATACTTTGAGTATGAACCTGAGATGCTCTGTTTCTCGGACAACGAAAATGTCTTACAAACTACAATTAAGGTGAAATAAAAGGCCATTTTTTGTATTGACTAAGTACTTAATGTTTTAATTTTGGTAGGTCTCTTAATACTATCTCTTCGACTAGATAACCATGACTAGAAAGCAAGCACAATTTATTTAATACTAGTTGCTGACGCTGTACAAATAATCTATAATAAATGTCAAAGATCTTACTATTTTAGGAATTTTATAAGTTCCGCCAAATAATTAATAGATGCTTTACAGTAATTCAAAACGTCATTCATACAATAATAGAAACATAACATATATATATAATAATGATTGCATAACCAGGCGTCCGTCACTCGTTCAAGGCCACGCGTTAAATGCCTACCGCTTTGCGTAACACCGGTGTTGCAAGGCAGTAGGCTGCCACACCAGCCACACGCCCGCTTGAGCGCACGCACGTTAAATGTGTTCATTTAGATGTCGAAAGCACGTCTCTGTTGTGCAGTGGATCAAAGTCAAAGATCTAATGAAAAATTGTCATTTTTTTCTTTGCCAAGAGACGAAAAAAGGTAAAGTAAGTTTTTAGAATTATTTTTTTCCTTTCTAAAAATGAACGTAGGAAGGTACTATGTAAATATTTGTAAATAAAGGAGTTCAGCTAATAATTAGTTGTTTTGTATACAAAAATAACTACCTATTATTTATCACACACAACATACTTAGGTCATCGCTTTTCAGATCAGGTTCCTTCAAATCGATTATGGCTTTGAGTCCACAGTCCTACAGTCCTAAAATCAAGTATTAGATACCCTCCGGCGAACAAAGATTCAAATCTTTGGTGGCGAAGTATTTTAATATCTAAGTAAAAGAGCAATAATAGCATAGGTGTAAAGTTTGGTGTGTACCTGTAACAAAATTAACTCTTTATATCGGAAATCACACCAATAAGAATTTCACAGCAAATTCACACTAGAACACTTCTTTACAGAACACTGATTAGGTACCGCTATTGCATCCGCTTTGCTCCTGTTTTCTGCATGAGTACCTACGTATTAAAATTATTTACGCGATTTAATATATTTTCCAACGTTAAAATTTAGTACCTAACCGTGTTTTTAGACAAGGAAAAGATGTTTCCATCATTTTATAATACTCAATCATATTTGTTCAACCAATTAAAAATAACTGTTTTTTTCACCACATTCGTTTTATTATCAAAATCATCGTAGAAGCAACCCTAGCCACTCATTCGATGCCGCGTCACAGACTACTTGCAAGTAGGTGGGGCGGATGAGCAAAGCAATCTCAACTCTATGCTTGCATACTTATGGTACACTCTTTCTCGCTGTGAACTGCTGGTACTATTAATACAATTTTATAGCGTATAGGTATTTTCGCTTTTGTATTAGACTGTTGTGTATCTGTTAGTTTATGTAATCTGTGGTATAACTAGGTGGTATAGGTACCTCCTTATTTTACTATACAATACATATAAATACTTTCTTATTTTGTAGTGATTTTTAATATTTGAAGGAGTTTCTAATACACTATTAGTATGTTAGTTACACCTGTTTGAACACTTATCCAATAACTTACATACTATCTAAAAGTTAAATACTTATCTAAAATTTACAAAAGCTTAATAAATGTTAACTTTGTCAAGATTATGTTTATATTTACAATAAATTCAAATTGTAGTCGAAGGTATCTTAAATGCAGCGAATCAACTGGAGGAGATACAGAACCTCCAACTGAATTACTCTTTAAACTAACCTTAATCTTAGAATAATTTGTAGTGCCAATCCTACTGCTGAGATGATGATGATGATGAGTATCATCATCTCAGCTGTAGGATTGCTGTGCAGGTCCACTGCTAGACATAGGCCTCTCTCATGAATCTACAATATAGGGTTGTTGCCATACTCACCATGCTTGGCAGGCAGCTTAGCAACCGCAATACTGGATGTTGAAACACGGAAAGATGCTGCTGCCTATTTTCTGGAGGAACATTCTACTGCCTAGGAATGATAAAATTACAATCAACAGATAATTTAGGTATACAATTGAACCTTTAAATTATTTTTTTTGTATACAAAAAACATTTCTTTATAAAAGTTTGTTGAAATTAGTTGAGTTGACTTTTTTTAGTAGGCTAAAATGTGGTCTATGTCATAATAATGAATCAATTGATTAACACTTAATTGATTTAAATCAGAAAAGTTGTTTAGGCGCTACAGTGAATGATATTTTAATAAAAACATACACTGACTACTAAAATCTACCATTCATACCTAAAAGTTTTAATATACATTTTTTTAACGATTTCTATTTACAATATTTTTGAAGTATAGAACACTGAGTGTTCAGTAAAAGCCAAGACAGTTGATACATCATCGGGATTGGTCTTGGAGCTCATCACCAGAACACCTACCTTGTTGCTATACATGTTGTTTTCCTTTACCAAAATTGTTAGTTTCTCTCTATCCTCACCCATGAAGTATCTGAAGGTATTATTTGCAGACTCTGTGAAATCTTCACCCCGTGGATAGCACATGCTGAGTTCACACAACTGTGCAAGCCCAGGAATAGTTTCAGCATCAGGATGACGAAGGTTAAAGATGTGTGACGGCAAAACCTCAAAATCAGTTAATCCATAATCCATTGCGAATATAGTGCAAGACTTATTATCAAGCACCTCTTGTATCATTCCTCTCACATGCCGACCGTATGTAGGTGACAAGTAAACAACCACAGTGTATGATGCATATTCTTTCAAGAGGCTACCCGGCTTCTCCAGGATATGCATTAATCGGTAAAATCTCCATGGAACAATAAAGAAATTAGAGATGTCCATGATGTAAGTGGCTACTCCTTCAAACTCTTTGTCAATATCCCAGATGTTAGTCTCATCATTTACCTCTTCGTTAAGGGCCATTTTGAGTTGGGCCAAGGATTGTTCATAGGTCGCCATGGTCCTCAGAGATGAAATCTATAATAATGATCAAAATTATAATAACTTAGGTCGCACCAAGTTTACAAAATAAAGTAAAATTCAGTTCAATTCTATATTGCAGTTTCAGTTCAATTCATTAATTTCAATTCTTTAGTCAGTAAATTTCTTTATATATTATAATAGTAAAATTCTTTATTTCTTTAATGCATAACAAAGCGTACTATGAATGTAAAAACATCGAAATATCGGCTAATAATAAAATAGGTAGGTACCTATTTACAAAGATTTAAATCCATTAAAATCTTTGCCTTAAGAAGTCTGTACTAACAAACAACCAACGTACCTGCTCCGTAGCAAAGTTAGAGCGGGTAGATCAAATTCTCCGAGGGCGAACTAGTCTAAAGAAAAGCCAATCGATCGACCAGTAAACACAACTCACAGGCTCGAATATAACTCGAAGTGTGACTCGAAGAGAGCTTTCATAGAGCTATAATAATAAAATCTACCCCACCAACCAACTCCCTCATCAACAACCCCTAACAAAAGGCACAGCCACAGAGCCACAGAGTAGAGCAAGTAACTCAGGCAACAGGCATGTAGGCAAACCAAAGGAAAATGAATGAACGAATGAAAAACAGCCCGCCTAACACTGCCGCGCGCCGTGCTGCCAACTTGGTGTTAGGGATTCGGGCAAAAACAGAGCCGTTTTCAGTAAAAAACAAAAAAGTGTTTCCTACTAAACCTAACAGATGGAGCTGGCAAGCGGAGAAAGCAAGTTTGTGATTAATCACAATTGCTGTCATTGTCAAATTATGTTTCCTACCAGTAAAATGAAACTAACGCCATCTATATGGTTCGAGAGAACTATTTTTGAAGTTTTTACTTTTTAATGAAAACACCTCATTTACCCTTTGGGACTGACATAACCAAATTTTTATGATTCTGCATTATCAAAACCAGACATTTTAACAGGTTGTATTGTAAAATTTCATTGAACAATAAAATTATAGAAAATACTAAAATTCTACAAAAAGTAGATCTTTTTACATCTTCCTTTTGTAATTTTAGAGTGTGTTTAATACCGAATAAATTAAAAAGACATGTTGAATTTTACAAAATAGGGTAAATTAGCGCTAATTTTTTTTTTTAATTTTTTTTTCGTCAACTAACCTTTGTCTTCCTCCAAGAGTTCGGTGAACTGGCCGAACATTTGGTTCACTACCCTAAAAATCACTAAACTTGTGTTTACTACTACTGTGGCGCAGTGACCCGAAGTGGATCTTGGCCTCCGACACTAGAGATCGCCAGCTGTCCCGGTCCCTTTCCGTTTCAGCCCAGTCGACGGCACGAAGTTCATGGAGATCTTTCTCACCTTCGTCGCTCCAGCGGTACCTCGGACGACCAATATGCCTTGGCCCACTGGGCGACACGTGTATGCTCTGCTGGCTGCCCGATTCTCTCCCAGTCCCAGTCCAATAGGGATGCAACCTCGGAACGAAGTTCACCGATGATCCTCCTCCATCTTCGGACTTCTCCATCTCCAACTTCATAGCAGCCTGACATTCCATAAGGGATGTAATATCTTTCAGCAATCTGGTTACGTCGACGTGGTCAAAGTCACCGGGGGCAGTTTATGGAGCTCCTTAGCAACAAAGTCCGGCACGACATCCGGGTCTGTCTCCTTGAAAAGGCTGATGATGTCCTGGATACTTCTCTCACCACCATCCCTTCGCCGTGAGGGCATCTGGTCCGTTTTGCCCAGCAGCGTGTTGAAAAGTAGCGCCTAGCCACTACAAACGTTCTCTTCTTTAAAATTGGATTTGCAGATCTGCAAGATGCTTAGGTAGGTACATCGTCCATGGTGTCGATGGCGTTCTGGATGAACGCCAGAAGCTCATTAGCGATCAGCGTTTCCGTTGCCATCGCGATCGCGTCCAGCGGCCTAAACCGCGCGATTCACGAATTTAATAATCCGATACTGTGCAACAAGATACACGACCTTATTCGAATATTATTGCAAGGGGGGCGGAAAGGAAGTCTCAAAAATTTTAAGTGAAGCTACTAGGTCATGTGGGGTCTATGAAAGGGCTTCATTTGCAAATTTATAAACGGTTTTTAGTTTTCCTTTAAGCCGTACAGTTTTCAAGTTATTTACAAAAATGTTAAAAAATATACCGTCCCCTCGTCTCCGAAGTTTGCGGAGATAAACCCCTAAAACTTTTATAGCCAATAGAAGTGTGTAAAAATTACAGGAAAATTATAAAGAACTCTTTACATAGTTTTTAGAAATCATCGAAAGTGTAAAAAGTCTACATAAGTTCTGCTATCAGACAAGAGATGGCGCTGTCAAGGTTCTACAACAATTTTATTATAATCCGCCTCTTACATAATATATTAAAAAATATTTTACTAATAGAAAGCCACAGTATTTGTGAGTGTCATAGGCTATAAATTACCGCCCAAAGAAGTGGGCACCGGGTCGGCTAGTAACATATATGTACATATAACACAGTTAATACATTAATACATTAGTACCTAGTGTTCTGGGTGTTTTTCTATAAATAATAAAAATATCTATCTATGTAGTATAATGTATTAAGTATATCAGTCATCTAGTACCCTTATCACAAACTCTACTTAGCTTAGGGCTAGATGATGCTGTGTGATTTGTCCAGCATTATTTATATATTTATTAAGTTATCTGTGCTAGAAAAAAAAAACTTTTAGTTGGATTCAATCTCAGATAAAGGAATGAATTCAATCAATTCGGTCGCAAGCACAAGGTGCGCGCGCATATTGTTTGTGTCTGACGTCGCTCACAACCTCAGACCTATTCCGTACGCCACCATTTAAATGCACCTTCCCTGTGTCGTGCTAAAATCAGTAGCAACCGTTAACCATTACTGCTTAGCAGAATGTCAAGAAAAAACGACAAGTTGGATCCCAAAACGGAAACGGAAGCTCTTGCGCTTGGTATTAGGCTGAGACCAGAAAAGAAGAAAATTGACATTCCTGCAACAATGGAAATAAGGCTCTTGGGGTTTGTTAACACCCCAATTGACGAGAAAGAACCGATGGGAAAACAGCGGCTTACGACCGTATCAGACTTCGAGATGATCGTATGTACCTACTCCTTGATTATCAATATTTTGCTACATTATAGACTGACACGGGCTGATGGTGATGAAGATGAATTTGTTTGTATTGTATGAATGTTACTTTGGCATGTGTTTGATTGGTAGGTACGTGCAACTTTTTGCTGAAGGTGCCGTAATTGATTCCTGGTTGGTTCATAACTGGCTGGCACATTGAACATTTTATTGCTACCTAGAGAATTTATTATCCAGCGACAGCCACTGCGAGCGGATAGATAGGTTTAGACCGCAAGCATTGATTGACACTAAGTGTAAAGTCTTTTCAAATCTATGTATGTCAATCGATGCCAACAATATAAGGCTCCGCTCTTAGTAAGGCCCGCAGGGTGATTACGTATCTCGCGACAGGTTTTGCAACAGGCATCTGACAGCAACGTTTGCTGTCAAATGTCAATTCCTTGCTGTTCTCTAATACAAAATTGACGTTTGACAGCAACGATTGCCTGTTGCTAAACCTGTCGCGAGGTACGTAATCACCCTGCCGCTATATAAATATACTAGCAACCGGTTCGCATACCTATGCGACCTATTATGTACACCTGTAACATGACATGACAGATGAACCAATCATCGGTCATCTTGTATGAAGAGAAAAAATGAATTCTTCAATTTTTGGGACCATAAAAAATACTTTTATTTTACAATCGTTTCACAACTGACGGAGAAATCGGTGGTGAAAAATCATACAACAAAAGTTGTTCAGGTGGGTGGTACACAAAAACCCGCCTGCCAAGCGTGGTGAGTATGGCAACTACCCCTCATGGAGATCCATGAGGGAGGCCTTAGTTCAGTAGTGGACGTTTTACGGCTGAAATGATGATAAATAGCAAAAACCCACGACTTTCCGATCGAAAGTTTGGTGTTAATACCACTCATCTAAAACTGTTTCTATTTTTTTATTTTAATTTTTTTTTATTTTCCTTTCAGGTGAAACCGGATACAAGCGTACGGGAGGTAAAGGACACTATTTTGGCCAGGTTGACGTCCGTTCGCTACTTTCAGCTAGCTATTGAATTTTGGAACAAGGTCCTGGCAGACAACTGCACTTTAATGACTATCATAACCAACTGGCCTTGGTTTATGACTGTGAAATGTCTGCATTTTCATATCACCCTGCCAGATGAAATGTTTAAGTCGGTATACAAATCTTTTTTAAAAATGGGAATAAACGAGGAAAAGTCACTGATGCAGACTAGGCACTTTATTGAAAAGTACCAGAACAAGGATGTTGATCATGAGTACGAGCTTGCAGAGAGAATGGAAAAAGCTAGGAAGAGACTTCTTAAGCACGGAATCGTGATCAGGATTCCTACACCGCCACCGCCATGCGAATAAGTCATCTACGATATTTTCTTTCCCGAAAGGACGGCTCATTTTTTGGTCTACTTATCTGTGACGTGAGGCATCTGTACTAGTTTATTAAGTATATTATAATTGTGTCTATACAATATATAGAAGTTTAAAGGCCCAAATATTACTATTGGATAAACTTAATTTTTAACTTTGAGAGTACCTAGTTCTTATCTTTGTATGACCTTCATCCTTAATAATTGTTGTGTTTAGATAATAGTTGAAGGTTAACTTACCCCATAACTTATAAAAATCGATGCTACGTAATCAACTGCTCAACAACGGTTTTATGAATGAGTTAATTTAAAACGTCGTTGCTAAGGTAAAATGTAGGTAACGTTTATAAAGGGGTATATACTTCCAGCGTCCTCTATACACTTCCAGCCCACCGGTGGGCCGGAACAAAATATAGGAAAAGTCTTTGACCGGCGGCCGGCCCACCGGGGGGCTGGCTTGCGCGAACGATACCTTTATATATTTATTATACCGTTTTTTCATCGGTTTACAGTCTGTGGTTGTATGAACAACTTTCGTCTGTGTCATAGAGTAATTATATTTTTACCCATTGCAACACCAAGATATCGTTCCGTACATGAAAAAATTTGAAATATTTGTTTTATATTTTTATTTATTAGGGAAACAAACAGTAAATATTTCTTAAGACTAGAGATAAAGTTAGACAATACAAAAACTAGCAAAGTTTCCGCCATTAGGTTGTACAGTTACAGCAGGTGAACAGTAAAAAAGAAGAAAAATAAAAAATTAAATGATACAATACAACTTTAGAGACATTAATTAAATTATGCAGTAAACGAGACCTTAAATAAATTAAATTAGACTAAATTGTGGCAAAGCTCCTTCAAAATTTCTCTTTTTAAAGATAGTCCATTTAAATGAAATATGTCTACATTGCTTAGGTTGTGATTAAAGACATCACAAACTTTATTCAGAAACCTATTCTGTCTATACCTAGTTTTGGAGGTCGGTGTCCAGAAAGTATTCTTTTTACGCGAGGATAAACGTGGACAATTAAAATTAATATTACTTAACAAAAGCTCAGAGTCAACTGTGTTTGTAAGTATTTTATGTAGAAACATGATATCTCTGATGGAATGACGAACTTAAGACTTACTATAGAATCAGTTGATATAGTGGGAAAACGGTATGTATAATGTTTTATAAATTTGTTTTGAATTTTCTTAATTTCTTTAATGTGAACTTTATATTGGGAATTCCAAACTGTAGACGCAAACTCTAGGATAGATTTTACAAAACTATTATACAGGATTAAAAGAGTAGCGGGGTTTTTGAACCCACTACCTGTTCTAAGAATAAAACCCAGCATGCGATATGCTTTTGGTATAATAGTGTTAAAATGTACATTAAAGGTTAATTTATTATCTAAGTAGACACCCAAATCTCTGATGGCTGTGACTCTTGAGATCTGT
The DNA here is from genome assembly GCA_963082625.1 of Pasiphila rectangulata. Taxonomy (NCBI): domain Eukaryota; kingdom Metazoa; phylum Arthropoda; class Insecta; order Lepidoptera; family Geometridae; genus Pasiphila; species Pasiphila rectangulata. Next base: position 18,734,723 of record OY720236.1, on the reverse strand, counting down.
GTGTCCTTAAATTTATATTCGTGTAAAATAGGTCTAGGCTTACGTGTTAAAGATATTATATTACATTTTTGAGTATTAAGTACTATAAAATTATCTTCGCAATATGACGAATATTTATTAAGATCTAACTGGAGGAGTTCACAATCCAGGACCAACTTTACACGTCTAATAAATTTTGTGTCATCTGCGTAAATCAAACACTTGGAATTTTCAAATATATTGATGATGCCATTAATAAAAATCAAAAAAAATAACGGTTCAACATGTGAGCCTTGTGGTACTCCAGATATATGTAATTGGCACAAAAGAAGAACAGTAGCCTTTAATAGTAACTGCTTGACTACGCTCTCTAAGATAAGACTCAAGCCATCTGAGGAGGTCACCGTGAATACCAGAATCGCGAAGCTTGCAAATTAATAAACCATGTGACACTTTATCAAAGGCTTTAGAGTAGTAGGTGTAAACAATATCAACTTGAAAACCTTTATCCATCGCATCTGAGACCAAGTGTGTGAATTCACGTAGATTACTTTTAATGGAGCGTTTACTTATAAATCCGTACTGCTCTTTTATGATAAGTGGTCGTATCACGGGAGAGAGGGTGTCGTAAATTATCTTTTCGAACATCTTGGATATTGTTCATAGTTTAGATATTGGTCTGTAATTTTTTATATCATGTTTATTACCCGACTTATAGATAGGGATAACATAAGACTGTTTCCATAATTTTTGTAGGTATCCCGTATTTAATGAGCGACTAAATAGTATAAAAATGGGGAGGCTAAGAGCTTTACTATACTGTTTCAAGAAAATTGGTGGAAGATTATCGGGACCTGATCCTTTATTAATATCAAGAGGCTGAAGATATTTCTCGACAATTGAAATTGATATTTGAATATTGTTAATAAGAGCCTCTGTGATATGATCATCATTATTACAAATTAGAGGCGGCCATTGCACCTATTGTTTTATTGTACCTATTGTTTTATTTAAACCTCATTATTGTGTATCTCTTGTTGGTAGCCCAAATGAATAAATACATATGTAAATAAATTACAAATATTCATATTATGTGCGATATTTTGATCGTGGGATTCAAATACTGATTTTAAATAGGAGTTAAACATTTCACTTATGTATGTCGTTAGTGTTTGAACTGCTTTCATTATTCCAAGACATATCTGTTTTCTTCTTCAATTTCACATAAGACCAAGAGTGTTTGCTACTGGAATTTATTTTTGTTTCGCAATTGTCCAAATAGTATGAGTAACATTCAGTTTCTATTTGTTTTTGCCTAGCTCTAAGTAAGCTGAATGTTTCATAATCAGTTGTTTTTTATAAATCTTCCACTTAGCGTGATATTTAAGCTTCTCTTTAATTATTTTGATAAGTTGTTTAGTGTACCAAGTAGGGTACCTAAGGTTAGATTTTATAGTAACAAACCTCCGTACATCTAAACAAACAAACTTTCGGATTTATAATATTAGTAAGATATATTACTATATTATATCATAAAATACTATCAGATTTACTGACATAAAGAAGCAATGACTTGTTCAAGGATTTTCCATATACATATTTTTACAGGTAACAATTTATGATAAAAATTGGTAAAATTACTAAAATTTCCGAATGTGACGTTTCTACTATGAATTGTTTTGGAGATATGACACCTTTTTAATATTTTTACCGTTTTATTCAAAACAAGGCACCTGTATATCATCATCATCATCATCATCAGCCTTTATCGACCCACTGCTGGGCATAGGCCTCCCTTTGATTTTGCCATTCGCCTCTGTCATAAGCTATTCTTAGCCAGGTGCAACCCACGGTCTTTCGAACATCGTCAACCCATCGGAATGGTGGACGACCTGTATATACATTAAAAAAAACTGAAAATGCTTGAACACGTGATTGCTTATTTTGATTGAGTAATGAGATGTTTCGGTAAAGCATAAAAGCTATTTTTATCGTAATGCTTATTTTCATAATGAACAAAAGTCTAAAAAAAAGAAGAGTACCAGGGGCCAGAACATATAGAGAATATTCTGAGGATATGCTGGCACTAGCAGTAGAAATGGTCGAAAAAAAAACAATGTCAATTCGGGATGCAGAGAAGAGATTCGGGATCCCTAGAAGGAGTTCTTAACAAAATTAAGAAACTACATATTAAACCTGCAGGAGGCCAAAAAAACTGAGTAATGAAGAAGAAGAAAAACTAGTACATTATAATTATAGACTGTTGGTAAACAATAAAAATGTGACAACCCTAGCACATCTTTCTTATTTGTATGAAAAATGTCTAAAAATTATTTGTGTCTTTGCCCACTCAATTTTGGCGATTAATTTGCTTGCTTGAACGTTTCAAATTAAAATAAATAAAGTAACATTAATTGCCCCTATTGCTCGTTCCTTAAATCTTGTGATCATAAGATTAAAAATACCGGAATTACGATTTTTTTTGCAAAATGGGCAAACTTGTAAAAGTATTTTATATTTGGCCCGCTCTCTAAATTATGATTTTTACACATACCGTCCCATTTTGTTCGATTTATAATCTTTTATTTGCAAAGAACAGTACATTTGTATTAATGTAGCGCAAACTTATAATTTGAACTACATTTACTTTTAAAATTATCTAAAATTGAACCACTAAATCCAAGAAAATTGGGCAAAGTTGCACTGTTTTACGGTAAATAAATACATTATTCCTTTACATTATACCTATACATTATTTCAACCTAAAACAATAATAAATTATTATTTTATCGAATTTAGTACTCGAAACATAGATGTTTTGTCGAACGCAGACGCACGGCAAAAGAGGTTACTACATAACTGGCGAGCGTCACCGAGAGCGTGTTACTTCATTGCCTCGGATACCGCCGATGGTTGGCTTTAGAGGTTGAACAATGGATGGTATGCCATCCTTGTTCCTTCTGCTACTTTTGGTGCAAGTAAGAACAGGATTGACATATGTTTCGTTTAAATAACGGTTCAATTTTACCATCTTCCGACCGAGATCAAATAATGTGATATTCTACCACGACAGACAGCTTTTTTTTCACGCATTATATTTGATGCTGCGACAGCTGAGTGGGACAGCAAGTGCCTGTTATGTACTTTTTTTTGTACACTACTTTTACAACAAATAATTTTATTTTAAGTTGGAAGTCCTTTGAGTTACAGAGAGAATAGGCAGGCACAGAGCATACAAGTACATGAATGAACTTATTGAATGATTCACATTTAATTTTGCCAAATATATGATTTATAATCATATATTTCAATATCCTTTTCCGACAAGTTATCGCAGTTTTGTGATTTATCCGCGATCCGCCAAAAAACTAGTTTATCATTTGGCATTGAAACTTGATGCTTCTTGAAGCTGTCAAAGATAGCTGTCATACATGTCACATTGGGTCTTGTCTATTCTCACTCTTGGTCTGTCTGTAATTTGTAAGCAGACGACATACTCATTCAGATTTATCATCAAATTTCTAAAAAAAAGTGATGATACTTTAGTAACATGGTATAGTAATAACACGAAAATGTGGTTTACTCGCAAAAAGTGATTATAGATCTTATGGCTCACGATGTTTCATATGCGTTCAACTTCTACGATAAGATCAGCTGAGTGTCGTATTCTGAATAAAAATTCTAGCGTCCACGTCGAGACATGGGTTCCAGAGTAAGGTAAACACAGACTACCATGATTTCCGTTTCATAGATCGAAAAATACCTTTGGAGTAAGGATGTGGCTTTAATATACCAAGAATTCATTACCTACCTAACCTAATTCCTACTTCCTCCTTCCTCTATAGGGGAGAGAACGTCATGATTCCTCTTTAGTTGTTTGTTTGTTTGGCCATTATTCGGCATTAACTTTTTTGAGATTAATATTTTGTTGAGTCAGTCAACAAGTATTTTAAGATTAATTTGGATGAACAGTCAATGTTTGTGATGTTTTACACTACCTGCCGGTACCTACTATAAATGGATCACAGAAACATGCTCATTCTTCAGAATCAGAAATATTTTTACTGTGGAACTGTTGTACAAAAAGATATTACAAAATATGTACATGTTATTACAGCTTGTCCATTCTGGACATACAATATTTTTGTAGGTCTACAGCCTACTATTATCACAAAAGCAGTTGATATTTATTTTTATACATATAGTTAGTAATGTGACAGGAATATCAAGATATATCATAGCAATATCATATCACTTTACATGTATGAAAAATTAAATGATGCTTTTAGTTCATAGAAGTCTAAATACTTACAACAAATAATAAGACAAGACAACAAAGAACAATAGGTTCATATAAAATGAGCATACTACAAAAAAGTACAAAAGCATGTATTGTGATCATAAAATATTTATAAGTAGTGTAACAGCAATGACCCAAGAAAAGTTGTTATTTTTACAGAGACACTGTGCGCTTCTTATTCGAATTGTACTGTGAAGTATCACCGGGTGATCATACTAAAGAACCTTACATTGTCAAGAAGTATCCAGATTCATACAAAAATGAAGAGGAATTACGAAATATACCTAAATTTGCATTCCCATGTACACTAGATAAGTAAGTATACTGAAAAGAAGTAAGCCTATTAGAACATAAGCTTGTATATTACAGTAGATATTTAAGTTGCTTTGTCAAATTGTAAGTGATGGTTGACTACCTCTGTGGCTTGGTTGGTCAAATAGCCAATTGATATTCAGGAGTTAGTGGATTTGATTTCCACCATGGGACAAATATTTTATTTGTTCTGCAGGTATTTGTTCCAGGCCTCGGTACTCTTCTGAGTATGAGTAAATATTTATAAAAAAATGTAGGTATTTAAGAATTCTATCAATCATCTAGTACCCATAACATGAGCTCTGCTTACCTTGGGTCTATATGGTGCCTTGTAAAATGTCCAGCATTATTTATTTATTTATCGAAATTGTTTGATTTCAGTTCATTTGCTCAACACTATTCTTTTGTTCTGACCTCTGTGGACTCAAAATACACATTCTGCTATTGCCGTTTTGACCCAAAAAGTAATACAGCACAAGTCTTGTTGTCCCATCTACCATGGCACGACATATTTTACAAGTAAGTCTGTTTGATATACTTTATATATATATATATATATTACCATAATTTGTAACAACTTAAGGCATTGCCTTCATCAAGCTGTGTGACATTTTCAAACTATATGTTAAGCTAAAATGCAAAAGTAAATGTTTTGTATACTTGTTCCTTCTTTGTTGGGTTTTGTATATTGCATATATTCACAAATCTGTTCTTGACAGAAAGGATAGCATGATAGCATGTTGGGTCAGTCGTGGGATATATTAACTATTAGATTAGATACAATTTATATAACAAACTTGGGAGTGATGCCTAGTTCTTAAGATTATGCTTTATTACATATCCAGGTGCCATGCAACATATGGAGGCTTTTGCAATTTGACTTTCCAATATTGTTTGTCCTATCATCAAGTCTATGTGATAATTCGATTTGACCATAAACAATATTAATAATACCTGCTTAATGGTGATAATAAGGATACATTTATATTCTAGTTACAAATTGCGAAAGTTTTAATGAATGTAAGGATGCTTGTGCTTGACGCCTTATGCGAAAGTTTGAAAGGATGTATGGATGTATGCCATAACTAAAATGTTGATCTCCTCACATGCCCGTGGATGCCGTAAGAATCTTTCAAGGGCTACCTCCGGAAGATGGGCAGCAGCGTCTTTCCGTACTGCGCTCGCCAACTCGCCTGCCAAGTGTGGTGAATATGGCATTAACTCCTCAAGTTCAGTAAATACAAAGATCCATGGGGTAGGCCTATGTCCAGCAGTGGGCGACCTACGGCTGAGATGATGATGATGATAACGAAGAATGCTAGTTTCTCCTCGACGCCTAAGCGAAAGTCTAAAAGGATGTAAGGATGCTTTGTCGTGGAGTGCCGACAGTATTATGCTGCCCCCTCTTCTCTTGCTCCAATCTGCTAAGGGATAACCTTCGGAAGATGGGCAGCAGCGTCTTTACGTGTACCAACATCCCGACTGCGCTCGCCAACCTGCCAAGCGTGGTGAGTATGGCAACAACCCGCTCGTCAACTGGGAGATCCTATGTCCAGCAGTGGAGGTGGACAGCAGACTGCAGCTGAGATGATGAAGGTTGCTTGTTTCTCCTTGACACCTGAGCGAAATTTTGATGTTGCTTGTACTTCCTTGATGTCTAGATCCCTTAAGACATAAATTATTTAATTGCATAAGTATCTCGAGTGTAATCTCGAGTCATTGTGATTCTCACAAAGTTTTCTTTTGTCTGGTATATATTCAGATACAACACTGTGCGATTTTACACAGTACCATTTTAGCAGAGCTGTGTTAGTTAGTGTTACTAGATGGATGATAGAATACTTAAATATTTTTTTTTCTAAATATGTACTTTGTATTGTATGAACGCCATCTCATGTCTGCGCATTTCAAGTTTAAATTTTCCTCCAAAAATGTTTTATTCAGGCACTGGAGCCCGTGAGATATAAGCCTTTCGAAATAAAATGTAATAATCTCTGTGAATTTAAATTGTGGCGAAATTTAACTAGCGACTGTACTAAATAAGCCAGTTTGTGAAGATTTGCTATAATCTCTTACACACAATTGGAAAATACATCTTATTTCTGGCCTAAGAAAGGCCTAGACCGTCTGCCTCCCTTCTTATTGACGCAATCGAATTTTACGACACCCATGGCGCTAGTTCTCTGCCTGACACTATAATGTTTCAACGATAATAATGCCACATGTATTTTCTTATCTTCTTTATATTGTCAAAAATTTTATTTCAGTTTGTTCTTATGACCGGCCGCCGCGTCGCCCGCGAACCTAATTTGGATATTTATGTTTGTCACAGTCGTTTTAGTCGATGAGGCGTATTCATTAAAAAGTAAAATCTTCAAAAATAACTCCCTCGTGCCCTATAGATGGCGTATGCGTTCTTTTTCCGCGTAGGAAACACATTTTGACAATGACAGAATTATGAATCAACAACAAACTTGTTATCTCCGCCTGCCAGCTTCATCTGTTAGGTTTAGTAGAAAATACTTTTCTCTTTTACTGAAAACGGCACATTGCGGGCCACGAGCCGGTGAGCATAGCTTGAGCGCCATTAATAAATAAAAATACTGAACATAGCCCTTTACTCCCAAATTAAACATGACATAATCATCATTCTAGTGTTCCGCGTCTCAGCCGGCTGTGACCAACAACACCATGGCGGTCTTCATATTGGACTAGGGATGTTATTGATGCTCCAAACTTAGTATAGTAGTTGCATCCACTATTATTATTACCCTTGGTGGCCCTTATATAGGCCTTCCATTTAATACGCTGTTCGGGTACCATGGGAGTTTGAATAATGTAAATGATTTTACTCTTATTACGGCTTTAAACCGGAGAGCCAGCTGAGACATACACCTTTTAGCGACTCGAGCATGTTTATTTTTTATTTAACTTTTATACCTTATTGTACAAAGATGAACAAAAATAAAATATAAATAGGTAAACTCGTACAAATAGGCGGCTTTATTTTCAGCAGAAAGCAATTTATTCCGGGTTTATTTATGCTGTTAAAATGTTTGTTGTAACAAATAAAGAAATTATCAATCTATCATTCCAGGTTACTGAACTGCATTTCAAATCTATTGCACAGCCGGGAAGCGGGCGAACTGAACTCGTTCCTAGAAGCATGTCGGATAAGGCCGCCGATGCCGGGGCATACGCTCAAGGTCACATACAACGCTGGCGCCAGCGTCTTCGCCTGCCAGTGTCCCGACACGAAACTGCCCAGTATACCAGAGAACGTGAGTAAAACCTTTTTGATGAATTGAATATTATCTATTGCATATAACCACAAACAGGATAGTACAGACGTAGAAAAAAGAAGGATTATAAAAAAAACACATTTTGAACAAGATTACTTACATAAATTAATATTGAAAACGGAAACCATGACATACGCAACCATACGACCAAACCGTTCATTGCGTGTCGCAGGAAAAAGGTATTTTACCTACAACATCATAACATTTAAGATTCCTTTTGAGTGACCTAAATTTATAGGTTTTGAAACCTAACCAGCCTTTTGTAACACTAGCAATGAACCTTTAAAAAACATTTGATTTACCCACACACCTATTTAACATTATAACATAATAAGAAGAACATTTATTTTTACACACAACACATACAAACTATTTTAAAAGAACGCATATAAAAGAAGGAAGGAAGAGAAAAGGCATAATAAGTTCTAACAAGGAAGAGACACATCATTTCAGAGAGTATAGTAACTAAGTACGTCACAATTGGGTGTAAGCGTATTGCGTGGGGTCAACCTTCCAGTAACCAAATAGCTATCAAAGCTATTAGGTTGCGGCGCGGATTTTCAGGCATAATAATATTATATGTTAAATTGCCGGGGTGCCGGCAGGGTACGGGTTAAGCTGGCTTATATAGTTTCGGAGAAATAGTCGCTCAAATAAGTGATGCGGTTTCCCAAACAAACCGGAATATCCTTAATCGAAAACTCAATTAATTCCTGTTAATATGTTTTGTAAAGTAACATACACCAACTTCTAACAACAGATCGACGGTTAACTATGGAACTCTACATAGCGCGTGGCCTGACAGGCACCTGGGCTAATTTATTAATACAATATTTTTTACACCTTAGGTCACATTAATGGTCATTTCGTTAAGATCCCTAAATATAAATGAAGTTCTATTGTAGTATTTCATTTATTATAAAACTAGCTGACCCGGTGCTCACTTCGTTGGGCGGTAATTTATTAGCCTATGACACTCACAAGTACTGTGTGTGTCTTTCTTTTAGTAAAATGATTTTGAAAATCGGTTTAGTTGATCCAGAGATTACCCCCTACAACCTCACAAACTCACAAACTACCTCTTTATAATATTAGTATAGATAATTATTAAATTGGTCTTTAAGTTTATTTATTACAAACCAAAATACAAACAAAACAAATTTTATCTCTATAAAATATTAGTACAGATTGACGTATAATTTTATTATCTCACCAAGCTAACCAATTAGTGATTCTCCCATTGGTTATCGGATCTCGTTAGTTACAGCATATGGTGACATATATACGTTTTTGATAACTTTATCTCTTGAATGTTTTAACAACGATGCGTATTCCCTAAAGGAATCGTTATTTTATGCAAGTAATGAGAGTACTACTCTTGTGGAGCTAACAAATAGGTAAGGGGCCATTTAAAAATTACGCCACCCGTTAAGAGTGACATTGAGTGACAAGGGGTACCGTCACATGTAAAATTGGTGATGTCATATTAAAAAAAAGGGAATGGAAATAAAACTGGTTTTAGAACTTCTGTTTTCATTTCATAATTTCTAAAAAATATGTGTGGAGACGTACACATTTAGTCAAAAAAATGTGACCATCTGTGACATGGAGAGAGGGGGGACTCCAAAAATTATGAAATTCGTGCGAAATAATCTCCAAAACAAGTATAAATTGAAGTCGCTTCCCGCGTCTGTCTGTCTTTCTTCTAAACCACGCAACGGATTTTGATTCTGTTTTAAACCGATCGATTTCTAATTTAAATATTGATTAAAAAGTATGCATTATGTTAAATATTAACATAGTGTTAATATTTATCCTCATAAGTTATTTTACCATCTTGAGTAGTTTATATAGAACATATTCGGTCCTAAAATTATTTAATTGAAATCAATATCTTACGAGTTAAAGCGAAATTAAATTTCTCGCGCGACAAAATATTTACGGCGGTCAGGTTTCCATGAAGGTATGAACCCTAACAATCCGAGAGGATTGTTGTGCCTACCAAACTGAACAACTTTTATCCTACGTCTTGGGAAAATCATATTTTTTTTAATTATACATACAAGAAGACCGATGACTGGTTTATCCGTGTACACTAGTGTGTAACTAATTATACACTTGTGCGAAGCGGCAAAGACAAAGATCTCCCTTTCCTCCTTGCGACTTAACGCAGTTACAGGCCAAGATATTTACGAGAATGAGATGACGGGACGAGCTTGACGTTTATTTAAACGTCAAGCTCGTCCCGTCATCTCATTCTCGGCCTTCCACGTCGCTAGCATTAGCTGGACACTACACACGACATTATACTGTAAAGAAGAAACGAAACATCTTCATACAGAACATAGATTATACAAACTAAAGTACCACATGTAGGTCTCACACGATCCCCACAGGACTCTAGCAAGCTTTATTGAATGATTGCTTCTCGCAACTTGTTTCGCAAGCAATTTAAAAGGATCACGTTGCAGTACAATAGGTACAATAACATATGTGTGGATGTTATGTAATATTTCACGCAGTACAGTGTGATCAATGTTGCGGAAAAGTGTATAAGACGTGTTCAATCAAACATAAATACCATACGATGTTTCACCAATAAACACAAAAATAACCGTATATTTTGTATCCGTGTGAATTCCCAGGTTTTGAACGCCTTTTTGGTGAATTTTCTTGACCGAAATGTTCACTGTTGTTAATTCTCATGGCAAAGAGGTTAGGTATCGTGCCTACATGGCGCCAAAGTTTTTGCCAGTGAGTATGACGTTTTACAAAATCCTCCGGAGGCCCTTTTTCGAAAGCTGTTATGTATTCAACCTTTTTTTATTCGATTAACGTAAATTATTGAACGAGTGAGCGAAGCGAACGAAGTCCTTAGTGGCAACTAGGCGTTTCGACTGAATGTTTGTATGTACTTATATTTGTATATCCGGAATTTTTGTCCGAGGATAACTCTTGAACGGATTATCAGATTTTCATGAAATTTAAAACTTAAGGATGAACGAGTCGCTCATTTTTCCATACAAACGCGGAAGAGTAACTACTCCACTGTTTGACGTTAACCATCCAAGACTAAGGATTATATCAATTTATCTCGTCATAATCTATGTTTGTAAACACCCCAAACCGTAAAAAAAGTATTTATTTCAAAAATACAAGCTTCTAAACTTTCGTATTTCAACACTGATTTTAGCCCAACTTTGGACGAAACTAAATAATATAAGGAGAAAGAAAACTCAAAAATAAACGCCATTCCGACATAGTTTAATTATTCAAAAGTTGAAATAAATATTATTTTGAAAAGATTACACTCAAGTTGTTCTTTAATATAATAACCCTTGTGTTAAAAGTCTATTCACATATTTTCGCGCGGTCGGTTTAGGAATGAATCATTGTGCATTTAATTCTAGCGCGCGGGTAAACACACTATGTCAGGTGAGATAGCATACATTTAGGCCGCGCCCACTGATGACTTTGCTTCTGCGACTAGTTGAGCCTTAAGGACATTACATTAAAACAAATCGACTGTCGTGGGGGATTTTGATCTTTGTTCTAGTATTTGAGAGATGGGGGTTTAATTGTTTTTTATTGTCCGAGGATAACTCTGGAATGAATGATCGGACTTTGATGAAATTTAAAACATAAAAATATTGCATTAAAGCTAAATCGATAGTCGTGGGAAAATTCCCCCCCTCCTTATCTTCGAAGTTTGCAGAGATAATTCCGTAAAAGTTATAGCTAATAGAAGTGTGTGTAAAGTTTATAGGAAAATTATAGCGAACTCTCTAATTTGTATAGTTTTTTAGACAAGGGGGTTGGAAGGGGGGTTTTCAAAATTTTTGTGAAGTTACTAGGTTATGTGAAGTATCATATGAAAGGTATTCATTTGCACATTAATAAACAGTCTTTAGTTTTTCTTTAAACCGTATCGTTTTTGAGTAATATACAAAAATGTTCAAAAAACGATCGTTCCCCCCCTTTTCCTCCCAAGTTTGCAGAGATAAAACCGTGAAACTTTTATTGCTAATAAAAGTTTATTAGTTCGCGGCAGACCGAAGAAGCGATGGCGTGACGAGTTAGACTGGCATAACAGCGCATGGGTCGAATTGACGGCGGATCGGGATGCATGGAGAGTTGGAGGGGAGGCCTTTGCCCAGCAGTGGGACACTTATGGCTAATTGTAATTGTAATTGTAAAAGTTTATAGGAAAATTTTAGGAAACTATAATTTGCATAGTTTTTTAGACAAGAGGGGTGGAAGGAGTGTTTTCAAATTGTTTGTGAAGTTACTAAGTCGTGTGGGGTTTTATAGAAAAGGTATTCATTTGCACATTAACAAACAGTTTTTATTTTTCCTTTAAACCGTATCGTTTCCGAGTTATTTACAAAAATGTTGATAAAACGACCGTTCCCCCCCTATCTTCAAAGTTTGCAGAGATAAACCCGTGAAACTTTTATAGCTAATAGAAGTGTATGTAAAGTTTATAGGAAAATTATTGCGAACTCTCTAATTTGCATAGTTTTTTAGACAAGGGGGGTGGAAGGGGGTTCTTAAAAAAATTGTGGAGTTACTAGGTCAGGTGGGGTATCATATGAAAGGTATTCATTTGCACATAATAAACAGTTTTGCTTTAAGCCTTATAGTTTTCGACTTATTTACAAAAACGTTGAAAAAAATAGCGTTGCCCCCCTTATTTTATTTATTTTATTTTATTTATTTAACAAAATCCACAGCCCTTAAAAGTAAACAAGTAAAACTTATGAATTAAAACTAAAGCCAATAACGAAATCTATCTTATCTCCGAAGTTTGCAGAGATAAACCTCTGAAACTTTTATTACTAATAGAAGTGTATGTAAAGATTACAGGAAAGTTATAACAAACTCTAATTTGCGTAGTTTTTGTGAAAGTGTAATAAATCTACATAAGTTCCGCTATCAGATAAGAGATGGCGCTGTCAGGGTTCTTCAACAAATATAAACCGCCTTTATCATATATTATATTGTATGATGGTACGGAACCCTCGGTGCGCGAGTCCGACTCGCTCTTGCCCGGATTTATTTTGTCCCAGGATAACTCTCGAACTATTTTTTGTCCGAGCATAACTCTTGAACTATGCCCGGATTTTCAGGCAACACACGGTTATTAGTCGATTGAAACGCAGAGTTGCAGATTCTATTCTCGCCACGAGATAAATGTTTTTAATTTTTTAAACATAATCTAAGTACTTAACTTAATCTGTTATCGTTGTTTTAACCTACTTTATGACACCCGATTTAATTGAAATTTTGCATACATATCAAGGGCCGATGACAATACAATAATACGACAAGCTTGTTCCAATTATCAACATAGGTATTTAGTTAAAATTAAACAAACAATAGTGCATTAAAGTTTATACCGCGCATAACTAGATGGCAGCACAGGTAAAATTAGCATGATCTATTGTGTTGCGTGTAAGTACAGGATTTCAATCTCAGATAAATTTGTTATAAATAATACTTGGTGCATTCTCACTTACTATCAACCACAGTTGGATAGTTAAAAAATGTACCAAGACTCATATAAAATATTACGTTAGGCTAGAAATGTAAAATAATAAAGAAAACAATTAAATTTGTTAGTTTTTTTTTGTATTTTAAAGATCATTTCAAAAATCTCAATTATATTGATTTAGACAATCCGACTCTAAAATTTCGTATTAAATATGGAAAGGCAACCAACTTTTTAGAGGCTGTAATAAAAAATAATAAAAAATGCGTTAAAAAAGAAAATACACTATTCAAAATGTTCAATATAAGAAAAAAATAATAGTATTTGAACTGTCTATGCTAGCAGGATAGGTCGTCACACCACCGTGCGATCCCTGTGCAGGGAATCCAAAATAAGAATGTGGTTTTTGGCTATTAATTAGCCTGTACGTTATTCTTTTAGTTGTTGCCAAAATAAGTGTTCAAATTTGAAATCGAGCTAACGAAAACGCAGAACTATGGATGACGTCCACGCGCAACTTCGTCCGTCAGGACACTGTGCATTAAAAAATAATGTTCGAGTATAATATGTTTTATGTCTTACTGGTTGAATGAATTTTACGCGGTAGATCGCACACAATACAATCCAAATCCAGATCGCTACTTAAAATCAAGTTCAAGTGCAATGGGACTTTACTTAGAGAAGTCGATCGCTCGTTCAATATCGGGGCGTACAACTAGTTATAAATCATAATTTAGTGTTGTTTTTCACGTAGAAATATAACAAGGTAAAAAATTATTAATCTCTCGAAGCTAGCGCCATTCAATGCGCAGTGGCTAACACTATGAATCAAACGAAAGGTGATCTTCAGGTTATCATCTCAGCCGTAGGACTGACTGATCCACGTCTACTGCTGGACATAGACCTTCCTCATGAATATCCGAGATCATGAGGGGATTATTGCCATACTCACCACGCTTCGCAGGCAGGTTAGCGAGCGCACGGGATGTTGATACTCAGAAAGACGCTGCTGCCATCTTCGCTTTGTTTCAAAGTTGGTAGGTTCTATGCAAATTCATATTGCACTAATATTTTTACCAATTAGATTATTATACTAGTTTATTATAGCTGTTGGTTGTCCTAATAAATAAATTACTACATACCCAAATATGTTTAGTATACTGTTATCGATATATTTTGTCTACTTATAACTTAGTTGCTATCATTTTATTTTAAGTATTCTACATAATAACTTTATTGTAAACTCGCCCTATTAGAAAAGAAGTGGGTACAGTGCATGCCTTTTTAGCAACTGGATGGATATGTACGTACTTGCATTTACCCACGCATTTATTTTATATGTACCTCAGTAAGCTATTTGTTGTATGTTAACGAGGAATGTACTTAGCACTCGAAACAAACCCACTAGGGTTTACAGAGTGTTTAATTTAGTAAACTGTATTTTGTTTTTTTGGAATAATAAAGTAATAAATGTAAAGATGATGCTGTGTGAATTGTCCTATTTTTTACTTTTCGTTCCAGTGCAATCTAACAGAATACTTCAGCGCAATGGACAGCGGCTGCATGGCGGGGCTGTGGGCCGCGCTGCTGAACGAGCGGCGGGTCGCCATCGTGGCCTCGAAGCTGTCGCGGCTCTCCGCCTGCGTCCAGGCCGCGAACGCCACCCTCTTCCCGATGTCGTGGCAGCATATCTTCATACCCATCCTGCCGAGGCATCTCGTCGACTACCTGCTGGCGCCGATGCCCTTTCTCATCGGTGTGCCGAGGACTGTTATGGAGGTAAGCGAATTAGCCTATCACTCGTACAATACAATACAATCATCATTGTCATACACAGCGCGTGGGTACCCACTGCGGGGTGTGGGCCTCCCTCTGATCCTGTGTTAAGCCAGTAATTTCCCGCGACCTGGCGAATGTCGTTGACCCGTTCAAAGTTCAAAGGTTGCGGAGATAAACCCGTGATACTTTTATGGCTTATAGATGTGTATGTAAACTTTATAGGAAAATTATAGCGAACTCTCTAATTTGCATAGTTTTTTAGACAATGGGGGTGGAACGGGGGTTTTCGAAATTTTTGGAAAGTTACTAGGTGATATGGGGTATCATATGAAAGATATTCATTTGCACATTAATAAACAGCTTTCAGTTTTCCTTTAAGTCGTATCGTTTTTGAGTTATTTACAAAAATGTTGAAAAAAATAGCGTCCCCCCCTTATCTCCGAAGTTTGCGGAGATAAACCTCTGAAACTTTTATTGCTACTAGAAGTGTATGTAAAGATTAGAGGAAATTTATTACAATCTCTCTACTTAGCATAAAAAAAAATTTATCGAAAGTGTAAAAAATCTACATAAGTTCCGCTATCAGACAAGAGATGGCGCTGTCAAGGTTCTCCAACAAATATAAAACCGCCTTTGTCATATATTAGATTGTATGATGGCACGGAACCCTCGGTGCGCGAGTCCGACTCGCTCTTGCCCGGTTTTATTTCAAATATACCAGAGTGGTATCAAATGAAAAAGCATGATGTGTAGATTGCAAAACTGTGGGTAAAAATTAGGTTACCTCAGAGACTAGGTAAAGTGTCGGGGGTTAATTAGAATTTTTAATTATATAAACCTGTTTTTAATGTGACGTCAAGTATTTTGTGAGCCTCCCACACAATGTAACTTAATTTAAATTACTTTGAAACTGAAAATGTTCTTATGGTATTGGCTTAATCTTAAGATATTTCGCATTATTTTATTATGTTTAATATAAGGTTAAGGTTACAATAATTATATTATTTTAGAAAAAGTTTACATATATTTTAACCTTTTTTAAAATAATATATTTATTTTTATGTCGTGCGGAGAGTATAGATGTGACATCAATCACACAGGTTATCCTAGTTTGGGCACCTACGTCATCCACTCAAGCAATGCATCTTTCTAGATTTAAGCAACTCTTTGTCTATAAACGATGCTAATTGATGTTTGTAGATGAAACAATAAATTATCTTATCTTAATGTCGCACTTTGGATCGCCAGCAGCAATACTTATAATAAGGGGGTTGTTGCCATACTGACCACGCTTGGCAGGAGTAGTTTCCGAGCGCAGTACGGGATGTTGATACACGGTAAGACGCTGCTGGCTATCTTCCAGAGGTATTTCTTGGCAGATTTTTATTGCATCCACGGGCAAGAGAGGAGGGGTAACATTCTACTGCCGACACCTTACGGCATACCATAATCTCAGCTCTGTCGACCATACTTAGATAAAAATAACAGGCCAATACGGTAATAGGAAGTATTTTAAAGACGTATTGCCAGAGTGGTGTGTACACCCGACTTTCAATCCGAAGGTAGTGGCTTCGATATCGACCGTGCACATGGATTTTATGCTGGCCCACAAACTAAATAAAGCTAATTAAAATTACGTAAAATATACTATTCCGTTGGTGCCGTTCTAATATGAAGTTTGGCCAATTTTACCTAATTGTACGTTGACTGTTCTCAATTTTGAAACGTCAAATCTCTAAAAATAATTAGTTTTAGTAAGTACAACAACAGAATCGACACCAGTGTCCCTTCTTTAAGTTGCATTCGTTAAGCTGCGTGAAGATCAATATAAAGTCCCTGCGTAGTGCCAAGGCGTCACGTGTCAGTGACAATATAAATTGTAGCTTTTATTGGTTAATCTGACAGTCGCCTTTCTGCGGAGCTGCAGTAGAAACGTTCCTTGCACCAACTTTAAACATTCCTACTCATTTGTGAATTGTAACTGAATTAAACATAGCTTACGCATCTTAAGCCGTTCAACTTAACTCGGTTATAAAGTTATGTGTGTAGCTTTATAGTTATTTGAAATACAAGCATTGGTACGGGGGTACCAGAAAAGAGGGCGAAGGCCTCAAAAGGTCACCAAAGGTAAAAAATGGCATTTTTGCGTTCTTGGACGTATTCGGCCATTTGAAGACTTATTTTTTTGGTGACCTTTTGAGGTCACGATAACTCCGGTCCTTGTGACCCTATGGTCACCAAAATCAGTACCCTTCTCTCAATTAGACGGTGCTAACAAAAAAGGTATCATGTAAATCGGTCAACGCGTTCGGTTGAAATCGTCCCATACACAGACAGCACCTTGCATATCAACAAAGTTCATTGTTAATTGTAATGCCCCTTTGCTGGTTTGGGGACTTGGTTTGGTTTATACGTAGTGTTTAAAAGTTAAATTGAAATAGTTCAGTTCCAAATAACAGAATCAAAATAATTTCATTTCCTTTTATTTTGTGTGGATATGTCCCTTAGCTTAGTTTATAAAGCTGTGTGACATTATATTTCTTATCTATGGATCATGTTGTCAGAAACAATAAATGAATTGAATTGAATTTAGGGGATTGGCTGTGTCTTCGTGACCTCGCGATAAAGAAGATAATTTCCATCTATTTTAAACTAATTATTTTGTGTTTGATATAACTTTTTTGTTACAGAACGTTAGACTGTCTGAAATAGGAGACGTGGTGATCTTAGATGTAGACGAAAATGAACTGAGAAGTCCATTCCGGGATTTAGAAAGTCTTCCACCTGAATTAGTAAGTATCACTTGTAATACGCCGTGGGGTGCCGGCAGTAGAATGTTACCCCTCCCCCCCCTCCCTCATGCCCGTGGATGCAGTAAGAGCCTGCTAAGGGACACCTCCGGAAGATGAACAGAAGCGTCTTTCCGTGTATCAACATCTGCACTGCGCTCGCCAACCCGCCTGCCAAGCGTGGTGAGTATGGCAACAACCCCTCATGATCAGTTCTTAGAGATCAATGAGGGAGGCCTTTGTCCAGCATTTCCTTTGAAATAATTACTGTTATTATAAGTTTCAAGAACCATCTCCAGCCACTAATTGTTTACTGCTGGAAGAGGAGCGCCATTAAACTCAATTCATATATATCTACTAGCCGAATACCGTGGGGTGCCGGCAGTAGAATGTCACCCCTCCTCTCCTGCCCGTAAATGCAGTTAGCATCTGCCATGGGATATCTCCGTAAGATAGGCAGCGGTGCCTTTCCGTATGTATGAGTTTATTTTATAATTACTTTCTTTTTAATCTCACACCATTTTACCCCATCTCATTACCACAATCCAATCCATCGAAAGGTTGTCTGGTAGAGATCGCTCTTGAGCGATAAGACCGCCGATTGTCACTTTATGTTTAGTGTTTCTCTTTTTTTTGTTAATTTGTTTAGTTTAAGGTGTGCAATAAAGCATTTTCTATCTATCCATGAGCATTCCGAACTGTGCTCGCCAACCCGCCTGCCAAGCGTGGTGAGTATGGCAACAACCCCTCATGATCAGCGCTTGGATCTCTTAAGTCCATGAGTTTGTCCAGCAGTGGACTTCCTCCGGCTGGAATAGAGGGGAAGAGTTCTATAAGTTATAATGGTAAAACACGGAATTAAGGTCGTGCATACAAATGTCGTAATAACAATTGAAATTGAACGTTATTTTGACAGATTTTTTCAATGCTATGTGGATTCTATCCACGTGCTGTCCACCGCTGGACTTAGGCCTCCCTCATGGAACGCAGTATGGGATGTTGAAGACGCTGCTGCCCATCTTTCGGGGGTAACCCTTGGCAGATTTTTAATGAATCCAGTGGTAAGAGAGAAACAACAACATTCAAAGGCCGGCACCCCACGGCGGAATGATTATATCTATTGTAATATTTTTTCTCCTTAATAATAAGAGCGCTGTCCTCGCCTGCGCCCAAACTGTACAAGGGGTAGAGTGGACCGTCGGTATATCATCATGTATCCGTAAAAAGTCCACTACAGAACACAGGCCTCTCATGGATCTCCATGAGTGGTAGTTGCCATACTCACCACGCTTGGCAGGCGGGTTAGCGAGCGCAGTACGGGATGTTGATACACGGAAATACGCTGCTGCCTATCATCCGGAGGTATCCCTTAGCAGGCTCTTACAGCATCCACGGGCATGAGAGGGGTAGTAACATTCTACTGCTGGCACCTACGGCAACGGTAGGTATATAATATATGTAAGTGTATATAATTTGCAGTTTCTAATCCGTGATTCCAACTCGGTGCTAAGAGTCAAAAAATCTCGAGAATCCTACATCTTGTACCCTTTGTAAGATACTTGTGAATATCATCTCTAATTTATTGTTGGTATTTATTGTTGTAGGTATCGAGTTTAAAGAAAGCGTTAAATGATAAGAACGCGCTGGGTGACGCCGTGTCAAGAGCCTTTCTCCGTGCTTTGGTCTGTTTGATAGGCGGCTACCGTGACGCCATAAAGTAAGTTAATGTATTAAGGATGAACGAGTCGCCCATCTTTCCATACAAACGTGGAAGGGTAACTACTCCACTGTTTGACGTTAACCGTCCAACACTAAGGATTATATCAATTCATCTCGTCATAATCTATGTTTGTATATACCCCAAACCGTAAAAAAAAGTATTTAAGTAGTACAGTAACTCTGCTACCATAACAGTAACTCTGCTTACTTTGGGGCTAGACGGTGCTGTGTGAGATGTACGGAACTATTATGGCGATCCGCCTGCGACGCAAGAGGTTGCGGGTTCAATTCCCGCCTCGGGACAAATGTCTGTACGGTCTGCAGATATTTGTTCAGGGTGTTCTGAGTGTTTCTATTTATAATAAAAAAATATCTCTTACCCATAACACAAGCTCTGCTTACCTTGGGGCTAGATGATGATGTGTAAATAATCCAGCATTATTTTTTTTTCTTTTAAAGCAAGTAATACCGTTACGACGGCAAATATATTAATGTGATGTTATTTTGTTCGTAACATTTTTATATTATATAAAGTAAATTTTCATATTTTTGAAATTTCAGAATTGAAAACGGACAACTAATCACGTTCAACCCTGAGGCTTTCGTCAAGACGAGGAAAAATATGCAATCTTTCTTGAAAAAAATACTGGAATCTCAAATATTCCAGCAGGTGTTTATTTCTTTTAAATAATTACTGATATGATAAGTTTGAAGAACTATCTCCAGCCTCTAATTGGTTACTGCTGGAAGAGGAGCGCCATTACACTCAATTCATATATATCTATTAGCCGTATACCGTGGGGTGCCGGCAGTAGAATGTCACCCCTCCTCACCTGCCCGTAGATGTAGTAAGCATCTGCCAAGGGATATATCCGTAAGATGGGCAGCGGCGCCTTTCCGTGTATGAACATTCCGAACTGCGCTCGCCAACCCGCCTGTCAAGCGTGGTGAGTATGGCAACAACCCTACATGATCAGCGCTTGGATCTCTAAGTCCATGAGGGAGGCCTATGTCCAGCAGTGGATGTCTTACGGCTGTGATGATGAAGGGATCATCATCATCATCATTTCAGCCATAAAAAGTCCACTAATGAACAAAGGCCTCCCTCATGGATCTCCATGAGGGGTAGTTGCCATACTCACCACGCTTGGCAGGCGGGTTGGCGAGCGCAGTATGGGCTGTTGATATATGGAAAGACGCTGCTGCCCATCTTTCGGAGGTATCCCTTAGCAGGCTCTTACTGCATCCACGGGCATGAGAGGAGGGGCAACATTCTACTGCCGGCGCCCCACGGCTAATAATGATGAAGGGATACCTGCCGAAGAACAAGTTACAAAGCCCACGTTCTCATTTTTAAAATAGGATTTTTATCCCGTTTGCAGTTCATAGAAGAAAGGTTGGAGCTCCTCAACTCTGGGCGAGGCTTCAACGACGAGTTCGAGGTGGAGTGTAACATGTATGCCGAGAAACTGAGCACTGGCAGCGGACAGAGGCTCAAACACCAGTACCGCGACTGGGCCAAGACCGTCAAGAAGGAAGGCGGCGCCTTCTTCAAAAATGTCAAGGATAAGGTACCCTGTGCACTTGCTACTAAGCATGGCTTTTACATCTCAGCCGTAGGTCTGCTGTTCACGTCCACGGCTGGACATAGGCCTCCCTCATGCATCTCCAATTCTAATTCTGCCCCCACCAGAATTAGAGCACGGCAGTGCAGAGCTTACCAGATGTGCACTGACGCTCCGCACTGGGTCTATTGTGCGTTGTCCCCCGAGGTGCTGCCCCGACCCTAATCTAACCGGCCCGACTCCCGGCAGGGTGATTACGTATCTCGCGACAGGTTTTGCAACAGGCAATTGACAGCAATATTGCGGTCAAATGTCAATTTTGTGTTAGAGAACAGCAAGGAATTGATATTTGACAGCAATATTGCGGTCAAATGTCAATTTTGTGTTAGAGAACAGCAAGGAATTGATATTTGACAGCAATATTGCTGTCAATTGCCTGTTGCAAAACCTGTCGCGAGATACGTAATCACCCTGCGGGAATACCTGAGGACTCGGGGCCACTGGCAGCGTTCCGTAAGTAACCCCGCAGGATGTGCAGATGCATCTCCAAGACCGTTAGGGGGTTGTTGCAGGTTCAGTAGTAAATACTTTCAGATTTTCTGCAAGTGACAGGTCACCACGCATTTTTAAATTACTTCACTATGACCAAGCCGTGGAGTGCCGGCAGTAGAATGTTACCCCTCCTCTTCTACCCGTGGATGCAGTAAGAGCCTGCTAAGGGACACCTCCAGAAGATGGGCAGCAGCGTCTTTCCGTATATCAACATCCCGTATTGCGCTCGCCAACCCGTCTGCCAAGCGTGGTGAGTATGGCATCTACCCGTCATGGAGATCCATTAGGGAGGCCTTAGTTCAGTAGTGGACGTTTTACGGCTGAAATGATGATGATGATGATGATGATGACTATGACCAAGCTTGTTCGTTATGTTCAAGCTTGTAACGCTTGTAACTTGGCTTCCTCTTATCGAATCGAGCTTAAAATACTAATCTCAGTCCTTAGCCGAAAACTTCGAACTAGAAGGAATTCACCAAATATTTTCATTATTTATTAACGACAGACGTTGTCTACCCTGATTTTCAAAGTTTCTAAATATTCCGTACGACGTTTCATCTAAAACTGCTATTACGAATATTTATCACAATTCGGTATATTGTCAAGTGATGTTAGAGAAGTGATTATCTACCTAGAACAAGAAAAAAATACATTTAGTTGTAGAGAGGAAAATCGCATCCGAAGGAAAAGACATTTAGACCGTAAAACGTCCACTACTGAACACAGTCCTCCCTCATGATCTCCATGAGGGGTAGTTGCCATACTCACCACGCTTGGCAGGCGGGTTGGCGAGCGCAGTACGGGATTTTGATACACGGAAAGACGCTGCTGCCCATCTTCCGGAGGTATCCCTTAGCAGGCTCTTACTGCATCCACGGGCAGGGTTAACATTAGTTACGGCAAGAAAAATACCTCCACGAAGGAAAAGTACCTCTATGTAAATGTCATTTTTGTTTTTGTTCTAGGGAGTGCTTCTTGTATTTTTATCTAGTCAACCCAATTGTTGCACACGCCTTTAGTTATGGTGGTACAATTTCAAAGTAAATGTAGCAAATTCGTTTAAAAGCTTGTTATCAAAAATGTTTGACCGTTAACTTGTTTATTTATAATGCGTTGCGTGCTAAAATCTTATGTTGACTGACAGGCCTAGTTTGCGGGTGGGTGGTCTTCAAGACACGGTGCGTCCTAGCTCTGGCTAGTGGTTGTCATTGCTCTAGATAGTTCTTGTCATTGCTCTAGATAGTTCATTTTATTCATTCAACGTCATGTGTGGGGCTCAAGTCTGATTATCATCATCATCTACAGATGTATCCATATGTGGTGTTCACAAAGCCTTCACATTCTGAACGCCACATAGGCCAGTCCTGTGCTAACAATTTTCCGTGACTTCACGAATGTCGTCGATCCGACGTGCCACCGGATGACCACGACCCTTTTGGCTTGTCTAAGTCAGTTATTGCAATGGCTTAATTGATTCAGGTGTGACTTTGCAGAAATCGATTATAATATCTAAATGAACAACAAATATATAGTAACATATCCGTTAACCTATATCTAACGAGCGCTTGAAAAACACTTAAAAAGAATTTAGTAACATATCCGTTAACCTATATCTAACGAGCGCTTGAAAAACACTTAAAAAGAATTTAGTAACATATCCGTTAACCTATATCTAACGAGCGCTTGAAAAACACTCAAAAAGAATTTAGTAACATATCCGTTAACCTATATCTAACGAGCGCTTGAAAAACACTCAAAAAGAATTTAGTAACATATCCGTTAACCTATATCTAACGAGCGCTTGAAAAACACTCAAAAAGAATTTAGTAACATATCCGTTAACCTATATCTAACGAGCGCTTGAAAAACACTCAAAAAGAATTTAGTAACATATCCGTTAACCTATATCTAACGAGCGCTTGAAAAACACTCAAAAAGAATTTAGTAACATATCCGTTAACCTATATCTAACGAGCGCTTGAAAAACACTCAAAAATAATTTAGTAACATATCCGTTAACCTATATCTAACGAGCGCTTGAAAAACACTCAAAAAGAATTTAGTAACATATCCGTTAACCTATATCTAACGAGCGCTTGAAAAACACTCAAAAATAATTTAGTAACATATCCGTTAACCTATATCTAACGAGCGCTTGAAAAACACTCAAAAAGAATTCGACACGTATTTCGCCTCTACAAGGAAGCTTCAGGAGGAATCGGCTCCCTATTCGTCGCGGAATACACTAGAAACAACAAAGACCGAGAACACCAATAAGACCATCGAACAACACTACCGCTACGAGAACGTGTCGCCTCTTCGAGCGATTAAATTGTTTGTAGTGTACCCGTCTCGAACGGGAAGCCAATTTGATTGTTTTAAAGATTTTTTTCGTTTTTCAATCATAGATGCTTAGTTTTTATACTATTCTGTATAATTGAACTAACGTATATGAAGCTGCATAGTATGGAGTACGTAATAGCTTTTTTGTGTTTTTATATGACAGCTTGAACAGTAATGCCAATTTCACCATTACACTGTACTAGCCCTTATCTTATCAATTTTATCTAAATAAAAAAGATCTGTTTATGTTTTTCAATGTATTTGTTTTTTTTCTATTACATTGTGAAATTGGCTCCAAGAAGTTGGCTTACTAATGTTTTCTTTGTTTTTAGTTAGTAGTAGTAGTAGTAGAAATATAGGATGCTGTTCAGTCTCTGTAATTTTTGAAGATGTGTATTATAAGTTAAGAAATAAATATTGAACGCTTTACAGACATTTTAAAGAGCATTAACAAGCCCAGACGTAAGGAGAATTTGGGTTATGGGTACAAGATATTTGAAAAATATTGATAAAAGTATACTTTTATATTACATACTTATCATACATAGATAATATACAGACCCGGGAAAAATATAGATAAAATACTGGGAGAAACATACAAAGAAAAATTCTATCGAACCGGATATTATTATATCAATTGCCGCGGAGGTGTGAACATTTAGCTTATTCCATCTAAAAGATGCAATAATGGATGATCATTTTATTTAAAGTCTTACCGAACAATAATCAACATAACTGATTAGCTTAAATATAAGAACCCCTAGAGCTCTATCCATTGAAAAAAGTCGATTTACTAAAGTAAAACAAAACACATTTAAATTGAATAAAAACATAAGTGAATTTGTTCGCTTTAGAAAACTTTTCTAAGTGAGGGAAAGAAGCGAAAATGAAACTTGGCGCTGATGCGATGACTTAGACGTGTTCCATGGTAGTCGACGGAGGATCGCACTGAATAAGAGACAATCAGAAAGAAGCGGGGGATTCGGCAATGTGACAGTATAGGCTAATAAATATATATATTGCTCAAGGCCCGACCACCAGTGGCCATATCTTATAATTACATCGGCGGGATATTAACATGTACAAAGTGCGCTCGTACCTTCACCAACAAACTTGGGTATGCAAGCCACCAGAGAGCGCACCAAAGGGTGGAACAATTACACCCCCATTCACCCTCATAACCCTCAAATAAGTCCTTATAGTTGAATAGATCCAGAAAAATACAGTCGCTGTGGTCGAAATCGGCCAAGACAGACAGACAGACATATTCAATTATCAAAGGTCGGACATTTAACTAGTCTAGTCTCTAACCAAGGGATTACTCTCAGTTATATAATATATAGATACATAATAACTATCATACTGTTGTGGCTCCGGTATTCGCAAGATCTTTTGTAAAAGTAATATTCATCATAATATTCGACACTGAATAGCACCCTGCGAGTTTGCATGCTGTACATAGTTGAGTTATTTTTCGTTTGTGCTTTAAAATATGAATATTTGCAGGCTAACCCCGCTGTACAATCGGCTGTAAAATCGGTGAGTCATAGCGAACTCTTCTCTTTCGATTCTCCTTTGAACTCTCTTATTAAAAATAACTATCATTATGAACATTTAATGGGACTTTTAACGATTTCTAACCTAAGGTTCTTCTCTATTAACTCTCAATCAATAATTTGGATCATTTCGTAACCGTCAAGTTATATATATTTTACTATTATTAATTAATTAATGATATAGTTATAGTATTTTTCAAAATTGGCAATAACAACACTTTATAAATATATTTTACTATCAAGTATTTATCGTGTTAAACATAAATATCATGACGCGATAATTACGTATCTCGCGACAGGGTTTGCAACAGGCGATCATTGCTGTCAAATGTCAATTCCTTGCTGTTCTCTAAAAAACAAAATTGACGTTTGACGGCAGCGATCGCCTGTGCGGGCCTGTTGCGAGATACGTAATCACCCTGCCGGTAATAAATATATAATATATTTTACACACAACACCATTCATGGTTAGCGTAACTTAAAGATGTTGGTTTATACTTAATGTTTTAATTCTTGCTATGAGAGTATACAACGTATGTGGTAGCTATATTATTTGCCCCACATTTCACTTTGTCTGGAAGAAATCGTTTCAAAGCGATAATACCGCCCATTGTACCAATATTTATTGTAATTTTTTAAGGTGTGCAATAAAGTGTTTTGTATTTCAATTAATAGTAGCATAATGTCTGTCTTTATGGATGGTGATATAATTCTTAGGTAGGTTCTTAGAATACCTCCGACATCCACCCGTTATATTGGATTTATAACTTAAATGTATAATTATGAATAAAGGAGTTCAAAGGCTCAAAAATTATAAACTTTTCTGGCTCCGGTATTCGCAAGATCTTTTGTAAAAATTATTTAGTTTTAATGTTTGTATTGCATGTAATGTTATCTTAGTAGTGTTGAATATTTCTGTCGTCTTTTCCTGATCCTGTTGATATTTATGTTTCGCAATATTATGTATTTTTTTGATAACAACTTTGTATATCTAATTTGCTCTCTTCTGAGGAAACTTTCATTTACGAGTAAGGTTTTGTGTCGGGATCATCATTGGATTCTCTATCTATCCACATTCACCTACCGCTGGGTATAAGCCTGCTCTTCGCAATATATTCCGGTCCTGCTGCATCCATCGGCTTCCCGCTATACTTACTATGTCGTCAGTCTGGGGCTCAACAAAGTCTGACAATGACCGATCAACGACACGAGAACAATTTTGAACGCAAGAAAGTTTGCCCCGCCCATAGATATCTTCTAACAGTTGACTGCAAGAATACTTATAAAATCCTTAGTTGCTAATTTAAATACATACGAGTACTCGTACATTTTAGTTTACTAATAGCTGTCCACTTGATGATTACCTATAACAAAACAGTAGAGAACATAAGGTCCATAAGTCCTTAGACGAAACTATTTTTGATATGAACATAGCGCCATGTTAAGATTGGTAGATAAGATTAAAAATATCTTGAAATGGTGCCGTCTTGTGTCACTTGGGGATATATTCTTCTTGCTGATTGCTAAATTGACGATCGCGGAGGACGCAGTAAGAAATGGGTGACAGATTAAATTCAGTGTTTATATTAACTGCAGACATTTGTCCCTGGCGTTCCAGTTCCAGATAAAAATATTTTATTTATACACACTTTAACAGATAACAAATTGTGAAAGGAGGACATAATGCTTGCATTCTCTGCCAATCATCCTGGGCGGGCAGAAATATTTTATTTCGTTTTCTACCAATCATCTGGTGCCCATGCCACAAGCACTGCTTCCTTTAGGGCTAGATGATGCTGTCTGAAATGTCTAGCATAATTTGTTTATTGAATTACTTTTTTCGGCAGGTACGGCAAGGCGGGAAGAACATGAAGACTGCTGTCAAAGGCTTAAAAAACAGGATGCCGGGATCTGGCTCCCGACCGTCCTCAATAAACACGAACGATGATAGCAGGTAGCCCTTCCCATTTGATTAACCCCCTTTATCAATATCATAATTATCCCATTATCAACCCGACTAGGGCAAATAATGCTATACTCGATGCTATTTAGCGTGGCAATACAGGTCAATCACCTACCTTCACTACGCTATCATAAAATGCAATGAAAGTGTCGCTAATTCTGTCGCTTACCATATAAACCACATAGCACGTTTTCGATAGGTTTGTATGGTAAGCGACAGAATGAGCGACACTTTCATTGCATTTTATGATAGCGTAGTGAAGGTAGGTGAATGACCTGTATTGCCACTCTAAATGGCATCGAGTATAAATAGGCTGTTTATCTGTCCCATTTGATTTAACTTATTTATTTAATTAGAACGGCACAATCCACCAATCACACTAATTCATCATCATCGTCATATCAGCCGTAGGACGACTACTGCTGGGTCATAGACCTTCCTCGCTGATCTCCAAGTACTGCGGTTGGAAGCGGCCTGCATCCACCGCCGAGCTGAGTTTCTTACCAAGTCCTCTGTGGACGTCCTACGTTGCGCATGCCCGGTACGTGGCCTCCATTCGGGAGCTTTGCGGCTCCATTGGCCATCTGTACTGCGCGCTATATGGCCTGCCCATCGACACTTCAACGTGCTAATCTGTTTGGCTATGTCGGCGACCCGAGTTCTTCTACGTATCTCCTCATTTCCGTTTCATTAGATAGATAGATAGATAAACTCTTTATTGTGTAAATCATACAGAAAATAAAAACAAAAATAACTAAAATTAACTTAAACTACAAAAACAACAGAAATACACAATGGGCGGTCTTATCGCTTAGAGCGATTTCTTCCAGACTACCTTTGGATGGAGAGGATTTGAATGGAAGAATGGGGTGTAGTGTTAATATTATTATATTTAAATCCTAAAGATTCCATTAGATCCCGTAGAGAAACCCCGAGCATAACCCTCTCCATTAATCATCACACTAAATTAATCATTATTAACAAACACACAATTACATTACGTTACTACATACGTTCGCAAATATTAGGGAAAGCCACAAGTATCCCGTTGAGGAATAAACTATCACTCAAACCCGCGACTTGTCAGCTTCAAACGTATTGACCTGTTCGTTTGTTGAATATGGTCGACTAAGCTGAGAGAATATGTGCTGGGCAAGCCTAATCAGGCACTGCAGCGTCCTGTAGACTATGTTTAGGAGTTGCTGATGACAATGTATAAATATTCTAATACAAAAGTACATAGAAGGCACTCAGGCTCTGCGCAGTACATTTCCAGCTTGTTCCGCCATCAGCGGCTGGGCTGGCCGCGCCGTCGCTATACGCTGGGTGGGATCCACTCGCTGGATATCTTTGCCCACATTTCGTCGGACATGCGGCTAACACAATGGTATAGACTATTTTTCAATGGTCGTATATAAAAATTCTGTTTGGTTTTATATGTATCTTATTGGTATTGCCGCTGACTTAAATAATTCTTACAATCCCGTCTATCCACATGTTGTTTGTAAGATAGCACGATTAAGGCCGCCCATTGTGCATTTAGTTAATTAATATGACTTTATCATCATGCTGTCTTGATTCAGCGTGCACTAAAGCTATAATCGTTATTGTTTTCGTTTTACTCAGGTATTCGTGTGGGTCCGCGACCCCGGTGTCGTCCGACTCGTCCTCGTCCTCCCCCCCGCACGAGCCTGCTCCCCGCGCGCCCGCCGCGCCCCCCCTCGACCTCCTGACTGAGATGCAGCAGTACCTGTTCGCGAACAAGCCGCGGCGGGACAGCGCGCCCGACGCCCCCGCCGGCGCGCCCGCCCTCAGCCAACAGGATAAAGCGGTGAGTGTACAAGCTTAGGCGTAACCCTCCCTGAAGAGGGTACGCTACGAAATGTACCAGAAGGACACGGCGCAAAACAAATTTCTATCTGTTGCGTTGCGCCGTTGCCGCGCCGCGCCTGTTTCATCTGGCCTGCGTCTTACGCTACTGTCCAAGAGTGCTAAAGGCTACTTCGTC
This sequence comes from Pasiphila rectangulata, assembly GCA_963082625.1. Lineage (NCBI taxonomy): Eukaryota > Metazoa > Arthropoda > Insecta > Lepidoptera > Geometridae > Pasiphila > Pasiphila rectangulata. Next base: position 18,705,065 of record OY720236.1, on the reverse strand, counting down.
CGGAATAAAGGACTGAACTGGATTGTACGGAAGTTGGTGAGGAAAGCGCTGCACTTCAGTGTTATTACAGTAGGATTTCTTATTACAGTATTACACGACCAGAGGTTTGGCCGTGATTTGGATCAATCCCAGCTTCTTCTCAACCTTTATCTATTGTCTTTTATATACCAGGGATATGAATAATTTATGCGTGCCGATTCAGAGATGTATCGTTAGTGATACCGAACAGACGTTAATTATTTTAAGCCACGTTTAATTCGTACGATTAGGTGGCACAAATGACATGACGTCGTATATTCACGACCCAAATCCTATCGTCGTAGTTTCATTAGCTCTAGACCGCTTCGGTAGACCTTATTATAGTTAGTGCATCCTTTAATAGAAACAGTTTATTTGTGATCCTTTCAAATTCATACGGGAACCACAATGATTTGGGAGTAGTTCAGAAATATATTATTTAGCTATCTAAAACTCACAAATCATAGTGATTATTCCTATTCTATTAGTGCTCGCTCTAGTTGTGTGTGTGAGAGTGTGCACCGAAAAGTCTGAACATGCTAGTATATGTTGTAATAGTGCCTTTCGAAAATTGAATTTGCATAATTTCTTTTTGAGTTTGTCGTGCGCCGTGGTCTTTCATTTTGGTGTTATTGAATTCATGCCGCTAGGCGCTCATTTGTAAAAATATTTGTCAAACGCCACTCGATTCATACATTCATTACTATTTTTTAATGTGCTAAGATTTTTCGAAAGGCATGATCCATCGAATGTACATCTTTCATTGTGTTCTCGCCACCGGAAGGAAGGTTCGAGCCGACGACCTCGCGACAGTTCTCCGAACTAATCAATAACAAATCGTATCATTACCATCTAAATGTGAAAAATGTATACAATCATTACCTTGTGCATTTTTTTTATATCCCGCTTTCTATTACACTGTAAATGTGTCGTGCATTCATCTGGTCACGTCGTAGCGCAGATAGCATGGTTGTAGGAGCACCGTGGCACATCATTTAATTTTGTTTTCCAGAAGACATTGTCGCCATGTATTCCACCGCGGATAGCGGAACGTCCGCAGCTACCGAGTCGATACCCGATCGTGTCGACGAGGAAGCTGATAGACCTGTCGGAGGCGCCGGCGCCGCCGCCGCGGGGCGGGGGCGGGGGCGGCGCCGGCGGGGGGTTCGTCAGTGACGTCAGCCGGCACGAGGCGGCGCCGGCCGTGGAGTCTCGCTTCCGCACTAGCGCCCTGTCGTTCACCACGGCGCCCGGGCAGGACAAGCCGCAGCTTAAGCTCACGCTGTCCACTCCGCGCCGCCCGCCGCCCGCCAACGGCACCGCCCCCGCCTTGCCGCGCCCCGCCCTAACGCGCCTCACAGAGGTAACCGCAATATGCACATTCCTATTCATGTCGATTATCTATCTTTATATAAGAGAAATTATCTCCTGATTGCCTTAAAAAGTCGACTGGAAATGTTTTTACTAACACATGACATATAACTTAAATGAGTACTTTTGTATTTATTTTAAAAATAAGAATTTAACTGTCATTTTTATGAATTTCATAATTATATTTTTCTAACATGTTACAAAGTTGTCCCTTTATTCTTCAGTTGTTGTGATCCTTGTACATACCTATTATAGTTTATGAGTTTGTAAAGCTAAATCTAACGATCAACATTAAAAATAAGAAAACGGATAAAATACTTACAAGTTGTTCAAGATACTTTTAAGTATCAGTCACTTTAAAACGATGTTCCGTACTGTCGTTTAAGACTTTAATGAGTACTTATTTGTTGCTAGTGGAAGTTACTCACTATAATCTTACATCCAAAATATGCATTTACACTCAGACATCATTATGCCTATTTCTTGTCTTTCGGGTTTTGTGTTCAAGGCAGGCCCAGTGAACATCTTGTGCGTAGAGTGTACTTAGTGAAGGCAGCCTGTGTTGTGCTCCAATTATGTTCACATCTTGATGGTCCATAACGGCAATCGCTGCTACAAGAAATTACCGAGTTATTTGTCAATAAATCGAAGGACTATGACCTGTATAACTATAAAGAGTGAGTATATTTTAATAGTCCTTCGAATCAATTCGATATGTGGTGTTTAAATAATGTTAAAAATTATTTTATCTGCACTTAATTTGATGCATGCGCCATGCTTTCGTTTTGCATGCCACTAAAAACACACTATTCACTATATTCATCTTCTTAAAGGCGTTTTCAATAATAAAAAAAAATACTAATATAGTTACTGATTAAAAACTTATTAGACGGCACCACAGGATTGTAAAGAATAGTTTTTTAACTTTTAGTTATTACAAGTGAATAATTTTGTGTTCATACGAGTATAAAGGTTTTAAGAAATAAATCTCACTAATACTATAAAGCCGTATGTTTGTTTGGATGGAGGTTTGTTACCTCTTCACGCAAAAACTAGGCTACGGATTGAGCTGAAACTTTGCACACGTATTGATGTTGACCAGGATTAACACATAAGCCACTTTTTATTCGGGTACAACACATGCGAAGCGGCGGGCAGAAGCTAGTTTTAAATAAAAAAACCTGATGATAATGGCATATATGACGGTAAGTGTCGTATTACGAACTATATTCCGAGTTATGAAATATCGCCACACGTAATTTTTTAATCATTGAATATTTGATGGCCTACTTATCTGTGATCTATTCATCAGTTAATAAAACATACTTTACATATGACTTGTTGCTGAAAATGCCAAAAATGCAAACCCAATAGAACCTGAAATATACGAGGAGAGTTCGCTAAATTCCTCGTGGTAAAAAAGATAAAAAAACATATATGTAGATGAACTGAAAACCTCCATTTTTGAAGTCATAAAAGTAAAACTCTTTAGATATGGTGTACTAAATGGCAGAATAATAATAATAATTGTTTAGAGAGTTTTTAGTTTCAAAACTGAATGTGTAACTTTTGTCATAATCAAGTCTGAAAACGCCTGTAAACAATAATAGTTTTAATACAAATGTAAAATAGTTTTAATGTAAAATGATGGAAGGTGTGAAGTAATAAGGAAATAATGCTCATTTTGAAGTCATCGTTTCAGAAAGAGGCTATATCCCACATCATAGGGTTTCTTTTGTTTTAACATTAACATTTTACATCAAATATAAAAAATACAATATTAAACATGATTTAACTATCAATAATTGTAAAATTAAATAAAACTGCTTTACTTATATGGAACAGGATCGCAATAGGTGCTTACGAGTTGAAGCCGTTTTAACCATCCATACATTGTCAACGTTACAAACAAACTGTGCTTTCAGCACGTCAGTGCATAATGTTACGACGGTGGATACTGGGCTATCGTTCGGCCTCATAATCAACAAAATGTTGGATGACTATGTATAGCTCTGTCTATGTATAGCTGTGGTAGCAGATCCTGTAAGTCTATGATAACTACTTTATTATAATCCCTGATACGTAAAAAGGAGCCAAATGTCTTGTTCAAATACATTAGTGGTTTAAGATATGCATCAACTCCTATTGTAAAGCTATCCATCGCTTATCAACGGAATCGTGCTAGCAGTAGTTATTGAACACAGGCTTAGTTGATCACTTCGCTAGAGAATGCTATGTATTTTTTGTCATGTTATAAATAAACATTTGCTTATTTTCCTTTCTGTTCAATACTTATAAGACAATGATGGCGATTCTGTTGGACTAACTAGCTAAAGCTAATTAAATGGACGTAAATCGGACTAAAATGATATATACTCGAACCTGTGTCGTTCTAAAATTAAAAGGGGAACACTAAACCCAATTTTACGCTGACAGCTCCAAATTTAGAAACGTCATATCTCTAATTTTAATCAGTTTTAGGAAGCGGTAAACAGAATCGACACCATTACTGAATTAGCTAGGCTTAAATCCAGCTATGTTTGAAGCTATTTCAACTATTTGATGATATATGTGGCGCAGTGGACTAAGTGCCAAGCAAGCTGCAGGAGTTTGCGGGTACGGATTTCGAGATGCTTTTTCGACTTATGAAAATAAAGTAAGGTGTAAACAAACTCTGACATTGTTATTCAATTTCCATTTTATTTGTGAATAACAGTAGCTAACCCTTAATGCTTATTTTAACTAACAGTGTATTCATTTTAAAAAATATTTATAATACGAGTAAAATGAGGTACATTGTTTGCCTTCATTTACTCGTATTAAAATATTCCTGTTGATAAATACTTAATACTATTGATTACTTTCTGGAAGTGGATTCCAGTAAACATAAAATTAAAATGTGCTAAAATCGTCGTGTCGTGTAATTTAAGTCGGGTCGAACTAACGCAAAGCAAGTCATTATAAACTAATGTCTGTTTTCAGTATCATAATTGGCATTTAAATTGAGTAAAGTGTTATACGTTACTGAAACCGAATGTAATTAATTTATTATATCATAAGTTATTTGGTAATAACATTTTCGCTTACAATACTGAAAGCATTTTGCTATGTGGTAAATAAAATGAGCTGCCATGTCGGGTCACCGGAATAATTGAAAATTCTACATTGTGTTTAACCAACGTGTTTCTTTTTCAGTCGCGTGGGTCGGATACAGATCTCATAAAACTGGACGATACGCCGAATGAGCTAGTGGAGTTTGATCCGCTCAAGTGCCGCGATAAAAGTGTTATAGTCGAACCGATCAAGACATCCACGGACAGTGCTCTCTTACACGAGTACGGGCTAGACTTTAGCCGGTTCGGCCTCATCGATATCAGTCCCGGTAGCTCCCAGCCGGTCCTAGACGCCACCACTAACGTGCCTAAAGGCTGGACCACATTCAACTAACCTTTACTGCGTACCCTGCCGTCTACTACAACCTTAATCACAAACTTCTCAACTCGGTCGAGTTGTAATGTCAGCGAATCACAGTTGACTTTACTCTGAGTTGAGTGAAGAAAATTTTCGAGTAAGGTCTTAGAAAGCGGCGGTAAGACTCGGCGCAGATCAAACGGTAAAATGCTTAGGCAATTTATAAATTTTTGAACGATTTAATATCCAGAAACAGCCGAACCATCGATCAGTTGACGGGTGCGCGTTCGATTTACATAGATGGGTAGACTTAATAAATAATTTTACTGTCAATACTCAATTTTCTCACTGAATTTGGCCTAAAATCGTACTATGGATACAAAGACTTAATAATTTTACTGTCAATACTCAATTTTCTCACTGAATTTGGCCTAAAATCGTACTTTTAATTCAGGAAATTATATGTACAGTGTACACCAAAACACATGCGTTGTATGTATGGACCATAAATCAATATTGAAAGCGTCAAGATAATCAAGTACGTACTCGAAATGTGCCAGAAATAAAACACAAAAATTACAACGTATCGTTCATTTTTAATTTAAGCTTTTGACTCCATCTTCGTTCTGTTAATTCCTTTTTCTAATACGGTGCAAATAATTTATTTTCTCGGTCATATTGTCTATATATTTGTCCGTTTGTTCTGCAATGTCTCATACCTTACACTACACTACGTATTCGAGCGCACATATTCCATCAATAATGCTGGACTTTAAAAGCAAAGCTACCGAACCCCCTTACTAAGCAAACCTTGCGCGATGGAAATAAAATAACATAATTATATATATGCCGTGACTTATATCATTACATGTTTAATTGTTGTATGTAGTCCGACAGTATAATTAGTCATTACTAATAACCAATTTCACTGTCATGGCGTTGCGTTCTAAGTGTCACCGAATACGTGGAATGTATGGACTGGCGATCAATATTAATATTTAATTCAACGATCGCTCTGCTCACCAACATATATAAATTTTGTAGAAACTTTAATTTCAAGTGTCGGCAGGCAAAACGATCCGTGAATAACATATTTTTTGCCGTTATATATAGTACGCTTTTTATGTTTAGTCAAATACCTAGTATTTATTTATAAAAAAAGACAAGTAACTATGTAGTGATGCTGTTTTAAATATTAAATGTAAATATGGTTACACAGCAGTGATTTGTAAATCGGTTTCATATTTTATTTTGTTTGTATATGAGTTTATATTAGTTGAACCAAATGTGTATAACGAATTATATTAGAATATATTTTAACACAACAAGTATCCATTTTGGTAAATAACTATTTGTTGTCAAACCGATAATATGTAGATGAATTTTACGGAATGTATTTTATTGTTTGTTACGTTTTTGTACAGATAGGACACTATTTAGTTTTGTTATTTCCTGCCTATCTGATGCCAAGACTTGTGAATAGAGGTGATGTAGTTTATTATAATATTAAATATTTTATCAGCTTTTATAATTTATGTTCTGTTGTCCTAAATTGAATACCTGTAATCCAAGAGTACAATTAGCAGAATTACGAGATTATACATATTTTATTTTGTATATATCGCCGTTATACTGCGAAAACCAATTAACAGCCAAAAAGTTCGAAATGAGATATCGCGTTTGTAAAGTTTAAGGTATTTAAATGATAGTTTGTAATCTCTTTTGTTATTATTACTATATTAACAACAGTACAATAGCTCATGTTCTATTAGTATGCAACCATAGATCTACAAAAAACTTAATGCTTGTAATGAAATTTGAAGGTAACTGTCACTGGGTCTCCTATATAATTGTTTTTCCCAGTATATTGTCATATCTCTTTATTTTCTAAATTTGTAGGAATATAGCAAAACCTGAGAAATTAGTTATTACATTTAGATAAACAACGCTTACTATGATAAAAAAATAGCTACACAGCTGCCCTTTTTGTAGTTACATATGAAAATGTATCAAGATAATTGGTTTTCCCTGCAGAAAATTTTAAGAAACAATGAAATACCCATACAAATTTTTATGGTTTCAGTACTTTCAGTTGTTATTATAATTTTGACTTCAAAAAATTATACAAACACATAGTACCTTGATAATTTAAATATCAATAATATCAAGCTTCAATAATCAATTATTAGTGCCAACCAATTTATTTTATTAAATGGAGAAACCTGGACTAACACTGAATAAACGACTGACATTCATATAATTCAAATTAAAGTCAAAATATTTTAGAGTGAAACTTGCTAGATGTCCTAAATTATGCATAGATGTACCTTTGATCATTCCGTGTAGAAAATTTCCCGAATATCGTGGGACAATTTAAATACCTATACGAAGTTGGTCACTCCAGGTTCTAAATAAAAAAAATATTATCTTACTTGCTCCTTCCCGCGACTTTGCTCGCTGTTGATGATGATGAAAAGTAGCCTATGTGTTAATCCAGGATATCAGCTATCTTAATACCAAATTTCAACAAAATTGTTTCAGCCATTTGAGCGTGAAGAAGTAACAAACATGACACAAAAACACTAACTTTCATCCTAATAATAATAGTGTGAGTAAGCGAGAAAAATTAAATTAAACACCAGTCCTTACGAAAATAGTAATTTTAATCGAAATAACGACAAGAACAAATTTTAAAATTTTAAATTAATCCCCGACATATGAACCATCTCGATTACCATCACCTTTATAATCCTTTTATTTAGTAGGATATTAAGCTGTAATAAAGCTGACGATGTGTTTGTTTATCGGAGTTGGGTTTCTCGTTCACAAGTCACTCATCAACAACATTATCACCATCGACAGTGTGTCGAGAAGGGTCGCGTACCTAACACTCAGAATATCTAAGCGATATTCGCTGAAGGTCGTTCAGGTACATATATGCGCCGACCTCGTCTCACCCAGATGAAGAAGTAGAGTCTATGATGTATGAGAACATCAGCAGAGCCATACTAACGAACAAAACTCACTTTACTATTGTTATGGGGGACTTTAATGCAAGGCTAGGCATGAAAAGCGATGATGAGTTGAGAGTGAACTTGCAAATGTCACTGTCTGAAAGTAGATGCATCAGTGGATGAGATCAATAACAGGTTCGTAGAAACCGTCCATAAGGTGGGGTCCCAGTTCTTTAAGAACCCCCGTACCAATAGACCTCAGAAACTTTCTGACGACACCCTTAACCTCATGGCTGAACGACTTCTTTGCGACTGCAGTCTCCCGATGATGCTTAGTCACATAGGCAGCTCAAGAGAAAAATTTGGAAATCCTTGCGGCACGATATTCGTACCTTTAATACATCTCGTATTAAAGATACGATAACGAGCGGAATAAAGGCTTCAAAGTGTATGCGAGAGATAATTCTATTGAGCAGAGCCAGATGACGAAGCTGAAGAGGGAAGATGGCAGCATAACGTCAAGTAAAGCGGAAAGGTTAGGGCAAGTCGAAAGGTTATATGGACAGCTCTACGATTCGGTCTCTAAACCTGTTTGCAGTGCGGCCAACGACCCAAGAGCCAAACTGACCCGACATTATACAGGATAAATCCCGGACATCAGCCTGTATGAGATCAGGATGACCTTGAAGCAGCTTAAGAAAGACAAGGCGCCGGGTGAAGACGGAATCACTTCAGAGCTTTTGTAAGTGGGTGGATCACCGTTACTTAGAGTCCTTCAAAAGCTCTTTAATTCCGCCTTGCTTGAAGGTACGATGCCAAAAACATGGAACGAGGGCGTGGTGGTTCTGTTCTTCAAGAAAGGTGACAACACCTTAAGAATAACAGACCCATCTCGCTTTTGAGCCATGTTTATAAGTTTTCAAGGATTATCGCAAACCGTCTCGAACGCAGGTTTGATGACTTCCAGCCTCCCGAACAAGCTGGGTTCCGAAAAGGTTACAGTACCATATACCACATACATACGCTGCGGCAAGTCATACAGAAGACCGAAGAGCTATAACTTGTCGCTATGTCTCGCGTTTGTGGACTATGAGAAAGCCTTCGATTCGATCGAAACATGGGCGGTGCTTAAGTCTCTCCAACGATGCCGAATTGACTATCGGTACATCGAAGTGTTGAAGTGTTTGTATACAAACGCCACTATGTCAGTCCGAGTACAAGAACAGAGCTCGAAGGCGATTCCCTTAAAAAGAGGCGTAAGACCGGGAGACGTAATCTCTCCGAAACTGCTTACGACCGCTTTGGAAGATGCCGTCAAGCTCCTGGAATGGAAAGGGCTGGGCATCAATATTAACGGCGAATAAATCACTCACCTTCGATTTGCCGACAATATTGTGGTCATGGCAAAGTCGATGAAAGAACTCAGCACGATGCTCGAAGGCCTCAATCGAGTCTCCCAACGGGTAGGCCTTAAAATGAACATGGACAAGACAAAAACCATGTCGAATGTCCATTTCAACCATGTCGAACGTCCAACATACCCTTAAGACGAAAGTCTACAATCAGTGTGTATTACCTGTGATGACATATGGAACCAGTGAAGACGTGGTCCTACACTATTGGCCTTATGAATAAGCTCAGAGTCGCTTAACGAGCTATGGAGAGCGCTATGCTCGGGATTTCTCTACAGGATCAAATGAGAAATGGGGAGATTTGTAGAAGAACTCGGGTCACCGACAGCCAAACGGATTAGCACGTTGAAGTGGCAATGGGCAAGCCATATAGCGCGCAGAACAGATGACCGTTGGGGCTGCAAAGTCCTCGAATTGAGGCCACGGACCGGCAAGCGCAGCGTAGGACATCCACCTACAGGATAGGCAGACGTTTCATCTTTTCCACGATCAATTTGGGCACAATTATTACTCATTTTCATTTTGAGTTTTAAAATGAAAATGAGTAATATTTTAAAACCTCCAAATAGAGAGCGGAACTAAACAAGTTTAAACGTTTTGCGCTGTAGCGAAGTTGTATTGAGTGTAGTATGACATACCACAAAGTAAACCCATTATCTAGATATACCATTTTTCTTGGACGATAAATTGTATTAAGATATGTTAAATTCGTCAGGTAAAACCAATTATCTGGATATAGCATTTTATCTTAGACGATTGTTGTATTGAGACGTATGAAATACGTCAGCTAAAACAAACAAAACCGCTATAGTAGTTTTTATTTGAAGACTTTATTCAAGTGCTAAGACTTAAATCTTCAAAAATGGTTTTCCCTGAAGAAAAAATAAAGTATTTTAAGAGGTCTCTAGGGGGTAAAACAAATTTTATCAATTTAACTGATATTCATTGAAGACGATTATGGTGGCAGTCAAGTTAAATCGGTCTAATGTTTTGTATTTGACAACAAATCATAATATGCTTGAATTAATTGATTATCACATTAGTTAGCAGCGAAACTAAAATACATAGCGGTTAATGGGTTTTCCCAGACGAAAGAGCACAAAATTTTGAGTAGTTTGGCATTATTAGTTCATTTTCGACAAAATGTCGGGTTAATTGGTTATCGCAGTATAACGGCGATATTTACAATTACACAATATTAATAAAAAGTTATTTATTAGGTGCTCCAAAACGTGTTTTTTTTCTGACATTATTTTTTTAAGTTTTTTTTAGGGTTCCGGACCAAAATGGTAAAAAGGAACCCTTATAGAATCACTCTGTCTGTCTGTCTGTCTGTCTGTCTGTCACAACAGGATATCTCGAGAACTACTGATGCTATCGACTTGAAATTTGAAATGGTAAAAGACAACACTTTTTTACCAACATAGCATATATGAAAATGTTAATAAATATCCTTATTTTGACTGCAGGGGGGCGGATAGGGGATCTCAAATTTTTTAAGTAAAGTTACTAGGCCGTGTGGGGTATCATATGAAAGGTATTTATTTAAACATTAATAAACAGTTTTTAGTTTTCCTTCAAGTCGTATTGTTTTTGAGTTATTTACAAAAATGTTGAAAAAACGACCGTTCCCCCCCCTTATCTCCGAAGTTTGCAGAGATAAACCCGTGATACTTTTATAGCTAATAGAAGTGTATGTAAACTTTATAGGAAAATTATAGCGAACTCCCTAATTTGCATAGTTTTTTATATGGTGGAAGGGGGGTTTTCAAAAATTTTGTGAAATTAATAGGTGATGTGGGGTATCATATGACAGGTATTCATTTGTACATTAATAAACAGTTTTTAGTTTTCCTTTAAGTCGTATCGTTTTCAAGTTATTTACAAAAATGTTGAAAAAAATAGCGTTCCCCCCCCCTTATCTCCGAAGTTTGCGGAGATAAACCTCTGAAACTTTTATTGCTATTAGAAGTAAATGTAAAGATTAGAGGAAATTTATTACAATCTCTCTACTTAGCATACTTTTTTAGAAATCATCGAAAGTGTAAATCTCTACATAATTTCCGCTATCAGACAAGAGATGGCGCTGTCAAGGTTCTCCAACAAATATAAAACCGCCTTTGTCATATATTATATTGTATGATGGCACGGAACCCTCGGTGCGCGAGTCCGACTCGCTCTTGCCCGGTTTTATTTATTTAATAACTGAGTGCAGGTATGGTCTTACAAGGCCCTTTCTTGTACACTGCCTATACAGGGTTATTGGTTAAACGACCTATTCCTTTTAGGAGGTTGTAGGGGAGGGTATTTCTGATGAATTAGACTATACATTATACTAAGCAAAAGTTACTCATTTCTGAGAAAAAAAATATTAAGTTTTTTTTTAATTTTATCGAGATTAGGGGGTTAAAAAAATATTTAGAAAAAAAACTACTGATTGTAATCAAACGTTAATTCTTGTTTTATTTAGAGGACATAATAAGCATTCGTTAACAATACAAGAACTACAAATTTAGGTCCACATTAGAAAATACAAAACGAAAACATTATAAATTTTAATTTTTTTTCTTAATTGAGACACAAACGAATGAAAATTAAAAAAAAAAGTGCCAATACATTTGGCGTGCAGATTATTTTAAAAACATGTATTGTTAACGAATGCTTATTATGTCCTCTAAATAAAACAAGAATTAACGTTTGATTACAATCAGTAGTTTTTTCTAAATATTTTTTTAACCCCCTAAACTCGATAAAATTAAAAAAAAACTTAATATTTTTTTTCTCAGAAATGAGTAACTTTTGCTTAGTATAATGTATAGTCTAATTCATCAGAAATACCCTCCCCTACAACCTCCTAAAAGGAATAGGTCGTTTAGTATACACAGGGTGTATTATATATAACATGTGTACTAAGCCGAAATGGGGTGATTCTGACCATCCCAAGAACCAACTTCGGTTCTGGTAAAAAGCCACCTATATGTTTTACCTAACTATGTTTGTTCGCGGAATCTTGCAACTCAATTTTGAAGCAGATATCTTCAACCAATTGAGCTGAAATTTTGTATACACGTATTCTTTGGATGACAATGAAATGACGTCTCTCTGAATCCAAAATGGCGGACTAGTTATTTTTAATGGACTCCTACAATATGGGTATCAAATGAAAGGGCTTGCTGAGAATAATTATAAAATGTAATGACGATACTCTGAATCCAACATAATAAATAAATAATAAATCATTTATTGGATCAAAAACACGTTAGAATAGAACATGGCGGAACATCCAATATGCCGCCATATTGGATGTTAACTAGGTATTCTTAATATGAAAGGGCTTGCTGAGAATTACTCGATAAAATATATGACATCACTCTAAATCTAATGTGGCGGTCATGCCCGCCATAAAAGTGACACAAGTTTGCAACGCTTGTTGCAAACCTGTCGCGAGAAACGTTTATCAAACATACCGTAATACTTAAAATCGAAAACTCAATTACTACTGTTAGATAATATGTTTTGGTAAACGTAAACAACATACACCAACTTCTATCAACAGGTCTACGCGTAACTACTGAAACCTAGCGCGTGGTCCGACAAGCAACTGGTCCTTTTTTTAAGTTTAAAAGTTTGTGTCTATGTGGAATCACATTGTTTCTTACTTCTTTTCTAATAAATTATTATAAGATTGACATTGACATAGATTTATTGGCCGTTTCAGTCATCTATCTTTTCTACTCAAATAAACTCCCTTGATCCATCGGGCGCCGAACGGCTCTAATGAGCTGTGTAGCTTAACAGCTTATTAGGGCCGTTCGGCGCCCGACCAGCACCGCCTCGTCCTTCGGCATCGACTCGTTTTCTTCAGGTGGTCCACGGGTGGACGCCGCGTTGTCAACCAGTGAACCTCGTGTGGTCAAATATTTTTTTTTATTTTAACAATTTTATGAAAACTTACAGCTATGCATAAAAACTAATACAGGTTGACAATATAACGTGAATTTATCACGTTAACATTAAAAGTTTCCGCAGATAGGCGTGTGAAAAATTAAAAAGGGAAGAAAAATTCAGTAGATAACAAACACCAAAAGAAAAAGCTAAAAAGATTATGTTTTACCTACATACCTACATTATACAGGTTCATCGCTGTTTAAGTTGAAAAATCTGTCATTAAGTAAGTATTCGCTTTAATTTTAATTTTGACAAATTAAAAATGTCGACGTCTATGTTTGTCTTTGTTAGATTATTGAAAGAATTACATGCTCTGATAATGAATGCATTTTGCATATCGTTTGTGGTAACTCGCGGTACGTGTTACGTGTTGGGGTTCCTCAATGCAGCCCTGTTAGGTATTACTGATAGCCCCCTTTGTAGGGGGTGCATGACAGCAGAGGAGACAGCCGCGCACGTACTCCTGGAGTGCAGCAGCGTGGCGTCTCAAAGAAATCTATACCTCGGGGAGCCGGGGACGCCCAGGGAGGCCTGCGCCGACACTGCAAAGCTGCTGGCTTTCCTGGAGGACATCGGGTGGCTGGACTAAGCAAACGCCGTCCGACACGCGAAAAGGGCCCATCAGCGGCCTAGTTGCGGAAACCAGTCCGCTCACCAAGTACCAAGCCGCCCTGCTAGTGCTTAACCCTAGCAGTTCCAGCAGTTCTGGACAGTCCACTTTGCCTTTTGCTATACCGAAGAGGTAGGACAGATCAGATATATTTCTTCTTTCATAGAGAGGGAGAAAGTGAAATTTGTGACATCTAGTTAAGTAGTTTGGAAGAAAAACCTTGGCGCCGATACTGGAGATACCGCAAAAATCTCTTCTGGATGCCTTCTAATCGCTGAGTGTAGACGCCGTAGCACGGATTCCATACTGGAGAGGCGTATTCTAAATGACTAGGTACGCACAAATGCGCAATACAATGTTTAATAGTCTATGCGAATGTCATCAGAATTCTCTAACATCAAGTTATTTACTATGCTATCAATATGATTGTTAAATAGTAGCTTACGATCGAACGATACACCCAAGTCTCGGATGGTAAATTATAATAATTTCCATATAATCTGTCAGCGATTGGCACGCGTTGCTGACGCATGTGCAAATTCACGCCAGGAAAATGTGTCTCTTGCGTTGCCAATGCGCAGCGGCGCATGGCAATCATGCGAGCAGCGAGTGTTCACCGATTGGTCCACTCGTCTTCCGCGCGTGCGACAGCTTCACCGAGGCGATCCGGTGACGCTATAGAGTTGATGTGTAGTAAGCACATATTCATAGAAGTCCATATAAAGAATACTAACTTGGCGGTGCGGGTCGGCCGGGTAGCTCTAATGAGCTCTTAATGATTTTTATCCACCCTTCCGACCAATGACTCTCGTCCGTCATCACACGCAATAGTGAGTATCAGAATAGTCAATCCGGTTAAGCCTTGTTAAAATTGTAGGATCCAACATTGGTTTGGTTTTGACCAATAATTATTACATAACTAGATGTCCCGGCGAACTTTGTACCGCCCAGAATCAACTACCTACCTACTACCACATATTCTAACTACTACTCTACTTCTACCTTACTTCTACTCTACTTCTACTGTACTTCTACCCTACTACTACAACTAATTAAAACTACTCAACTACTACACTACAATTACTACTCGATTACTGCCCTACAACAACCCTAGAACTACTCTACTACTACCCTACATCCCTACTATATACTACTACTACCTAATTGAGCAAAAAAAATATAATCAGCTTAAGTCTTCTTCTTTTGGTTATGGCGTGTGTGACAGGAAATATATTCCACCACTTTGTCTGTTTATTCGGCAAGATTTTTAACAATAAAACAATGGGGCAATCACCTTAAGTTTAGTCGCTTAATAAACTTTTTGAACGCACCGATAAATATTTGACAACCAAGAGACACCGAAGAAGGGCCGAGCATCAAAGGTTTGACTGGTAGGAAAAGTTTGTATTGGAAAATAAAATATTAAAAATCCATTTTGACGATATTTGCAGCACGGATTCTGTCAGTGTTATATCAAACGCCATAAAGATACATAAAAAAATGTCAAAAAGGTTACATTAGAAATAATTTAATATGGTGGTTAAGTATTCTAAAATTTTCTGAGCAATCTTCTTATTTTTTTCTTTCTTTCTATTTTTCCTGAACCTTCTGACAATAACAAACACAACAAAAAAATAATTATCGAAATCGGTCCAGCCGTTCACGCGTGATTTCGTGCGTGACCAAGGGAAATAGGGATTAATTTTTATATACTGGTATATAGATAATTACTTCTGTTTATGGTGTACGTACAACAAATACATAATCTGTCTATAATGGTTGACTAATTTGCCTATATTGCGATAGCAGTACGTAGGTAATGTTTTAGGTTCAGTGCATCCTATCAATAGGTAGCTATAGAAGACGCTATATTGGAACCATTGTCGCATGTGAAGCAAACCACACTGAGTTTAAAATTGAAATTCACAACCATTACCTATAAACGCCGAACAATTTAATAAAATTAAAGGGATTTTTATGTCAAATTATTTTCATACAAAATGTTATAAAACCGTATATTATGTGTTGCTTAAACTTAAACAGGCGGAAAAAAAATAAACAATGGGGTAAAATTACGTAGTTATGCGTGTCTGGATGGGATTTGTCAGATACATTGTGGGATTTGTCAGTACAAATGATAGATTTCATTTAAATTCTTTAGTTCTTTGACCTAGTGGTTGCCAGGAACAGTCCCATAATCCGTAACGTTATGCCGATGATTGGAATCAACAAGATGTAAAATTGGCTCCATGCAAACTTTACCTACATGGAGTGTGTTTACTGTGTACGTTAAAAACATGCAATGTGACTTTATGTGATCATCTTTTTATTAGCTAGGTACTCTAGAAGTAAGGTAAATTACATATAAGGTTTCGTAGGTAAGTGATCTTTTAATACTTACTCTATTCTATGACCATTAAATACCGTAATACTATTTTTGATTATCGGGTATTTATGGAGTCGCTCCTAAATCTGTCAGACGACTACGTAAAAGAATGTCGAAGAGTTACAGATGCACTAAACTTTATATGCATTGTTTGGTGAAGATGTTTTTTCTGGACTGTTGCTACTTGATCTAAAAAGTGTAAGTATGTAAATGTATACTTTCAGAAGTTCCTAAATTAGTTTTTCTTTCTATTTCGTTTTCTTGTAAAAACAGTTCTCAACTTTGTTATGCACCGGAGTAGGTAACTTTTTGTTGAGAAATTTTATGATAACAAGTTATAGTGTTGCATAAAGTTGCTTAGGAAAAGTAACTAACTTTAGTAGGTAGGGATAAGATACACCTTAAGCATTAAAGTTCCCTAACTCAACAGTGTAAGCTAGTTTATCTGTTTCAATAAAATGTTTTTATAATTTCTTCTTTAAAACCAGGTCTTTCGTTTTTGTCGACACGCTTGTATCACATATCTCATCTTCTATCTTTATTAGCTCTCTAGAGTTAAACTGACCTGACCGGCAAAGCAGTCGTTATGGGTCGAAATCGGGCAGTCAATAATTATATTTTACTCGGTTCCTCTTATCTGATCGTGCTCAAACAAAGAGTGATCTGAATCTCTAGACACTAGTAGTTTACGCCAACTAGAAGCAATATAAAAAAAATTACCAAGAGAAATTTCAAAACGAGGGATAAATTTAGAAACTAAAGTACAAATAATTGTACTTAGGTACTATTTATTTTCTTATAATTAAGTCACTACATAACATCGCTAAAACTACGTTAAAAATGAGAATATCCTCGATTGTAGAGACCCCCAAGGCTTTTCGTCGGGTAGTATGTTTTGTCATCAGCTTGGTACTTGGCGGGCAGCATTGGCCAGCCCTTGTCGCTCTCCTGCATATTTGGGTTGGCTTCCATCCGCTGCCGGATCTTCGCTGCTTTGGCCACGACGTCGGCGTTCAACATATTTTCTAGGTATCGTAGATTGTGCGGCAGCACTATTTTGCATAATATCTGCAAAGGATGGAAAGATTAAACGTTTATAAAGGCTAAGCCTCGATAATCCAGTCAAAGTAGACGGTAAACGATCGTGTTTGCAATGGGACCATTCGGGCTGACAGTAGGTGTATCTAACAGTAATTAATATATCATAATAATGAATTATAAATACACCTACATTAATACAAAAAGACCTTTACACCTATTATAGATGATTTATTGCCATGGGGTGCCGGCAGTGGAATGTTACCTCTTCTCTCATGCCCGTGGATGCAGTAAGAGCCTGCTAAGGGATACCTACGGAAAATGGGCAGCAGCGTCTATCCGTGTATCAACATCCCGTACTGCGCTCGCCAACCCGCCTGCCAAGCGTGGTGAGTATGGCAACTACCCCTCATGGAGATCCATGAGAGAGGCCTCTGTTTAGTTGTGGACGTTTTACGGCTGAAATGATGCAGCGTCAGCAACCGGTATTCATGCTGTACGGGACGCTGCAGTGCCTGGCACATCGTAGATTAGACTTGCCCAGCACCTATACCATCCTATCTATCAGCTTAGTCTGCTATTATACCACCTATCGAAAACGTGCTATGTGGTTTGTATGGTAAGCGACAGAATTAGCGACACTTTCATTGCATTTTATGATAGCGTAGTGAAGGTAGGTGAATGACCTGTATTGCCACGCTAAATGGCATCGAGTATAGTCAGTGAAATGAACAGGTCAATACTTCTGAAGCTACCTAAGCCGCGGGTTTCCTTACGATGTTTTTCTTCATCGATAAAGCACGTGTTAGGTATGTGTGCACATACATTTTTCAAGAAAGAAAAATCCATTGGTGCACGGCCGCTTAGATAGAACCCACGACGAACTTCGGATTGAAAGTCGGGGGTAGGTAGGTATACGGTACATACCTTCCACTTGTTGGCCTGGCCAACACGCCTTCGCATTATTATTACAATAGATATAATAATTTACCTATATGGTTATGTATTATTATTATTTTAGTAGTATATTATATGTGTTTTGTGTTTTTATTTTTTACTTTTGTTATAACGCGATAATATCGAGTATTTACAACAGCAGCAAGAAAATTAAACAGATGAAAGACAAAAGTAACAGCAATGATTAGAAATAACAGGGTTTTAAAAATTGGATCGCAAAGTTATAGGTACTTAGGGAATTGATAAAGAAGTTAAACGAAACAAGTTGAAATGAAACAAGTTTCATTCCACCACCAAGAAAAGGCTTGATAAACATACCACATAAACCATTGAAATTGATGGTGCTGAGTCTATTGGGATGGGACTCTGTAACATGAATTTCAATTATTTATTTGAGTTCCGTTGTGGTCGTACCTATCAGCGCAACGTAAAGGACGCCAAACGTTCAGGTCGCTCAAAAGAGTTGTCACGCTTCTCACTCTTTAACTCTCCGATTGTCCAATATAATTCCAGGGATTTTATTGACGACTTCTGGTCAATAAAATCCCTGGAATTATATTGGACAATCGGAGAGTGAAAGTGCGAGAGGCAAAGTTAAATCTTTGGCGAGGATAGCTGTAGGCAACTCAACAGAGCGAGTAGAACATGTAAAATATGATGCATGTAAAATATAAAAAAAGCTATCCGCGATTCCTCACACTCTACCATAACCCTCGAAGCCCAACTGTGTGACTACTTCAAAGGATTGTTTGGCGATGTTCAGCCGTAATTCGAACGAGGTTTTGCGTTGTTTCGTAACCGGCCACGTAACATGGATACTTACATCACACACAATTCACCAGTATTGTGATTAGAGGGCCTAATTGCGTTTGAAAAGGAGTTTATGTAATTAAATATAATAAAGTTAGGAAAGCATGTTGCGTCAATGATTGATTCATGTCAATATATGATCATACTTGTAACTTGTACTTTAGGAGGACATCAGGGACCACAATACAAGTCATTGAATTAATGTGAATCCTGATAAACGTTAACAGGTTATGTTCAAATATTTGTAAGTATTGAACTCTAATTTTATGCTTGTAAATCGTAGTGAATCAACATTTTATTTTACTGTCCCAGAGTGACGTGATGGAATCATCAGGTAGCTCTTAACAGGGACTAGTAATTAATTGCACTCGTAAACCGTAAAGTGTTAACGGTAGATCAAGAGGAATTATGTGCCTACGAGTAAATTAAGAGTTTTATTATGAGGTACCCAAGTACCTACATATTAACAGCAAAGTACTTAAATTGCAACTTTTCAAGTGGATAGCAGAGAGGTAGCACGGCGGAATTATAATTATTCTGTGGATGTAGCCAATAGGCGCGAGAAGGTCTCGAAGCAGAACATACCTACATGCCAGATGGGCGGACGATCAGGTCAAGGTTGTTGAAAGCAATAGCAAAGAAATAAAAAAAACTTACGATATTTTCCGACAGATACGCAGCGATGAAAATAATCAAAAGAATGTTTGACCGTGCCATAGTTGAGTTACGAATGAACAATGATATGCTCCAGGATTAACCACAGCCACCATTAGGTATAGTGAGATGTGATGAAAACATTTAGTATTGCGTAACATGTTTTATCAACAAGTGGGGGAAAAATGTTTGGTAAACAATTGAGCAAGGTACATATAGTTAGCTTACCGTAACATTAATGAGGTAGGTATAGCTATGCATTGTACGGTGAGCACTTACAGAGGCACCTATTTTAATACGCTACTAGTAGTTCCCGCAGACTCGAAGAGATACACAACGACAACAGTACTAAAAACAGTTTTTAAAAGTAAGTTCTAATATCTCCCCTACCGAGGGGAGACATCAATAATTTTCTAGCAGGGGAGGCAACAGATATTCATCGCGCCGTAGTACAACTTCTACAAGTTTGGAAATAGGCCTTTGCAAGAGTTGGAGTTTGTCTGCATAGAGATTGTACGATGAATAAAAATCCGAGTCGTGACAGAGCAAATGCAAATCTGGCAATTGGTGTCGCTGCATGATATAGCCCAGTTGAACTTTGATGAGTCAACACATCGCCAGATTGTACACCGGTCTCGATTTTTGCATTTATTTTATTTATTTAATTATTACACAAACTTGTCACCATGAGTCGCACACAGATAGTTACCATGTCTCTGCTGCAGCCAAGCAAATGAGACAACAACATCATTGACGATTTATTTAAATATAGGTACAGTCAGCGTCAAATTGATATGAGCGTCTAGAGTAGTCAAAATGATCTAAAAAACATAAAAGCAATTTGATATACGCAGTTCGAATCATCATATTGTTGCAAGCACCTAAGGTGTTCTACTCATTGTTTCATATTTATATCTTTGAGAGCTTTGTTTACTAAGATAATTTTGAACACCCTGACTGCTCATATAAATATGAAACAATGAGTAGTAAGATATTTTGAGCACCTTAGGTGCTTGCAACAATATGAACTGCGTATATCAAATTGCTTTTATGTTTTTCAGATCATTTTGACTACTCTAGAGGCTTATATCAATTTGACGCTGACTGTACCTACTTACCTACAACAAATAAATAAACAATGTTGAGCATTTCCTACAGCACCATCTAGTCCCAAAGTAAGCAGAGCTTGTGTTATGGGTAGGTACCAGATGGTTAATAGAACACTTACCTACTTAAATCCTTTTTTTTGTAAATACATACCTACTTATCATATTTACCAGAATACCTGGACCAGTGCCTGCATAAAACTACAAGCTATGGTCTTGCAGCGAAATTCATGAGAATAACATGTATAAAAATTTATTGTTGGACGATGTAGTCGTGTAGCGACTAAGCCCTTACATAAATAAAAAAAATCGATTATTGCGGGGGATTTTACATGAATGGGGTAGTTTTTATAGATTTTTTTACCCGAGGATATTTCTCATCTTGAAGAAATCATCCGATTTTGATAAAATTTATAACAGAGATTACTGTAGGTACTTATTGATGTTTATTCATAATTGTTGCAGTTGTTAGGGTTAACAGCACACAACACTGAGGTTTACAGAATATTTTTATTCGACGCTAACTCATAAACAGATCTTGTTTTGATGAAATTAAAAACATTACGAGATTACATCAATACAATTCGATTTCCGTTAAGTAAGTTAGAGATATGGGAGAATAATATTTTTTTGGTCCGATGGATGGATCCAGATAATCCATTCTTGACATAATTTAAAACTAACATCACTACAAATTGATTGACTTGGGGGTAACAGGCGTTAAAACCTAATATCTGAAAAAATCTACTAATGAGTTGCAGACTTAAAAAAAAAAATGATTTTTATAGTCCGAAACTGTTGTATATTCGAGGATCTCTTTTAAACTAACGATTCACATAAAAAATTACAAGTTAGGAGTCCGAGTGTTTGGAGAATTCCAGCAAACCAGTCCTAGGTATTCGATTCGTACAATCAAGTACAAATACAATGGGAATTCATTGAAAAAAGTTAGGTAATCTCGCTCCTTCTAAGGCGACCAACTAGTTAAACACAAAAGGTTTAATTAGCGCGTAACTAAATTAAAGCACAGCGTAACTAAAAGCAAATTTTAAGCAGGTCAGAGTTCGATTCCATTTTTTTATTTAAAGCAACGCATCATTATCTTTACGGTAGATAGGCACGATGAAATAAACTTAAAAACAACAATTCAATCTTTTAACATATAGATATTTTGTAAGATAATAAATTTTCTGAGCAAGTTTCCACAGTTAGAACTTTTAGAATGTTGAACAATCTGTGAGAAACAATGTTTACACACCAAGAACGATCGATCTGTTGACGTCATTTCAGTTTACTCATCTTTTGGCTTGAACTTTCAAAACTTATGTTTTACTAGTTAGCATCTCTTCACTAAATATGAGTGGGGATTGCTTTCAGCTGTGTTGCAGGCTCTTTGGGGTTTGACTCAAAATATACTTGTTGGTCGCCCCGAACTTACCTAGTACTTGGTAAATTTTACTTTTCTCAATGAATACCTACCCATTGCATTCGAACTTGATTTTACGTAGCGATTTGGGCTGAATTGCTGGATTTTTTCAAATACTTCTAACTTTAGTTGTATTCATAATTTCAGCCGTAAAACGTCCACTACTGAACGAAGGCCTCCCTCATGGATCTCCATGAGGGGTAGTTGCCATACTCACTACGCTTGGCAGGCGGGTTGGTGAGCGCAGTACGGGATGTTGATACACGGATAGACGCTGCTGCCCATCTTCCGGAGGTATCCCTTAGCAGGCTCTTACTGCACCCACGGGTAGGAGAGGAGGGGTAACATTCTACTGCCGGCACCCCACGCCAAGTTGTCGTTGGTTTAACAGTCTCCGCGAACAAAGAAAATCAATGAATGAAATGATATCTGAAAAAATGCTCCATTTATCAAAATTCGCCCACGATAATCGATTAGTATTGATGTAATCTTCATAAGTTTTAAATTTGACCAAAATCGGATCATCCGTTCAAGAGTTAAGTATCCTGGGACAAAAAAAACTATTTATACATCATATTAAAAAACTACATCAATGTCGTGGGGCTTTTTCATTTAGGGGCCGTCTCCACGAGCGAGGGAATCTTCTTATATTTTTAGCTTATTAAGCTAGGAGTAATGGTAGTTAGGTAGTAGATTTAATAGTATGCCATTAATTTTACGGGGATACGAGTTCTAAATAAATAAAAATAAATAATAATGCTGGACACTACACACGGCACCATCTAGTCCCCAACTAAGCAAAGCTTGTACAACGGAAACCAGATGTATCTTTTAGTCTCATCTCAGCTAGGCCGTAGAACGTCCACTGGTGCACATAGGCCTCCTCCTCATGGATCTCAAAGTACCGATTATGAGGGGTTAGTTGGCATGCTCACCACGCTTGGCCACGGTTGGCGAGCGCAGTAAGGGATGTTCATACACCGAAAGACGCTGCTGCCCATCTTCCAGAAGTATCGTATGATAGATTCTTACTGCATTTACGGGCAAGAGGCAACATTCTACAGCCGACACTCCCGGGCATAGAATTGATACTAACATTTTGTTTGTAAAAAAGCGAAATAAAGAACTAAGGTAAGACACGAGACAAATATCTGCAGACAACAAAGCAACTATTTATTTGTCCCCCGACGGGGATTGAACCCGCAATCATTTTTATGTGGGTACTTTTCTCTATTTCATTCTAGTTCCGAGTATGAATCCCACATTAAGGTTAAGTTAAATAAATAAATAAATAATGCTGGACAAATCACACAGCATCATCTAGCCCCAAGCTAAGCAGAGCTTGTGTTATGGGTACTAGATGACTGATATACTTAATACATTATACTACATAGATAGATATTTTTACATATAGAAAAACACCCGTCCCGAGGCGGGAATCGAACCCGCAACCCCTTGCGTCGCAGGCGGACCTTCGCCCGCTGCGCCACAGAGCTCGTCAAAACTATAGTTAACTATAATATATCATTCAGATATCTGAAATTATCATCCTATTTATCTATCAGCCCACATTCACCCATTGGGTATAGGCCTCATTGTCACGCCATTCTTTCCGATCATCCTATAAGGCGTTTAATACTACATCCCTCCATGGTATAGGTAGGTACAGTCAGCGTAAAATTGATATGAGCCTCTAGAGTAGTCAAAATGATCTGAAAAACATAAAAGCAATTTGATTTACGCAGTTCGAATCATCATATTATTGCAAGCACCTAAGGTGTTCAAAATATCTTACTACTTATTGTTTCATATTTATATGAGTCAGGCAGGGTGTTCCAAATTATCTTAGTAAACAAAGCTCTCAAAAGTAGTATTGAAACTCTTTTGAGTGAATACTTGAAATGTCATAGGTACTTGAAAATATCATGGATATAACCATTATTTGATAAATCAGATATTTTTAGTGTCATTGTTGCAAATAAAACGTGAATATTAAAATAATTATTGGTTAATTTCGTATAAGTTATTTATGCACAGAGAATTTTGAGAGCTGTGTTTACTAAGATAATTTTGAACACCCTGACTGCTCATATAAATATTAAACAATGAGTAGTAAGATATTTTGAACACCTTAGGTGCTTGCAACAATATGATGATACGAACTGCGTACTTATATCAAATTGTTTTTATGTTATTCAGATCATTTTGACTACTCTAGACGCTCATATCAATTTGACGCTGACTGTACCACGAAAGGGATGTAGTGTAGTCGTTAAAGCTTTTTAAAGCACTAAGCGTACCATAAATAATTTTGTCATGGCCGCAGCGTAGTTACCGTTAGCCATACGGCCTAGTCGTGGGTCGGTACGGGCATTTCCCATACCATAACTATGTCATCATTTCAGCATTAAAACGTCCACTGATGAACACAGGCCTCCCTCATGGGACAGGATCCCACTCTCCCACAGAATCTCCGTAGGTAGTTGCCATAGGTACTCACCACGCTTGGCAGGCCGGTTGGTGAGCGCAGTATGGGATGTTGATACACGGAAAGACGCTGCTGCCCATCTTCCGGAGTTATCCCTTAGCAGACTCTTACTGCATCCATGAGCATGAGAGGAGGGGTAACGTTCTATTGCCGGCACCCCACGGCCAAATATCAAAATAACTATGTATTGGTTTACAAAACCATACCAGGTTTAATTACCATTTATTCAGAGGCGGCTTTACCTATAGTGCAGGGTGTGCGGCGCACACGGGCGCCGGGTCTAAGGGGGCGCCGAGCGCCCTCTAATGCGACACCTCCAAAGATGCGTGCGTCGCTCGCGCACGGCACCGGCGCATTCAAAGATCCTGCGCCCGTGTTTCGGCCGATGCCGCCGGGCGCAAAGCAAGGCGCGCCACCACAAGCTGCGTCTTTACCTACTCTACATTAGGCTTAGTGCAGATGACCGCGCGGCGACGCGCGCTGCCGCGCGGTTCAGCTGTTTAGATGGCGGCGGCTTGCGCGCGGCAGTCTAGCGTGAACATTCAGTGGAGAATGGACGTGGAGGAGGCTATTTGCTTGTGGGTTTTATACCGCAAACTGCGACGTCGTCGTCGAAAGCAAAGACGATACTGGGTGCACCCTATTTTGAGGCAAAGACTTTCTTTAAGCCTGCTTGTGACTTTATATCTCACACTAAGACAACACGAAGATCGGTTTTTCAACTGCTTTAGGATGCCCATTCGAATTAAGATTCCAAATCGCATCTCTTCTTTCAATTTCGTCAATTATTGAATCAATTGATATCTCGTCCTCCATTTAATAAATATAATACGGCTTACACCACGTACCTAACTTATTATATACTATATCTTGCTGACGTTTCGTAGACCATTTAGAGGCCCTTCTTCATGAGCACCGTTCGTGGCCGACTCCGAGGGCCGCGAGACGAGAACTCGTCTACGAAACGTCAGCAAGATGATAATAAGTTAGGTACGTGGTGTAAGCCGTATTATATTTATTAAATGATATTCGTCCTCCATTTTATAGTGGCTCCGTGCGTCCGCCCGCGTCAAACCACGCGGGTCATCTGAACAGGTCGATACAGGATTGTAGATCTTAAGCCGCGCGCTGACGCGCGGTTCAAGATCTTGCGCGCGGTGCATGGCGGTGCGCGCGGGCACGCGCCGTGACGCGCGGTCATGTACACAACCACATTGATTTGTTACAATCTCAAACCGCGCGCCGAGCCAACCACGCGTCGCCGCGCGTTCATCTGAACTTTTGTTTCAACGTGAAATCAGCCTTAAAACAGATAATTAAAGATTATATTGGCGTAGAAAAGTAAAGATTACATACGTCTATATGAATTGTTTCCTATAAAGTTTACATACATTTCTGTTAGCTATTAAAGTTTCACGGGTTTATCTCTGCAAACTTCGGAAATAAGGGGGGGGGAACGGTCGTTTTTTCAACATTTTTGTTAATAACTCAAAAACGATACTGCTTAAAGGAAAAATAAAAACTGTTTAATAATGTGCAAATGAATACCTTTCGTATGATACCCCACACGACCTAGTAACTTCACAAAAAAATTGAAAACCATAAATGCAACCATTTCTCGTCCCATAGCTGCAATTGCCCTCTTTTATTAACAGTAGAGTCAGAAAAATAAAAACTGTTTAACAATATGCAAATAATTATCTTTCATATGATACCCCACACGACCTAGTAACTTAACATAAAAATTTTGAGATCCCCGCCCGATTTTATCCGCCCCCCTGCAATAATAATAAGAATATTGTTCAGCATTTTCATTTAAGCTATATTAGTAAAAAAGTGTTACCTATCTGTAAACCCTACAAAGTTGTGATTTTTTATTGTTGTAACCCCTTCCTTCCTAAAAAGCTTCTTGACATTTAAAATTGCACTATTTGCACCCGAATTTTCGTATGAAAATATAACTGTAAGTATTCCATTTTGACCTCGCTCCTACTAGGGGGTGCCAGGGTACTGGTGGCACACTGGCGCCACAAGGGCTAGAGCCGCCTCTGCATTTATTTTCCACAAACCTATAGTTTTCTTTAAATTTTCTGGATTGGTTGGATAACTTGGTTTGTTACCTACGATACTGATAGATGTTTTAGTACACAATACTAAGTTTTGTCCGAGGATAAACTCTTAATAATTTTTCTAAGGTGTGCAATAAAGTATTTTGTATTGTATTGTAACTCTTGCACGGATAATCGGATTTTAATTAAATTAAAATATGACTCTAGACTGATGAAATTAAAATCCGTTTAATTAAAACAAAAAAAAAATACAAATTGATTGTCGTGGGGGAATTTTGATTTATGGGATAGTTTTTGAGATAAGGGGGGTCTAATTTTTTTTCCGAGGGTAACTCTTGAACGGATTATTTGATTTTAGTTAAGTTTCAGACAAGAAGATTACATCAAGATATAGGAACTTATTTATCAAATTTTTCGGCCTAGCATTACTTTTGAACACCATTGTCAACACCATTGTACCTACATTATAGAACACAATAAAGTATTGAGTATTGAACATTTGACAGGATTTCCTTAGACGTGATAAATCTTTATGAAAATTCAACATAAGCAGATTTTACCAACACTCGGTTAGTAGACGATTAAACGCCGGTGGTTTCGGGCTTTATTACCGCTAAGGTTACGTTGTTTATGTGGCGGAATCTTCGAACGTGGTTTTAACCAAAGATTTAAATCGTTAGATACGCCCTTACTGTAATGTGACCGCACAGTTTTATTTCCACACGAAAAGAGTGAGCTCTATCATTTAGAATCTGTGTACCTCTAATCTAAACACAGTGTTAGCCGGACGTGATTATATGTTATTTTTTTCACGAGAGTTAGTGTAATATTATTGCACAATAAATGGTAACAACTAGCATTGGTACGGGGTACCAGAAAAGGGGACGAAGGCCTGAAGAGGTCACCAAAGGTCAAAAATGGCATTTTTGGGTTTTTGGACGTTTTTGGCCATTTGAAGACTTATCTTTTGGTGACATTTTGAGGTCACAATAACTCCGGACCCTATGACCATAAGGGTACTGATTGATTTTGGTGACCCTAGGTCACCATAATCAATCAGTACCCTTATCTCATAAGACGGTGGTAACAAAAAGGTTTCATGTAAATCGGTCAGCGCGTTCGGTTGTAATCGTCAAATTCAGACAGACAGACAGACAGCGCTAGGCTTCGCCCCTGATAACAGTTTGATTTATTAGCAAAACCAGCGTCGGCGTTATTGTTAACACACATATGAATACGATGCCACAGTTTTTGGTGTGGTTTTAACCCATTTTAAGACAATCAGATTTCATTGAAACTTTGCATACCTAGGTACTCATCAAGGACCTTTAGTTTAGTTATTTATTTTGTGTCTTACTGGTTGGAAGAATTTTACGAAATAGTTAGACTACTCTCCCGCGAGGACCGTTTTAGAAGTGGTTTAGAAGTGGTAAGTGGTACATCACGCCGTAGTTAGACTATCGTTTGTTATAACTATCATTCATTCTCAAAGCCTCCGAAGCAACTTAATGCGCCCAAATTCATTCACAATTTTCCGCTCGATAATACCAAACCATCCATTCGCCCAGTCATCATATTTTGTATGCGGAATGTTTTACCGCGGTTTATCAACAGTAAGTTAACAAAGCCCGATATTCTGCCCGAAATCTTAACCCAAAACTACAAATAATTCTTAAGCAATAGATTTAGAATCACAACTACAAAAATCAATTAGTTCATTGTATGCATAACGCTTAAAGCATTGCTAATTGTAACGCTCGAATAAACACGCACAATAGCCGACCACTTTCCATGAGGGATATCGTTAGTTCGGGGCTCGGGGTCACAGGATAAGAATTGTTCGTTTGATCATCACTGTACACATTTAGAGAATCGTATAAGCAGGTTTACGTGCCTATATATTTAACATTGCTAAGGCAGCGTTCGGGACAAGAGCGAGGGGCGGGCGGACCGACTTAGCTAGTGAGGGGCAAACTCCGCGATCTTATCACTTTTCCCATTTTGTATTTTTTTTTTGGTTTTCGTTCTTGTTTAGTTATACTACGGGATCTAAGATTGGATTTAATATATATTATAACAAAAAAGAAAGACCATAGATTTCACTATGAGAAATTTAATTTATTTAGAAATACGAATGAAATTGTTCGTACACTTCGCAAAGTTGTTGTTCAAGAGGATGACAGACCCTAGTCCTTTTATTACCGAATCAAATAGCTTTATTATAATAAAAATAAAATTTGTTTTTTATGTTCTTTTTGTCTTTGAAGTTCAAACAAAAAGTACAAAAGATGGTTTACGCTTCTACTATCATTATACACAGATTGTAATTTTATTTAAAAAAACGATAGCACCGGCCTGCCGGAAAAGGTGCTGTTCATAAAAGGAGCTGCCGCATATAAAGAAAAGGTGAACTGGCGGAAATTTTGATCGGGGGAATGAGCACGTCACTAGCGTGGCAATGAAGCCGACCCGCCACGCGCCTGGATAAGCGAACAGTCGAGTTTCGCGCCCAGGGCGGGTTGGTCGTGCCTTCACGGGGATAGAAACCCCCGAAATACTTGCGTACATCAATAAAACACAACTCCCTACCCCCTCGGCTGAATTAAACACAACCATCCAAGCCCAAAACACAAGCTCACATGAAAATTCGTTTACCAAAGCTTTTAAGTTTTGCGCATTAAGAAAGTAAGATATATAATAAACTTGACTACAAGAATTCGGGAAGCGGGACGAGCGAGATACAAGGCGAAGGGCTATCGTTTCCAGGGACGACGGACAGACCCTCGGTTTTCTCAGTCAAGGTATGCATTCAATTATTTTCATAAAACTTTCGTTAAACTTTTCTTAGACTCGGTTTTACGTGTTTTTATTCATATATTTATATATGTACATTTATAGTGTTATGATGATTGTGTTAAAAACAAAATGAGATACTTATATTATAATGTACTTTAAGTATCTCATTTTGTTTTTAGCATGCGCAATTTAGTTTTTAGGTACAAATGAGTGTGTGTGCTAACTAACACTGCGGATTTTGCGATTGATTGAACCTTTGTTTATATACAAAACTTTAGGTGACGCATTTCGCTGGTCGGATTTTCGCTAAACTAAAACAAGTAATTACTAGACGTAAAATTGCTCGTAGAGTTACGTTTACTGAAGCGAATTAATCTTCCCTTCCTTAGCGGTCGTGCGATTTATTGTTCAATCCAGTTGTGCTCTGACAGCGGCATATTTCATCGATAGGTATCGTTTTTATGAACAATGTGCCATAAATCTAGTTAATCTGTAAAAGCGTTATGCTCATGTCGCACAGTTTATAATAGATTGGAGTATTATTATAGGTATTACATATATATGTACATTTGGTGTAGGTAT
Source organism: Pasiphila rectangulata (assembly GCA_963082625.1). Classification (NCBI taxonomy): domain Eukaryota; kingdom Metazoa; phylum Arthropoda; class Insecta; order Lepidoptera; family Geometridae; genus Pasiphila; species Pasiphila rectangulata. The sequence continues at coordinate 18,675,029 of OY720236.1, read as the reverse complement.
CTTATACCACGCAACGGATTTTGATGCGATTTTCACCAATGGTGACAGTGTTTCAAGGGGAAGGTACATAAATAAAAATGCAATAAGGTTTGGTGTAAGTTTGCTGAACTATGATGACGATAGTTGAAATTGCTGGAAAATTTAATGCCGACTGGGAGTTGTTTTGGCATTCGCCGCATAGACCGTTGAAGTTGTGTGCATGTAATTGAAGATTTGATCCTCTCAAACATTTCTCAAAAAAAATCCGCGGAAGCATATGCCCGTCTTTTACTCATAGTAAAAAAATCTAATTTTAATTTTGCCGTTTACAACACATTATATTAAAAATATATCTTAACATCTTTAGTAGTTTGTATAAAACATAATTGCCGTGTAAAGTATATTATTTAAATCAATATCTTATGAGTTAAAGCGAAATTATAACTCGCGTGACAAAGTATTTACTACAGAGGGTGACTTTACGCGTGTAACCAATGTTTATTTGAAAAAAAAGAGCTATTTAAAGACATTCCTTAAGAACCAATGTTGGTCAATAACGTCATGTCTAGTTTCCATGTATTACCAACTAACAAAAACTAAAACCCTACAAATCCGAGAGGATTATTGTGTCCACAAACCTCAACAACTATTTTACCACTACGTTTTTGTAAAATCATATTATTTTAACTCTTCATAATAATGACAAATGATTGGCAGGCACATCTGTGCGAAGTCAAAATACTTGTGAAGTGGAACATTTTGTATGCTCATTTCATATACTTACGTATTTATTTTATCTGATAGACGTTTGCTCGGCCACAATCTCACCTGATGGTAGGTAAGCGACGATGTGAAAGTTAAACGGGCGTATCTTTAAAAGTACCTAACGTAAAAGTGCTGAAAAGCTGCATCTTTCTTTAGTACTTAATTGCTGCCCTGACAGAAAATTTGCAAAAATGTAATTTCAGGTTTTCCAGAATATATGTATATTTAAAATTGTTCTACTAAAAACATATTCGGATGTTGGGATCGCAAGAAAGCATTTTATCACAAGCTTCTATTTTTAACTTGCAGTCTTTGTATGTTTGTCCGGGTCATAAAGTTAGCATCGTTTTACTAACTCTACTTACTTAAAACTAACTATGTGGTCCGGGTCAAACCTCGCAAGCTGAACTTAGAACCATAACCTCAAACACAATTGAGCTGAAATATTGCATACACCTTTACGTTCGGTGATCTTAAAAATGGCCGCCGCTCAAGGTGCCGAATTGGTGAATTTTATGTAGAGCCCAATCAAATGCCCGATGCCCTGCCTCAAGGACCATTTGCTGGCCTGTTGGGCTTCACGTTTACCTCTATCAACTCTCTCAATAATCAACTTTTTGAAAAAGCAAAGCGATTTCTTTGAGATTATTGCCATTTCCCATGGACTCTACTCAAAGAGGTGTTAAAAATTACCCATATCCTTATTATTTTATTGATATATTATCTTTCCCGGCGAACTTCGTACTGCTTTATCTAGGTTCTTCTACAACTAATAGTCTACTTCTACTACTGCTCTACTACTAACTAGCTAGTACTACTCTACTACTACAACTCTACAAAATCTACCATATAAGTTAAAAATATAAACAAAAGAGTTTTTTGCTTAGTCACATAATCAAATTTCTGAACATACCTTTAGAATATTTGACAAGCAAAAAAATGTCATCCATCACATAAAACTAAACTACACTGTTACGAAATTCGATTCAACATGTGCGCGGCAGTTTTATCTCAAATTTGTTAACTAATTTGGAAAGTTCAAGAGTCAAGCATTAATTTAAGACACATTTCGATGATGTTCAAAAATAATTACACTGGGCCTAATCGCCATTGTCACTTGAGCAATAATAATTGTCCTTTCGAAAATAATCAAAACTAAGCTCAAATCATGTAAATAATTAACAAGAAAATCGATCATTGAACCTCGGAACCGGCAGAATTTATATCTATTCTGTGGTATAAACAAGATATAAGCAACGTCACAATGTTTTGCTTCGTCGTTTGAGAGAAATGAGATAAAAATTAAGTTTCAAAAACTTTTTGATTCACGGTAGTATTTGAATCTTAATTTAATCTTCCAAGTTGAAGTATCCCTTATTTAACAAGAACCCGTTCGTATTAAAGTTGGGTCATTAAAAAAAACAGAAAGCTACATCAAGTCTGTTTACAATATAAAAAAAAACACATTTAAATAGAATAATGCACATAATTGAATTCGTTCGCTTTAGAAAACTTATTTTCCGAGTGAGAGATGAAAAAGAAGAAACCTCACTCTTTCACTTCTTTTCATTGTTACGATATCTAATTGATATCTAATGAATAGTTTGGATATTGAAAGGTGACATATTTTATTATCGCGCTTGAACCGAGCAATACTCGGCCAAGGGTCAATTATCATTGAAATACCTAATCATCTATGGAGTAATACATAGGTCACACTAAAAGTTTTCGGAATTGGCCACTTACATAAACAATAGGTACATATTTAAAAAGTAATTACAGCATTTGAAAATGGAACTCTTTGGCTGTAGAATGCAGTTTGTTTCATCTGACTGTCAATTGTTTTTACATTGTGGCGCCATTTTAAAAATTGCGTGTCTACATTAACATGGATTTAACTCGGGAAAATTTTCGTAGTATGATTTTCTACGATTTTAAGTGTAATTTGACAGCTCAACAGAGCATCGCTCGGCTTCAATATGCTTTTGGCGATAAAGCACCATGCAAGACGACTATTTATAGCTGGTTTGCAGAATTCAAGCGCGGTCGTGTCAATCTCAGTGACGAATCTCGCGATGTCGCCCGTCCACCGCTGTGAACAACAAAAACATCGATGCTGTGCGCGGTATGATTGATAGAATGGCAGAAATGACAGAACAGACTGGCATGTGACCTTGGTAGGTCACATGCCAGTCTGTTCTGTCTGTGAGATTCGCGCATTCTTAGACATGCATAGACATGAGTCAAATACAATCAATCCTACACAGACATTTGGGTTTGAGAAAAATGTGCTCGCGGTGGATCCCACACAATTTGACCGAGGCTCAAAAACGGACCGCGTCACTTGGTGCAGTGCCATGCTTACCAGATTCAACGAAGGTTCGTCAAATTTGGTGTGGGACTTTTTTTAATAAAACTGGACACGTGGCTACTTTTGCTTTAGAGAATCGCCGTACCGTGAATAGTGACTGGTACACGACTATTTGTTTACCGGAAATTATTGACGAACTCCGTAAAAATAACCGGAAACACCGTATCATCTTGCACCACGCCAATGCTAGTTCTCACACGGCCAGACAAACAAACGAATTTTTGAAGGTGAAAAACGTAGAAATTATGAGCCATCCTGCATACAGCCCCCACCTGGAACCTTGTGACTTTTTTCTGTTCCCAAAAATTGAGAACCAATTACGCGGTCAACGATTTTCATCACCAGAAGAGGCTGTCGTAGAGTCTGAAAAACACGTTTCTGAGGTTACCACGGAGGAGTGGCATAAAAGTTTTCAAAATTGGTTTAATGGCATGCAAAAGTGCATTTACGCGAAGTTATAAGAGAATATTTTGAGAAACAATAAATTCATTTTTGACCTTTAATATTATTTTTTTCTTATTCATTTTGGAAACTTTTAGTGCGCCCCACGTATAAACTTTTTATGAGATTTGTTTTGTAAAAAGCTTAAACCTATGTACCTATCGATAGTTCGGTCGCTTCAGATGGAATCTTATTTTAGAAACGCGCACAGTTTCCCGTAAATGATTTCTTTACTTTTTAAAGCCTAAATTTAGGGACGTGCAATTTATTTTTGTTTCAGATATTTATGCTATGAAAATAAAACCTCTTGATTATATTATCTACTAATTATCCCTTTTATAACAAGAACCCAGCTGCCCAATAAAAATAATAAATCGACTAATTATACACCTGCGGCATTGCCACTTCAGGCTCGTTCTAAGCATTTTGAGGATTGTTCTATGGAAAGTATATAATTACCTATTTACACTCTTCCACTAGACATAAAACAAATTCAATCGACGCTGGGTTTTTAGGATATACATTTATGGGCATTCTCCTTTGTTCAAATATTAGTCGGCTTCCATCGAAGCGTCGCGAAAGGGTTGGAGCATTTCAATTGCTGCTGGCAAGTTATCATTTATCTCGCTGCTGTAACCTTGTAGGGAACTAGCGACGTATATTTAACAGCACAGATCTTGATGGCCCGTAGTGCACTGACTGACGAAAAACAAAAGGAGGTTCTCAGAAGTACAGGGTAAACAAACATAAACACATTCAAACTAAACATGATTTCTATCCATCCAACGATGTTACAAAACGAACTGATAAAATAATGAGACGCCGATGAGTGCTGAATTTTTGTTCAAAAATTACATTTATGATTACATGAAAAAGCTGAAATAATATTTTGTACACATTTACATGGGTTTAAAGAAATAGCTATGTCCAAAATAGTAGGTAAGTATAACTTGTTAAGCTTTCGCGATTTGTTAACATTATTTATTAGTTTTAAAATTACAGGATTTTATCGCGTACCTTTTTTATTATTTTCCCGACGTTTCGAACACATTTCAGCGTTCTTGGTCGCGGGAGGACTGATTGAGTCTTGATTGAAAATAAAAAAGGTACGCGATAAAATCCTGTAATTTTAAAACTAATAAGTAATAGTAGGTAAGTACATACAAAAATAACAAAGTGGCTGTAATTTTTTTATGTAAGAGAAAATATAGGTATTGTTGGGTCTCGATTTGTCAATATAATTAAATTAATAATCATCCCCTAAAAGCTCGCATTGTACACATTTTACAGTTATGGAAGTGAGGTTTGTGTATGGAAATAAAGTTTGAATGAAAAGAAAAAAAGCTGACTTTATACGCGTACGTACGTGCCATAGAGTCCCGATATAACCTTAAAGTACAACCTCAGATGGCACGAGTGAAAATGTTTCCCTGCCAGCTTTTCACGGCACAGATCTGTAATTGGTCCTGGCGTTTGGGGTGACTGGCATTGCTCTTTCCTCCATTCGTTAAATTAATTTTGGTTTCTGTTATGTAAAGGTAGGTAGATTTTGTAATACTCTATGCGTGAGTCTGAATCGCACTTGATTTTTAGTATTTCAATGTAAATTGATTTCAGTTTAAGTTTACTGTTTTTATGCGGTTATTCTAGTTTGAAAAACGTTTCATACGAATTCATCTCTTAAACTAGGATCAAAACACGTCAACAAGGCTTATCTAATCTAGGTACGTATTTATATAAAAGTAGCACGACCGTGATCCACTTCATGAGTAAAAATCCAATCAGATATCGTTATCTTCAGTTAACGAGGCAAGCCAGCCAGACAGGTAGGCGTTATGATTTCGGATAATTCAGGTGGTTTTCAGCAAAGATTTTTCAGTATGTATTTATTCACTACAAGGTACTTTTTTATAATTGAAAAGTTTTCAATCGGTTTCTACTCATACTTAGCTGTAGAAACTGCTTGCAAAAGAAGGTATAACAGTTTTTAAATTCAATTTTCTCTTAGACTATTAAACTTACTTGAAATAAAAACAACATTTAGAACAGTTAAAAAATATTTTTTGATTAAAAGTTTATTTTACTTAACTTAATGTTTTTAAGACACTTAAATGAAACATAAAAACAGTAGCCGTTTTCACTGAATGGCAAAAACTTAAAAAATCCTGAAAAAAAAGTAGTCTTAAAATCACATTTTTAATAACTGATGTTGCCTCCTCTGGCTCTGATCACAGCTTCGAGTCCGTTTGGCATACTGAAGATGAGGTTTCGGAGACGATGTTGGGGGATATTCTCCCATTCTTCCATCAGGGCCTGTTTAAGATCATTGACAGTGGCAGGAGGTCATCTGCGTCGTCTGACCAGCCTTCCGAGCTCATCCCAAGCGTGTTCGATCGGGTTCAGGTCAGGACTTTTTGATGGCCAGGCCATCAAGTTTATACCAACCTCGTGAATGTACTCTTGTACGACCTGAGCGGTGTGTGGCCGGGCGTTATCTTGCATTAGAATTGATCCATCACCCATATTTACCAGATATGGTCCTGCATACTCATTAAGACTCTCTTGAGCATATCTCACCCCGGTCAGAGTGCCATTTTCTATGGCCACTAAATGTGTGCGACCTTCCGAAGAGATTACGTGTACAGAGCCCCCGCCCCGTATAGGACTCATTCTGCAAAGCAGGCCGCCTGTAGACATTTCGCCTGCCGTCATGAGTGAATAATGAGAAACGTGACTCATCCGTGAACAAGACTTTTGCCCATTCTTCTTCACCCCACTGTACGTGGTCACGAGCATACCTCAATCTGTTAACCCGATGCCCTGCCTCAAGGACCATTTGCTGGCCTGTTGGGCTTCACGTTTACCTCAGAAAGTCTTCTTCTGACCGTGTCTTCGCTAATGTAATCATCCCTCATCAGGAGAAGCTGCTGTTGGACCTGAACTGCATTGAGGTGACGATATCTCAAAATAGTGCTGGCAATATATCGGTCTTCTCTAGCTGTATTGCATCTGGGACGGCCATTACATGGTCTTCTGAGATGGTTTCCGGTTTCTTCGTACCTTTCACCTTGAAGACCGTTCTTAATGTCACACCCACCATTCTTGCAGTACGACGCATACTGATGCCTAGTCTGGAACTGTATAGTGTGCCATAATTCTTGCACATTCTTCAGGTGAAAGAGGCATGATAATTAATGTTTACGTGCTGAAGACACCTTGGCTTTTGAATGAAATGTAAATGATCAAAAAACAAATGCGAAAACAAGAGCAGAAAGCTGAAAGTAAAAAATTACAGCATTTGAAAAGGGAGCGTTTTTCTTTTTTGTTTAATTTTTCGGCCATCTTTTAAAAGGAGGTTGTCAAAAAGGAGTTTTTATATAACAAAAAAAAAATTGTACATAATGCTTTTTATTTCAAGTTTCGAAATTAAATAGTACAGAAGTTATCGTCACGTTTATGAGTGTTATAACTTCTTTTGCAGGCCAGTGTAATTAGCCTCCTCCAATTTATAATAGGTTGGGGAAAAAGTTTCTTCGCATTTTTTAAGAAAATTCAAAACATTTTTTAATATAGTTTATTTACATTTAACTAAAGTATGTAGGTACCATTTTGTTCGATAACTTTTTGCCATCTTGTAGGTAGGGACATAATCCCATTGCTATATAAATTTTGGGGCTTCTGATCAAAATACCGCGACAAGTGGTTTTGGCAGTCCTATCGTGATGTTAACCTGACACTGCCTAAAGAATTCTGAAGAGCCCGAAACAGGTGGAAATCTGAAGGTGCAAGATCAGGACTATACGGCGGATGCATTAACACCTCCCAGCCAAACTCTCTTAATTTGTGCTGAGTGGCTAAATATGTGTGAGGTTCAGCGTTATCATGATGAAAAACCCTTCTGTTGATTAATTCCGGCCGCTTTCTCTCAACTTCTTGCTTTAATCTCATCAGTTGTTCGCAGTAGAGTTCAGAATCGATGGTCCTGCCTGGTGGTAACAGCTCATAATGAATAATGCCCTTCCAATCCCACCACTCACACAGCATCACCTTGTTGCGAGTTAACCCGGGTTTCGCCACAGTCTGTGAAGACTGACCGGCCTTTGACCACGACCTTTTTCGCACGTTCTTGTCATTCTGACAAATGTCAATTCCCAGTTCTTCAGCTACGTCATAACTACTGATATCTTTATCTAGAGCCAATCTTGCTCCACTTTTTCAAAATTGGCATCCATTTTATCATTAATAGGGCGACCAGAGCGACGTGCATCTTTGACATCAAAATTTCCGGATTGAAAACGCTTCAACCAAATTTGTGCTACTCTCACAGACACTGACTAGGTCCATAAACATCGCAAATTTTTTTCGCGGCTTGCGTTGCATTTTTACCTTTTTTGTAGTAAAATTTTAAAATGTATCGAATTTCTTCATTAGATTCACTCATTTTGACAGTACGAAAAACAAATAAAAATCACACATTTTCCTAATTTGAATTTGGAATTATATTCTTTAAAATTTAAACTTTTAATGATACCAAAACCAGCCAGATACAAATAGTATAGCCAAAGAGATTTTATTACAAGTTCATACATACTATAATGCGAAAAAACTTTTTCCCCAACCTAATATTACGCTGGCTTCTTCATGGTTGGCGTGTCAGGAATGCCCGTAAGGCATTTTACTCTCAAACGTAGTTAGGTGACTTCAACGCCTCTGACGCCACGGTAACAGCTAGTAGTTAGTCAGCTTCGTGGAAATAACTCCGATTTCGTAAGATCGCTCAAGGTATTTATTGTATTTTTACTTGCATTTGACCACGTCTTCGGTCTTGATAGGACATGCTTGCCGAGAAGGTACCTCTTTTTAAAATTTTCTCGATCACGACACACCTTTATAAAGTGTATAGGTAAATAATAAGGTGAATAACACTATAAATACCCGGTTAAATATGTGATAATAACGAGAATTATATCAATTTCGCGACAAAATTCATCACGATGCATTATCTGCGGCGTGTTCCGTACGCTGTTTTCTAGCAGCCAGAAGCTTTTTATTATGACTGCATGATTTCAAGATTCCGTTAAGACTTTAATGTTAACCTTTAACAACTATTGTAGATGATTTATACATCGTCAGCAACTGGTGTTCATGCTGTGCGGGACGCTGCAATGCTCGGAACATTGTTAGAAGGATTAGGCTTGGTATATCCTTCCAGCTTAGTCGGCTTTAGTCAGAGAAAAGAACAGGTCGATACCTCTGAAGCTTTCCTCACAATGTTTTCCTTCACCTCTAATGCACGTGTCAAGTGCACGCACATTTTTTTAAATACAGAGCTTATTATAAAATAAATAAATAATGCTGGAAAATTTACACTGCATCATCTAACCCTAAAACTAAGCAGAGCTTTTGTTAAGGATACCTACTAGATGACTGGTATTCTTAATACATTATACTACATAGATAGATTTTTTTATTATGTATAGAAAAACATCCAGAATATCAGAAACAAATATCTGCAGATCGTACAGACATTTGTCCCGAGGCAGGAATCGAACCCAGAGGTCGTCGAATTATAAAAGTAGCTACTTTATACAACCACGTGAACCACGAGGGCGTCAAAAGTATAGATGTGTGCTCGAACATCCGCAGGTGTCCAGCAGGCTAGTCCTTTTTAGGATGTGAAATTTCTTATGATCCGAATATAGTCATAGTAAAACCACGTAAAACGTCGATTCGATATAGTCTGCTGAACAGAGTCTCACCGAACCGTTGTCGCAGGGAGACATTATTTTTATGTAACCTTACATTTGTAGAAATGAAGATGGTAGATCTTTTTTTTTTTTTAAATCATACAATAAATAATAAATGATTTAAAAAAAAAAAGATCTACCATCTTCCTTTCTACAAATGTAAGGTTAATCTGACAGTGGGACTGTCAATCGGACTCGTGCGAGGTTCACGTGTGATTTTCGTTTTCCCGCCTAAATATTTGAATTTTTGTGTAAATTTTCTCTGATTCTGTTATTATTTATTGTATTTAGTTAAATTAGATAGTTAAGAACTTCTTTTGTATATATTTGTGATCATCCCACATCGGGTTGGTAAGTTTTTTGTATTTATTTTTATGCCCACGGGTAATCGAACGAATGCGTATCCAAAATGGAGGTCGAGTATGTAGACCCTGGGCCGGACCCCGGCCCTCCGCCTGGAAATAATTTCATAGTTCCGTCCCCGGAACTATTTATAGAGCTGCCTTCGTCAGACTGTTATGAGGATAATAACATTTCAACTGTATCCACGCCAAGCGACAGACGAGCGGAATTCTTGAAAAATGATGATACAACCGATAGTGAATGGTCTTCAGTTTCAAAAAAAAAGGACAAAAGATCTAAAAAAATTGACAAACTTAAGTCAATTTCTAAGATAAAGCCAATACATACTAATTTTAGCAAGGCTCTCTCCAGCAATAACGTAATTAATGACATGACATCCAATTCCCCACGCTTACCCAATAAAATAGTTTCATCCTCCATCAAAACAATTTTGCCAGCTGTTGATACAAACAAACCTTCAACCCAAACTTTGGTTCCTGGCCAACACACAGTTCCAACTCCAACTTCAGTTACACGAGACCACTACGAATCAAGTGACTGTGGTCCATTCATGATATATGTAGAACTAATAGAATTTGATGGTATGACGGGTACTACTCTACATCCGTTGAAGTTTGGTTCATTTTTGTTTAAAAATAACTTTACTTCCATTTTAAAAGATGGTATTAAAAAGATAGGTCGAAACCGCCTCTCCATATGTTTTAAAACACCAGTAGATGCGAACCAATTTCTCAAAAGTGAAGTCCTTGAAAAAAGTAAATATAAAACTTATATCCCTTCTCACAATATTTCCCGCATGGGAATAGTTAAAGGTATCCCCTCTGACTGGACTCATGAGGAGATTGTAGAGTCGGTACAATGCCCTCTCGGAACAGGAAAAATACTGAAAACGCGTCGTTTAAATAAAAAAGTTACAACAAATGATGGTAGCAGCTGGATCCCAACCCAGACAGTGGTGTTTACTTTCGATGGACAGAATTTGCCAAAGGAAGTAACCTGCTGTTACACCATTTTACCTGTGGAACAGTATGTATTCCCCACAATTCAATGCTATAACTGTTGTCGATTCGGACATACCAAAACGCAATGTCGCTCAAAACCTAAGTGTTTTAAATGCTCAGACAGCCATACAGGAGACTCATGTCTTGTTGAAGTATCCAAAGCAATATGTATGTATTGCTCTGCTCATCATTTTGCTACCAATAAGGCATGCCCTGAGTACAGTAGACAGGTTAATATCAAACACCACATGGCTAATCATAATGTTTCATATCAAGAGGCAATAAAAATAGTTCCGCAAACAAAAAAATCATTTGCTGAGATTCTTATGTCCTCATCTGCTCCATCACATCAATTACCATCAACAAATAACTCCTACGGTGTAACACTGTCCTCCCAACTGGAACCAGTTGGAGCTACTCACTCTTATAAAAAATCCGTCCCTCGTACTCCCCGCCCACGCCCAGTCTTAGTACCAGGATATGATCAGGAAGCTCATAGAAATATCATAAAATCTTATGAAATTCCGACCCTTGCTAATGGTTGTGCCATAAACAATAATAAAATTGATCCTAACACACGTGAGAAAGAAACCTTGTCACCAGACACAATAACTAAACTAATTTCATCTTTGACCAATATAATCCTTCAAGCGGACCTACCGAACAACGTTGCAATACACATGATCAATACAATATCTATTACACTTTTAAATGTAACGAAATATGGATGTAGTCCTACAATGGAATTGTAGAAGTGTAGTTCAGAATAAATCTGAACTGTACCATTTATTTAACACTCATAATCCATTCATTTCTGCCGTCTCGGAGACGTGGCTGAATCCTGGTTCCGTTCTTAGAACTCCTGGGTACACCATTCTCCGTGACGATAGAGAAGATGGATGGGGCGGTACTGCCCTTTTTATTAAAAATAATTTACCTTTTAATCGTATTCCCATTAATAACTCAAGCAGCTTGCTTAATTTTGTTGCTATCAGGTTTAATAACATCTCTTATATATCAGTGTATATACCAAAAAAAGTTAATGCTGTTATTCCAATTCTTAGTTCTTATCTTTCCGCAGTTCCTCCTCCCATGGTCCTATTAGGAGATTTTAACTGCCACCATCAGCTATGGGGAGCCCCTGTGAATCACCCTTTTGGGCAGCAAATTTTAGACTTAATAGATAGTTTTGATTTGTGCGTTCTGAACGATGGTTCGCCAACGCGTAGAACCCCTCCTGGCTCAAATCGAAGTTATGTCGATATATCGTGTTCTTCTTCTTCTTTAGCTAGTCTTCTGTCATGGTCCAGACTCCCGATTACCCATGGATCAGACCATTACCCAATTCTTGTCTCTTTCCCTTATCAAAATACTTCCATTCCTAATTTACCTCCTCTTCTACCATACATACTTAATAAAAATAAATGGGATCATTATTCCGTCACCTTAGATGAAAAAATAGGAGCTCTCCCTTGTCCTAATTCTTCTAATGTGATTGAATGTTGTGAGCTTTTCAAAGATTCAATTATTGTTGCTGCGAATTCTTGTTTCAAAAAAAAGAACACCTTTTATGGCAAAATTCCTTCACCTCCATGGTGGGATGCGGCATGCACAAACGCAATTAAATTTCGGAAGTCTGCCGAGGCTAAATGCGAACAAATAGTTACATTAGACAATTTTCTTAATTTCAGAAACATAACTGCTGCTACTAAAAGGCTTTTAAAAAAAAAGAAGTTAGAAGGCTGGCGTAACTTTTGTTCTTCTGTCTCATCACAAACCCCCTCTTCTATTGTTTGGGAAAAAATTAGACGTTTCAGATCATCTCGTAGGCAAAATTTACAATCATCATATTCTACTTCCTGGGCAAATGACTTTATGGACAAATTAGCTCCCCCATTTGTTCCCAATAATTTCCAATTACCTAACCCATTCTGCTCATCTAATGATCCGATTTCACAGACTAATCCTAACTTTTCACTTGATTCGTACTTTTCCTATCAGGAACTAAAATTAGTTCTAAACCAGGTTAGAGACTCTGCACCAGGTCCAGATGGAATTCCATATTCCTTCTTATCTAATGCCAATGAAAACTCACTTAAATATTTTTTGACTATTATTAATGTTATTGTCAATTGTGGTCTAATACCTCAATTCTGGAAACATCAAATTATAATTCCTATATGTAAACCTGGCAAAGACCCTTTAGATTCCTCCTCATATCGCCCAATAGCTCTCTCATGTACAATCCCTAAAGTGGTAGAACATTTAATAAAAAATCGGTTAGAGTGGTTTGTGGAACATAATTCTCTCTTATCAAATACACAATATGGATTTAGAAAGGGTAAAAGCATTTCTGACAGCCAAGCATTATTCACTACAGATATACATCTTGCATTTAGCAGAAATAAATCAGTTGTTGCTGGATTCCTGGATATTTCTGCTGCATATGATAACGTTGACCTTTGGAGCCTTAAGCAAAAACTGCACAAGTTAAAGATTCCTTATAAGATGACCTCATTTATATTTAATTTATTTTCGGGTAGACAAATTTCACTACGACTTAAAGGTGTCAATGAGACTGACAGACTCATCTGGAAAGGGCTCCCACAGGGATCTGTTCTGAGCCCTCTTTTATACAATCTTTACACAATTGACATTGAGAAGTCGATGACACAGGTAACCAAAATTTTACAATACGCAGACGACTTGCTTATCTACTCAGTTGATTCTTCTATAGTTCAAGCAGCCAACAAAGTTGAGGAAGCTATAGTTAAATTATCTACCTGGTTAGAGGTCAATTCTCTATCCCTATCGGCTTTAAAAAGTTCTATTTGTATTTTCTCTAGAAAAAGACAAATTCCAAATATATCTATTTCTTTAAATGGTTCGTTTATTCCAATAGTTAAGAATGTTAAATTTTTAGGTAAAATTTTTGATTTTCAATTAAACGGCGTTGCACACATTAAACAAATTTTGGGACGAAGTGAGAGCGGTATTAATATTATGAGATGTCTATCCGGTGTATGGTGGGGTGCGCACCCATTTTCTCTAAGAATATTATATCATGCTATTGTTAGAAGCCATTTAGATTTTGGTTCATTTCTATTAATCCCAGGAAATAAAACAATGATTAAAAAACTGGATATGTGTCATTCGAAGGCCCTGAGAATTATTATAGGGGCTATGAAATCTTCACCAATTAATGCTCTTCAAGTTGAATGTTCAGACCCTCCTCTTAACCTTAGACGCCAGTACCTTGCAGATCGATTTATTTTTAAAATCAGTATTTTTGAAAATCATCCATTGATTCCTATGCTATGGTTGTTAAATTCTTATATTCAAACCAAGCCATATTGGAGACATAAATCCATACCTCCATTAATAAAAAGTTTCAGAAAATTTGCAAATATTAGGTTTAAAGTGGAAAGATTTCCAGTACATCCATTATTTTTGTTTGACTTTAAGTCCAAAATTTTTCAACCTGATATCAGGCTCTCTATAGGTATTGATAAAAATACTTCTAATACAAATTTAAAATTTAACGAAATTATTTCGGCCAACTGGTTTAACTCTGATATATTTTTCACTGATGCATCTAAGCTTGACATACAATGCCCTTTAGGTGCTGCATTCTTACACATAAATTCAGACGTTTCTCAGATGTTCAAGTATCCTAGTTATGGTTCAAATTGTTCTGGAGAGAGCTTGGCTATCCTTGAGTGTGTTAAATTTATTAGGAATAATAATATTTCAAATTCGGTAATTTTCTCTGACTCAAGAAGTAGTTTACAGTTGATACAAGCTAACCCTTTCGGGAAATCCGCTTTCACCTGTCCAATTTCTCTATCTATTAAACATATTTTACGTCTTTGCCATGAAGATAATATTAAGATTACATTGGCTTGGATACCTGGCCACAGAGGTATCGAAGGTAATGAACGGGTTGACAATCTAGCTAAATCAGCTATTGTGCATGGTAGCTCAACAAATTTTTCCACTTTCACTAAAGATTTAATTTCCATAGCCAAACAAAATTTGGAAACATCTTGGAACTCCCATTGGGTTAATTCCAGCCAACATAAAGGAAAACACCTCTACCAAATTCAACCGTTCATCACCTTCTTACCTTGGTTTACAAAAATTAAAATAATTAAACAATTGACCTCAACAATCTGCAGAATGCGCATCAGTCACTGCTCTTCACCTGTTCACCTTCATAAACTGAGAGTGAGAGACACTTCGCTTTGCGAATGTGGTCTTGATGAAGGTACTATTACGCACATTCTGTTCAACTGCCCGAAATACTTGTCTCCGTCCTTATATGATTTTTTGGCCCACTATAAAGCCCCTCTACCATCTAACCTTTCTTCCCTTCTCTCCCTAAAAAATAAATTGTCTACATGTGCTCTCATAAAATTTCTAAAATATTATGATATAAAACTATAGTTATGTATTATAAATACTATAATACATAATATATAATACATAATATTTCTTTCATTATTTTATTCTTTTACTATCTATGACTGTTAGAAAAAAATATTGTATTATTTTATGTATTTCTTTTCTTTTATAACAGATTTCAGTTTTAATTTTCAGTCGCGCCCGTGCATAATTTTGAAACGGGTGTTATTATCTTTGTATAAATTATCTGTACCGTGAACCAGCGACGTGAAGTTGGCAGTAGTATTCCTACTACAAAAAGGAATAAGTTGCCATTAAATATAAAAAAAAAAAAAAAAAAAATCTGACAGTGGCTAAAAAGCCTCAACTACGGTGACACTGGAACACTCCTGAAATTATTTATTTTTACATACAAAAAAAACAAAAACCACTCAGACCCGTGGCAAATATCTGTAGATGAAGCAAATATTTTGTCCCTTGGAGGGATCGACCCCGCATGCTATTGAACTTGTTTGTAAAAATTGTCTTACATATTGTTATAGTTGCGGGCCGTGCTTTTAACTTCTTGTTAAAATAACCCTTTGTCAGGGAAAAAGTGATCTACCGCTATAAAATAGCGGTCGTTCATTTAATCGTACGAGTAACAAAGGATCAGTTTCTATGACACTCAACCTTTTCAAGTACCTTCTCGTTGGTTCTGACTGCACATAGATCATTTGAAAACTTCTCATCTCAACCTGTAGAGAAGAATAATCCCTCATAACGCAAATGCATATCAAACACTGTATTAAGCCCAAAAGCCGAAACAGCTCTGGAAAAACCTTTTTAGCCGACAGCCGACAGTAACGTCCAGCGTGTGCGTTTGGTTGGACACGAGAATATAGGTAAACTAAAATGGCTACATTTGCTTGTTCCCTTTTTTTTTTTTTTTTTTTATATATTTAATGGCAACTTATTCCTTTTTGTAGTAGGAATACTACTGCCAACTTCACGTAGCTGGTTCACGGTACAGATAATTTATACAAAGATAATAACACCCGTTTCAAAATTATGCACGGGCGCGACTGAAAATTAACACTGAAATCTGTTATAAAAGAAAAGAAATACATAAAATAATACAATATTTTTTTCTAACAGTCATAGATAGTAAAAGAATAAAATAATGAAAGAAATATTATGTATTATGTATTATAGTATTTATAATACATAACTATAGTTTTATATCATAATATTTTAGAAATTTTATGAGAGCACATGTAGACAATTTATTTTTTAGGGAGAGAAGGGAAGAAAGGTTAGATGGTAGAGGGGCTTTATAGTGGGCCAAAAAATCATATAAGGACGGAGACAAGTATTTCGGGCAGTTGAACAGAATGTGCGTAATAGTACCTTCATCAAGACCACATTCGCAAAGCGAAGTGTCTCTCACTCTCAGTTTATGAAGGTGAACAGGTGAAGAGCAGTGACTGATGCGCATTCTGCAGATTGTTGAGGTCAATTGTTTAATTATTTTAATTTTTGTAAACCAAGGTAAGAAGGTGATGAACGGTTGAATTTGGTAGAGGTGTTTTCCTTTATGTTGGCTGGAATTAACCCAATGGGAGTTCCAAGATGTTTCCAAATTTTGTTTGGCTATGGAAATTAAATCTTTAGTGAAAGTGGAAAAATTTGTTGAGCTACCATGCACAATAGCTGATTTAGCTAGATTGTCAACCCGTTCATTACCTTCGATACCTCTGTGGCCAGGTATCCAAGCCAATGTAATCTTAATATTATCTTCATGGCAAAGACGTAAAATATGTTTAATAGATAGAGAAATTGGACAGGTGAAAGCGGATTTCCCGAAAGGGTTAGCTTGTATCAACTGTAAACTACTCCTTGAGTCAGAGAAAATTACCGAATTTGAAATATTATTATTCCTAATAAATTTAACACACTCAAGGATAGCCAAGCTCTCTCCAGAACAATTTGAACCATAACTAGGATACTTGAACATCTGAGAAACGTCTGAATTTATGTGTAAGAATGCAGCACCTAAAGGGCTTTGTATGTCAAGCTTAGATGCATCAGTGAAAAATATATCAGAGTTAAACCAGTTGGCCGAAATAATTTCGTTAAATTTTAAATTTGTATTAGAAGTATTTTTATCAATACCTATAGAGAGCCTGATATCAGGTTGAAAAATTTTGGACTTAAAGTCAAACAAAAATAATGGATGTACTGGAAATCTTTCCACTTTAAACCTAATATTTGCAAATTTTCTGAAACTTTTTATTAGTGGAGGTATGGATTTATGTCTCCAATATGGCTTGGTTTGAATATAAGAATTTAACAACCATAGCATAGGAATCAATGGATGATTTTCAAAAATACTGATTTTAAAAATAAATCGATCTGCAAGGTACTGGCGTCTAAGGTTAAGAGGAGGGTCTGAACATTCAACTTGAAGAGCATTAATTGGTGAAGATTTCATAGCCCCTATAATAATTCTCAGGGCCTTCGAATGACACATATCCAGTTTTTTAATCATTGTTTTATTTCCTGGGATTAATAGAAATGAACCGAAATCTAAATGGCTTCTAACAATAGCATGATATAATATTCTTAGAGAAAATGGGTGCGCACCCCACCATACACCGGATAGACATCTCATAATATTAATACCGCTCTCACTTCGTCCCAAAATTTGTTTAATGTGTGCAACGCCGTTTAATTGAAAATCAAAAATTTTACCTAAAAATTTAACATTCTTAACTATTGGAATAAACGAACCATTTAAAGAAATAGATATATTTGGAATTTGTCTTTTTCTAGAGAAAATACAAATAGAACTTTTTAAAGCCGATAGGGATAGAGAATTGACCTCTAACCAGGTAGATAATTTAACTATAGCTTCCTCAACTTTGTTGGCTGCTTGAACTATAGAAGAATCAACTGAGTAGATAAGCAAGTCGTCTGCGTATTGTAAAATTTTGGTTACCTGTGTCATCGACTTCTCAATGTCAATTGTGTAAAGATTGTATAAAAGAGGGCTCAGAACAGATCCCTGTGGGAGCCCTTTCCAGATGAGTCTGTCAGTCTCATTGACACCTTTAAGTCGTAGTGAAATTTGTCTACCCGAAAATAAATTAAATATAAATGAGGTCATCTTATAAGGAATCTTTAACTTGTGCAGTTTTTGCTTAAGGCTCCAAAGGTCAACGTTATCATATGCAGCAGAAATATCCAGGAATCCAGCAACAACTGATTTATTTCTGCTAAATGCAAGATGTATATCTGTAGTGAATAATGCTTGGCTGTCAGAAATGCTTTTACCCTTTCTAAATCCATATTGTGTATTTGATAAGAGAGAATTATGTTCCACAAACCACTCTAACCGATTTTTTATTAAATGTTCTACCACTTTAGGGATTGTACATGAGAGAGCTATTGGGCGATATGAGGAGGAATCTAAAGGGTCTTTGCCAGGTTTACATATAGGAATTATAATTTGATGTTTCCAGAATTGAGGTATTAGACCACAATTGACAATAACATTAATAATAGTCAAAAAATATTTAAGTGAGTTTTCATTGGCATTAGATAAGAAGGAATATGGAATTCCATCTGGACCTGGTGCAGAGTCTCTAACCTGGTTTAGAACTAATTTTAGTTCCTGATAGGAAAAGTACGAATCAAGTGAAAAGTTAGGATTAGTCTGTGAAATCGGATCATTAGATGAGCAGAATGAGTTAGGTAATTGGAAATGATTGGGAACTAATGGGGGAGCTAATTTGTCCATAAAGTCATTTGCCCAGGAAGTAGAATATGATGATTGTAAATTTTGCCTACGAGATGATCTGAAACGTCTAATTTTTTCCCAAACAATAGAAGAGGGGGTTTGTGGTGAGACAGAAGAACAAAAGTTACGCCAGCCTTCTAACTTCTTTTTTTTTAAAAGCCTTTTAGTAGCAGCAGTTATGTTTCTGAAATTAAGAAAATTGTCTAATGTAACTATTTGTTCGCATTTAGCCTCGGCAGACTTCCGAAATTTAATTGCGTTTGTGCATGCCGCATCCCACCATGGAGGTGAAGGAATTTTGCCATAAAAGGTGTTCTTTTTTTTGAAACAAGAATTCGCAGCAACAATAATTGAATCTTTGAAAAGCTCACAACATTCAATCACATTAGAAGAATTAGGACAAGGGAGAGCTCCTATTTTTTCATCTAAGGTGACGGAATAATGATCCCATTTATTTTTATTAAGTATGTATGGTAGAAGAGGAGGTAAATTAGGAATGGAAGTATTTTGATAAGGGAAAGAGACAAGAATTGGGTAATGGTCTGATCCATGGGTAATCGGGAGTCTGGACCATGACAGAAGACTAGCTAAAGAAGAAGAAGAACATGATATATCGACATAACTTCGATTTGAGCCAGGAGGGGTTCTACGCGTTGGCGAACCATCGTTCAGAACGCACAAATCAAAACTATCTATTAAGTCTAAAATTTGCTGCCCAAAAGGGTGATTCACAGGGGCTCCCCATAGCTGATGGTGGCAGTTAAAATCTCCTAATAGGACCATGGGAGGAGGAACTGCGGAAAGATAAGAACTAAGAATTGGAATAACAGCATTAACTTTTTTTGGTATATACACTGATATATAAGAGATGTTATTAAACCTGATAGCAACAAAATTAAGCAAGCTGCTTGAGTTATTAATGGGAATACGATTAAAAGGTAAATTATTTTTAATAAAAAGGGCAGTACCGCCCCATCCATCTTCTCTATCGTCACGGAGAATGGTGTACCCAGGAGTTCTAAGAACGGAACCAGGATTCAGCCACGTCTCCGAGACGGCAGAAATGAATGGATTATGAGTGTTAAATAAATGGTACAGTTCAGATTTATTCTGAACTACACTTCTACAATTCCATTGTAGGACTACATCCATATTTCGTTACATTTAAAAGTGTAATAGATATTGTATTGATCATGTGTATTGCAACGTTGTTCGGTAGGTCCGCTTGAAGGATTATATTGGTCAAAGATGAAATTAGTTTAGTTATTGTGTCTGGTGACAAGGTTTCTTTCTCACGTGTGTTAGGATCAATTTTATTATTGTTTATGGCACAACCATTAGCAAGGGTCGGAATTTCATAAGATTTTATGATATTTCTATGAGCTTCCTGATCATATCCTGGTACTAAGACTGGGCGTGGGCGGGGAGTACGAGGGACGGATTTTTTATAAGAGTGAGTAGCTCCAACTGGTTCCAGTTGGGAGGACAGTGTTACACCGTAGGAGTTATTTGTTGATGGTAATTGATGTGATGGAGCAGATGAGGACATAAGAATCTCAGCAAATGATTTTTTTGTTTGCGGAACTATTTTTATTGCCTCTTGATATGAGACATTATGATTAGCCATGTGGTGTTTGATATTAACCTGTCTACTGTACTCAGGGCATGCCTTATTGGTAGCAAAATGATGAGCAGAGCAATACATACATATTGCTTTGGATACTTCAACAAGGCATGAGTCTCCTGTATGGCTGTCTGAGCATTTAAAACACTTAGGTTTTGAGCGACATTGCGTTTTGGTATGTCCGAATCGACAACAGTTATAGCATTGAATTGTGGGGAATACATACTGTTCCACAGGTAAAATGGTGTAACAGCAGGTTACTTCCTTTGGCAAATTCTGTCCATCGAAAGTAAACACCACTGTCTGGGTTGGGATCCAGCTGCTACCATCATTTGTTGTAACTTTTTTATTTAAACGACGCGTTTTCAGTATTTTTCCTGTTCCGAGAGGGCATTGTACCGACTCTACAATCTCCTCATGAGTCCAGTCAGAGGGGATACCTTTAACTATTCCCATTCGGGAAATATTGTGAGAAGGGATATAAGTTTTATATTTACTTTTTTCAAGGACTTCACTTTTGAGAAATTGGTTCGCATCTACTGGTGTTTTAAAACATGTGGAGAGGCGGTTTCGACCTATCTTTTTAATACCATCTTTTAAAATGGAAGTAAAGTTATTTTTAAACAAAAATGAACCAAACTTCAACGGATGTAGAGTAGTACCCGTCATACCATCAAATTCTATTAGTTCTACATATATCATGAATGGACCACAGTCACTTGATTCGTAGTGGTCTCGTGTAACTGAAGTTGGAGTTGGAACTGTGTGTTGGCCAGGAACCAAAGTTTGGGTTGAAGGTTTGTTTGTATCAACAGCTGGCAAAATTGTTTTGATGGAGGATGAAACTATTTTATTGGGTAAGCGTGGGGAATTGGATGTCATGTCATTAATTACGTTATTGCTGGAGAGAGCCTTGCTAAAATTAGTATGTATTGGCTTTATCTTAGAAATTGACTTAAGTTTGTCAATTTTTTTAGATCTTTTGTCCTTTTTTTTTGAAACTGAAGACCATTCACTATCGGTTGTATCATCATTTTTCAAGAATTCCGCTCGTCTGTCGCTTGGCGTGGATACAGTTGAAATGTTATTATCCTCATAACAGTCTGACGAAGGCAGCTCTATAAATAGTTCCGGGGACGGAACTATGAAATTATTTCCAGGCGGAGGGCCGGGGTCCGGCCCAGGGTCTACATACTCGACCTCCATTTTGGATACGCATTCGTTCGATTACCCGTGGGCAGAAAAATAAATACAAAAAACTTACCAACCCGATGTGGGATGATCACAAATATATACAAAAGAAGTTCTTAACTATCTAATTTAACTAAATACAATAAATAATAACAGAATCAGAGAAAATTTACACAACAATTCAAATATTTAGGCGGGAAAACGAAAATCACACGTGAACCTCGCACGAGTCCGATTGACAGTCTTGTTCCCTTTTTGATACTGGGATCAAATTGGCATGTCAGAATTTCAAAATTTCAGAAATGTCAGTGTCGTCGAAATTTTTTGTTGTTTCAGACTTCTGACTTATTAAAAGACTTTTTCCTGGTAGTTGGATTTTGCTAAGTATGTAAGTCGGAGAAATAAATACAAATAAAATATTACAAATCAAGGCCAAGACCAAGACCAGTAGATTATTAAAATATGGGATTATCGGGTATTTATCGCGTAACAAAATAAAGGTAATTACGCGATAAATACCCGATAATCCCATATTTTAATAATGTGTTGTGATCGCGAAAGTTTAAACAAGACCAGTAGCACTTTTTTTTCTAATATGTCATATTAGAAATTTCTAATAATGTCATATCACTTTTTTCCTCTAATATGACATATTAGAAAAAAAAAGTGCTACTGGTCTCTTAGGACTTGGATACTTGGATGCATGCGTTCACAATGCTTGGCAAGTGGTTAAAAGAAGATTCGAAATCAAAATCGTTTATTGTACTTATGTTGAGAGGTCTATCTACCCAACACCTGTATTTAACAGGTATAACTCTTCTACGAATTTCTGGGTGACTCTATCACTTGATGTTTTTATCCATACCAAACAATAATAGGTGGCAATTAATAATCTTGTTTTCACCATAAGTTCATCGACGTGCTCCAGTCATATATAACAGCCGAAACTATTAGCGCGGCGAAACTGAGTGCCCGTCTAATAGGATCCGTTCATAATTCAAATAGTTTTGCAATAAAACTTTCAGCAGTTCGTTCGGGAAAGCCGTACATTATCTCCTTTGTTTCTCTAACGGCACGCCAACACTGGTAGGTTCTACGTAAATAAATGTTAAATTAGTTTGACGATCTAGCTCGGCTGTTTTCACTACTGATACTTGGATAGGTATATTAATAATATGTTAGCTTGAAATAAAAGTACCTCTAGATCTACCTAAGATCGACTTTTTCGATGACAGTTGTCAAAATTTGGCCATATATCGATATAATATATTAACATATATTTCTCATAAGTATATTTATGTAAAACATTTTTTTTGCTTGCTAGCAATTTTGATTGAAAATGGTTTCAATTTAAATTAAACTGAAAGGGGCGTCGACCACAGGTGGCCAAAGAAGGGCCAAAGCCGCGAACCCTCGAGAACTGCTCCTAGACTTCAATGATAGCTATCAAACTTCAAATGGCCTTGTGACGACCGACGCATTGACAATGTTGGCGTCTGGGATTTCACCTTTTTCAGCGGTTATAAAACATTTGGAATTTAAGTTCATGTTTTGAATTTTTCGTGTTAAAACTGGTTGTTGGTTTACACGATTGGTTAACTCTTACAACAGAAAAAATCCTAAAAACGTTGAGTCTTAACAGAACCAGGGCCGCTTATCGAGTCCGTACTCCGTAGGATAATAGTGTTCTGTGGTCCGTAGCGATTTGACCGCAACGAACGGTAGAACAAATATTAGAAGCATAGTAAGAGCGAGACGGAAATATTGCAATGCTGCATCAACAAACGATTGTCAATTAATTTCCGTATGAAATAGAGGTTATTATCCTGATTTAGCCGTGGGGTGCCGGCAGTAGAATGATACCCCTCCTCTCATGCCCATGGATGCAGTAAGAGCCTGCTAAGGGATACCTCCGGAAGATGGGCCGCAGCGTCTATCCGTGTATCAACATCCCATACTGCGCTCACCAACCCGCCTGCCAAGCGTGGTGAGTATGGCAACTACCCCTCATGGAGATCCATGAGGGAGGCCTGTGTTCATCAGTGGACGTTTTATGGCTGAAATGATGATCCTGATTTGTTTTAGCTAAGTGCTCGCTTTGTAAACGATCTGTAAAATCTCTTTATCGATGTTTTAAAAAGGTTACCTTATATTTTTTATGTAGACCGGTATATCTTGAAAACTAATTTACTCGTATCAAGTCCCTGAAAGAAAAAAATATTGTTGTTAATTTTGCAATTAAAATCACTCAGTGCGTCTCTCTACCGATAATAATTATGTTCTTATATACCTATATGTTTGAATGAACCGAACCAGGTTTATTTAAATCTGGCCCCGAATTCTTCAGATTTCGAACTCGATTGATTTTAGCGGACCAGTTCATAAAAAGGTAGAATAAACCGAGCGACGTTCAAATTAGCTCCGAGTTATTTGATTATAGAAATCGGACTCGATAAGCGGAAGTATTTTTTAAACTTTAACTTTTTAATTAACGGGTATTTATCGCGTTATTACTTTTTAGGGTTACGTACCTCAAAAGGAAAATAACGGAACCCTTATAGGATCACTTTGTAGTCCGTCTGTCGGTCACGTCCATCGAGGACATACTCAATAGAGAGGAAATGTAATTTATTTTGTCGAAACAACAATTCCACCAAAAAACTGCAGCGACGGCTGCGTTTTAAAGTTGTCAAACTGGGTCATTGCACTGTTGTTGGGCAAGCAACTATTATTTTATCCTGTCAGCTAGGTCAGAGGAATGAAACAGGTCAATACGTCTGAAGCTGACTAAGCCGCAGGTTTCCTTACGATGATTTTCTTCACGGCTATAAAGCACGTGATAAATATGAACATAATCTTTTCATGAAAAATAATCCATCAGTGCACGGCCGGTATTAAACCCACGCACGAGCTTCGGATTGAAACCACTCAGTCACGGCTTTTTCATTTATTTTTATTTTAATGATAAATAGCCAGTTAAGTTTATTAGACATAATTTTAAGACTTATCAGATGATTGAAAAATCAGCCGTAAAATAGTTAGGTACATTTAATTACTTCGTAATAAATAGGAAGTATCGATTCATAATTTTATTATATTAGCACAACACCACACAACACTAGCATTAATAGAATGAGATACGTTATAGGCATTGCAGCTAAGATAAAGCGAGAAACATAGTCAAGTGACATATCAAATGAACAGTTTTACTTGAGCTGTGCTAAAATGATTGTAGGTTTTAAATTTTACTCATATTTACCGATGAAATCGTGGTAAACAGATAAAACCACATTAAATTTCATCGGTGTTATATAGTTCGATTTCCTGCTGCTTTTCCCACACCACCGTATAGAACAACAAGCTAGAAAGAACGAGAGACAGTTGTCATTGCATTAGTGTCAAAATCACTGATGTGTTTCGGAATTCTTATGACCCTATTTTTCCCTCTATTGGATATGTGCTCGATGGTCAGACCCTTTATCTCGAGAACGTGTAGAGGTATCGAATTGAAATTAAAACCATATACTCAAATCTAAAAATCAATACTCTATGTTAGCCTGAAAAAAGTTACGACCGTTTACGTCGCAAAAGCATGTTTCGACATTTTCAAAGTTTCAAAATTCACAGGGTACTTCCCGTAGACCTAGAACTATGAAATTTGGCATGGTATATCGTTTGAGCAACCGAAGAACGCCATCTACAAGTAACTACTAGAGTTCTCCTGTTCATTGTCTGAAGTTGCATTCAGTAGCAATGACTAGAGATGTCGCTATAGCTTAAACCGACATCACCCTATCAAGAATTTCAGCGGGTCCCGACATGGGTTCTGTAGCTTAGCGGTCATAGCACTTACGGCTTAAGAAAGCGTAAAATCGATTTGACGGACGTGGGTTCGAATCCCACCGGAATAGTAAAATCTATGATAAGGTTATCCATTTATTTGAAAATGTTCTACCTAAGTGTGGTTAAACATTATAAAAATAACAAACTAAGGTATATCGTCTTTTAATGTATAGATACTGAGAAAAATCCAAAAACATTTGGAAAAAAATCATAAAAAAACGTCTTTCAAAAAGTACGAAATCAATCATCGAGGTTTAAGCACGCGCTCCACGCGCGGTCATAAATTGGATGAGTGACCGAATCTTTTTGTGCATTTTTTAAATTTTTACGGAATGTGGACTGACTTTATTGAAAACTTCTTGGCCACGTTTCCAATTTCTTCTATCGAATTATGGATCTATCTAACTTTTTTATTTGTTGAAGGACGTAAAACAAAGGTAGGTATTACAATAAAATATAAACTTACAATTTAACTAAGGTCAATGTGTCCATTATCAGAGTGCAGCATGCACGAATACAATGTTAGCAACATTAAACTGGGTCGACAATAAAAAGGTCAAAATAAAAACCTACATTTATTTACACTTTACACGGTTAATTGCGGCTAAAAGAAGATCATACACAACCAAGTATAATGGTTGGGATACACGACGACACCAGACACTAGACACTCAGTGTAATCATAATCATACATTGCAGATGTAGTCGCGCTGTCGCTCAGTGTCCGTGTTTATTTCGAATGTTTTCGAAATTTGTAGCTAGATCAACATCTCGACGCGGCAGAGAAAATAAAATATTTGATTCCATATTATGAAGCGCTGCCAGAACTGTGGAAAATATCAAACCCCCATTATGAAATCGAGTAAAGAAGTCAGCAGCGGTAGAAAGTTCAGCAGAACAATTTAATACTACTGCATCGTTTTTCAGTTCAGTTATTATATTATCTGTGGTCATGGTATGCCATTCCCTTACAAAACGATTTAACTCCCATAAAATAATAAAAGATGGCGTTACGTGTTGCCAGTTAACAATTAATTGTATGCCCCCGGTTGTGCTCTTCTTTTAATCCAATCTTTAACCATCTCTTTTTACGACGACTTTTTTTTAATTGAAACACTACCGCGACAACCGCGGTAGCAGCACGTCGATTCATGGCAAAGGAATGTAAAAACTGAATTGCAGTCAGTGTAGCACAGATTCGTGTAGACAGCCAATACACTGGAACCGGGACACTTTATGTTTACACTAATATCGACACCAAAATTGCTTACCGTGTGGACGCAATCGACATTTGTGTCGAGTGTCAGTGTTGTGTATCCCCCAGCCTTAGTCGTAGCACACGTATCAACTCGGAAAGGGATCGTCCCCGTATCAACTCGAGCATTAGTTATATGAACCTCCCTACTGCAACGCACACTAATCGGAATCCTAACGTAATCGCCTCGCCTCGGGACAAGCTCACGAACCGCGGTGCGGTGCGTCGACTTGCCGTTCCCGCGCTTACGGTTCTCCGTACCCTAGCTTACGACTCTCCGTACCCTAACTTAACGGTTCTCCGTACCCTAGCTTACGACTCTCCGTACCCTAACTTAACGGTTCTCTGTACCCTAGCTTACGGGTCTCCGTACCCTAGCTTACATCTCTTCGTCCACACTTAACGGTTGGATTCAAAATGATTGAACTAGCCGTCAACCAGCTGTTGGCGAGCCGTAAGCGCGGCGTCGTCTAGCTTTAGTCGAGTCGACGTATTGGAGCTTCTGATCCGCTTTGGTTTCGTGCTTACGTTAGGTTGACGACTGTTTGACGGCGACGCGAAAGGCGATACGGTTACGATCCCTTTCCAAGTTGATACGTGTGCTTTGAGGATATGTTGCAACTTGTTATATAGAACTTACGTCTTCAAACGAAATGGACTTATATTGTAATGAAAAATACATATAAAATGTTATCTTACAAGAACGACTTACTCATATGTGTAGCAATAATTTCAACCCTGTGCAATTATCCTCCCAATTATTTGGAGGGCCCATAATCCTCGTGACCCCTAAACGGGTCCAACTAGATCGATTTTAATTAATTAATACGTTCCGATTTTCAATCCGCAAATTTCGTTAAAAACGTCTTTGTTTTGACATTCGATTAATCGAGTTATGGGCCTGTTCTTGACGTGACGACGTCCAATCAAAGTCGTACGGGCTTCGCGATCTTTATTAAAGATTTCAGCACGATTGAAAGTACGAAGAAAGACGAAAAATAAAACTAATTTAACAAGTTTATAACATAAAAAAATTAAGTAACTCTCGACACTTTACCTAGTCTCTGAGGTTACCTAATTTTTTTTGTAATGTGTTCCCTAAATTTTGCAATCTACACCATCATGTCGATTCATTTGATACCACACTTGGGTATATCTGTAAGCATTCGATTGTTCACCCCTAATTTCAACCCCCATATCTCATAAATGGCTGGACCGATTTCTATATAACTTTCAGTTTTGCATTCTACACATTATTTGAAAACATTTGATTATTCATCCCCTCTTTCACCCCCCATATCTTGTAAACTTCTTAACCGATTTTGATAAAACATTTTTATTGCCAAAGGAAAACCTGCTTTCAAATAAAAAAACTGCTTGCAAATCGGCCCACTAGTTATGGGGTGTTATGGGGAACTACGGTACCACACATACACACAATCACACACACATAGCGGTCAAACTTATAACACCCCTCTTTTTTGTCGGTGGTTAAAAAATATTACTCGACAGAGCTACTGGTCCATGAAAGCGCATATGGAGCACAACCTTCCCTGTCACTCCAGCGCAAACATGGGTTTGCGCTATAGTTTGGTTTGCGATATGTGCATTCTTCCCATTCTCACTTATGGTGCTCAAACGTGGTTCTTAACCGATTCACAAAAACCAAACTCTAGGTTTCCATAAGAGCAATGAAACGTAGCGTGCTTTTGGAGTCGAGCGAACGTAAAGATTCGCAACACCACGCTCCATTTGAAAACCGGCATTGCTGATGTACATAGGTACAAATGCCAGCCAGGCTGAAATGGGATTGGGCGGGCCACGTGCGGAGAATGCCAGGGGCATTAATAACCTATGTTGAGTAAATGTTCCAAACCAAAGCCCTTGACAGCCACCACACGAAATCGCGAATAAACGGATTACGAAGGTGGTTGTTTTGGTGTACTTCTTCGTATTTTATATATTATGGGGAATGTACCTAGTTATATAAGTATTTTATAAGGTATGTAGGTATGTTTCCAAGGGTATTAAGCAGCGTTAGATGACAACTTCCAGACAGCTAGTTTTTTACCGAAATACTTAACATTCATCGTTCTAATTCTAATTTTGGGGGGGGGGGGGGGGGTTTACCAGATCTGCACTGACGTTCCGCATTGGAGTGTATTGTGCATTGACCCCCGAGGTGCTGCCTCGACCCTAACCTACTCCAGCCCAACTCCTTGAAATACCGGAGAAGGACTCGTCGCCGGCAGCATTCCATGAGCATCCCCGAAGGATATGCAAATGTTGTGGAAGAAGAAGGGCATGACTCCATGAGCTCCTGCAGTCCTGTCACAATCCTGTGACAATCATCGTTATGTTACTAGCAATTTTTGCAAAACATTTAATAATAATACACACAAACTTTACTTTCAGTCCACTCTGTCTAATGGCTAAAACCGTATGAAAATCCATTCGGTAGGCTTTGCGTTTAGTCGTAGAAGTCGGTTACTAATAACTCGCATGTCATATTACGCGTCATTACGCCGTCATCTTCCAGCGTCATATCTTGTGCGATCGGTCTAACCCGCACAAGGAATTTACAACCATAATTCTTTAATTTGTCAACAAAAAGAACCGACTACAATGAGAAAATCTAAAATGTTACTAAAATTCCCAAAACGCTATACTTATGTAGAGGTATGATTATTACATTTAAATCCCTTCGTGGGCAACGGGCAACTGAGCCCACACACGACTCATCCCGCGGGCTCAATTGACACCTTTTATATTCCTTTAAAAGCATTTTTTTCAAAACAATTGGTTTAAAAACAAGCAAACAAGTGAAACAAAAAACTCAACCGCAAGTTTAAATTTAAGGGTTATCCCCTTAAATTTAAACTTGCGGTTTACTATACCTTGAAAAACTTGGACCTATTAAGACCAAATCAGGGACGTCTTGAAAAAAGGCCAGGTCAAGAGTACCCTAAACCGAAGAGCATGTATGAAGGGAATGATGAAAGTGGACGAAGTATGTAAGGATCGTAGCAAGTGGAAAGAAGTGGTATCTGCCTACCCCTACGGAAAAGAGGCGTGATTATATGTATGTATGTAATTCTAATACACAAAAAAATGGGACCTAATACACGAATTTAAAAATAATTTTCCAAATCAGTTCGTAAACGACGAAATTCTAAAACTTTTCAGCCGCAAAAACGTCCACTACTGAACACAGCCTTCCCTCATGAATCTCCATGAGGGGTAGTTGCCATACTCGCCACGCCTGGCAGGGGGGTTGGCGAGCGCAGCGCGAGATGTCGATACACGTAACACGTAAAGACGTTGTCGCCCATTTTTCTGAGGCATCCCTTAGCAGGCTCTTACTCCATCCACGAGCATGAGAGCAGGACATTTAACATTCTACTGTCAGCACCCCACGACAAAAAAAAATACAGACGATTTGGGAAGCTTCTCCTTTTTGAAGTCGTTTAAAAAATCGAAGGAAGGCAAACAATGACGATGTCTGACTAGCCTTCCGGCATGGTGATTGATTACGTATCTCGCGACAGGTTTTGCAACAGGCAATTGACAGCAATATTGCTGTCAAATGTCAATTCCTTGCTGTTCTCTAATACAAAATTGACATTTGACAGCAATTTTGCTGTCAATTGCCTGTTGCAAAACCTGTTGCGAGATACGTAATCACTGACTGCCAGTCATGGCTGTTCGTATGACTGAAGGAAGGCAAACATTAGCGGCAGCTTTATTGGGTTTGCCGAGATAAATATTTTTACTTGGTTGTTTTGATTTCTATTCGGCATTCCATTATGCCATTATGTGGGCTGGCTAACACAATTCAAAGTAATGTTGTCCATCGTTGTACATGCTACATTTACCATGAATATTAGTAAACAACAAGTCAAGGGTACTTCGTGCTTACCTGTTTTAGCCATTTTATTATTTTTTTATGTTTCTTCCACAACAAATTGTCATCATCATGTCAGCCGTAGAACGCCCACTGTTGGACATAAGCCTCCCTCACAAATCAAACACATAAACCAAACACGGTCCTGGAGGATTGTTGCTATACTCGCCACGCTTGGCAGGTGGGTCTCGCCAACCCAAGCTCCAAATTAAGCGTAATTTTATGGGTACCTACCAGATGATTAAAAGACTGCACAGATAATATGCCGTGTGATGCCGGCAGTAGAATGTTCCGTCTCTTGTCCGTGGAAGCAGTAGGAATCTCCCAAGGGAAACCTCCGGAAGATGGGCAAACGCAGTACTGGATGTTGATACACGGAAAGACGCTGCTGCCCATCTTCCGGTGGTATCCCTTAGCAGGCTCTTACTGCATCCACGGGCGTGAGAGGATTGGTAACATTCTTCTGCCGGCACCCCACGACAGTCAGTGCTTAGTCAAAGGAAAGTACAAGTCAATACGTGTGAAGCTAACTAAGCCGCGGGTTTCCTGACATTTTTCAATAAAGAACCAATAATCTAGTAGTAAGTCTTATTATATTATATACGTAGTATGAACAAGTGCTATAAGTAGCTATCTATAAACAAGTGAATTGTAACTTTTTGGCCATTCGTTATGTTATGGAATACTAACTTCTGCCCGCCGTTTTGCATGTGTTGTACCCGAATAAAAAGTAGCTTATTTGTCAATCCTGGTCAACATCAATACGTGTGCAAAGTTTCAGCTCAATCCGAAGCCCAGTTTTTGCGTGAAGAGGTAACAAACCTCCATACGAACAAACTTTCGGCTTTGTAATATTAGTGGGATACCAATAAATGGCCGATAGGTCAACGGTCAACCTCTTGAAAATATAGATTTAGGTTTAAAGATATTCTCAAAAAAGACGGCCTGCAGTTCCTGGGGCTTTGTTAGGTGTCCAGATGTTATAATAGTAGAAATAAATTGGTGTACAGTCTGAGGTAGTACATAATTACAGTTTTAAATAAATGAAGTTAGGTACAAATAGGTAAAATATAGATTTAAACAGATAAAAATAGTTAATAAACTTCATCATCATCTCAGCGACTATGTCCAGTAGTGCGGCGTCCACTGCTGGACAAAAGCCTCTCATAGATCTATAAGTACACTTCATAAGGGGGTTGTTGCCGTACTCACCACACTTGGCATTCGGGTTGGCGAGCGCTCTACGGGTTAAAGGGAAAAGTTATCAATTAAAATCAACGTGCGTTTATGTGGAAAAATTACAAAAATAATTAAGGTAGGTCATGAGACCACCAATGGGGAAGGTGGGAAATAAAACTCCCACCCACCCCCTTGATGGGGAGTTTAATGGGGTAGTGGGGAATATCCTGCTTTCGTATTGATTTCCGAGATTTCATGTGTTGGCTGAGTGGTATGTAACCCAGACTTTTATTCCGAAGGTCGTAGGTTCGATACCGGCCGTTCACCGCTGGATTTTTCTTTCATGAAAAATTTATTAAACTCGTGTTTGGCGAAAGAAAACATCCTGAGGAAACCCGCAGCTTAGTCAGCTTTAGACGTATTTAGACCTGAGCTTTCCTCTGATTAATGGCTTTTTTGCTGGGCAAGCCTAATCCATCTATCAATGCCCCAGGCACTGCAGCGTCACGTACAGCATGAATACCAGTTGCTGACACTGCATAAATCATCTATCTACAATTCTACATGTAAAAGGCCTTTTTATTGTAAATACTAACCTCATTATTAACACATATTTAACCGGGTATTTATCGCGCTATTTACCTTTATTGCAATAATATTGGGGGTATTTATCGCGCTATTTACCTTTATTATTGCAATAAAGGTAAATAGCGCGATAAATACCCGGTTAAATATGTGTTAATAATGTGTCGTGATCGCGAAAGTTTAAAAAAGACTAATACTAACCTCGTAAAAGTAGAATACTAGTAGAATTAATAGTATTTTGCGGCTGAAAAGATTATGATGATAGTTTAATTTGTGGTCCACTAGATTCTGCCTCCAGGGACCTTAACCTTTGAATGTGTTCATCATTCCAGCCGTAAAAAGTCCACTACTGAACAAGGTCAAGGACCTCCACCCCCATGGAGATCCAGTTGTAATCCAGAGTTGCCATAATCACCACGCTTGGCAGGCGGGTTGGCGAGGGCAGCACGGGATGTTGATACACGGAAAGACGCTGCTGCCCATCTTCCGGAGGTATCCCTTAGCAGGCTCTTACTGCATCCACGGGCATGAGAGGAGGGGTAACATTCTACTGCCGGCACCCCACGGCTTGAATGTGTTGCTCGCGGACAAAAGTTCTTCCTGCTTTTAAACTTCTTAAAAGTTTCAGTTTGATTTGTTTGATTGTTTATAACCACTTTGAAAAGGTAACGTATACCACTTAAAAGTCGTATAAACATCCAAACTTTCAGATCTATAATATTAGTAGGGAAAAGAGAATTATATAGTTACGAGTAGATTTGTAAGCCAAACACCCTACGAACGTACGTTTACCTTTAGATTCCTTAAACCAAGGTTTAGGTTTAGCACTAGGTTTCAGCAGCCGACACAGGTGCAACCTGGACTAAGGTGGTGTCACAATGTATTTAGAATAAGTTATTTGGTTTTAAATAAATACCATGTATATATTATACTTAAAACCTTAATGCCTGACAATACCAACTTCCACAGTTTAAAATAAGTAAAGAAGATTCGCCCTGATGACGGTTTTCTTTATAAAACGATGTCATTTAAATTTAAAACGAAACATATCATTTCCGACGTTACGCGAGAGTTCCTGATTAATTACAACGACGCGAGGGTTCCTGTCTTTTAAAATTCCATCTGCAAAACTTTTGGGTATTTCACGTATACCCCTCTCGGCTTTCTCATATGCGATCGAGCTGATCATTCTAGAAGTACCAAAATGTTAAAAACTTTAAAAAATAAATCAAGATATGTGGAATTCCGGGGTGCCGGCATTCGAATGTTGCCCCTCCTCTCTTGCCAATGGATGCAGTAGGTATTTGCCAAGACTCCTCCGGAAGATGGCACCATCGGCTTTCCGTGTATCAACATTCAGTAATGAGCTCGGCAGCCCGTCTGCCAAGCGTGGCGAGTATGGCGACAACCCACGACATCTTGGAGATCCATGAGGGGTCCTATGTCCTGCAGTGGGCGTGGACAGCGATGGACTGAGATGATGACAGAAAATGAAACAAAGTACCGTTACTTTCGGGTACAAAGTGTACAAGCCCGCAGCCTGAAGCTTTTAACCCGTGTACTGACAAGGGCAGAGCCAGCTTCGTGCGGGGCGCAGCTGCCCCTGCCTTCATAATAACAGAGTAATGGCAGCCATAAAATAACGTCACAGAAACTCGTACAACAAAATACATCCACGAGGCTAACCGTATTGGAGCTAAAATGCCCTGTAACCTACAAGGTAGCCCATATTACCATTTAGGCTCATTTAGGTTAGAAAAGTCAGTTAACGAAATAATAAAAACACAAATGAATCTAATAAAGAGCATAATTACATTTGTTCCCTTCAGATGCAATCATTAGAATTTATTGCAAAATTGTTGTTGATACAATAAGGATCCTTAATTTATTAGGACAGTTTATAACAATTTGTCTTACACAAGACCTACGATGTTTGCGAGTCTGAGTAGATACTCATACTCTAAAATATATACAAAGGTATGTGTACCTATTTCATATAAACGGGTAGGTATATAGAAAAACACAAACTACCAAACAATAATGTTAGCACGGTTCCATACATCAATAAGGGTTCCTTTCCTTGTACTAGGGAACCCGGGAACGGTCCCTTTTCGGGTTCGGTTCGTTGTCACCCAGTCCCGTATTCACCCGGTTCGTTCTCCCCCGATTTGGTTTAGCTACGATAAATTTTATCAAAAGCAATTTTTGATGAAAAGTACTGGCAGGCACAAATGTGTTCAACTTGTGTAATGTAACATGTGAATGTTGGATGTTTGTTAATGTGGATACCTATGTATGTAAGTAAGTACTTTGAATCATTTTTTATTGAGGTCTTCTTGAAATAAATAACTAAATAAAACATAAATGGATATACATTTATTATTTTTTTGTAATAATTATGATTGTTACGTTGATTTAGTGTAAATAGGTACTGATTGTATAATGTAAATACATGAAAAATCGCATAGTCCTTATTACTAGTAAAAACTTCTAAATAAGTTTGAACCTCTGATTTTATTTTTTCTATAACAACACTGACTTCGTTTTCGAACAAGTTTGGCTTACATTCTGATCTATGTATGTACCTATGTCTCATTTGAATTTGTGCATTATCACTTCGGTTTTCTAATTTGATTGAACCACTACACTTTCTGTATTTTTTGTTTACACACGTCCACAAACTTGAAAAATTATTATTGCGGTGCAAGGTATACGAATGCCCTACATGTAATATTGTTTTCCCCCCTCTCTTATTCTTAAATTAGTTTGTAGTTTTTGGGCTCGAGACCTCGCGAAGGACATTCGTCCGTCATCGTGAGATGACACACTGAACTTACTTATCGGTTGCATTTTGCAATAGATAAGTACCTTGTATTTTTGACTTGAGTGTAAAAGAGACGGACATATCTGTCCAGACTAGATTATTGTTATCCATAAACCGGTACGGGTTCAGGTAGGCACGCGGCAAGTTCTAAACAATAGAAAGAGTACATACACTTGCACAGTTCATTACACAAATAAGTACCTGTAAGTTACCTATTTGCTTTATCAGGAATTGTTATTATAATTTAATTAAATTTATTACGTACTACATATTTGAACATAATAGATACATAAATCAATTAAAGTGAAAACTAAACAATTTAAAATAAATAAGAATAAAATTCTGAAGCACTTTTGTTTTCGCCGGTACTTTATGTAAATTACGGCAAAAGCGACAAAAAATATTGATATAAAATTTGTTTAAATCGGGGGAGAACGAACCGGGTGATTATGGGACCGGGTGACAACGAACCGAACCCCCCTTTTCAGCTCTCGCACGTCAATCTTTTATTATTTTATAATTATGTACCAAAGCTGTAAGCTACCCTAAGGGGCCGTCTCCACGAGCGAGGGAATCGGAGCGATGTTATCGTCCGTGCCACGTATTTCTATACACTCTCTTAGAGGCCGTCTCCACGAGCGAAAGAATCGCGACGAGTTCGTGCTATAGAATCACCGCGATTCCCTCGCTCGTGGAAACGGTCCCTAAGACCTAATTTGCAAATCACACGGATTGTATCTACCCTTTTCGGTGCAACCGGTTTTCATTAATTACTTCTTACTTTGTGATTACCGTGCCGTGCCGGCGCCGTGGGGTGCCGGCAGTAGAATGTTACCCCTCTTCTCATGAGAAGAGGGGTAACATCAGTCAGAGGGGAAACGCGAATGGGCATGCCCATGGATGCAGTAAGACCCAGCTAAGGGATCCCTCCGGAAGATGGGCAGCAGCGTCTTTCCGTGTATCTACATCCCGTACTGCGCTCACCAACCCGCCTGTCAAGCGTGGTGAGTATGGCAACTACCCCTCATGGAGATCCATGAGGGAGGCCTATGTTCAGTAGCGGACGTATTACGGCTGAAATGATGGTGACTTTGTAATTGAGTAATTTAGTTGTGAGTGTTGATATTTATTTAGATACCGTGTTCTCTAGGAACGTTAAATAAATTAAAACATTATATATTATCTTAAATGACTAGCTGCTCGCTTCGAACTTAGAACAAGCGAGCTGTTCTTATTATATTGTAGTCGCATTGAATTTTATCTTGATTTTACGTAGCGATTCAGATTGTTTGTGGGAATTCTCCTAACACTCCTTAACTTTAAATTTCATCAAAATCGGATCGTCCGTTCAAGAATTATCCTCGGACAAAGAAAATCGTTCTAAAAACTATCCCATAAATCTAAATTCCTCCACGACCATAGATTTGTACTCTTCAAATCTCTTTATGTTTCAAATTTCATTCAAAATCTAATTATCTGTTCGAGATTATCCTCGGGCACAATGCGGAAAAATTGCGGGCATAAATAACTAAAAACATTCAGAAAACGCCTAGTTGCCTGCCACTATGATCTGTGTTCGCTTCGCTCACTCGTTCGCATTTTATGTATTTACACAGAAATACAATACTTACGTAATCAACACGACCTCTATGGTGCAGCGGGCGAAGGTCCGCCTGCGACGCAAGAGTGTTCGATTCCCGCCTCGGGGCATGTCTGTAAGATCTGCAGATATTTGTTCAGGGTGTTCTGGTTTGTTATTATATATTATAATAAAAAAATCTATATTATAATATAATGAATTATGTATATCAGTTATCTAGTACCCATTACACAAGCTCTACTAGCTTGGAGCTAGATGATGCTGTGTGAATTGTCCAGCATTATTAATTTAATTGATAAAAATTTGTTTGTTGGCGCTCTATGGATCAGCGCTCGGGGTGCCACGGGCCGAAAAACAACACAAGCTTTTTTATTACATATATTGTGTAAAGACGGTTTAAGTTGACATTAAACTTTAATGGAAAATATTTATTTTATTATTTTTAGTGGGTACGTTTAAATAAAAGCTTGTTTGTTTAAAAGTTTTTTTTACTTTAAATTTATTTTTTACATTTTATTTATCACTGGACAGTTGGTTTCTTGTCTGTTCGTCTCATGACCGCCATGTTAGATTGAGAGTGATGTCATATAATTTTTCAAGTAACTCTCAGCAAGGCCTTTCATTTGATACCCATATTATAGGAGTGCATTAAGAATAACTAGTCCGCCATCTTGGATAAAGATAAAGATAAAGATAATTTATTCACACAAGACATGGTTACATATATTGGTGGAACAGAGTTATATAGAGAGCGACACATCTCGCCTGTCTACAGGCATGTGAATATTAATATTTATAAATGTACTAATAATTACGTGTTTCATTTTGCTTACAATATATCAACAATTTAACATAATTTCTTTGGATCAATTTAACTTAATTTTTAAATTGGATGTTCCGCCATATTGGATTCAGAGTATCGTCACTTCATTTTCGAACTATTTTTAGCAAGCCCTTTCATTTGATACTTATATTATAGGAGTACATTAAAAAAATAAGTAGTTCGCCAGGACAGTACAGAATAGTACATGACAGTACAGTCCAGTTCAGTCCAGTCCTGTCCAGTCCAGTCCAGTGCAATGCAGTGCAGTGCAGTCCAGTCCAGTCCAGTCCGCCATCTTGGGTGTTCCGCCATGTTGGATTCAGAGTGACGTCATTTCATTTTTTGAGTTATTCTCAGCAAGACCTTTCATTTGATACCCCTATTATAGGAGTAGATTAAAAGTAAGTAGTCCGCCATCTTGGGTGTTCCGCCATGTTGGATTCAGAGTGACGTCATTTAATTTTTGAGTTCTTCTCAGCAAGACCTTTCATTTGATACCCAATATTAGAGGGGTACATTAAAAATTAGTAGTCCGCCATCTTGGGTGTTCCGCCATGTTGAATTCAGAGTGACGTCACATAGCTGACCATGCATTGTCATCCAAAGTTAACATGTATACAAAATTTCAGCTCAATCGGTTGAAGATATCTGCTTCAAAATTGAGTTGCAAGATTCCGCGAACAAACATAGTTACATACAGGGCAAGCTAAATAAAAGCTTGTAAAAAATGATTTTGTAAATCTGCATTGTCATTAACAAACCTTGCCTTGCCAAATGGAGCGATAAATTTTGCGTTATCGTGCTGCCAACCTTATCAACGTACGTGAAAGCTTTACTCAAAACCTTTTACGTAGTGGTTTTTCGACATTAGTGTATTTTACACAGGTTTAAAACACATTACAACACCTTACAAAGCATAATTTTAACAGCCTGCTAAGGGATACCACCGGAAGATGGGCAGCAGCATATTTCCGTGTATCAACATCTCGTACTGCGCTCGCCAACCCGCCTGCCAAGCGTGGCGAGTATGTCAACATCCCCCATCCATCCATCTTGGAGATCCATGAGGGAGGGAGGCCTATGCCCAGCGGTGAATGTGGACAGCATTCCTACTTTGTTCGAACGTTGGGAAATAAAATAATTAAATACTTGCATTGTAATTGTATTTTATTGTAAATTAAATAAATACGCATATCTCAAAAGCTTAAGTTGAAAATATATAGTTGAAGTATTACATAAGGTAAATATATACCTAGGAGATAAAATGACTGGTTAAAATATAGCCTAGAACGAATCTATTGACACTTTATTCATCAAAATGTAGTAACCGTAAATAAACCTATATACACAGACTGCTACAGTCATGCATGATCCTTCCCAATTAACGTTGACTTAATGCGAGTGAAACCGCGCGGGTCAGCTAGTATTTAATATAAGTCTTCATGTAAGCCGTACTCAATACTCACAAGCTTATAAAATTGAGAGGAACAATATATAATAAATAGGGTATTACAGATTAGTTACAAACGTAAACTCGGTAACAGAAAATATAGTTGATTGTATTAAACCGCGCTGGCTGAGACCCGTCTTGGAGGGTTTCGCAGTCTGAAGCAGGCGTAGTTTACCTCTGAGTTAATGGCTGGAACCAAGTTCTCTCAGTAGTTAAGATGGAGCTCTATAAATGGTAATAGCTCTACCAGCTCGTAGCCTCGATATGAAGTCAGACTAATTTGACATGAATAAGTTTTTTCCCCCTAGCCGTCGTTTATTGCTACTTTCTTTTCAAAATATACTAGATTTCTAATTGAATCACCCAGAGTTAGTCGCTACTGTTGAAAGACTTTGTGCCTTTTACTCCGGTGATTTCGCCCCGTTACCGTGGTAGATTGAAGATATAATAGTACAAAGGTAGTTTGATAAATACTTATTTGCAGAATTATGTATGTGCAATGAATTAATGAAATGGGAATTCCTGCAGTAGTTTTTTGCATGAATGGGCAATGAAAATTTGAAAAAAATGCTTATTTGACCATAAAAACTTAAGCTGAGCCTGTGTCGTGGAAGGCCAGGAATTCGCGGTCAGGCTTTTGTTTATGCCTCGGTGGACCTAATAAATTTAAAACTAATTATATATAAGAAAAATAATTAAATAATAAATATAATATAAGTACTTAGATAAATATTAATAGTTAAACAATACATAGTGCATACTTGTATACTGTAAATTGGTATATAATAAACAAATATTTTTATATATATATTTATGTTAGGTATGTAGAATTGTTAATAATAAACTACCGGATAATATTAATGTATCTTCTATGCTATCATAGGATGGTGTAAGTAACTCACTTAATGATGTGTTTCGCCTCCGTTGCTGACTTACTTTTGATGTCGCAATGCTTAAGAACTATATTGTAAATGTGTGCCTTGATGAATTTACCAGATCGATGGCTGAAAAATGTTTTACACAGTGGGGTAGGAATTCTGAAAACCCTTCTTTTAGCATTGGCTAAGTATTCTACAGACGCTAGGGTTGAACTATGAACTTTTATCGAGGTTTTTAGAATAAACAATTGTCTAACACTCAGCACACAGGCTTCATTGAAAAGGTCGAATGTCGAGAACCTAAAGGGCTCTTTGAGCATAACTTTAAAGCCGATCGTCCACCGCCAACTATACTAAGTTAGCTTAGCTTAGCTCGCATAGTTGAGCCAGTATTTCATACATGTGCGTCCACGGCAAACTATGCCAGCTAAGCTTAACTAACTTAGTTTAGTTGGCGGTGGACGAGTGCTCTTTCAACCTGTAGAAGGTGAGTTTTAGCAGCACTTCCACACATAACGCTAAATAAACAGATCTAAGGAGTGCTACGCTAGCAACATTACAGAGATTTTGAAATATGCCCATGACTTTTCATATTCTTGCAGACTATGTGGTTTTCAAAGCTTAGTTTCTCTTCAACTCATACCTACACCTAAGTATTTAATTAATTTTGTCCTATTCAAAGTTATACAGTTACGAGAGACCGATTGGGAGCAGGTATTTTTATCGTGGATTTTAATTACTGTGCTCACCTTTGAGCACAGTAATTAAAATCCGGGGCGGATGCATCCGTTTTATGGAAACATACATACCTACTGCCGACAAACTGTTGCACAGTTTGGCAGACATTATTTAAAGATAAATGTACATTTAATAGAAATAAATAAATAAAATAAAAAAAATAAAACATAGTTTTATGCGTATTCAGAGTAACAAGTAAGTTTTGCTGAAGCCAATGTCCACTCCAGATTCTGGAGCGAACCACGAGGGCTGGTGTGCTGTCAAACCACAATAATGTGGAAATGTGGAGAACAAAGCTCCACGCTGCTCTAATTATGTCCTCGCAAAAAGCAGGTGGCTTACCTGAAGTATTATATTTCAATCCCAGCCCTTATCCCTGAGTAAGTGCATACTTACCTGTTGCATTATCTGAACAACATGTAAAAAATTGCGCTGAATTTTTGGCTAGCATGTTTTTATTCATCATCATCACCATTTCAGCCATAAAACGTCCATTACTGAACACAGGTCTGCCTTGTGAATCTCCATGAGGGGTAGTTGCCATACTCACCACGCTTGGCAGGCAGGTTGGCGAGCGCAGTACGGGATATTGATACTTACACTGAAAGACGCTGCTGCCCATCTTCCGGAGGCATCCCTTAGCAGGCGCTTACTGCATCTACGGGCATGAGAGAAGAGGTAACAATCTACTGCCGGCACCAAACGGCCCATGCTTTTATTAAATCGATATAATTACAGAAATGGTAGGTAACATAGAGACTAATAGATGGCGTTAGTGTTTTTTTAAGTGTTTTTTTTCTGGTAAACACAATTGACAATGACAGGACTTTTGTAACCTCGCTTACTACGCGCACTAGTCTCCGGCTTCAAAATAGAAAAAAACATTTGCTAGCGAACCTAATAAAAGGTTCACTAGCAAATGCTTTTTTCTATTTTAATGTACACAGCTCACTGACACGAACTATCACAAAGCAAATATAAAATATATCTATATTCGTATGTTTTAAACCCCGACAAAAAAGGGTGTTATAAGTTTGACAGCTATGTGTGTATGTCTGTCTGTGGCACCGTAGCTCTTAAACGAGTGGACTGATTTGCATGCAGTTTTTATTTATTTAAAAGCAATTTTGCCGGCGGTGGTTCGTAAACATTTTATCAAAATCGGTTAGGAAGTTTACAAGATATGGGGTGTGAAAGAGGGTGAATGAAAGGAAATGATGTGTAGAATGCAAAACTGAAAGTTATGTAGAAATCGGTCGATCCATTCATGATATATAGGGGTTGAAAGTGGGGGTGAACGATCGAATGATTTCAATATAACCCAAGTGTGGTATCAAATGAAAGGGTAACCACAAATGCATAGATTGCAAAACTGAGGGTACACTTTACAAAAACCTCCGAGACTAGGTAAAGTGTCGGGGGACTTAAAATTTTTAATTACACAAACTTGTCTATGTATGATAAGTATGTTTATACAAAAAAGTATTTAATTATTCTATCAATCATCTGGTTTCCATAATTCAAGCTTTGTTTAGTTTCGGACTAGATGGTGTTGTGTGTCTAGCATTATTACCTATTTTATTGATTCCATTTTGTCTCCTTTTTCAGATACTTGAAAATGGCAATCATACAATCGTGTTGCTGCTGGAGGAGTCTGCGTAAAGGATGCTACGCGGCGGCCGCCTACACTCTGGTGAGTTATTTCGCAATCTAACGAACGTTACGAATATATTATAAAGGTGCTATTTGAAGATATAGCCGTGGGGTGCTGGCAGTAGAATGTTGTCCCCTCCTCTCATCACCGTGGATGCAGTAAGAGGGATATTACCAGAAGATGGGCAGAGGCAGGCAGTATCAACATCCCTTAGGTACTACCGCAGTATGGCAACCACCCTCTCATAATCCGAAGCTTGGAGATCAATGAAGGAGGCCACTGCCCGTTGGTCGTCCTTCGACTGAAATTGAAAAAAGGCGTAACTCACATTATTTGTTTTACATTATTTTGCCGTATCATACAAAGGCGCACCTGCAAAATATGTAACTCAAATCTAGATGAAAAGTGAGATCGCCTCTTTACTATCGGGGGCAGTATAGTTATGCCCCTCAAAGCCCAACGCCGCTTCAGTGTTCGCTTTCGGTCGCAATTGTGGCGTCGCCACAATTGCGACGAAATGGCTTAGAGAGTGACTAAAAGAGAAATGGCCAACCCATGACGGTGGGAAACATCGCCAGAGTGATCAATCACGTTGTTTATTAAGTCCCAGAAC
The DNA here is from genome assembly GCA_963082625.1 of Pasiphila rectangulata. Lineage (NCBI taxonomy): Eukaryota > Metazoa > Arthropoda > Insecta > Lepidoptera > Geometridae > Pasiphila > Pasiphila rectangulata. The sequence continues at coordinate 18,632,016 of OY720236.1, read as the reverse complement.
TATTATTTTAGCATTCGGGGTCCACAAAGATGTTATCTATGTATTAGAATGAACGGATGTACGGTACATGTCTCCAAATCTAAACTATAATAAAAAAATAATAAATAAATAAAATAAAAATCCTTTATTTCGGACTACATGGATCCATAATCTGTTAGTAACACTATCTTAAACTAGATGTTAGTAAACTAAACTAAATCAAAACACAAGAATGAATACTAAAATACACTAAATCACTCTCTGTAAAAAGCACTGCCACATAGAAGTGATTCTATTAGCTATCGTTTGTAGGATGCTGTTAAGCTGCTCCGCACTCTGCGGAGCAGGGACGCCGTCTTCTTGCGGAGGATGGCAGCAAAACCGTCCGTTTCATACTCGACAAACATCCCTGACGCACTGCAGAAACGAGGCAGTCCCAACATCATCCTAAGAATGTTATTAAGTATATTGCACACGTAGGGTTTCCAGCGGTCGTTTGGTATAGCTGATCCATAGGTTCCCGGTGTAGAAGCTTTGACAGTATGCTTTATAAAGCGTAATTTTTACTTCTTCTGTGCACCAGGATAACCTGCGGATCAACATGTTAGCTCTTACCGCTAGAGCCCTACGTTCTCTTTCAATATCTGCATAGTCTTTAAGGTCGTCAGTAATAATATGGCCTAGATATTTGAATGATGCTACTTTTTATTTTTTTGTGCCATTAAGGGTTATCTCTGGGACGTCTTTAAGGTTATTACCGGCGGCCTTAAAGACAATGTATTCACACTTCTTAACGTTGTAGCGGAGACCATGAGAAGCAGCGTAGTTAGCACAGATTTCCAGCATTCGGTCGATGGATCTCGCTGTTGGGCTGAGCAGCAACATGTCATCCGCATAATTAATGTTGTTTAAACAAACACCATCCACGCGGCAGCCGACACGCATGCTGCTGAGCTCGACAATAAGATCACTTACATATAAGTTGAAGAGCGAGGGAGAACTTACCCCTCCCTGTCTTACCCCGCACTCTAACCCATATGCATCAGAGAGAGCGTTAGACCACTTGATCTCATTACTTTGGTGTCCATACCAAAAACGAAACTCATTTAACAGGACCGCCGGCACATCCCTATCCCTCAACTTCCCCCAAAGCACATCGTCTGAGACGAGATCAAAAGCCTTTGAAAGATTGAGGAAACAGGCATATACCGACGTCCTGCGTCTTGTGTAATATGCTTAATTGTTAGTATCGCGCTTTCTGTAGATAGTCCGGGTCTAAACCCGAACTGTGCGTCATGTAGATGATTTTGTAAAATAGAGTCAAGCATACTGTCCAGCACCTTTGCTATTGTCATGGCTAGTGAGATTGGACGGTAATTACCCTTGTCCGATATGTCTTCTGTCCTGTTCTTCACAATTGTTACGACTATTGTCTACATAAGGTCAGCAGGTAGATATGCGTGACCAATACACATTGAAAAGAACATGGACAGGAGACCGGGCAAGTGGTTCCTTGCGTTTAAGGTGTTCGATGCTAAGCCCGTCGTGTCCGGGAGACTTACCTCGCGTCATCCTCTTTATAGTAGATCGGACCTGATCCGCTGACATCTGTAAAAGAGGCTCGCCATCCCGGGTATAGAACTCAGCATCGACTACCTCGGAAGAAGGTCCGAGAAGTGAGTGAGCTTCAAAATGTTCCATAAACAGCTGCGCTATTTTCCGTTTGTCACTCTTACCTTCCACGCTCACAAAATTTATTTATAGATGTAGGTAAGTACTTACAATTAAAACTAACTAACTTACAACGCATAAGGTTGTGTCCAATCAATTATAAAGTGGATGTGTTATCTAACTTTAACGATTTTCCAGTTATTTGTTCTGTACAGAATATGAACAAAACGTCTAAACGTTATTCCATTTGGCCAGATTTGATCGTTTAAATATCCACCTGATTTCTAGACACAAATACCTTGTACGCACTATAAAGCCAAAAATAAAATTACAGATTGGCTACTCGATCTATTCTAAGAATTACTTAATATTTTAAAAATAATAGTTTATCACCGTGGGGTGGGTTTACCGCCGTGGGGTGCCGGCAGTAGAATGATACCCTTCCTCTCATGCCCATGGATGCAGTAAGAGCCTGCTAAGGGATACCTCCGGAAGATGGGCAGCAGCGTCTATCCGTGTATCAACATCCCATACTGCGCTCGCCAACCCGCCTGCCAGGCGTGGTGAGTATGGCAACTACCCCTCATGGAGATCCATGAGGGAGGCCTGTGTTCATCAGTGGACGTTTTATGGCTGAAATGATGATGATGATCACCGTGGGGTGCCGGCAGTAGAATGCCTCTTATCTCCTTCCCGTGGATGAAGTGATATCTTCGGAAGATGGGCAGCAGCGTCTTTTCGTGTATCAACGAGCATGGCAATAACCCCCTCATTATCTTGGAGGTTCTAGAGTGGCAGGACTTTGTCCAGCAGTGGACGTGGACAGCTGTTCTACGGATAAGGTGGAATGGTACCTACAGGGTTTATCAACAAGAACTTTGTATTCTAAAACAAAATAAAACAAAGAATTTAGATAAAGATGATTTAATTTTTTACTGTATTACGAATAGAAAAGTTTGGCAGTTATGAATGAAAAATAAAACCGGGCAAGAGCGAGTCGGACTCGCGCACCGAGGGTTCCGTGCCATCATACAATATAATTTATAACAAAGGCGGTTTTATATTTGTTGGAGAACCTTGACAGCGCCATCTCTTGTCTGATAGCGGAACTTATGTAGATTTTTTACACTTTCGATGATTTCTAAAAAAGTATGCTATGTAGAGAGATTGTAATAAATTTCCTCTAATCTTTACATACACTTCTAATAGTAATAAAAGTTTCAAAGGTTTATCTCCGCAAACTTCGGAGATAAGGGGGGGGAACGCTATTTTTTTCAACATTTTTGTAAATAACTCAAAAACTATACAACTTAAAGGAAAACTAAAAACTTTTTGTTAATGTGCAAAAGAATACCTTTCATATGATACCCCACATAACCTAGTAACTTTCCAAAAATTTTGAGAACACCCCTTTCACCCCCATTGTCTAAAAAACTATGCAAATTAGAGAGTTCGCTATAATTTTCCTATGAAGTTTACATACACTTCTATTAGCTATAAAAGTATCACGGGTTTATCTCTGCAAACTTCGAAGATAAGGGGGGGGAACGGTCGTTTTTTTAACATTTTTGTAAATAACTCAAAAACAATACGGCTTAAAGGAAAACTAAAAACTGTTTATTAATGTGCAAATGAATACCTTTCATATGATACCCCACATCACCTATTTACTTTACAAAATTTTTGAAAACCCCCCTTCAACCCCCATTGTCTAAAAAACTATGCAAATTAGAGAGTTCGCTATAATTTTCCTATAAAGTTTACAAACACTTCTATTAGCTATAAAAGTATCACGGGTTTATCTCTGCAAACTTCGGAGATAAGGGGGGGGGAACGGTCGTTTTTTCAACATTTTTGTAAATAACTCAAAAACGATACGGGTTAAAGGAAAACTAAAAACTGTTTATTAATGTGCAAATGAATACCTTTCATATGATACCCCACACGGTCTAGTAACTTCACTTAAAATTTTTGAGATCCCCTATCCGCCCCCCTGCAATCAAAATAAGAATATTTTTTAACATTTTTATATATGCTATATTAGTAAAAAACTGTTGTCTTTTACCATTTTAAATTGCAAGTCGATAGCATCAGTAGTTCTTGAGATATCCATCTGTGACAGACAGACAGACAGACAGACAGACAGACAGAGTGATTCTATAAGGGTTCCTTTTTACTATTTTGGTCCGGAATCCTAATGATATCTGACAAATGTCCACCACGAGCACGCTGACAGATATCGTTCTTTTATCAAAGTTTTTAATCATTTTTTGGCAAAATGGCGGGTCTATGTCGTTAATCACATCACGGATTTTGAGTTTTAAGGTTGCAATCGATTCGAGGCTGCAATTGGCTCCGTATAGACTCTGTCCTTAACATAGCCCCACAAAAAATAATCCAGTGGTGTTAAATCACACGATCTGGCTGGCCACTTAACCGCTGAATATCGTGAAATTATGCGATCGGGAAATTTTATTTGCAATAAATTGATCGTTTCATTGGCTGTGTGACATGTGACACCATCCTGTTGAAAGCACATGTCAGTGATATCCACGTCATCAATAATAGGCCAAAATTGAGTTAACATCTCGCGATAGCGTGATCCATTGACCGTTACCACATTTCCAGCCTCATCTTTCACAATACAGTAACACGTTGAGCATGCAAAGGCTTCTCAATAATTGCTCTTGGTTTTTCAGAAGCCCAAATGCGGCAATTTTGTTTCTTGACGTACCCTGACAAGTGAAAATGGGCTTCGTCTGGAAAAATGATTTTTTCAGAGAAACCAGCGGGTTGTTCCTGAATGAATTGAGGAAATCTACGGCGATGTGAATGGTCAGTCGGCTTCAATTCGTGCACCAGTTGAACCTTGTAAGGCTTCAAAGCCAAATCCTTACGCAAAATTCGCCATGGTTTTGTGGTTTTAGATAATCCCAGTTGTTGAGAACGGCGAGGAATAGATAAATTTGGATGTTCTGCAACACTGTGGCACACGGCTGCGATGTTTTCAGTTGAACGACCCGGTCGAACACGCGTTGGTGTTGGCACATTTTGTACCGAGCCTGTCGACTCAAATTTAGCGACCAAATCCTTAATAGCGGTCTCAGAAGGACGATTATGTTGTCCGAAATTATCGCGAATTTTACGAAATGTAACTTTAACAGAACCACCATTTTCATAGTAAATTTTTATTATTTTGATGCTATTTTCGAGCGATATTGAATTCATTGTAACAATTTTATTGCCAAAGCATCTACTACGAATAAGTCAAAAAACTAAATGTGCAAACTGTCATGCTGTTGGTGTTGACCCAATTGAAAAACAAAGTTCTTGTTGAAAAACCCTTTATATTATAAGTTTAGGTAGTTATACACAATTCATTCTATAATATATTAACTAAGGCCTTTACATCTATTAAAGACGGTTATACTGCGTCGTACGGAACGCTGCAGTACTTGGGACTATGTAAGATGGATTTGGCTTGACCAGAACCTTTACCATCCTCTCAGCTGAGCCAGTTATTCAGGAAATAACAGGTCAATACGTCTAAAGCTGATCCGCGGGTTTCTTCACTATGTTTTTCCACGACTGTATAAGCACGTGTTAAGTGTGCGCATTATTTTTCAAGAAAGAAAACGCCCGCCTGCCCGACCCGTATTTAATCAATCTAATTAAACTATGCAATTACTAAATGATAATTTTTGAGCTCCTGTAATCGTGAAATTAAATAATTAGGTAATTTTCATGACTGAAATAATTAGTATAATCCCTTAATTGATACAAAACTCCATGCAGCATTTGGTGTCCAATGATATTTAGTATTTGACTATTATGGCAACTACCCCTCATGGAGATCCATGAGGGAGGCCTGTGTTCATCAGTGGACGTTTTAGGGCTGAAATGATGAATATATTAAATACCTAAGTACATACGTGTAGCTTGTAGGTACTTCAGCTTACTTACTTGCTGCTACGAAACCCTGGCTGCTACTACGAAAAATGTACGTTGTGTTTATGAGGATATCTGTCTGTGGCATCGAAGCTCTAAGTGGATAATGGGAGGAAGCTTTCAGCGATGTCAAATAAAATCGCGCTCCGACGTATACAGGTATAATGAAAATTCAACTACGTCGGACTCGCGCACCGAGGGTTCCGTGCCATCATACAGTATAATAATGATAAAGGCGGTTTATATTTGTTGGAGAACCTTGACAGCGCCATCTCTTGTCGGATAGCGGAACTTATGTAGATCTTTTACACTTTCGATGAATTTAATTTTTAAAAAAGTATGCTAATTAGAGAGTTCGTTTTAATTTTCCCGTAATCTTTACATACACTTCTAATAGCAATAAAAGTTTCAGAGGTTTATCTCCGGAAACTTATGAGATAAGGAGGAACGCTATTTTTTTCAACCTTTTTGTGAATATGTCGAGAACTATACGGCTTAAAGCAAAACTAAAAACTGTTTATGAATGTGCAAATAAATACCTTTCATACCTTTAATATATGATACCCCAAATGACCTAGTAACTCCATTTTTTTTAAAAAAAACCCCTTCCACCCCCATTGTCTAAAAAACTATGAATGAATGAATGAATGAATCACTTTATTGTACACGTTGTTGTATTGTCACTTTGTTGTGTTGTGAACAAGAGAGTTACAGGAAAACGAAGAGTAATTAAAAATAAACATAGGTGCAATGGGCGGAAATTAGAGAGTTCACTATAATTTTCCCATAAACTTTTCATACACTTCTATTAGCTATAAAAGTTTCACGGGTTTATGGTTCATGGTGAGCTATGTGACGTCACTTTGAATCCAACATGGCGGAACACCCAAGATGGCGGACTACTTATTTTTAATGGACTCCTGCTTTATGGGTATCAAATGAAAGGGCTTGGTGAGAATCACTCGAAAAATTATATGATATCACTCTAAATCCAACATGGCGGGCATGAGATGAACAGACAAGAAACCAACTGTCCAGTGATAACTAAAAAGTAAAAAATAAATTAAAAGTAAATAAAAACTTTTTCAGTTTCTGAGTTCGTAACACCATGCTGCGTTCCCTTACTGGCATCACAGATGTCGGTAAGAAGGCTGCAACGCTGAAGTGGGACTGGGCGGGCCACGTGAGCCGAATGCCAGCAGAAAAATGGGCTCAGAGTGTAACACCTTGGCTCCCTGATGAGGGAACGCGGTGTCGGGGTCGACCGAGGAAGCGTTGGCGGGATGAACTTGTTACCTTTGACAGAGGATGGTGGGAGTCTGCAAAGGATCGGGATGGTTGGAAGACTTTAGGGGAGCCCTTCCCCAGCCTTCGCCCAGCCTTCGCCCAGCAGTGAGGCAACATAGGTTAAATAAAAAAAAAAAAAAAATTTTTAACGTACAAGCTTTTACTTAAACGTACTAAAAATAATAAAATAAACATTTTGCATTAAAGTTTAATTCAAAAACGTCTTTACACAATTTATGTGATGAAAAAGCTTGTCGCGAGATTTAAGCAGGTACTCGTATTTACATTGTTTGAAAAAAAAATTAATCAATTAAAAAGACGTTTTAAGTTGACATTAAACTTTAATGGAAAATGTTTAATTTATTATTTTTAATACGTTTAAACAAATGCTTGTTTGTTAAAAAGGTTTTTTACTTTTAATTTATTTAAAACCTTTACTGAAGAATATTAGCTAATTTATAATAATTATTACGTTCCTACATACCTACGGAACCCTCGGTGGATAAGTACAGCTCGCACTTGTCCGGTTTTATATCAACTGTGTTTTTATGTACAAAAAATCCTTTTCTTAAACTACTGGCAAATCAATGATTTCATTTTATTTCAACATAGTCACGTTTGTTGCAGGTGTACTATGCAGTCACTATAGTCACAATGGGGCACTTTATCGACATGGAGCAGCGCTATCTGAATGGAGAGTTGGTGGAACCCGAATCTGAAAGCTTTTTAGAGCCAGAAAAAATTACCCACAGTAAGTATTTTTTATTTATATTGTACTAGCTTATGCCCGCCGCTTGGCATGCGCTGTACCCGGATAAAATGTAGCCTATTTGTTAATCCTGGTCAACATCCTATTATACGTGGCAAAATTTCAGCTCAATCCGTAGGCTAGTTTTTGCATGAAAGCGTAACAAACATCCATACATTCTTACATGTATGAACTCACAAACTTTTGCGTTTATAATATTAGTAGGATATTAAGGCATTGCCAGCAGCTATAATACATGCAGTCTTGGCATGTATTATACAACTAGCTTGTGCCCGCCGCTTAGCATGCGTTGTACCCAGATAAAAAGTAGCCTGTGTTTTAATCCTTGTCAACATCTATACGTTTGCAAAATTTCAGTTCGATACGTACGCTAGTTTTTGCGTGAAGATGTAACAAAACTCCATACAAAAAACTTTCAGCTTTATGTTATTAGTGAGATGATATTAATTAAGATCTATTGAGTAATAATAGCTAAGAGAAAAAAAACTTGAAACACAAGGAAAACTGAATATTGGAACACTTAAAAACCTATCCCATGAGTATTCAAAGTTACAGATCCATTTTTCAACATTTTGAAGGTTCCGATTAGGATGAAGTTACAAAAACAATATCTAAAACCAAAACTTTTAATGTCAGTTTAGGAGTGAACCCTTCGAATTAATTTGTCAATTTATCCTTAAACTTTAAGAGGGGCCAATCCAACTTACTTTTCTACAACCGCACAAAAATCAAAATTTGGAGAAAAAAATTCCGTATAAAATTTGTTTCTCCAAATTTTGATTTTTTGTTTGGATAGAAACCTAGATATAGTGCACAAGATACCTATTAGATCAAAAGTTTCATAGAAAGATCTATTACGACGCCACACCCACGTCCGAGCGGTTGTATGAAAAGTAAGTTGGATTGGCCCCTCTTAATGGGGGTATACCGAAAATTTGTTTGTATAGACGCATGGAGGTTTGTTACGTCTTCACGCAAAAACTACCCAACGGATTGAGTTGAAATTTTTCACATGTAGACCAGGAATCACATAGGCTACTTCTTGTTCCAAAATGGAGTTCCGGAAGATATAACAGTTTTATTTTGTATGAAAATTTGACTACGTCTTTTCTCGTGTGCATATACATACATACGGGCTACTTTTTGTCCCGAAAATTAGTTCCATTAAAATAGATATGACCTGATCAGTTTTCTTTTTTGTAATATTTTTTGTTAGATCTTCACGAAAATACACGATTAGGGTTAAGCTAAAACTTTGCACATAGATATTTATTTTTTATTATTTCTTTATTTAGGAAAACAAACAGTACAATTTTAACAAAACATATAAAGGTAATTATGACTTAAGACCATTAATATGTTTTCGCATATAGAAACTAGAATATTAGTAAGTAAAAGTTCGACTTAACAGTGACAATCAGATAGGTAGTAGAATTAATAATTAATCAAACCAAATTGAACTAGTCATCGGATAGAACGCGCTTGTAGGCTCAAGGCTTTGTAATAAATAAATCCAAATCGGGAAAGTTAATTACATTTTTATTATAGAAATTTGCAAAAGATATAGACTCAGATTAGCATATTGGCTACTTTCAGTCCCGAAAACTAGATCCCGTAGGGTAGTTATGACGTAATAAGTTTTCCTTTGTGAGATAATTTGTCTTTGTTACACCTTCACGCAAGAACTACGTACGGATTGAGCTTAAATTTTGCACATGGACACATGTAGAGCAAGATTAACATATAAGGTACTTTTTGTCATCAAAAGTTCTTTACCAGTTATGACGTAATGAGTTTTCCTTTCTATGATAATATTTTGTTTTCGTTACATCTTTACGCAAAAACTACACCACCGATTGCACTCAAACTTGGCACATATAAAATATGATCCACAAAAAACATATACAATTCGAACGTGTAGTCGTGTGAGATGAGCGCGTTGAATCGAACATATAAACTCTTCAGCTTTATAATATTTATATGGATTGTTTTGTTGTTTTAAGGATAAATGAGTCGCTCATCTTTCCATACAAACGTGAAAGGGTAACTACTCCACTTGACGTTAACCATCCAACACTAAGGATTATATCAATTTATCTCGTCATAATCTATGTTTGTATACACCCCAAACCGTAAAAAAAGTATTTACTGATTTTAGCCCAACTTTGGACGAAACTAAATAATAAAAGGAGAAAGCAAACTCAAAAATAAACACCGTTGCGACATAGTTTAATTATTCAAATGTTGAAATAAATGTTATTTTGAAAAGATTACACTCAAGTTTTTCTATAATAACCCTTGTGCTAAAAGTCTATTCACATATTTTTGCGCGGTCGGTTTAGGAATGATTCATTGTGCATTTCATTCTAGCGGGCGGGTAAACACACTATGTCAGGTGAGATAGCATACATTTAGGCTGCGTCCACTGACGACTTTGCCTCCGCGACTAGTTGGACCTTAAGTGAAGTTACTAGGTTATGTACGGTATCATATGAAAGGTATTAATTTGCACATTAATAAACAGTTGTCATTTTTCCTATAAGCCGTTTAAAGAGTTATTTACAAAAATGTTGATAAACCCGTGAAACTTTTATAGCTAATAGAAGTGTATTTAAAGTTTATACGAAAATTATAGCGAACTCTCTAATTTGCATAGTTTTACAGACAATCGGGGGTGGAAGGGGGTTTTCAATTTTTTTATGAAGTTAGTAGGTCATGTGGGGTATATCATATGAAAGGTATTCATTTGCACATTAATAAACAGTTTTTAGTGTTACTAAAATGTTGAAAAAACGACCGTTCCCTCCCTTATCTCCGAAGTTTGCAGAGATAAACCCGTCAAACTTTTATAGCTAATAGAAGTGTATGTAAAGTTTATAGGAAAATTAAAACGAACCCTCTAATTTGCATAGTTTCTTAGAATACTACTCAGTATAATAAACATCTAAGTACATAAGTTCCGCTATTCCATTAGATGGTGCTGTCAAGGTTCTCCAACAAATATAAACCGCCTTTATCATATAGAGGTATTATACCTACTGTATGACGGCATGGAACTCTCGGTGCACGAGTCCGACTCACTCTTGCCCGGTTTATTTTTTTATAACCGCAACCGTTTTGAAGACGTTAGTCTGGTACGCTTCTAAAATTGAATTTAAAGATCCAATATAACTAACTGTTGCTCAATATCACAACTTACCTACACGTGATAGTCTGAAGCGGTGAGCCGATGAGAAGAGGCACCTATGGATGGGATGAATATGAAAACGAAACAAGTGACCTGGAAGGTTCCCGCTCTCTATATCTATAGATACAAGATACGTTACCTTACATGTTACCTAGAGATAAACGTTAATAAACACGAAAATCAAAGCTTTCCGTTTGTCGTTACTAATATAAAAGCATCGCTGCGAACGACGTCTGCCTTCTTGGTTCCGTACGTTTGTTGTGTGTATTGTTTGGCGTGGGGGAAAACTTTGGTCCTTTGTCTAGTAATAGCTTATGCTCAGCGATGTTTATAACAAAAGGTGGCGTAATATACTCATATTTTAGAAGATACTTTTATTTTAATCAATAAAGAGCTTTGTCGCTTAGCGACCATATCGCCCTAATAGAATACTTAAATAGTCTTTTTTTATACATACTTCACTACATCTACATAGAAAATTACTACTTATACTATACTACATCATACATAGAAAATTACCCAGACTCGGAACAAATATCTGCGGATCAATCACAATCATTTTTCCCGTGTCTGGAATCGCTTCCGCTATCTCCTGCGTATCAGTCGGCTATTAGATCCTGATCCTGAGGCTGTCAAATAAAGGCTTCCTGTGTTTGTTTCAGCGACGGTAACGTTCAACATCACACTTCTGGCTTGCAGTATATTAGGGGTCGTCTCATGTTTACTCGTGGTAATCGGAGTTTACAAGGTATGTAGCATTACTTTTGTGTTGATTTGGCCTTTCACATTGCCTATAAATATAGGACGTCGCAGAGCCTGGCACTTTGTACATGGCTGCCCAGGACATATTGCATCCTCTTAGTCGCATATATTCACAGGAAAATATGTCCATTTATTTTATTTATTTTTATTTTTTTATTTAATACATTTGATTAGAACGGCTTACACCACTTACACCAATCAATCAATATTACAAAAAAAATAACTTACAATAGTCAAGCAAAAATTTCCCTACAAACTAAAATCAATAATACAAAATAAACATGTCAATAAAATGTCAATATGAAATGGTCAGGTAACATTAATTAATTAAATCGAAATACAATTATTTTTAAATACAATTTAAATACAATTACTTGAATAAAATAAAGCTGAACACATTATTATTATTATTTTCTAGCCATCGTCTCTCTCACACTGTCTTAGGCATTCTGACATTATGGCATAGAACTCGTCAGCAAACACATCGAATTCTGGGTTAGCTTGGAGGAGTTTGTTGAGGGAGTTGAGAGCTCTTGGTATGGGAGAGGCCGCACGCGCGACGGTGCGACACCTAGGCTGAGCAAAGAGGTTGTGCTTTCTACCCCGAAGATATCTGTCCGGAACAAAGAGTAGAAGTGACTCATTAAACAGATCTGGCGCGTCGATTTTGCCGCGGAAAATCTTACAGAAGGTGGTGATCTGTTCCAGTGCTCTTCTGGTTTGCAAAGAGTTATATCCTAGGCATCCTTGGAGAAATTTAGTCGGATACATAAAAGGATAATAACCGAACTTGCGTTTGTATAGGAACCTTAAAAAGGCTTTCTGAATCTTTTCTAGAAGCAGAGCGTAGGTGCTTTCATGGGGATTCCAAACGCATGAGCTGGACTCTAATTTGCTTCGGACCAGAGCACTGAACAGCAGCCTGATAACGTGCTCGCTCTGAAAATCTCGAGCATTTCTCAGAACAAAACCAAGTCTCTGGAAGGACCATGCGTCGAAGAAAAAAAATAAGACTAAGCCGCGGGTTTTCCTGCTAAGAGCTACCTCCGAAAGATGAGCAGCAGCGTCATTCCGTGTATCAACATCCCATACTGCGCTTGCCAACCCGCCTGCCAAGCGTGGTGAGTATGGCAACTGTCCCTTATGGAGATCCATGAGGGAGACATGTGTCCAGTAGTGGACGTTTTACGGCTGAAATGATGAATAAGCATAACTACATTATATCGATTTCATTTTTCGCAGCAACAAGGACATTATCATTAAAGTCGGTATTTTTTGTTCAAAAATGAAAAAACACAATATTTCCTTTTTAAAAATTACTCACGTAGTATTTGTAATGTAGAAGATTATTCCGACACGTTTAGATTTTTAAAGAAAATCATCATCTTCGACGTTACAATACTACGTGAGTATTCCCCATTTAAAAAAATGAATAAGTAGTATTATCTCAAGTTAATTTTGAAATTGAAACACAGCCATGCTATAATGACATATAATAGTCTATTTGCTTAAAGTACAAAAGAAAACAGTTTTAAAAGTTCCATCAGAGGCACGCGATAAAAGTTTACCAGCTAGTTATAGAACTATCCTATGCGAAGAAAGTCTGAGCAGCAACGAATGTATGTGGAATATGAATCTACAAAATATATACGGACGAATTGAGAAAACTCCTCCGTTTTTTTAGTCGGTTAAAATATAAATCAGATGTGAAAAGTGGCGGAAATATCTTAGTAATTACTCATATTACGACTTTAAAGCTGTTTTAATGACAGTGGTGTCAATTGTGTTAACGCACTTCCTAACTAAAGCTAACTAAAATTTCGCGAAATGCACTAAAATTACTTATAATAAACATCAAAGTGCACAGTTTTTCAGTGATAAATTTCTAAAATAAAAGCTTCACACCTGTACTGGCTATAAAATTTGAATATAAAACATCAAACGGGTGGCTTGCCACGTTTCCAAGGTACTAAGCGGTAGGCAGGGGCAGAGTAATTACAACTTAGATGTCAGTAAACATCGAGCAATCGAGCACGTATATCTAACTAGCTGACCCGGCGTACTTCGTATCGCACCTATAACTACAACCAAAACTTACAACTTACCCTACAACTACCCTACAAATACCTTACAACTATACCCTACATCTACCCTACAATTACCCTACAACTAACTAGTAAGTAGTAGGGTAGTAGCCTACAACTACCCTACTACTACTTTACAACCTACGCTACAACTAACGCTGAAACATGTGTTTAATATTTTTTTCCATACAAACTTTCACCCCCCCCCCCCCCCTCTTTTTAACCCCTTCTAGATTTAAATTACGCAACTAAAAGTACCCTATGTCCGTCTCCATGGTCTAATCTACTTCAATACTAAAATTCATCCAAATCGGTTCAGCGGTTTTGACGTGAAAAGGGAACATACGAACATACATTCTTACTTTCACTTTTATATTTTAAGTAGGATAGGATAAAGGGGAAATAAAGTCATAAAAGAGTTGCGAAACACATTAGTGCTTTGCACTAATGCAATGACAACTGTCTCTCGGGCGTCATAATCGCATAAGCGACAAAGCCCTTCTTTACGATAAAAAAAAAAAACTGTTTAGCCTTTGACAGTACAGCGCGAACAGCCGACCTGCGTGTATTTTTCCGTACAAAATTATGAAATGTTTTTGGCGGTATTGTTGTTTAGACAAAATAAATGACATTTCCTCTCTATTGGGTATTACCTCGATGTCAGTAAAGGACAAGCGTACATAGGTTTAGCCTGGAAATTGTTAAGCAGATTAAATAGACGATGGGATTGTTGTTTAATCGAACCATAAAATTGTTTTCTTTTCTCATTTTCTTTAGTCGGAGTGTCACCAAAATTGGTTCCTTCATCATCTTTGAATGGCTTAAACATTTTCGGCCTTCTTTCGGTCTCGGGTAAAAAGTTACCCGACTGCCAAGGAAAGGTAATGTTTTTCGCCCGTATCGTGTATGTTTGTAAATTTCTTTATTCCCACGTATCTTCCAAACGGCTGGATGGATTTCGACAATTAAGGTATCGTTAGATTCGTCAAGTGTCCTTAGATATTGAAATAGCAAACTTGACCCCCTGCTACTTCACCCACCGCTACCCTTCTCTCTCAGCCATGGGACGTGCACTGATGGACATAGGCCTCCCTCGTGGATCTTCTAGTACTAATCATGGGGGGTTGTTTATTTAATCACCGCGCTCGGCAGGCGTGTTGGCGAGCGCAGTACCGGAGGTATCCCTTGGATATATTCTTACTGCATTCATACACTACGGGTAAGAGAGGAGGGGCAACATTCTACTGCCGGCACCTCACCGCCTCCCTTAGTTATTTCCAACAGTCTTAATTCTAACAACTGCCCTCACCGTGAATGAAATTTTAATTATACGCTAAATTGATTTTTGGTGGCTGAAACAACGTTAGGCAAAGTGACTCGATTACGTTTTCAGGTGTCAACGGTTCCATTCCATAGCGTAAATTGAGTTCAGGTTAACATATCGACAGTAATGGTCTGTCGACGCTGGTTCAACGATGGCGCCCGTAACATGTTAACTACCAACCCGTGTTTGCGAACGACTGTTCGACCATGAATGTCCATTGTTATTAACACGCTCAAGTTAATAGTTTATACGTATTTCTTTTGCACTAAAGATACCTTAGAATCAAACTTGACGCGTCACAAATTACAAAATAAAACAACACAATTAATAAAATAAGGCACATAATTGAATCTGTTCACTTCAGATGACACTCGAGTTTAGGTGAGGTATTAACCCCGACTTTCAATCCGAAGGTCGTGGGTTCGATACCGGCAGTGCACCAATGGGTTTTTCTTTCTTGAAAAATGTATGTGCACACTAGACACGTGCTTTTAACGGTGAAGGAAACATCGTGAGGAAACCCGCGGCTTTGTTAGCTTCAGACGTGTTCTTTCCTCTGAATAATAGCTGACTAAGCTGAGAGGATGGTATAGGTGCTGGGCAAGCCTAATCCATCTAACAATATCCCAGGCACTGCAGCGTCCCGTACAGCTTACTTGGTACTTGGTACTTGGTGAGCGGACTGGTTTCCGCAACTAGGCCGCTGATGGGCCCTTTTTGCGTGACGGACGGCGTCTGCTTAGTCCAGCCATCCGATGTCCTCCAGGAAAGCCAGCAGCTTGGTAGTGTCGGCGCAGGCCTCCCTGGGCGTCCTCGGCTCCCCGAGGTGTAGTCGTCTCTGAGACGCCACGCTGCTGCACTCCAGAAGTACGTGCGCGGCCGTCTCTTCTGCTATCATGCACCCCCTACAAAGGGGGCTATCAGTAATACTCCCGTCCCGTACAGCATGATTAGCAGTTGCTGACGCTGTAAATTCATCTATAATAGATGCAAAGGCCTTACTAGGTTGAGAGGATGCAATGGTATAGGTGCTGGATAAGCCCATCTAACAACGTCCTAGGCACTGCAGCGTCCTGTACACCATGAATATCATTGCTGGCGCTGTATTAATAATCTATACTAGATGTAAATGCCTTACAGAGATACCTTCGAATATTTTTTTAAGATTACGAATTAACAATTAGTTACCAACAGTGCTTTTAATAATACTACCAGCTTCTACGCGCAGCTTCGCACGCGTGGTACCCGAATAAAAAGTAGCCATGGATTAAGCCGTGAGGTGCCGGCAGTAGAATGTTACCTCTCCTCTCTTGCCCGTGGATGCAGTAAGAGCCTGCTAAGGGATACCTCTGGAAGACGGGCAGCAACAGCTTTCCGTGTATCAACATCCCGTACTGCGCTCGCCAACCCGCCTGCCAAGCGTTGTGAGAATGGCAACTACCCCTAATGGAGATCAATGAGGGAGGCTGACATGACGAATGAGATAAAATTTACTATAATAGTACTGTTTTTTTTGTCACACCAAACTGCAAGCAGATTAATATTCTCGGACACGCGTAATTAATCGAATTCTAATGTAGTATCTTGTTCCAGGATTTGAAGTACCTGCTGTGTCCTTGGATATTCACCATGGGCTTGGAAACTATCGTCGAGTTCGCAAATCTACTGTACTTGTTCTACTTGCAAACTGTGAGTGGGGTATGCTAACTTTTGCCTTTTAATTATGATCCAATTAACTATTCCTCGCTAGCTTGTCACACATACTCATTTCTCTGCCAACCCGCGCCTGGGAGTTGGCGTCTTCTTCCTCTTATTTATTTATTTATAAATTCTTTATTGCACAAAATTTTAACAAAAATGCACAAAAGGCGAACATAATGCCGTAGGCATTTTCTACCTGTCAACCAATTATTGTAGGAATATCAACTTGGCGTGCATAAAGAAACAGATAACAACTTAACTTATTGCCAATTAAAATTAAATAAATTAGTTAAACTTATCCTCTTGTTCCTCATCTTCTATTTACCAATATAACATTTTCTAATATAGGTGTTCTTTTCCTTTAAATGTGCCGTGGGGAGATGACTTCCTACGGCTGATAGCATGATCATACTTTCATTTATGTGTTCCTCCGACCTTCATCATATTAGCAGTAGGATATCCACTGCTGGGCGTAGGCCATGGATCTCCATGTGATCATGAGGGGTTGTTGCCATACCCACCACTTGGCAGGCGGGTTGGCGAGCGCAGTACGGGATATTGATACACGGAGAGACGCTGCTGCACATCGTCCGGAGGTAGCCCTTGGCAGAATCTTACTGCATCCACGGGCAAGAGAGGAGGGGCAACATTCTACAGCCGGTTTCCTCTGTCCTTACTTTTCTAAAACTAAGACATAAGCCATTGAATGAAATTGAAGCCATAATTTAAAATCGCACAATCTGATACTAAAGGACAGCTTTTATAGCTCAGATCCTATTCTTGCCAGATTCAGCCATAAAACATGTATAAATCTGTGCACATTTTACGATTTAGCGGAATCCAGAGGTTAGCGGACGACGTTTTCATATTTTATTATACCACGATTTTGTTAATAGCTATCGAAAGATTACTTTTATAAGTCCGTAAAAGGTTAAAAGGGTAATAATTGAGGGTTTAGTAAATGTGATTGGCGGTCCGGAGAATAGACCATTACCAGTCAGCAATAGGACTAACGTGCCAACCGTACGTACGTTTGAAGTTTGAACTCCTATATGAAGATGCGAGGAAGAAAATTCGTGTCTTTTAAGTACTTACTAGCCCCAACCCAGCACTTGTGAGTCTCTTAAAAAAGGATTGAGGCTGCCTTATTTGGGTTTGAAGGTTCACTATCTTGGAATAAGTTTATGAACATTTCTCTTTAGTAACAAGTTTACATAAATAAAATTTGTTTTTTTTGTAATGTGTAACCCTCAGTTGTTATATTTTCAAAACATTCACTTTGCCACTTTTTGCCCATTCCCACTTTCACCCGCCATATCTTGAAGGTGTTTTAATCTATTTTGCTATAACATGCTTAAGAACCACCGCTAGAGACCTGCTTTTGAATAAAAAGAACTGCATCTAAATCGGTCCACTCGTTTAAGAGCTACGGTTCCACAGACAGACACACACATAGCAGTCAAACTTATAACACCCCTTCTTTTTTAGCATTTCACACACAAATGAAAGCTAATTCAGATTATTATATGTCGTTGCCACACTAGGACTATGCGCCTATATCTCATCTAGCTCATCATTTCAGCCGTAATACGTCCACTACTGAACACAGGCCTCCTATGAATCTCTATGAGAGGCTGTTGCCATACTCATCACGCTTGGCAGGCGGGTTGGCGAGCGCAGTTTGGGGATGTTGATAGATAGATAGATAAACTCTTTATTGTGTAAATCATACAGAAAATAAAAACAAAAATAAATAAAATTAAATTAAGCTACAAAAACAACAGAAATACACAATTGGCGGTCTTATCGCTTAGAGCGATTTCTTTCAGACAACCTTGATATTATTGATACACGGAAAGACGCTGCTTCCCATCTTCCGGAAGTACCCCTTAGCAGGCTCTTACTAAATACTAATTACTTCTTCTCCATGAGCATGAGAAGAGGGGTAAAGTTCTACTACCGGCACCCCACGGCAAGAACTTGTGTGAATTCTACTAGTTTATTATGTTTGCCGTATACCTTATCTTTGTTCCAGATGAACTTCAACCCTATAACGGCGTTCTTGTTCACGTTGGATTTTTTCATCATCGCGTTAAATGTAAGTACCTTTTGTTGTACAGTGTTGTAGAAAATTAAATACCAAGGCAAAATAAGTTAAATGTTTGCAAAACTGTAGCGCTGTACTTGTAAGTGTGGATTTGTAGCAAGTGTTTGTCTCCGCCCCAAATAACAGAGTAACTATGAATAAATAAATATATATACATATATATATATTTTATTGGGCGTGCCACGCGACTTCGTACGCGAAGTTTGTAGTACGGGACAAAATCTCTCCCTACTTTAAAGAATCTTCCATATTAATATTATTCATTAAATAATTATTTTATAATGTAAAAATTTAATTTAATATTTGATGTGTACTTATGAATGAATGAATATATTTATTTCAGATAATAATAATCCATATACAATTTGGTTAGTAGAACACAGTAACAACTTAAAAGTAATGGTTAGTAAATATAATATAAAAATTAAGAGGTTTATGAATAAATAATAATAATTAAATAATTCCACGAACTAAACATTCCCATATGGGCGAGGAAAATCTATCAGCTATAGTTTTTAGGATGCTGTTTGGACTGTCCCGCACTCTGCGGATCAGGGATGTTGTCTTTTTGCGAAATAAGGCTATAATATAATATTGCTATATACTTATGTATTTTTTCGTGTTCGTCGCAAGGGTGCCTCAAGGCTACCCTTTACGCCTATGTTGTTTTAGCTTACTTCCTTAATGATGTGTTCTATATGTATGTACATTTAAACCGATTTCCTTTGACTGCACCGTACAGTACATAAGCGGGTTTTCTCACCTTGACCGTTAAAGCACGTGTTCAATGTGTGTAAACATATTTTTTTTTCAAGAAAGAAAAGCACCAACTATTTTACCCTTATTGTTATTGTTGCCGTAACAAGCCCTCATGATCAGTACTTAAATTTCTTAGTCCATGAGGGAGGCCGCCGTGGGGTGCCGGCAGTAGAATGATACCCCTCCTCTCATGCCCATGGATGCAGTAAGAGCCTGCTAAGGGATACCCCCGGAAGATGAGCAGCAGCGTATATCCGTTTATCAACATCCCATACTGCGCTCACCAACCCGCCTGCCAAGCGGGGCGAGTATGGCAACTACCCCTCATGGAGATCCATGAGGGAGGCCTGTGTTCATCAGTGGACGTTTTATGGCTGAAATGATGAGGGAGGCCTATGTCTAGCGGATGTCTTACGGCTGTGGGTGATTATTTTATCGGAAAACCTCTAATTATTCCTATGATAAATTAAACATAAAAAAGATACAATTTGGCACTTGTAGGTATATTTTTTGAATACCCATGTACCCTAGGGTTTGGTATTAGTCCGTATTTTCAAGTTCCAGCGTTTTCGGAGTAAAAGGTTATTGACGACAGGCAGATGGACACACGAGTGATCCTATAAAGGTTCCTATTTTACTGTTGAGGATCGGATCCCTAAAAACTATTTATTTCTTATAAAACCTTGATTATAACTTTATGAAACAATTAATAGATGCTCGTAAATGGAACAAAGTACTCACAATAAAACTTTAAATACTAAAGGAAGATGAATTTAAGATGTCTATCTGTCTGTAGTTTATGACAAATAAAGTCTAGATCTTAACGACCTCATAAACAGTGCAGTGAATGGTTATAGCATAGATCTGCCAAGGGATACCTCCGGAAGATGGGCAGTAGTATCTCTCCGTGTGTTTAACACCCTGTACTACGCTCGCATGCTTAGCAGTGTGGCGAGTATGGCTACAACCCCTTCAAGATCTTGGAGATTCATTCATGCTTATGTCCAGCAGTGGACGTGGACATAAGCATAAATACTTCCGGAAGATGAGCAGCACCCTGTATTGCCATTTCCATTGCGCGAGTATGGCACCAAGGTGGTTGCCATACTCGCGACGCTAGGCCGTCGTGTAGGCGAGCGCAATACAGGCTGCCCATAATCCGCTCGCCTACACGCCGGCCCATCCCTTCAGTAGTTTCTGTTTGCATTATCTGCAGATGTTTGATCCGCGTCTGGATTGTGGTACCAGTTCTGATACTCACGACACAGGTAATCCTAGTGTGGGGTCGGAACTATGATATACTGTTGGGTGTTATTTATTAATTTTGTTTATTTTTTTGTCATCGTTGAAATAAAAAAACAACGACACTCCTATATAGATTATTATCGCCACACACATTGTACTCTTAATCTAAAAATCGAAAAAAAAATACTTTCGAAATCATGATAGTTTATTTTAAACTTTGTTTATGGATGTTACAATCGATTCAAAAATGACACGCCTATCGTGTCATACGCCACACGTTAAAAAACAATTTAATGCAACTTAGAAAGGCTGTCAACCCCTGAACCCCTGTGTGAAATCAGAAACAAATACAACAGGCTTGGTCTACGTATAAATTATAATATATTTGTTCTAGGGAGACCCTTCTAAAACTTAATTTGAAGGAGTTACAATCGTTTTAAAAATGACACGCCTCTAGCTACAAGTTAATAAAATTGATGACACGCCTGTCGTGCCATCCGCAAACGGTTAATATCTATCAATATTCATAAACAATTTATATACATATAAGACAGATCAAGTCGGTACATTATAATTAACGTGCCTAATAATAACAATCGTGTCTTTTCGAATTCATATTAATTATCGGGAATGATCACGTACTTGTTATGTTACCAGGCACCAACTATTTCGACCCTTATCGAGGGCCTTCATCAGAGTGATGTCGGTTCGCCACCCTCTCCCTTCGCGGTGCCTCCACCAACATAACAAGTATCTGAACATTCCCGATAATTAATATGAACATACCTAATGTTTAACGGTGAATAAAAACATAGTGAGGAAACATGCGACTTAGTTAGCTACAGACGTATTGACCTGTTATTTGATGACTTCGCTTATTCCATCTGTAGGTTCCCTTTCACCAACTCTCAGCCAATACATCGTCCCATACAGCAAGAATATCAGTTGCTGACGCTGTATAAATCATCTACAATCCATGCTCTGAATATATTCTCATTATAATATTTTGTGTAGGTCTTTGATGTTAAATCACAGTTAAATTGTGAACATATTTGCATGGAAATTAGTTTTGTTAGTCACTACGGAAAATCAGAGATCAGGTCATTTTTACATTGTATTTTATTTGTAGTACACAGTCATCTAGTACACTAAACACGAGCTTGGGGTTAGATGATGCTGAGTGAATTGTAAAGCATTATTGATTATTTATATGTTTCATATCACACAATCTATTTTATGTGTTTAAAGCTTTCTGTTCATTTAAGTAACGTTATGAACATAAGTCACAGGAAAGCACAAAATATAAATGAAAACCTACTCCTAGCCTACTCTTATGATAGTATTGCATTATTTATTTTATTGAATTATGGTTACTCATACACACACCAGTCTTTTTAATTTCAGCATCTAATTCACAAATCCTTGACGTTCTCTCACAGGGTCTATGGACCACAAGGCCACGGCAGAATACTAGCGCCAAGCTACCTCCCAGTTGTTAGGCATTATGCTGAGCCGTGACCGATTCGCTACTGTAGCACAAACACAATACTTACTTTTTTGTTATATATATATTTTGATTTGATAGTTTAGCATAAAATTATTATCTACCTACTACTTATAAATTGTTCATTAACTGTGTCATTATTGTATATGTTATATAAGCAAATAAAATATTGTCTATATCTACTTCATCTTGCAATGCACTGCAGGCAATGCAGCGCCCCGTACAGCATGTACCAGTTGCTGCCGCTGTATAAATTATTTTTAAAACAGATGTTAAGGGCCTTATACTACGATCTTGAAGAGTTATCGAATCTTGGTTGACGGCGTTTTTACAACCTTGAGTTATCGATCGCTAACCCTTAAGTTCAAAGTTCAAAAGTCCTGCTAAAACTGGACGGCTTTGTAACATATATATTCTCGTAGTAAATTTGCATTTCACATCTTTTTAGATGATTTACACAGCTTTAATGCACATTTAACTGTTTTAGTTTCAGTCGTCTTCCCGTTTTAAAAATAGTAAAATGTCAATTGACGACAAACCTCGCTCTGGGCATCCGTCCCCGGCCCGAGTTTTTGCTGTGAGAGCAGTCATCCTTCCGGAGTTTGTTCGACAGGTTCAGACAGTTAACCGCCTTGTATACCTGGTAGTTTTGAAAAGTTTGCAGTTCCGCCGAAACTATTCTCTTCCGCCTGATTTGTGGCTGTCAGGCGACTAGTTTTTCACCACGATAACGCCCCTGCTCACAAAGCCCTGTTTGTGTGCAAATTATTGACCAAAAAGGGCAATGCTCTCTGTGCCCCATCTTGCTACTTTTTTTAATTGCCCGCATAAAAGGCATTATAGGAACGCTTTTTTCAGACATTACTGAGGTGAAGAAAAAACGTCTCAGGCGTACTGACGTCTGAGACGTTTTTTCTTTTGTCTTGTTTTGTTAGCCCTACTGGGGCTGTCGGGCACCACAGAAGACGAATAAAAAAATGTTTTTAGGAATGGGATAAAATACTGGATAAGTGTATTAGTGCCGATAGAGTACTTTAGGGTTTTTTGTTAAACATTTTAATATATTTCACCTTTTAATTGTTCACCCCAACTTGAAACCCCATAATAATGATTGGCTTGATCGCTTTCTATATAACTTTCAGTTTTGATTCGATATTTTTCACTTATGAATGTTATGTGAAGAATCCAAAACTGAAAGTTGCATTTGATACCAAACTAAGGTATATTTTGAAACATTCGATTATCAATCCCCTCTTTCACCCCTATATCTTGTAAACTTCTTAACCGATTTTCATAAAACATGTTTAAGAAACGCCGTCGGAAAACCGGCTTTTAAATAAAAAAACTACATGCAAATCAATCATCTTGCCATAGTCAGACACACAGACACACACTCAAAGCAATCAAATTATAACACCCCTCTTTTTGTCAGAGCTAAAAATATAAAACAACATAAAGTAAATTTATATCCGTATTCTTAGCGAACACAAGCAATTTTATGGTTTTCTGTTTTTCTCTTTGATTACAAATATCTAATAAGATATACAGGGAAGCAAAGATACTGTATAAGTCAAATGTTGACATGGCCTCTTTTAAAAATTGCAGTCAATTTCACTGTAATAGATAACGTTAAACCATTATTTTTGTTAAATAAGCTTCGACGTCATAATAACGTAATGAATGTATTTTACAAAATTAATCGTAATTAGTTTTTCAACTCCCTGGTAGAATGCGGAGAGAACTGTAGCGTCAAGATTGACTTTTAATAAATTAGGCCAGATGCGTGTCGGTCCACGTACTATCTAGGGTTCCGTAGTTAACCGCAGACCTGATGTTAGAAGTGGTTGTATGTTGTTTAACGTTTACCAAAACGTATTAACAGTAATTAATGGACTTTTCGGTGTATTCCGGTATGTTTGGGAAACCGCATCACTTATTTGACCGACTATTTCTCCGAAATTAAAAAAGCTAGCTTAACCCTTATGAATTGCCTAAAAAGTTCATGATTAAAACCACATTCAAGATTTTTTTCAGATCTTTAAAGCTAGCAGTTTAGATTTTAGAGGGGCTCGAAAAAAAATGATAAATACTTTTTTTTATACACCGTGCCCCTTAATAACCCGAAAGATTTAAATCACGTATTTTTGACGACAATACGAGTAAGTTATATTATATCAACAGTGTCTAATTATTTGTTTTAATTAAATTACTATTTCAGTACAAATTAAATCATATTAATTGCCCGCTTCTTTGTGAAAAAGTCTTTAGTTGAGAAACTCAAGTAGAGAAACAGAGAGCGAGCGTGACACTTCACGAATTGCTCGAAATCATACGACGAACGGCGAATGCCGTGACTTGTGTTCTATGACAAGAAGTGTCAAGTTATGTCTAGCACGATGTTTGCTTTTAGGGTGTGTTAGACTAGAGATTTTTTAACTTGTAATTTGTTTTAAATAATTAATATCTCCTTAAGTTCCTTCCTTTTATTTTTGGACTATATGTTACATAATTTTATATACTCTAATTAGGCTCTAGAATCGTTGGCTAAAATCTTTCGGGTTATTAACGGGCACGGTGTTTTTTTATTTATTTTGATGATGATTTTAAAATACCTATCCAACAATACCCCACATGGTGGGAAGACCAATAAAAAAAAATCATCCCCACTTTACGTGTATAGGAGGTACGCCTAATTCATTTTTGTTTCAGCATTTTTGTAGCGTTATCTCGGCGTTGCTATTTTATATGACCATGAAAAACAACAGCTTTCTAGGAAAATGTTTCTTCCCAAACCCGGTCACGGACGCAGCCAGACAAAGCAAAATTATAAGGGTTTCTTGTTTTACTACGAAACCCTAAAACCATGTGTGCTATCTATGTGAGATTTACGAGTTACGAGACAGTCAGAAAACTGCCGTTTTCTCGACGCGTTTTCAATGACAAATTGTGAAATGGGATGGTTACTATTACTAAATATTAATAAATTATTGTAGAGTAAAAGCGCAAGAATTGCTTTGTACCTCCAATTTCCGCCGTCGTCACTGCTTACGGGAGTCTTATATTTGAATCGATCTTATGTCTACGAAATAACGTAAGCTTTCTTGACGAAATGTCAAGAAAGTTCATTCAATTTCGTCAAAATTTAATCACTCGTCAAATACGACGTTTTCAGGAAAACGTAAATGTATAAGCTTTACGCGATTCAAAATGGATTCCCTGGTTGAAGGTTGACTAACTTTCTTTTATATCTTTATAAGATCTCGAGAGTATCATTAGGTAAAGATGAATATTTTAGTATATTTTAATTCTTTGCCCGTTAGCTTTTTGAGTCGACTAAATCTATACTAATATTATAAAGATGAAGAGTTTGTTTGTTTGTATGGTTGAACGCCAATTCTAATTGTTGGAACTAATTGTCCGATTAAAAAATTCTTTAGGTGTTGGTTAGCCCAACTATCGGGGAAGGCTATTATAGGCTACTAGCGACCCGCCCCGGCTTCGCACGGGTGCCATGCTGATTCTAAATATACCACAGAATATACCATCGCGGACTTTTTTTGCAGGCCTTATTAAGGTGTACAATACTGTAGTACATTATTTTGATCTATCTCGTAGGGTTCAGCCAGCGTTTGCAATGTGAGCGCAAAGAAATGTGTTTATTTACGACCTCACATTAGAAACCTCTAAAATTATCATTGTTTATCTCCTATATTATGCATGTAGTATACATAAAAACCTTCCTCTTGTATCACTTTATCTATTAAAAAAACTGCATCAAAATCCGTTACGTAGTTTAAAAGATCTAAGAAAATATAGGGACAGACAGATAGCGGGAAACAACTTTGTTTTTACCATGTATTGATATATCACCAGGTTAAGATAATAAGAAAATTTTATTGTTAAATTGTGTAGGTACATATATGTACGTGAAGGTCTTAAATAAATTTAGGTACTTATCAACTATTTTATCATATCTATGACATCCTATCCTACTTCTTATCCTACTAATAATATATAAAAGTGAAAGTAAGAATGTATGTATGTATGTTCCCTTGTCACGTCAAAAAATCATTCTACATGACTAATTATCAAAAAATTCCCTCAGGTTACAATCAACTCTATTGACAAGCCACTTTTTTAATTTAATCTTGAAATCATTTCCTTAAAGTTGTTTAATAACTAATGGTAAATGATTATAAACTTTAATAGATGTGATATAAGTGCTTTTATGGAACATGGAGCTATTGACTTTTGGTATACACAGGTTATATTTATATTTATTTCTCAACTGATCCGATCTGGTTGATTTTATATTGAAGAAAGAAGAGTTATTTTTTGCAAATAAACATAATTTTAGAATATATATGTCTGTAAGGGTCACAATATAATTTTCTTTGAATATGTATTACGTATAGAGATGGCTCTAATACTTTTTTTTTGCATAAAAAAGACTGACTGCATCTCAACCGAGCTTCCCCAAAATATCTTTGATATATCTTTGATATTAATATATCTCTTTTCCAATATTCTTCCCCATAACATAATTGAGGGAAAACGTAACCATAATATGCATTAATTGTTAAAGATTTTGAAGAGTTAAGACCAATAAGAGCGGTGCATTAAATCACTCATGAAAAATCTTGCTTAAGCAGGGTCCTTTTGACAGCTATCGTTGCGTGCGTTTCGTAAACGGTTAAAGTTATTTATTTATTTATTTATTTTAGGAAGACTAACAGCACAAATCAAACATAATATATATAAGTAATCTAGAATCAAATTATCTACGCAGTTATCTACTTAATTACGCAGCTATCATTTATGGTGGGATCGTTCTCCTTAAAAAGTTTAAAAAAAAGTCAGCGATAGCATACGAGGTAGGTCTATCTGTTAAGGTTGACCCACCATAATCATCTTTATGTTAATAAAACTTGCATTATTTGCGAAGATATTTTTATAAACATAGTATCAAAATCCTTATCCAAATAATTACGTTTTTCATCATTATTATAAAAAAATTAAGAGAATCGCCTTTTATATCATTTGAATTCAAGGAATATCTTAGTAGATATCACAGTTTTCCCGCGCGCGCATTTTAATTATAGGTGCCTACGACCCACTCTCTCTTCTATGTGACGCAGATGAAGTTACGGGGGATAGCTAGTATATAACTAAATGGAAACTTCTTTATCGTAGAAAATAAACACTTTACAAAAGCGGATACCTATTATCGTTTATCACGACTACTACCGACACTAAGCACACTTTTTTGTCTCTACCACGCGTAAACTCCAGTGAAACAGAAAACCAACGCCATGTTTCGCATTAAACGAGAAAGGGCTTTAATCTGTTTGCGAAAACAATCTCTAAAATTGTTTGCGCGAGGGTACGGGGCTGGTTGATGACTCCCATGTCTGGGAGAATGCTAGAGGCGGGCTTACAAGGTGACCGGCGGCAGGTAGAATGTTTACATCACATTGTACTAGTAGTGTTTTTTTCACATGTATTTGTGTTTGTATATTCCATATTCAATATTATTTCAATATTACCTCATTTGTTTAGTTTTCACTGTTTTAGTACGCCACCGTCATAAATAAATTGAAATCTATCCTGTCCATCCAAAGGTTGCCTGGAAGAGATCGCTGTTAGCGATAAGGCCGCCCATTGCACCTATGTTTATTTTTAATAACTCTTCGTTTTCCTGTAACTCTCTTGATTTTGGTGTACAATAAAGTGATTCATTTATTCATTCATTCATTCCGAACTGTCCGGGTGGTATGTACCCCCGACTTTCAATCTGAAGGTCGTGGGTTCGATACCGGCCGTGTACCAATGGATTTATCTTTCTTGAAAAATGTATGTGCACACTTAACACGAGCTTTAACGGTGAAGGAAACATCGTGAGGAAACCCGCGGCTTAGTTAGCTTCAGACGTATTGACCTGTTCTTTCCTCTGAATAATAGCTGACTAAGCTGAGAGGATGGTATAGGTGCTGGGCAAGCCTAATCCATCTAACAATGTCCCAGGCACTGCAGCGTCCCGTACAGCATGATTACCAGTTGCTAACGCTGTATAAATCATCTATAATAGATGCCAAGGCCTTACTTTATTCCAAACTGTAAATTTTTATTTTATATATTACTAGCTTTTGCCTGCGACTTCGCTCGCGCTGTTAAAAGTTATAGAAGTTCGTGCATTAAATGGACAGGCATTTAATGCAAAAAGACTTTGAGCAATTTCACTTGTTTCGTCGAATATTTAGGTTCACTTTTAGAGACGATTATTCTAGAGACGGAAGTTGCCAGCTGACAAAATGGTAACGCCACCCATACCTGATCGTTTTTAGGGTTTCGTACCCATAGGGTAAAAACGGGACCCTGTCTGTCTGTCATCAGGCTGTATCTCATGAACCGTGATAGATAGACAGTGACATTTTTACAAATGATGTATTTTTGTTGCCGCTATAACAACAGGCCTTTGCCCTGCAGTGGGACAGTGGAGGCTAAATAATAATAATAATAATATATAACAAAAAAAATATAAAAAAAGAATAAAATAAATATTTAAGGGGGGCTCCCATACAGTAAACGTGATTTATTGCCGTTTTTTGCTTGATATTAATAACGGCGACAGGTAGACGCTTGAAATATTCTCAGAATATTTAGTAGTATTGTATCTCAGAATATATGTATAGTGTATTTACTGCAATAATAAATAATTCAATTAAAATAAAACAAATATTTGAGGGAGGTTCCTATACATCACACGTGTTATTTGTATATTTATAGTAGATATAGTTGTTGTTTTGCCAAATAATGATACGGAACCCTTCGTGCGCGAGTCGGACTCGCACTTGGCTAATTTTTATTGTATACCAAACCGCATAAAACCTGCACCAGACACTTTATACTACTAAATGACGAGACAAGCTGAAGTCCCACCTGATGTTAAGCGGTAACCTCTACCTATAACAATTGCAATGCCGCGGTGATCACGTTCACTAAGCACGTGACCAACGCTGCATTGCATTGCGCCCGTCACCCTGAGACAGAGTTGTAAGGTCTCATGTGCCCGTAATTTCATCGGCCCGCTTACCCTTCAAACCGGAACACAGCAACACACACACTGACATTACTGTTTGGCGGCAGAAATAGGTATGGTGGTAGTACTTCCCCGGATGAACCTTTCACAAAAAGTTCTACTACTACTCTACACTACTACCTATTTGTAAAAACCGCATGAAACAGACAGACAACAGACGCGGCGGAGGACTTTGTTTTATAATAATCTAGCTTGTGCCCGCCGCTTCGCATGCGTTTTACCCGGATAAAAAGTAGCCTGTGTTAATTAATCCTGGTAAAATAATCGTTTGCAAAATTTCAGCTCGATACGTACGCTAGTTTTTGCGTTAAGAGGTAACAAACTTCCAACCTAACAAACTTTCGGATTTATAATATTATTAAGATTTAGTGACGTATGAATGCAGAAATCTTTGTATTTGATTTTTTTTATTACATTAACCTGGTGATCCTACTTAATTACTCGGTGTAGGTCTATTGTTCAATAAAGCTAGACAGAAGAAGATAAAGATAAATGTAAGTTTATATCGTGAACATATTACATGTACATTGTAAGCGTGAAAACAAACAAAATGTTAAAATTAATGACACGAAAAAGGCCAGCACTCAGCGTAAGCTGAGGCAGAATACATCCTGCACAGCGTGGTCTTCCGTGGTTACTCTATCCAGCAGGCGCTGGTGGCTGCTGCATGCGACACAAGATGATCGTAATTATCATCAACTACGAAATTCTTAAATAAAATTTCTTAATTATGTGGGGTGGTAGAATATTACCCCTCCTCTCATGCCCATGGATGCAGTAAGAGCCTGCTAAGGGATACCTCCGGAAGATGGGCAGCAGCGTCTTTCTGTGTATCAACATCCCGTACTGCACTCGCCAACCCGCCTGCCTAGCGTGGTGAGTATGGCAACTACCCTCATGGAGATCCATGAGGGAGACCTGTTCAGTAGTAGACTTTTTACGGCTGGAATTATGATGATGACGAAATTCTTAATTTAGAAACAATATTTCAATATATTATACAAATCTAAAAAATATAACAAAACACAATTACAACAAATATTCTTACAGCAAAACGAGCATCAGTTTAACGTTTAGTTCGGTTGTTTATTTTATTAGTTCAGTTTAATTTATTTAGATATTAGTAAAACACTATATTATATATTATTTACAAGGTAAATCAGGTCTAGAACGATCAGCCTGTCAGATAGTTTAATATTATTTGGGATTGTAATAAATATTTTTTAATAACTTTTTGAACGCAAATACAGATTACATCGTTTGCTCCTCCATCTTGAGCTAGGACGCGCTAATTCCCGTGAAGGTCATTATCTGCCGTAGGACAAGCTGGACCCTGCTGGACAAAGGCCACCAATGGATCTCAAAGTACTGATCATGAGGGGGTAGTCGCCATACTCACTACGCTTGGCAGGTGGGTTGGCGAGCGTAGTACGGGAACTGTCTAAATCACGGTTTTATTATTAAAACCAATTTAAATTCGCCCTTGAAACTGTAATAATATACATATAATTATTTATACCTATATCATCCATTACTGATTCAGTTATCACACTTGGTCTATTCCAAATTACTTACTTGGATAAAAAAACGTTTAGAAAGTCCACAATACCGTTACCAACGAAATAAGAATTTTATGTTAATGTAATAAAAGCAATAAAACTGCCAAGTACAAGTCTGACAGGCGCACCGTTATTCCGTATTGTATTCTCTAAGCAGTCCCAACGCTGGGTTTTTCGCAATTGGTACAAAGATAATGCGAGGTTGCTTATTACGTATTTTTCATGTTTCTTTTACCTTTTTACCTGATTTAAATAAAAGACAGACGTTTTATGAGAAAGTAGCAAAGTAGACTAAAACACTTCACATGCAGGCTTTGAACGACCGACGAAATGTATTTTACTGAACATTACTGAGCAACAAAGCTTCTATTAATGTTCAGCAAGATAAAGGTAAAGGCAATAATAATTAAGGTTTTTCTGTTGTAGCAGGTGTAAAGTAAGACCGATGCGGCAATGCTGATAACTGTGAAAGGTATAGTAATAACATTATTAATATACCTTGTACAACCGAAAAACCTTAATTATTGATACCTTCAGCCGATGCGGCAATGCTGATAATAAAGGTCCTTATAGACCGAGAACAATGTCTATTTCTATTTCAAACATACTGACATTGCTGACGTAGTGATTACTATTGGCCTGGTTAGGATGAAACTACACTCGTTTTATATAATAAGCAAATCTTCTTTTTAAAAATGTTTTCATGTTGGTATTTTTGTGTAGCACGCTCGTGAACGCTATAATGTACCTACTAGCTTCTGCCCGCCGCTTCGCACGCGTTGTACCCAGATAAAAAGTAGCCTATGTTAATCCAGACCTTCATCTATAATTGTGTGCAACCTTCATCTATATGTTTCAGCTTAATCCGTAGGGTAGTTTTTGCGTGAAGAGGTAACAAACTTCCATACAAACAAAGTTTCGGCTTTATAATATTAGTAGGATTGTTTAGTTAGCATATACATAAGTTGTCATATCTTCTCTTCTCTCTCTTCCAGCCGTAGGAAATCCACTGCTGGACAAAGGCCTACCTCATAGCTATGCAACTAAGTTTTCATAACTATCGCAGTAGTTCAACTTTCTAAATAGTTTCTGTAACAAATTTTGTATTGTTCCTAATAAATATTAAATTTTTTTTTGATTGGTTACTACTGAATTTTATTATTTTTATTTTATTTTATTGAAAAAACCAACAGCTACAGAGATAAACAGGGTTGTCTTAAATTCATATGATAGAAACAGCCAATTATATGTTTCTGTATAGTTTACAAAATCAAAATAATAATCCTACAAAACAAACGTTATATATAACATTTCTATGCAAAAATATAATTTATGTCTGCGTGCAATAACAAGCAATATGATTGTATAATATTAACATTATATTTACTAAATTTATGTTAGCAAATATATAGGCTTGGGTGGAGAGAGAATGGGGAGACCTAAGCCCAGCAGTAGAAAAATGAATATTAAAAAAAATATGTTATCCCATTAGTAATATGTCTACTGTAATTTTTTTTAATTAGTTTTTACTACAGTTGAATACACCCGAGAAACGTTGATTAAATTTAGAACATATTCTGTGTATTAGTGTGTATTGGTGCGCTAGTAGCATTATGAATATGAGGTTCTCATGTAAGTGAACGTAAATTCGTATGAAAATAAAGATTATTCACACCGAAACATCCACACAGGAATAGTTCTTCTTAGTTAAATCCCATAGCTATGAAGGATTCCATTTTTCTATTAACTAATAGAAAAAAACGGAATAAAAGGTGGTCCGGAACCCTAAACATGAAGGCTAACCAACCCGGCTGGGTCGCGTACGCCCAGTGGCGTAGAAAGATAAGATTTTACGAGCGACCTATAAATGTTAAGAATGGGTGATATGATTCACGGCTAATATTATTGGCTACGTAAGTAAATTATACAATTGAATGTGACCCTACGTTTTTTATTATATTTAATGTGCCGTACATAATGTATGATGTATATAATGTATATAAAAAGCCGTGTTGGCCGAGTGGTATGTACCCCCGACTTTCAATCCGAAGGTCGTGGGTTCGATACCGGCAGTGCACCAATGGATTTTTCTTTCTTGAAAAATGTATGTGCACACTTAACACGTGCTTTAACGGTGAAGGAAACATCGTGAGGAAACCCGCGGCCTAGTTAGCTTCAGACGTATTGACCTGTTCTTTCCTCTGAATAATAGCTGACTAAGCTGAGAGGATGGTATAGGTGCTGGGCAAGCCTAATCCATCTAACAATGTCCCCAGGCACTGCAGCGTCCCGTACAGCATGATTACCGGTCGCTGACGCTGTATAAATCATCTTAATAGATGCAAAGGCCTTACTATATAATGTATAGATAATAAATAAAATATAATAAAAATAAAATAAATAATTATATATAATAATATAAATAAGCTTATTCATGAAGCCAATCGTGAATGACTACGTCTCGGTTCCATATGTCTCAATATAAATGTATATAATGTATACATAATATATATATATCTGTTTGCTTTAAGCTGAGGGGGTGGTACAGGTGTTGGCAAGTCTAATCGACAATGTCCCAGGCACTACAGCGCCCCGTCTAGCATGAATACCAGTTGCTGACGTTGTATAAATCACCTGTTATAAAAAATGCCTTTGCATCTATTGTAGATGATTTATGCAGCGTCAGAAACTAGTATACATGCTGTATGGGACGTTGCAGTGCCTGGGACATTGTTAGATGGATTAGGCTTGCCCAGCACTTATGCCATCCTCTCAGCTAAGTCAAATAAGTCAGAGGAAAGAACCGATCAATACGTCTGAAGCTGACTAAGCCGCGGGTTTCCTCACGATGTTTTCCTTCACCGTTAAAGCACGTGTTAAATGTGAACATAAATTTTTCATGACATTAAAATCCATTTGTGCACGGCCGGTATTGAACCCACAACCTTCGGATTGAAAGTCGGGGTTACATACCACTCGGTCAACCTGTAATAAGAATTATGTAAATTACGACAAAAACACACTCGGGACTCGACGGTCTCGTTTAACATTTCAATCAAATTTGATATGGAAACGAAACATTACAATGCACCTCGATCGATTCGTCCATCATATCACAGAAGTCGTACACTTTTTGAAACACAAAGTACGATAAAACTCATTTCTAAGTTTTAATATGGAGACCCCGCTTGAATTAAGGTTCCTTCACAAAATGTCCCGTTCGTCCCTTGATTTTACTTACACGAGATGAAAGTATGCAAATTGTGATTCTCATGTTCTCGTTTACACAAGTTGTGCGGTACAAGCCTTTTATATGTTTGTCGCTAGGAAACACTGACCCACAAAACCCTTTTAGCCGCAGAAATTCCGCTAGGACATATTTACTTAACCTAATAAAAATAATGAAAACTAACAAAATGATAACAGCAAAACGAACAGGAAGGAACAGGATATTTAATTCAAAAGCAGTCAAAATAGAAAACGACCTTAAATATTATAAAAATAACCTCTATTACTTTGCTGCACAAAACAAGTAGATTTTAGTAATTAATTAATTTGGTTAAAATTCTTCTCACTGTTTGTTTCTTATTATTTAATTTTCTTATACTTGTATTGTACTAATGTTGATCAGTATCAACACTGGTATAAGTAGATTACGTTATTATAAGTGATAAATCACTAATGTGTTGTGGGAATCCCAAATACCTTATTTTCTATTTCACTTTCAAATGACTCGTGAGTTACACTATTCATTGTTATGTTATACGGGTTTTCTACTCACGTTAATTATTCGTTGAAAATAGGTATCCAACGTGTTCAGTTCCTCCCAGGGGAACTTTCGTCAGGGAATGGAGCTTTTTTACGCGGTACCGGGTGCAACGCGAGCGCGTGAGAGGGAAGGAGACGGTACCGCGTAAATAGATAACGATCTATTTCTATACCTAAAATACTTACGATATAAAAAAATCTTCTAAGCTATTTTTTTTATAAGCAATTTTTCGACTTTTTCCGGAAATCCCCTGCGAAGGGAATTTTGGACTTTTTCTTTAGATATACCTTCCGGTTCTCAACAGGGAAGCAATGGGGATTTTCGGACAGAAGTTCCACAATTCCCGTTATCTTTTTCTATACCTAAAATACTTACGATATAAAAAAATCTTCCTGTCCACTATTTTGTAGGCACATGGTACTCCTTATTTCTAGAACTTTCGAGACTTGTTAGTATATTTTTTGCCAACCTATGTCGTCCCCCTACTGGGTAATGGTATTCTCCAAAGTTCTCCAACCATCTCGGTCCTTGTTAACAACATTATGTATGTATAAGTTTACAAATACAGGATTTTAACACGTAGCTTTTTTATAATTTTTCCCGACGAATCTTTGAAGTCAATTAAACGCATTTTCACTCTCTGATCTCATTCGTATATACCGAAACGCACATGTCTGTCCATCTGTCATTTTCGATGTTCGGGAGTATATTTCCTTCCAAGGGAAAATACACTTAAGAGCATGGGAATCGCCAACCTGAAACATTTTCACTTCAAACCGTCAAATGTTTAAAATAGTAGGTTGTAAATTTTAGTATTGCCAAACTAACGTAAATACTGTTGTCTTTCTAAATACATTATTGTTACAATGCCCTTTACTCAAATGTTGCAAGCAGCAAAACCGCTTAATAACTAGTGAACACACGTTTCTCAGAACGCTGCTTTATTAAACAGTTATTAAGGATTAGGGGTTGATTTAAATGACATAACTTGTATATTATAAAATTGTAGACTGATAAGTATTCTAACGAAAATGTCATCAATCTTAATCAGAAAATGGATGGCTCACCGGATGCCATCGTCTATAGGGGTTGCACTAAATGAAGCAGGACATAACCAAAGTCATGGCACGACAGCTACATTCCAGCCAATCTACAGTTGATTAGCTTACAGTTACACCCATCGCAATGATATGTATGTAATTTAGTTTGTCATAACTCTAATACCAAAATATTGAGGTTCGGTGTGAAAGTGTTCGAGGTGGGCGATTTCCGTGCTCTTCAGTGTAGTTGCCTGGGCTTATATTTGGAACTGTTGGCCTTGACCTGGCCTTCGCGTGTGTGATGTGAGCCCCTAGATTCTGCCCCTTGTCCCCAGCTCCTGCCACTGTCACTGCCCCCGGTCCCTGTCCTTTAAAGATCGATACAACCGTTACCGGACGAATGGTGTCTGTCATCCATCAGATCTGACAAATACATCAGATTACCGGCAATCCATTTATTTATTGCAGACTTTAGTGATCTAAACTCATCATATTATAAAGAGGTAAAGTTTGTAAGTGTGACATTATTTGTGAGTGTCATCTCACTAATATTATAAAGCCGAAATTTTTTTGTTACCTCTTCACGCAAAAACTAGAGTACGTATCGAGCTGAAATTGTGCAAACGTATAGATGTTGACTAGGATTAACACTAAGGCTACTTTTATCCAGGTACAACGCATGCGAAGCGGCGGGCACAAGCTAGTAGGCTATAATATTAACCCGAAATATTAAAAGACTTTTACGTGGTAGTCAGATTTGTTACCGCCCAACGAAGTGGGCACGGGTGAGCTAGTCATAAATAATTCTGGACATTTATTTACACTGCATCATCATATTTCCGAAATGAGCCGAGATTGTGTTAATGTAGGTTTTACATTCTTGAGACTACCTAGAAAGAGACTTCAATAGAAACGACTATGGTTTGCACATCTATAACATTGATAACATCCTGTGATAACATCCCACGCCCGATCACATCGTATAACTCTCCAAAATGATTTTAGAATGACTTAATCAGTTTGGATAGCAATAAATTCAAGTTTCAAGTTTGTTTATTCACAAAAAATATACATGTGCACAGGATACAAATGAACACTGGAAAATGCAGTAGTATAAACTGTGTCGCAGTTTCCAGTGCCCTACCTCAGTACATGAGGAGATGTAAATGTTTACAAACAAAAATAATAAGATAATTTTAACAAAAAGAAGAACCAGACTGCAGAAAAGAAGAGAAATCATTTAAACTTGTATAACTAAAGGCATCATATCAAAACCAATTTACATATTTGATGTCTTAAAATAAACTTAAAA
Source organism: Pasiphila rectangulata (assembly GCA_963082625.1). Lineage (NCBI taxonomy): Eukaryota > Metazoa > Arthropoda > Insecta > Lepidoptera > Geometridae > Pasiphila > Pasiphila rectangulata. Next base: position 18,594,910 of record OY720236.1, on the reverse strand, counting down.
ATAAAAAATATTCTTGTAAGTATTTATGTATATAACAATTGAATAGAGTCGGAATACAGTTGAAATAACAAAAAGCATCTATAAAACTAATGTACTTACATACCTAATCAAATTATATAAATTCTTATTTTATGCAACTTACTTTATATTCAATTTATATACATAAATACATAATTAAATAAAAATAATAAATAATAAAAATATATATGGAATGGTGTTGTAATTATTGTAGGATTAACTTCTACCAATCAAAATTTCAGTGTCACCGTAGGTAATTGTAGATAACCAGTTTTTAAGTTTAATTTTGCATTTATGGTAGGTAAATATATGTATATTTATGGTAGATAAATGATCGATAACAGTGCCAAATTATGTGATATTTTTCTTAAAAATTGTTAGTTTGATTGTTTTATACGGCGTCTGCAACTACCTATTATATAGTGAGATGTTGTTAGTCGGTTACGGCCCCAGCATCTACACCATATCAGCTTAGTTGGCCGTAAATAAATCTATTCAATCAATCTTTAAGACATTAAATGATTCATAATGGGACATAGGGGCGTCTTTGACATTATCCGTTCAGTAGCTTTGACGCTATTGTTGATAGCCCTTTTAATTTTTCTCAATCTCCGGAGTAGTGTTTTGGTGTCCAACTCTAAGCACTAATGCACTAATTTCTTAACATACAATCTTGTAGCAACAGATTTAATGGATAAAAACGTCTCTATCTCGGTAGTAGTAGTGTTAGTCTTTTTTAAACTTTCGCGATCACAACACATTACTAAAATAAAATAAAGGTAATTACGCGATGGAAGGTTGCAAAAGTAAGGCCTTTGCATTTATTATAGATGCAAATATTTTAATAATTACGCGATAAATACCCGATAATCCCATATTTTAGTAGTAGTGTTGGTCAATAGGTTATTTTTTATTTTTTTGTTTCTATCACCGACGCTAGGTTAGTTGTTAAAAGTGTATGTACTACCTACCAATCGTTGTTTGCATTTCATTATACGAATGAGGCGTTTTCATTAAAAAGTAAAAACTTCAAAAATAGTTACCTCGAACCTTATAGATGGCGTTAATTTTCTTTTACTGGTAGGCACATTTTGACAATGACAGGATTAATCACAAACTTGCTTACTCCGCTTGACAGCTCCATCTGTTAGGTTTAGTAGAAAACTCTTTTTGTTTTGTTACTGAAAACGGCTCATTAAAAGAATACGGTACTTGAGTTGAGCTGACATCTGCTTCTGAGCATCTTTAGTAAACTTTGACATAGATCACGGGAATGGGCCGAGGGGCCTGTTGACCGGTGTGTCCGACTAGTTGCGAAATCTACTGGAAACTCGAACACTAAAATGTTTAAGGTAATTTATACAGCGTAAGCAACAGGTATACTGTACGGGACGTTGCAATACTTGGGACATTATTACGATTGATTAGGCTAGCCCAAGTCAACTAAAAAGAATCGGCAAATAAGTCTAAAGTCAACTTACCAAAATAATTAAATAACTTCATTAACACCACAGAACTGGTCCAGTTTTGTGATAAGATTAGCACCAAATGGTATTTTTCTAACTGTTTGTTGTTGTTCAAACTTCTCAGGGATCAAATTTCAAAAACATTACAAGCCATTATAATTCATTAAACAAACAAACAAAACGAACGTAACGTTAACGTTATTGTTCCCGGTCACCGGCGTCGGGTGTAGGTATCCTCACCCTAACCGACAAAAAGTAGCACCTCGATTTCAGAATTTGAAGAACCGAATAGTAGACGGTAACAGATGTTGCACTTGACGTTACCAAATTGCTACACTTGGAAATAGATTGCATTTGAGAACAAAGCGGGAACAATAATTTCCAATCTACGTTCTGTATCCTGCCGTGATCTCCGACAAATGAATTCATTTCAAAATAAAATAGTTTAATAAAAGATATTGAGATACAGCAGCTGTTCTATATTAATTTCATCCAGTTATATTTTACTAGAGACGCTGAAAATCTCTTAATTTGCTTGAGAGATTTTCAGCGTCTCTAGCAGCTTCCTTTTGTTTTAACGCTTGGCATTCTAAATCACGGAGCTCGACAAATTATGTTATCCGTCGAGACGGGTACGTTGATATATCGATGCTTATTAGTGCAATGGAGGCATTGGAATAATCAAGTTTGATTCTAAAGATTTTGAGCTACAGCGTAACAAGATCTTAAAAAACTCTTTTTAAAACATGCTACGATTACTTGTTAATAAAAATATATACGGTAGAATTGAGAAACCTCCTTTTATGTCGTCGGTTAAAAAAATCTCCATCATCAGACCCTGGTTTCCATCTAGCACCAAAGTACACGTCAAGACGGATCAAACGAGTCCAAACTCGATGCGGTTGTGTCGTTTAACTACCGCGTTTCTATGGCCACCTTTCGGTTCCATCATCATATCAGTTCCATTTCATAATAATTTTGCATTTGCATCAGTTTTACAACTGCATTTAAAATTTCTGCTCAATCGGTAACCGGATAAAATCGAATTTAACTTGCAAGATTTGATTACAGTACGTCTACCATGAGTTTTCACAATCTACACTCGCTAGCGAATGTAGTTAAAAAAAATATGAAAACTTGTACAGCGCCTCTAGCGGATAGTTTGGTACTAAAATACGCAGTAAACTACACTACAGCGACTGTAGTTTAGGCTTCATTTGCTTATAATTTGGTACCGAGTTACAAATCTGACAGATGTTATAGTAACGTACTGTTACTACTGGTAACGAGGCGATCTAACAGTGACAACTCATGACAAACATCGGACAGGTGTAACTAAATAAAAGTTTGGATAAAAAAATGGCCACCAACATGGCGAGCCAATTAACTTAGGAATTTTAAATTAACTTGACACTGGCGGAATTGTGTAAAAACAAGTACACAAAAAGCCATAAAATAAAAAGACAAGACAAATAAAAGTTTGTAAAAAGCGTCGGCATTTGATATTCTAATGTGGATACATTAATATTCAAAATTTCTAATGTAGGTACTCGATATTTATGGCGAAGTTCAACTGGCGATTTGAACGCGGTAGATTCAGTCCATTTTTACTACCATTGACGTTACGTTTTTCAACAGGTGTACGCGCTGGTGTGCGTGATCTCGCAGCTACAGGAGTACGTGGACGGCCGCGGCACAGCTGTGTTCGACCACACCGATCGGGTAACGCTATTTACAAGCTTGTATTTAGATTATAGGCCATGCTCCGGTCAAATATTGCAAGCTGTTCTGTAGTTACCCGCAGACCTGTTAGAACTTGGTGTATGTTTTTACGTTGACCAAACATATTAAAAGCTAGATAAAACCATTTGGTGTTCTTTTCTGAATAGCATCTTCTAACTGTTGTCCTCGTTTCATTGCAGGCGTATTAGGAATTTGCTATCCATTTTCACTGCTATTAAAGTTCTAGCAGAATGTCTGCATCTACCGACATAGTGCGATTTAGATGATGCTTTGACACTGGTCTCTTGTCTCCTTTTAAGGTTTATTAGAATGCTTCCTGTTATTTACATAACTGTTTCTAACAATACTTAATTTTTCTTGTCTATTATGTAAGTTGATGCACGGAAGGCGTTTCTTTCATCTATTGATAGATTTCATTTATTGACATGAAAATAAAACATTAACTTACTTATGTAAAACAAAAAAAATCACGTGTTACACAAGTAAGTTATTGTTATTATTTATCATATGGCTATTATAAATATAGAGTCTAAGTTTGACTTATCTCATTGGTGATCAACTGACAGTCTCAACAATTTATTTTCTTCTTCAAATTCTGACACAACGGACACAACTCTATGATCAACGTAATTTCTAGGGTTCCCTAAAAAGCTTTTTGGTAGTAGTTAATTTGCATATAGTATCGACCTTAGAAATACAAGCAAAACTTTCGATTTTATCAAAAAAGCATCTTATAAAAGCTGTACTTAACCTACAGCATCATTTTATTCCTTTTTATCCCATAAATAATACATCCTAGTGCCGTGTTTGTGTAACAAATTTAGGCATAGGTATCTCCTTATCATGCAATAACGGAATTATAGCTATAAATTCAAATAAGTCGCAAGTAATCTGCCTCTAACTCTCAATTAGGCTCTCTTATTCCGAGCTCGCTCGCAACTTTCATCGAAGAATTTTAATCAAGACTTCCCGCAGCCAGGCGCGCTTCAAAACAAACATAGTAATCTTTAACCTAAATAATCATAGATCGAGTCTATTGCTACTTTATTAAAGCTTGTTGTACTTAGCTACTTTTGTAATAGAAATAGAAAACGTTTTGGAACTAATACATAGGTATTCTTATAAGGAGTTTGTTTTGTAATGCTGGAGGTTTTGATTAGCTCTATCTTTCTATTTATACCCGTTGCTGACGCTGTATAAATCATCTATAATGGATGTTATAGGCCTTACTACATATATCAATTTATCTTTAAAGCTTGTGTTATGGTTGCTTAATGACTGATAGAATACTTTTTTAGTAAATACATCATGCTTATCATACATAGTAAAACCTGGACCCAAGAGAAATAAAGTTACACGATACAAACATATAAACATTTTTCCGTGGCGCAACGTGCAACGGGCAACGCGCAACGTAAGAGATACTGCGCCACGCCGAGGTCAAAAATTTATTTGTTTTTGGATGTACTTCAAACCTTAAAATAATGAAATAAATGTAAAAATCTCGTAATCCAATTTCATGCACAAACCCTCAGTCTCCCTCCCTATCTATCATCATCATCATTTCAGCCGTCGGAGGTCCACTGCTGGACATAGGCCTCTCTCATGGATTTCTAGTTATTGCGGTTGAAAGCGACCTGCATCCACCGTAGACCTGCGGTCTTCACCTGGTCGTCAGGCCATCTTGTAGGTGGACGTCTTACGCTTCGCTTGCCGGTCCGTGGCCTCTACTCGAGAACTTTTCAGCCCCATCGGTCATCTGTTCTGCAAGCTACATGGCCTGCCCATTGCCATTTCAACGTGCTAATCCGCTTGGCTATGTCCGTGACCCGAGTTCTTCTACGTCTCTTCTGATTCGATACCGTAAAGAAACCCCGAGCATAGATCTCTACATAACTCATTGAGCGACTCTGAGCTTATTCATGAGGCTAATAGTGAATGACCACGTCTCCCTATCTATCTCATAAAACATTTTTTATTAACCCCGACGAAAAAAAGGGGTGTTATGAGTTTGACCGCTATGTGTGTGTGTGTGTGTCTGTGGCACCGTAGCTCTTCAATGAGTGGACCGATTTGCATGCAGTTTTTTTATTTAAAAGCAGTTTTTCCGGCGGTGGTTCTTACACAAATCAAAAACAATTTTATCAATGCTTGTATATTGTCATTGTGGTATGTGTGTATACTGTCCGAGGATGACCTCCGATGATCGGATTTCGATTAAATTTTAAACTTAAGGAGATTACATCAATACAAATCGATTGTCGTGCGAGATTTTTGATTTATGAGGTAGTTTTTGAGTAAAATCGTTTTATTTTATCTGAGGATAACATATGAACCAATTATCGGATTATGATGAAATCTGAAAATTAAGGAGATTAAATCAATACAAATTGATTGTCGTGGAGCAATTAAGATAAATTAGGTAGTTTTTAAGACGTGGAGGTTAAATCGCTTTTTTTTCGAGGACAGAGTTGTCCTCCTGTAAGGAAACATAAGAAAGATTACATCGATACAAACCGATTATCGGATTTTCAATAAATGGTGGAGTTGTTGAGAGTGAGAATTGAGATATGAGGATTTATTAATCGATGCTTTTGTCCTAGCATAACTCTTGAACATATGCCCGGATTTTCATGAAATTTTAACACAGATTTTACCAACACACCGCCAACGCCAACGCAAGAGGTGCAGGATCTATTCTCGCCACAAATCAAGTTCAATGCAATGGGACTTCCTTGAAAGAAGTCGCTCGCTCATTCTACTTCATGGCGCACAACTAGTTTATTATTAACAAACTTTGCACCTATATACCCCTTCCGGACCCAAGGCACAACTACCCTCACAGGCACAATTAACCGCACACCCTTGATTTTTCACGTTTTTGGTGTAAAAAATAATAATTGTGGCAATACTTTTAAAGTAAACAATTTGAGTTTGTTTTGTTTTCGTTAGTTAAAGCTAGTGTTTGGACATCATAAACATACCATTTGATGCTACCTCAGTGGCGAGAGCTGTCGCTCTTATCGATGAAGGGTTTAGTCAGCGTTACGTGGCACGGACGCTTGGTGTGGCACGTACTACCTTAAGGGATGCAGTGAAACAGTTTCGGGACACTGGCTCTTATGAGCGAAGACCTGGACAAGGCCGAAAAAGATGCACGTCCGCTCGCGATGATTGGTTTCTTGTGACCAATGTCCTCAGAAACCTGTTCACCACAGCTGTTGAGGCACGAAACCAACTTCGTAAGGTTCGCAATGAGTGAAAGAACAGCGAGAAGAAGGTTAGAAGGCCCTTGCAGCTTTTCGACCACCTCGAGTGTCACAACTGCTTGCAGCTTTTCGACCACTTCGAGTGCCACAACTGCTCGTAGGCCACCGGAGATAAATACTTCGTTTTTCCCGAGAGAACGCCGAATGGAATATGGAGCAATGAAAGAAAGTTATGTTTTCTGACGAGACAAGAATATGCTTGCACGGTCCTGACGGTCGCCAGCGTGTCTACAGACGAAAGAATGAAAGGTTTGCACCATGTACGGAAACAGTAGCTTACCAAGGTGGCTCTATCATGATAATGGAGGGGCATAACTTTCGAAGCACGCACCGACTTGGTGACCTTCGAAAGAGGTGGAATAAATGCTCAGAGGTATGTAACAGAAGTTTTAGAACCTCATGTAATGCCATTTGCTCCATTTAATGGCGAACGTTTTTTATTAATGCAGAATAACGTTCGCCCCCCTACGTTGCTAGAGTTGTTACCGATTACCTGGATACCGTCGGAATTCGAAAATTACCACGGCCACGGAGTCCAATGGTTACCCTTCTTTAAGTCTGTATATTATATTTTAGATGACAATTAAAAGAAATACCATAATAATCAATATCAAAAGGGGTGAAAACACAGATCATTCACCGTCTGCCAAGCGTGGTGAGTATGGCAGCAGCCACCAAACGAAGGAGGCCTCTGTCCAGCAGTGGATAAAGGCTTCCGCTATCATACCCGTAGGTCCATTGTAAAGGCCTCTTTCACTGCCAAGTTCTGATCATGAGGGGTTGTTGCCATACTCACCACGCTTGGCAGGCGTGTTAGCGAGCGCAGTCAGACGCAGTACGGGATGTACGGAAAGACACTGCTGCCCATCTTCCGGAAGTATCCTTTAGCAGATTCTTACTGCATCCACTGGCAAGAGAGGGGGGCAACCTTCTAATGCCCCACTACATTTGATATTCTTTATGGTATGGTGGTAACAGAGCCTTTGTTGCGAGAGTCCAAATCGCACTCGATAGCTTAATGTAAGATAGTGGACAGCCCCATTCGTCACAACAGTGACGGTGTGTAATGGGGCTGTTCCTATCTATGCGAAGGGGATGATCGATTACCATATCAGTCTCATGCATTAGGTTTATAGCTATTGGACAGCTTCTGTGAATAGACGCACTTCGGTTTAGCGCACAAAACACCAATGTCCGAACGGAAGGAAGCAATCAACATCATCATTTGCCATAAAACGTCCACTGGTGAACACAGGCCTCCCTCATGGATCTCCATCAGGGGTAGTTGCCATTCTCACCACGCTTGACAGGCGGGTTGGTGAGCGCAGTATGGGATGTTGATACACGGATAGACGCTGCTGCCCATATTCCGGAGGTGTCCCTTAGCAGGCTCTTACTGCATCCACGGGTAGGAGAGGAGGGGTAACATTCTACTGCCGGCACCCCACGGCAATACCTTGTACCAAAGACATAAATTTATATTTTCGCTTTATACAGAAAAAATGCCAAGAGGAGCTCACTAGCGCCACCAGCTCATTTCCAAGGAACTTTCAAGATGGTTTAGCGCGTAATCGTCTAGGATAGGTATAGAGCCTTCCGGACCCAAGGCTCAACTACTATGCTCAACAACCAACGGATCAATTAGTTGTAAAGATAAAAATGCATTTATTTAACACAAAATATCAACAATCAACTTAGGCGCTACACAGACACATAACAAAGAAATAATTACTTATTTATGTATATAAACAAATTTACTTTTGTGCTAAAAAAGCGTTCAGCTCAGCATAAATGTTGGGTGCGTTGACACACCCCAACGCTGATTTTCAGCTAAAACCTGAGTAAAGAGGGTTGTACAGCAGCGACGTATTTAATAATAAACCAGTGCAACAGAAAGAGTTATAAAACGTTATCAATAAATGCAGAAAGTGGAAAAGAAAAGTACACTTAGTATCTTAACGGATGTCACCAATATCATCATTGTGCATAAAGTAGTGATACATAAATACTTAAATAAATTATATAGATAGACGTTGTTAAAGTATGTAATATATACGAAGGAAGTGCAGAGAGTAGATAACAAGATCAGTTGTGTCTCTGAAGCACCCACGGCCCAACTAGGGATTCGAGTTTTCGTCAGTTGGGCCCTAGGTACATTTTTATCCGGAACGGACCAATTAGTTGTGTAGAAGGGAATCAAAAGTACTTACGGCACAATCAGTTGAGCATAGTAAACTCACAGGCACATTAATCGCCCACCTGTACTTTTCATGTTTTTGGCGAAAAAAAATAGTGGCTATACTTTTGCATGCTATTGTATTACGTAGGGATTTTAAACTAAAATAAAAGATGATTTTGTTTTTAATCAAGTAGTATGTTTTTAATAAAAAAATCATAAAAAACACTGACCAGTAATTACTGTTAATTGGGAAATGTGATGAAATGGAGTAAAAATAAAAAAAACTATAATAATGCGTATTTTTAACGGCAATCAGCCGTCCAAACCAAAAATAAAGAAGAAGAAGAATTTAAATTAATTTTTAATTATTGTATGTTTACAGAAGTGGTTTTAAAAGCTATAGATAGTGTCATACAAAGTTTTGTTTATTTTAAAAGCGATAGGAAATGAAATGGAGAGAAGTACATTAGGAGTTTATCGAAAGAACAGAATAAATCTAAAAGACATATGAACCAACTGCAAGAACGCATTATATAGGCACACGTTCGACTTACAAACCACTAAATGGAGATGGTCAGGACACATGATTAGAGAGAAGAAGGAGAAATAGACTAGAATAATACCTACTGCCGCACAAAAGATAACCACAGTAAGTAAATTTTTTTGCGGTATTGAGTTATTTAAAGTTAGCTATATCTTTTGTGCGGCAGAGCTACGTCCATTTCCATTTTTCCCGCCGCCGTGGAGTTTGAAATAGTTAGTTTACAATTTTTTGCGGTATTGAGTTACATAAATACATAACTCAATACCGCGAAAAGTTGTACTTACTGTGGTTATCTTTTGTGCGGCAGAATATTAGTCTAGTCCTTTTACGAAAGTTTTTAATCAGTGCGTCCTACCCGTCATGACCTATGGTGCCGAAACGTGGACACTTACGGTACGGCCGGTCTATACCTAGAGCGTGCTATGCTCGGAGTCTCTCTGAAGGATAAAATCCGCAACGAGATTATCCGACAGAGAACCAAGGTCGGTGACATAGAACATAGGATTAGCAAGCTGAAGTGGCAGTGGGCTGTCCATATCTACCGAAGAACCGATAACCGTTGGGGTAAATGAGGTCTTGAGTAGAAACCGCGGCTTGGTAGGCGTAGTGTAGGACACCCACTAGCTAGATGGAGTGATGACTTGCGGACGGTCGCTGGTAGACGCTGGATGCGGCATGCTGAAGACAGGGTGAAATAGCGCAGATTTGGAGAGGCCTATGTCCAGCAGTGGACTAATCATCATCATTGGTCTATATGACTAATATAGACCAATGATGATGATGATTTATGGTTCGGTTTACGAATTTTTAAAGTTTTAAACTTTTATTCTACGGTGCCCTTCCTCTAAAATCTAAACTGCTAGCTTTACAAATCTGAAAAAAAATCATGAATAACCATACAATTTCAAAGAAAACCATAACGGTTGAGCTAGCTTTTTTAATTTTGAAGAAATATTCGCTTACGATGTGGCTTACCAAACATAACGGAATACCGAAAACTCAATTAATTCCTGTTATATTTTGGTAAACGAAAAAAAACATACACCAACTTCTAACAACAGGTCTACGGTTAACTACGAAACCCTAGGTACACAGCCCGACACGCACCTGGCCAAATTTATTTTTATCTTATTATTAGAATTAATCTCAAATCTCCATAAATCGAAGCTCGCGTTTTATTTGAACAAAATAACACGAATTCCATATTTCTTTCTGAGAAAATAAATTCATCAGACTTATAAGGCTTTTCACTTTCTTGAAAAAAAAATATTCCTGTTCAAATTATGTTTACAGTTGGTTTTCTATATCTGCCTAAATCTAAAGTTACTAATTGTTTAATGCCTTAATTATTGTTTATCTATCTATGTAGTTATAATGTATGAAGTTTATCAGTCATCTAGTACCCATAACACAAGCTCTGCTTAGCTTGGGGCTAGAAAATGCTGTGTGATTTGTCCAGAATTATTTATTTATTGCGACGAGCTCGTTCAATACCGAGTTGACTGGAGGGAAGTGGCTCAGGATCGAGATGCATGGAGGGAATCGGGGGAGGCCTTTGCCCAGCAGTGGGATCAGATGGGCTTATAATATAATATAAATATTATTTATTGTTTCCTTCTTCGTGTGCACAGATGGCAGCGGTTCAGTACACGGCCACTGCCCAGCACACGACCACAACAACGAGCGGCCGCCGCAAGTCCGCCGGCCGGCCGATGCCCAGTCGCTGCGACCCGGACGAGTTCTCAGAAGCCCCCTCCAAAGTTATCAGTAAGTTCCAAAGATTTTAATCGTAAGTTCTGTATTTTTGAGCATAGGTCGCACAGTACACGAGAACAGCCCCGAGCGGCCGCTGCAAGTTCGCCGACTGGTCCATGCCCAGGGCTGCGACCCGGACGAGTTCTCAGAGGCACCTTCCAAACGTAAGTTATTTTATATTTGTTTGCATAGATGGCAGCTGTTACAGTCCAAGGCGTCTTTTTCGTGCTTTTAAGTTATCAGTAAGTTTCTCTATTCAATCATAAGTACCCATTTGTTATCAGCTATTGGCGTCCCACGACTAAGCACAGGAAAGGCTTTACCTTCCAGACGTCCCGATCCTGAGTTACGTTGGTCCAAACCTCCAGAAAATGATCGAGCTCGTCCCGTTATCTTTGCCTTCTCGCCAGGTTTGTGTGCCACTCAGTGGCGACATTTACCTACGCACACTCAAGGCACGCAGTCATGACTAGGCTTAACGACTTACAGAAGCTGCTATCACAGCTATAGACAGAGTATCATTGGTTGAAATTACCAAAGAAACTCTTTAGATTTGGTAATGGAAGTTTATATACTCCTTGGTCATAGCGCAGTATTTATACGAGTATTACCCACCTGTGGTCAGATGTTGATTTCCTGCTTAGCTGGCTGCCTACGTTCGTCAATACCATAGACGTTGATTCTCGTCTTCAGGTTTCTTTCTTCTCATGAAGTAATAATATCACAATTGAAGTTTGTATAGTTCAAGCACTGTGGTCACGAAAACCTTTATGAATATAACAGCTGGACATAGGCCTCCCTCATGGATCTCCAAACCCGTTCGCTACGTTATTAGTATAAAATTCCGCAATTATGGCGGAATTGTTCCCCTTAAAAAGTTCTAACTAAAAGTATTTCTGCTCTTTTCTTGAAATGTGCTGAGTATGGCAACAACCCCTAATGATCAAGACATGAGGGAGGCCTTTGTCCAGCTGTGGACGTTCTACGGATGAGATGATGATGATGAGGAATGAGAGAAAGACTAACTAACATTAATAATGCACCGTACCGACCAACCAACTGATTTATTAGCCGCAACAACAACCCCCAAAAGCCGGCCAACTCGGCTTTTAGAGTGGTATTTTTCTAGGCGTGGTGAATTTTCTTTCTTGAAAATGTATGTGCATATTTGACAGGAGCCTCAACGGTGAACGAATACATCAAAAACGGACTAAGCTGAGAGGTTGGTATAGGTGCTGGGTAAGACAAAACCATCGTACAATGTCCCAGGTACTGTAGCGTCCCGTACAACATGGAAATAGATGTAAAAGTACTTTCTTACCCACAACAACTATAAATACAGAATACCGTATATACAATGGCTAGTTTTTAACAAAGTACTTTGTGGTTAAATGTCAAACTAAGGAAGCCCAAGCGGCTTAACTTTAGAGATATTGATCGGCAGCTCTTGTATGGTCACGCATTGTTTTTTTAATGACTAGTCGTAATGTTATTCTTGTCCCTCGATAATGGATTGTTTGAGGCCACTGATTATTGTGTCAATCAAGTATAGAGGTAGGTACACGAATTATCATATCACGAGGGATAAAGAAATAGCACTACAACTAATTCCTTTTGGTGCAGCGGGCGGTAAATCAAAGTAATTAGGTGAGTGTTTATTCATTAGAGTAAATAACTTATTAGAAAAGTTAAACAACAAAACAAAAAAATTAAATTGAATTAAGAATATAATTGAATTTATTCGCTATAAAAAACATTTTGTTAAGTGGGGGAAACGAAAAAGAAACTACACTCTTTTACTTCTTCACAAGTGACCGAATTAAATACATAGTTACCCTAGCCTGTTTCTTTAAATTGAAAGCACATATGTATGTAGGTCATAAAATTTTAATCAAGTCATAATTGACAAGCCAACGCCGTGGGGTGCCGGCAGTAGAATGTTACCCCTACTCTCATACCCATTGGTTGCAGTAAGAGCCTGCTAAAGGGATACCTCCGGAAGATGGGCAGCAGCGTCTTTCCGTGTACCAACATCCCATACTGCGCTTGTCAACCCGCCTGCCAAGCGTGGTGAGTATGGCAACTACCCCTCATGGAGATCCATGAGCGAGGCCTGTGTGGATGTTTTACGGCTGAACCGAACGAATTGACAAACTCCCTGGAAACATTAATCTTTATGAAAATAAGACGATATAAAGTGACCTATACAACAGGGACGAGTTCTAGGTAGCTTAAGGTACAAGTTGGCAGCGGACGACATGAGGCAGCGGCGGACGACGTGTCGCAGCGACACTACTGGTTTCTATCTATTTCTATGAAATTACCTCCGTAGTTAGCGACACGAAGCTAGCGACTAATTTCATAGAAATACATAGAAACCAGTTGTGTCGCTGCGACACGTCGTCCGCTACCAACTTGTACCTTTATGGTAACATAAGAAGCCGTGGCCAAAAAAAGTTGTTTTCTACCATTACTAAGATAAAACAGCAATCCTACGGCTGAAATGAATCCGCCGTAGGACTGCTGTCCACATCTACTGCTGGACATAGGCCCTCAACCCCCACATGGACCTCCAAGATCATGAGGGAGTTTTTGCCATACTCGCCACGCTTGGCAAGCGGGTTGGCGAGCGCAGTATGGGATGTTGATACATCGAAAAACGCTGCGGCACATCTTCTGGTGGTATCCCTTGGGAGATTCTTACCGTCCACGGAGGAGAGGCAACATTCTACTCCACGGCTTACTGCCGGTTGCCCACGGCTTCTTAACTAACTTACTAAGTATAATTGTTTAAACTCAAGCCGAATTTGAACGATTTTTCCATGAAAATGACACTTCAATTTCCCTCTAGTTAGAAAATACTAATCTGTCCTAATTAGTTCCATCTTTTGCCAGCACAAATATCCTCCAACGAAATTCTGCGAAATTGAACATTTAAATTGTATCGTTCGTTTTATGTAATCCCGTTTCGCTTTAGAATTAGGAGCTTTTCAATTAAGTATTATTATCCTTAGATACAATCAAACCTTCTTGAAAAAGATTACAGAGATATCCTATTAAACAAATAGCCGTGAGGTGACGTGTATTATTGTGTTCAATCCAAAAATACTTTATTAGATTAAGATGTTATTTGTTGGATTTGTATTTTAAATGTGTTTATTAGCATTCATTATTCGTATATTGTATTGAATTGTGGGGTGCCGGCAGTAGAATGGTGCCTCTTCTCTCTTGCCCGTGGATGCAGTCAGAATCTGTCAAGGGATACCCCCGGAAGATGGGCCATAGTTCTAAGTTTTATAACATCTTGCACTTAATTATTTTTGTAGCATGAAAAAAGGTTAAAATTATTTTATTAATGTTTGTTAGGTTTGTACCCCCGACTTTCAATCCGAAGGTCGTGGGTTCGATACCGGCCGTGCGCCAATGAATTTTTCTGTCTGGAAAAATTTATGTGCACACACAAAACGTGCTCTAACGGTGAAGGAAACATCATGAGGAAACCCGCGGCTTAGTTAGCTTCAGACGTTTTGATCTGTTCTTTCCTCTAATAGTTGACTAGTTGAGAGGATGGTATGGATGCTAGGCAAGCCTAGTCCATCTAACAATGTCCCAGGCACTGCAGCGAAAATCAGTAGCTGACGCTGTATAAATCATCTATAATAGATGCAAAGGCCTTACTTTAATGTTTGTCAACAGCATCAGTTCTCTCGAAGCCGAGCCGATCCAATGTGAAGAAGCATGTCCAGTTCCCGGATGAACAGAGCTGTATCGAAGAGGGGTACGAGCCTGCATTAACGGAAACCTCCGAAGAAAAACCTGGTAAGTCAAACTAATACAAATATATTTATTAGCAGAAATTAAATAAATAAATAAATTACAATAGCACTTATTACTAAGTGGTCCCCGAACGAGGCTTCAGCCTGTATCTCGGGAGACCGGATTTGACATTATTGATTAGGTATTGTTAGATTTAGCCTTTAGCCGTGTTAGGTTTTAGCCGTGGGGCGCCGGCAGTAGAATGTATGTGTACTGCATCCACGGGCAAGATAGGAGGGCCAACATTCTACTGCCAGCACCTCACGACGCTTTTCACTCTACGGCGACGCGTTTTGCTATATTTCGTGCTAACACAGGATATCGTTGCCCCTTTAACGGCAAAAATCCTGCAATGTGGGAGGCCTTAGATTTGAAACATTCCAAGTAAGCGGAGGGAGCGTAGGGATTTACACGCACCGACCAGGAAAAATCCTATCGCGTGTTCGTAAAATCTCGGACAAGACTCTGTTACTCTGATTTTGAATCACTGACCTATTATACCTATGTCACTCCAGATGGCTTGTTCCTAATACACAGTCAACAATCTTTTATTATAATGCCACTCCAGATGACTTGTTCCTTATACTATATCCGTGAGGACCTCTAATTGGCTCACTGCTTTATATAAGTTATTTATAAAACTATGATATAGCTGTTGGTCTTCCTAATAAATAAATACACAGTCAACAGTCTTTTAGGAACTATTTCCCCATTGTTGTCTGAAAGGACAATGGCATATTTACCATACCCCGGGAATTATTACCGCGCCGCTCAAAAGACGCGTAGCAAACAGCGTGAGCGGCTTTGCATTAAAGCCTATTGAACATCGTATATTCCATCGTCTCTTGCACTGAATAAAATTGTGGAAAGAATGGGGAGATTACTCTGCACAATGCATTACAGTTCGATTTGAACATGACGTATCTCACATACAAGTATGGCATATTAGTTCTAAGTTTATATATTGACTAGTCAGCCTTAAAAATATTTTAGCGTATTGAATGTCTTATTGCCGGTTCATCACGGCACTCAATCTCTTCACCATGGCAAACCGTGTAGTTGTTTAACCGTTAATTTAGTACACACATCTACATAAAGTCTGTTTACGGGTTTATTTTTATATACCTACTTCGGTAGAGATAAACGATTTCTGAGAAGCTACTTTATTTCTACGTAATTGTGTTATCATCATAATATTCAATTTATAAAAGGTAATTTAATAAATTGATTTTACATAATTACGTAGAACTGAAACAAAGCTAAGGCGTGCCATAACAACAAGCAACTATTTAATTAAAGCAACAGCAATATTTCATCCAATACATGCGGTGCGTCTTAATCTACAATGCGGCTACAGTTGAATGATCACCACATTATTGAAATCGAGTCGGAGCAATCCGGCAAACATATGGTTAGGTAGGTACACTGGAATGGACAGACTGTAAAGCCTAGTAAATGCCAATATCTAAAAGCTTTGTACATTCAGCTTTTTCAGATACTTGATGAACATGAACAGAACTGACAAGGCTATCGATTTGAAACAAAGATTTAGGAAGAAATGCTGCGCCGAGCGCAGCATTTTAAGCGGTCTAAAGTATAAATCCGAAACCTTAAACGAAACGGAGACGTTTCCTGCAAGGAAATTATCGATCAGATAAAAAAGAAAAACTGCTGAGGCAAATTGTAATTGGGATGACCGTCATCCGTCAGGACATCAGAAAAATATTCCCGAGTAGTCAAAGGCCGCTGAAATTGAAAAGGCAAGGGGAAATTAGGTACCTACTGCTTGCCTGTACTGATTTTATGCCTGATTTCATTAATTAATAAATAAGAAAAAACATCGACGACCCGCGGCTTAGACTTATTGACATGTTTTTCCTCCGAATATTCAGAATATGCAGTCGGCTATATAGCCGACCTGGTAAGGGCCTGGGACTCTAGCAATGTGCACGAAATTTCTGTTGGGTTGTCTTGGGTATAATTCCTTGGAAGTCAGACGGGCGGGATGCGAATCAACTTACAGTCATGTGTAAGATTCTCCGGGGGGAAATTGATGGGTGCCACATCATCGTACCGTGCCGGGTGCCAACTCGCCCACACCGCGCACGCTCGCGGCACTCGACGCTCTCCTGACCGCCAATCCTGAATGTGATTTGTTTACCGATGGGTGGCTGGACATATTATCAGAGTGTTCGTGTTTCTGTGAGAAGGATGGATGGTTACGTTTTTTCAATTGTTATATACATGTATATATTTTTTATTATTATTTTGTAAAATGATGATTATTATTTTACTTGTTATTATGTTCGTTTTTGTTTTTGTCTTTAATTATTGTAATTGGTTTTGTATCGTTATAATTAAAGTAAATAAATAAATAAACGAGTAAAATTTCTTAAGATATGTTTGAGACTATTTCCTCGACTCTTAAAAAGGCAAACGAAAAATAGAATCTATGAATGAGTAGGTGAGTTGTTATTGCCATAAGCAAAGCAACCATTGTATTTTATTGGGAATGGGTATGGTAAATATCTGGATGCTATTCGCATTGCATCACCTTCGGGGATGCTTAGAATACCAACGACCCAGAGTCAGAGAAAAAGTTTTGTTGTTATCATATACCATATCAAACTTTTCTACGTATACTTTTCTACATAACACATATCTACAAGCATTTACATTGTACATACATAAATATACATAAGCTTTTGTTTCAGCAGCATAATGGCTGCCGGTGCGCTGGTATTCAGTGGTGCCTGTAGATTATAAATTTAATTTTAAGATTAGATTTATTTACCGTCTTTAACATCCACATACATTATTATTACACATACTATTAATACAGCCTTTAGATGCAAGAATCTGCCAAGTGATAACTCCCAAACGTGGGCAGCAGTGTCTTTCAATGTTTGATACATCCCGTACTGCGCTCGCCAACCCGCGCTTTTTGCAACAACCCCCTTGGAGATCCATGAGGGAGGCCCATGCCCAGCAAGTCCTACGGCTGAGATGATTAGAGCTATTCGTTTGAGAAGCACTTCGTTACAAAGCAGAGTTTGTTGCAGAAGGGCGCATCATCAGCTCGCTCTGGATGGAGCTGGAGTCGGAGGCGCCGCCGCCGGATCGCTGACGGCGGCGCAGCGAGCAGTACTACCGGCCGGTGTCTCGCGCGCGCCTCGAGCGCCGCAAGATGTCCGCCGCCGGCATACCGCCCGCTACCGACGCACACACCGAGACCAAGGACTCGTCTCTGTAGGTCAATCCTGCCAGTGATCTGTTCTTATAATACTTTTCCCGTGGTGTCAGTTTTACTACCGGCCGGTGTCTCGCACGTGAGTCTGATACCAAGGACTCGTCTCTGTAGATAAATCCTTCCAGTGATCTGTTCCTGGAACACTTTTCCCGTAGTGTCAGTTTGAGAAGACAAAGATCAACCGAATAAGGACGATGAGACCCAGGACGCCCATATAAGTTATTTTGGTTCTGTTCCTCAAAGACTTTCGGATCGATGTAGAGTTCTATTAATCTGTTCAAAGAACTTTTTCCCGAAGTGATCAAAATATATTATATTTGTTTTAATATATTATATTGTTTTAAAACAGGAGATACCAAACCTAATGAGACCAAAGACGTGACTACAGGATTTTTTTTCTGTTTCAATAACCCTTTCTCCTTTAGTTGATCACAGCCACCAAGTTCACAAAGACCATGTGGTTATATATACATATGTTCCTAAAACACTTCTTCGTAGTGCCATGTTTAAGATCAGGACGACTTGTTCCGAGAATTACAAGGTGACGTACCAAAGAATTTCACTAATACTTAGAGTAGATATTCCTATGTGAGTTAGTTTGTATGGTTTTTGCCAGTGTTAGGTATATGACTCATATACCAAAGACTTCTTTCTTTAGAAAAGCTGTACTTAACTACTATTGTCTTCAATATGATGATTAAATGCATTGCCTAGCATGCAGCAGATGATTACTTGTTTATAAGGTATTGTAGAGTGCTCGCCACCATTGCAAATCCCAGTAGAGGTGAGGATAAGCCAAAGTTTCGTCTATATTGTATACTTTTTGACTAAAATAGATCTTACAATTGGTTCCTGTTCCAAAAATTTATATCGTAGCTTGTCCAGTTTAGGATGAATTGTGGATAAATGTTTGTAAAATAAAAAAAAAACTTTGAACTTTATATAATGGCTGAGCCAAAGTATTCGTCAAGTCCGGACCATTTCCTAAATGACCACTATACTGAAGGTCTGCCAGTAATTGATAAACCATTACAAATTCTCAATAGTTACTACCAGATTTATATTGTTTGCACGGAGATATTCAAGAAGTAGCTCATAATTTCGCTTCTGATTACGACGGTGGGAACAAAGTCGGAAAGAAACAAAAAAAAAGTAAAAAACAAACAAGAACAAAGTCGGTGGGAAAGTTTATCTACAATAGTTTTAATGATTGAGAGACCAAGGGCTTACGACCAAATTGTAACACTTTCGCGAAACTTAAAATTTAATCTGAAGCGAACACACCATTTGTATCTTCTTCTATATGAGAAGTACAAACGGTCTCGTACAAAAGGTTAATCCAAAATATAATTTTAACAAATAACTCAATAGTTAATTGTTGATTAACTTATCAGGAGCAGAACAGAAATTGTACGCTCTGGCTACGCTAAATGAATTCCAATTTATTTTTTTCGTTTCACTCAGTCTTGTTTCCCACAAGGCTTTTGTATTTTTATCGGATTTTTTAATAGTTGGAGGCGTGGATGAATTACCAAAACACCTTTAAAGCAATACAAACTATCAAAATGTAGTTTGTAATGTTTCTAAAACACTTTATTGTTTAAAAATACGTTTTCTAAAATATGTTTTAAACTTGTACATGAAAAAATAAAACATGCTCATAGAATCGTTTTGAAGCGCAATAGGTACGAGTAGATACAATAATAGTTTCGAAATCGACCCACAAGAAAGGGAAAGACTTTCCGGACTCCGGATATGGGAGTCGAACATACAATATGGAGCCGGCAAGACGTGTGACATATCCGTTGTTCCGGTTTCATCCCAGTAATCGAAAATGTGATAGAGATTTAGTGGGCTTTTAGTTGAATCAATTTTACCTACTGAACAGTTTATTTTTGAGTCTTATCAATGCCCTAGCACATTGATGAGAGCGGCTGGTGCCTAGGACCTAGCTTATTATTTTTTAGCTTTATGCATATTATCTCATCATCATCATTTCAGCCGTAATACGTCCACTACATACAGGCTGGTCTGATCATGAGGGGTAGTTGCCATACTGACCACGCTTGGAAGGCTGCCTGGCGAGAACAGTACGGGATGTTGATACACGAAAAGAGGTATCCCTTAGCAGGCTCCTATTACCTCCACGGGCATGAAAGGGGAAACATTCTACTGTCGGCACCTTACAGCTAATTATATCATTTACAACTACATAATCATTATATTCTTTTGTAATAAAACCGACGAATATTAAGATTAAAGATTTGTCAGGAATTTTAACTTTTTTAATTTTTCAGCATGTTTTTGTAGCGTCGGCGTTGTTGTTTAATGCAAAATAACATCATTCTAGGACTAATAATCTCTATGCAAAGCCGGTGACGGCAAACAGACAGTCAGATAAATCAAAACTATAAGGGTTTCTTGTATTTTTTTACTACGAAACCCTAAAAAGTAACAAATTTGGATGTTCGAAGTTGAAAACTTCGACATTCGATTTTTTACCATTGCCATAT
Organism: Pasiphila rectangulata; assembly: GCA_963082625.1. Taxonomy (NCBI): domain Eukaryota; kingdom Metazoa; phylum Arthropoda; class Insecta; order Lepidoptera; family Geometridae; genus Pasiphila; species Pasiphila rectangulata. Next base: position 18,574,357 of record OY720236.1, on the reverse strand, counting down.
AAACAAGAAATATCTACTGATTTAAGTAACCCCTTAGATATCGCAAATGAAACAGCGTTTCTCTTTTAAATCGTTAAGTTAAGGAGTGTCTCTAAGTGGCAGGTCACATGACCTTCGAGCGATTCCAGCGGGCACCGACCGTCTGGTTCTCCCGATGTTTAATATTATACAATATGCCAATGTTCGGCTCAATTGCTAATTTTGAACATTAGATACGTTCTGGCCGCTTTCAGATGTGCTACCTACTTTTTGTTACCAAAGTTAACATTTAAAAGTTTTTAATTAAATACTTAACTGAGTTTAAAATTGTCGTAGTAAATCGTTGTTTTTGATTTATCTTTCAAGTTTTTAGATAATAATAGATCACTAGTACCTATGTACCTAAGCACAGACAAATCTCTTTCAAATCCTCAGAAAACACGTACCTACAACGTCTGACTAGCTGCATGGTGCATTGCCCTGACTAGCTATGTGTAAATGCATACAATTTTAACAGAGAAGTTCTTTATGCTGTGCTATAACTTTCTTTGTAGGTACCTACATTGTTTATTAAGCAATTTTATGAAATTCAGAGTTCGTTTTAACCATGTTGTAAAAGATAAAAGAGAACCTTTGTATCTAAAATGTAGATGTATGGAAGGAATGGAATAAGGGTGCGTTGCCAATGAGGCGGAGCGGGGCTTAGCGCAGCATGAATAATCGACCAACCAACGCATGAATTGGCCAATCAAAACGCTCGATCTCTCAAGCGTTGGTGGCGAGCCCAGCTCCGCGTCAGTGGAAACATACCCTTAATGTTGAATTATTATGGAATGGATGAGTGCGTTGCGATATGCAACGGAATGCGCAGGGTAGCATGAAATTTCAATGAACGTATAGAATGTACCTAAGAAGGTACAGGATGAGCTATAATATATAAAGACAGTGAATATATAGTATGTGTATAAAAATTATTATCTCTAAGGTCAAATTAAATGAGCTTTTCTTATAACTGATGTAAAATAAAAGGATATCTATGTTATGTTTAACCTGTTATATTTTATTCTGTGTCATCAAAGTTGATTAGCTAATTATGTAAATCAAACTGTGAAATCCAAGTTACTAGTTACTAATGTTTATTTTGTAAATAAAGCTTATCCCGATTCCACATTTTTTTATACATAAAAGAATTTTTGGGCCCAAGTTAAAAATCAAATTTTATACTTATCTAGGTAAGCAACTTACTGTAAAACTAGATATATACTAATCGCATAGTATCTATAATGTATCAAGTATTTGGGTCATTCTTAGAAAATCTCAAATTGGTTAGCTGTATTTTATCTATGTCACTTTTTTGTACATTTTATGTTAAAGGATCACTTCCATCATATACTACTTACTTAACTTAAGTAACTTATTTAGAAAATGTAATTTGCTATTTTGAGATTTTGTGAAAAATACCCATTTTTATATTAACATCGGTGTTAACAGATGATAGAACAAATACAAAACAAATAATCAGTAGATTGGTTAAAATATTATTCATTATGTCTAAAAATTATTGTTCTTGTATCCAACCCGTGTAAGACCCATGTAAACCCGACCTCAGCTTGTTACTGGAACTATTAAATCATAAATGTCAGCATCATATTTTGTGTTTTATTCGCTATGGTCATCGAGGACATACCCAATGAGGTGTTTTCATTAAAAAGTAAAAACTTCAAAAATAGTTCCCTCGAACCAAATAGAGAGGAAATGTCATTTATTTTGTCTAAACAACAATGAGACGTTTTCAGTAAAAAAGAAGAAAGTGTTTTCTATTAAATCTAACAGATGGCGCTGGCAAGTGGAGAAAGCAAGTTTGTGGTTAATCACAATTGCCGTCATTGTCGAATTGTGTTTCCTACCAGTAAAAGAAAACTAACGCCATCTATAAGTTTCGAGGGAACTATTTTACAAGTTTTTACTTTTTAATGAAAACGCCTCATTCCACCAAAAATATTTAATAATTGTACGGAAAACTAGTAGGTACACAGGTCGACTGTTGGCGCTGTACTGTCAAAGGCGAGAGACAGTCGTCATTGCTAATGCATATAATATTGAATGCACTAATGTGTTTCGGAATTCTTATGACCTTATTTCCCCACTATTGTTTTTTTAGGCTGTCGCTTAGCGACCACGTCGTCCGTGTACTCTATTGGATATGTGCTCGATGGCTACGGTCTATTGCAGAGAACTGAGATGATATCACGTAAATGTTCCTAAGTTACCTACGCATTAAGCCCACAACAGATAGCAAGGACAAATAGTTCTCGAGAAATGGCTAGGTACCTATTTAAAATTTTACAGCTTTCATCGAAAAAGTAGATCACATCAACTAATTTTATTTGAGCTCACAACGGATAGGTCTAAGACGTGCATTCGCTGGCGGAATTGTGTAAATAAATAAATAAATAATAAATAAAATACGTTTATTTCAGGCAAAAATACACCCATAGAAATACAAGATAAATTAAATTAAAATAAAATAATACAAGACCTCTTCTAAATTAATTTTGCTAACTAAACTACCAAATGACTTAACTAATGAAAAATGAGGAATATTTACAATAATTATTTCGCAATGTTGCATTTTATGTTATTATTATTTAAATAAGCGTGCATCCTTGATGAATGATACATATAGATGCAGTCAAACCTGTTAGCGAACACGCTCAGAATGCTGTTGGAGCTGGCCCGGACCCTGCGCACCAGAGATGCTCCCCGCTTGCGCATGGTGGTGTAGAAACAGTCCACACGCGCCTCGGCGAACATCCCTGACGCGCTGCAGAACCGGGGCAGCCCCATCAGCACTCTGAACGCGTTATTATACTGCACACGTAGGGCGCTGTACTGTTTTTGCGTATGGTTCACCCACAGGCTGCATGTGTAAAAACTAGAACAATATGCTTTAAAAAGCAAACAAAGTAAAACCAAACACAAAAAGCCATAAAATAAAAAGACAAGACAAGTCGAGCAGTTCTCGAGATTATGTCTGTTTAAAGTTCGACAGCTGTCATTGAAAAGGTAGTTTTTGATTTTAGGCCAACATGTTATTCCAAGTTACTGTTAGAGATTTTTCGCTACTACTGGCGACGTATGAATTTATTAAGTATTTTCCTCTGTCACCACTAGATACTACTTGGGAACGTAATACTTCTACGTCTATCCCCGTTTTCACCACTGGTGACAAACGTAACATATTTATTAATAAACTAATACCCAGTTGTCGCCAGTGCGTTGTGACTGGGGATAACCGGTATGCACGCATAGCAAAGGTATTTTTTAGGTTATGGTTCTCAAATGATGCGTAATTTTTTTCATAGAATATGTGCTTCTATGGCCCCTGTATGGGTCAGCACAGCACACACAGAGAGGAATAACCCGCGCGCGGTCACGGGCATTTTCTTTACGGAACGCGATTACGGATCTTCGAGGACGCGCGAGAATTTTTTGTCAGGTTCAAGCATTTATGCACTTTATTCTAATAATGTTAAAGTTTATTTTCAAATGCGTTAATAAAATCCTCTCCGCTGCGCTCCGTTCTGTCTGCGCTGAGCCTAAGGAGAAGAGACCTCTTCTGAATTCTGTGGTAATGGCAAATTACCTAAAGACAAATAAAGTAAAACGCCAATGACCGCCAAGCACAGCGTAGGACGTCCGCCAGCTAGATGGGCAGACGACCTGCTAAGGTCAGCAGGTCGGCGGTGGATGCAGCCCGCTTCCAGCCGCAACACTTGGAGGTCCTTGACGCCTATATCCAGGCCTATATCCAACAGTGGACGTCCTACTGCTAAAATGATGATGATGATGATATAAGGCCACAAAAAACTTCCTAATAAATTATCCCTCCAAAATTAAACGGACAACTGCGAGCGAAACTCGCGCCTTTAGGGTTCGGTAATTAGAAGATACTTATAATATTTTATGAAATTCCTATACTATGCCGCCGTGGGGTGCCGGCAGTAGAATGTTGCCTCAGCTCTCTTGCCCGTAAATGCAGTAAGCATATGTATGTCAAGAGATATTCCCGAATCTGCGAGTGCAAGTTGCACTCGCTTTTAACTACATAGGATTTTTTTAGGGTTCCGAACCAAAATGGTAAAAAAGGAACCCTTATAGAATCACTCTGTCTGTCTGTCTGTCTGTCTGTCACAGATGGATATCTCGAGAACTACTAATACTATCGACTTGAAATTTGAAATGGTAAAAGACCACACTTTTTTACTAATATAGCATATATAAAAATGTTAAAAAATATTCTTATTTTGATTGCAGGGGGGCGGATAGGGGATCTCAAAATTTTTAAGTAAAGTTACTAGGCCGTGTGGGGTATCACATAAAAGGTATTCATTTGCACATTGATAAACAGTTTTTATTTATTCTTTAAGCCGAATCGTTTTTGAGTTATTTACAAAAATGTTGAAAAAACGACCGTTCCCCCCCCCCTTATCTCCGAAGATTGCAGAGATAAACCCGTGATATTTTTAAAGCTACTAGAAGTGTATGTAAACTTTATAGGAAAATTATAGCGAACTCTCTAATTTGCATAGTTTTTTAGACAAGGGGGGTGGAAGGGGGGTTTCCAAAAATTTTGTGAAGTTAATAGGTGATGTGGGGTATCATATGAAAGGTATTTATTTGCACAATAATAAACAGTTTTTAGTTTTCCTTTAAGCCGTATTGTTTTTGAGTTATTTACAAAAATGTCGAAAAAACGACCGTTCCCCCCCCTTTATCTCCGAAGTTTGCAGAGATAAACCCGTGATACTTTTATAGCTAATAGAAGTATATGTAAACTTTATAGGAAAATTATAGCGAACTCTCTAATTTGCATAGTTTTTTAGACAATGGGGGTGGAAGGGGCGTTTTCAAAATTTTTGGAAATTTACTAGGTGATGTGGGGTATCATATAAAAGGTATTCTTTTGCACATTAATAAACAGTTTTTAGTTTTTCTTTAAGTCGTATAGTTTTTGAGTTATTTACAAAATTGTTGAAAAAAATAGCGTTCCCCCCCCTTATCTCCGAAGTTTGCGGAGATAAACCTCTGAAACTTTTATTGCTATTAGAAGTGTATGTAAAGAAGAGAGGAAATTTATTACAATCTCTCTACATAGCATACTTTATTAGAAATCATCGAAAGTGTAAAAAATCTACATAAGTTCCGCTATAAGACGAGAGATGGCGCTGTCAAGGTTCTCCAACAAATATAAAACCGCCTTTATCATATATTATATTGTATGATGGCACGGAACCCTCGGTGCGCGAGTCCGACTCGCTCTTGCCCGGTTTTATTTATGTAGTGCTTTTAATTTTACAACTAAGTACAGACAAAATGTCGTCCGTAGGTACCTACCCATTTTGCTTAAATTTTAAAAATTATAAATTTATCATTTTCCTACGTTTAGCTCCTTACTTGATAGTCATGTTAGTTTACAATTTTTAATAACTACAGAGGCTTAGCTGGATTAGCTTAATTAGTGGTAAGTATTCATCGTAGTAAGAAACTTTACGAGGCGCGGTGGACTGATAGTGTCAACAATAATTACGTAAGATTTTTGATAGATGGGTAGGATACATTCAGCATCTGGATCTAGTTAGGTAGTCATCATCATCATCTCAGCATTAGGAATACTGTCCACGTGCTCAGCTGGACATGCTAGGCCTCCCACATGGATCTCCAAGATTGAGGATTTGTTGCCATACTCACCACGCTTCACAGGCGGGTTGGCGAGCGCAGTATGCTGCTGCCCATCTTCCGGAGGTATCCCGTGGCAAATTCTTACTCCGTCCACGGGCAAGAGGAGAGGTAAAATTCTACTGCTGGCATCACGCGGTATATTGTGAGGCAAAATATAACAAAAGTTTTTAGGATATAAAGGAAACCTAAATAGTGACAATGTTTATACTAAAAATATATTTATACATAATATCACAGATAAATAATATATAATACGAACATTGCCCACATTCGCACGAAGGCAGGTAAAGCAGAAAAATGCAACGAGATATTTTCAATTTTGCACGCACACGATGAGAATTTCCAATAGAATATTTAGTTATTGGATATCGTATTTGATATTTGGACCAAATACTTCTTAGGTATTATGAGTTTTAGATATGTTCATGAGCATGACTGAAAACGCGTTTTGCCAAAAGATTTAAATCAGCTAATGGTATCTGCAAAGGATCAGGATGGTTGGGAAACCTTTACCCAGCAGTGGGATAACAAAGGTTAAAAAAACTAAAAATGGTATCATCATTTCAGCCGTAAAACGTCCACTACTGAACACAGGCCCTCGTGGATATCCATGAGGGGTAGTTGCCATACTCACCACGCTTGGCAGGCTCTTACTGCATCCACGGGCATGAGAGGAGGGGTAACATTCTACTGCCGGCACCCCACGGCAAAATTGTATCAGTTTCCAGGTATTTCGTAACCCTAATAGGAACATAAAAAAGGATATAGTTAACAAATAAAACAACGTCATGTGTTATATTATAATGGATTATATTCTTAAATGATGATGTTAAAGAAATTCGGTTTAAAACAAAAGAACTCCTTATTTTTTTACCGCTGATATAATACTATATAAAATTATTGTATTACCTCTAAGAACTAAAATAAAAATATATGAAATTAAGCATTCGAATTCAACAGATGATGATGATTATGTTTAAATACCTTATAATATTTGTTACGTATTATTCAATAACTACACATCGATATAAATTAAATATTATTCCAATTAATTTTATGTGCAAGCAAAATCAGCACACACAATGTACATAACATTATTATATTAATGTAGGTACTTAAATGTAATCTATAAATAATTTAACATTTTCATAGGCATTTAAATTTCTTATTTTTTATATACCTAGTAAGCCCAGCTTAAAACATGTGACAGTAAGGATGAATATCTAAGCTTTGTTAATTGTGCTTCAGAGTTTAGATAATCGCATAAACTGTACATATTTGTTTTAATATTTATAATATTACATTTACTAGACAAGACAACCCATGCTTATCGGAAAACCGTCTTGCGGTGGTATAAAACAAGAGTCGTTTTACAAATTATAAAAATATCGAGGAAAATTTAAAAAAAAAAAAAACAATTAATGTGACATACAGGCTAACATGTGCGACATCCACGTGAATACTGCACGGTGTTTTTTTGACGACAAATTCAACATAATACTATATAGCTCTCGAATCTCTTGTTCTTATGTATAATGTCATGTGTTTATTAACGTTAGAAGCGATAATTAATAATGAACAATAGAGAACGCCTAAAGCTAAGCCACAATTCGGAAAACTTAGGCATATATTATTAGGTTTGACAAAAGCAATTAAATAAAGTTTGATTAACTCGGCTAACAACATCAAACTCCAAGTTTCACTAAGACTTGGATTAAATCGCTTGCCATTAGGCCTGTTTTATTTTTACCGATACACAAGCGCCTCAGCCAATTTTTGATGTTAAAATTTTATTAACATTTGTTTTTAACATTGTTACCATTATTAATTAATATTAAAGCTTGCTTTTGATCGACAGTTTCTTGAAATGGATTAAAGCTTTCTTACAGTACAATAGGGATTAATTCGAGAAATAATATTGTTATTCGGAGGTGTCTAGACAAGACAAGACAAGCCGCTGTTATACTAAAGCTATCATACCTTACGCACCGAATCTTAGCTTATTTATCGTAGAGAGCAGTATTTATTATTATTTATTATTTATTGATTGTGTAAATAAATAAATTGAATTGAATTGAATTATTCTCTCGTAAACGTCTTAGAACGTTCTATTCATAAATTCGATTGGAAAGTTCGAATGTCATTATACATCATATTATTATTTATATAATGACATAGTTAACTATAACTCAGTAGGAATACGTCTATTTTAACAGCACCAAACATGCGAAAATATCGATGACACCAATATACTTTATGTGTACACTGCCTACTTAGGTATTTTTACTTGGGTAATTTGTTAGTTTCCGTACCAAAGTAAAATTATCCACATTAAAATGATTTAGTCACCAGTCCAGTATCGAGTATTTTTATACTGAACTTTTTTATGATTTTCCGAAACTACGTTACTCAGTATGAGTTGCTGTGTATCAATAACTAAAATTGCTGTAAATTGATGAAATGTTATAACAAAATTATAAACCTTCAGAGACATTTGGAAACATTCCGTCTGGTTTCTGAATAGATAAGCAAGAAGTTAGTGTTTACTGAAAGAAAACACTGTTTCGGGCATGTACGGTACTCGGCTTAGTTAGTTATGTTCAATGTATTATTCAACTCCTACAAGGGATCATGAAGTACTTACAAAACTCCTGTTTAACAAATCATTTTCATACATTAATAACATCTATGTCACATATTTCTACCAACAGGCACAACATTTCATTATTGAAATATCATCCCATAGCCATTCTATTACACGGACGATACGCTTCGGTCGAGTAGCGAAAACCAATCAGACACACAATATTGACCATTTAGGACGTGAGTAGGAACACCTACGAGAGGCGTGCTATATTCCAAAGATGCCATAAAACACATCGAGTTGTAATAATAAACCAAACGAATTACTAGAAAGCGCAATTTGTCGTGCTATGGAATTGTATCGTAAAAAATATGATTACGTTAACTGGAGTTTTTGATCACCGGATATTATGTTTTCACTGCGAACGTACACTGCGAACTAAAGCTAAACCAACTAGCTTTCTGCTTTCTCATAGTTACCAGTTAACAAGTCTATTCATATTCATTCCACTACGAGGTTACAGTACTTCTCCTGTCATTTCACATAAAAAAAAAACAATCGAACGGAGCATTATGAATACGAATAGAGCAGTATGTCAGAATGATTCCCTCAAACTCAGTTCCAAAGTGACTCATACCTACAGAACAGGGGATTTCTCGCAGAAGACGCTTAGCCTAGTTCGTGCGTTTCGTTTGTGAACGGAGTGAGTTGCGGATCAGAGCGGCGGTATCGTCCACAGCACGGCGGTCTTGTCGGCTGACGTCGACAGGAAAGAGAAGTCCTCGGGATGCCACCGCGCCGATATCACCTTGTCGGGGTGACGGGCCACGGGCACGCTGGGGAGCGGGCACGTCAGGTCGCCTGGAAACGCACACCGGTGAACACGACTTATCAACAATACACCTATGATAATAATGGACGACCTATGTGGCGCAGCGGCCAAAGGTCCGCCTGGTACGCAAGAATAAATGAATATAACTTTATTGTACACCTAAACTTAATGAAATACAGTACGAAAACTTAAAATAAACACAAATGCACAATGTGCGGCCTTATCGCTAAGAGCGATCTCTTCCAGGCAACCTTTGCATGGACAGGAAATATTAAACTATATAAAGACGGTGGCGTACTTAGAGGTCGATAAATATGAGAAAGATATAAGGGGAGATAATATTTAAATACATACAGATATAAGTACATAAATATTTTAAATAAATAAACTTATTTTTTTTTTATTTATTTATTCTTTACTATAAAAAAATCATGGTTTTCTTAATATTATTGTATCCGTAAACCACAGAAGGGTTTGTGTGGATACTCACACCCGACTTTAACATTACTAATACTAGTATTACGATATTACGAAAGTTTATCCACGCATGACGTTTCGGGTTCGATTCCCGCCTCGGGACAAATGTCAGTACGATCTGCAGATATTTGTTCAGTGTTCTGGATTTTTTTTTCTATAAATAATAAAGAATATACATACATCTATGTAGTATAGTGTATTAAGTATATCAGGCATCTAGTACTCATAACACGAGCTCTGCTTAGCTTGGGGCTAGATGATGCTGTGTGAATTGTCCAGCATTATTTCATTTTAATAATGAGATTTGTTTATTTGCTTCTTCCGTCCTTCCGTCACATCGACCGAATTCCATTATGTGCTTTATTAAATTTGAAGGTGTTTTTTCTTTTGTACATTAACACGTCTATGTGGCTTTTGTGTATATATTATGAATAAACAATAATATACTTTAAATTTACTTTAGGTTTCGGGTGAACCGGGCTTTTACTGATAATAATATGTATAAACTTTTGCCCTCACGACACATTATTAACAGTCGTCCCGCGACCACGATAGGTGTCGAAAAAAACTTTGTTTTTACATAAGTACGCGCCTGTTTGGACTATTTGCTTGTCAATTAGGTTAACTTATCTTGTGATTTAATTAGTTAACGGTACTTTTTGGAAAAAGCTTTTAAAAAGTAACGTAGCTGTGATCATTAGTTTAGTAGACAACACCGACCAAAATTCTGTTGCATCTTCACGAAATAAAGGGGAAATCAACCAGCCTCCTGGCCCTATAGCCATATATACTTTGAACACCCGTCGTACAACTGCAATGGAGAAACCCGCGTGAATTAGAGAACAAGCAATTGACATTTGACAGCATTCGTTGCTGTCAAATGCCTGTTGCAAAACCTGTCGCGAGATACGTAATCACCGTGCAACGGACGGCATGTCAGGGCACTACTATCAACAGCATGATCATTATTGATGAAGCGTCCTCTGGGAGTATGGCAGCTCTCCGCAAGCCTAGGATGACGATGATTTAATAACAGCCCGCAATCAGACATGCGCCTTCAAGCGACTCATGGAATATCATCCTCTCCTAGCACACGTCATTCAATTCAAGCCAGAGAAACCTTATCATCAATAATGTGTTGTATTCGATCGAGTACGTGTAGAATAGATATATAGATAATGCTGCAATACATTGTCAAAAACAGGAAGCGACAACTGCGTGGATAGTAAATTTAATAATAATAAAGCTGAACAATACACACAGCATCATCTATCCCCAAGCTAAGTTATGTATGGGTGACTGATATAGTTAACACAATAACATAATACATAGAAACATATTTTTTATTATATATAGAAAACTCTATATTCTTGGAAGGACTTGAGACCTTTGCCCAGTAGGTTTAAAAAAAAAAGAAATAGTAAAATATCTAGGAAGTAAAGAAATCGCTATGATAAGGGTACATGAATCGTACCTTGTATTGCATGATAGTAAGCACAGTAGACTGCGCGCAGAGAATAGATAGTAGAGACCACAAATGACTCCAGATCGAGACGAGAAGAGCTAATCGAGGCATGTAATATATTTTCACGCATTTCCGGACGGGCACTTCCAGTAATGAAGAATACGAAGATGAAAACTAGAACATACCTTGCAAGTCAGCACCACATCATACCTTGCAGGTCAGTTAGCGCTCCGTCGGTCTCCGGTGTGCGGCGTGAAGGTAGCCAAAACACCCTAACGAGGCAAGTAAGTGCAGTTCTGGACTCCCCCTTAAAGCATCGTCCTAATAGAAAGCGACTAAGCGATCAACGCAAGATCGCGCGATTTTCAATCGTACGAATCCGCGATCTACCATACTGATATGGAATAGGTGTCCTAACCGGCATTCGCGCGATGCGGACGCGCAACAAGAATGTTTGATCGCGACCACACGATGGTTGCATCGCTTATTCGCGCGATAATCGCGTAGTCGTGTTCTATTAGGACGATGCCTAAGAATTAGGACATACCTTGCAGGTCAGTTAGCACCACGCGGCCGTCGTAGCCCGCAGTGAGCAGGTAGTAAGCGCCCGGCGAGAAGCGCACGCTCCTCACGTCTCCGGAGTGCGGCGTGAAGCGCTGCAGGGCGCGCGAGCCGCGCACGTCGTGGAGCGCGCACGAGCCGTCGTCGTGCCCACACACCAGCAGGCGGCCGCTCGGGTCCACCGCCAGGGAAGTAACAGCGGCACCCTATTGCGGAAATTCAATTTGGTCTGTTAGAAATTCATTAAAGGAGGATCTTTATACTACACTCACCGGGAAAAGATTAATAATACACAAAATAGTAGTTATTTATCTAATTTTATATTATGCTCCTTTAGAAACGATACAGTTACGGTAACGAATAGTCAAACCATCAAAACATTTTTTAAACGCTTTATCCGGAATTGAGTTCAGTTCTCGTCGCGAATTCTCCTTTATGTCTTCTACCGTATGAAAACGTGTGCCACGAAGTGGTAATTTGAGTTTAGGAAAAGAAAGAAGTCGGCTGGAGCCATGTATAGTAAATAAGGTGGTTTTCGATAGTATTTGTTGAGTTTTTATTTAAAAAATTGTTTACAATGTGGCCTTGTGTGAAGGCGCATTATCGTGATGGAAAACCCAAGAGATTTCTATCTACAAGTCTAGTCTTTTTCGCCGAATTTGATTTTTTAAACGCCGCATAACGCTCAAATAATATTCTTTATTTACCGTTTCACTTTCCAGCAAGAATTCCGAGTGCACAACACAAAGAAAACAGTCAACATGACTTAGACTTATGATCGACTTTGGCGTGGTTTTTTCGGTTTCGGTTCAGTTGGGAGGCGCTACTCCAAAGCTTGTTGACAAGTTTACATGCCAACTGTTATCCCACGTCTCGTCACCAGTAACAATGCGTTTCATGAATTTTGGGTCGGAATTGACTCGTTCTCCAAAAACTCATTATACTCGTATATTCTGGTCTTTTGGGACTAGCCGAACGGCGACATGTTTCATACCCAAGTGATTATTTTAAATGGATGAATGATTGACTCGCGAGACACAGAAAGTTCAACAGCTATCTCTCTCAAATTTTAATGATGATTTTCAGTCACTATTTCCTTCACTTTTGCGACGTTAACTTCTGTAGAAGACGTTGATGGCCTACCAAAGCGAGGCAAATCTTGTCACATCTCGACCGCTTTAAAACGCTTTGTACCACTCATAAGCACGTGTTTTTGATAAATTCACCGTAAGCCTTCTGTAACATTTTCAGTGACTTTAAACATGAAATTCCATTGGCGATGCAAAATTCAAGACAAATTGTTTTTTCGATATTTTTGTCCATAGTGAAATATGCAATACACACTAGGTATAATCTAACTAAAAACAGCACTGTAATAAATATAAATAACAGATTCAACTCAAACTCCGCGCCAAATTTTTTTGGGTATCGTTTATAAAAAAAAATAAACAAAGTCAATTACAATATTGTTCTCTTCCCATGAAATACTAGTATTGAATAATAATAATAATATTCATGTGAATGATCATGTTAATGTTGTTATAAATGCAAAAGACATTATGTCTTTTACAATAGTTAACCAATCGTGGAAACCAACTACCAATTAGAAGTAAAGAAAAGGCAGATCGATCCACAAATCGAACTAGAAAGACGGATGCTAATTCACTCGAAGGCGCATTTATACGATCAGCTACTGCAATATTTTGTTCGCAGTCAAAGATTTAGAAAGAGGCGTTTTGTCCGCCAGTGAATTCCCACCTACTTGCTAATGACTTCCGTTTATGCGTGATCATGGCGCGCGTAACTCTCGGCGTCTAAATATCGCGAAACTCAAAACGACCTAACCTAAATCATGGTAAATTATTGTTTACAATGTTCTCACTCAGAAATTAACGTTCATCACATAAATTCAGTACACTATCATTAGTGTCAAAAGTTATACGGAAGAATTTGACAGAATTTATGCACAAGAATGTTCGAACCGGTATGATTTTATAAATCATTGAGAAACATGTTTCAACATACATTGCCGTAGGGTGCCGGCAGTAGAATGCTACCCTTCCTTTCATGCCCATAGATGCAGTAAGAGCCTGCTAAAGGATACCTCCGGCATATGGGCAGCAGCGTCTTTCCGTGTATCAACACATCCCATACTGCGCTCACCAACCCGCCTGCCAAGCGTGGTGAGTACTACCCCTCATGGGTATCCTGAGGGAGGCCTGTGTACAGTAGTGGACGTTTAACGGCTGAAATGATGATAATGATGATTTAACATACGAGTGATTTCGCAGTTTAGATATCCACTCATTTTGTTTAGATTTACCTAAGTTAGACATAATTATAATCACAGATTGTTGGAGAAGCCACTGGCTCCTGAAACACAGTTATTAACTAGTTCGGGAGCCTATGGATTCATTAATAATAATTGTAACACCCTATTTATGTCAATAAAACATTTTTTACTTTACTTACTTTACTTTACTCAATTTCCGTTGGGTATTTAATTTAAGTAATAAAATACCGTTCGCAGCCAATGTAAAACGCGAAGAAATGTTATTTACTGACGTAGGGATGGCAGGTCAGCGCCGTCCAAACACAAGGGTTCTTTACAACGCAACGGCGCAAATTGCAGAACACAATATACATAACACGCATGTTATCGTTATTGTTATCAAGGCCAGAGGGGCCTAATTCTCGGGATGTTGATACAATCTTACAATAAGATAATACATTATAATACAAATTGTGAACTTTATCATCTTCACGAGAATAGGCTACTAAAGGGAATGAAAATTAAAATATATTTAGTCTAAAATACTAGACACGTATAATTTCCTTTTTCGAATCAATGAAACAATACTAAGCGCATTAAAGTTTAGGAATGGGGGCTCGTGACGTGAGAGCCTAGTCATAAACCTGCACGTCGGCGCTTGACGTCACACACACACTACATATCGTTAATTTTGGATTGCGTTATAGAAGAAAAACTCCGTATCTAATCGTTTTTGTTAATCTACATTATAGCCTAAAATAATTTAGTCAAGTAGTCCATTAGGCCCTGCAGATGATTTGAATATTAGTAATGTCGTGGACGCCGCCTGTCGGCTATAATTACACATTGTTACAAAAAACAAATAGAGCATATGGAGCCTAACTTATTATAACTGTTTGTACGAAACACGGGCACAAACAAAGGAAAAATTATAATTCTAGTCCTGGGTACGTATGGACATGGGAATGAAACCAAAACGTTGGTTTATGCGTATTCAAATTATCACTTTGCGTCACCCATAACAGACGGCGGCGAGATATCGTAATATTATTAAGGTTTAACCTTCGGTGGGTTGGTAAACAGGTGATATACAATGTTTTTATGTTATTCATATACTAAATATTGCTTTAAAAATAAAACAACCATTGAAATCTTTGACAAGTTTATAGATCCAATTATATTATCGAAATATAAAAATCTAAGTACATTCCATCCAGATATCCAGAAGCTCAGGTTTCAGCCACCATCTAATATTTTTAACCCATTTTTGTCCATCTAAAGGTGGCAGAGATTTATCGCTTTTAGCGATAAATCCGCCTAGTGTGCTACATAATGTATTATTTTTAGTATTTATTTAATTTATAAGCCACCACCAGAAGATAAACAAAAAACTTTTTACTTAAAATCAATGAAATAGTATGGGCAGTGTTCTCCCAATTACAGACAGATCTAGGTATGCTGTATATTTGTTTATTCTCTTGTTTTACGTTGTTTCAAAAAAGCGTAGTAAATTCTGAGTTTTTTACTACTAAAGTTTCTTGTTTGCCAGCGTAAGGCTAACAACCTCTATGTCGCTCGTAGCAACATAAAGAAACGTACCCACCTAAATCAAACAATAACCTCCGTTCAGCTGCTAAGTCAGTAAACCCATTATGAGACTCACCTTACTGGGCATCCCCGTGGGCGGCGATATGACGTCGACACAGCCGCCCGTGCGCAGGTCCCAGAACCGCACGGCCTTGTCCTGGCTGCCCGAGACAAACATGGCGCCTCCCCAGTTGTAGAGAGACAGCACGTGCCCCGAGTGCCCACTTAATGCCTGAGAACAACACAATGTGTTAGTATAATTAATAGAATCAGGCGTTACTTTGCGGAAATACATAAGATAATAAAATAGAATGAAAAAATATCTAGTTTTAATTCCGCTAATACTGAAGCTCGGTGCATATGCATCTCAGTATTAGCGGAATTAAAACTAGATATTTTTTCATTCTATTTTATTACAATGTGTTAGTACAAAAAATTATATAAAAAATATGGTACGAATAAATTGTTTTAAGCCTAGGGCTTATCTCAACCTATTAAACATAGACTGTTTAGAAATCTGTCAAAAAATCATGCATGTAGTTTTTTTTAACCATGAACTTTTTAGAAATACTAAAAATGGGTTAAGCTGGTTTTTTTAATTTTCAGAGAAATTGTCGCTCAAGTAAGTGATACTGTTTACAAAACATACCGAATCCTAATCAATACTTGTTCATATGTTTTGGTAAATGTAAAAAAAACATACATCAACTTTTAACAATATGTCTACGATTAACGACGGATCCTCATAGCGCGTGACCCAACCCGCATTTGGGCTAATTTATAAAATTTGTTGACTGTTTGTTTGTAGGTAACTAACATTGTAGGAAAAATAATTAGGGTTCCGCACAAAGCCAAAGCTTTTAGTCCCGAAAACTAGATCCCGTAGGGTAGTTATGACGTTTTAGGTTTTCCTTTGTGAGATAATTTGTCTTTGTTACATCTTCACGCAAGAACTACGATACGGATTGAGCTAAAACTTTGGACATGGATACGTCATGTAGAGCAAAATTAAAATATAAGCTACTTTTTGTCCTCAAAAATTATTTCCCAGTTATGACGTAATAAGTTTTCTTTTCTAAGAGAATTTGTCTTCGTTACATCTTTACGCAAAAACTACACCACCGATTGCGCTGAAACTTTGCACACTTATAGATATGGTCCAGACATAACATATAGGCAACTTTTTGTTCCTACACATTTGATAAATAAGTTGATTATGACGTTATTAATTTAATTTTATGTGATTTTGTCTTTGTTACATCACATCTTGCGTCAATTTCCAGCTACCGCAACATCTGCCAAAAAACTGTATTCAGATTGCGTCAGGGAAACTTAGTCATAAAAAAATCAAGCTACTGCAGCGTCTGCCAAAGTACCATTAGTCCACTCCCGTCATATAAAGTTATAAAAGATGTACAGCTGCCAAAGTAACGTAAATGAGCCACCGTTATGATACAATTTGAGAAATTATTAAAAAAATTCCTTCATAATCTTGTAGATTCATGAGGGAGGACGTGAACATCGGTCCTAGGACTGAGATGATGTGTACAAATTTTAAGAAATAAAATAATTAAATACGTTCTGCAGCATATTCAAAAGCCATTATTTTAGTTGAAATTAATAAGGCGAAATGCCTTTGGTTAAATGTAGCCTAGACATCAGCAATCTTCTGACAGTGTATAACATCAAAATCGGTAATCGTAAATAAGCCTACAAATATAAGACTGCTATAATCATGACCCTTCCCATGTCGTTACCTGGGTTTCACACGCGTTAAGACGTTTTGTCTTAACCCGGGTGAAACCGCGCGGGTCAGCTAGTTTTTTATAAGTCACAAGCTTAATTCGATAAAAAACGGACGACATTTTTATTGGACTCATCTTCTATTTATATAAACAAAAGTGAATGTAAATGTGAATAAAATACGTAGATCAACGCATAGCCAAGACAACTAAATATATAAAGCTGAAATGTGGCATGCTGGTTTATTTATAGGAATAATAATCCTTTTGTAAAGCCGTAGACAGACAGACATACGGGCAGCCAGACAGACAGACAAAGCAAAACTATAAGGGTCACTTGTTGGTTATGAAAAAAATCTGTTATCACAACGTTTGCAAAATTCCAGAGGAATAAAGTTTAAAAATAAGTCATGAAATATTTCGGCCACCGCATCGTCTGCCAAAGTTCATAAAACAAGTGAAGTTTATAAAAGTCATAAAAAAATAAATATGTAAGCACTCCCACTGCATCTGCCTAGAACCCTGAGGTAAATTGAATTTCAAAAATCACTCATCATTCAACCGCCTTTTCAGCCAAAGTCCGTAAATAATTGTTAGTTAAAATGAGTCAAATATTTTCGGCCTGGGTAACGTCCGCCAAATTAACTTGGTGAAATTTTAAAATGCTGTAATAAAATGTTTTCACATTAACAGGTCAGACAGGCAGTTTTTATATCATTTGAATACACGTGCCTGCCTAGAGCAACCTAGAGGCAGCGTGGTTCAGTTCAACACACTGGTATCTCCACTTCCTATGAACTATACGAGACGCAGATATGTACGCCTTTGTAATTTGTATCCGCAATGCACCGGCTTTATCTTTCCAAGATAGAGTTTTCGTCATTAATATCTATGTTAGAAAATATTTTTAAAACTCATGGTTAAAGACTAGAGTGAGCACTTCTAATGTACTCGTGTAATATATAAAATGGCTACAATATCAGATCTATAAATAAAAAAATTGGTCAGGTGCGTGTCGGGCCACGCGCTAAGTAGGGTTTCGAAGCTAAGTGTAGACCTGTTGTTAGAAGTTGTTGTAGGTTTTTAACGTTTATCAAAACATATCAACGGGAATCGATAGAGTTTTCGGTTTAAATTATTCCGGTATGTTCGGTAAATCCTATAGCTTATTTGCGATAACTTATTAAGAAAATCAAAAAATAAAAGTTCATTCCGCTCTTACGTGTACGGGAGGTATCCGAAATTCATATTTTAACATTTTTGTAGCGTTATCTCGGCATAATTATTATTTTATATGACCATGCAAAATAACTAGCTTTCTAGGACTAATAGACTCTTTGTGGACGACAGACAGACAGACAGCGAAACTATAAGGATTCCTTGATGTAGGTACTTCAGAACGCAAAAAAAAAAACAAAATTGTAATAAGGACCCTTTTAATAGGAAAAGAGCTAAAAGTTTTGAGTAGATATATTTAGAAAGGGGGCCCTTTTCATAGGAAAAGAGCTAAAAGTTTTAATTATATTTAAAAAGGTTTTAAGTTTTTAGTTTAAAGATAGACTACTTACATAAAGTTTTTTCTTTAATTCATTCTTCGATTAAATATTAGGTAGGTAATCGCTTATCCTGGCCATTTTAATTTTTTTATATCAGTCAATACAGCTAGTTGAGAGTGGCCTGAATGTTGTTTTGTATTTATTTCATCATTAGTACAATAAAAGATAATTATATATAAATAATCGTCATAATAAGTTTTTAACCCTAGAGTGGTCGCGCGGATGACATATGTCATCCAAGCTGATTAAACTGGTGGGATTTTTTGATTTTTATATGGGAAAACTTAGCTGGCGCCGAATTTAGTAATGCCTATGGTATGCTTCGTAACGTCATCAGTAACGGCCATGCGCTTGAGTGGCTTGTGTCAGGAGAAGTTCGAATTTGTGGGTGGAGGACGCATGTCATCCACGCGACTGCTTACGTAAGTATTTTTTACTGTATGTTTACAATGTTATCATTGTTCTATTGTATATTTATAGCAACTTTGGTAATAAATGTGATTAAATTTAATTAAATAATCTATTGTTCATACTTTTACGCTACATAATTGTTATTTTTTTCTATTTTATACCCGACAATGGCAAACCAAGAACGGTAAATTGAATTATGGCTGTTGGAGGAAGATGTAGACGAGGTAGAGGGTATTCCGTGTTCAGATGACGAAAATCTGATCACGTTGAAGTCCAGATCGAGAATTCGGACACAGAAGATGATGGTGATCATGATTTAGATGATGTTTTGATGATGAGGATTTACCAATTTAATTTTATTCTATCAAGGTGTTGATAATACCAGATAGCTAGAAGAACAAATTCGCTTTCGCCGTTTGCTGCGTCAACATAATATTGTACGTGTTCAATGGGGTCCTCAACAAGAAGCAAAATCAAAGACTACACCAACGGATTGTATATTATTGTGCTATAAATGCTTTATGTATATACAAAATAAATTGAGGTCAAGTAAAAGTTTTGCGTCGAGAGTTTCTGTCTAATGTCGTGTTGAGCATGATGAAACCTTTGGTTAGTAGAAGAATGAGCATTGATTGCATACCCAAGATCCTGAAACTTAAAATAAACTACTTTTTGGGAAATGCATTAGAAGAACAACCACGAGAAGTAGCAAGTACCCGTCGTGAAGGCGCGCGCGGTCGCTGTTTTTTGTGCGGAAGAAAACGCAATAAAACCACACTTATATCTTGCCAAGCATGCGGCAAATTTACTTCCCCAGATCATTGCAAGTATATGTGCAATAGTTGTTACGAAAATTACAGCTAAGACACTTTTTCTTAATTTCTTATGTTAGTTTAGTCAAAAGTTGATTTCAGTTCCAAAGAATTTGTAAAGACTTGGTTTTCTGTTCATAATTAGTTAAGAAAAAGATGTTTTTATTACTTTTTTTGTTTTAAAATGTAAGTAATTAAATTTTTGTTATATTCAATAAATAAATACAAACCAAATACTGATAATATTATTATAAATCGTTGAAAGAAAATGGATGACGCCTGTCACCCGCGCGACCTCTAATGGTATGATCATATGCGCGACCACTGTAGGGTTAATGCCGAGGGATTAATTACTCACTTTTACCGTAATACCATATAATCCCGGTAAAAATAATACATTAGACTTATCTTAGCTATTGTCTGCAGTATTTGATCTATTTTAATAATACTTAATACTCTGATTGTAGAACTGCTTCAGTAACGGTTCTACAATCAAAATATGTTGTTTTGTACTTGTCAGTACAAGGCAATGATTCTACCTGAACGGACAACTTAATCAAAGGATATTGCAAAACATTACTAGCTGCGCTGCATGCAATCGATGTTCCAATATTCAATAAACACTACAAGCATAGCATCATCTTTCGTGATATTTTAACTTACGCTTAATGAGTGAAAATTTGGTCATAACATAACCTTGAATTCATCTAAGAGGCTCATAATCAAACTAATTCAGCATTGGACATATTGTTGACGCAAACTTTGCAACTTAAAAAAAAAAATATTACGAGTAAAATTGCGCGTTACGTTGTTTGCAGCTCTAATGGTATTGTTATTACGTGCCATTCTGTTCGCGAACCAATCAGCCAGGATGCATAATGAAAACAGATACTCAGCTGAACTAGAGGTACATTCTATATCGCCTTCACCGGCTCTCCTCTGGCACTACGATCCAATCACCTAGGATGACGTCACCGTGACGTACCGCCAAGTGTTTGCCATAAGGGAAAAGTGGAATACCTACAATGTTTGAATACGATGACTAATTTTGGAAATGGCAGTGTTTATTGAATGTTGCGGACCGGTGTCGGCGCGGGGCGGCGCGGCTCGCAGCTGCGTTGGATGGAACAATACCCCGAGTATTGTCTAAGGTAAATATTTAAGAGAACAATGTCGCGTATATAATGTGTCCCTTTGTGATTGTATTTGAATTAACACAATTGTAGGCTAATTGGACGCGAAAGCTTCAATAATGAAGCTTTCCTGTCCAATTAGCCTACAATTGTTCTAATTATAGTTTTAATTGCGTAAGTGCAATTAAGCTACATATAAAAGTGAGGAACATTTAGAAGGTTCCGCTTAGTGCGATTAATTGTAATGAATGAATGAACATTTATTTGGACACACAAAAAACACAGAAAAACATTTCTTGTTGGAGGAACATAGTGACACAATACGAGTAAAAATAAAAGGAAACACACGGAAAAACAACAAAAATAATAGCGAGCAATAAAAGACAACAAAAACGACAACAATTAAATAACAGGTCAACAATTAAACACAGATATAAAACGAAAACGTTAACATTGTACCAAATAAAATATTTGAAACAAACAATACCCATATGTAGGTTGTTTGTTAGTTCCGAATCAACCCCTTTTGGGTTTATAAACCTATATGGTATAAGTAATTACAAATAGTCAATAATAAAAAATATAATAACCGACACCAAACCAGTTAATTGTATCATTGCTTATAATGACACGAAAATATCTACGGACAATATCTAGGTAGATAAAAACAGGTGGCGGGGGAATCGAGGAGGCCAGACAACGGTTATTTTGTACTAAGATTGACAACTAATTAGCTTCAAATCATTATGGTACAGTGGGCGAAACAGTTAAGGGACTTGAAGCTGGGAGTCTTGTCCAAAGGGGATACTTATGTATTGATGAAGATAATTAACTTAATGAAGATACTTATGACGTTGTCTGTACATACGAGTACAGTTCAGGCTTATTACGCGCCAATACGTTTACTTCTAAAAGACATCAAATTTGAACTTTATAGCTAATGTTAACGTAAAGTTCCTGAGAAAATAACTTAAATTAACGATTACTTTTGTAGCTAAATAATAAATGGGAAAAGTTATTATTGCCGGCTTCGATAAGACGCATCCAATATATTTTTGATGGAATCGTTTTCATTCAATCGAAGCTTTCATTTAATTTAAGAGATGCGAATACTGAATATGTATAATAACCGAAGAATATAAAGGATAGGTCGTAATTGTGTACCATATGTACATGTGAAGGTATCGTAAGAGGATAAGGAAGGGTATCAATAAAGACGAGATTAGGAAAGGTATGAATAAGCAGCAAAAAGAACGCTGCCAGGGTAACAAAAGACAAAATTTGTAGAAATAGAATTAATGGCGAGTATGGCAACAAACCCCGTCATGTTCTTGGAGATCTATGAGGGAGGCCTATGTCAGTACTGACAGTACTGTAGTCCTAAGGCTGAGATGATGATGATGAAGTGGGCTTTAGACGACGGTAAATTATAATACCCATCTTAAAGATCAAATCTACGACAATTTTAGGACAAACTCAGAAGAACGTAGCACGAGTCGCGGTAGTTAATAGAGCTTTTTTTGCAAATTATCATCATCTCAGACGTAGGACGTCCGGTGCTGGATATTCGCCGAGCGATACAAAATAAACCTGGTCGCCGGGTTAGAGAACGCAGTGTAAAATCACAACATGCTCCTAGAAAGTTGGACTCGAATTAAATAAAACAAGTCCTGTTGACATCCGTTCATGATGTTAGCGGTATTCTACTCTGGCTCAATGATGAAACAACATACGGAAACACAGACGGGCTAAACGACTAATGTAAAGTTACTTAGCAATGAAGCCAGTAAATACGTTTCAGCCGAGGGTAGCAAACATTTTCATACGTTAGTCGCAACATGCTTGCGGTTTGCGGTTTGTTGGTTTGGATATATTATGTCATACCTTTGTTTGTTGTATACAATACCTTAATTATTGTATGTCTTATAAGGATACAAATTGTTGATACTTATAATTTTTTAAGACCTGTACATGTTTGCACACAATTTTACAATAAAAATATCTTTATCTTTATGGGTGCGCTCCCGGACCCGATACAAACAGCATAATACACTCTTGCTAGTATGTCCACTGTTGGACATAGGCAACCCTGCTAGACCCCCGATTATTGCGGCTCCGTGCAGTCATTCTGACCCCATCGCCCATCTGTTCTTCGTGCTACGTGGTCTGCCCATTTCAACGTGCTAATCCGTTTACTATGTCGGTGAACTGAATTAATTTCACCGACATAGCCAAACGGATAAGAACATTCGTTCCGTAGAGAAAACCCGCAATTAATCATATATTTTTTTCAGGAGACGTTTGTGCGTACTCGACACAAACGTCAAATTGCGTGCCTAACGAATAATCCTAGAATGCTGTGAATTGTCACGAATCTATTTCCCATCTCTATTCGATTAATCGTATACTCATTGTGATCATAATATCGATACAGCTGATTGGCTAACACAATTTAGCACAGTGGGTTGTGGTTATAATAATAATAATTCGGATATTGTTATCGTTCAAGAATTATTATATGGGTCGGATGATATAGCTAATGAATCATTATCGTCATCCCGTAACAGCTTACTTACAATACTGCGCTGCAAGATTGCAGTTTTTCTCTAAGCTCCACCTTTGGCGGACTCAAAGCGCATGGGCTCTTCTACTCAACAGATTTTATGAATTTATGAATTTGGACCGGTACTACATAAATATATTGCCGTGGGGTGCCGGCAGTAGACTGTTACCCCTCCCCTCATGCCCGTGAATGCAGTAAGAGCCTGCTAAGGGATACTTCCTACTTCATCTGGGTCTTGAAAGTTGCGGTAAATATGTAAAGGTTTAAATAAATAATTTAAAAGTTTCATTTCAACTTCCGGAAGATGGGCAGCAGCGTCTTTTCGTGTATCAACATCCCGTACTGCGCTCATCAACCCGCCTGCCTAGCGTGGTGAGTATTGCAACTACCTCTCATGGAGATCCATGAGAGGCCTGTTTTCAGTAGTGAACTTTTTGCGGCTGAAATGATGATGACTTCTTATATTTCCCCAGTTTTCACCCAATGGGTATGCAGGAAAGGTTATAGTAGATAAATGCGTTGGCGTCCGTGCATCTCCTCCACGTTTCTATGCCAGACCAATTGTGCTTGGCTTGCAGGCAATCGATTAGACGCCTTTCTTGAAACTTACATATTTCCGCTTCTCACATGTCCTCTATAATAATGATAATGCTTAACCACACCCTTTTAGCTTATGAGCTTATGTGCTTAACTTGGCTCAACGGTACCTTCTCCATTTCTTGTGGACGTGGACGTCTTACGGCTAAGATGATGTACATGAGCCGTGGGGTGCCGACAGTAGATGTAGCCCCTCCTCTTTTACCCGTGGATGCAGTAAGAATCTGTCAAAGGATACCTCCGGAATATGCAGCAGCGTCACTCCGTCTATCTAATCCCGTACTGCGCCCGCCAGATTGCCAAGCTTGGTGAGTATGGCTATCACCCCCCCCATGATCAGTACAAATATCCACGAGGCAGGTTCATGTACAGTAGTACAGTGATGATGATGATGCATAATCATCATCATCATCACTGTACTATTATGCACATACATGTTAGTCAGTGGTCTAACCCAGCCCCAGATTAAAGGCTTACTGTGTCACATCGACCACCCGTGTTAAGTCAAAATAATACAACTGATCGATGCAACAACGAAGTAGCTCAATTATATTGCTGGGTAAAATTAGGCTTCGGATGATGAATTACGAGATTTCCCTCGGCTCCATTGCCGAGTCCGTAACAAAGTTACTCGACTCACAATGGGTACATAGTTTTGAGTCAAAACTAGCGCGCATACAATACTGCTGTGGGAAAGAATTTAAGCGTCGACAATTATTCCCACAGTGCGGTTGGATTCAAATGAACTTACATACTTGCATTGTTGACTACGTACGCACTAGAAAATTGATGCCACTATGTCTCGTATGTAGGAAAGTAGGATAAACGTAGATAGGCTAGTAAAAGTAGCTCTGTAGAACGGGGGAATAACACTACTTACCCGTGGTACTATCCGGTGGTACCATGGGGATTATTTTTTGCCTGTAGTAATACAATTCTATCTGGTAGTACCGCGGGAGATTTCGCATTACCCCTGGTGCTATTACATATCAATTTAACACATAAATATTACAAACGTATTCGAATTATGCTTATGCTTGAACGATAGGGGCCGGAAAAGTAAAATAAAGACAGTTTTAAAAAAACACATCGAACTAACAAAGTAAAAATAATTCTTAATATAGGCAGAAAATAAAAATTAACCAAAAATATTAATATTGTGAAAAAACGGGGGGATAATAGAGCAAAAAGCTAAGTCAATTTACAAAAGAATAACAAGACACATTTAAATTGAAAAACAGCACATAGTATTTGAATTCGTTCGCTTCAGATAACTTTTTTCCAAGTGAGGAAAAGAAGCGAAGAAGAAACCCTAACTCTTTCACTTTTATTCATTGTTACAATTTTTGCCTTCCATCAACATCATTTCGATACGAAAATAATATTGTCAAATTCTCCGTCGGTTATTACGACTAACCCTCTCTGTAGCGGACGTGTAATTCCCCAGTGACAGGCGAAGGGCATCATAATCTCTCACCCAGGCGCGTCAAGCGTAAAGATGGGAGTTATTGGGTATTTTTGTCAACGGTTATTGGTTAGATATTTTGTTCCGATAACGTTAGCATCAACTGGTACATGTTAGAATACATAATACCATTAATACTTCCGAAAATTCATAAATGTTTGCGATTTAATTACTGGTTATTTCAAATAAACTTACTATCTCGTTTACTCGCAAGAGAAACCTTGTGTTAGACAGGGGTGCCAACAATTAACTTATAATTTAGTACCACAAAGATAATAAAAAAGTAACTTATCCTTGTAGTAGTAGTAAAAGTTTAGTACTGAAATGTGTCACGGCAGCTGTATGCGAGGGTAACAAAACACAAAATTTATAGAAATAGGATTAATGGCGAGTATGGCAACAAACCCCCAAATGTTCTTGGAGATCCATGAGGGAGGCCTATGTCCAGCAGTGGACGTGGACGGTACTGTAGTCCTAAGGCTGAGATGATGATGATGAAGTGGGCTTTAGACGACGGTAAATTATAATACCCATCTTAAAGATCAAATCTACGACAATTTTAGAACAAACTACGACAAGCAGGGGTAGTGTGTATGGAACGTACTTGGAATGTCTTCCCCGTCGCGCAGTCCGTGACGTAGATCTTGCAGTCGCCGGCGCCGCCGCTGACCAGCAGGCTCGTCTTGTTCGACGTGTCCTCGATGAAGCAGACGTCGCGGACTGTGCCGTCGTGCATGCTTAGTTCCACCTGCGTAACAAAACATCATGTAAAGTAAATTATATTGGCCTTTCTGGTATCATGATGATGAGTTTGCACAGTGCCCGTGAAGTGCCCGCAACTGTTGCGTCTCCGCTCTTGCCCGTAGATGCAGTAAGAATCAGATGCAGTAGATGGAGGATCAATTGAACAGACTCGAGCGCCTTCAGAACTTCTGCATCAGGTTCATATTTGGTCTCCGCAAATGTGACCACGTATCTGAATATCGCAGAAAACTCAAGTGGTTGCCCATCCGATATCGCAGGAATACTCACTCTCTTTGCTTTATTTACAGTTTTCTTTTATATCCCACTAGTCCGTACTACCTCAAAGAGAGTTTCGAGTTTCTCTCAGACTCCCATTCCCGTTCGTTGAGATCCTCTGAAACTCTCACCTTAAAAATTCCTCCTCACCCCACCTCTTTCTATGAGAAATCCTTCACTGTGATAGCTATTCGTCTGTGGAACGCTCTCCCTCTGAACATCAGAACTGCAAAATCTCTGCCTATTTTCAAAAAGCTTTTATATGAATATTATTTATCACTTTAATTACTTATTTTGTAATATGTTGTATTTCATTAAATATTAGTATTATGTTTATCTAATATAATTCGGAAAATACGTATGCAACTTATCTATGACTATTTATTTATTTATTTATGTTAGTTTGATTCCTATAATCTCCTAATTTTACGCCACGATATAGCGTCCTTTATTTTCCTGTATAATCGTGTCAACTTTACTTTAGCTTACACAATATTTTCGAACAGTTTAAGTCGTCATTTTGTGGGTAGCATAAACTACAAAGGATAGAGACACTTTTTCGGATTTGTGTACGTATTTCGTGGCCATTTTTTATAGGTTATCCTTTCTAGAATCGGACTGAAACGGATTTCTAGAGAATAGCGTGTTCGAAGGCTCGAAGTTCTTATCCTTTTAAGTTTGATTGTGCTTTTTTTCACTGAATGTCGTGTGCCGAGGGAATTGTATTCCGGTTGCAATGGGTGATCCCAATAGACAACTGCGTCCTACACCTATACATATTCTTCGAATCGAGAGACGGGTGTGACATCCATCCGCCAGACCGCCTTGCTTAGTACGTCATCACATCACACAAAAAACTGTAACAGGCAAGATGTGGTAAAACACAAGCCTAGGTATATGAAATAAAAAAAAAACTTGTTTGATGACAGTTTGAAGTTATTAAAGTTTACGTCATTGACTATGGGTCGTTCTCTCTGATCGCGACTGTACCTAACTAAAGAGCAGTGACGGTTTCAAATCAAATTTCATTTATTTTGTAGTTAGTGATAGTGTTAGTGAGTGTGCGGTAGATAGTGTATTTACCTAACATTCAAAGGGCCCTCAGCACTCCTGCCATGGAACTAAGAATGCTACACAAATATTATGACGAGATGATTGAGTTTGACGCAGACTGTACTGCAGTAAACAAAATTGGAAGCGTAGTTCTAAGTCAACAACTGAGACAGGTTAAGGATATTAGTAAACGTTCGAAAAATGATGTGTTCGTAATAAATCAACAAAATGTAGGTATAATAAAAATGAAGTAATGTATTTAGTTTTCGTTTTGTGTAGTTTGCTCTATTTCACTACTCAAATACTAAAGTGGATCTGTTTCTACTTTTTGCTCCACTTTAATCCATCAACGCGATGTATTATTTTTTACTTCCATTTATGTTACACTCTCTTCCATTTCAACGATGGATTACTTTTCACTATTTTTTATCTCTCCTAGTTAGTGTTATACAGTTTTGTGAACAGAGTGGAATTGAGCTTTTGTTTTTTACCTAATCACAAAATGCACTTTGGCTAAAAACAAGAAAAACTAATTGAATCAGCACATTTTCAATTTGCTGAAATCTGCTGCGATGCGCGGTTCTACTCGGTAAAATCTGGCACAATTTCTTAGAGCACAGCAAAGTGTCCATCATCAACTTTGATCTCTTGTGTATTGTGTGTTTCTTTTGTTTTAATTGTTGTGGTAGTTTACCTTCGTTCTCGTATCTTAATGAGCCATTTTCAGTAAAAAAAAACACTAACGCAATCTAGTAAGCTGTAGGGAACTATTGTTGAGGATTTTTCTATTTTATAAAAATTTCTCGTGCAAATTTGTAGCCTAGTTTTATAAATGTTTTGCGAGGGAACTTGCATGCGACGTATTGACACTTGTGTTATGAAAAGGAGGGAATATTTGTGTGTAAATAGAATAAGGATCGAGTCGAGAATTACTGTTAGCAAAACGTTAAGCTTTGTAGCGCGAACGAGCGGGCATATTGTGTTAGTTTTGTTTTGTCGTAATAGTTGCATTTTTCGAGTGTGGCACAAAAGTGGAACCGTCAGCTGGTATGCCCAATAGTTCACCGCTATAACGTATAGGTATGTATGTAGCTTGTACTTTAAGATGTATTTATTTATTCAACTCTTGTAGTTGCGCCAGCGCCCCGCGCTTTTACCCGTGTAGTTCCTTTTACCGTGGGCATATGGGGATGTTACTTGCTTAGAATTTTTAATATCTGTGGTTGAGGCGTGAAAGCGTAACAAACAAACAAACTCATATAAAGTAGGTACTCTACTCAGATTAACTCACGGTAAGCACATGAGACCTAAAAAAATGGTTAAATAATTAACTAGGTGTATTACTATTACGGGGTACTACCACAACTGCTTATTTCATTTGCAGCTATGATAGGTCGAACCTGTGTTACGGTCTGCCTACGGTAAACCTGTAAACTTTCGTTCCGCCTAGCTCGTAAGTTAATTATAAGTCCAGCAGCTATCAGTAGATCGGGTCTTTTCTTAAAATCTCCGTACCTAATGAGCTTTGGACGAAACTTGTATAGCAGGGTCATAAGGCGCGTGGTGCATAAATATCAAGCTTTTCTTTCGTGCTGCATATTTCGTGGAAAAAAATTCCAAGGCACTCGAAACGTCGATAATAAAATAAGGTAATTACGCGATAAAGTCTCGTTAATCGGTTTTAAAATAACTCCTTCACCCTAAATAGCAGATCAAAGGACCATTTAGTTATAAATAAATATTTATTATTATTATTTTTTAAATGCCAGCAATTTCATATTGTTTTCATTATCAAAGTTTTCACTTAAATATTTCGACAACTTGGGGTTTCAGAATCTACTGACATTTTCTGGTAGTAAAAGTATTCCCTAAACCTTAATTTATACAACTATGATAAGCCACAAAGGTTCTATCCCCTTTCATTACGTCCAAACGCGTGGTTAGATTATCTGAACGGTGTAACCCAATGCGCAAGACCGCCCCACGCTCGTAGAACTGACACCGTCAGCCAGTTGACTGATTGACAATACGTGTTGTATGTAAATAAGCTGATACGCTCGTGGCAGTGCTAAACCAGATTACGCTTACAACAAGATTTTTAACCGTTTTAAACATTACACACTCATAACACGTGCGCTGCTCGTTATGTCCGTTGATATGACAGCTTTTAATGTCCTCGTGCAGTTGTATGCCTGCCTCTTAACCTAATAAACCTAACAGTAAGGTTTATGTTCCAAGTAGCTGTAGTTACCGCCGCGGCTTAGCGCCCAGTTGAAAAGGAGTATGAGAAATTTCAGAATAAAACTCTTTTGCTGTGAATATTTGTTTAGATGTGAATTTTCATGTTCTTTGAATAAAACTTTTTCACAATGTTTAAATTCATATTTTAGAGCTTCTCTCCTTAAGAATTCCTTTTGATGAGGTTTGAGAAATCTTATGCAATAATCCTCTTCTGAGTAGAAAATATGTAATAGTTTTAAATCGCAAATTGCTATTTTATTTACTTACAAAAACAAAATTCAACAAAAATAAAGATCAATGTAAATTATACTTTGATTTTTAACTAAATTCGTACGAGGCGCAGTTATTCTAATATCCAGTTGAGACGCAGGCTTCGATTCCGATGAACAGATGTTTATTATAATTGCAAATATTTTTACCAATTTTAAAATGGCAACGTCTTTTAAAACGTCCTTTAAATACGTTGACATTTTAAAATTGGTATTGGTCGTAATACTTTTTTGCTTTATATAAACTCAATAATAAAAAAACTTCAAGGTACCAATACAATTTGGTTGTAGATAATTAATTAAATACGAGGTATTCAAAAAACTTACACAGAAGAAACTTTTTCACATTTGTAAAGGAGACTAGACCCAATTTCATTCGATCTTTCGTGATATTTTTAATGACATCAGTTTTTTTTTACTCGTACTACGATTATGACTGGTTCCAAAAAAACCAGTCATAATCGTAGTACCAGTAACAAAACTACACTTCTTAATTTATTTATTCATTTAATTGGATTATGTTATGCAGAATCCAGACATGGGGGTAAACAGTTATTAGCATTTATCAGTCGTTGTGTACACGGTTATTCTATAAAAAGCAATAAAAAACCTTAACAAAATTTTCTATTCCGATGGGGATCGACCCTACCGGAACCAAAAATATAAAATTTGAAAAGGGTTGTCATTTCCTTTAAATACACGGTTATTTATAAATGTCCTGTTTATTATAATCTCTTAAGGTTGACTCACCTTAACCTTTTTTATATTTTTTTTCCAAAATAATGCATTATTAGCGAAAGTGTTTTTATAAACTATGTATCAATCCTTATCCAAATAATTACGTTATTCGTCATAACTTCAAAGATATTAAATTTTGGACAGAATTGACTTTTACATTATATAAATTCAAGAAATATCTTAAAATATATTACAGTTTTACCAAGCGCGCATTTTTATTATGCGGAATGACGTGCGCGGTCGGTTATGAATCTTTAAATTAACCAAAAAATATTACCCATAACAGACACACCAAGTGTCTGCATGATTATTAATAGTTCTAAATTGTAACAAATTTTGTCATTGAATGGTTCTCAAGTGGTTCGCGGACAAAACAAAGAAAGATTTAGTATGTACCTTTAGAATTCTGTTATTAGGTGCCTACGACCCATTCTCTCTCTTATGTGACGTAGACGAAGTTGCGCGGGACTGCTAGTCACATAATATAAACCACACATACTGTCTATTATATGTACGTTCAATCATTCTATTAGGAAGCGTAATTACCCGCCGTTGCCTCTTGGGAAATATTTCTAATACGTATTAAAACAGATAGACCGTCGGATAATATCAAAATGATAAGCAATATCTTATTAGTACTAAACAAATGATAGGTGTTTACTGCGATAGTAAAATAGGGCAATTAATTAACGTTGTTTTAGTATCTTATCTGTTTTCCTATGTTCTAGCTCAAGCGTATTTTACGTTATTTAAAAGACGGATAATGATCGTCTAAGGTTTTCGATTGTAGAAGCGCCATGCCACAAAGTAAGTAAGTAAGTATGTATATTTATTGCATAAATACATGTGTTCATACGTCTTATTTAATTACATGTATCAATGTAAACGACGTTGCCGTGGGGTGCCGGCAGTAGAATGTTACCCCTCCTCTCATGCCCGTGGATGCAGTAAGAGCCTGCTAAGGGATACCTCCGGAAGATGGGCAGCAGCGTCTTTCCTTGTGTTAACATCCCGTACTGCGCTCGCCAACCCGCCTGCCAAGCGTGGTGAGTATGGCAACTACCCCTCATGGAGATCCATGAGGGAGGCCTGTTCTGTAGTGGAATTTTTACGGCTGGAATGATGATGATGAATGTATACGAAGAACGTATGTTTTACTAGGATTCGACGACTAGCGCAAATTGTTATATTCAGGGTTCGATTCCCACCAGTAGACAAATATTCACTTTCCCACGTATTGGTCTGTGCATACAATTATTAATTTATATAGATACATACGTATTATTAGTAGTACGTGTACTCGTATTTTGTAGTTTTTAAAATAATTCTCTCTGTGTTTGTTTTTTTCTTATCTATTTCATTTATGTTTATTTTTGTTACTATGTTAATTTAAAATTGTTTCATCTAAGTAAAACTAAGCGTTCATAGATGATGCTATGCGAACGCTGGCTGGCGTCACGCGAAGCCAGCGTTATAGTAACGGCCAAAAAACCTACTATAATGTAACGTTCATTATCAGTAAATTATACATTTTGTAAATTTGATTATTATAAGTAGGTATGTATATTGTTAACAATTTAAGTCACAAAATAAAAGTTCCTTTCAATATCCGCGGTTGCTAAATACACGCTTTTATTTTATATCCGTTTCGTCGCTAGGTAGAGTGCCTAGGTCGCCCACTCGGCTTTCATCCGTTCAGAATTCATCAATCAATTCTACAAAATGGAATGGTCAATCTAAAGTTGGAATCAGGACAGCCACACTCAAATGCATTAAGCTGAACACGTTAGACGTACATATGAATTCAGAGTTGTGCTCGCTCAGTTACGTCTTAGTAGTAAAGCACAGAAGCGGTCTGCTACGAAGATATGACTAGACGACCTAAAGGCCTATAAAGGTGCTGTTGAAGTATTCTTTAATACATTCCTTCTAATTTGATAAATGTGCTGGCGTCTCTGCATCTCCTCCACGCTATTAGGCCAAAACTATTGTGCTTGGCTTGCAGGGAACCGATTGCGACGCTTTTCTTGAATATTATTTTCTGCTTCTCTTTGTCCCCCCGCTCAATCGCAACCTTTATCTTATTATATCAACTTGACACTTGCTTGGCTCAACCGTCTCAGTATCATCTTTTCATTCCCCTTTTAAAAAAAACGGTTCAGTATCCACCCACATTTAAAATAAATAGTTTTTTCTTATTTCACAATGAATGAGGTTGCTCTGAAACTTTGACTGACACACAGACGATGAAATGTACCGACAGTAACAGTGACATTACAATGTTGGAAATTTCGTCATGTCAGATTTTCAACTCTTTCAGTATCATATTTATTTACTTAATTAGACAATGATATACCTAGATTATTTATGTATGCATTATCTAGGTACTATGTTTATTTATATTGCTGTATCTAGTTTTTGTTTTTTTTAATACATAACTACATACAATGGGCGTGAAATCAACCTAAAGGGTCTACTTGAAAATCAGCGTAGCACTTAAAAGCATCAAGGCTACGAAGCTGAAATAGGTCCTTTTTTACACGCCTAAAATACATATTTATTTATTATTGCTGTTCAAACCGTTGCGTTTTTAAGGGCCTTGCAATTGATCGCACACTGAATGGAAGGAGGCCTTTGTCCAAAATTACGATAACCTAGGTATAACAGAAACCTGGGGTTCGCCATACGTTCTCCAAGCCTGGCATTAGATGCAACTGCAGAAGTCATCTATTATAGTATTACATACCTCTTGACCTTCCAGGTTGCAGGATTGGCTGTCGAACCTCATCATCTTCACTGTTTTGTCGTTGGAGCCGGTCGCGAGGAGATCTCCAGCCGGGGACCACGCGAGGCAGTAGATGCTGCCTTTGTGGTGTTTCGTTCTCTTCAGGAGCACCGTCGGCGCTGTCGGGGCACTGGTGTCTCTGCACAAGAGATAACTTTATCAAAATATTAATAATAACGAAACATACTGAAGTGGGACTGAGCTGGACATGTCTGCCGAATGCCGGGCAAAGTTTGAGCAAAGATGAAGATACTCACTATGGTATAAAAGATTTCATTTGAGGCGACCGAACCATCGATTTAAGTTTTTTAATAAACAAAAAAAAATTAAGACATTTGCATCTATTGTAGATGATTTATACAGCGTCAGCAACTGGGTATTCATGCTGTACGGGACGATGCAGTGGCTGGGACTTTGTTAGATGGAATAGGCTTGCCCAGCACCTGTACCATCCTCTCAGCTTAGTCAGCAGAGGAAAGAACAGGTCACGTCAGGTACGTCTGAAGCTAACTAAGTCGCGGGTTTTGTAATTTTTTTATTTTATTTTTATTTTATTAATTAAGGTATAAAGCAAACTTCTTAACGGATTTAGATAAAACAGGTTTTATCATGATTGAAATGTTAAGTCGAATAAGTCTTGGTTTCAGATGGATCGAATAAAAGGAAGATAGGATAATAAGCCTAACAAGCATCGACAAAAAAAACTAAAATAACAAGGAAAAATAACTGTAAACCGCGTTAACTTCGCACATTTCAAACATAAACAAAATATGTAGGTATATTTAGGTTACAGTGGATCACGAAGAAAAATGGACTTCTAAACTAAACCCTTATTTCTTAAATCAGGTCATTTCCTATTAGTATCGGACGTAGTCAAGACGCTACGTTATAACCATCCGTTTATACAAACAAACATCTATCAGTCCACATTCACCCACTGCTGGGTCCTCTTTATCACGCCATACTTATCTGCGCCACGCCGTACCTAACATACATAGACTACTAAAATCCCTTATTTATGGCTCTCTTTTGCTATTTTAATCTTTCAGTTGAAATTTCATTACATACTTCGTATTATTTCGATAACAGCAGATAGATAACATTTAGGTAGAAAAATTTGGCTTCATCGAACCTACATTTCCAAGACCTCCTGTTTCGATTAACCTTAACTAGACCCAATATAGAGGTAAAGACAGCGAACCAGCAAGGTGTCCGAAATAGTCATTACAGTCGCTCTCCTCCGAACGAACCCTTTCAAGTGTAACCCCCCACTTCTCTAATAAACGACAGTATTACGCGTAATAGGTCTATTTACGCGTAGCTCCGATTCGGGAATGTTTGCTTTAATCAAATCTAATTTTAGCATGCGAATCGATGACCGTAGTAAATAAATTCTTAGTTAAATGTTAAAACTGGCGGCTTTCCTTGAGATGTAAGGTTTACCAACTATTTAATAGTTCCCAAATATTAGGATAATTTCAATAGCTTTTACATCATAATGTAAAAAATATACATAAAGATATACACGACGTAAAAGATTTACATCATAATTTCAAAATGTAAAATGCATTATAACGCTTTTCACTTTTTGAAACTGTTACTATAAACGACGAACACAATTTTGTGGCGGTCAGTAAATTATGAATATTGTATTAAAGCAGGGGCAGATGTGTATTCAATTAAAAAACCGTGTGCGTATTCTCCCTCGGTGTTTTATCTGTCTAGCACTAGAATTTAGAAAGGCAATGAAAGCAACGCATCACTTAAGCTTCATTACCATACCTAACAACCGTCGCAAGTCGCGATTACACAATTAGATGAGACCCGGGTCTTTTATAATTCATAACGTACGTACTACCACATTGAAACAATGCCTTCATAATACAATTTAGAAAGACACGAATAATAAGCATTGTATTAATTATAATTGTCAACTCTCTCGTTTTTACGTAATTATGGCGAGCAATGGGATTAGTTTTCATTATATTGCAATTGGCGTATTCATTTAAGTGAGTTTAATAAGAGCGTGTAAATTTCAAAACGTTTGATCCGATCTAACCGTGTTATAATTTCAAGTAGGCAGTACGACTCGTGCCTCGGAGATTCCTCGAGCAGCTGAGTCGACTCACTTCGGATCAAATCACTAATAATTAAGAGCTTACTTAGCATGTACAGCGACATGTGTGCCACAGCACATTTGCGCGGTTTTTTTTACTTTCATACCGCCAACGCTTGTGAAGTCATAAAATATCTAGCGAAGCTAAATATGTAGCTTACTCGTAGCTACGTAATTCTCGAGGAATGTTTCGTAAGAGGTCGAATTAACGACCAACACGTACAACATTGTAGCTTTCTTTTCTCCCAGTATGCTTATTTAAACGATATTGTCGTCGTCGACGATATCCCCCTTCCCTATCTGACGTAGAGTAATATTGACCTGTCATCTTGGTTATCTTTCTTTATGCTAATGGTCACTTTCACAATCCATTGATTTATTTACCTAACTCGATAATATTCACGATTTTCTTAGATTTTTGGGATAAACCTTCATAGAGAATTATGGAAGGCGAAATTATCTTTGACACTTTATACTAAAATTTTACTTTTGTGATTTTTTTGCCTGTTCTTGTCTGTCTATAAGGACGGACTTTAAACGGTGTACATTGAAATTACCTTAGGATTAGATCATGATCTAGACCCGAATTTCATTCAAACCAGCTAATACAATGTCGCGTAAGGACATAAAAGCAGATATTAGGAAAACTTTCCATCTTTTTTATATCATAAATCATAACTGAGATAACTGAGAATGAATACCAGCACGGATTAGCTAACAATTTTGCCGAGGGTCATCGACTTATTATGTTCTCGCTACTTTCGCGGAGTATAATTTATGTACGCGCGACTAATGAGTCGAGACTTAAATAGTAAAAAGTTACGTAGTCGGTGAATTACGTCGAAACTCAATTTACTCATTTGTAACGATTGATTGAACTAATGAGTGCAATTTATTGCAGTTTCATAAGTTTTCCTTCTTCTGTGTATATAAGGAATACATAGAGAGAGATACCTAAAATCATCTCGGCGAACGTAATGTTTTCAAGACATAGTATAAAACAGTAGATTCCCGGTGTCTATCTGTCCCTGATATACCTGATAATTGCTTAACTTATATCTTTAAAATTACGCAACGGATTTTGATGCGGTTTTTTTCAATAGATAGAGTGATTCAAGATGAAGGATATATATGTATAATACATGCATAATATAGTAGAGAAACACTGATAATTTTGGAGGTTTCTGATGTGAGGTCGTATTTAAACACATTTTTTTGCGTTCACATTGCAAACGCTGGCTGAACCCTACGAGATAGATCAAAATAATGTACTACAGTATTGTGCAACTTAAAAAGGTCTACAAAAAAGTCCACGATGGTATATTCTGTAGTTGTAGTATATTTAGTATCAGCATTGCACCCGTCCGAAGCCGGGGCGGGTCGCTAGGTATAATTACCTCGTATCAAAAATAAAAGTTTATTGATGTTAACCGAAGTTTGTAGAAAGCTTTATAGAAAATTTAACAATACGAATTGTATAAACCAATGCCTCATTGCATATTGCCGACGTAATAAGATCAAATATTATTCAACAATAATTATTATTGCTACCATGTCTGAAAAGTGCAATTATTCAATAGTTAAAAAATCATAACGGATGTTTCGACATCAAGGTTGATCACCATGCAGAAGCGTGAGAATTCATCTACTTTGAAATAACTATTAATTATTCTTGTAACTATCTTGATTATATAAATTCGAACAATAAGAGTTACTTACACAACGCTCGGCCATTTTATTGAGGTTGGGAAATTCAGAGCAATAAAAGTACCTAACAAACAATGTGTTTGGTATATACTTTTATCAGCGATTACCTACTAATTGCAGGTTACAAGTGTGTTTAGAATTTGAACGTTGTCTGTATTATAGAAGCATGTTTTAAACGGACCAATTTTTTAGGTTTACAACTCTCGATATACGATTGATACCATAGAAAAGACCTTTTAATAATAATTATCTGATTGATACCATTCCGTACAACCTTGGGCCAAAGTGTAATCGGATGAAACTTGGTCAGATAATAGCTAGCTTAATATCAAATCACTGCTGAATATTCAAATGTCAGAAATTCAAGTTATAAGGAATGTGTAAAACCTTTGCTACAAAAATCGATGAATATATAAATGAAGAATATTACACCCCACGGTACCTACTGTATTGATCTGCGAATGGCCCATAAGCTTAAGTGAAATATATACAAAACGATCGTGTGACGTAATGTATGGTCTGACTGAGTTGCCGGGTAATCAAAGGGAGGGATGAAAGAAGAATGCACGCAACGGAGATGCGAATATAGAGATGGATGTGTGGGGTGACGAGAATCTATAAAAAAAGAAATAAGTATTTAAGGGGAAGCTTAAAAGTAGCGCTAGTGACGGAAAAACAGATGTGGATGAATGCATAATAAGAAAGGATTGAGTCTCTAGTTGACGTCTGATTCAAGAGAATAACTTGTTTCGCCGAGCCTGGCGCCACCTGCTACCTACTTTATTGTATTTGACTATAGTAACTTTCGTGACTTATTACATTAATATTAATTAGCCACAAAATCCACAACAACAAAGATGTAAATTGAAGGAGATCTTAAATGCATAAGTAGCAATAAGAGGTAATTTACACATCAAATATACTTTCTATCTGTTGATGGCTAAACGAAGGACGATTCCGTGAAGGTTAAATAGAAATAAATTAAAATTCAAAGTTAAATACCAAAAAGCAATAATGGCAGACTGACTTTGCGTTAATAATACAAATATGCAAGGCAGTCATTTAATGGAAACAAGAGTTCATAACAAGCTTTGAAAAATGACAGCATCTGTATTTATAATCTCTACATACGAGTAGTTATGTTTACAAGGACATTTTAGGGGACAAGATGACAACGGTTCCATTATTGTGCTATGAAGTACAGTTGCGGTCACGATGTTTCTTCACCACATAAGTATCGGCATCAGAGTAAGTACCTACCGCAACACACAATTGCGACCAGCTGTCGGCAATGACTGCACGTTGACCGCAAAACCTTGGTATTTAAATCGCCGCTGTTATGAATTCTGACACCATTTTCTCGAAATAATATGAACCTGTCATGAGACCTGATTTATAGTCCTACGCAACAAGACTTACATATGAGTATCAGAGTTCTCGGAGACTTGTTTTAAGTTGTGAATTATGAGAAAGGAATCCTATATTGTGAACGCTATACAAATTATATATTGAAGGTTTTGTTTGATGAAGAGCTCTTTATTCCAGAACTTGATTTCTTTAATTTAAATCGTTTTAACCGTCTTCATCAACAAGAAGGGAGTTTTCAATTCGTCGGCTTTTTATCTTTGTAACCCCCTTGTTTATGAACCGATTTGTAAAGTTCTTTTTAGGTTCGAAAGAATACATTTCCTGGATTGGTCAAACTAGGTTCTCATGGAATTAATAAGGAATCTCCTCATATACATATAACGATTTTGACATCTTCAGCTACAAATCAATATTTGCATTCAGAAAGTATGATTTGGTGAAGTGGAACTAATGTTGAAGACCGCAGATGGCCATCGGAAATCTTCAATTTTATTAAAAATCCATGGGTGGTACATAATGTCGAATGATCTTTTACCAAAGCAAACACATTCGCCGTGATCAGCTAATGTATAAAATGAGAAAACTATTTACCTGTCTAAAATTATCATATAATTTTGTCAGTCACGCATCCACTTACTGCACTTTTAGGAAAAGGCATTGGATTTTACGTCAGTCACGTTTCTACATCATGTTTACGATCCTATATTATCTCACTTTTTTAGACCGCCCTTATAATGCTAAATAAAAAGATACCAGCAGAACAAAAATAATTTACGAAGCTGTTTCTCGAGACGTAATAACACTCGTATCTCATGAATTGGGGAAGGTCACAGTGTCGCGACTCGACAAGAAGAAAGTCCAGGGCCATCGCACGCGGAAATCTGACACGCACATTCCATTTATGGAAACAAATATGTAGCTACACGGTAAACAACATTATATTACATAACCAGCCAAAACCACAGCTTCGCAGCTTCATAGAACCCGTATAAATGACACCCGAAAGTGTAATTGAGATTTTAAATTAACGTGATATTTTGACAATACCTGAATGTCAAAGGATTCGTATTGTTAGCGTTACGTAGTAGGTAACTGTACTTTATACTTACTTGACGTCATCGATTTTTGGATACGTGCATATCCTCAACGTCTTTGTATTTGATCCGACAGCGTAAAGTTTTCCATTTGGATGGAATTCTGCACATCTGACCGCCTGAAGGTCTTCGAGCACCGTGACTGGCTTGAAAGTAGGCCTGGAGCCGTTGACTTCTGCTTCTAGCCCTAAACCCGTGACGGCCGAGGGAAGTACTGGAAGACCACCGTTTCTGTTCTGTGTCTGTAATAAAAAAACTAATTTGAAAAAAGCTATAATACCATGAAGCAAAACAAAAAAGGGTGTTTGGACTGCGTGTAAATACTAAAAAGGTTTCTTTGTACGTATAAAAGATTACTAATATCTTAAAACGCCATTCATATCTGTCACGTGTTACCTAACACAAAGGAAAAGCCAAGGGTTAAATAGAATTAACGGTAACGCAATTAACGGTATGACAGGTTGCTAAGAGAAGATCGATCCCCACTCATAAAGGCCGGGTGGATTGAGTTAAGGATAAACTGATCCGACACACAACGTATGCGATGCATTAATGATATGTCATATGATATTTAATTATTGTATCGCATACGTCGTATGTGTCGGTCATAGACATCCCACCGCATGTTGCGATGCGTAAAATAAGTATGTTTCTGATGTCTTAATGCGTGGGCTAAGTATGTCTTTACCTTAAGTTTAGTTTGACACAATCCTTACTAATTTTCGATTGCAACACACCGGTTAAAATTGTAATCTAGATCCTGAATCCAAGAACCGTGACTGATGAAAGCGAAATATTCAAATGACCTGATACTTTTTGTCAGTTTTAGGTAAGTTGCGTGCGCGCGTTAACACAATTTCACTGCAAACATGTAACTCCACGTGATTGCGAAAGAGGATATTCGGTCATGCTCGTCCCTCGAGTGTCAAAGTGATAATAAGGTTTCATACACTTTTTGGCTTTCAGCCGTTTGACTTTCACTGCTGCACATAGGCCTCCCAAAAAATGTTTACGTACTGATCATGAGGGGGTCGTTTCCAGTCTCACCACGCTCGGGCAGGCGGGTTGGCGAGCGCAGTACGGGATGTTGACAATAATAAACGGAAAACCCTGCTGCCCATCTTCTGGTGATTCTTGGCAGATCCTTACTGCATGCACAGGGGAGGAGGGGCTACTGACGGCACCCCACAGCACAATCAGCGTAGTGATGCGATTTTGCAGTAGCATGCGAAATTGCTATGAAATCGTCGGCGGACGTCGCACGTGCTATCAACAGCCTGTGATCGGAAATATAAATAGTAGACTACGTGAAGAGCAACGTAGTTACACAGTCGCCGACTGCGCGGATTCTATCCGCTATGTCGATTCCGTAACCATCAGATTG
Source organism: Pasiphila rectangulata (assembly GCA_963082625.1). Lineage (NCBI taxonomy): Eukaryota > Metazoa > Arthropoda > Insecta > Lepidoptera > Geometridae > Pasiphila > Pasiphila rectangulata. Next base: position 18,532,804 of record OY720236.1, on the reverse strand, counting down.
ATCCGTAAGCATCGCTATTAAAAGAAACATCGACGCAATGGATGAGATTTGAAGAAGACAGGAAAGGCCAGCTAGCTATATTCTATTCTTAATCGAAAATAGCTTAAATAAATAATGCTGGACTACACATATCTCATATCCCCAAAGTAAGCCGCGGGTCTAACTTGTTTAGTTCAGTAGTTCCTATGACCACCTACCGTCTCCATCTTAGCTATAATTTAGTACCACCGTGGTTGCCAAAACAAAACTAATGAGCCTAAACTCGATGGGATTAACTTGTTAAGGAGTTCCTATATGACCATGGTCACTTTCCCACTCCATCATCAAACGAGAGCTCCATGGTACCATATTATTGTATTGTCTATGAAAGTACGCAAGTATACTAAACTTGAGTCCAATCGAACGTCAGAAAGGGGTTCTAATTTACTCGTAACTTCCAAGATTCGAGCCACTCTAATAAACGCACAAGCTAAGGCGAAGCACTGATACATAATTTTTGAATGTAATTGTTTAAACTACAACATCTGCCGAGGAAAGATGGACAGCAGCGTCTTACCGCGTATCAACATCCCGTACTGCATTTGCCAACCCACCTGCCAAGCAGGATGAGAAGGCAACCACCCCCTCGAAATGATCAGTACATGGAAATTAATGAGGAAGGGCCTGTGTCCAGCAACGGACGTCCAACGGCTGAGATGGTGAGATAACTTACGAGTATATGTGTGTAATTAACATGTCTGAATCGCGCTATTGAATCAGCAAATAATGAATGAAGTCATCGTCTGACAGTACATTCATTAGGTCTTCACAAAGAAACTGCAAAGACAGAATCACATAGATAAAGTCAATAATGTACATACATACGTCCATGGTAATAAAATATGAGATACTTAGTTATCGGACATTTTATTACTATTCGCGATTGAGACTCGTGACTGCTGTATAATGAAGCAGTTTCTAGTAAAATACTATAAAAAGATAACAAGACTTATAACATAAATTAATCAATAGACTAGCGCTGAACCGGCGGCGGCACAAATGGAAGATGAACAAAGATTTTTTTTATTGCTGATACAAATATACAAATACAAATAACGTTTATTGATCAAATCATTGGTACAGTTTAGTATGAAGCCCTGGCTCCCGAACTAGCGTTAGCTGTGTGTCAGGAGACAGTTTCTTCTTCTCACAGTATATAGTTCTTAATTAATGGATTAGTTAAATTTACATTGACATTGATCTAATGAAAACAAAAACTTTATTTTATGATGTAATAATTTGTGTGTCATGTAGGGATATTATATTATAAATTTATCAAATAAACTACGTTTTTTACAAATTCATAAAAATTACATAAGTGCAATATATAAACTTAATAACAACATTAATTTAGGAATAATAATTATAAACCTTTATTCCTTTTTGTCATGGTAATAGAAATAGATAGATTAGTCGTCATTATGTTTTTTTAAAGTAGTATGTTTTCCGTGTCGTTATAATTCAATGTGCCTAGCCATTCCCTTACTATTATTTTTATTTTAGATTTGGATACAAATTTTACTTTATATTTTGCGTTTAAAATATTATAGAACCTTGGGGCCTGGTAATCAAAATGTTGCTTTGCGATTCTACATCGGATCCGTGGTACAGGAAACCGTTCCCGTCTTTTGTATGAGGTAGGAATGCAGGGTACAGTTCGTTTATGGTATCTTCTAAGAAGCTCTGTCGGAAGGTGAAGTATCGGTGAAAGGAATAAAATACTCCATTGCACTTTTAATCACCCCCGTTACAGCGTCGGCACAGACTGTCGGATCACGAGAAGCAAAGCACATTTGCCGCCATGGAGATGAGATGCGAAAAAATTACGCATTTCATCCCAATCTGCTGACTTGTATCGCCATATTCGCCTACTACCTTTAGAGCTAGGATCCGGAGGCGAGTATGATGACACTGACCTGACCAGGCAGTGATCAGAGCTACCCAAGGGAGGTAACACTAACACAGAATTTCGGTCTGGGTCATTAGTCAGTAGAAGGTCCAAGCAGTTGACTGTGTGGCTCTCGATGTCAGGGACTCTGGTTGCCTCGTTCACCAGCTGGGTGAGATTGAGTGATAAAGCAAGTTTATGGGCCTTACGACCAGCATGATCGGTGTTCTGGAACGGGCCAATCCTTGTAGTGGGCATTGAAGTCCCCCAAAAGTACCAGTTGGGCATCAGGATAGCGTCGTTGACCCGCATCAGCTGTTCTGCTTACGTACTCGAACAGTATGTTTGTCTCCTGATCTCCAGTATGTGACCAATAAATATACTGGCATAGATGGTTTATACCGAAAAGCAGGGTTCACGGAGTCGCAAAGAGCATAAGTCGTCCCGGACATACACACATGTTCCAGCCTTGGATTTGAAATTGTGCTCCAGGGTAAACCCTGGGTAGGTGAGGTATGCTATGTCGGAAGGTCGCTGTATCTGCGTCGCCGTGAGGAATAATAAGTGCGGCTTTGCAGTCTCAAGGTGGTGAAGGACTGAGTCGAGATTGGAGTGCAATCCTCGAATGTTGCAGAGGTGCACATTTAAGGAAAGGACGTGTTTCCGCTGTCGGCACAACTTATTATTTTTTCCTTTTGTTCATTATTATTGAGCGTAGGTGTGTGGGTAGACAGCAGTTGAGCTTGACATTGAGCAGCAAGCACCAGGGCACACATATGGAACGCTGAAAATGGAGACTGCGGGGACGCCCGAACCCCCCCGGGAGTGGCTATTGGGTCCTCTCATCCGGTCGCCAACCGGCACGATAGAGCACTCTGGGATTTTTCACGAGGCGGCGGGGCAGTCTTTCACGTATGGCTGGCACGCTCTTGGGCCCCCTACAACCTGCGGTTTGCCAGCGGAGAACCGTGTTTCGGATCCCACTACCCTCCAAGTTCAGCTGTCCTGTGCATTTGCACTGTTGCAGCCCAGCTACGCTCGCACGCTCCAGTGCATAACTGCTCAGACCTGTCTGATCCACGATGGTTACTCCGAACCACACCCCGAAACACGACGAGGTCGCTTCAAGCCACGGCCAAAGCCTACCACCAGAGCTACTAATGGCACCACCGTGGGAACACGTGTAGGGCCTCTTAAGGGTTAACACCGGACGTCAATAGCGAGCCTCCCAAACCTTAATATATCTTAGCCCAGCATTGGCCTACAAGGATTGTTTGAAATCTCATAAAATTTTTGTTGTATTTTTATATAAAAAAGTTAGGTTTGATAAGAGATTCAGAATAGATTGTAATAAAACATAATGCAAAAATAGACGATTACTCATATACTTGTAAATATGGCAATATCAAGAAAATAAAAACCTTACATCACGCCAAACACAATGACATCACTGAAAAGACAAAAAGTTGTCGCTAGACAACGTGGAATAACTCTCGACAATATCAGAAATGGTACACTATCATCATCGTTCACAGCCTGACTTAACCCACTGCTAGGCACAGGACCAAGTTTATCATTAACGTAAACTATAGTTAAGTACCAAGTAGTTAAGTATGGAGTATCAGTGCACTATTAGAAAACCTATCCTAGACCTTAATTAAATGCACTCTCCGTAAACGAATAGATTTAAAATTTTCATGTGGCCATGTCGTGTTACTACGCTGCTTATTATTACACGCCCTACACGTACGAAAACTAAGAGAAAGTTTTTGGATTACGACGAAGGAAGCATTTTTCTAGTAGTTAATCTCTGAGCTTATTTAGAGTGCCGTTGTCGGTCTCAAGATCGAATCTATTACAATCAGCATTTATAAATCACCAATGGAATTTTTGAAATCGGCACCACCAATAAAACCTCGTTATTGAATCAGGTACGAATAATTAAACCGGGCAAGAGCGAGTCGGACTCGAGCACCGAGAGTTCCGTTACAATATAATATATGATAAAGGTGGTTTTTATTTGTTGGAGAACCTTGACAGCGCCATCTCTTGTCTGATAACGAAACTTATGTAGATTTTTTACACTTTCGATGATTTCTAAATAACTATGCACTTAAGAGGGTTCGTTATAGTTTTCCTGTAATCTTTACATACACTTCACTGTTTATTGATGTGCAAATAAATACCTTTTTTATGATATCAATAAGCCGTGTTGGCCGAATGGTATGGTTCGATACCGGCCGTGCACCAATAGATTTTTCTTTCTTGAAAAATGTGTGAGCACACTTAACACGTGCTTTAACGGTGAAGGAAACATCGTGAGGAAACCCGCGGCTTAGTTAGCTTCAGACGTATTGACCTGTTCTTTCCTCTGAATAATAGCTGACTAAGCTGAGAGGATGGTATAGGTGCTGGGCAAGCCCAATCCATCTAACAATGTCCCAGGCACTGCAGCGTCCCGTAGAGCATGATTACCAGTTGCTGACGCTGTATAAATCATCTTTATTAAATGCAAAGGCCTTACTTTTTACTTTTTTTTATATAGTCGCTCAATTATGCGATGCGGTTTCCGAAACATGCCGGAATAATTTAAACCGAAAACTCATTAATTCCTGTTAGTATGTTTTGGTAAACTTAAAAAAACATACACCATCTTCTAACTACAGGTCTATGGTTGAATACGAAACCCTATATAGCGCGTGGCCCGACACGCACCTGGCCTAACTTATTTATTCTACTGAGGTAGCAGACAAGCATACGACCCATCTGATGGTAAGCGGTTACCGTTGCCTGTGAATGCTTGCGACCAGAGGAGTAACACTCCCGATGCCCTAATTACTCGTATATTTGTAATAATAAGGTCCAAATTATAAAACGCCCTTTTTGAAGAGCCCCATACGTCTTTGCCTTTCTTTGAGTTTGCCGTGTAACTCGTCCGAAATTTGCATCTAGCATTGCTAGTTGCAGCAAACGAAAATAAAAAGTATCAAGTGTATAACATCGTTAGTTTTGTTTTATTGCGTAACTTTTACTCGTCACTAACCAAGCTGAATCAATGCTTGTTTAAAATGGCCAGCTACCACCTCATCTTTATTCAAAATATTGTAGGTCAAATCGAAAGTTGTAGTGGTTGATTTCTAAAACAGCGACAATACAATGCTGCCCGCAGCTAAAAATTACATATTTATAAAATGTATAAATGCGAGATACGGCCGCCCAGAAAATATATCCTCTACGTGGCATCTCAATTCATGTTGAGCAGAAAAGTTCGTATTGGTATACAAGAGAGATGAAAAGTTGTAAAAAGTTTTAACAAAACGTTACCTCATCGGTTGATCTTGAACGATCTTGTGCTCTTCAGGGCAACCAAGCGGTTTCCATAAAACAAAAAGCAAGACAAGACTTCCTTTTCAACTTGACATTTACATTATGTCCCTGACCACGAGCATTTTGTCAAAACTTATTCGTTGGACCTCAGAATAATAACGTAATAGAAACCAGGTTAAAATAGCAACCAAAATCAATCATTCTGTACACATTTTACTTATGACATTTTAAAGGTGCGAGAACGAGTATACACATACAGAGCATAATACAGTTGTATCTTCGATAATTTACAAGGTTGGCATAAATGAACTGTCATGTTCTTTAAAGCTAACTTTACGTTTATTATTGCTAGTGATGTAACTGTGTCGACTTTAAAATTGATAAAACGAATGTTTTATCGAGAGGTTTTAATTTTATATAATAGGATTACTTTAAAATTTATTACTTTTAGATATAGCTTAAAATTATTTCTCACAAAATAGAATACCTACCTTATTCTTTTTAAATCCACCTGGAAAGCCTATTTACTTGTGCTTACCTTCAATGTATTTAATGTTTTTACAGGAAGAAAGTTGCGAATCTGTGGTCAATAATTGAAAACCTAATTTATTTGAATACCTGTAGCGTTATCTTAATTTTTTAAATAAATAAAATTTCGACCAATTGACTTTACCAGTTATAAACACAGAGAATCAAATTTTATGAAGCAAATATTTATCAAAATATTATTGAGGCCTTAATACACAAAGATAACAAATTAAATAAATAAAAAAGCAAACAGGATTGAGAAAATTAAAGTTAAATAAATTGGTCTAGTAAACTATTTCAATAAAAATAAAAAGCTACCGTCCACAAATTGCAGCCTTCATTCCTTTTATTCTTATCAGTACTAGTTAGTTATCAGAACAGATAGATTAAAAACTACTATTATTAAATCACAGTTTTAGCAGGTAAGTACAGTGTTAATCATAATCATCTAAAAATCTTGAGATCAATGGATAAGTAATATTTATCTAGGTAACTACATAAGCTGTGAAAAAAATATTATTCCAAGTTAATCTTAAAAAATAGATACAACCGTTTGTATCGCAAACGCATGTTTCGACATTCTCAAAGGAATCAAAATTCATAGGGTACTTCCTGGTGACCTAGAACTATGAAATTTGACAAGGTATATCGTCATAAACTGTAGATACAGAAAAAAAAACAAAAACTATACATACATTTGAAATAGAGTCATAAAAATTATTCGTCTTTAAAATAGTACGAAATCAATCATCAAGGTGAAGTAAATTAGTTTTCCGAAGAATGTTTGGAACAAATGTGACTATGTTTTTTCGGTATCTAATTACTTCTGGATATCCGTTGTAGCCATATATATTTTATTTTTACATTTTTTCCAATCAAACAGTTTGGAAAAAACGGAAGGGAATAAAATGGTTCAAATGTATCTAGAACTTCGATTTTAGAAGATATACAACAATTTTCCGACCATATTAACACAATTTATGCAAATTTTACAAAAAAACTCACCGATGAAAAGTTACCAACTTGTCCGTATTTTATTTTCGTGATGTATGCGATTTGCAGTCTTTTACTACACACGCCATACTTAGCACTTATCGCAAGAGCGTTTAAAGATTCTAATAATTCGTTTTCACACGCTTTTTTGTATTTTTTTTTTTTTAAATTATGTAGAATTTACCAACAGCACACCACAAATTACGAACCAAACAAAACGCGATGTTATGTTGATCTTACTTGACATAATCATGATCGTGTCAGACACGTCATTTTAATTTACTAGGTTTATACGTCATAAGTACAACCAAGTTTAGAACCTTTTGACTGTTCATTTACGCCAACCTTGTACATTACGAAGATACAACTGAATATGCAACTCTTTCTAGCTCCTTTAAAATTTCATAAGTAAAAAGAGTACAGATTGATTGCTTTTGGTTGCTAAAGTAGCCTGGTTTCTATTATGTTCTTATTCTGAGCGTTGGACCAACGATATCAATTATAATAAAGATTATTTAAAAACCAGAAAAATAAATTAAATGCTTCTATAACTGTTATGTACTGTGTAAATTACACATAATTTATTATGTTGTCTAAAATACTAATAAATTAAAAAGTGATGAGTTTCAACTTATAATGGTTGTAAATAATTCTTTCTAACTCTTTGTATATAACTTTGACTCTATGACCAAAAATAATCCAAATAACAATATTGGATATGTTATAATCAAATTTATAATCTTAAATTTGATTGTATTGGGCGCTTTTATATGAAAAAAAAATTGCTTGTCATGTTTATTGTAATTAAATCGCAAGATTTCTGTTTATCATGATCCGTGTCGAAAATCATTGAGTGCCAATCCAATACCTATGTAAGGCAGTTTCTCTTACATAATATTCAAAAGTGTTAGCAGTTTCTACAAAAGAACGTGTTAGGTGAGATCGTAAATGCATTTGGAGGTCAGGTAAGACAACGTTGTTTAGTCAGGCGCGTTTTGAAAATCGATCCGGTAAATCAATAAATAAGGGTGATTTTAGTAATTACCTAATAAATATATTTGTTCCTAAAATAGTAATTCTGTCATCAAAATTATCAATTACCTGATAAATATAATAAAAAAAATCTACAAGACGGTCATAAGACCTGTCGTAATGTATGGATCTGAGTGTTGGGCAACCAAAGAGACGGATGAAAGTAAGAAAGAATGTTGCGGAAATGCGAATGCTGAGATAGATGTGTGGAGTTACAAGAATGGACAAAATCAGGAATGAGTATATCAGAGGAAGCTTGAAAGTTGCGCCAGTGATGGATAAGTTGAGGAGTAATAGGTTGTCGTGGTATGGGCATGTTATGAGGAGGGAAGAGGGTCATGTGACGAGTAGAATGTTAGGTTTGAATGTGGAGGGATGTAGCAGAAGAGGCAGACCAAAGAAAAGATGGATGGACTGTGTGAAGGATGACATGGGTAAGAAAGGAGTTAGTGTTGAGATGACGGCTGATAGAGGGGAGTGGAAGAGGAAAACTTGTTGTGCCGACCACACATAAAAGTGGGATAAGGGCAGGGAAATGATGAATGAAGACCTGATAATTATATTTGTGCCTAAAAGTGTAGATATGTTAACTAAATCGAATCAACAAGTAAAATGTAGTTCTAGCACTTCGCCGGCCGCTGCCGGGGCACGCTCGCTAAGCTCGCTCGACTCGTGCGCTGTTGATACAGCACTACCAGAAAGAACTTAACCTCCCAAATAATAGAAAAATTAAGAAAAAATTATATGGTATTGCAGATTAGTGCCAAATCTAAATTGAGATGACAGAAAATACAGTTGCCAATAAATAATGCTGAATCCTTCAAGAACCAACTAATCCTAAACATAGCTTTTTCTATGGCAACCAGATGGCTGTAAATACTAAATTTTAGAGTTTTGTGGAATTTCTGAACAATCCAACTAAGACTTTGAAACTTAATTCAAAGGCTAGAATAAAAAAAATAAAAACTTCAACAAGGGGCTTCATTGGAGGTACAAAACGTCGCATTGCAATTTTGTATGAAACAAACTAAATTATACCTTCCCCAAGTAACGTTAGAGTGATAAGGATGATGTGCTAAAGAAGAAAGGCCTATTCCTAGTATTATTATTATCACTAGCCGTTTTCGACCCACTGCTGGGCAAAGACCATATCCTCCTTCCATTGAGGACCAACGTTTTAATAACGAGTCAAGTTATAATCAACTCTAAGGTCTGCCGTGATGCCGTCTTCCAGCGTTAGGAGCCCACTCTGTTGTTATTAAAGCCCTAGTATTGGACGACTCAAATAAGAGTGAATAAGTTTTACCAATAAGTTGTACCATTAGGTTTAAAATATGATAAATAAATTGGCATTTAGAGTGGGCATAAAAATGAAATTAAGTGCTTTGGGGATTTATTTATGTTTGGATTTTATCGCTATATTTCGAACGGGACTGGTAGGATCATGCGTAAACCAAGGTTTGGTGATGGCTTTTGTCCAGCAATGAGGCGAAAATATATATTTTTTAATTCGTTAAAGGTACCTAATACAATTAAGTCCCTTCATAAATATGCCGTTTTCCTACTTGCTACCAGAGGGTTGAGAGTAGATAGTTGATGGAAGATTGCAGAATGCAGTAAGTGTTGACAAGAAACGTTATACGATTGATATATTAAATGTTTGGTTAGTAATCAGCGCAGGTAGGTGTAGTAAACATCCGTTACACACACAGGACGGCCTGCTGCGGTCCAGCGGAGCCGAACGAGCTCTGGCGATCCAACCAAGTACTTAGCTCAAGTAACGCTAGCCTCACCCGTATCACAGTAATTATTAAAAATCCTACTACACAGGTACGCAAGTTAGACCAACTAAGATATTCGCATATGCATCGCACAGATAAACATTTCGCTATGCTAAGAAATTTTAGGAATAGAAAGTGTGCATAAATGCATTTACACGTAAACTGCAAATTGTTTGCACACCGTTGGCAGCAAATATCTTCGTTCAGGGATCTTGTGCAACACCGTACAATCAAAGCGCTTTATCACAGTCATCTCTACAAGTCGGTCGTCACGATAGAAAGTTAACTCAATTACCTGGAAGGCGGAGATCCGTTTGGGTGGCAGCAGCTGCGGCGCTCTGTCGACTAAGTTTTCCATAGAATGGCGCGTGAGGTATCCTTGTTTTTGAATAGAAGAGGTATTTTTGTCAGAAGTGCGGTTGAATTTGGTGGGCGGTGCGACAATGCGGTTTCCATTTTCGTCGTCGTCCTCCCATTCAGTGACAATCTCGGTGCGCACGTCTTCAAGGGAGCGCGAGCGGCTGCAGGGACACGCGGGTGCGGGCGCCGGCGCCGGCAGCGGGTGGCGCAGCTGGCGCGGCCCGGCGCCGGCTCGTGCGAACAGCTCTGCGTGCCCGCTCGGCGTCGGCGCGCCCGCGGACCGGTAGCTCGGCGACAAGAAATAGTAGTCCCGAGATTTATTGCTGTACGCACTCATCCCGGAAAATTCGGAGTAAGTCGAGCCTTTCGACGACGCCGTCTTGAAATTTCTCAAGTCCATCGATTCCGGTGGTCGGAAATAAAAATTAGATTGCGTCTGGCGCGAGAGCGGCGGCCACGGTCTGTACGGCGCGTCTACGTAGTGTGCCGGTTTTGACTTCATATCGATAGTGCATAGATGCGAGGAGCATCCGAGCGCGGCGTTAGCGGTTCCGTGCGGATGTAGTCGAGGGACCTGCGCTACTGCGCGGGCGACGAGCGCCGGCGCCGGTGGCCCACCTCGCGCCGAGCACCACCACACGTTAGAAAGAGATGAACACAGAGAGAAAGGCACGCTCGCGCTCAGTTCACAACATTTGATATGAACACAAGTGAAAGGGGTAGCCCATGCGCGGTCAACGCGTTCTGCACACTCGGATACTGCTCACTTCTTGCTATACCTCTACGGCTTTCATTGTAAGAGTAACGTGTCGTACAATTTTATGGCTTTGTCGTCGCTTCTACAAATCGTTTATTTATTACACACGAACTAGTAAGCGTCACTATCAAAGTAGTTTTGATGTGTAAACTTGGATTAACTGACTTTCTCCATCACATTTCCGTAAGCAAACGTTATTTTTAGGATCCCGTACCCAACCAAGGTTGCTACCGATACCATAATATTACTAAGCCTTCGCCGCGCGCCCTCTACCTGCCTGTCCAACCATCTGTCACAGACTTCCAACTCATCACCCGCAATAGTTAGCAACTCATGTTTCGGCAGAATCCGGTTAAGTACATGGTATTTATAACGACAAATAAAAGGTAAGCAACACTTGAAACTAAAGAAATACAATTATATAATTTGGTGGTAAGGAATACTTTGTGTGCTAAACCAACTCCCACTTGGCAGTTTCATTATTTCAGTTTATACGCAGTATGGCAAAAACCCCCTCATGATCAGTGAGATACATGAGGGAGGCCTATGGCCTATACCTATGTGGACGTACACGGCTGTCTTTCGGCTGAGATCATGATGATGATAAGCACTGACAGGTGGATAATGTATTACTAAAGACAACATCAGAATAAGCTTAAATGGGTAACACATATGGGAAACTAGCTGGTTTAACTTTCAACCCGCGTTTAGACAAAGTTAATTGGAATGGGAAATGATTATAGAAGTCTATGTATGTTGTTATTTACGGTTACCGATTTTGATGAATAAAGTGTCAATAGAATAGTTAATATGTCTAGGGTACATTTTAACCAGAGTCGTTTCATCACCTGCTTATAGCAACTTAAGTAATGGCTTTGCGATATGCCTAATTATTTTATTTCCTAACATTGGTACAAATCATTTCAGTCGTAGGACTGCTGTCCACGTCCACGACGATATAGGCCTCCCTCATGCATGAATCTCAAAGATTACGAGGGGGTTTTTGCCATACTCGCCACGCTTAGCAGGCGGTCGTCCTTTGGGTTGTCGAGCGCAGTACGGAATGTTGTTACACGGAATGATGCTGTCGTCCTTTGGGTTGTCGAGCGCAGTACGGAATGTTGTTACACGGAAAGATGCTGCTGCCCATCTTTCCGAGGTATACCTTAGCAGATTCTTACTGCATCCACAGGCAAGACAGGAGAGGCAGGAGGAGTGGCTGAAACAATCAGCATTTTTCTAAAATCATCTCCTAAGTAACAAAATATAGGAATAAAAATTTAAATAAGAAATAGTATTTATCTACATGAATGACCTGAAAACGTGTAAAAACTGCCGCAAGGCCTGTATGTTTATTTATTTTGATTTATACCTGCACATTTCAACAAGATTATCAAGTAAGCTACATTGATTTATCATTACAAAGATACATCCCACTAATATTATAAAGCAGAAAGTTTCTTTGGAGGTTTATTACCTCTTCACGCAAAAACTACCCCACGGATTGTGCTGAAATTTAAAAAAAAATTTGCACATGGTATAGATGTAGACGAGGAATAACACATAGGCTACTTTTTATCCGGGTACAACGCATGCGAAGCGCCGGGCATAAGCTAGTCTCCTATATTTTACTTATTAAATAATTTTTATTTGACAATGTTGCTACCAAACAATTTTCAAGAATCTGAAGTAATGTTAGTAAAGTTTAATTCCCTATATTTTAACCAGAGGGTTGATATTTTAAAAATCTGTAATACTTTTGATTTTTTGTTTTATGCAAAACTTCTTGATAATCGAGCAAAAGGCTATGTTTTTCTAACCATACAAACTTTCATCCTCTAATTTGCCACTCAGGGGGAGATATTTGAAAAACGCTGTAACACTTGTTTAATAGTTTTGATACCTAGCTGTTTATGTGAAATTTCAAGTAAATCGAGTAAAAAAAAATATTCCGCAGACTTGGCACCCCCTATATTTTCAGGGGATGAATTTTTAGGAAATTATGAAATTTAAGCAACTATAATTGAATATGTCCGTCAGATCAATTCCTATTATACAATTCATCATAATTGGTTCAGCTGTTTTGACGTGAAAACGAATAACACATATACAATAACCGTGGGGTGCCGGCAGTAGAATGTTACCCCTCCTCTCCTACCCGTGGATGCAGTAAGAGCCTGCTAAGGGACACCTTCGGAAGATGGGCAGCAGCGTCTTTCCGTATATCATCATCCCATACTGCGCTCACCAACCCGCCTGCCAAGCGTGGTGAGTATGGCAACTACCCCTCATGAAGATCCATGAGGAAGGCCTTAGTTCAGTAGTGGACGTTTTACGGCTGAAATGATGATGATATACAGTAACATCGACACTTTCACTTTTTTAAATGTATTATTAGTAGGGAAGTAGAGATTACTACACAGTTTCTTACGACTATACGCTCTGTTTTGGAACGCAAGTTTTAGATTTTTTTATTAGTTACGCACACGCAACATTCGCTAAATCTTTGTTACACTTCAATAGTTGCTTTATATGTCGTAATGCTTTCGGGTTCCTGTTTCGGGTTAATGTTTCGTCATGTAGTTCGATAGGATAGGGTTGGTTTATGCGCATGTCTTACACATTTTTTGCAAGACTCATACTTATGGTCCAGTACTGAGAGAAGAGAAAAAATATTTGAGGAAATAGAGACATTTTCTGATACACTATACAGGAGGAAACGGGACAAATCCCCTTCTCTTTATCTTTTTGAATAGTTATCATGGTGACCAGTTACAATATTTTGTAAATAGTCACCAGGTTACAATTTAGTTAGACTAGCTGACCCGCACAGTTTCACCCGCGTTAAGACAAAGTTTATTAGGAAGATACATACAAATTTTCATCCCCTATTTCAAGTCAGCAAGATTAATTTTCGCAATGAAAAGTGTAGTGCCTATGTCCGTCTCCAAGGTCTAATCTATTCCTGTGCTAACTTTTTTAGAATCGATTCCGTCGTTTTGACGTGAAAGCGGAATATACAAACGTACACACTTTTGCTTTTATGAGTAGGGATTTTATATAAAATATCCAAGGTTTCCTTAAGTGAGGGCAACACATTCTTGGCGACTTGTTTTTATTAAGGTACAACTACGTTGATCTATTCCTGAGTTTTTTTATGCAATGAAAAAAAAGAAAGAGCAAGTGTTGTAATTCTTTTGACAATAAAATAAGCGTACTATGTCTCTTTATGGAGGTTGGCAATCTTAGAGGCAATGAAACTTTTGAGGCCATTGTTATACGAGTTATATACAGGATATATTATAACATATTATAACTAGCCCTAATGGGGTTCGAGCCCACAAAAGCAAGTTTTAGAGGGAATAAAATCGGAAATTAGTATTTTCTTCCATCGGTTTTTATTTAAATGTTTACTAGTTGATGTGGTGTGAAGACGATCATATAGTTTGTTTTTTTTACATTTTGAAAAAAATACCTGTGGTTTTAGGATATTTATTTGCAATTTTTTGGTTTTGTATTTTTTTAACTCTTTCCGGAGTTCAATGAATCAGCTGGCGTTTAGGTTGGCTTTATCGTTTAATCAGCTGTTGAAGTAATATCCTTCGTGGTATTTTCTCGAATGAAATCACCGAATCTTAGAAAATTGTAAAACTAAAGTTGTCCCTTGGGGTGTTCTGAATCACCACCTTTCGGGTACACATAATACACCATGTAGATGTTTCACACGCCACGATATCATTCTGCGGCCAGGCTTCCCTCTCTAGAAACTCTTTAGGGTTGCGCAGTAGTACGCACGATTAATACGGTATCAGTATTATAGTACAGTGACGTATTTATATGTCAACATCATTAAATATTGTACTGCGCAGTTATTCAACAAGGATACCTAAAAAAACACATTCCTATAATTCATAGCGATAATGCTCACGTAGGCCACCTACGCAAGTCTAGAAATAACGTAGGAAAATTCAAACATTTAATTAGTCACCATATTTGTAATGAAGAATTCAAGGTTGTTCCATGTAGAGCCCTATAATAATAAAAAACTTTGTGTCAGAAGAAACTCATCAAGTCATCACATTCTTAATTTCAACCTACGCTCGATAATTGTATAATTAATGTTCACAGCAAACAACAACAAAGGCAACGGCACAAAGCTTCCTTGTAGATAACTCTGCGACACTTGTAACTGACCGTGGAGAACTAAACTACGCAAGATAGATATTATTATAATTATTATTACTAGCCATTTTCGTCCCACTGCAGGGCAAAGGCCTCCCTATCCCCCAAGATACAAGATAGATAATTCTTTATTTTTTAAAAAGAAAAACCGACTTCAAATAACAAAATCCAAGGTTTGTTGCTGAAAAGACCCAAACCGCTATAAGTACTAGGCGTAATCATTACTAGACGTATTCAAAAAAATCTAAATTCAAAACATACTTGATCATGTTGACGCGTCACAATTATAAAATAAAACAATTAATAGAATAAAGCACATAATTGAACCTGTTCACTTCAGATGACACACGAGTTAGGAAAAAAGCGATTTAGTCACCATATAACAATTTTCTTTAAGGACAAAAGATGTTACGTTTGACGGAGTTGTAGCAGATTCCGTCCCAAGTGGTTTTGTCCTCTAGGTAATATTTGAGTATTTCCCTTGATTCATCATGGATCGCATCATTAGTACTATGCGCAAAAACAAGCAAACATTATAAAAAGAAACAAAAAAGCCCAACCGCAAGGTTAAATTTAGGGCATGAAAATATACCTTGAGAGACTCCAGTGTCTATGTTATTAAATGAAAATAACTGGTTTAACTTATTAAAGAAAAACTTTATTTTATAGCAGAACATTTAGTGTAGCAATACTTTCCGGTTAGCGATGCGCATAGAGTACAGAGTATATCAAAAACTATTATAGATACAAAAATATCCACAGATAAGCTGCATATTAGCACAGACTATATAGAAGGTGTAATTTCTACTACAACACTCCTCCTAAATTAAAGCCTTCTTATTAATTTATTTAACAATAAAAACAATATTTCAAGATTTTCTAACTATATGGCAAGATTTCATTCCTATTTTATCTCTTATATAACAAAATTTAAGCTTACACAAAGGTTTAGTAAATATATCTGCTAATTGTTCCTCACTACACACATATTTTAATTCAATAATTTTATCCTCATATTTTTCTTTAATGAAATGAAACTTTATGTCTATATGTTTACACCGTTTGTGAAAATTAATATTTTTAATAACACTTATAGCACTTTGATTGTCTATGTTCAAGCATACAGATTTTTGATTAAATTCACCAATATCACACAATAATTGTTTGACCCACAACGCTTCTTTAGTGGCAGCACAGGCAGCCATGTACTCTGCTTCAGTGGTTGAGAGGGCAACTGTCTGCTGTTTCTGGCAGGTCCATGTCACTGCTGCATTGTTTTTGATGAAAACATAACCAGTTACTGAACGTCTCGTACTTGGGTCATTGGCGTAATCTGCATCACTGTAGCCTATTATTGTATTACGCTCACAGTTTGGCTTGTAGTACAGGCCATAATCTTTTGTTTCTTTAAGATATTTAAAAATCTTCTTTACAGCATTCCAGTGATTTTCATTGTAAGAATTTAAAAATCGACTCACCAGGCTAACCGCATAGGAAATATCGGGTCGGCTTACTGTAGCTAGGTGCATCAAGGATCCAACTGCCTCACGGTATGGAATATTCTTTTCATTTTCTCCTTCTTCTTTTTCCAATTTTACATGTGGATCAACTGGGATGCTGTTGGGTTTGCAATTATCCAAATTAAATTTATTTAATAACTTTTCAATATAGCTTGACTGGTGTATGAAAATGTGCTTGTCACATTTCTCTATCTCCATACCAACAAAATTTCTGGGAGGATAAGACTTTACTTCAAATATTGACTGTAAGTCATTAATCAGTTCATTTGATGTTGATATATCTTTTGAAAATATAAGCCCATCATCAACATACAAACACAGGTAACATTTGTTTCCATTGATAGTGCCAACATACACACATTGGTCTACCTTACTATTTACTAGCCCAAACTTCTTTAAAACTGCATCAAATTTTGAATTCCAACATCTGGGAGATTGTTTCAGACCATATAATGATTTATTGAGCTTACATACCTTGTGAGTATCAGCTGTTAATCCTTCAGGTACAGTCATGTATATGTCTTCCTCGAGCTCACCATATAAAAAAGCTGTTTTGATGTCTAGTTGAGTTATCTGTAGATTGTGTTGGGCTGCCTCTGATAATAATAAACGGATGGAATCATACCTGACAGTTGGCGCAAATGTTTCCTGGTAATCAATGCCTTTGCTTTGAGCATACCCTTTTGCACAGAGCCGAGACTTGTATCGTAGACCAGATGGTTCTTCTTTAATGCGAAACACCCATTTGCATCCAATTACTCTCATATGAGGAGTTCTTTCAATTAATGTCCATGTATTGTTTTGTTGATGAGCTTGAAGTTCTTCTTCTATTGATTTTATCCATTTTGGAGCTTCCATAGACTTTATTGCCTGTTGATAGTCTTCAGGAGCTTCATTGTTTAATAATTTTTCATCACAGCAGAGGTAAGTACTTAGTTCTTGGTTCAGAGTATTTTTTAATTGTTTTCTAGTTCTTACAGTTACATTCTTTTCAGGCGAAGAATCTATACTGTTATCAGGGATGTACTCACTGTCTGATTGTGATCTTCCGTCTGTAACAGTGTCAAATGAGTCATCTGTTGAGATTTCTTCAACATCTTTGGTTTTTATACTGCATTCACTTGTGTTTAACTCAACAGGAACATAGTTTCTTTTGACTGTAGACTCTAAAAATATTGCATCTCTACTTTTAATTGCAGTTCTCGAGTTTGGTAATAAAAATCTATAACCTTTTGTATTTTCACAATATCCAATAAAAATTACCTTTTGTGATTTTGGATCTAACTTCTTTCTCTTCTCTTTCGGAAGGTGGACCATTGCCTCACATCCAAATGTACGCATATGGCCGACATTGGGTTTCTGACCGGTCCACATCTCTTCAGGTGTTTTGTAAGACAGAGATGTTGTTGGAGTGCGGTTGACTATGTAAGCAGCAGTATGAATGGCTTCAGCCCAGTACATTTTAGGTAAATTGGCATTTAACATCATACATCTTGCTCGCTCTATCAATGTCCTGTTCATACGTTCAGCAGTACCATTTTGTTCTGGTGTGTAAGGTGTGGTAGTCTGATGAATTATTCCTGCACCTTTGAGAAGTTTTGAAAAGTTTCCATTTAAATATTCAAGTCCGTTGTCTGATCTGAGAATTTTAATGTTTCTACTTAACTGATTCTCAACTTGGTTTTTAAATTCCTTGAATTTTTCTAGGACTTCTGATTTGTTATACATTGTGTAAACAAATATCTTCTTTGAGTAATCATCTAGGAATGTTACAAAATATCTGGCTTTGCCTAGAGACTGAGTATCCATTGGTCCACAGACATCGGAATGGATGAGTTCAAGCAGGTCTTTGCTCTGTGACCCTTGACTCTTAAATGGCAGACGTGTTTGTTTTCCTTCCTGACACGTTATACATTTTACATTCTCTTTTATTTGGCTAAGCTTCAAATCGGCAGTATTTTCGGTCAGCTTTTTCATGCTTTGAAAATTCAGGTGACCCATCCTTTGGTGCCACAGGTAAGTGTCTTGCTCAATAACATCTGATATGCATGCATAGCCGCCAGGCATATTCAACCGGTACATATTATTTATTAAGCTTGCTGTTGCTACAATAACATTATTTTTGTTCAGTATAACACAGCCATTCTTATTAAACTTCACTTGGCCACCATTCTGTATGATCTGACTCACAGACAGCAAGTTTGTAGCTAGTTCAGGCACATATAAAACATTTGTAAACAAAATTTCATTTTGTTGGCCTCTTTCGTTGTAAACAGATAAACTTATTTTTCCAGAGCTTTGCACATGCATTGTTTTATTATTTGCAACTTTGATGCTTGAAATGTGTGATGTTGTTTCTTCACTCATAAGATTCTTGTGTTTGGTCATATGAACAGATGCTCCAGAATCAACATACCAGACATCAGAGCATTTGGAAGATGCCATGAATACAGCTGCATAAGAACTGTTATTTTTTAGATTTGCATTATTCTTATGATCCTTGTTGTTTGATCTGCATTCAGGACTTTTATGTCCATATTTATTGCATGTATAACAGCGGGGGCCTTTTGAATTTTTCTTGTTTTTATTTTGTCTTTGACTTGAAGCAAAAGCTGATGTATCACTTTCAGCTTTGACATCCTGTAGGATCTTAGACTTCACTGAGTCAGAGCTTATCTTCATACCTGAGCTCTCTATGGCAATTATCATTGGCTTGTAAGTTTCAGGCAGGCCGGACAACAGGAGTGTGCCAAGCCATTCATCATCTACATGGAAGCCAATGTTTCTCAACTTATGTGCTGTTGTAATGATTTTACTCACGTATTCTTCTACGTTTAAGCATCCAGCTAATGTAGTATTGCATAAATCTCGCAGTAGACCAACTCGGCGTGTTAGCCCGGAGTCATCAAAAGCGCGTGCCAAATTATTCCAAACCTCTTTTGCAGTGCTTGATTCTTGTATATGAATATAATTTATCGGATCGACGAGAAGGATAAGCTTAGATCTGGCTTTCGTGTCGCGTTTTTGGTCAATTGAATCTGAATTTTCAACGCAGTCCCACAACTCTTCGTGCTGCAAATATGTTTTGACAGCAAAACGCCATGTGGCATAGTTATCACGGCCCGTTAACCTTTCAATTAATGCCATTGAACTTGTTGATGACATCTTTTGGTTGTGGATTATCACGGATTTACTTGAAATATTGTTCAGAAACTGAGCACGTTGCGTGTGCAGATTATGTCTTTTAATTTTCTTTTGTTCGGCACTGTTTTTAGCACTGGGTCTTTATAGTATTCACTGATTTTACAAATCGGGCTTACTGGGCCCATAACCTGTTATTAAATGAAAATAACTGGTTTAACTTATTAAAGAAAAACTTTATTTTATAGCAGAACATTTAGTGTAGCAATACTTTCCGGTTAGCGATGCGCATAGAGTACAGAGTATATCAAAAACTATTATAGATACAAAAATATCCACAGATAAGCTGCATATTAGCACAGACTATATAGAAGGTGTAATTTCTACTACAACAGTCTACAATTACAATTATTTAATTCTTCATGGATACCATCTTTAGAAACAAGCTTTAAAAAAAATTAAGGCCATTGCTGAAACATAACCTACCTTATAAAATAAGACGCATCAAAATCCATTCATAGTTGGCTGAGGACTCGCGTAACAAACATACAGTCGAATGGAGAACCTTCTTTATTTGAAGTCGGTCGGACATTATTTAGATTGAAAAGGGTCTTAAAAATTTTCATATCTCCACAGGACCTAGCCATGTGGGGTATCAAACTCAAACTGATGAAAGGGATTTCTGTGTATGAGTTCGCAGTTTTTTATGTACTTATACAAATAAAACAAATTATAGTGCCTGAATGTCAAAATATTAGGTTTGTACTATATATGCATATGAAAGAACCAAAATACAATTAATTTTTTTTGTGTCTGTCAGTTTGTTTGTTTCAGTAAATCTCCATAACGGCTGAACCGATTGTGACGGGATTTTCACTGGCAGATAGCTGTAATCGTAAGGAGTAACGTACTAACCAACATTCTAGAAAAAATATTAAAATTAAAAATACAATTAGGGTGCCGCACAAAACGCAATCAAAGCCGCGGGCAGCAGCTAGAATTATCCCAATATCGTTCGTGCCTAAAATTTCATGCTGAATAGGAGTTATTTTGGCGTGCGCCGCTGTCTCAATTAAAATGTACCGGCATAAACACAAATTATATTGTATGATGAACTCTCGGTGCGCGAGTCGACTCGCTCTTGGCCGGTTTTATTTTACGTTACCTCTGGTGCGGAGCAGCATATAGCTGAGACTGGTCCTTTTTGGCTAACAGCGGCACAGAAAGGACTTACTGGTGCCCTGCCCGACTATCTTTACTCTATTGTGTTTGTGTAAAAACCAACCTAATCGCATTGTATATTAGCTATTATTATTATTTTTCAGTTTTTAATTTGGTTTTTAGTTTAAGTTATTTAATTTGGTCTTGTATACGTACTGTGTTTTGTCTGTGCTGTTTTGTTGCCAAATAAAAGTCTATCTATCTATCTATCTGCAGTGACTATTTAACATTTTTTTGTCGAAGCATATCTGTAAATTCGTAAATGTCTAAATGTTACATCATAGTTCGGCTAACTCTACATGGTCCGACTAGGTGTAGCGCGACGAGTTGTTTGTGACCTGCCTATACCGCCTTATATGGGTACGTACACCGTTCCAACGCCACCAGTCTGACTTCTCGGCATTATCATGGTAATATTTACAATATCTCGCACAAAGTTGCAATATTAGCACAGCGCTTTTAACTGCGGAACGTTATCATTTTTAGAGGTTCGTACCCAAAGGGTAAAAACGGGACCCTATAACTAAGACTCCGATGTCTGTCTATCTATCTGTCTGTCACCAGGCTGTATCCCATGTACCGCGATAAAAAATAAAAAAGAATAAAATAAATATTTAAGGGGCATACAGCCACACAACAAACGATGTGATTTTGTTGCCGTATTTTGCTCGATATTACGGACGTCAACCAGGAAGACGCTTGTAATGTTCACAGAATATTTGGTTATAGTCTTTTTTAAACTTTCGCGATCACAACACATTCATCAGTCTCCCCGCGACCACGACCAGGTGCAATCCGGTCGAAACGTCGGGAATAAAATAAAGGTAATTACGCGATAAATACCCGATAATCCCATATTTGGTTATATGTATTCACTTCAAAAATAAATAATGAAAATAATATATAATTGAGGCGTATAGGAGCAAATCCCGCTAAAACGGTTTTTCATCCAAATCATGTTAGGTATGCCGCTGTAAAGCTGTTTTATTTATCTACAAACTGAGCGTATCATTTCCAAGCATTTCCATCTATAACAGTGATAAATTGAGACTTCAACACTATGCTTAGTATCAGAATCCGCTAAAACGGCGGGGGTGAATTTCAAAATACTTCATAACAGAATCGACCAATCAGAGCGCTTGGTTCCCGCCTCGTGACTGGGAAAATTGTATGGCGGACTGAGGTGTTTTGTGATAATCAGTAAAGTTGTGTGATTGCATTTTAAGTAATAAAAAAAAAGATAATGGATGAATTAATGCAGTTAGTCACAAAATGTGACTATAAACACTTAAGAAAACGACCCATTAATAAAACTTTGTGGAAGCGTGAGGTATCTCGCAAGAAACGGTGGGTAAAAAGTTACCTTTAACCTTACGTAAACAGTTGATAAAAAATGTCATGCAACATGCTGCAAGAAACTATAAAAAAGGCGGGAAATCACAGACTGAAAATACCTGAAATACCAAGCCAAATATTCAACCGGTAGATTTATGTAATGGTATCGACTTCAAAAAGATCAGTCGGTTAGTCTTATTTTTCCCTTCTAGGAGTCGGTTTAACTTTTTTTTAATTAATTTAATAAAATAAGTACTTATGTTTTTTTCTAGTTACACGGCTCCCGGATTACCTCAATATGTAATAATCAGTTATAACTCTTGACCACGTTAATGTTTTTTTTATTTCATCTGAGGTATTTTACCTCTACCTAATCATAATTTCCAAGTACCTACCCCTTTACACTTTAATTACCCGACTACTTTAATGCATAACGCTATCCACACAACAAAGATATCCTGGATAATTTTCGATGCAAAATCCGTTAAAACGTCATCTGTCAGTAACAAAAACCTCTATAATGACAGGTTAGTTGCAAAACCCGCTAAAGTTATTTTATTTTTGTCTATAACTTTTTTTTGTGTTTAATATTGTCTATGGGTTTCTAGATTATGTTTGCCTATCCTTTTACGATGATTTTAATACTAAATTTTAATTATTTTCTTTAGTCAGAAAAGCGTCAATCGTTTTTTTTAATTTGCGGCAAAACATACAGAATCGTTATAGCGGGTATTGCTAATAGACGCCTCAATTACAAATATTCGAGGGAAGAAATATAATTCAAATATTATATATGGGATATAACAAACGGGATTTTTTTGCCGTTTTTGCTCGATATTAATAACGGCAACATGCTTGAAATATTCACAGAATATTATTACGATATTATTTTCAAAATAAAAAACGAAATTACTAAATAGTACGGAACCCTTCATGCGCGAGTCCGATTCGCACTCGCCTGATTTTATTAGAGTTCCGCATTACATGGGTTGTAGAAAAATAATTATAACGTAATGGAAAAATGGTACCCTTATAGAATTACACGCGTGTCTCTCTGTTCATCTGTCCGATATGAGGGTGAAATATTTACCCTGTTCCTCCAAATATTCAGGCTGCCAGAATAAAAATCGTATCTTATCGATAACGTGAAATTCGTATGAAAATTGAAACGAACGTAAGCAATGACGGGCGTATTTTGGGAATTCATTAAGAGGCAAATTGTGTTTTATTTTTCCCTCAACATTTTTGTGCACGTGTGTTCATATTTTTCAAAAAATACGATACCATTTATCTTTTTCTTGATGCGGGATCGGTTGACTAAACTAAAATGATAAAATTAATGATTTTGTCAACTCATCCCAGTGGGATAAGTTGGAGCGGCCTCAGTTTACTAAAGAGCCAATAAATTATAACTTTCCAATATATTTTCAGACGCACCTCACAAGTGGTGGCGGGAGTGAGCAGGAAATATTTTTTACAACGATGGTGACACAGCCCGACCGTTACAGTGATAAGTCATCTTAAGAGAACAAAATAATAACTTTAATTTATATGGTAATACAAGGAGTTGGGCTAGCTAGGGTCGGGTTAGTGTCACGGGGGACAATGCACAACACACCTCAATGCGGGACGTCAGTGCAGATGTGGTATATTCCCCACCAGAATTATAATTAGATAACGTTTATGTTATAAGTCAGTTCAGCAGTACAGTCACATCGAATAAACAAGTCAACAAGCGAAGTCTTCAGACAGATTCTTTTCCTTCAACGAGTCATCCAGCAATAGCGTGCGGTAACCAGCCCGTACTATAACTAGCTTTTCCGGCGAACTTCGTATGCGCTCAGAATCAACTACTCCTCTACTTTTACTAATATGCAAACGATGCTGTACGGACACATGGGTCACGCACGTGACGTGTCACCTTCTCTCCCAACCTGCTAGTGCCGAGCGGGTCGAGGATAAGAGAAGAGGTGGTCTGGCAACTAGCCGATAACTCTTCGTCTCTCACATACTAATCCAACTTTGTTAAATATATAAATATATAATGTCTATTTATATACGGTATGAATCGAGCATTCAGATAAATTACAAATAACTCGTACTTGACCAGTATTTTTGAAGCAGTAGCGGTAGTGAAGTGTTTACCTGATGAATTTGCGCGCGGTAAACTGGCGACATTTTGTGTGCCGTACAATACAAACGAACCTACATCAATATGTTTTTATTTGCCACTGGCGTCATCGTTCGCAACCGACTCCTAGAGTAGCCTACCGCGCTCTCTGGTTTGTTTTTAAAGTTTTTTTTTTTACATCTTTTTGTTTGGCTACAATCTCACGTGAAATGGTAAACGACGAAAGATTAAAGTCTATAAGCGAAAGTCTGAAATCAAATGCATTTCCATTTAACGCAAAGCAGACACTCGACTGCGAGATTCGATGTAATAAAAAAATAATGCTGGCACGTTAGCACCACCTAGTTCCAAAACTAAGCAAAGCTTGTACTATACAGATGGTTCATAGACTTTGTAACTACATTCTTATCATACAAAGAAAACATTCAATTGGAATAACTGCAGAAAAGCAAACATTAGTCCCCCGGAGGGAATCAAACCCTACTGCGTCTCGGGCGTTCTCCGTTTATTTGTTTACTTAGTTCAGTAATGAGTTGCGACCTCTACGACGTTTTTCCGTATTTAATAGTAGAAAGCAACCGTCCGGTTTGAACAAGAAAACCACGTCATAGCGTAAAATGCTGACTGCTGCGAGAACATGTATGAATATTGTGCGTTAAGATAAACCGTACACAAGCAATCATAATAATAATAATATTTATTTCATAAAACAGATTGAAGTACATAAAAAATCATAATTCACAATAACATTACGTGGAAGCGATCTCCTAGCTAGGCTATGGAATAGCCTGGGTTTAGGAGTAACAGTGCCGATAACTCATGTGATGATGATGAGGGATATTTTAAAGCATTTTATTTTGTAAGTACATTATAAATTAATTGTCTAGTTTGATAAACAATGGCAGCAATGTAAGGCTTGCGAGTAATTTATGATACGGCACATCTCAGAGAAGACGGTACGCTTCAAGCATGACATAGAGTATTTGAACAAATAATATAATACTTTGCATGAACAATACAATTCAAACATTGTGTTACTAATACCACCAGGAATGTGATGTGGAATCATTTAGGTACGCCGAAAATCCTCAGTAACATCGATAAAATAAATAAAATTGAAGTGTTGTAATAACAAGCATTGGTGCGGGGGTACTAGAAAAGGGGGCGAAGGCCTCAAAAGGTCACCAAAGGTCAAAAATGGCATTTTTGTGTTTTTGGACGTTTTCGGCCATTTGAAGACTTATTTTTTGGTGACTTTTGAGGTCACAATAACACCGGTCTCTGTGACCCTAGTGTCATCAAAATCAATCCCTTCTCTTACAAAGACGGTGCTATCAAAAAAGGTTTCATGTAAATCGGTCAACGCGTTCGGCTGTAATCGTCTCATTACAGACAGACAGACAGAGCGCTATGCATATTAAATTAATAATCCATATAACAATCTTCGCCCCCTAATAATATGTTTTTACATTACGCACAAGAAAGAAATTCAGATTTTTATTTAGAAATTGACGGGAACCACTGGCAGATAGCTGTTTTAAAAGGACTAACGTACACTACTAACAAAAAATAACGCGTGCAAAGCCATGGGCAGCAGCTTGTATTGAAGAAAACATTGACACAATTTACCGATAAGCACATAGCGTCCGCATGAATCATCCGCTGTTACAGCGCCTTTAAAAAATCAATTGAAGTCGATTGGCTGATTAGCTACCATCAAACAAGAGTATAGAGTTACACCAATTAAGATTCATCAAGGCAATCCTTGTGTTCATGCAGTTAAGGGCAATCGATTTGTCGGGTTTAATTAAATAGAATGCATTTCATGGTATGTCATTTACGGTTTTGTTCTAGAAGAATAAAACCTATGTACTTACTTCCTTTACGACTCGGTGACCCAGATTGATAGTAGCGCTTACTGTGCCTCGGCACCGGTTTTAACAGCAAGTGGTATATATACATATAGTGGTATATAATATATATACACTGCCGGCCAAAAGTTTGAGACCACCTACATCTAAGTAGCAAAATGAAATAAAACTCAAAATATAAATCAAGAGGTTTAGATATTAATTAAAATGCTTATTTACTAATACACATTCATCAAGAAGAGAAAAAAAATCAAGAAATATCAACCATTTACGTTAAAAATGACGTTCATATTTAATAAAATCATTAAACGGATTTTTCGTCAAAAAAGCCTCCCTTGCATTTTATAACTTTTTTCACTAGTCTCGGCATACGAGCAATCAATTTATCAATTGTATCTTGTGAGATATTGTTCCAGCTTTCTTGTAAAGCCTTCCACATGTCTTCTTGTGAGGAGGGACAACAACTGCGCACATTTCTGTCAAGCTCTTCCCACAATAGCTCAATGGGGTTGAGATCCGGACTCTGAGGGGGCCACACCATGTTTTTTAACACCCTTTCTGTTTCTTTATGTTCTAAATAACCCCTGCATAATTTTGAACTATGTTTAGGATCATTATCTTGTTGGAAAAAAAATCCATTTCCAATTAATCTTAAACCAGACGGAACGGCATTTTGCTGTAGTATTCGTTTATAATGCTCCTTTTTCATGATTCCTTCGACTCGTACCAAATCTCCGGTTCCATGGCCCGAGAAGCATCCCCAGACCATAATGGAACCACCACCATGCTTAACTGTTGGCACCACACAATCTGGCATCATCTTTTCCTCGGCGGTACGTCGAACAAAAATTCGTCGTTTTGAACCAAATATTTCAAACTTGGATTCATCTGTCCAAAGAACTTCTTTAAAGTCTTCTTCAGTCCAGTCTCGATGGGTAAGGGCCCACTGCATCCGTTTCTTTTTGTTTTGTGGCCTTAGTAGTGGTTTTCGAACGGCGACGCGACCAAATAACTTAGCATCTCTCAATCGTCTTTTTACTGTAGTCAATGACACAGGTTCTGATTGGGATTTGTTCACTTCTGCGCGGATTTCTGGTGCGGTTAGGCGTCTATTCCGCTTGCTGGTAACGACGATGAAATTATCCTCGCTAGAAGTGGTAGCTCTCGGTCTCCCCGATCGCGAACGATCTTGATTACTGCCAGTCTCCTTGTATCGGGTTATTGCGTTATGAACACAAGTCTTCGACAACTTAAGTTGAGAGGCAATCGCACGTTCAGATTTGCCTTCGCCGTGTAAAACAACTATGGCAGAACGAGTTTCAGTGCTAATTTCGCGCACTTTTCCCATTTTAAGATGTCTTCACTGTAACAACGACGAGCTCAGACTAGTTAAGATAATGAAAAATTTACTCCATCAAAACTCAGGTAAAAAATATGTTTAAGGAAGCTAAAATAATCCGGGAGTACGGTTACCGCAAAACAAAACCAAAATAATTAGAAATGAGCAGGCTATAAAAAATATAACAATGACTCTATCACCTGGTAAGCGCGCGGTACTCATTTATGTTTTGAAACAATAGACCTTTAAAGGATGATAACTTAAAAATATACAATAAAAATGACTCTCAGAAATTCTTTGATAACAATAGAATACGCAGGTGTTCAAATTAGCTCTTTATCATGTGTACTTTTGAAATATTTTGGTGGTTACAAAGATTTTTACAAGTGGTCTCAAACTTTTGGCCGGCAGTGTATATATATAATCATCCTGTATTACTCTTGTAATAAAAGTACTCACATCAACATCATGAAGGATAAAACCGTAATTGGAGAATTTTAACCATTAATGTACCTACCTCGGTGAATAATTGCAGAGTTAAACAATCACATAAGTAGTAGGTCACTAAAGGTATAAGTTTACCTTAACGATTTACCTGCTTCGAAGTAATGTAAATAATGTTTATTATGAGAATCACGCAAAAACAGTCCTTATTTTAGAATGAAGGCTAAATTTTATAAGCTATTTTTTTTGTATTTAAGTGTAAACCCACACTAAGGTATCATTTATAGAAATGAAAAATATACTCGGTGCTACGAAACTGATAAAGGCAGTCAAGATTTTCGACCCGACGGTTAGTTTGCTCTGTAGCCGAATTGGTAAAGGCAGCCTGCGTTAAAGGTGGTCGTCTGAACGTTACGGGTTCGACTTCCGTCGGAGACAAAATTTTTTTTGCATTTTTCATTTCTATAAGGCTAAATTATTACCTTAAAATGTCCAAAGGAAAGTCTATCATCGTGGATGTGCGACGTCAAATAATTTCTCTCAGGATCCCAAGATGGTGCCAAAATGTCCAATGAATCTGATGACGACTTTTTAGTGTCAATAGAACTCTTCCTTGACAGTGAATTCGTAGAGCCGATGTAGGAGTCTTTGGAGTTTTTCCGCGCCTGTGTCATCGACGAGCCGAAAGTATCATTGGAACTTTTTCTATACAGCGAGTTTGTGGATCCAACGTAATCTCTTTTCATTTCCCTGACTCCTGTACTGGCTGTGGAATCTCGTCTATAATTGACGATGTTCGCCCGGCTGAGATTCGGAAAGGATCCCATCGAGTGCCTTTTGCTGTTGTTTTTATGGGTTGGGCTCGGCGTGTCTCTCCGCGGCGGGGTCAAGGAAGGGCTGAGCCGGTCACGGCGAAGGAAACTGGGGAACGTCGACGGATGGTCCAGCTCGCGAGCGGGCGATGGCGAGAAACGGGCCGAGTCCCGCCGCCTGTTTCATCACAACATCATTATTAAATGCGATCATCGAATATTATTGAACAGATATGATATATTTATAACATTGAGAACAGCAAACATACCTGATAATGAGACCGTTTGTGGGCGAATTCGCATCCCTACCGAATCCCGGCGTAGATTCTCTGCTGTGCAAGTAGAGCGATGAACGGTAGGGAGTGCTGCAGCGACCGTGAACGTCGCAGCGCGGGTCGTGCTCAGTGGTGCAGCTGACGAGCGGCGAGCGCCGACCCTCCCCATCTAGGCCCATATTACCAAACATAGAGTCCAGCTGACGCATCGCCAGCGCTTGTTTAACGGCAGTCATCGTTCCACTTTAACACTTTACAAAATATTTTTGCGAGCGGCACTAAAGTTAAGATATTTAATACAAAAGAAGCTCGTCCAGTCGTAAAGTAGTAATCGTAAGATAAGACGTGACATGTATGTTCTCTAAGTATGCTACGACGCGACTGGACTGTTCGAACGGAATTATGCGCAGAGCGCTTACCGGTGACTCAGAGGTATGCGCGCGAGCAACGAGACTTCGATTATCGTCTTGTAACAACATATAAATAAAGGTGACATGGAGGTAAATAATGGACCAGCGGTATGATACAGAGAATCATCAATTATAAACAAGGACTGATTGAACGTGGGCGTTCCAAGATCACACCAAGGTCATTCAAGTTCACTCAAGCAAAACATAATCCAGATTATGTGAAGTAAGAAGAACAAACGTCACTTTGAAAATACATTCAATTGCACAATATATTGTGACTGTAAGTTATATAACTGCTGCTCGCAGCTTCGTACGCGTTGTACCCGGATCAAATATAGCCTAAGTACCTATGTACAATTTTATCAAAGTGAACATCGCGCTACCAACTAAGTATGTATCTCTGCATTTGTTGACCACCTTCTTCTCATCACACATCACTATTCGTGCAGTCCCACCCATAAAGTACGCCGTTACCACAGGCAATTTATACCGTTACAAAATTCAGAACTTGATGGGCGGGATTTCAATGACAACTGTCACAGCGATCAAGCTAAGTTTTACGTTCTATAAGTTTTACGTTGCATATTCGTTGAAATTGTAATTTTTCATTGAAAACTGTCACTCAAGTACGAATCAACGCTCGAGCGTCAAAAAATATTACTCTATTTGTGGACAAAATCAATGTGTATCACAAAATTGCTATGGAAATAATTTAAAAGAACTATTACGTATTAATAATTATATGAGCAGGTAATATTTTTAACATGGCAACTATTGGCTTATTTGGATTTCTTTGTATTTTCTATGTTTATTTATGATATTTCTTATGTTTTACTTTAATCTCAACCCCTTAAATTGTAATTAGTCGTGAGGGCCAATAATTGGCTTTTCATTTTATCTATATATAAGTGTAATATTGTTTTAGATATAAGCTGTCGGTGTTCCTTAACAATAAATAAATAAATAAAATTCGACCTACGTCACCAAGTCAATTATGGATGGACAGCAAGTTTATATATAAAGAGAGGATATATAAGAACCGATAACAAAGTAGGTACTGTAAAAATACAGACTTTTACTAGTAACACAAGTTTATACAAATCAAATTTAGACGAGCTCTGTGGCGCAGCGGGCGAAGGTCCGCCTGCGACGCAAGAGGTTGCGGGTTCGATTCCTGCCTCGGGACAAAAGTCTGTACGATTTGCAGATATTTGTTCAGGGTGTTCTGGGTGTTTTTCTATATATAATAAAAATATCTATCTATGTAGTATAATGTATTAAGTATATCAGTCATCTAGTACCCATAACACAAGCTCTGCTTAGCTTGGGGCTAGATGATGCTGTGTGATTTGTCCAGCGTTATTTATTTATTTATTTTATAGCGCTATTTATACAATTCAAATTTTAAGTTACCCCCGACACTTTACCTAGTCTCAGTTACCTTATTTTTTTGTAATGTTAACCCTCAGTTTTGCAATCTAAACATCATGCCCTTTCATTTGATACCACGCTTAGGTATATTTGAAAACATTCGATTGTTCGATTTCAACTCCCATATCTCATGAATGGCTCGACCGATCACTATAAAACTTTCAGTTTTGCATTCCACACATTATTTCATTTGATACCAAACTCCGTAGTAGCCGTGGGGTGCCGGCAGTAGAATGTAACCCCTCCTCTCCTGCCCGTGGATGCAGTAAGAGCCTGCTAAGGGATACCTCCGAAAGATGGGCAGCAGCATCTTTCCGTGGATCAACATACCGTACTGCGCTCGCCAACCCGCCCGCCAAGCGTGGTGAGTATGGCAACTACCCCTCATGGAGATCCATGAGGGAGGCCTGTGTCCAGTAGTCGATGTTTTACGACTGAAATTAATGAATGAATGAATACCAAACTCGGACTAGGAAACTATATTTGGAAACATTCGGTTATTCATAGCCTCTTTCACCCTCCATATCTTGAAAAATCAGTCTTGTTGCGTTTATTTTATTGCAAAGCATTAGGTGCAAGTAGGTTAGCAATACTATATTATTCTAGCAATGTGTTGGCAGGGTGGTATGTACCCCTGACTTTCAATGGTGTAAATCTTTCGTGGGTTCGATACCGGCAGTGCACCAATGGATTTTTCTTTCTTGAATAATGTACAATTATGTGCACACTTAACACGTGCTTTAACAGTGAAGGAAACATCGTGGGGAAACCCGCGGCTTAGTTAGCTTCAGACGTATTGACCTGTTCTTTCCTCTGAATAATAGCTGACTAAGCTGAGAGGATGGTATAGGTGCTGGGCAAGCCTAATCCATCTAACAATGTCCCAGGCATTGCATCGTCTCGTACAGCATGATTACCAGTCGCTGACGCTCTATAAATCATCTATAATAGATGCAAAGGCCTTACTTACTTTACTTAAGTCATACATAAGTCATTCTTGCACTTTTATGAACACTTTATTGTTATGTGGGTGTCGAATATACCCATTCAGGGCAGTTTGAAGGTTATATTAATTATAATACAAGTTATTATTTCATGTCGCATGAATAATTAAGTGAACAAACTTGATATTGAATGTTCTATGCCATTCCATAACAAGGGTTGTAAGAGGTACTTAAACAGAATTGGTAGTACTATCTTAAAGCGTCGAGAATAGCAACGGTATGCGCGAATAAAAAAAACAGGAAACAAATCATCTTAGAAGATATACATGTTTGATCTCACAAGAATGACAGAGATCACGTATAGAAAAGGCAATACAGCACAAGTTCGGCATCTACAGCACAAGTTTCCACTTAGTGTAGATGCTGCAGACCAACTTCATTGGCGCAAGTTTTACACCATTCTATTTCGTGTTTAATCTGAACCACAAACTGTTAATAAAGTAGTATTTTTCGTTCACTGCTCGTTTACGTCGCGCTTTAGAGTATAAACTTAAGACGCGATCTCACAGCTTTGATTACGGAACGCGATTCCAAAAATGCACGTACGAGATACGACGCATAATAATTTACCTACAAATTAGGGCACGCGATGCCCTCGTAGACTAAATTATTTCCACCTCGAAAGGTTGTCAAGCCCAAATATGCACGTACGAGATACGAACGCATAATTAAGTCTACAAATTGGAGCACAAGATGCTCCAGTAGACTAAATCAACCCCTAACTGAGGATATGGTTGTTCTGGACCTTCTGCGTAAATTAAAATCTGACTATAAAAGCAGAGAGCTAAAAGAAAATAAAAATAACCCAAAAAAGCTTTGGCATACAATTAATAACATTTGCCATTTGGCAAAATACAACAACGAACCTACTGAACTTCTAACGCCAGTGCGTTAGATGGCTGTAAAAATACAAAAAACATTCTATAGATAAAGTTAATAATCATTTTGCTACGACGACGGGTCAACGATTAGCTGACAATATTCTTACCAATCTATCAAATCTGAGAAAGACCTATCAGCAGGGCTAGTATGGCCGGAGATATTTTATCCACGGGGAGAGGACAAAATACTATTCCCCTCTGTCAATTTTGTCCACCCTCTAAGCATGGCGACATGGGTGGATAAACTATTCACGGTGGACAAACCAGGGTTGTTCCCGAAATTATTGCCATTATAATAAAACTTTTATTCAATTACAAAATAGTCAAGAATATCATTGTAAACCAAAGTACTTTCATCGTTTTATTACATCATCATTATACAGCTCCTAGAATATCAAGCAAACCATGTTTCTCACATAATCCCGTGGACACCCTTTGCCTGGCTTGCTCTGTTGCTGGAAAAGCTATCCACTTAGGCATCATTCTAAAATTTAAAAAAAGCATTGAGAATGTTCTTTTTCACTTGAGGTGAATCAAACATTGCTGCTGCTCACATTCTGATGATGACCTCAGAATACTTGGGTCAGGTACTTGCTGACAGTTGTTTGAGCAATTGCTAGCCCATGGTCTTGATCCGTACCTCATTGGTAGCCAAAAAAACTAAGCAAAGCTTGTACTATGGGTGCTAGACAATGGATATTAATACTTATATACTTTTTTTTGTAAATACATACTTATAATACATAAGAAACAGACCAACACAAACACTTAAATATTTTTGCTCCGTGGGAATCGAACCCACGACCTCGTGATCAGCAGTCCGGTACTCGAACCACTAGACCACAGAGGTCGTCATTTATATTACAATTAATTATATTTTCTCCAAGAGATATACTTAAACCCACCATCTAAAGATGAGGACAAATTTCTCCCTTTGTTACGTCAAAATATCTGTAATTTTTCTCTTCCACTAGTCGCCATGCTATAGGCGGGGGGTCACGTCCACGTCTCATGTCAAAAAGTGATATAATTCTCTTTCCCCCTGTTGCCGTGCTTTGGCAGGTGGATAAAATAATTTTATCCCTTGTCAGTGGAAATAACCGGTGGACAAAAGTTTCATCCCCAGTCCATGCTAGCCCTGCAGACTAATACAAAAAGTAATAAAGCTTAAACATACCAAAATAAAAGAATTTGCTAAAATGCTTGGCACTCTAGTCGCAGCATGCCCTGCCATATTGGTCTTGCACACACAAAATAATTTA
This sequence comes from Pasiphila rectangulata, assembly GCA_963082625.1. NCBI lineage: Eukaryota > Metazoa > Arthropoda > Insecta > Lepidoptera > Geometridae > Pasiphila > Pasiphila rectangulata. Next base: position 18,498,840 of record OY720236.1, on the reverse strand, counting down.
AAGGCAAAAATACAATGCCTTATTGCTTAACAACAACAATTCATCATCATCGTCATATCAGCCGTCGGACGTCCACTGCTGGACAAAGGCCTCCCTCATTGATATCCAGGAACTGCGGTTGGAAGCGGCCTGCATCCAACGCCGACCTGCGGTTCTTACCAAGTCGTCTGCCCATCTTGTAGGTGGACGTCCTACGCTGCGCTTGCCGGTCCGTGGCCTCCATTCGAGAACTTTACGGCCCCATCAGCCATCTGTTCTGCGCGCTATATGGCCTGCCCATTGCCACTTCAACGTGCTAATCCGTCCGGCTATGTCGGTGACCCGAGTTCTCCTACGTATCTCCTCATTTCTGATTTGATCCCGTAGAGAAACCTCGAGCATAGCCCTCTCCATAGCTCGTTGAGCGACTCTAAGCATATTCATAAGGCCAACAGTGAAGGACCACGTCTCGGTTCCATATGTCATCACTGGTAACACACACTGATTGAAGACTTTCGTCTTCAGGCACTGAGGTATGTTGGACGAAAAGACGTTGCGAAGTTTCCCAAACCACAACAATTATGAAGCAAAAATTAAATTGCAACCGGCTTATTGCCTGACCTATGATAGTGATATTATTTGATAGTATGTTATTGTTTGTTTTTTTATACTACCAAATGACGAGACAAGCCGAAGGCCCCTGATGTTAAGCGGTAACCTCTACCTATAACAATTTCAGTGCCGCGGTGATCACGTTCACTAAGCACGTGACCAACGCTGCATTGCATTATTTTTAGGGTTCCGCACCTCGAAAGGAAAAAACGGAACCCTTATAAGATCACTTTGTTGTCCGTCCGTCTGTCTGACAAGACCCTTTTTCTCAGGAACGCGTGGAGGTATCAAGCTGAAATTTCTATTAAATACTCAGTTCTACTGTCCCTGGGCAAGCCTAATCCATCAAACAATGTCCCAAGCACTGCAGCGTCCCGTAAAGCATGATTACCAGTTGCTGACGCAGCATAAATCATCTATAATAGATGCAAAGGCCTCACTTACTTACTTTACTGTCCCTGGGAGCTGTGAAAAAATCAAACTTCTAAGCCAACGCAATCAAAAGATACAGCCGTTTATGCCGCAAATTTCCGCAAATTTTCGACACTCGCAAGGGAATTAAAACGAGGGTAAAACCGTAAATTTTTAGTTACATCATATAATAATTTTTATTTTTAATAATTAGTCCGACACGCACTTGGCCGGTTTTTTTATTTCTTATATTATTACTTTCTACGGTACACCACAGAACAAACGTACAATAAAGAGTTAATCTATCTTTCTATAACCATAGCTTTGCTCAAAGTTCAAATAAGAAATATCCCATGATGCTTTGACTTGCTGGGGGGCACTGCAATGGTGAGTATCAGGGGCATAAGGTCACAGCACGATCAAAAACTACATATCAACCAACTAGAAATATTAGCTGTTTTCTTTGGACTTGCAAGCTTTGCAAAATCGTATAATCATTGTGACTGTGCATTGACAACACTACAGCCATAGCCTGCATTAACAAAATGAGCAGTGTTCAATTCCCACATTCAAACAATATCACCAAAGATATATGAACTCTGCCGCAGCAAATAGATCTGGGGTGAATTAGAAGAAATTAGATTTGATGTAACTAGAAAGACAGCTGATTAATTGGTCAGATAACGCAGATAACGCCTGCCCCAGCTATGGTTGAGAACTCGGCTCTCGAAGTTGTCGACGCGTATGTATACCTAGGACAAACAGTCCAATTAGGTAGGTCCAACTTCGAGAAAGAGGTCAATCGACGAATCCAACTCGGATGGGCAGCGTTTGGGAAACTACGCAACGTCTTTTCGTCCAAAATTCCTCAGTGCCTTAAGACGAAAGTCTCCTCTCAGTGTGTGTTACCAGTGACGACATATGGAACCGAGACGAGGTCATTCACGATTGGCCTCATGAATAAGCTCAGAGTCGCTCAACGAGCTATGGAGAGGGCTATGCTCGGGGTTTCTTTACGCGATCGAATCAGAAATGAGGAGATACGTAGAAGAACTCGGGTCACCGACATAGTCAAACGGATTAGCACGTTGAAGTGGCAATGGGCAGGCCATGTAGCTCGCAGAACAGATGGCCGATGGGGCCGAAAAGTTCTCGAGTGGAGGCCACGGACCGGCAAGCGCAGCGTAGGAAGTCCACCAACAAGATGGGATGATGACCTGGTGAAGACCGCAGGTCGACGGTGGATGCAGATCGCTTCCAACCGCAATAACTGGATATCCATGAGGGAGGCCTATGTCCAGCAGTGGACGTCCTACGGCTGAAATGATGATGATGATGAACGCAAGAATATTTGCAAAGTTTTACATTAACCTATAATGGATAACAACAATGACTGTACAGTCAGTTTTTTGCTTACAATAGTAGAAAATAATCATAATGTAATTATGAAAAATTATTAATGACTAGCTGTTGCCTGCGACTTCGTCCGCGTTTCCGTCGTTTTTCGTATAAAAAAAATAGCCTATGTCCTTCCTCACGGTTCATTGGTTTTGATGTAACTAACCGACAGATTAACTTTCGTATTTTAGTAGGGAAATATCAACAATACTGTTAATCTACAATACTGTTGAAAAATATCGCAATACGGAACCGCACAATATTATTGTTAATAGCTGTGCCCGCGACTCCGTCAGCGTGTAACTCCTTGTGTGTTATTAAGTTAATGTATTGGTAATATTGCTTAGATCACGTTCACATGAGGCTTAAGTACCTATAGAACGAAAATACTTCAGCGCAAAGCTTCCGGGTAAACTATGTTGAAAGTTGACCCGTCCGGCACGTGAACATAAAGATTTCTAGAACTGCAAACCCGGGAAAGAGCGACGTACAACTAACCATGCGAGAAACAACTGACCTAACCAACCTCTCAGTGAAGGTTTCGGACTCACGGGATAGTACATGCCGTTCGCGATCAGCTGTGAGACGTAATTCCCTCTCAGTGTAGGTTTCGAACTCGCGAGATAATGTATGCCGTTCGCGGTCAGCTGTGAGCCGCAATTCTCGTTGTGAAGCAGTTTCAGCTTCTCGGGATAACACATGTTGTTCTCGGTCAATGGTAAGCCTTAGCTCTCGTTGAGAAGAGCTTTGAGACGCCCGTGAGAAAGCTCGTCTCGCTCTGTCAGCTGCTAATCGCATCTCTCTCTCGGGAGAGCTTTCATTGGCTCGAGAAAATGAGGCACTAACTCTCATAGAGTTTAACCGATGTGCTCTTTCCTCTGCCGATTCTTGAGAACGCCTATTTCTCATTCTCTTAGCTTCTCTCGAATTTCGAGATAAAGATAATCGTTTTTTAAGTGGCATTGATGCAGGCAAATGAAAATAAAACTAATATAAAAAAAGTGAACGTAAAGTAGCCAAAACTTACCTATCGGTATCTAAAAATCTATGCTTACCCACTACTACTTTACCTAAAAAGAAATAAAATGTAAACTATTCATCATCATCATCATTATTTCAGCCGTAGGACGTCCACTGCTGGACAAAGGCCTCCCTCATTGATCTCCAAGTACTGCGGTTGGAAGCCGTCTGCATCCACCGCCGACCAGCAGTTCTCACCAAGTCGTCTTGTAGGTGGACGTCCTACGCTGCGCTTGCCGATCCGTGGCCTCCATTCGAGAACTTTGCTGCCCCATCGGCCATCTGTTCTGCGCGCTATATGGCCTGCCCATTGCCACTTCAACGTGCTAATCCGTTTGGCTATGTCGGTGACCCGAGTTCTTCTACGTAACTATCTTCTCATTTCTGATTCGATCCCGTAGTGAAACCCCGAGCATAGCCCTCTCCATAGCTCGTTGAGCGACTCTGAGCTTGTTCTTAAGGCCAATAGTGAAGGACCACGTCTCGGTTCCATATGTCATCACTGGTAACACACACTGGTTGTAGACTTTCGTCTTAAGGCACTGAGGTATGTTGGACGAAAAGACGTTGCGAAGTTTCCCAAACGCGGGCAGCATCCGAGTTGGATTCGACGATTGACCTCTTTCTCGAAGTTGGACCTACCTAATTGGACTGTTTGTCCTAGGTATACGTACGCGTGGACAACTTCAAGAGCCGAGTTCTCAACCATAACTGGGGCAGGCACGACATGGACATTTGACATGATTTTCATCTTGTCCATGTTCATTTTAAGGCCTACCCGCTGGGAGACTCGATTGAGGCCTTCGAGCATCGTGCTGAGCTCTTCCATCGACTTTGCCATGACCACAATATCGTCGGCAAATCGAAAACTATTAATAATTTGTAATTTGAACGAATATTTAAACACTAATAAAATAACTAATACCTATTTTATAAAATAACAACAAAAGGAATCTAAAAATAAATTATCAAAGACTAACAGTCGCGCTGATAAGCACGGTTTGTTAATATCAATTAAGTACCTATTTTCTGTCAATAAGGTCGAACGCTCTGAACGTCTATTCGCATCAACAGGCAAAAATTGTATGAAATGAAGCTCGCGCTCGGACGCCCCGCCTTTTTATACCTTCGGCCGCGAGGCGCGTCGAGCGTGATTCAGTATTCAAGCGCGATGGTTTATTATTAGCGTATTTCATGTATAACTTTGGTGTTTCTATACCGATTTCTATGTATATTTTTTATGGAATAGTTAATCATGTTAACTTTTTTAATTAGGGATGACTGAGAGTGTTATAAACGTAAGAGTAGACAAATATAATCAGAAAGTTTCGAACTGCTAAGCTATCGGGAGTTACACGTGTTATTGTAAGTCAACCATAAAAGATAGACTTATGCTCTCGTAGGATATTTTTTATATAATTTTAAAGAGAACATTTCCGTCATACATGATTTCTGTGTAGCTTTAACCATTAAGGTTGCACACGCGACGGAAGCTTAAAAAATGGAGTAACTTCTCCCGTTTTCCCAACATTTCCCTTCACTGCTCTGCTCCTATTAATTGTAGCGTGATGAAAAGTATACTACCTCGTGTGTTCATAAGTTTTGAGACGAACTTTTTTAATTATTTATAAAGAAAGTAATTCATGCAACCTTTTTTAAACTTTTAAAATTTAAATTTCGAATGTTTTGAATCAGAAAAAATATACATTTGAATATTTGTTTCATTCTCCGTGAAAATGGCGCCAACAAAAGATTTGCGTGCGACTGTAATTTCACTGTTTCAAGCAGGAAAAAAACCAATGCAAGTTTTTAGTGAAATCCAAAGTTTGGGATGTAGTCGGAACTTTGTGTATTATACCATAAAGAGGTACAAGGAGACCGGCTCTTTAGAAGACCGTGGAAGATGTGGCCGCCCGCGGTCTGTAAGGACGCCCGCCAACATCAAAGTAATTAGAGAGCGAATTCGTCGCAACCCTTGCCGGACTCAAAAGAAATTAGCTCTGCAGACCAACATTTCGCGAATATCGGTGAACAGGATACTTAAATATGATCTTAAACTAAAGGCCTACTCTGCCCTCTGTAGGAGAAAAAGCACAACTGCTGTAACCTAAGTTTCGAGATAAATTGAAAAAACTTTGCGCTTTAGTTCAATTGCTTTAGAGATGAGTTACGACGCTGAATCTTTTTTTATCGTACGTATTAATGATATAGAATTTTTACTATAACATAATTTTATAGTTAAGATTTAAATTAAATTAACTATTTAGAAAAAAACATTCCTACCTCCTATTTAATATACCTTTTGAGTTAAGGAAGGAAGAAAAAAAGCACAACTACACACATGTGTTTTTTTAATGTACTATGTAGTAATTTTAGGAAGCAAAAAAAACACAAACACGTAATTGTGCTTTATTATTTAGTAATCTTTAATGTATTATAGGGAAATAGTAAAACAAAAAAAAACTTATAAAACTTTAAAGTATTTATTAAAATCAAATCACATAAAAGAGTATCTATTTATTTTCATTATTATATCTTAAGGTTATATGGAGAACAATTTAGCAACAATTTAAAAAGGTTTAATTAACTTTGCATCCAATTTCACATATTAATGTTGATTTTTTTGGCTCTTTAGTCAACTGGCCCCGGTAAAAACTGGCCCTACGGAGCCAGTTGACCTAATGCATTTAATTTATTACTTTTCTTTAGTCAACTGGGCCCATTACTAATTTTAACAATATCTATTGTATAATTTCAAACCCGTGTACAGATGTGAACAAAACGTACTCATAATAAACAAAAATGAAACACCATGGTTATAAATATTAAGATATTTATGTTTATTGTGGCCGATTTTAGCCAAAGTAGCCTATTAAGCCCTGCTTTTTTTTAATGATTATGAAAGCTGAGTCTCGCGCATTTTTAAGGCTTACTAAGAAACCATGAAGTGACCCGTCTAGATTTTTAATTTAATGTTGAAAAATTAAGTCATAATTCACCGAACGTAAATTTTTCACTTTGGACTAACATTTTTATAACTTTTATCAAATTTACGAAGCTGATTATTTTATGCATTAAAGAACAACTTATGAAGATTCAGTTGCGCAGAAAAACTCTAAAAAGTCTTAAACTTAAAAAAAAAATTAAGTGGCTCAGGTCGAATATTTTCAAAAATTCAGAAAAAAAATCATAACTTGAAAACTATGAAAAGTCGTGGAACATACATGGGGGTGATTCGGATACCCCACGATACGAGGGACCTAGTTTTTTCTTTTTGACGTCATTGTTCTGGCCATCCTGTATAATCCATGATAATAACGACAAAAGTTGAAACACTTTTCTTCTTGTCTATTCTAATAACAAATTCTGTAAGCGGGGCCAGTTGACCAATTCAAAACATGCATTAGGTCAACTGGACTCGAGGGGCCAGTTCGAGCGGGGCCAGTCGACAAAAGAGCCATTTTTTTTACGTAGATACACTCAAGTGTCATAATCTTTCTTTCCAAATAATACACCGCCTGTGTCTCACCAATTTGATCACCAATTTGATAAAAGCGCGCGTAAGTACATAACACGTGCGTCCGATCGGTTGATCGGTAACTTGTGACACGAATGAACAGGTAGCGGGGGGCAAGGAGCAAAGAGGTAGGGGGTAGCTACTAAGCTAAAAGAACATAACTTACAAATAAATTATTGAAAAACCAATCAAGTTCATATTATTACGTTGGCTACTAAGCAAGAAAATCATAATATATTACTTGTACGAATCAGAAAACCCATAACTATGTTCATATGCTTATTTAGTTTCTGAAAGTTATTGTAATTTTTTTTAGCACTACAATGAAAAAGCATTTGTTCACATTATGTGTTTATTCTGCTTACTATTCAATCTTATGCGTTTTCAGAATAGAAGTCGATCATTTCGTGCAAATCGTATACCAATAAAAAAAATCATATGTGGTTACTTAAGTTGTTTTCTGCGTCTGATGTCAGGGTTATGTTTTTTCTTCATCAAACAGAAAGTACTTTTGAGAAAATGTAGTGCACTTGTGCTTGTCTAACTTGGCTCCTATGGGAAATATCGCCAGTATTCCTAGACAGAAAAATCACATTTTTTTTGCTGAGCCCGGGAATGTATGTAACTCCATTTCACAAAATTTGCACTCATCATCCAGCAAGTGTGATGGTTTGGTGGGGTGTTTCCTACGAGGGGGTCACTTCGCTTCATTTTTGCCAGCAAGGCGTCAAGGTGAGGGCACAAAATTACCAAACCGACATTTTGGAAGCGGTGGTTAAACCATTAAATGATACGCTATTCGCTGGAAAATACTGGGTTTTCCAACAGGACTCTGCTCCCTCCCATAAAGCTAAGACTACCCAACGTTGGCTGGAGGCCAATTTGCCAGGCTTCATTCGGAGCGAAGATTGGCCCTCGTCAAGCCCTGACTTGAATCCTTTGGATTATTCTTTATGGACGGAATTGGAGCTGAGGGCATGCAGAAAGTCTCACCCAAACCTGGATTCTCTCAAGCGAGCCCTTATTAAAGAATCGAAACGGATTCCCATTGAAAAGATTCGTGCCGCCATAGATGAATGGCGCACGCGTTTGAAGGCCTGCATTGAATGCAAAGGCGGCCATTTTGAATGATTTATTTTTAAATACAGATCTAGATGTCAGTAGTTTTAATTTTAATATCCCATAAATGAATACTCAACTTAGCTCCAAAAATATTTTAGTTTTACTGTGTCTCAAGACTTATGAACACACGAGGTATAACCAGCTCAGGAGTATGAAAAATAATTGTACCAAGTTTCGTTAAAATCCGTCGAGTAGTTTTTGTTTCTATAACGGTTATTTATTTATTTTATTTTATTTATTTAGGAAAACAAACAGTACAATTTTAACAAAAAATATAAAATATATTATACATACAGACAGACAGACAGACAGACAGACAGACAAAAATTTTACTGATTGCATTTTTGGCATCAGTATCGATCCCTTATCTATCACCCCCTGATAGTTATTTTGGAAATATATTTCATGTACAGAATTTACCTCTCTACAGATTTATTATAGGTATAGATGTTATATTGTGAATAATAATAACAAGTCAATCTCTTTATCATTTCAGCCATAAAACGTCCACTGATGAACACAGACCTCCCTCATGGATCTCCATGAGGGGTAGTTGCCATTCTCACCACGCTTGGCAGGCGGGTTGGTGAGCGCAGTATGGGATGTTGATACACGGATAGACGCTGCTGCCCATCTTCCGGAGGTGTCCCTTAGCAGGCTCTTACTGCATCCACGGGTAGGAGAGGAGGGGTAACATTCTACTGCCGGCACCCCACGGCAGTCAATCTCTTAATCCAAGGAAATGAATTAAGATTTCCTTACTATGATTATACCTCTAAGTATTGATATGCTTTATAAATTTTATAATTTACCTATGTTAAAGTTAATTCATTATGCATACTGAAACGAAGACAATTGATTCTAATTATAACAAACAGATATGATCTCATCTAGTGCATAGACTGAAGGATAACTTAGTATCTACCTTCTATTTAAAGTATTAAATAGAAAAAACTGTTTAAAAATAAATAAGTTTTATTCTAATTCAGACTGAAATATACTAAGTATTTCAGTTGTAATGTGCTGTTATAAACCGTTATCTAACATATAAACTGAATTAGAGAAACCTTCTTAGTTTATAAAGTTCCTATTATCTTTTTATAATTAGAATTTAAGAAAACTCTTAATACAAAGAAAGACTTTAGGTACTTAGACCTACCTACATGTGTATGACAGTTAACTTGCACTGAAATATATTTATTATCTTAGTAAACGCAATATTCATTTTACATTATGCTCTATTATTATTAATGAAAAGCCAATACAGGAAGATATGCAACAACTGCGGAATTATAGATACCTATTTAGGTTCACACAGTCTAACCCATTATGGAGTTTACTCTAAACATCTACTTTGTTAACAGTTTGTGTTTCAGATTAAACACGAAATAGAATTGAAAATTAGACTAACTTACCCAAGTGACGTCCAATTATAATTCTGTGAGTGGTTAATCTGAAACACAAAACACCCACCCAACCCTGAAGGAGCAACCCCTATCATAACGGGTATTGCACAGTTGTTGGGATCAGCTCTAAACTCAGTGACGAAGGGGCCTAGGGATGCCGACTACAAAACTAAAAATTGCACTAAAAATATTTTTTTATAGGCTAAAGCGCGACTTAAACGAGCAGTGAACGGAAAATACTACTTTGTTAACAATTAGTGTTTCAGATTAACCACTCATAGAATTATAATTGGACGGCACGTAGCTTCAAGTAGCTTTATATAATTACTTGTTAATTTCATGGCTTCTGTAGCTTCAATTCTGCCAGTGTCTATACTAACTATAACTAACCATTGAAATTGTTACAGCATTTTCAATGGTTTTATCTTTGGGAAGTTATCTCAATAATATAGAAATGCAACCAACTCGATAAAATAATACTTGTTAGTAGCTGTGATAAAAAATAAAACAAAATGCGTAAGAAAAAGAAAAGAGATCCTATACAAAATGTTCAAAAGAAGAAACAAAAAATGTAAGAGTATTCGAACTCTATGCTAGCACGGCAGACAGGGCAGGACGTCACAACACCACCGTGCGATCCCTGTGCAGGGAATCCAATATAAGGATGTGGTTTTTGACTATTATTTAGCCTGTCCATAGTTATTAGGGTTCCGGACAAAAATGGTAAAAAGAAACCCTTATAGAATCACTCTGTCTGTCTGTCTGTCTGTCACATGTGAATATCTCGAGAACTACTAATGGTATCGACTTGAAATTTAAAATGGTAAAAGACAACACTTTTTTACTAACATAGCATATAAGAAAATGTTAAAAAATATTCTTATTTTGATTGCAGGGGGGCGGATAGGGGATCTCAAAAATTTTAAGTGAAGTTACTAGGCCGTGTGGGGTATCATATGAAAGGTATTCATTTGCACATTAATAAACAGTTTTTAGTTTTTCTTTAAATCGTATTGTTTTTGAGTTATTTACAAAAATGTTGAAAAAACGACCGTTCCCCCCCCTTATCTCCGAAGTTTGCAGAGATAAACCCGTGATTCCTTTATAGCTAATAGAAGTGTATGTAAACTTTATAGGAAAATTATAGCAAACTCTCTAATTTGCATAGTTTTTTAGACAAGGGGGGTGAAAGGGGGGTTTTCAAAAAAATTGTGAAGTTAATAGCTGATGTGGGGTATCATATGAAAGGTATTAATTTACACATTAATAAACAGTTTTTAGTTTTCCTTTAAACCGTATTGTTTTTGAGTTATTTACAAAAATGTTGAAAAAACGACCGTTCCCCCCCTTATCTCCGAAGTTTGCAAAGATAAACCCGTGATACTTTTATAGCTAATAGAAGTATATGTAAACTTTATAGTAAAATTATAGTGAACCCTCTAATTTGCATAGTTTTTTAGACAATGGGGGTGGAAGGGGCGTTTTCAAAATTTTTAGAAAGTTACTAGGTGATGTGGGGTATCATATGACAGGTATTCTTTTGCACATTAATAAACAGTTTTTAGTTTTCCTTTAAGTCGTATAGTTTTCGAGTTATTTACAAAAATGTTGGAAAAATAGCGTTATCCCCCCCTCTTTATCTCCGAAGTTTGCAGAGATAAACCTCTGAAACTTTTATTGCTATTAGAAGTGTATGTAAAGATTAGAGGAAATTTATTACAATCTTTCTACATAGCATACTTTTTTAGAAATCATTGAAAGTGTAAAAAATCTACAAAGTTCCGCTATCAGACAAGAGATGGCGCTGTCAAGGTTCTCCAACAAATATAAAACCGCCTTTGTCATAAATTATATTGTATGATGGCACGGAACCCTCGGTCCGCGAGTCCGACTCGCTCTTGCCCGGTTTCAGTTTTTCTATTTGTTTAATCAAGTTCAAATGCAATGGGACTTCATACAAAGAAGTCGCTCGCTCGTTCTAAGTTCGTGGCAAACAACTAGTTTTAGAAAGATTCTGCAATTTCGTTTTATGCAAAAAATCCATTAATTATTTTGAGAGGCAGCGAATAATAAGGGACAGCGTTTATGGTATTCCAAAGCCACTTAGTGTTCCACACTAAGATAATGTGGGGATATTCAACAGCTTCATAAGTTATTGGAGATAGAAGGAGAAAAGAGAAAGAAAGACCATAATGACTTAATTTTATTATTGTTAAAAAACCACTGATAGTGCCCCTTTCGTAGCATAGTACCAAATTCGCAAAGTGCCAACGCCCGCATATATCCAAATACGCATAACTCCAATTTCACAAACTACCAAGTTCGTAAAGTGCCAAACTCGCAAAACACCAACTACGATACTTACCAACTTGTAATACGCGTAGTACCAACTTCTCTATTTACCAAAACTTAACACTCAAAGTTCTTTAAGCTTGTTACCAAAACTGTGCCTCAGATCAAGTTGACCACCTCTTATTTATAGGCCTAAAACCTCTAAAAAACACAGTGAATATTTTCTCAGCCAAGCAAGAAAATAATATAATACGGTCCTCTCTCTCTCTCTCTCTTGCATATCACCTCAATCCCTCTTGCATACCATTTACCTCGCTCGCACGCCACAATAATATATATATACACTGCCGGCCAAAAGTTTGAGACCACTTGTAAAAATCTTTGTAACCACCAAAATATTTCAAAAGTACACATGATAAAGAGCTAATTTGAACACCTGCGTATTCTATTGTTATCAAAGAATTTCTGAGAGTCATTTTTATTGTATATTTTTAAGTTATCATCCTTTAAAGGTCTATTGTTTCAAAACATAAATGAGTACCGCGCGCTTACCAGGTGATAGAGCCATTGTTATATTTTTTATGGCCTGCTCATTTCTAATTATTTTGGTTTTGTTTTGCGGTAACCGTACTTCCGGATTGTTTTAGCTCCCTAAACATATTTTTTACCTGAGTTTTGATGGAGTAAATTTTTCATTATCTTAACTAGTCTGAGCTCGTCGTTGTTACAGTGAAGACATCTTAAAATGGGAAAAGTGCGCGAAATTAGCACTGAAACTCGTTCTGCCATAGTTGTTTTACACGGCGAATGCAAATCTGAACGTGCGATTGCCTCTCAACTTAAGTTGTCGAAGACTTGTGTTCATAACGCAATAACCCGATACAAGGAGACTGGCAGTAATCAAGATCGTTCGCGATCGGGGAGACCGAGAGCTACCACTTCTAGCGAGGATAATTTCATCGTCGTTACCAGCAAGCGGAATAGACGCCTAACCGCACCAGAAATCCGCGCAGAAGTGAACAAATCCCGATCAGAACCTGTGTCATTGACTACAGTAAAAAGACGATTGAGAGATGCTAAGTTATTTGGTCGCGTCGCCGTTCGAAAACCACTACTAAGGCCACAAAACAAAAAGAAACAGATGCAGTGGGCCCTTACCCATCGAGACTGGACTGAAGAAGACTTTAAAGAAGTTCTTTGGACAGATGAATCCAAGTTTGAAATATTTGGTTCAAAACGACGAATTTTTGTTCGACGTACCGCCGAGGAAAAGATGATGCCAGATTGTGTGGTGCCAACAGTTAAGCATGGTGGTGGTTCCATTATGGTCTGGGGATGCTTCTCGGGCCATGGAACCGGAGATTTGGTACGAGTCGAAGGAATCATGAAAAAGGAGCATTATAAACGAATACTACAGCAAAATGCCGTTCCGTCTGGTTTAAGATTAATTGGAAATGGATTTTTTTTCCAACAAGATAATGATCCTAAACATAGTTCAAAATTATGCAGGGGTTATTTAGAACATAAAGAAACAGAAAGGGTGTTAAAAAACATGGTGTGGCCCCCTCAGAGTCCGGATCTCAACCCCATTGAGCTATTGTGGGAAGAGCTTGACAGAAATGTGCGCAGTTGTTGTCCCTCCTCACAAGAAGACATGTGGAAGGCTTTACAAGAAAGCTGGAACAATATCTCACAAGATACAATTGATAAATTGATTGCTCGTATGCCGAGACTAGTGAAAAAAGTTATAAAATGCAAGGGAGGCTTTTTTGACGAAAAATCCGTTTAATGATTTTATTAAATATGAACGTCATTTTTAACGTAAATGGTTGATATTTCTTGATTTTTTTTTCTTCTTCTTGATGAATGTGTATTAGTAAATAAGCATTTTAATTAATATCTAAACCTCTTGATTTATATTTTGAGTTTTATTTCATTTTGCTACTTAGATGTAGGTGGTCTCAAACTTTTGGCCGGCAGTGTATATATAATTTGTTTAACTCATTTAATATTGTCTATTCTGATAGTATAAGGATCAGTATGAGGATATGACAGCCTTTATAAGTGAAGAAGAAGTGCCCATTTAGCTTAAATGGTACAATGCAATATTTCCGGGACATTTATTTACCATGATTTGAGTCTTTTTGAGTCAAATCATGGTAAATATCCCGTAAATATTGCATATAATGTTAACATCCATGATAGTTTCAAAAGTTATATAGTTTAAATGGTACAAATTTATTTATCAACACATATTGTGTTATTAATTAGAAGTTATATGTTAGTATTTGACTGCTTCTAGATGTAAGGAAACTGTTTAAATACATGTAACGTGATTATTTTAATTGAATGATGTGTTTAAATTCTAATTTTATTAAAGTCAATTTGTGTTCTTTGGCTGTTGGTTAGAGTTGATACATTATAACTTAGAATGATATTGGTATTGTAATACAAATATTTCACTAAGAAATACGGTTGAACAAGGAAAAACCTAGATTAACCCATGTTTCAACATGGACAATGTTCAATTGACGAGCTTTGTGGCGCAGCGGGCGAAGGTCCGCCTGCGACGCAAGAGGTTGCGGGTTCGATTCCTGCCTCGGGACAAATGTCTGTACGATCTGCAGATATTTGTTCAGGGTGTTCTGGGTGTTTTTCTATATATAATAATAATATCTATCTATGTAGTATAATGTATTAAGTATATCAGTCATCTAGTACCCATAACACAAGCTCTGCTTAGCTTGGGGCTAGATGATGCTGTGTGATTTATCCAGCATTATTTATTTATTATTTATTATTATAATTAGGTGAGCTCAAAACAGATTTTGTCGCGAAAAAAGTTGAACCCCTAACAAAGAGATACAGACTTGAGAAATTGATGTCCTACAACACTTTGATACAAAGGGTTGGTACAAAACAACTGTGAAATTTTCAAGAGTCAAGCTTTAATGTAAGACATATTTCTTGATCTTCAACCACAATCATAGTGACCCTAATCGCCGTAGACATTTGGGCATTGTCCTTTAGCCGGGTTGCATTTTCATGCAGCCAATTACAGGTGTCATGCTTGAGAGACGCCAGTTTAACAGTAAAACACAGTAGTTCGAGTATAGCACTCAATCATTCGTTCAAAACGCTCAGTTATCTCAACACGGTTAGGAAATCTTTACTTATCCCCAAGTTAGATGGCAGTAGAACGCTTGCCTATTGTTATTAAAAAAATCGGTGTTGAACATCGATTTAAGGTCTAAGATCTTTATTAATATTTCTCTTAAAGATACACAAATAAACAAAACAGTTAATATAATATTAGTTTCAGTTTGCAAAGAACATTAATAAAAGTAAGATTTAATTGGCAATCTAAGTAACTGATAGAATATATTAAAATTTATTTGAAAAGATTCTTTATCACTTGTTTACATATTAAGAATTTATATTTATATTTCGGCTTTTAAGATGTGGTGTTAAAGTCGGCTTTTAAATTGATTCAAAGTTTTAGTACTTTTAATGTTATTAGGTAATTTGTTATATAATTGTGCTCCTTCAAACATTATATTTCTCTTACCATTGTTTGTTTTGTTCCGCCCCAACTGGTTAAACAACGGTTTAACGTTAAAGGCATGCTAATGCAACCAGTGGTTAAAATAACGTTTATGAACTCGGCTCTAAACCTATGTGTATATTTTTATACTTATTCTAACAGTGCTACGTGCTCAGATTTATGCCGTTAAAAATAAATAAATATAATCATTATTTATGGCATCAGGTATTTACTGTTATAGACTTGACTTCTTCGAAAATTATAGTTTTCCTACCATAATTAGTTTTGATTGTGGGTTATTTGATCGCCTCGCCGTTTCTTATTTTTTTTTGTGCAATTGGCTCTTTTTTATCAGTGTTATGTCTCTATGGATAGTGTGATTTATGATTCTACCTACATATAAGTAGGTTGTGTAATGTATATGTATACCTCTTTAAATTCGTTAGTTTGGTCCTTTGATATATTTTTACCTAGTGTAGGAAAGGAAAATGGAAAAAGAATATGAATTACTTTATTTTGTAAGGTTTGCAATTCCTTTGGCTTACATTTCAATGCGCTTCCCCATATCTCTAAGAGGTGCGTAAGACGTCGGATATGCTATAAAATTATATTAAAAATGTTTACCACAGAATACATCTAACGCTTTTTCTGAGCGACCCAACAAGTCAGGAAAGTTTTGACTTAATTAACTTAACTGGTTTAGTTATTAAGCTACGCTGCCTAAACTGCCCAGGGGTGCCGGCAGTAGAATAACACCCCTCCTCTCCTGCCCGTGGATGCAGTATTAACAGTGATAAAATAAAAATAAAATCAACCATACCAACATACACATGAACACACACTTACCACACACACACACCACACAAACACACACACCATACACCCCAACACTTCACGCACATATATACTTACATTCTTATATTTTCGATAACTGTTTAATTCCTTATATGCGTAGCATCATATAATTCAGAACTATTATTTTTTGTCTGTTATTGTGTACCATAAGCTGGAGGAGGGCGTTGGTCTCTGCGACACAGTTTTCTTTAAACTTTTGCGGATATCATCGTTTTTCATTATTTTTCTGTATTCTAATGTGTTTTTGATCCAATAAATGTTTTATGATGTATGTATTATATTATATTTGTCGAATATGTATGTTTATTTTAATTATATATGCATATTATAAATTTTTGCCTATGAACTTCTCAGTACGCCACCGTCTACTCTTCTTCACCTATTCGTGTCCATCCAAAAAATGCCTGGAAGAGATCGCTTTTAGCGATAAGGCCGTCCATCCATTGTGCCTCATTATGTCTTTTTGTTAATTTTCTACTGTTTGTATTTTTTGTGTATATGGTGTACAATAAAGCATACTCTATCTATCTATCTATCTATGATTAAATGATTTACGAATCTGCTAAGGGACCCGCTTGCCAAGCGCGGTGAGTATGGCAACAACCCCTCACGATATCATAAAATACTGATATTTGGATCTCATAGTCCATGAGGGAGGCCTATGTTCAGCACTGGACATCTTACGGCTGTGGTGATGATGATGATGATGATGATGATGATGAACTAAACAGGCATGTCCAGATAGACCATATTTGGACGTGGCAGTTTAGGTTTGTTATTTTGTTGATTTTTTGATTCGTTTTACATGATAATCCTTTAAGCATTACACATATTAGAAAAAAAGCTTAACATGCGTGCGATCTGATTATTTATGTGTATAATATCATTGCAATATTTTTGTTCAGACCGTGCAGACGAACGTATTCTTTGTTAACTTCGCAATAGGTTCAATTGGGAATAAATAAATTAGGAAAAGAGCGTGTCGGGCCACTCGCTATATAGGGTTACGTAGTTATCGGTTAACTTGTTGTTAGGACTTTTACCAAAACATATAACAGGTATGAATAGAGTATTCCCTTCTAAGGTATTCCGTTATGTTCGGTAAACCGTATCACTTCTTCGTGGGACAATTTCTCCGAAACTAAAATAAGTCAGTTAGTTTTAACCATAAACTTTCTCCGAAACTAGAGAAAGTTCTTGGTTAAAACTAACTAACGTTTAGTAAAGCTAGAGGTTTACATTTTGGAGGGGGAAGGACGCTTGAAAACGCTTGAGAAATCCGTGTTGCCCGAATCGTATGTACCCCCGACTTTCAATTGTCGTGGGTTCGATACCGGCCGTAAACCAATGGATTTTTATTTCTAGAAAAAAATATGTTCACATTTAACACGTGCTTGATTGTGAAGGAAAACATCGTGAGGAAACCCGCGGCTTAGTCAGCTTCAGACGTATTGGCCTGTTCTTTCCTCTGACTAATAGCCAACTAAGCTGCGAGGATAGTTTGGGTGCTGGGGAAGCCTAATCCATCTAACAATGTCCCAGGCACTGCAGCGTCCCGTACAGCATGAGTACCAGTTGCCGACGCTGCATAAATCATCTATAATAGATGTAAATGCCGTATAGAGACATCGTATAGCTACCCTACAAGAAGTAAAGAAGAAAAAAACATCTTCCTCATCTTACGTGTAATTTATATTTATAGTATACTAGCAGACCCGGTGCCCACTTCGTTGGACGGTAATTTATAGCCTATGACACTCACAAATACTGTGGCTTTCTATTAGTAAAAGAATTTTGAAAATCGGTTCAGTAGATCCAGAGATTACCCCTACAACCTCACAAACTCACAAACTTTACACCTTTATAATATTAGTATAGATATAGCAATTTTTTTACATCTTCTCGGCGTGATTTTTTTATATGTCCATGCCAAATTACAGCTTTCTAGGACAAATAGACTTCGTAAAGCCGCAGGCAGACAGAAAGACAGCGAAACTATAAGGGTTCCTGGTTGTTTTACTAAAACCCTAATAAATTGCGCGATAAGACGTAATACTTACTAATATGGAACAACCCCCATTTGTAGTATCTGAATTTGAATTTGATAACGCACCGTAACTAGAAGTAAGAGAAATATTGAATGTCAGCTTTTCGCTATTGTCCACAATTACGTTTTTGATTTCGATAATTTTATTCGAATTTCGACAGTAGATTTTTTTTGACAATCGTTCAATACCACGGCCAATCCAATATATCGAGAAGACTATCGTGTAGATTTGTTGAAACCGAAGTCGTTTTCCAGAGTAAGCCGCATGCATAATCTAGTTGTATAAATAAAAATGCATCTTACCTTATTCAGGTCATCCATCTCCGGTTTGTCGTTGATTTCGTTCTGCCTGAAACGTGGAGAGATGCAACCGTTAGGACATGCAGTTCAGCTACATTAATACCATCATTGCAACAACTCAAACGGGTAATGAGCATCTAATTTACATATTATATTACACAGTAATTTATCGGCTCGTTGTCAGAGAAAACTGCTTCGGTTGGCGACCGAACATTCAAGAGGAAATTGCCTGTGCAGGTGTGCAGTCTACCGAAGCGTGTACCGCGAAGAAAATAATAGTTATCTGATGCAGCGTGCGTGCATTTCGTGTAAATCAGCTTATCAAACGTTTATTTGCTTAGTCTAGTTATTTCCTGCGCTCAATTAGCAGCTCAGGTTAGGATCAAATGACATTCAGCTGTACTGTAGTTTATAAAGCCGCTGCTAACAACCGTGAAAAAAAATTACACCGTTGTGAATGTGTAATGGTCACCATAAATTATAATTAACCGGCGTCCTAGAGTGGAAAAACTTTCGTCAATGTTTTCAAAGAAGTCACAATGGATAGGGGCCAGTGAATGGTGATCGCTAGATCCGTTTTAAATATATTACTCGTACACGGTACAAAGACAATACGACTTTACTAAAATGTGATAACTATTTTGTATATTTTGAAGAATGTATAAATGAACCTACAAGCATAATTTGTATATTGCTGAACTTGACATGAAATCAAATTATTAATTAGTCATATTTTTTTAAAGCGAACAGCGCTAATTGCTATTTTATAGAAACTTCCCGCGACCCGAACGTAATCCAGTTCAGACGTCGTCAATTTAAAATTAAGGTAAATAACGCTTTCAAAACCAGGAAAAACATGCAAGATGATTTTTAATTCATTTTAGTTCGTATCGATTTTATCGACGCTTTTAACGCTTAAATGCATCTTGTACAGTCAAGATCAAACAAAGAGTGATCTGAATCCTTGTTAGAATACTGCAACCAAGAAGAAATTTTACCAAACCTATTTTTATATACTTGTTGTACGATTATAAATCATGCAAAAAAGCGGGCCGAAGCGATTAACAAATACACAAACTCACCTCAACATCGCGCGCTCCCGGCTGCTGTCTGCTGGAGGCAGCGGTTCCAGCTTCTCGTTCGGGGCCAACACTGGGGATAGATCACTCATCTCCGACCTGGAAATGCGTTGTTTCTTATGAATTTGTAACTTATATTTTTATAATTGGAGCTGGCAAATACGTACAAATCTACATAAATTATTCCAAATATCCATTTTTAACCAAACAACAACGCATGCGAAGCCGCGGGCAGAAGTTGGTTGATAATATAACTATCGATATCACACAAAATATCTCATAGAAGTTGTGTATGTTAACGGAGCACCTACAATAAGCCAAAACGCAATTAAAATATTTTAGAAAGTAACTTACATATTTTGCTGCAGCACTTGCGACGAGCAGAGAATGCGCAGGTAGTCGTCGCACTCTCGTTGCTTTTGTATCTGGTATTCCTTGAGCAGGTCTCTTCGGAAGTCTCCCGTGGCGGCGAGGGGCAGGGGGAGTAGCGGCGGCTCGGGCGGGTGCGGCGAGCGGTCCGCCAGCGAGGACGCCGCGGACGTGCAAGACAACTCCTGGGCGCGGTGCTCCGGCGTCGTCGCCGTCGACGCGCCGACGCTGCTCGGCGTCTGGCTGTTTGTCTTCGACTCCCCAGTTTTCAGCTCGTCTATCGGCTTAAGAGACTCGTTCAGCCCGTTAAAAATGCTCTCGCTTTTATTGTCGAACAGCCGGTCGACGGACGTGTTCATCAATTTGCTGCCCTTTATACCCGTGAGATGAAACGCCCCGAAACAGGAGGAGGAAGGACCGTAGTCGATAGCGGACAGAGCCATGACCGCGGGGTGCCGGGGAGCGCCGTCCGGCAGCGGTCGGAGCGAGCGGGTCATGGCATCCGCGGCGGAGCGCGGTCTCCGGAACGGCATAGCCAGGTGGGGAAAGGTACGAGGCTTTATCGGCGTCACGAGCATATGCTCCGTCCATGATGTGTGCAGGGATGGACGCTCCAGCTTCTCGACATCCACGTTAAGCATTCTCTGCTCGAACGGAACGCCGAACGTTTCCGATGGAATAGACTGTAGCCAGGACAGCAAACTTAAGTCGGACTCATCGAAACCCGAGCCGTCTAGTAGTCTGGAGAAATTGACTTCGTTCGATTGCGCTTCCTTCGATCCCGTAGCCTTTGCTTGGCAATAATTTACACATGATTCGTAAAGTATTCCTTTAATGAGTAACTGCATCAACCGATCATTTTTAGCGCACTTGGAGATAGTGCTGCTGGACTTTTTGTCGCAGGGCAGAAAGTGCTCCACCAGAGGGTAGACCTCGCGGAAGCATTGAACCCGGGCATTGCTTGGATTCCATTTCTTGAATTGCACATGATCGGTGATGCTGGGCAGGGTCAACAACAAACAAAGATTCGAGTATTCTTCTTTGGAGGGTGCTAGTTTTTCAAGATCACTGAGTACTTTGACGACCTCGTCTACAATGTTTTCTACATTGTTGTATGCTTTTATTTCCGATCTGATGCACAGAAGCTCTATGTATTTGTGTCTTAGGATGGCATAGTTGAATTTATCGGCTTCAAAGTCTTTGAGTGCGCTCAGTGGTTGTATGAACTCCAGCACGTCATCCCACTGTCCGTCGAGGATGAGCTGTCTGAGGAAGAGCACGTCGTCCGCGTAGTTGCCATTGATGACGCCGGTCTCGCGCTCGAGCGAGAGCTGTGTGATGTGGAGATCTCGGTGGTGCAGGAACTCGAGGGCGAGTCGGACCACGTCGTCCTCGCGCAGGTTCAGCTGCGTCGAAGGCATCTTATACCCGCGCGCGCAGCCTACGCGCCCCTATCACTGCAACGAAACAGCATAACTGATTTACCTACCACAGACTTTGCTTCCTATTTTTATTGAAAAGGAGGCGGCTTTTGCCCTATAGTGGGACGCTACAGGCTCTTTATAATCCATACTATATTATAACGAGGAAAGATTTGTATTTTGGGTGTTGCATTTTGTATGTTTGTAACGAATAAACTCAAAAACTACTGGATCAATTTTCAAAATTCTTACACCATTAGAATTCTCCAATGCACCAAGGCACCAAGTGTACTGTGCACTAAGGTAGATAATTTGCTTTTTCACAGACCTCAATAAAGAGGGTTACCATTTTTTTTAATGCTTGCCTCAACTCACATTACCTTCAAAATTTGTAAACCATTACTTCAAATAATATGTGATCAATTGAACCTCTGGTGAGGTTCGATCATTATTATAATACTGCTGTTTACGTCCACTGCTAGGCATACGAGTAGGCCTACCTCCATGTTACATATAAAAAGTTTCATCCCTTATATTTTTAACCAAAGAGAAGGGCTGATTTTAGATATATTCTGAAATACGTTTAATTATTTTTATGTCCCAATATTTATGCTAAATTTCTTGTAAATCAAGTAAAAAACTATAATTTTCCAACCTTTCACCAACCATTCATCACCAACTTTCATCCCCTAATATGCCGCTCAGGGTTATAGGTTTTTGAGAAACGCTGAAACATGTGTTTAACAATTTTGGTATCTAACTATTTATGTGGTAACTATTATTGGGGTTTTGGGGTTTTAACGTCCTAGAAGACCTAGACTATGCCAATGACCTATGTCTACTTAGTCACTGCCGCTCTAAGCAATCGGTCATTGCAGAAGCGAAGGCTATTGGAAGGACTTGGAGTGAATTGAAGCGCGAAGCCCAAGACCTACTGGGATGGCGACGCACTGTGGACGCCCTCTGCCCCATCTAGAGAACATAGAACTTTAAGGCAGCCACGGAAATCAAGTGAAAAAAATATTCCCAAACAAATTTTCATCCCCTATATTTTCATTTAAGGGATGATTTTTGAGGAATTCTGAAAAAGGTTCATTAAGTTTTAAATTCTAATATATATGAAAAATTTCAAGTTTTTCAAGTGAAATATAACGATTTGTCCATAATAACTTTCATCCCCTATTTTAACCCCTTCTGATTTAATTTACGCAACGAAAACTAGCCTATGTCCGTCTACATGGTCAGATCTACTGCTATACTAAAATTCATCCAAATCTGTTCAGCGGTTTTGACTTGAAAAGGGAACATACATGTATACATTCTTACTTTCACATTTACCTCTATATATTAGTAGGAAGGAACCCTAAAAAGAAGGTAAGTTGGTTTGGCTTGATACTAAATTGTTCTACTTGGAGCAAGCCTTATAAAAACTCTTAATGCATAGTAGAACTTTCCTTAGATTCATATGGAACAAAAATGTACAGATTACAGACAATGGTGTCGATTCTGTTTTACACTTCCTAAAACTAGTTACAATTAGAGATTGACATTTCTAAATTTATAGCTGTCAGCGTGAAATCGAGTCTACTTGTTCCGTTTTCATTTTAGAACGGCACTAACCGGATAGCAATATTTGTTACATTTTAGTCTGCTTTCATCATTTCAGCCGTAAAAGGTCCACTACTGAACACAGGCCTCCCTCATGGATCTCCTCCATGAGGGGTAGCTGCCATACTCACCACGCTTGGCAGGCGAGCTGGCGAGCGCAGTACGGGATGTTGATAAAGATAAAGACGCTGCTGTTCATCTTCCGGAGGTATCCCTTAGCAGGCTTTTCCTGCATGGGCATGAGGAGGGGTAACATTCTAATACCGGCACCCCACCCCTGGCCATACCCCTGGCGGTAGGATGGGACGAAACCATACCACCATAGAGATGTTATATGTTTAGAAATATTTCTTTCAATTTGTACTTCAGCAACCGGTTTTGTGAAGTAAGGATGTATAATATCAAAACGCGTTCTGAATCGACGTTTATTAAGCATCTCTGCCGGGGATTTTCCAGTAACAGAGTTTAGGAGTAGCTGCAAGTAAAATAAAAA
Organism: Pasiphila rectangulata; assembly: GCA_963082625.1. Lineage (NCBI taxonomy): Eukaryota > Metazoa > Arthropoda > Insecta > Lepidoptera > Geometridae > Pasiphila > Pasiphila rectangulata. Next base: position 18,475,367 of record OY720236.1, on the reverse strand, counting down.
TTCAGCAACCCCAAAAAAGCTTGGAGCTCTTTTATATTGTTTGGACTCTTCGCCTCGGTTATCAATTTCACCTTCTGTTTACTCAGGTGAATACCATTTTTATCCACTACATATCCTAGGAACTCTTCTTTATCCATTGCAATCTCACACTTCTTGCCATTTAGTCTGACATTCTTGAGGCACGACAAAACCTTCTGCATTATATCAGTATGCTGCCTCTCATCTCCACTTATCAATATGTCGTCCAGAAGAACAGACAGACCATTAATACCGGCCAATATTGTTGACAAGACCTGTTGAAATATACCAGGGCCTGCTTTCAAACCATAGGGTAATTTTCATATTTTCATTTTGTATAATCCCTTCAGTGTATTGATCATCAGGAACATGCCAGTTTCCTCCGACACATATAGTTATGTGTACACCTCTTTTAAATTCAGTTTGCTAAAAATAACTCCACCTGCAACCTCAGACAGTGACTCATTAACAGTTGGCTGTGTCTTGGTGTGGCTGTATCTGTAGCTGAATTAACGGTCAATCGGTAGTCTCGCCACAGTCGAATACTTCCCTTTTTTTAACAACTGGAACCACAGGTGTAGTCCAACTTGAATAGGCTACTGGCTCCAGCACCGCGACACTGACTAGCCTATCTATTTCGTCACTATCTCTTATCGCAAATTGAACCGGCCTGCTTCTCATAAACTTCGGCCGTACATCCTTCTTGCAATTGAGCACAACTTCCGGTCCGTTATACTCGCCAAGCCCTTCAAATATTTCTTCATATTTTTTAAATACTTCAGTCAGAAATTCATCCTTCCCAATTCCCATGGAATTTATTTAGTTAATACCTTCAACTGAAATCCCCAGAGGCTTAAACCAATTCCTGCCAAGAAGGTTACCTCGCCCCTGTCCGATGATTACTTGCAGGTAACCTTTATAATTTTTATATTCAATAAAAACTTTGGTCCTGCCATGTACCACTACCTTAGCATAAGTCCAGGTATGCAAGTTGTGATTACACCTCTGCAAATTCATTCCATCAGACCAAATCAACGTCATGAATTCTTTTTCCCTTTCTTGAATGTTTTTGACTTCACCAGTTTTATTATTATTATTTTTACACTTTTTTGCTATGTGGCCTATTTTCTTGCATGCTCTCACTTAGCAGAAACAAACTTACATTTGTGATACAAGTGGCTTTCTCCGCATCTGTAGCAATATAACTGTTTACTTCCTGTTATCTTCCTGCACTTCCTGCACAACAGACGTTCCATAGGAGCATGTTCTACCCAAGACAGCGCAACAACTCCTTACCTGGCTCTCCATCCGCATGCCAGTTAACCGACGAACACGAAGATGACACCAACCAAATACAAACATCATCGCAACAAATATCATATCCCAACAACGCTACAACATCCAAGCCGAGCTGGCAGAAAATCCCGTTGCCAAGAACCAATAAACGAAAGAGACTATCAGACTCCCCACCCCAGCTGACAACCACAAACACACAGAACTCTTTTGCAATCCTTCCTACTGATGCAACGGGTGACAATGACAGAGCAGTTAGGGTCTCCAAACCCCCTCCACTCATACTCTACGGAATAGAAGATGTGAACAAACTGAAAGAAGCAATTGAAACTGTACTAGAAAAAAATCAGTATACTTTAAAAATTATATCAAAAAACCAGCTCAGAGTCAACTGTATATCGGTGGAACCCTATAAAAGTCTAATGACACTAGTACGAGAAATGGGACTCATTGGTCATACCTTTACGCGAAAAGAAGAGAGATGCTACAGAATAGTGGTTAAAAACCTCCATCACACTACACCACACCAAGCTATAACCGAAGCATTCGAAAAAACAGGGAATAAAATCCAAGGCGAAATAATTAACGCGAGAAGCGGGCCAAACAAAACGCCAACGTCAACATTCTTCATTAATCTTGAACGAAGCCCAAATAACGCACAAGCAAAAAACCTGAAGTACATCTACAATACGGTGATCACGATAGAGGACCCCAAGAAAAGAAACACAATAGTCCAATGTACAAAGTGCCAGCAGTATGGACACTCGAAGAACAACTGCATGAGACCTTATCGCTGTGTAAAATGCGCTGGTCAGCACAAAACGAGTGACTGTACTAAAACAGATCGTAATACCCCTGCAAAATGCGCACTGTGTTTGGGAGAACACCCAGCTAATTACAAAGGATGCGAGGTTTATCGCGAGATCCTTCTCAGGAAAAAAACCAAATATACAAAGTTAAATTACACAAAGCGGCAACCGACATCGACAGTAACTTCAACGGAAACTATAATCCAGCCATCCAGACCAAAAATTATACCAAATACAACACACAAGGGTCAACAACAGAATCAGATCCCAACTAGGGATTGCAATCCGGATATCCGGATATCCGAATTATCCGGATATCCGCTAATTTTAATATCCGAATAATGTGAGTTCCTTTATCCGGATAATACGAATAATACGGATACCTAGTTGATTTTTCTAATTCACAACACTACAGCGTCCATCATTTTAGAAATATTATATTTTATGCATACAATATTTTATGCAGTTCAAAATATACATGTATTGATTCGTGCGTGTCTCTGAACTTATAATCAATCAAGTAAGAACTACACAGGATCACGATATTTATGTACTTGATAAATATCGTGATCCTGTGTAGTAGGTATAGCGTATCACGTATCGTGATATGGATCGCTGGATTTCTAGAAATCCAAAAATCCACGATCTGTATGTAGTATCGTCGATAAATATCGAGCGTCTATTCTCTAATCGATATTTATCGCGTCAGTATTCATTCTTTTCTCTCACAGTAATAGCCTTTCTCATTAATGTATCTTTTTTAATCAAGTATGGTGTAATCAACTCCAGCAGATGTTCAAAGCGAGCATCGGGCATGCGAAAATATTTTTTATAGTCGTCCATTTCTTGGTATTCCCGAATCTGAGTAAATAAATTCAGATGTGTATATTTTTCTCTATCTTGAAACCAATATTTCGCCCATTTTTTCATTTTATACGTCTTTTCAATGCTATCGCTAATATAATAGCAACGCAAGCTTTATTTATATTGTCACTCATCATAGCTTTATTTATTGAAATACGAAACGTACGATTCAATGAAATTTACCGTCGTACTGACGCGATTCGTATCGTATTTGTAGTATAGGTACCAAAATTTTACTAGATAAATATCACGTTAAATATCGCGATACATATCGAGGGTGTAGCATTCGCCAATAAGTTGATTATTTTTAGAAATTAATTAGTGGGGTAACTGTTTGTTATTGTTATTATGTTAATTGTTTTGAGATGTTTATTTAATTTGATTGATATATCACACACATAAATGTGTGTGTACCTACTCGTAAGTTTGATCTCATGACTGTGTTGTTTCTTTGTTATAATCATTTTAGAGTACCTATTAAAATAAGAAGTTGATTTACGTTATGAAGGAAGGATTTTAATAATGTTTAAAAATAGTTCGATGGAAAGAAGTAAACCATTTTATTGCATAGATATTTTAGTTTGCAACCAATTTGATCGATTACTCTTATTTGATCGATACTCTTACTTTTAATATCTATGTTGGATCAGTTCAGTTTATATGCGAATACTATTGTTATTTGTGTAGAACTTTTTTACTAGTTCTAACTTTTTTGAGTGTAAATTAATAAATATCCCTTTACCCCTACTTTAAGAACCAATTTCCTTGTTTTAATTGAAATTTTATGTATATTTTTAAATTATCCGAATTATCCGTAATATTCGGATATCCGAATAGTAAGGCTCACTACTATCCGAACTATCCGGATACGAAAATTTATCGGATAATGCAACCCCTAATCCCAACATACGCTGAAATAACTGGCATACAAAAAACACAAAAACCCGCACGACAGGTAGAAAACCAATTCCCACAGCAAAGACAAGAACGCAGACAAACCCGTGCTACTCGAGAACCACTCGATAACACAACACGTAATACTACAAGCAGCGATAATCTCGCGTCAACCCAAGTCCTCCAAGACTTAATAATTAAACAGATGGAAAAAATGGATATGCTATTTAGCCAAATGACCTTGCTCATAGGCCTGATCTCGGCCCTCGTGGATAGAGTACCATAATGATTTCTTTAAACATAGCTACATGGAACATAAACGGACTTACACCCAATATCCAGGAAGTGGAAGTTCTACTTGATACTCACAAACTCGATATCCTCTTAATATCTGAGACTCACTTCACAGATAGAAGCCGTGCTAAAGTAAAGAACTATACTATTTATGACACAAAACATCCTGATGGTACAGCACATGGAGGGACAGCAATCATCATAAAATCATCAATAAAGCACCACGAACTGGCAGAATATCGTACTGAACACATACAATCAACCACCGTAGCAGTAGAAGGGAAGACAGGCAACTTCAACGTCTCATCAGTTTATTGTCCACCTAAACACAAAATTAAAAAAGAACAATTTCTTCACTATTTTAACACGCTCGGTGTCAGATTCATCGCTGGAGGGGACTGGAACGCAAAGCACCCTCACTGGGGTTCGAGATTAGCCACTACGCGAGGAAGACAACTCAAAATGGCGGTCGACATGAAAAACCTCAACACGCTCTCGACAGCTGAGCCAACACATTGGCCTACGGATCAAAACAAATTGCCCGATGTAATTGACTTTTTTATTTGCAAAGGACTGACACAATATTTAACTACAACTATGCCCTGCCTCGATGGATCCTCAAATCACACTCCCGTTCTACTAACAATAAGTACAATCATATTGGAATATGAAACTAGCTCAAAACTATTTAACAGAAAAACAGACTGGGATTCTTTTGCTGATGTCATAGACAGTAGGCTTAACTTAAAAATTGCACTCAAGACACCAGAACACGTCGAAGAAGCTGCCATTGAGTTTACTAATACAGTTCAATTTGCTAGCTGGGCTACCACACCAGAAATATCAGCCAAAAGACAAAGGCACAACACAGTCCCAGACAGGATAAGAACTAAAATTATAGAAAAAAGGAGGTTACGTAGAGTGTGGCACTGCAGTAGACACCAAGACGACAAAAGAGCTTTCAACAAAGCGACGAAGGAGCTCAAAGACCTTATAAGCTGCGCCAGGAACGAAACGTTGACACTGCGGTTGGAAGCGCTAACAGCAACGAAATCAACAGACTACTCTTTGTGGAAAGCGACCTCAGAATTAAACCAACCAAAAACAACAAGACCACCTTTAAAACAAAACGGCAGTTGGGCCAGAACGCCCCAACAAAGAGTCGATGCTTTCGCAACACATCTGTCCAACGTATTCAAACCCAACAACGAAACATATGACGGTGATAATGAAATTAATGCTGTCTTAAAACAGGACTTCCAACTTGACCTACCTCTTAAACCAACTACACCTAGAGAAATTTTTAAACTCATACACAGACTTGACAACAAAAAAGCCCCAGGTTTCGACCAAATCACAAAGGAGGTTCTCGTACAACTACCAAGAAAGGCAATCGTCTTTCTTGCAATACTCTTCAACGCTGTCATGAGAGTGGGTCACTACCCTAGTATATGGAAGGTCTCCCAAATTATTATGATCCCTAAAGAAGGAAAACCAATAAACGAAGTAAACTCATACAGGCCGATAAGCTTGCTACCTGTCATCTCTAAGGTGTTTGAGAAAATGCTGCTGTTTCGAATACAAAAAACCCTGCACATGAAATCCATCATCCCTGATCACCAATTTGGGTTTCGGCAGGAACACGGCACTACTGAACAAGTACACAGAGTGGTAGACCAAATAAGAATATCCCTTGAAAACAAGGAATACTGCTCTGCAGCATTCTTGGACATACAGCAAGCCTTTGACAAAGTCTGGCACGAGGGCCTACTCTATAAAATAAAAACACTGCTACCACATCCATTTTTTTCACTGCTTGAATCTTACATCACAGAACGAATATTTCAGGTCAAGGACGGAGAATTCACATCTAGCTTCCACGACATACGGGCAGGCGTGCCCCAAGGCTCGGTCCTAGGCCCAGTGCTGTATACCATCTTCACGTGCGATTTGCCAGAAACACCAAATATTGTAACAGCAACATTCGCTGACGATACAGCTATCCTAGCCAGGAGTAGAGATCGAAAAAAAGCCACAGATGAACTACAAAACGGGCTAGATGAAATATACAAATGGCTAAGAAAGTGGCGTATCAAGGCTAGCGCTACAAAATCTAACCACATCACGTTTGCACTTCGCACCGGAGACTGCCCCCCAGTGCGATTGGGTGATACCATATTACCGCACAATGAATATGTGAAATATCTGGGTTTGCACTTGGATAGGCGACTCACATGGAAAAAACACCTCCAAAAGAAAAGAGAACAACTAAATCTGCGATATCGCGACCTACACTGGCTACTAGGACGTAATTCCGTCCTTAGCACTGATAACAAACTACTTATATACAAAGTTGTCTTAAAACCGATCTGGACATACGGCATCCAGTTGTGGGGGTCAGCATCCAACTCTAACATAGCCATCATACAGAGGGCTCAAAATGGCATACTGAGAAACTTAGCCAACGCTCCATGGTTTATAAGGAATTGTGAAGTACATGAGCACTTGCAAATCAACACAGTCGTGGAAGAAATTAAACGATTCTCGACAGCATACAAGGACAGACTTGGTCGGCATCCAAACCGCCTGGCCGCCGAGTTAATAACAATCAACTACCCCAAGAGGCTCAAACGGCACCACATCATCGAGCTCGATAAATAAAAAGAAGGGAAGAAGTGGTCAATGGGCCACTCATCCTACAAATCACCAGCGCTCTCAACTCACCTGCTCATAGTCACGAAGACTGATCGCAGATACGTCTAATAAAAAAAAAAAAAAAAAAAATCTTCCTGCACTTTATTTACCTCCATTGGTTCTACCTCACTGTCTCTGCTTGTACTTTCTGTATTGAAGCTTGATGTTTCACCAATAGTTGGTAGTTTGAGGACTTTGAGGTCCTGCCCACACTTATCCACTTGAAATGCCAACTCCACAGCTGTTGCATACGTAAGGTTGGCCTTCTTCAGTAAACTTTCTTGCAGCTTTGTATCATTCACCCTGCAGACAAGCCTATCTCTAAGGCGGTTATCACACTGCCACGCACCACGCTGCACGTTGCGTGTCGACGCACCTACGCGCGTACTTGCAGGAGTGCAGATCTGTATCATCGGTGCGGGTTTTTTACGCACTCACGAGCGTAGTTGCATTTTGTGGATTCACGGCGGCTCTGACTCATTTCATGCAAAGCTGTTCGCTAGACTGTGGGACTCGGTCGGTGTGCCATACCTTGCGTCTCACCCCGCACCCACGCGCGTAGATGCATTTTCAGTGTGTTGGACTGTGCCAGTTTTCTTTACAAACGGTGATACTTACAAGTAATGTTAGAAGACGCATTCACGCAACATGCAGCGAGGTGCGTGGCAGTGTGTGAACCACCTTAGCATCATTTCCAAATCAACTAAGTTGAAAAATCTGCACATTTTTCTAAGTGCTGCAATGTAATATTGCATAACTATGTAATGCTTATTAGTTTGTGTTTGTATATTTATTTATTTATTGTTGAGGAAGACTGACAGCTTATATCTATCACACTATTACATTTATACTATACATATGTATATTATATATAAGATAAAAAGTTAATTAATGGTCACAACTAATTAGGCCTAGGTCTTAACTTCTATCATTCTATGTCTAATCTCTGAAACTATGTACTCATATTGTTTAAGAAATTCTTTCACCAATATTTAGGATGGGGAAGGGTCTTGGCCACTTTTAGCCTGGGACAGTGTATGCATAGCTGTGGGCAGAATCCTGTATTCAATTTGGTGCACATGTCTAGCTGTAAAGACAAGTCAGCATTGGTTATCTGGCTGAACTAAAAAAAATGTAAAGGCAACTATTTAACTGAATTTCTCAGCACTGTCTAACAGTTCTAGGTAATCTAGTGTTTCTGCAAATCCAAGAATGGAAATAGTAATGGAAATTACTGGTTTAGCAAATTAAAATAGGGCAATTATGTTTAGTTAATTACCATGTACCAAACAATATATACTATCATAACAACTCTGCTAACATAGGTTCTCATATTTTTTAATGAATATCCCCTCCAAATGAGTTATAAATGCACGTTGGAATGAGACTTTCACACAGGTAGATGTTTTCATAATTTATTCCAAAGTGTGGTGAAAGCTATTATGGCAATGTTGTGACTTTACTTACACATACTTTACTTCGAGAACACACTGTGGGTTCGTAAATACTAATAATAATGGGTGACACACCAATCTAAAGCAAAAACCAATAGGTACTGCCGCCTACAAACCGACTTTATATCCTTATGGAGAACAAATAGGCTAAGCATCCAATCACACGAATTTGACTAAACTTTATTTTTGAGTGGGTTGTCCTGTACGTTAGCCAAGGCACAACTGTGATCACACATTACTTTTTTCTAAATACAAAAGAAAATATTGCTTGATTACATACCTGTTCTGAGTAGACAGATCAGCAAAAACAATCTAATGTTTTGACAAAATCAAAACCTTACATTGAAATATTTGATAGGTCACCGCAGACACAAAATTAATGAACTCATGCACATTTCATTAGTCAAACGAACTCGAAAAACGGTTTCAGTATGAACTAAGATTATGAATCTCTCATTACGGTTTTATAGCAGCCAAATCACTGTTTTTTCTTTCGAACAAAATTCATTCTTATCGACCGACAGACAAGCGATCGCGGCTGACATGACAATGACAACTGAGAAATAAAACAGAAACAATCACACAGACTGACAACTGACAGTTAATGTTCCGCTGTTTATCATGTTCACATGGATGGATGTCTTTGTCATCGTGCTGGCTTCTTTTTTTTCAGATCAGCTTTACACATTATAGGATTCTGTGAAAAGCTTTCGCCCAGAACTCCTCCTGGTTTGGATTGGAAACAGATTAAATGCTATAGAGGATCTTCCAAAATAGAAAACATTTCAGCTCACGATACTACATCTTGGCTTGAGGCCTTTTCGGACAAATTGTCTCCCCCATTTGTTCCTCCTTTTTCATTCTTAACGCCAACCTCTTTGTTTCTACCCCAATCTTCTAACTTGGACGCCCCCTTCTCATTTAACGAATTGTTTCTAGCACTTGATGGACAGACAGACTGTCTCTTCCCCTGGTATAGACGGCATCCCGTATTCTTTCCTGACGAAATCTTCAGAAAAAATTAAAAAATATTATTGTCTTTTGTTAACACCTTCTTCGATAATGGTATATTTTTAATTTAAAAAAGAGTACCTACTAATAATATTAGTATCAGCTTTTACATCTTCTTTTTATCTTTTGTTTTTTTTCATATTTAGGAGATAGATAGAAAATGCCTTATTGCACACCTTAAATATAAAATAACAACAGAAAGATAAACACAGGTAAGTACCTACTATTAATTTTTCTTGTACAGTACACATACTCGTAATAGTTAACTGATTTAACAAACTTTGCAAATAAACTTTGCTGAGGTAGAGAACCCTCGCGTCTACAGCACAAGCCACGAGCTTAGTTAAAGCGAGGTGTCGAAACTAAACATGGTAACATTAGGTCTATATTAAGCATTTATTTGTTAATTTAGGCTTTACAGAAATAAATACTTTTTATCTTTATCTTATTATTCCAGAACAGTGGAAAACACAAATCATAGTACATATCCTAAAACCTGGCAAGGATCCCTCAGAACTATCCAATCGTCAACCTATACATATAGCGTTGTCATCAGTAATGGCCAAAGTGGCGGAACATTTGGTAAAACGCAGTCTCGAGTGGTGGGCAGAAAATGGCGCCGTCCCCGCTAAAACCCAATTTGGATTTAGGAGAGGAAAGGGCACCTTGGACAACCTGAGTTTACTAACAACGGATATCCACATTGCTTTTAGGGAAAAAGTATTTATGTCGGTGTATTCCTCGATATAGCTTCGGCTTACGATGACGTCCTTCTTCCGGTACTCAGAAATAAACCACTACAGCTGAAAATCCCGAAAAATCTTGTTTGTTTTACCTGCTCTATGTTTGGGGAGATCTGTTGTTATTAAATCCCCTCTAGGTCTCCTTTCCCGTAGTTCCCGTTCCCGTGGGAATAAAATATAGCCTAGGTATGTTACTCAGGGATAATGTAGCATTTTAATGGTGAAATATTTTTTCATACAAACAAACAAATCTTTCCTCTTTAATAATAGCGTAGATAAATGTTTTTATCATAGGTAAAATGTATCGGAGAGGAGAAACTATCAAAATACTGCATATACCTAAGCGCTAATTTTCCAATATGGCGCGAGCGGCAAAGAAAAGAGGTAACAAAATTGGAATTCAGAAAAAACACATCAAAATCTGTTTAATTTTCAAAACTTCCGGAAAACTTTATTAGGTCTAAAGGACTGTTCTACTTGTGTGAGCGATAACTGTATTTACAAACCTATTTTAACAACAAATATGACAGCAGTAATAAAAACTAAAATTGGCTCTTAACTAATTTAATACACTGTGAAGTATAATTACATATGAGTATATTGCTACTTCAGTTTTAATCATTTTAATCTTACACTTTTAAGGACGCATTTAACGATTTGACGCGCTTGCATACTGACCATTCATTCAAAATGATCGATACTTTAAACACCAAACATCAACAAAGACAAAAGATAATCAACCTTATTTCTTAGACAATACGCTTCACGTAAATTAGCAAAATTTTAGAATTATGCTGGAATATTGATGATTTATTTTTGTGGTTTATGTGAATATTTTTGGATTTTTTTCCCATGAATTATTGTTTAATGTTTATTTTTTATCGTAGTATATTTTTTATTATTTGAAATCTTCGAGTTATTAAGATCTATGCACCGAAAGTGGTCCTATTTTCATAGTTTTTGCGAGAAGAGGCTACGGAAAACTATATTTTTTTAATTAAAAGTATATTATTTTGAAGAAAAAAAACCCATATTCTATAGACACTGGTTTTCTGGTTCATTTGGTATGCTTAAAATATGTCACACTTCGACGGATAAACCAGAAAATGAACCGGAACTAGTCCTATTTTCCTAATATTTTGACGCGTTTCGTAAATGCGTCCTTATTGTAGGTAGGTAACTACTTAAATAAAAAAATCCTATTATCCTGATTGACATAATCATGACATTATTCTTCAGATTCTAATTAACTTTGAATACTTACAACATTTAATTTCTAATCTGATTACATACTGTGCGACTGCAAATACCTCTAATAGATTATTTGAGTATTTTATTATATAGAACATTAATAATTACATAGGTACTAGGTAATTAACGACTATGAAACTGGATTATTTTTGATTTAAGATTGTAGCATTACTTACATTATGATGAAAATATGTGAAAGTTGGTTTGTTGAATCTTGTCTTAGTTCCAACTAGCAAATTGCTGTTCTCAATGTCTGAGGCAAAATGTTCACTCATAAAAATGTAAATGAGTAATTTAATAAGTTTAGTGAAGATTAATTAGATTAACTGTGAAATGGATAAATGAATGTCAATTAGGAATCTGTAGATTTAAGGATCTTAACTTAGTTGTTAGCAAAGAGTGAGGCGACTCCTTGAGATACAAAAAAATTGGAGTCAAAAGATTCATCTTCATCATCAGATTCTTCATCACAAGCTTCTTGATTGTCTGACTCTACATCCAGAGAATTAGCTTCCTCGTCATCTGCGTCAGCAACATCATCATCTCCATGTTGCAAATTACCATCAACTCCCTCATCATATAAAGGGTAACCAGCCTCTATTTCATCGTTCATCATGGCAAGCTCCAATTCCCCAATGAAAAAAACTGTTGGGGGGTATTCAAATTCATCATCAGTAGACGAATCATCACTGAACGAGTCACTATTATCAGAATCAGAATCATACAGTTGCTCCAATTCATACAAAAGCTGCTCCTCTGTCAGTGTTGGAGTATTGTCATCAGTTCCAAGCTCCACGCTGTATTTAGTGTGCATAACATGCATGAAGTTATGTGTTGCAAACCATGATTTTTCCTCACTCAGTCCAAGTCTTTTAAAAGCATCAAAAACAAATTTGAACAGTTCATTCGGAGATTCCACTAACAGGTGGAATGTTTGATTATCTTGTTTTACGTAGCAATTAATGGTGCGATTATCGCTTAGAATTCTCCCAGAATACACCAAAGCCATTTCTTCGTAAGGAATGTCTAACGTGTTGGTTATTCCCGTCTTAACTTCTCGAATTGTGGTTGTACCAGTCACCTTAAACAAATAAAATTAGATTATTTGGTGTAAGTACCTTAACATTTTAATTTAATAATAATGTAAAATAATATTGTTCGTAATCTGAAAATTATATTTTGTAGGTATTAAGAAGGATAGCAGTTACAGCTTTGATCACTTTAAATATTTTGACCTCACAATTTTCAAAACTCGGCATGTTTGTTTATTTGTTTGTTTTGCAAAATTTTGGGGAAATTGTCCTAAAAATTTGTCTAACTAAAAGATTAATCCAAATAATTGAATAAAACACGGTAACCTTATTTTAGAAATATTATAACGAAAAAAAATCGTGTGATTTATTTATTAAAAACTTAGGTCAGGTGAGTATCGGACCACGGGTTATGTAGTGTTCCGTAGTTAACTGTAGACTGTTGTTAGAAGTTTGTGTATGTGTTTTTGTGTTTTTTTTACATTTACCAAAACATATTAACAGGAATTAAAATTGAGATTTCTGTTTAAAGTATTCCGGTATGTTTGGTAAACCGCATCACTTCTTATTCTTATTCTTGTGGGGGGTAACTAGATCTGCACTGACGTCCCGCATAGGGGCGTATTGTGAATTGTCCCCCGTGATGCTAGCCCGACCCTAGCCAGCCCAACTCCTTAAAGTACCGGAGAAGGACTCTGGGCCGCCGGCAGCATTCCCTGTGCATTCTCGAAGGATATGCAGATGTTGTAGAAGAAGAAGGGCATGACTCTATGAGCTCCTGCAGTCCCGTCTCCGATCTGGCGTCCTCTCCGCAAACCGCATCACTTATTTGAGCAACTATTTCTCCGATAATATATCCGATATATCAACAATACCCCACATGTTAGGAAAATCAAGAAAGAAAAGATCATCCCCACCTTAGTGTATGGTAGATCATCATCATCATCATCATCATATCAGCCGTAGGACGTCCACTGCTGGACAAAGGCCTTCCTTATTGATCTCCAAGTACTGCGGTTGGAAGCCCTCTGCATCCACCGCCGACCAGCGGTTCTCACCAAGTCGTCTGCCCATCTTGTAGGTGGACGTCCTACGTTCCGCTTGCCGGTCCGTGGCCTCTACTCGAGAACTTTGCAGCCCCATCGGCCATCCGTTCTGCGCGCTATATGGCCTGCCCATTGCCACTTCAGCGTGCTAATCCGTTGGCTATGTCGGTGACCCGAGTTCTTCTATGTATCTCCTCATTTCTGATTCGATCCCGTAGAGAAACTCCGAGCATAGCCCTCTCCATCGCTCGTTGAGCGACTCTGAGCTTATTTATAAGGCCAATAGTGAAGGAAGTGAAGTATGGTAAGTACCCCAAATTAATTATTTTTTTAACACTTTTTTGTAGCAATATCTTGGCGTTATTATTTTATATGTCAATGCAAAATATCAGCTTTCTTTGGCTAACGGTCTCTTCGCAAAGCCTGTGACGGACGGACAGGCAGACAGACGGACAGACAAAGCGAAACTGTATCTAAGGGTTTCTTGTTTTACTACAAAACCTTAAAAAGAGCGAATTCAGTTTTTAACATCGTAATTGAATTCAACCTGTCAGCGGACAACACTATAATACATCGATAAGATGCAAAAACACCGTGGCGCGTCACTACAAATCAAAACAACAATTACAATGAACAAGTTTTTTTTTGCATAAATTAAGAGGAAGTCTGTTTTAAATTGCGTAGGTACACTCGTATAAAGCGACTTCCAAAGCTCTGGGTGGCTACAACCGCGACTCTGCCCTAGGTATATGATGTAAGAACAGAGTGAAGAAAGAAAACACTCACCTCCAAAACAAAATCCCCGGCATGGTTTAGAGTATTGGAGTCATCAAATGGGGCCAACATGGACACCATTACCATAACCTTTATAGTGCTGTCGTTATTTTCCGATAAATCTATCAACACATGGGGTCCCAGCTCATCTTCATTTCCAGAAACTGGTTTCACCTCAACATCAACAGATTTAATAGGAGCTCCTGCTAAATCTTCGGGCTCGCAGAGTTTTCCAGACACCGGCTCCATGTCGCAAAAACTTATACGAAGAGATTTTTTTTCACGTTGTGTTCGGCTTCGCAACTGGAAGCCATTAAAATATTGATTACCTTGGGGAGTGGGCGGTCTAGTGTTCGAACATAGGTTTCAGTCCATCTCACTAATATAATTATCCTGGTTTTCCGAAATAAATTAAATTTAGATGGCCAACTGATAAGGGAACAACAATTATTTTGTAAAAAGATTGCATGCACAAAAGATTATTATTACCCTTACCTTTCCTTCCTTGAATCGCGTTGCAGTTTAATTTAGACACTGCATGCAATTGCTTGCACAAAAGTGAAGATTTTTTGTTTGTTTTAACTGTTAAAATTATTGATTTAAGTCCTTTGAGGGTAAATCGGGTGCGCGGACAAGCGGGTGAAGAGGGAACTCCTCCGGCAGCCAATAGGAATCGAGACGCAGCCCCTTCTATTATTAGAATACCCATCACCAACCAAAGAAAACTAAATTAAATTCGGATATCTGATTTTGTTTTTTTTTTTTACCATTACGTTGCTGATAATTATTTAATGAGCCGTTTTCAGTAAAAAACAAAGTGTTCCTACTTAACTTAACAGATGGAGCTGGCAAGCGGAGAAAGCAAGTTTGTGATTAATCACAATTGCTGTCATTGTCAAATTGTGTTTCCTACCAGTTAAATAAAACTAACGCCATCTATATGGTTCCAGAGAACTATTTTTGAAGTTTTTACTTTTTAATAAAAACACCTCATTAATATTATTTTAGAGATATTTATCAGGATAATATGTACTTACAGTAACCCTGCATAGAATCCAGGTAGGGTGATGGCACCAATCATGGACATTTTAAGGAAGCTGATTTGGTAAACATTTTTTAACCGGCATTTTTTTTTACTTATATATACAATGGGATTTTTTTTCGACAGTGAAATATATAAGAAACGCTTAGATATAGCTAAAACATCTAAAAATTATATGTAATCTGTAAAAAAAGTAAAAATAAACAGAATACCAAAAACACCAGTAATGTACAACAGAAATGCAGTAATGGACCCCCATTCATGGACATTACCAATTATGGACACCCATTTATAGACATGTCATCACCATTATTAGATATCCATTGGTGGACAGTGTAAATTGTCACATGAATTGCATGCTCATGTCTTTCAAGTATTAACAAATTCGATTTGCTTTGGGTCTACTTCTTCGTCATCTTGGCGTTTTTTTTATCTTGGTCATGTCAATGAAGTCTGGCCCAGACCTGCTGTGAACCCATTGCAAACGAATTCTTCAGATATTGAGCAAATTGCATGTTTGAGCACTGGAGCAAAATGTTATTTTTTCGGAACTTGGCCAAGATGGTCCAGTTGCCATTTAGAAACTTTTTTTTCCAAGCCAATTTCAATGGACGAAACACTTGCTAAATCTGCAGGATATGAGTTGAGTTGGTGTACAGAGCAAAGAGCTCTATTTCATTAAACTCTTTAACCATTTGCCTCTAGAAATTAAGGAGCTGGATGGCAATTTGTTTAAAATAAAGTTAAGAAGTTGGCTTGTTAATAAAGTTCACTACAATTTAAAAGAATTATATGAGAATTGATTGTACATCTAAAAAAATATTATGTCATACCTTTGTTTGTTGTATACAAAACCTTAATTATTGTATGTCCTAATGAGGATACAAATTGTTGATACTTATAATATTTTAAGACCTGTACATGTTTGCACACAATTTTACAATAAATATATCTTTATCTTTCAAAAGGCGCTAGTAGATTTTGGCGGCCCATGGCGGCCATTTTGTTTTGGTGAAATATGTATTTTTTTGTTATTATTCATTTAACTATGCCAAATCACCATGGCAAGTAATACGATTGAACAACACGTTCAAATGATAAATCTTTATTTTCAAAATCAGTGTAAGTGCAAACGTTGCGCGCATTGCGCCCATTTTACGGGTAGGAGAGGAGGGGTAACATTCTACTGCCGGTACCCCACGGCGAATACACGCACTGGCAAGGCGCTGGTATAAATATAAATAACAGATGCAACTCAAACTCCGCGCCAAAATAGAAAACAGTTGTGCCAGTCTAACAGCAGTAAAATAAACATGAAATATAATTTAGAAACGTAGACAAACTATCCGTAACTGATATTTTTTTGACTGAATGTATATCCCTAGATTACTTACATACTAGTAATTTAAAATAGTTGTGCCCTGCTGTTCAGCTGAGCGCAGTGCAGTTAGGTCACGGATAGTTTGTGAAGTTAATTCCACGGATGCACCGTAATCAGGCTATCCTCCTTTAAATGCAAAGGGAACTCTTAAAACATTCCGTTAAGTCATTATGTAGGTACCTACGTTAAATTGGATTTTATAATCGACTACATTGTTGCTTGTTGCTTTGATTGGAGTGGGGATAAGGTAATATAAGAACATTAATCTCGTGAATTCCTATTGAATCACTTTTCAAACATGGTTGTAATACCTCTATTACACCCATATTTCAAAAGTTATTTCAGCCATCCATACCCATAATAGGTACACACATTTTTGAAATGTGATTTAATAGGGATTCATGAGCGCAATATCCTAATTGTTTTCTTATCTCCACACTAATCAAAATGTAAATTCTATTCTATAGTGCTAATAAACCACTAAAAACCACTCAATTTTTATTCAATCTACAGGGTGTATATAGTATGTATACTAAACCGAAAGGGGGTGATTCTGACCATCCCAAGGAACAACTTTTGTTTTTCAACAACTTGTCAACTTTTTTGACTTTTCAGAATTCAGTGATTTTCATTCAAGAAAAGACCGCGAAAGTTTTAACTTAAACAGCTGATTATAGAATAATAACAACCTAAATGCCTAAATTCCAAGCGTTGCCGTATAGGTACTTACAAATAATAAATAAAAAGTAAAAAAAAAACTTTTAACAAACAAGGTTTTATTTAAACGTACTAAATAAAAATAATAAAATAAACATTTTCCATTAAAGTTTAAAAGAGGGGCAGCAGCGTCTGTGTATCAACATCCCGTACTGCGATCGCCAACCCGCCTGCCAAGCGTGGTGAGTATGGCAACTACCCCTCATGGAGATCCATGAGGGAGGCCTTAGTTCAGTAGTGTGTCAACTTAAAACGTCTTTACACAATTTATGTGATGAAAAAGCTTGTCGCGAGATTAACTTGCGTACCTGTAACTTGATCTAATTGATTTTTTTTTTTCAAACAATGTAAATACGTGTATCTGCTTAAATTGTATTTACATTGTTTGAAAAAAATAATAATATAATAATAAACTTTAACTTAGTTTAGTACAACATTTGATAATACGTAAACTACGGCCCAAATTATAAATTAATACCTTATAGACTAACATACATAAAAATAAATCTTAATTACTAGACACTTGTTGGGATTGTAAAACTACAAAGCAGCAGCTATCGCAGGTACGATCTCTGGTCGGGGTATTTTACTATGTAAGTTAAGCATTAATTAAAAAAAAATGTATTCAAGTGTTCTATTAACCATCGGGCTCTGCTTACTTTGGTAATGGATGTGAATCATCATCATCATGATTTCAGCCATAAAACGTCCACTGATGAACACAGGCCTCCCTCATGGATCTCCATGAGGGGTAGTTGCCATTCTCACCACGCTTGGCAGACGTGTTGGTGAGCGCAGTATGGGATGTTGATACACGGATAGACGCTGCTGCCCATCTTCCGGAGGTATCCCTTAGCAGGCTCTTACTGCATCCATAGGCATGAGAGGAGGGGTATCATTCTACTGCCGGCACCCCACGGCGGATGTGAATGATCCAGTGCTATTCATTTATTTCCTGTGGGGTGCCGGCAGTAGTATGTTGCCCCTCCTTTCTTGTTCGTTGATGCGGTAAAAATCTGACAAGGGGTCCCTCTAGAATCTTCTAGTTGATGTTGATATACGGAAAGACCCTGCTGCCATCTGGCAGCAGGGTCTTTCCGTATATCAACATCCGAGCCAAGCGTGGTGATTATGGCAACAACCTCTGATGTCTTGGAGATTCATGAGGCAGGCCTTTATCCAACAGTGGACGTCCTACGGCTGAGATGATGATGATGATTATATATTTATTTATTCTGTACTAGGTTTTTGTCCAAAATGTAGTTAACCCTATCAAAAAGGCGCGGTCCACCCCACCGCGCATTCCCGTCGCGCAACTCGCCAGACGCCCTGTACATCGTTGATATCAATCACTTAGGCTTTCGTTATCCCAAAAACATCGAATAACACTTACAAAATATATATCTACACTTCATTATTAACGTTTAACACCAATTAGATTTACCGTACTGTCATATTGGAAGTTAATCCCTAATGATTTTAACGAGACACCCAAAGATTAATTTGGGTCAAGTGAGCGTCGCTTTTAATTGCAACACGCATCAAACAGATGGCATTAGAATGCAATTTTGATTGAAAAGCGTTAAGAGGTCTGTTAAAGCCCGATTTTACTTAAAAACAAAAGTTTCGTTGCATGAAAAGTTTACTTAGTTATTATATTTCGATATACAAGAACGTCATCCCAAAATTTTGTATCTCGTAAATCTTAAACAGCCATTTACTTAGGTCAGAGCTTCCTAGTACACAATGCAAAGAACAGATGGCATTGGGGTGAAGTTAGAATTTATTAAAAAACTTAAACATTCTAAAACAAATTCAACTTATGCAATAAGAACTATTGTATCACACGTTTAATTTTCTTTATTGATTATCTATTCTGTATATAAGCAAAAAGAAGTCACCGCGGGACGTTTTTAATGCTATCAGAGAACGTTTCGGAATATCCTAGATCGCGCAAGCGACTTTTTTCCTGAGATTGGCATAAGTCCAAGTTCCAGCTTAACACATTCGGGGAGTCCGTATCTACATACGGGGAAGTTAGTAATAAGGTTTGCCGGAGAGCCCTTCACCCACAATTCTCCGATGGTGGAAAAAGATCAAAACCAGAAAAAAAGTGGACAACTGAAGTTAGATATTTAGGACTCCCTTTTTGCTGTTTCCAAGTCTTCAGAAATTTTCGTAAATTATATAAAGCTACTCACTGACTGACATCATTGTTCTCCCAGTTCTCCTTGGAATTTGGGGAATCCGAAGGTGGGGTTGCGTGTGTAGAGGGTGCAGGGGTGAGTACGAGAAAAATTGTTAACTACCCCATTTCCACACCCTTCACCCACCAAAAAAAAATAATTAAAATCAACCTGCCAACCTAATCAAGCTGCAAGCAGCTCGCGCACAACCTACCCTCTATTATTTTAAAAATCAACCGCGAGCTGCTTGTACTCGCGTAATAATACTTTCAGATGCATACTGATGACAGCATTCACTAATATGTGATGTGGTTGGGAACTAATGTACGAACATTTTCTATTCCGAGAAAATTGGATTGGATGTGGTGGGAAGTGGCCAACTAATGCACCGTTGGCGCTTTTAGGTGAAATATTGTTCTCAACTTCAATTTATTTCTTCACACACATGTAATTATTTTATTAGAATGTTACCCCTCCTCTCTTGCCCATGGATGCAGTAAGAGGCTGCTAAGGGATACCTCCGGAAGATGGGCAGCGGCGTTTTTCCGTGTATAAACATCATGTACTGCGCTCGCCAACCCGCCTGCCAAGCGTGGTGAGTATGGCAACTACCCCTCATGGAGATCCACGAGAGAGGCCTGTGTTCAGTAGTGGACGTTTTGCGGCTGAAATTATGATGATGATGATGATGATGTAACATTACAGGGACTATATTATCATCTAGAGATAAAGATAAAGAATTCATTTATTTACCAAAAAATATAATTACAAAGAACAACTTAGGCGTTACACAGATACTTATCCAAGAAAAAAATAATTAAGTACCTACAAATTTAACCTTACATACTTTATTATAACATACAAATTGACGATGACCATGACGAGGTAGTTACCACACTCGCCACTAGTAGCCACGCTTAGCAGGCGGGTATGGCGAGCTCAGTCCGGGATAATAATACACGGAAAGACGCTGCTGCCCATTTTCCTGAAGTGTCACCTAGTGAATTCACGGACAAGAGATTAAAGGCAGTATTCTGCTGCCGGCACCTCGCGGCTATTATATACTTATAATATAAAGTATCTCTAGCCATATTCTATGTGTATAAAATGTAAACAAACTGCCAGTACTTATCCTAAAAATGACTTTCTTCTTGTTGGTTTTTAGGGTTCCGCATGACTCAAAGGGTAAAAACGGGACCCTTTTACTAAGACTCCGCTGTACGTCTGTATGTCTATCTGTCTGTCACCAGGCTGTATCTCATTAACCGTGATAGCTAGACATTGAAATTTTCACAGATGATGTACTTATTGCTATATAAGTACTACCGCTATAACTAAAAATACTAAAAACAGAATAAAATACATATTTAAGGGGGCTCCCATACAACAAACGTGATTGTTTTATTTTCTATACGACTAAATGACGGGACATGCCGAAGGCCCACTTATGTAAAGTGGTAACCCCCACCTATTACAAATGCAATACCGCGGTGATCCCGTTCACCACAGAACAGATAAAGAGGTTAGAAGGGCCTTGTGGGCGGGGCAGGCGCGCCGCACTTTTGAGCAGACGCGCAAAAGTCAGCCGAAATTTGAATCACCGGTCAACAATCGCGCTCTTGTTGTGACAGCGTTCGAAACTCGGCGGAAAAAAAGAATTATGCCGTCTTGCGCTATTATAACGTGTCGGAAAAGAAGTCAGGAGTGTAATGTGGCCCGAGGAGGAATTTCTTTTCACCGGTAAGTCCAAAAACCTTAAAATACGAGTGATATTTGTAATTATTGAAAAAGTATTATGATGTTTGTAGACAAAAACGATAAAATCGCATTCAGATGCAAAATTATACATTGCTTGCAATACATGGGTACGATCTTGTACGACGTGAGCGATCACGCAATGTATTGCGTTCACTGCGAACATCGCGTGCGTCGAGCCAAAGCTTTAATTCCGGGAAATCTGAGCGCGTCGATAGTGTTGTACCTAATTGTAAACAATGTCGATATTCAGTATGTGTATACGAATGATTATTTGCAGTAATATTACAATTAAAATAACTTTGTTTTTATTGTATAATGTTTATGTAATTGTATATGTATTAAGGTATAGTGTGGGTTACTAATAAATACATTTTTCACAGAGTAATTCAAAATAAATTATTTAGATTATACTATGTTATTCGACTTAGCATTCACATTTTAAATTTCTTTTTAGTTTTTTTGCAAATTGTAGCTTTGTTTTACGTTTTATGTTATTCAAAATGCTTTTTTTTCTTTCTTTCTATTATTATGAAGTAAAACAGAGCTGCAACTAGCTTAAAACGAAAGAAAATTTAAATTTCGCGGCAGTATCGGATGTTGCCCCTTAATTTGACTTTGATTTAATTTTATTTGTATGTAATTAGGAAGTCCACATAATTCGTATCGTACCCGCAACTTAAAAAATTGCAAAACTTTAATTAACAGAATTACAGTAATTTTATCGATATGATTAATCGACCTTTTGGTCGCCGTAACATTATAAGAGAAATACATTGCTATTACACGTGTGTGAGTGCACGTCCAGAGCAGTATTTGCGTTAGTTTGACAACCAATAGCAAACACGCGATCTAAGTGCATGTGGTTTATTTGTGTGCGTAATGCGCGTACGTATTGATCTCTTGCTTGTAGTAGAGAGGCAGAGTGGGAGACATGCGGCGACACGCGTTCTAATACAAATCAGGTACTATTTCCTTTCTAACCTCTTTATCTGTTCTGTGCCGTTCACAAAGCACGTGACCATCGCTGCATTGCGTCCGCCACCCTGAGACAGAGTTGTAAGGTCTCATGTGCCCGTAATTGACAACCTCTGTGGCGCAGCGGGCGACGATCCGCCTGCTACGCAAGTGGTTGCGGGTTCAATTCCCGCTAAGCGGAATTAAAACTCAATATTTTTATTGCATTTTATTAATAAAATGTGCTTCAGTACATCCACCCTGATTCGGACTTCCCTATGCCCCAATGATCAGGGACTGTGGGAGATATGTGATCCGGCACTCTTTTATATTTAAAAACGATCAATGGAGGTGCCAGTTGACCAGCAGCAGTAAAATTATACAATATATCTAGGCCAAAATAAAGATCACCCATTATGGACACCTCCAAAATCCCAGTCATGGACACGTTGTCCATTATTGGAAAATAAATAGCAATTGCAAAATCATAACGGTACATTTATTTAGAACCACAAATTAAATACTTTAAAATAATAAAATAGAAAAACATGAAAAACGATAACTTTCGACACATGTCCATTAAAGGATTTCATGAGATATCACAACCAGTCATGAACAAGGTGCGTAAAAAAAAACGACCCAGCCTTAACATATAAGAATTAGCTCAATTTTGTTTTATTCTATTGTATTTCGATAAAATAATAATACATTTCATTATATCATGATACCAAGAAAACAAAATGCAAAAATGTCTACTTATCTTCTTAACGATTTTAGCAATAAAACTGGATTTTGTAGTAACACGCCGAACAGCTACATTTCACTCGGCGACCATTTTAAAACGAAATGGCCGATTCATGCGACGTTATCAATATGTCAGCTCCAGGGTCTATGGATTATGATTCAGTGTTGCTCATTAAAAAAATAAATGACAGTTGCTTAATATTTTGGCTAACAGAAAAATATGTCCATAACTGGTTCAATGTCCATTATTGGTGTCATCACCCTAGAAGACCTTACTTTTAAAGCATAAAATCACCTTATTCATGCTCTCATCAATGTCGTGAACTGTCAAAATATTCAAGTAAAGTCAAAATCTTTAATGCAAAACATGTTGTTATAAAAGGTCTTATGCCGCTGTACACACTCGCCGAGACACCCCAAGACAGACCGAGAACGAGTGTGTACATGATGCTCTCGCCATGACTCGCCCGCTCGGGTCTCGCCTCGGTACGCCTCGGCCGCGTGTCGGTTTTTTGCGGCAGAGTCCAAGGGTATAGGCACAGGTATAGGTATGATACTCTATGACAAAGGGTCTCGTCCGTACTCGCGAGGCAAACGAGACTAAGCATGTAGACGCTCGTTCATTTAGTTGCTCGCTAACTGTGTTTGCAGTGTTTGTGTAAAGACGTGTTCGCGATCTGTTAAAAATGTGGCCTAACGATCGTGTAATATCATTTTTAGAATTCCATCTATAAATAATTGTAGTAACTAACAGCACAAAGACAAACGACAGCAGCAGTTTCTAGGTCCATCGTGGCCGATATCCGCTGTTCAAATGTCGCCCCGAGTGTGTACACGGTGCCCTCTCGTCGAGAGCTTCTCGGTCGAGACTCTCGCCATGAGGCTACCGGCGAGTGTGTACAGCCGGCATTAAAGTAAGCATAAATTTTATACTGACACTCGTTCATTTAGTTGATCGCTAACTGTGTTTGCAGTGTTTGTGTAAAGATGTGTTCGCGATCTGTTAAAAATGTGGCCTAACGATCGTGTAATATCATTTTAAGAATTCCATCTATAAATAATTGTAGTAATTAACAGCACAAAGACAAACAGCAGCAGCAGTTTCTAGGTCCATCGTGGCCGATATACGCTGTTCAAATGACGCCCCGAGTGTGTACACGGTGCCCTCTCGTCGAGAGCTTCTCGGTCGAGACTCTGTAATATATTAGTTTATTTCTGGTGGACGAGTCGAGTGATAGTACTTCATTGTTGTATAGGTGTTTATTGTAGGAAGGTGCGATGAGTTCTGTCCGAATACAAACGAGTCTTAAGGTACTATTAATTATTCTATGGATAAGGAATGCGCTTACACTACATCTATATTTTTGGGGACAAATAATTTGAATATGACAATGTTCAAATTATTTGCTTACAATACGGAATTCTTAAACAAGTTCTTACACTACATCTATATTGTTTATGCATTACAATTTATAAAGTTCTGTCATGAATTTAAATTTAATCTATAATAAAACAATTTTAAATAAAATATGTCACCAATATCAATCAATAATCAATTTTCGTTTTTTTTAATCATAGGTACAATTTTATATTTACTTAAACAGCAGATACATCTTAAAGTTTCTTAATTTTGTTTATTAAATTATTTTATTTCATACTTAATTACAAGTACTTAATACAAGACAAATAGGTGTTTACCAAAAAAAAATCTTCCAAAAAGTTTGATTAAGTTATTTGACATACAATATAATTAGAAACACTCGTAACAATATAAACATTCTTTCAATGACTGTAAGGTATCAATTACAATTCTTGAAATGTACAGTTGGCTACAGAAGTGTCAAAACAAATATTTGATTCAAATTATTATCTTTACATATTTTAATTCAATACTAACTTTCCGTTTATTATAAAATAATTAATGAGGGTTCCGTATTTAAAATTATAATACTACTTTCTTAAACATTAAATCTTTTAAAATTAGACTTGTTCTACATTTCCTATAAATAACGTTAACTTATTTACCTATTTAGTACCTCTTCATTCAAAAAATAACCTGTCATAAATTGATAAAAATCGCCATAAGTAAATCGTTCAAATCAACTATCCTTTCTCACGAAATTTATTTCTATACTTCCACGTCATAATACTCTTGTCTTCCACATTTGTCATACATATATTCCAATCCATTTTCTCGTTCTCGTTCATATACTCTTCATCTACACTGTCCATATTTAAATTATCGTTCCTTAATTGGCATAAACTCTCATTACTCTTCTTTTTCTCTTTCTTACACTTTTCTTGTACACAGTCCGTATTATACATTTTTTCTTCCAACAATTCCGTTAGATCGCATTTATCATGTTTAATAGTAACATTTTTATTTATTTTTATATTTATCTTATCTTTTTCATCCATATTCGTCGAGTTAGTTTCATTCTCACTAAATAAGTTTTCTAAATTCCATTCATTATTCTCATACTCATCATCAAATTTGCTCTCATTTTCTCTCTTATCAAAAACACTTGTCGACTCGTCTTTCATTCCATCAACTAATTCGTTCCCATTACATATGCTCGTCTCAAAATTCATACCTATGTTTGTTCGATTACCATTCCTGTAAATAGGCACTAAAGAACGTGTGACACAATTCTTACTCGTTATCTCAGGCGTCTGATTTCGCTGAGCCTGCTGAATTTGCAACATTGTCGCTATGTTGTTACACACGCGTAGCTTCTTTAACTCGTTATTATTTTTATGTTTGAATCTAGTTTCCTGGATAATGCAACTTTTTGTACCGTATTTCTTTTCAATATGGTAATTACTTTTCATCTTAAAACTTTTATTCCTAGCACAGTAGCCATTCACTCGTTCATTAAAAATATAAAAGTTCATATTTTTGTTAAAATTACGTCTGTCACGCTGTATCCTTTCATTTTCTATCATGCTTTCTTCCTCAATCGCAACTTGGATGACTTGGTTAAGTGAATTAAACTGCCTACATGCCATAATTAGCCTTATACGATACTCTGAAATTCCGTCACAAAAACATTTAATTGCCGTTTTCTCGTTTACATTTAATAATAATTTTTGATTATTTCCTTGTGAATCACCCAAAAACTCTAGCTGTGCATAAGTCAATTCTACCAATAACTGATCAATTTCCTCTCCGAATTCTTTAACACTTTTATATCCCTGTTTACAATTTAATAATTTAGTTTGCAAATAAGTAAATGATTTTCTTGGCAATAAGTATTTTTTCATATCATTCATCATATCATGTACATCCTTATATTCCGATTTTAAATAAAATTTACCATTTTTACTAAGCCTGGTTTTCAAAACAAAATTGATTAGCATTTACTTCCCGCTTTCACATAACATATCACTGTAAAAATCTATTCCATTCATTAAAGTTCTTGTCACGCTTTCTTCTCCGTTCATAACTGGTAATAAGTCTAATGCCGTACTTAAATTAAAATTTTCCGATCCCATTTTAAATTAACACAAATCTCACAAAATTGTCATAAAAATTACCGATACTGGACAATTTACTGTTCCCTTTGTTATTTAATAATATTCTTTCAATTACTATTTTATTATTATTTATTAGTTTAATATGTAAAATATTCTCAAACTTCTAAATTACCGTAAATTATATTAATTTATAATACTTTATTTTCACCTTTTTACTGACCTTATCGCAAATTACATAAAAACCTCATAAGTACTTTTCTTCTCTTCATTCGACGTCACGTTCAGTGCTGGATGCGAAGACTAGTGCTCGTCCTAGTCCTGCTCCTCTGGAAAGGCTGCTTGGCACTTCCCTCGTCTGGACGGCTGCTTGGGCCGGGCTATACCCTGGACACCACTGCTAACTGAGCTGGGAATACCCCTGGACTCCTCCAACAAAACAAAAACTCTTCTTTCTTCTTAATCTTCTCACAATAAAATATCTTCGTTAAATTATTTATTCTTCATATTTTTCTGTCTTCATAAAATATGTATTTATTATTATTCATTTTCTTTCTTCAGAAATTAATTATCTTCTTTCTTCATAAACTTCATTATTTTCATTAAAATACTTCTTCTTTATAATTTATACCTACTTAACATTTCTTAATTTTTCTCATTTAAATATTTCTTCATTCTTCATTATTTATTTTTCATCATAAAATATTTTCTTACTTCATTTTCGTATTTGATTCTTCTCTGCTTACATCACAATGTTTTTTTTTCTCATAAAATTATTTCTTCTTTATTTAAATTCATCTTAATTCATATCAAAATATGATTTCTTTCTTCCGTCATTTTTATTGCTTCAAAAAAATATATTTTTCTTTCTTCACTTTTCTTCTACATTTATCCCATCTATATTTTTGGGGAAAATGTTTAATGCGCACTATTTTATTCTTCTCTTCGTTTTCGGAAAAGTCGCCATGTAATAATGTTAGTTTATTTCCTTTCGGGTGGACGTGGTGATTGATAGTACCTACTTCATTGTTGTATAGGTGTTTATTGTAGGAAGGTGCGATGAGTTCTGTCTGTCCGAATACAAACGAGTCTTAAGGTACTATTAATTATTCTATGGATAAGGAATGCGCTTACACTACACTCTTACTTTAATGCCGGCTGTACACACTCGCCGAGAGCCTCTCGGAGAGTCTCGACCGAGAAGCTCTCGACGAGAGGGCACCGTGTACCTACACACTCGGGGCGTCATTTGAACAGCGGAATCAGGATTCATGTTGAACATTTAATGTTCAACATGAACCCTGCAAGGGCACAGCAAGAGTACGTAGGTACCTATTATCTAGGTGGTAACTATTTAGGTGCTAACTATAACAAACGTTGTTTGCAACACCTTAGAGTAGGTAGGTTTTATTATAATTATATTTATATTAATAACAAATAAAATTTATTAAATGCGACTTAAATAATAACTTAAAGCTACTTTGAACTTTGAGCTATTTCTGAAAAATTAGGTACAGAACCTACCTATTTTACCCTCAGTAATTATGTAGTATGAATGTTCAAAAAACTCATTTAATAAGTAGAAACACTGCGTTATAAATAAAAGTTTTAGCTTATTTTTAAATTGAATGATGTTATTTTCTGTTTGAATCGTTTTTGGGATTTTATTATATACTTATTTTGACACATAGCATGGGGACCTGAATGAAACATTTTTAATCTAGAGAAGGGAATGGTTAATCTTTTGTTTGGTCTTAAGTTTTGTGGCCGAAAATATATCTCAAAATAATTACTTGTTCTTTTTTACAAAAATACATGTCTCCAAAATATATATACTTGTCAATGTAAGTATATTTCTTCATTAAAATATTGTCTGCAACATATTGTCGATTCTAGATTAAAAAATAATTCTGAGACATCTTTTTTGAAGTATAATTCAGTGGCCTGCAAAAGAAGCTAAGTATAACACTCATAAACGTGACGATAACTTCTGTACTATTTATATTAGAAACTTAAGCATTATGTAGAACACTTTGTTTGTTTTGTTTTATAAAAACTCCTTTTTGACAAACCCCTTTGAAAAGATGGCTGAAAAAATAAACAAAAAAGAAAAACGCTCCCTTTTCAAATGCTGCAATTTTTTACTTTTAGCTTTCTGCTTTTGTTTTCGCATTTGTTTTTTGATCATTTACATTTCATTCAAAAGTCAAAGTGTCTTCAGCAATTCAATTTTTAAATTTTTAAGTACCTACTTACCTATTTTGTCGTGCCCAAACCGGGTCCATGTTTGGAACTATTAATGTGTTATATCATCTGTACAAATTACTACAATGTGGTTGCAATAAACTATTTGAATTTGAATTTCATGCCTCTTTCACCTGAAGAATGTGCAAGAATTATGGCACATCTGGAACTAAGCATCAGTATGCGTCGTACTGCAAGAATGTTGGGTCAGACATTAAGAACGGTCTTCAAGGTGAAACAAAGGTACGAAGAAACCGGAAACGAATTCAATTAAATCCCATTTATTCCCTATCCCGTATATATATATATACATACATATATAGATTAAATAAATATTTATATTTAATTTATATACAAATAAATAATTATTACAGACATAGGTATATATTTTATTTTATTTATTTAGCAAAATATTTCAATATATATATTTATAATTCCCCCTTCCCTTTTTCACAGTATTTCTAGGTACTTTGTTTGTATGCTACCAGGTCCTAAATAGAAGGTTAGCTACAGTAGATTTTAATTAATTTAATTTTATTTAGTTTAAGATATTTTCATTATAATTCATCATTTGTCAAAATTTGTAAAGTCAACTTCTTCAAGAACATATTAAATATCCATCAATGTTTTGGAGGAGGGCGCTGTCACTACGACGCAGTTTTTAACTTTTGTGGTGGCAACGTTCACATCAGTTTTTTTGTAACCACTCAAATGTTCTAAATAAAGATTTTTTTTTTTTTTTTTTTTAATTTTAATTTTTAATTTTAACGATCTTAGAAGACCATGTAATGGTCGTCCTAGATGCACTACAGCTAGAGAAGACCGATATATTGCCAGCACTATTTGTAGAAATCGTCACCTCAGCTTTTCCTGATGAGGGATGATTACATTAGCGAAGACACGGTCAGAAGAAGACTTGCTGAGGTAAACCTGAAGCCCTACAGGCCAGCAAATGGTCCCAAACTTGAGACAGAGCATCGGGTTAACAGAATGAGGTATGCTCGTGACCACGTATAGTGGGGTGAAGAAGAATGGGCAAAAGTCTTGTTCACGGATGAGTCACATTTCTCATTATTCAGTCATGACGGAAGGCGAAAAGTCCACAGGCGGGCTGGTGAGGGATACGCTCAAGCCTGCGTTTCAGAAAGAGTCCAATACGGCGGGGGCTCTGTACTGTACACGTATGGGCTGGCATCTCTTCAAAAGGTCGCACACAGTTAGTGGCCATAGAAAATGGCACTCTGACCGGGCTGAGATATGCTCAAGAGATCCTTAATGAGTATGCAGGACCACATCTGGTAAATATGGGTGATGGATCAATCTAATGCAAGATAACGCCTGGCCACACACCGCTCAGATCGTACAATACTACATTCAGGAGGTAAGTATCAACTTGATAGCCTGGCCATCT
Organism: Pasiphila rectangulata; assembly: GCA_963082625.1. Lineage (NCBI taxonomy): Eukaryota > Metazoa > Arthropoda > Insecta > Lepidoptera > Geometridae > Pasiphila > Pasiphila rectangulata. The sequence continues at coordinate 18,445,280 of OY720236.1, read as the reverse complement.
AGAAGTCCTGACCTGAACCCGATCGAACACGCTTGGGATGAGCTCGGATGGCTGGTCAGACGACGCAGACGACCTCCTGTCACTTTCAATGATCTTAAACAGGCCCTGGTGGAAGAATGGGAGAATATCCACCAAAATCGTCTCCGGAACCTCGTCTTCAGTATGCCAAACAGACTCGAAGCTGTGATCAGAGCTAGAGGAGGCAAAACCAGTTATTAAAAATGTGATTTTAAGACTACAAACACCTTCATTTTGTAAAAACGGGAATTACTCACGTAGTATTATAACGTCGAAGATTATTCCGACACGTTTCGATTTTTCAAGAAAATCATCATCATGGGATGGGAATGCCCGTCCGCGCGTGGGGCCGATACGACACATTTTATTATTATTGGCGTTTTTACAAAATGAATAGCATATCTCACGTTAATTTTGAAAGTGAAATACAAACACCTTTTTCAGGGTTTTTAAGTTACGCAAACTAGTAAGTTAGCGAAAGATCCAGAAAGAACCGGTGTGCGAGAGGCCGAAAGAGTTCAAGGGTCACTTCTATTTTGTAAACAAATAACTAAAGTTTCTTGATAGCCGCTTTTGAGAACAATGGCGCGGGTTGTAAATAAAGTTGTAAATAAGTTTTTGCCTGTATATTGTTGTCCTGTTTCTATTGACTGTGAATCTGGATACTTCGACGACTCGAATCTGCTTTATGTGCGATATAAATACTTGGGGGTGTTTGCTGAACGGACAGTCTTTATTTTGGCTACGAAAGTGAACAGTGTGATATATCCGAGTGATTTCAAAGTGAATCAGTGACTAGTGTACAAGTGCTATATTGTTCAGTGAATAGTGAACAAGTGTTATAGTGGTGACCAGTATTGTTCAGTGAAGAAGTGTTCTAGTGAGAATCTGCTGAGATGTTCTTAGTGGTGTGATCTGTGATTAAAGTATTAATTTTGGTTTAATTGGACTACATTATTTAATCTCGAACCCCCAGCTCGTAACAATTTGGTGTCAGAAGTGCGATTAAATAATGCCGGTTCTACTAAAGGACGATACGGAGAGGGTCCGAACCAAGGAGTCAACGGCAGTTGGAGGTTTGGAGAGTTACTGCCCCCAGCGCGAGCAGGGAACCAACCAATGATGGAGACGGCCGCTGGTCCATTCGGAGTTTTAGCGGCCCGGGCTCCTGCTGGCGCATATCCCGCTTTAATGGCAATGATGCACGAGCAAGCTCGCCGTCAGGAGCTGGTTCGCATACTTAGTAACTAGTCCGCAATCTTAAGTACCCATACCGCCATGTTGGATTAAGAGTGACGTCATTAAATTTTTCGAGTAATTCTCAAAAAGCCTTTTTATTTGATATCCATATTGTAGGAGTGCATTAAAATAACTAGTCCGCCATCTTGGGTGTTCCGCCATGTTGGATTCAGAGTGATATCATTTCATTTTCGGATTATTCTCAGCAAGCCCTTTATTTGATACCCTTATTGTATGAGTTCATTAAAAATAACTAGTCCGCCATCTTGGGTGTTCCGCCATGTTGGATTCAGAGTGACGTCATTTCATTTTTTAAGTTATTCTCAGCAAGCTCTTTCATTTGATATCCATAATATAGGAGTACATTAAAAATAAGTAGTTCGCCATCTTGGGTGTTCCACCATGTTGGATTCAGAGTGACGTCACATAGCTGACATCAGCTGAAAACATGTATACAAAATTTCAGCTCCATTGGTTGAAGATATCTGCTTCAAAATTGAGTTGCAAGATTCCGCGAAAAAACATAGTTACATACACACATACAGGGCAAGCTAAAAGCTTGTAAAAGAGCCGTCGCCGTCGCGAGACGCCTGGCAGGGCAGATATAAAATCTTATTTTACTCTTAAGATAGAGGGGTGGACGATGTGGTCGCTAAGCAACAAAGTCTTTCATAAATTTTTTAAAAAGATAGGGGTTGTTTTGTTTTGATTGCATTTTTGTTTTGATCTTTGTCATTCTTATAAAATAATAATGTACCTATTCTATTTTCTTGAAAATAGAATTATGTAGGTAGAAATTAGATACATTGGATAGATTACTGATAATAGTTTGAAAAAGGGGAAAATATGTTTTATTTCGGTATTTTTGTGAAAATACTAAATAATAATAAAATAGAAATAATTACTAGTCGACCTACATGTCACTTTGGGCAAAAACAAACTTAATCTTTGTTAAACAGCTGGTATCACTGGTTTGTCATGTCATGCGTTTTTGACTTTTTGATACATGGATTGGATTGTATTGTATTTAATTTTGAATATGATAGTGCAAAAGCCGTTTTTCTAGTAAAATTCGGTCTGTCTGTTGACTAGTATTATTTTGGAAATCCTAGTTTACTGTGAAAATGGAAGAAGAAGGGGACAATATCTTGTTGACTGAAGACTATTATCAATTTCTAAATGTTTCGAAGACGGTAACTAACTATTGCATCACATGTCTTTTAGGCTCATCTTTCGGCTCAGATATTTTTACCTTATCAATGTTATATAACAGTAGGGAGAACCCATATTTACTTTTTTATTTGCTACTAATTCTTGACTTAAAAATATGTTCATTCGTTGGATTTGGACTTGGACTTAGGCACATACAAAGTGTATTGAATTGAAAAAACATTTAGGTTATGGCATGCATAATAAGTTCTCCGGCATATAGTTATAATGCCAATAGGACATGTTGTGCCGATCCCAAGTAATGTGGCATAATGTCCCATGTAATGCCAGGGATGATGATGACAATATGATGCCAAATCTTGATTGAATCACAGGATGCATCCTTTTCAAATACTACTTAGCATACCAGCTACAGTACTACTTAGAACAACAAAATTCCTTAAAATAATCCAGGCAACTGCAATATTCTACAAAATTTTGTATATAATTAGTTGAACTACTATGATGAAGCCTTTCGATCGGTATGATAAAGCTACAGAATGGTTATTTTTCGCATGTAACGGGTTCAATTCCCGGTTCAACCCTGTAATTATTTAAATATCTATGAATGCAGTTTAAATTGTTTTTTAAATTCAAATAATGTCTTCTTTCAGTAAAATGACATCTACATATTCAAGATACTTTCTCTCCATGTGGCATATCTGTGGGACGCCCTGTATATTGGCATTTAAATTATTTTGATAACTGTCATAGTTTTAATGATATATGCTCTAATAGTCATAAAAAGATAAAAACTGCTTTTGCCAAACTTTTGGTTTATGCTGCTAATGACTTCTTGCAGTAAGCCAACGAATTGTAGTAGTTTGAAACATTTTTTAGAAATAACATAAAAAATGACCATAGTTTAACACAAAATTTAAAATCTACTTATAGAAAACACGGATAAAAATTAACAAGTCTAGAAAATGAGATCCATGATCCAAGGAACTTAATAAAGGAACTTCCCCTTACTAACTAAGCTTAGTTTAATAATCAACTTATACATCTACATAAAAATATCAATCAAAAATACTTATTTCACCAAAATTGCAAGTGATCAACTTTACAGTTTTTTGCTGCACTTTATGCACACCATTTTGGAGCACACAAGGCAGATCGGTTTTTTGCATTGAATACACAAGTATTGGGTCTTCGTTTCTTCTTGGGATCACAGGTAGAGCAGGTCTTTCGAGTTTCCAACCTATCTTCATCAGCACTACTGCCTGCAACAGCCTGGGGTGTTTCCTCATTGTGAAAGCCCCGACTCAAAGACATCTTGATATATCGCAGAATCGACTTATTTAGCTGTCTTCGTTCCATATGTGGCCTCGTAAGCTGCCCAGCCAGTTTCTTCATGAATTGTAATCTGCTCTCAGTCTTTTCTGGTTGGGTGGACAAATTAACGACATAAGAGTTCGATGCTGCAATGTCCAGTAACCTGTAGAATATGGCCAGCGGCCATCTGCGTGTCCGACGACCCTTCGAATAATTCGAGTATCTTTAATCTAGTAAGTCAACCCCAATTTTGGTTTGATTATAAAATAATATGTTCTCTGGTTTCTTGGAGCTGTCATCAACATCGGGTGCATGATGCATGCTTGAAACTAGGATGACCGCTTTATTTTGTTTTGGCACAAACAATACAATGGTTTTGTCTTTATTAAAGCCAAAGATGGTTGAATCAATTTGTTGATTACGCGAAGGTAAGAATTCAGGGGGTATATCCCGCTGGTTTTTCCTCATTGTTCCAACCAATGTCAGCTGTTTTTCTTTCAATAAATCTATTAGCTCAACAGATGTATACCAGTTATCAGTTGTCACTTTCTTGTTGGTCCCTTCGGTGCAGGAAATCAGGCGCATAACTCTCTGTGTAGGTTTCTTCATTCGGCTATATTGGATATTTTAGATATACGCATTGAGAAAATATCCTGATTTTGCATCTGTTAAACATTGTATTTTTATTCCGTATTTTGCGGGCTTTTGTGGCATGTACATTTTAAATCGGCATTTGCCACGAAATGCCAATAGCATTTCGTCAATACAAGCGTAGCTTACTATTGCAAAAACATCTTGACACCGCCTGATGAAAGAATCGAACAGATCCGAAATTGGCCCCGCTGCATCAGTTTCTCGACGGGTTTCTCTTGTCGATGAATCGTCAAAACGATTCAGTAATACTTCAAATCTGTTCTTACTCATGATGCAGCGATAAATTTATCTGCCGGTGCCATCGATACTATACCATGATTGGTAAAATTCATGGTTTTCTTTAAATACCGCGGTATAATAAAGCATGCCCATAAATGCTTTTAGTTCTATGAGATCGTATCTTGTACACACAAGTTTGTTTCTTGTACTTTGGTCTGATAGCTAGAATCTTTTTATTAGTATGCAGTACTTCTTTTTCGAGCCTGAAATTGAACTAATTTAGTCTGTAAAATATGGACTCCAGATTTGATTGAAATTGAACTAAAATACAAAATAACCTCAAACACACAACTAATAAAGAATCAAGAATAGGATCTATTATTATTATTATTCATTTCTGGAAAATCAGCTTGCACTGATGTGTCTATGTCACAGTGTTGAAAAGTCTTAAGTTTGCAATAACACTTGATTGTTTTTTGTATTTTTTAGTTTATAAATTCACAACCAGCTGTGAAGTTTCTTTTTAAAATTGTTTGTAATTCTTCTTCTTTGTAAGACAATTACTTCAGGTAGACAATTCCAATTATGAACTACTTCATTACTGTTTGGTTTGGTTGATGAATGTTTGTTGTAGATGGTGTACAAGCAATTCTCTAGTAATGCCCAAGCATGTCTTTTACCTGATGTATACTTTATTTATAATGTATATGTTGCAGGCCACAGTGGAAGAAATAAACAGCGCCTACCGTCGTCTGTCTCGCATGTTCCACCCCGATAAGCACAGCACAGATGGACCACATCAGCAAAAATGGGCTGAGCATGTATTCAACAAAGTCAAAGAAGCATATGAAGTATTATCAGATTCACATAAAAGAGCCATTTATGATACACTAGGTAAAATAAAAACTTTTTACATGTATCTAAAGGCCTGTGGGCCTGTTTCAGAGCATATTATCTAAACAAGCTGACCACAGCTTATCTTTTTAACTGAGACTCAAATAGAGGTGGTCAGCTTGCTCAGACAATATGTTCTGTTGCATAATCTAATAGTTGCTGAGACAGAAGATTCCGAGTATAATTCCCGCCAAATGTTGGTATGAACTGCAGATTTTATCTCAGGTCTGGGACTTTTACTCTCAACATTATTGGCAAAAAAAATACCTAAAACACAAGCTTAGTTTACCTTGAAGCAGATATCCTGTTCTGAGTCTACCAGAACAAGATATCTGCAGAAAACTTATAAACATTTGTCGAATCAAACCTGCAACACTGCATCTCAGGCAGCTTTTAAACCAACTGGGCCACTGAGGTCTTAAAACAACTTTCAATATTTGTTCTCATATTGAATGTATATTGCAATAATGAAAGAGTTTTTACTCATGCTGTTATGATGACCAGCAGACATTGATTATGTATTTTATAACTTCAGGTAAACGTGGCTTGGAGGTTGATGGATGGGAGGTGATTTTTCGAACTCAGACACCCAGAGAAATAAGAGAAGAATATGAAAGGTAAAAAGTATGATTTATAATGCTACTAATTCTAATTCTGGTGGGGGTAACCAGATCTGTTCTGAAATGCATTGGGTGTGTTGTGCATTGTCCTCGAAGATGCTACCCCAACCCTAACTCCTTGAAGTACCGGAGAAGGACTCGGGTTCGCTGACAGCATTCCATAATCATCTCCGAAGGATATGCAAATGTTGTAGAAGAAGAATGAAAGAAAATGATGACTCTATAAGCGCCTGTAGTCCCGTTTTTAATCTCGCTTCCTTTGTGACACTACAGTGGAGTAGCACATGCTCCACTGTCTCCTCCTCTTCAAGACACCCCCGAAATAAGTTACTGTTTGTGGCCCCCTGTCTTGAGATGGTAATTTATATATAATACCTACTTTTCATTAGAAAGCTACTAGGGCATTATTTTATTATATTTATTAACAAAATCCACAGGTCTTAATTATAACAAATAAACTAATATGTTTCACTGACAGCCAATAACGGATTTACCTTAAAGGTTTAACTAGTATAATTACTAGGTATATGACTTTAAACTTATATTACAGTCACTAAATTATAAATAGATACTGAATTACAAACTTATGAACAAGAAACATACTTGTATAAACTTATCCTAGAGATGTTTTCAACTAAATTCCAATCTTATGTTGTACATTATGAGTTATGTATGACTTATGATTTATGAATATTCATTATAATTAAATTTAATGTTAAATATACCTATAAAAATGATTATAAAAGTCCCAAAGTATCAAATCTTTTATTAAAATTTCGATGAAGTCTGCATACCAGTGAGTTTTGTGCATAGTTGGTTCCCGTGTGTTTAACGGCAAAAATAGTGCGTGGTGCACACAAGCATACCACTATGTAAAAGTCCTGACACTTGATATAAGCATTACATAATTTTATTATTTAAATATTATTTTTTTATATTACATTAATTTTCTGTCTATGTTATTATTATGTCATGTGTTAGTATTAAGTACAATAAAGATATCTATCTATCTACATATAACATGTAGGAAAGACATGTCTTACATGTTATTACATGTCATGTAAGAACATGCTTCTTGATAGGTATCGATATTTTTCATAACAGTAACGGTTAAGGTTGCGTGTAGCCTTACAGTTACAGAAATAAGTACCTTGTTTTCGTCGGCTCGCTGCTGGTCGCACGCGAGCCGCTCGCAGCAGGTTTTGCGAACCATGGCTTCTTGGAAGGAGCCACCTAACGAAACTACGGACTAATTATGGCAAAACCGCTTTGTCAAGGCTGAAGATATTAGCTAAAATTAAACAATTTTTACGGCAGTCTCAACGCCCCACATTTCCCTTGTCCCCAGCGTGAAGACTACGATTGTTGAGCCCTGACTCGCCACTACATCGACCAACTACCAGATATACTAAAGAGCTCATGTTATTATTACAGATTGAAACGTGAACGAGAAGAACGGAGGCTGCAGCAGAGTGCCAACCCTCGGGGCACTATCACACTCTCCATCAATGCAACTGACATGTTCACAAAGTACTATGATGAGTATGAAATGTAAGTATGATATTATAGGCATAAGCAACATTTCACTCTTCTTTCTAAGGTTGGTGATTTTATTGATGTTTCTGAGCAGTTGCATACTCAACAACCATTTTAGGGTTCCATACCCAAAGGGTAAAAACGGGACCCTATTACTCCGCTGTCTGTCTGTCTGTCACCAGGCTGTATCTCATAAACCGTGATAGCTAAATAGTTGAAATTTTTACAGATGTATATTTTTGTTGCCGCTATGACAAAAATACTGAAAACAGAATAAAACAGCAAACGTGATTTTTTTGCCGTTTTTTGCTTGATATCAATAACGGCAATAGGTAGACGCTGCAAGCCTAGCCATATACCCATCTACCAGCCCAATTCACCTACTGCTGGATATAGGTCTCCTGTTTATCTGCGTTTTATTATTATTATTTACTTGCCGCACTCCGCGGTTTCATCCGCGTGGTTCCCGTTCTCGTGGGAATACAGGGATAAAATATAGCCATGTCACTCAGGGATAATGTAGCATTCCAATGGTGAAAGAATTTTAAAAATCGGTCATGTAGTTTTTGTGTTTATTCGTTACAAATCTTTCCTCTTTATATTATCATAGTCATAGAGATATAGATAACGTAATTCTTTTCGGCTCTACACCAACTGCTCTCATTCTCTTTCCGCTACTCTCACAATGTAGTCTGACCATGGAGTCTGCCCTTATCAAAAATTCAGAAGGGGGTAAGGTCTGGTTATTGAAATGTTAATTTGACATGGCTTTAATATTAATGTAACATGTTATTTTGTTATTTGGAACAAACGTTGTCGTACAGTTGTGCAGGTTCCATTTCTGATTCATATTTGGTTTTATTCAAAATTCTTTGAAATGCAGTTTATATTGTTTTCAAAATCCAAATGAATCCTTCTTCCAGTAAAGTTTTCTATCCACAATATTTATGGTACTTTTTTCTATGTGGCGTTTTGGAACGCCCTGTGATAATAATGATAAATTGTAAATTTAAATTTAAGCATTGGGAATAAAGGCTTTATTTATTTCTCTTGTTTAACAGGGAGGAGCCCCAACTACTGCCATCTATTGAGGTGTCAGGCATGACCATCCAGCAGTCTGTGGACGCGCCTGTCACTCTGCGGAACACCATGACCGTTTCCGGAAACATCTCTACACAGAATGGCATTGGTAAGGAAAATCTTTAATCGTTATGCCTTAAGGCATACGGTCATCGCGAGGCTGTAACTGGTTGATCGCGCGCTAATCTCAGGAACTACTAACTCAAATTGAAAAATTGATTAGTGTTTCATAGCCCATTTATCAAGGAAGTTTATCTGACATCACTGTAAATGAAACGCAATTCAAAGTGTAAAACGCGTGCGAAGCTCCGCCTGTCAAATGTCAATTCCTTGCTGTTCTCTAATACAATATTGACATTTGACAGCAATAATGCTGTCAATTTGCCTGTTGCAAAACCTGTCGCGAGATACGTAATCACCCTGCCGGCCAGCAGCAATTTTATAACTAGGAGAACTGCGTATCGCACCGCACTCCTATGGCTGCAACACCTACCGGGTTCAAAAATATAGGCTATGATACTCCCTAGTACAGGTCGCGCGATAGTTAAAGATCGCTCGGCAAAAGTAGAAGGGGTATGCGCAGTATTAAATTCTAAGGTTTATTTGGTGATGTGCGGAGAGGGGGGTGGGTGTGCGCTGACGGCGTCACGTCATTGGTAGATCAGTCGCTCTCAAGGCCTCAAGGTCACCTCCCGCGTTGCGTTCACGCGTCTCGATTCGTGCGCGATTGTACACATGCGCCGATTGCCCCCACTGATTCATCGAGCGATCTTAAAGCACCGCGCGACCTGTAATGTAGTATTTTATAAGTAAAAGGATTTTGATATCTATACTTCTATACTAATATTATAAAGAGGTGAAGTTTGTGAGGTTGTAGGGGGTAATCTCTGGATCTACTGAACCGATTTTCAAAATTATTTTACTAATAGAAAGCCACAGTATTTGTGAGTGTCATAGGCTATAAATTACCGCCTAACGAAGTGGGCACCGGTTCAGCTAGTATTTTATAAGTAAAAGGATTTTGATAATTAGTCAAGTACTTTTTGAATTTGAGTTGAGTTTGATTATATTATTATCAATTTAGGAGGGAAAGACTCAAATCATGGTATACATATATCCTGTAAATACACTCACAGCAGTGAAAGTTTCGAAAGTCATGTCGGTAAGGATGTTTAACTCTTTTCAGGCAGCGGTACAGTGAATGTTTGCAACCGCCATCTGAGCTCCGATAAGGGCTGGACAGAGGTAGAATGCGGTATCGGCAACGGGCCTCTCCTCGGCTTCAAGATATTCCGCACTGTCTCGCATGCGATGTTCCTTAACTGCGGGACTGTGATGCAGTTCTCTCCGCGGGGCATGTCGCCTTCCTTCTACTCCAGTGAGTTACACATGTAATGTGAAAATTTAAGCTTCTATACTTCAGCCAAATTCGAAGTGAACATAACCTGATTTTTCCCAATGCAGGCTTAAAACCTATTCTCTATTTCCACTGATCTCTGTTTTGAGCTTGTTGGAGCCAGTCTGCGACAGTAGTCAAGCTCGTCCCGCCCGGGTCTCCCGTGTATTAGTTGGGGAGCCCAATCGGTGGTTGTTTTTGCACACATTTGTTGGGGCATACGGTTGTCACTTGTCCTGCCCAGTCACACGTGAGCTGACCTGCTTTGTGTGCTACGTCTACTTTCAACAGCAAAATGTTTTCAGCTATGGCGTTACAGCTGGATGCCCATTCAGTCGGGTACTTGACTTACCGTGCTGGTTCTCAGGGCTCCTCGATGACCACGATCTACGTGCGGGACTCCGAACGCTATCACAGGTGTGTTGACTTTAGAATTGATCACTCGGTACTTGGGGGCATCTATAAATTACGACACAAGCATACGCATCCGGTCTGCTCGAGCCTTAATGAGGAGGGAGGTGTCGACGAAATGTGCCATTGTGTGGTGAGATAAGCCGAAGCCCTACCTCATGTTAAGCGGTAACCTCTACCTATTACAAATGCAATACCGCGGTGATCACGTAGGAATGGTCTCTTAGGATCACCGATAAGAGTATGTGAAATGGTCGCAGCTATACTTTAGCCAAATACAAGGACAATGGTGTCTAATCTGTTTTACAATTCCTAAAAGTAAATATAATTAGAGATATGACGTTTCTAAATTTACAGCTGTCAGCGTGAAATTGGATCTATTTGTTCCGTTTTAATTTTAGAACGGCGCTAAAGCTTTGTTTCCTTTTAGTAAATTTTACGTCAATTTTGTTCTCTAACAACCCACTGACAGCTCAATCAGCTGATAACGACTTGTAAATTCGACCAAAATGATATTCGATTAGTATTATATGTATTCTGAACTAGCTGTCCCGCTTTCAAAAGGAATAGTTTTCCCCTTAAGTTTTTTTAATTATATATTTTACCCGTCGTCTATGCAACACAAACAAACAAACTCTTTAGCTTTATAATATTAGTATAGATTTCCACAGAAATGGCACTAACCAATGATAATTATGTCCATCTAAAAGGTAATTCTGGTAACTCAGAATAATTTCGTGGTCCAATAACAAAAAATCTGCTTTTTCAGTTTGTTTAAAATATAACTAAATTGAAAAAGAAAATATTTGCAGCAAAATCAAAGCAGGTATCACAATATAGATAAAAACAATTGGGTTTTATGACATGTATATAATTATAGATACAAAGAGTTTTAAAGCTCGACTTAACTTAAATCTCGTTGAGGAGATCTTGTCATAGAAAACATTCCATATTAGTCTTAGAGTTTTATGAACTGATTGATGTCATAAAGAATCGAATAAAAATAAAATTAATCTTTTTAGGTGAGTCAAAAAACTCATGGCTTTAGTCATGCAGTCTATGTCATACAGTAGAGGTCCCACGGCTGCTGATTGTAAGTAAAGAACGTATTTAAGAAAACTATCTCACTAATATTATAAAGCCGAGTTTGTTTGTATAGACGTTTGGATGTTTGTTACCTCATCACGCAAAAACTACCCTACAGATTGTGCTGAAACTTTGCACAAGTTTAGATGTTAACCAGGATTAACGCATAGGCTACTTTTTATCCGGGTACAACGCATGCGAAGCGGCGGGCAAAAGCCAGTTATTAATATATTAGAGCACAGGATAGGGATCATTGGAGGGAGAGAAGGAAGGTCTTTGCCCTGCGGTGGGAAGGATCAGGCTCATGAGTAAATAAATCTAAACTAATATTTATAGAGACGATAAATCTCATACCTTATCAGGATGGTCTTTGATTCCATATGAAGGGAATAAGCGGCCTTCTACAAAACAGTGGTGTATAATCATCGTCTTCAAACCAAATCTCGAGAACACAATCCGGTGCTGTTGAGTTTCACCAAACCTTCGTGTCTCCCAATATTCTGCCCGGTGTTGTGTCAGAGCCATGACGTCATCCAAATTTGACGTTCGATCTCTATGATTCTTGTGTAAAGAGCTGTTTCCAGGCACCTCCAAAGAGGTGCCGTCATATTATAAAGCTGGAGAGTTTGTTTATTTGGTTGAGTGGGCTAATCTCTGGAATCTACTCGTAATAAATAATTATTAATCGGGTTCCCACAACATAAGCTCTGTTAAGGCTCGACAGTGCTATGTGAAATGCCCAACATTATTTATGTTCTGTATTACATTACAGCAATGTAGCGGTTCAGATCGGCAAGCCCCACTGCTTCGTGTCCTGCAATCTGATGTGGAAGCTGCCTTCTTACGACATGAAGCTTCGGCTGGCTCTCAAGTAAGTTACTCTGATAATAATAAAATATAATTTCTTAAATGCCGGCAGCGCATCAGCCTCGCCCTGATGATGCAGATGTTGATTAGTCACTGTGACGGTATTATGTATTATGAAGTTTAAATAAAAGTATTATAATAATGCCAGTAGCTTGTCAATATATTTATGAGAACCTTTTGTGCACCCATAAAAATATTGCTTCGTTTAAGAAAAACAGCGACAATCACAATGTAAATACAAGAAATAAGAATAAACTCGCTGTGCCCACTACTAGGCTCCATAAGGTGAAAATATCTTTTAAAGGGCAATGTATACGCTTCTACAACAAACTCCCAAGTGAGTTGCAGAAGATATCATTGAATAAATTCAAAAACATTATCAAACGCAATCTGTGCAATAAAGCTTATTATAACATATCAGATTACCTAGAGGACAAAACCACTTGGGAAGGAATCTGCTCCAACTTCGTCAAATGTAACATGAGACAAAATAAAATTGTTACATGATGACTATAACGACCGAGTTAGGTTCTTCTGTTCACTTCTTTTCCTAACTCGCGTGTCATCTGAAGTGAACAGATTCAATTATGTGCTTTATTCTATTTTTTGTGTTGTTTATAAATAAATAAATAGTTTTATTTTGTAATTTGTGACGCGTCAATAAGGTCCATGCGGCCGCACTGAATAAAGTATTTTTTGATTCTTGATTCTTATAAGTTGACGCCCCTTTCGGGTAAAGGCCTCCACCATGCTTTGCCATGCGTCTCTGTCTTCTGCTTTTGCCATCCGGTGCGTCCCCGCTACTTTATTTTACTCTAACTCAGTAGCTTTTATTGCTTCAGTCACTTTAACCTACGATAATATTCCAGGGGCGGTACTTTCGGAGCGATACTGGAGTACGGCGCTGAGAAGAAGATATCACAGAACAACAGCGTGTCTGCGGCCGTCATGGTCGGCATTCCGACCGGCGTCATACTCAAAGTCAAGTAAGTACAGTTATGACACAAAGAGAAAGACCTCTTCAAAACCGGCTATCAAATAAGAATTTGATAGCCGATTGTGTAGACAATAAATTATTTGTAAATATTTTACAACCTCCGTGATCACATTCAAATTCTTGTGTAGCATCAAAATAATGTTTGTGTCTCATAAAAAATCAGCTCTTAAACATTGTAAATTACATTCTAAACATGTCGGCTTCTGTTTTTCCTGAAAACCTGGGTCGCTTCAAGTCAAGAGTGAATAGGTGTCTTCTTATATTCGTTTGTGATTCGTCGGCCACGTCGTCGCTTACCATCAGGTGAGGTTGTGGTCAAACAAACGTCAGATATAAAATATATAAAAAATAATTTGTGCATTCTTTATGAGCCAATGTCGGGGAAAATATAAATAGTGTCATGTACGCAACAAGCCAGTAACACAAAATCCTAGAAAACTAAACAACTTTTACCACTGTGGAAATCATATTATTTTAACTCTTCATACAAAATTACCACTGATTGGTTCATTCGTACACCTGTGCGAAGCCTGGATGGGTCGCAAGTCTACTAGTATACTATCTATTAGTAAAGTATACTACGATACCTAATACTTGTCTATGTGAAAAGTACATTAATTTATTTTTTAGATGGACAAACGCGTCGCAAACCATCGTTCTCCCGATCCATCTGTGCGAGGAGGTGATGCCGTCGCCAGTGTTCTACGCGACCGTGGTTCCGCTGGTTGCGTGGCTGGTGATGAAGAAACTAATTCTTGAGCCGGTGATCAAGGAGCGCGAGGAACAAGAGAAACGACGCTCCATGGAGGCTAACTTTGAACGGTAAACCATCTGTGATGTTAACTCAGTGTTCCACGCGACCGCGCTCCCGCTGGTGGCGTGGCTGGTGATGAAGAAACTCATTCTGGAGCCGGTGATCAAGGAGCGCGAGGAACAAGAGACGACGCTCCATGGAGGCTAACTTTGAACGGTAAACCATCTGTGATGTTAACTCAGTGTTCTACGCGACCGCGCTCCCGCTGGTGGCGTGGCTGGTGATGAAGAAACTCATCCTAGATCCGGTGATCAAGGAGCGCGAGGAACAAGAGACGACGCTCCATGGAGGCTAACTTTGAACGGTAAACCATCTGTGATGTTAACTCAGTGTTCTACGCGACCGCGCTCCCGCTGGTGGCGTGGCTGGTGATGAAGAAACTCATCCTGGAGCCGGTGATCAAGGAGCGCGAGGAACAAGAGAAACGACGCTCCATGAAGGCTAACTTTGAACGGTGAAGCTGTGATGTTGATTGTAATTGCTTTATTTTTAACTGTGTTATATTCCCTATTTAAGTCTTAATTATCTTTTTCTATTTCAAAGTCCACAATCTTTAATAACACCCGCTGTTTAATAGTCAACACTTAACATGCGACGCTTAACAGTTACTCGGGTCTCATGTGACGCAGTGTTTTCTCGCCATAAAACTGCATTCTTCTATCCGCCTGCTTCCATGCGCGTTACTGGCATATCGCGTCGCGTGATCCTGTATCGCTACGTTGCCCTGCACCCCTATTACCCACTTTTTAACGCTCCCGTTTTAACTTGCCGGGATAGTACGAGTGTGCGACACTAGGGGCCGTCCGGAACCGGCGTTACGGGACCTCCGCCTTCTTATCAAATTGTAATTCGCTCAGGATACAAGAGATGCAGCGCCAGGCGCGCGCGACGGTCGAGCTGATGAAGGCGACCTACACGCGAAGCAAGAGCGACGAGGAGAAGAAGAAGGGCCTCGTCATACTGAAGGCTTTGTACGGGAAGCTGCCAGAAGGTACTTACACCCATATCTTTAGACAATTCCTCAATTCCTCCTCCACTCAAACTCGACGGAGAGTGCCTCGAGCATTCCTCCGGCTTCATCGTCGTAAATGTCATAAATGTAATTGAGAAAATCTCCAAAATCCATTTTAAATAACAACAGACAGTTGAGCAGTCTTTCCGTGTGACAACATCCCGTACTGCGCTCGCCAACCCGCCTGCCAAGCTTGTCGAGTATGGCAACATCCTCATGACCTTGGAGATCCATGATGGAGGGCAACGTCCAGCTGTGGACGTGGACAGCAGAGCTGAGATGATTATGATGATAATGTTCTTTGTGACATCTAAGGGTCAGCGCAGACAGAACGGAGCGCAGCGGAGAGGATTTTATTAACGCACTTGAAAATAAACTTTAAAATTATTAATTATTTAAGTTTTCAAAAGGAAGCTCCCCTTCTGTCCGAGTTTTACTGTTGTAATTTAAAGAAGTACATTCAAATAATTGTTTATCAATGCGTAGTAAAACCGTAATAGATTTTTGTTCACCAAAACCTACAGCAACAGTAAACAAACCTGGATATCGACGAAATAATACAATTGTGTGGTATAATAGATGACCTTATCGCCTTATCTTAAATAATGTCATGTTTCAGGCTGCACAAGTCACCCGATCCCGGGGCCAACGGGCGACTTGCCCGAGGTCTCCAACTCAGAGTCTCCCCTCACGTACACGGAGGTCATCGACGTCACCATCCCGCTGCAGTGCCTCATCCGCGAGTCCAGGCTCGAGCTGCTCGACGCTAGCAAGGTATCTACAATGTCTTCAATTTGCTTATAAAGGCTTCGTCATATTGAACACAGTGTGGCGGTAGAACGCAGCGGGCTATGTGGGCATTTTCGTAGAAATTTGTCCTGGTTACAAAATGGAATAAAAAAAAATATTATTTTAAAATTATCTAAATTATTTCAAATAATTCGCTATTCCTCAGAGATGTATAACATAGCGGCAAAATAACAAACAAATTGCATTTCCAAAAGTTGTTTACCTCTTTTTAGAGTCAGAAAGTTGTTCAGGTTTCCGTTTTGTAACTTTTTTCACACAATTTAATTGATAAAAAGTTATTATTTTGTGTTAAAGGTCCCGCTTATTACGTTTAAATAAAATGGCCTTGAGGTATTTAAATATGAATAATTTTGGCCTTCTTTCAAGACAGGTAAAAAATTTAACTACGATTAAAAGTCGGTCAAACACTGTAGGACAAACATTTTTAAGGGGTGTCGAAAGCTAGTCTTATTTTACAATTTGTTGTTTAAAAATAGTCAAAATAAACAGTTTTTTAACGTAAATAAATCTATAAATTTAAAAAAAACTTTGTTAATATCTAGAAATATGTAGACTGGTTTCAAAGAAAATTATTAATCAACTTGTGGGACACCTAAAAATCTACATGGACGTGTTTTAAAAATAATGCCCATGTACGCCTTCTCGCATGTTGTCGTCGACTTTATTGAATGGTGACCAAGGGACACGGTTCAATCATGAGGCATACCGCCCGCTCGATGGTCGAACGATAGCGTTGGCTTCGTTGGAAGCAAGCGAATAAGAATCGCAAGGGACCGACAAGCCTTCTGCGGAAGTCATTCTAACGTCGCCAGCTCGGAGTCACGTTCGTGGGATTCATCGACGTGACCTGCAATCCCTCATCCGCGAATCCAGCTAAAGCTGTTCGACGCTAGTAAAGTATCTACAATGTCTTCAATTTGTTTATACAGGCTTCGTCAAATTGAACGCGTTCACTTAGCGCGTAACATAATGTGGCGCTAGAAAGCAGCGCGCTATGTACGCCTTATCACCCATAACACAAGCTCTGCTTAGCTTGGGGCTAGATGATGCTGTGTGATTTGTCCAGCATTATTTATTTATTTATTTTATTATTTATCGCATGGTGTTGTCGACTTTACTGAATGGTGACCAAGGGACACAGTTCAACCATGATGCGTATACCGCCCGCTCGATGGTACAATGTTAGCGTTGGCTCTGTTGGGAGCAAGTGGACAAAAACCGCAAGGGACCAGACAGCCGTCTACTTACGAAATTCCTGAGGTTCCAACTTTTAAGTCTCCCGTCACGCTAGCGGAAGTCACCGGCATGCCCTTTGTAAAAGTAATATCTCCAATTATAATTAGCTTTCGGAAGTGCAACAACAGAATCGACCCCATTGTCTCGTGTCATGTTACGGCTCTTGCGATGGTTATGGATGCGAAGGTTATTTCTGCTCAGCGTTAGTATTCGATCGGGGTTTCCCTATATTGAAATCTTTAATTAGAGCTTTGAATTGGGTCACGCCCGAAGAGTAGTAGTAGGTATAGCACAGCTTTGTTAACTTATCCACGGTATAACAAAGTAGGTAGTGCAAGCTTAGTTCGGGATTTGATGGCGGTGTGCGTTTTGTGCGGCATTAGCTTATTATTATTTTTTTGTTTTCAGTCTGAGCTCCCCGGCTTCTACGATCCTTGCGTGGGCGAGACCAAACACCTCACCATTGAGTACATGTTCCATGGAAACCTGCACACGACCACGGTCGAGGAGTCGCAGGCGGTCGTCCTTCCTCGCAACAGTAATAGCCTTTTCCATTAACTTATTAATCATATTAAAAAAAACGCAGTGTTTTCCGAGTGGTATGTTGCTCCGACTTTATACCCGGATTGTATACTGGCCCTGAACCAATGTGTTATCATTACAGGCATAAAACGTGCACTGATAAACTCAGGCCTTCCTCATGGATCTCCATGAGGGGTAGTTGTCATACTCACCACGCTTGGTAGGCGGGTTGGTGACCGCAGTATGGGATGTTGATACACGGATAGGCGCTGCGTGGCGAGTATGGCAACAAACTTCTCATGATCAGTACTTGGAGATCCATGAGCGAGGCTTATGTCCAACAGTGGACGTCCTACGGCTAACTTAATATGGAATAAATATAGCACGTACAAAAATTAACATCATATTCCTGAATATAAAAAAAATATTTTACCTATTAGATTTGCGCGTGGCAAACGTGCGACTTTTTTATATTTTTATTTAACCTATGTTGGCCCACTGTTGTGCAAAGGTCTCCCCTAAAGTCTAGGGTTGACCATCCCGATCCTTTGCAGACTCCCACCATCCTCTGTCAAAGGGAACAAGTTCATGCGACTTTAGGCTGTAAAAAAAAACAATGTTTCTTTTTTTGGAGTTTATGTAAGTTCGTTCACTTACAAAGTATGTATGTCCTCAGATCACAGGATAAAGAGATCCTGAAAGTCGGGCAGGCGGCGGATCAGCGTCGCAGCCGCCATCGAGGCCAGCAGCCGAGCGGCCCACAGGCACCCCCCGCCGGGCTAAGGCCACGCGCGCTGATTGGCTGCCCGGCTCACGTGACTTGTGAACCGGCCAGCCGAACGTTACACTTCGACCAAATAAACGTTTCGGCACGCGCGATGGTGCACTTTACAGTTCTGAAACCCCGTTTCCACCGCCAAAGGAAAAGGAGATAGCTAAGCGGAGCGGACTCTGTTTACGTAAAATAGGTTTGCGTTTCCACCAAGAAATAGTTAAGCGTTTGATTCCCACCGCAAAAGAAGCGGGCTCACTTTTAGTCATTTTGTCAGCTTTGTCATTTTGTGGGCTCTTTGTTGGTGGAAACACATATAATTTAGTTTTGTATTGCAAAGTAGAAGGAGTCATAGGTTCGCTCCGCTCGCGGTTCAAACCGGGTTTTAGGTGTTAACGATGATACAACCACTAGGCACCTAGCTGACAAACTGATCTGGCTAATTTTAATAAATCAGAATCGTTAAGCGTGTCCAATCCCATTCCTAAGAAATTATTTTAATCTTCCCCATACCTAAGGTGGTTAACTTAATAATATTACTGCAAAATCAAATTAGGCGTCTGTTAGTTGTGTGGTCGGTTATGGTCATGTGAATCAATGTAGCTGTATTTATGATTTAGTGAGCATTGATTCACATGACCAGTGCGTCCTCGGCTCTCGATTCCATCGCAAACATGTGTGCAAACAATGAACACCAATCTTAGAATAGGTGCGAGAGTGCGGTATCTCGATGTGATTTGCGAAAAACTAATGTATTGCTATTAAGAGATCTAAACGTTTAATAAAATTTTCGTCGCGGATGCAATCATTCGGCCTGGTTAGAGATTACAGATACTGTAAAATGAACCAATGGAATCTCGAATGCATTGACCTAAACCATTCTTCATTTTGTAACTATGCTATTGGTTGATTTTAAGTATCTCCGCTCTGCTGCGATGATGGCGCATATTTTTCTAATTGGTATGTTGTGTATATCATGTTTAGAATTGGTTATTTTGCGGAGACGGGCTTGCGGGTAGCGACTTTAAAAGTTGCCAAGTTCCAGATAATGTTTGCCTTTATTAGCACATGGGTGTGTATGTTGTTGTTGCTCGATATTATTAGTAATTATAAAGGTACATGTGTAAAATGTATTTTATGTGGCTCGATAACTTCTTCAAAATAACATGAATGTTGTTCGCTGTTTTTAAATTGTTTATTCTAGGCCCCGTTTAATTGAGAAGGCTCTCAAAATATCCCATTTGCTATTCTGATGAAGTTCAAGATGTTTTGGTTCTTATAGATCGAGAAGACCACGACCAAAGACCCTGTTCAAAGGTGCTTATGTGTACCTACACGCCACAGTGTGTATTCTTTAATCGGCTCTTAATATAATCACTATGTACTCGCTGTGTAGAATGGGTAATATATTTTATGGTTGTTATTAAATATTTAGTAGGTAATTAATAGTAATAAGCGTGGTGATGTATGACAAACCCTGCTGATATGTTAATTATGTTTTCTTGTCGCAGCTTTTATAAGCGTAGTAATTTAATGTATTCGACATTTTTCAGTATATTTGTGTGTAGAATGAATATTGGCGCCCAACGTTATTTGGTCGAAGGCACAACCAAAGCATTTAATTTGTAATTTAAATATCATACTTCCGTAGTTCGAGCTAATACCTATTTGACAGTTCTATAGTCTTCCTCTCACTTTATGTGTCATATAATTTTATTTATACATATAGTGCAGTAAAATATAATTTAAAAATCCTGAAAATGTACTATTTTATAGCACTGGCGCTGTCCTTTTTCCCTTTTTCGGGCACCAGTCTCTCACAATGCAAGTTAATATTACAGCAAAGAACTTATAATACTTATACTTTGTAGAATAGCTCTAAGAACTTGTGAGAGAAAAAATGTTTATATTGCAGTAGGTTTTAGCAAACTTTTAAAGGAACTAGTTATTAGAAAATCCATGTTTTATAAATCGTTACGTCAATTCTTTGATGTTCATCTTCTCCTTTTTTGGCTTCTGTGTTCCATCTTCTCGTTTTTTAGCTGATACAATTTACCTTTGACAGCGATGATGGCTAGATTTACGCCTGTTGCAAAACCATCGCGAGATACGTAATCAGCTTGCGGGATTGGATAATATCCGTTTAATAACCTAAACAACTCTTTAGTGACAATTATTCAGTTTTGTCATTAATGACAGTTGTTTAGTTGTAAAATTGTATATTATATTCTTTTTTGTGGTTAGACGATTAGAATTTCATTTTTATGTAGTCTAAAATTGTCTTATGTATTTATCGCGTAAATTATTTTCTTCGACGTTTCGCCTGGATTGCACCAGGCATGGTCCCGGGAAGACGAAACGTCGAAGGTAAACAATGAAGGTTATTTACGCTATGAATACTCGGCTAAATGTATATTTATAATGTGTTGTGATCGCGAAAGTTTAAAAAAGACAACTTGGTTTTTTGATGCCAAAATCGAATAGCATACTCGTTTTGTCCACTCACGTCATTTAATCCTTCTCAGTCGCCCTCCAATAATGTAACAATGAAGCAAAGTGCAGCTGGGTCCTTATTGGTCTAATAAAAACGCAGGTCTTTCTGATTGCCGCGCTGCATCTCCAGTCCACGAGATATGGATTATCGACAATTACCTGAGGCAAAAACGTGATGTCTACTGCGCCATTCAAATGTATGGACATACTGGACGCTAATTTTCCATAATTATTCAAGTTTGTACAATTTGCCGCAATAATAGTTGAGATTCCATACAGTTCTCCATTATGATAGAAAATCATCATCATCATTTCAGCCGTAGGACGCCCACTGCCGGACATAGGCCCCCCTCACGTATATCCAGGTATTGCGGTTGGAAGCGGCCTGCATCCACCGTCGACCTGCTGTCTTCACCAAGTCATCTGCCCATCTTGTAGGTCCTACGCTGCGCTTACCGGTCCGTGGCCTTCGATTTTAACGAAGGCAATCTTATATATTACGATGGTATAACGCAGACTTAGGCGGGCTGCCTGCATACAAACTAACGCGAATACTTTTTTATTATACCTAGGTATATGTCGTAGGATGATTTTTCTTTTTTTCGATAATTCTAGAGATTTTGCGAATGCACGGATAGTTAATTGTGTTTGCATAACCAACCGAAAACACTGCTGACAGTATATTATATAATATATATATTATATGTAATCACAATTGTCTTACTATCCGTGTTTTCGCAAAATCTCTAGCATCTTTACAATAATTTGATCATACAACAAAATATCCAGAACACCCTGTTTAATATGTCATTGTTTACGGTGTCTTGCGAATCTTGTCCATTTATCTATTACCCGACTGCCAAGGAAGGTACTGTTTTTCGCGCGTATCATTTTGTTTATTTGTTTGTAAATTTATTGATACCCACGTATCCTCCAAACGACTTGATGGATTTCGACTATTAAGGTCTCGTCAAGTAAGGTAAGGATTCGTCTCAAAAACCCAAGTGTCCTTAGATAGGTATTAAAAAAAAAACGAAATGGCGGATTTTTGGCGCCAAATTGTAAGTAGTGATTTTTTTTAACCAAACCCATCGAGTAGGTTATCAAAATAAAGGGAATTAAAAGGAGATTACAAAAATATCCATATGTCATGTATATAAATTTTATCAGGAATAATGACAACCATTTTAATTCAATAATTCGAATAAATTTGCATTCAATGGATAAAATGTTGGTATTTTGGCTAGAAATCAGCCAAAAGTGTGTTGGACCTTGCAGTTGGGTTTTTGGTTTCACTTTATAATGTTTGCTTGTTTGATTATTATATATATTATGTCTATTATGTGCCTCAAATGATCTTACATAGCAATAATAACTTGTAACAAAAAACAATATTTTTGGGATGTTTCTCTATAGTATGTTGCGCCTCTATCGCGGACTTCACAAATTGTACACATTAGTAGGTAGTTGAAATGTTATTCATTAGTTCCTGTGAATATTTTGGTAAATTATTGATATGAAATTGTATCGTGTAAGCGTAGGTAAATTTTATTCTTATGACATATAAATATTGGTTTCTCATGTGGAATTGTAAAATTCCTAGTCGAAGTATCAAACATAATTTGTTGTGTTTGTGATTGAATGTCGTAGACTTATATTATTGCCAAATAAAAAAAAACTTAATAAAATTTTGTTTATGTTTATTGCCTACTAGGATAAGTCACTTACTTCCAATTAATACACTAGTTTTAATGACATATTATGGTAGTTAGAGTTCGCGCAAAACTTCTTGAGCTCTGTGAACGTTGCGGCAAATGCAAAGTTGCGCATGTTGACATGTTTATTCAATATTGCCAACTAGGTGGTAAATAATCTTGCTACACAGCAGAAATTTTATATTAAATAAAACCGGGCAAGAGCGAGTCAGACTCGCGCACCGAGGGTTCCGTGCCATCATACAATATAATTTATGACAAAGGCGGTTTTTTATTTGTTGGAAAACCTTGACAGCGCCATCTCTTGTCTGATAGCGGAACTTATGTAGATTTTTTACACTTTCGATGATTTCTAAAAAAGTATGCTATGTAGAGAGATTGTAATAAATTTCCTATAAAGTTTACATACACTTCTATTAGCTATAAAAGTATCACGGGTTTATCTCTGCAAACTTCGGAGATAAGGGGGGGGAACGGTCGTTTTTTCAACATTTTTGCAAATAACTCAAAAACAATACGGCTTAAAGGAAAACTAAAAACTGTTTATTAATGTACAAATTAATACCTTTCATATGATGGGGTGTAAGGGGTTCCACACAACATCTTTTGGAACCCAAGTCAACCTCACCTGCCCGCGGTACACCCTGCCAAACAACAAACGAGGCTCTGGCCACCCACCAACCCGCATTGGACAAGCGTGGTGGGTCATTTGTCCAACCCCTATCCCCATGAAATGAACACAAACAATTTGCCCCAAGTGCCCGGGGGCTCTCAGGGAAATGCTGCTGATGACAGTAGGCTCGCATTCCCTGGAGCCAGGAGGCGGAACAATCACCGGGTGAGGTCGATTAACTGTCAAACAACTAACGCATGTCAAAAGGATACCGATAAGCTTAATATTTTAACATTTAATGTAAAAACTTTAAGAACCGAAGAAAGATTAATAGAATTAGAAAATGCTTTAACCAAAATCAAATGGGATATTATTGGTCTGGGGGAAGTCAGACGAGAGGGAGAAGATGTCTTGAAGCGTAAAGATGCAATTTTTTATTATAATGGCAATGGAAGTCACTACGGAGTGGGGTTTTTGGTCGCCAAGCGTTGGAAACACAACATTATAGAGTTTGTAGCCTATTCAGAAAGGATCGCGTTATTAAAGTTTCGTATAGCAGACAAGAAAACCATCACCGTTATACAAGTTTATACACCGACATCATCACACCACGACGACGAAATTGAAGAATTTTACGACCTCCTAAATAAAGCCTACGACGAACATAGAGGCGCGTGGACTATGGTAATAGGAGACTTCAATGCTAAAGTTGGTGCTAGACAGGAACTTGATAACTGCAATGTCCTCGGACCTCATGGTACGGGAACCAGGAACGAACGAGGCACCCGCCTCCTACAGTTCGCGTTCGGACAGAACTTGAGAGTCTGCAATAGCTATTTCTATAAGAAACCCCAACGACGATGGACATGGTTTTCACCCGATCAAACAACAAAAAATGAAATTGACTTTTGTTTGTCATCAAACAGTAGCTTTATAACAAATGTTGAAACGCTTAACAATTTTCTTTGTAGCTCAGACCATAGGCCACTACGCAGCGTTGTGAAATTTAACCTTAAAATTCAACGTAATTTGATGATTAAAAATTCCATAAAGAAGCTTGATAGAATTACCCTACTTAATAACAAAGAGCAATTTATTCTAGATTTAAAAAATAGTTTCAGTCACTTAACCTTAGATAACGTAGATATATCACAACAATATAATACTATCAGAGGGAATATCCAAAAGGCTAGTCAAAACATAAGATCCAAAAAGGTAAAGGATCAAAAATTAAGCTTACATACAAGGCTGCTGATCGAGGAGAGACAGGAGTTAACCTATTATACGCCAGAATACAGAGACAAAGACCGGGCCACCAAGCGGAGCATCCGAAAAGATCTTCGTAATTACAACACTAACCGTATAAGAATAGCCCTAGAAAATGCCCAATCACTAAAAATAGCAAAGCAGGGCATTGAAATAGGCAGATCGCTGATTATCTGCCTAAAAGATCCAAATGGTAGGAAGCATAGCGATAAAGATAAGATAATACAAATAAGCTCTGACTTCTATAGGCAACTATACTCTGAGGACGTTGCACTTTACCAGGACCAAAGCCCATATTTCTGCTCCGATAATATCGAACCTATTACAGGAGAAGAAGTCCACAAAGCTCTCCGGAGCATGAAATATAATAGAAGTCCTGGAAACGACGGCATCTCGACGGAAGCTCTTAAAGTTGGAGAACCTGCTCTTTTACCACAACTAACTAATTTATTTAATGATATTCTTCAAACTGGTTTTCTTCCACCTGGTTTCTGTCATTCTAATATAATACTATTGCACAAAAAGGGTGACAAGTCTGACATAAAAAACTATCGCCCTATTAGCCTAGTGTCCCATCTTTATAAAACCCTAATCAAGATAATTGAAAATCGAATTTCCGGGAAACTTGACCAACACCAACCACCGGAGCAAGCAGGATTCCGACGTGGGTTATCCACTACCTTCACTCCATAAACCAAATTATTGAAAAACACATCGAATTTAAATTACCACTTTACTTGCATACATAGACTTTTCCAAAGCCTTTGACAGTGTTACGCATAATTCAATTTTCACCGCTCTTGAAAACCAAAACATCGACCAAACTTACGTCAAACTTATTAAACAAATTTATAAAAATAGCACTGCAGCAGTTAAAATTAATAATAGTATAGGGCCAACCTTTCCAATTCGAAAAGGAGTTAAGCAAGGTGATCCGCTATCTCCCAAGTTATTCAACGCTACGCTTGAGGAAGTTTTTAAGAAACTGCCAACCAGCTGGAATGAGAGGGGAATCGTCGTCGGAGAAAGAAGACTAACTAATTTGCGCTTCGCTGATGACATTGTCCTCTTCTCCAATACAGCTACTGAGTTAACAAAAATGCTCGATGACCTGAGCAAGGCAAGCCTCGACATCGGTCTGAGTTTGAATATGTCAAAGACTAAAATAATGACTAACAGCTCAAAATACAAAATAACTGTAGGGGGTGAGGAGATTGCATACGTTAACGACTACATATACCTTGGTCAAATAGTCTCTTTCCAGGCGAGACAAGAAAAAGAAGTTGCACGACGCACCGAAAACGCCTGGAGGAGCTATTGGGCCATGAAGGAACTCATGAAGGGAGATTTACCACTATCACTCAAACGCAAGCTCATGGACGTATGCATTCTCCCCATCCTCACTTACGGCGCTCAAACTTGGTCTTTGACTGCTCAACAAAGATCGACACTCGAGGTTTGTCAACGAGCTATGGAGCGCAGTATTCTCGGTGTTAAACTTACTGACCGAATTCGCAACACCATACTGCGCGCCAAAACTCAAATAACTGATGTCACTCAGAAGGCTGCCAGGCTAAAGTGGGACTGGGCTGGCCACGTCTGTCGTATGCCGAATGACCTATGGGCTTTCATAACAACCGAGTGGGTCCCCAACGCTGGAAGGAGGCAACGCGGCAGACCCAGACTGAGATGGCGCGACGAACTTGACTTGTTTTTACAAGGTTGGTCCTCCATAGCACAGGATCGGGATAAATGGAAGGGGGATAGGGAGGCCTTTGCCCTGCAGTGGGACGAAAATGGCTAGTAATAATAATAATAATAATATGATACCCCACACGGCCTAGTAACTTCACTTAAAATTTTTGAGATCCCCTATCCGCCCCCCTGCAATCAAAATAAGAATATTTTTTAACATTGTTATATATGCTATATTAGTAAAAAACTGTTATCTTTTACCATTTTAAATTGCAAGTCGATAGCATCAGTAGTTCTCGAGATATCCATCTGTGACAGACAGACAGAGTGATTCTATAAGGGTTCCTTTTTACCATTTTGGTCCGGAACCCTAAAAATTGGCTTCTTGCGATAAGTAAATGTGAATTTGTTCTAGCATTTCAGTTTTTATTAACCCTCAATTTAATATAAAAATTGATTTTTAAATATGTTTGTTTTAATAATTGAAAAATAAATAAATGCATAGTAAAATGTGTGCTAGATAAAACGAAAATACACCAAAACTCGCGCTGGCAACCCTAGTTTCACAGACTGAGCCCCTCTCGCACCCCTTTTATCATTCCTTCCCCTCAACGCCCTAAAAACTGTGTACTGCGCAGTCACTGAAGCTAACTTCACAGAGCTCAAGAAGTTTTGCGCGAACTCTACCTACCTATAGAGTTTTAATGACGTATATACCTACTAAGGTAGTTACACATCCGTGGTGACTATCTATGCTACGTGCTGAGGTGAGGGGCGGACACTTGCGACATGAACGAAAATGAACTAAACGTGACCGAAAGTAAATGGCAAACCCATAATAATGGAGAAAAATGATATAACTACCTACTTGTGTCTTTGTATTTGACAGCGATGACGCCTGTTGCAAATCTGATCGCGAGTACGTAATCAGCCTGCGGACCTGATGGCCTGATGCTAGCCAAGCCGGTTAAAATTACTAGTTTAAATCAGTAGGTATGCATTCATTCACAATTTTATTGTAGTCTCCGCGAATGAATACCACGATCATTATCCGAAGCACGTGCATATGTACTTCCATAATACCCTGGGAAACGAAGAGGTACATCCGATATGAATTTATACTAACAACTGCCTTTTATCTACTGAAAAATTATGATTCTTTGATATACCTACCTTGTATATACTTGGCCTTTAGATCGTAATTGAGTTGATTTACGCCGCGTCATCCGTTTTATTATAGGTATGCCTCTAATAGACGGTAGGTAAATAGGATAGGAAGTAGTAATTCTATAGGTGGCCAAAGAAACGAAAACGTCAAGGGCCTAAACACACAAACTGCGATGTGGATTCCTAATCTTTGACTGCGACACGTAAGATAAGAGCGAGGCATCCTCACCGTTGAATGAACCGCTTATGTTAGAAATACTGACTTGCGTGTCAAAACTGGCATTGCAGCAAACGTAGAAATTGACTATTGAGACGGCGCCACCAGAGAGCGCCACAAATGGTGGAATTACACGCTCATATATATATGTGCCGGCAGTAGAATGTTGCCCCTCCTCTCTTGCCCGTGGATACAGTAAGAGCCTGCTGAGAGCTAAGGAAGATGGGTAGCAGCGTCATTCCGTGTATCAACGTCCCATACTGCGCTCGCCAACCCGCCTGCCAAGCGTGCAATACGTTTTGCGGCTGAAATTAATGAAGTATCTACTCAGTGAGATACCTGTCCAGTTCAAATTCACGCCGAGATGTGGTTGAAATCGGTCGAGACATTTCAAATGCGTCTCGATTTAAATTGATATTGGGCAGGCTAAGATGCTCGAATGCAATCGGGACGTTGGGCAGAACTCGTCATGCGTTAAACAAGTTAAACAAATACAGCCAAACGGAAAAGATATCGCGGTAGGCTCCGAAAACGCGAGGCATAGCAAACTGGATCAATTAGTGCCTACATAACCAGATATTATAGTATTGGACCGTGGAAGTGGAAGAAAAAATAGCAAACCCTAAATAAAATAAATTATGCAAACATTATGCCACTTGCTGCCATGTATGGTAAACAAACTATTTGTACGAACCGTACTGGGTGAACGTAATTTGATAGGATGTGTGTGTATCACGGACTTTAAATTGCGTGATGTAATTCTAAAAGTAATTGGTAAAAAAATTGTGTTATGTTTTCATAGCGAATAATTAGCATCTGATCAGTGCTTTCCCCCGCGCAGCGCGTGATGCCTAACAGGCATCACTAAACCTTACAAATTCTGTGATCATATAATCTCAAACTCAAAGTCGGAAACTCTGTGATCATATAATACTAATCTCAAACTCAAAAAATATTTTAGTCAGTGCGGCCGCAAGAAGTTTTTCAAAACTCATTTCTGATGGGATCCGCGAGGCAAAGAGGGAACTCCTCAATGCATGCAAAAATACCAAGATCGTATATAAACATATAAAAATATATGTAAACATATATTTTGGCATATTTAGCTCAAGTTCAATGGCATTCAGAAATAAATAAATAAATAATAAATAAATAATGCTGGACAAATCACACGGCATCATCTAGCCCCAAGCTAAGCAGAGCTTGTGTTATGGGTACTAGATGACTGATATACTTAATACATTATACTACATAGATAGATATTTTTATTATATATAGAAAAACACCCAGAACACCCTGAACAAATGTCTGCAGATCGTACAGACATTTGTCCCGAAGCGGGAATCGAACCCGCAACCCCTTGCGTCGCAGGTGGACCTTCGCCCGCTGCGCCACAGAGCTCGCCACAGAGCTCGTCAAGCTCTGTGGAGCATTTACTAATTATAATATGACTAATTATAAATCTTAAGAAGATATTTTATCCTGAAATAGGCGTCATATTTATTTTATATCTACAGAGGAGGCTAAGATATCCAGAGTGGGACCCACAAATTCAGAGAAAACGCGGCCGGCCCTAGCGCAGGTGGCGGGATGAACTTGATGCCTATTGCGCAGAATGGCGGACTATCGCTCTGGACCGAGACGAGTGGAGAAAGGGAAGGGAGGCCTTTGCCCAGCTGTGGGATCAGATGGGCTATTTAGATTAGATTAGCATTATTTTAATAAGAATTTTTATTTTTGATCAAAGTTTAATTATTAAACACCTTACATTTAGTCAGATAATAACATTTTAACGGCACTTTATCGCTTAATTAAGTAGGTACCTTGTTTTATTATTTCCATATGGTGTCCACCCGTGACCACGATGGCAGCAAGGCACTCGAAACGTCGGGAAATAATAACACAAGGTAATTACGCGATAAAGTCCCGTTAAAAGGTTTAAAATTATGTCTATTGATCGCGAAAGTTTACAAAGGATGATATAACTTTTAAAACTATCAATATTTACCATGATTCATCATAATAAAATGCAATAAAAATATTGAGTTTTAATTCCGCTTATGCTGAGATGCAGGAGCACCGCCCTCCCGCCCGCTAATTATGCGCATGCAGGGAGAACTAGCTTGTCAATGCAGCATGCATACTCAAACCTATACGACGACACGTGTTTCGCCTCTCCGCGAGGCATCATCAGGTGAACGCTGTAGGTGTTGACTGGTCGGCCGCCGGAACGAAAGTGAATCATGATTCATCATGACGAAGGGATCATAACGTATGAAACTGCGTCGAAATATCAGGAAACTCAAATCATGGTGAATATCCCGTAAATATTGCAAACAATACAAACGAAATTGCACAGCTAAAATACAATGTTATTATACATGAATCGGTCGCCAACTCGCGTAGTACGCTGTGTCAGACACAGTACATCTCTCTTGTAGATGATTATTTGAACTTAAGTGAGGAAAATGACTGATCTTTATACAATGCCACCAAGACCGTTTATAGCAGCTTGCCCATTTCGTATTTTATTTTTATGATATAGGAACAATGGTACATCATTCCATAGAAGGTGCCAAACAGCCATAACAACCATAAGTAATTTTGCTGATAGTTTAGTCGCATATTCACGTAGATTCAATACCATGGGTTCATTCTTTGTTATAATACGCAACACAGAAAGCATGCCTTTTTATAGTTAATCAGTGGATAAATAGCCTGATAATATCTGTCCAATCCTGTCTAATCCTGTCCAGCCGTGTTGGCCGAGTGGTATGTACATGTACACCCGACTTTCGATCCGAAGGTCGTGGGTTCGATACCGGACTTGCAACAATGGATTTTTCTTTCTTAAAAAAATTATGTGCACACTTAACACGAGCTTTAACGGTAAAGGAAAAATCGTGAGGAAACCCGCGGCTTAGTTAGCTTCAGTCGTATTGACCTGTACTTTCCTCTGAATAATAGCTGACTAAGCTGAGAGTTGGTATAGGTGCTGGGCAAGCCTAATCAATCTTACAATGTCCCAGGCACTGCAGCGTCCCGTACAGCATGATTACCAGTTGCTAACGCTGTATAAATCATCTATAATAGATGCAAAAGCCTTACTTTAATATCCTGTTCCAAATATTTTGGTTAAAATACCCGTGACGTCCAAATATTTATTGAGATATACCTCTGTTTCTTTTTAGGTTCAAAATAAATATATCTACACATTAATTTTCTAATTCTTTCGTCCGGATGTGCAATCGATGTGGGGCATCCAAGAGAGGTAAGAATCAATCCAGACTTCATATACGAGGCACAGAGTCCAGGCGAGTGGAATTACATAAACATTGCACAGGGTAGGAACAGGTGTGGGCATGAAGAAACAGAGATGGAGTAGTTTGTGTTCTAGGAGTTGGTGAAAAGGTGACGAATTTAGTTTTAGAAATGTATAGGGTTTTAGGGAAAGCCAATTTAAGAAGAAGTTGCCAAGAAGTTTTAGGACGTTTAGGTACTGTGGAAGCCTCAGGCAAAGAATGTGCTTTGTTTCAGTTTTGACCAAAACTACTAGTGTATTAGCTTATTATATGTAAATAGGATAGTAAGTAAAAAAATTAAACCATTAATTTTGATTTCTTCCCTCCATATATCCCGATCCTGAGCTGCTTGGAATTGGGGGAGGCCTTTGCCCAGCAGTGGGACCCAAATGGCTAATAATAATAATAATTGATTTTTTAATTCGAACTATTTTTACAGCAAAATACTCAACTCAAAATATTACTAAATAAACTTAAATTTGTATTCATGGCGTACCGCTTTTTAGGGTTTCGTAGTAAAACAAGAAACCCTTATAGTTTCGCTTTTTCTGTCTGTCCGTCCGTCACCGGCTTTGCGAAGAGACTGTAGTCCGAGAAAGCTGTTATTATGCATGGACATATAAAATAACAACGGTGAGATAACGTTACAAATAAATGACACAATATTTGACAATGAGACAATATTTCTATTTAGGGTTCCGTTTTCGAAATATTAAGGTTTTAAACTTTTTTCGACCCCCCCTAAAATCTAAACTGTGTACTTTACAAATCTGAAAAAAAAGAAAAAAACGGAAGTTTTATCCATGCACTTTATAAAATACTTTATGGCTAGCTTTTTTAGTTTCGGAGAAATAGTCGCTCGAATTAGTGATACGGTGCCCAAACATACCGGAATACTTTAAACCGAAAACTCAATTCATTCCTGATAATATGTTTTGGTAGACGTATAAAAAACATACACCAACTTCTAACAACAGGTCTGCGGGTAACCACGGAACCCTACATAGCCCGTAGCCCGACACGCACCTGGCCTAATTTATTTATTTCAGCCGTTAAACGTCCACACATAGGCCTCCCTCATGGATCTCTATTAGGGGTAGTTGCCATACTCACCACGCTTGGCACGCGGGTTGGCGAGCGCAGTACGGGATGTTGATACACGGAAAGACGCTGCTGCCCATCTTCCGTAGGTATCCCTTAGCATTCGCGGGCTTGAAAGGACGGGTAAGATTCTACTGCCGGCACCCCACGGCATAAGCCAGTCCTGTAATTGCATTCAATAAATTCATAGTTATCATTATCAAACACAAACACGTATTACAACTTAACACCTTATTATAATTAACACCTTACTTAATATTATTATTATTAACACCTTACTCATGTACATGATGCAATCTCCAACCACGAAAATTTATTTCAGATAAATTTATCTTAGTCTTAATTTTGTAGAAAATACAGAGGAATAAGGTCAAGCCCTCATAAGGAGGTTGTATGACGTGTATGGTCAGACGACAAACTAAATTAATTAATTACGTGAACTAGCCACTGTGAGATCACATTCACCCTCGTTTGAGTGAAGTTATTTTTATAGGTTATATATATACATATGTATATAGGTTTTATAGGTTAAAATGTAGCTTTCTAAGACTAAGCAGCAAACAGACAGACAAAGAAAAAGTATAAGGGTTCCGTGTTGTACGACGGAACCCTAAAAAAAGCAAAACATAGACATTTAGAGTTGACCTATCACAAATACCTTGACAAATGTACAACCTGAGATTAGCTACTGATAGATGATGATTGTGACAGTGGTCCCAGTCATCCATTACGGCTCCTATCATGAGCTATACAGGGTGTATTATATTAAAACATGGTGTACTAATCCAAAATGGAGGGGGTTCAGTTTATGAAAAAAAGTCGTTTTGGAGGAGAAAAATCGGGAATTCGTACTAATTTGAAATGTTTTTGTTATGATGTACTGTGAACATGATCCTGAGTTTACAATTGGTTTTACTTAGTTTTGAA
The DNA here is from genome assembly GCA_963082625.1 of Pasiphila rectangulata. Lineage (NCBI taxonomy): Eukaryota > Metazoa > Arthropoda > Insecta > Lepidoptera > Geometridae > Pasiphila > Pasiphila rectangulata. The sequence goes on along the minus strand of OY720236.1, from coordinate 18,412,117 downwards.
AAAAAACACCTCTGCGGTTTTAGGCGTTTTTATTTGCACCTAAACGCAGCGCTGGATTTACCAATAGGCTGCGTAAGCTGGAGCCTAGGGCTAAATATTCACAGACAAAACGAGTCTCGGAAATTTAACAAAATTTTCATAATCATTTTACTAAGGTGTAATGAGGACGATGGAGCACATAAACTTAAAGTTGCAATTTTATTGTTTCTAATTTTTTAAGTCGGTAGAGGTGGCAAAAATGTAAGAAATAGCCTATTGGCGGCAATTTTGTAAATCCGCCACTGCCTATACGGCAACTCTTCGCGAAGGTTAACGAGCCTTTCAAGAATCAGCTGGCGTTTAAGATGCCAATATCGTGTTTAAGTCAAAACTTTCGTTTCTAATGAAAATCACCGAATACTGGAAAGTCGTAAAACTAAAGTGTCATTATCACTCCCTTTCGGCTTAGTTCACATATTATGCCGTGGGGTGCCGGCAGTAGAATGTTACCCCTCCTCTCTTACCCGTGGATGCAGTAAGAATCTGACCCGGCCCCGCTAATCCTGGCTACTGTAGCACTCACGGTAACGACGGGGCTAGGGGTGCTAAGAATCCCCGGGAGACGATCGGCTACCAACCCTAAGGACGACCACTGGCCCTGCATTGATACAAAACATCCGCACTTTGAGGACAGACGAAAAGATTGTTGAGCTGATAGAAGAAATTAGTAAATTACACTGGGACATTTTGGGATTATCAGAAGTCCGTAGAGAGGGCGAGGATACGATATCCTTCATGTCTGGTAACCTAATATACTACCGGGAGGGCGACCAACAGTCCCAAGATGGTGTTGGGTGGGCAGCCGACTTGGTAATAACGGCAGGTCGGCGTTGGATGCAGGCCGCTTCCAACCGCAGTATTTGGAGATCAATGAGGGGAGGCCTTTGTCCAGCAGTGGATGTCTTACGGCTGATATGATGATGAGATGACACATTATAATACATCCTGTACACCTACTTTACGCATCATCGTTAGCTAACTTTGTGTTAAGGACGACCTTGACAATACAATAAAGGAAGACATGTATAAAGGGCCCATAATAACGATATTAGAGGTAAGTGCACAGCGTGATAATCAATAAATGATTACACGGTGGAAAAGCTGTTTCACAGAGCATCCCGGAAGTTACAATCTATATGCAGAGCTATTATCCGCTTTACCTATTTTATTTATACTTAGTTAGCAGACGTTTCCTGTTGGTAGGTACTTTAGATTATCTGCATCAAGTGATTTTATACCTAATGTACCTACGTAAGTATACACTACGGTTTTACGATACCTTACTACCAGCAGTGGTATCAACTGATTTAACTAATCTTATCTAAACTAACTAAACAGACTGCGGGATCCCACTGCTGGCAAAGGCCTCTCTTCTCTTCTTCCACTTAGACCCGACACTATATTTTCGGACAATTTGTCCGGAATGTCACTTTTTAATTTATTTAATTTCATAACTTCAATTCATTTCATTTAAGTCAATTCGTGCGCTTAGGCTGTTATGACTCAAAACCGTTTCATACGCGTTCAGGCGTCAGCCAAGGGTCTTCTCTTGGACCACTTCTATTTTCCTTAATGATAAACGACCTCCCAAACTGTCTTTCTAACAGCAGTTGCTTGTTATATGCAGATGACTTAAAAATAGTCAAGGCAATAACATGCTTGCAGGACTGCATTACACTACAGTCTGACCTAAACTCTATAATGAGCTGGTGTGAAAAGAACGAACTTTATCTAAACATTACGAAATGTCAAGTGCTGAGCTATTCACGTGCACATCATATGATGACATGGAGCTATGAGCTTAATGGTAAACCAATAACAAGGTGTCACACTGTGAAGGACCTCGGTGTAGTGTTCGATCCCAAACTTACATTTCACGAGCACGTCCGTGGAGTTACAACAACTTACTTCAAACGTCTTGGGTTCGTTACACGAAACTGTAAGGAATTTACATCTGTCCCCGCTATAAAGGCATTATACACCGCATTAGTACGCTCCAAAATAGAGAGTAGCTCATGCATATGGAATCCCCACGAGATGACATATGCATTAATGCTGGAAAAAGTCCAGAAACGTTTTCTTCGTTTCTTGTACAGGAACTCTCATGGATATTACCCGTATTTGTACCCTACTAAATACCTACAAGGGACACTTGGTTTTCATTCTCTCCAGACACGCAGACTGTGCGATCAACTTTTCACAGTTATTCGTATACTAAGGGGAATAGTAGACAGTCCTGACTTAGTTAGGGAAGCGAGTCGGCTCTGGGTACCTGAGCAGCGCGCCAGGTTCCGTCCCAGACTAGTCCCACTATTCGCCCCCATACCCCCACGCACGGTTGCACGCCAACAATCCCCCATCTGCCGCGCTCAGAACCAGTTCAATGTAATTATGAAAATCGAGCCAGATTTAGATTTATTTCATGATAATATAAATATAATTTCTAGAGTATGTCAAAGCTACTGTGAAAGTATAGAATTGTAAATAATTTTTCCTAGCCACTTGTTTTAATTAGATTTTTCTGTTTTTCTTTTGTTTTTTATGTTTTGTATTTCTTTTGTGTGTGTTGTTTTAATAATTGACGACCTCTGTGGCGCAGCGGGCGAAGGTCCGCCTGCGACGCAAGAGGTTGCGGGTTCGATTCCCGCCTCGGAACAAATGTCTGTACGATCTGCAGATATTTGTTCAGGGTGTTCTGGGTGTTTTTCTATATATAATAAAAATATCTATCTATGTAGTATAATGTATTAAGTATATCAGTCATCTAGTACCCATAACACAAGCTCTGCTTAGCTTGGGGCTAGATGATGCTGTGTGATTTGTCGAGCATTATTTATTTATTTATTTATTTTATTTAATATTTATTTAATATGTGTGTTTAATATGAGTGTAAGATTTAACGTGTAACGCTTTGGTTAATCTGTAATGTTACATTGATTATTTGAATAAACTTTTGAAACTTAAAAAAAAAAAAAATAACTGACGTTTCGGTCACTAATGATAAACGCTATGGTTTGTACAGTCAGATAATTAACCTTGCCTGCCAAGACAAATCCAATTATAAAAAAAAATAAAAATTCTTAATTTCAGACTTCATACATAGCTCCATAGAATAGGTACATAAAATTAGAATATAATAATCAAAAGTCACCTTAATATTATATCTTATACATAATATAAATTATTAGTCATCTAAATGAACAACAAATATTTAGTAACGAATCCCCTAACCTTGCGCTTATTAGATATAATAAGCGCTTAAAAAAACACTCAAAAAGAATGACACGTGTGTCACATCAAATAGGTACCTCATTTCGGTAACACTCTTTTTCTTGAAATGCTATAAAATGGTGTCCGAAATGTCACTAAACAAATTTTATGTTCAAAATGACATTTGGAAGAAAGTGTCCGAAGAGGGGCCAATCCAACTTACTTTTCATACAACCGCTCGTACGTGGGTGTGGCGTCGTAATAGATATTTCTATAAAATACAAAAAATCAAAATTTGGAGAAAAAAATTCGGAATTTTTTTCTCCAGATTTTTTTTTTGTTTGGATAGAAACCTAGATACAGTGCACAAGATACCTATTAGATCAAAAGTTTCATAGAAAGATCTATTACGACGCCACACCCACGTACGAGCGGTTGTATGAAAAGTAAGTTGGATTGGCCCCTCTTAGTCTTGCCATCTGGTTTATTTACATTATACAATTCTTAATACTTGTTCTGGTACTCCCGTACCAATGCTTGTTCACCTTATTCCGTGTCTCAGACAAATATTTAAATCTTTGGTCTCAGTTGGTCTAATAGCCTGCTGATACGCAGGCGGTAGCGAGATTGATTTTGGCCACGGGCGGGACAAATGTTTGTAATTGATCCGCAGGTATTTGTCCACCCACGGTCTAGGTATTCTTGTAGGTAAGATAAGTAGGGATGTATTTATAACAAAAATATTTTAGTAAGTATTTATTTACGAGTAATTTAGGTGGTGCTTAATGTCCAGCACTATTAAGTATTAGCAGAAGATAAGTCATAATTGCCGTGGGGTGCGGCAGTAGAATGTCACCCCTCCTCTCTTGCCCGTGGATGCAGTAAGAATCTGCTAAGGGATATCTCCGGAAGATGGGCAGCAGCGTCTTTATGTGTATCAACATCTCGTACTGCGTTCACCAACCCACCTGCCAAGCGTGGTGAGTAGGGCAACAACCCCTCGTGATACTTGGATCTCTTAGTCCATGAGGGAGGCCTACGTCCAGTAGTGGATGTCTTACGGCTGTGATGAAAAAAAGTCATAATAAGAACTATTTATGTACGGTGAAATAAAATAAATAAATAAATAATGCTGGACAAATCACACAGCATCATCTAGCCCCAAGCTAAGCAGAGCTTGTGTTATGGGTACTAGATGACTGATATACTTAATACATTATACTACATAGATAAATATTTTTATTATGTATAGAAAAACACCCAGAACACCCTGAACAAATATCTGCATATCGTACAGATATTTGTCCCGAGGCGGGAATCGAACCCGCAACCCCTTGCGTCACAGGCGGTATGTAGGTACCTACGTTTTACGATTTAGTAGCAAAATCTCATACAATCATTTTGTAATTTTTGAATTACTTTTGTAGATAGCGCCAACTAACTTTCGCCAAAGACGTTATCAACGTAACTTAATTTCGTTAGAATGAGAATACATAACCTTCCTTCAACCACCTTCCCACCTTCAAAGCATGCTCCTTCAGAAACGATACACTTACGTCAACAAATTGTCCAATCATCAAAACATTAATTAAACGTTTTTTCTGGAATGGAGTTCAGTTCTCGTCGCGAGTTCTCCTTTATGTCTTCTACCGTATGAAAACGTGTGCCACGAAGTGGTAATTTGAGTTTAGGAAAAAGAAAAAAATCGGCCGGAGCCATATCTGGCGAATAAGGTGGTTGATCGATAGTATTTGTTGAGGTGTTGTAGTGTATTATATTATCTGTGACTGAACACAGGCCTCCCTTCCATCTCCATCCATATCCTTAGGGGAGGCCTGTGTTCAGTAGTGGCCGTATTACGGCCGAAATGATGAATAATGGTGATATTATTTCTAGTGCTATTTCTGAATTAGTTTTAATGTGATTCCAATATGTGCCCCTGAAAACTTTAACAATGGCATCTGCGTAGGAAAAAAGTTTGCTATAATTTGTTCGATATTCACAAAAGTCATTAATTTTTGCCAAGAACAATATTGGACCCAAGACGCTGCTTTGTGGTACCTGAAACAATAAAAAAATGCGCCTTCGCCCACACAAGGCCAACATTGTATACGAATTTTGACCAAAACCTCAACAAATACTATCGATCAACCAACTTATTCGCCAGATATGGCTCCGGCCGATTTTTTTCTTTTTCCTAAACTCAAATTACCACTTCGTGGCACACGTTTTCATTCGGTAGAAGACATAAAGGAGAATTCGCGACGAGAACTGAACTCAATTCCAGAAAAAAACGTTTAATTAATGTTTTGATGATTGGACAATTTGTTGACGCAAGTGTATCGTTTCTCTATCGAAATATACTGCTTCCCTGGTGAGCTGCATGCGCGGGAACACCAACGGCCTCGTGGCAGACGTTGCCAGTAATGTCTTTTCTGCCATCTTGAAACAATGGGTAGCTGTGTTGAAACTAGTGACCTGCCTAGGTCTCAATGACTTTTAATGTTATGTTAATTCTCTTATCTTATGTTATGTGTTTTAATATCATTTTTTTCTGTGTTTATTTGTGTATTAATAATTTTGTGTGTGAATTATCATTTGTCCTATGGATTATAATTATATGTTCTGAAATAAATATTTTTTATATAAGTATATAATATTTTATGTTACAAAGAAGAATAAACATTGGAAATTGAGTGACAATTGGCGCTAAAGAGCGATCTTTTTCAGGCATACTTAGTTGAACGAAATATGGAATTAACTCAATGATAACCTAAACTATTAATAACATTGGGTGCAAAAGTTACTACTCACTGTCCAAATTTCTAGATGACTCAGTCAACCAGGACCTCCTCTGCACTCGTCGCAAGCCGCACCAGTTTGCGCGACGCTTTTACGCAGCAACTTTTGCTGATGGTCAAAGTACCTAAATATTGCAACTTGCAAGGGCGTTGCTAAGTACTGATAGTAATTTTACAAGAAGTGCGTACCTACCAACTACCTAATCTAAGTGACGTCAACGTGTGTGTGGTTTCTACTGTACTGTAGGTACAATTTGTGCAGTCTTTAGCGTCAGCTGTGTAATGGGAATGGATGACTATGACATCTGTACATTTCCCATGCCACAATACCGGTACTTCAGCATAACCAGTAATTGAGTCAAATAGGTGTCTGTAACACCGAACTATGATTATACTAACTGAAACACGTGGTGTGAAGCGTGTACATGAATTACTGTCAAGTCCAGGGACAACTGCTGTTGCTTTAAGATTGAAATGGACTATAAGGGCGGGTTGATTTCTGTCAGATTTGAAGCTTAGATTAGCTTTTTTTTTAACTGATAGTTCGTTGCTTGGCTACAATAAGAACACATTTAAAATTTCAAGTCGATAGCATCAGTAGTTCTTGAGATATCCATTTGTTACAGACAGACAGATAAAGTGATACCTGGGTTCCTTTTTACCATTTTGGTCCGGAACCCTAAAAAGAGGTAAAATCTAGATACAAGTAAGTAGAAAAATGGGGTAAACACAGACAGAACAAGCTTGTTTATTTATTACAAGCCACACTCAGTAGTTTCACTCGCGTAGTTCCCGTTCCCGTGGGAATACGGAGATAAAATATAGCTTTTAGTGGTAATGTATCATAATGGTAAAAGAATTTTGAAAATCGCTCCAGTAGCTTTTGAGTTTATTCGTTACAAACACAACATAGAAATCTTTCCTGAAGATAATCCTGAAATTTATTTAATAGATTATTGCTGATAGCTTAATCAATTTAAGCTCACGGTTTAATTTGGCTCTTTTTTAACAATATACAATTTAGGAAGTGATAGCTATAAATCTTAAAACAGTAACGTGTCAGTTGAAAATAGTAAAATTAAACCGTGAGTTTAAATTGGTCCTTAGTTATCAGAAATATTCTAATAAATAATTTTCAGGATTATCTACAGAACTTGGCGTCATTTAGATCTCAATTTCTTTTGTGGGCGAAGTCAACATCTACGATATTCTAAATATTGAACTTGGCTCCCATTTTCACATTTATATTTTTGTTGGATATCTTTACTTTTTTAAATAAAAGTAAAACAAACTTTTTAACAAACAAGCTTTTATTTAAGCGTACTAAAATTAATACAATAAACATTTTACATTAAATTTTAATGTCAACTTAAAACGTCTTATACAATTTATGTGATAAAAAAGCTTGTGATTATCGTATAGGATCCACTTTTCATCACAGGTAATGATTCAATATAAAATACCTTCATTATAGTGCCGGTTGAGTAATGTAACGCAGCAGTCGACGCGCGTTTGTCGATTTGTTTCACTCAATTCGTGAGGTACCCACCTTTCAAGCTTTTTCACCTTCCCAATTTGCTTCAAGTGAATTAAAATAGTTTTATCACTAACACCGCAGCCTGCTGCTATCTCGGACGTGGTTTGCGATGGATCCGCTTCCACAATAGCCTTTAATTCTTGATTATCAACGATTGATTGATTTGGTATCTGGCCGTCCACGGGGCTTGTTCTGCAGGTCGAAATTTCCAGAACGAAAATGTTGGAACCAAAAACGCGCTGTGTTTTAGAAAACAAAAGATTGCGACGCCTCCGCCATACACATAATTAATCCTTCGATCCGTTTCTGCAGCACTGGTGCCACGGTGGAACTCGTACTCGTAAATAACGCGATATTTCAAGTTTTCCATTCTGTAAACTGAGTGACGCAAAGAAAAATACAAAAGAGGAGAAATCCCCCCTTTTTTGATACTTACAACACATCATTTAATAAGAATCCTTCACATTATTAATAATAACTGTAATCTGAAGGATTATTATTAATTTTTGTGTGACTCCCGTTTTTGATCTCGCTTCCTTTGTGGAACTACCAGTGCAGTAGCACGCGCTAACATAAATATTTTTTATTTAGCTAACCTATGTGTATGGGGGAGGCAAAGGTTTCCCCTAAAATCCTCCAACCACCCCGATAATGTGTTTAGTATTTTGGATTTAGTCCGTCAATTGGAGAAAACTAAAAATTATGACACGTTTTTTTTCTTTTTTAACGTAAGTAATACCAAAATAACGGCGATACACTATTATACACTATAACAGCCGACACGTGCCTTGGGGGCCGTCTCCACGAGCGAGGGAATCGCGGCGAGTGCCACGTATTTCTATAGCGCGGATTCGTCGCGATTCTCTCGCTCGTGGATACGGCCTCTAAGATAGTGTATAGAAATACGTGGCACGACGATAACATCGCCGCGATTCCCTCGCTCGTGGAGACGGCCCCTTAATGACGTCACTCCTAAACTGCAATGCGCTTTATCTAAGTGTTGTTTAACTATTTATTTGTAAAAGCAAAAATACGTGACCATTTTTGTAACATCTAACGGAAGTACTAAACAGAATTTTGATTTTCATTCCCTATGGTTAACTTAGTTGTACAGTCGCGCTCATAGTAAAGGATACAACTAAGGTCAGGATACATTAAAATACAGAAGTGCTAAAAAGAGATTAACTTGTCCCATTTTCAACACTAAGGCTTAGCGTTTTCCTTTAATATGAGCGCGACTGTATATAATTTTAATGTACTTGACGTACAAAATGAAAACTCAGGTTTAGGTATTATTTTCGCTGCATAGCTGAAAGCACGTACTTGGTTGTTTACTCCAGAACATTAAGCGCGCGATCTGCATTATATCCCAATTGAATGGGGTTGAGTTTTGCCAATATGCATATTACCTACCTAAAATATATAGACAAAACTCTTTAAGGAAATTGTAATTGCTAATAAAACTTATCAGGCACTATTGTTATTAAAATTTCTTCGCTACTAGTACTCCAGTATACTATACCCTGTATTATAATATGTATGACACGACTTTTGTTATGACTTTCCGGGATTCGGCGATTTTCATTCAAAATAAAACCGGCCAAGAGCGAGTTGGATTCGAGCACCGAGGGTTCGTGCCATCATCCAATATAATATATAATAAAGGCGGTTTATACTTAACCTTGACAGCGCCATCTCTTGTCTGATAGCAGAACTTATATACATTTTATACAATTTCGATGATTTCTAAAAGAACTATGCTAATTAGAGAGTTCGTTATAATTTTCCTGTAATCTTTATATAAACTTCTATTAGCATTAAAAGTTTCAGGGACTGATCTCCGGAAACTTCGGAGATAAGGGGAAGGCGGTATTTTTTGAAACTCTTTTTCAATAAGTCGAAAACTAAACGGCTTATAGGAGAAACTAAAAACTGTTTATTAATGTGCAAATGAAGCCTTTTCATATGTTAGCCCATATGACCTAGTAACTTCACAAAAAAATTGAGACCCCCCTTTCCGCCTCCCTTGTCTAAAAACATATCCGAATTAGAGAGTTATATTTGCATACACTTTATTAGCTATAAAAGTTTTAGGGATTTATCTCCGCAAACTTCGAGGATAAGGGATAATTAAGTATCTTAATTAAACCACTTCAAATTTCAAGTCGAAAGCATCAAGAGTTCTGAAGGAAGATATCGATTTGTGACAGACAGACAGATAGACAAAGTCACACCATAAGGTTTCCTTTTTACCATTTTGGTCGGAACCGTAAAAAGACCACGAAAAATTTACCTTCAACAGCTGATTATTTTATGGTGACATCTAAACGATAGCTGATTTTCGACAGGGTCATTGACGGCCGTGATAAGTTGCCGTTGTGGTATAAATATATACATATATACTCTGATTCAGAAACCAAGATATTTTTTGTAAACAAAGAAAAGTCATGATATGTCACTGTCATAATGACAAGTCAGGGGTAGAATCCTTTTTTTTACCGTGGATCACTAATTAGTAGTAATGGGGCGCGTTTTTGCTTGAGCGATAGATACCACTCTAAATATTTCCTAACCAAACTTCAGAACACTGAAAAGAAGGCATTGTCGCGGCCTCGTTTCCCTGTGTCCATAAGGAAATACAAATAAAACAATATATAATTTTATTTACATAATTTTATTTCGTACTTATTGCTTACAAAATATATCATTATACTGACATTTTAGATACGGAATCGTATTCAGAATCGGATTCAGAATCCGGTTCCCTTAAATTTATAACAAACCTATCATGTGCGTCAGCAATGATGTGGTTTAGTAGGCATATTTCATTTTCAACTTTTTTGTATGGCTGATGCAGTTTGCCCATACTTCGGGTGTAACCTCACTCAAACCTTACTGTAACAATTTTTTGACTTCAAGCATTTTAAATGTTCTATTGTTTCTTGCGACGTGCCCCTTTACCTGAGCCCACACTAGCTCTGGGACTGGACAGCCAGCTCATCAACCATATCCTTGTTAAATAGTGATTAATTTTCTCTTACAATTTTCATAAATTGAGCCTTTATCATTGTTTCTACGAAGGCAATGTTTTTAGAGCGGAGCCATGCCTGTAAACTGATGAACGATCTCTCTCTGCCCAGCGTAGTTGCGGCTATGCTGGCAGATGAGGCGGCGTGGAAGGCGGTGGCCTCTTTCTGTGAGACCGTAATGGTTCGGAAAGAGGCCGCGGAGTGGGATCGCGAGAGGGCTGATCCCGCTCGTAGAAGGCGGCGGCGGGGTACAGGCAACGGCCGCCCCGCACCGCCTGCCCCGTGAGGGTACGGCGTCATGGGGCTGCGGCATCCCCTATAGGGGACCATCTGGGTCCGTAGGGTAGTCAGAGTGAGGGCTTCGACTATTCCAGACGGACCCAGGGAGGGCGATGGTGCATGATATGGCTATGCACCATCGTGAGTTCCGCGAGACGTAGGGGGCGTTAGTTGTGAACGCCTCCGGGACGTGCTCAGGCAAGGTGCTATAGGGGCTCCGGAGTGTTCTTTATGAGGAACCGGAGCCCCTAGTGCACCGAGGCCGGCCATCGGGGTGGTTTTAGTGAGTCGTCAGGAGACAACCTCACATACCCATGCTATGCCCTTAACGCAGCATGGTATCTGACTTAGCAGATTTCCACCCCGTCACCAAAAAAAAAAAAAAAAAAAGGGTAGTTGTAAGGTATTTGTAGGGTAGTTGTAGGGTAAGTTGTAAGTGGTGGTTGTAGTTACCTACAGGTGCGATACGAAGTTCGCCGGGTCAGCTAGTGAGAAATAAATGCTCTTTAAACCTACATTTTACATTCCGAACAAAAGAAGAAGAAAAATGGGGTTTCGTAGTAAAACAAGAAACCCTTATAGTTTCGCTTTGTCTGTCTGTCTGTCCGTCCGTCACCGGTTTCGTGAAGTGACTACGAGTATTAGTCCTAGAAAGCTGTCGTTTTGCATGGACATGTACACTAATATAAGAAAGCTGAAGAGTTTGTTTGTTTGCTTGAACGCGCTAATCTCAGGAACTACTGGGCCGATTGGAAAAATTATTTCAGTGTAAGATAGCCCATTTATCGAGGAAGGCTATAGGGTTGTAAGCAGTGGTTGTAGTAGGTGCGATACGAAGTTCGCCGGGACACCTAGTATATAATAAAAAGGTCGAGATGACGCTACAAAAAAATGCTGAAAACATAATAAATTTGGATTACGTCCTATACACGTAAGGTAACTTCTAACAACAGGTCTACGATTAACTACGAAACCCTACATAGCGCATGCCCCGACACGCACCTGGCCTAATTTATTAAAACTATTCTATCCTGCTGTCACCGAACCAAACCTACGTGAAATGGATTATAATAGCCGACTGATACACAGGAGGTACCGTGTTCGTTACCCGCCGCGGGATAAATGGTTGCATTTGTATTAGGTATTTTTCTATGTATAATTACATGATACTAAATGACGAGACATGTCGAAGGCTATCTTATATCGCGCTGTTAACTCTGCCTACAACTGTAATACAGCAATGGTCACGTTCACTAAGCACGTGACCAACGCTTCTTTATCTTTCAGAGCGCAGTTTACGCGCTTCTACAATAAAATTTCTATAGAAATGCAGCAGTTTTCTATCAATAAGTTTAAAAAAAATTATAATGTACCTTATCAACTTCACAATAAAGCTTACTATAAAATATCTGATTATCTAGAAGACAAAAATGCTTGGAATGAAATTGGCTCCAACTCCTAAACAACGAAAAAAAACTAACTAAGAATACTTATAATATAGTTTATATAGTTACTGTAAATCTGTATTTGCGTTCAAAAAGTTATTAGAAAAATTAAAAATATTTATTAGAATCCCAAATAAAATTAAACTATCTGACAGGCAGCCGTTCTAGTTCTGATTTACCTTGTAATAATATACATAATATCTAACCTAAATTAAATTGAAGTAATAAAATAAACTAACCTAACTAAAAATAAAGTAAGAATATTTTTGGTAATTGTGTTTTGTTATATTCTTTAGATTTGTATAATACATTGAAATATTGTTTTTACATTAAAAATTTCGTAGTTCATGATAATTTGTCGCATGCAGCAGCCGCTCGCGCCTGCTAGATAGAGTAACCCCGGAAGACCAGCGCTGTGCAGGATGTATTCTGCCTCAGCTTACGCTGAGTGCTGGCCGTTTTCGTGCCATTAATGTTAACATTTTGTTTGTTTTCACGCTTACAATGTACATGTAATATGTTCACGAAATAAACTTATTTTTATCTTTATCTGTATCTTTATCTTTTAGACAACCTTTTTTGTTTGTTCTTTGCTTTGGCTTTGGGGAAAGACGGTGCTATGAGTAATTTCCAGATTTTTAAACCCGGTCACCATTCCTTATCTGCTATTGCTTTTACTAACGCGTTTTGTAATTTCATGGTTATTAACAACTAGTGGCCCCGTCACGGCTTTGCCCGTAATGATACACTTGAACTATTAGGAAATAAATAAAATAATACAAACACAAAATTATTCGAATGACATATGTGGAGCGGAAAAGAAAAATACTAAAGGTATAATAATTCTTTCTTGCCGGTGGATGCTGAAAGAATCTGTCAAGGGGTACCTCCGGAAGATGGGCAGCAGAGTCTTTCCATGTATCAACATCCCGTCCTGCGTTTGCCAACCCGGCATCCTACGGCATGGCGTAGTTAGTGGGTTTATATGTATATGTATATTTACTTTTAATATTATATAATATTACTGCTGTCTCGGCGAACTTCGTATCGCACCTACTACTACTTAATACTTCTATTACTGCTCTACAACTACCCTACTACTACTCTACAATGACTACTACTTAATATTTCTACTACTACTCGGCAAATTCTACTTCTAATATATTTTAAACATCTTGTCACAATATAAACTTTCTAAATGAACCATTAAATATTTGACAACCAAAAAATGTCATCACATCATCCATATAAAATGTATGAGAATTTTTTTGGGGTTATAATATTTTTCTGTTAATTTTTACGATGTTTAAATACCCTAATATGTTAACCCAGGCTCAGATAAACCTAAAACATCTAAGATAATTGAAATTTGTCCAGCCGTTCTCGAGTTATAAGTAACTAACACGAATTGAAGCTCACTAAGCCGCGAGTTTCCTCACGATGTTTCCTTCACCGTTAAGCACGTGTTAAGTGTGAACATACATTTTTCAAGAAAGAAAAATCCATTGGTGCACGGCCGGTTTCGAACCCACGACCACCGTGAAATTGGGTGGTTCTCGGCCAACACGGCTCATGGTTAAAATGTAGGCTAGACATTATAAACGAATCTATTGACATTCACCATCATCACTCCAGCCGTAAAAAGTCCACTACTGAACAGGCCTCCCTCATGGATCTCCATGAGGGGTAGTTGCCATACTTACCACGCTTGGCAGGCGGGTTGGCAAGCGCAGTACGGGATGTTGATACACAAAAAGACGCTGCTGCCCATCTTCCGGAGGTATCCCTTAGCAGGCTCTTACTGCATCCACGGGCATGAGTGGAGGAGTAACATTCTACTGCCAGCACCCCACGGTTTTATTGACATTATATTCATGCAATTCGGTAACAAGAAATGATTACCTACATACGTAGACTGCTATGATCATCACCCTTCCTAGCTAACGTTGTCTTAACGCGGGTTAAACCGCGTTATTTTATATGTCCTTGCCAAATAACAGCATTTTAGTACTTGTAGTCTCTTCGCAAAGCCGCAGACAGGCGGACAGATACAGCAAAACTATCAGGGTTCCTTGTTTTATCACGCAACCCTAAAAAAGTAATATCTTAGGACGAGACGTGCAACAAAGTCGCGGATATAATCAGCTTAATTATCATCATAATTTTCACCGTAAAACGTCCACTACTGAACACAGTCCTCCCTCATGGATCTCCATGAGGGGGGTAGTTGCCATACCAGCGCCTGACAAGCGACTTGTCAGGTTGACGAGCGCAGTACGGGATGCTGTTACACGGAAAGGCTGCTGCCCATCTTCCGGAAGGTGTCCCTTAGCAGGCATCCAAGGGAATGACAGGAGGAACATTTTACTGCCAGCACCCAACCGCAATGATTTTTTTTCCAATTTCCTTAAGAGCTAATTCATACTTAATACGGTTTCATCATCATCATTATCATCTCAGCTGTAGGATGTCAACTGCTGGACAAAGGCCTCCCTCATGGATCTCCAAGTTACTGATCGTGAGGGGGTTATTGACATACTCACCACGCTTGGCAGACGGGTTGGCGACTTAGTGCAGTACGGGAGGTTGATACACGGAAAAATGCTGCTGCCCATTTTCCGGATGTATCCCTTAGCAGGCTCTTTCTGCATCCACGGGCATGAGAGGAGGGGAACATTCTACTGCCGGCACCCCACGGCAACCGAAACGGCATCTAATGCAATATTTATTAACAAAACACGATTTGATCCACTGTTGATAATTGTTATAAGATAATTTGTACATAACAATACTAGCTAGTGTCAACTAGATTTCAGAAACCAGTTTTGAGATAACAAAGTACAAAATGATATGCAGATCAAATCAGATCCTTCTCCTTTGCTTTGAAGTCGGTTATAAGCTCAGTTGCCGTGGGGTGCCGGAAGTAGAATGTTACCTCTCCTCTCATGCCCGTGGATGCAGTAAGAGCCTGCTAAGGGATACCTCCGGAAAATGGGGAGCAGCGTCTTTACGTGCATCATCATCCCGTACTGCGCTCTGCAACCCGCCTGCCAAGCGTGGTGAATATGGCAACCAGCCCTGTGTTCTGTAGATGGTGATAATGATGATGAGAAGAGGTAATGGGATAATGTTATTATGCATTATTTTAGTGTGAATTTTACTTGGTTGTGGTGTGACGTTTGAAATGACAAGTAGATTGTTATACAAGGAGCTAAAATGACCCATTATACACGAGGTAGTTTTACTCCCGAGCTTTAGCGAGGGTGTAAATAGAAACCGAGTTTTAATGGGTTTTTAGCGCCGTGTCTTACACTCTACTTTTCACTACGATTGCGAGAAAATAACATAATCCAATACAATATGATATAGTATATTTTATTAAAAATTAAATGTGCTATTTGTACAATTCTGAACATTCAACGAGAAAAGCATTGCATGCATTCTACCGAAGAGATCACCGTATTTAGTTCTATTTTCAAAAATAAAATGTTGTTCTTTTTTATGAAACAGTAATAAGTCGAATCTTTATTCATGATTATTCTAATTATGACTAAAGACTTATTCGTTTTTGTAGGCTAATTGTCATCGGACAGACAAAAATCAATGAAAACTTTTCCCCTTGAGGAAGAAATGCTATTTTTTCTTCGCTCTGGTACGCCACAATGCCGGTCTTTTTGAGCTCTTGCTCAAAAAATAATTAATTAATTTTTTGCTTCTCTTGGAGTGAAAAATTGATTTTTCGTTTTGCCATCTCATGACGTAGATTGGTTTATTAGTAAATTCGGTTTTTTTATATCATAAGTATTTTTATCCAGCATTTAATGTATTTTTATCTGGACCTAAACACGCGAGTGCGCGTTTATGTCTTATGTGCGGGAATATTGTCCCATGAAATAAATAATCAAAAAGCTGGTACTACTTCCAAAGTGGTAACATGTATACTGTATATTTGTATATTTACTTTTTTATCTAATAAGGTACATTATGAAACTTAGACAGTTTGTAAATGTTGTTGAATTGTTTACTGATAAAATATTGATTTTTTTTGATTACAGGTATATTCCAAGGGCTACACATTTTTTCTAAGAATTTATTTGCATGGTTGTTGATGGGATGAAATTTTCAGGATGTGCGCGGCTTAGGGTCGGGGCGGGGTGCGCGAGCGCATGCATATAGCGGCCCCGCGCCTCGCGGCCTTTAGTCTTAGCCGAGAGTCGCACACGCTAGCACGCTTTCGCGAAGACAACTTTACAACGCGAGTGTTCGCCGAACGAGTTGCGCCCTTTCTCTCACGAACTGTGATCGTGTACCTGAATGCAGAACCGGACTGCTCTCTTCACAGCCACAGCCCATCCACTGACCCATCCGCACTTGGAGTTCTGAAATTTGCGAACAGGTAAGCCTTTTTTTTAGGCAAAGCGAGTTTTCTGCTCTTGCGAGTTGTCGTCGGGTCGTCGCTTTCCCAGCAGCAGGGCGCGTCGGGTCGCGAAACCTTTTCGCAAATTATGCGCAGGCGCTGGCGTTATCCACCGCCCGCGCATACTCAGCTGCCACACTTTGCACGTTACCTTTGTGAATATTCATTGTTCGCCGTTGTGATTCAAATCTAGAAACGAGACGAATTCCATGTTTTTAGACATACGTTTAGCTGGTGTTACGTCGTTGTCACTGTAAAGTGGTTTTGCATTCGACACGTATGTTTGGTTCTTTTGTTCGCGCATTATCCACCCGCGGTCGTATCGTGTGGAAAACAAAAACCTATTTCAATAACACTAACCTATCTACATCTAACTACGTACTGTGCCATAAAATTGTTGATTAAATATTCGTCATACAAGAGGAAACGAAAAACGAGGCTTTGAAGACGATTTAACTTTTAATGATTTTCATAAAAATTTTAACTACCTTCAATAAAAATGTGTGAATCGTAACTTGTAATATTGTTTTTATTGTTTGTTTCGAGTAGGACTAATTATAAGGCATAATATAAATCTAATAAGTAGGTACTTGAAGTACTGTTATGTATTTAGGTAGGTTTTTATTTAGATTACTATGTTATGAGCCGACTTTACATCTCAAATGCAGTGATTGGCTTTTGACCTGTTCTAGTTACATATTTGACATTTAATGTGTTTGCTCATTATTACTTAACCATTAATCGGTTATTTGGGTACTTACTATTGCAGTGAGCCTCAGCTCGCGCCAACAGCATCCACACAAACCGCACTCATTATTAGCATTAACTTTAAGTTTGCAATAAATACTTAATTGTAAAGTGAATTTAATAGTTTCAATCCATCACTACACATCACGGGAAATATCAAGCGCGATTTCCTACATGAACATTGAGATGTAAAAGTGCAATGCAAATTTTACATCTCAATGTTCATGCTTGCCATGGGATTGGAAAATTTGCAACAGATCAATAAAATTCTGATATAAAATTATAGGCTTAGAATTAAAATGGATTCTCGCTAATGTTTATTTTAGGCAAAGTTGGCCAAATAAAATGAATGAAAAGAGTTTTAAAAACACAATCAATGAAAATAAAATGTAAAAAGCAAATGCTCAAAGATTCTCAAGGCTTAAGAAAACTTTAACCCATGTACAGAATTCACGATTCACTCACAATGAGATCTTATACCTCTATATTAAATAACATAACATCACCAGCATGAGCGTCGACTACCAGCGGCAAAAATGAAATAAAATCGTATTCGCAATGGTGCAAGGGCTGTAAAGAGAAACGTAGCGGACCCAAAGCGATACGCTGCAACCACAAATGTGGTTACAAAAACACAAAATCCCGAACTGCGCTCGGCAACCCGCCTGCCACGGCATGGCATGACCAAAACCTCATGATCTCGGAGATCCATGAGCGAGGCCTACATCCATCAGCAGTCTTATGGCTAAGCTAATGATGATGACGTAAATTACAATCATCATCATATCAGCCCGTTGACACCCACTGCTGGGTATAGGCCTCCTCTTCAGCACGCCAACGTAAACGGTCCTGTGCAAGTCTCATCCACTGTCAAAAATTAAATTACAATACTTAGGTAAAATAAATTTATAAGATTCTATAATTAATACTTTAATGTACGTAAGCCGGGGTTACTTTGCACCAAGTCGAACAGGGACATGATTTTTTTTTCATAAAAAAATATTAAAAACTTGTTGCTTCAACTGAATGATTGATATCCGAAACTAAAACTAAATGCCAAAACACGTTCATACTGATATGAGGTCACGTGGTAGTGTTTTTTGTAAATATTCGACTGGGCGCAAAGATATCCTGGCAGGCGCAAAGTAAAAGGCTAAAGGCTTAACGGTATTGAAAGAGGTATGTATTAATTACAGATAGTACTTGCTAGGTACTATCTGTAGTTAATAAACGAAAATATAGCAGACATTTTGTTAATATAAAAAGTTATTGTTTAATATTAACCCTAGTAGGCTCACCTTCTTCGAATCGACACTGACACGGATATCGCGAAGTAATTTCGCTGTATCTTTTTAACCCCCAACAAAAAAGAGTGGTGTTATAAGTTTGACCGCTATGTGTGTATGTCTGTCTGTGGCACCGTAGCTCTTAAACGAGTGGACCGATTTGCATGCAGTTTTTTTATTTAAAAGCAGGTTTTCCGGCAGTTTTTAAACATGTTTTATCAAAATCGGTTAAGAAGTTTACAAGATATGTGGGGTGAAAGAGGGATTGAATAATCGAAAGTTTTCAAGTGTGGTATCAAACTAAAAGCCATAATGTGTAGATTGTAAAACTGAGGGTACACAATACAAAAAAGTAATATGTACCCGAGGGGGTTACTTAATTTTTTTTTATATGCTTATTGACGGTTCTGTGTGTTTTGTTAGAACGTTGTAGACAAGGTCGTTGCAGCTGTGCAATCATCTTGCAGGTTGTGTCGTAGTTTTTTAGGTTCCTGAACTTTGCCCTGGTGGTAAGCCTTAACCTGGTACGTCCTAACGCTAGCTAACTAGGGTTAAAGTATAATTTGGAGACACTGTAACAGTTTCGCATCGCGTCGCGTAAGACAAAGTAACAAAATGATAAGCTCATTATGACGAGCTCTGTGGCGCAGCGGGCGAAGGTCCGCCTGCGACGCAAGGGGTTGCGGGTTCGATTCCCGCCTCGGGACAAATGTCTGTATGATCTGCAGATATTTGTTCAGGGTGTTCTGGGTGTTTTTCTATATATAATAAAAATATCTATCTATGTAGTATAATGTATTAAGTATATCAGTCATCTAGTACCCATAACACAAGCTCTGCTTAGCTTGGGTCTAGATGATGCTGTGTGATTTGTGCTGCATTAAAAAAA
This sequence comes from Pasiphila rectangulata, assembly GCA_963082625.1. Taxonomy (NCBI): domain Eukaryota; kingdom Metazoa; phylum Arthropoda; class Insecta; order Lepidoptera; family Geometridae; genus Pasiphila; species Pasiphila rectangulata. The sequence goes on along the minus strand of OY720236.1, from coordinate 18,392,438 downwards.
AAAAAATACTAAAAAAAAACATTTTCAAACAATTTTTTTTGTTTAAACTGTTTAGTATTGTAAGATGTAAACACAATACATGATTGCACGGAACCCTCGGTGCGCGAGTTTTAATTACACTTAACCGCGGCACCGCTCGTTATTCGGCTCACGCTGGCCGCTGAGCAATAAAGTTGTAATTTGTTCTGTATTAATACGAAATTTGATTGTGCATGGTCAATCAAATTTCGTATTAATATAGAATAAATAACAACTCGTAAATACTAATTAAAATTCGCAAACCGATCACCACTATGTTGGTATTTTCATAAAACGGCACGAGTATTGAAGCAAGTTGAATATCCATTGAATTTCTTTTCCTTACGCTCGGGAAAAACCAAGACGACCAAATGCATTACATAAAAGTAAGCTCACAATGTCCTATAAATACAAAGTAGGAATACAAGTCTATGTTGTTATTGAACAGAGTTTCATAAGTAGGACTACGAGGACACATTTGCGTTCTGGGCGGCTACTCCAGAAAACGATTACGATATTATCGTCAGAATAGCAATCTTTACGCTTAACTTAATGGCCATAAGAGTAAGTTTGGCTTGAATATGATTTCGATTCGTCGCAATTTGCGTATAAGAGTAGGATCCTCCGACTCGAAGTTTCGAAACTCCCAATCTACAAGTGAGATACACGAATACTGGATTTTCCATATCTTATCGGTGACAAATTAACATTAGTTTTGTTTATGTGCGACTGCCTATTTATTTATGTTGGTATTATTAGGTCGACATGAACTTTTAACAGTCGATTTTTCCTGCAGAAAACTACTAAGCTTTATAAATCTAGCTTGTGGTTTTCCCTAACGAAAACCGTTTCAAATAATGCGTTGTTTCTTCTCAACTGGATTTAACTAGTATGAACTAGAAGTCGTTCTTGGTAGCATGAAGAAACATGGAAGGTGGTTGCATAACTTAGCTGGGGAGTTTATACGGCGATTCAATAACACTGAGGATAAAATTAATTCTTAACGTCTTTATTCAAAACAAACTGATTAAATAGAGACGTCCCGTCGCAGATTGGTCACTGTTCTCGGTGTTCTATTGTCATTTAATCTATTTCTTCATCGTCATTATCTTAGTAGTAGAAGTACTGTTCACGTCCGCTGCTGGACATAGGCCTCCCTCATGGATATCCAAGATCATGAGGGGTTGTTGCCATACTCGCCACGCTCGGCAGGCGGGTTGGCGAGCGCAGTACGGGTTGTTGATAGACGGAAAGACGCTACTGCCATCCGGTGGTATCCCTTAACAGACTCTTAGTGCATCCGCGGACAAGACAGTAGGGGCAACATTCTACTGCCGGCACCCCGAGGCATTAACCTAATACTCTTTAATGCGTTTGGTTGGAAATATTAGCGTAAATAATGTAGAGATATCCGAACTAGCAGCTGCCTGCGTTCTTATAGAATATATTTATATACCAATTCTTGATAATAGTAAATATAATAATATTTTTTAAATTTGAATCCTTACTTTCTGAGATTAACACGTTCAACAAACTTTTAACAGCTCTAAAATATTGTTATAGATTCCATTCGATGACGAATTGAGTATTTCTATGATAATTTGTATAATGCGGTATATTAGGTTTACCTACATTGTTGAGTGCTGACCAAACAGGTAGATAAGGTAAAAGCTACCGAGGCACGTATGTTTATTACTATTAACAAAAGTTACAATGATAGGAATGTCCCTCAAAAATACATCACTTAAAAACGTTTCAATTGTTTTTCATATCAGTAAATAACATAAAAGATGACAGTTAATTAAAAAAAAGCTAAGGCCATATCGTATACATTTGTTGTTAATTTATGTATTATTTATGCAGTGACAGAAACTGGTATTAAAAAAATATATTTAACAACAGTTGTATGTAACTAAATATTTATTATAAACCAATTTATTATACTTATTATTATAATAATAAGTTTCCTTTTTCTTTTCTTATGATCTGTTAGTTTTACTTAGATATTATTTTAGTCTACCGAGGCACAAACCAAAGGCCTAAAATTTAAATGCTGGACCATTGGTTAACCTAACAACCAATGGTCCCACACTAGGCTGAGCATGTGTCGTGGAAGACACTAGGTACTTACCTATCTAGGTACTTACCTAGCTTAAGTTTTTTGGCCAAATAAAGATATTTTCATCTTTTCACGCGGTACGGGATGCTGCAGTGCCTGGGGCATTTTTAGAGGGATTCGGCTTGTCTAGCACCTATTTAACGTGCTCTCGGTTTTCGGCTATAATTTGAGATATTTTTGTAGACCATCTTATTATTCATAAGTACAATATGACCGGATGATAATGCCATGGACATTGGACATCGAGCAGACCATGGCCAAATTGTTCGATAACCTGTTTGTCCATCTCAAACAAGCATTAGTACCAGAAATGAGGGCGAAGGCCTCAAAAGTTCACCAAAGGTAAAAAATGGCATTTTTGGGTTTTTGGACGTTTTCGGCCATTCGAACTTTCGACTTTTATTTTTTACACGATAACTCCGGTCCCTGTGACCTAGGGTCAATCAGTCACCTTCTCTTGTTAAGACGGTGCTGACAAAAAAGGTTTTATGTAAATCGGTCAACGTGTTTGGCTGTAATCGTCAAATACACAGACAGACAGACAGACAGATAGCGCTATGCAATATGCACGAGATTTGCGTTTTAATGAATGAGGTTATTTCATTAAACTTACATTATATAAAAAACATAACATAAATTAACATTAAAAAAACTTAAAGAATAGTTCACTCAATCCTTATAGATGGCGTTAGTTTTCGTTCACTGGTAGGTAGCACAATTTGACAATGACAGCAATTGTGATTAATCACAAACTTGCTATCTCCGCTTGCCATCTGTTAGGTTCAGTAGAAAATGCTTTTTCTTTTTTACTAAAAAAGGCTCATTGGGTCGGGCCTTAATAGAGGTAATACTTAACGCCTAAATATGTGTTGCTAATCAATTGATCGACTAATCAGTATTCGAGGTTGACTCATGGTTTATAAAACTATTTTCTTATATACAAAAACTACATAATTTTTTGTTGCATTTTGCACAGTATACCATACAGTTTTCAATGAATATTTACTACTTATAATTTGTCTATTTTCTTTCTTTAGGTTATTTAAAATTACATAATTTCGTCTGTGAATATATCTTTTTTGTTTTCGCTCTATAGTCATATATACTTAAAATAGTCATCATTTCAGCTGTAAAACGTCTAGGTACTACTGAACACAAGCCTCCCTCATGGGTCTCCATGAGGGGTAAATGCACTTTTAATAATTATAATAACTAATGTCACTTTCGATACGTTGTTTATATATATCGACCTGTTCTATCCTCTGACAAATCACTGATTAAGCTGAGGGGATGATATAGATGTTGGGGATGCCTAATTCATATAACAACGTCCCATTCAGCATGAATACCAGTAGTTGAAGCTGTATAAATCATCTAAAATAGATGTTAAGGCCTTACAATCACTTTTAATTTATAGCACAGTTAAAAAACTGCGGAAAAAGTATAAGGCGCTTTATTTATAGCGCTGTTAAAAAACTGCGGAATAAGTATAGGGCCGAAACAGCCTAATCGAGCTCGAAGATAAATAGCGTTAACGTTACTGAAGAGCAGTGTGGCATCACATGCTCCATGATTGTTGCTTACGCCATTTTCACAGCTGTGAAATAATAAGCTTACCTCGACTGGCCAGTGCATTTGCCTATATTGTCAAACTCCGGACGACGCACTCGAAACCAGTTATTTTCCTTATCTCGCTGCCATGTCCGAGACCGGTTGAGTCAGTACACCAAAACAACCTGAAAAATAATTGAATGCACCATAACCTTAGCTACAGTTGACATGGCTGTGTAGCTTTAGCGAAAACCGCACGCGCAGCTATTAAAACCTTTAATTTGTTCTTATTACACAAATACCATAATAACTAGTCATTATTTTATTATGTGCGTCGTGTCCTAAGCGTCGAAACTGTTTTTATTGCAATGTATTGAATTTTAACAGGCAGGTACAGCTGTTACTAAACGAATGTATAATTATATACATAGGTATATTATTTACCTGCTTTGACATGACTTGTGGTCTACTTATTGTTCACATTGTATATGGTTAGTTTATACATTTACCTTATAAATGGATGAAAAAAAATGATATGGTGTTGCTCATTATTAAATGAATGTACTAATTTACCGCTCACTGTTTTAATAACACTGAAATATTTAAACTGTGTTTTTACAAAGAATAAAGGAAAAAAAATGTAACGGACACATATTTAAATTTTGTACATTTGGACCAATGACACGTACGTTAGCGTGTCCTTTCGTTTTCTTATACGATAACATTATAATTTAGGGTACAAATACATACTGAGTAGACGTTAACTGCTGCAAAAGTTACTAGAACCTTCCAGCTGACCAACATATGGTTCCTATATGATAAAACCAATGCCTCGTCTTTATCCTCAAAGAACCTGCATAAATTATATACGACCCCATTACTAAAGCAATAAATCTTTATAATTTAATATTAACCAAATTATAAAGTAGCATAACCCATTTGATACCTGTTTTAGGATAAGTGCGCGGTGCCTTACGACCATTCTATGAATGTTAATAACGATTGCAAAACACGACTCGCCACACCGAGAGTACAGATGTTAGGGCCACTTGCGATGCAATGCAAAGCCAGAAAACTGATTAGAATTAAACAGAAAGGTACATAATATATTTTTAGTTTTAAAATTACAGGATTTTATCGCGTACCTTTTTTTATTATTTTCCCGACGTTTCGAACACCTTTCAGCGTTCTTGGTCGCGGGAGGACTGATGTGCTAGGAGCTACCGCCGCGAATTGATGGCAGAATCCACGACTACCCTCAATTCGTCTTCAGATTCAGAAATGTCCAAGTTCACATTACGACACACTACACTGACGGTATCGGACTGCTGTACCGTCGGAACACAACGCACACACTTATTCAACACAGGAATTCAAAATTCAAGATTCAAAATCCTGTAATTTTAAAACTAAAAATATGTTAACAAATCGCGAAAGTTTAACAAGTTATAAGGTACATAATATATGAGATAGGGATACTTTATCATCATCTTCTGAGCCGTAGGACGTCCACTGTTACATAGTTCTCCCTCATGGATTTTAAAGTACTGGTAAAAAACTAACAAACTACTAAAAAGGTAGGAAGCGGCTTCCCCCGCTGATCTGCGGTCCTAACCAAGTCGTCTGCTAATCTTGTAGGTGGACAACTTCCACGTGCTACTCTATTGGACCATGTCGGTTGTCTAAGTTCATCTATGTATCTCCTCCTTTTTGATCCGATCCTGTAGATTGATCTCGAGCGCTCTCGATAGGGACATTTAGTACGGTAGGTACGGTATAATTAATATTTAGTAGACATAACGAACATTCTCAATTCAAACAAATTTTTAACTTCCGATCGAAAACGAGGTGTGTCTAATATACTTAAGTTTGTTTAGTATACCCGTAAGATTGACGTGCATGTGAAATATATAAACATCTGTTAGCGTCGTAGTAATACAATATATTTTATTTTATGATTATTTTATGATAACTGGACAGATTAATGTTTCTTAGTAATCGTCATTAATAATATTTATTTTATGGCTTATCCTAGTGACTCTACAAACTGCAGAATCGATTTAGATTAAAGTGGAACCAATCAAATATGAGCTGAGTCCCACAGCTGGAACCACCACTTTAAATAAAAAAAAATTGGTTAAGATTATGTTTCTAACGAAACTAGTTTATTATTATAAACTACAATATTTTAGATTATATTGTAGTTTTTAATAATAAATACTAAGAAATAATATTACTACTAATAAATTTAACATTATAGAAAACATATTTACATATTTACTTATCTATAATGTTAAAAATATGCAAAATACGATTCGGCCTTTTTTTATTTTGAAGGGAGCTTGTGTTACCAAGTTAAACACTATTCTAATACAAATGATAGCATACATACTATGGTGAAAATATTATGCTCAAATTACAATTCATTTTGGTAGTTACTACGTTTGTATGGAAAATTCATCGGGCGCTGTCTTCTTTATTACAGGATGTTAAGAGTAAGAGCGCTAGATCGATCACATAGTAAAGAGCAATTTGCTTATTCTACCGAGCTTAAACTTACTATTAAAGCCCTTGATAATTTATAATCTAATAAAGCACGGCCCTTGTATATAATATTTGTGAGTACGAATAATGCCCTTGAGCAAGAATTTAGACCTGCAGAAATACTGCTTGGCACTTTGTTTCTTTTAAAAGTCTTTTATGACAGGACCCCGTACTGTTTACAACGAGGTTTCGTTCAATAATTTTGCGCTAAATAATGCTGGACAAATCACACAGCATCATCTAGCCCCAAGCTAAGCAGAGCTTGTGTTATGGGTACTAGATGACTGATATACTTAATACATTATACTACATAGATAGATATTTTTATTATATATAGAAAAACACCCAGGACACCCTGAACAAATATCTGCAGATCGTACAGACATTTGTCCCGAGGCGGGAATCGAACCCGCAACCCCTTGCGTCGCAGGCGGACCTTCGCCCGCTGCGCCACAGAGCTCGTAAATAGTATTTAACTACCTGAGGATTCTCTTGAGTGTTGCTAAAACACATTTTGATGACATTTTGACCCCCCCCTTGTCACAGCTTGTCATATTTGGTAAACTCTGCCCTCCCTAGTGTGATAATATCTCAGATATTTTGCAATTAATATGCATGTAGTTCCGATAATTAGTTTTATTTTTTAACCCTCGACAAAAAAGGTGTATTGTATAACAACCACCTTTTTTGATCTTTGTGACCTTTATGACCTTGAACTTTGACCGCTATTGTGGGAATTTGTGTGTCTATCTGTGGCACCGCAGCTCTTAAGCTACTGGACCGATTTGGAAGCGGTTATTTTATTCAAAAGCAAGTTTTCTAGCGGTGGTTCTTAAACATGTTGTATCAAAATCTGTTTAGACGTTTACAATATATAGGGGCGAAAGTGGGGATGGATAATTAAGTATTTCCAAATATACCGTTTTACACGTTTAAAAAAAATATTTCATTAAAAGACATTAATGATGATTAAATAGCAGGTATTCTAGCCCTTAGTTACTGTCGTGTCCTGAACATTTTGGTGTTTTCTAGCATTCAAACCCTTGTGCTGCACACTGATGGAATTCTATCTTAAGAATAAACACAAAAAATAAAATTAAAAAATTACTATACATCAAAATTAGCATTAGGTACCAAAAGAAAGGTAAATCATAGATATATAACCAATAAGGTCAAGTCACCAAAGCTTCCACGGTAAATTACTATATTTTGTCTATATTTAGTACCGACTAGAACAATATAAATGGCATATGGCACACTTCATCGACTCTCCTCTTTCCTCCGTCGACCGAGACACGTTCTTGGTTTGCCCGTTGACCAACTCACCGCCACTAACCCGGAAGTGACGTCAACCCGTCCTACACAAGCTGAAAGAAACATATTCAAAACCGATCCCGCCGGCGGGGTCGAAGAATACACCGTTCCGTCTTAAGGTGCAATTTTGCACCTAGACGTTAACCATCATAACACAAAAAATCTGCCAAAAGTTCAAGGCGTGGTTCGTACCTAAGTGCTTGTTGCCCCATCCTAACTTTTGCAGCTGGACGCCCTCTGCGCTCGCCATAGTCCGGTAACCCGGTAACGTTGTCATGGCCATCTGCGGTCAACAACATATAAAGACAATTCTTAAAAAAATACCCAACCCCTTCCATAACAGTAATTTATATGGCCCTAAGTAATGGTTAACGAAAGAATAACATTGTATAAATAATATTACTTATTATATAATTCGTCTTCATTGCGTAGTATCCGATTAGCTTACGAATGATCGCGTGTCAATCATCATCATCATTACCAGGCGCTAAGGGTCCGGGGACATGAGCCCGTTAAATATAAATTTAGTCGTTAGTATTTACGCTCGTTATTGCATCATTTGGTAAGGAAATTACTTATGTTATTTCTTGACATTTAATTTCACGAAGGATAAGGGCCCGTGGATGAAGTAAGAATCTGCTAAGTGATACCTTCGGAAGATGGGCAGCAGCGTCAATTCGTGTATCACCGCTCGGCAAACCGCCTGCTAAGCGTGGCGAGTAGGGCAAAAACTCCAGATGATATGTAATGGCAGATCCATGAGGGAATCCAGCTAGAGTCTACGTTCAGCAGTCGGCGTCTTACGTCTGAGGTGATGATGATGACGACATCTAGAAATTATGAAATTGAAACAAATAACTTAAACTAGTTCCGAAATTAGTTTTATTTCCATTTCAATTGTTTTTTGAAACGTGACGTAACGAATTTTAGGGCCTGCCCACCCCTTGTCACACAATGTCACTTCGTTGACCCTCTCTTTCCCCCTTACCGTGTCAAGTGTGACCTACATTATGGCTGGCCCGGATTGTTTCACATGAATCACCTTTTTTTTTTTTTGGTGACGGGGTGGAAATCTGCTAGGTCAGATACCATGCTGCGTTAAGGGCGCAGCATGGTTATGTGAGGTTGTCTCCTGACGACTCACTAAAACCACCCCGATGGCCGGCCTCGGTGCACTAGGGGCTCCGGTTCCTCATAAAGAACACTCCGGAGCCCAGAACACTCCGGAGCCCTCACATGAATCACCTAAGCTAACTCACCTAGGTGAGTTAAGGAAGTAATTATCGAAAATTCCGCCACGGTTGCGAAGGACCGTAGTCTACCGTGGAAAAGTTATTGAATTCCCATCATCAGAAACACTCGCTATTGGCCGAAGTATTTACACAAACATTAGGTATGCGTAAATATTACCATAAAATATCCGTTACTGGTAATATTCCCAGTAACGGATATTTTATGGTAATTTTCGGAAAATTTTTGGATGAATTTAAAAATCGGAATTTGACCAAAATTTCATAAAAATCTGAATAACTTTTGAACGACTGAATATCGCGGAACATACAGGGGGGTTAAATCAATAGGCATTGAGGTCACCCATCACCCTGCCACAGATAAAATAAGAAATCCTTAGTGACTTGATTTAATTTATTATGTAATAATATTTTTTTTCATATTTATCATTTACTACTAGCTTTTGCCTGCGACTTCGTCCGCGTGGAAATCCCCTTTTTCACGCAGAGCCACGAGCCACTTTGATTCGAAAATATAAATCTCATTTATTCCCTATACCGTGGAAATTTAAAAAAATCCCTTCTTAGTGCACCTCTAGGATACTCAAGGTATATGTGTGCCAAATTTCAAGTCTTTAGGTTCAGTAGTTTAGGCTGTGCGTTGATATATCAGTCAGTAAGGACTTTAAATTTTATATAATATATAGATTGACCCGTATTAGGGACAATCGCTGGACAAAGACCTCATTTAGACAACTTTTATATACGAAGGGTGCCTTACCATTATTCAATCAAAATCACCTTTGTCGTAGGAGCCGCCCCCCCTTAAATATTTATTTTTATTCTACTATTAGTATTTGTTGTTATAGCGGCAACAGAAATACATCATCTGTGAAAATTGCAATTGTACAGCTAGGTTTATGAGATACAGCCTGGTGACAGACAGACAGACGGACAGCGGAGTCTTAGTAATAGGGTCCCGTTTTGACCCTTTGTGTATGAAAGCCTAAAACTAATGTCTGTTGATAAGTACGCGGGGTGGTCTATCACCAAGAGTAATCTATTCAAACCAAGAAATATCGAATATGTTTCCTTCAATCAACTATGTACATAGTAGCCGTGGGGTGCCGGAAGTTGAATGTTGCCTCTCCCCTCTTGTTCGTGGATGCAGTAGGAATATGTCAAGGCTGGGTCTACGGATGGGCAGTAGCGTCATTCTGTGTATCAACATACCGTACCGCGCTCGCCAACCCGCTTGCCAAGCGTGGCGAGTATGGCAACCTCGTGATCTTGGAAATCCATAAGGGAGGTCTATGTCCAGAACGTGGATAGCAGTCCTCAACTGAGATGATGATGATGAATCAATTACATAACTGTTAACAATTTGTTCATGCAAAAAAATTGATCATAATAAACTGAACAGGTTATTTTTGGAACTAATGATTTTGATCGTTAAGGGTCAGCGACAAATGTTTTATTTTAAGTGCCGAAATCGAAAATACTAATTTGTTTCGCCAAATACATTTTATTTCGTGTCTTGTTCATCATCATTTCAGCCGTAAAACGTCCACTACTGAACAAAGGCCTCCCTCATGGAACTCCATAAGGGGTAGTTGCCATACTCACCACGCTTGGCAGGCGGGTTGGTGAGCGCAGTACGGGATGTTGATATACGGAAAGACGCTGCTGCTCATCTTCCGGAGGTGTCCACGGGTAGGAGAGGAGGGGAAACATTCTACTGCCGGCACCCCACGGCACATCTTCTTGTCTTCGTGTCTTGTTACTGAGGGCATAAAACACAAAAAACTTCTAAGACTGCTAAGTTGCTTCAACGTAAAGAAATAGCCAAGTGCGAGTCGGTCTTGCGCTCGAAGGGTTCCGTACCTTTAGTCTGTGAATATTTTAAGCGTACTTGTTGCTATTTTTTGCACTTAAATATTCATTTTATTTTAATTTAATTATTTATTTCTGAAATGAATATACATCTCAATATTTTGCGAATATTTCAAGCGTCACGTGGTGCCGTTATTAATATCGAGCAAAAACGCTAAAAAGTCACGTTTGTTGTATGGGTATCCCTTAAATATTTATTTTATTATCTTTTTAGTATTTGTTGTTATAGCGGCTACAGAAATACATCATTTGTGAAAATTGCAACTGTCTAGCTATCACGGTTCATGAAATACAGCCTGGTGACTGACTGACTGACAGACAGACAGACAGAAAGACGGACAGACGGACGGACAGCATAGTCTTAGTAATAGCGTCCCGTTTTTATTCTTTGGGTACGGAACACTAAAAAATAAAAGATTGCAATACTGAGGGTACACATTGCACACCGAAAAAAAAGAGGGGTGTTATAAATTTGACCGCTATGTATTGTGCCTGTGTGTCTGTCTGTGGCACCATAGCTCTTAAACGAGTGGACCGATCTGAATGCAGTTTTTGCATGTAGAGGTGAACAATCGAATGTTTTCAAATATACCCAAGTGTGGTATCAAATGAGAGGGTATGATGTGTAGATTACAAAACTGAGAATACATATTACAAAAAAAATACTCTCCGAGACTAGGTAAAGTGTCAAGGCTAACTTATTTTTTTTTATTATAAATAAATGACGAGCCCTGTGGCGCAGCGGGCGAAGGTCCGCCTGCGACGCAAGGGGTAGCGGGTTCGATTCCCGCCTCGGGACAAATGTCTGTACGATCTGCAGATATTTGTTCAGGGTGTTTTGGGTGTTTTTCTATATATAATAAAAATATCTATCTATGTAGCATAATGTATTAAGTATATCAGTCATCTAGTACCCATAACACAAGCTCTGCTTAGCTTGGGACTAGATGATGCTGTGTGATTTGTCCAGCATTATTTATTATTTATTTATTTAAATGTATAAACTTGTGTTTCCAAAGTAATAAGAGCGAATAGAATTGTAGAATTGTCATCGATTATAACGCGATGTTCCGAGCAGTGAACTTGACTAAACACATTGTGTGGTGTTTAGTATCTTAGTTTCGTAGCATATTTTTTGCACGTTATCAATAAAAACCCGTATCCGGTTTTATCTGGCAGGCAAAAAATGAAGCCTCTAACATTTCTGATGCTAACCCGGCCGTACCAACATTTTTAATAAAAATTGCTCACAGCAGTACGTCATAACACCAACGAACAGGATACGAGTATTGTTGTTTTAATTGTTGACATTATTATAATCGCGAAATAATAGCTAGCACGTTGAGGTAAAACTCTACAATGTTTTCAAGAACAGGTTCGTAGCAAGTTGCTGTGAACAGTTCCACAGCAATGTGTGTATGAAAATGTCAAAACAATTATTAGTACTTCTGAATCAGCGAACGAAATAACGACTCGTTAACTGCTTATCGCGAGACCACGACAACGCAAGGCGTAAGACGAGCCGAGAGGAAAACGTAAATCTAAAAATGTTTGCGCTTACAAGGATAAAAAAATCTTTGAAAAATAATGCTAACACAGCACCATCTAGTAAACAGAACTCGTGTTATTTGTACCAGATGGTTGATAGAATACATAAATATATATTTCTCATACAAAGGAGGTTTTTCTTGGTGTTTATGTTTTATCCGAATAAGATAAAAGTCAAAACAGAATATCCAGAATAGTATAGTTTGCAGCAAACAACTTAGGCCTTTTCATACCCTGTTATAATTCACATAGATAGCAACTTTTAACTTATAATGTAATTAGCAAAGCTTGCTCTTATGGATAAGGCTCTTAGCTTAATTAGATGTATCCAAATATCCGTATAAAAATAACTCCTAAATTGTTGGTTAACAAAAACATCTCAGTACCTCCTCAAGGACGACACGGCTCTCATGATGAGGTCAGCAATACACGACAAGGGCACCGGCTAGCGTGTCAGGATCAATCAGTAACTATCCTAGAATCTTCCCAGAGGTCAACAGCTTACTTTGTTCAATTAATATTCAAATCGGAATGCTGTTTCCTGCTGAACGACTCTGTACATTGTATTTACATATCACAGCAAAATCTTGTTTTTCTTTAATATGGTAGGCGAAGCTTATTCCCGGGTTCCGTACGGTTTGTATCCGGATATTAATAATCATAATCATTGGTCATAAATATCTCTTTACAAAAGTGTTACATCCATAGTTCTCTACTAGCCTAGGCTGTATTTTAGCTGCGGAGATCGCGGAAGAGTTTGCAAGCGCAGTCTCGATAAGTCTGCTTGTTCTGGAAACTTAGTGGTTAAGGTTTGGCCGGAGTCAGGCATAATCATTCGTTATCTTCTCAGAAAGGTAGTATCTTTAAAGGATTCCCCTACCATTAAGAGGGAATAGATATATAAAGCTTTTCCAATCTAATAATTTCAATTTTACTCAAGGATATTCACAAAATAAATTATAAAAATGACTTTCGCCATTATTAATGCCCTTTTATGTGCCCAGAATGATGAATATGTTTAAAAATAATGCAGTGTTGATCAAAATGGAAGCCAAATATTTGATGACATCGAATTAGGTACCCTCTTTTATAAAAAGCCTTCTTACTTCGCGTTTCATATTTATTGTGCACTTGAGAAACTTCAAGTTACAGCTCGTTTATTTATGCAAGTACTTATTTTATTACTTCAAGGTGCCAAATCAGTCTGCTGTTTATTTTTCACATCGGTTTTGCAAACTTAGTTTCTTGCGGGATTTAAATCAGACTTCATTGCCTCAAAAGTACATTTATGACGGTCGGTCGGACGTCCGGACGACGCGACGGGAAAAAATCCCATTTAACTTTCGCGATTTGATTTGAACGTAATGATTCGTTGGACAGGTTTTTTAACGAGGTCGTCTCAATATCAAACAATTTGCGTTCGCGTACCTACGCGATAAAACCTGTCAAAAAGAAAACTATGACCTGGAACAAATTACATATCAATCCAAATTGAATAAACTCAAACTATACTTTACTCAGTGCGACCGCAAAGGTCTCTTTGACGTGTCAATAAACAAAATAAAACAACACAAATGAATGAAGAATAAAGCAGATAATTTATTTTGTTTGCTTATTAATAATTGTTATAAGTGTGAAAGTGAAATGAAAAATTGCATTTATGGTAATTATTCCTCCGAACTAACCGTGTTCAAAGATCTCAAGATTTGCGAGAGTGAACACGTAAGGCCAGGACCGTTATGGCGTGGCACAGATAAATGACATCGTTTTGCGAGGAGGATGTCTGACCAACTATTCAAAATATCCTGCATTAGTATAAATACGAGTATTTAAATTGCGAATATAGACAAACAGACAAAGACATGAAAGTTTAACATATTAAACTCAAATTCAACAATTGAAAGATCATGTTTAGAATATAACTACTTTCTACTTAAACTTTAGCAGACAAATATTTAAAATTTAAATAAAAAATAAAAATAAAATTCAAATATTTATGAGAACAAAATATTGCTGTGTTTTGACAAGTTTTTTATTAAAACGGGCAAACATTTTAAATATGTATCGAAATCAAAGAAAAGCGTTATGGGAAGTGAAACAAATATTTGGTTTGTGGTTTAAAGTTTTAATAAAAAATCGCTTCAACAACACCAAAAAAAGCGCAAGGGTTCCAAAAATAGCTGTACTTGCTTGCTTGCCTTGTCTCAGCTGTGCCAATAACAGCTTTCTGAGTGTAGAATTAATACAAAGAATATTCGACCCGGTACAATACGATTCATATTTTGCGTATTACTTTGTAGAGTCCCCTCTTTGAAAATCTGTACTTCCAATGTCTGCTTATCGATCCTAACAGAAATGATTCGAAAGTATTTTTTTTGTTACGACTACGCCTCAACGCATAACCTAGGTAGATTACCTTCTTCATCTTCTCAGCCCAGAATCAGCCACTGCTGGGTATACCCAGCAGAGGCCTATAGGCCTCCCTAAGGTTTTGCCAGCCTCCTCTGTCCTGTGTGTCCTGTGTGCCTGTCTCGCATCCAGGTGTGCCCAGCGACTGCGATAATGTCGTCGACCCATCGCGCTTTTGGACAACCATGACCTCTGGCCGGGTCTTAGCCACCACTATGTTAAAGCCTTAGTCCAGCGTACAGGTAGATTACCTATTACCATAGGTTAACTATAAATAAATAAATAAAATAAATAAATAATGCTGGACAAATCACACAGCATCATCTAGCCCCAAGCTAAGCAGAGCTTGTGTTATGGGTACTAGATGACTGATATACTTAATACATTATACTACATAGATAGATATTTTTATTATATATAGAAAAACACCCAGAACACCCTGAACAAATATCTGCAGATCGTACAGACATTTGTCCCGAGGCGGGAATCGAACCCGCAACCTCTTGCGTCGCAGGCGGACCTTCGCCCGCTGCGCCACAGAGCTCGTCTACACTATGGTAAACGTGATTTATGAAGATATTGTGAAACCACTGAACTCGGAAACAGATCGAGATGAAACTCAACAAATATTAGGGACTAACCTGGAGTGTCATACAATTTTTTTTTGACATGACGTCTCATTATATTTTACTAGCTGACTAACTACTAACTTCTTGCCGCACCTCTATAACAGTGCCAACCACCAGGTCCAATTGTGAATTAAAACCATTAAGCACACACAAACGATTAGGTTTGCCGTTTTTACCCAACTCGCAACATAAAAGGGTATTTTGATCGAATGTTGGTTGAAAATAAAGAAGTAAATTGAATCTACAAAAAAGTCTATAGGCAGTATAAGCAGCGTTTCTCTACTGAGAAGAACTAATTAATATTCCCTAGTAGCTTACGTTGAAAAAAATCTCACACATAAATCATTGACCTTCCAGCATATAAATCGAAATGATAACTGAGCAAATATTGATTTTGCAATTTACGTGATCAGTCTAACGATTACGGTCCATTCAGACATTATGAATGGGCGACAAAGATAATGAAATCGGTGCACTGGAATTTATTTGTCAAGTAGCCTTCACATATTTTGATAAAGATTAAAAGATAAAAATACGTTTATTTTGTCAACACAAAAAAATAAAAGAGGTAGATAGATAGATAACACTATATTGATCACCACATGTAACAAGAAAATATACAGAGGTATAAAAACAAACATAAATTTAATCAATCAGTTTTTGGCTATTCAACGGGCGGTCTTATCGCTGTAAGCAATCTCTTCCAGGCAACCAATTGATTTAAAAGATGTTACATATACATTGAGAATATGTTAATGGTAAACAAAAAAGGCCACCACTCAGCGTATGCCGTGACATAATGAATTATGCGCTGGTCTTCTTTGGTTGCACTTCACTAGCGCAAATCGGCTGCTATTTGTGGAACAACATTTTAATATAAAAATCTTAAATAGCATAATAAAATATGCAAATAAAAACAACATAAAAATAAATAACACTAATATAAAACATATTTTTAAAAAAGGAAAAATATAAAGTAATGTACGCAATTTCATACACTAATGAATGACTAACAGATTTGCAGTTAATTGAGGGCGGTTGAATGTTATTCCAACATTTCGTGGCAGCATATCTAAATCTACCATGAAATGCAGCCGTTCTATGTCTTGGACAAATAAAGCGGATGGCAAAACGGATAAGTCGGGATGAAAAATTTAGTTTTCATTCAAGTAAACTAGTTCCCGGTGCTTATCAATCCCAAAGAGTAAAGTCGAAAAATTAAGAGGTCGGCGAGATGCCATATTCAGTAAACCCATAGCATTTATGTACGGAGAGATGTGGGCCCGTCCAGAGATGGGTAAACAGACCGTACCCGTACCGTAACGTTACCCGATCGGCAAAGTTAAGCTTCGAAAGTATGAGTGATTCACATAGCTTAATTCTTAGGTCAACGCTTAAATGTTCGCGCAACCTGTACAATACTGATAAGCGATAAAAACATTTTTGGACTATTTGAAGGATATATTTTTCAAAATGTTACAATCCATAATTTTAAGCCTATATTTCGGGCTTCTGTAACCCGTTCTATTGAAACTCCATTTATAAATAACTTTGGATCCTGGATTATTATTTTATCAATTTATTTTCTAGATCCAAGAGCGAGAAATTTTGACTTAGAAATAAATTCTGCCTTTTGCAGTTTGCTTTGCAGTTATCTAATACTGAGTTTTCATATCTTTGAATGTAATCATAATACACAAAAAGTCTGTTTCTATTAGGCAAACCTTCAAGCGTGACAGGTAGTCTCGGACCATATAAGATAAAAAAACATCGGTCGAACCACGAAAGTATTTAAATCACGTTTGAATATGTTTGAACTGGCACTGTTTACTTGTTTACATATTTTGACAATCGCAATGCTTGTTCACTTGTCTTGTAAACATCCTGACCTGACTTTTATGAAAATAGGAATTGAAACCAGGCATGATAATATAAGATTCGCCAGAACGATTTGGGCTTCAAGTGATAGACTTTAGGAAACTGAAAGACTATAGATAAAAAATACCCAACAATTCCCAACATAGCCAATTTACTTGACATATTAGGCAACTATCCTAAGTCTAATCGAAGTACCTTTTATCTAAAGGTTAGCATTGTTGCTTGTTATTCTTTCCTAGTTACTGTTACCTAAGAAAATGTTTATGAAAACATTTGTGGCTGTTGAGCATGGAATGGCTACATTGCTAGTTCTACTCTATATATGTATATATGTATAATCTTGCAACTAGTTTTAAAATTACAGGGCTTCATCGTGTACCTTTTTTTTCTTCGACTGGCATTTAGTTGAAGAAATAAAAGGTACTCGTTTTTTTAGTTTTTTTAATAAACGTATAGGATCATCATATAATATCGAGCCGTCTAGAAAAAATGGGGAGGCCTATGACCAGTGGAAACTAATGTAATAGATAAATAAAAATACATATATTTATTCTCTGTGACTTTAAGATTTTGTCGTAACTCTTATATAATTTGATTGGGCTCAAACAGAATGATGTTATTATTGCTGAACACTATGATCTCAGAAGGAATTCACTAAAAACTGTTTATGCCTTGTTTAAAATTTAATTTTTAAAGTCAATCTTTACACGTCTTGTCGTTTTTAATTTTCTGACATATAATTTACTTTTAACCATTTCGTCTGTCAATATAGGTTTGGTGAATGATGGTTTTATTATTTTAGAAATCTATGAGAATTTAAATGAATAAATAAGAAAAGGGCCGCCACGATAAACCTTGAACAACTTTTTCTTGGAGAACGTCCCTAGTAATTTATCACTTACAACTGATACAGGGAGTTCATTATCAGCTAGGACATTAACCATAAACTTAGTTTTTAATGCGTTTGTTGACTTCTGATATAATAGGTCAGATATAAATACCATTACCGTAAAGTCGCTTCTTTACCTCAATTGGTAAAAAGTTTTCTGAAGCGAATCAACTCTAATGTCGTCGGTCGAATTCATTTGAGTTGAGTATTCAGAATAATAGGGGAAACTTTTAGATGTCTCAGAATTACTATAAAACTTTGAGTTTAGCATTATTATGAAGTATGTATGAAGCAGATGTCAGAATTTTATTTTAAATATTTCATTATTTTTTAGAACGATATAATTTTGTTTTTCTTTTGTAAATTGACATTTCTATGTGGCCTTTGGGTCTGAATGAATAAACACTTGTTATCTTTGACGCTAAATACATTTCATACGTTCGTGCGGGTAATACAAGTTTTAAAGTAGGTAATATGTTTACGAGCTGTTTGCAAGGAGCTGTGGTGTGGTAGATACTTTGTTAGTTTTTTGCATTAACCATTACCTGAAAGACAATAGCCGTGAGTCTCATTGAGAACCATCAGACGTTTAAACGTTAGGTTGTGGTGTAAAATGTGATTTGTAAAACGATTCTCATTAGGTGGTACCTACACAAGTACACACCTAACATCATTAAAATAAAGAGTGTTGTTTGTCGAAGATTTTTTTCGCGTGTTACATACAATGGTAACTTTTTGCAA
This sequence comes from Pasiphila rectangulata, assembly GCA_963082625.1. Classification (NCBI taxonomy): domain Eukaryota; kingdom Metazoa; phylum Arthropoda; class Insecta; order Lepidoptera; family Geometridae; genus Pasiphila; species Pasiphila rectangulata. Next base: position 18,373,676 of record OY720236.1, on the reverse strand, counting down.
TTTATCTTTGGGTCATCGTACTCGTGTATTCGACTGAGCGTCCATTGTAATTTGTTATTTATTAACTTGGTATCCTTATAATAGGATCAACTAAATCCATCTTCAGAGGGAGGAGTTTTACAAACACGACGGTACTTACCGTCCGAAAATACTTTTCTGTTATTGTAGATTAGAAATGTTTGTATATGTAAATTTTACACGACAGACTAAAAAAACATGTGCAGGAAAACATCGTGAGAAAACCCGTGACTTAGTAATAACTAGTTAATAACTAAGCTGAGAGAATAGTGTAGGCGCTGGGCCAGCCTTATCCATCTAACAATGTCCTAGTCACCACAGCGTCCCGTACAGCATGAATCGGTTGCTGACGCTGTTTAAACCATCTATAATAGATGTGAAGGCCTTGCTACTTCTAGTAGTGCTTTTTTAAGAGCTCTTACACACGAGCGGCATGTTGCCAACGGCAGAGGCAACAGCAGTCGAACTATAGCGACGTATTGACTGCTGCCGCCGACGCGTCGACGACTGCCGTCGACACGTCAACGGATGCCGCAGACGCGTGTCGACGGCTGCAGTTACCTATGCCGTCGGTAACATGCCGCTCGTGTGTAAGAGCTCTTACTATAATGTCACTAGCTCACTTTGCGAACTTCGTACTGCGCTCCGCACCCCTATTGAAGCGCCACCTATCGGGTCTAAACCATTTACCGACCCATTTCAATACACAAAAATATTATTAAAATCGCGGCTTTTTTCAAGTCAAATATGGATATTTTTAAGAATCACTTTTTAAAAATAGGTTTAGAATAAGTTTTGTCTTTATTCAATGCGAGCAAATATAAAAATATTGCCTCATTATAATATTAGGAAAGAAGTGTAATACTTGTGTCGCAGTCGTGTATTCTATCCATACGAATTATAGCACGCTGCGGTTTGGCTTAGCAGCTTTGGCATAGCAGGGCAACATTGTTTGCTTAAACTGCCGATGAGTTTGTGTATAGATAGGTCTATAAGCTACTTAGATCACTATAGGTACCTAATGTAATTCATGTCAACAATTTGACCCTTCATTAATCATTGTAAAATTTGTTGTGTTATTATATTATTATGTTGGTAATATTGTTATAATAACTGGCTAACGAACTTCGTACCGCAACTACTTCTTCGACTACTAACTACGACTACTCTACAACACATACTACTCTACCAAAAATATATAAAATTTCTAAACGCACCATTTAATGTCATCTTTTCAAATGTTGATAAAATGAATCTACGTAATAAATAACTCTTAAGATGTTTAAACGGGCCCAGATAAATCAAAATAATCTAAGCTCATTGAAATCGGTCCAGCCATTCTCGAGTCGTACTCGTAAGTGGTGTAACTAACCCGGCTTTGTAATATTCTATATATTTTACATATATATTTATATAAGTATAAGATTTATTTAATCATCTGCATCATACCTTCGCTTCTGCTTATTTTTTCCGAAAGTGCTGTGTTAAATAACAATGGTAAATATTTAATATTACCTATGTTATTTTTAAATAAAAATGAGGGAATAGTACCCACGTCCGCGCTCACCATCTATGCCACGAGAGGGAAGGACACTTGCAACTAAATTACTTAGCGGGTGACCAAAAGGGTAATGGCAACCAGTGATAAAAAATATAAAATTATCCCTACTATAATGTTACTTGATACGGGCAGAACTGTATAAAACCGAACACAAAATCCATAGAAGAAAAAGAAGAAGAGGGAATAGTACTCGCGACCGCCCCAGCATCTCTGTACCACTGAGCGGAGGTCGTCTAATGATGTGTCAAAAGCCGTAATTGAAACATCGATGATTGATAGTGATATTGATAAAATATAAAATTAACTTTATTTTAATGATACTTGACACTGGCGGAATAGTGTAAAACCAAACACAAAAGCCATAAAAGAAGAAAAAGAAGAAGAGGGAATAGTACTCGCGACCGTCTGCATCTCTGTCCCACTGAGCGGAGGTCACCTAATGACGTGTCAAAAGCCGTAATTGAAACATCGATGATTGATAGTGATAATGATAAGATTGTGCAACGCAAGGAAGCGACCACTGTAATGTCGTCAGCTTACACCAAAACCTTGCGACAAGGTTGTTTCGGTGAGACTTCGCGTATTGAATTCCAAGTAGCCTTGCCATATATATATTCGGTATAAGTATGCGAGAAGTCCGCTTTTAGCTATATATTAAAAAAGAGACACTCTGAATGAGTGTTTGAATAATAAATACCTTATTACCGAGAAGAGAATATTTATGAAGATTGACAAATTTCAGTATGTAGAACATTTTGAAAAATTATGTAATAGAGTTTCGCTATAGGTATCACTGGTAGAGTAATTGTTCCAAATGTCAGATAAATGGAGGCTCTCCACACTGTACGAAGGTTAGTAGCAGCTTTTGTGCCGGACTCCTATACACCGTCATAATGCGGGCATTAAACAAGCCATAATCATCATCTTCTCAGCCTAAGGACTGCTGTCTACTTGCACTGCTGGAGATATACCTCCCTCATGGATATCCAAGATCATGAGGGGTTGAGGCTATACTCGCCACGCTGTGCAGGCGGATTGGAGAGCGCAGTACGGGATGTTTATACACCTGCTGCCCATCTTCCGGAGGTATCTCTTATCAGATTCGTACTGCATCCACGGGCAAGAAAGGAGGGGCATATTTCTACTGCCGGCACCCCATTGCATACATAACAAGGCATAATATTAGGAAAAAAATGTAACTATGAATAGACGTGAATGAGTGAGGTTTCACCTTCGCTTCTTTCCTCACTTGAAGAAAAAGTGTTTGTGTTTGTGCTTTATTCAATTGAAATGTGTTTTGTTTTTCTTTTGTAAGGGCCGATTTTTCAATCCTCAGATGCAGTCGGATATTGTCTATTCCTCTAACATTCACCAATACCGTATCGTTGACTCACTCTCTATTCGTTGTATCTGATGATTGGAAAATCGACCATAAATTTTCTATTCAACTTAGCGGTTTGCTTTAATGAATACACACACTTATTGACTTTGACCTCATGTTCGACTGGGTGCTGCATTTTGGCTGCCTAAGAAGCCCCGTCTTACTAGGAATTCTGATTGACTGACTCAAACTTAATGTTCCCTTTCGTATTACCTCCTGTTTTAAATGTCCTGTTTACGGCTCTTGAGATTGTTGCCCACAAGCATCATGAACATTGCTCAGTGAGTCGTAAACTGTCACACGTCATAAAAAATCTCATATAATAACGGGCGCTGCAGCTACTAGATGAATACTCATAGACACATATGGGAGTATCTAAAGCAACATCAAGAACCCTGTCACAACTAGAACAGTTTTTTCTAGAGGTCATATCTTTAGAACGAGTATCAAAGAAAAGAAGACCAATTTGTTGCATAAGGTCCTGATATTTTTACAACTCGTACTCGGTGTATTTTTAAACATAATATTGCCTGTTGAATATTGCCTCACTGGTCGATCGTTTTCACTGTAGCTGGTACAACCGGTTGCACTGAGCTCAATGCACCAAAACGTACGTACATATATATGTAGGTACTGCGAGAGATAGAACTAAAAGATGATCAAAGAAACCGGGGCCATGTACTTTTAGGTTTGGAAGTTGGGTCAGCGAGGACTGATGGTCTCGACTCTTATGTTAAATGTATCCTTCATCATCATCATCATCATAATCCACAGCCCGACTTCACCTACTATGGGCGTCTTAGTTTATGCCATCTGCCACGAATCTGCTTTAATCCGATCCACAAAGATGCCTATTCATTAAAACTATGAATGATAGAATAGACAGAAGTCCATGGTATTTAATTGAAATTGGTTTCTTCATTAAATTATTATTTAAGTGAAATATTTATATCTAAATCAATAGTTTTTGACCGCGAGAATCTGGAATAGTTTCTCAGTCGAAATACAGACATACTGGCATTGGTAATTACAGTTCTGACTTTAAGACCAGGGCAGTTGGATGCATTTGACAATATTTTATATTTAACAATCCGAACGGTGTAAAATAGCACCTTACTTACGCACATAAAGCCGATACATAAAGCTCTACATCCTCATATTAATTTTTCATTTAAAACTGTCTTACATGTGTCAAGCGCATTACTAAACAAAGGCATATCTTCTTTAGTGTAATATATACTCGAGTGTAGGTACCTCGATTGTATGTATAGCTAAGTTTAGTTAGCAGTTAGATTACAGTTTCCCTAGTTTGAAATCCCAAAGGCCATTTTTTATACTTGTTTGTTTACCCATTGTTGTTTAATTTAATATATAAGTTTAAGGTTATTATTAATTAATTCTAAAGCAGAGATATCTGCTATATTTTTTGTATTAAAACTTCAGAATGAATGTGTCAGGCATTATAACGCCCTTTACAGATGTCAAGTTTTTGGGTGTATAGTTGTTCCAAGGGTATATTTATTTTTTAAATTGCATAATGTTATCTACGCCTAACATTCGGAATTATAATTTATATAGTATATAATCGAGGACTCAGGTAGCAGTAACATAAAATAGATCACATGACATTCAACCACTACCATTGTTTAGCAAGACGATTGTCTAAAGGTTAATTACTTGTATCCCATTGGGCCCAGCCATGAAGTTAGCCATATTTAACCTATAAACGATTTTTATTGACATACTGGATAAGACAATAGGTAGTTACATCTTCATTTGAGCGAATAGCGTTTTGAAGTTTCGGTATAAGTTTTGGTAAGGCTTATGATATTTTCTTCAATTAAATTCATACGTTTAAAGTAATTATTATATCTAAGTATTATTATGCTTTCAACTCGAACTCTTCATACGTTTAAAGTAATTATTATATCTAAGTATTATTATGCTTTTAAAATGTATGTAATGCATATTAATTTTATTCCAATCCTCTAATTGTTATATGGAAAAAATGTATGCCTAAGAATTTATGCGTAATGCTTTTATGCCGTTATAAGTTAGGTCTTGCAATTTTATGCGAACCAATATTATAGACCCTTCCATCTACTTCTATCTACTTAAGTAAGTAAGTTAGGCCTTTGCATCTATGATTAATACAGCGTGAGCAACTGGTTATCATGCTGTACGGGACGCTGCAGTGCCTGGGACATTGTTAGATGAATTAGGCTTGCCCAGCACCCTATACCATCCTCTCACCTTAGTCAGCTATTATTCAGAGGAAATAACAGGTCAATACGTCTGAAGCTAACTAAGCCACGGTTTTTCTCACGATGTTTCCTTCACCGTTAAAGAACGTGTTAAGAGTGCACATACATTTTTCAAGAAAGAAAAATCCATATGTGCACGGTCGTTATCGAACCCACGACCTTCGGATTAAAAGTCGAGGGTACATACCACTCGGCTAACACGGCCTATCTACTTAGACTTGAAAAAAAAAAACTTTAGGCCTTTAGATCTATCTGGTAAGAATGCTGATACAGTCACCTTTCAAATTTCAAAATATCTAAAAACGGTCGACTTGTAAACATGATTGGTTCTTATGCAACGTACCAACTATAACATTTATGTATGTTTTTTAATTAATGCTGAACACTACAAAGTCACACAACACCGTCTAGTACAAGATGATTAAATATATAAATAAATAATGCTGGACAAATCACACAGCATCATCTAGCCCCAAGCTAAGCAGAGCTTGTAATTGACAAGAGCACTTCGAAATGTTTTTTCGTAAAAAACAAACAGTGCTGAGACAATTGCGTTGACAGCAATATTGGTCGATTAAAGCTAAAATTTGGTTGAATGGGTGAAACTTAATTAACCGCTGCTATTTTGATAATGTAAAAATTGTATTTCTTTAAAGACACAGTGAAGTGTCTCGACCAACAGAACGAAACTAAACGAAGTGACGTCAAGGTTCCATGTCCTATTGATGTTTGTGCAGCTTGCAAAACATTGTTTACACACCTACTAAAGCCTCATTCATTCATAATTTTTCAACGTTTTCTTTCGTTAAATTAAGAATAAGGCGTAGATGTTAAATCTTTGTGTGATTTTGAGGGTGACATAATATTGTTGATTAAACCCGTCTTAATAATTAATAAAAAAACACCTTTTTTAACGGTTTCTTACAAAAAAAAGTGGCCACAAATTCTCTTTTCAAACTTACCTACCTATTTCCTTTTTACTTTCTGTAGTTTAAGCAAAATAAAGATTATTTTTAAAAAATCTCAAAACTTTTACTATTTTGTTTGTGGTTTGTAAGTTTATGATAAATTTGTTTGCTGTAATAATGTCTTTATGTTAGATAAACCTTTAATACGATTTATTTATTTAGAAAGACTATTAGATAACACATTTTTAAAGCCTATTGAAAACTTTAAGCAAATAATCTAAAATCGGTGGAATATTCTCTTCCCGTTTTTAATTTTTTCCTACTCGGCCCTACAATAGCTTGTCTAAAACTGGCTCGTTCCAGAAATCCCCTGCGACGATCCCCTGCAAAGGGGATTATTGGGATGTTTGTCCAAAAATCCCCTTCCGGTTTTCAAAGGGGACGCAAAGGGGATGGGAGGGGAGGGGATTACTGGACAAAAGTTGCACAAATCCCCTAAAGCAAATTTGTATATACATACCTATGTCTCTATTTGAAGTTTATGTCGCACACAGTGCGCTAAAAAGCTAACAGCAACTTCTCTGTTAAACTAAAAAGGCTTCAGCGTTATGGCTATGAAGACGTTAGGACTTAAACATGTTACGTCTAATTTGAAGCAGTTTTTATTTTAATTCAAATTTGTTCTTTGTATCTGATATCTTGGATTTTGTTATAGTGATCCAACAGTTTTATTGTTGAGCACCCTAACAGCGATTAGTATGTTTGCCACAACGCGTGCAAATATTTCAGAGGATGATGTACCTATATCTAATTTATAGAACGCCTCGACAATAATATAAATAGTCAAGTTAATGTGTCACCTAAAGAGACGTTGTCTGCCTGGGATGGCCACAGATTAAACAGCACATCGGTGTCAGTACTCTGTGACACATAGGTACGACGCGTTAGTTCCCATTCATTGAACTTTGTGCATACCTACGTGATATGAGAATGTATGTAATCTAAGCAGAACATTACCTAATTGTTATGATAATATTTTAGACCGGTATTTTTTTCTATCTGACCTCCCTTGGTATAATGGCTGTCTAGGAAGAAGAAGGGATGGTAGGCCTTTGTCCTGCAGACATTAAAGTCTTACAATACCTACAAATATATAAAAGTGAAAGTGTAGCTGTGTAGATGTATGTTCCCTTTTCACGTCAAATCCGCTGAACCGATTTAGATGATTTTTGGTAGGAATAGATTAAGACCATGGAAAGATTAAAAAGTAAGATTTATAAAATTATTTATTTATTAGATGACAAAAACAAAATGGTACCTATTCCATATTTGATTAACTTGTTCATGTTTTCTCGTTGCATTTAGTATACAAGGAGGAAACATGATCTAGAATCTAAGCAGGTACATAATCATGGAGAAACAATCAAATGATAGGAAAGTTAGAGAGTTTAATTTATTGAGGTCACTTTGTCTTATTGTAGCAGACGGCGTCAAGGAAATGTCCGCATTTCAACAACGCTATAGCAGGCAATGGCAATTAAACCGAGGTTTTAAATAGTAAATTAATATGTCATTGTACAGAATTTAAAAAGACTGCGTTGATGGTACTTGCGCCATTACTAAAATTTTAAAATTAAAGTTTTATTCCTTGCTAGTAGTGGCGCAGTCCTTTGCTAAACGTTTTACATACGAACAAAGATTTCACATTTACTTTCACCAATGAATCGTTTTATTTGCGAGTCGGTGCGCCGTGCGCCGGCGCAGCTCATGCAAGGCAGCTAGGGCACTATGACGGGCAGTATGAAGTTGGCAGGTTAAGGAACTAAGTTAGTAAATGTATAGAAATTAAAAATGCAATCAATATTTTGTCTCCGACGGGACTCGAACCCATAACGTTCAGACGAACATTTAACGCTGCCTTTACTATTTCGGCCACGAAAATACTAACCGTCGGGTCGACTTTATTGGTTTTGTAGCACCGAGTGTTTTTTTCATTTCTATAAATGATACCATAGTGTGGGTTTACACTTTAAAAATAAAAATAGCTTTTTAAAAGTACTTAGTTCCAATAGCTATAACTAAGGATAAATGGTGTAAAGTGCTAAGTGCTGCTTTTTCATATTATTAATTAAAGAAATATATATATTTTAGTTTAAACTATTACCGTCAATCAAAGCCATCATAATTTTCAAGCAGTCGCAATATAGTTATGCTTTGGAATATTCAGCGTTTATATTAAATTACGTATTACCTTATCGTTAGGAAAAACGCAGAATATTCCAAAGCATATCTTGCTACTGCTTGAAAATTATTACGGTTTAAATCACGGCAGTGAAATTTACCAAGCAGAAATAACCATGTTGCTCATAATGAATAAATAAATATTGAGGGAGACTGAATCCTACGGTTGAGTCCGGTTAAAAAATGGCAACGATTTACCTACGTACAGCTTCGATGAATCTTATTATCGAGTTAAATTACATTACAAAGTAAGCAACTTAATGAATACTTCATTGTACACATAAATTATTAGCTAAACATTATGTAAGTATAGGTACTCGCTTAATATTGTACTTTATAATAACTTTCTTTCTATGATATTTTTTTACGCGAGTATTAAGTTAAGTACAATAAAGAGTTATTTATCTATCCATCTATCGGTGCAATCTCTGTGTCGATTTTATAATCGCTGCCAACTAACATAATTTGATACCACCAAATTGGTAAAATTAGGTTTAGATAGAAAAGGCGTTGCAGAATGGAAATATACATCAACTCAGTGAACTGTATTTTATTTTACTTGAGAACAAAGATTCTTTAAACCGAACTCGCATTTCAAAAAATCATTCCACCAGACCGGAACTGAATTTTGCATCTGTGCCTCTCCCATGGAGGTTTTTTTCCTGTTCTTTAAATTTCAAGACTTACGAACGACTTACGTAGTGATCCAGCTGTGCTCTCAGCACATGCCTTGCCCGTCCTGTCTCTAAGAGGCCGAGGCATCAAAGCACATAGAAATCCATTCAAGGTCAGGATTCGCTTGACCCTGTGTCACATATTGGCTGTAAACAAAAAATACCTCAAAGCCATTTGTAGATACGAGTGTGTACAAAAGGTGTTGCCGAATACGCATCAAGCAATTTCGCCGACTCGATATCGGTAGAGATTAATAAACAAAAGTACATTATTATTATTATATATTATTATTATATTATTCGATACCGATTATACCCCAATTGATTTTTCTTTCTTAAAAATGTATGTTCATATTTAACATGTGCTTAACGGTGAAGGAAACCGTTTAGTCAGCTTCAGACGTTCTTTTCTCTGACTAATAGCCGACTAAGCTGGGAGGTTGTTATAGGTAAATAAATAATAAATAAATAAAATAAATAAAACGTTTATTTTTCTCTCACAACGGTTCTTAGAGGTAATCTACAAGTTCTGGATTAAATTAAGTTATAAATAACCTGCATTGTGAGAGACTGGCGCCTGAAAAAGGTTTAAGAAACTTGTGGTACAGGTCACCAGGCCCTCGCTCCACGGATAAATATACAGTTTAATAGTTGTATTCGTTACACTACAGTTGATTACATAATGATTATGTGAACAAACAAATATATAACTAACTTATGAATATAAATATACTTAGGTCTACATTATAACTACACGATTACAGGCGGGGAAATTTATGAAAGAGTAAGAATAAAGTAGAAAGAAGTCTATTCTATGCAGTGGAGTATCCTTTATAGGTACTAGCAAGCCTAATCCATCTTAAAATGTCCCGTTGTTAATGACGCTGTATCATTATCATCATTTTTTCAGACGTAAAACGTATACTACTAAACACAGAACTCCCTTATACTCTACTATTAACTCCATGAGGGGTAGCTAGCTATAGTTTAAATAGCTAAAACACGCTCGGCAGGCGGGTTGGCGAGCGCAGTACGGGATGATACACGGAATGACACTGCTGCCCATCTTCGAGATAATAATACAAAATCATTTTTAACAGAAGGCCTTACATTTTATTTACTAGCTTGTGCCCGCCGCTTCGCATGCGTTGTACTTGTACCCGGATAAAAAGTAGCCTATGAGTTAATCCTAGTCAAAATCTATACGTTTGCAAAATTTCAGCTCGATACATACGCTAATTTTTGTGTGAAGAGGTAACAAACCTACTTTCAAAACAAACAAACTTTCGGCTTGAACATATTAGTGAGATTTTTAGCCCCTGTTGTCTCACTGCTGGACATAGGAGAGGGTTGTTTCCATACTCCGACGCGCAGCAAGCGGGTTGGCGAGGGCAGTACGGGATGTGGTACACGGTTAGTCGCTGCTGGCATCTTCCGGAGGTAGCCCTTGGCAGATTCTTGTTGCAGCCAAGGGTATGAGAGGAGAGGCAACATTCGACTGTCACCTTACAGCACAGTAGAAACCTATATAAACATATATTACGGTGAATTCGATTGTAGTATACGGTCAATGATTCAGGTCATTCCTTGATCTCGATCGGATGATGGGAAACCGAGATGTGAATGCTTTAGAAATCAAGACGATTAGAAGAACACGGAAAATAAAAAAAAACATACCTACACATAATACATAAATAAAAAAAACATATGAAAAATATAATAAAATTCTTGTTGAATGGTTGCTGAAAAGACCCACACCGCTATTATATGTAAGATACGAATATTGTATTTTAGTATTTTCCTCGATTTATCATGGATCCTATCATCAATGGAACAAAAAACCTAACCGAAAGGTTAAATTTAGGGCATGAAACTATACCTTGTTATATACCTCGAACCCAGTGTCTACTATGTCAATCATTTAATTCCTCATGGATTCCATCATCAGAATCAAGTGATGAAATGGGACCACCTCTGAAACATGACACACCTTTTAAAAAAGAATCAATCAAGATCCAAAATAAGAATCAATCAGAACATTCTCCGTTTTCAAGTCAGTTAAAAATAAAGACCCTTACTAAGATAGGCAAATGGGGTAGACTGAAGTCAGTTCATGCGTAAACCCCATAGGAAAACTCGTTTAGTTTAACCTAAAACTTTCAAACTTAAACTTTCCCCAAATCTAAAACTACTTAGATAAATAATGCTGGACGAATCACACAGCATCATCTAGCCCCAAGCTAAGCAGAGCTTGTGTTATGGATACTAGATGACTGATATACTTAATACATTATACTACATAGATAGATATTTTTATTATATATAGAAAAACACCCAGAACACCCTGAACAAATATCTGCAGATCGTACAGACATTTGTCCCGAGGCGGGAATCGAACCCGCAACCCCTTGCGTCGCAGGCGGACCTTCGCCCGCTGCGCCACTGAGCTCGTCATGTATTATGAATATTTATAATGAAAATGTATGTCTCAGAAAATCAGAGTAGCATACGGGAAAACCGCCTGACCGATCAGGCTGTTTTCCTGTATGTGATGTGATAAAATATTTAGTAGCATAAAAAGATAATATTTACCTATATTTTCCTCATCCATAAATGCTATTCAATAAACAAAGTAACACGCGCCTAAGTGCTAATTAAAAATAAGTGAAACGGTCAATGTTTTAGCTTTTATTGTGTACTTATATAACACTTCATAAAAGATTTGATTAGTAAGGCTTGTAACAGACTTCAATAAAAGGGGATGTTCTCCAAAACTTAATTTTTTTATTATTATTTATTTAGTTTTAGTTAACAAAACATGACCTACACTAAAATTCATTACAATCTAGCCAGACTGGATAATAAGTAATTTTATGCTAACATAGTTTAATAAAATAAACTGTAAGATGAACATCAGCACTTTTCTTATTGACTCTAATTTTTCATTTTGTAAAAACGGGAATTACTCACGTAGTATTGAAGCGTCGAAGATTATTCCGACACGTTTCGATTTTTCAAGAAAATCATCATCATGGGATTGAATGCCCGTCCGCGCGTAGGGCCGACACAACACTGTGACATGGCCCTACGCGCGGATACAATACTGTTTATGTTTATTGTTTATTAGTAACTAACACGATTTTTAAAAACCAATTACACTAGTTACTTACGATTAAAATTAATTAATTAATAATAATAATTGTATTAATTTAAATTATGTTATACAATATACTAGGTACGTAAGTAATTCCCATTTTTACAAAATGAAGAGTTTATCTCACGTTTATTTTGAAAGTCACTCTAATTTTATTAAAGAAGACACTGTTCTTGTGTTCTTTGTAAAGTTAGAAATATCACTTAGTAACATAATAATAATAATAATATCTTTATTATCAGGCAACAATAGAAAAGTACACAGATCTTAAATAACTTATTCTACGGCCCATAGATATATGTATACCTTAAATCTAACATATACCTCGTGTGTTCATAAGTTTTGAGACGAACTTATTAAATTAATTTAAAAAGAAAGTAATTCATGCAACCTTTTTTAAACTTTTAAAATTTAAATTTCGAATGTTTTGAATCAGAAAAAATATACATTTGAATATTTGTTTCATTCTCCGTGAAAATGGCGCCAACAAAAGATTTGCGTGCGACTGTAATTTCACTGTTTCAAGCAGGAAAAAACCAATGCAAGTTTCTAGTGAAATCCAAAGTTTGGGATGTAGTCGGAACTTTGTGTATTATACCATAAAGAGGTACAAGGAGACCGGCTCTTTAGAAGACCGTGGAAGATGTGGCCGCCCGCGGTCTGTAAGGACGCCCGCCAACATCAAAGTAATCAGAGAGCGAATTCGTCGCAACCCTTGCCGGACTCAAAAGAAATTAGCTCTGCAGACCAACATTTCGCGAATATCGGTGAACAGGATACTTAAATATGATCTAAACTAAAGGCCTACAGTCGAAGGAAAGTGCATTATTTAAACGAGCGTCTTCGTAAATTGCGACTGGAACGATGTCGGAACCTATTGAAGAGACACGATCCAAAAAATATCCTGTTTACCGATGAAAAGATCTTCGCGGTGGAAGAAAAGTTTAACCGGCAGAACAATAAGGTTTACGCCAGAAGTTCAAAGGACGTCCAGCCATCTGTACGCAATGTCCAGCGCACTCATCATCCAGCAAGTGTGATGGTTTGGTGGTGCCCATCTTCCGGAGGTGTCCCTTAGCAGAGTCTTACTGCATCCATGGGCATGAGGTATCATTCTATTGCCGGCACCCCACGGCGGAATATCCATATTATATTAATATCTTATAAATCAATCACCGTGGGGTGGCAGTAGAATGTGGCCTCCCCTCTCTTGCCCTTGGATGCAGTAAGAATCTGTCATGGGATACCTCCGGAAGATGGGCAGCAGCAATTTTCCGTGTAACATATAGCGCTGCGCTCGCCTACCCGAGTGCCGTACGTCGCGAGTATGAGAACAACCCTCATGACCTACCCCTCATGATCTTGGATATGTATGAGTGCGGCATAAGTCCTGCAGTGGACGTGGCAGTCCTATTGATGATGATGCTAAATTAATATCTAGCCGATCGCAGTCACGAGCGCACTATGGAAAAAAATCCATTGTTGTTAAAGTCTCATGTCAAATTATTGACTGTCACGTGATTATGGAACATGCAGTTACAATTTGTGACGTAGAACTAATGGAATATTCATTCCATTCATGAATAACCATGACTCATACCTTCATACATTATAAACAATGGTTTTTTCATTAATTCTTGCTTCTTGACAAATATTACACTTGATTGCAATAGAGCAGTAGGTTTTGTTGCAATCTAATGCAATCATCATTTCATCATTTCAGCCATAAAACGTCCACTGATGCCTCCCTCATGGATCTCCATGATGCCATACTCACCACGCTTGGCAGGCGGGATGGTGAGCGCAGTATGGGATGTTGATACACGGAAAGACACTGCTGCCTATCTTCCGGAGGTATCCCTTAGCAGGCTCTTACTGCATCCATGGGCATGAGAGGAGGGGTGACATTCTTCTGCCGGCACCCCACGGCAACCGAAACGGCATCTAATGCAATATTTATTAACCAAACACGATAATGTGCCACTGTTGACAATTGTTATAAAATTATTATGTACTTAATACTAGCTAGTGTCTGCGACTTCGTCTGCGTATGTACTTCTCCTAGCTCCAATCTGTACCAGCATTGTATCTTTACGAAATAAATTAATGAAATTAAATGAAAATCTGTTTAGCCGTTTAGGCGTGAAAACGTAAGATAGACAATGCTATTCAATGCTGTACCATGTTACTTTTGCATTTATAACATAAGTAAGAAAATAACTTTGACTTTCGGGCTTCGAGAACTGTCCCTTAGGTGGCCTTCACTAAAACATTTTACTAAGTGTAAAATCATTTAGTAATTAATACAATCAACTCGTTTTAAAAACACGCGAAATCTCGCAATCATCGCTGACAAACGACAATTCCTTCTTCGTCTTCTTTTATGGCTTAGTTTTTAACAATTCTGCCAGTGTCAAGTAACATTATAAATAGAAGGGTAATAATTTAGAAAAACGACCAATGTCAATGTCAAATCAAAAATGAGATTTTGGTGTCTATGGGTTCTTTGAAATGCTGCCCAACGAACGTAAATCACAGTTTTTTGTAAAAGCGCCCCTGTCATGAGTTATTCCTGGTAAAAGTTTGTTCGTTATTAGGAAAAACAACCAAGGTGAACTCCGTTTTTTGTTTTTAACTTTACTTTTACCAAAATTGACGTTGGTTGTTTTTCCAAATTACCCTTCTTTAGGGTTGAATTTATCGTTTTTATGGTGTGTTTGCCAGTACCCTTTTGGTCACCCGCTATGCCCGCTAAGCAATTTCGTTGCAAGTGTGCGTGCGCCCCGCTCGTAGCATATGTCAGCACAAACTTGGGGTTGGGCTTTAAGGGGCGAACGACAATTTGGTATTAGCTAACAGCTAGGAATCGACGTTAGACTGCGATGATCGCGAGATTTACGCCTGTTGCAAACCTGTCGCGAGATACGTTAGCCTGCCGATCTGCTTACAAAACATGGATATAGTGATTTGTGACCGCCGCCTAAGACTTAGACATAAGTGAGAAACCTGTTTCATTTACTGCATGAGCACGGACGAATGCAATTAGGTTATTCTATCGAGGTAATTAAAGTCCCATCTAGATGTTATCATCTCTTCACGATGCCATGGGGGTCTTTTGTATATTAAAATCTAAGGAAAAACAGACTGCCTATTAGAAACAAAGTCTGAGTCAAATGTTTTATCCTTAAAGCGGCATCGAATTAAAGTAGTAAATAGATAGATAGATTATTTATTTATTTGTAACAACAAGCATATAAACCTTTTATAACATAAAATAAAATAAAAATTGGCCAAGTGCGAGTTGAATTCGCGCACGAAGGGTTCTGTACCATCGAGAAAAAAACGGCAAAACGGATATTTATATTTATTTTATTCTATTTTTAGTATTTTTTCTTGTAGCGGTAACATATAGGCTAGATCGTTGATTTTTTTACAGAAATACATTATCTGTAAAATTTCAACGATCTAGCTATCATAGTTCATCAGATACAGCCTGGTGACAGACAGGCAAACAGACGGATAGCGGAGTTTTAGTAATAGCTGGTAATAAGGTCTCGTTTTTACACTTTGGCTACGGAACCCTAAAAAAATGGGACGCTGCAGTGCCTGGAACGTTCTGTGATTAGTCTTGTCCAGCACCTATATCATGCTCTCAGCGTAGCCAGCTATTATTCACAGGAAAAGGCAGGTCAATACGTCTGAAGCTAACTGAGCCGCGGGTTTCCTCACGATGTTTTCCTTCATTGTTAAAGCACGTGCTAAATGTACAAAAAAAATCAATAAATAAAAATCCATTAATGCGTGGCCGTGGGGTGCCGGCAGTAGAATGATACCCCTCCTGTCATGCCCATGGATGCAGTAAGAGCCTGCTAATGGATACCTCCGGAAGATGGGCAGCAGCGTCTATCCGTGTATCAACATCCCATACTGCGCTCACCAACCCGCCTGCCAAGCATGGTGAGTATGGCAACTACCCCTCATGGAGATCCATGAGGGGGGCCTGTGTTCATCAGTGGACGTTTTATAGCTGAAATGATGATGATGAATGCGTGGCCGGCATCGAACCCACAACCTTCGGATCGAAAGTCGGGGGTACATACCACTCGGCGAACACGGCTGTGGTAGTGTTATTACGACTACGCAATTGCTTTCAACTCTTGCATAATAAATCACTAACCGTGTATAGTTAACCACCTAAGTACCCAAACTTAGAACGGAGATATTTTTTCACAGCTACCGTAAATTCTTGAAGTAAACGAGCAAAAAGTTTTACAAAAACAAAACACAATTATGGTACAACAGTCTTCAAGTGGATAAATTGTTGTGCTTTTTGCAGCAAAGGCATGACGTCACTGATTAGTTACAGGATTCCCTGATTGATACGGTCGAAGATTCGTCACGTCACCATTAAAAATACCGCGAAGTGTAAAAAATAAGGCTCTACGTTAAATTTACGAAAACTGAAAGGAAATAAAAAATAATAATAAAACAGCAGGCGGCAGCGGCAGGCGCACATTTTAAGGAATATTCTTTCTATCTGCTTAAACTGTAAGGGAACCATCGTGAGGAAACCAGTAGCTTAGTAGACTCCAGACGACGTATTGAAATGATTTTATTTCTGAATACGGCAGTAAGCTGAGAGGATGATATTAGTGCTGACGCTATAATATAAACCATCCATCATCATCATCATTTCAGCCGTAAAACGTCCCTACTGAACTAAGGCCTCTCTCATGGATCTCCATGAGGGGTAGTTGCCATACTCACCACGCTTGGCAGGCGGGTTGGTGAGCGCAGTACGGGATAATACGGAAAGACGCTGCTGCCCATCTTCCGGAGGTGTCCCTTAGCAGGCTCTTACTGCATCCACGGGTAAGAGAGGAGGGGTAACATTCTACTGCCGGCACCCCACGGCTACCATCCGTAATTGAATTGAATGACCAAACAATAAATATCTGCAATTTAATTTTAAACTGTTTAATAAGAGTTTATCGCGTAATTACCTCGTCACCACGAGGGCAGTAGGGTACTCGAAACGTCGGAAAATAATAAAACAAGATAGTTATAGTCAACATGAGAGCAGCTGGGTACTCGAAACGTCGGGAAATAATAAAACAAGATAGTTATCGTCACCACGAGGGCAGCAAGGCACTTGAAACGTCGGAAAATAATAAAACAAGATAGATATCGTCAACACGAGGGCAGCAGGGTACTCAAAACGTCGGGAAATAATAAAACAAGCTAGTTATCGTCACCACGAGGGCAGCTGGGTACTCGAAACGTCGGAAAATAATAAAACAAGATAGTTATCGTCACCACGAGGGCAGCAAGGCACTTGAAACGCTGGGAAATAATAAAAACACGAGGGCAGCAGGGCACTTGAAACGTCGGGAAATAATAAAGCAAGATAGTTATCGTCAACATGAGGGCAGCTGGGTACTCGAAACGTCGGGAAATAATAAAACAAGATAGTTATCGTCACCACGAGGGCAGCAGGGCACTCGAAACGTCGAAAAATAATAAAATAAGATAGTTATTGTTAACACGAGGGCAGCAGAGTACTTGAAACGTCGGGAAATAATAAAACAAGATAGTTATCGTCACCACGTGGGCAGCAGGGCACTCGAAACGTCGGGAAATAATAAAACAAGATACTTACGCGATAAAGTTCCGTTAAACAGTTTCAAATTATGTCTGTATTATGTGTGTTATCGCGAAAGTTTACAAAGTGCTATCATAAAAATATTTGTCCCACGGCGGAAGTCGAACCACATCAAAACGTTGGCATCGCAGTAGCATATTGGGAAATTCCTTTCAAGCATGTTCTTATCTATCAAAGTAGTTAAGAGCTCACGTCCGGTCATTACTAATCTTCTTGTATAATTAGATGTGCAGTTAAAATGTTGTGCTTCCGAGCAGTGTTGTCTGGAATCTGTGTGGATGGTATAGGTGCTGGGAAAAGCTAATGTAATAATGTCGTCGGCACAGCAAGGTGTACAGCAGAAATTCCAGTTGCCGAAGCCGCATTAAATCATTATATTACATGTGATGTTTCCTATCTTCAATATCAAAAGAAGAGTTGTTAAACTTGGACTTGAATGAAAATGAAATTTAAACATGAAACCTGTTTTATTATTAGACTAGCTGTCCCCGCGAACTTCGTATCGCACCTACCACTACTTACAACTTACCCTACCCTACAACTACCCAACGACTACCCTACAACTACTAATTCACACAACGAAAAGTAGCCTAGGTCCGTCTCCATGGTCTAATCTACTCCTATACTAAAATTCATCCAAATCGGGTCAGCGGTTTTAATGTGAAAAGGGAACATACATTCTTACTTTCACTTTTATATATTAGTAGGATAGGATAGGATTGTATGTTTTTCAGTGATCGTAGTACTTGATGATCCATGAGGGAGGCCTATGCCCAGCAGTGCACGTCTTATGGGTGAGATAATGGTGATTTTGATTTTTGAGCACGCTTTGACGTCCTATAAATGAAATAATAATAGTTGAAAAAAAAAACACAAATTATTATTGTGTCATCGGTTCTTGATAAGAATACAAAGTTCCAATTAAATCTGATCTCTTCAAGTGGGTTAAAACAACGTTCGAAGATTCCCTTACAGTTACATAGATACTCGTTCCATATAGGTGAAGCTAATAAAAGCGTGGTAATAATTCTCTTATAAAAAACATGCCATGCCGATATTATATTTGATTATTTCCCTCGATTTGTAATGGATCCTTTCATCAGAACTGCGACTAGAATACAAGCAAACTTTACATTATAATGTGAAACAGAATATCCAACTGCAAGGTTAAACTTGGGGCATAAAACAACCTTGTGGTACTCCAGTGTCTGTACAATTATTTAATTCCTCATGGAGAATTTTGAAATGAGAGCCACCTCTAAAATATGACCTAGCTTAAAAAAAACATTAAAATCCATTCAAATTTGTGGAGTAATCTTGTAACAAACATAATTGTGAAATTAATTGTAAAAAAAATGTAAACAACAAGTCGAATTGAGAACCTCCTTCTTTTTGAAGTCAGTTAAAAACACATAGTTTTGAAGACTATGCTTATGTTATTTTAAGTTTTCATTGTGATTTTTTTGTTAGACGTAATTATTAAAGAAAGTCATCAGATTCAGTTTCCTAATGTTGATTATTTTTGCGGTGCGCTCTATCAGCTTACATTTGGCTGGCACTATTTACAATCAAACTTAGAGCTCCCAGCTGTCGGCTCGTACCCTACATTGTACAGTTTATTTATTCAGATGATGACAGTCTGTTCATTTCTTGCGGAATTCTTAAGCTCACTCTCGTTTTATTACGTCTTATGGATTCCTTTTAACATAAGCTAAAATTATACCATTTTTCTGCTGTGTTGTGAAAGCGTTAGGATGTTGCCCCTGCTCTCTTGCACATGGATGCTGTAAGCATTTCGCAAGGGATACCTCCGGAAGATGGGCAGCAGCGTCGTTCCGTATCAATATCCCTTACTGCGCTCTTCAACCCGCCTGCTAAGGGAGGTATGATAACAACCGCCTCACGATCTTGATAACGTTACTTAATTCATTTTTAATTTACAGGGCTTTTTGAGTTATGTCACTTTAATTTTAGGTGTACGAATATAAATTCTCTAACAAGATGTAGCTGTAGAAGCTGTTAATAATATCAACGAAAAGGAAGGTGTCTATTTATATTCTTTGTTAGGCACAACTCCATTCATTAATCGTGACAACTGAATTCAAGTCTTCCTGACACCCGATGTAGCTGAAAGTTTGTATACCACTTGTGGTGAAAAAACAATATGCAATACCTACTAAATATTAAAAAAGTTTGTTGTTTTAAATATTTCCCATTCAAAACACTTACCGTGTCAGTATTGTGTGTAATATTTTGTAATCTTAAAGCTTCTAAGTTATAGTAAATTACAGCATCACACTGTGGATAGATTTGCAGTTTCCTCAAAGGCTAATTCGCTTTATACAAAGAACCGCGTCAGTAAAAAGCCGCGTGATGGTCAATAAATATTGTTGATGGTCTCAATTTTCTCACAAACACGAATTAAAACGATAAACATCAGAAGCTGCGCTGGGTTGCCGCTCCTATGTATCTTGGGATCCGTAACGGGTGTAAATTTATAACGGCCACTTGACGTGGGTTGCCGGCAGTCGCATGTTGCTCTTACTCGTGGATGCAGTAAGAATCTGCCAGGGGATACCTCGAGCAGATGAGCAGCAGCGTCCTTGCGTGTCTTTACATCCCGTATAGCGCTCGCAAATCCGCCTGCCAAGCGTGGCGAGTATGGCAACAACCGTCTCATGATCTGGGAGATCCATGAGGGATGCCTATGGGAGTCCTACGACGGACATGATGATGATGATGATATATATATATATATATAAGGTTTACTTATCCCATAGGCAGAAGCTCAGTAGGTATAATATTAACCACTACTATAAAGTAGTTTGCCGGGATGTTTTATAGATATAACTATAATAAATAAATAAAAATCTGCAACTGCTATACAACTTACTAATATAAAACTACTCTACTACTATGTAGTACTACTACTACTTGTCTCGTTGGTCTGTATCAGGACCAGGCGTTCTCATATTAGACGGTTGGTAGAGCCGTACAAAAACCTTCTATGTCGGGTCTTCATAAAAAAAACTTAAAGATCTTATTTATAATTCACCAGAGTTAATATCATCATTGAGATTGCAGAGCTATCGAGTATATTTCGTAAAATGTACGAAACCCTGTACACTTAAAGAAATACAACTCACACTTAGCTTGTGTATTCATTCGCGTTATTTTGTACGTACACTTGTAGGTACCGCTCCGAAGTATAATGATACCAATTTACAAACTTCATACAACAAATACCAACAGTGTGGCATAATGTTTGCTTGATTGCATTGTATTGTTAGATAAATATATGTTTGCCCACTCGTTATTTCGTTTAAAGTTATTGTCACTTACAACTAGCTAAGTATTCCGGAATACAACTTGTGTATGAACATAAGCGGATTTGGCTGCCTCACCTTGTCCCAGGTTAATATATATATATGTATATATATTTAAATACCAGTTGATGACGCTGTATAAATTATCATCATCATATCAGCCGTTAAACGTCCACTGCTGAACACAAGTCTCCCTAATGGATCTCCATGAGAGGTAGTTGCTATACTCACCACGCTTGGCAGGCGAGTTGGCGAGCGCAGTGCGGGATGTTGATACACGGAAAGACGCTGCTGCCCATCTTCCGGAGGTATCCCTTAGCAGGCTTTTACTGCGTCCACGGGCATGATAGGGGTGATATTCTACTGCCGGCACCCCTCAAATCATCTATAATAGGTGTAAAAGGCCTAATACACGACTTCGGTCTGGCTAAAATAAATCATTTTATGTACCAAAGTCAAAAAGAGTTTATTTGAACCCAAAACGCACATAGAAATTACAATTATTTTTTAAAAGAATAACAAAATCAGAAAGATATTTTGTTTCTAAGTGAGGGATAGAAGCGAAAAAGATACCTCACTCGACCTCTCCACTATAATATAAACAGTGAGTTCTACTTATTCCTAAAGAGCTTAGACCGAGATCACTCGTTTTCAAACCCATATTATCGCCTTCTTATAATATGATTTTTGTATGAAAAAATTAAGATACCTACGAACAAAATACAGTCATACTCGACAAGATCTGTATCTAGTTCAGTTTCACTGCAATTAAATGTCGACGTCACACAAACCGCCCTATGAAGGTCATTTAGGTACGAGATGCATTTGCTTTAATTGTCTGTCAAGGTAGATTCTTATTCTTCCTATATAAGCACGATTAAACCAATGACATTTATGATACCGCCTCAGGATAACACGCAATTGAAGTCACTTTAATAACAACCAGCTGTATTTCAGAGTCCAGAACCGAACCCAGTACGTTAATACATTACAATTACAATGTAGTATATAACATGTTTTAATTCTTTTTGAGTATTAAGTGTTGTCGAATATCGGGAAACTCAACAACACAAATCATGTTAAATATCCCGTTAATATTGAATAACAAAATCCGCCATCTTTTCTAAACAAAGATCCACTTTGTGGATTAATAAAAAATAAACTATAAAATTAGTTTTTCTTTTCTTTTTTGACGTAATCCAAAAATAACGGCGATACATAAAGTCCACAAGCATTGGTATAGGGGTACCAGAAAAGGGGGCGAAGGCCTCAAAAGGTCACCAAAGGTCAAAAATTGCATTTTTGGGTTTTTGGACGTTTTTGGCCATTTGAAGACTTATTTTTTTGGTGAACTTTTGAGGTGTAAATCGGTCAACGCGTTCGTTTGCAATCGTTTCATGCACATATAGACAGACAGACAGCGTAATGCATATTAGAGGGCTTCACCATGTAGCGTGACCTCACGAGCCCCCTAAACCTCAATTCGCTTTATCTGAGTACTGTTTGATTATTTTGAAAAAGCAATAAAAACGTCTGTATTATATTTCTTTCATCTACCTGAGGGGCTAAATATAATTATGGTTTTCATACCCTGGTAAGTAAACTAAGCAGGATCACATTGCGCGCTCGGAGCGGTATGAAAAATTATTTTCCACTCCGCTACGGATCGCGCAGCGAAATAATAACCCTGCGATTCGTACTTCCAATTCCAGACATTCTGGTGACTAGAAAAGTTAAATGTGTTAAGCCCTAGAATCCTTATTAATAAAGAGTAATTATTGTCCTCGTCCGTGAATCGCAGATACGATCTTCACTATAGTCATGCCATTGCCTTGTGCAGTTCCGTAACCAGCACGGCTAGATACTTATCACTGAAATAAAGCACGAGACTTATCTTAAAAAACTTATAGGTATAAAAAATTTTGTATTCTGGTAATGTAGTGTTCGGTTTATTCAAATAACTATTTGTTTGATTTTGATCGGAGAAAGAGGATCCTTAAATATAAGCGTTATACAAGTGGGACAGACTTAAATAAGTAAATTATTAGTCCTAATAGCCAGAAGGTAATCAAAAAATATTGGCGATAATTTAATCAAACTGTCACGTGACGTCACGGCGTCTCTCAGCTTACCCTCTTTATGACGTCACGAGCTGGGGTTCCTAGACATTATGCGCCTCAACTAAACACATTGTATTTTTATTAATTTATGAATGATGATGTTACACTCACAACTAGGCTATATCCTTAGTAATCAACATCTCGAATCAAAATTATAATAGTGCACGGCTAAATATTTGTACATGATGTTCAAAATTGTAAAGTTCATGTTATAATAACTATTGAGACTTTGCGCATTCATATTAAATATCGGGAATAATCACTTGTTAAGTTGATGAAGGCACCACTTTCGACTCCTCGCGTCCCATCGTCAACTTGCACCGTCATCAGCATCACCCTGAATAGGGTTCCCGATAAGGGTCGAAACAGTTGGTACTTTCACCAACTTAAAAAGTAAGTAATTGTTAAATCTATATTAAGTTCAAACTTGTAAAATTTACTTTGTTTTTGTAATTCGAGTTTAAAGCGTTCTCAATAGCGACTTGCTTTGCGATTTGCTGTGCATTGGCCTGGCTTGTATTGACCGCTCTGGTCTGGTCTGCAGACGACCTGCCAGCCCTCTACCGGACCCCGCTACGCGACCGGGGCCTCAGCTTCATCCCTGCGACGACCAAGGACAATCACGTAGTATGTATTTTTAACATAAACCTAAAGACAATTATGAACGTAGATACATACATATGTACATCCTGCTTGGGTTTGACTTTAATATTTTTATTTTATTTTTTATACGACTAAATGACGAGACAAGTTGATGGCCCACCTGGTGTTAGGCGATAACCTCTACCTGTTACAACTGCAATACTGCGGTGATCACGTTCACAAAGCACGTGACCAACGCTGGCTTGCATTGCGCCCGTCACCCTGCGTAATTTCATCGGCGCGGCGGCCCCCTAACGCTTTCAACCAGTACATAGCAATGCGAACATTACTGCTTGGCGGCAGAAATAAATATGGTAGGTACTTCTCCGGATGAACTCTTCACAAAAAGTTCTACTACTAGATAATAATAGATTGTAGTTAGTCCGGGCAAAGATTGAGATTACTCTTCGTTCAGCTTTTGTAGGAACGCGTTTGATTTTTGCTGTGTTCCACTATCAAGTCCATGACGTTTAGGTAAAGAGAAGGTGCGAATGCGCAAACAAACATCGACCTCACTTTCTGATTTTATGTAAGTACCTACTTACTATTACAGAAATCGTTATTAATAGAAACATCATGTTTAACTCATTGAATTAGCATCAAAAAGATGTTGCAAGAATTCTTTTAATTTTTAACAAAAAATTTACTTCGTTGATCAAATGTGACTCCTTGCCGAAAATACCTACACAGATATATGTATGCTACTTACATTTAATTGATTTTCTCGTTTTCTGACGGATGCCGTCATCAAAGTCCAAACTGGGATTTAAAACACGCTTTAAATATTACGTGAAACAAAATGCCAACTTTAAGCCTTGAGGCACAATATTTACTCATGGATTCATCAGAACCGAGTTATAAATAATACTTATAAACTGACTTTTAATGATAAAATCCTGTACTTATTGCTGAAAAACCCAAAATTTTGCTTATTTCCTGAATTTCTCATGGATCCCATCATCAGAGAATGCAAAAAAACAAACTTTATAAAGTGAATTTTATTATTTATCTACCAGAAAAGCATTCTGCATCATCTTCATGCCTCTATCCTACGCTAGGCGGGTAGTTCCACACTCCTTTTTCAGACGTCATCGCGTTACTGACTTCTTTTTTCTCATATTCTCATTTACACAATTTATTTAATTAAATGACGCCCTTCTAAAGTAGGTGCTCTGTGGAAGTTGCATTACCGGAAGATTTCCAATATCCACGTATGTTAAGTTGAGTATGCAGAATGGTAGTGAATTATCAAATCTGACTGAATCACTATCACAATAACTTAAAAGTTGGTTTCAAATGTTAAGGAACAACAAGTACTTAACAAAGAAATATAGTTTTTACTTTGATTATTCAAAAACTGTAACACTAATGTTCTCACAAACATTTTATAAACAGTGATTAAGTTAATGAGTTTTAGACCGACGATAATTATGTAACAGGTATGACCCTCGCTTTAGGGAAAATCAATACCATATTTTCTCTATTTTCCTCAAAACTTCAGTTATGTGCATATATTACCTACTTCTGCTAATCGTTGTTTTTTTACCTGGAAATAGATAACTTAGAACCACGTCATGCAGTAACTTAAATTATGATTGAATGGTTATCCTCAACTTAGAGTTAATTGTATCGCTGTTGGGCATTAGAGTGTTGCCCCTTCTCCAAGCCCCCTGCATCCAAGGGCAAGAGCCCTTGGATGCAGTAAGTAATTCAAGGATATCTTCAGAAGATGGGTATTTCGGTATATCAACATCCCGCACTGCGGTCGCCAACCCGCCGGCCATCCTGGTGAGTCTGTGAGCATGGCAAAAACCCTCTCATGGTCTTAGAAATCCATGCGTATGTCTAGAAGTGGGAAAATAATGGTAAAGCTGAATTACAGTTTCTTAGTTCATTACTAGGTAGGAAAATAGTTAACTGGTATACTTTTGAAATTATAACTAACCACAGATAATTTACATAATACATAGAGTATTTTTGTAGTAATTAATTTAACAAGTTAAGTTAAAATCTATCCTAAGATACTTGGTAAATTTTGAATCTATTATTGCTTCGCACGAACCAGTCAGGTTACCTAATCCTGGTTACCTAGACGGAACAAGTCCAACTTCCATCCGGCAGAAGTAATCAAAAGAAAAATATAAAAAGGGATTTTCACACTATCCGACCTATAAATAGACTTGCGTGGATAAAAGTGCATCAATCAAGCTTCATCAGCAAATTGCTGTAATTAACTGCCGTAGTTCTACGCTGTGTACAATTACTTGCATGACAGTCCTGCGGCATCCTTCGTAACGAGAAATAATCAATTTATTGGATACAGATAACAGTTTATGGAAGCTGTATTTAGTATCTTAGGAACAGGTGGTTGAATATTCTACGCTTTGATCGGTGTGGGGATGGATATGCTAGCCAGGCTATTCACGCATAATGGCTAGGTTCTTGTCTTCTTTGGTGACTTAATAACCCGCACATCTACTGTCTTTCTCAACCCTTGTCCTAACAGATAAATAATTATTTACCGCTCGCACAAATCAAAGATAAAAATATATAAAAATAAATATAAAACAAGTAAAAATAAAATATTTAGGAAGGTATATATTAGCAACGGAAACGACAGGAAACGTCAGGAATAAGTGATGATCACTTACTCCCCAAACACTCACAAATATTAAACTAATTGTAAAATTCTGATTGTTTTAAAAGCAAAACTACCTACTTATTATTCCACATTCCGTTTAGTCTTCTCCCCTCCCCAAAAAGGAGTTAAAAAAATTAAGGGACAGGTAATTTTTTATTTTTTTAACTGCTTTATTATTAGGTTGGAACTGAGCAATGATCACGCACGCATATAGGCTTTAGTATTTGCATACAACACGTGTCATGCCGCTTGCTCGCTCTCACAAATAATTGACAAAAGCAATAGGCTTAATTCTAGACTCATGCACGTGTCATGAGCAAACATCGAAACATCATCATATCATCAAGAAGGTTAAAGGTTGATCCATCAAAGAGCATATCTATATATATATCATATCTCTTTGATGGATTACAACCTTCAAATAGATCAAAAAAACAGCGATTAGGGCATAAGCTTTATGGACGCATTAGTGCATATTCTGATTTGTTTTGGCTGTAGCCGTTATGATTTTTAGTGAGTAAAATATATTGAGTTGATATCACAGTGCCGTAGGGTGCCGGCAGTAGAAGGTTGCCCCTTCTATCTTGCCCATGGAGGCAGCAAGAATCTACCAAGGGATACCTCCGGAAGATAGGCAGAAGCGTCTTTCCGTGTATCAATACAATATCCCGTATTGCGCGTGCGAATCCGCCTGCCTTGCATGGTGAGTATGGAAACAACCTCCTCATGTTCCCTTAGAGATCCATAAGAGAGGCCTCTCTTATGGATCTCTTGAGTGTCCAGCAGTGGGAATCCTACGGCTGTAATAATTAATTAGAAGGACTCAAAGTTTTCCGACTAAGTTAATCGGTTGAACATCACTGTGTCACTATACACTGATACCTTATTATAGAATAAAATTATGCAGAGCGCTGTCTGTCAAGTCTGTCTGTGCATGACACGATTACAACCGAACGCGTTGAACGATTCACATGAAACCTTTTTTGCTAGCGCTGTCTTAATGAGAGAAGGGTACTGATTGATTTTGTTGAACTAGGGTCACAGGGTCCGGAGTTATTGTGACCTCAAAAGGTCACCAAAGGTCGAAAAAGGCATTTTTCGGAAACCTTCGCCCCCTTTTCTTGTACCCCCGTACCAATGCTTGTTGCACATCACCATAGTCTCACAGTAATCAGAGCTTGAGTTATGGCTCCGGTTGAATAAAATAATTAGAAGGCTTCTAGGAATCCCTCGTCATTATTATTCATGGTGAGTCTACCGATAACAATATTTTCAGACAATGTCTTGCCGGAGAACAATTGCATAGAAAAACACAAAACAAAACAATCAATTAGAGACACGGAATAATAGATTCCACATAGGCAAGAACAGTTAAACGACCGATATTGGCATTAAGAAACGAAAATCGTAGGTACAATACAAAGCTTTTTATATACTACCAAACTAGCTTTTCCCCGCGACTTCGTCCGCGTGGAAATCCCCTTTTTGACGCACAGCCACTTTGATTCGAAAATATAAATTCCATTTATTCCCTATCCCGTAAGAATTTCCTAAAATCCCTTCTTAATGTACCTCTAGGATACTCAAGGTATATGTGCGCCAAATTTCAAGTCTGTAGGTCCAGTGGTTTAGGCTGTGCGTTGATATATCAGTCAGTCAGCCAGTCAGTGAGTCTGTCAGGACTGAATTTTATATATATAGATTAACAAAGTCGTCCTATGAACTAGACATTTATGTTTACTTTGATGCATTCTACAAGCCACCTATCAATTGTTTCTTCTATATAACACTTCCGTGTTGGCCTGTGTGGATCTACGTGATTATTATGTGAAACGGCCATCCTATCGACATTATAAACATCTGCGTTTATAAATACGTGCAAGTTATGATAGTAGGTCAATTCTATAATGAATATTCAAAATATTCGTTTATTTTACAATCTTCTGTCGGTCACGCAGAGCGAGCATATGTGCGGCAAAATGTTGGTTCCCTTAGGGGTACCTTTTACATATTTCGAACCTATTAAAAAGGTTTTGATCTTAAAAAGTTATTGTTTTTTAGAAGAAAATAATATGTTAATTTTGAAGTATTAAGGTATAGCCAAAAACCTAACATATGTCAAAAAACCAGTCGGTCTTAATCGTCTCTTTTTCCGAAGGTACTAAGAAAGTAGGCGGAGTAAAATCATAAAATAAATAAAACCTAGAACCATAATCTAGGGAAAGTTTTTTAGGAATCATCACGCCCAAATATTGTTTAAATTAACGTGTGATGAATGCAATTTACGATGACATACAGGTACCTACATTACCATAACATCAAACCATCGACATTGAATATCACACTGTTCACATGTTTTGGTTAGCAATAACAATTCATAGAGCGGAGCCCGCAATTCGTCCGCAAAATTAAACCTTAACAATATTCATTCATGCCTCACATTCAAATATCACGAAACTGAAGCATGCTCAGTGTCTTATGAATTTATGTTAATGAGTTTCGTATAGCTCATTATAAGGTGATAACTGTGGGTGGATGACGAACAAAATAACATAGTGAAATGTGGATTCGTCGCATTTTCACTTCGTCAATGTACATATATTATCCCGATGATTTTTGAATTTCTTTAAAACTATGGCAAAGATTATTATCAATATGAGTGGGTTAATTTGTTTATTTTTTGCTTGTCCTAATTTGTATTACGAGTGAATACTGTCCGTTATGATATGAGACGACAAAGTATCAATAGTACCTTGAATTTTTAGGGATAAGGTTTCAAGATTAATTATAAAACAGTACTCGCTTACATTTTATTGTATTGTACTGCTTTGAAATAATCACTAATCAATCACTAATCAGTATTAAAAGCGTCGATAAAAACTAACATTGAAAAAAGAGTGTCTAGTTATATGAAAATAAAATAAAACACTAGATGCTTGGGCGGCCAGTTGGTATACGAGGTGATTTACCTTATTATAATGTTATAACAACAGGGACAACAAGTTTCTACCTCGATTAATAAATACATAATGCTGGACATACGAAGCACCATCTAGTACCAAACTATCACTCTGGAAACCAGATCATTAGAATACGAAAACATGTATTCACAAAAAATGGGTAGTACCTTCCTTTTGTTAATACATAGAAAAGGGATGGAACCCAAAACCTCTGCGTCTCAGCCAGCTATAGACCACTAAACCACGGAGGTCATCTACATTCCGGTTCTGTGCTCAATGTTTGGCGGCAAACTAACTAAAGGTCATTATGATGTCATTATTGACGTATTTTGTAAAAGCAATGCAAAAACTAATGTGACCCGTTAGTAACCGACTTCAAGGAAAGGAAGCCGTTCGCAAGTCGTCTGTATTTTTATTCTCTGTTACCTCAGAACTCAGTAGTTTATGAAACGATTTGAAAAATGATTTCCATTTAAGTACTTTCAGATTGGTCCCATTATTTCTCAACTGAGATGAGGAATCGATGTCCAGCATCATTTTGTTCATTTAAAAATAAAGATAATCTTATGATTTATACAGAGATCAGATAGAGATCATTTATACAGCGTCAGCAACTGGTAATCATGCTGTACGGGATGCTGCATGGCCTGGGACATTGTTAGATGGTTTAGGCTTGCTCAGCATCTGCACCATCCTCTCAGCTTACTCAACTATTAGTCAGAGGAAAGAACAGGTCACTACGTCTGAAGCTAACTAAGCCGCGGGTTTCCTCACGATGTTTCTTTCACCGTTAGAGCACGTGTTAAGTGTGCATATACATTTTTAAGAAAGAAAAATAGGGTACTTATGCTATTATAAAAAGAAAACAATACAAATCACTAATACATACAAAATAATGAATTTGTTACCCGTATAATATAAGTTATACGTGAAGGTTTTTAAGATCAATGTTCGAAGACGCCGGATCTGAAGAGCATTATATCATTGCGTGCGCACGCGTAGGCACACCCTTTCAGTTCACTGATTAGCACGTTTGTAAAAATTTATACCCAGCATTCAACTCTACTGTTCTTGTAGGTTTGCATTTTTTTTGAACGACACGATACAAAGACCGCTATTTTGCAGGTGAGTATAAGAACGCTTTTCACTAGAATCTCTCAAACACCACGTTATTCAACAAAATAATCAAAGAGTGGCGGATTTTTGCATCATTTCGGTTTGCATACGGTAGCTTAAACCAACCTTGTAGCCAACTTGTTAACTTAAAAATAAGATAACGTCAATATCTTAAACTAGACAGTATGAGAAATAATTGGACCAATCTGAAAGTACCTTATTGGAAATCATTTTTCAAATCGTTTCATAAACTACGTAATTCTGAGGTAACAAAGAATAAAAATACAGACGACTTGCGAACGGCTTCCTTTCCTTGAAGTCGGTATGTAGTGTATCACACACGAACACACTGTGTAGTTTAAGATATCTGAATTATTTAAACAACCGCATTTTTATTGAAGTTTGATCGTGACTCGTATCTATTACGATAGGTAGTGTGAAACTAGTTTTGATACACAATAAACATATCTACATAATTGAATCTTGAATTAATAGTCTAGGATATAAGGACTAGATAGTGCTTCGAATGTTATGACCTTGTGTCGACCGGGGTTTACAATCTCCAAGACCACGTAGTGCTTGCAAGTTCTCAGCAATGTCTTGTTATGGCTTGTTGTCGTAAGCCATGCTTAAATTCTTTTATATCCCTGACACGGGTGGTAGCGCCATTTAATTAGATCGGCTGCATAATTAGCGTTTTAATGTTGCGGTTGAAGCTTCTTACTGTAGGCATTTAACTACTGGCCATCAAAAACAAGTTTGGAGAGTTCAGGAGCCTACAAAATACAAGTCTTGATTTGGATAACTTTATGCTTTCCATGCTCCATTTTTTTGATGCTCAGGCCAACTAGCATAGCTTCCAAACTTCATTCATTATCAATACCTATTTAATAAATTAACAAAAAACACTGTTGCACTCAGGGTGTTGCCATGTTTTTTGTTTACACAATGATAAAAATAATTAATTTTATTACTCGTAATAAAGTTTTGAATCTATGCTAATTAGGCCAGAGCATCAACCTAAATCTTATTATAATTATGTATGTACGTAAGCCGTGGATATGCTTCTTATTGCATTGTTTTGATTATGTAGTATGTATGTATGTACGTAAGCCGTGGATAAGCTTCTTAATGCATTGTTGTGATTAAAGATGAGTGGCAACCGTCACACCAAGTGCTCATTAAAGGGCTAGCGTTCACTGGATAGTACCAGATATCCTCGAGCCTCAATCATTTCTTGAAATGACGAGCCTTAACTGGTTATATTTGAAACTCCTTCGCGATCTAATCTGCTTCGAATTTCTCGGAATTGAAAAGAGGGATAGGTCCTGACTTTTTCGTTCTTGTGCCTATACTAAACGTCAGGAAGGCTTCCTTCCTTCATGAAAACATCTTGAGCCGGGCTGGATCTGTGCTTGCGAGACTTCTCGTGTCTAGTTTAGTTAGAAAAGAGGGATAGGTCCCGACTTTCTCGTTCTTGTGCCTGTACTAAACGTCAGGAAGGCTTCCTTCCTTCATGAAAACGTCTTGAGCCGAGCTGGATCTGTGCTTGCGAGACTTCTCGTGACTAGTTTTATTGTGTATCATACATAACTCAATCAGCAGACATTCCTTCACAAGTCGACATGGCGAGAATTTCTTAAGTTTATTTATTTTGCCGTCCGGTGGTTTGCAACTACTCTGATTTAGTGGTCGAAGACGGCGCGGTCACTTTCACTAAATCGCCGCGCCGTCGTTGGCGTAACAAATAGTTTTTATATGTCGCTTTTCTTTGCGAATCTATTTATTGAACACTTGTGTCAGTCAGTGTAAATATTGTGACCCGCATTCCTACGAAAGTCAAGTAGAGTTATTAATTTACGCTGAGTTAACCAGATAAGTTGTTTGCAACATTGATATTAGATATGGCTTGAAATTGTATTATAGTTACTGAATTACTTGGAGGATGTTTGCGGTCGTCGTAATTGCAGCCTGGGAATATCTCAGTAAATCCAGTATTTTACTCATTAGGAAACTAGAAAAACAGGGTCGAAGCTTGCTGGTCTGTATAAAAATAACGCTCAAGAAAGTGTTCGTGTTATAAATATAAATATGCAGCTCGGAGTTGGCGCGGATTTGCGTATCGATGGTTACATATAACCTCTGCTAAAAAATAATTATGCACTAAGTGGTCAAGAATATATTAAATATCCAACACAACAAAAAATATACGTAATTTGCATTCTTTTATGTGCGTGTCATCGAGTTAAAAATCTAATAATAGCTTGCCATGAATGATTATAATTAGACCATGTAAATATACGACTGGTCTTCACAGCATTTGAAATTAATGCCTAAGTATTAAATTTTGAAAACGTCCATACTTTCTTTTGCAAAATATCGACCTTGATTTTTCGTAAACAAACAAAACATTCTAGTTCTGCAAAACAACAACAAGCTATCTAGAAAAACTTGCAAATTCAGTTTCCGCATCGCCGCACCGCCAGTGTACTGCCACCTAATATGACCGATGCAAGTTAACACCTGTCTTAAATTGGGTGGTTTTTTTACTAATTTATCTTACATTTATGCCGTCTGCCATGGGGTGCCGGCAGTAGAATGTTGCCCCTCCTATCTTGCCCGTGGATGCAGTAAGAGCCTGCTAAGAGCTACCTCCGGAAGATGGGCAGCAGCGTCATTCCGTGTATCAACATCCCGTACTGCGCTCGCCAACCCATGAGGAGGCCTGAAACTAAAAACTAACTAAAAACTGTTAATAATGAGCGAGTGATATGATACCCCACATGACCTAGTAACTTAACTCAAAAATGTTAAGACCCCCTTTGCTTCAATAGTTATTAATTAATTAATTAATAATCAATTAGTTCATCTTTGTAACCATAAAAAGAATAATTTTTACCATTTTATGTGTTTCATATTAGTGAAAAAGCGTTCTCTTATACTATTTCAATTGAAATTTTAAGTCCATAGCATCAGTAGTTCTCAAGATATCCATTTGTGACAGACAGTCAAAATGACACCATAAGGGTTCCTTTTTACCATTTAGGTCCGGAACCCTAAAATAGACGTAGCATTTTATGCATAGAAAATGGAAACGAGCAAATAAACAAGAGAACACACCCTGCGGAACTATTTAAGTGATCGCTCGCATGTGGCCAAGTAGTTTCTATCTCAGCTTAATGACGCTTCTTTGGAAGCAGCGCATAGTCTCAGTCTTTGAAATCCTAATATATTTTTTATTATCACTTCAAACGGTCTTTCAATTCTGGACAAAACAGGAGAAACCACTCTAAACCCGATGTTCCGATTCGCACCGGCTCGTGTTGGAGGAAACCGGCGCGATCTGCCGCTAATTGGCCGAGTATTAACGATATAGCGTGCGGTAAACGATAATCCTTACTCTTAAACTTGCGCGTGAGTAAAGCGAATCATAAAAACTCGACCGGTTGTTTTTATGTTTAAATATAAATCTGTGTTAATTTTCACGTAAGGACCTATGCGGTTTATTTGGAAACTTAATCTCGAAGGTGATTTAGAATTACAATGACATTTTTATTGATATAACGTGCGGTGCATGATAATCTTTACTCTTGAACTTGCACGTAAGTCAGGAAATGAAATAACTAAATAAATAAATAGTTTTTCTTAATAAAGCAACAAATATTCATTCAAACTCTCGGAAAAATAATATTAGTAGGATAAAATTGCTTTAAAACCGCTTACATATATTTTTACCCAAATGCGGTTAAAATATGCGGAAAAACACGACTGGTGGTTCTTATCCGTGGTTAGTGAACTTGTGCGGTTTATTTGGAAACCTCTTGTTTCCGCGACTTCTTGCGTACGTATACCTAGGAACTTCTTGCGAACGTATACCTAGGACAAACAGCCCAATTAGGTAGGTCCAATTTTGAGAAAGAGGTCAATCGTCGAATCCAACTCGGATTTGCGTAGAAAACTTCGGAACGTCTTTTCGTTCAACACACCTCAGTGCCAGAAAACGAAAGTCTATTAATCAGTGTGTTACCAGTGATGACGTATGGAACCAAGATGTGGGCCTTCACTATTGGCCTTATGAATAAGCTAAGAGTCGCTGAACGAGCTATGGAAAAGGGTTTGCTCGGGGTTTCTCCACGGGATCGAATCAGAAATGAGAAGATAAGTAGAAGAACTCGGGTCACCGACATAGCCAGACGGATAAGCACGTTGAAGTGGCAATGGGCAGGTCATATAGCATGCAGAACGGATGGTCGATGGGGCCGCAAAGTTCTCGAATGGAGCCCACGGACTGGCAAGCGCAGTGTAGGTCGTCCACCTACAAGATGGGCACACGACTTGGTAAGAAACGCAGGTTGGCGTTGGATGCAGGCTGCTTCCAACCGCAGTACTTGGAGATCAATGAGGGAGGTCTTTGTCCAGCAGTGGAGGTCCTACGGCTGATATGATGATGATGGGTTGGAGAGCGCAGTGCGCTATATTGATAGCCCTTGGCAGATTCCTACTGAATCCACGGGCAAGAGAAGAGGGGCAACATTATTCTATTGCCGGCACCACACGGCATGGTAATTTGAGTGTTTGCTAAAACACTAAAATAGAATCTAAAAAATATATATCCCACAATCACGCGTTTAGTCCAAAAAAATGCTTTAAAGCATTTACATATTTTTACCCCACAATGGTAAAAAAGAGCTATCACCTACCTACCTCGATCTGAGCTTAAAGAGGTTTCACAAGAAGATAGAACTCGCAAAGCTTTCATGCGTGTCGGTCGGTGCAGGTTCACAACCTGTTTGCCGGCTATTTGCAACAAGCCGTTATTGCAGCTGAGCTTAGAATACTAAGGACTTGGCACGCACATCTCGGCGGGGTTAAGAATCTTTTGCATTTCGTTTGCTTATTCTGAAGCGCAGATGACACAATAACGAATGTAGATGATCTTACACCGCGCTATAGAGCACTATACTTACCTTTGGATTTTGAGAAAATAATACGTATATTTTATTAGTTACGTTTTCTGTAAGAACATACTTAGGTAGGTGGATGATTTATACATATTATTCTTCTGGTATTCATAATGGATGCGCTGCAGAGCCTAGGGCATTGTTGGCTTGCACAGCATCGATACCTCTTTCTCTAAATACCTAGACTAGAAACCTAGATCTAGACCGAACATAGTATAGACTATATCTAGAACTCCAGCCACTTTCGATGTAGCGTGTTTGTCAACCGACTATCAATACTTAACCTAAAAATAACTTATATTTCTCAATCATTGGGGATTTTTGACCACCCTTCAATATGTATGTATGTAAGGCCTTTGCATCTATTATAGATGATTTATACAGCGTCAGCAACTGGTAATCATGCTGTACGGGACGCTGCAGTGCCTGGGACATTGTTAAATGGATATAAATTAGCTTCAATATTTACTATTAATTCGATCAAACAGCCAACCCCTAGAAATCAATTCGATTCTAAGTGTGACAATTTGTTTACAAACATTCTACATCGGAAGTGGCTGTAGAAAACACCCGAAACAATATGTCCTTTCTCGCCGGGAATCGAACTCGCAACCTCCTGTATTTCAGTCCTACGTACCCCACATAGCCTGAAGGTAAACATGGATGTTTAAACCACTAAACGCTGAATTTAGTAAACACACCTGTCACATCTATGGTATTCAGGTAGGTACTTAAATAACATGTAAACACCTTCTAATTCTGAGTAATACTTTGTTTCTGTAATCTGTGGAACCTACTACTGTGGAAACCTACTGGAATAATTCCCGTGCTGAACAAGCAAACCTGTGGCTTGTTTTCGTAGTACAATGTTTCGTTGATATCACCATATTTACTATACTATGTTCGGTTTAGACACGTCAGAGTGGACATGTTTATAAATCTGATATTTGTGAGTTAGGAATATAATTCTTTAACTGAAAAAAAGCGTCTTCAAACGGTAAAATCCTTGTAATGTCGTCAAATGAAAAAAATCTGTACTTGTTGCTGAAAACACTAAAACCGCTATATGTTCGCCTATTATAATTGAGTTTTTACCCTAGATCTCGATTTATCATGGATCCCATCGTGAGAACTGAATGTAAAAATAAGCAAACATAAGCATAAAGTGAAAAAAAAACCCAACCGCAAGTGTACAGTCCGACTTCACCACTCCCACACCACATAGTGTAGGCTACCCTTAGTTTGTGCCATCTGCCACGATCCTGGGCGCCTACTCTAGAAAACGATTACGATATTACCGTCAAAATGGCAATCTTTACGTAAGAGTTAGTTTGGCTTGATTACATTCGTTTACGAGTACCTACGACGTACAACGTATAATTCTACTACCTTCTAATGCTCGTGAAAATTTAACAATTTAGCATTTATTTATTAAACTTTTGCGATCTGTCGACATAATTTGAAACTGCTTAACATGATGCGATCGTTTGTTCTCCGCTCGCCTAGAACGCAATATGGCTAAGTCGCGTTTTGCCTAAAATTCAATTTTCAGCGGCAATGTGTATTATTTTCTGACGTTTCGATTATTTGCAGCCACAAGGGCTGCAATTGTTAATCGAGTGTTTTGATATCTTAAAGAGCAAAACATCAACAACATTGAATTTTTTCAGATACGTAAATACAAATAGGTATTTCCCAGGTCGTTCGTTAACACTTATTTCTTGACTTTTACAAAATCCTTACCGGTTATGAAGCAGAATTACTCACAGCATTTGTATAAAAGGCAATAAAATGAAATGTCAACCAATATACCGGGAAATTGCACTTTGTTGCATGTCGGAGCATATGTACATACCGCTGGACAAAATGTAGTTACACCTACTGAGCTGGTATTTACATTCGAACATTA
The DNA here is from genome assembly GCA_963082625.1 of Pasiphila rectangulata. Classification (NCBI taxonomy): domain Eukaryota; kingdom Metazoa; phylum Arthropoda; class Insecta; order Lepidoptera; family Geometridae; genus Pasiphila; species Pasiphila rectangulata. The sequence goes on along the minus strand of OY720236.1, from coordinate 18,336,138 downwards.
AGATCGGCAGAACTTAATGTTCGTCGGTATAAAAACATTGATCGTGCAGTGCCGGCAGTAGAATGTTACCCCATACCCGTGGATGCAGTAAGAGCCTGCTAAGGGATACCACCGGAAGACGGGCAGCATTCCGTGTATCATTATCCCGTACTGCGGTCGCCAACCCAAGCGTGGTGAGTGAGTATGGCCACTAACTACCCCTCATGGAGATCCATGAGAGAGCATCCATCTTCAGCCGTTAAACGTCCAGTACTGAACACAGGCCGTTCATACTGGACGTTTTACGGCTGAAGATGATGATAATGATGATGTTTAAGACATTGTTTGACTACCTTGGGGACAAGTTATAAACCAAATACAAGCTTTTAAGGATCACATTTAGAATCCATATTATTCCATTGTGGGTAAACTCTTGAATTAATTCATTTGCAAGGTGCAAATGCCACTTTGTTGCGCGTCGAAGTATACACGCCGGACAAAATAATTGTAGTGACACCACGATTTAAATCTTTGGTGACATTCGAATATTTAGATCGGCATGCTTAAATACCTAGTTTGTTATTTTTATAGTGTTTAACCACACTTAGGTAGAACAATTTCAAAGAAAGGAGTAACCTTATCAAAAATTTTACGGTTCCAGTGGGATTCGAACCCACGTCCGTCAAATCGATACTTGACGCTTCCTTAAACCGGAAGTGCTTTTGACCGCTAAGCTACAGAACCCGTAGTTACCTGAACTCTAGTAGTTAACTGTAGATGGCGCTCTTCGGTTGCTCAAACCGACATCACATTATCAAGAATGTCAGCGGGTCCCGACTTGGGTTCTGTAGCTTAGCGGTCAACAGCAATTCCGGCTAAGGGAAGAGTCAGGCATGATTAAATGTTCGTAGGTCGTCGTTTCAGCCGTAAAACGTCCACTACTGAACACAGGCCTCGCACAATTGGCTATGCACTATTGCCTAATTTTGCGCAATAAAGTGAACAATCCAACCTTACTTAGTGATATGGGTATATATGTGCCGGATAACTACATTAGAAGTGGTCGAAGACACCATAGGGTGTTTAATTATTTTCCAGGGCGTACACAGCATGCCAACCACGCACCAACACAGAGGGCCCTCGCATTATATAATAAGTTTTTGTCTGAGTTCCAGCATGTCGACATATTCGTTGATAGTTTTAATTCTATTTATTTAAATTTGTTATTGTTTTTAAGTTCTGTGTAATTTGTGTAGATAGTGGGTAAGCGTTTTGATTTTATTTTATTTACTTTAAGCTTTATTTAAATTTGTTTTTGATTCTAAGTTATGTGTAATGTGTGTAGATAGTAAGCGTTTTGGTGTCATTACTGTAAGCTACTATTTTTCTTAATAAATAAATGTCTAAATGTCATGGATCTCCATGAGGGGTAGTTGCCATACTCACCACGCTTGGCAGGCGGGTTGGCGAGCGCAGTACGGGATGTTGATACACGGAAAGACGCTGCAGCCCATCTTCCGGAGTTATCCCTTAGCAGGCTCTTACTGCATCCATGGGTATGAGAGGAGGGGTAACATTCTGCTGCCGGCACCCCACGGCGCTCGTATGTTCGTAGGTATAAAAACATTATTTGGGAAAAACTTTGATGGAATTTTTTTTAAAACCTATATAAGCCCATTAGAACCGCCGGTCCCAAATAAAGTCACAGCACAAGACCGAGACAAATAGGCATCTTTGAAGGAGGCCTTCACCCGAGCTGGGGTTCTTGTTGAAAAAGCAAGAAATAAATAAATAGAAATAAGTAAACAATACATAAACACAATTTAAGTAAATTAAGAAAACTTATTTAAATTAGCTTTATACTAAAGTAGGTTTAGGTTTTAGGTTTTTTTAGTACCTAGGTTTTTCGCACGACAGTGGATGAGACTTGCACAGGACCGTATACGTTGCCGTGCTGAAGAGGAGGCCTATACCCAGTAGTGGGTGTCGACGGGCTGATATGATGATGATGATGATGAAAGTAGGTTTAAGGAATATTGATAAAACTAGTTAACCAATTAATAAAAAAATAACATAAGTAGTATATAAGAAAGTGTTTGTTGATAAAGCAAAAAAAAAGGCTTTTTAATTTTATAAGCTTATATTTTACCATTGTGGCTAAACCTTTGAACGAGTTCAGTTGAGAGGTGCGACGATAAAACGACATTATCTAACTTTGTGTGTATGTAATCGATTAGCATGCTCGATATAGCATGGTTTATCAAAGGTAATTTGAAACCTATTTGCAATGAATGATCTTTGCCCCAGAGTAACTGTTTGGAAGTAATCAATAAATACATAATCAAACTCATACACAGAAACAGACCACATTGCTTGGACTAAATATTTGATTTACATTATTACAAAGTAACAAACAAAGGATTTAATCACGCGATCGATGGTAATGTGGTTTTTTTTTAATATACGAACGAACTCGATGTGAGGTTCGTATATTACACAACACTAGTTATACTTATTTTTCTTATTTTGTGGCTTTTTTGTGTTTGGTTTTACACAAGTTTGCCAGTGTTCAGTATCTTGTAGAGTTAATTTTATCGATTTTTTTCCATCATCATGTCTGGTTGTCTGGTTTGCCATTTCCCTTTTGGTTACTCGCTAAGTTATTTTGTTGCAAGTGTCCTCCCCACACGTGGCATAGACGGTCAGACGTGAGGTTGGGCTTTGAGGTACAAGTATTATGTAACAATTAAACTGAATTTGACAAAAACTCTACACGCAAGTAGCTAACGCTTAAGCGTCGTTCAAAACGATTGAAACCACACATCTTAACTGAGAGTAAAGTGTAATTAAGTGTTTGCAGTAAAGAGATATTCGGAATGCGGGCCGGAGACCTCTATCTAATTAGAAATAGTTCGTATACGAACTTGCGCGTTGGAATGTCGGCAGTTCATTTTGCTCTATTTATTACGAGTTGTGGTCGCGGAAACGAAATATTTAAAAGGCAAACCGGTCGGCGTGTCTCGTCCCGTTAAAGCTTTGTAGACGAGCCACGTAAAGTGGCGACCACTAGCAACCGCTATAGCCACTGCATTTGAACATAGAACCAACTACTGCGTCACTGAAAACGAGTGCTATGTCTTGACACAGCGTACTCTGAGTTGGCAGCCGTTTAATGTCTACGTTCTATGAATTTTTACTTAAAACTTAATAAATAAATACATTATTTACTGATTATTGAGACAAATTTTTTTTTCTTTCAAAGGCACTAAGGCCACTCTGGCACCTTTGCTATTTGATATACTTGCAAGCTGTTGTGTATTTTGGTTTGAATTCATATACATAATTATAAACCAAAATGTAGTTCCTAACCATTACATCAATGAAACTTAACGTACCTACAACGTATTTTTATAGTAAATACAAGGCCTTGGGAAAAAGATTAATTATTATTGCTAATTTATAGGTAACTCAAGAATGGATGAAAACGATAGCTTATATTTTTTTGTGCGTGCTCAATACTTTGAATTGACTAAACCCGTGTTTTAGAGCTGCAAACAATATAAAAGCCAGTGGTAGCTAAGTGGTCACCGCAAAGTGGCTCGTCTGCTGATCACCTGACCACAGAAATTGTTGGCTGAGAGAGATAAACAGGAAAACGAATTTGGAATACCTGGCGCCACCATTATCAGTGAAATGGTTGATTTTTGGGTGATAAAATGTGTATTGCAAGTCATAAAATATTAAGAACCGCTTAAGTAGCTTTATATTAATAAACGGGGTTTAATATGCGCCAACCTGTTTAAGAATAAAAAATACGATCCAAAACCAACTTTGAATTTGTAGTGTTTATTTCAATTCCATGAAATACTTTATTATTGTTTTAAAGTTTAATTTATTTTAACAATTTGAGTGCCTATTGATGTAAAACTTCTTTTTCGGGGGGGAAAACCGATCGGACGAGAGGTGACGCGTGACGCTTGGAGATGTGCGATTGTATGTGGACTTGTATTCTTGTATTCGTGTTGATTGTAGCGACAGTTGCGACTGGCGTAACTGGGTCTACTTAAGCGACTGTGGCGACTGTGGTGAAAATGTCTTACGTCTGCCAGGCGTCCCGTGAAGTTTCAATTTATTTAATGGACGGACGTTCTAGTAAAGGTTGCTGACTACGGTGGATGATATTAGCATATGACTGTTTACGTTGGCGACCGGTATACCCAGCACACTTTAGTGTCAATGGGCTGATATGATGATGATGAGTGTTTATGAAACATGTTTTATTTTAGATAATTATAAATTATGTATAAGCGAATAAATAGCGTGACTATAAAATAAGGTATTCTCCTAATTAATTCAGCAAGATCTCGTGAGTTGTTCGACGGTGGCCTTGCATCGTTACGTCCTCGATACAACACTATAGGGTCACGTTCCATCTAGGCTGCAATCTGGTAGGTATTTATCATCTTACTGATCTTACTAATAAAAGGAAAAATAAGAATCTTACTCACACGGTTCTTCCGTGGAGTAGGAAAGTGAACATAATACGTTTTAAAGTATGATCTCCCGGCTTGATCAGCTTCAGGGGTAACCTGCTCTTCCCTCTGAATATGGCCGACGTTCTTCAGATCCATCTAACTCTTGTCAGGACTCTGTCTCAGGCATTGCAGAGTCCGTAGAGCATCGACAGCTGCTTCATCATCATCATCATTTCAGCCGTAAAACGTCCACTACTGAACACAGGTCTCCCTCATGGATCTCCATAAGTGGCGGTTGCCATACACACCCCGCTTGACAGGTGGGTTGGCGAGTGCAGTATGGGATATATGGAATGACGCTGTAGTGCTCATCTTCCGGAGGTAGCTCTTAGCAAGCTCTTACTGCATCCACGGGCAAGGAGAAGAGAGCTTACGCCGTATAAATTGATAGTTGAATGCGGCGCTTTCAAATTGAAAAAAATGTTTTTTTCAGAGATGGCGCTAGTATTATTTTTCCGTTATTAAACACAATTGACATTTGTTAGGCCCCTCAAAGTCCAACCACATGTGTGTGCTGACCGTCTATGCCACGTGAGAGGTAGACACTTGCAACAACATGTTTTAGCGAGTGATCAAAAGGGAAATGGCAAATCCATGATGATGGTGAAAAACGACGTAATTAACCCTGGCAGAATAATGTGAAACCAAACACAAATAAACATAGAAGAAGAAGAAGATGAAGACATTTGTTGAAGTTTACGCCGCCCTTAGAATAATAACGTAATGAAATCCGAGTCCGATAGAGACGGGCTGCTATCATATAACTAAATACAGACTTCTCTCTACCTTGCTTACTCCGCGCGTTAGCTCTATCTATTCAACAGTATGTTCAACAGTAACCCCTTTTTTACTGAGAAAGGCTTATTGGTAGCAAGCAACTGTTGCAAATACCTTTGCCATGACATGTAACATGACACTAACAATAATAAAGAATTAATAAAGGTACTACAGGAACTGTCAGTGCCATTTCACGCTATGTATAACTTAATAGCTGTTTCTATTGTAAAGCGAAATCATTTTGGTACAATGCCTCCGATCACAGTCCGAACGTCCGAACAATGTAATTATGATCATGCTATTTGGTACCTTTTCAATTGAATTATATTTAAGTACCGCCAATTATTGGAACCTTCGTCTTCAAATGCTTAAAGAGCGAGCGCTTGGATTATGCTCGCTCGTTATTTGCGAGCTCTTAACTGGAAGAAGACTAGACTAGTTTAGGAGTAGGTAATATAAATCTTTAAAGACGTAAAGACGTGTCTGACGACCTCTGTGGCGGAGCGGGCAAAGGTCCGCCTGCGACGCAAGAGGTTACGGGTTCGATTCCCGCCTCGGAACAAATGTCTGTATGATCTGGATAGTTCAGGGTGTTCTGGAAGTTTTTCTATAAACAAAATATCTATCTATGTAGTATAGAGGTATAGTAATAATGTATTAAGTATATCAGTCATCTAGTACTCATAACACAAGCTCTGCTTAGCTTGGGGCTAGATGATGCTGTGTGAATTGTCCAGCATTATTTATGTTTTTATTTATACTATATAACGACTTTTTGTAACTTAAATATGAAAGTTAGACATAGGCTGTCGCTGACTTTTTTTTAGTCTTCATCATCAAACTCTTAAACTTTTATCTAGAACTCAATCATATACCTCTCATTATTAAGGCAGAGTTCCTAAGAAACATTTACGTTCAACCGTTTTTACTCCCACTTACTTTGCAAATTCAAGTACCACGAAAAAGTCTTTTAATTTTTCGGGTTAATTTATAGCCTATGCCACTCATTTATTTATTTATTTATTTGGGCTACCAACAAGAGATACACAAGAATGAGGTTTAATTATAACAATAGGTACTTAAGGCTAGTGTTCCCTCAATTAGAGGCGGCCACAACGTGCGCACAAATAAAAAACAACTCAGCTAAAAAAAAGTAAGGCCTTTGCATCTATTAAGATGATTTATACAGCGTCAGCAACTGGTAATCATGCTGTACGGGACGCTGCAGTGCCTGGGACATAGTTAGATGGATTAGGCTTGCCCAGCACCTATACCATCCTCTCAGCTTAGTCAGCTCTTTCCTCAACTCAGCTAACACGGCTAGAATATCTAAAATTAATAATCTGAAGTATAAACCAAAAATAAACTAGCTAATATGAAATCTACAACATAAAACATTTTTTAAATAAGTATCTTAGAGAAGGCATGTTCTTTGCTTAATAAGAATGTAGGTTATACAGTCTAAAATAGTTCCAGAGTATATAGGTAATTATTTATAACAATATAAAAAAGTTCCAAAGTGTGTAGGTACACGAGTTTACTAAAATGGAGCGAATGAAAAATACACATAGCTACTTTTTTAAGTTTTCTTAACAAAACTATTTAACAGTAAGCACATCAGAAAGTAAGACTATTATGTAAATAAGCGATGCGAACAAAATAACATTTTAGCAATTAATAATTGTTAACAAGCAATATGGATTTTAGTGTTTTGTCAAATTTATTTATAGGGTCGCTGATGTCCAAAGAATTGTCTTTTGATACAGCATTATAACTATGACAGTCTTGGGATAACGGCGTTCTTGCCCTGCTTAGTTCTATAGTAAGGAAGTGAAAAAAGATTGTATGCTTTTGATCTTGGCAGTCTGAAAGGAGCATTTATCTGTAATTTATTATTGAGCTCTATGCAGCCTAGTTTGCCATTAAACATTTTGTGTAAAGGCCGCTCTACATTCTCACGAGAATCTCGCGAGAACGCGAGAAACATGCGAGAAACGTGAATGTGGAAGCGATGAGAAGAATACGCGAATCGCTTCCACATTCACGTTTCTCGCATGTTTCTCGCGTTCTCGCGAGATTCTCGTGAGAATGTAGAGCGGCCTTAAGAAGTGGAGATCGGCTCTTTTTCTACGTAGCGATAGAGTAGGCAATTTGTAATGAGCAAGTCTTTTGTGGTAACTATTTAGTTTTCTCGCCAAATGGTCCCCGTATGAGAGATGGTACAAGAATCTTTTTTGTATAGCTCATTTAAAGGTAGTTGCCCTGCAACGAACAACACCATCGCTCTCTGGACGTTTTGCCTGTTCGTCCCCCGAACAGAAGGTGAACAGTCTTTCTGTCCTTGTATAGAGGCGAAGCACATATCGAATTCTGTTTGAGTGTTTTTCAAGCGCTCATTAGATATAGGTAACGGATTTGTTACTAAATAAAATGTTATTCATTTATATATTCATAATATTGTCATATCTCAGGAGTTCAGAGGCTAAGCAACTAATGCAAACAGTATCATAGTCCGGTCTTTTGTTTGTAATTGGCTAGCTGTGGGCCCTCATCAGAGTTTCTGAGTATTTAATGATAGCACACGATTGTATTGTACTGTGACCTTGGCATTCAACTAATACAATCATATGGTGCTTACTGTAATGACTATCTATTTCCGTAACATAATGAAAACCCTTTTAGATTATCACTGCTGCATCATCTTTATGTCACTAACATTAGATGGACAGTTTTTTATATAATCTCAACATTTTAACGTCATCGCGGTTCGCCTTTTTGTAAATCAGTAGCGACGGTAATTCCATTAAAATTATAATGCCGAAAGTTTGTTTGGATGGAGGTTTGTTACCTCTTCACACAAAAACTAGGCTATGGATTGAGCTGAAACTTTGTACACGTATTGATGTTGATCAGGATTAACACATAGGCTCTTTTTATTCGGATACAACGCATGCGAAGCGGCGGGCAGAAGCTAGTATTTAATAATATTTATATGCGGATTTACATCTTTGTATACTTTAAAGTTTTCATATAAATCTAGACAGGAGTCGCAAGCGAACGTAAAAATGATATATTATACTTAAATGTCATTACTTATTTAATTCACTTAACGATCGTTTCGATTACTGACGTGCCGGCAGTCGAATGTTGCCTCTCCTCTCGTGCCCGTGGGTTCAGTAAGAAAAGGATACATCCGGAAGATGAGCAGCGTCTTGCCGTGTATGAACATCTGTACTGCGCTCGCCAACCCGCCTGCCAAGGCGAGTATGGCAACAAACCCCTCATGATCTCAGAGGTACATGAGGGAGGCCTATGTCCCTAAGAGGACGTGGACAGTAGTCCTACAGAGATGATGATGATAAACGTTTAAGGTAATTTATCTTATCTGTCTCTCATTGAAGTCAGGTAAGTTTAAAGAGTAGTGGGGCAAATAGATAATCATGTTCAAGGGTCTAGATTATACAGTTGTGGGAGGTACGTCGCTCGTAGTAAAAAATCTCATTAAAAATGAGATTTGGCGCAATGACCTTTACCAGTGGCACTAGCTCCTGCGCTCAGCGGGATAGATGGACAAAAAAAATAATTCTGGGCATCACCAGCATCATCTGGCCCAAAAGTGGGCAGAACTCACGGGCACATGAGACCTTACATCTCACGTCTCAGGGTGACGGGCGTAGTGCAGTGCAGCGTTAATCACGTGCTTAGTGAACACCGCGGTATTGCAGTTGTTATAGGTACATAGAGGTTACCGCTTAACATCAGGTAGGCCTTCGGCTTGTCTCGTCATTTAGTAGTATAAAAAAAACTTGTGATATGGGTACAATACTGTTTATAGATTACCTAAATATTATTTTCTTAATACATACTCACCAAACGTTGAATACCCAGACCAGGTACAAGTATCTACGAACATTTATCCCGGGGCGGGATTCGAACCCGTAACCTCCCGCAACCAGCCGCATATTAAACCAACTGCGACGGAGGTCGTCTTAAAGCTAATTTGCATTCACAACTAAAATCCGCCCCAAAACAATTATGAAAAATCGTATTAACCTGTCAGTGTTTTTCATTATAAATCGAATTGTTCGACCACTAAATCACTAATGAAGGATATGTGTACCTAATAGCTTCCGCGATGCTTCGAATGAAGATGGTTGAGCGGCCTTGCCACTATTGCGAATTTCGTGACTTGGGCAAGCCCAGGTTACATTATCAATGCTAAGCGAACATTAGAATAATTAAGCCAAGAGCGTGTCGGACACGACTATTAGATAATTCTGCAGCAAGACCGTATTTTTGGCAAAAAATACGGTCTGACTTGCTGCAGAATTCGTATTTTTTGGCTATAAAAAGTATACCTTTTATAGCCCAAAAATACGGTGGCATATGTATTTAGTATTTCAAAATTTTATTAACTATTTGGGTTTTGTTAGTTTTAAATTTTTATCTTGTTAATTTTTCTTTTTTGAATATTTTTTGTTTGAGTAATTAATTGAGTACCTACCTAGCAAAGGCATTCAGAACGTTTAATAATTTCAATATAACTAGCTAAAGCGACTTTAAAAGCATCATCAAAAACGAGTTGGGACCTAATTGAAACTGTATAATTTCTGTTCAAACTTAAAAAAAATCCAAATCGGTTCACAAGTTACGGAATTATGACGTAACCAAGATTAAAAACTAAATAATACTGATGAAATAAAATAAATATTACTGCCAAGCGTGGTGAGAATGGCAACTACCCCTCATGGAGATCCATGAGGGATGCCTGTGTTCATCAGTGGACGTTTAATGGCTGAAATGAATACAGATGACTTGAGAACCTCCTTTTTTTGAAGTCATAAAAATACACACGTGTTAGGAAACTTCTCCTTTTTATTGAAGTCTGTTAAAAAGTGAGTTGTTTCGACGTACAAAGTAGTCTTTATCCTTGACTTGGAACGTTCTATTTAGAATAACGGCATAAATAATCGATTTAACACATGAAAGTTAATTAAAAGCTAATCAGCGCAATCGACCAGTTTCTAACGCGGAGCACTGAGTTTTGTATAGTATCTTAAAAGTTAGTGTTGTTATTTACTAAATTCATGCTTGGTTGTTTGTTGCTCATAAGTTATCTATCATACATTCCTGGTAGTCGACAGAGGGATATGTACCTCAACATAATCAGAAATAAACAGATAAGTTACAAGGATATATAATATATCAAAAATAATACACACAATAAAATAGCAAACCTCTAAACATAAAAGGCAGTTAGTTTTGGTCGGATGCTATAGTCGTACTTAGGTCATCGAGCACATATCCATTAAAGGGGAAATAAGGTCATAAGAATTCCGAAACACATTAGTGATTTGCACTAATGCAATGACAACTGTCTCTCGCCTTTGACAGTACAGCGCCAACAGCCGACCTGTGTACTTTTCTGTACAATTATGAAATGTTTTTGGCGGAATTGTTGCTTAGACCAAATAAATGGCATTTCCTCTCTATTGGGTATGTCCTCGATGACTTAGGTATGACTAGGTAAGTAGTGCAACATTTTCTTTCATAGAGTCGTAACGTATTCCAGTTAAAGGTCATGAGATTTCAGCTTGCTCTTGTAAAGCCATGCTCTCCTGATAGCCAACACCTCTGATAGTGGACATTACTACTTTGTTGTTGGGTACCAAATAAGTTATCTTAGAATATTTAAATAAGGTAACACTGGAGCAGTAAAATAACAATCCTAATAGAGATACTACATTGACCTAGTTTAATTGATGCTGTCCTTTCCTACTGCATTTGCATACTTCTTATTAGGAAAGGATCGCTGTTGAATAAATCTAATCTATCCTGTTTTTGATAGCAAACGTTTGCTCGAAGAGTGCAAATATTCTTCAAAAACCTGTAGAAAGGTTCATTCGAATACGCAGTATAAATTGGTCGAAGTCTTAAAACAACATCTTAATGTTATGATTTCCTTGTGCTAAGAAGTCGAAAATAGTTTGTAAGCGGTAGTGGGAGCGATTTACAGCACCCGTTCGCCCTTTAAAACTTGTTGGGAGGGGTGGTTAAATATTTAACAAACTTGAAGAATGAAAACTGTCAAGACATTTAATTAATCTAGCCTAGATTGAAGACGTCTTTGAAAACTTATTCGCATGTTGATAGAACTAAAAGGTATTTTTGAAAAACTTGTAGAACGGCAATAATACGATTCTTATTTAACAGTCTAGGTCTAAGTTTTACTAGTCTACGTTCAAGAGCTAATGATGGTTGTAATCGTAACCAAACCTACAAAAAGTCAATTAATATGTTAATCCTCACGTAAAGTTATGTAAAACAACATTACGCGTGTATTTGGACGAAAAATGTGCGAACCACCTCCTATTTCACTTTCAGAATTGAATAAAAACTTTGTGATTACAGGAAGGTATGCTAATCAGATTTCAAATTCGACTTTCTACGCCTTAACATGTGCTAATTTGTTAGGATCCAATCGTAATAACTATATTATCACTACTAAGATTTTGATCTCTTAACAGATTGGTAATTATAAGTCGTTTTATTAACTATCGCTACTGATTCAATATTGATGAAAACAAAATTCGAAGTCGGCCAAACCTATACATTTTTTTCAAGTATTATTTCGGTAAGACTCACAGTTACAAGCCATAATGCAGCGCTCATTATACTGTCCCAGTTTACAAAGTAGTAGCTATTGCACTGAACATGCGCGTTAAACCCAAGTAACTCCTGTAAGTTTCTGCTGTCCTGGTAGAAAATAGTCACAAATAGTTGTGCACGCAGGTCTTTGTTTCGTACATGCGCTGTGAGAATCTTGGCTTCGGGGTTCATAGCGCATGACTATTTTTTACATACTTACCAACCTTTAGCAATAATTTAAAACGTACTTAAGTCAGTTTTGTTCATTAGTGTTGGCTCATTAATGAGTGCATAGACCGCTGCTGGCTCATAATTACCGCAGGCCAGTAGTTACTTACATATTTTAGCCTATTGTCAACGTCATAATGGTGTTTTATGTATATTAAAATACATGAACAGATTGTCTCCTCTACGTTCGTGATGTGTCAGCATGTTCAAGTACATCTCCAATACTGTTATGCCTCCCTGGTAGCCAGTAGTTCACTATAGTTGTATTTTGTAGGTGGCACATGTGCCTTTTTGGTTACTTGGGAACGAAATACCCACACCACTGACCACTGACCACCACTACCACAATCAAAAAGAGATAGTTTGCGCTGAAACTGCAGGTGCAACACGACCAAATTATATTTTTAGCTGTCTTACTCGGAAATTGATAAGAATAGAAGAAACAATACGCCAATCGGCTCATTTTTGGTCCAATAATAAGTGGTCCTAAAAGAATTTACGTATTTTACCAGTTAAGACTGTCTCGGCCTCTAATATGCACCAGCTTTGTCTCATAGGTACAATTGTGGGTATTTCGTGTTTACGGCTGCATCGTGAACTATAAAGAAAACATGCGTCCTCAAAGTATGCATTTAGATTAGCAATCGGTCGCGTCAGGAAATCGTGAACAAACCGTTGATAATGAAATTATACAGATGCCCGTGAATAAGGGGAACCTGTTCTATAATTTGGAGAAAGTGATCGGTGAAGGAGAACTTCTTGCGAAAACGTGGAGTTTATTAAGTCTCAACGTTCTATTATCATGTCTTTCCGTCTTTGACAAAAAATATGAGTAGTAATAAATCATTTTCATCCTAGGGAAACCAAAGAATAATATTAACTTATTGCACACAACACATAATTATAAAGAGAAATATAGACAGTTATACATAGGTAATATGTATAAAATATAGGCATATTAATGAAATACACGGACTATACGGACATTGCTTAAAAGAAAAAAAAATATTTAAAACTCTGTCAAAATGTTATAGATACATTTATAATGCTGTACTCTATAAAACCTCGGGTTTTTGAAGGCACTCATATTTCCCTAAATCTATCTTATATCTATGTACTTACACAATAATAAACTCATCTACATAATGTTTCATTAAATCGAAATAAACTAAGGAAGGGACAAGTTTTTGCTACAATTTTTGCCCAAACCTACGAGTACAACGTGATTATGTCGAAGGTAATTTGACCCATGGCCTTGTACCATTATGTGGCGATGACAGGGTTAGATACAGGAAGTGAAAATAGTCACGTTATGTTTGATCACACTGTGTGACATTACTGTTTTCCGTGAGAATGTTGGTGTCAGGGTTTAAATACTGCGCGTACGTAGTTTATTCGGTACTGCATCATTAGTAAGCCAACGATCGCTCCCAAATGGAGATGAACCATCCACAAGATGCTGGGAGTCAGGATCCTCTATGGCGGATCGACTTAGGCAGAGTAGGATGGTAAGTCGTCCCTCATCGATTCGGCCAAGAAAGTGTTACGGGAAGATCTATTCGCAAATTAACCTATTTTTTTTTTAATGCTGGACAATTCAAACAGCATCATCTAGCCCCAAGCTAAGCAGAGCTTGTGTTATGGGTACTAGATGACTGACATACTTAATACATTATACTACATAGATAGATATTTTTTATACTACCTCTATATAGAAAAACACCCAGAACACCCTGAACAAATATCTGCAGATCATACAGACATTTGTTCCGAGGCAGGAATCGAACCCGCAACCTCTTGCGTCGCAGGCGGACCCCGCTGCGCCACAGAGGTCGTCGCAATTATAAATGTGACAGAGCATGCGTTAGCATTAACTCCTCCTTTTACAATTGTTATGTGTTATTTGTGATGGTTAGACCTCCCTCATCGATTCGGCCAAGAAAGTGTTACGGGAAGATCTATTCGCAAATTAACCTTTTGATAAATGTGACAGAGAATGCTAGCATTAACTCCTCCTTTTGCAATTGGTATGTGTTAAAGTTAAAGTACCGACGTCTTGCGGTATATCGGACCCTAAACCTAAACCACCTGAACTCCACGCCTTTCTTCCCATTGATATAATAACTAATGACCGCCTCAGATGGCCAATAACTGTAACTATCCATACTTCTACTTTATTTGTCTGACTACTCAAGCTGATATAAAAATAACTTTTATATTTTATAAATTACTTTTGTCATTATAGGCTAATAATAGATTAATCTAATATCAAACAATGCTATTAAACAATAGTTCAATAGCTTAATTTCTCAAGATACAAGTTTATAAAGTTAAGAATTTTAAGTAACCTCCGACACTTTACCTACTCTCTGAGGTTACCTAATTTTTTTGTAATGTGTACCTTCAGTTTTACAATCGACACATTATGCCCTTTCACTTGACACTACACTATTATACAGGTATATTTAAAAACATTCGATTCTTCATTCCCTTTTTCACTCCCCATATCTTGTTAACTTCTTAACCAATTTTGATAAAACATGTTTAAGAACCACCGCTAGAAAACCTGCTTTTAACTTTCAAATCGGTCCACTCGTTTCAGAGCTACGGTGCCACAGACAGACACACAAACACAAACACATAGCGATCAAACTAATAACACCCCTCTTTTTTATCGGTGGTAAAAAAATGGCATTCATCAAAATCATTTAGACTTGTTGGATACCATAGTAAAAAAGGACGTTTGAACGGTTAAGAATATACTCTCCGTTATTTTAAAGTTGCAACTTCTGAGTAGATAAGTACGAGTGTTTGCGTCGCAATGCATTTTGGTATGTCAATTACCATTGCAACTTGTGCAGCTATACACTTGCGATAGGGAGCAGTAATCCGTGGAACGTGCCACCGAATGCGTTCCCAATAGATTACAAAACACATTTTACACCTACCTACTTACCAAGTCTGTTTGAAATAAGTTTGAAACATCTCATGAATAGGTTAGCACTAGCAATCTTTGTTATGTGTTGCTGTTGTGATTTTAGTGTCTAGTTATAACTAAACAGTTGTCTCTCGTCTTGTTAACGACCAAGAGTTGTGTGTTTAATATATAACAGGGCGGTTTAAATAACTATTCCTAAGACTTTAATCAGAAAAGGGAAAAACAAATCTAAATATAATAAAACGCACGAAAGAAGAAAAAAATATATTATAAAACGGTAGAAGCGCGTTGGCGAGGTTGGTACATTACGTCCACATGTCCGTAAGTAATGGGCGAAAACATACTCTTTTTGACAAGATCTAAGTTCACATAGAACCTCTATCTCCTTGACATATTATTATACTATTTCCATCTAGTGTACGGGTCTGCCTTTCTGGTGTTTTCCTTCGGCCTATCTAACGTGTTGTCTTGGACATTCACTTCTTTTTTGGTCTTCCTGTACGTCCGGGCAAGTCAAGCATGATCATTTTCCAGTATTTTCCAAATCGGCGGTAGTTTGGCTCTAACGTTTGATTTCGAATTTGAAAAAAATACTTTTTAATTGAATTTCAGATTTGGCAAATGAGATTCCGATTCTAATTACTTTGATATAAGGTCGCAAATTCGTTAAATATTAAAGGTACATGTACGTTTCACCCCTGCTTTTAATCCCCCATGTCATCTATTTCCATTCTTTTGTTCTGTGAATTTCCATTATGTGAAATTTAATCTCAATGTGAAGGTAAGCTGAGGCTTTCACTGCCCGTATCAATCTGTGTGACGTGCGTTCATTTATTAATACTGTTACCCTGGGGTGGTGGTCTATAGGTAACCCTTTAACTGTGATGGACAATAGATGTGCCTCTTAGTAAGCTCGTTATTGACGAATGTGTTGTGAAGGGTGTAACGGATATCACCTTTAAAATAAATTATTTGAAAAAATTCAGATCCAGATTTATAATTAAAAAAAGGTACCGTTTCAGATTTTTAAAAAATTGAGTAGACGCAGCCATAACTTAACGTACATACATATGTAATTTGATACCGAACAGCCTTAAGCCTTAGCGTGTCCGTTTAACCGTATACTTGTCAGATAACTTCAGTAAACTTACTATTAAACTACTTATTTTAAGCCACATACACTGAGGCACTATACGTCGTAAAACCTCCAGAAAAGGCTGGGTTTTGAAGTGGCTTCGGCACCATGTACCCAATCACACACTGCGGAAGATCAAACTAGATAATGATCACGTCATTTACATCAAAGTAAACCATATTCTAAGATTGTTGCGTGGCTCACACTACAAAGTACGAAGCAACTTCGTAAGCAACTCACAATTCATCATTCATCTCAGCCGTACGACGTCCACGGACAAAGGCCTCCTTCATGAAGTACTGATCAGGGGGGGGGGGGGGTGTTGTTACCATCCACGCTTGGCAGGCGGGTGGGCGAGCAAATCACATACATACCACAATATGATCATCGAAATATCAGCGCACAATCAAATGCAGAATAACATTGCTACACCCAATACCTCGAAATGTCGAGGGGTAGTTGAATGCAACTACCCCTGGGCAAGCAAATTTGAATCTTCGTGTTTTGTAATCTATTGGGAATGCATTCAGTGGCACGTTCCACGGATAGCTTTGATGTTTGTTAATACCTATCCAGACTGGGGTAGAGTAATTGGATGCGATGAGGAGACAGACACAGATTTTTCGTCACATGCAGATTTCAGTCAAATTAAGTACCGCGCGATGTGGACGTAATTACTTTTGTACATGGTAGCGAAAACAGAGATAGGTGGAAATTGCAATGTTCTTTGTTGTCTGGCTTCCTCACGATTTTACTCCATCATTGGATTTCGTTGTAAATGCGGATTGAAATTTAATGGCACTCATACTTCGGGATAAAATGAAAACTGAGAAAAACCGACCTAGTCTGTAATATTAGAAAAGGGAATCCACATGCATTTCGTTCAAGCTGGTAATATTGGAAAATATCTAGCTTTTTATTCTCTTCCGGTTTTATAGTCTCTCCTCTGTATTATAAAAAAAAAACATATGTTACTCCCATTTTTAAGGCTGGTGATAAACACGATATTAGTAACTATCGCCCTATTTCGAAACTTAGCAGCATCCCTAAATTATTTGAAAAAATTGTTTATGATAGTTTGTATCCACATATAAGACCCCTTATAGTTCAAGAACAGCACGGCTTTGTCGACAGAAAATCTACTGAGTTAAATCTATGTGAGTTTCTCGATACCCTGCTAGAGTCCATGAGTAATGGTTTTCAGGTAGACGTTGTGTACACTGATTATTCAAAGGCATTTGACAAAATATCTCATGATATTTTAATACAAAAGTTGATGTCAATTGGTGTACACGGCGACTTGCTTCGATGGCTCGAATCGTATCTTCGTGATCGTTGTCAAGCCGTTGCTATTAAGGGATTTTGTTCCACGTTCGTCCCCGTTACATCAGGCGTGCCTCAAGGATCCCACCTTGGCCCGCTTCTTTTTAATATATTTATTAATGACGTCATTTCCTCTTTTAAATTTTCTAAAGTATTACTTTATGCAGACGACAAAAAGATTTTCAAAATCATTAGGTCTACCAGTGATTGTGAAGAGCTTCAGAGTGACCTGTCTAGACTAAGCAAGTACTGTAATGATAATCATTTACTATTAAATGTTTCCAAATGTAATTGTATTACCTTTTCTCGCAATAAATCAATTTTTAATTATATTTATTATATAAATGATGTACCGCTCCAGAGAGTAACGGAAGTCAAAGATTTAGGTATTCTCCTTGATAATAAGCTGATGTTTAAATCACATATTCAGAATATAACTGATAAAGCTTATCGGTTATTGGGATTTGTGCTCAGAGTCGGTAAAGATTTTAGTGATAGTAAAACAATGGTAGCTCTTTTTAATTCACTCGTAAGACCCATTTTGGAATACGGATCAAGTGTTTGGAATCCTCGCTATCAAGTTTATATTAACAGCATAGAGCGAATACAATCAAAGTTCATTAAACATCTTAAATTTAAAATTAAAAATTGCGACACATCTCTAACTATTAGTTCGAACACACTACAAAGCCGGCGCACGGTCAAGGATCAAATGTTTCTGTTTAAAATTTTGAATGGTTTAGTTGACTCACCATATTTACTAGGTCGATTAAGTTTTAAATGCCCTCGTTTAAATGCTCGCAGTACCAATAATCTTTTCGCTTTATATAATCAGAAATCGAATTATGCATCTAATTCTTTCATTCCCAGAGTAAGTAAGTTGCATAATGAAATATTCTCTGATTGTGATTTATTTTCGCTGTCTAAGAATCAATTTAAAAAACTAGTTTTTCTTTTAGATTAGTATTATGTTCTCTTATTAATTTTTGTTTACATTTTGTTTGTTTTCTTACATATAGCTACTTAAACATATTAATGTCCGCAGTGTATTAAATATTTTTTGTAAACTATTTAGAATTAGTGGCAGCTTGATTGGTGTATCCATAATTTATAATCTTTGTTAATCTTAAGTCTATTGTATACTGTTTGTGCCCTAATAAATAAATAAATAAATAAATAAATAAATAAATTATATCAGGCGGCTATATCGCGCCTTAGGTAGCTTCAGACGTATTGACCTGTTCTTTCGTCTGACTAATCAGGGAGGATGGTATAGGTGCTGAGTTAGCCTAATCCATCTGACAAGGTTCCAGGCACTATTGCGTTATATACAGTTACAAAAAACTTTTAAAAGTATGCATATTGACTGTAGAGTGTAGATACGTCAAGCTAGTCCAGAATTTACGTTCTCCTTAATTTGCTGAACGGAACATTTTGTTTTCCTAGGTTCCATAAAAAGTTTAAATGGAACCTAGTTGTTACTACTACTACTCACTTTTAGAACATTTTGTGTTACAATGTTCCAAAAGTTAATTTATAAACAAAGGTTAGTTAGTTAACAAAATCAAGAAATATGATTTCTGATTATTTTAAATATAAAAGAACAGTTTTAGCCAGACAACGACAAAAATCATGATTCGCATTAGGTATCGCTGCTATCCTTAACAGCTAATTACTTAATCTTGCTACACTGAGTTACGTGAGACACGTAATCTGATGCAAATCGTTAACTTACGTCTAGAAGCTTTAAATTGCTAAGTGACAGTTACAGTAAGACTTTCAAACGGACCGGTTCTTCCGTGGTTGACGGCACGGCGCGGCGGTGCCAAGGCTCCAGAGTCATTTCCATTTGCGAATTATAAAAGGGTCAATTGCAATTCAACAAATTCAAATTCATTCAATTTATTCGTAATTTGTTCCGTGTTTGTATATATAAAACTTGGATACATCAAAACAGTTATTGGAGAGACTGGATATGCAGCAGACCTGAGCTTTTTCGATACTATCTCATCTATGTTGGGACCTCACTCGAAGGCTTCCTTGCTTTACTACGGAACACTAAAAATAAGAGACCATCATGACATACCATCATAAAAAAGCAAAGTTCGGTCGACAACACAAGGTTAAAAAAAATGGATGAAAAAACTACCATGAATTATGAAATGAGCACAGCATACTCAGAAAATTTTCTGTATGTTTCTAGACTATGTTAACGTTTAAAATATCAAAAACAAAAGTGGCTACATAGTTCGCACATTTGTATTAGTCAAGGCTATATATAATCAACGGTTGCTTATCACGGTAGAGTTTGTGTTGATTCCATGTGAAGATGTCAAACAAAGGAGCTTCGTTGTCGCTGGTCGGAGCAGACGAGCAATCGACACGATCGCCGGATATTTTGTTAAGTTACCTGTAGATTTGTATCAAAAACTGACGAGAAAAGGCTTCGGAAATGTTAGCGTTTTGTGTCCCTAGATCGTCAACATAATTTTAGTCCGTTTCCACCCACTGGGATATGTGGGATGATAAAACATCCCAAATATCCCTGTATTAAAATAAAACTCTTCTTTTATGAGAAATTGTTTACGGTCCCTTGACCTCAATTAAGAAAAAAACCCTTGTCCTATTATACTACCTACATTCACCTAAGTAGCAACGCCAAACAGCTTTTCGTCTTCTTCTTTTTTATGGCTGTTTTTGTATCAAAAATAAAACCCTTGTTATTATTTTTGACCATAGAGGTTTTTACGTTAGTAATTCTATGTCTATGTTTTTGACAAGGAGACAGTTGCTGGTCTGCATCAACCCTTCGGCAAGGTATCTGAAAATTCTGAGGTAAATCCTAATGTCAAGTACATTAGAATTTACCTCAGAACTTTCAATACCTTCGGTACCTATTATCAAAGGTATCTTAGGAATACTGCGTAATTTCCAAATACTCCAATAATACATCCAATTACGAAATATTTGTACATTTTTTCGTGCGATTATTCAAATAGTTAAAGCGGTACCTAGTAATTACGATAATTTTTTTTAAAACTACTCAATTTTTAACGTAGGCATAACATGTTTATAAAAAAAACATTGAATCAGTTTACCAACAGCCGTTATAATTCTCGTTGGATTTAAAACACAATGTGTAATATTTTGTACAATGATATTGAGCCATAGAAATATTTATTATTGATAAACACATTATGATAATCGTTTCCTTTATTGGGGAGGTAAATTATTTAGATAATCATTCATAAACCCCTATGTTCACTTGCGCACATAAAAGGTTCGAAGCCACGACTATTTAAGACGACACCACTGCTAACAGCAAATATGATTATTTATAACAAGATAAACATCTCGTAGACATCAGAGCATTCGGTGCTTCGAAGCAGATATGTAGATGAAAAATATCGACCCCAACGAAGCCTAAAATTATGTTGCGCGGTTATATATTACACTTTGGTTGAATGGAGCAGAAATTTATGAAATAAATGATTCACTTCTTTTATATGGATCAATTTGTTTGCTTCATCCAAATTGAAAGGGAGAAGTGAACCCTTAAGGCACAGAAAGGAATAACTTAAGCGACTTCTGTCAACAACGTTCCGCGAAACGATTTGTTTTCAAATTTCGCAGTGGCATAGTCTGTTACGTTCGTGTTACTAATACAACAACGCAGTCATTAGGTTTCACAATAGCACATTGAATAGCTATTGATGATTTGGTGCTCGTGTGATCAGAATACTGCCGGTATGATTTCGACACGGTGGCCCTGGCGAGAAATGTCATATCCTTTTTAATTACCTCATAAATCTGATTAAAACAAACAATTTAGCAATTTTCTTATACACTAAAGTGCGTATAGGCATAGGCAATATTAATTTAAAGGGACGCGAGAATAAATATTGTAGGTAACTATAACTATCCGGAATCTACAGCAAGGGAAAAACGTTGTTAAACAAAACGATAAATAACGTTAGGTAGTGGGTTAATTTATGATCGCACGAATAGCATGAGGCTGATAACAGAAATATTTTTTGCCAGTAAAGCAATTCCACTCATACGTGCTATAGGTTTTCAGCGAGCCGCGTTCGTTGCAAACATAATGATTATGTCATGTTGAAACATTTTGTGAAACCTGCCAAACAATAGTGCAATATGTACACAGGCGATTTTTCCATTGTGCCGATGGATGCGGATCAAATCGTACCTAATTGTGACAAATCGCACAAATACACCTACACAACGCTCATCGCGAGCATCCGAGTGTAACTACGAGCCGGGTGTTCACATCCAACCGTAAATTACAGTTTACACTTAGACTATCACAGTTTTTAATACTTGAATATTAATTTATCATCTATTGTTACAGGGCAATCGGAGATAACAGGGCATGACGGCTACGCACGGAGGCGGACGTGAAGATGACCGTCCGGATAAGGATTCCGTATACACTATCAAGACCGGACTGAAGAACGAAGGCTACCAACACGACCGCGGGTCTAGCGATGACATCGTCAAGCCACCTCCGCTACCTACCGAGGATGACAACTACCCCACCGGCAAAGTAAAGTTGTCAAGAAACGAGAAATGGAGAATACTCAAGAATGTGGCCGCCGTGAGCTGCGCGTTCATGGTGCAGTTCACAGCGTTCCAAGGAACGGCTAATCTGCAGTCCTCGATCAACGCCGCCGACGGCCTCGGGACTGTATCACTCAGCTCGATATACGCCGCGCTCGTCGTGTCCTGTATATTCGTGCCCACCTTCCTGATCAAGAGGCTAACCGTGAAGTGGACGCTATGCTTGTCGATGATGTGTTACGCGCCGTACATCGGTGCGCAGTTCTACCCCGCCTTTTACACGCTGGTGCCTGCCGGGGTGGTGGTGGGGCTGGGTGCAGCCCCCATGTGGACCTCGAAGGCCACCTACCTCACGCAAGCCGGTAGCGTGTACGCGAAGCTGACGGACCAAGCTGTCGATGGAATCATCGTACGGTTTTTCGGGTTCTTCTTCTTGGCCTGGCAGACGGCCGAACTTTGGGGAAATCTGATATCTAGTTTGGGTAAGTTCTCGTTTACTTACTTGTAGGTAACCATTGCCGATGAGGACATTATAAATACAAGACTCTCGTCTCAACGGGCTTAAGAATAGTAATAAAATAATAAATTGTCTATTATTTATTTACCGTGGAAACTGTCTCTAATAAAATGTAAAACTGGAAGGAATTAGCTCAAAATCAAGATACATGGCCGGGGGAGCCATGAGATGTTTTTATCCAGCAGTAAGATCAGATGGGCTCATGTTAATAAATAATATGAATCAATAATACAAACAACATTAGAAAAACATTGAGAAAAACTCGAGGCCAATTTAATGTCAGTCTTATTGACTTATTTTCTTCGAATGTTGCTTACTAAGCTCCTTACATATCTATTGTGTTACCGCCTAACAAACAATTGTAGAAGTTCTGGGCAAGTTTATTATTTATCTGTGCTCTAGAAATATCTCAGTCCAGTAAATAACGTTCTGTGTGTATATTTATATTCAGAGGTGTAATGTTCCTTTTTTTCCAGTATTCTCGTCAGGAGTGCACAGCTCTAACACAACGCTAAGCAGCAACGTCTCGAAGATCCTGCCTAATTGCGGAGCTAACTTCTGCATGATCGGCGGAGGCCACCACGACAACCAGAATCTGCACCGACCTCCAGACAGCGAGATCTATGAGATCAGCGCCATCTACCTCGCCTGCGTAGTAGTCGCCGTTCTCATGGTGGCTCTACTTGTGGACCCGCTATCACGGTAAACAATAACATTATCCCATCATCAGCAATCGCCTGAGACAGTCCAGTGCTGCATAAAGGCACATTCTCACATTTGCACTACTATTACCCCCGAGAAAAACAGGGGTGTTATAAGTTTTAAGTATGACCTGTGTGTGTCTGTGAGTCTGTGTGTTTGGCTGTGGCACAGTAGCTCTTAAACGAGTGGACCGATAGTATTTTTTTTTATTCAATAAATTCAAAGGACTTATTTTAAAGCCGGTTTTCCGGCGGTGGTTCTTAAACATGTTTTATCAAAATCGGTTAAGAAGTTTACAAGATGAGTGAAAGAAGGGATTATTAATCGAATATTTAGAAATATATCCAAGTGAGGTATCAAATGAAAGGGCATGATGTGTAGTAGATTACAAGACTGAGGGTACACGTTACAAAAAAACAAAGTACTAGCAAGGCTAGTCTCCGAGACTAGGCAAAGTGTCGGGTGTTACTTGATTTTTAAAATTTTGTTAACTTGTATTTTTTATTTCTATGTGTAAGCGTAATGTACATTATGTATTTTACATAGCTTGGGTCTTATGTTAACGTATTCCGTCTTCGCCTAGCCGCATTCAGTATCTCCCAGCTACCGTTCGCAAAGCGTTGCTCCATCTAGATGGTGGGCGTACTACAACTAACTTTCCGAAGCGCAATCAACACTGAAGAACGGTTTTACCTTGCCCTTTTTGACCTTTTGGGGAAATTGAAGAGACGGTGTGAGAACAGACAGGGAAGATACAGTCTTTTCAATTTCCTCTAGGTTTGTGTAGCAAAGGATCCAAAAAAAAACTATTCCTGCAAGTGTAGAACGACCGACTTTTCGAGTAGGTACCTAGGTTTTTTGAACAACAGCACTTTAACTGAGGATATTTTCGTTGTTGATGTTTTAATGCGTACCCTTATTCATTAATGAATAAGAATTTGTAGGATAAAACGTCTCTTGTAGAAGTAGTTAAAAATTTAGAACATACTAGTTATCTTCAATAAAGTTTAATGCCCAGAATAATGTTTCAATCGGTTAACATATCTGCTAAAAACAATTTAAAACGTCGATAGTATTATGATTGCCTTTTATGATCGTAAATTACAAACTACAGACATCCCAAAAAGATTTTCGAAAATCTATCTTGGGTATATTTTTTGCGCGTTGCCGTGAACCATTCTTAGGCTGATTGGTATGTTATTGGATTCAGTAATCGACATTTTTTTGCTACATTCAGTCGATAAATGTCAATGTCCCTTAGTTATAGCAAGTTGTTGCTAACGTTCTAAGTTTTGTATCTCACGTGGAACAAAAAGTTGAAACAGATTCATTGATAAGTAAGAGTGGAACAAAAAGTAGAAACTGATCCATCGAGGGATTAGAATGGAACAAAAAGTAGAGACTGATCCATCGACGGCTTCTCGATACATGCAACTAAAAGTAGAAACAGATACATTTATGTATTCGATCAGAATGGAATACCTAGTCATTATTCATAAATCATAAAAGGTTTATTTGTTGGAAAAATAACATAATGTAACAGGAATTACCATTAAAATTTTATAAATTGGTGCCATAAATATAAAACTATAATCTACGCTTAAGCTAATAAGCTATAAGTAACTTATTTAGTAACTTAAAACATAACATAAATTAGTTAAAACGTACATTAGTGAAAAACATACATATTTTCTGTAAATATTAACTATTTCATTGTATAGAAGTCGTGATACTAAAGTTGTGTTTTTGCAGGTACGGTGAAAAGCAAAGGAACACAGATCCTTCTAGAGAGATCTCTGGAATCCAGCTCTTGTCGGCTACCGCCTATCAGCTAAAGAAGCCGAACCAACAACTTCTCATCCCCATCACCCTCTGGATTGGAATGGAACAGGCCTTCATTGGTGCTGATTATACTCAGGTATGTCGAAGTATTTTTATCTCTGTAATTTTTGGCATCACCGAGTTTTTTCGGATATATTTTAACGAAATATTATTAGATAAAGATATGTTTATTTTGTTACCGATAACAAAGAATAAACAAAAAAGTATTGTATTGTAATTCTTAGAACTAAAGAAATGTGACAGTAAATTACAGTCAACTTTTAGCTTGTGCTGTGGCAGAGTAAGTCGTACCACAGCGCTGGTCTTCCATAGTCTCTTTGTCCCTATAAAATTCACGTGCAACCATTTTAGTTGCGGAAATTTTGTTTGTCATAATCACTGCTATGAATAGTTTGCTAGTATGAAAGTAATGCATCCCTAAATTATTCATAATAATTTTGGTGCTGTTTATGGGTATTCCATCAGTCAAAGGATGACTGTTGCACCAATATTATACTATCTTATCGTGCCTATTCTTTATGAACTACGCAGCATTATATATTTAAACAGGTAGGACCTCGAGTAATAAATTGAACTTTCACAATAACTATTAAAGACGATTTATACAACGTCAGTAACATTGTTAGATGGGCAGTTTTCAAGAAGCTTCAAAGAATAATAATAATTAAGCTGGCTTATGAAAAGGATGGCAAAACATAATGTATATTTTAAAGCAATGAATCCTGTTTTTAAGGAAGGTGAGCTGGCAAACAGCCAGTGAAACAAATATGCCTGTTTGCGTATGCATCATAAATATCGTTTGAACTTTCCTTGTATTTGGTATCGTATACGCAAAATTAACAATGAGGAAAGAACTGACGTCATATTTTAAGTCGTTTATAAATTCTGAGGAAGATAGTACCTACTTACTTACGGCAAAGATCCACGAAGCGACAATTTCTGAGATTCACAATTTTTGATAATCTTTCATAATTCGTGCACCAACAGATATGAATCAATCTGATTCGCGATACAATTTATTTAAATCTTCGTATTTGGAGAACCTTCTCTATCATGCTGACTACGACTCAGTTTTCACGCAATCATCGTTCCTATTTTATACTGTTTTAAGTGTATGGTTCCTGAATTGATTTGATTATGGTTCGCGATACGAATTTATAAGTTGTAAAAAATCCATCCGATGCGCTTATTCACGTATATGCGTCATGCCGAGATTATATTGCGGTAGGTTTTCTAGCCGAGTACGATAGTCCTTATCAACATAGCAGCTGGTCCCCATGCCCGTTCTGACCGTTATGACTTCGATTTCAAGCTTCTCTGTTATCAACAGGCCGTGTTTCGCAGCCCTTATGCGTAGAGCATCTGGGTACTAGAGGACACAAATCAGCACTATAGAATCGTGTATTTTCAGGCGTACGTGTCATGTGCTCTCGGTATCCGCTCGATTGGATACGTGATGATTTGCTTCGGAGTTGTGAACGCGATCTGTTCGCTTCTCTTCGGCTCAGCGATGAAGTACATCGGTCGCTTCCCCATCCTAGTGATGGGAGCGGCTCTGCATCTCGGCCTTGTCGTCTGGCTGCTCATCTGGAGACCGAGCGCCGAGTCACCTACAACTTTCTTCGTGATCTCTGGACTGTGGGGTGTTGGCGACGCCGTTTGGCAGACGCAAGTTAATGGTGAGTATTGACAACTTAGTTGGCCCCTCACTAACCGAATGTCATTTCAGTCCATTTTATACAATTTTGATTAGCTTTAGTTAGGTAGTGCGCGAACAGAATTGACATTCTGAGTCTGTATAATGATATGCTGTTAATCCGTGTTGTACGAGATCCTGTAATACCTAGGTCATTGCTAAATAGTCTAGGCCTGCCCAGCCCAGTACCGCAGTATACAGCTGTAGTCTACACATCAGATTTTTTCTGCTTTCTATTCTAGAGAAGAAACGCCATGCTAGGCCGAACGAATAGAAGCAAACCACTATTATTAAATATTGCGGAACGCTTAAAGTTACCCTTGTTGTGAATGCATCGTGTCGTCGAATTTTTGGTGTCACGGCCAGCTACATAGCCGATTATTACACCATGGTCCCTGCTTATGCGCACAATCACGAATGGAAACAATTGAAAATTATCAATAAGGAGAAACAATTGAAAATTATCACACGCATAACACCATAATATCTAATTTTATTCAGTAAATGATCCCCGACTTCCTCGGCGGCGACTCCTGAATTAGGTTCAGAGTAGTTAGCAATAGACTGTGTAAGAAAATGTATTCAAAGTTTACTTTTACTGTTTTTTGTAAGCGGAGATGCTATGGAATGCGCTCGCCAACCCGTCTGCCAAGCGTATTGGTATTATTTGTCAGTTGGTACATTTTACATACAGATAAATAATTACAAGATACTAAAGTGAAAACATTAGAGGATCTGGATCTTATCTATTTTTCAATCTGGATCCTCCCTGTGTATCTAATAATCTGTGAAAATATCGGTATAATTTTTTTATGAATTTACCTGTTTGTAATAAAAAGCTTTTCTTGCATCATGTTGTTACTTATTTCACGTGCATTCTTCCGACGAGGAAAATAATTTTATACCATCAGTGAAAATTACCTACACTTAGCAATAATAATGTAAGAAAATTACACTTTATGATAGTTTTTTAGTAACTTTAGAGTAGGTACGTCAGCGGAGAGATACTAGCAGGTAGGTACTTAATGTATAAACCCTCCCAAGCAGATGCTGAAAGTAGGTACGTAACCTAATGCAAAAACCATTGCCAAGCTGAATGTTCAAAAAAAGATATTTGGCTTATTCCAAAAATCCCCTGCGACGATTATCAAATTATCTCCTTCGCAGGGGCGAAGGAGATAATTCGAGTTTTTGTCCAATAATCCCCTTCCGGTTCTCAAAGGGCAAGGAAAGGGTATTTCTGGACAAAAGTTCCACAAATCCCCTCAAGCATATTATTTACATATTATTCGGTAAGCTCATATAATAAATGTCACAAATGACGGTAAATTAGTACCACAAATAATACTTTAATTGGTGCCTTAATTAATTCAAAACAGACAGACGGACGGACATAAACGAATCTCCTTATATCCCTTGGCAGATTCTGACTGCATCCACAAGCAAGATAGGAGCATTCTACTGCCTACGTCCCCATTTATGCTTAAATAAAGAATATTTTTCTTTTTAACCGAGGAAAAAAAACGGAGGTTTCTCAATTCCACCGTATATTTTATTTTTTGTTAACTTCGTAATTTATGAGCCGATTTTGTTGATTATTTTTTTATTGAAAGGAGATATCCCAAGGATCCTTATGGTCTCATATAGAGTTCTAAAAAAGATTCGACCCCTAAGTGGGTCAAAATATGGGTTGAATGATGAAATGAACAGATAATCTTGAATCTTGTTATGATAAACAGGGGCTTTATGACGCTAACACCTTTTTAGATACCATCACCATCATCATTAACATTTCACAAAAAAAATGAAATAAGTGCTTTTTACAAAAAATAAGTAAACCAATTTTATTTATTAAGTCGAATTTGGTATAAAACATGATCATACCAAGTAGAAATGTCGAATCCGACTAAAATGTACAATTATTTTACAATTATTTAGTTATATTCGTCGGTTTACTTGTTTTACGGAAGACCAGCGCTGTGGTAAGACTTGTTCTGCCACAGCACATGCTGAGTAGTGACCATTTTTGTCACTAGTTTTAAAACCGAATTGATGATTTTTTTTTATTTGATTGTAAAAATGTGACAAAATAAACGTTTCTGTATCTATAACTTTATTTAAACAAGCTTTTATTTAAACGTACTAAAAATAATAAATAAACCTTTTCCATTAAAGTTTAATGTCGACTTAAAACGTCTTTACACTATTTATATAATAAAAAAGCTTGCCGCGAAATTTAAGAAAGGTACTCGTATTACATTATTTGAAAAAAAAAATTCGTTTCCGTGAATTCCTAGACCTTCCAGTTTATCAAGAAATAGAGGTATCGAGACCGTATCAAAGGCTTTTGCCAAGTCTAAAAAAAGCCCGATGCATTTAGTACCTTTATCAGACATTCCACAATACAACTGGTTAGACCTGACACGTCCCTTTTTAAAGCCAAAATGGTTTTTCGAGATGAGTTTAGAGTCTTCTAGATATTTGATTGCGTCACCACTGCTGCCATATTCCCTATTCGTACGCATGCATTTGAGTGAATTATGATTGACCACCAGTAAATGTCATTGAGAACGGCGCTGGGACATTTTTGATGATACGAAATGGCACATCGAAGAATACTACTTGTCAAAGCTTGATTTATAGAGGAAATAGCTGTCAAGTCTAGCCCTGACTATTGAACACCATTCTACGACGTTGCTTAATTGACACTGTGCCAATAAAAGGTTATCCTTGAGCATGTAGGTAATATACATATCTAAATAAAGATGATATATCCATAGAGGTTAATTTCCGATTGCACGGAGGTTACGTCGTAAGACTTATATAAAATTCAATGTCTTACGATCGATGCATTTATTTGTTATTCTTTTATGTAAATTGAACGGAAGAGGATCTCAAGATCAATTATAGGTGTGTCAAAGCTGAATTCTAAGCGCTTTAAGATTGTATAACACACACTAGTTGACTCGCGCGAACTTCGAAACGCACCGCACCCCTGTTGCAGCGACATCTACCGGCTCCAAAAATATAGCTTATTCTTTTGTTTGTACGCCGAAATGGAGAGACAAGCCGAAAGCTCACTTGATGTTAAACGGTAAACTCTACCTATTAAGTTGTAATAGGTAGAGTTTACCGCTACGCTTCGGTGATCACGTTCACTTAACACGTGACCAACACTGCATTGCATTGCGTCTGTCACCCTGAGACAGAATTGGAAGGTCCCATGTGCCCCTAATTTCCCCGGTTCCCTTATATTTTCCCTTTTCACGTCAAACCGGAACACAGCAATGCAGAAATTACTGCTTTCCGGCAGAAAGAGGTATGGTGGTAGTACTTCCCTGGATGAACTCTTCACAAAAAGTTCTACTACTACTAAACTCACTCACTCATAATGTAGCATTTTATAAGTAAAAGTATTTGTAAAATCAGTCCAGAAGTTTCTGAGTTTATTCATTACAAAAATACAATCTTGCCTCTATAAAATATGTTTAGTATAGATGTAAAAACTATTGTACAGACTAGTTATAACTGGATATAGCTAGTTTCGAATCAGTTTTTTTTCTGTAAGAAGTGGACATTTCAATGCGATTTTTTGTGCGCCTATATTAGGAATATTAAAACCAGTCTTACTTTGTATTCGTAAAACCTTCCTGTTAACAGTAATAATAGACAAAATGCTAGACATAAGACAGCGTCATCTATCTAAGCAAAGGTTAGCTTGGGAATAAGATATCACTTTGGAAACTACCTCTAGATGACTGATATAACTTTTGTAAATACATACTTAACATCATAGAAAACACCTAGACCAGAAAACAGTCTAGGTTATACTAGGGTATACCAATACACTTAAGTGCCGTGTGGCACCGGCAGAAAAATGTGGCCTGTCCTATCTTGCCCGTGGATGCAGTAAGAATCAGCCAAGGGATACCTTTGAAGATGGACAGCAGCGTCTTTCCGTGCTTTAACATCCCGTACTGCGCCCGCCAACCCGCCTGCCAAGCGTCGTGATTATGGCAAAAAACTCCTCAAGATCCTCATGAAAATATTTTACGAAATTATTTCAATCGATTTCAATAAATATTTAATATAATTTTTTAAAAGATTTAGTGTAGATTCGATGTAAAAATTCAACGCCGGCAGGTCTAGGAAAACATTAGCTATTTGCTATTTTTAATTTCTGTGAGAAGCCATAGATATAAGCAAGTCACTTATAAAACAATAACAGGTTTACTGTTCACATGGTTCATTATCTTCTGCTAGATCTAACAATTGTTTCCTGGGAAATCGTTAGTGCAACTAAGTGTTATCGTAAGCCTGGTTTCAGATCTTATAATCGCGGGTACTGGTCAAGATCTTGGATGTTTGTGTGTACCTTGCAAAAATAAAATAAAAAAAGTTACAATACAAAATACAAAATTTTATATTATATTATTACAATTACAATTAGCCATAAGTGTCCCACTGCTGGGCAAAGGCCACCCCTCCAACTCTCCATGCATCCCGATCCGCCGTCAATTCGACCCATGCGCTGTTTCGCGCATTGGTCGTTTGACGGCTGGACCCGGAGATTCTTCTATATATTATATTTTTGTTAAATTATTACATACTATATTATTTATAATATTAAACACATATATCAGCGTTAGTTGTAGGGTAGTTGTAAGGTAAGTTGTAAGTATCTAGTGGTTGTAGTAGGTGCGATACGAAGTACGCCGGGACACCTAGTAAATATACAAACTGTCATCATTATAACTATTATTCAAATCTCCTTTCCAGGTTTATACGGGGTCCTGTTCAGGCGTAACAAGGAGGCTGCTTTCTCGAACTACCGCCTGTGGGAGAGCGCAGGCTTCGTCGTGGCATATGCCTACTCCACCCACCTTTGCGCCAGGATGAAGCTTTACGTCATGATGGTCGTACTTATTATCG
Organism: Pasiphila rectangulata; assembly: GCA_963082625.1. Taxonomy (NCBI): domain Eukaryota; kingdom Metazoa; phylum Arthropoda; class Insecta; order Lepidoptera; family Geometridae; genus Pasiphila; species Pasiphila rectangulata. The sequence goes on along the minus strand of OY720236.1, from coordinate 18,304,308 downwards.
GCTTCGCTGGGTACATCGTCGTCGAAGTCCTGCACAAGAGAAAGGTAAGAATCCTAAAATTCTTGTAATAGAGTAGATATTTTACTCTATCATAAATCAGTTTTTAGTTTGTTTTTGAACCCGTGAAACAGTAGCCGCCATGTCATTATCTCATACGACGATATAAATAAATAAATGCCAGTATAAACTGATACCCTTTAGCAAAGATTTAATTAAAACAATTGTTAGATGTGCCCTGATACCAAACACACTAACGCACACTGGTTTTGCCAATAAACCAGACTGTTATTGATAAGTATCATTTATTGTGCAATCATATTGCACGATAACACTGTTTAGAGGCACACTGATTCCAAATGAGCGTGCTCACTCATTTCATTTCACGGTAAGGGCGTATCTAACGATTTAAATCTTTGCCTGTCAGTGCCGCATTTGTTAACAAGGTAAGTGACGTCATGATCACAGAGAAATATATGGCGTCCACTGCGACCAGCGTTTTCATCAAATTACACGCGAAACAAAAAGTACAATTTAAATGCATTTTTGTGGCACTTATCGATTCAATAAAAATATAGTGAATTTTTTAGTGGTTTATTAGCTCTATAGAATCTAATTAAAACATTATTGGTACAACATGGTTGTAGTACACACAATAAGTATAAGTTTTTTTTAATAAAGTCTAAGAAGTATTTACTAAAGTTATAGCTGTACAGTCAAAATCTAGCCTTTATCTTGATTATTTATTAACGAGCGACTTAATTTTTCCCGTGGATATTTCTCAAATAATCTTGATACGTAAATATTTTTTGTAGTCCTGACAATAACGAACACAACCTAATATAATTAATGATTAATAATTCTTATTTGATGATTACTCAAATCCTACCCGCTTAGCTCAAGTTTCAGTTTTACGGTCGCAAATCCGAATTCCGAGAGCCAATCATCATTTCAGCCGTAGTAGGACTGCTGACCACATCCAATGCTGAACATTGGCCTCTCAAGAAGAGCTTGTCGCCTTGGCTTGGCAAGCGGATTGGTGAGCGCATAACGGGATGTTGATACACGAAAAGACGCCGCTGCCCATCTTTCGAATGTATCCCTTGACAAATCCAGACTGCTATCACGGGAAGAGAGAAGAGGCAACATTATATTGCCTGCATCTCACGGCATTCGTGCATGAATAGGTAGAGGCAAATTTGCACTGCTCCTTTCTGCATGGCTGAGCTTTTGCGTGGGCTTAGCTTGGCGAATTTCCTCACCCGGAAATGCAGCATAAACTAAATTTGAAACTACTGTAGCAGGATACCAGTGCTACGTAGGAGTATTCTTCAATCTGAAAATACGATCTGGCAGATGTGCGCAAACAAATTTTGCTTGGATACCTGCATAAAACGAGCCAAGCCAAGCTTCAAATTAATTCGAATGCTCGAAATGGTATAAATCTTGTTCAAAGATTCATTACATACAGTACAGATGATGAGGTGAGGCTCTTATAAAGCATGTAGGTATAAATAAATAAGTACAGCTGTTAGATAAAATATAACATCTCATAACAAAAGGTATCTGTGTGCAGGGATTTCATTTGCGAACTCGCCGGCATTCTGTAGCTATATTTCCATGTTCAATGTACTTTGCAGTCTTTGTGACTGCACTCACGATATGTTTCGTCGCTCAGATGAGCCTGACTGAAATTGTTCAAAATACGAGTACCAATACAGGCTATGCCTGTTTTGTGAGGACCTTTTACTGTATGGGTTGTTGTCGTTGTAACGTTGTTGTCTAACTCTCTCAATGTTCTAAAATTCTCTCAACATCATATGTTATTTTTTGGAACCTTCTATGTATAACAAAAGTTTATAAATGTTGTTGATAAATAAATATTTTTTCATTTTTAAATTAAGTCTAGAGAGTAAAAAAAACAAAGGATGTTTTTTACATTTCCCATACAAATATTTCTTCATTTAATGGCATGAGGTGGGCTTTGCCGTTTTTGTGCAATCCCTGGAAGCACGTTTATTTTAAAAAAAGCGACTGGTATTGATTTACACGTAAAAATACAAAATTTCAATACATATACACTCTGAATAGAGTACCAAACAGAAGCTAACGAAGTTTTTTGACTGTAACTTTCTAATGTGATGTCTGAAACAACTAAAAAGCACAACGTATTTTATTAATTACACAATTATTTTGAGAATTAACACCTAAACGGCTTTTCATATGAATGGCTAGATCTATAAAAGAAATAAATTATATTATATTATTATGTGCTACTTGAGTTAGAATTTTCTGAGAACTACTCCGGTTTATAATATCCTGGTAGCAGTCGCGGCATCGGCGCACTTTGGATCAATACCTGCATTGAATTAGCTGCGCAGTTCATAAAAAGCCTTCAGGTATTGACGACAATGCCTACATGTTAAGCCTTACACACAAACATACCCGACTAGGATATAGCTGTCAGTCTGTTTCATTTGGTTACTGGTCTGGAGTTACCTCTGGTACTCAGTGCTATAAGGTAATATGTAAGACTTATGAGCATGAGCATCCTTAAATTGTTGTGCCCTAGTTGGGTTCATGTATGATACTTTTGTGTTATAAGATCTTTAAGTTACAACATGGTTACAATAAATATTTATTTATGGAAATTTTACATTGAGAAATTCAGACGTTTACTAGGCTCTTGTCTTGATTACGCTTGTATTTCACACGGGGTGGTTGAAAACGGCTTGCGGCTCGTTTCTAGTAATTGTATATGCTTAAAAGCAAATTCTCAAGCACCTTATGGCATTGTCTTCATAACTTTTTATATGAGAATATTATTGTCGTTTTAACGCGCACGTTAGCACACACAGTTATTTTTCGACTAAGTAAACATAGGTTACGATTACTTTATTTGAGTTACAATATTTGCTCAAGTGAAATATGGAAATTCATTTTAAAATTTCCATCAAAACATGCGTTGAATATAAATAAGTTTTCATATTAGTTGTAAATCCATTAATGTTTGAATCTGTAGTTGCATTGTCACTACACGTTCAAACTTCACCCCATATCTGAGTTCCCCCGACTCCCCAGAAAGAGCGGTGAAATGCATGTGAGAATAACGCTATCTCACTTCGACCGCTAGATTTTCCGACTGAACGTCGAGATAGCAAACGAAGGGTGGGGGTGAGGTGCAAGCTCTAGGTGGCTTAGACTTCCTAGGTGTTTCTGAGAACCTGGTACAAGGAATGCAAATAGCACTTCCTATTGCAGTTTGGACTGGAGACACTTGCATGAATGCAGGTTCTAGATTTGTCTTAAATAAACGTCCATTATTTATCTTTATACAGCCTACGTGTTAGTTATACGGGTTTGGTTATAAATGCTTAATAGTTATAAAATGGGGGCGGAGTCTCTACAAAGCTGTGTTTAAACTATCACTCTTTCATCATCATTAAAAGAGGACTATGTGGTCGCTAAGCGACCAAGTCTTAAATAAACAAGCATTGGTACGGGGGTACCAGAAAAGGGGGCGAAGGCCTCAAAAGGTGACCAAAGGTAAAAAATGGCATTTTTGGGTTTTTGCAGGTTTTTGGCCATTTGTAGACTTTTATTTTTTTGGTGACCTTTTGAGATGACAATAACTCCGGTCCCTGTGACCCTAGGGTCACCTAAATCAACCCTTCTCTCAATTAGACGGTGCTAACAAAAAAGGTTTCATGTAAATCGGTCAACGCGTTCGGTTGTAATCGTCCCATACACAGACAGACAAAGAGACAGACAGCGCTATGCATATTAGGGGGCTTCGGCCCCTTATAAAAAAATCATTGAAAGAGTGACTGACGTCAAAGATTACTGACGTATGTTACAAATGGGGATTAAAATATATTTGCCCCCGGCAACAGGATAAGAATGACCAAGTTTGAATTCGACAGGTTGTAATACATAAGTACAACTAAAAACAGGAAGCTCTTCACATAACTGTCTTTAAATATGCAGCGATAATATCTCAAGGTTTTATTTTACAATTATACCTATCGATAAGAAAATGTTATATAGAAAAGTCTTTTATTTTAATATTTTAGTCACGTGAGTACTAAGCCCATTCACTCGATTTTCTTTCACCGCATCTCTTTGAATGGCATGGTAGCCTGGTAGATTTACCTATCAAAACTATTCAATGTTGCACTATGCTTGTTGAATACCTAAGTACTACAACCACAATTTATTTCGAAATATAGACGATTCTATCCACAATAATGTATCTAAGTATATTATTCTCTCGATTCTCAACTACTGTATCTCCTTGGATATTATGTTAGCCTAGACTTACCTTATAAAACTATACAATGTTCCTATTGTTGATAATACCTATTTATTATACTACAATGTATTTCGCAAGATTTTCCTCTAGATTCTCGCTCAACGTACATACCTACTTGGATGCTATGTAAGCCTGGTAAATTCACCATAAAAACTATACAATGTTGCATTGTGTTTAATGAAAAATAATTTAATGAATTCTGTTAACCCCCACAAAAAAGAGGGTTGTTATTTTATTTATAAGCAATTTTTGTAGCGGTGGCTCTTAAACACGTTTAATTAAATCTGTTAAGAACAATATATGGGGGTATCAAATGAAATAAAATTGTGTGTAGAATGCAAAACTGAAAGGTAACATAAAATACTGTTGAGCGGATTCCAAGATGAGTGGTAATGAAGAATCGAAAATTTCCAAAAAAACTCACTCTAAAATAATAAAACGCTATAGACTTAACTAGTTTTAGTTAGGAAAATCAAAAAAATTAAGCTTTTAACATGGTATTATTATTATTATTATGTGTAATTGAATCAAAATAAATGTAAAAACATTAGTGTCTATCCACTCCATAGCTTACGTTAGAGCACAATTTGCGCCAAAAGCATACCGTGACCCGGATATTTTATTTCTATGTTTCGGACACTATATTTTAGCTCGATGTGTTTGTCGACTTTTTTGTAACCTGTATGATTCGAAAGGTATTTAATGCGTATTTGTAATGTTATTACTTATTTGATAGTAATCTTAGTAGACCTTAGAGTCTTGTTTATATTTTCACATGGTACGTACCTTTAAAAGTCTGATGGAGCGAAGCACAATCACAAAATAAATTATCGCTCAAAATTTCATGCATTTATGAATGGAACGCAGACATTCAATAAATCGTATTAGATTGAAAACCGCGAACAGGGTCGTGGTATTATTAACATTGTTTATACGCTCGTTAGGATTTCATTGTTATTTGACTTGATGGTTTTATCTTGATCTTCCCTCCGCATGTTATCATGTGCTTACAATGCTGTGTACCTACTGATTACCAATATTACCTTTTCCATGCACGAACAAGAAGTAGGAACACTCTTCATTCCTCATGCTGCCTTAGTAGTAATAAGAATTTTACTGAAGTCAGTCAACGATGTTGAACTAAGTCAGATGAGATTGCCACAGATCATCCTATACATTGCATTCGTCTATCTCTCACGTAGATGAGGCAACAGTTTCTAGAAAGGACGTATCCACTTGACGCGTCATGATATCCTGGTATTTCACTTGGACGTGTGCCAGCTGACAACCCTACCGGAAAGTACCATAATTGAGGCTGGAATATTTTACATTAAAAATTCCTTCTTACTCGCACTACAGAATTACGATAGTACCTACCTATTTTGTGGCTTTTATTTCGTGTGATACCTACCTTATATGGAAAGTCATAGACTTAATGTTTCTAATATCCTATTTTAAGCAGATCTCGAACGAAAACAGCCGTTAATAATAGCCGTCTCAATAATGAAATAAAAAAGATTATTTATAATGTTGTTCTTTTTAATTTGGCTAATAATATTATACTCAGTGAAATTTGTAACTGGTTAACTCATAACGTGTTTTGTTTGCAGGCTCGTCGTATGAAGGCTATTGCTGAAGACCCTGTCGTTGCCGCCGAAGCCGCCAAGCAGCCCCCAGAAGAAGATGACGAAAAGGATGAGATTGATGACGAAATCATTATCACACATTTGTAAGAACACCCGGATCGTAGATTAGATCACTGAGCGCTGAAATACTTTAATTTCTTTAGCAATAACGAAGTACCATGTACGACTTCACCTATAGCAAGGCTATTTACTGACGATGTAAAGGAGCCTTAAGTATTTCTAGTAATTTTGAAGTAAACGATTTCGGGCATCACGTAACAAAGGTAGTCTTACACTTTCAGTGAGAAATAATTGGCAGAATTCGAATCGTCAGCCATAAATTTGGTACGTACAAAATCACGACCTTATTACGCAGGTATAAAACATAATAAGGTAGACATATTTATGTATTTTAGTTTAAGAGTCTGCTTCTATAATCGGAGCATACGATAAAAGACTTAACAAGTACAAAATACATCAGTGCTGGCTGTTCTGAGGCATTACAAACATTATTTAGAGTCAGTCAAATTAAATCGCTGTAAAAGTCTTACAGTCTTCTTGTACAGAACAAAATATTACAGTGGTTAGCTACAAAGGCAGGTATTTATTTAAAATCTCTCTTTTCATATTTGGTTGTCAGATATTTTTGTATGGCTATGAACTCCTATTAGGATAGCCCGACAAGATCACAGTCGTGATTGTATTATAATATCAAAGTGTGCGTGCCTATCTTATGTAGGTACGGTTAATTCCATATCAAACTATGAGATAAAAAAATATATTAAAATTTATTAAAATATGCAACGTATCTATTTTGAATTGAATGTCTGCGTTCCATTTTCTTGATCTATTTATTGTTTCGTTCTTTGTTATACGTAAGATAAATAGCTTAGACAAGCATTGGATGACAAATTATTCTTTAATGTTTCAAGTTAATTATACTATCACAACATCAGCTACGCGTACTTAATGAAAGGTGTTAATATTTTTCGCCCTTTTTCGAAAGTTGTCAGTCGAAAATATTTATGTCAGGATTCTAAAATTATAAAAACAGAATAAATTAAATTATTTATGCAGCTATTTTTTATCTGAAATATGGCTGCTTATATAAACTTAACTATAATGGGATATATTTTTCTAAAACATCATAATACCATATAGGCTGGTATAAATTATCAAAAAAATTGGCTATATTTTTGTACAGATTTTTTCTTATGCATATTTAATGTAATACAATTAGTATATAAGTAATATTAATGCTAGTGAATTAGGAGCACGTAGATCAAATAACTAGACATTTTTACAGTGCTAAAATACGTAGGTAGTCTTCTAAGTATGTGGTTACCTATCCAAATAAAAGTGATTAGTTACCTACGATAACCATTTTTAATTTTCAGTAAAGGTTACGAGACGTATAGTTATACATTTTTCTGTGTTTGATATTTTAAAATTGACCTATCGATCAAGATTTGCGGATTTAAATTTTGAGTTTAAAGTTTGATCGTATTTACTTTTGATCAGGTAATTGCAAAAGATGACTTCGACATACCTCTGTGCCCCTACCATGAGTAGTCTTCTTGACCACTTTAGTTTCGATAATAAGTTATGAGGAAAATAATGCAATCTTTACATATTTCAAAAGAATATTTATTGTACCAGGGCGTCATAATTATGTACCCCCAGCCGAGCTGGTCGTAAGGATAGAAGCTGCGTGTCTTGTTTATGGGGGATACTTTTATATGGCGCTGTAAGTACCATTATTTATTACATTTTAGTACTAACACGTTCACTGATACGCGCTCTATTTTCAAACTTGGTAATAATATTATGACAATTAATAATATTGCATCGCCTATAATATTTTTATATGTTTATGACATCTGCATTAAAAACATATAGCAGCAAACAAACAGTACACAGAAGGCACTGTACAAGTTTTCCGTTCACTGTACAATTTGAGAAAGATACCCGGAGGTACTGGTACAAAAAAAAACGATACTTGCGGCAAAGGTAGTTTAGCAAACCACGTGATAATATACAATTAATGTTAACTAAGTATAAATATGTTAATTAAAATTACCAATATATATTATAACCTTAAGTAGGTTATCATAAGGCTATTATTTTAAATTAATCTATTTCGAAATAACAATATTATTATTATTCGTTTGATTAGTTTAGTTATATTATATAGATGATGTAGCTTAGGAGTTTGTGATGAAATAAAAATACATTATTTGGTCAGTACATTGTTTTATTATAAATTAACAACCCATGCTACGAAAGTTTTTTTTTGTGTACCGTTTTCACGTCAAATCGACTGAACTGGTTTAGAAGAATTCTAGCATAGTATAGATTAAACTTTGTAGGCACACATGGTCTACCTTCGTTGCAAAAGTTCAACCTATAGGTGATAAAATAGGGGATGAAATTGTATTTGAATATTCTAATACCTAGTCATATCTTATCCACTTATGCCTGTTATAAAATGCAGAAAATAACGATATATCGTATTTTTTTATATTTTTACTACATAGTGGATGATGTGGGAAGATGATCGTGAGATCACAATCAGATTTTTTTTTAATTTTGTTAAAGTTATTCGGGTTCGGTCCGATATCCCCCGTTATATCTATTTTCTGGAATATACTTCTTTCAGAAAAGAGAGTCACGAATCCTGGTGGGATAATACGAAATGAAATTGACTCCATAATAAGCTCCCACAAACATATGGCCTCAGATGTGAAAGTCCTCTCAAGTTTCAAAACAGGAAGTGATCACAGTGAGACCGGTGATAGCTAAGTTGAGGTTCGATATTAGAGGTGAGAGATCAAAAATTAAAAATCGTCATTTAAACGGTGTTATGATAAACAGGAAAGGACAATGCTCATGGATATATGGAATCCCGTACCAAGCTGCGTCAAAACCAAACTTGGTTTTTTATAGTCTATACTTATCATATTAACTCCTATAAAAGTTGTTTTTGTAAACAAACTGGGGTTTCGGAGTAATTTTATGAAATAGAAAAAAACCTCAAAACCAGACAAGTAACCTATTTTATTGACACGTCATATACTCACAATAAACATCATTGCTCTAAAAACAGAGTAATCCGACTGGACTGGACTGGACTGGACCGGACTGGACCGGACCGGACTGGACTGGACTGTACTGTTCTGTACTGTCCTGGCGAACTACTTTTTTTTTTATGTACTCCTATAAAATGGGTATCAAATGAAAGGGCTTTCTGAGAATAACTCAAAACCCTGTATGGCTTTACTCTGAATCCAACATGGCGGAACACCCGCAACGGCGGACATGTTATTTTTAATGGACTCCTACAAAATCGGTATTAAATGAAAGGAATTGCTGAGAATAATTCGAAAATAAAATGACGATACTCTGAATCCAACATGGCGGATCATCCAAGATGGCGGACTAGTTATTCTTAATGCATACCTATAATATGGGTATCACATGAAAGGCCTTGCTAAGAATTACTCGAAAACTTAAATGACATCACTCTAAATCTAACATGACGGTATACTCAAGATGGCGGACTAGTTATTCTTAATGCACTCTTACAATATGGGTATCAAATGAAAGGCCTTGCTGAGAGTTACTTGGAAAATTATATGACATCACTCTAATTCCGACATGGCGGTCATATGATGCACAGACAAGAAACCAACTGTCTAGTGATAACTAAAAAGTAAAAAATAAATTAAAAGTAAAAAAAACTTTTTAACAAACAAACTTTTATATAAATAGACCCACTTAAAATAATAAAATAAACATTTTCCATTATAGTTTAATGTCAACTTAAAACGTCTTTACACAATATATGTAAAAAAAAGCTTGTCGCGAATAATAAACCTCGTAATTATCTTTTATAAGTTATGGCAGATCAAAAAAGGAATATAGATTAAAAAAGGAATGGTCCATGTATGGTTCCTTGTGGTACACCCATTGAAACCACGCACTTTAAAGATCTCCAAAAAGATGCTTACAGAACTGAACGCTGCATCGATAAAAGTAGGCTTATGGATGTCGAAGACGAAGTTATAGCGAACCTCTCTGCTGGAATTCTGCTGTCACGGTGGGATCGGAGAAGTTGGAGAGAGTTGATCATTCATGTGTATCTTGGGCATATTCCATCCTTCGGCAAACAACATCAGCCAAAACACAACTTGGATTAGCAGCTTTTGGGAAGATTGATGATATCCTTACATCGACTAAGGTCCCACAAGGTCTGAAAACCCGCTTGTTCAACCAATGTGTTTTGCCCACCATGACCTACGGTGCGGAGTCATGGAGCTTGGCATTAAACTTATCGACCGAGTTCCGAATGTCGATATTCGACGGAGGACGAAAGTCCAAGATGTCGGAACTGGTGGCGAGGTGGGTCGACGATTTAGTTCACGTCGCGGGGCGTCAGTGGATGCGTCTAGCACAAGACTGTGGCGGATGGCACGAACTAAGGGAGGCCTATACCCAGCAGTGGGTGAAGTCAGGCTGTGGATGATAATGATGATATAATTCATATTAACAAACATCAAATATTTAACTTTTCGCATGAACTCAAGCCAAACACTTTTGTGTCTGCCAGTACTTCAGCTTCAGTTAGTTTTTCTAAAAACCTAATAAAAAAAAAACTATTTTTATAGAATATAAGGCCGCGCCCGCGCGCACTCCTTCAGAAACCCGCTGGCCTTGAGTTGTTATGCAGTTGTATGCAGCCCCACTATTGAAAAGTCGTCCAGTATAAAGTATCTTGGTGTTATGATCGATAGCGCTGTTTCCTGGAGTCTCCAAATTGATGAAACTGTCTCACGACTGCGTAAGCTAATATTTATCTTTTCCAGGCTTAGTAAAATTCTCGATCCTAAACTACTAAAGACAGTCTATTATGCTCTTGCACAGTCTATAATCAGTTACTGCATTGTAGCTTGGGGCGGTTCTGCAAAAACAAACTTAATTAAAGTTGAAAGAGCTCAGAGAGCCATTTTGAAAATTATGCACCACAAACCTTTTCGATTTCCGACATTGGACCTATATTCACTGAGCTCTGTACTTTCCGTCAGACAGGTTTTCGTACTTCTCACAACTCTGCGTAAACACCGGCAGTTGAAATTTGATCCAAATATTTTTAATAAGCGTAGATCAGACAAAGTGTGTGAAATTGAACATCGTAGAACAGCTACTGCAAGTAAATCCAACTATTATATGAGTTCTAAATTGTACAATCTTATAAATGCTAAATTAGAGATATACTTGTTAAATAAATATAATTGTAAACGTAAAATTTTATCCTGGTTGCAGAATCTATCATATAACGACACAGAAGACCTATTAAAAGTAATTAAGTAGTAAACTCTACAATTAAACATACATTAATTCATACACATATATTATACACTAACATACACAGAATATAATTATATTCTTACTTTAGCTTCACCCTTATTTTTAGTAAAAATCTTCCTTCAGAAGTAGATATTAATTTGTAGTACCTAAGCTGGAACATGTATACTTTCCTGTTGTACCAGGAGGTGGGCGTTGGTGACTGCGTCACAGTTTATAACTATTGCAGTCATCATCGTTTATCAAATTGTTTATTGTAACTATTACGTTTATTGTTCCAAAATAAATAATTTTTGTTTTTTTTTTTTTTTGAGTTACAACATCATATCGACACTTAGTTACCACCGCTTACCGTGAAATTCATACTTTAATTTTATCATTATACAGACAATCAGTGCTGATCAGAGTTTTAGTTATTGTCTTATAATAAGTGCCGACCAGAGTTTTAGGGTTTCTTACCCGCGGTCCATCTCTCAAGTTCATTTGGGTGGACTACGGAAACTTGTTATGATCCATGGTACACCTGGGTGGACTACAGACACTTGTTATGATCATTGGCTTCAGGCCCGGATAAAGGGATCCGGGGCTCTTAGGGACTTGGTATTTGAGGGCCCCCTTACAATATTTCTACACGCGCCCATTTTTCGGACAAGGCTGACTTTAGGTTTATGAATATTCCGCCATGAACGCCCCTAAGCTTGGAGGGTCCCTAGGCCCGGCCCTGATTGGCCTAGTCGCTTTATTAATTTCCATAAGTGATTAAAATGATTCACTTCTTATCCAACATCAATAGAGACAAACCATTATAATTTTAAGTCCTGAATTATTGTAATTCAAGCTTAAATTTAATTAAAGTGTAATATCGTATCTCGCGTGTCTCACTTGTACCTCCTAGCAGCCTTACATAATTAAGTGAACGCACCTGAAATATTATTATTTATAAGGATATACCTGCCTGAGCAATTTACGATGATTTCGAATCAATTCACTCCACGTTTCTAACAACCATCTCATTACGTAAAGATTGCAAAATTGCTAGCAAAAACATGTTTTCTAAGTATAACAAGAAAATTGCAGGGTTTTGAAGTGCGAGGGCGATTATTGGTGTAAACTCTCGACGTCCTAAAGCGGGGGGCGCTTTTTCACGCGCGCTTTTATTTATAAACAACTGTGATAAGGTGTCGGCAGTAGAATTTCGGCCCTGCTCTCAGTGGATGTAGTTAGAATCTGCCAATGGATGCCTCCAGGCAGCAGCCTCTTTCCGTTTATCAACAACCTAGACTGGGCTCGCTGACGGTGGTGAGTATGGCAACAACCCCCATCAATACCTACTTGGAAATCCATGAGGGAGGCCTATGTCCATAAGTGGACGTCATACGAATGATGAAGTAAGAACTGTCTTGTTCAAATATGAATTAATTCAAATTGAAATATTCTGTGCATGGACTAACTTAACATTTTCTAATATTTCATTTCATTTTATTATCAATACTTGGAGATCCGTGAGGAAGGCCTAAGATCATCAGTGGACGTTATACGGCTAATGACGTAAGAACATAGGTCATGCTGACTGTAGTGGGATCCTCCAAACTATTCAGCTTACTGTTCCGACCAGGAGTCCCAGGCAGCCGATTACCAAAATATTTAATATCCCACTCTGCTACACTAACATAGGACTGAGGGCTCCTGTAGTCCAGCTCTGTAATCAGTACAACTTGATAAACAAACAATTGCCTAACTTAGATATTCTCAGTGATAACTTTAATAAATTTAAACATTCAGTGATAGAATATTTCCAGCATCTTAATTCAGAAATTAATTCTTGACCTCACTATAGGATCTTCTTACATACCTGTTGTTATCTTAACATTCGTTACATACTTATTTAAATTTTAAACGGTTTTCACTATCTAAATTTTATTTTGTTTAAGTATTTTATTGTCTTTTGTTTTAATGATGATCTCATTATAATTTAGTTACCATAAATGTGATATACCTAGATATATTTAGTTACTTTTAGTATAAAAGAGTGTTGTGTTCGCCTATAATTGGCATATATATAAGAACTGATCCTTGTCATTTTATTGTTGAATGTGTTTATACTTATATAAACTGTCGGCGTTCCTTTTTGTAAATAAATAAATACCATGGCTTGTTGTTCAATTATAAATTAATTCTAATTGAATTGAAACTAACTATCAAAACAATTTCTGATATATGTGATTGATCCATAAGCAGACTTCAAACTGTCTGACTGTACTTTGCATGGAAACATATTCGTCGCTACATCGCAACGAGAATTCGGCACTCCGGGAACGATTCGCTGGCGCGCAGTGAATTTGCACTGGACGGCTCGTTTCTGTTAGAGGAATAAAACACGGCCCATGCTTTAATAATTCTGGCTGAGACTGTATGTTAAAAACTGGGGTTTTATGAATTACTTTATGCGATTTGTGCCCTGATTGATACCTTTGGTAGAAGCTGCATTTTTTTCCATTCTTCGTTTTAATATTCCTTGGGCTCGCGAAACAGTTAGCAACATGGAGAAGAAAGATAAAACAGAAAATAAATTCAAAAGCTTTGAAAAAACTTATTCGCTGTGTGCTATCTCGCTTGCTCTTGCTTTTATGTATCCAAACCGAACTAATATGCGAAAACGATTTATCATCATAACAATTATTGTCTTTATTAACGGCGGCCAACTGTTTTGGTTCATCACATACACTTTCAAATGCATTTACCTCTTGGATATATTTAATTTCTCTAGGAACATGACTTTGGCGATTATTGTTTTTCTATTCTTTCTAAAAACTTATTATGGAATATCGGCCACGTACAAGTTCGCTTCACTTCTGCACTGGATGTCTAGAGACTTACTGAACGCTAACAGCATGAGCGAGAAATACCAGAAGATTTACTTGGAATACATAGCACAGGCCAGAGTTGGTATGTGGTGGTGGCTGTTTATACCAGTAGTAATGAGCGGTTTATTTCCAATGTATGCCGGTATAGGCATGTCAATCGAAAATATCAAGACCGATGATTTCAAGAGGTTGATGGTTCACGACATGGATTTGTTGTTCCTAGAACATAAACAAAACGAATGGCCTTTATTCCACCTGTACTTCGCATACAATATCAGCCAATGTGTGGTGCTGGTGCCTAATTTCTGTGGATTTGACGGTTCTTTCTGCATCGCGACCACACATCTGCGAATGAAATATGAGCTGTTGATATGTAGACTACAGGAAGCATTTTCTGTGCGGCGGAGTCACTGCGACTTGAAGCAACGAGTGGGCGAGGCTATAGTGGAGCACCAGGACGCACTCGATTTTTACAAAGCGATCCACGATGTGTATGAGCCTTGGCTGTTCTTTGTGTTCTTGCTGACGGCATTTATGATATCCTTTAACTTGTACCAGTGTTATCTTCTGCAGATACCCGACCCCAAGTACACAATGTTCGGTTTGGTGGCAGTGCTACATATATACTTGCCGTGTTACTATGCTGCCACGTTGACTGAGGTATGTGATCCGTAGTTTTCTTAACCCATTTACATTTAAAAAAATCAGCCAAAAGTCAAGTGGTTCCAATGAAACTTAAAGCTATTCCTTATTTAAGACAAAGGGGATAGATGTAAAATTTCCAGCAATAATTAAGTTTTTTTCAGGCCAGTGACAAGATAAGCTCAAAGATGTACAAAGTACCGTGGGAGAAAACGAGGTACCACGACGTGACGCGAACGCTGGTCATCATGATCACGCGGGCGCAGAAGCCGCTCATCATCAACGGCTGGATCGTCGTCTTCAACATGGAACTCTTCAAGTCTATAATACAGACATCGTACTCTTTCTTTACTCTTATCACGACCAAGTAGTTCGGTCGGGTACCCATTTCGTTTCCGAAAATAAATTGTCCAAAAATGACTTAAAAAAAATAAATCATTTATACCTACATAGCCAATTTCCGTCGGCCAGCATGGCGCTGCTTATTATTTAGAGTAAGTAGATATACATCGTGTTACAAAATACCCCGTAAAAAATATAATTATTTAACAAAACCAAAAATATTGTCAACCCTAGTAAGCTGTCATGTCAGGGAACCAGATTTTTTAAAAGAAAGGCGTACCTATTTTACCTAATAATTGTCTACTCTAATAGTTTTTTCTATTTTTCATTCCTAAATGTTTGCTACCTCAATACAAGGACTCAAGTACTGGCTTAAAAAAATTACAAGTTGGAAAAAAAATAAGTTGTCAATTTCTAATCGATATCCTACAACTGTTTCGAGGATCGGCCGCGGGAACCGGTGCTATGGCCTGCTCGTTCTCCGGACCTCACACCCTTGAACTTCTTTCTGTGGGGTTATGTGAAGGACAGAGTGTATTTCTCCGATTGCCCAACGGTTGCCGAGATGAAACAGCGTGTTAGATCGGTTTTCGCGTCAATTATACCGAAGATGGAGCGAAATGCCACACAAGCCATAATCCCGAAGAGCGAGGTTGTGTATTGAGCAAGGCGGAGAACACTTTGAGCCGTTTCTGTAAATTTGACGTTTATTATGAAAAATTAAGTGTTCGTTTAGGTTGTTTCGTTAGGTTAGGTCTTGTAAAATTTTTGTCGTTCCGCGAATTAGGTAGAAATGTAGGTACATTCTACGTAGTTTACTCCTTCAGTTTACTGAAATAGGGTTTGCACATCAGTGAAAATAATAATTTTATTTTTGGTATGGGGTATGTTATACAGCGTTACTACGGCTCTTAAATATTGTGAATGGACTCGTTATAAGGCCCCATTTAACCTCTTTTCGGCTTTACGGGTAGTTTTGTAACAACCTGTATATAATTGAACTCTGATAAACAACGCGCGAACGAGCGAAGTGAGCGTGCCACAAAAATAATTATGAACATTAAAATTATTCCAATAAAAAATTATGAAAATGATGTGTACGAGTTAATTATGTCATGGGATTCATTTAATTTTTTAAATGCCATAAAGCCATTCATATTGCGAATTGACTTTATGCATTTTAATCATTGTGGTTAACGATGTAAGTGGTAACTATTTTTTTCCCTACCGGCACTCAGATGGCAATCACCTGCTGCTACAGTTGCATTCTAGTTCTTTATTTTCCAAAAGTTTTATATTTTTTTTTCTTATTTCTAGGTTAAAAAAATACGAGACAGGGAATATGTTGGGACCTTTTTCAGTTGTTTTCATGTTGGGCCACCTCTATTGTAACTACATTATGGATCCTTATGTATGATCCTGATTATACGGGCAACCGAATATTATGAAAGTACATACAATTTGATAATACCCATAATCGCCACGCTGGACAAACAAATTGGCAGTCGTAGAGGTGCCTCTACGATTGCCAAGTTTTTTTTACATCTTCCCACACCAATGCCATTGCAGCCTCTCAAAGGAAGGGAAGCGTGGTGAGTATGGCGAAAACCCTTTTATGAGGCAATTATCCGAGTGTATCTCTTGAAAACATAACCCGACGTTGATGAAAATTACAATTCAAGAGATTACATAAATTGAAGCCCATTTTCATTTGGGGTGACGGCAGTAGAATCTTGCCCTTCCTCTCTTACCCGTGGATGCAGTAAGAATCTGCCCAGGCATACCTCCGGAAGATGGGCAGCAGCGTCTTTCCATGTATTAACATCTCGTACTGCACAGAATAACGCTGGCGGTTTAGCGGAACTATTATTATTAACGTTATTTTATTTTTAAAGAAAACGCGCCATTGAATTTCTTCGATTCAGATTTTTTTTTCCAAATGAGGGAAGCGAATAACTGAGGTTTCTTGGTCGCTTCTTTCCCTCACTCAGAAAAAACTTTTTTGAACGAATAAATTTAATTATAAGTTTTATACAATTTAAATGTGTCTTGCTCTTCTTTTGTAATAATTAGCTTTTTGCTCTATTGCATAAAGACTTAAAAAAAAAATATTTATTTTTAAATTTCAATAAAAAACATCGTGAGGAAACCCGCGGCTTAGTTAGCTTCAGATGAATTGACCTGTTCCTTCCTCTGAATAATAGCTGACTAAGCTGGAGAGGATGGTATAGGTGCTGGGCAAGCCTAATCCATCTAACGATGTCCCAGGCACTGCAGCGTCCCGTACAGCATGATTACCAGTTGCTGACGCTATATAAATCATCTATAATAGATGCAAAGGTCTTACTTTTACTTTATTGACTTTGGCTTTGGAAAGATGTGAAAAGGTTTCTTTGGTTTCATTTCATTATAAGATACAATTTCTGGAATACGCCAACGACTTCAGGGCTTAATCGTTTTCCCAAAATGTCTGCTACAGCAGCCTTCATTCCAGACAAGCTATTCCAGGCATTATTAAATATTTCCATGATCGCGCGATGGGTCGACGATGTTATCGCAGTCGCTGGGCACACCTGGATGCGAAATGCACAGGACAGAGGAGGCTGGCAAAACCTTAGGGAGGTCTATACCCAGCAGTGGGTGATTCCGGGCTGAGAAGAAAAAGAAGAATCGCTAGGGAGCAGTGGTTAATACAAAATGTTTTATTTGTTTCTTCTAAACGTAGAAGTTGTAAGTAGTAGTAGTAGTAGAGCAGTGGTAGTAATATAGTAGTAGAGTAGAATTAGTAGTAGTTGTAGAGTAGTAGTAGCTGCAGTTGAGTGTAGTAGTAGTAAGTAATTTGTAGAAGTAGATAGTTGATTCCTAAGCGGTACTAATGACTAGTAAATAGTGTTTAAAAATAATACCTACTATTTACTAGTCTAGGGCGGTACGAAGTTTGCCGGGATATCTAGTAATAAACAAATAATGCAGGACATTTCGCACGAGATCCACCTAACCTCATCGTTGACGACCTCTGTGGCGCAGCGGGCGGAGGTCCGCCTGCCACGCAAGAGGTTGCGGGTCCGATTCCCGCCTCGGGACCAATATCTGTATTTTCTGCAGATATTTGTTCAGGGTGTTCTTTGTCAACCATGAAGCGGACAACAATGAAAGTAAAAAGAAAATTTAAAAACAAACAATGATCACAAGATCAAAATCAAGAGCGGCAACATATTCACTCCAACCACCACCACCACCGCCCGCCCCGCCAAGCTCCACATCCTCGGCCGATGAAGAGGAATTTGTCACACCCCCGGAGACGAGTGAAGTGTCGAGTGACGAGGACAGGCCCCTATCGCCCCCGCCGCCGCGACCACCTGTGCGACGTGGGTGACCCCCGCTGTCAGCTGGCTTGGGACCTGGGACCTCAGGACTTACTTTCTCCAAACAGAGTGCAAGGTGCATTGTGATGTGGTTGCAGTTGACAGACGCAAAACAGTACTCCTGGACTCGGCACGTATAGTAAGGAGATTCCTCTCCCTGCAGGCCGGTGATTCACCGTTTTGATGTATTTTTTACTGTATAGTATTTGTTTTTATTTCTTTACAGTAAAAAAAATATTTTTATGAGTTTACAAATAAGTTATGTGGAATAATAATAATATTTATATAAGTAATTTAGAATCAAAAGGCTCAAAACAAGTCTTCGCTTTTAGCATACTTATACATAGATTGAATAAGATCTTAGAGGAATCTTAGAAGTCTTCATGGAATGATACTTTTGCCCAGCAGTAAGACAGTAAAGGTAACTAAAAATAGTAGCTCAAGAAGTCAAGTTATTTGCAGCGTAAAATCTGACGACAATATTTCCACAAGACGTCTCGAAAAAAATTATTAAATTTACGATTTATTTTTTGTTTTGTTTTGGCTCTTAGACTATAATAGTAATTTTTTTACATCGGAATCTTCATTATATCATGCTTTTAATTTATTGAAAAGTCGTTAGCGCCAAAACAGTAATTCTCATTTAAAAAGAAGTTATTGGTGACTAGGTACTAACATCGAATAAACACATTTTCATATGTACAGAAAAAGAGGCATACAGTTTCCTTCACCTGTAAAGTAAGTTTTTGGTATTATGTTTATGTTGTAGTGATGTACCAATCATGTATTTTTTGTAACTGCTGAAGAATGACATGACGTCATCGTCAATGCGTCGTCTTATATCCCAATCCTATTTTGAGGAGAGCTATTTTTAATCGAAGTGCTGATAACCTTGTAGTTGGCTTGATTTCTGCAATCAATAGTCGGTGACAAAAAGGCTGATTACAGGGACCGTCTACACTCACACACGCTTAGGTTATCGTGAAGCAGATACATTTCACGATACATACAAATGTACAGTACTCTTCTTGAGCTATGTTTCCCTGGTAGCTTGTGTCCAGTAAATGCACTTGGCGCATCTTACCGCGCAAATTGCAAATGCACTGGAAATCGGCTTGTGGCCAGTAAGTGCATTTTAGTTTTCGGTCTTAAGAAAAAAAAATCTTATTCAAAGAATATAAAAGTCACATACAATGAGAACTTACTAAGCAACATAATATTATGCGCTTGGCACATGTTACTGTGCCGTGGGGTGCAGGCAGTAGAATTTTGCCTCTCCTCGCTTGCCCGTTGATGCAGTAAGAATCTGCTAAGGGATAGCTCTGGAAGATGAGCAGCAGCGTCTTTCCGTGTATCAACATCCTGCACTGCGCTCGCCAACCCGCCTGCCGAGCGTGGTGAGTATGGCAACTACCCCTCGTGGAGATCCATGAGGGAGGCCTGTGTTCAGTAGTGGACGTTCTACGAGTGGAATGATGATAATAAAACGACTGTCTACAATTAAACCAATTTTATAGCCTTTTATAAGATTCAAGTGGTACGGGATGGGAATCCATAGAGATCAATTAATTTAACAGGGAAATGATAGCAATTGCAAACAATTTTTGGGCATTGACTTTTCATTTTATGTGCCAATATTTCGTATAAACTCGATCAAAAAAGAAGATGCCGCGATATATTTAGCGTACAAGCGAAAAGGCAAGATATAGATAAATAATTTATACGCAGGTGTTCTTTTGTCCTACAAATATCAATACATAGTATAAAACAAAGTCGCTTTCCGCTGTCTGACTGTCCCTATGTTTGCTTAGATCTTTAAAACTACGCAACGGATTTTAATGCGATTTTCTTTTAATAGATAGAGTGATTCAAGAGGAAGGTTTCTGTGTATGCATAATATAGTAGAGAAATACTGATAATTTTAGAGGTTTCTAATGTGAGGTCGTAAATAAACACATTTATTTGCGCTCACATTGCAAACGCTGGCTGAACCCTACGAGATAGATCAAAATAATGTACTACAGAATTATACACCTTAAAATGGTCTGTAAAAAAGACCGTGATGGCATATTCTGTAGTAAATTTAGTATCAGCATTGCACCCGTGTGAAGCCGGGGCGGGTCGCTAGTAATATATAAAATACTATTTGTCGTCCAGTAACTTAGTTATTTATATTTGGTCGCCCGCTACATGTGCAAATTTGTAATTATAGAATAGAATAGAATAGAAAAAGTTTTATTGTTATCACAATCACTTACATTGTACATACAGTTATTTAATTACATGATAGAGAGGTGAAAACAATAAGGCTACCCCTCAGCATTTGCTACATCAGCACAAGGGCTGCTGGAGCGCTGGTTTTCAGTGGCGCCCGTATTGTGTGGCGCAGGCGGCACTGCGATACACATATAAATAAATTAACAATTTTAATACAACATTAATTATAATTCAATTTCAATTTTTTCAATTCAATTTATTTATTATTCAGACAATTTTACAGTCCAATGTGTTAGTCGGCTTATAACTAGGGATTAATACTTAAAATTAATTAATGATTTTGTCCTTTCAATCAATTTATATATAATAGGACAATTAAATCGTGTCGCTATCGCAGTTAGGATGCTGTTACTGCTTCCGCGGGTTCTGCTGAGTAGTGAAGCTGACTTCTTTCGCCAGATGGCATCAAAGGTGTCGGTGCGTGCCTGGGCGAACATGGCCGAGGCACTGCAGAATCGCGGTAACCGCAACAGCAACCTAAACGCGTTGTTATATTGGACCCGCAGAGCATTGTAAGCTTTTAGGGTATAGTTGACCCACAGACTCGCTGAGTAAAATGATGTACAGCAGATAGTCATTACATAAGTACACAAAGGAAGCAAGGCAAAAGACAACTAGGCAAACTTATATTAAAAATCTAGGTTAGTAAAAATAACAAATAACAACAGCTAACAATATAAAACCATGCCATAGGTACAATAAGTTGGCATGCCCCATAACATTGGAAGGCATAACCATAAATATTTTAAAAAGAACAAAGAACGACAACATAATCATTCGTTATTTTGTACATTAAGCAGGTATTTTTTTTAATTTAATTTAAAGGTGTAATTTGAGAATTAGCCCAGAAAACTATAACTATTCGTATTCGTTCATAAGCTGGCTAAAGTTATTGTTAAATAAAACAAAATATGTAAAAAAATATCAAAAAATATCAAAAAATATATCAGTTTAAATATTCATAATTACTCAAAAGTTCACTATTGTGAGAAAAACGTTTCGCCTATTATATTCATATAAAACAAGTGTGCCTACGAGTTTAAGCATATTTTAATACAAAGTATAGATTTCAGTAACTAAAAGAAACTTGATATCTGAACCTAGATAAAATCAGCATCTCGATACAAATAGAACCACATCAATACCGAATCAACTGGTGACTTATTCGTCATCTCGCGGATCTGAAACTCGCGGGAATCCGCGAGTTGGCACCTTCTGATTTTAACAATTTGGTGCCTGCCGGTACGCTCCGGGCTGGGCCGTTGGGCCGGATGTTTCCCGATCGTCTAGCTCGGTAGTGGCATCGTTGACCTGGTCTCCAGAAGCCCTCTCCGGGTTTCGAACGTTCAAGTCTGGCTTGGAGCTGCTGGATTGCGCTTCCTCGTTGGTCCTTTCGGCTCTTATCTCCGCTTCCGTCTCTGTGGATTAAAATAAAATATTAATATGGCAATAAATATGAATATACTTATATATTATATATAAGCAATTATTATAACAAATTATAATAATTGCTTAGAAAATGAGTTGAGTAACTGAGCATTCATAACCGTATGAATCAGCGGGCTTTGTAACATTTGTTGATTTTGTATGGATTTCTGATTTTTTATGCGTTGAAGCACAATTGCACTTTAGCTGTGCAACACTTTCGACTTAACATTAAAAACTCGAAGTCAGCGCCAGCACTGAAATCTTACGGCAAAAGCTTTTCTGTATTTAATTCTATGATAGCAACGCCGCGCCGCGTCCTTCGTCATCGTCACCGACTTTAGTGGTGGCGCGGACTCTACATCAACATTTTCAATTGATTCTGTCAATCAGAATCGCAACAAAACGAAATAAGATCCCAGAGTGTTTATATATATATATATATATATATACATATGTATATGAATAAAATATAATATATATACATATTATATGAATATATATTATAACATGTGTACTAAAGCCGAAAGGGGGTGATTCTGACCATCCCAAGGAACAACTTTTCTTCTACGACTTTTCAGGGTTCAGTGATTTTCATTCAAGAAAAGACAATGAAAGTTTCAACTTCAACAACTGATGATACGATAATGACAACCAAATCGCTAGCTGATTCATGGCAAGGTCATTGACCTTCGCGAAGATTTGCCGTACATAGTTACAAAAAAAATACCTTTAACCACAAATATGTACTTTTTAAAATATCGATTATAGCCTTACGATCACTTTCACATCACAACAACAGGAAAATTAAAAACAAAAATATTGAAAAAAAATACTAGTTCCGATTTTTTTTTCTTCACAATACTAGTTGTTTCCATGGGCATATTTTCATTTCCATGGCATTCCATACCCTTCAGTTATGCCAATTTGTGTATTTGTTGCCTAAACTTGAGTTTTTACCAGTATATAAGTATATGGTTGCTTACTTCTAGATATATAGCAGAATGGTCTGAGTTCATATCCTGGCTCTGTTTTGTCTGTAGGTAATTTTGTGATGTTTTTTTTATAACCTATACTGTGTCCCACTGCTGGGCAAAGGTCTCCCCCATGTCCCTCCTTTGCTTACGATCGCCAGCCACTTCCTACCAGTCCTCATTTTACAAAACAATCTTACGCAAAATTTAAAGGATATATATATATATGTATATACAGTATACCATGCCCTATATAAATGATATGTTCTTGTGGACAAAAAAGTCTATTAGATCGGGTATTTTTGTTGGTCAGTTGGCCAGTAAGTAGGAGTTCCTGTTGATGCTACGTCACATTTGACTTCTCTTATTGCGCTCATCAGTTCTCTTCCTTTTGTGTTGGTGAGTCTGGATCCCCTGTATGTATTCCTAGCGTTAAAATCACCCCCAAGAATAAATTTATCACCTAGTGTTTGGAGAAAATCTACATACGATTCTGTTTTAATGATGTACCTCGGAGGACAGTATATTGCTGCTATCGTAAGTGAATATTAAAGTGTCATTTTTGTGGTGCTTTTGCTCACTGGAGGTTGTTGTTGGTTTTCCACCAGTTACTTGAGCAAAAGACACTTTTATTATAAGTATAGACGATGGCATATTCGCATTCCGTGTAGGAGAATGGATCTGATGACAGGGATTTGAAGCTCCGTCTTTCAAGGCACGTTGTTGACGGTCTGCTGGTGTTTTTTTTTTGGAATTTTGTTTCGCATCTTTTGCATTTCTTTGGCTATCAGCCTCGGTAGTTCGCAGGGTATTGTTCGCCGCAATGCGCATTTTGGTTTTTCTGCTGCGTATTTCGTACAAAATATAGTAACATGCTTACCAGTTCACTTGACACATCAAATTCATTTCACTCATGAATCGCCTTTTGAAGTTGTTCTTAAAAGTAAATCACAACAGAATATACTCAAATGTTAATGCTTACTATCGCCCACCCAGTTCGGTTTTAGAAGCGGGCTAGGAACGATAAACGCACTTTTTGGTTACCAAGTGCTGGTACGAAGATGAGGAAACAGTGTGCAATTATAAGGGTAAACGGATTATTATATAATATATTAATATTTTATTTAAGATTATTTAAGTACTCTTTCTGTTGGTATCGCAGACTCGAAAGAAAATGCCGGTTGTGTTGTGCCTAATAGAATGTTCCTAACTACTCCAAAAAATCACAGTTCTTTTCTTTGTTTCAGCTGCTGTTTTTTAAGCGGTATAAATCATATTACTTTGCATTGCCTTAACCATAAGCTTAGTATGCTATAGTATTTATTTTAGTGTTTATTGCGTACGCATGTTTGAAGTTTACGTATAGCTTTATAGAAATTCTGGTTATTTTATAAGGGTATTATAATCATTATAAACGGTAGACAAAAAGTAACTATCTCTGAAATATCGTAGAGCGTCTACGGCGTAGCTTGTCGTAGCTTTTTTATGTATTTTGTTTTGCCACGTCTAACGTATACCCACACCTGGAGGAAATTGTGTAAAAGTATGTTCTTATATTGAAATTGATTGAAAATTGTAGGTTATCAACAGTTAGGTTTTTTTAACATTAAATGAGCTAGTGGTAAATGGGCCGTGGGGGGGGTTTTCCCTTTTACTGCATATGGTTATGGAGATAATACGATATAGGTATGGAACCGCGACCGTGTCTTAATCTATTGAGTGATATTTCTATATTAGACGGCTTACGTTAATATTTTAAGGCTACACTGGTGGCAATTCCATTGTTGCACCAACTAGCTAAAGCTAATTAAATTGACGTAAAACTGACTAAAATGACGTATAGCAAAAAACTGTTTTATTCGTAATTTAGTCGCTACATTCAAAATGTAGTCCACAGGTATATGTATAAAATGAAACAATCACATGAAATATAAATCCTTTATTTTATTTTCGTTGGGTCACACTACAATTCTATGATTAAATATGCGTCACCTATGTAAAGTTTATATTCCTGTATAGTTTCTAATTATAATGAATACACATACAGATACAGTTATAAATTTAAGTTTAAAGAGTAACGTTACATTGATATGAGAAAACTGAGTAATCTTACTCGAAATCCCATTAGGCATTGGAGTCTGCTTACTATGACAATAAACGTACAATGTCCATCAATCGAACAAAAACACTAATACCGAATAAATGCACGACATATCGCACCTCCTGTCGTAGACTGACTCAATCCAAAATTCATGTTTTTTGGGAAATGAAGAAAATGTGTTTCGGTCCTTGACAGTTTTTGATAAATCACACTATAACTTTATGAAACAGAGAGCTATTACAGTTTATTTATGATTTACTCTGTTTCTGATTTACTAGGCGATAGAGCGCACTTTTTTGAGTCGTTCTGTATACTTAACTTAATTCACCCAAATTTTGAATTGAGTCAGTCTACGACTGGAGGTGCGATATGTTATGTACCTTACGAGAGACGGTGCCCGAAAACCACACCACTCACTATTTCAGTGGGAGAAATATACATAACTTAATCTCGTAAAGTTAGGGTACTTCAAAAAATTCGTTGAATGATTTTACTTTGAATTAATTAATATTCGATAGGAGCCGATTCTTAAGAATCGGAAAATTAAATTAAATTGTATATAAAACGTTTAAACGTTTTTACATGAATATTACGATGCATGAAAGTTTATACAAGTCGTCCTTCTTAGTGTGCAATTGGATTGCATGCCTCCAAATCAAACATTAACTATAAATACGTAATAGAGTATATCCCGAATATGTACACAAATGTACGTATTCGTGTTCCAAATACAATAGTTTAAAATATATTGCCTTAGACATACTTTCACACCAATTAAGAGTGATATTGAATGGATTTAGGCATCCCACTTTTAGAATTACCGTGAAATATACTATCAGTTTTCTAATAATAACGACCAGTTTAAATTCAACACGAAAATCATCGTCGTGATGTTCACGTGAGTAATCCTTGTATTTTTATTCTCTAAATGTAAGATATATACATGCATGATACATTCATTACCACCATGTCACATGATTTATTGTAAATGAAACAGACTATAATCACAGATAACAGAATCTAACTATAGTGATAGACTATAAATATTTTAGTTTAGTTGAAACTTAGACGAAATAAATCCTAGTCTAAGAGTTGAAAAGAGTTATGCGGAAAAGAACCTTTATGTTTATTTCTTTACCGAATGAACGATGTTTTTAAGTCCAAATATAGGTAAAAATTAGTATTTATTGAGAAAAGTTATACTCTTTACATACTATTACAAATATTTCTACAAACAATCTGTATCATAATGACACCTACTAATAATACGTTTGTTATGAATGCTCAAATCTTATGTATACTTATAAAGGTATGTGGAAAACTAGCTTCTGCCTACCTAGTCCCTAACTAGGTACGTTTATATGGATTTGAGCAGATATTGTACAAAGTTTGGTGTCGATTATAATGTGGCAATTCCTAAAAGTAGTTATAATTAGAGATATGACTTTTCTAAATTAAGAGCTGTAAAGGTACAAAGATGAATTGCTCCGTTTAAATTTTAGAATGACACTAACTGAATAGCTGTAATATAAGTCCATTTTTAGTTATCATCAGTTAGGAAAGGTGTTGATGTTTCTGAGATGGGTAAAAATTTTATTAATAGTAATTTTATTTGATTCGTGAATGAATTAATGAATGATTATAACTTTATTGTACACCATAAAATAAAATAAATAACAGTAGAAGATGAGATACTTAACTGTGGTCCTCTGTTTATAATAGTTTAACTGTAATATAGACCATTAGTTATGTTGAAAAGGGGTTTGTAACCACTGAACGGGGAAAATATCAAAGGGACTTAAATGAAATCAAGCAAACAATTAAAAAAAAAACCTGGAGTAACAATAAGTTTTCATCCTGTTTAAACGTGTGCGAATCTGTGAACAGAAGCTAGTTTATTCTAAATTTGATTAGATGTTTATGTGGTTTATTAGTAGCTTCTTAAAACTATGTCTAAAAATTCTATAAGTTTTTATCAAAAAGCTGTTTTAGGTACAGGCCCCAAAATATAGCAGTATAAAAATAAATAAATAAGAAATTATTATTGTATGTTTGAGTTTGAGGTTTTGAAAACCCCCTTCCGTAAATAAAAGGTACCTACATTATTAAGTTTAGAGCGGTAAGCTAGAACCTTTTTGGCTTTCTGAGTTGATAGAAAAATATAACAGGGTGCATAGTTAATGCTGCTTTGAAGATGATGTTAGTGGTAAAAGTTAGTGTCAGTACCACAGTACACATATTATAATTCCTGTAGTAATTATTTAATGTTATCCCACTTTTTATAGTTACGTAGTCTTCTTGGAAATGGGGCATCGGCATGTTACTTTAACTGGATGAAAAATCCATTCATTCCATTCATCTTAACTTGACACTCTGTATTTTCCTATTTAATGTCGCATATTGCGCATTTACAAAACTTTTTATTCGAATACGAACGTTAGGAAATATGCATCACAAAATATTTTTTTTATCTCAGGATAAAAATTCGAGGCCTTAAAAATCTAGTAATTATAACGAACTTAAGCGTACCTTAGTAAAAAACAGGCCTGGCCAAATTTTTATAAAAGATCACGAGATCACAAAGTCACGATTAATTAAATATAAAATATGGAATAATTACCGAGACTCGACGTTTCGCCGATTATTGTCTCAACAGTCTCGTATCTTAAACTAAATATAATAAAAGTATATAATACAACGACGATAAGTTTACGTAAAATAAGATAAATTCGAAATGGCCCGGCCATCATATTTTATATATAAAAGTAATATAATTTTCGCTGTCCCGGTGAAAAATTAAATTCTTTTTGTCAAATTGGACCTTCCGTCTACTCTTTTATAATGTACTTAATAATAGGTTTTATATAACCCACTTGCCCCAAATATCAAATAATAATAATATATTTATAATAAAGTCGTAAATTTTGTAGATATTAACAATGATAAAAGAAAACTACATCTACTTAGTTCAATGAAAGGGCACAGGAGGAAAATCAGTATAGAAGCTCAAAAATCTCTTTTCAATATGTGTCAAAAATGGTATTACTATAAAACAACCATCAAAATTTGAGTGCAAGTGAGTTATTGTATTCAAAATAGGTACAATGACGAGACACATACTTGAATTTCTGTTTATATAGGTACTACACGAGTTATGTTATCATTATTACATAAAAAATTAAGTACTTGCAGTAATTATTAATAATACTCGTAACTCAAATTTTTAAAACAATTATTAATTTTAAGTAGGATTTCGAAAATTGTGTTATTTTGTATATAATATTCTCCTGCTAATAAATATTTTTTTCCTGTTTGAGTGATGATTTGAATTAAGATGTCCAAAATGGGTAGTTATTATTGTCACTGTCGTCATCCTCGCTTCTATATGTTTTATATGGTGTAAAGTACGTCACAGAGGAGCCATGAGCTTCGGCTTCGGTATCCATGTCAATGTCCTCCTCTTCATCTGATGTGGTAGTGAAATCCAGTTCTAGAGGTGGTGCCGTGGTCACAGTGTAGGGTACCTCATTCTTCAGAGTATCCTGAAAACCAATGCCTATCAGGACAAACGTTTCTGACGTCTACTTACTATGAGATAAGTTAAGTATTTGAAAATATTGAAACTGTTTGTTCAAGAAAAAAAAAGCAGTGCATTTCCCGTGTATGATAAACAAGCTGACGTCGACGGACGTAACAAGCGCAGCGTACATGTACATTTGCCGACTGTACCTATTGCGGTTGCCAACAGCTTTCGATTCCATATGGGACGGTTATGGGCGCAGAGGCTAACCAAAGAATGCTGTCGGATGTGATTCGGAATCTTTTTTGGATGTGATGGGAAGGAGTCAGAAAAGGGTACTGATATAGATGACGTGTCGATTTGACGTCTGACAGAGGAGAGTTGAAGAGGAGACCATATTGTGCCGGCCCTACGTTATGTGTGATATGGTCAGGAAAACTATGACTTCTGGCTCTGGTGGTGGGCTCTCGCGGTGGACCGGGGTTGCGCGCCTCCAGAGACGCTCTGTTTGTTTACTGCTAGGCTTAGTCGAGTTAGATACCTACTCGTCAGCGGTAAGTTTAAGACTTACTTGGTTTTCTGGTGGCGAGGCGTCCGCAGGCCGAGCGTCAGGCATCGCCACCTTCTTCAAAGCCTTAACCAACCCCGGCGGCGCGCTGATAGACCCACCCAGCTTCTCACGTGCAGCGTGCTTTTTAGCGGGCGAGACCACGGCGGTGCATAGAAGCGTAGCAACATTATCTGACGACATTGATACGTCGTCCTCAGAGCTGTCATCGTTGCTGATCCTGCGACGCTTCGGTAGAGGGCTGTCTTCGGGCAGTCGGCGTTTGTCTCTCTTGCTGGATTCTGCTTCCATGATCTTTTATGTCCTGGGAATAATAATAAAAAGAATAATAATAAAATAAATAAATAAATAATGTTGGACAAATCACACAGCATCATCTAGCCCGAAACTAAGCAGAGCTTGTCTTATGGGTACTAGATGACTGATATACTTAATACATTATACTACATAGGTAGATAGATATTTTTATTATATATAGAAAAACACCCAGAACACCCTGAACAAATGTCTGCAGATCGTACAGACATTTGTCCCGAATAATATTGTAATTTAATAAATGTATAATTATAATACACCATAATGTACTTGGTGTTCCTGTTAATATTGTAAGTGGAAGGTGAATACGGAAGATAGAATGTTTGTTATCTCTGAACAATGTAAGTACGGAACGGATTGACTCAAAAGTTGAATATAATCTTTAAGTCAACTTTAACTGCTTCTTGTATTACAAAAGTAAACCTTTGCGTGTGTATTTGTATTTCGCATGACAACACAATCATTATGTAATTTGGAGCTGTTCTGATGCCAATCGGTATTGAAACTCTATAAATATGATAAAAACTGTACAATGTTCCTCGAACACTTACTCGGGCTTACGTATACAGGGTGTTAATACAACCCCTTTCGGGTTTTAATGTTATAATTAACATGTGTACTAAACCGAAAGGGTTTCAGTCCATGAAAACAAGTAGTTATGGAAGGTAAAAATCGGGATTTAGTTTATTTGTTTCATTTTTAGATGGTGTTAAGTAAAAGTGGTCGTAGAGTCAAAATTGTATTATTAATTTATTAAAAAAAAACCTTTTTGTGGTTCTAGGTGTTTTTATTTGTATCTGTACGGCAACTCTTCGCGGAGTTCAATGACCGCGACAAGAATCAGCTGGCATGTTGACATTATCGTATAATCAACTGTTGAAGTTAAAACTTTTAAATCTTTTCTTGAATGAAAATCACTGAATCCTTAAAAGTCGTAGAACAAAAGTTGTTCCTTGGGATGGTCAGAATCGCTCCCTTTCGGCTTAGTACATGTATTTGTTTGTTTTGGGTTTGGACGTTCAGTGTACGAGTCGAGGCTCACTCCTTAAACAGTGGCTGAACGAATTAAGTGAATGAATTTCTGAATTCAGAGAAAATATTTTTTTAATATGGATTTTATATTATATTTTGTGATTAGGTTTTGACTTCTGCTGGTAAATTATTTATTAGATGAGGAATTAAATACTACGATGTTCTTTTACCATACTCGTTATTGAACTTTAGTTTGCATAGTCTTTTAGAAGTGATACCTGTGGTGATACTTCTAGTGCCTACACTACCAGTATTACTGTTTGGGACTTGGATATCGGTGCAGAAGTATTTCTCAAGAAGTTCAGTTCTACTCTTCTATGAATTGGTCAAACCCCGCAGCATAACCAAACAAGCCCATAGGATCGTCAGAGTATATTTATTTTTTATGTTTTTGACGTGGTCTTTGACTGAGTTACAGAAGAGCAAACTCGAGAATTGTCAGAGGGCAATGGAACGCAGCAGTCTCGGGTTTAAACGAGTCGACCGAGTTCGTAACACCATGCTGCGTTCCCTTACTGGCATCACAGATGTCGGTAAGAAGGCTGCAACGCGGAAGTGGGACTGGGCGGGCCACGTGAGCCGAATGCCAGCAGAAAAATGGGCTCAGAGTCCTTGGCTCCCTGATGAGGGAACGCGGTCTCGGGGTCGACCGAGGAAGCGTTGGCGGGATGAACTTGTTACCTTTGACAGAGGATGGTGAGAGTCTGCAAAGGATCGGGATGGTTGGAAGACTTTAGTGGAGACCTTTGCCCAGCAGTGGGACAACATAGGTTAAATAAAAAAAAATGTTTTTGGGAACTAATAATTTTAATAACCTTAATTGAATAGCATATATTTGATCTAGGTACGTTTTATACGTGCGACCTACTTAGCCCGTAGTTTACTATGCCATATACAAGAGATTTGTTGATAGTGATTTAAACATAGAAGGGTACTTTGCATTTAATGATGTAAAGTTTTGCCATGATTACTCTAAGCTTATTACAAACCTTTTCTATGTGTTTGACTAATTACTAATTAAACCTATTATCTGTCACTAGTCCAAGGTATACTCAGTAACTTGCTCAATAACCATACAACTATTAGTGCAACGCTAGTTACGGCGAAGGCAATGAGCCCATAATTATGATGTATCAAAGGATTGTTCCTCTTAAAATGTTTTAAAGAAGTCTGCGACTGAATTATGTCTATCTTTTAAGGATAACTCATAGTAAACATTTTTCTTATTTAAGTTTTGATTAAAAAGTATGCATTGTTTGCGAAGCTGATTTCATCAAAATGGTGATTCGTGATAGAGGTTACAAAACTTCTTAAATTAGGAAAAGCTGAAATCACCGTAAGTAGGTATTTCGATGTGTACCTAAGCCTAAGTATACAGGTCGCTGCGTAAATATAAGAGTTCCATGTCGACCATGTGACGCTTAGTTGTTAATACATTATCTATATTTTGCATGACAAGCTTCTCGCGATAGAGATTACAAATCATCTGATATCAGCCATGTGTGCGGAAATTGCAGTCTTTTGCTCCATACCTAAAGACTTGCTACGCCGTGTATCTACTAATAAGCAAAAAGTTCAAAATCCGCTAGCACCTGCCTATAGAAAAACTCTTGCATCTACAAACTTTATTTATACTACAGTAATTATATTATGTAGACTATGTAGGTACGAGTATGTTAAAATGGCCAAATCTTTCGCTCCAAAAACATCTTCCACAAAGTGAAATCGAAATGCGGTCTTAATAACTATAGAAAACTCTTGCACGCCCATATTATAATTTCTCGCTATGAAGATCACATAATCTCGCAATCTGCATAGAGCCATGTGTGCCGATTCCAGTCGTTTGCTCATAAACATGAAGACGTCCTTGGCGACTGCAGGTGCCTTCGCTGCGCGAGGGCTAGGCAAGACATCCACATCAATTATGTATAGACAACATTTTGCAAATGATATGCTTTCTTGCTATGAAAAATACAAAACTACTTACTAATAATACTACCGAAAAGGCCGTCTTTCGGTCCGTTAATATAAAGAGGATGTGGGCATATCCTCGCATAGTAGGTGCACAGAAAAAAAAATCACTGCTCAAACTAATTTTGTACGTGTAGGTAGGTAGGTACACACTGGTTAGTATTCACATTTTGAAGGCTAGAATTAAGCTGTTATTACTAGTTGCAAATCTATTAAGTACGCAACTTCTTTGAAGTAGGTAGGTTCTTAGAGTATAAACTAACCTTATTCAGTAAGATTGATGAAACAGCTCGACTACGCCGCGCAGACAAAACAAGCTTCTGCAAGGTTAACACCAACACAAAAGACACCCAAATTTTATAAGTTACTACAGCAAATGGTAGAAGGTAAGCAGTTATTAATGATATCACTGAACATTTTTAATTAATAAATGCAAAATGACGGATGTTATGATGTTCTCGTGGGTTCGCGAAATGTAATGATTTAGTAGAGAATAGCGCGCGTTGCAAGGGTCTCCCACCCTTGCACATGCGCCTATGCACCCTATTGATTCGGGAGAGACCCCAACCAAAAATTGCTCTTGATCTCAGGTACTCTTGATCAAGGTACACGCCTTCTGCAAAATACCTTTGAATACCTAATAATTTAGTCAAAGAAAGGAAACCCTCAACGTTTAGGCTGGCATTATACCTACATCAGATTTTTTTCATCCGACAGTCCGACCCGATTGTCTGATCAGACTGTCTGAAGGCACTCGTGCCATACATTTGTTTGATCGTCAATACAGGTCAATACACATCCGATCCGATAGTCCGAGTGTAAGTCAGACAGTCTGATCAGATAATCGAGTCGGACTGTCGGATGAAAAAATCTGACCTCTATTGCCAGCCTTAAAGAACGAGTTACTAAAAATATTTTATTCTTTACCCTTCCTGAAAGTTTCGTAGACAAGTTATAAGTTTGGCACTTTAACGCTAACACAATACATTTTATTTTAAAATAAACGTTTTCAGGGCAAAAGACATCCTTGAAAACTATTAAAAACCCTAGGGTGTCGGTTTTTCCTGTTTCGTTGATTCATAATTTATGGTCTTTCTTATGTCTATAATACCTTTATAGTATAAACGACTCAATTATTTTTACGTAAACTTTTCCGCCTACGGGAAGGAATATGATGATGATGATGAATATTATTAGTTCAACAAACTATTCAAAACACGCAACACTTTTGCCAAGAACTGTTAATTTTTCTGTGCAAATTTCAACCTTAAAGAAGGAGTAACCCAGTAGTAGATAGTAGAACTATTTGTAGAGTTCATCCGGGGATGACTACTACCACTTCTTAAAACTAGACGACTTTCAAAAATCCTCCACAACAATCGATTTGTATTGATGTATAACTTCTTATGTTTCAAATTTAATCAAAATCGGATCATTCGTTCAAGAGTAAAAAAAAGCAAAAAAAACCTAAAATCTTCAGACAAAAAAAACTAATAAACCCCCATATCTCAAAGTCTAACTGGTCTAACCCATAAAAAAAAATTACCCCACGACAATGGATTTGTTTTGATGTTATCTCTCTAAGTTTTAAATTTCATCAGAATCCTATCATCCGCGGATGATAGGATTCTGATGAACGTTCAAGAGTTATCCTCGGTCAAAAATTGCGGCCATAAATACAAACATTCATCCGAAACGCCTAGTTGCAACTAAGAAGTTCGTTCGCTTCGCTCACTCATTCGATTAGGGCCTTTGACATCTGTTAATGGTGATTTATGCATTGTCAAAGGGTTGTAGGGTTTTTTTTGTTTTTTTTGAACATCAAATCAAAACTAAAAAATACTTTGTGTCACCTGATAACTCTTAAATTAAATATTTCGGTTACCTAGCTTCTTTAGTAGGGTATAAAAATCTTGTTAATTTTTTCAAGTTTATTTAGCCATTATTCTTATTTTAAGATATTGTTGTTATTTTTATCTTTGGTGAAGACTATTTTCAGCAATTACTTAAACCTTAGTGGTGTTAGATGCTGTATAATAAAATTGTAACTTCTTGTAACTATAAATAAATTTTAAAAAAAACTTGAATTTATGGAGGACGCTTCGAGTAGTTCGAGTGATAGATATTCATGTTAGTATATGTGTTTATACGGGCATTCATGCTGTATGGAACACTGGGGCATTTATAGATGGATAAGGCTTGCCCAGCACTAAGTATAGGCACAGATTACAGAAACTTAGTATTGGTACCACCCTCCAAGCTTAATCAGCAATGGGCAGTTTTCAACGAACAAAGCAACGTTTTCGATAATAACTTTGAATCTGCTTGACTTTTGAATTTTTGTATATTCAACAATCATCGGTATATTTACCAACCTTCACAAAACATTAATTAATAATGTGTGTAGTTCTTTAGTAGATACAACCATCATCATCATCATTTCAGCCATAGGACTGCTGTCCATAGTGCTGCTGCTAGACATAGGCCTCCCTCAATTTTTATAACAAATCCGAAAATTTTGCAAAAACGTCATGGCAAACAAGCTACAATAGTATACTTATAACTACGTAGGAAGATCAGGAAATTGGCTGTCCTGATCGAGTTACAGGAAAGTTTGAAATGAAACAATTTGCTAGGTGTAGAACGGTAGGTATAATTTTTAAAACTACAAACATGTCTTACATAGTAGAGGTATCATCATCATCATCATCAGCCTTTATCGGCCCACTGCTGGGCATAATAGCCTCCCTTTGATTTTGCCATTCGCCTCTGTCGTAAGCTATTCTTAGCCAGGTGCAGGTATAATGACTTCAAAATAAACTAAAACATAACGGTTAAGTCAATATGTCAATTTAAATTACTGATTCTTACTGAATTGAGCATACATTTGAAAGAC
This sequence comes from Pasiphila rectangulata, assembly GCA_963082625.1. Taxonomy (NCBI): domain Eukaryota; kingdom Metazoa; phylum Arthropoda; class Insecta; order Lepidoptera; family Geometridae; genus Pasiphila; species Pasiphila rectangulata. The sequence goes on along the minus strand of OY720236.1, from coordinate 18,268,718 downwards.
ACATCTTCCGAGGCTTCCGTTGTGTGTTACATATCTTAATGAGGTGTTACTTAAATGTAAGGGTGTTTTCAGAGTCAAATTGACGCGATTGTCTGATCAGCATCTTTATTATCCCGATAAAGGGGCCACAAACTTAAGGCCGCCTTCTTAAAGAGACGAAAGAGCAAAATTGTAATTTAGTAATGCATTAAAATTAGTGCTTACAGTATATATAGGTACCTAACTAGCTTTTGCTTGCGACTTCGTCCGCGTGGAAGTCATAAAACGTAAAATCCCCTTTTTCACGCAGAGCCACTTTGATTCGAAAATATAAATCCCATTTTTTCCCTATCCCGTGGGAATTTCTAAAACTCCCTTCTTATTGCACATCTAGGACACTCAAGGTATATGTGTGCCAAATTTCAAGTCTTTAGGTCCAGTGGTTTAGGCTGTGCGTTGATATATCAGTCAGTCAGTGAGTCAGTAAGGACTTTGAATTTTATATGTAGGTACAGATAGATAGGTAATAACGTTGGTGGTCTCAAACAATTTGCTAAGTAGTTTTAGGTTTAGTTAAAACTGCGTGCTCTTTCAAAATATATCAGCCTGCTGATCAGGCTTTCGGGTCAAATTCACTTAAAGCTTGGCATAGACGTCTGATTGTTCCTGCCTAGTAATGAATCTGTATCATAACATAATACCTCGTTTACACTAGCGCAAAAAACGGCCTGCAAATGTGCAGTACAACTACATGACGCATTGACGACGTTGGCGTCAGGGTTTCAACATTTTTCAACAGTTACAAAACATTCGGAATTGATATTTTAAGTTTTTAATTTTTCATGTTTTTTACTTTAAATTTTTTATTGCTTGGTTTGCACTATTAGTTACTAAGTAGTCACTGTTAGTGAAAATAGATTTTTTTTTTCTGTTGCAATACTAGAGAATTACAACAGAAAAAAAACAATTTCCACTTTACAGGTGAACGAAACCGATTTAAGCTTCTTAATTTTCTGTACATTTAAGTTCATACATACAACACGTGCTGATTTAAATCTTCGACTGAAGGCACATTTTGCTTAAATTTTGTAAGTTTAAAAAAAAATCTAAAGACTATCAATGCTTTTTAAAACGACGACGATTTTTTATACTAAGCTTCCACTTTCTTCTTCTCTCTTCGAACTAAGCGATCTAATTAAAATTGTGATACTTGACACTAGCAGAATTGTGTTATAGCAAATACAAAAAGAAGATGAAGAAGAAAAACTTAGCGTGCCATAGTAAGTTATAAGCCAGCGAGAGCACTCGTCACAGAACAATAGGCACTCGTTAACCGTTTTTCTAGGTAGGTGCCAGAGGACCTCGCGACGATGTGACCTCGTTACTTTTTATTTAATTTTGTGTGTTAATTAAGGGAACAAGAGTACGCTAGGTACGACCCGAGAATGTAATTACAGTTTTCCTCTCAAATTTTTGGAATATTTTTGTTTTTGATATCAAAATTTAACTAGTGATTAATTAGATAATGTAACTATGGTGATTCAGGTAAAGACACTGCTGCCATTCGTCCGGGCAAAAGAGAGAAGAGGCGACATTCTACTGCCGGCACCCCACGGCTACACCCAGTACTACGTTCGCCAGCCCGCCTGTCAATCGTGGTGAGTATGGCAACAACCCCTCATAATCGGTACATGGCGATTCATGAGGGAGGCCCATCAAGCAGTGGACGACGTACGGCTGAGATGGTGTTGATGATGTAACTATATTTAATTTTATTTAAAAGTGATCAAGCATCGTAAGCTGCCGTGGGGTGCCGGCAGTAGAATGTCACCCCTCCTCTCCTACCCGTGGATGCAGTAAGACCTGCTAAGGGACACCTCCGGAAGATGGGCAGCAGCGTCTTTCCGTATATCAACATCCCGTACTGCGCTCACCAACCCGCCTGCCAAGCGTGGTGAGTATGGCAACTACCCCTCATGGAGTTCCATGAGGGAGGCCTTAGTCCAGTAGTGGACGTTTTACGGCTGAAATGATGATGATGAAGCATCGTAAAGTCCAACAATCAGGCATCTCCTCCCAGTATACATATATATAGATAAAATAAGTATAGAAATCTAACAGGTGCATAAAGCTTCATTGTAAGAAAAATGCTGACAGTGTAACTTAAAACCTCCATGATTATCGCAATGAAGGTAGGTATTATAAAAAGTGAAACGTGATTTAATAAAACAGTTTAAAATGCCACATAATTACAACAGTAAGACATTAGTATTTAGGTGTCCGTGTACCTTAGATAACTATAAGCATACGTGTGTGTACAAAGGGTTTTAGCAGTAAAATATATTTCAAATGTGCTCTTGAATACAAAGGTTTAAACGCATGCATAGCTACTCTAAGAATGTATACGTTATATTACATTAAAGCTACTACATAAACTTTGTTAGATATCTTCGTTTAAATGATCATTGTATCAGTAATAAGATTGCAAAAGTAAAAAATATTCGAAGTTAACTTTTATTGTACTGACGAATAAGAAATATGGAATTGAAGTTTTGTTCGTTTTTCATAAATACTTACTATTAAATAATTCTTCCGTAATCATTTAAGAAATGATAAATCATTTAAGTTATTTAAATGATCCAATCATTTCTTAAATGATTTACGGAATAATTATTATTTATTAACGGAAACCGGCGCTTTGACACCTGAAGAGGTAGTGTTTGTAACATGGAAGATATTTGTGTAAGTAAACCATTTTAAATTAAATCTGCGTGTTTGTATTATTGACTTTAACTTTTATTATACAGTAAGTAATATAAAAGTCAGGACTACAGCTGGAAGAGAAGTTATATGAAACCTATAACTATTTATAAGAGTTGGTTTCTTTTTCCTACTTTTACTAGTCGTCATTGATTTAGGCGTGACCTTGTAGAAATTAATTGTTCTATCCTCTTATGAGTAATAATTATTAAGAAAACCAAGCTGGAATTCACACAGTAATACAAAATAGACTATACAAAAAATAATTCGACGCGTGAGTCTCTACGAAGAGGCATCAGGAAAAAATGGCAGTTCTAAAAGAATAGCTCTAGAATCAAAAAGAGCCAACATCGCGGTAACTCTTGTTCGCTCAGGAATAACTTTCATCCTTGACAAGACTAGGTAATAGTCAAATCACCAACTCTTATAAAACATATAATTATATAGTATTCGTTTCATTTACAGTACTAATTCGCTATTTATTCTGGTATTAATGTCATTCTATTGGTGTTACAAAGATTACTCTATAGTCATCAACTTCATCCAATTAAGGTTCTGCATAAAAAGGAAATGATTATTATAACATACATGTTTTATAAAAAAAAAACCCTGAAGATTTCAACATTTTTAACACACGGTAAAATTTACAAAACTATGAAAAAATACCATTATTAATGCTTTTTCTAACTAACACTGATATTATTTTGTATAAAAGAGCTAACTGACATTACATAGCTTATTTTATGACTGGAAAATACTAAAACAACTACTTACAACAATATAATTTATGTTAAGAAAATTGTTATTTTACTTAGTAATTATACCTAGTCTCACTAATTTGCTGTTATAAGTCGAATGCGAAGTTAATTATCCTTAATAATTAGGTATATTTTAAATGTTAATTATCGATATACCTAAGTTATTGCATACATAATCTTGTTAACTATTAAAATTGTTTTAAAAACGTAACACGCATTTATGTATGTATAAATTAAGTTACTTATAAAAAAAAGTATTTCTTTACTTGTAAAAAACATCGAATACTATGAAAAAATGTGTTTATATTTTGGCAGGACAATAGACTTCACAAATAAGGTGCTTCCGATAATTTGTATATTTTGCACTTTGTTTTTTCATATAATGTATGACAGAATGGCAGTTACAAAATTGGGCAATGCTGAGCTGAGCTAAACTAAGACTTTACTTGATAACTATTTATTACTTTATACAACGTTCCCTGCGCAAGCCTTTGCATCGATACACCGACCATGGCGATAGTGCATTTTGAGGTCGAACGTGATGTCCCACATGGGGCATTTTTCTTAAGAAGTTTAAAGGCTTGTAAACATGAACTAGTACAGTACGGTCCTACGAACGTACGGTACGTACGAGCATTGGAAAAATGCGGTCAAATAAAAAAAATGCTGGAGGTTTCACACAACACCATCTAGCCCAAAAGTAAGATGTTGTGTTACGGCAGTCAAAAAAGTTGGTATGTACCTATCTAGTGGTCATGACCAATATTAACTGCGCAGGGAACGTGTTAAGTCACCACTAACCTCTATGACGTAAATACAGAGTAACCACGATATTATGACATACACTTTCCACTGGATTGAATTATATTTTACCACTGTTAGTTTACGGTCACCAGCAGTTGTACTTAAACTATCAAATAGGTCATCTTGCATGATATTTAACATCAGAAAGAGCAAGTCAGCTTGATATCTAGTAATAAAGAAGTTATCAAATATTATGCGATCTCCTGCGCTACTTTTAAGCGTCGATCTGCCAACCCCTTTGAAGAGGTTTATGTCCTGCCTTGTTGTGTTACTCTTTTACTCGCCTTTGTACTATTCCACTCTTTTCCATTAAACAAAACAACCGCCAGTGGATCTGTTTTTACCTCTTCTTCATCTGTTGATGATTCTCAGCTGTTAGACCTCCATATAACTTGTTAAACATATTATTTAGTTTTAATATTACAGGATTTTAACATCGATGGTCTAGAGGTTAACCCAAGGCAAGATGGAGAGATGTAGTGTTAAAGCATATGAGAGAGTGTCAAGCTTCTGAAGACGACGTCGACGACAGAGCGAAGTGGAGGGAAAAATACAGAAAGCTGACCCCCCCCCCACCACCATGTGGGACGCATAGCTTGAAAGAGAGAGAGATTACAGGATTTTAACGCGTACCATTTTTATAATTTTCCCGACGTTTCGAAAACATTTCAGCGTTCTTGGTCGCGGGAAGACTGATGTGTTGAGAGCTAACACCGTGAGTTGATGGCAGGATCCACGACTACCCTCAATTCGTCTTCAGATTCAGAAATGTCCATGTTTAACTTTACGACACACTTCACTACTCACACACTAATTAAACACAGGATTCGATGCAGAAGAGAGACGAAAACCATCTTCTCGATTGAAATTTAGTTTTTTGATCTTAATCGCCTCTCGAACTCTTCTTATAATAGTGGCGTTCCTTGGATATAACTTTTGGGTCTAGTAGTTATATCCAGTGGCTCTAGCCGATGTTGGGTAATCCCTGACTGTACTCTTTTTGTTGGCGAGCGCAGTGCGGGATGTTAATACACGGTGGACGCTACTGCCTCTCTTACCAGTGAAAGAATCTGTCAAGAGATACCTACTGAAGATGGACAGCAACGTCAACATCAACATCCATTACTGCGCTCGCCAACCCGCCTGTTAAGCGTGGTGAGTATAGCAACATCCCTTCTTGATGTGTACCTGAAGATCCATTAAACTTATGTCCAGCAGTGGACTACTGTGATGAATACAGTGATGAATGGGTTACAGTGGAACAAGAGTAGAAACAGATCTATTTTTGGATTAGTTAAATGTTGTTGAGGAAAAAAACTCTCATGAATGTGTAATTTTGCACGTTTAATTATGGTGATTTTTCTAAACTTAAAAATTGCTTTAGCTCAACGCACGGAAGCTCGAATATTCTGTAAACAAGTATAATAACCCTTACACGAATGCAAAAAACGCTTCGTATTCATACAATTTTGTAAAACTCGCTAGTATAATCTCACTTTGATGGCTTGCGCCCTTGTGCGTATGTAAATACACATTTTTGAACATTTAAACTATTTTTTAAGTGACAGTAAATTTTACATAGCTAGCGAATTACCCCCTAGCCTTTTACTAATGAATTTATTTATTTTTTTATGTTTCTTTTATTTCTTAAGAGACTTTTCTTCGAAAAAGGTTTCAGTATATACTATAACATAACCCTGTTGTATAAAAAAAATGCATTTCTGCATTTGGAAAGAGACAATCAACTGAATTCTGCGTTATAGAGCGTTATCTCTGTCGCACGAAATACTATTCCGGTATCTATAACGAGCTGTTAAAACAATTATGTATTACTTCTCTTGATAATTCTTTTTATTCTTTGGATAAAAAAAAAGTTCACACAGAATGCATCTAAAGACGATTGTTGCTATAATTTTGTTAGGTTAGTATAGTATATTAGTAATAAGTATGTTTCTAGAAAGATCGTAGCGTCTAAATCATACGCTGTTGCGAAAAAGATCGCAGCGTCTAAATCAAAATCTATTGAGAAAAAAGATCGTAGCGTCTAAATCATACGCTGTTGCGAAAAAGATCGCAGCGTCTAAATCAAAATCTGTTGAGAAAAAAGATCGTAGCGTCTAAATCATACGCTGTTGCGAAAAAGACCGTAGGGTCTAAATCATACGCTGTTGAGAAAAAAAACATAGTGTCTAAATCTTAAGATTGTAATGCAGCATATGATGCACGTTATCTGATGAGTCGGGAGACTTGCTGTCTGCTAGCAGAGTGGCCATCAGCGTCTCCTGCTCCTTGAGATGCTTCACCAGAGGCTCCCAGGAACCGTAGTTAAGGTCCATCAGCTGGACTGCCTTCTTGAGGACCTTGTGCGATTCCAGGCACCAGTCTCTGAAAAAGTTCTTTGTTTGAATGCTGAACCTTCTTAACATCACGGGAAATTATCGCGTGACTTAACTTTCTGTGATTTTATTTTTGTAAGAAAAAAGCAACTAAGTAATGTCGTTACAAATAATACAAAAACATGGCAATTTTGTAATAGACGCTAAGTTCCCCGTAATAGTTTTGGAAAAAGGTTATTGGAAATGAAGGTCACAAATATAGCTAATTAAGTGCTTAAGAAGTTTACTACAAAAACCGATAGATAAATATGGTGGATGATTTAATTATTATTATGTAGGTAAATGTTAAAGGTCAACGATCATGAAATAGCGACCGAGGGTTACCTAAAACAAATTACAGAATATATTGTTTTGGCACAAATAAATATATCATATAGAAATCTATATATATAAAATTCAAAGTCCTGACTGACTCACTGACTGATATATCAACGCACAGCCTAAACCACTGGACCTAAAGACTTGAAATTTGGCACACATATCCCTTGAGTATCCTAGAGGTGCACTAAGAAGGGATTTTTCGAAATTCGCACGGGATAGGAAATAAATGGGATTTATATTTTCGAATCAAAGTGGCTCTGCGTGAAAAAGGGGAAGGAAGTCGCGGGCAAAAGCTAGTATATCATATAAACATATAATATAGTTCCATAATATTTTGTTGGCGGCTGCCTAATAACCTACAGCCTTTTCATCTCGTTTCTGTCACAGGCAGTTTACCTATGGTTAATCATGTAAAGTTTACACGATTGGTCAACTATAGCAACAGAAAAAGTTTGGGTGATTCCGAAGCATTTTTTATTAACTTTACCTGTATCCCGGGTGCTGCGGCGACTTAATGATTCTCTCAAGCATCACATCCGATAGTTTCCTCAACTCATGGGCTACCTGTAATATGACAAAATAAACTAACTATAACGTACACGATAACATGTTGCCGACAGGTAGAAACTACGTGAAATAATGGTACATAGTTCAGCGGTCTACAGACGGTAGAAAACCAATGGAACGGACGGTAGAAAAAACAAAGTAACGTTTTCATTAAATTAAAGTAAGTAATACTAGTTTTTATTTTCAGTATTTCTTGTTATTATGTTTAGTTTTAAGGTGTGCAATAAAGTATTATCTATCTATCTATCTACTAGCATTAATATATTCAAATGATGTAAAGTAAACATTATATTTTATTTAATACAGGACGTACGAGCTATTTCAGCCATTTTTCTGATCAACAACTACAACAACATATTGCTATTAATAAACCTAGCAATGCCCCAAAGTTATGATATTCCTTTGTTACCGACTTTAAAAATGGAAGGTTATTTACGAGTACAAACCATTTGAACAAACATTGAAATGCATGAAATGATTCGAATTTAAAATAATAGAACCTGTTTCAACTTGAAGGTCATTACTACAATAACTGCCAAGAACTATTATTTTTTCCACCCATTCATAATCAACACGTTCCAAATCATTATAAATTTTGTTTATATTACAATTGCACGACTTAGAAATTGCGCAATAACCGCAACCTATTTATTGCAATTTAAGTATTCGACGCACATCGTATCGTCAGGTTGGCCGAGTGGTCTAAGGCGCCAGATTTAAGCTCTGGTTCCCGAGAGGGAGCGTGGGTTCGAACCCCACACCTGACAAACCTTTTTGCTTTTTGTTATTTATTCTTGTTTTAAAGGGTAAAGAGAATTTAAAATATTAAAGGAGTTAGATTATTTGAAAATGCTCTTTTTTACTTTTTTTTCTAAATTAAAAGAGTTAAAGAGAGTTCAACATTTGTTGCGAAGATGAATTGACAAACCTTTTTGTTATTTTTTCTTGTTTTAAAGTGTAAAGAGAATTTAAAATATTAAAGGAGTTTAAGATTATTTGAAAATGCTCTTTTTTACTTTTTTTTCTAAATTAAAAGAGTTAAAGAGAGTTCAACATTTGTTGCGAAGATGAATTGACAAACCTTTTTGTTATTTTTTCTTGTTTTAAAGTGTAAAGAGAATTTAAAATATTAAAGGAGTTTAACATTATTTGAAAATGCTCTTTTTACTTTTTTTTCTTAAATTAAAAGAGTCAAAGAGAGTTCAACATTTGTTGCGAAGATGAATTTGTAATGAGTTACCTCAACGCTGAAGGATCCGAACTGATATTCAAGGCTCTGAATATTTTGCTTGATTAACTCCACACTCTTGTTGAAATCGCCTGGAAGGAAACGTATTTTTATAAGCAATCCAAATAACTATCTTAGACAAAATTATTATTTTCGTTTAACAAAAAAATTGTGTAAACCACCCGTTTGTTGGCGTTTTATGAATTATGAGTGAGCTTCGTTAGTCTGTCATCAAATTACCAAAAAGTCTCAAAATCATTATTATTATGGTATTATTATTACTAAGACTCCGCTGTCCGTTTGTATATCAACAAACGTGATTTTTTTTTGTCATTTTTGCTCGATTTTTATATAGGCAACAGGTTGAAATAGACGGGGGGGTAAAAATGTATAACTTTAATATTTCGCGTAAATGGCACTGTAACTCAAAAAATTGTCTCCGCAAGCCCTGGTTTTAGGGTTCCGTAGCACAATAAGTTTCGCTCTATCCGTCAGTCCGTCCGCGGCTTAACGAAGAGACTATTAGTCCTAGATAACTGTATTTTTTCATAGAAATACAAAATAATTACACCGAGATAACAGTATAAAAAAATTGTACCCTTCTCGAAACAAAAACATTTATTTCAAGAATGACGGTACGGTACGAAGTTAAGTAAAATATACGTAAATATAGCCTACGTTCATCAGAAATAAAGTAGGATCCTAATAATGAAAGAATTTTCCAAATCAGTCCCGTAGTTTCGGAGACTATTCAACGCATAGAAACAAATAATCAAATCTTTCCTCTTCATTATTAGTGTAGATGTAGATTTGTTTATACAGACGTGTACCGACCGTGGTCCGCGAGTTGGCGCGCGAGCTCGTCGCCCGCGGTCCGCAGGCCGGAGTGATGTCGGTACCACACTTGCTGCCTCAGGCGCAATGCCGCCATGCCCTTCTCGATACGCTGGGACAGATTTGTTGCCCGATCCGCTGCAAGCATATACACAAGTTTATAAAATTAAAAATTTTACGACCATCGACAGTTCACGTAGTCTCTGAGCTTAGCTATTTTTTTTGTAATGTGTACCTTCAGTTTTGCAAACCTACAGATTATTCCCTTTCATTTGATACCACAGTTGGGTATATTTGAAACTTTCGACCCTCATATCTCATGCATGGCTCGACCGATTTCTATACTATACCTTTCAGTTTTCCTTTCATTTGATACCAAACTCGATTATTCGATTCTTTCGATTATCCATATCCTCTTTCACCCCCCATATTAGGGGGCGAAGCCCCCTATTATGCATAACGCTGTCTGTCTGTCTGTGCATGACACGATTACAACAGAACGCGTTGACTGATTTACATGAAACCTTTTCTTTTTTTGTTAGCTCTGTCATAATGAGAGAAGGGTACTAATTGATTTTGGTGACCCTAGGGTCACAAGGACCGGAGTTATTGTGACTTCAAAAGGTCACCAAAGGTCAAAAATTAAATTTTTCGGAAACCTTCACCCCCTTTTCTGGTACCCCTGTACCATGCTTGTCTTGTAAACTTCTTAACCGATTTTGATCAAACATGCTACGATGCCACAGACAGACACACAGACATAGCGGTCAAACTTATAATTAGAAATCGGCCGTAAAACGTCCACTACTGAACACAGGCCTCCCTCATGGATCTCCATAGGGGGTAGTTGCCATACCCACCACGATTGGCAGGCGGGTTGGCGAGCGCAGTATGGAATGTTGATACACGGAAAGACGCTGCTGACCATCTTCCGGAGGTTTTCCTTAGCAGGCTCTTACTGCATCCCCGGGCATAAAAGGAGGGGTAACATTCTACTGCCAATAACAGGTCTCCACTGATAGAAATAGTCTAGAATATAAGAGTGGACACTTGTAAATATAAACATGACTAAATCAATATAAAAAAATCTATTATCCTGCAAAAATGCACTTAGATACCTACTAATCTATGACTAAACAATATAATCAACCATCGAGCACATATCCAACAGAGGGGAAATAAGGTCATAAGAATTAATCAGTGATTTCTGAGCAAGTAATACAGTGGTAATCAGTGTGAAGAATCACAAAACAGATAAAACCACTATTACACTTGTTCTTAAATCACACAAAAACAAGAAATGTTCTAGTGTGAATCTGCTGTGAGATTGTTATTGGTGTGATCTGTTTATTTTAGTCTATTTGGCATACTTTATTTAACCCCGAATGTAACATTACCATTATACAACATGGACAACACCCAGATCCGAGAGAAACATCGGGCTCGATCCCCGCCAGAGGAAATGTAACCATTATCTGTCCTCGGCGGGGATCGGACCTTCAACCTCCTGCAATACAGCCGGGTATTGGACTAACTGCGCCACGGAGACCCTCATTCATCATCTCATCCGTAGGACTGCTCTGTCCACGTCTACTGCTGAACATAGGCCTCCCTCATATTCATGAGGGGCCTATGTTTAACAGTGTTGCTACACTCGCCACGCTTGGCAGGCGGGTTGTCAATACGAGTACACGGAAAGACGCTGCTGCCCATCTACCAGAGGAACCCCTTTGCATATTCTTACTTCATCCACGGGCAAGACAGGAGAGGGAACATTCTACTGCCGGCACACCTAGGCTAATTAGTTTAATGAATAAAGAAAACATAGTTATACAGATGTCCTAATGAACTCATGTTGCAATGGGGTTCCTACAGCAAACATGTAGCAGTTTTAGTCTGATTGATATCACCCCACTGGCGCCCTCAGGGGTATAGCAAATCACATAGAATTTTAATCACATGTTCCCTTAAATTTTTATCCTTTTTACGAGGTTATCGTGAAAGTACATTGATAATGATACCTTCATCTATTTTAATTTTTTTATAAAAAAATGGAAAAAAGAGTGAGGAACGGAACTTGTCGGATAAAGTTTTAAGTTATCTTTTAAATAAATAAATAAATAAGTTCTAAAGTAGTCAAAGTTAGAACTTTGACTATTTTAGAACTTATTTATTACACCTGAGGCCATGTGTCGTGATTTTCACATTTGTGCCACTTATGTCATGAGAATAATTTCAATGTTTTTTATGAGCACATATCAATTAACTAAACTAAGTATGGTTAAAGTTAGTAAGGTTAATTTATTTTGAACGCCCAAAAAGAAAATCATGGAACATGGGCTTTTTATACATAGGTAAAATAGAAAATAGTCTTTGTTTTCTCTAATCATACGGTACCTACCACAGTGTGCATAATTTGGCGATAGTTACTCGTATGTTTATGATATGTGCACAGAAAATACATTGAAATCATTCACATGACATCCGTGGCACATGTGAAAATCATCATTAAACATGACATTCGTCATTTTGTTGATTTAAGGCAGACGCTGAGGAAATACGAAAGATTTTTTGGGGACATCCGTCTTTGATATACGAAACAACAGTTTTGCAAATCATCAACCCTTCAAAGGATTAATTTATTTCCACTTAATTAGGGTTTGTAAAATAACCTCAAACACGTGTTTATTTATTTTACGTTACAAATCCACAGGCAAATTTTCTTACAGTTACAGAGAAACAGTATTTAACTTTGGAACTTACGAAACAGTTTCAAAGAGAACGCTGAATCAAGAGTTTGGCAAAACTCTTGATTCAGCATTGTCTTTCAACCCGTAATTTCAACTCTTCAAAATAAATTTTCATACTTAATGCGAAAAATTTCTTCCCCAAACTGTTTGACTTGTAATGTTATAGATGATGTTTATCACATTTTAATGGAATGTGCCCTGAACTCGACCGAAAGAAATAACTGTAGATTAGATTTAACGTCCATTGGTAGTTGTAATGTTATATTATCAGATCCATTATCAGAAGATGCCAAAAATGTTTATTTATTAGTAGATAAGAGATTAAATTGTAATATTTTAAGTTAATTAAGTAAGTGTAAGTAAGTTAAGTGTGTATTAACCAGGGCGTCATAATCGCATAAGCGACAAAGCCCTTCTTTATGAATAAAAAAAAAAAAAAAAAAACTCTTCAAAGGATTAATTTACAGAAATACTGAAACACGTGTTTCGTTGTTCTTTAGATAAGTACTCTGTGATAATTTTTAGAATGAAATCATGAAAAAAATCATTTCGATACCCCTTCCAACTCCTTAGGGGTCAATATTTAAAAAAAAATCTTAGCAAGTGGTTTTTCTGCATAACAAACCAGAATGCCTTTTAGCTTGTTATGTTCAACGGTTTAGACTTTGCGTTGATCTATATATTAGGACATTTTATCAAATTTATAGATAGAAGTTACATAGGTACCTATGTATACCTTCTCTTTAATGCACTATTCCTTCCGGTCACTTGCGATAAATGTTCACCGTTTACATCTGAACGAACTATAATTAAATCGTTGGAGCATCGGGCGGGTGGTTTGCGTCTTGGACCACCTTGTGCACATAATATAGAGGAATCAATATTCCCGTCGCGTCGCCTGTAATATGATTTGAGTGGAGCTGGTGAGAGTTTCCTTTGCATGGAATTCAGTTCTGCTCAAACACACACTTTGAACCTTAACTCTGTAGTGGTAAAAAATTATAAAAGCACCTATTAATATCAAAAAAACTAAACAATCATCAAACGTTTTGATTTTCGAATGAGATAACAATATTTATTGAACTATTCAAAAACATATGAATTGAAACGATTAAAATAAAATAACAAGATTCTTTCAAATCTTAAGTTGGGTAGAGAATTATTTACATTTATGTATTCAAAACTTACTAAATGTTCACTTTTGTGTGGTTTGTCTGAGGCCCAGAACGACGGGTTTTCATATTGACGAAGTTATATTGAGACTCTATTAATGACTTTAAAAAAAAATGAACAGTTTTACATTTTTTTTATTGGAGTTAACCAGACTTCTTGATTATTTGCAACTTGTTCCGTTTGATAAAATAACTAAAGCAGTTGAAGCTCCCAAAATTGAATAAACTGTGCATCCATACCATTTCAATGATGTTGCATCCGCAATTATTTCACACAGTCTTGTAACCTGATACGCAGGACACGTCTTTGTTATAAAAATACAATTCGCGACAGAACAAATGGGTATTCAATACACACAAAGTCAAATGTGTTTATATATAAAAGCCATGTTAAGAGATTTATTGCTCGATTCCTTATACCAAAAATGTAGTGTTTATATGTAAACTTTCCCTTTATTTTGAACTAGTCAGGGCAGTTTGTAGTCTGTCTTATGATGGTGCAAAAGCTTGTATAGTTTTGATGGAACCCTTTTCAATTAAGTCCCCCATTTTAAACCTACGAGGGTGGATCCGTGTCCGTGTCTGTTAGGATGGAAATGTCCAAATCTGCTTTGATTAATATATTAATTGGCTTCGTAATTATTCTCATACAAGCAACCCGCGGCTTCACCTGCATAGTCCCGTAAGAACACAGGGATAAAATTTAACTTGCTGATAATGTGGCTTTGCATTGGTAGAAGATTTTTTTTAAATCGGTTTAGGCGTGAACGCGTAACAAACAAACTCACGTTCTCATTGATTATGATGAGGGCAATGTCAAAGGTGTATGTAATCTGCATGACGGAATCATGAATCTCATTCTACATTCGATTTATTTAGTCCGAGTCAACAATGGCTGTACGATGAATGCAAATATAAAAGGGGATATTGGTCCATATGTCCATGACATAGGGTAGAAGAATATTATGATCTAAACCAAAGTTAATCCTTCTTGCCCTAACGAAGGGGACTAAATGATGTTATTTGCTTATCTACGTTCATTGGTACTACGATTGACATCCGTTGAGAGCTTGCCGGGGAAAAAATGAATTACGATGGGGAAGTTGCTTGGGTTAAAAGGTACTTAAATATTTTTTTTTAATTTATTGTCAGCGAGTAGATATATATTTCTTAAAAAGATAAAAAAATATAAAGACATGAAAACAAAAAAGGAAATCGCTCAGCATGTGCACAGTAGCGATGGCGCTACGTGCGCTGGTTTTCTGCGACACCTTGAGTGTGTGAGGTAGCGGTGCGACACACGTTACAAATCACATCCAAAAGAAAATAATGTTATATCAATTTATTACGAACAGCTGAAGGACAAGATTTGACCGACAGAAAAATAAACAGGTACTAGGTTAGATCTTAATAATTTACTAGCGACCCAACCCGGCTTCGCACGTGTATACGGATGAACGATTCAGCGGTAATTTTGTATGAAAAGATATAAATAAGACCGGTCAAGAGATAGTCGGATCAGTTTTATTATTTTGTCACACGAGAGTTTTATTTCCGGAAATTCTCGTTAGATATTAATTCAAACTATATGGTGTAAAGGGCAAATATCTTCAATACGGTAAATAAACTATAAGTCGTATATCAAAGTTAAGGCGCCTTAGCAAATAATGCAACTTTTTTATCAGTATTTCAATTATAAAAATGTTAACTATGTATTATTGTTTAAGGATTTATTTAAGTGAAACAATACTTCTATACATCGTTTGATTGGCATCGGCAAACGCAGCGTAGGACGTCCACCAACAAGATGGGCTGACGACCTGGTGAAAACCACAGGTCGACGGTGGATGCAGATCGCTTCCAACCGCAATAACTGGAAATCCATGAGGGAGGCCTACCTATGTCCAGCAGTGGACGTCCTACGGCTGAAATGATGATGATCGTTTGATTGAACTTCAATGGTGTACGCGGCGCACGCCAGAACCGATCCCAGTTGTCATGATTTTGTTCATTTAAAGCACAGATAAAATCCGTCCGAGCAATTTGTGGGTCTTGGACTACTATCAGTAGTCCAAGTAGTCCAAGTGTGTAAACCCTTATTCAAACGGTAAAATCAGGTAAGTATATTTGTGTTTAATGCCCATCTCTGATGTTAAGCGGTAACCTCTACCTACTATACTTAACAACTACAATACCGCGGTGATCACGTTCAGCACGTGATCAAACCCTTAAATATAGAGTTGTAAGGTCACTTGTGCCCGTAATTTCATCCACGTATTCGCCGTGAGGTGCCGGCAGTAGAATGTTCAATTCAATACAAATGCTTTATTCAGTAATAAAAGTTACAAAAGTTTTAAAACACCTTTGCTTTGAAAACACCTTGCCTCTCCTTTCTTGCCCGTGGGTGCAGTAAAAATCTGCCAAGGGATATCTCCGGAAGATGGGCAGCAGCGTCTTTCCGTGCATTAACATCCCCTACTGTGCTCGCCATCCCGCCTGCCAAGCGTGGCGAGTATGGTGCAAGACCTATGTCCTGCAGTAAACGTGGACAACAGTCCTAAGGCTGACATGATGATGATGAATGCGTCGCTTCACTTTACAAGTTATCGCCCGGAAGGTAATTGATCATCAAAATCAGTTTCTGGCTCGCGAGTGCGTTGAGTGTTCATTCCTACCTGCATGTAGAGAAGGACCAATATCCCATGCTTCCGTAGTCGCAATTCGACTGATAACCAATCAATAAACACCAGACGTGTTTTGTTACACTCGCAATATTCCAACCTTCTAGAGTGAACAGTGAAAAGTTCGTGCCGCAGCCTACTGCAGGATGACGATGAGGTGATAAAAGAGAACTCAAGAAATTGTAGATATGCGGTATAGTCCGTAGTAGTGCCGGTTGATAAGGATCAGGAAAGCGAAATCTTCAAAAACCAGGTGTTTGATTTGTTACAAAGTTAACTCAGTATTCTATCTGTAGTATAACATATGTACATATACTCGTATATTTATGCGAGGCTGCATTAGAATATGGTTGCACGAATGTAATGTAATAAATAAGGTTCTAATCGAAAGGGGACGCTCAGGGCTATCCCAGTTGATTAGATTAGATGAGTGACAAATCCGGCTCAGAGGACCCCGACTCCAAACAAAAACCAAGGTGCAAAATAGGTAGTATTATTTCAATGCATGGTGGAAGGCATGGTGAACTGTAATCGCAAAAGTTTAACAAGTTTATAAAATTAAATGTTTTAAGTAACCCCCGAAACACGGAAAAAAGTAATGTGGTACACATTACTTTTTTGTAATGTGTTAACTCAGTTTTGCAATCTACACATAATTGCCTTTCATTTAATACCAAACTAGCGTTTATTTGAAAACATTCGATTATTCTTTCACACCCCATATCTTGTAAATTACCTATCTTAACCGATTCTGATAAAACATGTTTAAGAACCAACGCTAGTAAGTCTGCTTTTAAATAAAAAAAAGCTGTATGCAAATCAGTCCACCCGTCTAAGCTACGGTGCCACAGACACACACACACTTAGCGGTCAAACTTAATAATAACACCCCTCTTTATAAAATACTAAACAGCTTATTTTACTCGTACTTTCATCTTTCGATGAAATCGATGAAATAACACATTAAAAGGGGTGAGTTTTACATGTGGGCGTGGATGTCGCAATAGGGTTTCACCCGCGGCTCCATCGCCGCTAGACAGGTTAATATTGTGGCAATGCCACATGATTTGGGTGTCTTGAGTACGTTGCCTTTATAACCGAAACTTTTAGCTTTGTTAACACTTTGTTAGTTTCGTTATTTCGTTGAAAATCCTGTCTTAAAGATGTACGTTAATAATGTATATTTTTGTCACTTTTATTTAGTTTTATACTGCAGCAGGGCTAGCATGGCCGGAGATATTTTATCCACGGGGAGAGGACAAAATACTATTCCCCTCTGTCAATTTTGTCCACCCTCCGAGCATGGCGACATGGGTGGATAAACTATTCACGGTGAACAAACCAGGGGAAACGCTTGTCCACGTCTAATGTCAAAAAGTGATATAATTCTCTTTCCCCCTGTTGCCGTGCTTTGGCAGGTGGATAAAATAATTTTATCCCTTGTCAGTGGAAATAACCGGTGGACAAAAGTTTTATCCCCAGCCCATGCTAGCCCTGCTGGACAAGCGTTTCCCCTGGTTTGTTCACCGTGAATAGTTTATCCACCCATGTCGCCATGCTTGGAGGGTGGACAAAATTGACAGCGGGGAATAGTATTTGTCCTCTCCCCGTGGATAAAATATCTCCGGCCATGCTAGCCCTGCTGCTTGATTAACAAATTTGGAAATTCATGAACGTAGTTTTAATCTTGAACTTTCTAGGAAAACTATGATGTAAAGCCGTAGCTTTTTAAGTTTCGGAGAAATTGTCGCTCAAATAAGTAAAACGGTGTACCAAACGTACTGGTACCGGAATACTTTAAACTGAATAATATAATAAAATAAATAATTCTGGACAACTCACACAGCATCATCTAGCCCCAAGCTAAAGAACTTGTGTTTTGGGTACTAGTATTTTAAGACAGTTAAGATATTACGTTACCTACTTGAAATTAATATTTCAGGGTGATTTAAAATATTTTACATTCGTTCCACGACGGCTGCATTTTTAATTAAATACGGCGTAATTAATAACTGTTTGGCCCGTAGATTTGTAAGGAAACAAGCAAGAATCCTTGTGGTGTCGGCAGTAGAATGTAACCTCATTTCATTCTCGTAGATGCAATAAGAGCTTGCTAAGGGATACCTTCGGAAGATGGGCAGCAGCGTCTCTCCGTGTATCAACATCCCGTACTGCGCTCGCCAACCCGCCTGCCAAGCGTGGTGAGTATGGCAACTACCCCTCATGGATATCCATGTGGGAGGCCTGTGTTCAGTAGTGGACGTTTTACAGCTGAAATGACGAATTATGACGAAGCAAGAATCAAATACCCAAGGTCTCTGAAGATTTCATTTTGTACCTTAAGCCTGCAACGTTCTCAAACCCTCGATGACGTCAGCTATCCGTTCCAGGCTGAAAGGCGCTTGGCATTGCGGGCAGGCTCGCTTGCTGCCGCGCACTATCGGCCCCTTGCACTGAACTGTACATACCTTGAGCCTGCAACGCGTCCGCTTCCTCGATGACGTCAGCTATCCGTTCCAGGCTGAAAGGCGCTTGGCATTGCGGGCAGGCTCGCTTGCTGCCGCGCACTATCGGCCCCTTGCACTGAACTGTACATACCTTGAGCCTGCAACGCGTCCGCTTCCTCGATGACGTCAGCTATACGCTGCAGGCTGAAAGGCGCGTGGCATTGCGGGCAGGCTCGCTTGCTGCCGCGCACTATCGGCCCCTTGCACTGAACTGTACCTTGAGCCTGCAACGCGTCCGCTTCCTCGATGACGTCAGCTATACGCTGCAGGCTGAAAGGCGCGTGGCATTGCGGGCAGGCTCGCTTGCTGCCGCGCACTATCGGCCCCTTGCACTGAACTGTACCTTGAGCCTGCAACGCGTCCGCTTCCTCGATGACGTCAGCTATACGCTGCAGGCTGAAAGGCGCGTGGCATTGCGGGCAGGCTCGCTTGCTGCCGCGCACTATCGGCCCCTTGCATTGCTGGCACGCGTACGCACTAAACAGCAGCTGGAAGGAAATATTATTAATTGAAGATAACCTGTCTGGGAGTATAAATTAAGGCCATGTATAGAAAGTTGGCACACTCTAGCTAGTACCAATAAAATGGTTAGGATTAGGACACTTCTAAAAAGATTTGAAAGACCAAGTTTCTGTACAGTATATTGAGGCTGGCATGGTAGGAACAAGTTAACATAATGACAAAATAGGTTTTTGAGAAAGATTAATCCTCCGTTGGGATATATGTTTAGGGCATACGAGTATCATCATTTCAGCCGTAAAACGACCACTAATGAACCCAGGCCTCCCTCATGGATCTACATGAGGGGGGTAGATGTCATTCACGCCACGCTTAGCAGGCGAGTTGGCGAGCGCATTATGGGATGTTGATACACAGAAAGACGCTGCTGCCCGACTTCCGGAGGTATCCCTAAGCAGACTCCTCAGCATCCACGGGTTAAGGAGGGTTAACATTCTACTGCCGGCACCCCACGGGCTTAGAAGTTGAGACGTGGTTTCGCCTTCTACCGCTGTTGAGATATCGACTTAGTAAACAACGCGAGGTGGTTTCGCCTTCTATCCGCTGTTGAGATATCGACTGAGTAAACGACGCGAGGTGGTTCGCCTTCTATCCGCTGTTGAGATATCGACGTAGTAAACAACGCGAGGTGGTTTCGCCTTATATCCGCTGTTGAGATATCGACTGAGTAAACGACGCGAGGTGGTTCGCCTCCTATCCGCTGTTGAGATATCGACTTAGTAAACAACGCGAGGTGGTTTCGCCTTCTATCCGCTGTTGAGATATCGAGTGAGTAAACAACGCGAGGTGGTTTCGCCTTCTATCCGCTGTTGAGATATCGACTTAGTAAACAACGCGAGGTGGTTTCGCCTTCTATCCGCTGTTGAGATATCGACTGCGTAAACGACGCGAGGTGGTTCGCCCTCTATCCGCTGTTGAGATATCGACTTAGTAAACAACGCGAGGTGGTTTCGCCTTCTATCCGCTGTTGGGATATCGACTGAGTAATCGACGCGAGGTGGTCCGCTTTCTATCCGCTGTTGAGATATCGACTTAGTAAACAACGCGAGGTGGTTTCGCCTTCTATCCGCTGTTGAGATATCGACTGCGTAAACGACGCGAGGTGGTTCGCCCTCTATCCGCTGTTGAGATATCGACTTAGTAAACAACGCGAGGTGGTTTCGCCTTCTATCCGCTGTTGGGATATCGACTGAGTAATCGACGCGAGGTGGTCCGCTTTCTATCCGCTGTTGAGATATCGACTTAGTAAACAACGCGAGGTGGTTTCGCCTTCTATCCGCTGTTGAGATATCGACTGAGTAAACGACGCGAGGTGGATCGCCTTCTATCCGCTGTTGAGATATCGACTTAGTAAACAACGCGAGGTGGTTTCGCCTTCTATCCGCTGTTGAGATATCGACTGAGTAAACGACGCGAGGTGGTTTCGCCTTCTATCCGCTGTTGACATACATATATGTTTAGAAAGCTGTACTAACGACAAAGTCCTTGTGCTGAACCTCAAGGCAGGCGGAACGCGACAAGGTTTAAGGGTAATGAGCCCGCAGCAGCTAATGCCGTCGCAAGGCGGTGTCGCCTTCTATCAGCTATTGAAATATAGAAGATACATTACTAACGACAAAGTCCCGGTGCTGGATGTCGAGGCAGGCGGAACAGGAGCAGGTAAAGAGGTATTGAGCCCGCAGTAGCTGTCTGCGTCGTGATGTGGTGTCCCGTGCGCGATGCGGCCCGTAGCAGTTGAGAACCTGGGAACCGGAGGCAAGGTCCCGGCCGCAGCGGACTATGAGCCGCGCCTTGTGGAACCTGCAAATAAAAACCTTTGAATTTTTTGAATTTCACTATCCCAATTTTCCGTATAGACGTCGATGGACAGACGAATTCGACGCATACTCAGAAAACCATGATATGAGCTATCGTGGTTTTCTGAGAGTGATGATTGCGATTATTTTTTACTTGTTTGTATATTTTCTAGCTAAAATATATATATCTATTGATTTAAGCTAGAAAATAGAAATAAAATACTATCATTTAGCGCACTGTCCTACTGCAGAGCAAAGTCCCCCATTACCTCGTTCCACTCTTCGCCATTGGACCATCTCTATCTCTACATAGTATATTTATTGAAGTCGCTTCCCGCGTCTGTCTTTCTGTCTGATTGTTTGGCCAGGCGTCCGTCACTCGCTCAAGGCCACGCGTCAAATGCCTACCGCTTAGATGCGTTCCTTTAGATGCCGAAACTGCGTAACTATTGTGCATTGGATGGATGCCAAAGTCAAAGAACTAATGATTTTTTTTTATTTGCCGAGAGATGAACAAAGGTAAATTAAAATATATTTACTATCTTATATATTTTAAATCTTAAGTTTTAGAATATTTTTTTCCCCTTTCCTTTAAAAATGGTCAGAACGGAAGGTACTACTTAAATAAAAGCTATTAAAAGAGTGTTGTTTATATAAAAAAATTGCTATCTATTATCTATCACACACAATACTGGTCATCGTTGCGCTTTCCAAATCAGCGTTTCTTCAAATCGAATATGGATTTGAAAACAACAGTCCTAAAATCAAGTAGTAGGTACCCACCGTCGAACAAAGATTGTTCTTTGCTGGCGAAGTATTTGAATACGTAGGTAAGAAAGCAATAATAGCATAGGTGTGTAAAGTGTGGTCTGCACCTAGTTCGTTATATCAAAGAATAGAACTACTACCACAGATTACAGATTATGTTCATTTTCCTCCGCTGTGCTCCTGTTTTTCCCATAAGTACCTATTACAATTATTTACGCGTTTAAGAATATTTTCAATGTTCAAATTTAAGAACCGTGATTTTAGACAAGGAAAAAATGTATCCATCATTTTATAAAACTGAATCATATTTGATCAACCAATAAAAATAACAGTTCTTTTCACCAAATTCGTTTTATTATCAAAATATCCGATGATATAAAGCAACCCTAGCCACTCATTCGATGCCGCGTCACAGATTACTTGCAAGTAGGTGGGGCGGGTGAGCAAACCAAACTCAACTCTATGCTTGCATACTTATGCTACACTCTTCTCGCTGGTACTTTTAATACGATTTTGTAGGCTATTTCATAGCGTAGGTATTTTCGCTTTTGTATTGGAGTGATGTATCTGTTAGTTTCTGTGTAATCTCTGGTTTGGCTTGCTTCTCCTAAACGACCCAACGGATTTTGATACGACTTTCACCGATGGATAGTGTTTCAAGAGGAAGGTTTAGAAGTAAAATTAATTGAGGTTTGGTGTAATTTCGCTGAACTATGATAAAGATTACTGAAGATATGAATAAATTTCATGACGTTTGGGAGTTGTTTTGGCATGCGCCGTGTAAACCATTTATGTGATGTAGAATTGTTTAGAACTGAAGAATTGTTTCTCTTAAAAAGTCTACGACAGCATATATCTATTTTTAAGGATAACTTATAGTAAGCATTTTTCTTATTTAAACTTTAATTAAAATGTATGAATTATTTGCGCAGATGTTTTAACAAACATGGTGTAAATATATATCTTAATAAGTTTTTTTAATGTTTTGAGAAGTTCAAATAAAATATATTTTGCTCTTTAGACTATGTAATTTGAATTAATACCTTACGAGTTATAGCGAATTTATCCCGCGTAATTATTAAATATTTTGTCCCGCGACAAAATATTTACGGCAGCGCGGGTGTTCACACGTACTACAACTTTTCGCGTTTAATATCTAAACATTCATCATCATCATCATTTCAGCCGTAGGACGTCCACTGCTGGACAAAGGCCTCCCTCATTGATCTCCAAGTACTGCGGTTGGAAGCCGTCTGCATCCACCGCCGACCAGCATCTAAACATTGTCTAACAATTTTTTTTATACTCTTCAAACAAGATGTCTCTTCAAGAAAGAAGCAGGGGCGGGTCACTAGTAAAATATACAATATAATACTATATAAATATACCTAAACACGCAATAAAAAATCTGGTCATTACTTAGCACCATCTGCTAAGCTAATAGGTATCATGACGTTACGGGTACCAACCAAAAAGTGTGTGACCATACGACACGTGCTTAAAATGAAAAGGGGAGCAAATCATCAGTTACAGTTATCATCAATTACATAGGTGTATAGAACGCAGGTATCCATGGTGTCCAGTTCGATATCACCTTGTCAACCCCCTATAGCCACCCCTGCTTCCCTTCACCCCCAGCATCGTAACATAGACATAATCTATAGCATCTCACGTGCATATTGTATCCCTCCTATTGAACCAAGTATATTTTTCTATTGAAAGCACAAGACTTCAAAGTTCTTCCGACTAGGTTAAGTAAGAACTTAGTATGTCGCTTGATAAATTAGTCGGAGATTTATTAGCTACTAGCTTGTACCTGCCGCTTCGCATGCGTTGTACCCGTAAAAAAAGTAGCCTATGTGTTAATCCTAGTCAACATCTAAACGTTTGCAAAATTTCAGCTCGATACAACAAACTTCCGGCTTTATAATATTAGTGAGATTTTCTTTTGTTTGTGTACTCGTTCATTTTAATGTATTTTATGTGTTCACCCCGGTCATCACTCTTGTGTCTCGCCGGTCTACCAAATACTTAAACATCGTGTACGCATTAATTGAATATTTATTTTAACGTTTCTTAAACGCACTTCTACCAAAATACTAATTCCTATTCCTAATTCCTTTAGTGTGCAAATCTTTTTATTATTAATATTTATTTTTCGGCCATTTGTGTCCCACTGCAGCGCAAAGGCCTCCCTTCCCTAATTTTTTTTATTAATTTTCTTAATTTAAATAATTGAGAAGGTGGAAGGTGCTTAGTTTAAGTTTCATAAAACATCTTCAAAGCATTGTTAATAATCTATGAGTACATCAACAAGTAGCAGCTGGCGTTGGCAAAGCTTCAGTCACGTGGTCTCGTTTATGTTTCAACTTTGGAAGTTTGAACAAAAATAAATTGCTTTCTTACTTCGCTCTCGCTCTAGTTCACACATTCTAACGTAAGATATTTACTTCCAAGCGTCATCGAGTAATGATTAGCATACACAAAGATGATGTTATGCATACAATCCCCACATGTTAATTAATGTTGGGGTTCAAACTGGTGGGGTTGGCCTGTGAACTACTAGAGTTTCCAACGTATTTATAAAAACGAAGAAGACAAATATCGTGAAAATCGGTTAATCACGAACTTCTACAACATCCGACCTAAAGAGATAAGAAAAACCAAAAAGTCCATTCATACAATCACCCAGGCCGCATTGTAAACGTTCATAATACCTAAATTAAAATTAAATGGTGAACTGAGCAGCCACGTAATAAAATAATAATGTAAAATAAAAATCGTTTATGTGAGGACTATTAAATTATATTATTTATGTATTTAACGAATTAGTGCTGCAAACAAAAAAAATTGGTATAGTTGATTAAAAAACGCAAACTGGAATATCTGAGCCATATGGTTTAGATATTTCTTGCTAACGCGTAACTAATGTGTAACGTGCGAACTCAAACAGCTTATTCAAGGAAAGATCCAGAGGAAAAGACTACCCGGAAGATGAAACATTTTTGCGGTTAACTTAACATGAGCCTAAGATACCTAACCACTTGGTGATGTGTCCTAAGTCCAGAAAGGTCGTACGACCTGCGGTAAGAGATGGAACTTGCAAGAAGATTTAAATTTTTATTTTTTGCTTTGTTCATAAAATATGACGTGAAAACAAACATTATTTTGGATTTGTTTGAGACGACAAATAGCAAGCAAGAACGACTCAATAAACAAAGAGGCGGTAATCACATTAACATAGTAGTTTGTAAAGGGATGTGGCACTTGCAATAATGCGCATAAGGTCCACCAAAGGAGGAGGACGAACTAACCGGTACCTTTGTTCATAAAATATGACGTGTAAACAAACATTATTTTGGATTTGTTCAAGACGACAAATAGCAAACAAGAACGACTCATTAAACAAAGAGGCGGTAATCACATTAACATAGTAGTTTGTAAAGGGATGTGGCACTTGCAACAATGTGCATAAGGTCCACCAAAGGAGGAGGACGAACTAACAGGTACCCTGCCCACCGAACATAGTGTTTACATCCCTATTTCCCGCGCTCAGGCGTCCCGGGGGGAGGGTTATTGATTGCCGTACTCCGCTCGGCGGGCCCCGCGTGTTGCGTCAGTCTACCGGCAAAACGACCTACTACAAGTCGTCTGCCCCTTACTGGATAAAGTGTTTTAGTTTTCATGGACGCGGAACATGTCTGGGTAAGCATCGTTGATTCTATTCGCGAGCCGCGCAACAGTTTAATTCGTTGAGAGTTGTAAACGAACTATTTTATTAACAGAAAAATTGCGATTTGTGATTTATTTGAATTTAAGTGATAAAAGTTATGATTGTTTACTTAAATGGATACCGAAACCACAAACTACGACACCACAATATTAAGGTGATGCTGCCTTGCAGTAAAATGTTTACTTTTACATAGCGCGATTTGTGACCACTGTGTGTTTTGTCTGCAGATCAACTGGACAAGGTAAAGACAGGGCTGAGGTTACAAAAACCTCGCCCGGACCTTCACCAGCGAAGAATGTTAAAATTTCTGATCAAGAAGCATCTAAAGCTAATTGCAGATTAGCAAAAAATAAGGGCATCGGGAAAAGGACAAAGCGGCACGCACCTCCTTCTCCTGCCATCAAAGCAAAAAATAAAGATGAGGGTAACAATGATCCAGATGACGATAAGCCGTTATCTAACTTTGCGGGAAAGAAGCCGGTTGTAGGGAAGGCAGGCGACGAAGAAGGTCAGAAGAAACTAGAATACATTAAAGAGACAGCAGAGCTAAAAGATCCTTTGGCATTGGATGAACCAAAAGGTTCAACAGAATTAGCAAGTGAAGTTGAGGTAAAAGTTAAAGATTTTATAGAGCAGAAAGTTACAAATGACCCTAAAGCTGAGGACGAAATAAAAAATACTGGAGATCAGGTTCCAGTTGCAAAGGAAGTTGAGCCTAGCGCTCCTTCCAATGATGGAAATAAACAGCAGATACCGCGGAAGGATACATCGCCACGGATGTCTATGATTTCTGATACCGATGGAGGAATCGTAAACCTGGGTAAGACGGATGCCTTGGCGGTCTGCGCTCGCGCGGCATCAATGGACAATGCCGATATACCTGCCGACCCGCCCGCAATCGAGACAGTAATTCACGATCCAAATCCCGTAGACACGGCCGAAGGATCGACCCAGAGTCCCAGTATCCCGGCAGAGGAACCCAAAGAACCAGCCGACTAATCTTGCGTACTAGATCTCTATAACTCTTAACTATACTCGTATTTATAATGTCTATATAAAATAAACGGCTGTAAATTAAGTCGAGGCGCAAGCCACGCAGGACTATTTGGGTCCAAAAATTATGTAATCAAAATTCTGTCAAATAACATCGTTATGGTACAATGACATCACCCAAAGGGTAATAAAATAAATAATCAATTTATCGTAAACAATTTGTTTTTTTTATATACTGTAAGGTTTTGACTAGAGCAAAAGCAATGGTAGTGTCTTTACTGTTGCTCAATGAGTTATTTTTCTATTTATTTAAATTCCTTAATTTAAAAGTACAAAATGTTAAATTTTATTTGGAGTTTGATCTATTCTTAATTATTTTTTCTACATGAACGAAAGCCATCGGTGTCTGACAATGTTGATGTGGCGAATTTTACTAATACCTGTTACCAAATGCTATTGAAACATTATAACAAAGATAATGCGAAATTGTGTTAATATGATCTTTGTTATGTTAATCAGAATGGAAAGAGAAAAGATTGATGAGCAGTCCATGGATTTGACATAGACTCTAGACTCAAAAAGAAAATGCTCAAAACAATCTACCTTCCTTTCTTCAATTCTACTTTGCGACTATATTTTGCCTAAATGCGACGAATATAGAGTAACAAAGCAAGGTTTAATTAAGATTTTTGTAGACTTGACTACTATGGGCTATATTTCCTCATTGAATAAATATCAGGTTTAAAACTGGTGAAATCTGTTGAAATAAGACTTAAAGTAGGACACGTGAGTGTTATTAGAATTTTACGATGCTGACGACCTGAAGACCTGTCTGTAACATGATCTTATAGGATAATAAATTTGGCCGGGTGCGGGTCGGGCCACGCATTATGTAGGGTTCCGTAGTTAACCGTAGACCTGTCGTTAGAAGTTGGTGTATGTTTTTTAACGTTTACCAAAACATATGCTGGAGGTGCCCAACTGTAGGACCAACCTACTTAAGTTTGCCCCTATGTCACTCGCTATTCATTTACTCAATATTCTGTCCGAAAATAATGTAGATATATTTGACAAACACCTGCCAAAAGCCATGGAAATGGCACAAATTGTTATTGAAAGGAAATGTATAGATTAGTGTATTTATTGTATATTCCGTCTATGTACATTAGACCGTAAAAAATAGTTAATAACCTAGATATAACATCGCCTTAGGGCTTAATAAAAAAACCTGTAATGATGTTATATTCTCAATAAATAAATAAATAAATATTAACAGCAATTAATTGAGTTTTCGGTTTAAAGTATTCCGGTATGTTAGGTAAACCGCATCACTTATTTGAGTGACAATTTCTCCGAAACTAAAAAAGCTAGCACAACCACTAGGTACAGTTTTTCTAGAAAGTTTTTGATTTTTAAAACTGTATTCCTGATTTTTCCAGATTTTTAAAGCTAGCAGTTCAAATTCATGAGGGGGAAGGGGGGGG
This sequence comes from Pasiphila rectangulata, assembly GCA_963082625.1. NCBI lineage: Eukaryota > Metazoa > Arthropoda > Insecta > Lepidoptera > Geometridae > Pasiphila > Pasiphila rectangulata. The sequence goes on along the minus strand of OY720236.1, from coordinate 18,240,668 downwards.
GGGGGGGGGCAATGCTCGCAAAAATACATAAAACTTTAATATTTCGCAAACGGAACCCTAAATAGAAAAACTGTCTTCGCAACTCCTGGTTTTAAAATACCTATTCAACAACAACCCATATAGATAGGAAAAACAAGAAAAAAAACTCATCCCCACCTCACGTCTATGGGAGGTACTTACCCCAAATTAATACATTTTTCAGCATTATTTTGTAGCGTTATCTCAGCGTTGTTATTTTATATATCATCATCATCATTTCAGCCGTAAAACGTCCACTACTGAACTAAGGCCTCCCTCATGGATCTCCATGAGGGGTAGTTGCCATACTCACCACGCTTGGCAGGCGGGTTGGTGAGCGCAGTATGGGATGTTGATATACGGAAAGACGCTGCTGCCCATCTTCCGGAGGTGTCCCTTAGCAGGCTCTTACTGCATCCACGGGTAGGAGAGGAGGGGTAACATTCTAATGCCGGCACCCCACGGCTAATTATGGCTATTTTATATATATCCATGCAAAATTAACTAAAAAATACACTGACCACGTTTAGAAACTCTACGCGGTGGAATTTTGTAATGCCACGTAGTTATCCATTTTTGCCATTTACATAGAAATTTTTTACACGTGTTACTATAAATTCCAAATACCTTGGGTAAGAACCTTGATTTTGAAAGGGCATCATCTGCCTGGAAACCTTGATGTTGATACCTTTAGCCGTTTTGGAGAAAAAGGCTCTCAGACCCTAAATATAGTGGTAGTTACGAAGTGCAACGTCCACAGCCTATTCCTAGGACACCGGACTCGTCCGATTTTGTAAGTGAGTGATGTACTTAAAACAAGCGATATAATCATACCACAAATCCGAACTACTAGAATCCAATTTCCCGGAAAACAGTTGCAATCTGTTAGAATTAGACGAACTTACTAAAAACGAGATATAAAAAATATAATTTACAAGTATGAGCTATTAAAATCACGATGAAATATGACTTAACTGAGTAGAGGTACGGGCTGTAAAAATCATTTTTAGGGTTCCGTACATCAAAAGGAAGAAAACGGAACCCTTGTAATCGGTTTCTCTTTGTTGTCCATCTGTCTATCTGTCTGTCCGTCTGTCGGCCTGTCAAGACTCTTTATCTCGAGAACGAAATTAAAACCATATACTCAAATCTACTCAATCTTTAAGCTGTGGAAAATCAATATTCTAAGTTAACCTGAAAAGAAGATAGTTTATAGATAGTAGCTGCAAATTTACATTCTCAAAGGAATCAACATTCATAGGGTTCTTCCCGTAGACATTGAAGGATGCAATTTGGCAAGGTATATCGTCTTTACATTTGCAACGGAATCATAAATAAATCGTCTATAAAAAAAGTACGAAATCAATCATCGAGGTTAAGCAACCCTACGCGCGGTCATAAATTGGATGGGTGACCGTATCTTTTTGGGTAATTTTAAAACTTTTACTAAATCAGATCAATTATTCTATAGATTAACTGATCGGATTTAGTATGTGATACATACATACATTTCGGTAATTCATTTTTATTTACATAGATATAAATAAAAATGAATCGCCGAAATGTATGTACGAGCATAACTACCGAACTACTGCACCTAATTGGATGATACTTTCTTTTTTGTGTTTGTTATTATTAGGACAAGGTTTGTATAAAATCATATAAAATATTTTTTAATCAGTTTTTATAAAACCTTTTAGTAGAGTAGTAGGTGGGTAGAAGTATAGTAGTAGAGTAGAAGTACGGTAGAAGTAGAGTAGTAGTAGCTTTGAAGTAGAGTAGTATTAGACTACTCTAATATTACTCTACTTTTACAAGTAGGGTAGAAGTAGAGTAGAAGTAGAGTAGTAGAGTAGTAGTTATAAGATGTGGTAGTAGGTAGTTGATTCTGATCGGTACGAAGTTCGCCGAGACAGCTAGTTTATAATAATAATTATAAATGAATACAGGTTTATTATAAGACTACGTTTTAATACAGGTGCGAGTTATTAGAATCAGACAGCAGGGCAGACCAAAGAAGCTATAAATTTATACAACTAATTAGGATTATTATTTTTTAATAGGCTTAGCTATTATTAGAAGAAAGCGTTTACAGCAAAAGTTAAGCTTAACTTTCCATATATTAAAAAGAACCGCAAACTACGCAATCGATCCTGGACGTACGGATTCAAGCAGTATCTTTTAAAGGTAATATGATGGAAGTTACAGGAAACTTTTTATTTACATCCAACTCTCTTCGAACCAAAAAGTAGAGCTATTACCTAACAACTTTCAAATGACGTTTTTAATTATGTTTCGCATTATTCCCTCTTCGGTGGGTGCTGAGCCGAGGCCATAGTAGACAATGCTCTGCGCAACAAACGACTGAGAATTCAAAGACTTTCCTTGGCAACGTGAAGATATATGAAGATACATTATATACTAGATCTTCGTCGTATAGATTTTTCTCGATCCCATAAAAGTGTTATTAAGATTTATAAAGCTTTGTCGTTCATGCCGAATGAAATATGTGTTGCGTGCTAAATTAAAATGTGTTGGTACTCGTAGAAGTGTTTACATCAAACATCTGTTTTATTACTTTATCATCTATATCTGCCCAAACCGCGTCCATGTATTTTAAACCCCCGTAAAAAAAGTGGGGTGTTGTAAGTTTGCCCGCTGCTATGTGTGTATCTGTGTGTCTGTGAGGGGCACCGTAGCTGTTAAACGAGTGGACCGATTTTAAAATGTATACTGGGTGGGGCAAATTTATGGCCCCTTAAGGGAAGCTACCTTTTCTTTTGTAGTTAGAAGGTTTTATTCTTAGGAACTTTCTATTTTATTTTGAAGAAAAAAAAATCCTATTTTTAGATTTCTGAACAAAAGTACGGTTCACCCAAAAAATGACATTTGTCAAAAAAAACAAGTTGGTCTTAATCGACTCTATTTCCAACCAGGAACACTTTTCCTAAAGTAACATACCAAATCAAATCGAAAGTTTTGGCAATAATTAAAAAAACCATTCCCATACATTTTCTATGAAAAAACGAGGCAGTGAAAACAACAATGTCACTCATTCAATGGTTCTTAATTTAAATTCGTATGTAACTACTTTTTTTGATGAGTTTTTAGTGATTATATTATATGAATGTGTGGCGTGTAGGTAATGGGTGCTAAGAAATATTATACAAAATGAAACCAGCTATTATTTTTATTAATTCGTAAATTAGTGTAAAAACTTAAAAGAAAACATTTTTTTTTATTATTTTCATATGACAATGAAAAACGATTAATAACTAATAACAGCTATTTACACTAGGTGACTCTCACACATACATATTCAATGGGCAAGGCAAAGCGCAAACCGGTAGAAAAAGCACATCACAACCTTTCAAGACACAGGCGAGAATATTGAAGAAAAAAAAACATTATTTCTCACAATTATCAAGACAAAGGATGACAAAACAAAATGATGGTGATCTATACAAAGCTCTTTGAATTTACATTATGAACAAATCTTGTCAACCTGGCTTTCCGAACCTATGATATGAAAATCAAACTATTTTATCTGAAATGATCTCTTCTGTCATCGAAGTTTAGATTTGTCACTAACCTAGCAATCTGCAATACCCTATTATATTTGGTGCCATGTATGTACATACGTGTTGATAATAGTTGGGTCACACGAATGGTTCATCATAGCTGCCGATGGATAAATCGCTGTTGCACGACGAACCTCGCGTTCCGTCACTGTAGTACCTATAACAAGAAATAATAGCTTAGGGTCAAAATATCTAGGCGAAGTTTTTGTACACAATCCACTACTTAATGATTTCTTAACGATATTTAAAATTTTAAAGACATCGAAGACGTCTGGTAAGTTTGGTATAAGTATTTGAGTTAAGTCTTTGATAATATTGAAGGGTTAATAATTGGGTGTCAGTGTGGGTGAACATAATTAAGAGGGTCGGGACAGCAAATCCACAGCTAAGATATAATGATTGAGCGAGCAGTGGAGGTAAAACGCGTTAGGGAACCAAGAAGCCCTGCTTCGTCAGCCCGAGGTATTTAACCAGCGTTTATGGGGTATAGATGCATTTCTATAATATTACTACCGCCGTGGGGTGCCGGCAGTAGAATGATACCCCTCCTCTCATGCCCATGGATGCAGTAAGAGCCTGCTAAGGGATACCTCCGGAAGATGGGCAGCAGCATCTATCCGTGTATCAACATCCCATACTGCGCTCACCAACCCGCCTGCCAAGCGTGGTGAGAATGGCAACTACCCCTCATGGAGATCCATGAGGGAGGCCTGTGTTCATCAGTGGACGTTTTATGGCTGAAATGATGAGATGCATTTCTGCATCATCGTCTGCTGTAAAATAGCTTGGCATATCTCAGCATCAGGGCACCCGCGACCGGAATGAATTTCGAAGATGATCATTGACGACTACAAGTCAGCGTGGCATGTCTGATCGTCGGGGCTCCCGTGACTGCCGCTGGATTGCACATATTGTGCATACATTCTGCATCATCGAAGATTGCGCATCGGGGCTCCTGCAAACGCCGTTGGATTCCAACGCGTTGGTTTACTTTCTTAATCGATGTGTGCAAATCAGCGCGGCTTAACAACAGGGTTTCCGTAACGGTCGCTAGATTCAAAAGTTGGGGTATACCTTCTCGATCATCGATAACCGCTAGGGTAAGCGCGGCGTGACCGTTGCAGACGAGCTGGCCGAGAGCCCTCAGCATCAGAGCTCCCGCAAAGAGCCGCAGATGAGCCACGCCGAGAGGATACGGCACCCGCCCAGGTAGGTGCTCGAAGAACGACGTGAAGTGCTCCAGGTAAAGGATCAGCATCGTTGACGTCTACAAGTAAAATATTTTGGAAATCTTAAAATTAAGAACAGCCAAGGAAGAGCGATACCAAAATGTAAACAAAGCTTCTTTTTCTTCTTGTCTTGTCTTTTTATTTTATAGATTTTTGTGTTTGGATTAACACAATTTCACCAGTGTCAAGTTATTTAATCATTTTAAAATATACAATATAAAATAACACAAATATTTATATTTCAATATTTCGTTCTTTTATGGCTTTTGTGTTTGGATTTACACAATTCTGCCAGTGCCATTACAATAGGGTTATTTTATCCTTAGAATAATGTCAATTTTATCGTTCTTCTTACGTATTTGCCATTACCCTTTTGGTCAGCCAGATGAATGAAAAAAATGGCCGCCAACATGGCCAGCCAAATTACATAATAATTTATAAATTAACTTGACACTGGCGGAATTGCGTAAAACCAAACACAAAAAGCCATAAAATAAAAAGAAAAGACAAGTTGACGCGGCGTTATGTCAAATTCGTAAGAGCTCATGAGGTAGACTGATCTCACTAATATTATAAGGCCGAAAGTTTGTTTGTATGGATGTTTGTTACATCTTCACGCAAAAACTACCCTACTGATTGAGCTGAAACTTTGCACACGTATTAATGTTGACCAGGATTAACACATAGGCTACTTTATCCGGGTAAAAAAGGAAGCTAAGCGGCGGGCAGAAGCTAGTAGATATATACAGTTTGAACATTCTAGAGATTGACGAACTTGACACTGGCAGAATTGTGTAAAACCAAACACAATAAGCCATTAAAGAAGAAGAAGATATAGACTGTAAGTCCCTCAGAATAATAACGTAATAGAAACCAGGTTAAAATAGCAACCAGAATCAATTAGTCTCTACTCTTTTTACTTAGGACATTTTATAGGAGCTTACATTACAGAGATGCATTGACACGATCATGATTATGTCAAGTAAGAACAACATAACATTGTCGCGTTTTTTTTTGGTTCGTAATTTGTGGTGTGCTGTTGGTAAATACATCATTTGTAAGAAAATTTAAAAAAAGCGTGTGAAAACGAATTAATAGAATCTTTAAACACTTGCAATACGTGCTAAGTATGGCGTGTATAGTAAAAGACAAATCGCGTACATCACGAAAAGAAAATACGGACAAGCCGGTAACTTTTCATCGGTGACTTTTTTTGTAAAATTTGCGTAAATTGTGATAACATGGTCGGAAAATTGTTGTATATCTTCTAAAATCGAAGTCCTAGATGCATTTGAACCATTTTATTCCCTTTTCTTCCGTTACGTTATTATTCTCAGGTCAGTCCTGTAGCCGTGTTTTTAGTAAATGACTGTTTGTATCTCTTCTCGTTGGCCTTACTCTAGATCCGGTAAGAACATAGTATTTTAGCGTTTTGTAGTAAAACTAGAAACTCTTATAATTTCGCTTTATCTGTCTATCTATCCGTCACGGGCTTTGCAAAAAAACTAAACTGGTACTTAGCTATACAAATCTGAAAAAATCATGAATACAGTCTTAATCATAAACTTTCTAGGAAAACTAAAACTGTAAACTCAATTAATTCCTGTTAATACATTTTGGTAAACATAAAAAAACATACACTAACTACTAACAACTGGTCTCTAGGGTTGCGTAGTTAACCGTTAACTACGAAACCCTAAATAGCCAATAAATAGATGTGGCACGCACCCGGCCTAATGTATCGTCTTATTCGATCCAGTTTCTAAACCAAAAAATAAACGTGACAAAACAAATTATAGAGTTTTTGATTAATTTTAACCCCATTCGAAAAACATTTAACACCTACTTTAACGGCGAAGGAAAACATCGTGAGGAAACCCGCGGTTTAGTCAGCTTCAGACGTATTGACCTGTCCTTGCCTCTGTCTAATAGCAGATTATGCTAGGAGGATGTTACAGGTACTGGGCAAGCCTAATTAATCTAACAATGTCACAGGCACTGCAGCATCCAGTACAGCATGAATACCAGTTGCTGACGCTGTATGAACCATCTATAATAATAGAAGGCCTTAGCTACTTTACTATGGAAAAGGGGGTGTGTATTGTGTCTGCCTGTAGCACAGAGCTACTTTCATTACTTATTAATTCAAAAGAAAATAAAAAACAAAAGGTTTTATATTAAACCGACTTCAAAAAAAGGAGGAGGACTCAAGTCGTCTGCATTTCTATCACCGACCTAAAAAAATAAAATTTTCCTGTAATCTTTTCATTCACTTCTCTTAATAATTTTATCTCCGCAAACTTCGGAGATACGGAGGGGGGGTAAGTCTGCATCTATACGGCTTAAAGGAAAACTAAAAACATGTGCAAATGAAGCCCTGTCAAATGATCATCATCATCATCATCATCATTTCAGCCGTAGGACGTCCACTGCTGGACAAAGGCCTCCCTCATTGATCTCCAAGTACTGCGGTTGGAAGCCGTCTGCATCCACCGCCGACCAGCAGTTCTCACCAAGTCGTCTGCCCATCTTGTAGGTGGACGTCCTACGCTGCGCTTGCCGATCCGTGGCCTCCATTCGAGAACTTTGCGGCCCCATCGGCCATCTGTTCTGCGCGCTATATGGCCTGCCCATTGCCACTTCAACGTGCTAATCCGTTTGGCTATGTCGGTGACCCGAGTTCTTCTACGTATCTCCTCATTTCTGATTCGATCCCGTAGTGAAACCCCGAGCATAGCCCTCTCCATAGCTCGTTGAGCGACTCTGAGCTTGTTCAGAAGGCCAATAGTGAAGGACCACGTCTCGGTTCCATATGTCATCACTGGTAACACACACTGGTTGTAGACTTTCGTCTTAAGGCACTGAGGTATGTTGGACGAAAAGACGTTGCGAAGTTTCCCAAACGCTGCCCATCCGAGTTGGATTCGACGATTGACCTCTTTCTCGAAGTTGGACCTACCTAATTGGACTGTTTGTCCTAGGTATACGTACGCGTCGACAACTTCAAGAGCCGAGTTCTCAACCATAACTGGGGCAGGCACGACATGGACATTTGACATGATTTTCGTCTTGTCCATGTTCATTTTTAGGCCTACCCGCTGGGAGACTCGATTGAGGCCTTCGAGCATCGTGCTGAGCTCTTCCATCGACTTTGCCATGACCACAATATCGTCGGCAAATCGAAGGTGAGTGATGTATTCGCCGTTAATATTGATGCCCAGCCCTTTCCATTCCAGGAGCTTGAAGGCATCTTCCAAAGCGGTCGTAAACAGTTTCGGAGAGATTACGTCTCCCTGTCTTACGCCTCTTTTTAAGGGAATCGCCTTCGAGCTCTGTTCTTGTACTCGGACTGACATAGTGGCGTTTGTATACAAACACTTCAACACTTCGATGTACCGATAGTCAATTCGGCATCGTTGGAGAGACTCAAGCACCGCCCATGTTTCGATCGAATCGAAGGCTTTCTCATAGTCCACAAACGCGAGACATAGCGGCAAGTTATACTCTTCGGTCTTCTGTATGACTTGCCGCAGCGTATGTATGTGGTCTATGGTACTGTAGCCTTTTCGGAAACCGGCTTGTTCGGGAGGCTGGAAGTCATCAAACCTGCGTTCGAGACGGTTTGCGATGACCCTTGAAAACAGCTTATAAACATGGCTCAACAGCGAGATGGGTCTGTAATTCTTAAGTAAGGTTTTGTCACCTTTCTTGAAGAACAGAACCACCACGCCCTTGTTCCATGCTTTTGGCGTCGTACCTTCAAGCAAGGCGGAATTAAATAGCTTCTGAAGGACTTTAAGTACCGGTGATCCACCCGCTTTCAGAAGCTCTGAAGTGATTCCGTCCTCACCCGGCGCCTTGTCGTTCTTAAGCTGTTTCAAGGCCATCCTGATCTCGTACAGGCTGATGTCCGGGATATCCTCGGTATAATGTCGGGTCAGTTTAGCTCTTGGGTCGTTGGCCGCACTGCAAACAGGTTTCGTGACCGAATCGTAGAGCCGTCCATAGAACCTTTCGACTTCCCTTAACACTTCTGCTTTACTTGACGTTATGCTGCCATCTTCCCTCTTCAGCTTCGTCATCTGGCTCTGCCCAATAGAACTATCTCTCGCGAACACTTTGGAGCCTTTATTCCGCTCTATCGTAGCTTTAATACTGGCTGTATTAAAGGTACGAATATCGTGCCGCAAGGATTTCCAAATTTGTCTATTGAGCTGCCTGTGTGACTGAGCATCATCGGGAGACTGCAGTCGCAAAGAACGTCGTTCAGCCATGAGGTTTAGGGTGTCATCAGAAAGTTTCTGAGGTCTATTAGTACGGGGGGTCTTAAAGAACTGGGACCCCACCGTATGGACGGTTTCTACGAACCTGTTATTGATCTCGTCCACCGATGCATCTACTCCTAGACAGTCAAAGCGATTTGCGAGTTCGAGTTGAAAGCTCTCGAGGTTTTGGATATGTGCGCGAGTGGGTCGGAGCGTAGATTTCATCAAACGGGACCTTTCAAGTTTAACGTTTATATTCAATGTGCCCCTTACAATTCGGTGATCACTGCCGGTTTTCACCCTGTGAATCACAGAGACATCATTGAATATTCGTTTCTTGTTGGTCAGGATGAAATCAATCTCATTTCTCGTAGAACCATTGGGACTCATCCAGGTCCATTTCCTGTGAGGCGGCTTCTGGAAGAAAGAATTCATCATAAAGAGTCCTTCTTTCTCCAGAAAATCGGCCAGCCTCTGTCCCCTGGGGTTCCGTTGCCCATACCCAAATTGCCCCACTCTCAACTCATCATCGCTTCTCATGCCTAGCTTTGCATTGAAGTCCCCCATTACAACAGTGAAGTGAGTGTTGTTCGTATGTATGGCTCTACTGATGTCCTCATACATAGACTCTACTTCTTCATCTGGGTGTGACGAGGTCGGCGCATATACCTGAACGACCTTCAGCAAATATCGCTTAGATATTCTGAGTGTTAGGTACGCGACCCTGCTCGACACACTGTCGATGGTGACAATGTTGTTAATGAGTGACTTGTGAACGAGAAACCCGACACCACCTTGGGACTGTTGGTCGCCCTCCCGGTAGTATAGTAGGTTACCGGACTTAAGGGATATCGTGTCCTCGCCCTCTCTACGGACTTCTGATAGCCCCAAAATGTCCCAGTGTAATCTACTAATTTCTTCTTCCAGCTCAACAATCTTATCGTCTGTCCTCAAAGTGCGGATGTTGTGTGTTACCAGGGCCAGTGGTCGTCGTAGGGGTTGGTAGCCGATCGTCTCCCGGGGATTCTTAGCACCCCTAGCCCCGCCGTTACCGTGACTGCTACCGTAGCCAGGATTAGCGGGGCCGCCGGGGACTCGGGGCCTGGTTTTTTGTTGTGTTGTCATCATGAGGGGGTTGATGCCATACTCGCCACGCTTGGCAGGCGGGTTGGCGAGCGCAGTATGGGGTAGTGAAAAACCACGGAAAGATGCTGCTGCCCATCTTCCGGAGGTATCCCTTAGCAGATTCTTACTGCATCCATGGGTAAGAGAGGAGAGGCAACATTCTACTGCCGGCGCCCCACGGCCAATTCCAAATTGTATTGTTAATAACTTATTAGTATTAAGGACCTTATTTTTGTTTACGACTTTTCTCAGGTATTCTTCTTCTTCACAACAACGCTTAATTATATTTACTTATACCACGTTCCCATGTCTAAAAGCTCTGTGTTTCATTTACCACTTCACTTCTATTTCTCAACTCAAACGTGACACTCCTTGTTCACAATTAAAACTCGTCACATCTCGTAATTCTTAATCTCTAAATCATTGTAACTAACATTAAGTACAATTTCTAATAAAATTATTTTAAACGGATTGCATCATTCGCCACGTAAAACAGGTTTTCCGGCGGCGGTTCATGTTTTATCAAAAACGGTTAAGAAGTTTACAAGATAGGGGGATGAAAGAGTTTGCTATCAAATAAAAGGGCATGATGCGTACATTGCAACAAGCATTGCTACGGGGGTACCAGAAAAGGGGGCGAAGGTTTCCGAAAAATGACATTTTTGACCTTTGGTGACCTTCTGAGATTACAATAACTTCGGTCCCTGTGACCCTAGGGTCACCAAAATCAGTACCTTTCTCTCATTAAGACAGTGCTAACAAAAAAGGTTTCATGTAAATCGGTCAACGCGTTCGGTTGTAATCGTGTCATGCACACACAGACGGACAGCGCTTTGCAGAAAAGGGGGCTTCGCCCCCTAAAAAACGAGGGTACATATTACAAAAAAATTTGTAATCTCCGAGACTGAGCAAAGTGTCGAGGGTTACTTAAAATGTTGTTTGATCTTTAGGTCCCAATTTTTTATCGTGACTATACCAATTTATCACAGCGCCTGGTTCTACAGGAGATTGTAATCTGCTCATAAAAATATTTAGTACACTCAAACGTTCGAATTTATTAACCTGATTATAAAACCAGACTGCAAAGTGCAGCTTAAAGCCAGACCTGCTTTTTAGCGATTCAAAAACGAATTCGGGGTGAATACAATAGGGAAGCCATTGATATGCAAAAATACCTGTCTGTAATATAGTCTGTCCTTTGCAATATATTTAACAAGGGTCGATTTTCAATCTCCAGTGCATTTAACTAATCCCAATTGTAGAGTTCACGTAGCGGTTTCAACCGATAGATGATTTGATTGAAGCGCCAGACTTCATTCCCTATTTTCGGGTAATATGTTAAATACCTGTAAATGTAATATGTTAAAGCGTGAATTAGCTTTTTCCTGCGAACACGGCCGGAAATTAATTCACAAATTCACTCGTAGTCCTTTATTGCTCATGTTATTGGTTCCTGCATTATTAACGAGTACATTATCCTTGACACGATTGAACATTGATTGATGTTTGATTGGAAATGGAAAATGTGCGCGTAGACCCTTAATCTATTGCAGAATTCAATTGTCAATTACCGATATATTGCGCTGGGTACAGCACAAATTGGATTTTATTGGAACTAAAAATCCTTTGCATACAGACTTTGTAAAAATCATAATTATGTTACAGCATCAAAAACAGTTATTTCTGGTCAAATAAGTAAGCCGTGGATGGAGTGGAAAGTTGATGCAAGAATGTGTATCCTAATTATTATGGGGGATTTTATAGTTGGCGTCGTAATGTACCGCGATGCGGAAATGGTTTAACAATGCCTTTATAATCTCAGTCTTCTGTCCGAGTCCACTGCTGGACATAGGCCTCCTTGAGGGGGTTGTTACCAAACTCGCCACGCTTGGCAGGCGTGTTGGCGAGCGCAGTACGGGATGGCGATACACGGAAAGACGCTGCATCCACGTGCAAGAGAGTAGAAGCAATATTCTACTGCCAGGCACTCCGGCAATGCCTTCATGTAAAGTATATTGTACTAAATTTAAATTTCCAGATAATAAATTCCAAAAATTGTAACATCGCATAATTATGAAGCATGAAATGCAGCACCCCGGACGTTCTCATTTTACCCCCTCATCTACCGGAAAGTAATCCAATATGAAGGCCGAGGGTAAATTCAATAGCTACAATTATCCCGGATCAGATTTTAAACAACAGAGTGCATCAGTAGGTACACTAATCCCGTTTTAACATTGTAAAGGACCCAGTAATATATGTACATATACATATAATACGAGTAAGGATGCATATACGGTCGGAATCATCTGACTCACCCCTGTTTCAATCAAATTATGCTTGTTGGAGTAATAATTGCGTGATTGTTACAGGCAAACTATTTTCCACAATATTGCAGCCAAACGTAAATTATAGGCAAATTTTTATACTACGTCATTTTGCTTCGAAAATTAAAAGTTGTAAAATAATGCATTAAAGTTAAATTAATCCCTGAAACTTTAATTTCCTTCATTCCTTTTTTGAATGTATCTTATAAATAAAAACTACTTTAAGACTACTACTACTCGCTATGATAACATATTGTCTTGTTGAGACTGTTTTGGGCTGGTAAGGAACTGTTTTTTAAGGACCTTTAATTAATTAATAAATAAATAAAAATATAATGTAGCTGTAACAACCAAGTGGTAAAATTTGGACAGTTGGTTCTTTGCTCGCAAATGGGTAGGTATTTAGGTACTTGTGGAAGTTTGAGGTAGGTGGCAGACCACCTACCTCAAACTTTCACAAGGACGTTTCTCCACGAGGGCCTAGCACGTGGTCCTGGTTTCGGCGGCGGAGGCGAGCGATAGCAATGAGCGTTCCAAAAACACCATCAAAATTGGCACAGCACACTGGCGAGTACGTCTCACACAAAAGACACTGCGCGGCAGCGTTGAAAATGAGTTAGGCTTCGAATATCCACGGGATAACCCTCAATAAATATGAGGCGCGACCGAAATTGTCTAGTCACGAAAGAAAACTGGTGGCGCTCACTCGCAGAGGGCGCGCGACGCGTCGGCCCACAATTCAAAACGACGGTAGTCGTTTAAAGCTGATAGCAAAACATAAATTATCTACATTCTAAAGTTGAGCAAAGATCCAACATACCACCGAAATTATGACAATTTCAGTTAAAAAAATAAAAGAAAAATATTGCTATTGCAAATGGTATGTAGTTTTGTAAGTTTTGCAAATAATTAATTACAATAGGAAAAAGGGCAAACCTTATAACAGGTATTTTATTGATTCCCTTTTGCGTTCTCAGAGTAACGACGCGAATGATTTTATCTGGACGGTCATGAAGACGCTCGACTCTGTCCCGGACCCAGTTCAGCGGACGAATCAGCTCAGACTTGATGAGCACTAAATCACCGATTTTAATATTAGGAAGCCAGGTGAACCAATAATCTATGCTGCAAAGTATGCAGGTAGTCGTCAGACCACTTCTTTAAAAACGTTTGGGAGATTTTCTGCAAACACTGCAAACGTGACAGACGGTTCCTAGCTACGCCTTGAAGACCGTGCACGGCGAGTGAGCTTTGACCTATCAAAAAATGACCAGGCGATAAAGTGTCAAATTCATCAGGATTGTTAGATAACGGGCACAGCGGATGCGAGTTCATTACGGCTTTTATAATTATTGGGTGGTACAAAGTTCGCCGGGACAGCTAGAAGTAGAGTAATTGTAGCGTAGTAGTAGAGTAGTAGTAAGTAGAGTAGTAGTAAAGTAGTAGTAGGATAAAAGTAGGGTAGAAGTAGAGTAGTAGTAGAGTAGTAGTAAAATAGTAGTAGGATAGAAGTAGGGTAGAAGTAGAGTAGTAGTAGAGTAGTAGTAAAATAGTAGTAGGATAAAAGTAGGGTAGAAGTAGGGTAGAAGTGGAATAGTAGTAGAGTAGTAGTAAAATAGTAGTAGGATAAAAGTAGGGTAGAAGTAGGGTAGAAGTGGAGTAGTAGTAGAGTAGTAGTAAATTAGTAGTAAAGTAGTAATAAGGTAGAAGTAGGGTAGAAGTAGAGTAGTAGTAAAGGTGGAGTAGTAGTTATGGTAGAGTAGTTTTTAGAAGATGTGATAGTAGGTAGCTGATTCTGGGCGGTACAAAGTTCGCCGGGACAATTAGTGAAATATATAAAACGAAGTATTATCTATTCTAAAATTAAGTGAATACGTTTATTTTTAATAAAGTTTATAGAGTTTTACATCAGCAGAAAATATCTAGCTCTATGATAAACTTTGTAACTGGTAGCGCCATTTAGCGTCAGTTTGCTACGAAGTAGTTGAAAAAGGTTATTTTTTTAAAGTATTGCTAACCAAGTACTAATTAGACATTAATACTTTAAAATAACCTACTATTTTAAATATATTAACAAAAAAGACATCAAATAAAAACAAACCAAAGTTTCTACCTAGAACGTTACAGTAATATTAGGAAATATGATGGCATTTGAAACTTATATACTAGGTATGTGATTCAAATCTCTTCTTGCGGAACAATTAGGTCGAAGAATGTTTCAACATTCTCAAAGGAATCATAATTCATAAGATACTTCCCCTTGACCTAGAACTGACCTAGAACTATGAAATTTGGCAAAATATATCGTATTATACTGCAGATACAGAGAAAAATCTAAAAATACATTTGCAATGGAATCATATTATATCATATTCATTAAAAATCGTCTTTAAAAAAAGTACGAAATCAATCATCGAGGTTAAGCAACCCTACGCGCAATCATAAATTGGATGGGTGATCGAATCTATTTGTGCATTTTTAAAACTTTCTTTAATCAGATCAGCTAATTTATTTATAATTTGAGCATATTTTCACCATAGTATGCTATTATTTGTGTCAGAATAGTATTGAACCAGGTTCCTGGCACAAACTTTTTTTCAAAATAGTTATCCGAATCCTATTTTGCATATTTTTACATCATAGAAAACATGTTTTCTTAGTATTTGTTTAGTATTAAAAACAACAATATTTAAATTTATCTTGTGTCGAAGAAACAGCATAAATGGTTTTGTAACAGAATAACAACACTTTGTGAATAATAACCAAACATTTAAGCCATCATTTTTAAAGGAAAACAATAAAATTCCTAACTAAATTATAATTCATAAACAATAATATCTAACTATTAGGCCGACTTTTAAACCACTTATTCCATTTTCGAGAGCCATTGTCGTTGGATCCTTAAGCTTTAAATTACGAATTTAATGTAAAGAAAAACATCTGCGTTGCTTGTGCCCAAACTGTAAGGTGGCGATCGGCAAAATTGAAGCATTGAGTTGAAGTAATACTTTGTACTTTGAGCCGTGGGGTGCCGGCAGTAGAATGTTACCCCTCCTCTCCTACCCGTGGATGCAGTAAGAGCCTGCTAAGGGACACCTCCGGTAGATGGGCAGCAGCGTCTTTCCGTATATCAACATCCGGTACTGCGCTCACCATAGCGCCTGCCAAGCGTGGTGAGTATGGCAACTACCCCTCATGGAGATCCTTAGGCCTTAGTTCAGTAGTGGATAGTTTACGGCTGAAATGATGATGATGAATACTTTGTACTTTGTATGTTGATATTTCAAACATTCAATTTCACTTACCAGTGCGTACTGTATATAGTCCATATTGTTCATCTTCTCGAAGTTGGTCACCAGATTGAACATTCTGTAGAATGGATGGGTGTCTTTATGGTATATCTCTACATCATCGACGTTAGCGTAGCCGGCGAAGAGATCCGCCGCTTTCCTCGGCCGGGGTGTGCCCGCCGGCAGTTCCGGGAACCCTTCGATTGTGGATACCAGAAGGACCCTGGAACCAAACAGGTCTGTTAATTGTAACCTATAAGTTTATCTCAACGCTCAACGAGCTATGCAGATGGTTATTCCCGGGGTTTCTCTACGGGTTCGAATTAGAAATGAAGAGATACGTAGAACAACTCGCTTCACCGATATAGACAAACCGATTAGCACGTTGAAGTTGCAATGGACAGGCTATATAGCGCGCAGAATAGATGGCTGATGGGGCCGCAAAGTTCTCGAATTGAGGCCGCGGATCGGCAAGCGCAGCGTAGGACGTCCATCTTAGGGAGGTGATCATTGATAAAATGAAGGCAGTCTTTGTCAGTGGAGGGGGCTCCAGCATGCTACCCGGAGCGCAATCGGCAGAAAGTGTGACACAACTCCAGCCTATTACTGAGAGACTGGAGGCAGCTTCATCGGAAGTTAGGACGATGCGCGAATTGAGAGAGTGTATACCACCACTAGACACAGCCTGGAATCAAAATTTGTGTATTTGCACAAGTGGATGAGGTCTAGGTAAAAAAAACCCATAAGCAAGACTTGTGCCTAAATTACAGCAGAAACCCCATCCCAACGTCCAAACCACACCTTGATCGTCGACCTCAACAAAACTAGGGAAAACATCATTGAGACGATCAGACAGACACTGGACAAGAAAACCACATGGGCCAGAGTGGACAGAATAAGGAGGAAACCAAAATGTGGTGTTGAGTTTGAGTTGCGGAACAAAGGAGAATCTAGCCTTGCTACAAAATCAAGTAGGACCTAACGTTTACTTACCACTTACAAAAATTAAAGACGTCCTTTGCTACCACAAAGATGAGGAAATCATAGATCAACTCAGAGCTAAGAATAGAGCAAGGAACGCACTAGAATGCCATCCTGTGCTAGAGCTATCTCCCATTCTCTACAAAAAGTTTATGTAGGCGGGAAAAGGCTACTATATCGGCCTCCAAAGGAGACCAGTGGAGGACCAACCCCCGTTAGTTTAATGCGCTAGAAGTCTGGGATACGGACACACAAAAGCTATCTGCCGGGA
Source organism: Pasiphila rectangulata (assembly GCA_963082625.1). Lineage (NCBI taxonomy): Eukaryota > Metazoa > Arthropoda > Insecta > Lepidoptera > Geometridae > Pasiphila > Pasiphila rectangulata. Next base: position 18,223,581 of record OY720236.1, on the reverse strand, counting down.
GACAGCGGAACTTTGTACCTACTGCGGAGAAGCTCACTCCTGAGAGAAACGTTGCAACGGGCAAGATGGTAAGCAACCCGATTGCAAGTATTGCGCAAGAGCTCAACATACATTCAAAACTCAGGCACACGCAGCCTACAGTGCAGAATGCCCGGAAAGACATAAGTGGGACGCTATAGTGTCTTACTTTGCTCTACATACGCCTTGCTTACGCTTTGCTTTACACGCTATGGCGCGTTCTCGAGTAAGCTACTGCTGAAGGCGACCCAATAACTCAAAACCTCACAGAGTAACACGGAAAGCAGGTTGCAGGTCATCCAACCACTTCTTAGCAACAAACAATATGGGTTTATGATCTACTTTACATTAGATCAAAACTAAAAGGAAAGAAGTCAATTCTGATGATCTGGCTGGATATAGAGGGGGCTTGACAACGCATGGTGGCCGGCACTCAAGCACCAACTCGCTAAGAAAATGTCCAAGAAATCTGTATGCAATGGTATGCTCCTACCTTAAAGACCGGAAGATCATGGTTAACTTTGCAAGAGAATCTAGCCAGAGGGAAACGATGAAGGGATGTATCCAGGGTTCGATCGAAGGACCAACCTTCTGGAACATTATCCTAGACCCTCTGTTGCATAAGCTTGAGAGCAAAGGAGTTTACTGTCAGGGCTTTGCGGTCGATGTGGTTCTGGTCTTCACAGAACACAAGATGAATGGCATAGGGCTGTAACTAACTCAACACAGGAAATAGTGGTAGAATGGGGAGCACAAAATAAACTTAACTTCGCAGCACACAAAACCAATGCAATGATTTTAACCAAAAAGCTCAAATACGACCTCCCACTTCTTAGTATGTCAGGTAGCAGGGTAAACCTTGTTACAGAGATTGAACTTCTAGGCCTAATCATAGCCCAAAACCTCAACTTTAATGCAGACGTGACTGCAAAATGCAAAAAAGCAGCAGACAGATATACAAAAAGCTAGCACGAGCAGCGAAGGTTACATAGAGTCTCAACAGTGAAATAATCAGAACCATCTACGTTGCAGTTATCGAACCGATCGTGATGTATGCCGCCAGGACGTGGTCTTCGATAACCGACCTACAAATGACCCGAGATCGGCTAAACTCTGTTCAACGAGGTTTTGCACAGAAGACGTATCGCACGGTCTCACTCACATCGGCGCTGATTCTGTTGAGACTGCTGCCTCTGGATTTAAGAGTACAAGAAGCAGCCTGTATGTACGCAGCCAAAAAAGGTTTATCCGCGTTGTTTACGTTTTGCCTGAAAGGTCACTAGTAGAGGGTGTGCGCTAGGCCACAAATTTACACAGATGGCAGAAAAATAGAGGGCAAAGTCAGAGCAGCCCTCACGTGGTGGGAGGAGGGACAAGAACAGGGGTAATCAACCTTCAGCCTCGATTCGGAGGTTGATTTGGCTAAAAGCAGCGGCAGTAAGCTAGTTAATATCCTTAGTAGGAGGGACAAGAATAGGGGTACTCAACCTTCAGCCTCGATTCGGCAGTTGATTTGGCCAAAAGCAGCGGCAGTGAGCTAGTCAATATCCTTAGTGACTCACGGTCATCGCTCGAGCAGTTGGGAAACCCCATAACAACTCAACCTTTGTCATGCAAAATCAAGGAGCGTATAAGTAAGATCAAAGCAGAAACACGTCACTCAGTGAAGTGAAGTCCCAGTGTCCCCGTTCCACGAAGGAAAGTTTTCGAGGAGCTTGTGGAGGTTACAGTGGCTGGTATAGTAGACGCAACTGCGTTTACTGTACGACCAACCGCGTGGACGACGCGACAGCCCAGCTGATTTAAACGGCCTTATCAACAATAAACACAAAAATAAAGGCAAAAGCATAAAAACAAAAACATCAACATGGCAATCCGCAGATTCCGCAGTCGGGACACAGCGGTCGTAGAAATGCTGATGGAAATTGAGGACAGTGAGTGACCAAAGTCAATGGATGAGAAAGCCTGCAAAATCACAGATTTCGCCTGTTTATTTATTTTGTTTACTCTTTTGTCTACAATTTATTATTGTTAATAACATCTCCTATTACTTTTAATTCTTATTAATAAATAGATGTATGTAATTGAATAGATATACTTCAACAAACTATGTAATAGGTTAAAATATTAAAATCACATTACATATAAATATAATATTAATCATGCAATTGAAGTATGGAATGCAATGTATACATAAACTATATGATTTATGTATATAATGTATTCTATGGATAGTTGTACGATAACAATACTTTATTAAGAACGTTATTTTATGTAAACAGTCTAAAAATAGATAATTAAACACTTTAAACTAACATGAGTATTCCTCTAGTAAGGAGCCAAACGTAGGATAATGATAAAATATTTTTTTTATATATTAAGCATATAAGGGTACGGACGACATTTTGTTTGTAGTTGTTAAATTAAAACCAATAGAAAAAAAAACTATGAGGGAAGCCTATGGTCAGGAGTGGACGTCCAACGGCTGAAACGATGATGTGTGACAAAATAAACATATATTTTTTTTTGTTTAGTTACCTTAGTGCTAAATGCGCGATGCCTATGGTTGGAAAGATGTCTGCCTGCGCGCCAACACACTCGTATTTGTGGTATGCGGTCGCGCGCGTTCGGCATTCCACGTTGCAGTACGCGCTTCGGGAACACACAGTGCAGCTGGAATAGGTAATCAATACGTCAGTCAGTATGGCATTATGATAATTTTTAGGGCTTTAGTCATTTTCACTGCCGCGGTGGACCGGACCCAGGCATAAGGCTTTTTAGAGAATATAACGTCTCTGCGAGGTTCTCTTAATGACAACATCTACTTCTAATAATGCTGGTTGGTTTCGTATTCGGAAGGACGTTTGGAGTGATCTTCATTGTACGAATAGGTCTTCGTTGTAAGAAGGAGGAATGTTTTATATTGATGCATTTGCATGCTACAATCTTGTTAGCTGTGGTCATATACTCGTAGGAAAGTGAGGACTCGTAGGAAAGTGAGGAGCTTACTTTCACACTAACATACTTCTTTCAGCGCCTCTCCATTAATGTAGGTCGACTGTCTTTTTTCTAAAGTTGATCTTCTGTTTTCTTAACGTATCCGCCATGTTATATTACGAAGCCAAGATCATTTCCATCCCTTTTTTTGCCAATAACAACATACACACGGCTCAGACCCATCATCTTACACACAGATCTCAAATAAACAAGAGCGTTGCTGCGACGAGCACGTCGCATACTCACGGCATGAAGTGGATGTGTGCTGAGTATTACCTGCCGGGCTAAGTTATCACCTTACATACAGACCTAAAAGAAACAAGAACGTTGCTGCGACGTACTTGTAACAACAACATACTATCGGCATAAGATTGATGTGTGCTGCGTATTTCCCGCCGCTCTGATCCATCATCTAAGGCATATAGATCTAAAAGAAACAAGAACGTTGCTGCGACGTGCTTGTAACAACATACTCACGGTATAAGGTTGATGTGCGCTGTGTTTTGCCCGCCGCTCTAAGCCTTTATCTGATATGCAGATCAAAAAAAGAACGTTGCTGCGACGTGCTTGTAACAACATACTCACGGTATAAGGTTGATGTGCGCTGTGTTTTGCCCGCCGCTCTAAGCCTTTATCTGATATGCAGATCAAAAAAAGAACGTTGCTGCGACCTGCTTGTAACAACATACTCACGGTATAAGGTTGATGTGTGCCGCGCAACACCCGTCGCATATTGGCAGTTCACACGGCAGCGGGACCCAAGCGTACGGCTCTTCAGAGAACAGAACGTCGCCACGTCGCGTCGCTTCTCGCGTTTCTACATATCGGCCGACTGTGTCGCTGCGTCTATAAATATGTATTTACTTATTATAGAGATTTGTAACACTGAATTGTGCGGTACAAAGCGAGAAGAAAGTTTGGTATCATTAATTATTAACATTTCTAAATACTCGTATATAACAGTCAACTTGGTCTTAAAACAAAATAAGATACAAGAGCTTTATTTATTCGATCTTGTCTGTAAGATCTTTTAATAAAGACTTACTTATATGGAGTATTATTGTATTTTGTGGAAACTGAAAGATTGATAGTGGAATAAATACACGTATAATATTTTTTTTAATATTGCTTATCATAGTCATTGTTTTTTCCTTTACATATAAAAACTCATACAGCACCAATATTTCAAATACCATTACATTGGTACTGCTTAAATTTGAGTAGCGTTTTAAGTGGAAAGTATCGGTATTTAACGATTTTCGCGGCGTAGTAGTAGGTGTAGTAGTGCGTGTTCGATTCCCGCGGCGGATAATGTATTAAATTAGTTATCTGGTTCCCATAACGCTATACGGTTTTATGTTAATAATAATACATGGGCATGTAGTATAATAAATAATACATGCCCGACTACCGTAGTACCATTTACTTTATAGGTACGACTATACAAGCCGAAGGTCACCTCGTGTTTATCTGTAACCTACCTGAACGGTAAGATCACGGTCACTAAGCACGCCAACCTACGATTATTTGTTAATTATTGCTTCGGATTCATCCCAAAACTCAATACAAACGTCAAAAGGTAATTTTTTTTAATTATGTATCCTATACAAAAATAAACTAAAAAGGCGCATAACGCTAGCTAGATCAGAGGGAATATTAAAACGTAGCTCTCCATTCCCTTCGGAAGAATGAAAAAGCTTCTCAGAGCGTCCGGTAGCAGCCTGTGGCTAAAGTCTCGCATATAGTGCCAAAGCACTAACGCTTCCAAACTGTGCACTAAGTGAAACTTGCTCAATGAAATAAACATGATTAAAAATTATGTTTGTATATAGGGTGTACCATAACATGTGTACTAACCAGAAACGGAAGTTTCAGACCACGAAAACAAGTAGTTTCGGAAGGGAAAATATTTTGATTTTATGATTTTCTAATATTTTTTCTACATTTTCATATAAAAAAAACCTGTGTGTGGTTTTAGGTATTTTTATTTGTACCTGTACGACAACTCTTCGCGGATGTCAATGACCCTGTCAAGAATCAGCTGGCATTTAGGTTGCCATTATCGTTGAAGTATAAACTTTCGTATTCTTTTCTTGAATGAATAAATCATCGAATCCTGAAAAGTCGTAGAACTAAAGTTGTTCCTCGTATATACTGAACTAAAGAATTAATGCATCCCTTATATAATACTTCAGTGGTGAACTCTTTTTCTTTGTAACTGGCAACGGCTCATCAGCTGGCTCTTGTCTAACGACAGTTAAATTTGAACCTTTTTTGAATCTTTTGTAGATGTCAAATTGTTAGTCGTTAAATATGAAATTGGCGTTTTGTATGAGAGGAACATAAAGTGTATTTTTGTTTTATATAAAATATTTAATTAATCAAAGTATGTACCATTGCTATCTCTGCACTTTTGCCATCTCAGAGGTAGTTCATTGATTTCCCTTTACTAAAAAAACCATTCGGACGGGAATCAATAAAATCTTTGAAGGCGGTTTGGAATGCCCCATCGGAGTTGAATTGAAAACGTTGGAACCACAAACGCACTGTGTTTTCTTTTGCGACACCGCCGCCATACACATCATTAATCCTTCGAGCCGTTTATGCAGCACTGGTGCCAAGGTGGAACTTGTACTCGTAAATAACGCGATATTTCAAGTTTTCCATTTTGTAAACTGAGTGACGCAAAGAAAAAATACAAAAGAGGAAAAACAAATGAATTATGGTTTTCGAAACACAAATGCATAATAGTTGTATAAATTTGAATTTGTAATTCCTAACCAAAAACCAAGAGGATTTATTTGTGATCAAAGTGGCCAGATCAAAACGCCAATTTCATATGTAACCTTAGGACAAAGGCAACACTATCCATCGTGAGGATAAGGTTTTGAACCTAAATGGAGTTGTTCTGGACACCTGGCCAGGCGAGGTGGCGGCCGCTGGAGTAGCGACGGCCACATGCGGGCTGTAGAAAACCGGCAGACTGCGTACGTATATCGCGACAGGCCCCATTCGCCCTAACCGTACCACGAGACATTATGTCGATAAAGCTAGTTTTACGAACTAGGAGATCCGCAGGAATCTCGCGGCAGATACGCAACAGGCGTAAATTTCGCGATCATCGCCGTCTGACGCGACCCGCCACCTCCGCGACCCGTCGTGCACAACCGAGTTCACCCTGACGAAGGCCCTCGATAAGGGTCGAAACAGTTGGTGCCTCCACCAACAATAACAAGTACGTGAACATTCCCGCTATTTAATATGAATGTAATAAGTCACGAAAGTTACTATAGTAAAAAAGATTGGTACAATGGGCGGTCTTATCGCTTGAAAGCGATTTCTTCCAGACAACCTTTGCATGGAAAGAAATATGGAAGCAAGAGAGGCAGGGGTGTGTACTGTACATAATACATATGTATGTATACTAAAAAAAACGTATATACAATAAATAAATAAATATGCCTAATAAATAAATAATATACATAAATATATAAAACTATAATACATTCTCGGAGAGGTAGAAATTCCTTACTCGAGTTTTGAAAACTGGCAAGGACAATGTTTTCCTTATGGATTGGGGTAGTGCGTTCCACAGTCTTACAGCCTGGACAGAGAAGGACTTGTCGAAGAACGTGGTGCAGTGTGCATTTACGCCTGTTCCAAACCTGTCGCCGAGATTCTTAATAAGCCCGCGGATCTCCAATAGTTCGTAAAACTAGCTCGACATGCCAAGTGACAAGATTAGTGCTGGGACGATGTTGAAAATATGACGTTATACAGCGTGGCCCATTTAGATCGGTCAGTATGGGAAAGTTTTAAATTTTAAGACTTACGAGGATCTCTTCTTACGAACCATGTCATCGATTTTAGTAACAAGACAAAACTGCATTCATACATTTAAAAAAAATCTTGTAGTCAACTCGGGAATCGAACCCGGACGTTTTGAAAAATAAAACTAACACTTTTTCTATTTAGATATCGATTGTGTAGGTCTTAAGGAGTAAATTTTACTATGAAACACATGCATGTCTAAAATGAATAAAATGCATTGTTTTCATATCCTTTAATTATTTTAGTAAGTTTTCGAAATTAACACCATTTTTCAATAAATGATAATCATATCACATAATCTAAATGGACCTGCATGTTGGTTACGATGACTCACAGGCATCGCATCACTATTCGTGCAGTACCACCGATAAAGCACGACGTTGCCACAGTTCATATATTCCGTTACAAAATTCAGAACTTGATATGCGGGATTTTGATGACAGCTGTCGCAGCGATCAAGCTAAGTTTAGCGGTCTATAGTTTCGCTATGGAACGATAAAATTTACAAGGTCGCAGAGCATACATTTTTTATTATCTTTTCAATAGCTTGTATTTTTACACGCATACAACTGATAACGTTAACATGAACCTGATATTGTATGTAGATATTTACCAAAAAGGTAAATTATTTACGTCGATATCTGGTTGGGATCTTAGGAAAGGAGTATTTATGTAAATTTTATGGGTGAATCGCTAAAAATAGGCTTTATTTTTGTGATTTTACGTAAGAAAAGAAATCCCTGTAACCACTGTAAGAAAACTAACACTTGTTCTTCCCCCCGCCCCTCTCAATCTCCTGACGTTATAAATTAACAGCCACGTAACTTTATGTTGCGTAATATCCATCGAAAAGAGCACACATAAACTTCGACTATTTAAATGCGAGTTGAGCTATAAAAATGAGACGATCCGATTGATAAACATTTTAATGATGAGTGCGCCATTCGCTTTGAACTTCCAACCCCAAGCCAAGGAAATATATGGTTTGAAAGAATAGTCCAACATTAAAACTACGAAACACAGACACGTTATGATCGGTCGCTGTTCGCCTTAACGTAAAACATATTTTGTTATAAAAAATTCAATCATTTCAGCCGTAAAACGTCCACTGATGAACACAGCTAGGCCTCCCTCATGGATCTCCATATGAGTAGTTGCCATACCGACGCCCCCCGCGAATAATCCGGTAATCGTAAAAGTGTAAATGTTCAGGAAAAATAAAAAACCATTTTTCCTTAATAACTCCATTTAACAACAAGTATCAGAGACTTTTTATATCGCATAAGGAAGCAAATTTTTTCAGTTATCTGGTTATTTCAACAAAATTTAACTAGGCCCATGGGCTTCCTTATAATTTAGCTGGATGCATTTTACTATATTAGTGTACGTGAAGGTCTGGTCAGTAATGTCACTTACGATATTGTTCGTGTAAGTTTATATTTTCGACGGCAACAGTAAAATCTTCTTGCGATATTATTCGTGTAAATTTATATTTTCGATGGCAATGGTAAAATCGTGTAACGCTATTATTCGTGTAATTTGTTTTGTATACTGAACATTTGTAAAAGCCAATTATGTGGTTATTCGATTGTTTGACAGTAACGTACATTTTATTGTTATGACTTTTACTGTTTATTCGAATAGTTTACTAAAGTATTATTTGGTGATTTTTATAGTATATTTTATGAAATAAAGCCTTAATTTCATGAAATATACTATAAAAATAAAGGGCATTCTAGTAAATGAAACAACTTTGGTTAGTTTGAGAAAGCACGATGGTTATTATTAGTATAAAAAATGACACTGCACTGAAGACACGACTATTACACTTGATTACACAATCATGAAAATTATAATAAGGTCCTATTACAGTTAAAATTCTTAATCAGAATCCTCATCGTGACCTGATTCAGTATCACAAAAGCTTAAGTTCCTATAAAATTGTTGATAATGGTGGGGAATTGCTTGGGAGTTACACAGGCTTAGGAGATCGTTATACAGAGCTTTCTTAATAGGGAGGGGCTTGTCGTATGCTGGCTTTAATTCAATACTTTCAATTGATTTGGACACCTGTTTCTGCCGTCGCTGTCTACTTCTGCCTGCATCGTAATCCAATTCAATATAATCCTGATCAAAATCATATTTGAAAAGTAAACAGTTAGGTTTACTGTATGAGACACTAACCTCCATCACATCAGACCATCGTACTTTTTCTCCTGTCTTATCATGAAGCCATCTTTTGGGTTCAACAAGTTCTTTTATGTTGAGGATTTCAGATTGTTGCATTTCTTTTAGGATATACTTGTCTCCGGAGACTTTAGCGTTCATGATGATACTATATACTTGGTCCGGTGTGTACAAAACTTTGTTTTTCAGAGCTCTTTCAATACATGCATGCATGGAGTCGCCTTCATTTTGGCTATGCCCACCAACAAAAAACCGATGAGTAATGTCAATTTGAAGAGTCATTGCAATGTAAAGATACAATGCAAAAATGTATCTGTTTTTATGTTGGCCATAACAACCATCCGAGTAAAATATAATTTTGCGTATACCTTTTTCGTGTACTGTCTTGACAAATTGAAACAAGCAACTCCCTATTTCGATGCATCCCTTTTTTCCGATTTGAGCTTGCCAAACGTAACAGAATCCTAGTTTGTTTAGAGCGTCAAAAACTGTAAAAATATAAATCGGGTATTTACGTTTGTAGTGAAACATTGACACTTCAGACTGTGGTACATTCAATACTTTTTCTAAATCAAAAATGGCTACAACGGTGTCATCTTTATTTAGTGTTTCTTTTTCTTCTTTTTTAATTTCACGAACTCTTTCTTTCATACTCAAATGTTTCCTGTAATGTGCTTCTAAAGACGCCTTTTCAACGGGGTCAGCTAGCTGATATTGTGAACATAAAGTACACTGATCCTTTTTAGGCTTAAAAAAGGAACAGTTGAAGTTAGTGTTAAACACTCTTTCATACTGTCGTTTTGAAGCCATCTGAACAATATCTAGATAGTTTTGATTTGCAAACCATGACTTGTAAAGTCGGTACATTTTTGAAATATTAAGTAATTCAGACAAGTATTCTCGTTTAGACTCTTTTCTTATGTAATGCGATTCTACTTTGGGAAATATATCAATATGAGTTTTGATACTGTCTTCGGTTTCTCGCTTCATTTGATGTGGTCTATTCTGATGCCTGCCTCGTTTATCGATCAAACTTTCATCTCTTTTATTTTTTTCTAAAGCTGTGTAAATCATTTGCTCAGTGATAGAAAGAGTGTTTAAAAAAAATACCTTGCATACTTGGATTTCTTCATCTTTGAGGGGAAAATAATATTTTAATGTTTGCGAACGGTTACTTTTTCTATTTACGGTAATCCTTTTAACATCATTGGATTTAACATGTCGTGTAATGTATTGCCATTGAAATTCTCGATTGGCGAGTTTATAAAAATTAGTATGAAGGGCTAACCTGTCTTCTGTATTGAATTTTAACCCGCAACCTTTTTTACAGGCACAATTAATTGAAATATTCTTTTTCTCATGATGTTTTTTATTACGAGCACCTTCATATGCTCGGCCTGAATTTTTAAGTTTCTTGTTCTTATTATCTCTCCATTCACTTGGGTCTCCTTTACGTTTTCTACTCAGCTTTTTTGGTTGGAGTTGATTTTGATTTTCGGATTCAGATACTTGGTTCGTTAGTTCGTTTATATCATTGACAGCAGGCACTTCTACCGGGATAGCTTGTATGGGTGTTCCAGGTTGGCTAAGTCTGTCAGGTTCCTCGTAAACAGAATTCAGACTTGGTTGATCAATCAAATCCAAAGGGTCTAAGTTCATACTATTGTTAATGTCTTGTTCTATCAAATTTTCTTCAGAATCCTCTAAAAATATTCCTTCTACGTCTAATTTCTCTTGATCGGCTTCGCTAAGTGTTTGTTTTATGGTCTTTTGTTGTTTTTCTCTTCATCATAGCTAATAACACTTCGCAAACTTGTGTCTATTTCACAGTCATTTGTTAAATTATTTTCTGCATTAAGTCGTTCAATTTGATCTTCATCTGATAGATTGTTGAAATCGGTGTTTATCTCTATAGCATTATCAACAGTAACGCTGTCAGTATCGCTTGGTTCCGGTTCAATTGTTATTTCAATTTTATATTTCTGCAAAACATAGTTCGTTTTTTCATCGGAATTTTCTGTGGTATCTTGTTCTTTCTGTATTAATTTGGAGTTAGTTGTATTACAATCAGAGCTGGTAGGTTTAGTTGGTGTCAGTGTTTTTTCTAGGTCGTCACTTGTTGACTGAAGTGTTATCTCAGCAAGGTTATGTATAGGAGATTGTCCGTGTTCATTTACTGGTGTAAGTGTAATATCTAGATGTTTGAAAGGTGTATTATCTTGTTTTTTCGGAGAATTAAAAAAGTTCGTTTTATAAATGACAGTAGGAGATGCCACGAAAGCAGTTTCACCCAGTATTAGAGATAGATTCGAAACCGTTGATGGAGATCGCGAGATGTTTTCAATACGGAGCAAATTATCTTCTATAACTAGCGAATCACCTCCGAGACTAGAAATATCATTTTCTTGCAAATGAGTGGTACTAGAGGAATTTTTAACGTTCGTAACTTGCAAATCCGTACCATGGCTCGAAGTACTTAAGACTGCCTGGCAATTGACGATCTGGACTTGGAATGTATTCAGAACAATCAGGAGAGAAATCCTCTGTGTCATCCTCGTCATCAAAGTATTTTATATTTGATGGTTCTACAACAATAAGAAGCCTTGTTTTAAAATAAATCTTAAAATATTTAAGTAGGTAATACTTTAAACGATTAAATGGGTAGGTACTTCATGATGAAAACTACAGTAACATTTAGGGAACATACCTCTCAACTTGTACACTTTTGGTTTAGCATCAGTAGTAGATGATTCTGAGCCTGATTGAATAGAATCTGAAATGATTACAATTTAATTGGATTAAAGGAACACATTTTCGTAGCTATTATCTGTATACTTTTCTTCTACTTCTTGAATTCAATGCATTTTCCTAAGTCAGTAATTTAATATTTTTACTACAATAATAAACTCGTTCGACCTTTATTTAATAATTTGAAAACAACGGTTGCTGGGATAATTTATCTCTATAGATCAGAACGCCAGCGTTAATTTGAGGGACCTACCTACTACTATTACACTAGTTGGTTATGCTTTAATAATATACTTAACTAACAATTTAATAAACACGCATACCTATCGGAAAAAAAATATTGAGTAGGTAGGAAGTATCTATCTAATTACCCTTTACCGTAATCATAATCACATTACATAAAGACTCACCTTTTCTGCTAAGATCTGCTTGTTCCTTGACAAAGTTGAACAATAATTTTCTTCTAGATGTACTATACGCTTTTAACTGACGCAACAACATAATTATTATAATATTGTCACATAATATTCACTTCACAAAGTATAGGTTAGTTCAAATGTAAGTATTTAAGACACAAATTCACCCTTACAATCAACTAATTACTTGCAGTACCTTTCACTCGAACGGACTCTTTGTGACTAATATTAGGTAAACAAACATTAAGATAGCACGACCGCGCGAAGTGGGCGGAGCAATAGCTCTTGCCGTTGCAATAGGCATAACCGAAGTAAGGAGCCACTCGATAATGAATATGGCTGGATATCGTTTTCTAAATAAAACCCCGAATAAACCTGTACTAGCACTTACTTAAATAACGTAGAAAATTTTTTACCCGAATAATATCGTAACAATGTATACTGTCAAATCATTTTGATATTTTGTTTCGTAAAGATCTAAAACCATATTATTCGTTTAAAATAATTTTTAATTATTTTTTATGGAATATACGCGTAGTTTTTCATATCTTCGTAAATAAAGATAGAAACATTCTGAAAAAAATTCACATGGTGTATTTTGACTTCTAGATGCCGAAAAACGCATAACATGAAAAACCCCGTAATAGGTCATTACCGGATTATTCGCGGAGGACGTCGATACTCACCACGCTTAGCAGGCCGGTTGGTGAGCGCAGTATGGGATGTTGATAGACGGAAAGACGCTGCTCTTCCGGAGGTATCCCTTAGCAGGCTCTCACTGCAACCTTGGGCATGAGAGGAGGGGTAACATTCTACTGCGGGCACCCCACGGAAATTTTGTTATAAAAAATGCTGAGGCATTTTCTGTTGCGATTGAACAAGCTTTGCTTTTATAAGTTAAAAATACTTCGTTGGGCGGTAACAAATCTGACTACCATGAAGTAGTCTTTTATTTTTCGGGCTAATATAAATATCCTTTGACACTCGCAAATAATGTGGCTTTCTATTAGTAAAATAATATTCAAAATCGGTTCAGTAGATCCAGAGATTACCCCTTAGGTTGTTACCATACTCGCCATGCTTGGCAGGGGGATTGGCCAGTACCGTATGTTGATACACGGAAAGACGCTGCTACCCGTCTTACGAATCCCTTGGCACATTCTTACTGCATCCACTGGCAAGAGGGGCAACATCCTACTACCGGGCACCCCACAGCAATAAGAAAAGTACATGTAGAAATGTATTCTATCAAGCATCCCTTGCGCAACCTCTACTTACTATGGTGCTGTGTGGAATGTTGCCAGTATATTAATTACTGTATTTATAGAGCTGTGTGATATACTGAATATTTTAAGCGGGAAGGTTTGTGAAGATCTGAAAATGTCTGAGCTACATAACTACAAAACGGACAGGATGAAGCTAGGCAATATATTACAATTACAATTAGCCATAAGTGTCCCACTGCTGGGCAAAGGCCTCCCCTCCAACTCTCCATGCATCCCGATCCGCCGTCAATTCGACCCATGCGCTGTTATGCCGGTCTAACTCGTCACGCCATCGCTTCTTCGTCTTCTTTGCAATATATATACTATATATATATGATAAATGCATTCGGGCCAGTGGTTAGGCATTTAAACTCGCACCATTTCGTCGCATTGTCATCACAATCATCATCATAATCTCAGCCGTAGCAAGTCCACCGCTGGACATGGATTTCCAAGAACTGCGGTTGGAACCTGCATCCCCCGCCGACTTGCGATCTTCACCAGGTCGTATAACCTTAACCGTCCACCAGGACGAGACCTTCATGCGAGAACTTTTCGGCCATGGGCCTTGGGACTTGGGATTCCCTCAAGGATCTCCAACCACTGAACATGACGGGATTTACACGGGGTTTACCAGTATTTAAACTTATTACGCGATACTATAATCGATTGAACGAAGCGAGTGAAGATCTTAGTGCCAATCAGTTACTATTTGGGACTGTATTTATGTGTGTATGTATCATGATGATCCGAATTTATGAATTTCAATATTTATGGAGATAACAATAATACGAATTACCAATCGTGGGCGAACCATACCAAAATATCGGCAAAGTGCGAGTCGGACCCATGCACGAAGGGTTCCGTTTTCGGCACATTTATTCAATCAAAATGACGTTTGTTGTATGGGAGACACCCTTTAATATTTATTTAATTCTTATTTTAGTATTTGTTGTTACAGCGGCAGGAGAAATACATCATCTGTGAAAATTTGAACCGTCTACCTATCACGGTTCATGAGATACAGCATGGTAACACTTTGTCAAAAAGACAGACAGACAGACGAACAGCGGAGTCTTAGTAATAGGGTCCCGTTTTTACCCTTTCGGTACGGAACCCTAAAAACGAGTTTGAGCGTCCACGCTGAACGCAAGCTTAAATTGATTTACACTGCTCATGAGATTTGATTCGCTAAGTTGCACATTTTTTAATTTAGCTTATTAATAATATTGATTGATTGCATTACAGTGTCATTTAGTCCCAAGCTATACAAACTGTAAAAGACAAAGAACGGAAACCAGACAACTAATTAAACACTTAAATATTTATTTTTCATTCGCCGCTCCTGTTGTTTATTTGCGATGCAGAGACATAAAAATAATGTTACATTAGCTACCACCATTCGATATATTCCCAACTACACCATCAAACTCCCCATCAACGGGGTGGATGGGAATTTAAATTCCCGCCTGCTCCATTGTCATCATCACAGCGTGTCTTTACACACTACTCTAACCCTCCCATAGTTTGCGCCAGCAATATCATCATATCAAATCGTTCGCCGCCACTGAGTAAAAGCCTTCTCGCGCTAGCCTCATTTACAGTCTTCCGATAACCATAGATTTTACTTTTAAAATTAACATGTGATTCACGTATCATTTTGTACAAAACTGGGAGTACTCACGGAGTACTGGGAGTACACAACAAATAGAAAACTTTCTTAAAAAAAAAATGTCGGAATATGCTTCGGCGTTTTAATACTACGTGAGTGATGAAAGTATATATAAGAAAGAAAGAAAGAACACCGTTCTTTCATTCTTTCTTATATACTTTAATTCAGGCAACTTGAGAATAGTACCGACGGTAAGAACTTAAATCATCATGATCATCTCAGCCGTAAGACATCCTCTGCTGGACATAAGGCCTCCTTCAGAGATCTGCAAGTACTGATTATCTGCCATACTCTCAACGCTTATATAATAGAAATAAATAGTCACTTAAATAAGTTAATTAAATATAAAAATGTCATGCAATGTATTTATATGTACGAGTTATCCCTATAAATTTTAAATTTAAATGTTGTGTTCTCATGTAAGTGAATTTTATTCTTATGAGAAATAAATTATCTTATCTAAAAAATACCATAAACCTAAGAATACATTTTCATATGACTTAACCTAAGGCTCCATACACCGAAGCCGTCCGAGAGAAGGAAGCGACTGTTTCCGTCTCTTTGACATTATATAGGTTACTCTTGTCCAAGCAGAAAGGGCGCAACAGCATCATAATCATAAAATAAAAGATATATTTAATAAACCAACCTCAGTTCCAGTACGCTGGAAGCGGCGGTGAAGTTGTCGCTTGTTCCCCCGTAGCAGTCAGGAAGAACATCCTCCGAGATTGCCTCTTCAATGCTGACCACCTCCATCTTGCGTTCTAGAATCTTCACGTGCCGTTCAAAATCAGCTGGAAACAGAAAATACCATGTTATTAAAATCTTCATCTACATTTGACGAGCTCTGTGGCGCAGCGGGCGAAGGTCCGCCTGCGACGCAAGGGGTTGCGGGTTCGATTCCCACCTCGAAACAAATGTCTGTACGATCTGCAGATATTTGTTCAGGGTGTTCTGGGTGTTTTTCTATATATAATAAAAATATCTATCTATGTAGTATAATGTATTAAGTATATCAGTCATCTAGTACCCATAACACAAGCTCTGCTTAGCTTGGGGCTAGATGATGCTGTGTGATTTGTCCAGCATTATTTATTATTATTACAGCCGTAGGACTGCTGTCCACGACATAGGCCTCCCTTATACATCTCCAAGATCGTGAGGGGATTGTTGCCATACTCGCCACGGGTGGACGAGCAAATAACCGGATGTTGATACACGGAAAGATGCCGCTGGGGAGCAAGGGGATGCTGCTCAACGCGGGACGTCAGTGCAGTTCTTGCCTCCTCCAATAGAGTTAGGAACGTGGTAGAAAAGAACTAAGCCCTCCAATAGAGTTAGGAACGTGGTAGAAAAGAACTAAGCCCTCCAATAGAGTTTGGAACGTGGTAGAAAATAACTAAGCCCTCCAATAGAGTTAGGAACGTGGTAGAAAAGAACTAAGCCCTCCAATAGAGTTAGGAACGTGGTAGAAAATAACTAAGCCCTCCAATAGAGTTAGGAACGTGGTGGAAAAGAACTAAGCCGTTTGAGTGGGCGTCAATTTAATAGTGGAGCTGCATGTCGCCGCCGTCATGGCCTCTATCGCCTTAGACAGTATACAGCTATGTTTGGGTGGAAACGTATACAGTCAGACGAGATATACCATCGAGAGCTCAGTGGGATATCCTTCAGAAAGCGCCAGAGATTTTCGCGTGTGGCTGTATTCGTTGCCCCCCAAACATAGCTGTATGCTGTCTCGACATATCTTCTGGACATCTCCTACCTGTCCACAAGAACTTCAAGATCTTCGGCGAATAGGAAGGGAAACCTTGCCCCATCTCCAATGTTTCATCGTCACATAAATGACGCGACACGACACAACACAACCCTGTATTTTCAGCTTTACATAAACGAGCTATGGAGAAGGCTATGCTCGGGGTTTCTCTACGGGATCGAATCAGAAATGAGAAGGTACGTAGAAGAACTCGGGTCACCGACGTAGCCAAACGGATTAGCACGTTGAAGTGGCAGTGGGCAGGCCATGTAGCTCGCAGAACAGATGGCCGATGGGGCCGAAAAGTTCTCGAGTGGAGGCCACAGACCGGCAAGCGCAGCGTAGGACGTCCACCTACAAGATGGGCTGACGACCTGGTGAAGACCGCAGGTCGACGGTGGATGCAGATCGCTTCCAACCGCAATAACTGGAAATCCATGAGGGAGGCCTATGTCCAGCAGTGGACGTCCTACAGCTGAAATGATGATGATGATGATGATGATAAAGGGCCGTTTGAAGCACACAGAGAAAAAGACAGTGTAGACGTAGTTGCCTATAAGATCACGTTGGATAAAAACCTCTTTTTTAACAACGAACGAGTAACGATCTTACCAGTTTGAGTGGGGGTCAGTTCGATAGTGTCCGCGAGCTGGGTCGCCTCCGTCATGGCCACTATCGCCTTATCACGCTGGCTCATCTCGATGTAGCAGTCAGCTCGGCGCAGCAGCAACTTGTGACTGAGCCCAGTGGGATATCCTTCTGAGAGCGCTAGGGATATGTCTGCAAGTGCTTCCTGAAACCACAGTGAAAACTTTTAGAATATGATTAGACCTCCGTGACTCAGTTGGGCTTCTAGCCGATGAGACGCAGAAGGTTAGAAATAGAAATAGAAAATATTTATTAAAAATTGTTGTACGTAAAGACAATTGTTGGTTGCTGCGGGACGTTGTCGCGCACAAAATTTCCAAAACGAAAAACGGAACTCTTTTAGTACACTTTGTTGTCCTTCTGCCTGTCTGTCAAGACTATTAATCTCGGAAACGCGTGGAGATTCCTATAAGTAAATAATATAAGTAAATAAAATTATATAATAGTATAAATCAAAATAATTTGCCGTGAGGTGCCGGCAGTAGAATTTTGCCTCGCCTCTCTTGCTCGTGGACGCAGTAAAAAGCTGCTAAGAGATACCTCCGGAAGATTGGCAGCAGCGTCTTTCCGTGGCTCAACATTCTGTACTGCGCTTGCCAACACGCCTGCCAAGCGTGGTGAGTACGGCAAGAACCCCCTCATGATTAGTACTGAGATCGATGAGACCTATGTTCATAAGTGGACGTCCCACGACTGAGATGATGATGATGACGATCTCATCATGATCATTTGCCGTGGGGTGCTGGCAGTAGAATATTGCCTCTCTGTTACCCGTGGATGCAGTAAGAATCTGCTAAGATACATCTCCAGAAGATTAGCAACATTGTCTTTCAGTGTACATTCTGTTCTTCGCTCGCCAACCCGCCTGCCAAGCGTGGCGAGTATGAGAACAACCCCCTCATGATCTATGAAATGAGGGAGGCCTATGAACTATGATTGTTGGACATATCCAGCAATAGATGTGGACAGCAGTCATAGTGCGGGTGAGGTGATGATGATGATGATGATGATGAGGAATCATCTAGTTTCCAATGTACAACTTTGCTTAGTTTGGGCCTAGATGCTGCTTTGTATCCACCATTTTGTTTTTGTTTTGTATGATTAACTCTATGGTTTCTGTAAAAGAGCTGTGTCCGCTGAGTGGTATCTATGGTCATGGATTCAATACAGGATTATGGTAACAAATGTATATTACACATTGTTTAACAATGTAATAAAACATTGCCGTGGGGTGCCGGCAGTAGGTTTCCAGCATATACCATGATTCCCACCGTCCATCAGTTAGAACCAAATGATTGGCAAAAGGTAAAAATAGCTGAAGATGTTGTTTCCTCACAATGTTTTCATCATCATCATCATCATTTCAGCCGTAAAACGTCCACTACTGAACCGGCCTCCCTCATGGATCTCCAGGAGGGGCAGTTGCCATACTCACCACGCTTGGCAGGCGGGTTGGCAAGCGCAGTATGGGATGTTGATACACGGAATGACGCTGCTGCCCATCTTCCGGAGGTAGCTCTTAGCAGGCTCTTACTGCATCCACGGGTAAGAGAGGAGGGGTAACATTCTACTGCCGGCACCCCACGGCATTACTACTAGGTAGGTAGGTACTAACCTTAAATCTCTTCAATCTTAATAAAGCTGCTGATCTATTGGCAAGGGCCAGAGAGTACATGGGGCCTTTAACATTAGCATATACCACACTTTTTGTATAGCACTTGTAGCTGTCATCAACAAGATTAGCTCGGAATTTGTCATTACCCCGCTGCCTCCATAGCAGGGATATATCATCGGATTTACGGGCTGTGTCACAGTTGCTTATCTTTTTCCCATATGTTGTATGCATTTGTCTTAACCATTGGAGTAGAATATGCCTGGAACCATATAGTACATTTTTAATATCTTAAAATTAGCTTAATTAGCTAGGAAAGTAGGAATAATAAAACAGAATTAGACTAAGTGAAAGACAGTTCTCTAGACTTCATTAGTGATTAAACTATAAATCATAGGGATTATGGAAAAGGTACAAGGAAATACTCTGGTATTAACAGTAGATTGGACTTTTGAATTGTAAGTAATGTCTTGTTGATCCTAGACTCTTCCTTAAGCAGGAAGTGACTAACCAAATAAGCTACAGAACCTGATGAAAGGGTAGTTAAAACTCTTGATTAGATCATATTGGTTGAGCACCAATATAGTGCCATCTACAGGTAACTACAAGAGTTCTCCTAGTCATTGTATGTAGTTGCATTCAGTTACAATAACTAGAACTGTTGCGGTAGTTTATTCTATAATTTCTAATTTTTATAATATCAAACCACAGTTAGGTTTCAAGGAAAATTAAAATCTTAGCAAAATGTTCAATTCCAGTGGGGTAAAAAACAGTTTTGCTAATGTTTTTTTTTATCTTTTTGTACTCATGTGGTTGAGCTAAAAGATTTCTTCAGTTCATTGCATTCAGTAACAATGTCTAGAGATGTTGCTTTAGCTTATTCTCTCATTTGTAATTTTTGTAGTGATAAACCACACTTAGGTAGAAAATTGGAAACAGGTAGGAAATGAAAACCTTCACAAAATGTTTGGTTCCAGTGGGGTAAAAAAAATGTTTCGCTGTTTTGGTTTCTAATTTTTTCATCAGGTGTGGTTTTAGATAGAAAAATTACAATTTAATGTCTTGTTCGTCATGCTAAACAAAATTGCGTTCGAAGCTTCTAAGATGGGCTCGGATGGAATGTTTGTAAGTTAATTATTGATGTTTCTGCTACTATTTGTGTGAGAAGTATAGTTTTGGCAAATAGGCGCTCTCTATCGCAGACCAAGGTACTTACTTCACTCCCTCGTTTTTCAAGAAATAGTTCATAGTATCTAGCTCATTATCGTTGGTCCGGTCTATTTTTTTCTCTTCTGAGGCAATCAGGAGAAGTAGAATCTCCCACTGCTTAGCGCAGTCCTCAGGCAGCTTTACATTATTCATTATTATTAATTATATCTGGCACCTTCACGATCGAAACGAAACTAATTATAAAACTCTTCGTCTAATAACTTAAGCAGCATTTCCTAAATGTGTGTTTAAAGATAAAAATCAACGTAAATTCAAAAATTGCATTTGAGCACACGCACTTGTACAAAATCAAAATAATTATTCAGGCAACGCGGACAAATGAAAAGTAGCTCTACAACACGTGAAATGCGGGAATTATGACAGATGATGTGCACTTGATAATTTTGTAGGGTTATAATTTGACGTATTGGGCATTATTTATTTTTTTCGCTCCTTTCGGAGCATGCTATAGTCTAGGACCATACCACCTATAATTCATATCGGACCAGTAAGTAGTTCCTGAGATTAGCGCGTTCAAACAAACAAACAAACTCTTCTGCTTTATATATTAGTAATAGATAATAGACTATACTTATAGTTCTATGTATTTTAGTTATTATATTACTAACCTACCTTTGAAAATGTATTCTACATAAGTCAACTATTTGTATTCAATTAATCTGCTGTGCTTAATAATGTTTAATATCAATTTCCAATGATCTCAAGTAGGTAAATAATAATGTTTTCTACACAGAGTTTCTTCCCCATATATCTCCACGCATGGGAAGGGCTGATTTTTGAAATATTGTACAAAATTTCTTGCAAATGAAAATGAAAATGAAAATGAAAAATAATTTATTACAGTGAAACAAGATGAAAATAATACACATTACTTAAAACTAATTACACTGATAACACTGAGACTACATAGACGAGGTACCTATCAGTTTCCTCACTAGGCGAGGCCTGTGTCGAGGAAACTTGCATACGAAATAATAATATAGAAAACAGTGTGTTGTACTCTAATTTAAGCAATATAAATATAAACAAGGTAGAATTATAAAAACACAGTCATATTAATACGAGTTTTACAATATTGTATATAATAATATGTGAACTAGTAATGAATGATTGAATATGTTATTTAATTAATATTAACTATATCTTCTGTCTGGTCATAATTTAAAGTTTTGAGCCATTTTACTATGATGGGTTTTGCTGCCGATGTTGACCTATTTTTAATATTACAATACTTAACAGTTTCGTTGTATACATGTACTTTCATAAATCTGCCAATTCTCTGAGCGAACCTGGTGTTAACTGTAGGGGTTAACACTCTGAAAACTCTACGTTGAAGTAAGGCCTCATATTCAGGTGATGTAATTACCGCCTTATGTACCGATAGGGATGTATTAAGTACAAAGAGCTGGCGCACACTTAGTACTCCAGCATCCTGATAGAGTGTTGTTGTAGGATACCTATACGGCTTAGACAGCATCACCTTCAAAACAGAGCGCTGAGCTCTCTCAGCCTGCAGAATAAATGTTTTTGCGGCACTGCCCCAACACGTTATACAGTACACGATAAGAGATTGACAGAGCGCATAGTATACTGCAGTAAGCGTGTCAATGTTTGCAGCATTCCGCAGGTTGCGCATGACATTTATCACCTTTCTTATTCTGGCTGAAAGATACTCAATATGGGCCTTAAAAGTTAGATTCTCATCTATATGGACACCAAGGTACTTAACTGACTTTTTTCGGGAAAGTTTATCACACACACAAACAGCGCCGTTACATGTATTATTGTGGACCACAATATGTGCGTGTCTTTGTGGAGCGGATGCTATGGTTTTATAAAAACACAAATACACTGTTCAAGTTACAAATCAAGTTAACAACTATAATTTTCCAACATTACTTAACATAGGATTTAAAACACTATTTTAACAAACATGTACCTAATATTCCTATAATAAATAAATAAATTATAAAATAACCTTACAAACTTTCATCCCCTAGTTTGCCACGCAGCCGCAGGGGGTGATTTTTGAGAAACATGTTTCATAATTTTGGTATCTCTAACTATTTATGTGAAATTTCAAGTACCTAAAAAATATTTTTCAAACAGTTTTTCATCCCCTATATTTTCACTTTGGGGATGATTTTAGAGGAATAGAAAAACACAGGTTTATTAAGTTTTAAATCAATTCAAGTGAAAAATAACGATTTTTCTATACAAACTTTCTTCCCCTATTTTAACCCCTTCTGCGATTTATATTATATATTTATAAGATATATTTTTATTACCGGAAATTGTAGGCGTTTAAATTGGAATGGTAAATCCGATGGTATCAAAGGAATTCGGCGAATCAATACATCTTCGGTACCACATTCGGTGAGTATTGTGCTCTCTAATAAGAAAGATTTTAGTGATTTTACCAGCAAACGCGTGCCATTGCGAAGTAGATGGATTGAGGATTCTCAATAAAATAACTGGACAACCTACTTTCAACAGCATTTTATGAGGAGGGAGTCGAGACGGGTTCAAAGAATTAATAAATTCTGTAGGAAAATGAACAGCTTCTTCCAAATCGAGAACTACCTACTATCGACCGAGTTTTAACGGCCTCCCGGCTGGTACCGTCGCAACCACTATGTCCCTGCATTTTAAATCTGTATTATCTTAGAAAATATTCATTTAAACTACATACTGTAGAGGGCCATATTAATCTATTAATTATTGCATAAGTATTAATGCTGTATTGCATAAAATTGCTGCGTAAATAAGCCGTTTTTTCTCATAAAAAATGGTTTGTGGGTTAACCCTAAGACATAGATATATACCCATCGCAGACATTTTTGTAGACCTTTTTATGGTGTATATTACTGTAGTACAGTATTTTTATCTATCTCGTAGGGTTCAGCCAGCGTTTGCAATGTAAGCGTTAACAAATGTGTTTATTTACTACATCACATTAGAAACCTATAAAATTATCAGTGTATCTCTATTATATTATGCATGTCTTATAGATAAAAACCTTTCTATTGAATAATCCTATCTATTTAAAAACCGTATCAAAATCCGTTATGTAGTTTTAAAGATCTGAGCAAATATAGGGACAGAAAGACAGCGGGAAGCGACATTGTTTTATACTATGTAGTGACTATTTTGTCTATTGTTAGTTTGAAGTTTCCTATTGCTAGTGTTATGTTATAATGTATATTATGTATGGTATATATGTAATTAGTTTATCTACATGTACACCATTATAACCCCTTGTCATATATTACAGTCTAATCCATCCCAAGGTTGCCTGGTAGAGATCGCTCTTTAGCGATAAGGCCGCCAATTGTCACTTTGTTTTTAAGTGTTTCTTGTTATTATGTTAAGTTTTAAGGTGTGCAATAAAGTATTTTCTATCTATCTATCTATGTTTTTAATCTGAGGTATTAGTTACATATATGCTTAAAGCATTAAAATTTCATCTCCCTAATGGATGTCCAAGATCTCGAGAGGGTTGCTGCTATACGCGCTACGCTTGGCAGGCTGGTTGGCGAGCGCTGTAGAGGATAAGGACGCTGCAACTCGTCTTTCATATTTTACGGAATCCGAAATCGAATATTTCATCGAAAATACGACATCTCTACTTATGTACAAAAGTAAAGGTATGGACGTACCTACTATGTATGTTGTATATTCCCTTTTCATATAGGTACGTCAAAACAGCTTATGCGATTAGGATGAATTTTAGTATAGAAGTTGATTAGACCATAGAGACGAACTAAGGCTACTTTCGTTGAAGAAGAAAAATCGTTGTTTTTTACATAAAAAAACTTAAAATTTTGCTACTAATTTTCATCCCCTTAAGGGATGATTTTTGAGGAATTCTGAAACACAGGTTCATTAGATTAAATTATAATTTAATTTCAAACTTAATGAACCTGTGTTTCAGAATTCCTCAAAAATCGTCCCCTAAGGGGATGAAAATTTGTTTGGGAATATTTTCTTCCCTTGATTTACCAAAATTATTAAACACATGTTCGATGGGTTCGAGGGTTGCCTGGATGGTCGGGAATCGTTTCGTTTGCCAAAAATAAGACTACAATTTCTGCAAAACGTAATAACAACAGGCTTAGATTTCAAAACGTAGGTACACAATACATGCTATCAATCTTAATATAATTAATATCAATCTATTCACCATAACACTTAAATAATGTAGGTACACAATACACGGATTGCGTTACGTTCTGCTTGCACTCTACAGGCTATGGCTGAAAATCAGCGTTTGCTCCTTGAGCATATCTCACGCTGAGCCATGACCTTTTGACGTGCTGCAGCACACACATAACATTTTGATTGCTAATTATATTGTCTTAATTTGTTATCATCATTCATCATTTCAGCCATAAAACGTCCACTGATGAACACAGGCCTCCCTCATGGATCTCCATGAGGGGTATTTGCCATACTCACCACGCTTGGCAGGCGGGCTGGTGAGCGCAGTATGGGATGTTGATACACGGATAGACGCTGCTGCCCATCTTCCGGAGATATCCCTTAGCAGGCTCTTACTGCATCCATGGGCATGAGAAGAGGGGTATCATTCTACTGCCGGCACCCCACGGCGTATATATTTTGTGTTAATTTATAATTTGTTATATTTTGTGTTTATTTGATGTATTGTAATGTTGTACTCAGCTTTTGTTTCTTGTAGGTATGTGTGTCTGCAGTCGTAAATAAACGTTTTATCTATCTATCTATCTAATCGTCTGAATTCTCCCGACTTTTTGTGTGATCTTTATACTTCCGATAAATAACAAAATGTTCAGAAAAACCGCTTTTAACCACAAATGATAATTTGGAAACTCGCGGGGCGATTTTATGAACTTCTATTTTAATTGGTTATTGTAAATAATTAATATTGATACCCAGCCTTGGCTCACTTACTTTTACCCTGTCGCATTCTTAATAACTAGGGAAACAATGTTGTGTTCTCATCAAGAAGGGCTTTTACTAATTTATGTCTCTAAATCAGTATGTTAATTAAGTTGATTTCATGTAAAAAGTCCAGTTTTGAGAACCTGTAATAAAAAAAAACAAAGTTAATAGTAATAGTATTTACTTTGTGACTCCTTAAAATATCCCTGTATGTTTCTTGGCAGGTTTTTTGGTTTTATCGTAGGATGAAATTTTCTGTTAGCTAACTAAACCGCGGGTTTCCTCACGATGTTTTCCTTCGCCGTTAAAGCACATGTTAAGTGTGCACATACATTTTTCAAGAACACGACCTTTATATTGGAAATCAGGGGTAGGTACATACCACTCGGCCAACACGGCAACACGAACATTGCCCGCTGCGCAACAGAGGTCGCCAGTCCTTATCATAAGCTATCCTAAACAAATAAGATAATACCTATATATGTATATAGATAATATAAAAGGAAACTCAAAACCCAACTGCAAGGTCCAACACACACTTGGCCGATCTAATGCTAAAATACGACCATTTAAATGCACTGATTACAAAGATATAAGAATCTTTGAATTACAATGGGTGTAATTATTTCTGATTTATGTATATTTTTGTAATCTGCTTGTATTAATAATACCTCTGATTTTGATACCCCATTCAAAAGGTTTAGTTAAATAAATATGAACTACGTACAATTTGGCGCCAAAAATCCGCCATTTTAGATTCATTTTAATAGATGAAAAGTCTATATAAGGACACTTGGGTTTTTGAGACGAATCTAACGATACCTTTATTATCGAGACCCATCCAGCCGTTTGGAAGATACGTGGAATTAGAGAAATTTACAAGCAAACGCAGAAACAAACATACAGGATACGCGCAAAAAACAATACCCTTCCTTGGCAGGTACAAACCCTCTGCATACTCTGTACACAACGACTCGTAAGGCAACTACTTCGATAAGAACGTCTAACGCCAATCAGCCGTGAAATAAGGATAAGAAAAGTACCTTCCACATTCCTTGACGACTCTACGTGATAGCAGCATATTACTTTCACCACAAAACCCTCTTGCCCAAACCAGCCATACTCAACCTTAATCCACCGGTTTAAGAGTCAGGACCTCAGCAAATCAAAAGCCGGTCATGTCTTCAGTTTATCCATGGCTCAAATGGAAGGCAATGATTATATTGATTAGTTCAGCCCTTTTTAAGTGCACGCCTGTTTTGGTAGGTACCTAATGATTCAAGTGGGTCAGAAATTTTCTAATGTTTTGAACACCGGATCTTACTTTTACTTCTCCGTTTTGGGAATGATGAAGCACGTAGGTGACTCATGAACCTGAATTTATGATAGTGCAGTGGACAAATTAATGTCTGTTTTTGTACGATTACTTTTTCCACGAAAAAGATAACAAACTTTCGGTAGAATTATAATGTTAAACTGAATTTTGGTTCATATAAGTAAATAAATAAGAAATTACGGTAAAAAAATTACCATCATTAGGTACTTATTTATTACATTGTATTTACTCAGCATCATCTAGCCCTAAGCTAAGCAGAGCTTGTGTTATGGGTACTAGATGACTGATTATACCTAATACATTAAACTAAATAGATTGATATTTAGAGGCGAAGCGCCCTATTATGCATAGCGCTGTATGTCTGTGTCTGTGCATGACACGATTACAACCGAACGCGTTGACCGATTTACATGAAACCTTTCTTGTTAGCACTGTCTTAATGAGATAAGGGTACTGATTGATGGTTGTACTTGATTTTGGTGACCCTAGGGTCACAAGGACCGGAGTTATTGTGATCTTCGCCCCCTATTCCGTACCAATGCTTGTTTTTATATTTATAGAATAACATCCAGAACACCTTGAACATAATATTTCTGTAGATCGTACAGACATTTTGACGAGCTCTGTGGCGCAGCGGGCGAAGGTCCGCCTGCGACGCAAGGGTTTGCGGGTTCGATTCCCGCCTCGGGACAAATATCTGTACGCTCTGCAGATATTTGTTCAAGGTGTTCTGGGTGTTTTTCTATATATAATAAAAATATCTATCTATGTAGTATATTGTATTAAGTATATCAGTCATCTACGAGTAGTACCCATAACACAAGCTCTGCTTAGCTTGGGGCTAGATGATGCTGTGTTATTTGTCCATCATTATTTATTATTATTATTTATTATATTTGTCCCGAACAACTGCGACGCAAGTGAATCTCTTGCGTCGCAGGAGGACCTTCATTCGTTGCACTTTTAGTAAAATAAATAATATGTGATTAATAATAAACAACACAGATGGTTACATTTTTACACTTTCCAACGCAAAAAAAGTGTGGAGTGTCAGTGTCACCGCCCAGAATCAACTACCTTCTATCACCCTTCTACCTACTACTTTACTTCTACTACTACCTCGCTATTCCTACTCTACTTCTACCCTACTTCTACCCTTCTACTATCACTACTACGCTCCAACTACTCTACTTCTACCCTACTACTACTCTAGTACGAGTACTACGTTATATCTACTCATATACTAATCTACTTCTACCCTACTACTATGTACTCTAATACTAC
This sequence comes from Pasiphila rectangulata, assembly GCA_963082625.1. NCBI lineage: Eukaryota > Metazoa > Arthropoda > Insecta > Lepidoptera > Geometridae > Pasiphila > Pasiphila rectangulata. Next base: position 18,195,658 of record OY720236.1, on the reverse strand, counting down.
TCTACTGTTACTACTCTATTACTACCCTACAACTACTAAGTTTGGTCTCAATAATAACTTTTGAACGCACCTATAAATATTTGACAACCAAGACACCAACGCGTCGTCGGGTCGAATACAAATGTTTGATTGGTAGGAATCGTTTGTATTGGAAAATTAAATTCAAGAGTAGTTACGTAGTATATTTCTTGCAGTTTTTCCATATTTTCTCACCCTTTAAACCTTCCCTAGACTACGACAAACAAATCTCTGCCAAAATCAGCTAAATCGGTCTAGCCGTTCACTCGTGATGCCTTGCGTGACCAAGGGGAATAGGGATTCATTTTTATATATTTGAAATTAAGATTATGAGAGGGGTTGTTGCGATACTCACCACGCTTGGCAAGCGTGTTGGAGACCGTAGTACACAATGTTGATACACGGAAAGATGCTGCAGCTCATCTTTCGGAGGTATCCCTTAGCAGATTCTTACAGCATCCAGTAGTTGTAGAACTTTTTGTGAAGTGTTCATCCGGGGAAGTACTACCACCATACCTATTTCTGCCGCCAAGCAGTAATGTCTGCATTGCTGTGTTCCGGTCAAATTACGGGCACGTGAGACCTAACAATCTCTCTAACCTAACATTCTCAGGGTGACGGGCGCAATTCAATGCAGCGTCACGTGCTACGTGAACTTGATCACCGCGGAATTGCAGTTGTAATAGGGAGAGGTTACCGCCTAACATTAGTTGGCTCTTCGGCTTGTCTCGTCATTTACTATATATGTATACAAAAATTCACAAGCAAGAGAGGAGGGTCAACATTCTACTGCCGGCTACCCACGGCAATATTACATGTGTTAAAGAAAGACATAGAGAAAAGCTTCTGTCTTCTAGTGTATTTTATTATCTGTGGTCTTACTCAGCAATATTTACTGCAACGTTGGTATTCTGACCATGTGAGTAACATGGCCAGAATATCGAATATCAGAATATTCGTTCACCTGCTGTCATCACTTCGTCTGGCCACGTGTCCTGCTCAACTACAGTTCAGGCCCATTATCGGCTCGCTGACATCTTTGACTGAGTGAGTGTGGAGGGGGTCAATGACTGTAAAGGCATAGCAGACTTGTTTAGAGAGAACTTTACTGTAAAATCACCATTGGGCCCATCACAGTCGGTGAACAGTGCTGAGTCCCGTGGACTGAAGTTACTAACTAGGTTTACAGCAAAAGATGTTAGAAAGGCTGTAAAATCTATGTCCCGTGGTAAATCTCCAGGACACGACGGACTTAGTATTGAACACGTTAGGAATGCTGGACCTCATTTAGCTGGTGTGCTGGCCTTGTTTTACACTCTTTGTGTAGGACACTCATATTTACCAGCCAATATGATGAAAACTGTGGTGGTGCCAATTGTGAAAAATAAAACGGGTAACTTAAGTGACAAATCTAATTACAGACCGATTTCACTAGCCACCATAATAGCGAAAGTGTTTGACAGTTTGCTTAGTGTTCAATTGGATAAGCATCTAGAGATACATGATAACCAATTCGGATTCAGATCAGGTCTATCAACAGATGCAGCTATATTGAGTCTAAAGCAAACTGTCAAATACTACACTACAAGACAAACACCAGTCTTTGCCTGCTTCCTTGACCTCTCGAAGGCATTCGACCTGGTCAGTTACGACATCCTGTGGCAAAAATTAGAAGCCATAAAACTACCTGGAGAAGTGCTGGATATCGTCAAGTTTTGGTACCAACACCAGGTCAATGTCGTTAGATGGTCGGGTGTCTACTCGGAGCCGTATAGGTTGGAGTGTGGGATGAGGCAGGGGGGTTTGACCTCGCCGAAACTTTTCAACCTATACGTAAACGCACTGATAGAGGAGCTCAGCAGGTCTCGTGTTGGATGCCATGTTGACGGAGTTGCCGTTAACAACATTAGCTACGCTGATGACATGGCCCTGCTGAGCGCCTCTGTCTGTGGCCTAACGAAGATGATAGGTATTTGTGAGAAATATGCGCATCAACATGGCTTGCGGTATAATGTAAAAAAGAGTGAATGCATGGTCTTTCCCGCCAGGGGTCGCCAATGTCCAGAGACAATACCGACGATCAAATTGTACGGTACACCGCTTCAGCGAGTTCACCAATTTAAGTACCTTGGACATTGGTTAACCTCTGATTTGAAGGACAATGTAGATATTGAGAGGGAACGGAGGGCGCTATCTGTCAGAGCGAACATGATTGCCCGCAGGTTTGCTCGATGCTCAGCTAATGTAAAAGTTTGCCTGTTCAGAGCATATTGTACCAACTTTTATACATGTAGCCTGTGGGTTAACTATACTCAAAAACAGTATAGCGCCCTACGTGTCCAGTACAATAACGCGTTCAGAGTGTTGATGGGGCTGCCTCGATTTTGCAGCGCATCGGGGATGTTCGCCGCGGCGCGAGTGGACTGTTTCTACAGCACCTTGCGCAAGCGGTGCACATCCCTGGGGCGACGGATCAGAGCCAGCTCCAACGGTATTCTAAGTGTGTTTGCAAGCAGGTTCGATTGCGAGCATGTGAACCACTGTAGCATGATACATGCGCAGTACAGGGATGTCAAGCTTTCCTATATATATGGGAAAGTTTGACATCCTTGTCTGCATCCTGCAACTGCTACTAGGTATAATTAGTTTGTGTTCTGTATTGTATTGTATTTTGACATTTGTGGTTATGGAATATTTAATTTTATTTTATTGTTAATTTAATACTGTGGATTATGTTGTCTGAAAATAAATGATTTATTATTTGACTCCTACAATCTTCTGTACCTACTGGTACAATCCTGTACAAGATTGGAATTACAGAAAAATACTTCCCAAAGTGTACCACTGGTACGGGGGAATAAATTTCTAAAATTGATTCCCACCGTGTCACACCCAACTAAAATAGTATAACATTTATTATTATTTTTCTTCCATACTGAGGCTAGCAACGACCTCTGTGGCGTAGTTGGTTGGAGATGCAAGAGGTTGCGGGTTCGATTCTAGCTGCGGGACAAATCTGAAAGATTTCCGTAGATATTTGTCCCGATCTGGGTATTTTTGTATAAATAATAAGTAAATTAAAAAAACAGCAAGTATGCATTCAACCAGATGCCAATAACACTATTTTTGTTTTTTTTTGTGGTTAGATGGGGCTGTGTAAAATATCCAGTATTATTTATATATACTGTCTTGGCGAACTTCGAACCGCCCCAGAATCGCCTACCTAACACTACTACTACTCTACTACTAGGTACTACTTTACTGCTAACTACTACCTAAATTAACCAAAACTCTAAACGGCTTAAATTTAAGTCACAAAATAAACTTCTGAACGCACTTCTCCTACCGTTATTATAAAATGTATGAGAAAGTGTATTTACGTATTATTATTATTTCCTGCATCTTTACGATGTTTCTACTTACTGGGTGCTGAGGTTGCCTCACGTGTACTGCGACAAGCGAATCAGAGGAGGCCGAGCCAGCCTGGACGCCTCATAGCGCCCGTGTTTGGACTGCAGTTGTGATTTACTCTACGCTTAAGTTATTCTGAGCCAAAACGACGTTAACTGACGTTAGAATTTCCGTTAATGTGCTTGATTTTGACAGATTTGCCATCATCAGTCATCAGTTCAGCCGTAAAACGTCCACTACTGAACACAGGCCTCCCTCATGGATCTCCATGAGGGGTAGTTGCCATACTCACCACGCTTGGCAGGCGGGTTAGTGAGCGCAGTATAGGATGTTGATACACGGAAAGATTTACACGGTTGATGATATACACGGATTTGCCATATAATACTCTCAATAACTAGCCGTGTGATGCCGGGAGTAGAACATCCCGTACTGCACTCGCCAACCTGCCTGCCAAGCGTGGTGAGTATGGCAACTTCCCCTCATAGAGATCCATGAGGGAGGCCTGTGTTCAATAGTGGACTTTTATGGCTGAAATGATGACTGTCAATAACAAGTCAGCGATCGAGCATTTTAAATCAGTTGAGCCCCAGGTCTCCTGAACGTGGCTTTGATTATTGCTCGACACTACATGCCCAGCTGGATGATTGATTACAATTTGCAGCAAAATAATATTTTCTCTAAACGAGCGTTGCGCAATTTAGAGCTCGAATCAAATCAATTTGTATCGAGAAAGTGAGCGAATATCGATTCCGCCTGTAAAATTGGTTCCAATATTAACTGGAAACTGTGTTTTGCTTCAATGAACAAGTATGGTGGTAATAATTATTGCAAAACAGGGTTGGTATTTTATGATCTCGATTGAAATAGATGCTACCATCCCTAATTCTTAGGTAGGAGCGCTATTAAAGCCTTATATTATATCATTTTACTAGAGCACCTACCATGATTAAGTCAAATGATTTGAAGAAAAAAATTATATATTATAAACAGTCGAATTGAGAAACGTCCTCCGTTTTTTCTATCGGTTAAAAGTCTATGTAAAAATAATTAATTCTGAGCACACATAGTTTTATTAGTTTTTTTTATTACTTGTCTTATGCGGAGCAAAGTCGAAATTTATGTATGATTTCGACTTTGCTTCGCATAAGACTACACAACATAAGATTATACTATTGTGAATTTGTACTCAGATATTTGTAATGTAAGATGTTTTTAGATCCGAAAATATCATCAGTTTACACAAGTATCTGCTCCTTGCCGGGAGAGGCGCAACAGCGGTCGTCAAGATAATATAAACTTAGTATGTCATCATCATATCATCATAATCCGTAAGACGTCCAATGTTGGACATAGGCCTCTCTCATAAATCTCCAAGTACAGACATGAGGAGGTTGTTGCCAAACTCACCACGTTTAACAGGCGGGTTGGTGAACGCAGTACGGGATCTTGATACACGGAAAAACTCTGCTGCCCATCTTTCGGTCGTATCCCTTGGCAGATTCTAACCGCATCCACAGGCAACATTCTACTGCCGGCACTCCACGGCAGTAAGTATGTATGTTGTAGTTATTATGTATGTAGAGATTCTAGAGATAATATGCTACGCATATAGAATATATAGATACATGGCGAGGCGCAGTCATGGCAGGTGACTTATATATAAGTTATAACAGTTGTGTGGTCGTCCTGACATGGATATAGAGATGTTGGCTGTTCGGCAGCGAGATGGGTAGATGACAATGTCAAACACAGTCAACGATGGATCGGACCTTAGATTTTACAATATTATTTTAAGGATCGGTCTATAGTTCGCTCGGAACTTAGCTTGATCGCCGCGACATCAAGTTCTGGAGTTCGTTATGGTATAAATTACCTGTGGCACCGTTGTTCTTTATGGGTGGGATTGCAAGAATTATGTGTGATGCCGATAGCCAACATATACCGTCGTTATTTCAGCGCAGCAATCAATGTAAGTTATATGAACTAGCACAGGATCGTGTTTGATGGCACAAACCAAAGGTGGCCCAGCACAGCGCTAGAGTGTGAATTCGGGATGTGGACTATTATGATTATCATTATTGAGTTTCTAACAGAGGCCTGAGTTTTACTTAGGTTTTCCATCTCAGTCGTAGAATTTGTTCACGTCCAATGGGTTGGCATAAGGGGTTGTGCCATACTCGCCACGCTTGGGAGGAGGGTTGGCGAGCGCAGTACGGGATGTTGAAACACGACAAGACGCTGCAGCCCATCTTCCGGGCAGATACTTACTGCACCCACGGGCAAGAGAGGAGAGGCAACATTCTTCTGCTGGCACCCCACGGATAACGGCGACTTAGATTTTACTATTTCTCTAACTCCTAGTGACCTACGCGCGTAGCACTTTAGTTTAATACAAAAGACATGAACGCGCGCGTTTGCGGTTCTTTCTGTTTATCTGGCCACACTTAGTGCAACCGTGTGAAATGCTTAGCATTACTATTTATATTCAGTGAAAGGACAAGTGAACCTTAGTTTAAATTATTATTTTCTCGGACGTACTTAAATTATAATCCTTTTATATTTATTTTAATAACATCTCTTTTCGACCTGCCGTACAGTGAAAAACAAATGATTCATCATTTCAGCCATAAAACGTCCACTGACGAACACAGGTCTCCATGGATCTACACGAGGGGCAGCTGCCATACTCACCACGCTTGGCAGGCGGGTTGGTGAGCGCAGTATGGGATGTTGATACACGGAAAGACGCTGTTGCCCATCTTCCGGAGTTATCCCTTAGCAGGCTCTACTGCATCCACGGGCATGAGAGGATATGTACAATGATTTGAGTTTTTTTGAGTTTCCCAATATTTAGGCGCAGTTTCACACGCCAAGGTCACGAATAAACAAAACTTTAAAAGACTCAAATCATGGTAAGTATCCCGTAAATATTGCATGCTTTAGTGTTTACAACCATGAGTTTCAAAAGTTATTTCGCGCAGTAGTTCCAACGTGCTGTTTAAACGGCTATTAAAAACGTTTAGTTATATAAAATCAAAACACTACATATTACAGTCCTTTCACTCATCTCACCTTCATGTATTATAGAAGATTAATAAAAAAAGTAAGGCCTTTGCATCTATTATAGATGATTTATACAGCGTCAGAAACTGGTAATCATGCTCTACGGGACGCTGCAGTGCCTGGGACATTGTTAGATGGATTAGGCTTGCCCAGCACCTATACCATCATCTCAGCTTAGTCAGCTATTATTCAGAGGAAAGAACAGATCAATACGTCTGAAGCTAACTAAGCCGCGGGTTTCCTCACTATGTTTCCTTCACCGTTAAAGCACGTGTTAAGTGTGCACATACATTTTTCAAGAAAGAAAAATCCATTCGTGCATGGCCGGTATCGATCCCACGACATTCGGATTGAAAGTCGAGGGTCCATACCACTCGGCCAACACGGCTTTTTTAGAAGATCAATACAGCGTCAGCAACTGGCATTCATTTATGTTGTACTGGACATACATACATATCAGTGCTAAGATTATTTTAAGCTTGCAAAGCACCTATACCATCCTCTCAGCTTAGTCGGCGATATTCAGAGAAATTAATAACAGGTCAAAAGTTGACTAAGCAACAAAATACTTTAGAATTAGACGTTATTATCTATAGACGTAGATTATCTAAAGTTGTAGGCATGACTTCGTACAACGAAGAAGCATTGCCATGCAGTGTACTATACGACTATACTATGGACACTCCGCCTTGTGGTGACGCTCTAATTAATTAGTGGGTTTAACTTAGTTTTAATAAAGCACTTTTATGTTTTGATTATAATAATTAGGCAGGTCAAAAACACTGCCCTAATGATGACTAGCTTTTGCCCGCGACTTCGTCCGCGTGGAAGTCATGAAACGAAAATCCCCTTTTCACGCAGAGCCTCTTTGATTCGAAAATATAAATGCCATTTAACCCGTGGGAATTTCAAAAAATCCCTTCTTAGTGCACCTTTAGGATACTTAAGGTAGTGTGCCAAATTTCAAGTCTTTAGGTCCAGTGGTTTAGGCTGTGCGTTGATATATCAGTCAGTCAGTCAGTGAGTCAGTCAGGACTTTGAATTATTATATATATAGATTATTATCAGTGCACCTGCCCGGGTGAACAAATAGTTCGTTTCTAACCCCCGACAAAACAGAGGGGTGTTATAAGTTTGACCGCTATGTATGTGTCTGTGTGTCTATTTGTGGCACCGTAGCTCTTAAACGAGTGGACCGAATTGCGTGCAGTTTTTTTTTCATTTAAAAGCAGGCTTTTCAACGGTGGTTCAAGTTCAAATAAAAAAAACTGAATGCAAATCGGTTTACTCGTTTAAGAGCTACAGTGCCACAGACACAGCGGTCAAACTTATGACACCCCTCTTTCTTGTCGGGGGTTAAATTAAAAAACAAGACACTTTACTGACTACTGATTACTAAATATGAGTGACAGTAGAGCTGACCAGCGGCATTGTAAGTATGTGTAGGAGGGGCTTGTGCCTATTGTTGCGGAGTTGGCGTTTAGTATCTAGCTCGTGAAGGCGATGGTCTTCACAGGTTTTTTGCTTTACAGAGGTCATCTTCGCCAAGATGACATCTGTAAAATATGCCTTTTCTCAATACTGCGATTTGAATACCTACCAGGTGCTGACGCTGTAGGTATAAATCATTTGCTGTAGCTGTGAAATATTTGTCGTGAAGGGCTATTTTACCAGCAAACAGATGACTTTTCAATTTTTCTTTAATATTTCATCTTAAACTCAAACTCAAAAAGCCCTTATGCTTATTCAGTGGAACCGCAAGGGCCTGTTAGATAAGTCAATTTACAAGCATTGCGTTAAATTTGTTCGCTTTAGATGACAAGTTAGGAAAAGAAACGAACATAAGAAATTTACTCGGTTGATGTTTCTGGTTCTATGTTCGTTCGTTTGAGTTTGAGCAAATTTCGTCTCGAGTAGTTTCGTTGTCTATTCAAGCTGCAATCATCAAGATGCACGGCAGTTGCATTACTGAAGGCTCAATTGTGACATTAACTGTGCAACTACGAGGCAACAGTGGTAAACCATACGCTGCCAATAAGGAGGGTTATTTCCCATTCCGAATGTTATATAAACGATCTTTAGATCTTAACGCAAGTTAAAATCTGGTTTAAAACTGAAATTAGCAAAGACATTGGACTCGAAAATCTACCTATATACCAAATCACTTCTTTTTACAGTTAGCTATTCAATGGGTCAGTTCAGACTTAAAATCAGTTATCGTATTGCGTTGATATAAATCAAAATCATTGAGCCATTTATGATGATCCCCTGACAATAGATCGCCTATTGCAAATGCAAATTTTCATCCCACTAACCCATTAACCGTGAATGTATTATTAAACAGCACACGTATGTAACCTGCAACCAAGACTTGTGACGAGAAATTGGATAGGTATTCAGCACGCGAAAGCTCCTCATTGGGGAGGTGAGGTCTACCTGCGGCGCCCACGCACCTGGCGTGCTGTGCTCCGCTGCTCGCTCGCTCAGTCTGGCTCGGCTCAGTCCATGTTAGACCCCCGCGCGGCTCACACGCCATGACCAATCGCAGTCGAGTCTACCCGCGAGTGTTTTTATAAACTTACTGTGTGATAATTAACATGGATGTGCTATATTTCTGCATTGCTATCGTCTTCCTGCAAGGTAATTAAATATTTATAAGTTATAATTAGGTGAGAGTTGAAATGAACTACTTTCCGATTTGTTCTCGTGACAACGATGTGAGATTTCTTTTTTGTGTTCTTCGTTGTTGTTTTAATTTCGGGTTTTTTAATATTATTAAATGTTTCATCCACATATTTATTCCTCCAATGTCTTGTTGTTTAAACTATTGTTGGTGGGTAAAATCCACAGTAAGTTACAAAAACATTTTCCTCTCTATAAGCCTCGGACTTACGTATTTATAATAACTATGAATCTTTCTTTAGTGTGTAACTATTTGTATCGTTATTATTCTAGAACAAATCACAAAGCCTACAAATAGTTCTGAACAACTTATGGTACGATGAAAAATATACCCTCAAATTGTTTAAAATTCTTATGTTAAACAATTTGAGGGTCTTTCTAAACATTCGATCCTACGTTTTGAAAGTTAACAAAACAAACGATATAAAATTGTCCTTGAAATTTAAGCAGCAGGTTTGATCGTCTGCGGGTCATTGAGACCACGCTTTCTCCGAACCCAGACCATGAAATTATTTTACGATCACAAGACATGTATTTTGGAATCTTCAAGCTAGTATCGCTTAGTTGATCGATAAATCGATAAAGCGGTATGTATGCGAAGTACCGTTTTTTAAATATTTTACGTAAAAGATCAGCTCGACAACTCTGGTTTGTAGGGCGCCAGCTTACCGCTATGCTGTCGCATAGTATTAGCACTTAATAACAGCTAGCTGAATCATGTCACCGGTCCCGCTGGAGTAAGGAGCACTTAACACATGGCCGACGCAAGTGCTGACTTGGCTCTTGTGATTTTTTATGAAATGGTTTTTAATAACTCAAAACAAGTTGGCACCCAGAAAAGATTTGATGTATCTAACTGTCACATCGATTATAAATTAACAGATAACCTAGTCTCAGAACTTGACCTTACAGTAGGCTACACAGTGCAATGTAACTTTCTGGAAGGCCAAGTTCTGTGAAGGATAAATATGGTTTAAGCAGTTTTGGTGGAGTGGAGACCTTTGCCGATCAATTCTATTTCAATTTAAAATGTTCTTTACAGTTTCAGTGTACAATACTTACAATAGGACTAAAAACAATGACGATTTACTTTTTTTTAAGTTTACATGTTGGCTACATAACATCTTATATATTGATATTTTTTTTAATGAAATAAACGCATTTAAATTGTGATGCCATTAAACACCGAAACCACTGTAGGTACTGATAAAAATTAAAACTTTCATTGAAAAAATAACCAGGACTTCACATTTCCGTAACATGATGCAAAGCTGACAGAACGCTAACAAAACGCCCTAACCATGCGTACCGTACATCACAGAAACATTGATATCAGTGTTTAAGCACCCACTAATCATTCGAGTAAATTGTCCGATAGATCCGCGATTGATTCCTCGTCCGCTCTCGTAATTCTAGTAATCTTCGTCGCATGCGCACACTTCACGGTAGGCTTGCTGCAGCGTAGCGGATTCGGTCAGATACACAGTTTTTCATAGCTGGCTTACCTGTCGAGGTCTAGTCTATGAACGAGCTTGTTACTTAATTCTGGTAATCGCTGAGTGTAATTCATTAATTGTAAATTCAATAAGACGTTTCTTAAAAAAAATGGGCACATTAAATACAGTGAAAGAAATCATCCTGAGAAAACTGCTTCAGACGTATTTACATGTGCTTTACTCTGAATACAGCTGGATAAGCAGTGGTGATGGCATAGGTGCTGGGCAATCATAATCAACCTAACATTGTCCCAGGTGGGTAGAAACTTTAGCATTCCATACAACATGAACACCAGTTGCTGGGGCTAACTTAAGGTATCGTTAGATTCGTCACAAAAACCCAAGTGTCCTTTGATAGATATTTATTTAAAAAAACAAAATGGCGGATATTTGGCGTTAAATTGTAAGAAGTTAAAATTTTTAACTATACCTATCGTGTGGGTAGCGTATAAAAATAAAGGGAAACAGAAAAGGAGATTACAAAAAATATATAGGTGTGTCATGTTTTAAATGTAATCAGATATAATTACAACCATTTTAAATCAATTGTATATCTAAAATTTGTAATGAATGCATTTAAATGGTCGTAATTGGGCTTTAAATCGGCCAAGTGTAAGTTGGGTTTTTTGTTTCACTTTAAAACGTAGGTAAACTTGTTACGAGCTTGTAACAAGTAATTACGTTATAAAGTTTTTTTGCATGCCATATTTCATTTTGCAAGCTGAATGATGATCACTCCTGGATATACAATTGACCTGAAATTTCGCATGCTGAAAAAATAAAAATATGTCGCCAGAACACATCCTAAATATAAATAATTTTATAGTGGCCTCCGCCACAATATGGCGTATGATAGATAGAAAACTCGTATTATACGTACTAATTACATCTACTTGTTTATGTGAAACACGTAAGAAATATGAAAACAACACAGAAGTAACAATGGCGGCTTTATCACAATATGAGCGATTCCTTCCAGGCAACCTTGGGAAGGCCAGGAAAATGTAGAACGCTATATCGTAGCGTAAATTAGATGATGCATTTTCAGGCAAACCCCATGATATGGGTCGAAATAAAAGGACATTTAGATTTGTTTTTAAATATAAAGTTATTTATCGCATACAAAAGAAATAGTCAATATAAAATAAGACAATCAAAATATAACGGTTATTTCTGGATAACAGCCTTCCTGGCGACTGTTTTAGGGGACTTCTGTCCCGGAAGTGCATACACCCTTGCTTCCGGTATCGGGCGCACCTGACAAAGGAACGCTGTTTGGTTGAAAAAAGTTAGTTTGGTGATAAGTCGCCCACGCCACGGTGCAGTGGTGGCGCGGGGAGCAAACAAGCCTGGCGCAAGTTTCTTTTTACCGACTTCAAAACAAAGGAGGTTCTAAAGTCGTCTGTATTTATTTTTTAAACTTTGTTACCTTAGATCTCCATCGTTTATGAAAGATATTGAAAATTATTTTTGAGTTCGAATAGAAAGGTACACTTTTAATAAAATGCAATAAAAAATATCTAGTTTTAATTCCGCTTATGCTGAGATGCAGGAGCACCGCCCTCCCGCCCGCTAATTATGCACATGCAGGGAGAACTAGCTTGTCAGTGCAGCATGCATACCCAAACCTATACGAATTTGTCGTATAGGTTTGGGTATGCATGCTGCACTGACAAGCTAGTTCTCCCTGCATGTGCATAATTAGCGGGCGGGAGGGCGGTGCTCCTGCATCTCAGCATGCATACCCAAACCTATACGAATTTGTCGTATAGGTTTGGGTATGCATGCTGCACTGACAAGCTAGTTCTCCCTGCATGTGCATAATTAGCGGGCGGGAGGGCGGTGCTCCTGCATCTCAGCATAAGCGGAATTAAAACTAGATATTTTTTATTGCATTTTATTGTCATGGATTTCCGCAAAGTAACGCCTGATTCCATTAATTATAGGTACACTTTTATTAAGTCTGGGTATTTTCAGCAACATTTTACATTTTCTTATTGAAATCGGTTTATTTTGTTGACAAATTTAAGAATTACGTTTAAGTCAAATTTCGTTCCCAGTTAAGCAATATCATTCTGTAAACATCCCATATTATTCACCTCTACGCAAAAAGGGGGATGTTATAAGTTTGGCCAAGGTCTATGTGTGTCTGAGTGTGGCATCATAGCTCTTAAACGACGATGGACCGATTTGAGTGCAGATTTTTTTTGGTGGTGATTCTTAAACATGTTTTATCTCAAACTGTGTAGTTATAGTTTAGAGTTCGCGCGCAGTATCCAGTTTACGCAACATTAAATTAAGCATAAAATTGTAATAATGAATAGAAGTTTTCTAAAGCGAACGAATTCGAATTAATTCGAAGTCCAATTTTTCAATGTGTCTTGTTCTTCTTTTGTGAATTTACTATTCTATTGAATAAACACGTATTACCTTTGACTTCGGTCGAACGAATTCGAATTAATTCGAAGTATTCAATTTAAATGTGTCTTGTTCTTCTTTTGTGAATTTACTATTCTATTGAATAAACACTTATTAACTTTGACTTCGGTCCGCGCTGCCGCCCGAACCCCGGATTCCGGGCCGGTGCAAGGGGTAAAAAGGGTATAGGCTCTTCAGACGGATGGATCCCTCGTGTCCGGCGATCCTCTAATTTGTCGGCGCGTCTAGTCGCGTCGCCGGCAGGAATGCGTTTTTTGTGCGGTATCTTACAGATACCATAAAAAGCCTGGAATGTGAAGGTACAATGGGATAATACGCCACATTCGTTCGCGGTCAGGTGATTACGGTTAAGGTAGATCGAATCGCCGTTTAGAACCTGTTGTATTGATTGTAGTTAAGTTTGGTATGTGAATTTATTTATGTGTAAATGATACATATAGCGAATGAATGTATATGTCTGTAGACGCGTAGTTAAAAATAATGGTTGACTTTTCACACAATAATAATACCTTTAGTTTCGTCAGCACATATGTATTCTTAACACTTCAATACAGTGCAGTGCCGGCAGTAGAATGTTGACCCTCTTTTCTTGCCCGTGGATGCCGTTAGCCTCTGCCAGGGGTTTCAGATGCTGGGAAGCAGCGTCTTTCCGTGTATCAACTTCCTGTACTGCGCTCGCCAATTAACCCTCAGCCCTCAACCCAGAAAAACCTCCTCATAGTCTTCACTTGGAGATTCATAAGGTAGGCCAAAATCCAGCAGTGGTTGGTCATCCCACGTCTGAGATGATGATGATACATAAACCCTAAAACACTAAAGTACTGTGGATTGTTATGCGATCAGTTATCGAATATTTACACATCCTACAAAAATACAATTAACTTTATTTACGTAATTAATTGTTTGAGCGGAACGATTAAAAATTTTCACTTCTGACATTTTATTGTTGATTTAGCAGTAAACCGATTAGAGAGATTGTGTCAGTAACTATGCGGTAAGATTTTTCCCGGAAATCTGTTGAAATAACCGATCTGTCGATCTTAGCACCGCTTACATACATATATCTATAGATATCTCACAGTCAAAGTCAATAAGTCTTTACAGTAAAGAACTACATAAAATAGTCAATTTACAAAAGAGAAACAAAACATATTAAAAAATTTAAAGTAAAAAAAACTTTTTAACAAACAAGCTTTTATGTAAACGTACCCACTAAAAATTATAAAATAAACATTTTCTATGGGTACGTTTAAATACAAGTTTCTATGTTAAAAAGTTTTTTTTACTCTAAATTTATTTTGAGTTATTCTCAGCAAAACCTTTCATTTTGATACCCATATTATAGGGATACATTAAAAATAAGTAGTCCGCCATCTTGGGTGTTCCGCCATGTTGGATTCAGAGTGACGTCACATAGCTGACCATGCATTGTCATCCAAAGTAAACATCTATACAAAATTTCAGCTCAATCGGTTGAAGATATCTGCTTCAAAATTGAGTTGCAAGATACCGCGAACAAACATAGTTACATACATACAGGGCAAGCTAAATAAAAGCTTGTAATAAAAAAAGAATAAAGCACATAAATGAATTCGTTCGCTTTACAAAACTCGTTTTTCATGAAAGAGTGAGGTTTCTTTTTCGAAAAAGAAATCTCACTTTTTCACTTCTATTCATTGTTACAATTTATGTCCTAAAAGTATACGTTATTTTATTAATGTCTGCAAGGATATTGGATACTTTAGATATTGCAAGATGACATCATTTCTTATCGCGGTTGAACCGAACAACACCCGGCCAAGAGTCAATATAATTTAAATAATCTTTATCTTTGAAGTAATAAGCTTTTTCGTGACATTTTATTTCATAAAAAGCCTACCTATGAATACGTATTCAATGTGCACAATATATTCTTAAGAAAGGAAAATCTTTTGATGCACGGCCAGTATCGTTCCTACGACTTTCGGATCAATAGTCGGGGGTACATAGGTACTAATAGGCCAACACGGCTTCCTATGTATGATATGATAAATGTATAAGTGAGCAGGGTGAAATCCTCTAGTGCTTTTATAGAGAAATGAAAAAAAAATCACGTATTAGTTAACCTAATTATATTATTATCACAACAAAATAAATCACTAAAACTACAATTAGTCCATAAACAAAATATCAATTTTCAAAAATTGATGAAAAAACCACTATCAGAAAATGTGAAACCTAGTACCGGACACTGAAAACACGTGGCATTTCCTCTTGTAATTATTAAACTCCTTCTATAACGAATAAGTTACCTATACGTAGAAATAGCCATTTTCGTAGTTTTTGTAGACGCTACGCTTATATCTCGGCTTCCTTTTATCCGATCGGTTGGTGTCCCACCGCTGAGCAAAGACATACATGAGAAATCCAAACTACGTTAAATTAAAAAATGTCGCTTAGTATGACCATGTGGTCTCAAAAACCGCATCTTCACGGAATGCTGTAGATGTGGACGCACCTAACCGCACCTTGAGAAAGTGATGTAGTTCAAAGTAAGCCGGCGCGGGCGAACCCAGCAAGGATATTTATGATCCTGATCTTGACCCGGCCTCACCTCGCGTGTGATTCAGAAACTTTCACGACTTTGCCTTTGCCTGACTTGATTAAATAAAATAATAATAAAATAAAAAGTTCCTTATTGTAAAAAAATATGTACATTTAACAAAAGGTGGTCTTATCGTTTACTACGATTTCTTACAGACTACCGAAACTAAACTGAGCTGATGATCACAGCACGGTTTTGTGTGCCGCCGAGCGTACGTTTCCCTCTAAACTAGTCGAAGTACTGTGTCTCAGAGGTCACGTCACGCAGCTCAACAGCACCCATCACCGCCCGTATACCCAAAAGGCATAAAAAAACATAAAAGGATTTTGACGTCCTCTGTGGCGAAGTGGGCTCGATTCCCGCCGGGGAACATGATTTTCGTTTTATCTGCAGATATTTGTCTCGGGTCTCCGTGTTCTTTGTATGTACGATGGATTAGAAGTCCCGTTTTTAATCTAGCGTTTCTTGTGGCCCTCTAGTGTAAGTTCATGTTCTCCAAATGCTCCAATCTCTAGTATTTACTTATCTATATCAATTTAAAAATTGCTTTTTCTGTCTTATCATGTATGAATTGTGTTAATTGTCGATGAATCCCATATTACATAAATAGATCCCATAATAACATAGATGGCTCAAACGCCTCTTCGTCACAAATGGCCAATTCTTCTTTCCCTCAAAGACCATTACACATTTTTATGTGTCGATTACGGCTCAGAGACACTTTTAATTAGAGATATGGCGTTCTTAAATTTAAAGCTGTCAACTTATGATAAGGAAATTAATAATCCGTCCTAATTTTAAAACGGCACCAATCGAATATTAACTAGTCCGTTTTATGTAAATTATGTTAGCTTTTAGTGTCAATTTTATTGGCACACTTCCTAACTAAAGCTAACATATAAAATTTAAAATTTTAAGTAATGCTTTTTTTGTTTAATATAGGTACCCTTAGTTTTGTAATCTACACATCATGCCCTTTCACACATCACACACACAAATAGCGGTTGTGTCTTTAGTAAGTGCAACTACAGAATCGATACCACAGACCTACCAAAGTGTGACCTTAGTCCTTTTTAATGTATTTAGTGTGTAAGGTGTCAGCGACCCAGTTACCGTGAGGCAACTTCCCTTAGAAAACGTATTATCGAAGCAAGGTCTATGAAGCAACGCCAGTCGATTGTTTCACCAAGATTAGGTTTATTGAAGACATTACCATTGTCAGTGCTGACACGTGCTGTGCATGCAGAGCAAAGATTTGGTCGTAAAATTAGACTTAAGCTTAGAACTTAAGAGTTCTGTGGCGCAGTGGGCGAAGGTCCGCCTGCGATGCAAGAGGTTGCGGGTTCGATTTCCGCCTCGGGACAAGTGTCTGTACGATCTGCAGATATTTGTTCAGGGTGTTCTGGATGTTTTTCTATATAAAATAAAAAATATCTATCTATGTAGTATAATGTACTAAGTTTAACAGTTATATAGTACCCATATCACGAGCTCTGCTTTGCTTCGGGCTAGATGATGCTGTGTGAATTGTCCAGCATTATTTATTTAATGTTTCTTCATTTTCACAACTACGGAGGTTAAGCGTAACTTACGTTGACCATCGTACTTATTCACCTAAATAATATTGAAATCCGTTTAAATCTTCTTAATCTGGGCTTAGATTACCTTCTTTTCTTAAGTTGTTTAAATTTTAGCCTGTCACACACAATATTCAAAGTCACACATTATGACGAATCTATTGACAACTCGTTTATCAAAATCAGGGTGCTACACATACCAACATATTCTTCATTTTAACCTTTTTTTGCGGATGTTGGGCACCTTGTGGATATTGTTCAACAGTTAAAAAAACAACAACCTTTTCATTCAATCATATAAGTGCTTTTGACAACAAAAAAAGTAAACCGGCGAATATTAACTAAAATTTGTTAAAATAATTGTACTTTTGACTCGAATTTTTTTCGACCTTTATATGGGAGCACCCTAGGGACATCTCCCTGTTAAAATATAATACTCGCTTCTTTCCCTCACTTGAAAAAAAAACGTTTTCCGAAGCGAACGAATTCAATTAAGTGCTTTATTCAATTTTTGTTCATATTTTCTAAACTGACTATTCTAATTAGCGTTTTGCTTTATTGAATAAACACTTATTGATTTTGATTTTTATACACCAACATTGGGATCTACGCTCGTGTTTCGGACCACAGCCGTCAGCTTACTATGATATTCTAAGTTAAAATCAGTCTTATAAAAGTCATCGACCTCTCTTTTGATTCTCAGCTAAGCTAGCATGGCAAGCTCCATCGTGTGAAGTAAAAGTGTTTTTATAAAACGCGTAGGTGAAAGTGCCTTACCAACACTTTATAATAATAAAAGTTATACGCTGTTCTGTAATAATGCTATTTCTGAATAATAACCAAGTATTATGGATGAATTTGTGGGAATTAAACTGTGGGAAGGTGTATTTAAGATTAGACAAAGTTGCCTTTGTAATAGGTTTACCTGATTAATGACAGAACTGTCTAGAATTACAGGTAATATCAACATTAAATAGCTATAATAATAATGTATGCTCGAAAAATGGTTTGAGGACTTTATGTTTAGAAATTCGATCACAAATCGTATATTTTATTTGTATCGTTGTTGTCGTGACTCATTTCTAAGATTATGTATATGTTTATTAAAAAGAGAAAAAAAAATATGGGGATTATTTAACGCTTGAAACAAAAACTCGGGTTTTTTTTCAATAAATACATTTAGTTAATTAGTTCACTTCATAAGTAAAGTCATTACGCACACGCTGAAGCATAGTTATTCTTTGGCCCTAACTTTTAACGTTAGGTACTTGTAAGACGGGAGTTATTATAAAAACTCTTGCATTTGAGAAATTAGTATTGTGGTAGTGATTTAAAAATATAAATTGGCATTATTAAACGATCCTTAAATACACACCATTAGTTACGATGAAACCACTTCAGGAAACTAATCGTGAAGTGAATAATATATCACAATTAACAATATGATAAAAACTGACAAATAACAACTCACCAATCGAACGAATGTATTTTCTCCTACGAAATAATTACTTCCATGGTACCTTTTAAACGGGCGAATTCAAGTCACAAGGCATCAGATATCAAGTTATCGGTTGACCTGCGCCACTGACGAGCAAGCGGTTCCTGTCGAATACCATCATTTACATCGAAGAGTCGGCAGGTAAGCGGCCTGATTCCACCGGGCTAACTGCGCATTGGGTCCGTAACGGTGCAAGAATGCCAACCGCTAAGAAACAACCACAGCTTAGCATAGCGGGTTGAAGAGCATCTGTTAGAAATGTACCAACCGCTATATCAATCGCTTTACATTAAATCGAACATAATAATGGGTTATAATCTGCTCATATCATACCTATGTGACACGAACTGAACTAGGTATTAATTAATCTACCTATTCCAAGACTGTCATACAATTGATTTGTATTATGAACTAACAGTTTCTGACACTGTATACATCACATTAAATAAGGCATCTCATGTACATTTAATATCGACATATGAATAATCTTAATATTTTTTTCCGAATTTCTTGACTCTGGGAACATTCCCAGCTTCCCCATCAAACTAACCATCAATGGGGTAGATGGTAATTTTACTTCCCATTTGTGGTCTCCGCGTGTTTTCGTTGAACTTGCATTCGTAGTCTGCTCCATTGCCATTTCGTAGAACATATTGTGACATGCAATTTGTTTCCGAACAAATTGCTCACAATTTATCGCTTGATGCAAACGACAGAAAGCGCAATTGAAAACGACAAACTCCCGACAACTGGGCATGAACTAGGCATACCTAGTTCCATGCAATTTCTATCCGGGTACTTAATCTCACCGACAATACAACAGGCTGACCTCAATCTGGAGCTTCTTTCCCCTCTGACTTCACTGTTGTGGCTTCCTAGTTTTGTCATCTCTATGACGTTAGCATAAGGTTGAGAATGAATCAGCTTACGTCACCGCTTTCACATTTCTCGCGGTGCCGTTGCGTCAGCGATAGCATCACTGTAACACAGGTGTTTTCTTGTTGACTAATCTTGGGAAACGGTTTATCTATGGGATAGAGTTCCTGTTTAAATTAAAAAATAATGGTCGACATTGCACACGAGCCCAGTAAGTTCCAAAGTAAGCAGAGCTTGTATTATAGGTACCAGGGTACTTTTTTGGAAATACTAATACCCAGACCCTAGACAAATAACTGCAGAAAAGCAAACACTTTTTCCCCGACGGGGATCGAACGCGCAACCTCCCGCGTCTCAGCCGGCTATTTAACCAACTATGCCAAAAGGTTTATTTTAAAAAGCTTTTTTTATATTTTATTCTATAATCAAAGACGATCAGGTAGTAACATCATAGCTCATCTCATCTGCAAGATTTACGAGGAAATATCATTGCCGTGGAATGCCGACAGTAGAATGTCGCTCCTCCTCTCTGACCCCTGGATACAGTAAGAATCTGCTAAGGGGTACACCGGATGGTGGGCAGCAGCGTCTTTCCGTATATCAACATCCCATCTGCGCTCGCCATCCCGCCTGCCAAGCGTGGTGAGTATGACAAAAGCCCCTTCATACTCAGTACTTAGAGCGATCTATGCGGCCTATGTCCAGTAGCGGACGTCCTGCGGCAGAAATTATTATAAAAAAAAATATGATCAAAGCTATTCACGTTCAGTGACCCGACCCACAATGTTAACTAATTACAAACAGGTTTAAATAAATATAAATGATCGTTCAAAACGCATCCGACTTTCTACCCTCGAGGCGAGAAGCCTTCAGTAGGTCAAACTGACAGGTTACCGGCTCAATGACTCACAAAAGAGTTGCCACCTGACAAATAGTATAGTCACCTCATTTTTTGTTAGGTGAAAAAAATATAGCTACATTCATTTTTAAGATATTATTCTACATTATTTTATGTCAGTTAATTCACCAGAAATGCCTTAAGTCCTTTCTCCAAAGTATTATGTTGAATTATTTATTTTTATATATTTGTATGTCCTTCTCAGCCATAGGACTGCTATCCATGTCCGATGCTGAAAAAAGGCCTCCCTCATGAGTCTCCAATATCACGAGGGGGTTGTTGCCATACTCGTCACGCGAAATACGCTGGTGCCAATCATCCGGAGGTATCCCTTGGAAGATTCTTACTGCATCCTCGGGCATGATTAAGCAGGAGAGGCAACATTCCACTGCCGGCTCCCTACGACAGCAGTTTCATATTTTTGTATATTTATATATATATAATATATATGTATGTTTATAAAGTTTATAAAGTTTATATAATTATATTATATATGTATATATATAAACCTGCTTATTCGAGCTGCCCGGTTACAAAAAAATTCCGTTACTCCACGATTTTTATTTTATTTTAATGGCATTTCCATGTATATCGAAAATATATTCCAGTAAAAATGCCATAGCAGTAACAAACAAACCAAATAAAATAGTTTAAAAGTATATTATAATTAACTTGTAGAAAAACTTGCAGTTCACACACAATTTAATTCCATTTGAAACAGTTTATTTGTTTCGATATTTACTTCGTATGATTGTATGATTTAATATTCATAGAAATTAAGATTTTAAATTAACTACGAAGTTATTTGAAGAACTCGTTGGATATTTGAAAATGTATTTTACGATGCCGTTGACTTTGATGTCTTAACACTTAACAAGTCTCAATAGTTCATTGAACCAGCAATAGTAAAACGAATTTATAAACGAACACATCGATTAAGTCGAAATAAAGATGAAACCGGTGATTAATTACTGCGAATGAAGTCGTGTTCGAATTTCACACGAATTATTATAAGTAAAGCTGTTAATTTTACATTACAAACGATTTTTGTAGGTACTTCCCAAAGCTAAAAATAATTTGCGACATGATGTTTCCAAATTAAGAACTGTAAACGTAAAATTTCTGTTTTCATTTCAGAATGGCTTATGTAAGTATAACAACAAATAAGCAATATTCAAGTGTCTGTATTTTACTTATTTGTGGTTATAACTTTTCTTTCAGCTTTATAACATTAGTATCTATACTAATGCATGGTTGATTGAACATTGTACGAATCACTGCAAAGTATTCTTTAGTAATACCTAATTTACATTTAGTAAGACACCCCTTAGTTTTTAACCGACGAAAAAACGGAGGAGGTTCTCAAGTCGACACGTATATATATATATATGTATATTTTATGCATAACTTTTTACAGAGTAGTCCGATTTTGTGCAGTAGGTCTCATTTAAATTTGGAAAAAAAATCCAACCCTTAAGAGTAGGAGGAGATGATTGATTGTTTACTCACTGATTGTAATGTATGACCACAAATAACTTTATAGAGGAGTCCGATTTCGATAATTCCTTTTTTTTATTTGAAATCGGTTTTATTTTATTGAAAAAATAATTATTTATTTCCAACTCATAGACAAAGGGTTGATTACACTTGTAACTAAGTAGTTCTAAGGCTAATATTGCTTTGTATGTTTGATCTTTGAACTTTGATATTAATCTCTATATCAGATGGTACAGTTGTATTTATTGATGCAAATCGACCTCAACTGCATCATCTGTGGGAACATTCTTGACCACTCAAGCGCATGGTATCCAATGACAAACAACGTCGACCTAGTGAACCCCCTAAGTTACAGTTCTCCTAAATATGCATATGCATAACTGCATGATGACTTTTGTCTCAAAAGGACCTTGGAAGGGATCCAAGGCTCCTATATTTTCATTCAGTAGTACCTAAGGACTTTTTTAGCACTTTACTAACGAGCCTAACCTATATTCATCATCACAGCCTTAGGAGTGCTGTCCACGTCCACTGCTGTACATAGGCCTATATATATATACACGGAATGACGCTGCCGCCTGTCTTCCGGCGGTATCCGTTGCTAGATTCTAACTGCATCCATGGGCAAAAAAGACAATATTCTCTGCGGGCACCCCACGGCAGCCAACCAACATTGTAACTTGTTAAACTTTCGCGATTTGTTAACATATTTTTAGTTTTAAAATTACAGGATTTTATCGCGTACCTTTTTTATTATTTTTCCTCCCGCGACCAAGAACGCTGAAATGTGTTCGAAACGTCGGGAAAATAATAAAAAGGTACGCGATAAAATCCTGTAATTTTAAAACTAAAAACAACCAACATTGGTCAAATCGATACTAATTCCCTACCCTACCCTTCCATAAACTGCTTCAACCAACTAAGTTCTGGAAGCCGTAGTAGTCCGGGTCTAAAATATATAATATATTATTATAGGTGATAAGATCATAATTATTTGTTGAGCACGGATTATGCTTTACAATATTTTTAAAAGGTATGGTCTTTTCCTTGAAGTGATCTACCTACTTAGGTTTTACTACTTAGTAATAAGAACTTGATGCCGTGGGGTGCCGGCAGTAGAATGTTACCCCTCCTCTCCTACCCGTAGATGCAGTAAGAGCCTGCTAAGGGACACCTCCGGAAGATGGGCAGCAGCGTCTATCCGTGTATCAACATCCCATACTGCGCTTACCCAACCGCCTGCCAAGCGTGGTGAGAATGGCAACTACCCTTCATGGAGATCCATGAGGGAGGCCTGTGTTCATCAGTGGACGTTTTATGGCTGAAATGATGATGATGAATAAGAACTTATTCTCCTTACGCCCAGGTGACGCAAAGGCCGAGCCACATATTTTGATTAAAGTGTAGAATTTGTTAAGGTCTTCAAGAGTTTTTTTTTAGTCATAAAGAAGGGCTTTGTCGCTTATGCGATTATGACGCCCCTTCTAGAGTTAGAAGGCTCTTCTCGAGATTTGACAACATTTTGACAGTGCGAGCTTGTCTCTTAATGTCAATGTTACTTAATAGTCATTGGATTTTAAGTAGAGGAAAAATGGCCGCCAACATGGCTGGCCAAATAACTTACGAATTTATAAATTAACTTGACACTGGCGGAATTGTGTTAAACCAAACACAAAGGTCACTAATTATCAAAGAAAGAATTACTCAACAAACGTCTTCGACGTTTTGGAGAGGTGTTATAAATAAAGCTAGTATAAATATAATATCTACGATCGCATCATTCTTATTAAACGACACATTATTCGCTAACACATCATTAAATAGTTTTGCTTGCTCTTATAATAAATGAATTCTGTCTGTAGTTTGTTCTCACTAGTGGTACGTATAAAAGATTAGGCTTACGAAGCGCAGATATGTTGGTACGTATACCAACCAGTTCAAGGAGTTCCGGACAATCTATGTACCTTTCCACTCGCTATGTTCATCAGGTAGCACAATTCAGCAATGTCTATTCGCTCTTTATGCGGTAAAAAGTATTTTTTTTTACATCGGTCAGTGTAATTTGAAAGATATATTTGCGCCCTAAACTGTACATAGCGCAAAAAACGTCTCTGAAAACCTTCAATACGAGAAATATATGTATCGTAACGCGGGTTCCAAACTTGCGAAGCATATTCTAAGTGGCTACGAACATATGAAAAGTAAAGTATTTTAAAGGTTTTAATACTATTAAATTCAGATGACATCCTGAGTACGAAACTCAACGATCGGAAGGCCTTTTTGATGATGTTGTCAATATGCTGGTCAAACAAAAGTGTTAGCAAACATGTTAGCCAAAATAAAAAAAGTAACAATATGCCTAAAACAAAATAACGAGTAGTTATTAAAACTAAAACTAGGTAACTAACTACTCTCACGATTAATTCATGATAAGGCTCTTACTGATCCTTCAATACGAATCCTTATCTCATCATGCAATAAATACAATTTAAATAATGAATGTTTTTAAAACGTATTAAGCACAAAAAACTTTTATCTAACAGGTGTTTGACAAGGTGCTCCCGTTGTAAGGCATCATGTAAAAAATAATGACAATTCAAAAAGTTATGAGTTGAAAAAATCGGTACCTACCTTTCAAGGTTAAGTTAACTTAACTTTGAACCAAACGAACAACCAAAAACAATGAGACGAATAGTAAATTACTTGAATAGGGAATTACTTTACATTATTTCGTTCAAAGGAAATAAATGCTAACAAAAATGTAAAACAAAATCAAACCTTATACCATTACGGATAGGTTCTAAGTGTGTTTTGTCGGAAATGGGGGATACCATGCTAGTGTCAACTTACCATCACGCTTTCTTGTTTAAGTAATAGCCTAGCAGTTAGGCGGCTGACACAAGCACTGCTATTATCGTCTAATTTACCATAGAGATTTCCTGCCACTCGTGTACTGTGCGAGGAAAATGTGTCGTACGAGGATGTGTGGCGGAGCTGTGAATAATGTGTGGTGCGAGGATGCGTTGCGAAGCTGTGAAATGTGTTGACGGGGGTGCGGTGTAGTAGGACGTCTATGGACTGGCTGGTACAGTATGTCGCAAACCTCGCAACACATCCCTCGCAACACATCCCCCGCGCACATCCCTCGCGCACATCCCTCGCGCACATCCCTCGCACACATCCCTCGCTTGTTTTGTATGCGCAAAAATCTAGCTCCGCTGAGCCGTTTCCACCAGAGCTGTGCTAACCGAGGCGAGGTAAATGAAGCGATAGTATTGGTTCTTTACAAACACATCCCTCGCTACGCATCCTCGCTTATCTCTGGTGGAAAAGCAGCCTTATCGGGGTTATCGGTGTTGTTTACTATAATTATTTGTTTGCGGCTTTGGTGACTCGCAGGGTTACCCGATTTTCAGAAGAAGTTTAGCTCTCGCTCTTTAAAGTTTATTGCCAAAATATGTACACGGGAACCTGTGGGTCAAACATACAAAAAAGTTGCTAGCTACCGATAATTCAGTATAATAATATATTTACGATGATGCTGCGACTGCCTCGTTTCTGCAGTGCATCGGGGATGTTTTCTGAGTACCAAACCGATAGGTTTGATGCTATCATTCGACGAATACAGCTTCCCCGGCCCGCAGAATACAGGACAGTAACAACATCACCCTTAAAACACTCTCTGACAGGTAATCATCATTGCTGTCTTTATCCCTTTCAGGCCCGTTCAAAACGATAGTGCACATTTATTTGAAAAATTCCCGCGCCGCGTTCAATCAACTTCGTAGCTCGAGACCGTCTCCACACATTCGTGCATGAACTACGCGTTGTAGATAAAAATAATTTTCGCGCGGTTTGCCAGTCAGTTGGCGTCAGAGAGGCAAGCAAGATGGCGGCGCTTTTCGACGATGGAGGCGGTGCACGTAAGTACTGATTTTTTGTGTAAATTTTAACTAAAACATCAAGTTATTGTTGTTATTTAGTAGCTGTAATAATGATTCATACATTTAACAGGTTTTTACTCGTAAAAAATACAGCTTCTCATACAAAATTGCACTTTGAAAACATAAAATCACGATCGTGACGTTTAGGCCTATCTCCACTTTAGGAAGATTTAGGTATGGATTGTCATTTGTTGAATTTAATGGTTATCTTTACTATTTTTGACAGGGCAAGAGCTCACAAGCGAGTTAGTTTTACATCTGCTTGGAGATGGCAATGATTCCGAGGTAGAAGGTCTGGATGATGATGAAGAATTGCCACTCCAAAGGCCATTGGATCCTGCTGCCAACGAAATTCCAACTGCACCATCCCCAATACTACCCCAGCCTACACGTCAACGTAGAAATGTGGGCCAAAGACGCTTGGAAGTTAGAAGAAGACTCTGGAGACAGGTACCCTTTCAACAAAAAGAACATAACTACCAACCACGCGTTCATCCAGGTACAATCAGAGCACCCATGGAATATTTTAATGACTACTTCAATGACGAGTTTTTTGAACAATCTGCGATCTGTACTAACAACTACTACATTCGTCGCTCTGGCCGGATCCTAAATACAAATTCCACTGAACTAAAGAAGCTGGTAGGTATTCATTTGATCATGGGAGTCATCCCATACCCACGGCTATTCATGTATTGGCGGGCTGGGATGCGATTGGAGATGATAGCAAACATCATGCCTAGAGAAAGGTTCAAGATCCTGCGTTCAGCATTGCATGTGATTGATAGCGATACAGCTCCACCAGAGAATACCAACGCACTCTGGAAAGTGCAGCCAATACTGGATCGGGTCAAACAAACTTGTGATCGACTCGAAAGACAGCCAGGATTCTTTTCGATTGATGAGCAAATGCTCCCTTTCAGTGGTGTTTGTCCACGCGGACTGCGACAGGTAATCAAAACCAAACCTCGCCCCCAAGGTCTAAAAATCTTCGTGGCCACTACTCATGACGGTCTGATGATAGACTTTGAAGTATACAGAGGTGCCAGCACTCCGTTCGGCGACAGATCTTTGGGGGTTGGGGCCTCGGTGATTTTGCATCTCTCCAAGTCAATTCCAAGAGGCAGCTGTATTTACTTTGACCGGTATTTCTCGTCGATACCTTTGCTGGAAAAGCTGAACACTATTGGACTACATGGCACAGCGACGTTAATGATGAACCGTATACCTGAGCGAAAGAACATAGATTTCAAACCCGATCGCCGAATGCAGCGTGGTGAATCACAACAGTTCGTATGTGATGATGTCGTAGTTGTCAAATGGATGGACAACAAGTCCGTGCTAGTCGCATCTAAATGCACATCTGCAGACGAAACAACGTTTGTAAAGCGCTGGGATAAAAATATCTCGGCTTTCACTGATTTTACGGCGCCAAGAACCATCGCTAATTACAACAAGCACATGGGCGGTGTTGACATCCTTGACCAGTCGATGGAGTATTACCGCACCTTCATGAAGACAAGAAAGTGGACTCTGAAGGTAATACTCCATTTCTTTGACCTAGCTCTCTGCAATGCATGGCGCCTGTATAAATTGGAATGTGCTGCAGCTGAGATTCCAAGCAACAAAGTGATGGACTTGTTAGAGTTTCGGATGCAAGTCGCGGATGGACTTACCAACACACCTTTACGCCAAAGAAGGACTGAGAGTGAAGATGATCATGATGAGGCCGTCGAAAATTTACAGCCAAATACGCCAAGATTCAAGAGATCAAACCAACCTTCTCAAGCTAAAAGATACGATGGCTATGATCATCTTCCAAGCTTTGAAGGCATTGATAGTCCTCGGGCATGTAGAATGGATAAATGCAAGAGTCGATCAAAGATTAGGTGCCAAAAATGCGATGTGTATCTGTGCCTCACAAGAAAACAAAACTGTTTTATCGCCTACCACACCAAATAAGAGCAGGCAATACTAGTTTTAAGTCTGATTCAAGCAACTATAGAGGCTGATTTAGAATACCATTTTTTTTATCTCAATTATAGAATAATAGCGTGATTAGATAAAAGATACTGTTCCTATAGTTGTAAGACACTAAAATTGATGTTAAATTAATGAATAAATACTGTTTTTTGTATAATTATGCTTATGTTTTATACCTAAATAACTAAAAACCCAACAAAGTCACGATCATGCACTGGTATGGTTAAAGCCCAAACGTCATGATCGTGCAGGGGTGGTTACTGACACTGGGGGTAGTTTGGATTTTTTTTTATGGTTTCAGCATATCCTTTTAACATCTCCCATCCCAAGCCCCTGCAAAAAAAACGTAATACAAAGAAAAAAAATTTTGGGCCTGAAAGGGATATCCAGAGTGGTATAATGTAATTTTCGTGCAATTTTCACTATGAATGCAAACTATCCGAAATAAACAATTTGTATTTATTCATTTATTTTCCCGTTGTGCTTGCATTTTTATGATTTAATTTATTTAACGCGAAACCCATATTATATTTTTATGCTTATCAAATATGATACGCATAATATACATATATATATATATATATGTATATATATATATAATATATAGCTCTAGATGTTTTCAATATATTATATTGAAAACATCAAAATACATACATATGTATCTGCAGATGAAGCAAACATTTTCCTCGATCGCACCCGCACCGCAACCGGCATCTCAGCCGGCTTTAAGCCCAACCCAGCCACGGTGTTTGTCACGTACTATTCGTTCCGTGTGCAATATCCTGGAACTTATGTGAGCAGATCTCCATCAGATTCAATAAACGAGATGATATACATACATTATAAGGTTTCATTATCTACCCGTCATGTCCGGCGCAGCACGTCTCGTCCGTGGTTAGATTAGACGCTTTCACTGTTCTGACTCCATCCGACACGTAGATTCCTAGGGTTGGCAGCATTTCTGGCCTGATATAATATTTGTTTATTCCTACTTTAAATGTAGCCTTAAACTCTAGGATAACCTTTGATTAATGTTTTATTAGATATTAATAAACAGAGACACAAGGTATTGTGTCTCTGTTTATTAACTTTAACGCACAATACCTAATATATTATGTAATTTTTTATTATTTAATAAATAAAAAATAATTTACCGTAATTTTTCATGTACCTACCTCGCTTCTTGAACTGGAATTACATAAATGTAATACCCACTCCACTGCAGTGGAAAACAACTTGCATGAATGCACTAGTTTTGTTGAAGATCTTATAAATAGTTGTTGCTTCATGAATATTATGCATAGTGCAAAGTAAAGTGTTCCCAAAGGGCTTGATGTCAGGTAGGGAGCCGGTCACAAAAAATGTTGGGAGAGATTAACAAGGGCAAAGAACAGACGATGTTGTCGAAACGTGTGTTATATACACGGTGTATTAAATACACTATTCTAACCTGGTGATTAGACTTTCCAATGAACATATTTAGTTAAACGACCGCTTTACTTAGATAGTGGAGATCTTAGAGTTCGCAAACTGTACGTTCTTTAAGTACAAGTACACAAGTATAATACACAAGTACAAGTACAGTATCTCCGGAAAATAATGACTTACTTAGCCGGAGAGTTTTTAGTATTCCAACTCCATCAGTGGTTTTTTTTTAGTTTCACTTATGTATATTGTAAAAAGGGCTCTTTGTGAACGGTACCCTAAAAAATCTAAAGATCTGAATGATTAAGCAGTTGCGGTTATTGTATTGTGATTGAAACTTGAAAGGTCTGCAATTATGGCTTGGTATGAAGAGAACGATTACGCAAAGATGTGAAACGGTTGCGAAAGATTTGACTCATTCATACATTACAAAACTCATTCATGAAGGAGCATAGAAAATATTACCGGAAGTGGACGTATAGACATTAGTCAAAGCTCAAATTTGATTTTAACTGTGTTGTTTTTACGACTATAACTATAAATTTAAGGATATCGGATTTTTCCCTATACTTGTATCATCAATATCACATCCACCCGAACCCATTGCTAAATAAACTAAACTGTGCTAGCCTCATCCACTGTCGTCCGGCAATCTGGACTATATTGTCCATAGAGTTAGTAGTACAAGAATTCTAGCTCTATGATATTGTCCGCCCATCTCGCAGGTGGCCTGCCATTTATTAGAATGAGACAAGTCATCGTTCACCGATTCCTTCTTGCACATGATTCTAGATCAATGGAAAGTTTCCATCTAAGTCACTTCTAACAACATCTCACAACTTAGTTTAGTACTTGTAGGTTCCAATCACCTTGCGATTGTTACAATAGACGGTATAAATGTCCGTAAATTAATATTTACGGTGATTTATAGTTTATTTAGGTACCTACTTATTTTATAGCACCTAAAGATTAAAACGCTTCTACATATTTTATAGATAGAGACTGCTGATCAAGCTGTACGGGTCGATGCAGTGCCTTTGACATATTAAATGGATAAAATTAAAAACATTGTACACTAATTGAATATGATAGGATATGATTAATTTCTACTTGATACGCATTCCTGAAAGAAGGATCTTGACAATCGGACCACGAAAAATCATAAAAGTTTTTGTTTTTGTTGAGGGTTCATTATCATTCACATCCCATCTACTAACTGCTGGTTGCAGGATTTTGTAAATACTACTGAAGCTGGTCCTGTGCTGTACCAAGCTTTCGAGGTAAATCTCAAAAAAAAAACCCAAAACGTAAGTCATTCAGGAATCTTTGTATATTATTGTGGTCCAAAAGTTTATTTAACATCTGTTTTGCTGAAGATAGCCCTAGTGAAAGCTGACTCGGGTCGCCGTCAAGGATCACTTGCGATTCGAATGCCATTCAGAGCGAACATGAACGAGAGGCGACCCACGGAGCGTGGAAAATGGATGAAGTATTGCTAGCTTAGCTTCTGCCTTTGCGCGATACAAATAAAAAGCTTTCATCTATATTAGATGTTCCAGATAAACGTTTAAATAAATGTAGGTTTCAAAACGGAGTCACTTTAATGTCAATTAATCTATTTTTTGCACTGATATTTATTCGTCGGTTGTTATACTCAAAACCCCCAAAACTTACAAACTTCCCGTAGCACCTTTGAATCGAATAGGAATCTTTGCCAAATGTGCGCCAAGGTCTCGGCACGTTTTAACATTAAGACGGGCATTGTTAGGAGCCACGGCTGGCGCCAATCTTATACGGTCCATTCATAAAGTAACGCTGCCTTAAAATTAATTGTGACAACGCGACGTTCCAACATCATCATTTAAATCTTCGCGAGGGTATCTCGACTACATTATTTGAGGTTCAAGTAGATTTTCTACGCCACGTGTTGACGTCGTCACTCTTCAATATACGCGATCCATCAAGCGCCCAAAGTCTTGTGAACCACACACAGATCGCACATAAACCGTCACAGCAGTGAAGGCTCGGGGTCCGAACGTGACCTGCGATACATCAACATGTTCCACGACAGATCCACCATGAGGAGGAAAGCAGCCACCGCGCTCAAGGTAGCTTTGATGATGATCTGCCTGCGGAGAGGAACACCCATGGCTTCGAGCAGTTCTGATACCACCCGCGTCATGTTGTTGGGCTTGTTCCAACGCCTGTGGATGATGACAGCATTCAACGACAGTAGAGCTACACCGACACCGCTCAGATACACCTGTTAAAGAGTTTTTGGACTTAAGATATACCTAATCGACTATTTTAGAAGACAAAAAAGCTTGTTTTAATTAGGTACGTAATGCTTTAAAGTGTTAAAAAATAATGTTATTTAATCCGAAATCGTCAGGAAGTGGGCCCAATTTCATACCAATCTGCTTTGTCAAGTAAATTGGCCTTTTTTATCTTTCAAATAAATGATTTAAGTAGCGTCTGCGGCTGGTATTTATGCTGGATAGTGCAATGCCTGGGATATTTTGAGATGGATAAGGCTTTTCCAGCACATATAGATGGTCCTTACAGCATATTTGGTTATATTCAGTGGAAATAACACGTCAAGTCTGAAGCTGACTGAGCCGCGGGTTTCCTCAGGATGCTTTCCTTTACCGTTAAAGCACGCGTTAAATGCGCACACACATTTTTCATGAAAGAAAATTCCATTGGTGCACGGCGGGTATCGAACCTACGACCTTCGGCTTGATCGGATCGTGCGTGTTGGCCGAGTGGTATCATCACTCGGCCAACTAAATACACTATACAATAAGACGCTGTAAGTATCATACAAACCTGGAAAACCTTGGCACCTCCATTTTCCACTCCAGCGCATAAGACCATACCGACTAAGCCCACGACGTAGGTGACCAGGACGCCTCCTGTGACAGACTGTTCCCATCGGAAGACGCGCACAGAGCGTATGTGGATCGTCAGCAAAGCCACCAGGACCACCAGGCACAACAACCGGAGAACCAGCAGTCCTCCATTCTCGTATCGGGATCCACTTGACGTACTGTTCATTATGAATAATAACAGTTCAATGTCCGAGTCAAGTTCCTTAAACTCTTGTAGGTACCTACATGTTAAGTAGGAAATTATGACGGCACTCAAAGATTCACTCTCTGTTATAATTCGATTAAGAGCAAACAGAAAGCTTAATTAAAGAGCACCTTTAATATAATGCCGTATACTGAAAAGCACTATGTGAATACGCGTATAATCAAATTAGCAAAGTCTATCATAGGTATTATATGGAAATGGAAAAATTACATTGCAATTACTTGTTTATTTTTTG
This sequence comes from Pasiphila rectangulata, assembly GCA_963082625.1. Taxonomy (NCBI): domain Eukaryota; kingdom Metazoa; phylum Arthropoda; class Insecta; order Lepidoptera; family Geometridae; genus Pasiphila; species Pasiphila rectangulata. The sequence continues at coordinate 18,162,933 of OY720236.1, read as the reverse complement.
TACTAAGTTGGCTGCTGTCTTCTTCCTCTTCTTACTTTTTTTATGGCTTTTGCTATTTTTGAATTGTGACTGCTAGTTACATAAGCCAAAAAATAAGAAGAAGCCCGAATATAATCCATAGATGCACAAAATGACTTCGTTCTTCTTTGTAATTTTTGGATTCTGGCAATCTATTGAACTTCTGTGTATTGTAGATACCTACACAGAAGGAATTTTTTTTTTATATATTTCACTTAGCAACATCCATCTCAGCCGTAGGACGTTCACTGCTGGACATAGGCCTGCCTTAGGTATGTGCCAAAAACATGGGATCATGGGGGTTTTTTTCCATACTCACTACGCTTGGCAGGCTGGTTGGCGAGCGCAGTATGATACGTGTTGATACACGGAAAGACGCTGCTGCCCATCTTCCTGAGGTACCAATTGGCAGATTCTTACTGCATCCACGGGAAAATGAGGAAGGGTTCTACTACCCTACGGCAAAGCAGCACGAATCGTATGATTTATGCTGTTACGCAATAAAAGAAGAGTTTGAGGGTCCGCGGTGAACGTAAGCACGAATGCCCAAACTAAGCGAAGCTTGTAATGGAAACCACATGGTTGATAGGATACGTAAACATTTTTTAAACAAATACCGGTCTGCATGGCGGGATCGAACACGCAACCTTCTGCTAGTAGACCAACTTAGCCGCGGAGACTTTTCTCTATTTATTTTTGTTTAAAACTTGCTTATTTGATTGTTGCAGGATACGCATCAGCGACATGCGGGTACCCCGGGCGGCCTGCCCACTCCTGGGTGACGTTCTCAGACGAAGGCCTCGTTGAGTCCACCACCGCTACCTACCACTGCGAGAGGGGCTTCGAGCTCCTGGGCCCGTCGCGGCGAGTGTGCGGTCCTAACGGGCGCTGGACCCCTGATGGGATACCGTTCTGCGGTAAGTCATCTTTTTTATTCTATTATTCTTTTTCATTGTTATTCATTCTCTTTTTTGTAAACTTTCGCAATCACAATTCATTTTAAAGAAATACGTGAATTTATCGCGTAATTTCCATTATTAAATCTTTCCTTACTACCTAGATCCAGACTGTATCTGTTGACTGGATCTACAGAGTGATCCGGTTATTCCCGACGTTATCTTTAGTATGAAAAATTCTAAGTCTAGTGTTATTCAATAAAGCAAAACGAAATAAAATGAAATATAAAATAGAAAGTACAAATAGAAGAGTCAATTTACAAAATAAAAGCAAAACAAATATAAAATTAATAAAGCACATATTTGAATTCGTTCGCTTCAGAAAACATTTTTTTCATGTGAGGGAAAGAAGCGATGAATAAACCTGAACTTTGAACAACAAACTCATCACAATTCACCAGGCGAGAGATGGAGCTCACGAGCTACCACTTAAACAGGTAAAACTGTAAAACACAAAAGATGGAGCTCACGAGCTACCACTTAAACAGGTAAAACTGTAAAACACAAAAGATGGAGCTCACGAGCTACCACTTAAACAGGTAAAACTGTAAAACACAAAAGATGGAGCTCACGAGCTACCACTTAAACAGGTAAAACTGTAAAACACAAAAGATGGAGCTCACGAGCTACCACTTAAACAAGTAAAACTGTAAAACACAAAAGATGGAGCTCACGAGCTACCACTTAAACAGGTAAAACTGTAAAACACAAAAGATGGAGCTCACGAGCTACCACTTAAATAGGTAAAACTGTAAAACACAAAAGATGGAGCTCACGAGCTACCACTTAAACAGGTAAAACTGTAAAACACAAAAGATGGAGCTCACGAGCTACCACTTAAACAGGTAAAACTGTAAAACACAAAAGATGGAGCTCACGAGCTACTACTTAAACAGGTAAAACTGTAAAACACAAAAGTGTCTATTAGCGACTGCTGATGATGATTTCGTTTAGTATATGCTTGTGTTTTTAGCTTGATAGCTGTATCTTTGGTAACGAGTTACAACGCATTTGTTCTAATTTACTCATCATTTTTGGAAAAACAGGTTATTCTCTTCTATTCTCCATCCACATGTATCCATGAAAACCCTTGTCGAACCATGAGAATCATCCCTACGCGTAACACTTCTTCGAATTTACTTTTTTAATAATTTTTTCCGTTTTTCCGTTTAAAAAAATATAAGTTTATCATGGACCAGAATTTATTTGGTCCATTTATTTGGTATTATCAACTCACAAATGAAACACTTCAAGTCTCATAACAAAATGCATTAATTTAAAAGCCAAGCTGGTGGCCACCAGAGACCTTTGATAAATTGCACATCTTGAGTGAAGTTAATGAACTGATTTTTTCGCTTCAATGGACGGAATAATTTGCTGTGGATGGCGAGATAAGATAGCGTTCCTTTTATGCAAACAATGTTACAGTCTGATGCAATGTACCCACTATCTAAAGTTAGAAAACTAGAAAAAGCTTTTAACTTAAACGTGTTTTAACCAGGAATAATGGCACTTCGAATAACCACATTGGTTAAGGTATTAACCAATACCAATTTGTTAAAGTATTACCAATGTGGTTTGCATTTCTTAACCGACTTCAAGAAGAAGGAGGTTCTCAATTCGACAGTATGTTTTTTTTTGTATGTTTGTAAGGCGATTACTCCGCCAATTATAAATGGATTTTGATGATTGATTTTTCTAAGGAAGTTTAACTTTCAGTGGTAGTCACATTGGTTAAGGTAAGGTATTAACCAATGTGGTTATCCGAGGTGCCTCTGCGCAATGTTTTTTTACCTTAGCGCGTCGTTCATAACCCGATTCGGAAAAATCTTTTTGGGTTCGACTAGGTACATACCAATTTGCTCCCGTTTTCTCAAAAACTTCTTCCTCGATTCCATAAGGATGGATTCCTTATGGAATCGAGGAAGAAGTTCAGCTACTTTTGTAAGTTGAAAAAATCGGAGGAAATGTATCCAATATTAACCACAACATTAATATTGGAGTAGACGTTTTGTTGGGGGTTAAATAATAATATATATATATATTTAAGTATTCTATCTATCATCTGGTATCCCTATGGAAAGAATACAAGTTTTGCTTTGTTTAGGACTAGAATGGTGCTGTGAGTGTGTTACTGGACACAACACGCACGCAACACCATTCTAGTCCTAAACATATTGATTTATTTAATTTTGTTGATATGTTCATGTAATTCTTCTCTTATGGTTTTAATTCTTAATAAAATTATTATTTGAAAATTTATAACTACAAACATTATATTTTATTTTTATGACTAACCAAATTTCGTATTTATTTTTATCACAAGTAACATTACAGATAAGTAATCTAAGGCGTTACATGGTCATAATGGTACACAAATTTAAAAAACAAAGACAGATGATAATAAACTATGTACAAAACAAAAAGCAAGACGAGACCAACAAAACTACTCGGTACACTTAAATTACATAAAAAACAAAACATCTTACATAAATGAAAACAACATAAATATAGTATTATTTTCGTAAAAATCTAAAAGCTTTTGTTATATGGCATATTATTAATCAAAATAAAATAACAACCAGTTTAGGTTGGACCTATTACAATAAACAAATTACAAAACAGAAAACAGGTATACACTGTGGCAGAAGGGAACTTGTTTGTTTACAGTATTGCAAACAAAACCGTACTATTATTAATGGGTCAGCGAAAATGTCAAAATCTAAGGTGCAGTTAGTTATTCAGCGCGTTTTTTTTAATCATAAATAAGGGCTTTCGCTTCGAAGTCGCTTATGCGATTATGACGCCCTCAGAGCGTTGAGGTGACGATGGGTTCTGATGATTGGGCATTCTTGGCGTGCGTACGTGCTGGTCTCGGTGCAAATAATATCCGGGGCGAAAGTCATATGCTGAGCTTTTATTTGTTTTATGACACGTGTGTCACGGTTTGTGGTGTGTGCCCTAACGCTATTGAATACCAGTGCAGCGCTGTGACATTATTTATTTATTTAATATGGACACCCAACCATAAAACCACATTGATAACTTAAAATAACATAACCATGGTTTTGAAAACTATGTGTTTTTTAATTTACAGCGAGCACTACTATTACAGCAAATACTGAATGGCGTGGCGACAGATTTGTGTCTCATTTTGTGTTCTTTATTGTTGTGTTTACTTAATAATTTATCTTTACTTGTAAAATAAGGTGCAAATTATTATGATTGATAGTCAATATTCTATAAATGTGCACAGAACTACCTTTTGATTTATATATATTCCTTTGAACTAATCTCTGGTTCGAAAGGGGGTAAATAAAACTCGAAAAGCAAAGTTACAAAATAATTTGAGGTCCGACTAAAACCAGTTACAAACACAAATATACCCTAGTAGAAATTAGATTCAATCAGTCGCAGCTGGTCTACATTTCATAGATTACATGTTATGACACAATGTATAGCAAAATAGTTGCAACCTTACAGTGCTGACATTGTGGCGCGCTCCACCATTGACCCACTTTTACTTTCTTCGTTGAGAAATCATTTCTCATGAGATGTGAATAGCTTTGAAAAAGCGGAAGGCATTGTCGTCGCTCCCATAGCTCTCGAATGAAAGCGCCCTTTGTTCGTTGCAGATTAGTTTGCCGATGCCGTGAGCGGGTCTATCGGGAATTGAAATTACGAAGCTTGCTAACTGTTATCAGAGGAAATAATACGTATAGTTGAAAAAAAAACTTTATTGGGCTTATCGTGAAAATAACTCTTTATGGGGCATCGTAAAAAAAAGTCTTCGTTTGAGCTCGAAAGGATAAGAAAAAACAAATGGAAATTTTAATAAATGTATTAGTGTAAGATGTAGTCACAAAACGGTGTTAAGGATGATTTATAGTCTGCTATGTCATATCGAGAAGGAATCTCAAAACTTTTCAGTTTTTTGTTTATCTTATTATGCAGGTATGATTCAGAGCTTTTAATGAAAGTTTCAATGAGGCTGTTTAAATAGTATTTTTTTACTACGAAAACAGTAACTTTTTTGATACCGCGAATAGTGCGATTCTATAAAAGATTTTGATTGTTAAAAGATAAGAAAATACCTGATTGTCTAAGTGGCAAAATAAAAAAGCAGGTGTTCGCAAATCGACAGTCTGACTTCTCACACTCCTAGGTATATGCATCTCTACGTGTGTATCGCGGGAAAAACAATGATAGAACATCAATGTTTTTCCCGTTAATGCCTACTTTTATCATATATCTTTCAAAATTTCCGTACTAATGTCCTACTGTAGAACAAAGGTTTCCTCTCTCTTCCCTTCTACGCGATTTAATGCGTAACTAGCTGTCCCAGCGAACTTCGTATCGCACCTACCACTGCATACTACAACTACCCTACAACTACCCAACAACTACCCTACAACTACCAACAACTACCCAACAACTACCCAACAACTACCCTACAACTACTAATTTACGCAACAAAAATTAGCCTATGTCCGTCTCCATGGTCTAATCTACTCCTATTATAAAATTCATCCAAATCGGTTTTGCGGTTTTGACGTGAAAAGGGAACATACATACATACATACATTCGCTTTTATATATTATAGTAGGATAGTAGGATTAGTAGGATAGGATAGGAAGTAAGATAGGATAGGATAGGATAATTATAACTAATAATTTAAGTAGTAGACATTTTAGTAAAGAGTTCATCCGGAAGCACTACCACCATACCTATTTCTGCCGCCAAGCAGTATTGCTGTGTTCCGGTTTGATGGGTAAGGGCGCCGGTGAAATTACAGGCACATGAGACCTTACAACACTATGTCTCAGGGTGACGGGCGCCATGCAATGCAGCGTTGGTCACGTGCTTAGTGAACGTGATCACCGCGGTATTGCATTTGTTATAGGCGCTACCTATAACAATTACCGCTTAACATCAGGCGGGCCTTCGGCTTGTCTCGTCATTAAGTCGTATAAAAAAATACCTAATAAAATGTTTTTATGCGACAGCGATTTACAGCGACCCGACGATACCCACCCACATTCCAAACGCCGCATGAAAACTGATTAATTTCCAATTCGCTAAACGTCAAAAACCCGCTCCGAACGTAACGGTGCCGAGGCCCGCGTAACACGATTAAATTATACTATTATTATAATACGGACCTGTTATTATACTACACCTGCATTGTGCCAGATACACGGTAATGGAGTATTGTAGACGGCACGATCGGATCACGATCGCGATTGACGAATGACGACAGGTGACAAGCACGATTTTCGATGCGATCACCGGTAAATGGGACGTAGAAACTACAGATAATTTGTAGTGTTCATCATCATCATATTAGCCGTAGACTTATCTCGTGTTGGAACTCCTCATTACATCGTTTAAAGTATTCAGAAAAGTTTTGAACAATTTAAATAACCAATTGTCGACGTAGCTCAGAAAATTATGAAACTGAAATGGAGCTGGGCTGGTCATGTCTGTGGACTAAGATGTGGAACCCCGACACGGTAAGACGTCGCGCTCGCGGCAGACCGAAGAAACGATGGCGTGACGAGTTAGACCAATATTCATCATGATCGTATGTGTGCATGGGTCGAATTGACAGCAGATCGAGAAGCATGGAGAGATGGGGAGTAAACCTTTGCCCAACAGTGGGACACGGCTAATTGGAATTGGAAAACAATCATGACTGTTTAATTAAAATCATTTCATTCACTTATTTGAACAAACGCAGTAATTATAGCCAAATTGGCATGCAAATACATACAACACACATAATATAACCCTCCTTTTGGGAGTCAGGAAACAAATCGTAGCACTCAGTAGGTAGGTACTAACCTAACCTACCCACCTAACCACGCTCATAATTTCATCCCAAGTAAAAATGCTTACCGCCCAACGAAGTAGGCACCGGGTCAGTTAGTCATTTCATAAAGCTTATCACTGACCGTAAACGGCTAAACAAAGGATCGTAGTTCGAACTTCGAACCAACATTTGTTACCAACCATAAGAGTCATTAACACATATCCTATCTTGCAGTAGACAGATGTGCAAGCTTTAGATTGCTACACAATGTCATGTACAGCTAGCACGGTGCATGACACCACTAGCAGTGGACGTCCCGCTTCAGTGGAGCAAGAGGCAACACAAAGTCGGCTTGTTACAACAATGTTGGCACCTTTTCAACTTACCTATAACAGTGCGCAATGAATTACTTTTCTTTCCATAAATGCTTTTTGGGACTGCGCCAGACTCTATCCAACTTTAGATCTTACTTGGACGAAGTTTATTGATGCTAGCTACGATGTCTCTTTCATCATCTACACCTACTTTGTACGAATAAAGCTTGCCGCTTGGGCTTACTAATGATTGTTACTTTTACAAGCTTCTAAACATCCAATTCAGTTGAAGCCTTGAAACAGGTAATTACGGTGACGATACCAATACTCAAAACTTTAGAAATCCCTGCCGCCACAAAATGGTGAATGTTGTATTGTTTGTCAAACACCATATGATGGTTCTATCAAATTAAAAGATGTAAGCAATTGGTTTCAATATGTTTTAAAGAAAATAAATTTTTCCTTATACCCGAAACGCTGCCCGCGACCGCAAAACGCATTGTTTTTGGCACGGCTCTAAGCATACAACTCTTAGCTATCAAAACACTGTAATACCAGTTTATCTTATTTGTATTTGTTGAATCTGTCGGATTCTTGAATGGATTCATTGATGAATGAAAATAATGCTCGTGGATTACATTACTACGGCCATAAATAAAACGGTGCTGACACCTTAACTGCGTCTTGTCATCCAGATTATAACCAACTCGTAATAAAGTCGTTTATGGTTTCAGCACTATTAAAACATTTATAAATTGCCTAGTGGAATTAACTTTGCTTTCTCCTTATCTTTTGTCAGATGACAGACAGGGAAAGTATTGTAGAATTGTCACGTCATTATTTTTATTGTAGACCGGTTTTTTATGAAAAAATGTTAATTTTTCATTACTCACGTTAAATTAATTATTTAAGTCATGGTAGAAATGGTGTGGTGTACCTTACCTAACGTTTTTAAAAGATAAAACATGACCAATTTTTTGATGGTATGATTTTTTTTTTTTTTTAATCCTGTGATTTCTTTCAATTGTTGGAAAGGGGGTAAGCCTGTCCTAGAAGTGGGACAGTCCAGCCAGGCTAAGTAAAAAATCACCTTTTAGCCTTGTACGGTTAGATGAAGTTATTCTCTTAGTACAACGTGAAAGCTTATGAGATAGCGCGATAAGCGAGTTTACCGTGACTGTTTTGTCACTGTTACCCCGGTTTGTGGATATGTATGGTGGTGGACGCTCATTACGACGCGCGACGTTAATCTGGAGATTTTGTGGAGACAGTGACGGAAACTGTTTTATAACGGTTATAAAAGTCTCTAGTGCGCGCTCTCTCCTAGGCTGCAGCTACTAGTGTATTATATTATCTGTGGCTGCAGTCACGAAGTCTGCAGTGCGGGGAGCGGGGCGGGGGTTTCATTCAATGCAACCATTTTTATGGAACTGGTCCCGAAGGCAGCGGCGCGGGGAGCGGTGCACGAGCGATGCGCGGCTGTCAAGCGGTGCCTGCACATTGACGTAGTGTTGCATTTTTTTTACCAACGCCGAGTTCAATCGTTATTTCGTCGGGCTTAGACATTTCGTTCACGAACAAAGACACATTTTTTTCATAAAAGCTACGCCGCTCTAGCGCTGCGGAATCTGCCAGCTGACTTCGAGACCGCAGTCTGACTCTTAAATAAATAAATAAATAATGCTGGACAATTCACACAGCATCACCTAGCCCCAAGCTAAGCAGAGCTTGTGTTATGGGTACTAGATGACTGATATACTTAATACAATATACTACGTAGATAGATATTTTTTATTATATATAGAAAACATCCAGAACACCCTGAACAAATATCTGCAGGTCATACAGACATTTGTTCCGAGGCGGGATTCGAACCCGCAACCTCTTGGGTAGCAGGCGGACCTTCGCCCGCTGCGCCACAGAGGTCGTCTTCTTTAATTCACTTTTCCACCGCACAAAAATACTAAATAAAAATACTACGCTAGTACTAGAAAAATCTTGTGTAGTGTGGTACCTTAACAACACTCTTGTTGTGTGTGCATGCTCGTTTACCCTTATAACTTAATAATGGCAAACGTACATGCAACATCCTGCATCTCAGTTCTTAGACCATCTAATTCTATCTATCCCATAAAGGTCGATTATCAATCCAAGAGAATCAATATCACTCGCAGTTCATACTTATATCATGAGGCTTATGAAAACCCGCGGCTCAGTCAGCTTCAAACGTATTGACATGTTCTTTTTTAGGAGGCGAAGCCCCATATTATGCATAGCGCTGTCTGTGTATCTGTCTGTCTGTGCGTGACACGATTACAACCGAACGCGATGAACGATTTACATGAAACCTTTTTTGTTAGCACTGTCTTTATGAGAGAAGTCTCATAAAGACAGTGCTAACAAAAAAGGTACTGATTGATTTTAATAATTTTAATCGTGTTCATTTAGGGATCCCAACGAAATCTTCAATTATGTGACCTAAGGTTTAAAAAATCTATGGTAAAAACGCCTATTTCCCTTGATCACGCCAAAACAGAGTACGACTTTACCGATTTTATAAACAAAATTGTGTGGTTATTGAAATGGGTCCCCCGCAGGGTTGCTGTCAAATGTCAATTCCTTGCTGTTCTCTAATACTAAATTGACGTTTGACAGCAATGATCGCCTGTTGCAAAACCTGTCGCGAGATACGTAATCACCCTGCGGGTGATTTAGATTTGCAATTGGACAGGCAGGTGGCGCTGCAATAGCGGTGCAGTGCGGTACGAAGATCGCCGAGCCAGCTAGTCGTGTATACAATTGATGTGAAAGGCCAATTTATGAAAACAATAGCCATGTATAATGAGGACAGTGGGTGGTATGCGATACACCTTTGTTGCACTTCTTCACTCACCGATAGAACCAAAGATTTAAATCGTAAGATGTGCCCTGAAACTCAAAACTGTGGCATTGTCTAATGTCTGTAGATGTTTGTTAACAATAATGCCTACGCACGTATACGCACGCACACTGGTTTTTCCAATAAACCAAAACAGTTATTGTTATCATTTAATTGTCCAATCATATTGCACGCACTTTCGTAAAAAAAAGTAACACACCACGTCCGCTAACACTGTGTTTAGGGCTACACTTATTCCAAATGAGCGAGCTATCTCATTTCGTGAGGAAACAACACGGCACGGTACCATTGCGAGTATCTAACGATTTAATTCATTGGATAAAACTTGAACCGGTAACTGTGAAGGCAGGTGCTTACTTGAGGTGCCTACGTAATGGGTTCCACTACATCGACCGGTATGCTCGCGATGTTTCCACTTAGCTGCCGTTTAGCCTTGACCTGATTCTGCTCCTAGTGTTATCTATAGTAATATTTTATAGAGGAAATATTTGTATTTTGTAACTTTTTTTGTATTTTGATGTTTGTAACGAATAAACTCAAAAACTGGACCGATTTTCGAATATACCCGTACGTTCATCATCATCTCCCTGGCTTAACCCTCGGCTGTTCTATTGTGAAGTGTAATTTGATTAAATGTTATTTTGTGTTTATTTAGTTTTTAAGTAAGTACCATTATAGCACGCCAACCACACTCTAAACTACAGGTTTGGCTGGTAGATAATGCTTTAGCATCAAGCCCACCTTTTGTAATTGTGCATTAGTATTAAATAAAATGCTTTAATAAATATTTAAAATAATAATTAGCCGTGGGGTGCCGGCAGTAGAATGTTACCCCTCCTCTCATGCCCGTGGATGCAGTAAGAGCCTGCTAAAGGATACCTCCGGAAGATGAGCAGCAGCGTTTTTCCGTGTATCAACATCCGCGTTTTACAATTGTTTCAATTAATATTCCAAATAGTTGTATAACAATGCGTCGCCATAGCAAACAGTGCCATATTTATAGATGATCAATCGAATTTGTAAAGTGAAGTTCGATCACTATTATATGAGTCACTTCATCCGAAGATATATTTGTTATTTACTAAGTAGGATTGAAAATACTACTTAGTAAATAACAAATATATCTGAAGGATGAAGTGACGAAATAATAATTACAAGGAAGCCGCGTTGGCCGAGTGGTATGTTTTTCAATTCGAAGGTCGTGGATTCGATACCAGCCGTGCATCATTACTCATTCTCTATTTTTATCTTTCTTGAAAAATTAATGTGTACATTTAACACGTCCTTTAGCGAACATCTTTCATATTTCCTTTAATAGCTGACTAAGCTGAGATAATGATATAGATGCTGAGCAAGTCTTGGCACTGCATTGCTACAGCGTCCTGTGTCAGCGTGCATGAATACCAGTTGCTGACGCTGTGTAAAACATCTACGATAGATGTAAAGGCCTTAGATGTTCTGGCCGGTGCCGGTGCAGCGACGTCACATGTGAGACGTCGTCGACCGTTAGCGACAAGTGGCGGCTGGCACACTTCTTCACGCCGTTATGTGTAGGGCTACCACTTTCACTCGCTTTAATTATGTTCAGCAACTATCGTGCGTCTTTTTATAAAACTGTTTTTGAAAATTCACTTATTAAAATTACTACATTAAAAAAGAGTACATACGTTAGGCTGTATTTTTGACCGGGTTAATTTAGGGATCCCAATGAAATCTCTATTAATGTTACGTGTAGGTATGTTCTCCTTGGTCGCGTCGCGTACAAAAATTTAGAACGACTTTACCGATTTCGGTAGATTTTTGTATAAAATTTAATTTCTGTATTGGCCTAAAGTCTTTAAAATGTAGTATTAATTGATTGTTATTAAGGGCTGTTGGATTTTATAAAACAGATAAAATAATGTAAAATATTATGTGTGATTTTAAATAGATTTAGACCGATATGCCATGTTTCATCCTAATAGTTACGGAATTAATTGGTATTAAAAATCATCACATAGGTACTTTCGCATTTGCGATATTATTAGGAATAATGCGCTGTAGTAACGTCATTCATGAAGGTGGTCACCCACATAATTGCAAATTTAGGCGACACGCTACGTTAAATAGTTAAAATTTAGATTGTACGTAATAGCACGTTATAATGTGAGCATTTCGCAAGACTTGTTGGTCTGGCTATTGATGTGTTATTCAACCTTTCGTATCTTAAGGCCTGACGTTTGGTTTCAATACTTACTACATGAAAATAATGTAGCAAGTATAAAAAAGTAATGTTATTTAGTATATTTATTTAGGTCCATGTGAGGCAGTCCGCCTCGTCTGTCAGTGCACAGCGTAGGCGACAAAATAAATAAATATTACCTATTCATACAGTAATAGTATTACATACACACATTTATTAAATATATAATTATAGTTATATATTAAATAAATGAGGAGAGTTATATAAATACATAAATACCCTTCTTATGTGAGTGCTAAGTTTTCGTTTAGTTACGCTTATTTCTTTGTGCCTTCGGGTGATCACGCTTCGACAACCCTAACGGTCGACTGACACGTACATACGAACAGGAATGTTATACACGTTTTTAACTCAATCAGCTGTTTGTTCTGTTTGCATGAATAAGTTCTGATCGCTAGGTGAGTACTATCGTATAATAACATCTGTAGAGGTATAACGTCTATGTAAATGAGCCCCATTTTAAAAACAGTTAAAAGTATATAGTATTTTTAAATGATAGATTTATTGATAAATTATTAATACGACCAACATCGCCAGTACAATTTAGTTCTTTATTTAACTAGAATAAAATCTATTCACAACCGGAACACATAGGAACCCAAACTAGATATAAAATATTTTATCCGGTGTGATTGCGTGCCAATACCCTTCCACCGGAAAATGCGTTTCTGAATTGAAAATAGATATATTTTTACAAATTATCAAAATTAAAATAATTGTAATTGTAATAATTTGTAAAAATACCAATGTTATAGCGCATGGATCGAATTGACAGCAGATCGAGAAGCATGGAGAGATGGGGGTAGGGTAAGGCCTTTGCCCAGCTTTCGGACACTTACGGCTAATTATTAGCCGCTAATTATTAGCCGTATGTGTCCCACTGCCGGGAAAAGGCCTACTCTCCATGCTTCTCGATCTGCTTTCAATTCGATCCATGCGCTATTACATTAGTCTAACTCGTTACAAATTATTATTTAAACTAAATAATGTTTTGTACCAAGTGGAAAATTGATGTGTCTATGTAAGGCCTTTGCATCTATTATAGATGATTTATACAGCGTCAGCAACTGGTAATCATGCTGTACGGGACGCTGCAGTGCCTGGGACATTGTTAGATGGATTAGGCTTGCCCAGCACCTATACCATCCTCTCAGCTTAGTCAACTATTAGTCAGAGGAAAGAACAGGTCAATACGTCTGAAGCTAACTAAGCGTGTGTGTGTATGTGTCTGTGTAAATGTCTAATAAATATGACTTTTTCATTTCTTCCATAACTGGAAGGGGTTTGGAAAGGCTTTTGCCCAGCAGTACAACAAAATAGGCTAAGTAAAAAAAACTATTAGTTGTAGTGATCTTTCTAAGCCGCTTTCGGCTAATATCCTATCTCATAAGAGTGTTTTAGTTTTGTAACGTTTCGTATGCTCTTATGTGACTAGTGCACTCAATCTTATAAAAGTAAGTACGAGAGCACTTTGTGCAATTAAATCACTTTAATGACAACTAAAACGGCTATTAGTTATTTTTATTCTCCATTACTACGGTATGACTAAGCGTGCGAACTGGCTTCACTTTTGCTAAGTTTTGACAATAAACTCTCCCTTTCACGGCGTACTCGCTGGCACGGGTAAGAACTTATACGTGAGGTCACGGATCGGCGGGCACAGTCTAATTCTGACCTAGAACACGCTTCGACCTAATCTTATGTTATATAGGCGCTCTATGTTTTTTTAGTGATAAATAAACAATGCACAAAGCCAGCCTTCGTTTGCTTCGCGCACTCGTTCGATAAAACAATATGAGAATATAAGAAAAATATCGGCCAAGCGCGAGTCAGACTCGCGCTCGAAAGAACAACACTAACAACTACTATTCAAATTTATACAGTCATAAAACACATGAACAATAGGTACATTAGTTCCCTATATAATGCATACCTGCTTATTTTGCTCTAGATATTATCTATTTTACAGTTACAGAGTACATTTTGACATGGCTTTGTAAATAACATCTTTTTGAGTTGATGTGCCCTTTTTAAGTCGTTTAAAAGTGCATAGGTACTGCTAATACTACATCAACTCGTGCTTCCTTAGAGAAATTCTAGTCATCAGAAATTAGTCATGCTTATACCACACTTATACAGCCAATATCCCAGAAATTCTTATCTTGTTTTATTGTCAGCTGCATACGACCATGTTGGCCGAGTGCCACACATCTGTTTTGGGCCAACGACGTGCATACAATGAACTTGGTTAACTGTGTAAATTTCACTGCTACTTAATCGTAACGTGCGTAGCAGGATCGTGAGAGTAAATTATGGGCATGTAGAGAAATCTTTGACCATACATGGTTCACAATAGCAACGACAGTATCTATGATAGGCCTTTCACAACTATTATCAACTCATTCCGCCCATCTGGTGGTTTGCCTCAAAAAAGCCGCCTCGCTTCCATTTACAACCACTGCCTTACCGCCTTTTAAAAACTAATCGATTTTCAAAGTAGAAATAACAACTCAAGGAATAATAGTAGATTATATTAACCAGTTCAGAGATACAAAAGCGACGAGTGATGTTTTGACTATGCTCCGTGACATACAAATTTGCATGAAATTATCGACTCCAGTAGGTACACATCGGACTGGGAGTTACATGTTAATATGAGGCAAGCCTAGCACCGTTAGCATTAACGGGTCCAGCAATCCAGCAAGATACACAATCACCGATTAGTCTTGTCAATTTGTGAATAATTTTACGAAATTGGGATACGCGAGGAAATTATTAAGTTGATTTGGGGCATGCATTTTTGACAATCCGTGTGAATGTGTTTAGATAAATATATATGTTAATTTTGTCGCCGATTACAAAGATTATTCTTTGCAAATTAAAAAAAAATTAAAAACTAAATTGTTTTGAACAATTCTGTGTCTCTGTTCGTGAAAAAGGTAGTTTATGCATAGCACATTTTACTGTTATTAAATAAAAGTACCTAAGGATAAAATATTCAGTCCGTTTAATTCAGTTGGAACTATCTAACTCAATTCTCTTCATCTCTTTTTCCAAATTTTCAGATTAAGCAAAGACTAACGAAAAGATCGTTATTCTTTGTTTGATACTTCAAAATGTTACAAATTATTCATAGAAATTTACTTTCTTGTAAAAATATTAGTGAGATGAAATAGGAAGGCACATAACCAGCTGTAAATTTTCCCCAAACCACAAACTAAAATAAACTTCCCATTCGCAGTGGTGAACGTAGCTGCCGGCAAGGCGCCAATGCAGAGCTCCACGGAGGAGGGTGGAGTTCCTCAACGTGCTCTGGACGGCAGCACGGCCGCCGTCTTCAGCCCCGAGACATGTACCCTCACGCAGTCAGAGCGGGTGCCGTGGTGGTACGTCAACCTGCTGGAGCCTTACATGGTGCAGCTCGTACGACTGGACTTTGGAAAGCCTTGCTGTGGTAAGTACCCCGTGCTTTACTCCTGTAATATTCTCTCCTCAGAGGCTGTGGAGTACCCTCAGAGGGCGCTGGATGGCAGCACGGCCGCTGTCTTCAGCCCAGGACCCGTACCCTCACGCAGTCAGAGCGGGTGATGTCTCCCATTGAAGCCGTATATGGTTCATATCGTACGGCTAGACTTTTCGCACGTCGGTACATAATATCATTCTTTGATGGCTCCACCATAGGTTTCTTGAAATCAGCTTAATATTGAATAACAATCTCTGTCTACGGACATACTGCTACGACAACAGTACCTGTTTATCGATGCACATATGAAATGTGATGAAAGGGAAACGTCCGTTTTAGGCAGTGATATTACATTTTAATTAATAAAAAGTTATAAAGAGTATAATTTTCTAATAAAAATCTCTTTAGAAGCCCCGGGGATAAAAATAAAAAATGCATTATATTGTTTTCATTTACCCAATTGTTACATTATGACAATCGTCATCAAAATAACTAATAAGAAATTAAACTTAATAAACTTCTTGATCATGGGTTGTTTTTTTGTAACAGCTTAAGAGTTACAGAAGCCACATTGTACCTAATGCCCATTATAACAAACAAAAAACTCTTTTACTCTTTCGTTTCCGCCGTGGGGTGCCGGCAGTAGAATGATACCCCTCCTCTCATGCCCATGGATGCAGTAAGAGCCTGCTAAGGGATACCTCCGGAAGATGGGCAGCAGCGTCTATCCGTGTATCAACATCCCATACTGCGCTCACCAACCCGCCTGCCAAGCGTGGTGAGTATGGCAACTACCCCTCATGGAGATCCATGAGGGAGGCCGGTGTTCATCAGTGGACGTTTTATGGCTGAAATGATGACTCTTTCGTTTTCTTTCTGCTTCTAGATACAAATCTACGTGGACAAAGTTTCACATACAACTGATAGTGAGGTTATTTACCTACCTATTGCGAAATGAATGCTTACAAGAGGCAAATAGCACTTGATTGTGAAGACGGAGATGTGACCAATTGCTCACGGATTACAGGCCTGCAATGCTATTGTGCAAACACATTTGTGTTACCGAAGTAACAATATATTGAGTAATTGCCTTTGTTGAAATGTAGTATCTATAGTACAGTAACGCGCTAGCCGCCATGCCATGGTAAAAAAAAAGTTATTTTTAGGGTTCGAAACTTCAAGATGATAAACCGGGACCCTTATAGGATCTCTCGTTTGCCTAATTGTTTGTCTGGTAAGAACGTTTTTCACTGAAACCATTATTTATAAAAATAAAAAAAATATTTGCTAAAAACTATAATGTTCGCTATTCTAAGTCTTATAATGTTAGGTATTTCCTAATAATATAGATACACTTATCATTAAACAAATATTGTTGAAATAAAGTAAAGTACGAGTAGATACATAAACAAGAATTTTGCTAAAAACAGTGAAGTACTGTATTTTTTTTTTTTTATTCTTGATTGGCATAAAGCATAATATGCAAGTTTAATAATGTCCCAATCAAGCAGATGCCTCAATTTCTTCAAAATACATATAATCTTTCGCATTCTGCAGCTTAGACTTTCAATTTGTTTTCTCCTGTTTAGATTCTGATCCAAAATGACACCCAAGTATTTAAAATGTGGAACGGTTGATAGTATAGTACAGTTGCATGAGTCATGGGTACTTTTACAGGGTTTTATTAATACTATTAGAGTACCAGGTCTACCAGGTGCTTAGAGTACCGAACTAGACCTGTTAATCCAGGGCTTCACAGCGGTTTTCCTATTACTAACTTTATTTATGAATAACCATTGAAGATATCAACTTGAAATTTAAGCCAAACATCAACTTCTGCGGACAAATGCCGGATGAGACGCAGGTTGCGGGTTCGGTCCCGCTGGAAAACAAATATTTATTTATTTTTACAGATATTTGTGTTGGTTCTGAGCGTTTTCTTGCTTTTTTCCACTTTTTTTCATTTATTTATTTATTTCAAGAAAATTACAATAGTTCTTACACTAAAATACACTCAAAAAGCCCTTTTGGGCTTGTCCTAAGCGTATCGGGCCCTCCTATCTTAAATCTATACGTAGGTACGTCTAACACCAAAGACATACAGTAGGTAACACCGAAAAATAGGTAACTCGTACGATACGACGTCACTAAAAAAAGTCACTAAAAAATAAGACTAAAAGTAGGTACATACATCAATATACGAATACAATACACGAAGAATCAGAAATAAGGTACCATCCTGATCAGCCTGATATGTTAAATAATAAATATAAATAAAAATGCTGGACAAATCACACATCATCATCTAGCCCCAAGCTAAGCAGAGCTTGTGTTATGGGTACTAGATGACTGATATACTTAATACAATATACTACATAGATAGATATTTTTATTATATATAGAAAACATCCAGAACACCCTGAACAAATATCTGCAGGTCATACAGACATTTGTTCCGAGGCGGGATTCGAACCCGCAACCTCTTGCGTAGCAGACGGACCTTCGCCCGCTGCGCCACAGAGGTCGTCTGTTAAATAATTTTAACGTTTAAATCATAGATTGATTTAAACGCTAAAATTATCTAGAGTTGTAATGTGTATGATACATAGTTTCGTATGGATACGATGTTATTCAGGGTTTAAATAGTGTTGCATAAACAATGGACGGGTTTTATAAACGCCGCGTAAAGGGCCGGTCCACTGCCCGCGCATGCGTGCAGCGAAACTCGCCAGACCCCTGTTACGTCGCTGATAACAAAAAAGCATTTAAATATCCTTTCGATAACCCAAAAAAAATATCTCTACACTCCAATGTCTAACCCCATTTCTATTTACAATAGCGTCATATTCAAATATGATTAATCGCAAATCATGATGATTTATATTGGGCCCTCTAAGTTAGGTTAGCTATCGAGGTCACTGCTTCCGAATGCAAATTGATACTAACAGATGGCATGTACTGATAACAAGTTGTAAAAACCTCATCGTCTTTATAAAAACTTATCTCAGAATAACCATAACATCGCATGATTCATTTTCTTTAGTTGTCAATAATTGTTGTTCATGCATATCAAATGATAGTGCCAATGTGGGATAATTTCGATTTTATATGGGAAATTCTTAGATCGCGCAAGCACTAGTTTTTTTCGAGTAGCTTAAATTATCCCACAAAAAGTTGTTGCGGAGAGCCTCTCTAATTCTCCGCTGAGGATATAGAAAAGGCGCGTAAACCTAAAAATTTAGGACTTCGTATCCAAACCCCACTGCAGTAGATGATTTGACTTCCCTTTTAAATAAGTCTTACTGTACTGTAAGGACAAAAAATAAGTCTCTAAATTAATTATTTTTAAAAGGCTGTGTCGCTTAGCGACCATATCGCCCAAGGGTAAGTCTTGCATTTAAAAACTACTTACTCGTTGAGTGTTGACATTGAGTTATTTTTCTCATGAGCTCTTAATTTAACTTATTTGAGTACCCACATAAAACAATAAATAATTAACAAAAAGTAGCTGGTTCGATTAATTATAACGATAACATAAATAATGAAATGAGTACATTTCCACAATTTTTATAAATTTTAATTGAATTTGTCAAACCGCACTTACATAATTTTACCAGTGACGAGGTTTGATCGAGCGACCTCCCGAAATATGAAAATGATGATGTGTAAAAAGCGCCATCTAGCTCCAACTCCAAAGTCATCGCGTCGCGTCCTGTAGGAACCTGGTGGCTGATTGTACGAAAGCTTCGCGCGATTTGGGAAGTGTGTGCAAAAGTTTAGCAATTTTTTATACGTTGGGTTAACCTAAACCAAAAGCCAAAAGTAACAAATTGCTTAACTATAGCGAAAGTATCATTATTAGTGACCCTATTTTTAGATCAGAACAAATCAACCTAGAAAAGGAAACAAACCAACAACTAAGTCATAAAAACTACGCTACAAATTTAATTACTTTTATTTGCCATATGTCGTTGACATTTACTTGGCAACAAAACAGTACATAGACAATGCCATACAAACTTAAAGAGCATTGAGAGTTCAACGAATTTAACAGAAATGTCGCTAACCCGTAACAATATTATGTAAGCCTTAATCGAGTAATGGCAAATCTTTAAAGTGAAACTCTACCATGAATTGAATCTTATCCGTCCTGTGGTTATGATTATGGTGAATTATTCACGGCTGCAAGCTTCAGCGGCTTCAATTACTACTATGAAGTGAAAGTTACGAGACAAATGCTAAATAAGAGAACTATGAAAGTTTTCCTTAATGCTAGTGCTGTGGATAATGTTTCAACTCCGGAGGTATACCTGTACCTACCTCCGCGGAAAAGTTGATACACAAACTACTGTTACTTCACCACCTGCAGAATAAGGGTACATATTTACAGGGTTTTTTTTTCAAACAGGACATGGATATCTTAAAAATCAAAATATCGTAGTTTCAATTTAGACTACTGTAATATTTTGTTACAGTAGTACCCGCCGTGGGATAACGGCAGTAGAATGATACCACTCCTCTCATGCCCATGGATGCAGTAAGAACCTGCTAAGGGATACCTCCGGAAGATGGGCAGCAGCGTCTATCCGTGTATCAACATCCCATACTGCGCTCACCAACCCGCCTGCCAAGCGTGGTGAGAATGGCATCTACCCCTCATGGAGATCCATGAAGGAGGCCTGTGTTCATCAGTGGACGTTTTATGGCTGAAGTGATGATGATGATGAATATTTTGTTACATACTAGACTATATTAAAAAAAAGTATTTTTGGTAACACTTTTATGAATTCTTACTTCAGAATGCCATACCATTTTTATCAATGCGATAACTTTCAAAATTATTATTAAAGCGGGAACTATAAATATACATACATATGTATACGTATATATTTGTAAATTATTTTGACTGGTGACTATTTGTCGACAGTTAAAATCTGACCACACCCATTAACATATGTAATTAATGGGTGTAATTGTCAGATTTTTAACTAGTATCGTTAACTTTATCGCTAACTTTACTGTAGAACTCTAAATGGGGATTAAATCCACCCTACATTATCTCAATGGGATTAGGCAGAGTTTTCGATGATAACTTCCATTTCGTCAACATATTCAACAATCATCGTCATAGTCATCCTAGTCAAGATCTATACGTTTGCAAAATTTCAGCTCGATACGTTACGCTAGTTTTTGCGTGAAGAGGTAACCTCCATACAAACAAACTTTTGGCTTTTAATTATTTATTTTTATAGTGAATTATGCAACTAAATATTCTGTGTATATTTCAAGCTTGTACTGTTGCCGTTATTAATATCGAGCAAAACACGGCAAAAAAATCATGTTTTTTTATATTATGGGAGCCTCCCTAAATATTTATTTTATTCTGTTTTTAGTTTTTGTTGTTATAGCGTCAACAGAATACATCATCTGTAAAAACTTCAACTGTCTAGCTATCACGGTTCATGAGATTACAGCCGCTGTCCGTCTGTCGGGGACAGACAGACGGACAGCGGAGTCTTAGTAGTATGGTTCCGTTTTTACCCTTTGGGTACGGAACCCTGAAAATTACTATCGCAAACAAATCATAATTTCAGCCGTTAAACGTCCACTACAGAACACAACATGCCTCCCTCATGGATCTCCATGAGTCTGCTGCCCATCTTCCGAAATTATCCCTTAGCAGGCTCTTACTAAATCCACGTGCATGAGAGGTGAAGTAACATTCTACTGCCGGCACCCCATCGCAAACAAATAAATCTAAATCACTCTAACCAAGTTTTAATTACGTAGGTACTTGGGGTAAGGTAGGTTTAGGTACACATACATAAAATCCTTTGCCGTTCTTAATTTGTACATGTTTGGTGTTAAATCACCTTTAAGCCATTTAGCTTATCGTATTTTAAATGCTGTCTGATAGTTTTAAAAGGTTCCCATTAATAGTAAGATTGTCTGGGCTAGTAAGTGTCCGTATAGTACAAAATATGTACCTAAGTAACATTATAGTAAGAAAAGTGCTTTTAAGATTACCAGTTACTTTGCATGAGCTAGTCAAAGGGGCCGTCTCCACGAGCGAGGGAATCACGGCGATGTTATCGTCCGTGCCACGCATTTCTATACACTCTCTTAGAGGCCGTCTCCACGAGCGAGAGAATCGCGACGAGTCCGCGCTATAGAAATACGTGGCACGACGATAACATCGCCGCGATTCCCTCGCTCGTGGAGACGGCCCCTAAGTGTTACATTATATTTTTGACGATAGGTAAGAATTGTTAATATTTGTTAATTGTTAATATTTCAACATAAAGACCAACTTCAATGATTAAATGCTTGGCCAGTTATAACCAAACCGTTATTATATAATGCTTGATGCATACTACATTTGAGCAGTTCCCTCAATTTTTCATGGATCCCATCATCAGATTGGGTTTTAAATAAGCAAACATTAGGTATTCATTGACTCAAAAACCACAACCGCAAGGTATGCAATTAGGTGCAAGTAACTTGAAGCACACCAGCTATTTATCAGTCATGAACCTCAACATCAAAAGCTTTTTTTTGTTATCCCATTGTGTCCCACTGCTGGGCAAAGGCCTCCTCAGATTCTTCCATTCGTCCCTGTCGGAAGAGTTGTCCCACCAATCATTTCGGAAGGTATCTAAACCGTCCGAAGGCGCCTTCGTGGCGGGATTTTTTCAAAACCTAAGCTTTGAAAAAATGGGACCAACCTAGAAGTGTATCTAGTCAAACCCAAAAATAATTTTCTAAATCGGTTCATAAACAATGAAGTACTGTACGGTAAACAAGATTTATAAATAATAACAGACAACTTGAGACCTACTTTTTTGAAGCCGGTTAAAACATACAGTTTTTCTTGTGTTCTTAAGAAAAACGAATTGAATTAAAACCTCCTTTTTGATTCCAGGCGCAAACAAGCCGGCCGTGGTAGTGGTCCGCGTCGGCAACAACCGGCCCGACCTCGGCACTAACCCAATCTGCAACCGCTTCACCGGCTTCATTGAAGAAGGGCAGCCTCTCTTCCTGCCCTGCAACCCTCCCATGCCCGGGGCCTTCGTCAGCGTCCACTTAGAAGCGAGCAGTCCGAGCCAACTCTCCATATGCGAAGCTTTCGTGTACACGGATCAGGCGCTGCCGATAGAACGATGCCCTCAGTTCAGGGACCAACCCCCGGGAAGTACGGCGACGTACAACGGCAAATGCTACATATTCTACGACAAGCAGCCGGCCTCATTCAAGGACGCATTGGGATTCTGCCGGACGAGAGGCGGAACCCTGGTGGATGAGAGCAATCCGGCGCTGCAGGGATTCATCAGCTGGGAGCTTTGGAGGAGGCATCGGTAAGTGTTTGGTATAGCTGGCGAGGTTCATATCTAGGAGACTACTACTGGTTTATAATAGAACTGTAAACGCTTTCCAAAGGAGAGTTCTATATGTTCGTTTATGAACAATTTAAAAATATATGTTTAATTATTTCTATTTCATACATAGGTTATTATTTTGGCTTATTACCTCGGCATCCAAATGCTTTTTACAACATACATACATGTCTACATCAATTTGATGTAGACGAAATAACATTAAAATGTTATAATGTATGGGATGGAGCAAGTTGCTCCATCCCATAGAAGCCCTCGATAATAGGTGGTCTGAGATGCCACAAAACTTTTTACGTAACTCTTTGGTTTTCAAGAATAAGATTGTTGTTGTAACATAGGTATTCTTCGCGTGTTCGAGCTCATCTCGCGAGATCAAACCACACCGCTGATGCGAATTTAATGTTTCATGTAGGAAGCAGCGGCGAATTGAATCGCAATGACGTAAAAGAGTTACGCTCACTTTATATACGACCTCCGTGGTGCAGTTGGTCAAAATGGCTGTTAAAGACTGCGGGCTCGACTCCCGCCCCGTGGCGTTCCTATGTTTGTATCAACTGCTGGCGTTTGTCCCGGGTCTAGGTATTTGAATATATTAAGCAAATTAAAATACCTATATATGTAAGTCAGTAAGATGGCATGATGGATAGGACATCCATCATGCCATCTTACTAGACGGTGCTGTGTAAAATGTCCAGTATAATTTAATATAGCAGACTTAGTAAAAACAACTACCAGTACCAATAATTGATAAATAAATAATGGCTAGCCCTATGCGTACTTTGACGCAGAGGCAGGTACCAAAGATTGATTAAATACAGAAAAACGTATGTGTTGTGAATACGTACATAATGTGGAAATTAAATAAATAATGCAAAGATGGTGTTCAACATACAGTTTATTGTCGGAAAGAAACAATTATTTAACAAAATGGTAGATGACAGGTTGGAGACCTGCAGTGCCTCTATAAATCAATAGTAGAACTACTTGACGTTCCAATAAGCATTCAATTATGATAAAAAATAATTAAATAAGTTAATAATAAATCTAACAATTACTATTAAAACCATAACAACATAATTACAGTAATTATCAAGACCATACCTTCCGTGATAGTTAAAAACTGTGTCACATCAAGACAAAACCTCTCCAACTACATGCACATATAAAATACACTGGCCTGCAAAAGAAGGTATAACACTCATAAACGTGACGATAACTTCTGTACTATTTAAATTAAAAACTTGAAATAAATTATGTAGAAAATTTAGTTTTGTTATATAAAAACTCCTTTTTGACAAGCTCCTTTTAAAAGATGGCTGAAAAAATAAACAAAAAAGAAGAACGCTCCCTTTTAAAATGCTGTAATTTTTACTTTTAGCTTTCTGCTCTTGTTTTCGCATTTGTTTTTTGATCAATTACATTTCATTCAAAAGCCAAGGTGTCTTCAGCACGTAAACATTAATTATCATGCCTCTTTCACCTCTTTCACCGTGCACCAATGGATTTTTCTTTCTTAAAAAATGTATGTGCACACTTAACACGAGCTTAAACGGTGAAGGAAACATCGTGTGGAAACCCGCAGCTTAGTTAGCTTCAGACGTATTGACCTGCTCTTTCCTCTGAATAAAAGCTGACTAAGCTGAGAGGATGGTATAGGGGCTGGGCAAGCCTAATCCATCTATCAATGTCCCAGGCACTGCAGCGTCCCGTACAGCATGATT
Organism: Pasiphila rectangulata; assembly: GCA_963082625.1. Taxonomy (NCBI): domain Eukaryota; kingdom Metazoa; phylum Arthropoda; class Insecta; order Lepidoptera; family Geometridae; genus Pasiphila; species Pasiphila rectangulata. The sequence continues at coordinate 18,138,113 of OY720236.1, read as the reverse complement.
ACCAGTTGCTGACGCTGTATAAAGCATCTATAATAGATGCAAAGGCGTTACTTTTCACCTGAAGAATGTGCAAGAATTATGGCACATCTGGAACTAGGCATCAGTATGCGTCGTACTGCAAGAATAGTGGGTGTGACATTAAGAACGGTCTTCAAGGTGAAACAAAGGTACGAAGAAACCGGAAACCATCTCAGGAGACCATGTAATGGCCGTCCCAGATGTACTACAGCTAGAGAAGAGCGATATATTGCCAGCACTATTTTGAGAAATCGTCACCTCAATGCAGTTCAGGTCCAACAGCAGCTTCTCCTGATGAGGGATGATTACATTAGCGAAGACACGGTCAGAAGAAGACTTACTGAGAGGTAAACCTGAAGCCCTACAGGCCAGCAAATGGTCCCAAACGAGGCAGGGCATCGGGTTAACAGATTGAGGTATGCTCGTGACCACGTACAGTGGGGTGAAGAAGAATGGGCAAAAGTCTTGTTCACAGATGTGTCACGTTTCTCTCATTATTCACTCACGACGGAAGGCAAAAAGTGTACAAGCGGCCTAGTGAGCGATACGCTCAAGCCTGCTTTGCAGAAAGAGTCCAATACGGCGGGGGCTCTGTACCTACACGTATGGGCTGGCATCTCTTCGGAAGGTCGCACAAAGTTAGTGGCCTTAGAAAATGGCACTCTGACCGGGGTGAGATATGCTCAAGAGATCTTTAATGAGTATGCAGTACCATATCTGGTAAATATGGGTGATGGATCAATTCTAATGTAAGATAACGCCCGGCCAAACACAACTCAGGTCGTACAAGAGTACATTCAGGAGGTTGGTATCAACTTGATGGCCTGGCCATCAAGAAGTCCTGACCTGAACCCGATCGAACACGCTTGGGATGAGCTCGGAAGGCTGGTCAGACGACGCAGACGACCTCCTGTCACCCTCAATGATCTTAAACAGGCCCTGATGGAATAATGGGAGAATATCTCCGAACATCGTCTCCGAAACCTCGTCTTCAGTATGCCAAACAGACTCGAAGCTGTGATCAGAGCCAGAGGAGGCAACACCAGTTATCAAAAATGTGATTTTCTGAGGTGAAGATGTGCGCGCGGATAGTGCTTGTAACAGTAAACAGTGTAAACAGAAGAAACTATTCAACACGAGTCAAGTACCTAACTTTATTGCCCACATATCGTCACGTTACGCTTCCCAGACGATTATTATGAAGTCGTAGCGATCTTGACTTTTAATAACGGTTAATTTTATTCGATATCGATGAATGAGGTAAACCTACCTATTCATCGATATCGAATAAAATTAACCTTAAAATTAGCCTACAATTCCTCATTTTGTGTGAACATATCAAAAATAAGGTTTAATTACCTACCCTCTTAATGTATGTGATGTGTGTATGTACATTATAATTTTATTTTTTTTAAATGTAGACGAAGAAACCTACGTACAATCCAAAAAATTACACAGATCTTATAAGCACTTAGAGACCTATAGCGTAGATCGTTAAGTGTGTTCTTTATATGTTTTGGAAATTTAGTGTCATTGTAAAAGGGGGTTTTAAATAAATTATACCTAAAGTAAATAAATGTACCTACTCGCAGCACAGTTCCTCCACCGAAATGCAATACTCTTCAATCGGCACAACATAAAGCAAACGAGCACCGGTCTAACAAAACAACTGTTATATATAATTATAGCACATTCAATCAACTGGACGCTCTATAAGTGATCTGCTACGGCCGGTGGGCCCTGATTGTAGACGCACGGGGTCCCGTGAGTGGCCGCACTAAGTGAAGGGGAATGCATGAATGCCTTCGGCATTATGTCCACCAATTGTACCCTTATTTAGGTTTGTGTGCAATAAAGTATTAAATAATAAATAATAATAATAAGGGGCTGTGGAGCACAAGAAAGTCACTGTATGCCTTTTGCACTGCCGCTCTGAAGCGTCTTAGATTCAGAGAAAAGTGTTAAATCATATCAACAGTATGGTATTTGTAATATAGTTTTATTTGTAAAAACGACAGTGACTTGAATGTCCAGCTTTTGGGCAAATACTCCTTAATTTATGTCAATAATTTTGTAAAAATAAAATGGAATGTTATTGACATATGGCGAAAAAAACTGTGTTTCATGAACCAGTGACTTCTCCATAGTTATAAACACATATACTTCTATTTTTATTTTACCATTCTAAAAAGCAAAAAGCTATAATAAAAAATACATTTAAAAAAATCATTCAAAATTTAGTCTCCGACAAGACTCAAACCCGTAACGTTCAGACGTACGCCTTTTAATTTTCTATAAATCATACCTTAGTGTGGGTTGTACGTTTTAAATACATTTTTACAATAGTTTTTGAATAATGAAACTGAACATGCTACACCGTCCTGCGTCCGACTCTGGTATCAGTTATCGTGTGCCGTATAACGGACGCGGCATATAATTTCGCTGTTCTGGCCTTAGACGATTTAGAAAGTGACATCGTAACTATGCCGGTTCTGATTATAGTTTTTGAGTGAAACCGTTCCAAGTGGACCCATTTTGTAAGGAAACGGAAAGGTATTAGAGTATCAAGGCTCTACTTCACCATAATAATATGCTAAAGATAGCTTAAGTGTTTTGCGACTGTCAGCAATTCTATAGCGAATTTGTGATTTTATAAGTAAGAGGTAACCTAACCCTCATACTTATAAAAACTATCGTAAGTTAAGCAACTTAACGGTTTGAAATGAATGAAATCATATACGCCGGATGACGGAACATTAACTATAACCTATAGAAACATTTGAATGCTAGTTGGTACATTCAGATTCGGCATTAAAAGAAACAGACGAAATTGTATCTATAGAATTTCGAAATCTAATATTTTTCGTAAGGACAGCGCTACTGGTTTCATGTATTTCAATCTTGCATAGCTAGTGAGTGACACCTCGCCTTCATATAATACACAGAAAGCAGTAGAATCGCAGTACGAATTCGCCTGCTGCCTGCGGTCAGGTAATCAAATTTTGTCTGCTACGCGTATTTCTGATGCTGACTGGAGAATTTTATGCAACTGAGCTAAGGCGCAGGAAGCGATGCGGGACAAATAATTGTACGCAGTGCAGATATTTGTGCTATGCTGCGGATCTGTGTGGTTTTCTTAGTAACTATGTACCTACTAGCATCACCAAAAAATAATAATTTATCTAGTTTCCTTAAATGTATATTTACTAACCGTTTTCCTAGTACAGTCGCCTGAACAAAGATGTTAACAACTCAGTTCATTAACGTTATAGGTATTGATACGACCTACACGGTCGTAACACAAATGAATTTTAAAACGAATTGGTTCTACAAATGGTTTACATTATTGCAGGCATCTGTGTAGTGCAAGCAGGTGCTTAGTTTCAATAAAATGGCGGGTTAGATGTGCAGTATTACAAAATTTTACAACTATAACTATCATGGAAAATAACAATGAAATGAATCATAAACTAAGCGATATATTCGATTTGAGCCTTCTTCGTGTAACTGCGTCGGAGTATCGGAAAACTCAGCAAGGCTCAAATCCTGGTAAATATCCCATAGATTTACATTACATTGCACAACACGTGTTGCTAACAGCCGCTGTTCTTACAGAAGCGACAGTAGCAGCCAATACTGGATGGGCGCGGTCAGAGACCCTCAGGATCCGAAGAACTGGAAGTGGGTGAGCGGCAATGACGTCACCGTTTCCTTCTGGAACGCGCCTGGGGGCACCGAGGGCTGCGCACGCTTCGACGGCAGCAAGGGCTGGCTCTGGGCCGACACCGACTGCCAGTCGAGACTAAACTATATCTGCCAGCACCGTAAGTTGCTTTTTTATTGGCTTGCTATGCGATTTGCAACATCTGTGTCATTGCGACTGTCTTTCTAAAATTATGGTTGTGTCCTCACTGACAGGCCTGTTTGATGCCTAGAGCCTAGCGAGTCATCTTGCGAGTAGCGAAGTGTAACTAATGTCTAGAATTTTTACGCTTGGCGCCTAAGCCGCTACGTAACTAGGCCAGACCCAGACTAAGGCCAGTCTGGTTGTACAAAGGCGTCAAAATAATCGATCACGTGCTCGGTTTTTGAAAGCTTTATCATACAAAACTACCATATATTAGTGTTCGAACGTTCTGACGCCATTGAAACAGCAGATCCCTTGCTGTAACTCACTTAGCCAAGCGGGCCGCTTGTCAGAGCGGAAGTAGCCTCCTTCCGTGGTGATCTGAACTTTATCCTTTGATGTTTTATCCGCAGAACCGAAGACATGCGGCCGTCCAGAGCAGCCTCCTAACTCCACCATGCTGGCGGAAGGAGGGTTCGCGATTGGCTCCTCGGTGGAGTACGCGTGTGATGATGGCTACCTGCTGGTCGGGCCTACGGTCAGAACATGCCTGGACACCGGTTTCTATGACGAGTTCCCACCTGTCTGCAAACGTGAGTGTGCTAGCTACATAACTGTCAAGATATCCAATTGGGAATAAACAGAAATATACATATCTGACGAAGAACCGACAACAGATGTGTTTAACGAGTTCTTGAGTGGATACCGCGATTCAGCTGCGTACTGCAGGACGCCCACCAGCCATGAAGCAAAACTTTGAAATGGCTCAAATTGGGGGAGGATCCAGCAGAAGACCGGTAGTGGCGGTGATGATGAATACATTTAAAATTTTTAATCAGGGATCGAGTGCGGCTTCCCTGCGGTGATCGCGCACGGCGGCTACAGTCTGCTCAACGGCTCCGTGTCGTATCTGTCTCACGTCCAGTACACCTGCAAGCCAGGCTACGAGATGGCGGGCCGCGCTCGCCTTGTGTGTGACATCGACGAGCGCTGGAACGGCCCTCCGCCACGATGCGAAGGTGAGAACTTAATAACGTGATTTCCTGCAATACAATACAAAACTCTTTATTGCACACCTATTACTGCCTGGTATTATTGTTCGTTTCTCTGAATATGGCCGAATAAGCAAAGAGGAGCCTCGTCTGTGACATCGAAGAGCGCTGCAACGGACCCCCGCCACAATACGCAGGAGCTAATTTAACACAATACCATTGTTCCGTCCTTTGAATATGGTCGGATACGCAGAGAGGAGCCTCCTCTGCGACATTAAGGAGCGCCGAAGAGACTCGAACGTACTATTCAAAGTCAAAGTCAATAAGTGTATAATCAATAAAGCAAAAAGTTACACAATCCATTTATGATTGACTTCGTTGTTAGGTCTTTATCATCTAAATGACATGGGTACCTATGAGCTGTTGATGAGATAACGAATGATGATGTTGCTGCTGGATGGAGTAACCGCCCTTTGAGAAAACAGCTTGCCGCTTCTGTTATTGCCAAACCAGGAGTGTTTCGTGATTTGGGGCTTTACTTTAGAATCGTTCAATTCACATGACATTCTTGTTCAACTTATCGCTCGCTTATAGATCCGATTGATTGAGACCACTATACACTATAGACAAAAAATAATAATAAAAAAATATAGGTATTTAAATAAATAATTCATTCATTAATTAATATTATATCATTAATTAATTTTTCCGTAAAATTTGCTTGATCGCTGCGACAGTTGTCATCCAAATCAGCCCGATTTGGATTTGGATCAATTTCTGAATTTTGTAACGAAACAAATAACCCGTGGCAACGTCGTACTTTATGGGGTTCTGCACAAATAGTGATTTGCGATGCCGATGCGTTATCGAGACCAACATTAAACTAGTCCGAGTTCGTGGACTTACCACGACGTCGGAATTAGGGTTCAGACGGCAGAAGGAGCAAAATTCTGACCGAATAGTATCTCGCTCAGAGTTTTGCTCTGATGCCTGAAAACCCTGATTCCAACGTCGTGGTAAGTCCATGACCTCGGAATCAGGTAAGCTAAAGTAGTCGTGGACTTTACCTCATCTCATTGTTACGAATTCGATGTTGAAGTTTAATGCTGAGCATGACATTAGGGAACGAATGTCCTTTTCCACCAACGCGAAGCCGTTGACGAAACGTAGTCAATACTAAGTCGTATACAATCGTTGCACTAAGTTCATAGTTTCGCCTTCCTACTTTCATCTTGCGTTATCTGCAATTGCGGTAATTATGGGATGCATCTCTAATCTCACGGTGACATCAATTTCTCACAGCGTAGAGTCAACGGCGCTCGAGTGGCTTTCTTTGCAGCCTGTCATTTAGGTCATTATCGCTTTTCTCGCTACCGTAACAGTTTAATTGTGTTTGATGTTTATGTACATACATACATACACATACACATCAAACACAATTAAATACATAATTAAATACTTACGGGTATGTTTGTAACTGGGCTTCTGCTTTGCACGCGTTGTATCAAGATAGGTTTCCTCGCGATATTTTCCTTCACCGTTAATGCACATGTTAAAATGTGCACATATTTTTTTCAAGAAAGAAAACTGATACAGATTTATACTTATATTTGCTTGTGTTTTAATCGAGATGTAGATTATAATGATACTCAGTTTTCTTTAGTTGAGGAGTTCCGTAAATGTTTCATGGTTTACATCATTAGATCATGACATTTGAAGTTCCTTCCGCCGCTAACGTCTTGCTAACGACTAGTGCCATGGGGTGCCTGCAGAGGAATGTTGCCTCTTATCTCTTACCTGTGGATCCAGTCTGCCAATGGATATCTCCGTAAGATGGGCAGCAGCGTCTTTCTTAGTATCAACATCCCGTACAGCGCTCGCCAACCCACCCGCCAAGCTTAGCGAGTTTGAGAACTTGATCTTTGAGATCCTATGTGCAGCAATGGACGTGTACAGCTATTATACGACAGAGATGGTAAACGACTAAAGAAAGTAATGTAATATATATTACATGTTATATTATATTACCTCTATATGCAATATTTGGATTGTTTAAACATTTTCCGTTGTCATTTACGAGATCCGTACGATCGATGTTTCCCTTTTACCAGAAAACCACCCCCTTTTCTGGTTCATCGAATCATCGAGTTCAAGGGAATCACCGTACACCATCGTCGTTTAATAATAATAACAATGTAGGTATCTGAAAAACTTCTGGTTAATGTAAGTTTCTTAGATTAACATTGTTATTATTATTTCACTCCTCACGGTTTCGTGCCAATTTATCGGATTAACAAATATTTATCCAACAGAGATCCACTGCGCCTCACTCCCCGAGATATCGAATGGGCGCGCGACACTAGCGCAGAACTCAACCGCGTTCGGCGCGGTGGTGGAGTGGGCTTGCGCACGCGGTTATTCGCTGCAAGGCGCAGGCAGTGCGCAGTGTCTCGCCACTGGTTTATGGGACCAGCCGCCGCCAATCTGCCAGCGTAAGTAGGAGGGAACTTTTTGACGAATTATGGACCGTTCAGTGTAATCCCGGAGCTAGCGAATGAGCGCGCGAATCTTGCGCTTAACTCGATCGCGTTCGGCACAGCGTCACGCGCGCGCAGCATCTCACTGCAAAGCATTATGACGTTGTACAAAAGCAGACTTAGCGCCAGACTTCACATCAGGTAAAAAACCCAAATATAATAAAATAAATAACCCGTCATCTTTACCCCCACAGCCGAAGAAACATCAACCACAACGACAACGACAACAACGACAACGACGACCACGACCAGACCCACCACCAGACCGACACCCGAGCCGACGACCCCGCGCCTGCTCCGGCGCACCTCCCCACGCCCCGCATCCTCCCCCACCCCGTTCTTGCCTGCGGAAACCAGGCCTGCCTACGAGCGGCCAAGGCCTCGTCCGAAGACCACGGAGCGACCCACGACGAAGACCTACGAAGCCCCTGAGAGGAAGACTACGGTGGCTGACAGCCAAGACTCCCCGACCAGCCATGTGCCGCATATAATTGTGGCGAGCCATCCGAGAGAAAATCAGGTAGTTGCAATCTTTATATATGTCCTCATTTGGACTTCTATACACCTTCCTCCCCGCCGAAACATGGCGCGCATACCGCCTCTTCCTACGGAACGACGGAAGACTTAGCCTCGGGTTTCCTCCCAATGTTCTCCCTCACCATAAACATATGCTTTTTTTTACTAACTCTTAAATAACTCTACCAAAACCCGATAATTATAATTTCCAGATCTTCGGAAGCGGTAACAACATCAGAGCGGAGCAGACCCCGCGAGTGAACGTGCCCACAGCTGTGGACAATGAGAGACGGGAACCAACTGGGGCCAGACTGAACATAGGCGCGGTTGTAGCTTTGGCTGCCTTCGGGGCGTTGGTCTTCCTGATCGCTATCATTACCACTATAGTTATTCTTGTCAGGAGGTAAGTTGATTGAGTCTTGAGGCTCACAAAACGTTTAAAAACAATCTACGCACTAATGCCCCACAATCAACATGATAATAAGGCAGTCATGATATTTCATACGGATAACTCTCACTAGATCCAGTACAGATCAACTTTTCGACGACCTTCAATAACAGCTAATACTTACAAAAGCCTTATACAGGTACACAAAGTTGTATTACTTTGTCTGCGATACAAATAAATCTGGACATCTGGTTGCACGGTGGATCGATGCCACAATGAGGTTTTACTCATTGCAAATAGCACAATCTAAAATAATGGAAGACTGACCAAATGGATACCAGTCAAGTTTGGGCTATAGTGGTGCCAACGACCAAGTCTGGAAAAAATATCTCACCAGCACTGAGTGAAAGGCTACTGCTTAATCGCCGTATAGTTGTCGGTAAAATCTAGCATGTGTGCTCATTCACAGCTCATTCATCAGTGGCTTAAAGGAATCCTCTCTTGAAAAACACTAACCGAATAGCCGTAGGGTGCCGGCAGTAAAATGTTGCCCTTCCTCTCTCACAAGTGCAGTAAAAATCTGCCATGGGATACCTCTGGAATATGGACAGCAACGTCTTTCCGTGAATCAATTTCCCGTATTGCGCTCGCCAACCCACCTGCCAAGCGTAGTGAGTATGGTAACCTCATGCATGATCAGTCCTTGGAGATCCATGAATGAGGCCTATGTCCAACAGTGGACGTCCCATGGCCGAGATGATGAAGTATAAGCAGCAGTATGGCCAAAGATACCTATAAATTTTGGCAAGCATGAAATTGTGATGGTTGGCAGCGGCAGTCGCAAGCGCAGCGCAGTGCCCGAGCTGCCGTCTCGCTTGTACACGCTGTTGGCGCTACCGTTCCCTGATCAACAAGTGGGACGGCGCGAGTTTGTACGCGCTCACCGTCACACGCATCGAGCTGGTCACTTCTCCAACCCGTTATAGGTTATAGTGCGTCAGGTACCGCGCGAGATATGGTGGCTGATAAGGGTTTCTATGGTTCTGAGGGAATTTTTCGCAAGTCACTTGTTTTGCAGGGTTTCGTTCCCAGGAGATAGTTTTTTTTTCTATAATATTAAGGACGTTGTTTAGTGATGCGATGATACCTAGGTATATAAAAAATATTGATTAGTGTTATATAATAATTATAGTTTTCTGTCGTTTGGCTGTGTGAAGAAGTATCACACTTCTAGAAATTGAATATACCTACACAGGACAAATACACTTAACACATCTTAACATCTGATAGCTATCGACTTGTCCGTCTTGATAATCTCATTCTCTTTATCATCTCGTACTATAAAACAAAGTCGAGGTGGATATCGTCAAACTGAACTGGGCGTTACGAGTATGTTAAACTTTATTTTTTTAGCGTGCGCTGAGGCGCTATGCCAGATTTCATACAAAAATGGAACGTAAGACATTACGCTCTTTTCACTGCGCTTTCCGACTAGAATGTACCCACTCAAAAATATCCTTGAAAAAATAAGTCCCTATCTGGGTGGTTATTATCAACGAAACTTCCTATACGTTAAAAGACGCACGCATACACAAAACAGCTTTCGCATACCTACGCACAACGCTTGTAATCGTCGGCCACCATGTCATCTGCGCTTACACACCGGTAAAGGACCACATTAGTAAAGGAACGCACGCGTCACTGGAATACGACGAACTCGAACACGTACACGTAAAGCCGGGTCTCCTGCGATGAATTTCATTCTTAATTCAATTCATACTTTTATGATTGTGTTACATTTCTTTGTAATTACAATGTCCTATCATAAATTAATTATAGCTGCCAGTCATCGGATATAGTAAGTCACACATTAAATTTCTTTTTTAACCATTCTGACTTTAATATAAATAATGTTTACGACCTCTGTGGCACAGCGGACGATGGTCCACCTCCACGCAAGAGGTTGCGGGTGTTATTCCCGCCTCGGGACAAATGCCTGTACGATCTGCAGATATTTGTTCTGGGTGTTCTGAATGTTTTTCTATATAATATATATCTATGTAGTATATCGTATTAAGTAGATATATTAGTCATCTAGTAACCATAACACAAGCTCTGCTGAGCTTGGGGCTAGATGCTGTGACAATTTTCCAGCATTAAATATTTATTAAAAAATGTTTTGATGTATTTTGTAGAATTTCCTAGAATTTTAAGCTATCTAATGTACCTAAGGTTGAGAAGGAGATTCAGATTTTAAATGCTATAGTTTGTTATTTTTATAGTGTTTAACCACACTTAGGTAGAACATTTTCAAAGAAATTAATAACCTTATCGGTTGCTCAAACCGTCATCACCTTATCAAGAATTTCAGCGGGTCCCGACATGGGTTCTGTAGCTTAGCGGTCAAAAGCACTTCCGGCTTAAGGAAGCGTCAAGTATCGATTTGACGGACGTGGGTTCGAATGCCACCGGAACCGTAAAACTTTTGATAAGGTTATTAATTTCTTTTAAAATTTTAAATGCTTATGTTCAGGTATGAATGTTGCGCTCTATTGAAATTCAGGAGAATTTGGTACGCTACATTAACTGACTATAATTTTTGAAATATCTCAACACTGCATAGTTTAATTTAAGGCGCAAGCCAGCCCTAAAGGGTGATAAGTTGATTTAATATCAAATTCAACCACAGGCGCGCCCGACGAGCGTCGCTTTAAGGAGGGCGCCTACTCTTTAAAACGATTACGATAATAACGCCAGAATGGCAATGGATATCTTTACGTAATGGCCATGAGAGTTAGTTTGGCTTGATTACGATTTCGATTCATCGCGATTTCCATTCAAGAGTGGCCCCCTGTATGCAAAGTTACCGAACGTATTGGAGCGCGCCGTATCGCCGCCGCGCCCCTTTAGTCTGGCTTGTGCTTAAGATTATGCAACAACGTAGGTAACGACATTTTTTGTGGTGTTTAGTAATCACCGCAGGAGACCCCGCTTCCACCCAAATTCACAAAAACACCTCGTATCTCACAAAAGCATGGAAGAAGAAACCACTTGCAACATCACTTCACATAATAGCCACCCAGCACCTAAATCACATGTCCAGACATTGTCCGCGACGCAATACACACAGCCGGCTGCTCGCACGAGGTCGCGGGCTCGGGATGGATGAATATGTGCACTTATCTGTAATCTACACATATTCATTACACCATGTTCTTAGTGTATTTTAAGTAACCCTACGAGCCCTAAGTTGGAATTTTTCGCAAGCAAAGGTTCGCTATCGCTAACCTTATGCGAGGAACTGAGGTTTAATGTGTACTTATTATATTCAGTTCAGTGTGTAAACTGCTTTCAAAGATAAATTTTGGGCGCAATCCTTTCAGACCAGAATATTTACATACTTTATATTCTGATCTGAGGTGGAAGGTATTTTTTTTTCGAAATATGTTGACCGCAGATGGCCATGACAACGTTACCGGACTATGGCGAGCGCAGAGGGCGCCCAGCCGCAAAAGAGAGGTTGGGGCAACAATCTCAAGGGCACCACTTAGGTTCGAACCACGGCTTGGACTGTTGCCAGATTTTTATAAGTCATGATGGTTAACGTCCAGGTACAAAACTGCACCTTAAGACGGAAGAGTGTATTCTTCGGCCCCGCCGGCGGGACCGGTTATTATAGGGGTGCCTAGCAGCTAATGTGGGACGGGTTGACGCACCTCCGGGTTAGCGGCGGTGAGGTTCTTGCGCAAGGCCACGGGCTGCCCGTGGCACATGCGCAATGCGCAACATATATACGAAATTCTGGCTAGTAACACCAGTTACTATCCTCCAAATACTATTTATGAATTGCTTATACCTGACATGCGTAGACATGTGCATCCAATCCAGCCTGACCAGGAACATTTGCAACTGTTCTGTTATTTCGAGATAACAATAACGCGGACGTAGAGTATGCCGATGTTGGGCATTGGGTGTGCATACATCACGTTCTTGGCCAGGTGCGAGTTTACGATAGTTTTTTTAGCGATTTAATGCTCTTCAGTCTCATTGCCTTTCCGCACTTTTCCTTTTGACACCGCGCCCGGTGTCCTTTGGTAGGGTTTTGAAAAAAGTGAAATATATTTTTAAATTATGAGTATTTTAATATTTTGGATATAACGACAGCTAAATACAACACGCTTCACACAACAGTCAACGCTTTTACATATTGGTTATGTTGAATATCTTAATATTGACAAGCATTCTCTCTTATGGCGATCATCTCGTAACACCTTCCCCTATAATAAAGTACATGACAAGTAGGTAGAGTTAACTCTACCTACTTGTCATTTACTTTAAAATTTAAACACTTTTTGAAACAAGCTTTTATTACTTACCTACTTGTTAATAAAAAGAACAAAAAAGTTAAAAATCGCTTAATTACTGAGTTCTTATGGCCACCTTCCTTAATTCGGGCATACGAGTGTTTGAGAGTCAATTATTTTTTCTAGGTTAACTCGTGAACAAAAGATCGGATTTTGATGTTTAAAACTTAAGGAGATTTTACATCAATACAAATCAATTATCGTAGGGGAATTTTGATTTAAGGTAGGTAGATATGGGGCTTTAATGGTTCCTTTTTTTTGTCCGAGGATACCCAACTCTTAAAAGGACGATCGGATTTTTATGACATTTAAAACTTAAGGAGATTACCTCTAAAAAACGTAAAAAGGTTCAAGAGCTAAACATACGTAGATATTATTAGTAGTGTATATGGTACGTACCTACATAGCCTTAATAGTTTTAAAAGTTATAACTTCGTTTACAGCAAGAAGCACAAAGGTAGCAGGCCGTACCCCGGCCATATGCGGTCGTGCAACACGGTGGACTCTGCAGGGTCGTCCTCGTCGGAGTCCCGCAGTGGCCTGACGCGCTACTACAGACAGGCTTGGGAGGAGTTACACGAAACCGCCGGCGCTGGCAAGGACCACCACAGACTGAGAGACAGAGAAGCACCCAAGGACCGGTTCGAGCTGGTCGTCAACGATGTAGTGCCAGCAGACGGCAGCATAGCAGTCGCGCGCAGGCATCACCATCATCACCACCATAGACGCGATCCACCTCTACGTAGAATCTGGAGGTCTAACGATTCTAGACGTTCGTCAGATATTCGCGCCATTTAGGCGTTTTAGCATTCGTTACTGAGGCCAAAAGGCATTAAGAAGTTCAGACTATACCGAGAGAGCATTTTGTGACATTATGGGTCTTTTCTTTTGGGTAAGGTTCTAAGAAAAAATAAGGTGTTTAATAGGACGAGGCGCCAGCCGATTCATTTTTTCTTCCTTATTCAAACGATGCCGAAACTTGTATACCTAGCAGGTACTTTTATATTTTTTTGAGGCTCCATTATATCTATTCCAAGCTATGCGTCCCACATGGTGGTGGGTCAGCTTTCCGTATTTTTCCCCTCCACTTCGCTCTGTCCTCGACTATATAAACAAATTAATTCAATTTCGCACCTTAGGATACTAGTTCGAAGTGTTATGTTTTCAACTTAAAAATAAACATACAAAACGCATTCTGCTATTACAATTTATGTTATTGATTACCTACTGTAAAAAACCTTTCCAGCAGTTTTTTTCTGTTCATGAAGTCATGAATAAATAAAAGATAGCGTCTAAAAATTTCCATTGTTCCATGTTTGATAAATCTCCTTTTGTCTGTAAAATCATTGTGCACGAAAATGAGCCGAGTGGCGTATGGTTTTTTTTAAATAATGCAGCTATTTATGAGCAAGTCGGATAAAAATATTTATATGAACGCAGTAACCGATCGATTAACTCCTATTCCCAAGAGGAAAACCTTACCCTAAAAGAAAACGGCTTTACAAACCTGTTCCCAATTAACACTTAGGTTCTAGATTCACTAAAAATTAACCAGAAAAGTAAGATGTAGTTTGTCTTGAGTAAAGATAGCCGAGTAGGTGAATCTTTAAAAAAATTATAAACACCATGACACAGACTGATTTTGAGCAGGCTCAAAAAGCGTCTCTTTCAATATTGACGTCACCGTTATTTATTTTAATTTTAGGATATTCCAAATAAACTTTCTCTCTGTTAAGCCATCTTCAAATCTCTTATTTAACTATGATTACCTTGATCTTTTCTTATGTTTTATCAACTCATCTTTTCAAGTTATATGAGCTAAATACGTTAGATAAAATAATCATGAAACAGTTGTATATATTTATACCTTATTGTTTAGTTTAATTAAGATAAGATTGAAGCTAATCATTGTTCTGTTTTTTCCTTTCTTATATTTTAACTATTAAGTATAATAATTACCTACTATGTGTATATCAAATAATGATTTTCGCGACTTAATTAAAGATTCCTTTATTATTGTAAAATACCAACCAGATTAAACGTTTATATGGTACAAAGTATTTTTAAAGTTAATAAAGTTTTAACAAGAAATGGGAATAATATGAACATGTGCCATTAGACGGGCCGACATAAATGTAGGAAAATCAATTATACTGTAATTTATTAAACATTGTATATCAATAAGTATGAAAATAGATTTTAAGAAATGCTGATTATAGTGTTTTAAATAATGTAGAACTATGCTGATATTATTTCAATTGTTTTGTTATGAGTTAGCTACTTGATAAAGAAAATTATACTTACATAAATCAACAGATTATAGTTAAGGCGACCTCTATGTATCTACGTTTACCAAAGAAAGTAAAAGAGGTAGATTATAACGTCGTGATGTTTTGAACATGCTACAATTATGTGTAATAAAAACAAATGTAAAATAAGGTTGGTTTGTAACTTTATTTGAATGTATATTTCTCAGACATTGTATTTCTTGAAACTCTCAAAAAAAGTTATTAGATATACTCACAGAAATGCTGAATCTTCATCCTACACGTGCCTACTATTTCGTACCTTAATAACGGTTTATTAAGTTGTTTTAGAGATTCTGGCATGTGGCAGTCGAAGATAAATTAGTATAGAAATGAAATAATATTGGCAAATATATTTTGTGATGAATACTTATTTCTTTTATTTAGCCAAACTTCCCGTCTTATCTAAACAATTCATTGAGAGTCGCCAAACAAGTAGTCACAAAAGGAAAATCTTGGATAAATAGTTTACAAGGTATAAAAGGAAGTAAATACCACAATCAGCAAAAAATAGTAGATAGGTATTTGTACAAAATTTTATAAAAACCTCTATTCTGATAGCACTAAAACGAAAACCAATTCAGCACAGGAACACTTTTGATGATGATATTTCTTATATATCAGGAAAAGAAGTACACACAGTTTTTTAAACTATGAAATATGACAAAAGTCCGGGTGAATATAGCTTTACAACAGAAGCTCTTAATATCGGTTCAAAAACCCTTCTCCCGCACATAACTAACCTGTTCAATTCCATATTATGAACAGCAAAACTTCCAACCACTACTTATGTGTCATTCGAACCTTGCACCACAAGAAAGGCGACAAGAGTAACATTAACAACTATCGCTCTATAAGCCTAATAAATTTCACATTTATATAAGACTTTCATAAAAAATATCTATAACAGAATTCATGCAAAACTCGACAGCCACCAACCCCCGGAACAAGCTGGATTCCGGCCAATCTACTCTACCATAGACCATTTGCATAGCATCAACCACAAATAGTAGAGAAATATAATGAATTTAACAAACCCCTACATCTAGCTTTTTTAGATTATTCAAAATCGTTTGATAGTTTACAACATTCTGCTATATTTACCTACAGCTCTTGAGCAACTACAAATAAATAAAACTTATAAGCCTCTTTCAAAATATTTATAAAAACAGCACAGCTAAGAATTAATTAACATAATCTGGACCAATATAGAAAAGGGCGTGAAACAAGGGGACCCGCTCTCTCCTAAATTGTTTACGAGCACTCTCAAAGAATTTTTTAAGAAATTAGCAGTATTTTGGGGTCAAAGAGGCTTGTCAATCGGAGAAAAGCAATTAACAAACTTGCGGTTCGCCGATGACATCGTACTTTTTGCTGAAACAGCACCTGAACTGCAGTGTAGTATCCTTAAAGATCTGAGTACAGCAAGCCTTGTGGATGGATTGTCGACGAATCGGTTAAAGACACAAATAATTACTAATTCCACGTCGATGAGTAGGGTAAACTTGCCTAAATCTTGTTGGTGTTACACAAAACTCTGATATACTTTCAAGCGCCCCTAGTGGTAAAAAGTGTTAACTTTTATTTAGTCGGCTGAGTTTTTTGAAAACAAGTTGATCACATTTCAGTAATTTATTGTTGTTTTACGTAAGAACTTCATAAAGTCCATGTTTGTGTGCGTCGGCGACTGATATTTATGAGTAAAACTGATTATTTATCGTTCTATTTTACGTTAGAGCACCATTTCGAAGTGCGGTAAATTTAAACTCGAAGCTTTAACAAGATGGGTACATTAAAATTTTATGAAGTTTGTCGAATTTATGAAATACCAAAGCCTACATTTAGACGGCATTAAAAATACAAAGTAATTTAAAAAAATGGACGACCAGACCACGACGACGACCAGAGTTTCATTCATTCATTTCAGCCATTAAACGTCCACTGATGAACACAGGCCTCCCTCATAGATCTCCATGAGGGGTAGTTGCCATTCTCACCACGCTTGGCAGGCGGGTTGGTGAGCGCAGTATGGGATGTTGATACACGGATAGACGCTGCTGCCCATCTTCCGGAGGTATCCCTTAGCAGGCTCTTACTGCATTCATGGGCATAAGAGGAGGGGTATCATTTTACTGCCGGCACCCCACGGCGAGACGACCAGAGTTTAAGAAAATAATATTGAAAAGAAAAACACTTCAATGAAGAAAAGGCAATGAAGAATGAAGAAAAGATCATCATGCCTTTTCTTCTTCACATTCACAACCAACTGTTGGTTTCGTAAAATATGCCATGTAACACGAAAATAACACATGATACAATGTTCAAGTTGTGAATTCGGGACGCATGACCTTTGCTAACAGCTGATCGCTAAAGTTATATATTTGTGTGTGAATGTAAGGATTAAGCTTGGTACGATTTAGGACAATTAATCCTAAATCGTACTTTTTTCTTGTTTTTGTTAAATTTGGTGTTTTGGAGCAGATATCTTTTGTTTAATTTGATTTAGTCAATTGTTGCAAGAAATAAACATTTGATTACCTACTTTTAATTTAGTTTTGATACATTCTTTAGTTTCGTCACAATATCTTGGAATATCTGTCTTGGAAAGGGTTGGCGAGATTCGTGATCTGGGGCTCGTTATGGACTCGCATCTTGATTTTCGTGAGCATATTATATCGCTATGCAAGAATGCGAACAAAACGTTGGGCTTTATAATGAGAACAGCTGCACAATTCCAAGACATAAAAGTGGCCATCATGCTTTATAATGCTTTTGTCCGCAGCAAGCTGGAATACAGCTCTATAGTGTGGGACCCGCGAGAGGCAAAATATTGCATGATGTTGGAGAGAATTCAACGTAAATTTTGTAGATACGTTTATAAAAGACAATATGGTTACTATCCCTATCTATTTCCATCTTTGTTTGTCTCAGGTATGATAGGTGTTGAGACATTAGAGCTAAGGCGTAAGCTGCAGCTGGTTATTCATTACTATTTAATTCTTCACAATAAAGTCGATAATCCGGGTGTTCTCAGTAGCTTAAATCTATATGTACCTAATAACTATGTGCGCTCAGGTCGTCGACAGCACAACCTATTTGGTGGTATTGCTACGCGAACCCGACATGCAAGCAATTCGCCGACGATCAGAGCACAAGCGCTTATAAACTCATTTTTGCAAGAGTTCCAGCACGTCGACATGTTTCACGATAAGTTGTTTATTATTGTTAGATCTCTTCTAGTATATTTAAGTAAATTAAGATAGTAAGTGTTTTGGTATCATAACTGTAAACTTATGTCTTTTGAAATAAATAAATCTAAAAATCTAAAAAAAAAATCTAAATATCTATTGGTTTTGAACTGGTACGATTAAGGCAAGTCTACCATACATTCTACTTGGGCCAGTTAGTTTCTTTCGAAAACAGGCAGGGTAAGGAGGTCGATCTCCGCATCGAAAATGCCTGGAAGAACTACTGGTCCATGAAAGAGTTTATGAAGGGAAGCCTTCCTATAACACTGAAGCGAAAACTCATCGACATGTGTAATTGTGTATCCTGCACGTCCTCACCTATGGAGCACAAACGTGGTCTTTAACTGAATCTTAAAAATCCAAACACAAGGTTTGCCAAAGGGCAATGGAACGTAGCGTAGGTACCTACTTGGAGTCATGAGGATCGACCGCATAGGTACGTAACACTACGCTACGTTCGCAAACTGGAATTGCCGACGTTGGAGACAGACTGCTAGGCTCAAGTGGGATTGGGCATGTGAGTCGCATGCATCCGGAGAGGTGGGCCCGGATCGTTACACAGTGGGTGCCTGAGGACGGGCGAAGACGCCGAGACAGGCCTAGGAGACGCTGGCGTGATGATCTGGATACATTTAGTTTATTGGTTGACGAGCTCTGTGGCGCAGCGGGCGAAGGTCCGCCTGCGACGCAAGGGGTTGCGGGTTCGATTCCCGCCCCGGGACAAATGTTTGTACGATCTGCAGATATTTGTTCAGGGTGTTCTGGGTGTTTTTCTATATATAATAAAAATATCTATCTATGTAGTATAATGTATTAAGTATATCAGTCATCTAGTACCCATAACACAAGCTCTGCTTAGCTTGGGGCTAGATGATGCTGTGTGATTTGTCCAGCATTATTTATTATTATTATTGGTGGAACTTGACTAGAGAACGTGATTCCTGGAAGGACTTGGGCGACCTTTGCCCAGCAGTGGGACAATACAGGTTAATAAAAAAACCTAAACAAGGATACGAGCGAACAGGCTCGGATTAGCCCCTAGGCCCACAAAGCCTTTGCACAAAGCCTGGGCCTAGGGGCCTTCATGGCGGAACATTTATACCCTGCCTTGCCCGAAAAAATGGCGCATGTAGAAATATTGTGAGGTAGGCGGGCCCTCAAATACAAAGTGCCTCGAGGCCCTGGATCCCTTTATCCGCGCCTGAGCCAATAGAAAATATCGATTTCTTTCATTGAAGTATTATTACTAGCGTATAGAATTGACACCCGCGAACAACAAGTTTGCGCCATGAGTTGTTGCCGGCCGGCAACAACTCATTTAGTCGTTCGTCGACGCCCATTGCGACCGCACGCGAATAAACCCAAATTAAAAATGCCGTCTTGCGTGTTAGAAACGTGTAATTAATCAATCAACTGCGAAGAAAAAAGATAGTGGCGTGACTTATCATCGGAAAGTAAACAGAATATCAACTAAAACCAACTAAAATTAATTTTTGTACATTATTTTCTATTGTACTGACATTTTGTTTGAAAATCATAGATTATGAAAAGTGATTCGCACAGATGGGATGTGTAGGTACCTACTAAGGGTTGGCGACAAAGGTTTAACTGATTATTTTTAACTCATATTACTCGCCCTATGCCGTCTGTCTGATCAGTAACAGTAGGTACTCTAGGTACCTACTGTAGGTATCTTTTGCAATCGTCATTACTTATAAACTAAAGCTGTATTATACCTATATTGTTGTCTGAACAAATTCTTAATGTAATAGATTGACGACCTCTGTGGCGTGGTGGGCGAAGGTTCGCCTGCGATGCAGGAGGTGGGTTCGATTCCCGCCTTGGGACAAATGTTTAGTGATCGCTGCAGATATTTGTTCTGGGTGTTCAGGTCATTTTCTACGTATAATAATAAATAAATAGGTATTTATGTATGTATTGTATTTATTATATCAGTTATCTAGTAGCCATAACAAGAGCTCTGCTTAGTTTTGGGCTAGATAATCATCATCATTTCAGCCAAAAAACGTCCACTAATGAACAAAGGCCTCCCTCATGGTCTCCATGAGGGGTAGTTGCCATACTCACCACGCTTGGCAGGCGGGTTGGCGAGCGCAGTACGGAATGTTGGTATATGGAAAGACGCTGCTGCCCATCTTTCGGAGGTATCCCTTAGCAGGCTCTTACTGCATCCACGGGCATGAGAGGAGGGGCAGAGTGAAATAAAGTGTGGGGTCTAGTTAGTGTAAGTACCTACCTACCTATGTACGTACTTGTTGGATAAAATACCAATTTATTAAAAAAAAATTACTTTAAACGCTTAACGATTCGTTTTAATTTAATGTACTTAAATATTTTTACGTTTTGAAATATAATATTAATAGGTACCTACTGCATTAATAGCTGTCTGAAGTGTCCCTTCTGCGGTGAAAAAAATCTATTAGAGCGACATGTTGTTACACTATGTTGAACGAAACGTGTAAGCGCCACGAAATTCACGGCGCTTACGACGTTTTGGTCGCGAGAAAACTATTCTCTATTAGCGATCTAGCGCTGCATGTATTGATGGTATGGATAGACGACATTCTAATCGTGTAGCGCTGCAGCGAATACTTGTGAGCGGGGGCGAGCGCGCCCCGCGCAGGCACCCCCGCTGTCATCAAGTTGCGACACGTTTTTTGTTTGGTATAGCTACTCTAACTATTTACAACTCACTGATTTCTTTAGTTTATTTCTTATCGCCGTAAGCGCATTCATCTATATACTGATATTCGGTTCTAATAGGATTCTACAGGAATAGTAGTAATAAACTTAACTTTTGATAACGAAGAAAATGGATAGTAAATAAAAGACAAAGTGAACATAATATTTTGTATTAGCCCTTGGAAACTATCTACGCATAAAATGGTACATATGTAGAACCTTGCCTTTAATCTCAAACATATACAACATATCAAAAAAGTACGTAATTCTTGAAGCTAAACTAAATTACAGTGAAAAGCACATTTACGTTAATAAAGAACAATATATATATTTGGCTCTTACTCGTAAATATTGTAAAATATATGTTGTTAAAACTCATAAGAATAACTTAAAATTGTACACTGAACTATCTGTTAACAAATAAAAGTGTAAAAAGAACATGATTATTGATTTAATAATAATAAAAAAATGCTACTATTAACAGCACGTGATGTCACTTAGCTAGCTAGTGCAAGTGACAATACGTAAACTAAAGAAGTAATTAAACCATCGTAAAAAGAATGTTCTAGTAATAAACAAAGATGGTTTTTACATAGTTTTTTTGATGCTTAACTTTCAGTCAGAGATACACGTTTGTAGTATACTCTGGGAAACAATTTAGTTATAAAATATAGGCACAAATAGAAAATAAACACAAAATTTCTGATACTCATCTGAAACCCGTAAGATACTTCGCTTTGCAACATGCTACCTATAAGTCTGTCAAATTATTAGAACTACGTTAGTGAACAATGTAACTTCCTCAAGACCTTACTATTAATGGTTACTTCATCAAGACCATTCTTGCATTTGTTTTGATCGAAATATCGAAGAACTGATCGATCAAATTAACTTCATAGAATAGAATGTCTTCTTTTTCTTCTTCTTGTAAGGCTTTTGTGTTTGGTTTTACAGAATTCTGCCAGTGTCAAGTTCGTAATCTTTAGAAAGTTCAAATTATGGACAAAAATTAACAAAAAAAAGTGACAGCAGGATAGTTATATAAGAAAATAAACGAGGGAAAAAGGACAACATCTAAAGCCTCTTTTCCACTAGTAAATTGTTCTTATTATATTTCCTGCTCGCACAGGATACATGCAAAATGAATGACCTATACTTATTTGTCAGACTATAAGGCGTTTGAGAAACATTATTTTGGGTAAAAAACAATAGTTAACCGAATACAATTCCTCTATTCTTTCACTTTTCTTTTACGAAAAGCCAATGAAGCTTGCGGCGCAGTTAGTTAGCAAACTCTTTACGCTGAGCGATAGGCCAACACTAAGATAACCTTGTACAAAAATAATTATATTGTGATCATTTACTACTTTAGCTAACTACGGCGAACCAGGCACCTCTGTAAAATCATAATGATTTTACAGAGGTGCCTTGTGTTTTGAAGTATCTTCACGTTAGGCATAGATTTGAGACATTAATTACTTACAATATTACTGATTTGACACGACTTTTTGACCCTCTTTTGTAGAGTGGTGTATGATGATAATATATATTTATTCGAATTTAAATGCAAAGTAAAACCGTAAAACAATTCACAACTCGCTCACAATTTACGAAATGTTAAAGTGAATATTTAATTTCTTTTCACCACATTATCCTTCCGTGGTTGCGCACTTTATTACGAAAAATACAATTACTGAAAAAATATAATAGCCCAAGTTGCATGTCTTTCGGCTACAGTATATTTGAGTTATATTTTTCGTAACCAAATATTCCAACCACCCACACCACATAACAGCATCTAGCCGCCATTATAAAAATATATATATATTCAAAATGTACAGTAATATCTTATAACTTATTTAGTACACTAATTTATGGTTTGTTTTGGGACGCAAGGCTTGTGGTATTATTGCTCGACTAGCTTCAATCAGCATGTGGATGAGTCGAATCTGCTATGTTCTAAAAACAAATAGTTTTGTATAAAATAGTTTTGTTTTTGTAATAAAACATTAGTGACCAAATAACTCCATATAAGAGATATGGGGTTAACATTTAGAACATTTGAAAGAAATAGTGATATTTAACCTAAAAATCGATAAATACTACCACAAATAAGTGCACAAGTATTAGTGCTTTTTGAAACAGTTTTTAGATTGTTATTTTAAAATATTACAACTTATTTATTTATATTTTACGGATTTTGTACCGTAGATAAAAGCAAGAATTACTTATAGAAAAATTTACAGAAACTTAAAAGAACAAACATTCATACTAAAGCTGTAGAAAAATAGCGCAAGAGCCGAAAAAGTCTCCGACGCGCGTTACTCTAGAGTTAATATTTAAAATGAGCCTTTTATTATTTTTACAAGAAAAGTCAAAATATATAGCTACAATTAACTTTTGCAGTACAACTATATATATATTTCCTTTTCAAATAACATTTGGCATTTCTAGCACACCGTTGAGACCCAGCATGGGGGTCTTAATTTGTGACATACCTAAAGCTCCAAATACCGGACCTTAACGAAGACAATGATCTAGACTAAAGCTCTAATTACTTTGAAAACATGACATGTTACTATTCGTAACATGATCACATCGTTTGTTCGTTGAAATGTATAATTATTGCTTTCTGAAATAAAGTGCACTCTTTGCCAAATAAACACCCTAGTACTTTAACAGATACGAAAATAGAACTAAGCTTTCATAGCGTTCTGAGGCAAAGTTGCTAACCAGGTCCAAAGCGGTATTACACGCATAGGACTAGTCCGCGAAAGTCACAATTTGTAGACCTCTGTTTACCAATAATAGGAATTAAATGAGTAGAAATTCTACAATATAACGAGAAAATAACGGTGTTAACAGGTATAAAAGAGTAAGCAAATGTGGTGGAATTATCATGAACATTATGAATATAATCAAAGCAATGTAAACACACCGAGTAAGAAAATAACCTTTGTTAAATATAGCAGCCATCTTGTTTATCGGAATCGACGCCATTTTATGATGGGCTGTATCGAGCTAGATGGTGAAAAAACAGCGTCCTTCCCGATTTATTTATAATACATTTGGTACACCTGCCTGGGGAGCACACATTTTTGACAGGAATGTGAGGCGAGATCCAACTACGCATCTTAGTCAAGGTACTCAAATCATTTACAAACATTATCGATATCAACTTTTTTCATGTTAGCCAGCCAGGATTGGAAACATTTATAAAATAATCTTGGCAAACTAAGTTGACATAGGCATGGTATTCCCGCCTGCATAAATAAAAATTAATATGAATCCCTGAGGAGTTGACTACGTTAAACGCTTGCAAGAATTCGACGTTGATTGTGCCATGATGAGAGTGACACGTAGCTGGAACGGAAGAGCTTAGTCACCGCTACTGGCTGCACTTCGACGCCTGAAACAAATATTTTAGATAAAGGCAACTTTATTTTATCACACATATTATAAGTAATCAAAATACATTAATAATGTTCTAAAACTAGTAGCAAAAATGGTCTTCACTCAGCATCTGCTGTGGCAGAAAGAGTCGTGTGATGCGATCAAGGAGTCTAAAGCTGACCTTCCATTACCTTATTTCATCCATAATTATGACATAATTTTATATTGGTTTCCTCTTAACCGATCTAGCTCAAACGAAGAGTAATCTAAATCCTTGACCGAACACTACTAAACACAATATGTTTAATATGCTTAATTGTTTTTATATATGTTACATCAAACGTGTCGATCAGAGAGAGTTGTAGTGTCATCATTTCAGCCATAAAACGTCCACTGATGAACACAGGCCTCCCTCATGGATCTCCATGAGGGGTAGTTGCCATTCTCACCACGCTTGGCAGGCGGGTTGGTGAGCGCAGCATACTGCGCCCAGCAGCGTCTATCTGTGTATCAACATCCCATAGGATGTTGATACACAGATAGACGCTGCTGCCCATCTTCCGGAGGTATCCCTTAGCAGGCTCTTACTGCATCCATGGGCATGAGAGGAGAGGTATCATTCTACTGCCGGCACCCCACGGCGGTTGTAGTGTGAATGGGTGTAATAGCACATGACCGGAAATAATAAATAACTAATGCTGGGCATTACACACATCCCATCTAGCCTCAAAGTAAGCAGAGTCTGTGTTATGGGTACCAGATGATTGATGGAATACATTTTTTTTTGTAAATAAATCATAGCCAAAGTAAACTCAGGGTAAACTAAGTCTATAATTTTGCAAAAAGTGACAGTCGAGAAATGACATTTTTATTTAATTCTGAATGATAGTAATAGGTGTTAAATGTTTGAGGTTTGCAAAGCAATTATTGAGGGAAGTTAATGTACAAATAAAACAGGCTGTGCGGAAAGAGAGCCGTCAATTGAGTTCGTACCAGTGTTTAATTAGCGTGTTTGATATGTTGAGAACACTGTAGCGTCATAATGCGACAGTCGATAAGTGCGACTGTAACACCTTGATATTTAAAACGTTTGAAAAATTATTATAATGTTTTTAGCCTGTGTCCAGCAGTGGGCAACCTGCGGCTGAGATGACGTGACGACCCCATTTATGATCGCTCCATAATGATGGAACGGTTTTGTTTACACACCAACTGACTGAGCTCACTCGTTTCGAATCAGTGTACCTCTAAACACAGTCATAACGGACGTGGTAGGTATGTGTTATATCTTTTACGAAAGTTCGTGCAACATGATTACACAATAAGAAGATAAGAATATTAGTTTGGTTTATTGGCAAAACCAGTGTGCGTGCTTGGCATTATTGTTAACACACGTCTAAAGACAATGCCACAGTATTTAGGGTCAGGGCACATCTAAAATTAAATATTTAAGAACGGTATGATTACCTGTCAGCTTTCATGAGCGCGATGTGTGCGTCCCGTTGCGCCGAGACTTGCACAAGCTCCGCCACCGTCGCGGCCTGCTGTTCCGCTGGAAAGCAGAATTTAAACAACATACTGTTATTCCTGAACGTGGTCACCCCGGTATTGCAGTTGTTATAGGAGATCAGGCGGGCCTTCAGCATCTCTCGCCATTTAGTCGTATACAAAATATATATTAATTTTTAAATTAATTATTGCCGGACGGTTCACAGAGCACCATCTAGCCCCAATGTAAGCAGAGTTGTTATGAATACCAGAGTGTTTATAGAATACTTAAATACTATAATTTTTAATAATTATTTTTTAATATACATACACATGTTACATCGAAAAACTCAGAACCGGAACAAACATCTGCAGAAACCTTACAAACATTTGTCCCGCGCCAAGGGATTGATCCCTTTGCAACCTTTGTGTTTCAGCCGGCTATTACGCCAACTGCGCCACGGAGGTCGTCATACTGTTTTATTTATCGTATCATCATCATTTCCCTGCCCTTATCATGGGATATCATTTATCTTATATGCATTTATCGTATATTGAACTGAAAATTCAAACTGCAATAAAAATTTTCGATTACAGCTGGACTAGAACCAGCACGAACGGACGACTAGCTTTAAAGACCGCCTCGACCAATCGGCTACGGAATCATAGTTCCCTAGCCGGATTTATGGATGCTACCTTACTTTAAAGCTTACGCATAACTGTCATTGAACATACGTTTCTCAGTAACTCCTTATCTACCATAACATAAAATACAATACTGGATTGACTTTTGAGATGAGGCAGTAAGGTGGGCCACTATTACTGGAATATCCAGTAATAAAATGCAGAAGAACTACTCTTGAAAAAGGTCATGTAAGCTTTTTTGGAGTAACAAACTATTTAGTATTTGTGAGAACAAAAAAGTCATGCCATGATAAGCTATGATGAAGAGCAATTTGCAAGATTAATGATTTTTGTAAATTAGCATAATTTAATAACATTATAATTACCTGAGATTATACGATGCTTGGAGTCGCCGACCTGTTCCCACTCTATGGATAATATTTAATAGATATGCAAATAATAGATTTTGACAACTTTACCTGAGATACAACGAGCGATGCTTGGTAATGCAATGAATCGTGGTTGTGGTAAACGAATCAAATAATTGATTTTACGATTTTGTAAGTAGAATTGGCCTGGTTTATCTCTCGTGCCTTTCATAATGCGTGTATGGTCATCATCACCGCAGCTGTCCACATTCACTGCTGGACTTAGGCCTCATGGATCTCAAAAATCGTAAGCTGCCATACTCGCCGCGCGGGATGTTGATGCACGGAAAGACACTGCTGCCCATATTCCTTATAATGATCATCATTTCAGCCATAAAACGTCCACTGATGAACACAGGCCTCCCTCGTGGATCGCCATGAGGGGTAGTTGTCATACTCACCACGCTTGGAAGGCGAGTTGGTGAGCGCAGTATGCGATGTTGATAGACAGATAGACGCTGCTGCCCATCTTCCGGATGTATCCCTTAGCAGGCTCTTACTGCATCCATGGGCATGAGAGGAGGGGTATCATTCTACTGCCGGCACTCCACGGCGGCTTATAATGATACTTATACTTAATTTCGACGTTTCGGCAATGCTTCAACAGTCGTGGTGGCAAGAAGACTGGAGTGCGCCGGATATTCCATCCAAAGAAAAAAATACTTGTAGATATTTATACCAGAGTATCAGGCAGCTAATCGCAGCCGATGGAAAAGCGCAGTGGACAAAGGGGTCACGAACCTCAACAGCGAGGGACCGACTGAGGAGGAGATACCAGTGTAGCCTGGTCTACGGGGTGTAGACCTCCCTTAGTTTGTGCCATGCACCACGCTCCTGTTCTAGTCGTGAAGGGTGAGGTCATGCTGTGGCCGATGCAGCCTCGTCGTCAGCCGCACCCCGCGGGCTATGCAGCAACATGCTAGATAGTTCAATGCATCAACATACCCAATAAAGAGGAAATAAGGCCTTTCTAATTCCGACTACACATTTGTGATTTGTCACTAATATAACGTCATGTCAATCTTCAGTGTCTACTATTACAATTATTTAATTCATGGATCCCATCATAAAAATCGATAAATGGGACACCTCTGAATCACGAACCACCTGAACAATAAATAATCATCAAAATCCATTCATAAGGATAAGGCAGTGTAATCGCGTAACAAACATACTTTATGAGATTTATTGAGAACCTCCTTCTTTTCAAAGCCAGTTAAAAATAAATGCCATTTCCTCCCTATTGGATACCCATAAGAGAGCACATATGTACGTGCTGGATGGTTCAATGTGTGTAAACACACAAACGTACCGAAGAGGGGCAGCCGCACTCAAGCCGCTGCTGTCGCCGTCACCAGCCGCGCCCAGCCCGCCTAGAGCCTGAATTCTAGTTAGTTGAATGGGTGTGTATGTACCGGAGAGGGGCCTGGCCAGCCGACGCTCGAGCCGCTGCAGCCGCCGCGCCCGCTCGTCGTGCGGCTCGTCGCGCGCGCGCCGCTGCGCCACCAGCCGCGCCCAGCGCGCCTCGAACCACAGCTGCATCGCGTCGCGTTCTTCCGCGTCCACGCCAGCGCCGCTCGCGCGCGCTTGTTAGTTTAATGCATGTTAATGAGTGGAATGATGTGGAGCTATTTTTGAATCGCTCGTATGCGTATTACAACGGGACGCTTTCTCGACATTTCGTTTCGCACAATATTCCAAAACGCTTCGAAACGATACATGTCGATTGAAAGATGAAGGAAAATTAATATAATTCGACTATTACATACGAGCAATTCGAAAATAAAGTCTGTGGGCTGTTTTACATGACTGAAACAGAGGGATGTTTGCGATGTATATGATTAATAGAAGAATTGGATTGAATTATTTCAAAAACAAAGCACAGTTGGTCTCTAACCAATGTACTATTCTTTTAAAAAAATATGGGGATTACTCACGTAATCATTTTGAGTCGGATATCATGCCGACTAGTTTACACTTTCAAGAAAACCGTCATCAGGGCACATTCTTGCAATGATTAGTGTGTCTCACGTTAGTTTTGAAAGATCAATGTACTTATAATTGCATTTATGTATCCCAATTTACAATTTAAGGTAGGTAGATATGCTATATTTTGTGTAGCGAACTCGTATTTGGTAACCTATATTTAAGACGAAATTTTGTGTTTCGCTGATCTATAGAGAGACATTTAAGATCCAATGTTGAGACATATCATAGCACGAGCAACCCCTAAAAACATTTAAACGTTCCCTCCTATCCTCGCTGGATATATTATTATTTAAGGTTCTGATGTATAGTGAAACAGCCCATCTTAAATATAAAAATAAATTCGAAACATGCATGTATGTAGTCTAGCAATGATTCAACGAAAATGATATTCAGTGAGCAACTTTAGCATAAATTAATATTGCAAATAAAAAATGGATGATTAAAGTTTAGTCACTAGTTACGACCTATTTTGCTTGCAAAAGAACCGATTTGTTGATGGTATGCGTAATACAGTAGATAGAAGCGACCGCCCATTGAATAATCTGTTGTTTTTGCAGTTAAAGTAAATTCTGGTTATGTTCTGTTACTGTACAGTTTTATGCAATGAGGACTATCATCTATCTACAGTTAGGCTTTGCCCGGAAGGGAGCGATTTCCATCGTTAGTGGGTCAGTTTTATTTAAACTATCATAGCTTTGATATATATTTTCATGTATGTTGCACAAATTCTTCCAAAATAAAAGCTCATTATAATTCTTATTCGTGGTGTTTTCGCCCCTTTTGGACATGCTCTTGAGTGATTGTCCGCGATAATTTTCTTCCGTCAAGTCGTTCCACTAATATCAATAAGGTACTTATATCCTAAAGAAACTGTCGACGACGCAAACTGCTGCTCCGATGATCTGAAAATATAAATCTCACTAATATTATTTTTTGAAAAACTGTTGTATTGATAGAATTTAAATAAAACATGCACACTTCTCTGTTGCGCCCCCGCCGCGCCCGAGTCACCCCGGACCCCCCGCCGTCCGCGGAAGGTTTTCGTTCGAGAACAGTCGCATCGATTGCCTTGGACCGGCGCGCGCGCCCCAGATATTTGTCGCGATTCCCATAGAAACGTTTTTAATTTGCCTCCCTTCGTACGCCCAGTGACCTCCATTCCCAACAAAGTGGTCCTACAAACCGGATCGTCACCTTGTACATCGTACTAAAGCATTTTGAAGAATTAAAAATGTTCCGCACGCCACACACGCCGCACAGATCGAGAAAACCACGTGGCGCAAAAGTGGAATGCAGCGATGGAAATGAATCGGAATTCAGTTTACCTCATCCATCTTCCAAGGATGATCGAAGAGAAGAATATGGCAGTGTTAGCAAAAAGTCGGCGAAGACTGCGACAACGTCATCAACGTCTGCGCGCCGTCGTCAGCTGGAACTGGAAGCTGAGACAGCTAAGACTCAGTTACGCATCGAAGCTGCCGAAGCGGAAGCCAAAGCCGCTAAATTACGTGCTGAAATCCGCGTTGAGCTGCTGAATAAAAAACGCCGCGGATGTTGCTGACTTGGAATCACATCACTCGACGGGATAGCCTGCACCATCCATGACAGGTAAAGTAAACAACTGGCTAAATAAAACTGCTGAGCACGGGCACGAAGCTTGTTGAGCCTGCGTGGCAAACGCACGCACGCTAACGCTGGTCAAAGCGACATCAAAATGCTTGCCTGCGCGTTGAAAGACGCAGTCGCAGCTTCTTCCACTCAAGACCACCAGCAGTTGTTTACTAGGTTGTCTAAATCTAAGGACTTGCCTATTTATTCTGGTGACCCCATGGAATGGCTGCAATTTAAAGAAGCTTATCAACAATCCACCAAGCTACGTAAGTACAGTGAAGCAGAAAATGTATGGCGGCTAAGGAAGTGCCTTCAAGGAAGTAGTTACTTCATTGCTTATCGGCGGAATCAACCCCGAAGTGATCATAGACACACTATAACTGCGCATCGGTAAGCCTGAAACATCATGTCTAAAATAGTGATGCAGCTTAAAAAAATACAGACGTTGCCTTTAACATTCCACAACAAACTTATTTGTTTTGCCATAAAAATTAAAAACTACGTTACGGCAGCGATAGCGTTAAAGCAAAATGATTACCTTCGCAGCCCCGAAATAGTTTCGATTGTCGTATCGAAGCTACAAACTGTAATAATAAACAAATGTACAGACTACGTATATGAAAATCGGCACACTTATAATAACGATGTTCCGAGATTGGAAATGCTGAGCAATTTTTTATACCTAGAAGCAAATAAAATTGCATGTTCTGGTGTGAGTCATATTAATACTTAATTAACAAGAAAACCCGAGCACCGCGAAACCCGGCTTAACGCACTTACAATATTACACGCCGCAGATAGCGATATCAAATCAGCTGACTTTTGAAGCAAGTTTTGTCGTAAGTCGGTACATAAGCTATATGAATGCCCGCACTTCAAACGTGCGATGCGTAATGACCGCTGGAGGTTCGCACGAATAAACAAGCTGTGTTATAAATGCCTAACACCCCTTCACGCTGATCCTGCATCCTGTACTGCGAGTAACTGCGACATCGAGTGCTGTGATCGGCCGCACCATCGTCTCCTGCACTGGGTCAAGCCAAATGATACAAAGGGTACGCAAGAAAAGGTCGAGAATTAACACTCAGACGTCGAAGTAAACCACGAGATCGTGAAACACACCGTGGCGTCTTTGAGCCATAAAGTACTCCTAAAAATCGTACCGCTGACCGTACATGGACCTGCCGGTACCATGCACACGCATGCACTTTTGGATGACGGAGCCACCGTGACCCTGATCGCAGCTGAGCTAGCTGATAGGCTCGGACTACACGGGAGAAGCGACGAGAAAATGCGCGCACGCAGCGCGTGGGATGACGGCGAATTAATCAGTGAAACGCAAATAATTGACTTTGAAATAACAAATAGTGAAAATAAAAATTATAATATTCGTGCGCGTAAAATCAAATCATTAAATTTGCCCGTCCAAACGTTGCCGAACACTGACTTTAGTAGATACGGTTTAAAAAGTGATTTCGGTAATAAAAAATTGTGTAAATGTGACTCGCAACCAATGTTATTGATAGGCCAGGATAACCATAATTTAATAGCACCTATAAGATAGTATCACCAGACAGCGCTAGGTTGGTTGTGTACACGAGACCGCGGTAAGTGATATGCAACGTAATTCTGATCCGTATTATGTCTCTATTGCTCACAACCGTTCTGGTAATACTTGCCCGCAAAAAAATGTTTTAGAAAGCAAGAAAATGAGCTTTTGCATCGGTTGCAAAGTAGATAAGAACGGACAGGTGTGTGTATCATTCATAGCCTTCAAAAACCGGGTCGCGCCGCTGAAGTCTATCACCATCCCACGGCTGGAGTTGCAGGGTGCGCTTCTAGCATGTCGCCTAGCTGAAATAATAAAAACCAAACATAGAATTGTACCGTCAAATACGTTCTATTGGATTGATTCTACTGTTGTTTTGCACTAGATTAGAAACGAACATCACCATTATAAAAAAATATAGCGAACAGGTTAGGATAAACTGATGAATATTCAAATACTTATATGTGAACGGAATTACGTACCATCAGAATTAAATATGGCGGACCTAGGTACTAAAATAACAGATTTTAACTTACGTAGTGATTCTTCCTGGTTTACGGGACCTTCCTTTTTATACGAGAATCCGGATCGCTGGCCGCAACAACCTGAATATAAATAAAGACACTTTAGAAGAAATGCACACTGTATGTCATACTCACAGCGATACTTACATATGTGTTGCCCGTCACGGACTCGAATAGGTTTTCGTCCTGGATGCGGCTGCTTCGTTGTGCTGCTGCTGTCTCATCATTTATTTCTAAATGTAGAAAAATAAAATCTCTTTCTATTAACATTGAGTTAATTAATAGGGCGGAAGTTTTACTGTAACAAAATTCACAATCACAATCATTTCACCACGAGATAGATTTGCTGAAGAAAAATTGTGAAATCAATTTTTATAGTCTTTTTTAAACTTTCGCGATCACAACACATTATTAAAATATGGGATTATCGGGTATTTATCGCGTAATTACCTTTATTTTATTCCCGACGTTTCGACAGGATTGCACCTGGTCGTGGTCGCGGGGAGACTCATCAATTTTTATAGCCGTTTACGTTCTTTGACACCGTTTGTGGATAGCGAGGAAAACACGATCACGAACGCGTAGCTCATTCATTTAACGAATTAGTCGTAAACAAACTTAGACAAAAATACTGGATTGTCAATTTGCGGCCCACTGTCCGCACAGTAGCTTCACAATGCTTTGTCTGTCGAATTAATAAAGCGAACCCTAGGCCTCTACGACTAGGTGACATACCTGCTGAACGCTTAGCTTATCATCAGCGTCCCTTTACGATGTGCGGTGTAGATTTATTTGGACCCATCGAAGTCACAATAGGACGACAAAGACCGAAGCGATACGGAGTTTTATTTACTTGTTTGACAGTCCGCGCGGTGCATATAGAAATCGTACCTTCTCTTACAGCTGATTCGTTAATTATGTCGCTTAGGAGAATGGCCGCTCGCCGCGAATGGCCACATACTATATTGTCTGATGATGGAACCAACCTCCGAAAAGCTGATGTTGACCTGCGGAAATCCTTTCAAAATCTCGATCAAGCATATATCGTATCGGAAGCGTTAAACAAAGGCGTGACCTGGAAATTTATATCGCCAGCGAGCCCTCACATGGGAGGTGCGTGGGAACGCTTGATACGAACGGTCAAAACGACTCTTAAGGTAATTCTAAAAGAAAGGGCGCCACGGGAAGAGACTTTGACTACTCTTCTCGCTGAGGTAGAAAATATTGTCAATACGGCCACTCACTCATGTGTCAGTGGACCCTAGAAGTCAGGAAACCTTGACCCCAAATCACTTTTTAATAGGAAGTTCTTGCAACATACCCGTTCCTGAAGTATTCAGCGATGATGACCTGCGGCGGCGGTGGCGCACCGCTCAGTGCCTGACTGATTTGTTCTGGAACCGGTGGGTAAAGGAAATTTTACCTGTTCTCATTCCTAGGACAAAGTAGAACCGTGAAGGACAACAGCTCCATCTGGTGATCGTGGTTGGTCCTTTTTCGCAACGTAACTGTTGGCCTAAAGGTATTGTGGATACCCTATCCAGGACGGGACGGGAGGGTGAGAGATGAAGACATACGGACTGGGACGACAGTAATGAAGCGCCCGGCAGCGCGCGTAGCCTTGCTCCAACTCGACGTTGAGCGTCGTAATGACGACACTAGGGGGGAAGCTGTTGACGACGCACACGCTGCTCCGATGATCTGAAAATATAAATCTCACTAATATTTATTTAGCATAAGGTGTTTTTGAAAAACTGTTGTATTGATAGAATTTCAATAAAACATGCACACTTATCTGTTGTGCCCGCCGCGCCAGAGTCTCCCCGGACCCCCCGCCGTCCGCAAAAGATTTTTGTTCGAGAACAGTCGCTTCGATTGCCTTGACACCGGCGCGCGCGCCCCAGATATTTGTCGCGATTCCCAGTGACCTCCATCCCCAACAGAAGCCTTATAGAAACTTATAAGCGGTAAAGATTTTTATGGTATTATTTGAATGAAAATCCTTCTCTAAGGTACCTAACTAACTTAAGCATAACGCACTCGAATTAAAAGGATTAAGAAATCGGTGATCATACATAGAACAAAATATATACAGTCGAACACAGAACTCCACCTTTTTGAAGTCTGTTGATAAGACTATTCTCAAGTAAGATAAATACAGCGGTATGTTTTGTTGGTACTTACCGGGTACCCGAGAAGAGTGAGGTCGTTCTGTCTTATCAGGGGGGGAGTAGCAAGCGGGGGGCGGGGGCACGGGAGGCGCTTGCAAGGCTCCCGTCGACTTGTGCGTGTTATTCACTGGCCTTTGCGGTGGTTCCTACAACATACACACATAACTGTAAAAATCTATCAAGGTTGTCAATATTATATGCAGTATTTACCATGATTTGAGTATTTTTGAGTTTCACGATATTTTGATGCAGTTACAAACGTATCCGAGAGATCATAGAGCGTGTCTTTGTGACAAAATATCGAGAAATTCAAAGACGAAGACTCGAAACATGGTAAAAATTGTATATTGCATATAATATTATACTTAAAGATTAAGATAGCTTCTCGCCACATTTAATTTTCCGTGGAATGCTTCCGGCGCAAGCACGCATGCGATTTACTGAATGTTATATTGAAGATCATGACAATCAATTACCATTTTCTACTACCTCTAGATTTGAATTACCTCGGAAGTTTTGTTTAATATTGCATGTTACTTTGCATGTTTTTACATTATTTTATGTACTCTTGAAATTAATTTAAATTCTTGGCCTTTATCTATTTTTGTCTTAAAGTGACTTGTCCGAGAACATATAAGTTGTCAAAGGATACGAATGAATTATATGAGATACCGTTCGTGATTTCCATATAAGTACATGAAAATACCTTATAAATTATGTACATTTTTATATTGCATTGTAAATTATATTGTTTTATAATTATATTAATTAGTTTAAGTGGTTCTATACCGTTCTAATAAGTAACTTGAAATTCATTAAGGTGAACAAGCGCAACAGGACGCGACGGTACCATCTGTCTACTGGGTTGAATGAAGCTATTGGTGGCTTACTAACTTCTTATTTTGTATTTAAGTATATTTTTGAAAAATCATTGAATATAGCCAAATATAGGAATATAGTAATATTTATATTTTATCCGAACTATTATTATACAGCGTGTCCCTAAATTCAAAATTAAGACCTTGTCCAGAAGAAGCGAATTAACTGCGAAAGGTTTCAATTCGCGCGTTAGGTAGATACTAGGCGCCAATACATCGCGTCCACAAGCATCACGCGAATCCAAAAAAACGCGTGCATTTCACCAGAATCGCGACTCGCGCTTGATGTCACGATGCACAAGGTATATCTAGTATCTGGACTCGCGCGTTGTTGCGTCAAGTTAACACGCGAAGCTCGCTCCATCGTCGATCTCATTCTTGCGATAGCAAGGATGAAATCAAGAGCTAACCTATCTAACATAAAAAAAAAAAAAAAAGAACTCGAAGCGAGTGCGCGTACGGAGGGAAATGGAGCGCTAAAATTTTCCCCAAATGCTCGCGAATGCGCGCGCGTTGGTACGCTCCTTCTGGACGCATCGGTCGCGCGTTAGATTATATTCAATAAATTTAAAACCTTTGTAAATTGCCACTATCTTAAGATATTATGAATAACCATGACCACATTTTTTTCTATTATTATTATTATTAAGAGCCTGTACTGTCCCACTGCAGGGCAAAGGCCTCCCTTCCTTCCTTCCACCTTTCTCTGTCTTGAGCTACTGTGGTCCAGTTTTCCAAGTTTTTTCTATTAAGTATTAATAATTTATTTTTTGTAATTGCAACCTAAGTAGCAATGCTATTATCGACCACAAGATTGACAAATATGCTGCTTTTTATCCGAGTACCATGCGTGTGAAGCTGCGGGCGAAAGCTAGTTTTAGCAAATCAGTTTTTATGAAAATTATTTTTCTTTAAATTCTGTGAAGGGTTCATACTTTTAGGAGTTTTATCTATACACGAACCGTGCAGTAAGAGTTGATAAAATTATTAAAAAAAAATGGATTCGCTAAGAGTATTTTTATTGTGATTATTGTTAAAGGTAGTTTTAGACCTATGTTTCATCACGAAAGATCTGGTAATTCAAGCTTTTCGTTACATCGGCATGTAGTATAAGACCTTTTACATCTATTATAGATTATTTAGACAGCGTCATTAATTGTCATTCATGCTGTGCGGGACCCTGCTGTGCCTGGACGTTTTAAAATGGCTTAGGCTTGTCCAGTACCTATACCACCTTCTCAGCTAAGCCAGTTTTTACTCAGAGGAAATAGCAGGTCAATACATCTGAAGCTCACTGAGCCGCTGGTTTCCTCAAGATGTTTCCATCACCGTTAAACCATATGCACATAAATTTCTCGAAAAATAAAAATTCATTGGTCCGTAACCGGTGTCGAACTCACGACTTTCGGATTGCAAGTTGGGGATACATACCTACCACTCGGCCAACACGGCTCACGGTTACATCGGCATACAGCAAACTTATTACAAGATATTTATAAAACATACATTATTCATGCCAAGAGATATCTGCATTAGGCTGCCTATCCACTGACACGGAGCTGCTGAGGGGAAGATCTGAAAAGCTCCGCACCGAAGCAGAGAGGTGGAACAATCGAAATTTGAATCGTTCAGCTTTTCTTCGCTCCGCTCCAGTGGACAAGCAGCCTTATAACTGTATTGTACATCAAATAGCCATGTGAAATAAGCATAACAAACATGCACATTCCTGAATGATCAATACTGATTCTATTTTAGACTGTAGGAAGTTCCAACCAAGACAGGAAGCAAGATGCTTTTATAGAAGTGTTGTTGTTGGATATATTTATGCAATTTATTTAATACGTTTGTTTTAATACGTTAATACGTTATACGACTATTGTTTAGCATACTAACCGAAAAGCGGTACCGACCAAAACTAATATTACATTTACCTGCCTTTCGAAAGTTTTAAAAGTATACAATACTCAAAACAAATGATTAATTATATTAATACATTATTGTTTGTGTAATTTAAGGCGTATGCAACATTGTAGATCAATTGAATGTCTTTTTCATCTTGTAAGATTTGACCTAAACAAATACACAAACGTTACAATTCTTTAGCTAATTAGTAATATTATATTAAGTGTCAGATTTAAAACTGCTGTTTAGTGTATTATTTTTTATTTTTTGTACTTATTGGACAAAGTTTCTCTTCAAAACGTTGTTGGTGCCATCACTTAAGATACTTCAACGAATAGCAGAAAACAAATAAAAAATCTGAACATATCCAATAGCAACATAGCTGAAACAATCGACAAGCGAGCGCAATCGCGTCATGATAGAGCGAGACAACGTACGATAACAGCGGGTGCGACAGAGACAGCTACGGCATGCGATTCACGACACATTATCTATTTCTTTGCTTACGTGCGTCGACAGGTTCGGTTCCGAGGCCCACTGAAAATTACACGAGTGTTAGTTCTACTGAGGGTGTCTTTTAATACAATTTAGTCCTTAAACCTTTCAAATTATGGACACCCTAATCTAAGATTAATACCCATCCCTGTATGTCTAATTTTATACAGTATTCACAATTTGCAATGGGGTGTTTATGTGTACATGATCGAATGGTCCATGAAGTGCTATCACTTTCAGTAAACACATACTGCAATGAGCTTTAACCTTGTATAAACGGGGAATAGCTATGGAATTAGTACCGTTTATTGTTATTTTTTTTTAGTTATCGATAATCCCATTTTGGTATACCACGTTTATGGTTATATCTAAGTGTTAAAGTGCTGTTAAACACAGTTTGCATGTTCAATTGTTTTCATGATTATGTGCCTTACAAAATATTTATCCAAAGAAGTACCAACCTTATGCCGAGGTCCGAGATGTCGGTTGAGGTAGTTGGAAATGCTCTTCATTATGCTTTTCCTTCGAATCTCTCTCGCTAGTTCCGGGTCCGAGAAGGAAGGGGTAACTGGCATAGGGAGTACGGGGGGTGCGGGTCTCGGCGGCGGCGGGGGTGCGGGGGGTTCTGGCAGTACCGGGGGCGGGGGAACGGGGGGTGGCGCCCCCGAACTGGGAGATATTCGCGTCCGTCGTGTGGATTTCCTGGGTAGGCGGGGTCCGCTGCCCAGTCGCTCCAGCACGAGCCTCCTAACCACTTCAGTCTGCTCGTCTCTTTCGCGTTTGATCTCCTGAACTTTTTCCGTGGTGTCCCGCGGCGGGACGGGGCTGATGGGTGACACGGAGCCCGAGCTTAGCGTCACCGACGCTGACAGCTCCAAGCTGCGCGACGGAGAGTCCGTACTGCGCGACGTAGACCGTACGTTATTAAAGGACTCGCTCGCAGACCGACATATCGCTGGCGAGTACAACCGCATCGAACTCACGCCGGAAACCGACGCTAAAGTCGACGTAGGAAGGGATATGTTTGAGAATATACTGTTCGATTTGCTCGTCGGAGTGTCGGGGACTAGGGGTGGGGAAATATCGTCGAAGGATTCCGTCTCCGTCGTCGTTTTGTTTGTGAAAGCGTGCGACGGAGGCGACACTTCTGTTATGCTCAGCGATTCGATGCTGGGCTCGAGTCCGTTCAGATCGAATTTGCTGTCGGACGTCAAATCAGTTAACCGATCATCGCTCAGTTTGCTGCTGCTGTTAATACTGTCGCTGGTTTTTTCCGTTATCTTCGTATCACTCGATGATTTCTCACTTTCGTTTTCGATTTTTACTCTTGTTTTCTTTTTGTCGGCTTTATCAGAGTACTGTTCTTCTATCTCTTTCGGGATCGTGTGTACAATTTCGGTATGGGAAAGCGGCTCCTGGCTGCTGGGTCTAATGACCGTTTCAGAGAAGCTTCGTTCGATAAAATTCATGGATCGGTCGTTG
The DNA here is from genome assembly GCA_963082625.1 of Pasiphila rectangulata. Taxonomy (NCBI): domain Eukaryota; kingdom Metazoa; phylum Arthropoda; class Insecta; order Lepidoptera; family Geometridae; genus Pasiphila; species Pasiphila rectangulata. The sequence continues at coordinate 18,098,660 of OY720236.1, read as the reverse complement.
CCGGGGGAGTACTCGTATTCGTCGTCGACGAGTTCCATGTAGCCTTCGTTGCGGGGGGTGGAGGGGGTCGCGAGGGAGGGGTCCGTCTCGCCCTCGTCCGCGAACTCGAAGTGTTCGAGCGCGTTCGAGAAGACGATCGGCTCGGGGCTCGTGCGGCCGCAGACGTGCGACGCGACCGCCGCGATGTTCTTCGCGTCGTGGACGAGCTTGGGCCCGCTGAGGGTGCGTGGGTTCTTGCTGCGCTTCCTCTCCTCTTTCTCGAAGCCGCACTCGTCGAGCGCGCCCTCGGCGGCCCAGTCCGACAATTCAGTCTCAGTGAGCGCGAGCGTCGTCGCATCTCGTCCTGATTCGGACGACTCTGATTCCGCGGCGAGCACCGTCGGGCCCGTCACCGTGGCCGTGCCCGAAACCTTCTCGTTCTCCTCACTCATCATCATCAAACTATCCAGTTGTATCAATTCACCGCCCTCATCATGCACCTCGACTCTCGGCACCGATTTCGGAGCCGTTTCTGTGTGCGAAGAATCTTCCGACAGCGAGTCGGAATCTAGATCCGGTTCCTTCTTCTCCGAGAGCGGTTCGGACTTTTCAGAGATATATCCTTTGAGTATGGAGGTGTCTACTTTGGTGAGAAGGTCGACGGGCGCATCGCTCAGCAGATTTTTTATTATATCAGGCATTGGGGGCTTTTTCTCCTCCGCCACTCGGCAGACGATCGGTTGCGGGGGAGCAGGGTTAAGCATTTTCTGGAATTCGGTGATGTTGGAGCGGAAGGCTTCGAATTTGGTGTCGATTTGTGAGGTAGAGTCGGACTTGCGTACTGCGGGAGGCGAGGGTTCGCCGAGGAGGTATCGTCGTTTGAGTTCGAGCGCTCGCTTGGTGGCGAGTCCGCCGGCGGAGCGCGCGCGGCTCAGGGGGTACTCGGCGGGGTGCGGCGGGGGCGCGGGCGGCGTGGCCTCCGTCACGAGGATGGCGGGCGGCGAGGGCGCGGGCGCGGCCTCCTCGCGCGCGAACTCGCTGTCCGTCGACACCTCGGTGGCGGACGACACCTCCGACTCGCTCGATGAACTCTCCTCGTCCGACTCCACCTGTACGGAATTACCGAGTAAAGTATGCAAGAAAAAGGGACTGTGTTCACCGTTTCTATGATTTAGGTACCAACTGTTGAATATCCGCTTCTTGTTCAAATAACGAATCGGTCAGAATGTCATCTTATTCTCTCATTGAACTATTATCGCGTGCATAATGCAGAGTTTTTGAAATATCTAAAGCCATCGCCAGAAATATAGGGTAAGACAAAATGTAAGGTATCAAGAGTGACTTAAAGTAATTTATAAACTAGTTGGGGAAGTGCGCTCAAGACTTTGGGTACCACACTAACTCACGCCAGAAACAGATGGCAATAGTATAATAAATAATAAGCTAACAAAAAAATTATAATAAATTAAATAAATATAATGTTTTCATTAGATATACAAACCTTAGATGTTATCAACGTTATTTGTTAACGAACGCACAAACAACACTCAAATTAAATAAATATATATGTACATGTAGAGATAAATATAAGCTAATGTTATATATATATAGTATATATATATATATATATATAAAGCTGTGTATGATATGATATTGATAAACTAAAAATTATATCAAATAAAAGAGACATATTATCATCGTCGAAGGAAACGTAAACATTTTAATGTAATCGTTTAGATTTCATGAATATATACAATAACACAATCAAAACAGCGCCATCAATTCTAAATAGAATTGATGACAAAATAGTACTAATAATACGATGGCTGTAGCAGACTAGGGTCCCAGTTGGTGGCACTGTAACCTTGTCACAATTGCATCACTCACAATTATTGTATGGTAGTTTTGAAATAATAAGTTGTAATATTACAACTTATAAAATATCTCACAAGATATTTTATTATAATTAAACAATATTTCCAAATATTTGTCATTGTGGTTGATTCAAACTTTCAAAGAGTATGCGCTCACAATTTTGGTTAGAATTGAAACAGTAAGTTGTAATTAGGACGAAAGTTAGTGTGGACAAAAACACTCTTACCGTACCCCGATCGCCGCCCCTAGGTTTAGATATGATTTATTATGTCACACTATATGAAACACTGAGAACGCTGACCTAAGGCCTAGTTCTCTCGAAGCCGAGAAGCAGGTAATTTTCGATACCCGCCGCAAATAAAATAAAGCAATAGTTTATATGTATCTTAAAACGGTCAAATAACTGATAACAAAGTTGAATCAAACTTTGTTGTGATAGTTTGAACGTTATTTATCTATTGTGATATTTTATCTGCTACACGAGAATAAGGTCCCTGTTCAGAAGGTAAGTACTTTAACATCTATTATTAGATGATTTACTCAGCGTGGGTCAGACCACCTATGTTGTAGCGCTGTATATACTAATCGAAGTATTGAGGAATGAATACAGACTGTAAACTGACGCCACAGAGTGCCACAACTATTTTTTTTTGTATATTCCACTTTTTCTTTGTGAACTTTTCTAGGTAAGGAAATAAACTCGTTTGTTTATCTTTTAAAAGATGTTCCTATCGAAAATATTTCAACAGACAATGGTTGTGATTCTGTTATTGCACTAACTAGCTAAAGCTAATTAAATTGACGTAAATCGGACTATAATTACATAATAGCCCTTTGATTAGTGCCGTTCTAAAATATAAAACGGAACAAATAGGCACAATTTTACGCTGACAGTTCTATACATATTTAGAAACCAGAATGCACACCATTGCGTAGTTAAAAATCGATATTACTGAAAATTCCTAATTGTATGAGTTAGGCCGTGGAACGTCAGCCAGGGACGCAGCGTCTTTCCGTGTATCAACAACCTGCCTGTCAAACGTGGCGATTATGGCCACAACCCCTTATGATCAGTAGGTCTACCATGAATTTTCACTGTAGTTAAAAAAAATGTATGAAAACTTGCACAGTGCCTCTAGCTGATAGTTTGGTACTATAAACTATATTACAGCGATTGTAGTTTGGGCTCCATTTGCTTAGAATTCGGTACCACGAGTTACAAATCTGACAGGTGTCATAGTACTAATACTACTGTAGCAGTGACAACTTATGTTAGACACACAGTACGCAGTGATCCAAGAAGGAGGGCATCGTCCGATGTGAGCAGAGGTGATGGTGATTCCTAATCGCGCGAGTATTAGGCATTCATATAAATCGTTGGATGAGCCCTCACACCAAAAACTCTGGCATTCTGTTTACAATACTGCCGACGAATGCGCAACACGCCACGCGTACCGAAAAAATAGTGTTATCTCTTTTTCTCCCACATTATTTTCAAACACTACTTTCTCCTTGTTGCATGAGTGAGCTCATTCATATCGTTTGGAAACACAACGGCGCGGTCTCAGTACGGTGATACGCCCGTATCTAACGATTTATATCAATGGTGTTAGGGCGTCGAGGCGTCGGGGCGTCGGGGCGGCGGATCAGTACGTGCGGCGCACCTCCCCGCGCGCGGCGCCGTCACGCGACGCAGCAGCGCGGTACCTCGCTGCTGCAGGAGGGCGCGCGCGCGTCCGCGGGCACCTCGCGCCGGCGGGCCTCGCGCGCGGCGCGCATGCGCGAGCACGACTCGTTGCCTGACGATTCCGCGCCTGCAATAACCACACAGCCATGTCCTATTCGGTTCCGTAGTACAACAAGTAAAAGTAAACGTTAAAGTCTTCTTTTCTTCCGCCAGCCGTAGGACATCGACTGCTGGACAAGCTGGACTTACGCAAACCTCGTAATCATCGCTGTCAAACGTCAATTTAGATTTGTCTTGTCTTTTGATTTTATGGCTTTTTGTGTTTGGCTTAACCAATTCCACCAGTGTCAAGTTATTTTATGAATTCGTAAGTTATTTGGCTAGCCATGTAGGCGGCCATCCTCAATTTAGATTTAGTTAACATTATGTTGTTGTATATTCGTCACAAAGTAAATTCCCGAATTGACGTTTGACAGAGCGAGATTTACGCCTGTTGCAAACCTGTCGCGAGATACGTAATCGGCCTGCGGATGGGATATTGGCGGACGCACTCACCTGTGTCCGAGTACTCGTCGTACCCCGTCGAGTCGTCGCTGAAGTACATGGGGTGGGGCGGCGGCGCGGGCGCGGGGGGCGCGGGCGACGCCAGCCCCTCGTTGTCGCTCGAGCCCGCGTCACCGTACTCGTCGGAGCTGGATTCGTCCTCGCCACTGGAATAGGAATATTCCGTTCAGCGACGCGATTGATTGTGACCTTCAATTGCAACTGATATTGTACCGCAAATTGCGGGGTGAATCTTTGGCTAGAAAGCAGAAGATTATTATTTTTAGGGCTTTTGGATCATATTATATCCTGCTCCTGGACAATTGGCCCATTCCCTGAAAAAACTGAACTATTTGAGAAGGAATAAGTACAAGTTAATGTGGTTTATGACTATTTGTCAAGTTTTTTTTTACTACAGCAGTATAGTTGCTATTGTATGTACTTCTATTGTAATATTGTGTGCTTGTGTGCTGCCAGGGAATAACTAATTTACCTATCTATCTATCACATACATACGTAGACGTAACAAAATAACTTGGTCGAAACGCGTCTTTAACAAAAATGGTATTTTGACGGAAAGCTATTTTGACTACAATCTCAGACTAAACGCCCCTAGCTTAAAATAGCTAAGACAGAGGAAGAAACTAATAAGCCTTTCCTACGAGATTACCTTATTAGCCTTTCCGCCGTGGGGTGCCGGCAGTAGAATGATACCCCTCCTCTCATGCCCATGGATGCAGTAAGAGCCTGCTAGTAAGGGATACCTCCGGAAGATGGGCAGCAGCGTCTATCCGTGTATCAACATTCCATACTGCGCTCACCAACCCGCCTGCCAAGCGTGGTGAGTATGGCAACTACCCCTCATGGAGATCCATGAGGGAGGCCTATGTTCATCAGTGGACGTTTTATGGCTGGAATGATGATGATGATGATGATGTACGAAGACGTACATTTGCATAGGTGTAACTTAACTGTGCAGTCTAACTGGACTGTACATATGGTCCTTTAAGCCGGATATGTACAGTCCAGTTAGACTGCACAGTAAAGTTCTTAGTAGTAGGTAAGTTGAATGCTTGAGTTAAACACTGATCACACTTAAAAGTTTATCAAAACACGACAATTAACGTAAGTTCGCGGTAAACGATTCCGTCACACGTAATTATCGCGCAGCGATCAGTTAAGCACTGGGTGCAAGGGCGTAAATGTGCTAATTCAGTAAAATTAGACACCTATGCAAATGTATGTACGTCTTCGTAGAGATGACGAGATCACGTCGAGAGGCGCATTACCTGAGTCCGCCGGCGCCCGAGGTCTCAGACGCGAGGAAGTTCCTATCGGTCCACTCGTCCTCGTCGATCTCCCGCGCGCCGCCGTCGCTGAGCTCTATGCTGATGCGCTCCGGCGTCGCCGCGGCCGCGTCGGCGGCGACGCTGCCCGGCACGTCGGCGCCGGAGTGCCGCAGGCAGACGAGCCTGCTGCCAGACCGCTCCATCGTGTAGTTGCTGTAACAGTTGCGCAGTTAAATTCAAAGTCGACCAAGTGCGAGTCCGACTCGCGTTCGTTGTATGGTAGCTTCCCTTAAAAAAAAACGGAATAAAGAAAATATTTAAGGTGCGGACGGACCGACGGTCCGCACCTTAAATATTTTCTGTTTCAGTATAGTTGCTATTGTATGTACCTCTATTGTAATATTGTGTGCTTGTGTGCTGTCAGGGAATAACTAATTTAGCTATCTATCTATTATCACATACATACGTGGACGTAACAAAATAACTTGGTCGGAACGCGTCTTTGACAAAAATGGTATTTTGACGGAAAGCTATTTTGACTACAATCTCAGACTAAACGCCCCTAGCTTAAAATAGCTAAGACAGAAGAAGTAAATAATAAGCCTTTCCTACGAGATTACCTTATTAGCCTTTCCGCCGTGGGGTGCCGGCAGTAGAATGATACCCCTCCTCTCATGCCCATGGATGCAGTAAGAGCCTGCTAAGGGATACCTCCGGAAGACGGGCAGCAGCGTCTATCCGTGTACCAACATTCCATACTGCGCTCACCAACCCGCCTGCCAAGCGTGGTGAGTATGGCAACTACCCCTCATGGAGATCCATGAGGGAGGCCTGTGTTCATCAGTGTACGTTTATGGCTGGAATGATGATGATGATGATGTACGAAGACGTACATTTGCATAGGTGTAACTTAACTGTGCAGTCTAACTGGACTGTACATATGGTCCTTTAAGCCGGATATGTACAGTCCAGTTAGACTGCACAGTAAAGTTCTTAGTAGTAGGTAAGTTGAATGCTTGAGTTAAACACTGATCACACTTAAAAGTTTATCAAAACACGACAATTAACGTAAGTTCGCGGTAAACGATTCCGTCACACGTAATTATCGCGCAGCGATCAGTTAAGCACTGGGTGCAAGGGCGTAAATGTGCTAATTCAGTAAAATTAGACACCTATGCAAATGTATGTACGTCTTCGTAGAGATGACGAGATCACGTCGAGAGGCGCATTACCTGAGTCCGCCGGCGCCCGAGGTCTCGGACGCGAGGAAGTTCCTATCGGTCCACTCGTCCTCGTCGATCTCCCGCGCGCCGCCGTCGCTGAGCTCTATGCTGATGCGCTCCGGCGTCGCCGCGGCCGCGTCGGCGGCGGCGCTGCCCGGCACGTCGGCGCCGGAGTGCCGCAGGCAGACGAGCCGGCTGCCAGACCGCTCCATCGTGTAGTTGCTGTAACAGTTGCGCAGTTAAATTCAAAGTCGACCAAGTGCGAGTCCGACTCGCGTTCGTTGTATGGTAGCTTCCCTTAAAAAAACAGAATAAAGAAAATATTTAAGGTGCGGACGGACAGCGGATTCTTACTAATAGGGTCCCGTTTTTACCCGGAACCCTAACAAAAAGATATAATGCTGGACACTATACACAACACCATCTAGTTCCAAATTAAGCATAACATGTACTATATAGAAACCATGATTGATCTCTCTCTCTCTCCCAAGTCGGCTTTGGATCGTGATCATTGGATGTCTGCGTGAAAGTGTGAACAGCTTGCATCCAGCGAGTTCTATTAGTGGCCAGATGGACCACATCTTAGAACCTGGCATTCCTCTCCGGGAGCTGGTCCGTCCATCGAGTTGGGGATCTCCTACCTCACTTCCTTCCTTCGATGTTCCCAACGATGACCAGCTTTTCGAGACCCATCATTTCAATGATTCATAGAATACCTAAATACGTTTTTTTGCAGACTGACGCATTGGAAGCAGGCGCGGTAGAGTCGAAAGCCATCGGCCGCCACGGTTTCCGCGGCAAACAATCCCCTTCAGTACAACCTAGAGCTTTATAACAAAGCAGTACGGTTGACAGTTCCTCACCCAGGTCGCAGCACCGCCTTGCAAACAGCGCAGCGGAAGCAGGCGCGGTGGAGTTGCAGTCCATCGGCCGTCACGCCCTCCGCGGCAAACACCCGCGTGCCACACGCCGCGCATTGTACGCCTGCCGTGGCCGGGCCACGCCAACTCTTCTTTGGCTGCATATAATTTTTGAATGTAAGTAAATTAGCCTTCTCGTCAAAACACATACATACAAGTATAAAAATAATACACACCTCTTTTTTCAGTCCATCTGTTTTCGATTTTACCGGCGTTTCTTTCTTGACGAACTTTGTGGCTAAATTTGCTACCTGAACATGAAACAAAATATATTAATGGGGTTTTTATGGTGGCTTATTTTTAAGTAAAATAAGAAATAAAATAGATTGAAGTACTGAGTAGGTACGTGCGAAAAGATGAGGGTTACACATAACGTATACTTAAAACAATTGGGTACTTTTAGGCTTCTTGATTTTCACAGGACATTTGTAAAGAAGTTCGATCTCTTCAACGATGAAATTATCCAACACATTGATTATCGAACTTAAAATTTTTTGGTTGTCAAATATTTATAGGTGCGTTCAGAAAGTTAATTTATGACTAAAATTTAACTCAAGCTTTTTTTTTGGCTAATATGGTTAGAATAAGTATTAGTAGAGTAACTGCTGAGCAGTATCGTAGAAGTAGTTGAGTAATAGAGTAGTAGTTAGTAGTTGTAGGAGTAGAGAGCTGATTCTGAGACGGTATGAGGTTCGCCGGGACAGCTTGTTCATACATCTCCGCCGGCTGTGAGACCAACTGAGCCACCAAGCTTGTCATGCCTTTTTGAATTTCATAAGCCGCCGAGAGTTCGCGCCATCGCGCAAAGTATTGGACTTTGACTTAAGACGCGGCGCGACAGACTACATACTAAACTTTAGACTTAGTTCCCGTATTTGCCGTAAGACTTCAGAGGTGGCGCCGATTCGTTCGTCTCGTCACCAAGGCCGTCGAATGATAATGCAAACAAGCATTAGTACGGGGGTACCAGAAAAGGGGGCGGAGGCCTCAAAAGGTCACCAAAGGTAAAAAATGGCATTTTTGGGTTTTTGGACGTTTTCGGCCATTTGAAGACTTTTATTTTTACAATAACTCCGGTCCCTGTGACACTAGGGTCACCAAAATCAATCAGTCAGTTTCTCTCATTAAGACGGTGCTAACAAAAAAGGTTGCATGTAAATCGGTTAATGCGTTCGGTTGTAATCGTCTCATACACAGACATACAGACAGACAGACGGACAGACAGACAGACAGCGCTATGCATATTAGGGGGCTAACGGTACTGGTACCTTTTTAGTGCCGTGGTCGGGTCGCCCGGAGTCGCGCATCTTCTGATCGAACTTGTGAAGGGTCTCATCAATCTCCCCCCACTTCTCGTCTGCATCGCCCTCTTTCAACCGCCGCTGGCGTCCGAGGAACTGTAAGTGATACGAATACGTCAACAAATAGAACGGGATAGGTTTTGCGTTAACGTTCATACCTTTCGTTCCTTTACACAAATTAAATTCATGAGGGGTTCCCAAGACTCCACTACGTAAGCTAGACAAACGAATGTGGGATACACGCTAGTGCGTCAAAATTGTAATGCGACTTACAATACTTATGTGAGACTCGCCAACATAGCACTGAAAACTTACTGCAATAGTCGAAATCGTACTTGTTCTCTTTCTATAGTAAGCATTTATAGGAAGTTAGTCAACTTATGAATAACAAGCGACCCGCCCGGCTTCGTACAGATGAGCCAATCAGCGGTAATTTTGTATAAACAGTCAAAAAAAATATGGCTTTGGAAAGTCGTAAAACAAAGGTTGTTCAGGTGGGCACAAAAGCTTTATTAACCGCTTTATCTCTTTAGGATTTTTAGAGATTTTTGTTACAGGCTGTATACATGGAAACCAGACATGACACAACTAACCAACATTGCCTCTGAAAGGATGTTAACACATTCTTTGCAAACGCATGATGCATCAAAACATCGTGAGGTATCGAAAATTCCGTAGATATTGCTCTTAGCAGTGAAAAGTTAGTCAACTCACTTGTTCCCGGTCCCACTTGGGCACTTTCTCTGCGGTCCTTGGCTCCGGCCGGCCGAGTCGGTTCTCCTGTATCTTCCGCTCAATCTCCTTCATGTTCCAGTCGTCTCGCTCTATCTTGCCGACGGAGCGCATTAGGTCCTGAAACGTTGTCATATGTAGCGTATCTCTTAGCTTCTGACCGCAACAGCAACGCACGCATTGTACCAGGATAAAAAGTAGCCTTTATGTTAATAAATCTATATGTGGAAAGTATCAACTTGATCTGTCCGGTTGATTAAGAAGAGGAAATTGAAGAGAAAAATGAATGAATGAATGAACCGATTTTAAAAATTGTTTTACTAATAGAAAGACACATTATTTGTGAGTGTCATAGGCTATTATTAACCCGAAAATTTAAAAGGTGTACATTATATTATATATTATATAATGCCACCCCACGTAGTAGCCACCCTACGGCATTAACTCTATTCGAATGAAATAAATTATTATCCCTCACGATGCGACCCTCCTATTTTTATTAACACATATTTAAACGGGTATTTATCGCGCTATTTAACGCGGGCAATAATAAAGGTAAATAGCGCGATAAATACCCGTTTAAATATGTGTTAATAATGTGTCGTGATCGCGAAAGTTTAAAAAGACCTCCTATTTTTATAAAGTATCTAGCTGACCCGTGCCCACTTCGTTAGGCGGTAACAAATCTAACTACCACGGAAAAGTCTTTTTAGTTTTCGGGTTAATATATAGCCTATGACACTCACAAATAATGTGGCTTTCTATTAGTAAAACCAATTTTAAAATCGGTTCATTAGATCCAGAGATTACCCCCCTCTACAACCTCACAAACTTTACCTCTTTATAATATTAGTAGTATAGACATAGATTTATGTATGGCCCCTATGCGGCCATAGATACCTTGGGTTTAGAAGGCGATGGCCGAGGTGCGGCTGTGTTGGACGTCCCAGACAGCTCGGCGGCGAGCTTGGCGACCCGCGCGCCGCCGCCCACGCCTCTACCGCCGCCGCTCACGATGCGACCCTCCTCCTGTTTATAAACACTGAGATTAGACCTTATATGTGCTGAGATAGAATCTAGATTCCAGCGACTCATACATAGAATATAACACGATCTGTAAAGATGAATATTTTCAGTTCAGGTCAAGTATCTGTAGAGTTCGTACTCCATAATCTCGTCTAGCTATTTAACTCGTTTTTGCTCTATGATCACATTGAACTCCATTCTAAGTTAGAAGGTTTATTTTATTTTTTATAAGGCGTTATTTATTACAGTTTCTTTGTTCACGACCATCCAATGGCGAGCTAAACAATACGGGTATAATGTATGTTTACTGGCAGCTGACTTTCCCGGTGAAATATTTAACATACAAAATTGATAGGCATATAATTAGCAAATTGGAAAAACAATACTGGACTGGTGGCTGATTTTTTAAGTGGAATAGTTAAAATAATAAATAAATACAGTTTGTGAGGATCCATAAGAAATATGCTTAGCTAAATATGCACTTGAAACTACTTTATAAAAAATGAAAACGCATGGAGTTATTTTAAAGATTTTAGCAATAAAAGGTTCATACGAGAGTGGTTTTGCTTTATCCCTTTCCCGCGGGATTAGCGTACATAATTTGTATGTACCTACTACCACAGGGTGAAGCCACGCCGCCGGTCTCTATTTCAAATTGCCTTCTCTGTTTAGCGCAACATTTAATTTGTGCCTTTTAAAAATATCCTCCCCCTGGTGAACAATAATTTATTCTAAGTCACGCGCGATTTGTTCTACACTACTTTATCGACGTAATCGAAAACTGATCATAGATACAAGAATAACACCTAGCACAAATTTAATCAGACGTTTTAGAACACAAAAGCCTTGTTAGTACAAAAATAGTGTAAGAAACAACACGTGACGCTATAGTTAAACGTTCATGCACACACTGCAAACTGTAGCGCTGAAGAGTTATTTCACGGATGTTTGAGAAAACGTGCTTATTATTTCAACTTCGTAGTGTCGGTTTACGAATCGGGCGAATAATAAACAACTGTTCTAAATGTAGCAATTACTAAAGAGTTCGGTTATTATCAAGAAACGTAGTAGCTTTTGGTTTTCCTACGTTAAAATAGAATAACAAAATAAAAGAGATAATATTTTTAAATAACATTAAAATGCCCTTTGTATCACCCTACTTATTTGCTGGTATTTTTCAAAAACCAACAAGGATTTCATACTATATCTCGGAAAGTGAACATAAGAAGCAATTCGCCCGATTCACCGTTCGTCGCCTTTAAATGTACAACCGAAGTAACGATTACAATTGTGGATAACACGTCATGCAACACTCAGTCACGGCGCTCACGTAATGCTGCAGCTTCCGCTCGAGCTTGCGGACCCGGTCGCCGAACTCCGGCGCGCTGGCGCGGTATTGCTGCAGGCCGTAGTCGTTCTCCAAGTCAGCCGAGGGCACCTCCATCCGAGGCTCGGCCGCCAGCATCTGAACGCTCTTCTCGAAGCGTAGCTTCATTATCTCGCGCGCGGCTTTACGCCTGCCGCCGCCCTTCGGTCGCTTTGCTTCAGCGTGCCTCTTCTGCATTATGTCCGAGACTCGCTGCATTCGGAAGGAGGTTTCGCCGCTGCCGCGCCGCTGCAACTCAGGCGGCGGGATCGGCCTGTGCTGCGCTTTGATGAGGTCGACCATACGCTGCTTCCTGAGCTCCAATTCCGGGTTGCCGATGGATTCCGGTTTCGTGACGGGTCGCTCGGGGCTCGGTGTGTCGCGCCGTTTACCTTCGATGATGTTCGCCATCCGTTGCAAGCGGAGTGACATTTCGTTCGTCATAGATCCGGAGCGCACCGACCGGGATTCGGGACTCTGCGTGTGGCGGCGTTTGTTCCCTTCGAACAGTTCCGCGATGCGCTTAGTGTTGGCGATCTCCGAGGCGCCGATGGAGTGGGACCGCTTTGTGACGTCAGGGCTTTGAGAACGACGCATTACCTTTTCTATGTCCGACGGACGCCTGCCTCTCACTGGCAGCGGGCTTTCCGACAAGTTACGTTGTTTTGCCGTTCCCGGTTGGTGTTTCACTCTTTCCACTTTGATAATGGTAGCGTCCGTATCGGCTGAGTCGTCGAATCCGAAGTCCGGTACTTTGACAGTGTTAGCGGCGAGACCTTTAAGTCTGCGCGGTGGCCTCGTGGGCTTCTCCTTTTTGTCTTGGAAGAAAATGGCTAGTTTAGACTGTTCTTCTGTGAGGTTGGTTTTGCTGTCGCCTTGGAGTAGGTAGGCGAGGGAGTGCCGGAGCATTTTGGGGTCAGGGGCATCTTCGGGGTCGAGTAAAGCGATGATTTGTTCCTGTAGTTCCTTTTGTTTGTCCTTGTGCGAGTCAGTGGCGACGGCGTCGTGTCCCTCGATAAGGCGCGCTAACTGGGTAATGTCATTAAGGTCGAGTTTGCCGATCTTTTTGCGGATGTACTCAGCGGGATCGGTACTTACTTGTGGAGTGCGCACGGAACGCCGCTTTCGTTTGTAACTCGAATGGGACTTGTCCGTGTCGGCTGCGTCTGAGGAAACAAAAAGAAACATTTATGCACACATAACAATAAACACATATGGAGCGGAGAGGAAAATGAAGACAGGAAATGGCGGGTAAACGGGTCCTCAACTCAGCCTTACCCCAACGTAGCTTCTGGCAAAGTTCAGATACCTGACACTCAGGTAAGGACGCAAGGCAACTGGGTAATACATGCACTTAAAAAGTGTTTAATTGAGCGTGGAAGTGTTTTACTCACTTGAGTACGCGGAGACAGCGTGATCAGCAGTATTTCGAATATGTTTATCTTTCTGGATACTTTGTTTTATCTAAAAACATATAAAGATATTACACATACAATAGCAAATATCAGCGAACAAATGGGAATATTGGATACAATCGTCAATATAGATAGACATTAGTAACGTTAGTGAAAGAAACTCTGGTCAAATTAGACATGGATATAGTACAGTTTGAAATATAGTTCTTCAATGAGGTCAATACCATTTATACAAAATAGAAACTTAATTTTCGAAACAAATTACGAACTGTATTTGAAACTGTACGGTTTAGAGGGGAAAACATTCAAGAAAACAGGTTAAAATAAATTATTACCTAAGCTTCCTGTTTCTGGTGCTTTGAATAAAATAAAACTTGAACAGTTAATTTTTTTTATAAACTTTATAACAAATAGTGCATAGTACATAATTATATTCTAGGAATGAATTCCCATCTAAACCAGTACAGTTCATATAAAACTTTAACATTTATTACAAGTCAGCTTACAAGTTTTTAACGTAAAAAATGAGTTCTTTTCGTCTACATATTCTTTGACAATACTTGATGTGTTTTAACGAAGCCTGTTCTCAGGTGGTAAACTTGTAATTTTTTCAATTTTGAATAGATACCTAGTCGTAAAACCAAACTGTATCCCCAGATTTTGTTATCATCAGTTTTCTGAGTTACCCCCTCTAAGAAAGGAAATGTATCGTATTCAAGTCAAAACATCGTTCGGTTTAATACATACGATGAGTAAACAAACTGATTTTAAAATTTCACTTTCAAAACTTAAGTGAGACAAATTATTCATTTGTTGCCCATTTTTTTTGTATTGACAATTCTAACAATTTTATTACGATTTTGCGAATTAGTATCTGTTGTTCAGAAGAAGCGATATGAAATTTTATAGGTTTAAGCCCCCTGGTCTACGGTCTAAGCCTGAGCACTGCAGTAGACGTCCTCTCAATAGTCTACCTGGCCGAACGCGTCACTCCAATAGTGAATTTGGGGCACGTCATTTATTGTGAAATTGTATCTTGACAGTGTAAGAAGCTCCCTACGGTCTAAGCCCGAGCACTGGCGTACTGGCAGTAGACGTCCTCGCTGTAGGCTACCTGGTCGAACGCGTCACTCCAATAGTGAATTAGGGGCACGTCATTTATTGTGAAATTGTATCTTGACAGTGTAAGAAGCTCCCTAGGGTCTAAGCCCGAGCACTGGCGTACTGGCAGTAGACGTCCTCGCTGTAGGCTACCTGGTCGAACGCGTCGCTCTGGTGGTGTATGTGCGGCACGTCGCCTTTGAACGCGTTGTACACGCGAGTGAGGTACGAGCGCACTTTGGCGTCGGGCACGTCGCGCATCGTGCCGCCCGATGAGAACGGCGCTATGCCTGGAATAGAGATATTCATTATCGAGTGAGCGAAAGGAACGAAGCTCTTAGTGACAACTAGACGTTTCGGCATCGAATGTTTGTATGTCGTCAATCTGAGTCCGAGGATAAATCTTGAACTGATGATCTTTTTTTGAAAATATATTAAATATACGAAGATTACATCAGTACAAATCGACTAACCTGTGGGATTTTTGATGTGAAACATCTATATCCGCACGTACCTAAAACCGATTTCTGGCGTGGCGACGCATGCCGTGGCGACGCGTCGCCACGCTTTATGATATACATATACAGTCTATATGTTGTAGTACCGTACTGTACAGTATTTTTTGTTTTGAATTAAAATACATGTTTATTAAATAAACATTCATCATTTTCTGAAAAAAAAAACGTGATATTTTATTTTATCATTATTTCATATTTAGTTCCTATCGTAATCTGTTCTTTTCTGCATATTACTTTAACAAAATAATGTCGATGTTTCACATCTGCCAGGCGTCCCGTGACGGTTCACAATTTTTTTTATAAGTTGTGTGATTTTCGATGTATGTGGATTTATTCTTCTTCCAGGCGTTGCACATCCACTGCTGGGCAAAGTCCTCCCTCATTGATCACCAATTACGGATCATAAGGGGTTGTTGCCATACTCACCACGCTTGGCAGGCTGGTTAGCGTGCGCAGTACCGGATGTTGATGCACGGAAAGACGCTGTTGGCCTGTCTACCGGAGGTATGCCTTGGTAGATTCTTACTGCATCCACGGGCATGAGAGGAGGGGCAACATTCCACTGCCAGCACCCGACGGCATATATTAACCTATGTGTATACACTTACCCAGTTCATGATGCAGCACGTGGTAGACCGCCCTGGGCGGAGACGCGGCGGGCAGCAGATCCGGCCGGTAGCGCTTGAGCAAGGAGACCAGGGCGCAAGGAGAAACGGCCGCGCGCAGGCCGCCTTCCGGACACCCGACCCACGATATCAGCACCTCGTCTGCCACCTCGGACTCTGCAGAATACGCGATATATTTATAGATAGACTAGCCGCACCCCGCAGTTTCAGCCGCGTAGTTCCCGTTCCCGTGGGAATTTCGAAAAATCCCTCCTTAGTGCTACTAGCCTAAACCACTGGACCTAAAGACATGAAATTTGGCACACATATACCTTGAATACCCTAGAGGTGCACTAAGAAGGGATTCTTCAAAATTCCCACGGGATAGGAAACAAATGGGATTTATATTTTCGAATCAAAGTGGCTCTGCGTTAAAAAGGGGATTTTACGTTTCATGACTTCCACGCGGACGAAGTCGCGGGCAAAAGCTAGTATACTACGAAACTGACCACTGACTGCGACGATCGCGAGATATGCGCCTGTCGCAAACCTGTCGCAAGATACGTAATCAGCCCGCCGAATCACCACCACTTGACTCTGAAAACTTCGGGCAGCACGTGGCCGAGCGTACGTACCCCGTCTTCGTTAAGCTAGTATACTACAAAATTGACCACTGACTGCGACGATCGCGAGATATGCGCCTGTCGCAAACCTGTCGCAAGATACGTAATCAGCCCAAATCACTTGACACTGAAAACTTCGGGCAGCACGTGGCCGAGCGTACGTACCCCGTCTTCGTTAAGCTAGTATACTACAAAATTGACCACTGACTGCGACAATCGCAAACCTGTCGCAAGATACGTAATCAGCCCAAATCACTTGACTGTGAAAACTTCGGGCAGCACGTTGGCGAGCGTACGTACCCCGTCTTCGTTAAGCTAGTATACTACGAAACTGACCACTGACTGCGACGATCGCGAGATATGCGCCTGTCGCAAACCTGTCGCAAGATACGTAATCAGCCCAAATCACTTGACTGTGAAAACTTCTGGCAGCACGTTGGCGAGCGTACGTACCCCGTCTTCGTTAAGCTAGTATACTAAAAAATTGACCACTGACTGCGACAATCGCGAGATATGCGCCTGTCGCAAACCTGTCGCAAGATACGTAATCAGCCCAAATCACTTGACTCTGAAAACTTCTGGCAGCACGTTGGCGAGCGTACGTACCCCGTCTTCGTTTCCTGGCGGAGGCGGCGGCGTCCAGCGGCAGCGGCTCGTCCGCGTCGTAGAAGGCGGTGACGCGGTGCGGCGTCACCGCCAGCCGGTTGAGGTTCGGGTACCGCGTGCCGGGGTCCAGCGTGTACGCGCCGAAGTCGCGGTGCAAGTTCTCCGGCGTGGTTTGGGCTGAGAATACAAATGCAACTTCGAAAAGAAATAAAGCGTTTTTGGTGCCAAAAAAACGCTTTTCTTTCTTTTGCTCTACTCTTGCCCGTGGATCTCAGAAAGTTTTGCTCTTTTGCTCTACTCTTGCCCGTGGATCTCAGAAAGTTTTGCTCTTTTGCTCTACTCTTGCCCGTGGATCTCAGAAAGTTTTGCTCTTTTGCTCTACTCTTGCCCGTGGATCTCAGAAAGTTTTGCTCTTTTGCTCTACTCTTACCCGTGGATCTCAGAAAGTTTTGCTCTTTTGCTCTACTCTTGACCGTGGATCTCAGAAAGTTTTGCAAAATAAAATAAACTGTTCTTTAGGATTTTTCTTTAAATAAATCTTTACAAACAACTTTCCACCAGCCTTGTATAGCCTCTAAACAAAGTTTCACGTGTCAAGAATCTGCTATGGGATACCATCACCACCGGAAGATAGGCAGCGGCGCCTTTCCGTGTATCTGATACTCGGAGATCCCTCAAATATAAGATGTATGAAATCTGAGCATGTAGATCATCATCATCATTTCAGCCGTAGGACGTCCGCTGCTGGACATAGGCCTCCCTCATGGATTTCCAGTTATTGCGGTTGGAAGCGATCTGCATCCACCGTCGACCTGCGGTCTTCACCAGGTCATCATCCATCTTGTTGGTGGACGGGCATGTAGATAGATAGATAGAAAATATTGCACACCGTATCGTCACACGGCGGGCGAAGACGCCGAGGCAGGGCAATGAGACGCTGGCGTGGCGGTCCAGCTGTGAGAGGGAGCCGGCAGCACTCACCCAGCAGGCGGTAGATGGACTCGCGCTCGGCGACGACCTCGAGCGGGTGCGGCGCGGGGCTCTGGCCCCAGGCGCGCACCGCCCACGCCGCGTCCAGCGCCGAGAGGAAGCCGCGAGCGCAGCCCGACCCGGTCGGCCAGAACGGCTCCAGCAGACTGTCGCCGACGAGCTGGCAGAGCAGCCGGCGCCCGCGACGCTCGTGCACCTAATAATGTGCAAAACAATTTGCATAATTAGTATGTCACCCCTCCTCTCATACCCGTGGATGCAGTTATCATTTCAGCCGGAAAACATCCACTGATGAACACAGGCCTCCGTCATGGTTCTCCATGAGGGGTAGTTGCCATACTCACCACGCTTGGCAGGCGGGTTGGTAACCGCAGTATGGAATGTTGATACACAGAAGACGCTGCTGCCCATCTTTCGGAGTATCCCTTAGCAGGCTTTCACTGCATCCATGGGCATGAGAGGAGGGGTAACATTCTACTGCCCCACGGCACTCTTGTGGATGCAGTAAGAGCTTGCTAAGGGATACCTCCGGAAAATAGGCAGCAGCGTCTGTCCGTGTATCAACATCCCGTCCATGCCAAGCGTGGTAAATATGTCAACTACCCCTCATGGAGATCCTTGGTTCTTGTTGAGGCCTTGGTTCAGTAGTGGACGTTATACGGCTGAAATAATGATGATAATTTGTATAATACTGGACAACTCACACAGCATCATCTAGCTCCAAGCTCAGCAGAGCTTGTGCTATCGGAGCTATATAACTGATATACTTAATACATTATACTACAAATATAGATATTTTTATTATACATTGAAAAACATCCAGAACACCCTGAACAAATATCTCCAGATTGTACAGACATTTTTACCCTAGATCCCGCAAACTCTTGCATCGCAGGCGGACCTTCGCCCGCTGCGCCACAGAGGTCGTCAAAATAGCATCATTAGTAACTACTAATAACAGAAATAGGTGTAATCCAACTGGATTACACCTATTTCTATCCCCAAACAGTAATGTCTAACTCGCCTGTCATCTGAAGTTCAATTATGTGCTTTAGTATATTAATTGTGTTGTTTTATTTTGTAATTAAGACGCGTCAATATGGTCCATGCGCCCGCACTGAATAAAGTACTATTTGAATTCTGCATTGCAGTGTTCCTTAAAGGGTAAGAAAGGCCGGTGATATTAGGGGCACATGCAACCTTACAACTATATGTCTCAGTGTGACGGGCGCAATGCAATGCAGCGTTGGCAACGTGCTTAATGAACGTGATCATCGCGGCATTCCATTAGTTATAGGTTACCGCTTAACATTAGGTGGGCATTAAGTTCCCCACAGTGAGAAGAATCAGACTCATAATAATAATAAATACATACCATACTGGCGTTCTCAGCGGCGTACATAGACGTGAAATCGAAGAGCGCCACATCAGGTTCGCCGTAGTGGTTCAGCGCGAAGTCCCGCAGCGGCAGCCGGCCGTCCGTCGAGAACCGCGCCGCCTCCTGGGCGTACCGCATCAGCGCGCCGCGGTCCACGTTCTCGACGCTTAGCAGGCGGGACACTTCGCTAAAGTCCTGTAAAAAAAAGGCCTTTTAAATGACTAAACAATCCTATCTTTGACCTCACCGCGCGACCGCAGTTTTGGCAGTTGTTTCGACAACTTTAGTCTAATACTTACACGGGTTTTGATAATGTTCTTAAACATAGTGCTAACACAAGCTTTAGCGGGTTTCATTCAAAGTTTTATTCATTTTGAAGCACAACCGTCTATCGACCAATAATTGACATTATGCACTGTTATAAGCACAATTTTTATTTTATCTATCTAACTTTTGAATGAGTAAACATGTCAAAAACTCACACTCAACAGCACCCCTTTGTCCAGCAGACTGTGTTTCTTCGCCGTCATCACAAAATAGTGCGTATCGTCCTTGTAATAGACGATATTCTCGAGATCGATGCCTGTCACCCCATACAGTTCTTTGAAGAACTTTTGGTTGAATATGAACGCAACACCGCTGATTTCTGGCACCTGAGAATTAAAAAGTATTTAAAAATAAAAGTGGTATCGGTAATGTTTTACACCTCCTAAAATTGATTATAATAAGAGATGTGACATTTATAAATTAAGAGATGTCAACGTAAAATTGGGTATAATTGTTCCGTTTTAATTTTAGAACTGCACTAACCTATAAGCATTTTAGTCTGTTTTGCGTTAATTATATTCGCTTTAGCTAAAAAATGCTACAACAGAAACGCCACCATTATGTGGTTAAATTAAATCCCTTCTAAAGTGCAGGTGATCTGGCCAAAGATTCAGATCACTGTATGTTCGAACTTGATCAGGTAAGAGGAATCCGTTACCAAGCGTCGACAAAAACGAAACGCCTAGCAGGAACTTGTCTTCCGTGGTAGCTTAACATCCGGTTGACGCAGTTGGCGGTGATAGATTTGGGATATATATATATTTTTTATACATTGCAGACCACACCTTTGACCACATTTTCACCGTAAGCGAAGATGTGGCCGATGATAATTCACAAAGATCTAGAAGACACCTATTCACTCTTGACTTGAAGAAATTGTAGTTTTCGGGAAAACAGAAGCCAGCTGAGAGTTCCAGACCTTAGCGGTGCGGATAATAAAGGATTCGCCATGTTTAGTGTGGTCTTAAGTTGAATTGGGCTTGCTGAGTACCTTAAGTTCTTAAAAACTGCAACAAGTCGGCGAATCCTGCCAATGAGTTTTTTGTTATATGGGGCACGCACGTCAGGTGTGAATAATTTGTACATCTAAATATTTTCTTTCATCACAGTTTTCTAATATAACGCAATCGCAGGCCTGATTAGTAGTGTTCAAGATTAAGACACTACCGAATGTGACCTCAAAAATTTAAGCTAGTATTAGGAGTCCGGTTTTACGAAGAGAGAAGGTTATGAATTTGTTTTTTTCAGAGTTGAGAGATTGTTTTTGTTGCTCTCAACGAATGCCCAGTTGCTCTAGTTTTTGTAAGAGCATAGGAAATGACCGTATCGAAGGTTTTAACTAGGTCTAGGAATATTGCCAGTGATTTAGAACCTTCATCTAGACTTTTTACAATAAAGTTGTTGAGCTCTGATACGTCATCGGCTGTGGATCTTCCTTTTCTGAAGCCAAACTGACTATTCGAGATTATTTTGTTCGTTTCCAAATTGTTAATTAATCTATTATTTTATTGCCCTCTCTATTTTTTTTTAAAGTGTAAGCAATCTTAGCTGGCTATTAGACCAACTGAGCGACGGAGGTCGTAGGAATTACTTAGCGTTTATTTGCTTGCGCCTAGCACGCAGCCGTCTTAGTGGCCTAGTATTATTGTGACGAGCTCTATGGCGCAGCGGGCGAAGGTCCGCCTGCAACGCAAGGGGTTGCGGGTTCGATTCCCGCCTCGGGACAAATGTCTGTACGATCTGCAGATATTTGTTCAGGATGTTCTGGGTGTTTTTCTATATATAATAAAAATATCTATCTATGTAGTATAATGTATTAAGTATATCTGTCATCTAGTACCCATAACACAAGCTCTGCTTAGCTTGGGGCTAGATGATGCTGTGTGATCTGTCCAGCATTATTTATTATTATTATTATTGGTAACTTACAGAGGCCTCCTGCTCGGAATGCCGGTTGATGAAGTTAGCGGTGATGGCCATCGCGAGTTTCCCGCGGAACTCCTTCCGCTTGAAGCCGCTAAGAGTGTTCCGTTTGCCGTCTGCACCGAGCAGGGAGTCAAACTCGTAGTGGCTGACTGGATGGTCGGCGGGGAGCACGCGCGCGCGCCAACCGAGTGCTAAAAAATAAGATAATAATTATTTAATGCTACAAAACAAGCAATTGAGGGCTTCCCCCGATTTCCCTGGGATTCTACTATCTTAGTTCCTATAGGACCACGTCAGAAGTGAACACTCGTATAAAAAATAATTGCTTTAGTCAAGCAAGCTACGGAACCCGATGACGGGTTAGTCGAAATTCTTGATAAGGTTGAGCACCGATTTCGCGCCATATACAGGTAACTTTAGGAATGACTCAGGTTAACAGTAACAATTTCAATCACAAAACAATCTTACTTTCTGATTTTTTTGACACAGTCGGCTCCAGTAGTTCTTCGAAGCTGACTCCTTCGTGAAACTCCACTCCCAGTAACAGCGCCACCTACAAAATAGCAATAAGTAAAATTGGCGTTTCACGTGCATTTTAGGTGATGCCTGCATTGACATTTCTGTTTATTCGTATTATTTTTATGTGTTCTGTTGCGGTACTCAAAAGGTTCTGTCAGAATACCAGCGTTGCATTTTTTATCTTAGGTGCAACTATTGCTGAGACAGAACCTTTTGGCACACCACACTTTTATGAAAAACTGTAACCTTTATAAGTTAGATTATTAATTATGTTTAAGGTGTGGTGTACCAATAAACGCATTTTCATTTCATTTCAGTGCCATCAACTAGTTAATGCTGCAGGGACGCTGCAGTACCTGGTACAAGACTAGATGGTCCCCCCATTACCAAGAACGATTAACAAGAACAATGACAAAACCCCGTAATTTTAAAGATATAAATATGTTAACAACTCTCAAAAGTTTAACAGATTGTATCGAGGGAGTATAGATCCTCCATCCTGTCAGACTAAGATGTGTCTAGTTAGTGTTAAGATGGCAAAATTGCTTTCTGTAGAATCTGGATTAAAATTTAGGAACCCGCAAACCAAAGATTAAAAATAAGATACTTCAACTACGAGGTGAAGACTGATATGTGTTCCCGCCTGTTTTATGTCAACTAAACATACGCAAACCAACTCACACGCACAGCACCCATACACGGTACATGTACACCAATTACAATAGTTTCGGACGTTAGAGGTGTCAACCATTCATTCAACCATGTACACTAATTACAGCTTCTGACGGCATAGGCGTCAATCATTCATTCAACCAATCACGACTCACTTCATCGCTAATAGCAACCACAGCAGCACGGTCCTCTCTTTTCTATCCTACACCGAGGCACTACTGTAAATTTTGTGAATCCGATTAAACCCAAATATATCAAGAAACCTGTTTTCTTTGTACAACCCTTAGGATATAACTCGCTCGGGACGGCTCCCATGGAAAAGCTGATGAAAGAAAATGCTTATCAATATTTTCGATAGGATTAGAAACAGCATTGATCCAGAATCGCCGGATCGCTTGAACATCTTGATATGCCTATATACCGGTTCATAACCGACAAGTGTTGTTTGAGAATTTCAAAATTATTTATTAATAATACATTTATTTATCACCAGAAGTAAAATTGAATGCAAAATTTCAGCTCAGTCGAATATCAGCAAGTAGTCCTAATTCGCCTCCAAGACTTTAACCGGAACGATTAACATTCGTACTCGTAGCTTACAAGATAATTAACTTATGCCCGTAAAAAGTTGGTAACCAAAATGCGGAGACATGCGACTCGGTAGTCATAATTGAAACGCTTACTAGCCAAGATTGATGATTTGCGTACGGTCGCTGGCAGACGTTCGATGCGTCCGAAATGGCGCAGATGATGTAGAAAAAGTTATTACCTTCATTAGTATACACTGAAGCTGTCGAATGCTGATGTGGTCTATGGATCCGGCGCAGAATTTTCCAAAGAACTTCTTAGCGCCCAGCGCCTTCAGATCTTGGATCACGAACGGCCAGAGATGCAGCACATTGTTCCGAGACATGCGGTCACGTTTCTCTATCACTACCTGCAAGTTATAGGCATTTTAGTGCAGTTTGACAACCAGTGCCGTGAGGTATCGGCAGTAGAATGTTGATCCTCCTCTGGGATACCTCTGGAGGGGGAACAGCAGCTTTCCGTGTAACAACATCACGTACTGCGCTCGGCAACCCGCCTGTCAAGCGTAGTGAATATGGCAACAACATCATGATCAATACGTGGAAATTCATGCGTGAGGCATACGTCCAGCAGTGGATCTCCATGAAGGGTAGTTGCCATACTCACCACGCTTGGCAGGCGGGATGACGAGCGCAGTACGGGATATTCATACACGGAAAGACTCTGTTGCACATTTTCCCATGGGCATGAGAGGATGGGTAACATTCTACTGCCGGCACTCCACGGCAACTGTTTCGATAACCCGGTTTGTTTTCTATGATAAGTGGCCCTATTTTATTATTTACTACATCGCTTGAATTATAATTAAGTAAATATTATTTATGTTTCCGTGTTTGTATAAAGACATGTCTTTATTAGGAGATATACCAAATAAACAGAACCAGTATCTTGACAGTGGTCATTCCAAATAACAAAATACCTTCAATCACGGTCATGTTGATTCTCTCGTTGGTTTGATAACAGTCTTTATAGCGATAGCAGATTAGCGAAGGCCCCGCGTGACTTACCACTTTAGCAACAAGCAGTCGACATTGTATCGTGAGAAATATTAAACAGAGAAACTTCTCTCATTTTAAAAACATGTAATAAACGCTGGAAGTTATGTAGATAACTTATGTAGGGAAGGTCGTAGATGATTTACCATCTACATTTAGCAACAAGCAGTTGGCACTCAATAGCGGCCTATCATAGGAGCCTGTTATGGAGAGGCGCTAGGAAAAAGGAGGAAAGCCCCAGGTGACTTACCACTTTAGCACCAAGCAGTGACACTCGATAGCAGCCCGCATCCCGCTCGGGCCAGTGCTATGATAGGGAGGCACCCTATTATGGAGGCATTAGGAAGGAGTAAGAGAGCCTTAGGTAACTTACCACTTTAGCACCAAGCAGTTGACACTCGATAGCAGCCCGCATCCCGCTCGGGCCAGTGCTATGATAGGGAGGCACCCTATTATGGAGGCATTAGGAAGGAGCAAGAGAGCCTTAGATAACTTACCACTTTAGCACCAAGCAGTTTACACTCGATAGCAGCCCGCATCCCGCTCGGGCCAGTGCTATGATAGGGAGGCACCCTATTATGGAGGCATTAGAAAGGAGCAAGAGAGCCTTAGATAACTTACCACTTTAGCACCAAGCAGTTTACACTCGATAGCAGCCCGCATCCCGCTCGGGCCAGTGCTATGATAGGGAGGCACCCTATTATGGAGGCATTAGAAAGGAGCAAGAGAGCCTTAGGTGACTTACCACTTTTGCACCAAGCAGTTGACACTCTATAGCGGCTCGCATCCCGCAAGGACCGGCGCCTATGATGAGCACCCGGCCCTGTACGCAGGCGCGCCCTTTCGCATACACCTTGTGATTGGCGCGCGCGTCGAACTTCTTGAACAGCGCTTGCGCCTTCCATGAACTCGCGAGTTTTGCCTGAAACAAAGGGATAGTATGAAAACCGGCTCCGGCACTTCTTTTTACTTTCCTCGTACCCATTATTTGAGGCCGAGCCTCCTCACTATTCTGCGTCAAGACAGACTATCTTGGACTTTCGGTTAGAACAACTGGGTTTCTTGAGGTCTCTTTTCGTGTTAGATCTCAGGAGGCTTCGATACAATTTACTTATTTATAAATTTAAGCCGTTACTGAATGACGGCCAAGGAACACAGGAACCCGTAAGAATAGCGCATAATTAATTAGGCATACATATATACGACAGTAAGTGTAAACGGACGGATATGTTAATGATTAGTTTTAATTTACCTAAGTTGCTGGGTTAAAGTCTCCCCTTTCTGTAAGTATTTTTAAATACTTTAAAATGCCACTTTAAGGACCACGTCTGCGTTTCTGACGCGCCCTACGCGTTGAACGCCGAAGCTTCTCTCCATCGCTCGTTGGCAAATCTTGAGTAAGTAGGTGAATATGGGCAGGATACAGACGATAATGATCTAGACACGCGGTAGCGTGTCCAGCCAAGTTCAAGCAAAGCGAACGGGCGACAACACAGCAGCGTGTTTTACCCGAACCATTTGGAGGCGCTTTTGGTCCCGTCATAACTCAAAATTTATTAAACAAAAACATGTGAAATTTGGCTAATTTATTAAGCCCCATTAGACTAACTAGTAGCCCAATTGACAAGTTACTGTTTTTATTTTTTATATATGGAGCTATCATTTCTTATATCTATGTTGTTAAAAAGAGCCAAATTAAACCGTGAGCTTCAATTGATCCTAAGTTATCAGCAATATTCTATTACTTAAGTTTCAGAATTATCTACTATACTTGGCGTCATTTAGATCTCAACTCTTTCCTTTCTTTTGAGAGCTGGCGACCAATGTAAACTAATATCTGGCAAGTTTGACCTAGATCTCTTTTGCTCCAGTGTTCACTCCGCTAGGCGGCGTATTAGTGATGATTTCTTTTTTTATTAAATTAACTATAGGTATACATAAATCCTATGGTCTCTTAATAAAGTTTTTTTAATTGATTTGTATTCGTAATAAGGTTCCATTAAGTACTATGGTATTACTTTCTGATTGTTTTGATTTGTTTCACACTTTTTTGTATCTTTGTTGTATCTGTACGTGAAAACCTTTTATTGGCCTCCTAGTTTTAAATATGTTACTTCTCATATATATTGTGCTCTTGGTTTTCTTTTAAAATAAATAAATAAAATAAACTCTTTTGTGGGCGAAGTAAACAACCACGACATTCTAGATATTGAACTTGGCTCCAAATTTCACATTTATGTTTTTATAGGATTTATTTGACAGCTGAAGTGCCAACTATTTCCGGTTAAAAAAATAGGTAACGCCAGGCCATAATTAAGGGATTTGTCGTGGATGACGACATATAATTCAAAACACGCTTTAAATATAGCTTGAGCTGTCATTGAAGGGAGAATTATTAACGCCTATCGCCCCCGTCTGCCTCCCTACAACCCGAGAGACGACGAACGGACCCTCCGTTCGTTCGGGCAGACGTTATTATCGATTGTAGTCTTTAAATAGTGCAACATTTTAGAACCGCATTTTAAGTCAATGTAACGAAATATATGTACTAAAATTATATATGCGAATGTAACTCTGTTTGTCTGCGGCCAAACGGGTGTACCTAGATGAATTTGGGGATATCTATCCCCATATTCATCTAGGATCTATAATAGGCTTTACTTTTTGTCGTAAAATAAGCAGACAAACTAGCTTTTATATTATAGAGGTATACAGAAGCTCAAAATATTTTTAATGCTACAACGTTCAAAATCTTTTTAATCTTTTTAATGTCATTGTCAGTTATTGTTTGCTCTGTTCAAGTCTTGAGATCAATTTCGAAATGAACAAGAATGTTATATTACACTATGACATATTAATTGGTAATAATCGAAAATAATTCATCGAACATAATATTTGTCCAATTAGGTATTCGCCTAAATGATCAAGTAGAAATTAAAATAAAGATTGCGCACTTTTTTCCACCAAACCTTACCATGCTTCCATAGCCCTTCCGGTTTGTACTTATTTTTTTTTTATATTATGTATGATACAAGTTGTATAATTAATAATTAAGTTAGGTTCTAAAATCAATTAAACCTTTGCAACACACGCAGAATACCTTTAGAGGCAATAAAATAAGCTGGTGTCCAAGCAAGTCTTAAATGAGTCACACAGAAATATGCTATCTGCCTTTTTGTATAAACCAGTTATAATTATGTTCTCATCGTCACAAAGAACATTTCCGTCATCAGGCGCTAACAGCTTCATAAGATGAGCTTTACCTTACACTCCTTTCGACTATTGTTTTTATTCGTACAGGCTTTTTAACAGACTTCAAAAAAAGGAGAAAAATTACATTAATATTTTTTTTCATATTTCAAGTCTAAATAATAGTCTCTTGGGAAAGCCACAGACATACAGAGAAAGAGAAACTATAAGGGTTCTTTGTTGTACCTACTACGGAACCTTAAATGTGGCAGAAAGAACAAAACCATAGACAAGTCACCTACACGAAGAAGCAATGCGATGAAACAAGGATGTACGCTACATCCTTTTTTACGGAGTATAAATGTCCGAGAGTTAATTTAAGAATAACGTAACAAATGGAAAGCTACAAATTATTCAAACAAGCGGGACATTGTCCAGATCAACCCTTCCGAATTGCCGTTTCGCGTATTAATAAATCGATAGCGTCAGAGGTGCCGTGAAGGTCAAAGGTCGAGTATGTTACAAAGTCGCATGCACAATCAAGTTGCAAGGTTAAGGTTAACAAAGCGAGTATTAAAAATAACCAATCAATATACCGTATCAGTATACAAGATATGAATACGACGTTTTCCATCAATAATGTGTGATGATGATATTACCCGGTAATATTTTATATTGGCCTTTCAAATATTAGATAATTTATACAGCGTTAGCAACTTGTCTTTACGCTAATCGGGAAGCAGCAGTGCCTGGGACATTGTTATATGGACTAGGCTCAAGTGCACGGTCGGTATCAAACCCACGACCTGTCGATATGTTTAGATTGTTATACCTAAAGAGACTGCCGAGCGCGCACTGATTCACGGGATATAAATAAATAATAAATAAATAAATAATGCTAGACAAATCACACATATGATCCCGTTCTACTTCGATTATAAATAAAAACGTAGTAACAATATGATTTTAAGATGGATGTTTTCTATCATTTATTTATTATTATTATTTATATTCAGCCGTTACTGTCCTACTGCAGGGCAAAGGGCCCTTTCCTCCTTTCACTCCTCGCGACTTAACGCAGTTACAGGCCAAGATGGTAAATAAGCGTCAAGCTCGTCCCGCCATCTCATTCTCGGCCTTCCACGTCGCCGCCTAGCATTAGGTGAGCCCCACTCTGTGATGGTCTTCGCCCACAAATCGCTGGACATGCGGCAGGCGTGCCCGGCCCAGTTCCTATGCGTAAAAAAATCTAAATTCCCTGCTCGCTCCCAGATGCGTCAGAAATAGCTTAAAAATCCATATAAATCACTTTTGTTCGGGTACAACGCTTGCGAAATCGCAAGCCGAAACTATCATCATTTCAGCCATAAAACGTCCACTGATGAACACAGGCCTCCCTCGTGGATCTTCATGAGGGGTAGTTGCCATTCTCACCACGCCTGGCAGGCGGGTTGGTGAGCGCAGTATGGGATGTTGGTACACGGATAGACGCTGCTGCCCATCTTCCGGAGGTGTCCCTTAGCAGGCTCTTACTGCATCCACGGGTAGGAGAGGAGGGGTAACATTCTACTGCCGGCACCCCACGGCAAAACCGAAACTATAGCAACAAATAAATCGACCATCAGTTGGTATATCTACTTGGGCCCGATTGTGCTAGCAGAGGGTCAAGCTAACTAGAGGTATTTGTAGTTTTTGGACCGTGACAGATTAACATAGGAGTGACTGCACCGACCAGCCCATGACAAACCAACCACTAAATTATTACTATTTATGTAACCTACAACGTATAGGAGTTTGGCAGGTAGAAAATGCTTTTAGCCCAGCTTTTGTACAATATATGTAATGTGCAATAAAGATTTTTAGGGGGCGAAGTCCCCTAATATGCATACCTCTGTCTGTCTGTCTGTGTATGAGACGATTATAACCGAACGCATTGACCTATTTACATGAAAACTTTTTTGTTAGCACCGTCTTAATGAGAGAAGGGTACTGATTGATTTTGGTGACCCTAGGGTCACAGGGACCCGAGTTATTATGACCTCGAAAAGTCACCAAAAAAATAAAAGTCTTCAAATGGCCGAAAACGTCCAAAAACCCAAAAATGCCATTTTTGACCTTTGGTGACCTTTTGAGGCCTTCGCATCCTTTTCTGGTACCTCGTACCAATGCTTGTTTATTTGAAACCAACGCGCTGTGATAGCTGCAATGTACAACTTGCAGGTATTTACAGCGCATTGCTTTCGGCCACACGTTGAAAACAAACAACGCCAAATAAAATTTAGCATTGTATGTGCACTGCAATGTATTAGACTTACTGCTTTTATGTTTCTTGTTACCATGATGCCTTGCTTAAGAAACCGCCAAGTCAATAATGTCACTTTATTAAACAAGACTGATGGATGAGCGCTAATATCATAGCGCTGTCTGTGTGTCTTTCTGTCTGTCTGTGTCTGTTATTACATTACAACCGAACGCGTTGACCGATTTACATGAAACCTTTTTTGTTAGCACCGTCTTAATGAGAGAAGGGTACTGATTGATTTTGGTGACCCTAGAACCACAGGGACCGGAATTATTGTGACCTCAAAAGCACACCAAAAAAATAAAAGTCTTCAAATGACCGAAAACGTCCAAAAACCCAAAAATTCCATTTCTGACCTTCGTTGTCCTTTTGAGACCTTCGGTGACCTTTTGAGGCCTTCGCCTCCTTTTCTGGTACCCCCGTACCAACGCTTGTTAAATAAATAAGTTAATAAATATAGTTGTCAACGAAATAAGTTCAGTTGGTATTTTCCAAGCTTGTTTGGATAAGGCAAAATTACCTCTGGCTACTTTACATCCGGATACGCGGGCAGAAGCTAGTAAATCATAATTGTTCTTATTCATAATGCCAAAATTTTAAACGACTTGCTTTGCTTTTTACCCAACTGCCAAGGAAGGGTATTGTTTGTCGTGCGTATCTTGTATGTTTTTTCCTAACGGCTGGATGGATTTCGAGAATAAAATTAAGGTATCGTTAGATTCTTCTCAAAAACCCAAGTGTCCTTAGATAGGTACTTATTAAAAAAAAACGAATAGCAAATTTTTGGCGCTTAGTTTTAAGAAATTAATTAACAATTATTTTTTAAACTAAACCCATTGTTTAGGATATCAAAGTAAAGGGAATTAAAAGGAGATTACAAAAATATGTATTGCTGTTTTTAAATGTAATCAGAAGTAATTACACCCATTTAAATTCAATCATTCGAATAAATTTGTAATCAATACATTTAAATGGTCGTATTTTGGCTTCAAATCGTCTTGTGTTTCGTAATAACTTGTTACCCGACATTTTCAATCTTTGTTAGGGATCTCTGAGCTCGGTCATTTATGAAATGATTTAGTAAATTATTTTTGGGTTAGAATAGATAGATACACTACTTCCAAAACTCTGTTCTGATAATGAGATCCACGAGGAATTCAATAATTGTAATAGTGTTTACTGGAGTGCCTTAAGGCTTAGTTACTAGTCCAACTTAAACTTGCGCTTGAGTGTTTGTTTCACTTTATAATGTTTGTGTGTTTTAAAACCCAATTCTGATGATGGAATCCATGATATATTGAGGGAACCACTCAGATGCAATAAGCACTTAAAATAACTTAAAGGGGTTTGGGTATTTCAGCAACAAGTACAGGATTTATCATTGAGGTCGGTTTATTTTGTTCAAAAATAATAAATTAATTTTAAATGCAAATTAACTAAAAATAATGCCCTCTTTTTCGTCGGGGGTTAAGTAACTGTAAATTGCGGTCAAAGCCGAAAGCAGCAGCTAGTCTAACATTAAGAGTGAAACAGTGGTTCTACACCGACTCTGTACCTTGAGCTAAGCGGTAGATTCTCGACATTGTTAAAAAATTATGAGTCTGTCAAACTAATGATCTAAAATTCTGCCACGAATACGATAGCAGAGTTACCAGACTTAAAACACCCGGGCACATTTAAAATGACTCCTATCAATTAAGAGAATTATTCTCTTCTTAACAACAACAGCGTACGTCATAATAAGTCATACTAAATTGCACACCGCACGGCGATCCATTTAATTAAGTCAATTGTTCCTGACACGAATAAAATGACTTCACTGGAACAAAATGTACATTCTATGTTTGAATTATTTTGAGAAAACCTGCCGGTTTAGGAACACTGAATAAGTTGTTTCATCTGTAAATGCGTTTAATATAACTGTCACACACATTAGTTAATGTCTGAAAGAAATTTAAACTCTTAAGAATTATAATGCCAATTCACTAATTTATAAAAACACATTATTAACATTATATAAAAACACCTTCGCAAATACCTAATGCATTATTTTAGAACAAATTCGGTTAGCATAAAAAGTTTATAGTGAGCCAACCTTAAGAGATAGATATATGCTGTCGCTGACTTTTTTTTAGATCTTTTAAGGGGGAACAATTCTCTCATACATGATTTTTGCGAAACTTTAACCGTTTACGCAGTGCACGCAGCGGAAGCTCTCATAAGGAAAAAAATAACGCCGATTTTGAAAAATTCTTCGTTGGTAATCTGCTCTTAGTACTCTTAGCGTTATATAGGCTATATAAGCCTTCTTCGATAAATGGGCTATCTAACACTGAAAGAATTTTTCAAATCGGACCAGTAGTTTCTGAGATTAGCGCGTTCAAGCAAACAAACAAACTCTTCAGCTTTATAATATTATATAGTATAGATACATCCTACTAATATATAAAATAATGTATGTATGTTCCCTTTTCAATTCAAAACCGCTGAACCGAATTGGATGAATTTTAGTATAGGAGTTAGAATTTTAGTACTTTTCGTTGCGTAAATTAGTAGTTGTTGGGTAGTTGTAGGGTAGTTTTAGGGTATTTGTAGGGTAAGTTGTAATTAGTGGTTGTAGTAGGTGCGATACGAAGTTCGCCGGGACAGCTAGTACAAACATACATCCACACTTTCACTTTTATATATTAGTAGGGAAGTAAGGATTATCTTTATTGCTTGTTGTCTTTTGTGTATATACCCTAACGAGTAATTAAAAATTTCGTAATGCCACAATAAAATGATTAAGTCAAAAGCAAAAGCCGTGTTTACATTAACGTACAAATATAGTAGAAATGTCACGTGACAACGCTCGTTACGGGGCTCAATGCAAGCAATGAGGGCACAAAGTTCAAGCTAGCAAACAATAATAGGCAAAGAAATCGCACGCGCAACCACATAGCTTTCGCTTATTATTGTCTTAACTCACATCAGTGAGATAATCACTACTCATTCATCGGACAGATAAGGTTCGCACAATTAGGTAAGTACTGATAGCAAGTGCAATACGCGCGATCCTTTACTAGATAAACACAAATTTTATACGCCATTCATTCTCAAACTCAAAGTTTTTATATCACCCATTCTTAGTTTCTAAAATTCTTAAAATTGCATCATCATTCCACTGTTAAGTGTAGACTATTTTAGGTCTCCTTCATTTTTTGCAACTTCTTCCGGTGTTGGGCCGATCGCATCCAGGTTTTATTGACGACCTTAACGGTGTCATCTACCTTAAAATCTAACTGAGACCTGTGTAACAAGAACGGCCGAGTTCGCCTTTAATACAATATACAAGCAATACCTTAACTGCTTCATATAATCAATAACCTATTGATTACATGAAGCAGTTAAGCCCGTCTGTTGTCTACAATTCAATCACGCAACTTCTTTATGTAATTAACATTTCGTAACAGTGTAGAGTAGAACAATACATTTGATTCTTCTAGAATTCAAAATTTAGAAGTATGGATTTGCTGACATTGAAAATCAGCTCTATGCGTAATGATTTCAACCATTAACGTTAATGCAGGTGAAGCCGTACCATAGAAAAAGAGTGACTACCTATTTGTTAATCAGAAACGACAAGACAAAGGTAAAATGGCGCAAATAATAATTAGCAGAGCAATGAGCTAATAATATTAATAAATATAACTAAAATAATGCTGACAATGTTATTGATTTCGTTCATTTTATTGGAAGTTATCTTGAGACGTTAATTTGTTAAGGTGGTGAAAAAGCCCTACTATTTACGTAATTCATAAAAAAACATTGCTATGCGTGTTGGTCATTCTGCGATTTAATCTTGACTTGATGAGATTTCTAAATTATTGGTCATTATGCACCTGAACCAGTCTTCCTTCGTTACGATGGAGCTTAAGAAATAATGCTATATAGAGGTATAACTATTATAATTGAGGTATGCGGCAATAAGTGTTACGAACAAGCGAGTTCACAAATTGAAAACTTCTGGCTTGTTAAAAACGGACTTACGCACTTGTGTGAGCCGATCTGACTGATGAATAATCGGTAATTTGGGATAATGATGCCGCTTTGCTTGTGTCTAATTTTATTAAGGTATAACACCATAATAACACGGGAGTTCCAAAAAATGTGGAGAAAGTGCGCTTGGTGCTAAGCTGTTAAATTTTGCTGAAGCTATTGTGCAATCAGCTGAATTTTGAGTTACATAAAAGCATAGACATACTAGGGATCTATTAATAATATTATTTTAGTCTTAAATAGTAGGCAAGTAAAAATATATGTATAATGGAGATTTTACATGTTGCGAACATAAGTAAAATCTACACTATACAAGTAATATAGCCTTGTTAGTCGAGTGGTATGTACTCCCCGACTTTCAATCCGAAGGTCGTTTGTTCAATAACCGCCGTGCATTAACGGATTTTTCTTTCTTGAAATATTAATGTGCACATTTAACACGTGCTTTGATTTTTAGTAAAGGATAACATCGTGAGGAAACCTGCGGCCTAGGCCAGCTTCAGACGCATTGGTCTGTTCTTTCCTATGATCAAGAATCAAGAATCAAGAATCAAAAAATACTTTATTCAGTGCGGCCGCATGGACCTTATTGACGCGTCACAAATTACAAAATAAAACAACACAAATAAATAGAATAAAGCACATAATTTAATCTGTTCACTTCAGATGACACGCGAGTTAGGAAAAGAAGTGAACAGAAGAACCTAACTCGGTCGTTATAGTCATCATTTAACAATTTTATTTTGTCTTATGTTACGTTTGACGGAGTTGGAGCAGATTCCGTCCCAAGTGGTTTTGTCCTCTAGGTAATCTGATATTTTATAATAAGCTTTATTGCACAGATTGCGTTTAATAATGTTTTTGAATTTATTCAATGATAACTTCTGCAACTCACTTGGGAGTTTGTTGTAGAAGCGTATACATTGCCCTTTAAAAGATATTTTCACCTTATGGAGCCTAGTAGTGGGCACAGCGAGTTTATTCTTATTTCTTGTATTTACATTGTGATTGTCGCTGTTTTTCTTAAACGAAGCAATATTTTTATGGGTGTACAACAGGTTCTCATAAATATATTGACAAGCTACTGTCATTATATTTATTTCTTTAAATTTAGTGCGAAGTGATTCTCTGGGACCCATATTGTAGATAGAACGAATAGCCCTCTTCTGCAGCACAAATACGGTGTCTATATCTGCAGCACATCCCCACAGTAGTAAGCCATAAGACATAATGCTGTGGAAATAGCTGAAGTAAACAAGTCTAGCGGTATCAACGTCTGTAAGGCGGATTTTTTTGACTGCATATGCTGCAGAACTAAGCCTACCCGATAGTTGTTCTATGTGTGGGCCCCATTGAAGCTTATTGTCTAAAGTTATGCCTAAAAATACAGTTTTTTCTACAAGGTTTAAACTTTCACCTTTTAATTTAATCTTGGCATCAGCCTGTTTTACATTAGGGAGAGTAAATCTAATGCATTTTGTTTTATTTTCATTAAGTAATAGGTTATTGACATTAAACCAATTAACAACCTCTGAGATTGCATTATTCACCTCGTCATAATCGGTGGTACGTCGTTTCATTTTGAACAAAAGTGAAGTGTCATCAGCAAACAATACAATCTCATGATTGTTTTTGACAAGATGAGGTAGATCATTAATGTAAATTAAAAATAGAAAAGGCCCAAGAATTGATCCCTGCGGTACACCCATTGTGACTACAGATCCCGAAGAACGTTTTCCATTAACATCAACTCTTTGTATCCTTACGTCTTCCATCGATTAATAGCCGACTAAGCTGGGAGGATGGTGTAAGGTGCTGGGCAAACCCTTATCCATCTAACAATGTCCCAGGCACCGTAGCGTCCCGTATAGCATAAATACCAGTTGCTGAAGCTGCATAAATCATCTATATTATATGCCTTACTACAAGTAATGGAGACACTTCCAAACGGCGTCTCCATGACAATCTGTGCGACGGTAAACAGAACATTCCGACCCCACACAGCGTCGAAAATCGTTCAGAAGACGATGAATCATATCATCACTGGTAGCTACTTCACGTTCACCACGTGTATGTATTCTTACACCGTATTGACCTAGTGGGAGATGCTTCGAATTTTAATCGAAAGCATCCATAGGTCGGTACATTAAATTACTGTTTGTTCTTGGTTGTACTATTTTGCAAAAGATTCAGATACAGGCTACTTGACAAATTTTTTTATTAGATATAATAATTTTATTTTCGATTTTTTTACGTAATCTAACAATAACGGTGACACATTATGTCGAAAAGTAGGGTGACGTCACGCTCCGAAGTGTTTAGGTACAGTTTATGACTATGCTTTGACGTCACGAGCACTACTCCTTAACTATTGCAGTTATCTAAATATTGTTTATTTCGATTTGAAAATGGAAAAAATACGAGATTTTCATTTTAGTATTCTCTTACTGACTACATATAATTCTGATTTTCATACCCTGTCAAGTAGCCTATTCTTTGTTTGAGCTCGATCAGACGAGCAGAAGCCAATATAAAAGCGATACCAGCGTGTACAAAAAGGCAAAGGTAAAGGTAACTAGTTACACAAATTGTATGTGTTTTTTTATAGTAAGATGACGTGTCTTTGTTATGTAATTGCAAACTATGGAAATAATGAATCAATTTCTGTATTTCTGAAATAAATCAAATTGAAGTGTCTGTTTGTTATGTCAAAATTGTCAAATTATCGGGTTTAAGGTATCTCAGAATAATCGTAATAGAAACCAGACCAGGCTAAAATAGCAACCAAAATTAATCATTCTGTAATCAATTTACTTATGACATTTTAAAAAATCTAGAAAGAGGTGCATATAACAGTTGTATCTTCGTAATTTACAAGGTTGGCGTAAATGAGCTGTCAAGATCTTTAAAGCTTACTTCGCGTTTATTATTGCTAGTGACGTAACTGTGTCGACTTTAAAATCGATAAAACTAATGTTTTGTTAGCCGTAAAAACAGAGGTTTTAATTTAAAATAACAGAATTCCTTTAAATTTTTTTACTTTTAGATACAGCTTAAAATTATTTCTCACAAAATAGAATACCTACCTTATTCTATTTAAATCCACCTGGAAAGCCTATTTACTTGTGCTTACCTTCAAAGTATTTAATTATTTTACAGGAAGAACGTTATGAATGCGAATCTGTGGTCAATAATAGAAAACCTAATTTATTTTAATACCTCAAGTGTTACTTCAAATTTTTATATACATAAAATTTTGACCAAATGACGTTACCTATAAACACAGAGAAGCAAATTTTATGAAGCAAAAATTATCAAAGTATTATTGAGGCCTTAATTCACAAAGATAACAAATTAAATAAAGAAAAAGCTATAATTTATTTTTCGCTATTATTAGATAAGAGCTAAAAGGGTTAAGAAAATTAAAGTTAAATAAATTGGTATCATAAACTTTATTTCAATGAAAATAAAAATCTACCGTCCACAAATTGCAGTCTTCAATCCTTTTATTCTTATCAGTACTAGTTAGTTATCAGAACACATCAAATCTTGAGGTCAATGTATAAGTAATATTTATCTAGGTGTAATAAGTAAACCTGAAAAAAAAGATACAACCGTTTGTGTCGCAAACGCAAGCTTCGACATTCTCAAAAGAATAAAAATTTATAGGGTATTCCTGTTGAACTATGAAATTTGGCAATGTATATCGTCTTATAATTTAGATACAGAGAAATATTCAAAAACTATATATACATTTGGAACGGAATCATAAAAAAATAGTCTTTAAAATAGTACGAAATCAAGTAAATGAATTTTACGAAAAATATGACCATGTTTTTTCGGTATCCAATTACTTCTGGATATCCGTTGTAGCCGCTGTACACGTTGTATCTTTTATTTTTCCGTCTTTGGGGAATCTAAAACAAGGAGCGGTGTCTTAATAATATCGATATAATGATTATTTTTACAGCACTACGATAAACAAAAAAGTTTGGAAAAAACGGAAGAAAAGGGGATAAAATGGTTCAAATGTATCAAGAACTTCGATTTTAGAAAATATACAACAATTTTCCGACCATATTATTAACACAATTTATGCAAATTTTGCGTAAACACTATTGCGTAAACACTCAGACCTTCAATATGACCCATCCCTACAATATTCCAAACGACGCTCAGATATTGTCTGCAAAAATGAGCCAAGCCGGGTAGATGCAGCAGGTCGCCAATTCCACTTCTCAAGTCCATACCTATATAATCGTATAAATAAAATTCTAAATATATACCCACTCCTTCTGTACAAATGCAAAATCAAGTGCTCTACCTGGCTGCTATCTCTTTCTTATGAGGAAACCGAACAGCTCTTAGTTAAAGTAAAATAATGCGTCTCCTACTTTTCGATTTAATATATCTCTACAATTCCACATATTCAACACTGAAATCTCCTGTTGCCCAGACTCTTAAGAGACGGGTGCCTCAGGGGATCACTCGCTCACACAAACAGACACGCACACACGTACACACACACACTAACACACACACACACACACACAGACACCTATACAAAACACACACACACACACAACACACTCACACACATACCATTTAGTTTATAATAATTCATTTCTTTATTTTAAATATTTAGAATCCATGTATGTCTAGGAGTTGGGCGTTGACACTGCCACACAGTTGTAAAGCTTCGGTAGTGTCATCGTTTCATTAGAATTTAAGTGCATTTGTAACATGTCTAAATAAATGATTTTTATCTTATCTAAAAAAAATTTTCCGACCATATTATTAACACAATTTATGCAAATTTTACTAAAAAAACACCGATGAAAAGTTACCGACTTGTCCGTATTTTCTTTTCGTGATGTATGCGAATTGCAGTCTTTTACTACACACGTTATACTTAGCACATATCGCAAGAGTGTTTAAAGATTCTATTATTTCGTTTTCACACGCTTTTTTGTAAATTTTCTTACAAATTATGTAGAATTTACCAACAACACACCACAAATTACGAACCAAAAAAAACGCAACCATGTTATGTTGATCTTACTTGACATAATCATGATCATGTCAGACACGTCATTTTCATTTAGTAGCTTTTTACGTCATAAATAAGTACAACCAAATTTTGAACCTTTTGACTGTTCATTTACGCCAACAACCTTGTAAATTACAAAGATACAACCGTACATGCAACTCTTAGCTCCTTAAAAAGTCATAAGTAAAATGAGTATAGAATGATTGATTTTGGTTGCTATTTTAGCCTGGTTTCTATTACGTTATTATTCTGAGTAAGGTATATACTTTATGATTTTTTGTCTGTCAGTCTGTCAGGTTCTGTTTCTCTGTTTGTTTGAGTGTTTGTCAGGCTTAAATACGCTCCAAAATAAAGCTCCGAAACGTCTGTACTTTTTTTGGACCCTCACTGCCAGATAGATATTTAGGGTTCCGCGCAAAGCCGCGAGCAGCAGCTAGTAGTTTAATAAATAAATAATGCTAAATATTTTACACAGCACCTTCTAGCCAGATAAAATTGTGCTTGATTTATGGAACCAATAGATATTAGATAGGAACCAATGAATATTAACAGCGGAACTTTCGTTTCTACAAAATTGTACGCAGTTAACACGGTCTTTTAACGGTTATCGTATTACTTAAGTCTCGAGTCGCTTCATAATCAGCTTAACACGACTTGACGAGATCATTAACTGCAGCGGGCTGGCTCGGTACTTTATATAGGTAATTTTTATATTTTTGGTTTGTTGTCCGGCTATTTCCGAAATGCATGGCTGGGCAGATCTTGACGGGGCTTTACTGGCAGAGGTTATAAGGAGTAAATTGATAAGAGTTGTGCTAGTAAAACAAATAAATAAACATAAACGACTGAAGTCTCCTGGATTATTCATCAAACTTGCTAGCGCTGAACGTCAACTTATTAGAATGAAAATCGGAGTGTATGTAAGAAGTAGAAAAAACACTTTTATCAGTAAACCTGTAGCTCAACATTCGACTAGTGAAAATATTTTAAGAATCAATTCAGTATTTCCAGGGAACACCACGCTATAACTCTATTATTAGTTTACATCTTAATACAACCAAAGCCAAATAGAACCAGGTCGGGTCACTAGTTAAATGTGTAAATGCCGGACAGGCCGCCAAGGTGCGCCGGCGCAGCTAAATCCGAGTTAACATTTCAAATGTCAAGACAGATACGATGCACACGAACGCAACACGAAAGTGCGGCTGAATCAGTATTCAAATATTCATATTATATTCACTGGAGACTGCGCACACAATTTCTTTAGAATGTACAAAATTAACAGCTAGTGCGATTTTATCTAGTATGCAAGGAATACAATTTTCTTTTTTATGAATAATTAATTTTGGCATTAAATTTAAGGTTAGTTAGTAACGAATAACTATTTTCTGTCTCGCGACAGGTTTGCAACGGGCGTAAATATCGCGATCATCGCTGTAAAACGTCAGTTCTTTTCTGTTATTTAGTAGACTGACGTTTGACAGCGTGGGTTTTATGGGCCACAAATGGGTCTGAAATAAACGATTTTTATTTTTATTTCATTAAGCCAATTGCAAGATACGTAATCAGCTTGCCGGTCTCGAAGTCAACGGGCAAATCGCGCGGCGCGCTAGAGCGTCGTGATGTATAAGAAATCAGTAAAGTTTAGGAGACAATCTCCCAGAAAGCAAGCAAGTGGGATTTCAACCTTCAGGCTCTGTTGGTCTAATAGGCGTATACCATATCGTGTAATGTAAAAACTAACAAATCATCTTATCTCATCTCAGCCGTATCAAATCCTGGACAAAGGCCTAACTTGTGGATTTTCAAGCAATGATCATGAGAGATTGTTGCCATAGGCGGATTAGCGAGCGCAGTACGGGTTGTTGATACAGGAAAAGACGCTGCTGCCTTTCTTCCGGAGGTATCTCTTGGCAGATTCTTACAGCATCCACGGGTAAGAGGGTAATGGCAACATTCTACTACCGGCACCCCACGGCAAACTAACAAACTACTGTCCGGCAATTAATAGCATACCCCTCCCAGTTAATATTAATTATAACAACTTCTTAATGCCCCACTGTTTGGGACAAACTAGGCTCGCCCTATTTAGAGTTTGTCGGCACTAATTACAGTAGGTACAATAATAGATCGCCCAGATAAGATTAATTAAATGCGAGCTTGCTTTACGATATAACACAACACTGTTTCCAATTAGATACCATAAAATTAAATGTGTATTGTCCTTAAATACAAATACGTACAAAATAGTTAAATAAATAATGAATAATGCTGGAAATTTCGCACAGCACCGTCTAGTCCCAAAATAATCAGAAATACCAGATGATTTAATTATTTTTTTTGTTTAAACATTATCATAAATATAAAAATATCCAACCCCGGGACCATGTTTTGTCAGAACATGTCCCGCGTCGAGAATTGAACCTGGCAATTAAATCAACTGCGGAGGTTGTCATATTTTATGTTCTTTTTTTAAATAATACTATATAGGGTGTATTATATATAACACGTGTACGAACCCAAAAGAGGGTTTGAGCCCATGAAAACAAGTCGTTCTGGAGTAGTAAAAATTTAGAAAACAAACCAGACTGGTAGTGTATCCATTCTGATACAGAAGGGGTTAAAATTGGGGATGAATGTTTGTATGGAAAATCGTTATTTTTCACTTAAAAAACTTAAAATTTTGCATTACATAAATTTGAATTTAAAACTTACTGAACCTGTGTTTCAGAACTATTTAAAAATCATCCCCAAATGAAAATATAGGGTATAAAAATTTGTTTAAGAATATTTTGTTTAGATACTTAATTTACTTGAAATTTCACATAAATAGTTAGATATCAAAATTATTAATGTTTCAGCGTTTCTTGAAATCGCCCCCTGAGTGGCAAATTAGGGGATGAAAGTTTGTAAGGATGTTTGTTGTGTTTGTGTTGTAAATCAAGTAAAAATATTAGTTTTTTATAGTTACGATTCACGTAAACTTATGTAGTATGGACTGTTTGGGTTTATAATACGAATAAACTTAATTTTAGAAAATATAAGACCGGTAAAAAATATATGAATTTCAGAACTTTTCCTTTACTTGTACCACAAAGGCCATTCCAAAATCGAGTCGTGAGACTTCTGGAAGTACCCAGAAGGTTTCCATTTTGCCATTTTTGTAAAAAAATTACACAACTTCTGAATTTGTAATAGCATCTCATCCGCCTACGGTCTTTGATTTTTGGTACTTTCAGGTTGATACTTTCAGCCGTTTTGGAGAAAAAAGCTCTTGACAGACAGACAAACGAGTGTATATAATTGGTTCCAGTTTTTTCCCTTACGGTTCGGGACTCTAAAAAACTGCTAAAATCAAACCAATGATCGGCCCTTCCGATACGATATTGTGATAAGAGATTAGAGCTAATGCCTTGCACAGACGAAAACAGAATCGACTAGAGAAACATGTTATAACTCAATGTCGATTTCTTCGTTCGAGTGAATCGTAAAATGTGCTATGTATCGCCGGCCAGCCACTTTAATTGCACCGGCACTTTTACTTTTTCACACAATACAGGTGATCTTGTTCTGACCAGACCTGGAGCGAGAAAGCTACAAAAAGCTTTAATGTATGAAAACGAAGGTGTGTATGTTCAAATGTTCCGTTTTTACGTCAAAACGACTGAACTACTTATATACTTACTTCACTAAGTAGTGAAATTTGATAAAGAGATAGATAGGACATAGGCTACTTGTATCGATGGTGATTTAATAAAATCTGAGACATTTGTTCCGCGAAAATTTGACGTGCTCCGCCTAGAAGAGAAAATCTTCCATACGATAGCCCGAAACATTATAAAGAACATAAATTTGGGGCCAGATTATTCGAAATAAGCCAATTTTCGATATAATATCCTTCATCGAATCACATATCCTTTGTTTTGATCGGACAATATGATTATGTTGTAGTTGGATAAACATTATTGATTATTCTGTGGTTCAAACGCGATATTTTTCATCTGATGATAAAAAATTACTAAGGTAGGACAGATTTTGCTCGTGTTTTGTGGTTGTACTTAAAGTGTATCAACGTTTTACCATCAAAAATATGAGATCAGATTATAGAAAACGACATTTAGAAGAATATTCAATGGATAGTTTAATTTAGAAGAAGAAAAACATTTATTAGACACACACAAAACATAAAAACAACTATAGTAAAAGGTTGGACTTATTTAATTTAAGCGAACGCAGTTAAATAGTAGAAATAAGTGTTTAATCAAGAGAGCAAAAAGCTACATAGAATAGTCAATTTACAAAAGAAGGACAAGATACATTTAAATTGAAAAAAGCACATAATTGAATTCTTTCACTTCAGATAACTTTTTTCGAAGTGAGGGAAAGCGAACTAGAAACTAATGCGGGCAAAGCCGCAAGCAGCAGCTAATACTTAACAAATATAGCTTGTCCGCCATTCATTGGTTACTTGGTCGGTCTAGTTTCATTACCCATTATTATGCGGTTATCTATCACACTGCCACGCACCACGCTGCATGTTGCGTGTCGACGCACCTGCGCGCGTACTTGCGGGAGTGCAGATCTGCATCATCGTGCGGGTTTTTCACGCACTTACGCGCGTAGTTGCGTTTTGTGGATTCACGGCGGCTCTGACTCATTTTCTTCAAAGCTGTTCGCTAGACTGCGGGACTCGGTGTGTCATACCTTGCGTCTCACCCCGCACCTACGCGCGTGGGTGCATGTTTCACCGCGCTTGAGCGCGTGATCTGCATGAACGTGCGATCCATTTTCTGTGTGTTGGACTGTGCGTGTTTTCTATACAAACGGAGATACTTACAAGCAACGTTAAAAGACGCATTCACGCAACATGCAGCGTGATGCGTGGCAGTGTGTGATCCGCCTTAGTAGCGCGTTTCGTTTGTTAGATAGCCATAGTCCATAGTCCATAGGATTGGAACAGTGTATTCACGATTGTTCCAGTGGCATATTGCCAGGGCTAATTCAGCATTATACTTATACCTATCTTTTGCCCTTGCATCTTTTTTGAGTGAGTGGAAAACTATGACTCATATCCTACCGAGGTTCCGAGGTAGATAGATAATGTAAATGGTTATATTGTTAAGTCGACAATATTTCTGTTTAACTGTTCAAGACAATATAAATGTGTTTGTTTAATGACGCTCATGTTTGTCGGAACTCCTTATGTTCTCATTATAGTGAGGTGCACATTGATGGATTGGCGCGAATCGATGTGCACTGGTACAATTCTCATTAATATTACAAATACGAAAGTAACACTGTCTGTTTGCTAGCTTCAAAAAAAAAACCCGACTTCAAAAAAAGGATTATCTCAATTCGTCTGTATTTTTTTCAATCCTTTATAAATCGACTAGCTTGTGCCCGCCGCTTCGCATGCGTTGCATCCGGATAAATAGTAGCCTATGAGTTAATTCTGGTCAACATCTATACGTTTGCCAAGTTTCAGCTCGATACGTACGCTAGTTTTTGCGTGAAGAGGTAACAAACCTCCATACAAACAAACTTTCGGCTTTATAATATTAGTGAGATATAAAAATTTGTGTCCAATTTTTTTTTCAAAACTCAGTTCGTATTCATGAGGCATCGGGAGAACTCCTCAAATGTTGTAGGTAAATATATAGCGATTTTGACATAGGTATTTATTAAGGTCATGCATTTGCATTCAGAATGTATGCTTTGGTGAAGTGGAACTGATGAAATAAGACCACAAATGATTATAGAAACTGCGGCATATCCCTATTCACTAATCATTTTACTTACCTAAACATTATTACGACGATCATCACCAGTATCAGATTGAAATGAAATAAAAGGGGGTGAAATAATATAATAA
The DNA here is from genome assembly GCA_963082625.1 of Pasiphila rectangulata. NCBI lineage: Eukaryota > Metazoa > Arthropoda > Insecta > Lepidoptera > Geometridae > Pasiphila > Pasiphila rectangulata. The sequence goes on along the minus strand of OY720236.1, from coordinate 18,054,005 downwards.
TGTGTACTAGTCTCTCAAGGTAATTAAGCCCTAAATTTAAACTTGCGGTTAGGTTTTTTAATTCACCAATAGTGGTCGCTTGCTTGCTTTTAAACCCAGTTCTAATCAAGGGATCCATGATAAATGGAGGGAAATACTCAAATGTGAGCACGTAATGTAAATAAGCATACTTATACGGTTTGTGTATTTATAGCAACTTTTAGATTTTATCAGTGAAGTCTTTTTTTAATCAAGGAGTTATATGTATTTAGATCTGTTAAACTGTTTATTACACATAAACATATGTGTAATAAACAGATGAACAGATTTAAATGAAATAAAGCAAGGAGATGAATCGTACCTGGGTGACCTGGGGACGGACATGGCTATATTTGTATATATTTGTTTTCAAGAATGCTTGAACATAACTATGATGTTTTCGTTAACATAGACAAAATGAATATCATAGGATATATATCTCGAAATGTGCAGTTCAGCTGAACATTATTGCTTCAAGTTCCATAGAATATACGACTAGTTGCAGACATCGATTTAATCTAAACGTATCCAGGTACATATGTAATAAAGTGTTTTGTATATTGTATCCATATACGTAAAAATCTAGGTGACGTTGCATGAGCTTAACTTCACAGTGGGTCGACAGCGAAGAAAGCATTCAGTCACGCCCTACGTGCCCAGCAGTGGACGGCAAACGACCGTGAAAGTGGTAATTCGACCGGCCTCGGCAGGTCGGCCAACGGGTAATTTGCTACTTTCTATAATACACTCTTCAATCGTAGTCTAGCCCGAAAACTAAGTTGCATACACGACACGCTCCGCTTCCGTCACGGTCTGATTATCATTATCTAGCAATAACTTTTATAATAAACTAGCCTTTCGTCCGTGCCTTACTGTTTTGATCCTACCGAGGATTGGTAGGAACTTAATAAACAGCAACATCAAGCGAGATCGAGAGGAAATGTGTTAGTTGATTTTCTTTAAACAATAATTCCGCCAAATCACTGCAGCGAACACTGCGCTTTGATTGGTCAACTCAAATTCGACAGCACACTATTTACGTCCACGGTAATAAATTCGATTTTTTAAGAGCAACTAGTAAAATACGTTTCGTATGCAACTTCAAGTCTGCCATAGTTAGGTTAGATAGGAATATCTTAAGAATACTTTACCACTAAAAGGAATTCCGAGGGTACATAGGGCATCTTTACTATCGCTATGGGCAATATCTTTTAAGCAATGGGAAATAAAAGTTATTTCATAAAACAGTTTAAAGCCAAAACGACCTTGAATATTCTAAACATAATAATAAAGTTACGTTTAACTTTGCGTTATATTGAAGGTGTTGTGAGTTGTATGTGCACATTTCATTGGTGCTATGCGGTGATGAAAACATCGAGTGGCAGCCTAAGACGTAATACATGTCTTGCATACAGACGTATATACACCTCTGAGTATAGCCGACTAAGCTAAGAGCTGCTACAGCTGCTGGGCAAGCCTAATCTAAGAATATCCCAGGTACTGGAATAGCATGAATATCAGTTGCTGGCGGTTTATAAATCATTAGTAAAATAAACTCATCGACTTATTTAGAGGAACGATTCACCAATCGAAAAAAAGACTGAAATATGTACAAAAAGTTCTTAGTACAAACTGGGCACATAAACTTTAACATTTAATTTAAAAAAGAATTACTTCAATAGCCATTTGTTTCAGGCTTTCGTTTGTTTTTTTTTTTCGTTTACTTGCTATTTTCACTAGTATATTGGAATAATTTTGCCGCCGTGTGCGTATTATTCATTCGTCATTTAATAAAATTCCGTCTTTTTTCCAATTTTCTTTTTCACAAAAACGTATTGCAATAGTGGTGCTTACAAATCAACGAATACCTAGAGAAACAATGCTGGGTCTTAGCGTAGCTAAGGTTTCCAAACCTGTTACTTTAATTGAAAAAGGTCACAGTTAGAAAGTAGTGGCACAGACATTAAGAGTTTTCAAATCCGTCATCTTTCAAAATAATAGACGTTATCAGCAGACTGGCGAACTTGCGAACCAGAGGACCTTTACCAAAGATCATCGAGTAGCTCGGACTAACTTTGCTCGCTTATACCAACACTGGAATGATGATGACTGGGGTAAAATATCGTTCACTGACGAGTCTAGGTTTTATTAACACATATTTAAACGGGTATTTATCGCGCTATTTACCTTTATTCATTTTTCAGTTTCATTTCAGTCTTCCCGGGACCACGATGGGTGCAATCCTGTCGAAACGTCGGGCAATAATAAAGGTAAATAGCGCGATAAATACCCGTTTAAATATGTGTTAATAATGTGTCCTGATCGCGAAAGTTTAAAAAAGACTTGAGTCTAGGTTTTGTCTACAGCCAGATGATAGAAGGGTAAGGTTTGGAGACGACCCGGAGAAAGATACACTCAGTGTGATATTGTCGGAAGAGTGGTGGAGGGTTAGTAATGGTATGGGGCGGTATTTGCACAGTACGGAGTTGCACATCGTAGAAAATGGATCCCTGGCCGCGGCTCGGTACGTAAATGACATCTTAGAACCAATTGTCATGCCCTTTGCCCCGTACATCGGAGAGAATTTTCAATTAATGCATGACAATGCCCGGCCCCACACTGCAGCGATAGTTTGGGGTTATCTTTGAGAGATTGAAATTGACGTTTTTCCGTGGCCGCACGCTCGCCAGACTTAACTTCCATCGAACATGTTTGTGATAAGCTCGGAAAACAAATAAAACAGTGGGATCCAGCACCAACAAACATAAGAAATCTCAAAAGGGAACTGGAAGAACAGTGGAATCGAATACCACAAGATTTATATATTGAATGTGCCCAAACACTCAACAAAAAACCCCCTAAATGGCATAACACAATGACATTTTCAATGTGATTGTTTATGGGTTAATTCTTCAAAACATCATTTTTGAGATTTATGTTAATTAGTCTTGTGTTTTTTTTATTGAAGTAAGTTTTATTTTCATTAAAAATGTTAAAATGAATAAAGTGCTTAATATAATTTTTATACGTACATACATACAAAAAAAAAATATCTGTCTCTTTTTTGTACCGTTCCTGTATTATGTCTATGACTGTAGGTAGATGTAGAAAGCCAATTTACTGTGATATATAAGGTTTTCTCAACAACGCAAATTGACATCCGCACGAGTTAGCCACCTGCGTCCAAAGATACTTAGGGTCTTGGACTATAAGCTATTTTTGTTTTTAAAGTGTAAACCACACTAAGGTCTTGGACTAATCTAAATTTTAGTACTTAAGAGAAGTCGAAACCGCGTGGGAAGCCAGTCGGCTTGGATATTGAGCATTGATCCCCTGACCCCCACCATAGCCATTCCAACTACTTATTATAATCAAATAAGAATAAATTAGGCCACGCGCTATGTAGTGTTTCGTAGTTAATATGTGACGTAGGTGATCTCTTGTTACATGTTGGTGTATGTTTTTTACGTGTAGCAAAACATATTAATTAACAGGAATGGTTTGAGTTTTGGGTTTAAAGTATTAGCTAGCTTAACCCTTACAGTTTTCCTAGAAAATTCATGGAAAACTTTAATATTTCGCAAACGGAACCCGGAATCGAAAAACTGTCTTCGCAACCTCTAAATGATTTTAAAATACCCATTCAACGATACCCCAGCATTTTTTTGTAGCGTTATCTCGGCGTTGTTATTACGTCCATGCAAAATTACAGCTTTCCCTAGAAAACTAACTGTCTCTTCGCAAAGCCGGTAACGGACGGACGGACGGACGGACAGACAGACAAACAGACAGACAAAGCGAAACTATAAAGGTTTCTCTTTACTACGAAACCCTTGAATCAAAAGAGATTATGCCAAATTACCAGGTACAAGTGTCAGAATGGTGGGTGACTAAACATCGCAATAATATTTATTCTGTGTGTGACTATAACGAGATGAGCTATAATTGTACAGTTTTATCACCTACATCGGATTATTCTAATGAATCACACCTCATTGGCACGAAAATAGAGTTTCGAATGAATCACACACAAGTCAAGATTTGTAAATACTGCAATTATCGTGAGAGTGCAAGTCATCACTTTATCGTCACACACTAGTTTTAATAGTCTAACATAATCCATCTAACAATGCCCCAGGCACTGCAGCGTCCCGTACAGCATGATTACCAGTTGCTGACGCTGTATAAATCATCTATGATAGATCCAAAACCTTACTTTTTTAATTTTAAAAATAAATCAAGTGCAATTAAAAAAAATCTACATTTAGATCTTTATGTTTTCGAAAAAAACATTGTGTGTTACGGATAACTTTAGTTTTGATTTCAATTTGAATTAGCTTTAGCTGGTTAGTGCAACAGCAGAATCGCCACCAGTGTAGCCTTAAAATATTAACGTCTTGTTTAAGAAAAAGCCATTTCCATACATATTTCTTAACCATTTATCCAAATTATAATATGCAGTAATTTGTTTTAAACACTTGAGACGATAAATTTACTTATTTTGATAAGAATTCATATTTGTCGATAATAAAACCAATAAATAAGAATAGATATAGAATAGAAATTAAAATAGATTTAAATTATTTTTTAATTATAAAAAACGACTTTTTGTAACCTAAATATGAAAATTAGACATAGGCTGTCGCTGACTTTTTTGTAGGCAGTATCAAGCTCTTAAACTTTCAACTAGAACTCAATCATATACCTCTCATCATTAAAGCTGCGTTCATAGGAAACGTTTTCGTTCAACCGTTTTTCTCTGACTTTGCAAATCCAACTACCACGAAAGTCTTGTAACTTTTTGGGTAAATTTATAGCCACTACAAATACTGTGGCTTTCTATTCATCATTTCATCATCATTTCAGCCGTAAAACGTCCACTACTGAACTAAGGCCTCCCTCATGGATCTCCATGAGGGAGTTGCCATACTCACCACGCTTGGCGGGTTGGCGAGCGCAGTACGGGATGTTGATATACGGAAAGACGCTGCTGCCCATCTTCCGGGGGTGTCCCTTAGCAGGCTCTTACTGCATCCATGGGTAGGAGAGGAGGGGTAACATTCTACTGCCGGCACCCCACGGCGCGGCTTTCTATTAGTAAAAAAAAATTTCAAAATCGGTTCAGTAGGTCCAGAGATTACCCCTACAACGTCACAAACTCACAAATCACAAACTATACCTCTTTATAATATTAGTTAGTAGTTAGTATAGATGAGGGGCAGGTATAACTAAATTATATTACTATAATTAGTTTCCAGCTTATTACGGTACTAGCGACCCGTCCTTGCTTTGCACAGGTGTACGGATGAACCTATGATCGGTATAAAGAGTTAAAAAGATATGATTTTCCAGAGTTGTGGAACAGAAGATGTAGTTCAGGACACAACAAGCCTCTCGGATTTCTAGTTTCCGTGGGGTTTTCGTGGAAGATATCTCTTCCGGAAGATGGGCAGCAGCATCTAGCTATGTGTATCGACATCCAGTACTACGCTCGCCTATCCGTCTGCCAAGAGTGGCGAATATGGAAACACTCCCCGACCCCCTTATGATCAGTTAGTACTTGTGGATCCATCAGGGAGACTTACATATGTCCACACGTCCTACAGCTGAGATGCATCTCATTGATCAAACCGTTTTGCAATTAAAGTTAAATATTATGATTTTAATAATGCATTTTAACTGTGCAGTGTGGTGTGTAATTTGCGAATCGCATGCTCGTATATTGAACATATTTTACTCATAGTTCGCTCCTTATTCAAACCATGCAATATAAATATTTTGAATTACTTTGTGTATGGTTTTTATTTACTTCACTGACTTTTAAAACCCCTTTTTATAACAACTTAAATATTATAGCTATATCATCTATTATATCATCTATTATAGCTGATTTATACAGAGTCGGCAACTAGTATTCATGCTGTACGGAATGCTGCAGTGCCTGCAACATTGTTAGGTGCAAGTAGGTATACATACCTATACCATTCTTCCAGCTTAGTCAGCTACTAGTCCGAGGAAAGAACAGGTCAATACGTCTGAAGCGAACTCGTCTCGAGTTTCCTTCACCGTTAAAGTACATACATTTTTCAAGAAATTAGATGATGACTTATTTGATGTTGATGATGATGATGTTTGATTAATGATGATGATGATGATCAGTACGTATGACGAGATATCAACTATCTTTTGATATCGCCACCCGTAAAATTTTAAACATTAAGTTTCGATGGCCATTTTCTTTATCAGTTCTATTTCGACAAATCATACTTTCCGAGTGCAAATGCTTGACTTTTAAATGAGGATGCCAAAGTTTGCCTACAATATCCATGAGTCACACAATAATATGAGACATCAAAATATATGAGGAGTTTTGAAACAAATGCTACCAATATTCAAACCCAGAAATATTTTTCTGAATAAGTTCATAAACAACAGAGTTTCAATATAACAAAGATATATGTATATAAACTTATATAATATTATAGATAATAATAAACTTGAAAATTTCGTCCTGTTTAAAGTCAGTTAAAAAATTAAATTAATTATAACATTAAATATAACAGGTAACTTCCACTTTCATATTTTTTTAATAAAATTGTTTGAATGGTTGTAGCTACTTTTATTTTTACCTTTGAGCTATATCATTTATTTGCAGAGGTCAACCCTGCCCAGAATTAGCAAACATTTAGGTTGTTATTAACCTATAGTTAAACTGTTTAGTTCAAGTATATAAAATTTTTGTAATTTTTTCTAAAATTAAAAATATTCAATCCAGGAAATTCATAAAATTAGGTCAGAATAATACTTCTTGTATATATATTTGTTATGATTGTTTCTGTTTTAAAAGTTGCTTTGTCTCATCTCTAAACATGTGAAAAGACATTTAGCACAACTTAGGATTGATTCAATGATTGGGGTGTAAGGGGTTCCAAACAACACCTTTCGGAACCCAAGCCAACCACTATCAAACGTCTTGATAAATTTTCACTTTTAGCTTCTAAAAATCAATTTATTATAGAGCTCAAAAACAACTTTGATTTGCTGAACATCGATAACACTGAAGTTGATGTTAATACCCAGCTAAACAATACAGCAGGTTCTATAAAACTAGCAAGCAACAAAGTGAAACCTATCAAAAACATCCAAGAAAAACTGAGTAGTTATAGCAAAGAACTTTTGAAAAGACGCCTTGAACTTTCTTACCGTACACAAGATTACTCAAAGGTGGACAAGCTAGTAAAACGTAGCATCGGAAAAGACTTAAGAGAATATAATGTTAAAGTAGTTCAAACCAGGGTTGTTACGGATGCAAATATTTTGACATCCGCGGATGCAGATGCGGATGCGGATTATTAGAAGTTCACATCCGCGGATGCGGATGTTTTTAGAACAAAATTACACAAGTTTTTAGTTTTACTTATGACAAAACAGAATTTTAACCTTCTAGTTTCATACTACAAATCTTTGTTTATTAATTAAACTGAAAGATTGGTGAATTATATTTAATAAATAGTAATATTGCAGCCTTCTCAGCTTCCAACCTGTTTCTTAGTGGATTATATATTAACCCAGCTCCACTAAATAGTTGTTCGCTGGGAACACTGGCTGGTGGAGGAGATAAATATCTGCATGCTAATTTGTAGAGAATTTTAAATTCACAACGGTTAACTTTCCACCAATGAAGTAAACAAACACTCACTATAACTATAATTATTGACAATGAGAAAAAACACAACAAACAAAACCTGTAGGATCTTGTTACCAATGTGCGCCTTCCTACTCGTCGATTACCGAATGAAGTTAGCAATTATCAAAACAGACGCAAAGCACGTGCCACTCTGGCTCCGCCCACTTTCTTTACATGTAGTTTCTTGTTGATGTGAATCTGCATCCGTAAAAACTCCGCATTGATTGATGCGGATGTTAATGCGGATGCAGATGTCTGAATTAATGCGAATAATCCGCATTTACGGATGCGGATGCGAATATTCGTTACACCCCTGGTTCAAACTGAACTGGAAAATGTGATCGGTTTCACTTCGGATCGCCAAAGGATTTAGAGAAAGGTAGACCTTTTATACAATGCCGCAAAGATAGACACGGTGTGAAGCATGGCGACAGAGGCAAAATATTAAACATCTGTAATGATTTTTATAGATCTCTCTACTCAGGCCCTGTTCATCTTCATCATGAAAACCTTATAGAATACTCTTGTCCTGACAATATAGACCACATAACAACCTCGGAAGTCCACAAAGCAATCTCAAAACTAAAATACTCTAAAATCCCCGGCGAAGATGGCATTACCACAGAGGCATTGAAAGTCGGTGAATCTGCACTTCCCCCACACATCACAAACTTGTAAAATACCATTCTCCAAACCGGCACTTATGAAGGGAAACCTTCCCCTATGCCTAAAAAGATGGCTCATGGACATGTGCATTCTTCCTGCCCTTACTTATGGTGCACAAACATGGTCTCTGACTATCTACAAAAGTCCAAACTCTGGGTCTGCCAGAGAGCAATGAAGCGTAGTATACTGGAGTTTAAATTGACTGACCGGATAAGAAACACCATAATACGCTCTAGGACAAAAAATACGGATGTCAACCACAAATCTGCCAAATTGAAGTGGGACTGGGCTGAACATGTGTATGAGAAATGACTTGTGGGCCAAAATTACCACACAGTGGGTCCCACAAAGCGCAGAGGTCTCGTAGTCGGCCCAGGCGGAGATGACGGGACGAACTGGCATTGCACAGATTGGCGGACAGAAGCCCTAGACTGGGATAAGTGGAAGAGGAGAAGGGAAGCCTTTGCCCAGCAGTGGGATCCAGCAGGCTGTTTAGATTCGATAGATTAGGATTGATTCTCTCTCAGAATAATAATTATAAAGTAAAAAGTCTCTCTGTAATAAGGTTTGTGAAATATAATTGTACAACCTATGGCTGTTATTTCAAGGAGTTGGTCTGGCTAGGGCCTTGATGAGGGGACATTGAAATTCACCTCGATATAGGATGTCGGTGCAGATCTTGTCTCCCTCATCATAATTTAGGATTCAAAATATTTTCATATAATACATAAAATCATTATAAGAATAATGATCAATATGAGAAATGAACTGACCTTGAGTTTCGGGTAGAAGTCTGGCAGCCGGTTGGGTTTCAATGTGAGGGTGTCACATATCTCGCGATGCAATGCCAGTATCTGCTTCATTGTGCCTGCTGAGCAGAAGTGGTCGAACATCTCGGCCGCCAGAGCACATTCTGGCGGCGTCGGCTCCGCGCGGGCGCCCCGGTTCATCTTGCGCCCTACAACAAACATAGCATCAGCAATAGCTTGTTAGTCCCCTGCTATAAAACATGGCACAGCCACAAGTGACAACAGATCGTAAATGGGACTACCTATGCCCTTCCTGATCATCTACATCACCTGTGGAAGCTTATACAATGCTAACATCCTCCTCTAGTTGGCCCTATCAAGAAGTTGCACAGATGGAGAAATGTTCTGCATTATCTCTGAATGTGACAGTGGCGGTCCCAATACACATAGAGAAAGGTTTTGCATTATCTCCGAGTGTGACAGTGAGGGAGCATTTTATTATGTATGGGTAGCCTTTGATGGTAGCTCTAAATACAGGTTCTGCATAATCTCCGAGTGAGACAGTGGCAATACCAGATAATGGAGTAATGTAATGGAAGCAACAAGCATTTTAATGTGTATAAAGGCTCTAAATACTGCTTCTATACTGTTCTAACTATCATTGAGATAAATTTCGGGTATTTTATTATGGACAGAATAGCAGTTGGCACAAACAAGGTGAAGCCATTTCAAATAAACTGTTCTGTCAGTGCTAATATTGGTGGAATGTATGGCTTATAAAATAAACAAAAGTGTCGAATTTAATGAAGGGAATTGACGGGATGTCATGACTGATTTGTTGTAAAATTTTAATAAATTATATTTTAAAATGATTAAATAACTTGACACTGGCGGAATTGTGTAAAACCAAACACAAAAAGCCATAAAATAAAAAGACAAGACAAACAAAAGTGTCACTCCCTGTCATGCTGCGTCTAGCGGTTTCTCCCATGTCTTAGTTAGCATGGGGTAGTATTAAACTTTTGCAAATGGTCAATAGAATTTAAGATATTGGTGGCAATTCTGTTGTTGTACTAACTAGCTAAGGGTAATTAAATTGACGTAAAACAGAGAAAAAAATCGACCAAGTGCGAGTCAACTCACGCACGAAGGGTTCCGTACCATCGAGCATGCCCCCTGAAATAATTGTTTTATTTTAATTTATTTATTTATTTTCGAAATGTCTACCGGTTGCCGTTATTATCGCGCACAAATCGGCATTGAATTAAAATAAAACCAATATTTAGTATTGGTTTTATTCTAAAAAAATTCTTCAGGGAGCCCCCTCTTTAGTAATTGTTTTCATCATCATCATCATTTCAGCCATAGGACGTCCACTGCTGGACAAAGGCCTCCCTCATTGATCTCCAAGTACTGCGGTTGGAAGCCATCTGCATCCACCGCCGACCAGCAGTTCTCACCAAGTCGTCTGCCCATCTTGTAGGTGGACGTCCTACGCTGCGCTTGCCGATCCGTGGCCTCCATTCGAGAACTTTGCTGCCCCATCGGCCATCTGTTCTGCGCGCTATATGGCCTGCCCATTGCCACTTCAACGTGCTAATCCGTTTGGCTATGTCGGTGACCCGAGTTCTTCTACGTATCTCCTCATTTCTGATTCGATCCCGTAGTGAAACCCCGAGCATAGCCCTCTCCATAGCTCGTTGAGCGACTCTGAGCTTGTTCATAAGGCCAATAGTGAAGGACCACGTCTCAGTTCCAATAAAGTAATTGTTTTATTTTAATTTAATTATTTATTTTTAAAGTGAATATTCAACTATATTTTCTGTGAATATTGCAAGCATCTACCTGTTGCTGTTTATTATTATATTATGTATTTGTTGTTATAGTCAGAACAGAAATACATTATTTGTAAAAAATTAAACTGTCTACCTATCATGGTTCACAAGATACAGCCTGGATACAGACAAACAAATGCACAGACAGACAGACAGACAGCGGAGTCTTAGTAATAGGGTCCCGTTTTTACTTTTTGGGTACAGAACCCTAAAAATTACATATAGCTTTTCAGTTAGTGTCATTCTAAAATTAAAACATAACAAATATTCCCCGACAGCTCTACATTTAGAAATGTTATATTTATTATCTATATATGTATATAAAATTCAAAGTCCTGACTGACTGATATATCAACGCACAGCCTAAACCACTGGACCTAAAGACTTGAAATTTGGCACAGATATACCTTGAGTGTCCTAGAGGTGCACTAAGAAGGGATTTTTCGAAATTCCTATGGGAGTAAATAAATGGGATTTATATTTTCGAATCAAAGTGGCTCTGCATGAAAAATTGGATTTCCATGCGGACGAAGTCACAGGCAAAAGCTAGTCTATTTATAAGCCTGATGTTTCCCTCTGCAGGGCAAAGGCCATATAAATGTCATATCTCTAATTATTATTAGTTTTATGAAGTGTAAAACAGAATTGACACCACTGTCCAATTAAGTTTTTATCTGGTGACCACAAGTTGTACTATACACACATACACCAATTAAAAAGTTGACTTTAGACTCTTGTTCAAGAAATGTGTATAGATTTTTTTATTTTAGGACATCACAACAAAAAAATCACATGTAACTTAAAATGTGACAGTGGATGTGACTAGCACAAGACTGTGATGAATGATGACAATGATAAAGTGGTCTTACTGCTACACAGTTTACTTCAAACTTTTACTGTGTCAATGTTTCATTTTAGTTGTAATGGCATTATTTAGGTCCAACATTTTTGATTTGATTTTTGAAGGTTTTGAACTTTTTTTTGGCTAAGGTTGATATTTAATTTATATCCAAACAAGTTAAGTGAAAACAGTGTAAATATTAAGGGCTACAAATAAGTTATTAAGAGGTCTTTAAAATAATAAATTGTATCTAGTTACAATGTTATTGAAATGGTGCAACAAACAAATGTTGTCGTAGAAATTAAAAATGCAATCAAAATTTTGTCTCCGATGGGACTTGAATTTTGATTGCATTTTTAATTTCTTTTATGTTATATCTTAGTGTGGGTTTACACTTTAAAAATAAAAATTTATCAGAAACAATTTATCACTGGGCTAGTTGTTATTTAGTTTGTTTATTTTTTAAATCATTTAAGTACATTGACCTGAAGGTACTAAAAAATTTAATGTATTTACTTACCAAGGTTTATTTATTTACCAAGGTAATCATTCCTTACAGAATAATGTATCATGAGTATGCTGTTTCAAGGTTCATCAGATTGTTGTGTTTTCCGAAATTTCCGAGTTTAGGTCATGTTAATATACTCCAGCCATCACTTTGAAAACACAGATAAACTGGAATTCAGCACAACCGAAATCAACGGAATGTGTTACACATTTAATATGTAGGTAGGTGAATGCACGAGGTATAATTTTAGAAATAACTATAGGTACGTAGAACACAGTACTCTTACGAATCGCCCGCCCGCCCACACCTACGAGTAAATCATCTAATTTTACTATTCGTAGGGTTCTAGAAAACAATACCGAAATCGAATACTTATATGGATAAATTCTCCAGCTTTAGTTAAATTTTATCACTACTAAAAACATTACAAAAAGCATTTTAAAGGGCTGTGACTGTAAGCGAGTGCATTCACCTACGATTTCATTTCTAGCTCGATAGTACTGACCTTATCAATAAAATTGTAAAACTAAACACTTTCTGCAAACAGTAACCATGATCACAATTCACTTCAATCCAATCTTTCTTTTCTGATTCGCTTTCTTTCGTCAAGACATGAAACAAGTACGATTTTCTAGGTGCACTGTCTCCCTTTATATATGTTACTCTATGCACTGTCTGTCTGTTCTACGTTCGTTCAAACCTACCATTACCTACCTACTTCAACTCAACAGCGGTGGCATATCGCAACAGTGTTGCCAGTCAGTACCGAGTTTACAAGTCAGAAGTAAAATAGAGCTCCAGAAAGTTGAAGCCAAGGTACTTTAAGGTGGTTTAACCACGTTTAACTCATAGGGTTGGTAAGTAAAATTCTATAAAAATATTATTCAGAAACATGCTTTCTACCTAAGAATAATTTATTATATTTAGCTTTCTATTCTACGCTTGCCAGCTCCATCTGTTAGTCATTAAATAAAGACATTTTTTCTTGTTTATTAAAAACGACTCATTGACATTGTACCTACTGCATTGTAAAGGTATAGATACGTTTGTCACAGAAATTACAATTAATCAAAATACACTAATTTTATTTTTAGTTTTAAAATTACAGGATTTTATCGCGTACCTTTTTTTATTATTTTCCCGACGTTTCGAACACCTTTCAGCGTTCTTGGTCGCGGGAGGACTTGTGCCATCTTCGCGATTTGTTAACATATTTTTTAAAACTAAAAATATGTTAACAAATCGCGAAAGTTTAACAAGTTATACACTAATTTTGTACGATCACCGATAGCAGCGAGCGCTAGCCACAAACCTCAGAATAATAACGCCACAAACACCATTAAAAAAAAGAAAAATATTTTTTTAAAAGATTTTTTATATGAGGAAGTTCTTTTCAAAACATGACTATTCTAATTTTCTATTTTTTTTTTCAAAATTTGAGAAAAAAATATTTTTAGGTAATGTTTATTGATTTTTTTTTGTTGAATATTATATACGAGCATAATACTTATTACGTGGTAGAAAATCAGCCTGATCTTCTTCTTCAGCCAAATGCCAAACTTTTGATAATTATATTAGGTATATATTAATGCTAAACTTTTGAAACCACGCAATTAATATTTTATACGTAAAGGCGTTTTAAGTTGACATTAAACTCTAATGGAAAATGTTTATATTATTATTTTTAGTGGTGCCCACTAAAAATAATTTAAATAAAGAAAAGCTTGTTTGTTAAAAAGTTTTTTTTACTATAAATTTATTTTGTACATTTTAATTATCACTGGACAGTTGGTTTCTTGTCTGTTCATCTCATGACCGCCATGTTGGATTGAGAGTGATGTCATATAATTTTTCAAGTAACTCTCAGCAAGGCCTTTCATTTGATACCCATATTGTAAGAGTGCATTAAGAATAACTAGTCCGCCATCTTGAGTAGGTATACCGTCATGTTGGATTTCGAGTAATGTCATTTAATTTTTCGAGTAACTCTCACCAAGGCCTTCATGTATATGTACCTACACAATTTAACAATAAAATTTTCTTATTCTTATTCTTATTTCATTTGATACCCATATTAAAGGAGTGCATTAAGAATAACTAGTCCACCATCTTGGATGTTCCGCCATATTGGATTCAGAGTATCGTCACTTCATTTTTGAACTATTTTCAGCCAGCCCTTTCATTTGATACCCATATTGTACGAGTCAATTAAAAATAACTTGTCCGCCATCTTGGGTGTTCCGCCATGTTGGATTCAGAGTGAAGCCATATATTTTTTTGGATTATTCTAAGCAAGCCCTTTCATTTGATATAAATATAATATAAATTGTCATTTTCCGAACAGCCGCGATGTCCCGCGACCGTCGGTAAAGGATTATCCACTCATTACGCCACACCCTGTATATAACTTATCTAATACGTAGCCTAATTAAAGCAAAGTAATACTTAAATACCTAGTTGCGCTCTTATCTATCTGATATTGTAAAATGATAAATCATAATTATGTAAAGGTAACTTAGCTAGAGGCCGTGGGGTGCCGGCTGTAGAATGTTGCCCCTCCTTTCTTGCCCGTGGATGCAGTAAGAATCTGCTAAGGGATGCCTTCGGAAGATGGGCAGCAGCGTCTTCCGCGCCTTCAACACCCTATACTGCGCTCGCCAACCCGCCTGCCAAGCGTGGCGAGTATGGCAACAACCCTTCATGATAAGACGACCAAGGACCAGGCCCCGAGTCCCCGGCAGCCCCGCTAGTCGTGGCTACGGTAGCGGCCACGGTAACGGCGGGGCTAGGGGTGCTAAGAATCCCCGGGAGACGGACGGCTACCAACCCCAACGACGACCACTGGCCTTGGTAACACACAACATCCGCACTTTGAGGACAGACGAAAAGATTGTTGAGCTGGAAGAAGAAATGAGTAGGCTACACTGGGACATTTTAGGATTATCAGAAGTCCGTAGAGAGGGCGAGGACACGATATCCCTTAAGTACGGTAATCTACTCTACTACCGGGAGGGCGACCAACAGTCCCAAGGTGGTGTCGGGTTTCTCGTTCACAAGTCACTCATTAACAACATTGTCACCATCGACAGTGTGTCGAGCAGGGTCGCATACCTAACACTCAGAATATCCAAAAGATATTCGCTGAAGGTCGTTCAGGTACATATATGCGCCGACCTCGTCACACCCAGATGAAGAAGTAGAGTGTATGTATGAGGACATTAGTAGGGCCATACATACAAACAAAACTCACTTCACTGTTGTTATGGGGGACTTCAATGCAAAGTTAGGCAAGAGAAGCGATGATGAGTTGAGAGTGGGGCAATTTGGGTATGGGCAACGGAACCCCAGGGGACAGAGGCTGGCCGATTTTCTGGAGAAAGAAGGACTCTTTATGATGAATTCTTTCTTCCAGAAGCCGCCTCACAGGAAATGGACCTGGATGAGTCCCGATGGTTTCACGAGAAATGAGATTGATTTCATCTTGACCAACAAGAAACGGGTATAACTTGTTAAACTTTCGCGATTTGTTAACATATTTTTAGTTTTAAAATTACAGGATTTTATCGCGTACATTTCAGCGTTCTTGGTCGCGGGAGGACCTTCAGTCCTCCCGCGACCAAGAACGCTGAAATGTGTTCCGTCGTAAACGTCCGTGTAAACGTCGGGAAAATAATAAAAAAGGTACGCGATAAAATCCTGTAATTTTAAAACTAAAGAAACGGGTATTCAATGATGTCACTGTGATTCACAGGGTGAAAACCGGAAGTGATCACCGAATCGTTAGAGGCACATTGAATATGAACGTTAGACTTGAAAGGTCCCGTCTGATGAAATCTACGCTCCGACCCACTCGTGCACATATCCAAAACCTCGAGAGCTTTCAACTCGAACTTTCAAATCGCTTTGATTGTCTGGGTCTCGAAGAACATGCATCAGTGGACGAGATCAATAACAGGTTCGTAGAAACTGTCCATACGGTGGGGTCTCAGTTCTTTAAGACGCCCCGTACAAATAGACCTCAGAAACTCTCTGATGACACTCTTAACCTCATGGCTGAACGACGCTCATTACGGCTGCAGTCTCCCGATGATGCTAAGTCACATAGGCAGCTCAATAGACAAGTTTGGAAATCCTTGCGGCACGATATTCGTACCTTTAATACAGCTCGTATTAAAGATACGATAGAGCGGAACAAAGATATGTCTATTGGGCAAAGCCAGATGACGAAGCTGAAGAGGGAAGATGGCAGTATAGCGTCAAGTAAAGCAGAAGTGTTAAGAGAAGTCGAAAGGTTCTATGGACAGCTCTACGATTCGGTCACTAAACCTGTTTGCAGTGTGGCAGAAGACCCTAGAGCCAAGCTGACCCGACATTATACCGAAGATATCCCGGACATCAGCCTGTACGAGATCAGGATGGCCCTGAAACAGCTTAAGAACGACAAGGCGCCGGGGGAGGACGGAATCACTTCAGAGCTTCTGAAAGCGGGTGGATCACCGATACTTAAAGTCCTTCAGAAGCTCTTCAACTCCGTCTTGCTCGAAGGTATTACGCCAAAAACATGGAGTAAAAGCGTCGTGGTACTGTTCTTTAAGAAAGGTGACAACACCTTGCTTAAGAACTACAGACCGATCTCGCTTTTGAGCCATGTTTATAAGCTGTTTTCAAGGGTCATCACAAATCGTCTCGATCGCAGGTTTGATGACTTCCAGCGTCCCGAACAAGCCGGGTTTCGAAAAGGCTACAGTACCATAGACCACATTCATACGCTGCGGCAAGTGATACAGAAGACCGAAGAGTATAACTTGCCGCTATGTCTCGCGTTTCTGGACTATGAGAAAGCCTTCGATTCGATCGAAACATGGGCGGTGCTCGAGTCTCTCCAACGATGCCGAATTGACTATCGGTATATCGAAGTGTTGAAGTCTTTGTATAGAAACGCCACTATGTCAGTCCGAGTACAGGAACAGAGTTCGAAGGATATTCCCTTAAAAAGTATTATATAATATATGTATATATAATATAATATAATATATTACTATAATACTATTACTATTGTATATATGTATGTATGTAATTACTATTGTATTATGAATGCGCTTTTCTATGTTTTACTATTATTTTTTAATCACAACTCTTAAGTTGTCTGTTGCGTTGTTTTCTTGTATGCTGTGGTACCCTTTAAGTACGGGAGCACAATGCTATAAATTGTTTTTGAATGTTTTCTTATTATTTTATGTGTAAACCTGTGTTGGGTATCCTATTATAATAAATAAATAAATAAATAAAAAGAGGCGTAAGACAGGGAGACGTTATTTCTCCGAAACTGTTTACGACCGCTTTGGAAGATGCCTTCAAGCTCTTGGAATGGAAAGGACTAGGCATCAACATTAACGGCGAATACATGACTCACCTTCGGTTTGCCGACGATATTGTGGTCATGGCAAAGTCGATGGAGGAACTCGGCACGATGCTCGAAGGCCTCAACCGAGTCTCCCAACGGGTAGGTCTTAAAATGAACATGGACAAGACGAAGATTATGTCGAATGTCCATGATGCGCCTGCCCCAGTTATGGTTGAGAACTCGGCTCTCGAAGTTGTCGACGCGTATGTATACCTAGGACAGACAGTCCAATTAGGTAGGTCCAACTTCGAGAAAGAGGTCAATCGACGAATCCAACTCGGATGGGCAGCGTTTGGGAAACTACGCAACGTCTTTTCGTCCTAAATTCCTCAGTGCCTTAAGACGAAAGTCTACAATCAGTGTGTGTTACCAGTGATGACATATGGAACCGAGACGTGGTCATTCACGATTGGCCTCATGAATAAGCTCAGAGTCGCTCAACGAGCTATGGAGAGGGCTATGCTCGGGGTTTCTTTACGCGATCGAATCAGAAATGAGGAGATACGTAGAAGAACTCGGGTCACCGACATAGCCAAACGGATTAGCACGTTGAAGTGGCAATGGGCAGGCCATGTAGCTCGCAGAACAGATGGCCGATGGGGCCGAAAAGTTCTCGAGTGGAGGCCACGGACCGGCAAGCGCAGCGTAGGACGTCCACCAACAAGATGGGATGATGACCTGGTGAAGATCGCAGGTCGACGGTGGATGCAGATCGCTTCCAACCGCAATAACTGGATATCCATGAAGGAGGCCTATGTCCAGCAGTGGACGTCCTACGGCTGAAATGATGATGATGATGATTGTAAATTTGGCACTTAAAAAAGTGGGTAAAGGTCTTACTTTTTCCAAATTTTCAAAATTGCCCAATAATTCGAAAACCGTGACACTTTTACTGAATATAAATTGTCATTTTCCGAACAACCGCGATGTCCCGCGACCGTCGGTAAAGGATTATCCACTCATTACGCCACACCCTGTATAACGCTTTAAGAATGACCATACCTCTGTGGTGGATTTACCACCCTACCACTGCGGGTTACTTTGGACGGTGCTGACGCGCTAGGTGCAGGCTCGGGCGCTCCCGACATCGACACCGAGGACCTCCTACGTACTACCTCTCCTCGCGGAGGGAGTGGAGCAGATTCATCGGACGAAAGATTCTCCTTATCATGAACATTAGGTACGTGGTCATAAAAACTTGTTAGGTTACGTTTTAACTGTTCACTTTGGTTATTATGTAGTGTAGTAAGCTATAAATAACTTTACAGTTAATTTACGCCAACCTTGTAAATTACGAAGAATGGTCTGGAGGAAGCGTGGACCACGTCATACTCTTCAACTGTCCAAAACTTCGACGTTCCTTCTATGATATCCTTCCTCCGGACATTCCGCGTCCTACATCCTCAAAATGCATACTGTCCCTTACCTTCTGCCCCCTAATTAACTATATTCTATGTTAATTTGTAGATATGAATAATATTAATTTGTAATGTAAAAAAATTGTAATTAGTGTGTTATCTGTAGGTATACTATTTATCATAAGTTAACTTTATGAATTTTTATGATTACTAATATTTTTGATGTCTATAAATGTTTAGATAATTGACTTCGTTGTAGATTAATCATTTAGTCAAAATTTCGGGTGTGTCTCTTTTAGAACACCGGCCCTAATTTTATTTGATTCTCCGGCGTCAGTTATGAAAGTATCAATGTACGGACACTGGTAGAATGTGATGACCGCTAGTCACAGAAGTCAAAAAATAAGAAGAAGAAAAAATTACGAAGATACAATTTTATTTTATTACAAACAAGATAAGATAATGCATCTCTCTAAAATGAGTTGAGTAGGTACAGAATGAATGATTTTGGTTGCTATTTTAGCCTGGTTTCTATTACGTTATTTTTCTGAGGGTCAACCTGATAATATGTTATTTTGTTGACTTCGATAAGTTGTCCTAATGATTGCGAATGTGAATGGAATTTGATTTTAATCCAAAAACTTCGTATGAAGCGAAGTCTCTTACTCTAGTTACCTACTTGTGGATACTTGCTTTGGTTACTTGCTCTGTGGTGTGTGAAGGTAAGGGTGTTGTTATTGTGGTTGATTGCTTGCTGCTTGCTATGCTGATGCTGAGTTCTGTGCTGGTGATCTTCGTGAGTGCAAGTACAAGCTATGTATTGATTTGTTATTTAATTTTCTATTAAATATCGTTTGTATTTCTTCTTGTTTTTCATAGCGTCCTTGCGTTTGACAACAAGCGCCTTCGATTGTTACGATTCCGCACGATCAGCAGCATTCTGGAAAAAAAAACATTCATGCATGGTTGTCGAGGAAGAATTGACACTATACCATGGGGAATCCTGCAAAGTAAGTGTTAGAATTTACAGTTAAATTCTTATTTTTGTCGTCTTAAGTATTTTCATTTATTATTTACATTATATTATCATTCATGGGAACGATTTTCAGCGACCGGCGTCTGTGCGCCATGTTTGTTGTTTCTTATTCCCCCCAGCGGCACTCATCTTTGCAGGAATTTGCGTTTAAAATTATAATGGAGTTTGCCCAAAATAATTAAACTTTCCTCTAATCAAGTACCATTTCAAATGTACATTACAAAAATTCTCTAGGTTAAAAATGATTTAGCTACTTATAATTATTTTACTTTGATTTAACAATATTAAAATTATAAAAGGCAGTTCCTAATATGATTATGTAGAATCAAAAACTTATCTATGAGACAATGTGTCTTGATTTTGGTGTACAAGGCTGTGCAAACATGCTTGCCTGTATTTTTTGTTTTAGCTAACTGCACTCAGATGGCAATTGCCGGCTACTTAAGTTTAGTATAGTTTATTATAAGGTATTGATAAGGTTTTTGATGATGTTTA
Organism: Pasiphila rectangulata; assembly: GCA_963082625.1. Lineage (NCBI taxonomy): Eukaryota > Metazoa > Arthropoda > Insecta > Lepidoptera > Geometridae > Pasiphila > Pasiphila rectangulata. Next base: position 18,033,408 of record OY720236.1, on the reverse strand, counting down.
TCTCAAACAATGTTTATACCTTGTTTTAGGAATCGTTTGAGGCCTCAGAGGAAATTTGCTCAGGGAGCGTATGTACCACCCCAGAGCACTCCGCCCAGCGCTGCGCCGACGCCCGGCGCAGCGCACGCATCCCACAAGGCGGGCACAACTCCCGGACCAGTTACAAAGAACGGCTGCACCGCGAGAGACCTACTTTCTCGCATGTCCCTCGGAAGTAAGTGACCATTATCTCTTGTACAACATAGACAAATAAATAAATAATGCTAGACATATCACACAGCACTATGTAGCTTCAAATTAAGCAGAGCTTGTGTACCCATACCAGATGTAAGTGTAATTAAAAGAACACATACATCCACAGAGCTGAATAACTAAGAGTAAGCTTGTCAAAATCTATAAAACCGAGAGTGTGCCTAGTTTTGATGGCAACTAGTAATGTCAAGTAAGCAATTAGGGATGGGAACATACGTCAACCACCGCATATTATCCAATGTGATTGATAGATTCCATGAATGTTATGACTCGGTAAAACTGTTATACAAAATAAAAATATAACAATATGAAGGTACAATTATACTATAGGAAAAAAAAAATACTTAAATGCCGCTGGGTGCTGGCAGTAGAATGTTCATTCTCCTCTATTACACGTGGATGCACTGAGAATCTGCCAAATGATACCTCCAGAAGATGGGCAGCAGCGTCTTTCCGTGTGTTAACCTCCTGTACTATATATAATATGATTAAACATAATATACGGTTGAATTGCGTCTTTCTGTGTGTTAACATCCTGTACTCTAAATAATATGATTAAACAAGACGACGTAAGGGGTTGCGGGTTCCTTTCCCGCCTCAGGACAAATGTCTGTATGATCTGCAGATATTTGTTCAGGGTGTTCTGGGTGTTTTTCTATATTATAATAAAAATATCTATCTATGTAGTATAATGTATTAAGTATATCAGTCATCTAGTACCCATAACACAAGCTCTGCTTAGCTTGGGGCCAGATGATGCTGTGTGATTTGTCCAGCATTGTTTATTTATAATATTATATGGTTGAATTGAGAAACCTCCCCACTTTTTTTCCCGTTGCATCAATCCGTTTATTTTTTAAATAAATTAGGCCTGGTGCATGTCGAGTCACGCGCTATGTAAGGGTTCCGTAGTTGGTTGGTTGTTGGTTAACTACTGTGTGAGATGAGTTTTATTATTAATTTATTACGTTTGCCAAAAATATATTGACAGGTACGAGTACTAATTTAATTTTCGCTTTAAGGATTTTGGTGTGTTATAAACCGTATCACTATTTAAACGAAAATTTCTCGAAACTTTCGAGTAAGTAGCTAGCTTAACCGTTTAGATTTTCCTAGAAATTTCGTGGTTAGAATCTTCACGATTTTTTTTAGATTTGTAGTGCAGTTTAGATTTAGGGGCTCACAAAAGAGGGGAATAATTTATTATTTCGCAAATGGAACCCTATATCTGTAGCCCACGCGATGAAAATCAAGAAAAACAAGTTCATCCACATCTCGCGTGTAAGGGAGCATTTATCGAATTGATTAGAATTTCGATAAAATATATCAAATTGATAGATTTATCGAAATTATATCGACCAAGACGTGTACTACTCTAAGAAACATTGACAGTGTAATTTGAAAAGCATCCGTCGAAGAAATTGATAAATAAAATGTACATTGCGTGTTATCATGACATAATGCCAATCACGCACCAAACAAAACCAGCTATGGATGTCAAGCGTCTAGCATTTACGCCACTTTGCAATAAACATGGTAAAAGTGAAAAAAAATGGATTTTATACAAAGTACAAGTATTTAATAACAAAACATGAAACGAATCCTTTCCATCCACCCGATGAACATTTTTGGTTTGTCTTTGCAGTGTGCCACGACATTATTTATAGGCTCGAGCAGACCGGATGCGTATGCGTAAACGTAAGCGTACACGTGCACGTACCACTGAGTTGTAATGCATGGAACTGTATGAGACAGGACACACCGCTTGCGTAACGTAGACGTGCGCGTCATATGACAGGGGCCCTACTCTTGTTCAACGAAAAACGAATATTCGATCGATAGTTCGCGTGATTGCTACTCCGGTTTCATTTCGTTCGAACGAAAATTGTTTGACATTTAAATTTTCGAAACCCTACTCTAATTTGCGATAGCACCAAACGAAAATTTGAATTTGATAGATCTTTGTTCGGAGTTCTAACCTCAAATCGACGAAACCAAAAGTGTTACCTTTTGATTTTCGTTTTTGTGATTTATTAAAGAAAATTGACTGAAATGCCTCCAAGATTACTTTTTATTGAAGCTGCTATTCGTGAGGAACGTTTAGAGCGTAGAAGAAACCGTCGCCGCCTGTGCAATCAACTTAATATCCAGAGTACCTCTATTACCTACGGAAGCATATGATGACGCCGATAGATATGCTGCTGTGAACACCCCAGCTGGGCAAGCATGGGCTGGGGATAAAACTTTTGTCCACCGGTTATTTCCACTGACAGGGGATAAAATTATTTTATCCACCTGCCAAAGCACGGCAACAGGGGGAATGATAATTATATCACTTTTTGACATTAGACGTGGATACTCACCCCCCGCCTATAGCTATAGTTTATCCACCTGTCGCCATGCTCGGAGGGTGGACAAAATTGACAGAGGGGCATAGTATTTTGTCCTCTCCCTGTGGATTAAATATCTCCGGCCATGCTAGCCCTGCAGAAGGACGCTACAACTCTCTCCAAAAGCGTGCACGCTCCACCATAGAACGCACATTTGGAATATTGAAAGGTTGCTGGAGATGTCTTTTGTCAGCTCGGGAACTCCATTACTGCCCCGAAACAGCAGGTTAAATTATTATAGCCTGCTGTGTTCTACATAATTTATGTTCAAGGGCTGGTATTGCTGTTCCCGAGTTGACAGAAGAGCAACTCGAAGCTGAGAGAGGCAGGCAGGTTTCAGCTCCTGCGGAACCTGCCACTACTGCCACTCAAGCCTTTGATGCAGGCCGAAGAGCAAGAGCTAGGTTAGTGGAGATGTTGGAAAGGAGTAGGTAAAATAATTAAATAAAGTCTTAAGATTACAGTTATTTTTATTTTAATACCTACTTACACACAATCTTACTACTAAAACAATTTACTACCTCTATTTTATTTATTTAAATATTCTCTAACAAGCCCACACAGCTCCAATAGGGCAGCCCTGATGCCTGCAAACTCTATTGCTTTCACTGTTAAGCTGAGAGTTTTCCAGTAGGGCAGCCCTGATGCCTGCCAACTCGGTGTTCCTTACTCTTTCAATTTCTAATCGCTGCTCTTCAATATGAAACAATCTGCTCCTGACATCAGTGTCAGCAGCAGATAGCTTCAGGCTGACTGGAGGTAGACGGGGTTGGTTCACTGTTCTGAAAATAAATTTGATTTATTACATACCTAACACAACAGTTTAAGTTCTTGTTACTTGTTATGTTACAACTAAAATGAACACAATATTAAACTGATAATTGAATGTATAATTACCTCGGGGAATGCTGGCACTCTGGCTCCAGTTTGGCGTTCACCAAATCCGTCTCCCATTATAGACAGCACTTTCAACTCCCATGCTGACAGTTGGGGTGCTGTCGGTGGTCCACCTCCAGTCACAGAATTCGAGATTCAGCAGCAGCCTTTTTGGTCAAATGTTTTCTATCAAACCAAACCTGAAATATAAACGTATTAGATATAGGTAGTACTTTATAATAAGTAATTAATTTCACTACCTAACTTACCTACTTTTTGCCACTGCCGAACTGTCTTTGTGCAACCGCCCATGGAATCAAGGTTGTTGCAAATTTCTTCCCAGTCTTTTAACTTGGACTTTCCCTTCGACACTCCTCAATCTCCCGCGAGCTAAATCTTTATGCTCGTCCAAGAAAGTGAGTAGTGTGTTGATTTGCTCCGGAGTTGCCGAACCCGTATGTGCAGTCATTTTAAACTGAAAAGTGATAAAATATAAACGAGAGGTTGAAACGAAGTCATTTTTTTCAGTAAAAACACAATTAAAATGCATAATTTCATACTTACAAAGTTTAATAATCCAAAACAAAGTCGAGAATCAAAATGCAGACTGCAACTTGAAACTTTTCCATGGAATGTGTATCGCATTTGCGATTAAAAAAAGCACTTATGATAAGCAAATCTATGTGTTTTTATCGAAACAAAGAACGCAAACAAAAAATGTTGGACTACGGTCCACAACAATAATAAGTAATTATACGGATATTTTTGGTTGCCGTATGTTACTACCCAATTGAACGTATGAATTGTACTCTTAGAATTAGTCGGATAATAATGGATGCTTTTTAATGCCTTGGGTGAATTACGTCAAATGTAGAAATTGGTCTAATTGTAGTTGTTTAATTACTTAAGTTGCTTAGATATAACAGAAAATAGTTAATAAACTACAGAATAGATGTAAAATTTAAAAACAAAGCGAAATATTTTGTTTATTTTACATTAAAGAATAATCCGTAGTTGACTTATTAAAAAACCCACCCATATCATTCGTTCAACTTCATTCACGAAAATTGTCTATCAATCCGAACTTGGTGTGCGTATCCGAAAATGAATTAGAGTAGGTTCATTATCACACCTTCTCAAATACCTAATGCATTATTTTAGAACAAATTTGGTTAGCATAAAAAGACGACCTTAGAGATAGATACATATATGCTGCCGCTGACTTTTTTTTAGATCTTTTAAGGGGGAACAATTCTCTCATACATGATTTTTGCAAAACTTTAACCGTTGCAGCGCACGCAGCGGAAGCTCTCAAAAGGAAAAAATAACCCCGATTTTGAAACATTCTTCAGTGGTATCTCTGCTCCTATTAGTCTTAGTGTTATGATATATAGCCTTCCCCGATAAATAGGCTATCTAACACTGAAATAATTTTTCAAATCGGACCAGTAGTTACTGAGATTAGCGCGTTCAAGCAAGCAAACAAACAAACTATTCAGCTTTATAATATTAGTATAGATACTCAGGTCTACTGTCCATTGGAGCTGTGAAAAAATCAAACTTCTAAGCCAACGCAATCAAAAGATATAGCCGTTTATGCCGCAAATTTTCGACACTCGTAAGGGAATTAAAACCTACAGGGTACTTCCCGTGTACTCAGAAGCTTGAAATTTGGTACGAAGCAACGTCTTATAGCACAGATAATGGAAAAAATTTCCAAAACCGTACATTTTTAGTTACATCGTATAATAACAATATTTTTAATAATTTTGAACTTACTACCTCTTTCCTCATGAACGCGTAGAGGTATTAAATTGAAATTCAAATCAAATACTCAGGTCTTATCAATCCATCTGAACATGAAAGCTGCCCAAGAAACCAGTTTATATAACCGAGCTATTGACAGCAAATTCAAAAGAAGTAATTTTTTCCCACTAGAAACTACGCTAAACAGCACCAATATAACTTTTGTTGGACATCAAATGGTAGAGTTATGTTAAAAAAGGAAACTAATAGCCAGGCTATCCTTATACAAAGTGAAGAACACAAAGTGAAGAAGTGGTTTCTCTGAAAAAATATTTTTTTCAGACGAAGCCCATTGTGGAGCCCATTGTGAAGCCCGTGGTGGACATTTGTCAGATATCATTTTTCATTCATAATTGCCAAACTTATTTTCGTAGAGTTATGTTAAAAAAGGAAACTAATAGCCAGGCTATCCTTATACAAAGTGAAGAACAACTCAAGCAACTGGGGATTACTGAAAAAGCATGGCCTATAATTTGGGTTTGTTAATGGATGAATCCTTACATTTTGAGAATTATGTTTTACAAACAGCACGTAACTGTTTTTACAGACTCTCAGTGCTGTATAAAATGCGAGACTATCTAGACACAAATCTATACAAGTTCTGCTTTGCGATTCGCTCATTTTGTCGAAACTCTCGTATGTTGACAATGTTTTTGGAGAGTGTTTCTTGAGTCGCTCTAAGAAACTCGTACAGCGTGTACAGAATGCATGCATAAGCTTTTGTTTTCACATTCCCCGCCGGGCCCATATATCTCCATATATTAATAGTCATAATCTTCTGAACATGTCATCACGTCGTACTTTTCACCTTGCTACATTGCTTTTAGGAGTCATAAATAGACAACTACCAAGTTACATAAATGAAAAATTACATTTTTCAATCGTCATTTCCGATTTGCCCAACTACTCATCTGTCCTCGCCATAAAACGACCGCATTTCGTCAATTTCGTGGCAGCTTTCGATACGCTGCCACGAAATGTTGGATCAATCTCCCACCTCCTATAAGAAACTCAATTAGTTTGATTTCTTTTAAAACCAAATTAAAAAAAAACACTTGTTAAATTCTCAAAGATCCATTTCATAAGCGGTCGTTTTTAGGTTTGTATTTGAAACTGTATTAAAATATATACATATATATAGTACTTAAGTTAAGATAGTTACTTTTTGTTTTTGTGTTTAGTAGAATAATCAACATACATATGTAAATTGTTTAATACCTATGTCTTATTACCTTCGATGTCTTTGCTGTGGTCGGTGTTGCGCCTTGTGGGGCAAATATGGTGCCACTGAAAATCAGTGTCGTGTTCTCACGGCGTGTGCTGAGTTGGTGACCAGTTTATGTCTCATAAGATTTTTATTCTGTTTAAATTATGTAATTTTAATTTACCTTTTACCAACTCGGGACCACGATTGTTGAAACACAGTGGAAACGTCGGGAATAATCGAAGGTATTACGCGGTAAATTAACGTGTTTACGTAAAAAATACACTGCCGGCCAAAAGTTTGAGACCACCTACATCTAAGTAGCAAAATGAAATAAAACTCAAAATATAAATCAAGAGGTTTAGATATTAATTAAAATGCTTATTTACTAATACACATTCATCAAGAAGAAAAAAAAAATCAAGAAATATCAACCATTTACGTTAAAAATGACGTTCATATTAATAAAATCATTAAACGGATTTTTCGTCAAAAAAGCCTCCCTTGCATTTTATAACTTTTTTCACTAGTCTCGGCATACGAGCAATCAATTTATCAATTTTATCTTGTGAGATATTGTTCCAGCTTTCTTGTAAAGCCTTCCACATGTCTTCTTGTGAGGAGGGACAACAACTGCGCACATTTCTGTCAAGCTCTTCCCACAATAGCTCAATGGGGTTGAGATCCGGACTCTGAGGGGGCCACACCATGTTTTTTAACACCCTTTCTGTTTCTTTATGTTCTAAATAACCCCTGCATAATTTTGAACTATGTTTAGGATCATTATCTTGTTGGAAAAAAAATCCATTTCCAATTAATCTTAAACCAGACGGAACGGCATTTTGCTGTAGTATTCGTTTATAATGCTCCTTTTTCATGATTCCTTCGACTCGTACCAAATCTCCGGTTCCATGGCCCGAGAAGCATCCCCAGACCATAATGGAACCACCACCATGCTTAACTGTTGGCACCACACAATCTGGCATCATCTTTTCCTCGGCGGTACGTCGAACAAAAATTCGTCGTTTTGAACCAAATATTTCAAACTTGGATTCATCTGTCCAAAGAACTTCTTTAAAGTCTTCTTCAGTCCAGTCTCGATGGGTAAGGGCCCACTGCATCCGTTTCTTTTTGTTTTGTGGCCTTAGTAGTGGTTTTCGAACGGCGACGCGACCAAATAACTTAGCATCTCTCAATCGTCTTTTTACTGTAGTCAAAGACACAGGTTCTGATCGGGATTTGTTCACTTCTGCGCGGATTTCTGGTGCGGTTAGGCGTCTATTCCGCTTGCTGGTAACGACGATGAAATTATCCTCGCTAGAAGTGGTAGCTCTCGGTCTCCCCGATCGCGAACGATTTTGATTACTGCCAGTCTCCTTGTATCGGGTTATTGCGTTATGAACACAAGTCTTCGACAACTTAAGTTGAGAGGCAATCGCACGTTCAGATTTGCCTTCGCCGTGTAAAACAACTATGGCAGAACGAGTTTCAGTGCTAATTTCGCGCACTTTTCCCATTTTAAGATGTCTTCACTGTAACAACGACGAGCTCAGACTAGTTAAGATAATGAAAAATTTACTCCATCAAAACTCAGGTAAAAAATATGTTTAAGGAAGCTAAAATAATCCGGAAGTACGGTTACCGCAAAACAGAACCAAAATAATTAGAAATGAGCAGGCCATAAAAAATATAACAATGACTCTATCACCTGGTAAGCGCGCGGTACTCATTTATGTTTTGAAACAATAGACCTTTAAAGGATGATAACTTAAAAATATACAATAAAAATGACTCTCAGAAATTCTTTGATAACAATAGAATACGCAGGTGTTCAAATTAGCTCTTTATCATGTGTACTTTTGAAATATTTTGGTGGTTACAAAGATTTTTACAAGTGGTCTCAAACTTTTGGCCGGCAGTGTATTTCTAACATTATTGACAATATTGACGAACTTTCTGAATCAACTTCCTACACTGTGAACCTGAGGAAACACGAGCTTCCCATTTACTACGGCGTTCCACAAGGAAGTATTTTGGATCCAACATTGTTCCTAGTTTTGACATTGCTTGTTGACGTACCCTGAAAATGGCATTCAGGAACAACCCGCTGGTTTCTCTGAAAAAATATTTTTTCAGACGAAGCCCATTGTGAAGTCCGTGGTGGACATTTGTCAGATATCATTTTTCATTCATAATTGCCAAACTTTTATCTTCGTAATACAATAAAAAATTAAATCATCTTCATCTAAATTCTTTGTTGTTTTCCATACTCGCAACTCTCTAAAAACATTTTGAAATATTGACCTAATTTACCTAATTATATTAATTTAAAATTTCAGAAGCTCATCATCATACCGAAACGGTTCCCATGGTCATATTGGAAAATTACTGTGATACAAGAGAATCACACAAAGGCAAATATAAAGATAAACGACATCTTAACAGAAAGATACTCCGTAAACCTGTCATTGTGTCTGAAACTCGTCGCGCCAGTGTAAGTGATAGTGGGGAGGATACGCCTCTGAGCTGCTTGCAGAGTCCTCAGGAGACACCGCCAGAACAGGCGAATATTGAGTCAGCAAAGTCGCCTGCAACGTCAATGGAACTCCCATCCCAGAATGTGGCTAATCAAAATCGCTTAACGTCACGTAGTGCAAGACAAATCAAAACATGTCCATCATCTGGCCTCGGTACAGTGGCGGTGCGAGTGGAGCGCCACGACCTGACTCAGGTGCTCCCTGCAAAGTCGTCCTCCAATGGGGGAATGTCGTCGCAGAAACGTCCCAAACACGACGTCTCCAATGCGGCCTCGTCGCCGAAACGTACAAAACATTTAGCCACACCCATTAGATCCTCACATTTGCGTTCAAATTTGAGACCGGCGCCCGATGGTCAACCCAACAAAGCGGATGGAAGGGACAATCGCTTCAGACTTGTAAAAACTAAAAGACTGATTTGTTACGCACAAACCTTTTCGGAGGCATTATCTAGAGATTCCAGAGACCCGGACTATGTGGCTAGTGCGTCATCTAAGAAATACTATACTTTGACGAAGGAGCGTCGGCGCAATGATAAGATACAAAGCAAAAGTATTAAGATACAAAGGAAAAATACAAGGACTAATGCAAAAAATTGCAAAAACAAAGCTACAATAATTGCTAAATCGGCCACCCAATCACCAATCCCTGAAACTAAGCATGATGATTTCAGCGAGGGCGAAACCTCACCAAGTAAGTGATTTTTGATGTTTACTTCCGCCCTATCCAAATAAATAATCACGTATTCAAGAATATTGGAATACATATATGTAGATTACTTACAAAATATATTATAACTAGCTGACCCGGTGCCCACTTCGTTGGGCGGTAATTTATAGGCTATGAAACTTACAAATACTGTGGCTTTCTATTAGTAAAATAATTATGGAAATCGGTTCAGTAGATCCAGAGAATTACCCCCTACAACCTCACAAATTCACATACTTTACCTCTTTATAATATTAGTTATAGATTAGCCATAAGTGTCCTACTGCCGGGCAAAAGCATCCTCTTCCATCTCTCCATGCTTCTTCGATCTGCCGCGGCGCTGGTGATCTTGGCCCACAGGTCTTCGGGCATTCGGCAAACATGACCAGCCCAGCTCCATTTAAGTTTCGCAACTTCTTAGCCTCCGTCAACATTTTGTGTTTTGGAGCACAGTGTTGTATTACCAATACAGACTATCCGTTTTACTCCGAGTATACTACGCTCCATTGCCCGAAACCTCCGAGTTTGGACCTTTGTGTGTTGTTGAGTGACAAAGTATGCGCTCCTTTAGCTAATTAGAAGGATACACATGTACATCACATCCACTACAGGACATAGGTCTCTCCCTCTTGGATCCCCAAGATCATGAGAGGTTGCTGCCATACTCGCCACGCGGGTTTGCGAACGCAGTACGGGATGTTGATACACGGGAAGAGCCCTTGGCAGGCTCTTACTGCATCCACGGGCAAGAGAAGAGAGGGAACATTCTACTGCCGCCGCACCACGGCAGTTGAGAGTATAGAGTACACTTATTATTTAAATGCACAACCAATTGACAGAGTTTATGAGTATAGAGGATAGTGAGGGACTTGGGTGTGTGCATGGACTCCTAGCTTTTACTTGATGTCTATTTAAATACTGTAATATTGTTAAAAAAGCTTTTCGTTTGCTAAGTTTTGTTTTAAGAGTAAGTAAAGATTTCAAACATACTGCTACTTTAATTACTTTATACAATAGTTTTGTAAGATCAACTCTTGAATATGCCTCTGTTGTTTGGAATCCTAAACAAATTGAGAGATTGCAAAACAAATTTTACAAATATATAGAATATTGATGTGCCATAAATAAGTTACCCTTACCTACTTTAACTTCGTTAGGTGAAAGAAGAACTGAACGTGATTAAACATTTATAATAACACATAGGTACACACATTTCTGACAATAAAGTCATAAATGATACCCCATACCTTTTAAATAAAATAAAGATTTGAATGCCCGCGAATCAGTTCTCGAAAAATATATCTGTTTCAGCCGTCCAAATCCCGAACCAGATATGCGTCGAATACTTTTGCTAACCGGTCTTTGAACAGTAATGACATGTTTTCTGATATTGATATTTTTGAACCTACTCTTTCTAAATTTAAGCTTGCAGTTAAAAATCAATTGCTATCTTTACATTTGGGTAAGCCAATTCAATGCTGTTATATCATTCTTCTTGAGTCACATATTTGTTACACTTTAAGTAGTTTGCTTAGGTAGGTACAACATAATTTTCACCAATTCATCCTTTATAAGTTCTTTAAATCAGTGGAAACTTTATTGGATTGTGTAATACTTTATATATATAGTTAAGGTTTTGATTAAAGTACTGTTCTTTGTGTTTTCCCAAATAAAATTAAATAACTAAATAAATGTAGGATTTTGACTATATGCTGCACGGCAGGCAGGATAGGTAACAACACCGCCATGCAATTCGTGTGCAGGGAATCCAAAATAAGGATGTGGTTTTTGGCTATTTTTGGCCTGTCTATCGTTAGTCTAACAATAACGCGGAGCTGTAAATGACGCCTACACCCAACTCCGTCCTTTTCTAAGCCATTAAAAGATGATGTTGAAAGTATATTTTGTTTGTGTCCTACTGGTTGGTAGTCGCTCACTTGTTCTAAGTTCGTGGCGAACAACTAGTTAAATTTATTTCAATTTCAGAAGCCCATCATCATACCGAAAAGGTTCCCATGGTCTTATTGGAAAATTACTGTGATACAAGAGAATCACACAAAGGAAAATATAAAGATAAACGACATCATATCAGAAAGATACTCCGTAAACCTGTCATTGTGTCTGAAACTCGTCGCGTCAGTGTAAGTGATAGTGGGGAGGATACGCCTCTGAGCTGCTTGCAGAGTCCTCAGGAGACACCGCCAAAACAGGCGAATATTGAGTCAGCAAAGTCGCCTGCAACGTCAATGGAACTCCCAATAACAATAGTGGCTCCTCTTTCTTCTACATCCCAGAATGTGGCTAATCAAAATCGCTTAACGTCACGTGGTGCAAGACAAATCAAAACATGTCCATCATCTGGCCTCGGCACAATGGCGGTGCGAATGGAGCGCCACGACCTGACTCAGGTTCTTTCTGCGAAGTCGTCCTCAAATGGGGGAATGTCGTCGCAGAAATGTCCCAAACTCGACGTCTCTAATGCGGCTTCGTCGCCGAAACGTACAAAACATTTCGCCGCACCCATCAGATCCTCACATTCGCGTTCCAATTCGAGACCGGCGCCTGATCAACCCAACAAAGCGGAAGGAAGGAACAGCTGCTTCAGACTTGTAAAACTACTAACTAAAAGACGGAACTCGTCCGCACAAACCTTTTCGGAGACATCTCCTTTATCTATAAAATGTAGAGATTCCAGAAATCCGAACTATGTGGCTAGTGCGTCATCTAAGAAATACTATACTTTTAAGGACAAAGAATTGACGAAGGAGCGTCGGGGCAATGATAAGATACAAAGCAACAGTTTAAAGATACAAAGGAACAATCCAAGGACTACTGGAAAAAAATGGAAAAACAAAGCTAAACTCATTGCTCCATCGACCACCCAATCACCAATTCATGAAACTAAGCATATAGAAACATTCAGCGAGGGCGAAAGTTCACCAAGTAAGTGATTATGATATTCACATCCGCCCCATCCAATAGTAGATTGTATCATAAGGGAGCAAAATAATATTTTTACGACGAGGGCGCTTTTATGAATCCTGAACGTAGCGAGGGATTCAAAGTACGTCGCCCGAGCCAAAAATATATTTTGCTCGCGAGTAGATACACTCTACTTTTCATCACCCTCTATTAGAAAATAAAAGGTTACAACTGACTGTTGATTTTAGCATTGAGTAGGTACTCCAGAGAGTGGAAGGTTGTTTAGCTTTGGTTAAGTACTGGAAGTAAGTCAAAAACACAGATTCTAAAAAATTCTTGGCACCTCTTGCATTTCTCCATTCAGTAAAATTACCATAGGCTTTCATATATTTCTCCCGGCGTTTTGCAGGTAACAGATTATCCATCACATTTCTTGCGTCAGTTCTAAGGTTTCTTTCAGGCAGTTATTCTATACTTTCACTGTCACTTGACGAACTCATTTTTCAAAACAAAGCAATGAATTTCTAACAATCCGTGAAAATTGTCGAAAACGCGGGCTTAGTTCGCGCGTTTTTACCAACCTGTCCGGACCAAAATGGTAAAAAGGAACCCTTATAGAATCACTCTGTCTGTCACAAATGGATATCTCGAGAACTACTGATGCTATCGACTTGAAATTTAAAATGGTAAAAGACAACACTTTTTTACTAATATAGCATATCTAAAAATGTTAAAATATATTCTTATTTTGATTGCAGGGGGGCGGATAGAGGATCTCAAAAATTTTAAGTTAAGTTACTAGGCCGTGTGGGGTATCATATGAAAAGTATTCATTTATTATTATTATTTTTAAGGGTTTATTTTTGCTCAAAATATTTGAAAATATTTCGGTATAAGTGAAACTCACGGGCCTAAGCCAAGTGAGGATCACTGGAGTGTTGTTACAGGGTCGTCCTGTAAAAACTTTCTGACAATTCTGCAAGTGTTGAGAATGGCAGCTTTCTGCATCGTTATATGAAGGCTTTCTTCTATTATTAAGAGCCTGTACTGTCCCACTGCAGGGCAAAGGCCTCCCTTCCTTCCTTCCACCTTTCTCTGTCTTGAGCTACTGTGGTCCAGTCTTCCAAGTATGCGTCGAGTTCGTATTTCCATCGACGTCTCGGTCTGCCGCGAGATCGTTTCCTGTCTTGTGGGATCCATTCGGTAGTGGATTTAGCCCATGACTTATCCGGCCTGCGGCAGACGTGACCCGCCCAATCCCACTTCAATTGGCCCGATTTTTGGGCGACGTCTGCGATCTGTGTTTTGGAGCGCAGTTCACTATTTTTTATCCGGTCTGACAATTTGACTCCTAGGATACTGCGCTCCAACGCCTTTAAACCGTATCGTTTTTAAGTTATTTAAAGTGTATGTAAACTTTATAGGAAAATTATAGCGAACTCTCTAATTTGCATTGTTTTTTAGACAAGGGGGGGTGGAAGGGGGGTTTTCAAAAAAATTGTTAAGTTAATAGGTGATGTGGGGTATCATATGAAAGGTATTCATTTGCACATTAATAAACAGTTTTTAGTTTTCCTTTAACCCGTATTGTTTTTGAGTTATTTACAAAAATGTTGAAAAAACGACCGTTCCCCCCCCTTATCTCCGAAGTTTGCAGAGATAAACCCGTGATACTTTTATAGCTAATAGAAGTGTATGTAGACTTTATAAATAAATAAATACTAATACTAAACTAAAATAATGCATTGCGAAGGTGTTTTTATAAAGATACGAGTAGTATCAATCCTTATCCAAATTAATTCATCACGATTATTAAATGTTATACAGAATTGCTTTTCACGCCATTTAATTCAAAGAATATGTTAGAAGATATCGCTGTTCTACAGCACGCGCATTTTTATTATGCGGTATGATGTGCCCGGGTGTTTATGAATCTGCAAATTAATAAATATTACCCATTACAGAGGCATATTACTAAATTGGTTTAAGCCTTTCAAGTGGTTCTTGAATAAAATAAATAAAGTTTCAGCTCCTTTACTATTGTACTTTAGGTGCCATTCACTCTCTCTCTTATGTGACGCAGCTACTATATTCTAAATCTAAAAAGTATTATGTTTAAGTCTGGGCGCTGCCCAGCATGTCTAATCATAATTGTTTGTTTTTACAGGAAACAACACTTTAAATGGGATAAACACCCACTATCAAGAAACGCCTAGTAAAGCTTCGTCGTCAAAGACGAGTCCGATTCCCGGACCGTCGAGCGCAGCGGACCCGCCGCCGAATGTGGTCGTTCCGACGGAGGTGGTTGGTCCGATGGAGGTGGTCGTTCCGACGGAGGTGGTCGTTCCGACGGAGGTGGCAGTTCCGACGGAAGTGGTCGTTCCGCCTGTGGTGGTCAGTGCGTCCGAGGTGGTCAGTACAACGGATGTGGTCAGCCCGACTAAGGTGGTCAGCCCGACGGAGGTGCCCTTGCCACAAGCACCTCATTTCAAAGTGCCCCATTTACCCATCAGATTCAGCAAACGCGTCAAACCAACCTGCCTGGTAAGGTCAATTCTTGATCTTTATGAACTTCTCAACGCCAAAAAATATTGTAATGTCTGTCGTCGGTGTATCTGCATTCAGAAGTATAATGAAGTTTTGCAAAAATTGCCCCAGCAACTTTTTAAGCCTGGAACATTCGTCCATCATAAAAAAGAAGTATTAAAATCACTCAGACGGGGGAGAGATCTTGTCAGCAAAATGGAAATCCCCTAGCAGTAATAACATTTTATTACTTTATTTTATTTTAAAATCTTAAGAAAACTTACAGCTAATTAAGTCTATATATAAACAACTATAAATGCAAAAGACATGCATACTGCTAGGGGATTTCCATTTTGGTTATGTAACTTTGATATGCACTTGCATAAGGACATGTTCTGTAATGCGCAGCTGTTGGGTACTTTAAAAGCTACTCTCAAGCTTGATTCAAATGATCCACATGATTTGTTGGTTGAAAAAGTTATGAAACGAATTAGTTACTTGGATCGGTGTCTTGAGGAAGATGAGTTAGAGTTGGGTGAGGCAAATAATAATGATGAGTATTGTCCTCAAAAGCAAACTTCACTTCCACAGCCAGAACAAACACCTCCGAAACTAACGGGAAAGACATTGCTAAAAGGACCTATGAGACCTATACGAAGACGCAGGGAGATCGATGACGAAATGCCTCCCACAGACGCCATTCTAACAGACCCGCGCCAGCCAGTGGTCCTATTGACGATGCTCAACAAGGTCGAAGGACAGGCCGATAAGAACCGAGCGATTGAAGCAAGCACACCTATCATTGGCAAAAAGGTAGGAGCCAGGAAGTCATGTTTGCAGACAGTGCAAGAAATGCCACCAGCTGAAATATCCTTTCAAGTAGAACAGACTGCATCACGCGATAAAACAAAAATGGTTGATCCACCCACAAAAGACTTTCAAATGCTATCAGCCTGCAATGGGGCGAATTTGACACTAGGACAAGAACCACCAACAGAACAGGAAAACAGGGACGATTACTATATGCCCAAGGTTATTCAAGCTCCCTATGGTGTGCCGAAGGAGTATCGTCCTACGATGGAAGAATTTAAGGTAATTATATTTACATTTTAGATGTTTTTCAATTTGTCTCTGCCTCTTTGCTCACCATTAAGATAATAAGTCTACCCATAAGTCAAACCATATTTTTACACTCGACATATTGAAAAAGATACATTTTATTGATAAATACTGTTTTCAGGACCCTATTACTTACATCAAGAGTATAGAGAAAGAGGCTTCGAAATATGGCATCTGTAAAATAATACCGCCCGCGGACTTCCACGTGCCCTGTCACTTCGACGAAAGCAGTATGTTCTCGACGACTAATCAACACTTGGGCCGGTTATATTATCGCTGGGGACCGAACTCCAGAGAAATGGCCAGCATTATGACCTGTCTCGTTAGGCAATGTCCTAGGGATAAAGACAAAGAACCATTCACAAAGGTTCCTTTGGTAAGTCCTTTATAAAAACAGAGACATCTTAATTTTTTTTGATTTGTTTACCTCTGAACTCCGTCTATTATGAACCGATTTGGAAAATTTCAATGACCCGTTAATTCTATAGTGTCTGCTAGAGGAATTTTAACGGGTTTTAATTTTAATAAAATTTTAATAAAAATTCTAAACTATTAAGGCACAACATTTTCACAGGGTTTTTTTTGTTTTACTTAATAATGTTTGCTGGATGGAAATACTAAAACAAATGTAATAAGCATACATATAGCGGTCTGGGTATTTTCAGCAATATTTAAGATTGAAGTTGGGTTTTGTTGTTGAAAAATTAAAGAATTATTTTGTACCTTATGTTTAGTGAACTAATTGAATTGCAGTTCGATGGAGTGGAATTGGATCTGGTCAAACTTTTTTGGCTTGTGATGAATCAAGGCGGCGTCGAACCATTAATATCAAACAAAGAGAAATGGGCTAAAATTGCAGATGAAATGAATTTGGTGTCGCCTCGTGGGAAACCGGACGCCAGAAAATTAGAAAAGCTTTACTGGAAACACGTATTGCCCTACGAGTCGTTAACACCATGTAAGCACTAATTTTCTACACTCTTCTGCCGTCTCAGTATCATGCCTAGTAAGATCTATAATAACCTATTTAAAAATTCTCTAAAGCACTAAACCAATAATTATTACGTTGTAAAAAGACCAAGCTGAAACTGGGCTACCCCTCGGTGATTACGACAATGATAGTCGCCCAAGACCAAACACAATTACAAAATGTCGGTCTCGTAAGAATGATTTTAGGTTAATTTTATTCAAAGTTCAATTTTCATATTTAATTTAATTTATTCAGGAACAATTGTATTTGAATGTCTTAAAATTAAACACAAATAAAAATAACAAGCATTAAACTATAAAAAACATTTTCAGGAATAGAACCATGCATTAATTTCCAAATTATCCGATATTCAGCAATGCTTGATAGACTCCTTGGAGGACTCCAAGGAGTATACGCACTTTTCTAGCAAAAACGCTTTTTATATGGATGTAAAAATATTCGGACTGTCAATGATTTTTAGGTCATTCGGAATCGAATAAACAATTTTACAGCTTCATACCTAGAGCCATGCCCCACAATATTCAGCCTTGGCTGAAAAGGAAGCTCGGGATTATTCCTGCTTGTTTTTTGTTGATCTTGTCTTTTAAACTTCTTAGGGCATAACAAGCAGAACTTATTGTGTTTTCGAGAGATTCTAATTCAGCTTCCCAGTTTAGAAACTGGTCAATATGTATGCCGAGGAATTTAACATTATATGTGAATTCTAGTTTTTCACTACTACTTATTATAAAGAGGAAAGATTTGATCATTTGTTTGTTTGCTTGTATGCTTTGAATAGGTTCCGAAACTATTGGACTGTTTCGAAAAAATCTTTCACCATTAGAATCCTTTCTGATGAACATAGGCTATATTTTATCCCCTTATTCCCACGGGAACGGGAACTGCGCGGTTGAAACCACGGAATGCGGCTGGTCATTCATTAATTCTTTAATATTATAATAACACGTGTTTATTAGTAATAATAAAATAAATAAATAAATAATGCTGGACCAATCACACAGCAGCCCCAAGCTAAGCAGAGCTTGTGTTATGGGTGCTAGATGACTGATATACTTAATACATTATACTACATAGATAGATATTTTTATTATATATAGAAAAACTGAATGACCTTAGACTCTGTTGAAACTTGTAACAAGGGAGCCATACGAAATATGCTTTTGCGCAAGAAATGTGTTAATGCATAAGGTGTTGAGGTGTAAGTCGATCTTAAGCTTTAACATTCTTTATAATCTAAGTTTAGTTTCTGCGTATGCTGTTCTTATTTTCTATCATAATGTATAGTGTAATTGTCTTGTAAACAAAATATTCTGTTTAATATTATTCAAATTAAAGTGACATAAGTTGGGCAAGCACATTAAAGGCTCGAGCAGACCGGATGCGTATGCGTAGACGTGCACGTACCACTGAGTTGTAATGTATGGAACTGTATGACGACGCGCACGTCTACGTTACGCAAGCGGTGTGTCCTGTCTCAATACAGTGGTACGTGCACGTCTACGCTTACGTCCATGCATACGCATCCGGTCTGCTCGAGCCTTAAACACATGTTCGTTCCGCGCGTGTTCACAGCGGAGCGTGAGAACGCATTCATCATCGCCGATAAGCTTTGGAGCATACGCGTGTTGAACCAAATCCGACGGGCGAGCTACCCGCTGCTGTATCAGAAGCGTCTGATGGGCGAGCCTACCACGGACGAGTGGATACCGGGCCCGGAAATAGGAGCCAGGATATCCGAGCTCCACACGATCTGCAAGCCGATCTACGACAGGATGGAGGAGTGCACCTCTAAGGGACGCCCCATGAATATGGTCACATTCCGCCGGGTAAGAATGACCACTCATTTATTTTTAGCCACTTACAGAACACTACAAAACAGTTTGGTACAGAGGCAATGTGCGAGTGGATACCGGCCCCGTTGCCAAAAGCCAGGATCTCCGAGCTCCATACGATCTGCAAGCCGACACGATCGGTAAAGTACGACAGGATGGAGGAATGGCCACATTCCGCCGGGTGGAACTATATTTTTTTACAACATACTACAAAACAGGTTGATCCACCACAGACAACTTGAGAACATCCTCCTTTAGACAAAAAGGTTTCTATGAGCCAAAAAAGGGACCCTGTCTTGACAATAATTGCCACATCAAGCTGATGAAATATCTGTATTTTATATAAAATAAATAATGCTGGACAATTCACACAGCATCACCTAGCCCCAAGCTAAGCAGAGCTTGTGTTATGGGTACTAGATGACTGATATACTTAATACATTATACTACATAGATATTTTTTATTTTAAATATAATAAAAAAAAATATATAAAAATCATCTAGAACACCCTGAACGAATATCTGCAGATCATACTATTTATTGAATTTTTGGAATCTAACATCCCGTACTGAACTTATTTAGGGGGCAACATTTTACTGCCGCCTACATAAGCGGCAGCGCCTTTTCGTTTATAAACATCCCGTACTGCACTTATTAGAGGGGCAACATTCTACTGCCGCCTTTCCGATTATCAACATCCCGTACTGCACTCATTAGAGGGCATAACATTCTATGTCGCCTATCTAGGCGGCAGCGCCTTTCCGTTTATTAACACACACACACTGTAACATCCCGTACTGTACTCGCCAACCCGCCTGCCAAGCGAGGTATGGCAACAACCTTCTCATGACCACTACTTACACGGAGGTCCATGAGGAAGACCTATGTCCAGCTGTGGACGTCCTGCGGCTAGGGAGATGACGAATATTAAACGCCAAGCCTGTGCGTAAACCCTTGACACATACTCAATTAACATTTTCCCCATGCAGATTGCGGCTCGGGTACAAGGAATGCGATTCCCGAACGGACAGAAGTCAATGGCGGAAACCGAGGCGCAGTACTGGAATCTACTTAACTTGGCCCATGAACATGTGTGCGTGCTGTCGGCATTCATAGATACGGCGGAAAACAAGCTGGGACATGAATCGGATCCGAAGGCGCCTGGGGGCAGCCACCCTTGGAACCTTAAGGTGAATTTATACTGTATAAAAATCTCGTCACACTTAATATCACGGCGTTTGTGGTCGCACTGCTCCGGAACGGCTCAACCGCAATTTATGGTTTTTTTATGTATATTCGGTAGGTATGAGAATGGGTCGAACAGTATTATTTCATACCGCTAGGTGATTGGGGTGTCCCTATCGATATATTTTTTCGCGAGAATGGGTCGAACAGTATTTTGATACCGCTAGGTGATTGGGGTGTCCCTATCGATATATTTTTTCGCGAGAATGGGTCGAACAGTATTTTGATACCGCTAGGTGATTGGGGTGTCCCTATCGATATATTTTTTCGCGAGAATGGGTCGAACAGTATTTTGATACCGCTAGGTGATTGGGGTGTCCCTATCGATTTTTTTTTCGCGAGAATGGGTCGAACAGTATATTTCATACCGCTAGGTGATTGGGGTGTCCCTATCGATATTTTTTTCCGTGAGTTTAACCACATGGGTCAGCTATATAGAAATTACATAAAAATCTAGATTTGCGTACCAATTGCATAAACAATATATTTGTCTGTTCAGCTCAGTTTTCCCACTGCAGGATTTATAGCTTAGAACCCTATTCTTCGAAAAAAAATCATCAAATGGTGATTTGATGATTTTTTTTTCGTCATCATCAAATCACCTTCTACAACTGTTTTTTGTGTATTTTATGCGTATGAGAATTTGGTGTTAAATGTTAATTAAAACATGAAAATCAGCATAAAATATTTTTATTAATAAGGTGTGTTCCCTGCCCTAGCCCGAATGACTGCTTCCATCAGTCTTATTGACATTGACTTTACTAAAGTTTTGACAAATTCTTGCGGTATGGCCTCCCATTCTTCTACGATCGCCTGTTGCAGCTCTTGGAGACAGCTCGGGGCAGTGTCTCGGGCCCGGACTCTTCTTTTTAGCTTTTCCCATAAATGTTCGATCGGATTGAGGTCCGGGTTGCGAGCTGGCCAGTCCATAACGGGCACAGCAACCTCTCCAAGGTACTGCATCACAATGCGAGCAGTATGCGGTCTTGCATTATCTTGCATGAAGATGAAGTTATCTCCGATGTATCCCCCGAAAGGTACAACGTAGTCCTCGAGTACCTCTTCGATGTACCTTTGAGATGTGAGTCCTCTTGATCAGCGGCCAGGATTCGCTCCGGTGATCAAGACAAGATTGGTCTTTGCCTCCAGTAATATGTCTCCCCAGAACATGCATGATTCACCGCCGTAGGAGACTCGTTCTTCAATGCAGCATTGTTAAAATCGCTCTCCTAGCCTTCGGTAGACTCTTCCTCTTTCATAGTTGCCATGTAGGCACATCCTACACTCGTCAGAGAACAGGACTGCGCTCCATTGATCTTCAGACCATTCCAAATGCTCTCGAACGAACTGAAGACGGACTTGTCGGTGGGCTGGGGTCAGTTTCGGTCCATTTGTTGGTCTGTGCGCAGTCAGATTCCCTTCCCGAAGTCGTCTTCTAACTGTCCACCGGCTGACTTCGACTTCTCGCGCTTCTTGGAGGTGCTGTCCCAATTGAACTGCATTCAAAAGACTATTGCGCAATGCAGTCGTCACAATGAGACGGTCGTCACGCCGTGTCGCGGCACGGGGTCGGCCAGATCCTTGGCGCCGTTTGAAGCCGCCAGTCTCTTGATACCTCTGCCATACTCGACGGAGAGAGAACCGGCTTAGGTTCAGTAGTCTTGTCACTTAGTTTGGTTCTTCCCTGCTTCAAGTAGTGCAACCAATTGAGCGGCTACTTCTGGCGTGGTACTACTTTTTTTGATATGTTCAAGGTAAAAGTTGATGTGTGAATGAGGCCATCACACTCAAAATGCACTCTTTTATACCTGCGACAATTAGTGCCATCGGTCTACCTGGAACGTGCGATTTCAGAGTATGCTGTTGTATTGTTATTATTGTATTGTTTTTAAAGGTTAATGGCTACTCCATAATTGTCACTCAAAAGCCTAGGTGTACATTTTAATTTCGTGGCAGTTACATTTTTGTTACAGTTTTGTTTTGCTGTGGGGTGCCGGCAGTTGAATGTCACCCCTCCTCTCATGCCCATGGATGCAGTAAGAGCCTGCTAAGGGATACCTCCAGAAGATGGGCAGCAGCGTCTTTCCGTGTATCAACATCCTATACTGCGCTCACCAACCCGCCCAAGCGTGGTGAGTATGGCCACTACCCCTCATGGAGATTCATGAGGGAGGCTTGTGTTCAGTAGTGGACGTTTTACGGCTGAACTGACTGACAGACTGACATTTTTGTAGCAACGATAAAATCTAAAAAAATTGAGCTCAAGGTCAAAATATTGCAGTGTGATTTTTTACACCCAAGTGTGTATAAATACGGACACCTTTCTTAAACACAGATTCAGAATCACTTATGATTCTTGTTGATCTGTTTATTTATGATCAGAGGACAAGGATGCTTAAATACACGGTATTTTAGATTGTGCAATTGTGTATTTTTTTTATGTAGTAGCGGAATATTCTCATCTCACGTTCTGCTTCTACTTTTTTAAATTTCAGCGCGTCGGAGAAAATCCAAAGAACATTCTGAGTTCGCTCGGCAAGGCATTGAGTGTCACGGTGCCTACACTCTGCCTCAACCAGCTGTACAGCACAAGCTGCTGGCATATGGACCCTCACCGGCTCTCCTGGTTGGACTATATGCACGAAGGTGCCACCAAAGTGTGGTAAGTATTTTTTAAGGTGTCTAATAAAGTCTTTAACACACGAGAAATAAGAGAGGTGTTATACGTTTGACCGTTATGTGTGTGTCTGTCTGTGGCACCGTAGCTCTTAAACGAGTGGACCGGTTTGAATGCGGTTTTTTTTCAAGCAGGTTTTCTAGCAGTGGTTCTTAAGCCTGTTTTATCAAAATCAATTAAGATGTTAACAAGATATGGGGGCTGAAAAAGAGGATTAATAATCATAAGTTTCCTAAATATGTTTGGTATCAAATGAAAGGAACTGGTGTGTAGAATTCAAAACTGAAAGTTATATAGAAAACGTTTGAGCCATTTATAAGATATGGGGGGTGAACAATCGAATGTTTTTTTTTTAAACTTAAACAAATTTACCCAAGTGGTATCAAATGAAAGGGCATGATGTGTGTAGAGTCCAAAACTAAACGGTAACCTTCGAGACTAGGTTAAGTGTCGGAAGTTACTTAAAATATTTACTTGTGTATTGTAAATACTTAAAGAACTCTGTCTGAAACAATGCCTATCACCTTTTGCGCAATCGAGCATCCTCACGTTCTTTGGCCACGTGTCGAGACGAGGAGCAACGTTGATATAACGTTTAGTAGTGCAGGAAAAAGTCGAGGGCACTCGCGCGGAAGGTCTCCAATGAGGTAGACGGACCAAGTCAAACACATACCAGACGGTCCTCTGTAAGAACTCACCAAAATAAGCCTCCAACAGAGATGACTACTGCAGAATTGTTGGGCTACGACACCGACAGCCACTACCACTTTGTCAAGCATAAGATGAAACATCATTATACGTCTGGTTGGCGACGTACCGTTCTCACTGGCTGGCGGCTTGGTCGTCGATCTTCTGGCTCGGCGACCCGAAGTGGATCTTGGCCTCCGATAGAAGACTTCTCCAGGCTTCTCTGTATCGCGCTAGTTCTCGCCATTTAGCAGCATCAAGTTCTCACAGATCCGCTTCCACCTCGTCTATCCAGCGGTACCGGGGACCTTCTTGACGGCTCGGATATTTTGAAATCGCTATGACATAATCACTCGAAGATCGGCACGAGTAGTTAGGAACTAGTAATCTTAAACTTGTGTTTGTAAAATGTCATGCGTTCTCGTTGCCAATAAATTTTCAGCGATTCAAAGATAGTCACATTTTTTGACGCAGATATACACGCCA
This sequence comes from Pasiphila rectangulata, assembly GCA_963082625.1. Taxonomy (NCBI): domain Eukaryota; kingdom Metazoa; phylum Arthropoda; class Insecta; order Lepidoptera; family Geometridae; genus Pasiphila; species Pasiphila rectangulata. The sequence continues at coordinate 18,009,149 of OY720236.1, read as the reverse complement.
TACTTACCCGTTTCCCGTAAATATTACACATAGTGTTCACAATCTGGATTTTTTTTAAATTTATTTAAGGACTTATCCGCCAAGCGACTACATCGCCCAATAAAGATAACAAAAGGAAAACAAACCAGACAATAACAAAAAACAACATAAATCAATCCCTAACTAAGCCTAGCTTGTACAATTCAATCAAATTGGTAAATTTGTCACTAATAGGGTCAGCACAATCTGGATAATTTCATAAATTATGGAATAACGTTGAAAAGAAAACAGATAATGCGGAAGGCTTAATAGAAATCATAATAATTTACTTATTTGACACATAATATTTTTTTTTGCTGGACAATTCACACAGCATCATCTAGCCCCAAGCTAAGCAGAGCTTATGTTATGGGTACTAGATGACTGACATACTTAATACATTATACTACATAGATAGGTATTTTTATTATATATAGAAAAACACCCAGAACACCCTGAACAAATATCTGCAGATCATACAGACATTTGTTCCGAGGCGGGAATCGTGCTCTTGCGTCTCAGGCGGACCTTCGCCCGCTGCGCCACAGAGGTCGTCATATTACAATTGTATTGTTGATTTCTTAGGATCTTGAACTAGGAATGGACTGTTACAGGTATGCAGTCCCGGCCTCGGACGCGGCAAAGCTCCGTCGCGCGGTGCACAAGATGACTGTCGCCGCCGTGCAGGACAAGGGCATATGGCTCGCCTCCGACACCACCATGATCCCGCCCGGGAACCTTCTCGCTCACGACGTACCCGTCCAAAGGATCGAACAGAATCCAAATGAATTCATTGTGGTCTTCCCCGGCGCCTACGCCTGCTCGATCGCCACCGGCCTGTCCGTCTCGGAGAGCATCTACTTTGAGGGCTTCGAATGGCTGGACCATGTCGAGTCGATATTCATGGTAATTTATTTATTTGTAACAAAAGATGCAGAATAATGCGATTTAAATGTAACAATAGGCAGGGCTAATTCCCCACTACTAACTCGGCTAGGTATCGAGTAAAAAAGTAACTCAGATTGTATGCTTACCAAGAGGTAACGCGTGCTCTGACCGTAAACCAATTTTTAGCGCATTTACTTATTCAATAAAAGTAATACGCTTAATAATAAGTGCCCATTTTGTTCAATTCAATATTAAGTGCCTTATTCAATTACATTGATTTCTTCTAGTAGTTTAGTTCTAAAATAAGCAGAGCTTGTGCTATAGCTTCCAGATGTTTCATTAGTATTTTTGTAAATACATACTTTTTGTAATATCATACATTGAAAACACCCAGACCCGAGACATATATTTGCAGGTAAAGCATACATTTTGATTCCCGGCGAAGATGCTTCTCAGACGGCTAATTAGACCTGCGCCACATAGGTCGTCTATCAATACTAATATAATAAAGAGGAACGATTTGTATTTTGTATGTTTGTAACGAATAAACTAAAAACTATTTGACCTATTTTCAAAACTCTTTCGCCATTAGAATGCTACATTAGCCCTGAGTAATATAGGCATATAATTTATCCCCGTATGCCCGCGGGCTAGTTTATTATATATACATTGTATAACATAAGTCTTTTACAGAATATGCAAAAGGACTGCGAGCCGTCGATGTTCTCATGCGTAACTCTGCTGATGCGGATGGCCACGAGCAGTAGCCTGCAACCGGACGTGATGCGCCGGGTCCACCGCATAATAACGAGGCTCTTTAACAGCGAGTTTGACGCCAGGTGGGACGCTATCGCTCTCAACTGCACGGTGGTTTCCGATCAGGTACGTAACAGTATTAGCCGTAGGTTGACGCAGTAGTGTCTACTGCGCTCACCAACTGCCTGCCAAGCGTGGCGACTATGGCAACAACCACCTCATGACCTTGGAGATCCTATGTCCGGCAGAGGACGTGGCCAGCAGTCTTAGGATGAGATGATGACGTATCAACAGTAAGGCGTATCTCCCACTAGCAACACGCTGTCGATGACGCCTCCTATTGCCCTCAAGTGCACTGCGTTTTCCGATCAGGTATGTAATACAACGGTTCCATAGATCATCCATCGTGGCGTGTTGTATCGAGTCTGCCTCATAATGATGAGGCTGTTGAACAGTGAGCTTGACGCCAGGTGGGACGCTATTGCTCTCAAGTGCACGGTGGCTTCCGATCATACATGTAACACAACGGTGCTATAGATCAACCATCATATCACACATCGTGGCGTCTTGTATCTTATAACGATGAGGTTCTTTTAATGCGATTTTGACACCAGGCGGGACGATGGTGCTCTCAAGTGCACGGTGGCTTCCGACCAGATACAAGTACAAGTGTTCACGCCTGCTATTCCAATAGCTCCAAAATGGTCGATCACTAATGCGCTTATGACAATTTTTGTATAGCGAATCTGTCAAAACTGAGCAATTTGTCGGCCATTTCAACGCCATTGCATTAATAGACCTAAGCCCCCAGTCGGTTTACTGAAGCTGGCTCTTCAGTCCGTCTTCCTCGCGCTCGGTGTAGTTTATGAATATGACGGAGACAGCTAATGTTTTGCTTTTGCTACTGACGTGTTGCATGAAGATGATTTAAATGTCTTTGCTTCAAAGAATACAAAGTGTCGGGTAAAAAAGCTGCGAAAGAACAACGCGTTCATTTGTGAATCTAGTTCTTTGTACGATGTTTGTGTCACGGCGGCCAGTAAGAGGGCTCATTATATTTCCAGGGCGAGCGTCGAGAGGGCGAGGCCGCGCCGGTCTCGTGGACTCATCAGGAGGAGTGCAGTCACTGCCGAATGCCGCTTATCCTCTCTAAGGTCAGTGACAGAAAGGTGGCTTTATATTTATATATATATGTAAACGTGACATAGACCTCGATGCCAACTTCAGACATTTCATGGAGGAAATCCTAGGAAAACTAGCACGTAGAGTTCAGCTGTGGTCTGTACTTTTTCTTTTATTCTGAACAGGACTTTTACATACAGTATTATTATAAAACGAAACGGGGTTGTTTTAGACATCCTTTTGTCTAACCATAGACGGCTTTTTCATATCCGTTCGAGCTCAAACAAAGAGGGATAGATTGACAAGTTTTCATTGTACTTAACTTAATATTAACACAAACAACGCCTGCCAAGCGTGGCAACAACCCCCTTAAGATTGGTACTCGGAGATTAATGGAGAAGCTGATAAAGTTCATTTTTAAAAATATAAGCTTACAATGAGGCTTTTTTATTAAAAAGTCAAAACTTCACAAACACTTCAAGGCGTTAGCGTTCATTTACTGGCAGGAAACACAACTTGATATGATTATGGAACTTCTACTATCTCCGCTTAGCAGCTTCATCTGTTAGGTTTAGCAGAAAACACATTTTAATTTTACTGAGAGCAGCCCAATAAAAGAACAGGAAATAATAATGTTCGTCCCGCAGACATTCAAACACGACGACCCGCGCACTCTGCTGTGCCTGCCGCACGGCCTGCGCAGTCTGCGCCAAGGCATGGCCGGCGCGGCGCCCGCGCAGCCGCCGGTCGTCACGCTCCTGTACTCCAGCCGGGAGTTGGAACGCATCGTGTCCAATCTCGAGGAGCGCGTCAAACGCGTCATGAACCTCGCGACCTCCGGCATCGACGGGTAAGTACTGCTAAACATATCAGTAGTTTACTTTTCAACCCTATAGTAGTGGTGGCCGTTATGTTGCTGCACTAACTAGCTAAAGCTAATTAAATTAAAACTTGTTAAACTTTGCGATTTGTTAACATATCCGTTTTTAAAATACAGGATTGTACACAACGCGTGTACAATCCTGTCGCCTTTTTTATTAGTTTCCCTAAAATAATGTAAAAGGTATGCGATAACATCCTGTGTCGATGAATATTAATTTTATAATTGTGATTGCGAAAGTTTAAAAATACTAGTAAGTTTCGTTCAACTGACCATTTGGTTTGGCGAGGGGTTTAGTGGCCCCCGTGGCGTGGCGTGAAGCAGCAGAATGTTTGCCCCTCCTCTCTTATCCGTCGAGGCAGTAGGAGTCTATGCCATATATCGCACCTCCAGTCGTAGACTGACTCAATTCAAAATTTGGGTGAATTAAGTTAAGTATACAGAACGACTCAAAAAAGTGCGCTCTATCGCCTAGTAAATCAGAAACCGTAATAAATAAACTGTAATAGCTCTCTGTTTCATTTATAGTCAAGTTATAGTGTGATTTATCAAAAACTGTCAAGGACCGAAACACGTTTTCTTCATTTCCCAAAAAACATGAATTTTGGATTGAGTCAGTCTACGACTGGAGGTGCGATATGTAGTCAGTCAAGATGCTTCCGGAGGATGCGCTGCTGCCCTAATAAATCATATAATAAATCACGAGGGAGGCCTATGACCAGTAGCAGACGTCCTTCGGCTAACAGAGAGACCATTTGGTAAGTTTAACGAAATTTAGTCGCCCCCTTATATGCATTGCGCTGTCTGTGTGTCTGTGTATGTGACGATTACAACCGAACGCGATGACCGATTTACATGAAACCTTTTTTGTTAGCACCGTCTAATTGAGAGAAGAGTACAGATTGATTTTGTTGACCCTAGCTAGGGTCACAGGGACAGGTCACAGTGACAGGAGTTATTATATCAAAAGGTCATCAAAAAAAATGAGTCTTCAAATGGCCGAAAACGTCCAAAAACTCACAAATGCTATTTTGACCTTTGGTGACCTTTTGACACCTTCGCCCCCTTTTCTGGTACCTCCGTACCAATGCTTGTTGCCGACACTCATCGTTTATTTTATTTATCGCAATACAATTTCGAGCTCACGCTTTGGATTCTGAGATTATAGATAGATAGGGTGCCGTTCGTTGCGACATGGCCTAGCGACCGCCGGATTCCACGCCTATATGATAAATGATAATCCGTCATCTGGTTGATTTACTAATAGAAATGTATTTTAACATTTTTTGAATAACCATTGCCGCACATCCATCATATCATAATAATAAAATGTTCATCTTGCTAGATGAGGCAAGCCGAGTTCAGTGTAAAATGGCGCAAACTGGGCTAGTCCGATGTCAGTGCATGTGGATGATGACCCCGGCGTTAATTATAATTGTTTACATGTACTGCTGAGCCGTTGTGCCCGCTTCTAATATCAATGCTCATTGAAAAATTTCCTTAGAGTAGTCGCCGCGAAAGTTGACAAACTTTTTTTTTACTTCTTTTGTTTTTGCAATGTTTTTTTATTTGCCTGGCATTTTTTCGCTACAGGCTTGCGTATGAACATTTTTTTTAATCCTTTAAATCGATGTTATTATGTTTCAGAAAATAATGGATGAAGAACTGATTGATACGACGTGATGATTGGACATGACGTGATAAAAATGTTTGATTCAAAATATGATCTCAAAACTAAGATGCATCGTGCGCTGTACAATTTATAATATTTAAGTAACGTAATAGAATTAGTTTGTACGAGGTCTGTTCAAAACTAAAATAATATTGTTTGTGAGGCGGTTCACACACTGCCACGCACCACGCTGCGTATTGCGTGTCGACGCACCTACGCGCGTAGGTACTTGCGCAAGTGCAGATCTGCATCATCGTGCGTATTTTTCACGCACTCACGCGCGTTGCGTTTTGGCGGCTCTGACTCATTTAATTCAAAGCTGTTCGCTAGGGCAGTGCAGAGCGTCGCGCCAGTTTTTATATTAAAAATGGTTATTAGTGTGGAACTCATTCAGGAGGCTGCAGTTATAGTGACTGTTTGGTTTTTGTACAGTCAAATTATTAGAAATCGTGCCTATAGAAGATACTGGGTACATCCTTATTTACAAACAAGATCGTTGAATGGGTCATTTGTTCAAAATTACGGGGACTTGAGAAAGTACGAAGATAAATTCTTCAACTACACGCGTATGTCGACAGCATCTTTTGATTATCTGCTAGCCAAAATACGAACAGGCATTACTGGAATGGATACAAATTTTCGTATTTGTATTACGCCAGAGGAGAAACTATGAGTAACATTGAGGTAAGTAAACAATTTTAACATTAAATAAAACCGGCCAAGTGCGCGACTCTGCACTTGGATAATTCGAAGAGCACAATAAAAAAAAACGGTTAGGTTTTGAACAGACGTCGTTTGTGTTTAACTTGTCATGTTTAGATAAGCTCTGTAATAAGTGAGCGGCGTTCGTGGTTTGCAGTTTCTAGGCTTCGGCCAAATTCGAACAGACAAAAAACTGCACATTTACATAAGTTCAAGATCTCTTATTCATACTAGGTTTTTAAGTAATTAACGTTGATTATGTGCAGTTGTACGCACTCATGAACTTGAAGATCCATGAGGGAGGCCTATGCCCAGCTGTGGACGTGGACAGCATTCCTACTGCTGAGATAAAAGAATGTGCAGTTTACCAGACAGATGACACACTTAAGAGATATGTGAAACTTACTAGCCCGCTTTTAATCTTTATTTCTCTTGCTTACTAATTGCTATTCTTCGGTTCAGTATTAGAGATTTTGATAGCAAGTACAAAATCTGTGGCTTAGTCCCGGCTGAATGAGCAGATAAGTCGAATGGTTCAATGGTATGTTAAGTCCTACCGGCTAGGCCCACAGAACATAACTTTGCACCTCAGGTTATGAGGGTATAGGTTTAACGTATATTTTTTCATATAAATAAAATGTAAAACTATTGTTATGGAAGCTTAGCCTCCGTTACGGATAAGTTATTATTTAACCGAAATTGGTTTACTAAACTCGGGAAAAATTCCGTACAAAATTAGGATAGTATAATATACTATCCTAATTTTTCAGTTCAAGATAAAGATCATATTATGATCTTTATCTTGAACATGTGCTAATGACGAGCTCTATACATTATATTAAACAATCAATAATTGTTTAACATTTATATAGTAGTGAAGTGAGTTAATTCCATAGGATACTGAACTTAACGCCAGGCTGTGTTTCAGGAACCAGGTTTTCTGTTTTCTCCTTTAAGTAGTCATATCACTTATCTTTTTGTATATAGTAAAAATACGATGTATGAGGTACTTACTTATTAACCAAAAATTAATATTTGTGTTTAGAGTAGTATGAAAAAGTATAGATTGTCGTACAATCTATACAAGGCTTACGTGATTATTATAATACTACGTAATAATAAGCGTAAAAATAAAGCAAAAAAAAGCTGCCACGTGCGAGTTAGACTCGCGTGCTATAAAGTTAACGTTCGGACGTTAGTCATATTTTTTGAGCTGTATTTCACGTTTCATGACTTTGATTGTTTAATTTTTGCTTTCTTCATTATTTGTTATAGTAGGCCATAGTAATCTGTGGAAAAGTTGGCCGCTTCCTATCCTATAGAAGCTTGTGACTGATGGACCGACAGACAGGCAGCATTGGTTTAGTATTAGGTTAGCACCTTAGTTACGTAATCCTATAAATACTTGCCAATGGTTTATAAGTACCCTCTACAAATATGAGAGTAGGCACTCAAAAACTTAAGTCTGCTTTAGAGATAATGTGTGTCTTAAGTGTGACTGTTATAAATTAATGCCACATAAATTGTTTAGGAAACAATTTAAGCTTTGTCTTTGTAAAAATGTGTTAATGATATAACATTAAGTCGGCCTCAAAACAGAAGACGGAGATTCCTGCCTAAATATGGATTGTCTTCGAACAAAACCATAAAGACTGTATAAATAAGAAATTATATTTCGAAATAATGTAGAATGCAGTGAGAGGTGCACAAAATTAACAGCGAATTTAAAAAAAATCAAACCTTTTGAAGTTGATGAAAATATACTTTATCTTTTAAGTTGATGAAAATAACGAGATAAACCAGACCAGGGGGGGTAATATTTCCGGAGCATCATAATATTCCACTAGCGGACCTGGCAGACGTCGTCCTGCCCGCTGTAATGCAACATGCTGGCAGCAGCGCCATCTACCGGGTTCATTATGTCGGTCCAGCTGTTTACAACGAGTTAGTGGTACGACCGCATCGCTGTAATTATTTTGTCGCGCGAGAGTTTACGCGCACCTAGCTATAACTCAATATTGATTAAAATTATAAGGTTTAATTATAGGAAATGTGTTCTGTGTGAACTGCTCAAGATGTTAAAAAAACTAATTCAAATACATATTCCCACCATGTTTGTATAAAAGACTAGACAGACGCGGCGGAGGAAATAGTTTTATAATATGTAGGATGTAAGGATTTTCAGTCTTGTCTATAGAGACAATCTTTGATTTTTGTCGACGAGATTCTGAAGTGTTCATATTAAAATATAAGATAAACGGGTTGGGTAGTCTGCTCGGTAAGGACATCGATAGTCTTTGTAAGCATGATAATTTGTAAAGTGTTGTATTTTTTCTATGCGTTTTATATGCTCAATCATTCAGTCAATAGTTAAGCACTCTTATTTTGTAGGTTTGTTGATCTTTATAAGTTGTTTCTTTTTTTTGTTTTTATGTTCTATTAAATACATTGGTCTCTTTGTCTGACTGATATTAACATGTTATTCAAATTCAGAATAAAAATCTGAAAAATGTTAATTTAGGATGTGTTAAAAAACATCGAATATTATCTTTCTACTCACATGTACATCATCCTAATATTTATAATATATAAAAAATAGAATATTACTATTTATAAGGAGCTAAAAAAGACTTGTGAATCTGCCGCTAGAGGCACCAGTGCAAGTGTAGCGTAAGGTCTTCGAAATGTCAAATGACACTCTTTGAGTAGGCTACGCGAGCTAACATTGTGTAAATCTGCCGCTAAAGGCACCAAGAAAGCATGAGTTCTCCGAAATGTCAATGCAAAACAATGTTAGCTCTGGGTAGCCCTCATTGAGATTTGAACGGGTAGTACGGTTGCTGCAGTACTAAAGACGTGGCTCTTTAGTACTGCAGCAACCGTACTCACGATAGACTCGTGTGTCTCTCCTACTCTACTCCTGATAGCGAAATTTCTCTATCCGACGATCGAAGCTACGAACATTCCACAGCTGAGTTTCGATTATTTTATATACATTTTGAAAGCCGATGAAACAGACGATAGTTTATAAAATAATGATTAATCTGATATACCTACTCGTCTGTTGATCCGTTATAAAGTGCTAGATTGGAGCACTATTTGATTAAATACATTTAGGGGGACAAATTTATTGGTTCACCGTTATCATGGCACAAGTTACCAAATCCCTTTAAACGCTGAAATATATATAATGGTTGTGGTCTTGAATAATCAATAATCGATTATTCAAGGACACAACCATTTTTTTATGATCTCTTTCCTGACTTTCAATTGTGTAGTTTTTTTTTGTATTTCGTAAGAATGTAATTTCGTCATTCGTTTAGCCATACAATAGCGTGTTTCACTCAAAAAATAATTGCCACGTGTTCCGATTCTTTTTTAATTAGCGTTTAAAACTTAGCTATCCTTTAGCAATCTGATTACAATTTTCTCAAAAACTACTTGTCTTTACTTATTGATATCATCATTGTTCAAGTAATTTAAGTACATCGACGAATTTATCATTATATTATGATAAATTGGCTACCTACTTGATAGTTATTACAGTTTTTTTTCTTGAAAAAGGCAAACTAACATTTTGATAGCCAATTCAGTCATTGTATTTTGAAAATAAAAGTACGTTAGTATAACCTTTTAGAAATGTATTTCAAGTATTCATTCAACATTGAATAAATGTTAGTTTGTGTCAAGATGTGTTTTATTATTGTATGTACAATCCCATCCCGGCATAATCTGCAATGTGTTTACAGTCGAGGAATATAGATCGCACGTTCCAGATCTGGGATCCATATTCGCCGGTACTCCTGAATCTATCTATCACGTACCAGATAGCACGTATTAAAACATTTCAAGAGTTAACTTTAGTTTATCATGCCTTAAGTTAAAACCTGTTTTTAGTCTAAAAGCGTTGCCCTTAGACCTAAAGGACTGTGATTCCTGTTAACATAATGGACCATGTTTCAGGATATTATTTATTACTCACAAGAACTTTTGAAATGTTCACACACACTACACTTTGTATAGGTACGGAAAGGAAAACTCGAACTTACAATGTTCTATAAAAAACCTCAAATTACGACGATGAACTTCAGACAAATGAATGAAAAAAGAAATGTTCTTTTGCATTGCTTATAAATTGCACAAAACAATTGACACATTAACTTATGGAAAATAGAGTGTTTTGATAAACATCTTTAATTAGTCGGTTCATAAAAAGTAAACGCTCCGACATTCATTGAAATCAAGTGATGTGTAATTTTGATTTAAATTAAATATTTGTAATGAATAAGGTATTTAGTTGGTTAGGGATTAATATCATGTTAAAGTTCGCGCAAAACTTCTTGAGCTCTGTGAACGTTGCGGCAAATGCAAAGTTGCGCATGTTCACATGTTCATTCAATATTGCCAACTAGGTTATAAATAATCTTGCCACATAGTAGAAATTTTGTATTAAAAAATTGGCTTCTTGCGATAAGTAAAGGTGAATTTGTTCCAGCATTTAAGTTTTTATTAATCCTTAATTTAATATAATAATTGTTTTTTAAATATGTTTGTTTTAATAATTGAAAAATAAATAGATGCATAGTAAAATGTGTGCTAGATAAATCGAAAATACACCAAAACTCGCGCTGGCAACCCTAGTTTCACAGACTGAGCCCCTCTCGCACCCCTTTTATCATTCCTTCCCCTCAACGCCCTAAAAACTGTGTACTGCGCAGTCATTGAAGCTAACTTCACAGAGCTCAAGAAGTTTTGCGCGAACTATACCACCTTTTTGTAATAGTCGGGGAATTATTATTATTTGCTCGTCCGTCAATACAATTTTGATTTTCCTATTTTTAAAACTATGGTATTATAGCTGTTGGTATTCCAAAGAAATAAATAACATCACACCTAATTACCTACCTACTTTCAGACTTGACGATAATCATCCTCACATACTAAGTGCAGCATAATATTAGTACTTATAATACAAATAAATATTATCAAAATGATAACACCTAAATAATAAATTATCTGAAATAGCTTTTCTGCACGACTGTACAAACATTAGAAAAGCTGGTATATAAATTTAAGAAGGTTGGGTGGAATGTTCTTAAGGGCCGCTTTTTAATGACCTTTCGTATTTGGTCGGATAACTGTATGAATGTTTCGTTGTTTTTATTTACTAACGGTTAATTACAAGGTGTAGAAAGCTGATATTCAGTGTGCGTTTATTTGAATATACGCTCTGATTTTTGGCAAATCATGTGAAGTTGTTATCTTGTTAAAACTCCTTTATTTGAGACTCGAAATAAGTAAACCACTTTGAGTACCTACTCAAACTGATATAGGCATTTCTTCGAAAATTATATGTAGGGTTTCACAATTTTGCCAGGAGATTCATATTTTTAATAGGCATCAGTCAGTGCAATTGCAGAGCGCCTTTCTTAAGTAGTTCAAGAGCTAGAGGCTATTTTAGATTTTCAGAAAAACTCGTCTAATTCATATACCATGCATTTTTTTGGAAAAACTACTAGGGCGCCAATTGGCACATATTACAGCGTACCTGCCCACGAAAAATTATGTCTGTTTGTCCAGCCGTTCCGGAGATATGGAAATCTGCCAAACGTTACTGCAGCGGCAATTGGAATTACCGAAAAACCACAGGACGCACAAATGCCGCTGGCCGGCCAAGGACATGCACATTTATAAGCTACCTTTAAATCTGGCTAAGGCTAATAGAAGAAAATAATGCCGCTGCAGTAACGTTTTCAGGCGTTACTGCAGCGGCATTTTATTTTTCGAATAACTCTGAAACCTTAATGGGCACTCATTTTATTTTTAGGGCACATTAACAGGGTATAGCGCTCTAATTTTTCTACAATTTTCAACTTAATCCGAGTCGACATGCCGCCCCAATAACGCACACGTTGTCTAGGGTCATTTTTGAAACCACTCATTCTGATCTGATAATAAATATTTTACTAATATTTTGAATGGTTGAACAATGGATACTTGTTAATATCCAGGTAAATTACACAAGTAGACATCTGTAGGCAGGCCTGTTTAAAATAAAACAAAAACTGTTGTGGCAGTATATTTAATTCACACACTTGCCTGAGAACTGAGAAATTAACAAACAACTTGAAAACTCATTTTAAACATATAAAATGGACAAATTGACTTAAATACTAAATAAATAGACAAATTGACTTAAATACTAAATAAATAAACTAAATTTTGATAACTTGATATAAATATATGATAACTTAATATTGACCTTACAAATTATGGCATGCATAATAGATACAGGTAGAAATATAATAACAATTGGCACTATGAATTTTTTTCAAACAAGAATATTTCCAAATTACAAAATAGAAGCAGACATCATTTTAGAACAAAACACTATTGATTATTATTCACATCATCATGCAATAGATTCTACAGAATACAATTTAACAGACATCAACAAATACTTTATTTCATTCTTGAGTACTGCTGTAACAGCAGAGTAAATAACATGATGAGATTCTCTTCTAAATTGATACAATATCTGGGGCTTTAAGCTAACAAAGATGTAACAGTTGTAACATTCACAGATAATTTAGTCTTAGTTTGAGCTGATTAATATCTAAGACAAGTTTTTTAGTAGCCTCTATCAAAGCTGATTGGTTGTCTATTAAAACATTCATCTGCGCACTGATATCGGACAACTCCTTTTCCAAATACAAGTTCTGTTTAAACATGGCTGTAATTATATCTAAGAAGTAGCTTCTATTGACCTCTGCAATGTTACTGAATGTCGAATTTATAAAGTCCTTGAACTCTTCAACACTTTGATGACACTCTTCAGCCACATCTCTCATGTTTTCATCAGTGTTGCTTATGGGCCTGGCAAAGCTTTCTGTTGGCCAGCTGACTTCATGCCTATCACTCCTCCTGTCTTCTGACATTCTGTTGGTGTCATCTTTAAGACACTCTTCAGCCACATCTCTCATGTTTTCATCAGTGTACTCTTCAACACTTTTAGTGTCTTCAGCCACATCTCTGATGTTTTCATCAGTGTTGCTTATGGGACTGGCAAAGCTTTCTGTTGGCCAGCTGACTTCATGCCTATCACTCCTCCTGTCTTCTGACATTATGTTGGTGTCATCTTTAAGACACTCTTCAGCCACATCTCTCATGTTTTCATCAGTGCTGCTTATGCGACTGGCAAAGCTTTCTGTTGGCCAGCTGATTTCATGCCTATCACTCCTGTCTTCTGACATTCTGTTGGTGTCATCTTTAAGACATTCTTCAGCCACATCTCTCATGTTTTCATCAGTGTACTCTTCAACACTTTTAGTGTCTTCAGCCACATCTCTGATGTTTTCATCAGTGTTGTTTATGAGACTGGCAAAGCTTTCTGTTGGCCAGCTGATTTCATGGCTATCACTCCTCCTGTCTTCTGACATTCTGTTGGTGTCATCTTCTGCTTCACTTGAGTTGTCCAGGGCCATCACGAAAAGGAATGAGTCATCTTTGCTGTCTTCAGCAGGTGTCACATCCAAAGTGGGTATGGCTGCAGAATCTGTTAAGAAAAACATGTCTGAAGTTCTGCTCTTTACAGGAGGTGTTACTTTCTTTGGAGACAGATTTTCCACATCTTCTCTCAAACTTATATCTGCAGAGATAAGCTTTTTGCATGACGGTTGAAAGGACACTTTGCAGACTTCTTCAGAATGACCTTTGAGTACTTTGTAAGGATTGATGAGATTTCTTAAATCATAAATTAATACAATACCAGTTTTAGTTCCAAGTGCAACCTGGTTTTCAATGTTTGTTGACATAGAGGTCAATATGCAAGGTGTTCTAAGTGTTGAGACAACATTTTGCTGTCTAACATCATGAACATGAGTGATTTTGTCATAACCACAGGATAGCATGACATCTTGGTTTACCAAGGAGTATGCTATATCACTGACAGTGGAAGCATGGACAGTCTTAAAGTGCACTCTATCCTTGTTAGTGGTTATATCTCTGAGCACAACATGGCCCTCATCTGTAGCCAGACCAAGCACAGATATTGATTCATGGTGAAACTTCATTGCGGAGATGCTTTGGGAGTTGGAGAGCTTGACAGTCTGGACTGGAATTTTTGAGAGCAAGTTGTAAATCACAGTGTTTCCATTGTGCATTGTAGCAGCAAGGCTCGAGTTATCAGCACTGAAGCTAATGATGTGAATTGCACATTGTTCGGAGGGCACAGGCAATGTTTTTGTGATGTTTTTGTTCTTTGTGTCCCATATCATGACACTGCCGCTTCTAGTGCCAATCGCGACATTTCGGTGGCCATTGCGGTGGAAACAGGCGGTCCAGGTGTCTTCAATAGGGATGTGCTGTAAACTTCGCACTTCATGATCTGCTGCACTTAGAATTTCAATTATGCCTTTAGAGTTGACCTGAAAACATTAATTGAATAAGTAAGTGGCGTATCATCCAGTCTCGAACGGGTCATTCATTAGCTGTGAACAATTTTTTTTTTTTATTTATTTCTAGAAAATTACAATTACGTTCTTAAACTAAAATACACTCAAAAAGCCCTTTTGGGCTTGTCCTAAGCGTATCGGGCCCTCATATGAAGGGTCCACTGCAATAATTATGAATGTCATTGCAATCTAGTTTCGAGATATTTGAGTTTAAAGGTTTTAATTGGATAATACAAAACTCCAGAAATAGGAATAAAAAAAATGGATTTATGAACTTTTAGTATACATATCAGAGTATTATTTTTTATGTTTATAAAAAAAAAACGTTCTTAAAATTATGTGAAATTTTGATTATTAGCGTTGAAGTCCTAAAAATTCTGCACTATAATGATGAATGTCCACACTTTTACACGGTCCAAAACGATGGTTGTCCAAAATCTTACGTCCTATTAATCCCTTCGTTTTGCTACATTTGCAGCATGCGGAAGCTGATCGTAATAGAATATGTAATTTCCATGGAATATGAGGTGAAATTAATGGACATTTATCATTATAGTGTAGCCATTTGTTTTAAATCGATTTATCTCGGGACTGCCTGCGTTATTTAACAGTTTGAAAGTGCGAAAATGTACTATGCAGATCAAGGAATCGAATGGCATACTTGGTTTGAATTGGTAAAATTTTGGACTTTCAGCATTATTGCAGTGGACCCTTCATATGTTAAATCTATACGTAGGTATGTCTAACACCAAAGACATACAGTAGGTAGATCACTAAAAAATAAGACTAAAAGTAGGTACATACATCAATATACGAATATAATACATGAAGAATCAATACTACTGTGAGACAATATCGGGTGAGGAACTGTATCAAGCATATTTACAAAACTACCTCATTTATTTCTATGCGACGCGCTTCGAGCCGCCGCGCCGGGAGAATCGCCTTGCTTATTGTGTGATCAAATGTTACACTCGCAATACAAGATATTGT
Source organism: Pasiphila rectangulata (assembly GCA_963082625.1). Classification (NCBI taxonomy): domain Eukaryota; kingdom Metazoa; phylum Arthropoda; class Insecta; order Lepidoptera; family Geometridae; genus Pasiphila; species Pasiphila rectangulata. The sequence goes on along the minus strand of OY720236.1, from coordinate 17,993,665 downwards.
GTCACACATCACTGACAGTTTTATGGCAAAAGCTAAGATATGGTCAGAGTATAGCAAAGGTGGGCATATATAGGGACTTAGAATTACTGACCTTGGAGTCCCAATATCTCGGTAAATATCAAGTTTAGAAAAAAGTTGCCTATACAAAACCCGTTAAGTTTAGCGTATTCTGTACGATACCATCATAAAAAAAATTGGTATTATATTGACACCATACCCATCGCCAAGTCCAAAAAGTAAGATTTAGGAGGCCATATCTCTGTAATTATCAAGTTTAGAGAAAAGTTGCGCATACATACAAAAGAAGCTTATTTTGGCGTCCTCTATACGATAGCATCATAAAAAATAGGTGTTACCCCCATCAAAATTTTCACCAATTTTCTCAAGTCCCAGTCCCACCCACCTCTCCTATACCCCAACCTAAGATATTGTTTATAAATCTTGAAATGTAAAAGGCCGCTTAAATTACCTGCAACATATATTTGCTATCATCGCTCCAGGAGATATCTCTGAGAAGTCCATCGGAGCAGCCATAAGATTTTTTCAAATTCCAACCGTCGGTGTCGAACAACAGAAGCCGCGAACTAACTGATGAAAGATACATTTTTCGAGTTCGAAGTCAACTGTGCGACTAGAAAATCAAATGTCTTCCAACTTTCACTTCACATTAAACATGTGCAACTCAGGAGCACAGAACAATATACTCTAACGAGCTGCTCAGGAGTGATTGACACTTGAACTTGATTGAGTTGGGACAAAAGATGTAGGTACATCCTTGCAAAAGAGTTACTAACTCATTCCTTTAAACATCCCTGACGTGAAGATCGATTTTAGATAGTGAGTGAGCGATGAGCGAGATTGGTACACTTCACGGAATCGTAAAAGAGTGAGTGAAATCACCATAGCGGGATTTTCTAACACTTGCTGTCTTACTAATAAACATTTACACACTACTTATAACAGGGTTATAACAGAAACGTTACTAATAAACGCTCTCGCGCTAAACAGATGTTTTATCGGCTGTGTAAGTAGTACGCCAATTTGTACAACCCTTACACAGTCGGCAGACCTCGTATAGCCCGCGCTTATCGTACAAACTTGCGTTACTTTGTGTTGATTTTTTAGAGTAGCTATGGATTATTTACATTATTTTTGATATTTTTAACGAGATGGAGAGTGAAGAACCTCCAAGAAAAAAAAAGTTTTAGTGGTAGTGTTTTTATTCTAAGGGGATTTTGTTAGTCGAAAACAATTCTCTTTGGTCGAATATACATATAATATATATTTAGAGATCGGATATTCTAATGCATATTTACCTAAAGTTGAGAGGTTGGCTATTATGGAAATCACTTTTTATCGAAAAATCTCGGGATCCCAAGAAATTCAAATTTTGCTTTTGTCTAAAAATCCCGGGATCCCAGGAAATTCAAATTAAAGTGATGCGAATGACAATTGCACAGGACGAAATTTGTGACAAATATCAAATCATGCCTATTTAACCTTAGGAAATCGTAGATAAACGACCAACAAGGCTAAATCATCATCATCATCATCATTCCAGCCGTAATACGTCCACTACTGAACACAGGCCTCCCTCATGGATCTCCATGAGGGGTAGTTGCCATAATCACCACGCTTGGCAGGCGGGTTGGCGAGCGCAGTACAGGAGGTTGATACACGGAAAGACGCTGCTGCCCATCTTCCGGAGGTATCCCTAAGCAGGCTCTTACTGCATCCACGGACATGAGAGGAGGGGTAACATTCTACTGCCGGCACCCCACGGCTAAATACCAAGCCAAAAATGGGTAAAAATATTTTTGGCAAGCTTAAATCAAAATACTGCTTGCCAAACCGCGCTTGAGATTGTATGGCCAACGGCCAGAAGCGGCAACTTTTGTAAAACTTGTGTATACTTACTTTATTTAGTCAAAAACGTGTTGTTTTTTTTTATTTAAATCCGAAAACTTTTAATATAAATAGTAAATTTGCTCAAATAAAAATGTTTTTTATGTATGTACTTAATTTTAGCCAAATATTACCGGTTTTTTTCAGTTTCGAGATTTTAAGTGCATCGCATTAATTAACGATTTTACAAAACCAGAATATCTTGTAGATAACTTGGCGAGAAATCTAAAAAGTACAAGTAACGTGGCACCCTGTACATATCTGATTATTATTTATGCAATCCCGGAATCCCGGGATTTTATTTTTAATTAAAGTATCCTAAGAAGCCGCTTCCATATTTTGTTAGCGAAATATTAACTTTAGGTAAATATGCATCGGATTATCCGATCTCTATATATAATACTTAGTAGGGATTTTATCATTTGTACCTATTATATTTTAGAGGATGTGATGAATCCAATAAAAATAGAAACACTTCTTTAATGCAATTGAATATTGATATAAATCTACTGTGAAATGTGTGCATCAATCACATCGATGTATCATTGAGTCTTTCCAGTCTTTCAGTGTCTCCAGGTTATGTACCTCTATGTAAAATTTCCCCAGATCAGGTGTAAATTTTCCACAAAAAGATACTATTTCTTACAATTTTTCCCAAATAATTTTATACCTATTATGAAATAAATCTATTGTGAAAATTAATTTTGTCCTTGTATTTTCTTACTTATTTGACATCTACTAAAAATAAAACACAGTTTTCCTCTATTGACTTTATTCAAAATTACATACCTACATGTTTGATGACGTCCAAAAATTATGGGAGGTAGGTAGATGACCGTCATGAGTTGGTGCGAGATTTTTTTGTGGTTTCTGCTATTTTCTGCATTCTACAAGGAATAAAGCTAATAAAGACCTCTCGTCTTACATAGTCTTTGTCTCGTCGAGAGGCTCTCGGCGAGTGTGTACAGCCGGCATTACGTTACCTATGTTATTTCATATTGAAAGTGCGAAATTGGTAGAGATGCCCACTAAAATAGGTATACTTATTTGTACCCAAAATCGGTATATGACAAAAATACTATACTCAAATAAATTAATAAAAAAATAAACTTAGAAACTAAATCCTATAGACTAAGTATAAATTACAGCTTTCTAAATCTATTAGTCTCATCTTAAAACCGAAGACAGACAGACAAACAGATTCACACTGGATCAACCACGAAATTAAAATAATTAGTAAAAAAAAAATCGAAATTCTTGTCTAGAATAAGGCGTTTTCATTAATATAGTTCCAGTCCCTAGCACATGATAGAGGGCGCTTTTGCTCACTGTTTTTTCGTGTCTGTCAAAACAATGTTACGTTACGTAACATTGTTATGACAGACACGAAAAAACGTACCTACAGTCAGTTCAGTCAGTCAGAAAAAAGTTTGTCAACAAACAAGAGTCCAATCAATATGTGTAGACTCAGCGTTGCCAATGCTACCGAAAAATAGGTATTTTAACCGATTTTTTTACAATCTACCGATACGTCTCTTAATCGAGGTAAAATCTACCAATTCGGCTTGAAGTCACACAACTCTAGAACACTTCCCCTTAAATAGGTATACTATAACAAGAAATATGTAGCAACACCAACGTCCATCTCATTACAACTCTTTCTTGCTACGTGTGTCGGGTATTCCCGAAATCATAGACAAGGCAGCACTAGGCGAAATGTTTTTTTTCCATTCATTCCAACGAAATAGCATTCGTTCGTGCGATCTATTTCGGTCTCTGTCAGTGTTGGATTTTGTAGTATAATTATACTATTTGTACCATTATTTCATTATTTAATTCAGTGATTTTAACTATTATTATTTTGTATTGTGTATGAATGTTATTATTAAACTGACCTGTAAACATATATTTACCAATAAAATTGATTATTCTGATTATGTGTAGTATGTAGTATCTTTAAGCTAGAATACTACGCGAAAATACCATAATTTTACCTTCAAGCCGATTGACAACTTTTATTGGTTGAATCATTTTGCTTTTTATTATTTATCCTACAATTTTGGGAAGTTCTGTATGTATGATAATATCGAATCAGCCAGCGATTAGTGGTGGCTAAAAGAACAAAGTATCCATAGCCGAAAATAAGCGACAGCGACAATCTTCGGGGAATCCCCGCGTAGTGTTTTACTTTATCGGTCGTTCTAACAGATGGGTGTGATGGTCGGTGCTGAGATAAACACCTGCTTGCCTCAATTTAATTGATTTGTACATTAACAATTACTAAATAAAGTAAATTTCACTAACATAAATGCATTTTAATATTGAAATCCACGAAAAACGAAACGTAGTATAATTTTCGACAAGTAGTATATTTTTAATTTCCAAAGACAATAATTTTTTGAGGGTCTGAATCCAACCCTGGTCTCTGTTATACTTTAGCATATTTTGTATTATGTAGTTAGTTTGATTTATAAGAAATTAAGAACATGGATCTAGGTGAAGGCACCAGTAGCGGTACCAAAAGGAAAAATTACATACAAACCGAATTTAGAGGTTGGCTTACCGAAAGTAAAAAGGATTCACAATTTGTGAAAGTGAAAAAGACGATGAGTTTATTCATCGTCACTTTCACCTTCTTCACTTTTTCATTAATTAATGAAGAACAGTAAAAAATAAAGGTTATATGCAAAACTACCGATTTTTTAGATCATTTCTACCGAATTCAGATTTTTATGATTGGCATCTAGTAATGCCAATCATAAAAATCTGAATCACATCTCAATCTGAATTACACAGTAGTCTGTGTAGGTATGTGTGAGTCCAACTGGTAGAATTCAAGATTTCAAAATGAAATTGTCATACGAGCGTTTCAAAATTTAATGAGGTCCACAGACACAGAACCTTTGGAAAGAGATAGGGGAGCAGAAAATAAGACGTCAATAAATTGAAAAAAAACTGTATTTCAAATTATTACAATATCAGTATGTTGTTGGCAAGTCAATTAACCCTTTTCATGCATATAGAAAGAACATGATTTTATCCTGATTAAATAAACACCATCTGCTTTTTATCAAAACTGTGTTCATATGCTTAGAAACACAACAAAAGAAAACATTGAAAGAATATTTTGTTAAGATTATATTATAACTGATCAAAGCGCACTCTGTAGATGGGTATTAGTTGCCCATTACAGTTTGCGATAAGCCAAGGTTTATCGTTAAAGTTACGTAATTTATTAAAACAAAATGTTTCATATTTACCATATAAAACCTGAAAGTGAAGACTTTAAAATGTACTTTGTCCGGTATTTTCCACTTTGTTTACACACCACTTTGATAACTATGTTACAGACTTACAGATGTACCACTGCAGAAGAAAACAGTGTCGCAAATTGATATGTTGTGCGTTATGGTGGTATGTTAAAATCTTGCTCTTTATTATTGCCAGATTTACTTTAGTGAGATTATACAAAATGTCCTCAATATGTATGTATAAAAATGCTGTTAGTATAACATTAATATCAGTCGGATTATTAAAGGGGAATGTTTGAGGTTGAGACTTAAAACTAAAATATAACCTAGTTACGTCTTGAACAGTTCATTATCGTATCACTGTGAATGTTTTACTTAAATACATTATCATTGAGAAGTGAGTGGGATTGTTTGTTAGACGCTTGTGAACTTAGTTGTTAACTGCACGGGAAGAATTCACTGTTCCTAAAAAAAAATTTAGGATGGCTGCGCCTATAATTAACCATTAACCAGGAGTTGACATCTTTGAAAATAAATAATAAGTTTTCTTGCACCATCTCTTATGTTTATCTTGGCTACGATATTATACCACACTATAGAAATCTACTAATGAGTGACAATATCGACAATGCCTTTAGCTTGTCACTAAAACTTGTTATTTTGCCACCACAGCAGTAAAAAGGATGTGTGTTGCATAATTGAAACTGCCTGGTCAAGCTGGGGTGCAATGCAGTTCTTTTTCTACAATATTAAAATTTAGCCTTGCAAGGAGTGAAGCAATGGCTACACTATTTAAAAGAAACAATCGACTTCTAGATCAAACTAATGCTTCACAAGTTCAAATACAGACAAAATTCTTACAAACTTAAGTACAAATGTCCTTACACTACCATCAGCCGTAAAACGTACCACAATTGAAATTATAATAAAAAATCGTAAAAAAGGCATACAAAATCTATCTATATAATCGTATACTTAGTGCATTCGAAAAGGTGGGGCGCTCAAACACTGTCGATATAAGGGGATTGACAAAAGTATTTTTATTCTATTTCACTAGCAGTAAAGTTAATATTATTAGATAAGAACACAAAGAAATACGTAACCTTGTAGGCTCGTTATTCTTAATCTTAAATTATTGCAAAACAGACTAAGTTATGGTTTGCCTGCTGTTTGATACAAAAAAGAGGTCTTGGAAAACCCTTCTTTAGATCGTGAAAAATGAATCTAGCGAAACAGACAAGTGGCGGTTAAATTATTAGTATGGAATTATTGCCATTGAATTTTCCTTGCCGGTTTGGCTATACAATATTCGAAACTCAGTCAAACTATGTTCAATACAAAGAATGATTTAACCCATTCAAGGTAGAAACTCATTTTGGAAATCATAGATTTGAGGAGGCATTTTTATATTTCGTGTCACTATTACCGACAACCATGATTATTCATTTCATATTCTTACTTAAAATACCCTTATTGTGCTTCCCTGAGAGCCTGACACCCGTTTTATTAAACAACGAATGAATATAACGCAACCCTCATATTGTAATGACGTAAAAATGATGACGTGCCTTAGTGGGCCCTGCATCTCAGAGAGGCATACACTACATACACATTGAGTTTACAATACTGAGTGTCAAAAATGTATTAACATAACATTCACGAAATAATAGAAGGCAATTTGAGTAAGATTTGGACGATTTATCTCTAGATTGTTCTTCCTCTTTGATCAATGATTAGATAGAGCAAACTTACTAAAACACAGAACTTTGGTGTGCACTATAACAATTCTACGGCTCGCATCGATTGGAGAATAACATAAGAATAAGAAAAAAACATTATTGAGAAATAGTTACTCCAAGCTTCGTTGCAAATACATTACAAATCAGTAAGTAGTATACATAAGAATTACATCACGTACCATTTTCGGCAGACTTTATTACAATACATTATAAAAAGTACTAGTTATAGATAATTGTAAGGCAATGCTGGCCGGAATGAGACCAAACTGAGATGACGAATCGGTGCCCGGTGTACATTAAACAACAATCTTGTTTACTGTAATAAATAACATACAGCTTTAGGAATTGGTCTGTTGTTCCGAAGGAGATATATCAGCAACAAGCCTGATTATTATAACTTCTTGTTGTTTTGATAATTTAACTTTGCTTTCAACTGCTTCAAGACCACATTGCTTTAACTAAACGAAACTGCTCTCTACTGTACCTATTCAATAACTAGAATGTTTAGTTTGGAAACAAAATCAATGTAAAGTTTTCATGGATATCAGTCTCAATTGACATTGCAAATTACCGATCTAAATCAGTAAGGAAGACGCCAAACGAGCGTAATTTATTGAATAAAATTAGTAGCGGAATTTACACTGCATTCGGTCTCATACACAAGTCCTGTTTGTGCCACACGGCGACGCAAAATAAGCTGTGGATTTCAGTTGAACGTAAATTGCGCAACTTTATATAAGCAACTCACGTCTGAAAATTACGCACGTTTGGCCTCAACCAAGAGATTCCGATTATAATAAAATAATCGTGCCTGCGGTGATTAAACTATAAAACAAAGTGATTGATGATTAAGATCAGTCCACGCATTTTTTCCCCGAAATTATACATACTAAGCTGCATTATAAAAATCAAGATCTCATCTATCCTAGAGCAATCAGCAGTGTGATCATGGAGTTACAAGTGGAGTTACAACAGTTACGTTAATAGTAAATTGTATTTTTTGAAAGTTAAACTATAAACGCACCTTAATTTATAAGTTTTAAGACTACATTATTTGGAATAGCCTTTAGTGAAAAAGGAATTTAAAAAGATGTGTGAAATAAAGTCGTGAGTATAAATGCGCCCGTAGGAGATAAGGTAGTTTATGCGTCGAACACCGGCATGTTTTCCAGCTTCTGTTTGACGTCGTCGGTCGAATTGTCGCATAGGACCAGCGAGTGAGAGTACCCCATGGTCACCTGTGGACAACATCGGATATAAATACATTTTCTGACTTCCGCTCTTACGATCGGGTCTCCTACACTTCGTCTTGGGAAGTGCGGGTGAAGGTCGCAGCCGACTTATTCGACACCGCTCTCACGCGGCAGAACAATATTGATTGAAATGTGAGCTTCCGGTCGTCCTGGACATACATACATTACAACACAAATTAGCATCAGCCTGGCCGCTGTAAGCGACCTTACCACTCGATAGTTGACGTATCGCTTACCACGCGCAATGTAGAGTCGGTGTCTTACGCAAAAGCGGGAACTAAACTCCACAGAACAGCCCGAGTGATAGTAGAGACGCGTCAATCGGACTTCAGTGGTGGCGCGAACTCTGCGCTCGCTTGAAGTACGTTGCTTTGCTAGCTTGTCATTTGTCGCAGCTAGTTGACCGACAGCTATAAAACGCTTGCCTGCGGGCTGTGGCGCGTGGACAGCAATAAATCATGTCCGTTTTTGTAAGTGAGTTACGAACTTAAAGAGTTGATTCTACGGTTATAGGGTATTTACGGGATATTTACGATGATTGAGTTTCCCGATGTTTCATAATCATGGATAAACTGAAGTCTTTTGCGAGTGGGTAGTCATTGGCAAACGAAACGGCCCCAAGCCCACTGTAATGCGGTTTATTAAAGTATTTTTTCATAAATTTAAAAAATCATTTTTTATTTTACACAGTTTAACAGGACTTTATCGCGTAATGGTACTAAATCATCATTTATATTTTATTATCTAACTACTGACGGACTATTATTACGGAATTTCGATTTTCATATGTCTATCGTGATGCATGTAACATACCTGTGTGATGTTGAATCCTTCCATGCGTGTGACCTCCTTGGGACGAGCCGACGACTTGTTGATTTCACCCATGGCCTGCGGAAAAACAACTTGGTATAATTAATTATTTTTTTAAAATTATTTTTAATTTTCATTTTTTCAATACAAACAGCCGTAGGGGGGAGGGGGAGACGCAGTAGATCTTTTCTCTCATGCCCGCATATGCAGTCAGAATCTGCCAAGGGAGACTTCCGGAAGGTGGGCAGCAGCGTTTTTCCGCGTATCAACATCCCGTACTGCTGAGTAGTTAACGTGTTCTGTTCGGTGTGTGGTGTAACTAGTGTTATGGGAAACAGATGCTGCTAGAGAGAATTGAAAGAAACGTTTATTTTGTATCACAAATTTCCAAAACAAAGAATACAATAAAAATAATAAAGTAAAATGACAACAAAATCAGTCGTCCCTTAGCTATTGTTAAGTATTTGTGTAAGGCTGTAAGTCGCTACCATAACGCTGGTCTTCCGTGACGCCAAACGTGTGCAGAACAGCATCCACGACATGTTAGCTTTATGAGTTAAGGACGCATTTACGAAACGCGTCAAAATATTAGGAAAATAGGACTAGTTCCAGTTCATTTTCTGGTTTATCCGTCAAAGTTTGACATATTTTAAGCATACCAAATGAACCAGAAAACCAGTGTCTATAGAATATGGGTTTTTTTTTCTTCAAAATTATATACTTTTAATTAAAAAAATATAGTTTTCCTTAGCCTCTTCTCGCAAAAACTATGAAAACAGGCCCAATTTCGGTGCATAGATCTCAATAACTCGAAGATTTCAAATAATAAAAAGTATACTACCTACGATAAAAAAGAAACATTAAACATTAATACATGGGAAAAAGAAATCTAAAAATATTCACATAAACCACAAAAATAAATCATCAATATTCCACCATAATTAAAAAAATTTGCTAATTCACGTAAAGCGTATTGTCTAAGAAATAAGGTTGACTATTTTTTGTCTTTGTTGATGTTTTTTGGTGTATAACGATCATTTTGAATGAATGGTCAGTATGCAATTAAAGCGCGTCAAATCGTAAATGCGTCCTTAAATAACAGTATTGTAACCTGGTTACATGATAAAACATGTATATAAAACAAATAAAATAGCATAATTTAAACTACTGTTCAGAAAATTAAAATCATAAATGATTGTGAATAAAAACTTACTAATTCTCCGTATGTGGGGGAAACACCCCAGGCGATCAGAGAGTCGTCGGCCCCGATCAGAATCGAAGTGTTGCTGGTGCCGACGCAACGGATATTCCAACCTGCCAGTTAAATAGTATTTTCAAAGGAACCGAAAGCACGTATTATATGTGTTTCCAAAGCACAGCATTTATGTTAAAGCTGCATTTGCAAATTTGCCATTTATTTGGGGTTTTGTAGTATAGTATACCTATTCTTGTCTTATACTACTCAGGGATAATGCAGCATTCTAACGGTGAAAGAATTTTGAAAATCGGTCTAGTCGGAGCCTATTCAATGCATACAATCAAACAAACAATCTTTGTCTTTATTATTAGTGTATATGACAGGCTCCTAACGGCTAAAGCAGTAGTGGGACTCTTAAGTTTGGGTGAGTTGGTGTTGTAAGAAAATTTGGGTAAAAGTTTTAGAATCAAAGTAAAATATTTATTTCATTAGGTACTGGAACTTTTGAGCAATTTCGATAGTGATTCAGAGACATCTGCGAATTTCCTACCATTCTGCAAACTCAACAAAATGTGTGGTAACATATTTCGGGAAACGTTTAATCGTAGATAGGAATAAAGTGTGAACGAGAAGGCTACCCCAAGTAGCTAATTATAATATAATTTTCATACCTGCCAGATCCTGGACTGGTTTCGGGTACATGTTAGCTTCTCCAGTGCGTTTTGTCTGCCCAAACATGTACAGCATTCCTAGGATACACAAAAATAAATGTATTTAGTACATGCATAACGGACCCGCACTTAATTACTCAGGTCATCTTTTTATCTTCACTTTTATATTGATTTTATACATAAAATATAATGAAGAATTAACCATGAAAATTTCAAATATCACCATCTTAAATTGTTTTTTATTTACAATCACCCGAAATCACCTCAACATAATAACAAAGTGATTGATTAACCTAATTAACCCTTCATTCATCAGTCTGAAAAACAGTTTAGGAGGTACAATAAAACATCCGTCAAATACTGTTACATTTAAACCTATCTTTGCAATTCAGGTCTCATAAAAAAACGTGAAAGGTCGTGGCGTGCGATGAACGCGGCATACCGAAGACACGACAATGTAAAATTTATTCGGCCTGCCGCGGCACTCGCTCGTCCTATGTCATCAATGCCATTGCCGTGCGGTGCCGACAGTAGAATATCCTTCATGTCATGCCCGTCGATGCAGTGAGAGCCTATTAAGGAATACCTGCGGAAGATGGAGAGCAGCGTATTTTCGTGTATCAATCCCGTACTGCACTCGCCAAGCGTGGCAACAACATGAGAGGGTTCTCATGGAGATCCATCAGGGAGGCCTACATTCGGTCGGGTACCTGCTTCGTTGACGGCAGCGTATTTTCGTGTATCAATCCCGTACTGCGCTCGCCAAGCGTGCCAACTACCCTCTCATGGAGAGCTACGTTCGGTCGGGTACCTGCTTCGTTGACGGCGAGGCTGTAGGTGGCGCCGCAGTGCACGGAGCGCACGCCGCGGGACTGCGTCTCGAAGAACTTGATGAGGCGCGGCACCCGCTCGTCCTTCTGCTCCGCGTGCCCGAGGCGGCCGAACCCGCCGAAGCCCCAGCTGTACGCTCGCTTGTTGCTGTCGATCGCCACCTGCAGGTTGCGTGAAACGTTCAAGGCTGAACGAATCGCCCATCTTTCCATACAAACGTGGAAGGGTAACTACTCCACTGTTTGACGTTCACCATCCAACACTAAGGATTATATCAATTTATCTCGTCATAATCTATGTTTGTATACACCCCAAACTGTAATAAAAGTATTTATTTAAAAAATACAAGCTTCTAAACTTTCGTATTTCAACACTGATTTTAGCCCAACTTTGGACGAAACTAAATATTATATGGAGAAAGAAAACTTAAAAATTAACGCCATTGCGACATAGTTTAATTTTTAAAAGTTGAAATAAATGTTATTGTGAAAAGATTACACTCAAGTTTTTCTATAATAACCCTTGTGCATTTCATTCTAGCGCGCGGGTACACACACTATGTCAGGAGAGATAGCATACATTTAGGCCGCGCCCACTGACGACATTGCCTCCGCGACTTGTTGAGATTAACTTGTATGATGATGATGTTTCCTAGCCGCTTCCGCCCATGGCGACTGAGCATTCAGATAAATAGTCTCATAGGAGGGTTTTCGTTTTCTACCCTTTCATGTGCTCTAAGGTGTAGTGTGTACCCAATCTTATGAGAGAAGGTACGAGAGCACTTTGGGCACGTTAATACCCCGCTGACAAAATTGTACCGGATGTCAGCTGGTGCACAGGCTTTCAGCTATCGCGCATCCTATCGAGCTCCTCGCGACTAACATCTTCAAAGGTATCAACTTGCATAATATCTAAATGAACAACAAATATACATATAGTGACACATCCGCTAGCCTATAACGACACTTAAAAAAGAAGTTTCGCGTCTCTACAAGGCACTTTCAGGATAAAATCTGAGCTATATTAAAAACGAAATATTGTATATCTTCAACAGTTTCTTTTGAATAAGCTCAGAGTCGCTCAACGAGCTTTAGAGAGGACTACGCTCGGGGTTTCTTTAGGATATTGTAATTAAAGTGGAGTTGGGCAGAGCGCATTGCAAGGCGTGGTGATGCCAGGTGGAGCGAGGCCACAACTGAATGGTGGTCTAGACGGGGCATAGAAATGTTGGGCGACCGGTGGCGAGGTGAGTCCACCACATAGAACAAATCGCAAGGCAATGGATGCGACTGGTACAGCTTTGGTGGATGGCACAAACTTAGATAGATTTAATTTATTGACATTAAAAGTAAGGCCTTTGCATCTATTATAGATGATTTATACAGCGTCAGCAACTAACGCTGCAGTGCCTGGGACACTGTTATATGGATTAGGCTTGCCCAGCACCTATACCATCCTCTCAGCTTAGTCAGCTATTATTCAGAGGAAAGAACAGTAAAAAAAAAGTAAAGTAACACAATAACTAACATATTTATCACATAAATAAAAATTAAATCACTCGCTACATTATATGGCTCGTCTGGTGGGTACAAGTTTCATTATAAATATAGAAAAGTTATTACATCTTAGAAAGGCATATGGTGAAATCGGGCTGAAAAAGATTAAATCATCAATTTAATAACTCACTGTATGATTGTTTCCGCAGGCAAAGTTTACGATATGATGATGATTTAAAATCAAATCATTTATTTATTAAAACCTTTACAACATATTACTTATTTACCGCAACTTTTAAGACCTTACCTCCCGTGCTATTTAAAAAGTGTGTTACGACAAGGTAAGGTCTATCAAACTACGTTGCACATATAAAAATACATCACAAGATCGTAGATATATACTCTATATTATGTATTGTTATGTATTAGCATAACATAGATACATAATATAGAGTACTATGACACCTAAATACACGTAGTTAGGTCATCAGATTAGACACGTAGCCGATGTGATGACGTGTGCGCGGTGTCTAGTGCCAGGCGTCCAATGAACTTTCGAAACACTACACCTTTCGACCAAAAACCAGCGTCCATGAAAAGCGGGCCGTTGGGTAGGTACTCTCACCATGAAGGAATTGAAATTCACTTCACGGTGAGATTCCAACTTTACTACACTCAAGCTAAAGCCAGTCTTTGTCTTCAAATACTCGGCCACGCCAACTCGGAACTGCCGTAGGTGCCGGCAGTAGAATATTAGCCCTCCTCTCATGCCTGTGGATGAAGAGCCTACTAAGGGATACCTCAGGAAGATGGGCAGCAGCGTATTTCCGTGTATCAACACACCGTACTGCGCCCGCCAACCCGCCTGCCAAGCGTGGCGAGTATGGCATCTACCACTCATGGAGATCATGAGGGAGGCCTGTGTTCAGTAGTGGTCGTTTTACGGCGGAAATGATGACTCGGCCACGCCCTCGGGTAGGCGTTTTAATAACTCATCGTAAAGGCCCTGTCAAACAGAGAGCATAATTAGCGCGCGTCAAGGCGCTAAAGCGTCCTGGCCTTAACGTCGTACACTTTGTGTGTGACAGCTTCGACGCTATTCAGTAGTCGTCCCTCACGATAACGAATAGGTACTACTACTTGGTCACGATGTCTTGATTGATTGATTGCACTGTTCCTTGAGTTATACAAAGACTGGTATTTTCTAACACATTCTATTAACTTTTCAGTAATTTTCACTAATAATTTACGGAAGAACACACCCGGCGCTAACTAATATTCTGTAATAAAATATAACGCGACGTCATGACGCGGCGCTAGAGCGTCGCGTACTGGTAGCGCGCTAGCTCTGTTTGATAGGTTATAGCGGCGCTAGGCCAGGACGCTTTAGCGCCTTGACGCGCGCTAATTACGCTCTCTGTTTGACAGGGCCTTAAGATTGTCAGGCAGGCGAAGTCCACGATGTCGACGTCACGCACGGGCGACACGTGCCCGTCCTTGGACTTCTCGAAGTAGATATTCCAACTTTACAACTCTCAAGCTAATGCCAGCCTTTGTCTTCAAATACTCAGCCACGCCCTCGGCTGCCACGGGGTAGGCGTTTTAATAACTCGCTTGATTATAACGAAACTGAGCATCTCCTGACTTTTGTTGCATAGTTTTGGTTTTCAAACAAACACCCACACACGCGCTATAACACACACAAACACACACATATGTATAATATTATATTTAAACACAAGTCACCATAAGTTTACCCACTAAGAATTTTTAAATTAAAAATAATAATAATATATAAGTCAATTTGTATGTAACTTTAATTTTAATTTAGCACTTTATAGCTTTTTCATTTTTTTCTTTCTTTAATTTTGTAACTTTTAACATAATATTTATCTTTTGTTTAACATTTAAATTATTGTCTATGTATCAAACTTATTCGTTCATAAGGAAGGAGGTCCCCAAGATGCAGGATTTGCTAGTGTGGGGGCCACTGCTGTAATTATGTGTGATATCTTGATTTTGTTCAATAAACGTTATTATTATTATTAATAACTCACCGTATGATTGTTGCCGCAGGCGAAGTCCACGATGTCGACGTCACGCACGGGCGACACGTGCCCGTCCTTGGACTTCTCGAAGAAGAGCGCCACATGCTTCGGCACCGTCTCGAAGTGGTACGACAGCTTTGTGGAGGTGAGGAAGTATTTACCGTCCGTGTTGTGACCTGTAACGGATTGGAATTAGTAAATACTTTTATATTGAGATAATTCATCAACAAACATACATTTTCGTATTGAAAACATGGATTGCATAAATCTAAGATGTATTTCCTGTGCGGATGACACAGGTTCCTAAACTAGGATAACCTGTGTGATGGCGCACCTATACCCTCCGCCCGACGTAAAATTTTCATGAAATAGTTCTTTATTTAGGTAACCTTAACAAAAAAAATAAAAAAACACGATATTTAGTTACCGTTAGACAATTTAAATAGAATAAAATTAAAAGACTCCATAGATAGTTTGGGCCGAAATCCAAACCGGTTGTCGTGCAGGGTTAAATACTCGTTTAGGTGTGTGTTAAGCATACCGTCAAAAACTTTTGCGATGATCGTAGCCAGTGATATGGGCCTATAGTTGGTTTTATCGCCCAAATCCCCCGTCCTGTCCTTTACCACTGGAACTACAACAGTCCTCATCAAATCTGCCGGTAGGTATGAATGACTCACACACATATAAAATAACATTTCATCAAATCATTTATTTATTAGAAACCTTTACAACATATTACATATTTACCGCAACTTTTAAGACCTTACCTCTCATGCTATTTAAAAACTGTGTTACGACAAGGTAAGATCTATCAAACTACGTGCACATATAAAAATACATCAAAAGATCGTAGATATATACATATATACATAATATAGAGTACTATGACACCTAAATACACGTAGTTAGATGGATATATGACTTCAGATATATGTGGGCCTGCATGTTGAAGGTGCTCAAAACTGAGACCATCAAAACCTGGTGATTTACCTTTGGAGAGCGTTACATACTCCAGCTTCTGTTTCGATGGCTCCGCAGTGGGCACCTCCGGCACCCAACGGCGACTTTAAAGTGTTCTTTAAATATATTTGCAATAGCTCTAGGGTCATTCATACCATCTACACACTACAAAGGTCAGCCAGGACGCGTACAAACCTTTTTCGTACCCTGCCAGAAGTCCCGTAAATTTCTCTTATCATGTTTATTCTAATTTGATCCTGGTGATCTAGAACCCACTTTAGTCTAGACTTGAACATGTTTTAATGGTTGGTTGACTTACCTAGCTGCCCGTACTCAGGCAGGCCGAAGGAATGCAGCTTGCCATCGCAGTCGAGGATCATAGAGAACTCAGCGCCGCAGCCAACCTTCACGATCGGCATTCCGCTGTGGATGGAATAAAGGATATAACGCAAAAATCTAAGTATTTAGTCATTTGTACCCAAAAACTACATAGAATTAACAATTCGCAAAAGAAAAACAAAACACATTTCGATAAAGCACTTCAATTTGAACGACAATTTCGCAGGTTTCTTTATTGAACGGAAAAAGGCTGATGCGTCGCATACAGCAGCCGCTAGCGCCTGCTAAATAGGGTAACCACGGAAGACCAGCGCTGTGGCAGGTTGTATTCTGCTTCAGCTTAGGCTGTGGTGGCCATTTTCGTGCCATTAACTTTAACATTTTGTTTTGTTTTCACGCTTACAATGTACATGTGATATGTTCACGAAATAAACTTATTTTTATCTTTACATACATACTCTCTTTGACTAAATTTATTTGTAATACACAAAACACGTTTCATCAACATTTCAGCCGTAAAACGTCCACTACTGAACACAAGCCTCCCTCCCTCCCTGATGGATCTCCATGAGAGTTAGTTGCCATACTCACCACGCTTGGCAGGCGGGTTGGCGAACGCAGTGCGGGATGCTGCCCATCTTCCGAAGGTATCCATCAGCAGGCTCTTACTGCATCCACGCGTATGAGAGGAGGACTAACATTCTACCACCGGCACCCCACGGCACGTTTATAATAGTCCAAAACCCACCAAAAATGTATGTTTTTCACTTGTCTTTAAAACAGCGAGAGTTATAAATAATAATAAAATACGTTTATTTCAGGCAAAATACACCCATAAAAATACAAGATAAATTAAACTAAATTAAAATAAAATAATACAAGACCTCTAAATTAATTCTGCTAACTAAATGACTTAACTAATGAAAAATGAGGAATATTTACAATAATTATTTGGCAATGTTGCGCTTTATGTTATTATTATTTAAATAAGCGTGCATCCTTGATGAATGATACATATAGATGCAGTCAAACCTGTTAGCGAACACGCTCGTTATGGTCAACTTGTTATAAGCCAAATTTTCAAATAACATAAATTATATAATCGTTGTGGCGTAAAAGAACACAATTAAACTCTTCCTAGGTTTTTTGACCTTTTCATAACTTTATTATTTGTCGTTTAAGAGGCCATAGTAAGCGTCATTTTCCTGTCGTGTGTACTGCCATTCGCACCCTATCACGTTTTATACAACGCGCGCGCCGTTCGCAAGCGGCACGAACCTTAAATAAATACCTAAATAATGCTGGACATTACACACACCACCATCTAGTCCCAAACTATAACTTAACTATAATATTAACTTAACTATTATATTTATAACTAACTTCTTGCCCTATGCTCTCTTTGAATCAATTGGTTGCCTGGAAGAGATTGCTTTCAGCGATAGAAGAAGGAAGATGGGCAGCAGCGTCTTTCCGTGAATCAACATTCCATACTGGCCAAGGCCTGTGTTCAGTAGTAGACGTTTTATCGATTATGACATTTTTATCGATATATACAAAACCTAGTAAAGATAAACGTTCTCAAGCTGCCTCTCAAAAACGTTCTAATCCTAAGTCATTTCTCATTCCACAACTCCAGCAAAGCCGGCTAACGAGGTAAGTTGCATGTTTTGTGAAAAGGACACACTGAAGATAAGTGCCAGCAAAGCGCGATCTGAGGCCGATAAGCAACCTAAGGTTAACTTGTGCTCAGACATATCTAAGTACCCGAAAAATAGTAACGACGTCGTTCCAGCAGTGCTGGCAGGTACCTATGAATGTGCTTATTGATAGTGGTGCGCTAGACGTATCGCTCATTTCATTCGATGTACTGAAGTACCTCCCTTGTCAGACTAAATCAAGACGTTGTGTGCTAAAAGGGGTGTAAGTGATAAAAAAATAGTGTCTCCCTCTTACGTTACTGTAACCCTTCAATTCAATTATATTTCTATTGAAGTTGATTTAGTGGTGGTGCCATCGTCTTGCATGAACACCCCGATAATAATCGGCACTGATGTTCACAATCGTGATGGAGTGATACGTACGCACCAAAGACAAGCAGTTCCTTACTCATTCTAAAGAGAACGCTTCTAGCACAGCTCTGGTAAATAAAGTTGTACTTGGAGATATTGAAATAAATACCCCACTTCAAGTTAAGGAAGGAAGGACGGAAAAAGGACCTAATCCCTCGTGTCGCGCGTTTGTGGATTTATCTCCAAGACTTAGATTTTTCAATCGAGTATCGAAAAGGAATAACGATGCCACACGCCGACCACTTGAGCCGCAACTTAGTTAGTCAAATTTACGAACCACGTAACTGGGCTCTGATAGCTCAAGCGGCAGATGACGAGACTCAAAAGCTTTTTGTGATGTGCATTTACACAGTGATGTAACACTTACGAGTAGCGGATGCGTGTCGGTTTCAGCACTTGAGCCTTGTTGGTGCCGATGCCGCATTGCCCGCTCTTGTTGTCGCCGCAAGCGTAAACCGTGCCAGTGTCTGTAAATGTAAAAGATTGACAACATCAGAAACTAATAGAAGGAACAAATCACAAATAAATATATATATATATATATATATATCTCAAGTATAATAAACAAGTGTAGCGTGCAGAACAGATGGCCAATGGGATCCTAGAGTTAAGACAGGGACCGGCAAGCGCAGCGTAGGACGTCCCTACAAGATGGGCAGACGACCTGGTGAAGACGGCTCGGTGGTGGATGCAGCACAATTTCAGCCGCAATGGGAGGCTCGTGGTTAGGCCCATGTCCAGCAGTAGACCTACGGCTGAGATAATAATGATGACTATTCCAGAGTTAGGCAACAATTTACCAAGAACACAATGTTAAATCATGTAATTAATTTATTTGTATTATTTATATTTAAACTTTAACAACTCTGATATCTTCTTTGTTTTCTATTTATTTTAATTTTTTTTGCAAAATTGTAGACGCCAACTAACACCTATACTCTAGCCAAACTCAAGATGCAATATTTACTAACAATGCACTGACAGTTGAATCAGCTGATATCAGGGGTGAAAACATTTTTTCGGCTGTGCTATTTTCGCTATTTATATATTTAGATAAATATTGAATATCAAATAATATTATTTGCTGTCAAATTAATTAATGATCATCATCATCACCAGTTTTATCATTACCTATAGAGTTGAAGCTGCTACTAGCTAAGGAAGATTATATAAGACGAAATAGAAATTTTAACTAACATTTATAACGTTAATAGCCCGTTTCATATAAGTGTCTCTCTTCTGGGACATTTAAGATAGGTACATATAAATAAAGTATATACATTATTACCATTACTTATCATCATGCTTAATTAATTAATGTCCTAAAATAACTCTTTTTGGGACAATTAATTAATTAAGCATGACTCTAACTGACAGTGATGATGATTATTTAATCATCATCACTGTCAGATTCTAAGCTACTTGATGTTTCTCTGGAGACCTGGATGATGAATTCATCAATTACATTATCATTTCATTTCTTTATGATAATCTCCATCTCCACTTTTGCTTTCCAATATTAGTGCCCCGCCATTCAAAAACCCGTCTTTATTGCCTTGAAAACTAAATATGAATTTATTGTTGCTCTTTCTATGAGTAATGTTGTAGTGTATTCTTAATCCCGAATCATAGCTAATAAATATCCAACTGTTTGCGACCCAGGAAGTCAAAACCAAAGTTCGTTATGGTTGGCACTGTTAGGAACACAAAAAATCTCTGTGGATTTTAATCTTTGTTTTTGATTACCTAATGAAGATTTGTAAATTGAAAAAGTTAGATTTTCCATAGAAATGACGTAACTATTGAAAATTGTAACAAATCTTGTGGAGTTTATTGATAAAATCATCTAATTCAGTCATGACTCCGAAGTTTCGAGGCGCAACCCTAAAAATCAGCTGATTTCCAATGTTAGTAAATATTGCATCTTGAGTTTGGCTAGAGTATAGGTACTATATTTTATTTTTTATTATAATCATGTTTTTCTTTTTTATTCTTTTATATAGGTATATATTTATTGTTCTCTCAGGGTCCTCTGACTATTGTGGCTACGGCAGAATAACAGCGCCCTGTGTCTCAAACACTGGGCATCAATGCTGAGTCGTGGCCATACCGCTACTGTAGCACATACGCAATTCAGCACTGTTTGTTTGTTTTACCTAATGTTGTTCCTAATGTTTTTTTGTAGATTAAGTTTTGAACTTTTTGCAATTTTATTTTGTCTTGTGTTTGATTGTGTTTTTTTGTGTGCTAAGTAGCAAATAAATAATATGTCTATGTCTACATTCACTCAAAGTACCACAAAATCAACCAGCTCGTAGGACGGACGTCTTCAAGAGATGATTTTAATAAAAAAACAATTTGTCAAGAACGCAATATCAAATTGATGCAAAGCACCACAAAATCAGCTTGTACGACGTAGGCACGTGACCAGAAGACCGAGGAATTTGAAATACTTTCCATGGCATGACACAAGTTTCACTCTCAAAACTCACGTGAATACGATGAAATTTTGTAAAATACGTGAATTACTCTTACAACGTCGAATTAGGAGGTATAACGTCAAAGCTTGTTCCGAAAAGTTTAGACTCTTCAAGAAAATCGTCTTTATTCATGTATTTTACAAAATTAATAGCTACAAACTTCTTTATATTTTTGATAAGATTTTGTAACACTAGAATAAATTTCAAATTGTCGTAAAGAACTCTTTTGTATGATAATTTATTTCTGCCTGACTTTATTACCTGTGACGAAGAGGGTATGATGTCTGCCGACAGCGGCGTGTATGATGTTCTTTCCCTGTAGCTCCGGTATCAGCTCGGGCGCATCGCGGTTGTTCAAGTCACCGAAGCCGAGCTGACCATGGTTGTTTCGGCCTACAACAAACAAAATATTACTTCTCTGCCCTTCAAAACAATATAAGTTAGGGTAACCAGTCGCGTGTCAGGCCACGCGCTATGTAGGCTTTTGTAGTTAACCGTAGACCTGTTGTTAAGAAGTTGGTGTATTGTATGCTTTTTTATGGTTACCAAAGTAAGGCCTTCGCATCTACTATAGATGATTTATACAGCGTCAGCAACTGGTAATCATGCTGTACGGGACGCTGCAGTGCCTGGGACATTGTTAGATGGATTAGGCTTGCCCAGCACCTATACCATCCTCTCAGCTTAGTCAGCTATTATTCAGAGGAAAGAACAGGTCAATACGTCTGAAGCTAACTAAGCCGCGGGTTTCATCACGATGTTTCCTTCACCGTTAAGCACGTGTTAAGTGTGCACATACATTTTTTAAGAAAGAAAAATCCATTGGTGCACTGCCGGTATCGAACCCACGACCTTCGGATTGAAAGTCGGGGGTACATACCATTCGGCCAACACGGCTTTTTTGGTTTTTTATGTATCAGACATTACTTAAATACTGATGATGTTTTTTTCATACCACATAATCTTAATAATTAATGATCAATGCATGCAACTTTTATTAACTCAAAATCTTTACTTATAGACATCTTGTCACAGGCGTTGATTACATGATTAGATGAATAAACCCTGCGCTACAATATAATATCTTCTGACTCAGCATGATTTCATGATGTATTCCTTCATGGTTATAAAACAAGCACGCACATAGCATTACAGGTAAAATATCAGGGTATATACATAATAACATACCAAATGCGTAAGCTTCTCCATTCTCGCCTATCAGGATGGAATGACCAGCTGAGCAGTGGCTGGTGATGAAACGGTACTGAGGGGAAATTACGATGTTAGTTCACAAAACGATTACACACGGTGTTGAGGCTATTTTGAAGCGATGCGGATTCATTGATGTCTCGTTTGACTGACATTATATCTTTTTATCTACTCTTGGTGCTCTCGAGGCAGTATTTTTGTACGCTAAGTAAAATTCATAATAGTCCGTAAAATTTAGTTTGATCGCTGCGACAGCTGTCATTACGACAGCTCAATAATAATAATAATTAGTAGTTTAAGCTTGTACAAGCGAACATTCGACCAATGGTGAGCCGCAGTTTAGTTTTGTCGCATAAGCGCTCATTGCACATCTGTTTGAGATTATGTTACAGCCTCTTATTCTTGTTTTGAGGCCTAAGTCAGGGCGGGTGTGGGCTTTATTGAACTTAACTTAGTAGTATTGTGAAAAGTTTATTCCAGAAATCCTCTGCTTCTCAAAGGGGAATAGGACAAATGGGAGACCAAAAAGTCGAAATATTCCGTTAGCAGGGGAGGGGATCTTAAATTTAAAGTAATACACAGTGCAATAATCGCAGGGGATTTCTTGAATATGCCATGTAAAACAGTATTCTACTTACATGTCTGTCTGTGAACTTGTGGAATGTGTAGAGATTGGGATGAGACCTTGTAGTGGAGTTACACTCCCTTTTTGCAACCAGGTCCCATGAGACCAGTCCAGAGATCATGAGCACGCCCGGAGGCTTGTAGAAAGTCTTCAGTAGCTCCTGCAAGTATAATTAAGGAAACTAGATGTTCCCCGCAACTTCATACGCGTTTTGATGCTCTGCTCGAACACTACCTATTTGTTGTAGCGTTATATGTTTAATCAACCTTCCTCGTTTAATCAGCTATTCAACACAACAGAATTTTTCGATTCCAGACAGTAGTTCATGAGATTAGCGCGTTCAACCAAACAAACAGATTTTTCAGCTTGATGATATTTCACACAGACCTGAAGTCAGCTGACTAATATACTAATATTATAAAGCTGAAAAATTGTTTGTTTGGTTGAACTTGAATGATGTATATATTTTATAAGAAATACCAGCTTCTGTCTGCATCTTCGCTTGCAATGACAAGAAGTAGCTTATGTGTTAATCCTGGTCAACATATTTATAAAAGTCGCAGCTTGATCTGTTAAGTAGTTTTTGGTTAATGAGTTAACTAACAATCGATACTGAATTTTCATATTTATAATTTTAGTGAGATTTTACACTTTAATTGGGTAATAAAAAAATTGAAGATTAAGAAAACATACTTTTTCTATGCTCAGATCCAGGGCAAATATCTGCTCTTCACACAATTATATATCCCACCGTCATTGATGTGAATGTAAAATTATACTGGTATAATGTTCAAGAAATCCGCATTATTTAGTAACAATTTTGGTGAACTTCTAAAAGGACCCAACTCGAAACTAGAGCCTAGAATCTTCATGGAGGCATATCTTACAGGAACCCATTCATTCTCAACTGATGGGTTACTGGAGCGCTGGGCGACTTGCTTCAAAAGCAAAGATGGACACTTGCGATTGTTCGTCTGAAAAATCTCACTAATAGATACCTCAGGAAGCTTCAAGGTGGGCTCGTCAGGGAGAGGGGAGGGCGTGCGAGTGCCCTCCACCTGCGGAGTGTCCTCAGCCGAGGAGTCACTGTCTTCATTGTCGGAGAGAGGTTTCTTGTTGCGGCGCTTGGCGGCCTGCTTCGAGGGCAGCAATGTTCGCTTGCGACTGTTCGCCTTCAAAGGTATATTTGCGCTGCAAATAATAAATAAATTAGGCCAGGTGCGTGTCGGACCACGTGCTATATAGGGTTCCATAGACCTGTTGTTAGAAGTCGGTGTAAGTTTAATTCGTTTACCAAAACATATTAACAGAAATTAATTAAGTATGAGTGGTAAAACATATCACTTATTTGAACGACAATATCTCCGAAACAAAAGAAGCTAGCTTAACCATTAATTTTCATAGAAAGATCATGGTTAAAACCAGATTCATGATTAAATCATTTCATGATTTAAAACTTGAATATTTCGCAAATGTTACCCTAAATTGATAAAATTGTCTTTGCGACTCCTGAATGGTTTTAAAATACCCCACACGATGGGAAAATCAAGAAAAAAAAATGTTTATCCCCATCTTACATTATATGGGAGGTACCCCGAATTCATGACTTCTTGAGCATTTTTTGAAGCGTTATTTTGGCGTTCCTGCCCTTGTCTCACGCTAGGTACCACCTACATGTTTTCCATTACCACTCACCCTTAGTCGTCATCTCTGACTCACTTGTTCCATCAAATCTTTGATCTAGCTCTTACAAACTCACCATCTACATTCATTCCTAGCATTCTTCTTGCTATATTAAGTTCATGCTTTTCCATCACATGACCATACCATGCCAACCTATTCTCTACTCCCTTATCTTTTCTACTACTGGCACTTTCTCTCAGATTAATATTATTATATTTTTAGACAGTAATATTATTGTATTTTTGTGCCTAAAGGAGCCCTGTTCCATTCTAAGTTTCAGATGAGCCTGCATAGCAAGGTTAATGTATCTTTTTGCACTCTCTATAAGAGAGTCATAAATAATGAAAATTCCACAAAAGCTAACTCTAAAGGAGACCAAATCTGCATGTGCTATGATTTTTAAATCATTTGAAGGTGGGTTGTATTTTGAGTTGGTGATTAGTACTTGATGTAGAACTAAGAATAGAAGTTGTATTTCCCAGTGTCCTCTCACATAGAGGTGGATTATGCTTAGTTCCCCTGATGCTACACAACCCAATTTCTTGAAATAATGAAGGACATTCAGCTGTTGGCGCTGTACCCAGGTTGTTAGCACACAGAGCTATCAATGCATGATGCATCTAATCATGTCCCAAGCACTACACATACAGAATTTGATAAATCATCTACATGCCAACTAATAAACTCTAGCTTTTGTCAACAAATTTTCGCCAATGGATTTTGGCCTTCTCCTCAATGCATAAAATAAAATATTGTATGACAAATCACATAGCATTTACCTGTACATATACTAAATTGTAAAGCTTTATTCAAATGTAGTTTAATTGGCTAACAATTATTCCACATTTAGTTGGAAATTCTAGTTATTCTGTAGTAACATCAAACAACAAAACCTAACAGATCTACATCAACATTCACAGCATTGGGTTGTACACAAATAACATAAAATAATGCCTGATTTCATGGCGGGTTATAGGCTTGAATGTCCAGTTGGAGACAACTAATTAGGGAAATTCAAGATGAAGCTTGGATCATTGAAAAAATACTTAGTTACTTTTTTTGTACATTCATAGAAAATACCCAGAACTGGGACTAATATCAACAGATAACTTACAAACATTTGATAAACTCAGTGGTCTTACTAGTGGTCAGACCAGCTGAGGGACAAGGCGGTGATGGGAAAACTACTCCAGCCAAATTCAGTTTAGAATGTTTGTAAACAAACTTTCACACTTAAAATTTAATTGCTTCCTTATGGGTTTATTTTTTGACCAAGTTAATAGTAATTTATATTGCAATGAGAGTTCACAAATCAAAACTATAAACTATGGGAAATATAAACTTACACTTTCATCAAGAGAGTTAAGTTCAGGTTAAGTATAGACAGTTTGTTTGCAAACATTCTACATCAAATTTGGCTGAAGTGGAGATGGATGGATGTTGAAAACTTATTAACCATAGGCAACATAAATTCCAGTTTGATTATGTTCGAAACTCAACTATAAAAAGGTTTTCAAAGAAATGAATAACCTTATCAAAAATTTCAGCGAGTCCCGACTTGAGTTCTGTAGCTTAGTGGTCAAAGTACTTCCGGCTTAAGGAAGCGTCAAATATCGATTTGACGGACGTAGGTTCAAATCCCACTGGAACCGTAAAATTTTTGATAAGGTTATTCATTTCTTTAAAAATGTTCTACCTAAGTGTGGTTAAACACTATAAAAATAACAAACTATAAAAAGGTTAATAAATAGAAAGGAGAGCAGCTAATCAGAACAAGCTGTTCCACATCAATCACATCTACATTCCCTTCAGGGAAGCTCATGGAATACTTGCCAGCAACTAAGGGTTCTTCTCTGCTGTTTTAATTAGTTGGGCTAGCTGGGGTCTGCATAGCATCACGGGGGACAATGCACAATACACCTCAATGCAGAATGTCAGTGCAGTTTTACCATCCCCCACGAGAATTAGAAAAGGATACCGTAGAGTGAAAAGAATCACAACACAGCACTTTAGATAGCAATATTATAGTTATTGTCTCTTGTGCAATGATCTTGTTCATCAATCATGCGAAACAAGTTTAGTAAACAGAAATACTGGATGAGAAATAGCAAAAAGAATACTTGGTGTGTTCCAAATATACATACGTTTTTGGCATTATGCAGGTGTGTTGGTTGATTTCACTAGCTCAAGTCAACTGAAACAATGGTTTAACAATTCATAACTTATACATATTGTTGCTGCTAGCTGTTCTATAGTTACACTGACTTTAATTATAAATATTATGATCTGCTGTTAATTGTATTTAATAACTGAATTCAATTTTAATGAAAAGGCTTGATTATTTATGTATGCTCAATTTGTTATAATGGCTCATATTTAACAAATTTAGATGGATAATCGAGGCCTTCAACAAACACCATGAAGGTGACCGGCTTTAGTGCGCTAAGTAAATGATGCTACTGCTAACAGCAATTTACAACAATGAAAGAAAACCGTTATACCGTACACAACGCGAACTGTTTGTAAACTACTTAATTTATGTGACTTCTCGTTTATTTACATATAGTACACAAATATACATGAAAATAGTCTACGGAATAATTATCATGGCCTACTCCGCGGTAAATGTGAATGAATTCATAAAAAAAGCTTGCCGAATAAGGCACGTGCGGTCCCGTTACAGTAAATACTTTTCATTGCACTTATACTTAAAAAAGATACTTCAACTTATTAATAACATGAGAAACACCAAACTAAACAATATTTACCAAGGAAAATCAATAAATTGAAGCGGTGTATTTTTACTTTAATTTTAAACACAATCACAAGCTTTTTCCTCGGTTGACAGGCTGAACTCTGAGTGAACTGGGTGGGTATATGGTTGGATGGATTGGCTTGAGGACTGTCAATCAGCACAAATAATGTTGCCTCCACATAATTAAAAAATTATTGCGAAGAGCAAACTACATAAAAAAGCCTAATTTTCAAGAAGCATAGTAACTTTTCTGTCGGTATTTTTTAGTTTTCTTATGTAGTTTAGTAAAAAGGACGTTAAAATAACAATAATAACGCCTGTTGTCTCGAAAACTGTTCAAGTCGTCACATTTTTATCCATTATTACACGTCAAAATGCAATGATCTTGCAACACCGAACATTCGAAGGTAAACATTAAGGTAACATTACAAAGTAACATTATTGAACAATTTGACAGGGCTGCCAACTCGACTACTACAAATTAAGCCAGAGTCTGATTTTAATGTGTAGGTATGTGTTTTTTCTGTTTTATTTTTTCTTTTATGTTTACTTACGTAGCGGCTAGTTTAGCTGTAAGGTTAGATTTAGATTTAATTAATTTATTTTTTATTAAGGAAAAGTAGAGTGTAACACACGTCGCTAAAAACCCATTAAAACTCGGTTTCTATTTACTCCCTTGCTAAAGCACGGGAGTAAAACTACCTAGTATGTTATGGGTCATTTTAGCTCCTTGTATAACAATCTACTGTTTACTGAAAACGGCGTCATTAAATTATATTGGGTAGAGTTTTATTTAATCACCTCTCGAAAATAAAATAATAAGTAGGTAGGTACTTTCCATGTTCCTGTACCTACTAGCAGTTTTTTAGAAATCATCTTTATCTTTTATAAACAGGAGGTAATAGCCAAAGTCGATCGATAAATAATCAAAGCGTCTATCGTCTATTACAGTATGACCACGAGCCCATATTTATCCTAGTGGTCATATTCATATTCTAATCGCTTCTTATCACAGTGCTAAAAACAGGGAAGCGAACAGATTTATCTATGTGCCTTATTTCCTGTTAACATAAGATTAGGGTAATGGCACCAATCATGGGCATTTTAAGGAAGCTGATTTGGTAAACATTTTTTAACCGGCATTTTTTTTTACTCATATATACAATGGGATTTTTTTTTCGACAGTGAAATATATAAGAAACGCTTAGATATAGCTAAAACATCTAAAAATTATATGTAATCTGTAAAAAAAGTAAAAATAAATAGAATACCAAAAACACCAGTAATGTACAACAGAAATGCAGTAATGGACCCCCATTCATGGACATTACCAATTATGGACACCCATTTATAGACATGTCATCACCATTATTAGATATCCATTGGTGGACAGTGTAAATTGTCACATGAATTGCATGCTCATGTCTTTCAAGTATTAACAAATTCGATTTGCTTTGGGTCTACTTCTTCGTCATCTTGGCGTTTTTTTTATCTTGGTCATGTCAATGAAGTCTGGCCCAGACCTGCTCTGAACCCATTGCGAACGAATTCTTCAGATATTGAGCAAATTGCATGTTTGAGCACTGGAGCAAAATGTTATTTTTTCGGAACTTGGCCAAGATGGTCCAGTTGCCATTTAGAAACTTTTTTTTCCAAGCCAATTTCAATGGACGAAACACTGCTAAATCTGCAGGATATGAGTTGAGTTGGTGTACAGAGCAAAGAGCTCTATTTCATTAAACTCTTTAACCATTTGCCTCTAGAAATTAAGGAGCTGGATGGCAATTTGTTTAAAATAAAGTTAAGAAGTTGGCTTGTTAATAAAGTTCACTACAATTTAAAAGAATTTTATGAGAATTGATTGTACCTACATCTAAAAAAATATTATGTCATAAGTACCTTTGTTTGTTGTATACAAAACCTTAATTATTGTATGTCCTAATAAGGATACAAATTGTTGATACTTATAATTTTTTAAGACCTGTACATGTTTGCACACAATTTTACAATAAATATATCTTTATCTTTTATCTTTCAAAAGGCGCTAGTAGATTTTGGCGGCCCATGGCGGCCATTTTGTTTTGGTGAAATATGTATTTTTTTGTTATTATTCATTTAACTATGCCAAATCACCATGGCAAGTAATACGATTGGACAACACGTTCAAATGATAAATCTTTATTTTCAAAATCAGTGTAAGTGCAAACGTTGCGCGCATTGCGCCCATTTTACGGTAGGTAGACCAACCACGGCCCTTCACAGTCGACTCTTCAACGTTTTGATCAGCCAAAACCCATATCTTCTTCCAGATCTTGCGTTCAAGAAACGCAAGTTCGGCCGAGAACATCGCCGCGATCCATGAAAGTGTACAGCAGAACCAGAGGCTGTCGAGTCGATTCCTCGCCGTGCACAAGAAACTCTTTGACTTTTTTACAAGGCTTTGGCGTTGTTTTTTCGGTTTCGGTACAGTTGGGAGCCCGCACTCCAAAGCTTGTTGACTAGTTTACATATCAAACTCGTAAACCCACGTCTCGTCATCAGTAACAATGCGTTTCATGAATGTTGGGTCGGATTTGACACATTTTAGCAAGTCCTCAGCGGCTCTTATGCAACTGAGTTTATGGTGAAAATTCAGGTCTTTTCGGACTAGGCGAGCGGCAACATGTTTCATACCCAAGTGATTATTTAAAATGGTGCGGATCGACTCGTGAGACAATGAAAGTTCAGCGAATATCTCTCTCAAATTTGAATGAGAATTTTCAGTCACTAATTTCCTTCACTTTTGCGAAGTTAACTTCAGTTGTAGACGTTGATGGCCTACCAGAGCGAAACAAATCTTCTATCACATTTCGCCCGCTTTTAAAACCTTTGTACCACTCATAAGAATGTTTTTGATACTTATATTCGATTCACCGTAAGCCTTCTGTAACATTTTCAGTTACTCCGAACACGAAAGTTCATTGGCGATGCAAAATCTAGGAAAAACTCTTTCTTCGATATTTTTGATCCAACTAAAAACAGCACTGTTCAATCAATCAATCAAATCAAATTAAATCAAATTAAATCAATCAAATCATCATCATCATCATTTCAGTCGTAAAACGTCCACTACTGAACACAGGCCTCCCTCATGGATCTCCATTAGGGGTAGTTGCCATACTCACCACGCTTGGCAGGCGGGTTGATGAGCGCAGTAGGTACGGGATGTTGATATACGGAAAGACGCTGCTGCCCATCTTCCTGCCCTTAGCAGGCTCTTAGAGGAGGGGTAACATTCTACTGCCGGTACCCCACGGCGAATACACGCACTAGCAAGGCGCTGTTATAAATATAAATAACAGATGCAACTCAAACTCCGCGCCAAAATAGAAAACAGTTGTGCCAGTCTAACAGCAGTAAAATAAACATGAAATATAATTTAGAACCGTAGACAAACTATCCGTAACTGATATTTTTTTGACTGAATGTATATCCCTAGATTACTTACATACTAGTAATTTAAAATAGTTGCGCCCTGCTGTTCAGCTGAGCGCAGTGCAGTTAGGTCACGGATAGTTTGTGAAGTTAATTCCACGGATGCACCGTAATCAGGCTATCCTCCTTTAAATGCAAAGGGAACTCTTAAAACATTCCGTTACGTCATTATGTAGGTACCTGCGTTAAATTGGATTTTATAATCGACTACATTGTTGCTTTGATTGGAGTGGGGATAAGGTAATAATAGGTCTTTACCTATGAAATTGCCGTTCTTCAGTACTGGTAATTTCAAATAAAAAAAAGTTTGACATGGCTTGGTATTTCAAATTCAAATTAATT
The DNA here is from genome assembly GCA_963082625.1 of Pasiphila rectangulata. Classification (NCBI taxonomy): domain Eukaryota; kingdom Metazoa; phylum Arthropoda; class Insecta; order Lepidoptera; family Geometridae; genus Pasiphila; species Pasiphila rectangulata. The sequence continues at coordinate 17,962,521 of OY720236.1, read as the reverse complement.
TTGTTTTAAAAACATGACATTCTTTTTACAAACTCAGTCTTTTGTTTATTGATTAGCGTTGTATTTTCATTACATTTGAACATTTTTCGTCATAATAGGTACCTTAAAAAATCGTGTAATTATGGAATATGAGTTCCGTCGTGGCACCAACGCGACACAAACGGCACGTAACATCAAAAACGTTTACGGAGAGAACTGTACAAACGAACGCACAACCCGTTATTGGTTTTCCCGGTTCTGTTCTGGAAATGTTGACTTGAAAAATGAAGCTCGTGGCCTTCCGAAGACTATTGTCAACAATGATGAATTAAAGGCGATTGTGGAAGCTGACGAAACTCAATCTACAGCTGAGCTAGCAGCAGCTTTTAATGTTAGCATCAAAACAATATTGATCCATTTGCGACAAATTGGCAAGGTAAAAAAGCTTGATAGATGGGTACCCCACGAACTTAGCGCTGGCGAGCGCAACGACGCGTTGAGACCTGTCTCGCGCTGCACAACAGACAAAGAAATGAAAGGAATTTTGAACCGAATTGTTACGTGCGATAAAAAATGGATTCTGTTCGACAATCGAAAGCGCTCAACAAGTTGGTTAGATCCTGGTTCAGCACCAAAGCAATGCCCTAAACCAAAAATGACCCCTAATAAGGTGATGGTCACTGTTTGGTGGTCTAGTGCGGGTGTGATGCATCACAGTTTTTTTATAAAACGGCATGAGCATTACTGCAGATGTGTACTGTAAGGAACTGGAGACAATGATGGAGAAGCTTGCACATCTGCAACCAGCTTTGGTCAATCGGTCGTCCCCACTGCTCCTTCACGACAACGCGCGAACCCATACTGCACAACAGACAGTTTCCAAGCTGTAAGAGCTGGGGTTGGAAGCTCTCCCTCATCCGCCATACTCACCAGACCTTGCACCTACCGACTATTACTTTTTTCAAAATTTAGACAACTTTTTAGTGGGTAAAAAATTCATTTCCCGAGGGGTAGTACAAAATCCCTTTGATGAGTTTGTTGCCTCCCGTGCAGCTGATTTTTACAAGAAGGGCATCAATAAACTGCCAATGCGTTGGCAAAGATGCGTCGATTGCATGGGGTGTTACTTTGAGTAATAGAAATAAAAAAGTTTGAAAAAAAAAGTACTTTCCTTTATTCCATACAAAACGGCAATTTCATAGGTAAAGACCTAATATAAGAACATTAATCTCGTGAATTCCTATTGAATCACTTTTCAAACATGGTTGTAATACCTTTATTACACCCATATTTCAAAAGTTATTTCAGCCATCCATACCCATAATAGGTACACACATTTTTGAAATGTGATTTAATAGGGATTCATGAGCGCAATATCCTAATTATTTTCTTATCTCCACACTAATCAAAATGTCAATTCTATAGTGCTAATAAACCACTAAAAACCACTCAATTTTTATTCAATCTACAGGGTGTATATAGTATGTATACTAAACCGAAAGGGGGTGATTCTGACCATCCCAAGGAACAACTTTTGTTTTTCAACAACTTGTCAACTTTTTTGACTTTTCAGAATTCAGTGATTTTCATTCAAGAAAAGACCGCGAAAGTTTTAATTTAAACAGCTGATTATAGAATAATAACAACCTATATGCCTAAATTCCAAGCGTTGCCGTATAGGTACTTACAAATAATAAATAAAAAGTAAAAAAAAAACTTTTTACAAACAAGGTTTTATTTAAACGTACTAAATAAAAATAATAAAATAAACATTTTCCATTAAAGTTTAATGTCAACTTAAAACGTCTTTACACAATTTATGTGATGAAAAAGCTTGTCGCGAGATTAACTTGCGTACCTGTAACTTGATCTAATTGATTTTTTTTTTCAAACAATGTAAATACGAGTATCTGCTTAAATTGTATTTACATTGTTTGAAAAAAATAATAATATAATAATAAACTTTAACTTAGTTTAGTACAACATTTGATAATACGTAAACTACGGCCCAAATTATAAATATATACCTTATAGACTAACATACATAAAAATAAATCTTAATTACTAGACACTTGTTGGGATTGTAAAACTACAAAGCAGCAGCTATCGCAGGTACGATCTCTGGTCGGGGTATTTTACTATGTAAGTTAAGCATTAATTAAAAAAAAATGTATTCAAGTGTTCTATTAACCATCGGGCTCTGCTTACTTTGGTAATGGATGTGAATCATCATCATGTGATGGCATTGGAATGCAATTTTGATTGAAAAGCGTTAAGAGGTCTGTTAAAGCCCGATTTTACTTAAAAACAAAAGTTTCGTTGCATGAAAAGTTTACTTAGTTATTATATTTCGATATACAAGAACGTCATCCCAAAATTTTGTATCTCGTAAATCTTAAACAGCCATTTACTTGCAGAGCTTCCGAGTACACAATGCAAAGAACAGATGGCATTGGGGTGAAGTTAGAATTTATTAAAAAACTTAAACATTCTAAAACAAATTCAACTTATGCAATAAGAACTATTGTATCACACGTTAAATTTTCTTTATTGATTATCTATTCTGTATATAAGCAAAAAGAAGTCACCGCGGGACGTTCTTAATGCTATTAGAGAACGTTTCGGAATATCCTAGATCGCGCAAGCGACTTTTTTCCTGAGATTGGCATAAGTCCAAGTTCCAGCTTAACCTCATACGGGGAGTCCGTATCTACATACGGGGAAGTTAGTAATAAGGTTTGCCGGAGAGCCTTCACCCACAATTCTCCGGCGATGGTGGAAAAAGATCAAAACCTGAAAAAAAGTGGATTCCAGATCCAATTGAAGTTAGATATTGTAGGACTCCTCTTTTTGCTGAACGATAAATATTTGATTTCGTGCGCGAGCGATTCCTGCCATGGATTTTTTTGTGCATTGTTGTTGCTTAAAAGTTGTAGTTTTAAAATAGGAAATAAAACAGCAATATGCTTACAAATAATTTAATCAATAAACTATTTTTTGCTATACGAAGACACCACCGGACAAATTACGCAAACAATTTGTATTTCGACATAATTATTATGGGTAAAAACGTAAATGTAGGTACGTTAAATTGAGGAGCTTTCACCCAACTAGTAGTCTCTCCACACATATTAACATGTCCATTTTAGGTTCTATCATATTTTATCAAAACAGCAAATCCCAGCTAAGCCCTTAGACCCAGTGCCCTTACCGGGTACATAAAGCGTGAGGCCTTGTGGCTCTTCTTCAGGCAGTTCAGGTTTTACGTCGAAAAGGTAAGGACAATCACACACGCAGTTCTTGTTTATCATTTTTCCATCACTCAAACATAAACAATTATCACCCATTCCGACGTCTTCATCAGGATGCTCCGCGTAGTAATTTAGGGCTTCTTCGTAACTCATCTCCTCCTGTATGGGAACACGTTTCTTTACCTTGAATCTGAACCCGGATGTTGTCTGTGTATGGTCGGATCTCATTTTACTATCCTCTCTATCGTCATAATAAATGACGGGTACGAGTTCTGGTTCTGGTTCATCTTCAGGGCACTCGCAAACCACGATTTTCTTATTCTTATTTTTTACTTTACACAGACACGCATTTTCGTTCGATTTATGGAAATTGGAACTGTTCGTTTGTAGTAATTCGGATTTGTTGGCAGTTTCCTTTTTAGGGTATGCTTCACAGGGACATCCTGAGGGAAATTGTAATTCGTTCTTTTGTCGACCGCAAGCCGGACATTGGTCCCGATCTGAAGGGGAAACAGAAATACATGAGATGAGTGAGATTAGGACAGTTGACCATCGTTGGAATGAGATTACCTAACAGTAAGGAGAGTGTACCTAGCGGATGACATGTTGAAAAGCATGGAAGAAGATCGTGATTATGAATGCCTTTTTTCATGGGGTCGTTATGGATGTGTGTCTAATAGCTTTAAACCAGTGGTATATGTGGTATGGTCGTACGTTTATTTACCTCGTATTTAATTTTTTTGTGGTCAATGTAAATTGTTCAAAGTTATTAAAGCCTACATTAACAATAACTTATGTTTATATCTAGTCCTTTCCGTAGGTGACATACCGTATATATATATAAACATCACTACATAAAAACATAATTTATTGTTAATATATATATACTAGCTGTCCCGGCGAACTTTGTACCTCCACTAAGTACTTACAACTTACCCTACAACTTCCCTACAACTTCCCTACAACTACCCTACAACTACGCTACAACTAACGCTGAAACATGTGTAACAAGTGTTTAATAATTTTGGTAGTTATCTAACTATTTATGTGAAATTTCACGTAAATCAAGTGAAAAAAAATATTCCCCAACAAATTTTCATACACAATTTTTTTCACTCAGGAACAATCAATAAGTTTTAAATTCTATTATATATGCAAAATTTTAAATTTTTCAAGTGAAAAATAACGTTGAATAATAAAATTCTTGAATTATAAATACTGTAACTAACACGACTTTCTTTTATATAATTATATAGATCCCTACTATGATATATAGGTAAAAGTGAAAGTAATAATGTATGTATGTATGCATGTTTATATGTTCCATTTTCACGTCAAAACCGCAGAGCCGATTTGGATGATATTTAGTATAGGAGTAGGTATAATCGTATTCACATTGTTTGAAAAAAAAATCAATTAAGTAGATCAAGTTACAGGTACACAGATTAATTTCATAAATTGTGTAAAGACGTTTTACTAGTTGACATTATACTTTAATGGATAATGTTTATTTTATTATTTTTAGTACGTTTTAATAAGAGCTTGTTTGTTAAAAAGTTTTAGTTTTTACTTTTAATTTATTTAAGCTAGCTTTTCACGTCAGTTTGTATGCAGGCGGTCCGGTCCATATCGGTATCAGTCCGCGTTTTACCATTGCAATTTGAACATTTAAATTAAAATTATTATTTATGATTGTGCCGTGGGGTGCCCGCAGTTGAATGTTGCCTCTCCTCTCTTGCCCGTGGACGCAGTAACAATCTGCTAAAGGATACCTCCGGAAGATAGACAGCAGCGTGTTTCCGTGTATCAACATCCCGTACTGCGCTGGTCAACTCGCCTGCCAAGCCTCGAGTAGGGCAAGAACCCCCTCATGATCTTGGAGTGCCATGAGGAGGCCTATGTCCAGCAGTGGACGTGGGCAATAGTCCTACGGCTGAGACGATGATGATGATGAATTACTTATCAATGAGAGCATGTAAAAATAATTAATTAAGCTTGATTTACCTTTTCGCTTGGGTATTTCACGGTATTCTCTAAAATCAGGCCCACATAGAGCAGACCGTTTTGCCACCCTCGGCCGTCCGTCGCCACTCTTCATCTTGGTACACTTCTGGCAATCCGACATTGAGGATAACATCTAAAAATTAGACGAAAAATTAAAGAAAAAAACTTTTATTAGGGTATAAGTTTTTTGTTATAGGTAACTATATGAACCGTCCTATAGCACTAAGAATGTAGAAAAAGGTGACTAATCGACTTTATTTACCTAGTCATTTATTCACTTTCGCGATCACACAACATTAGCATAGAATAGAATTATTTATTCATTAAACAACCACATTACATTTCGGTTAGAAGTGCCTTAAAGCCTATGTTAGGTTTAACTAGACACAGAGTTCTCACCTGGTTCAAAAAGAGGTATTATTAGGTAGGTATATAAATCGAAATACATAGGTTACAATCTTTTAAACTATTTTTAGAATAATTACAATAAAAACTAAGACACATAGATATAACTTTTAACAAGGCCCATCTTAACAAATGCTTAAATACTAGATACTAGATACAATTTTTAGTTTTTTTAATACCATTATAAAATTATTGGTTTGTCTGTCTGTCTGTTTACTACGTGATAACGTTGCAGAAAACTAATGGTGAATATTTTATATAAACACAACTTTTGACGTTTAAATCACTGGTTTATTCGCGGTAAGAAAAGTACAATTTGGCAGCGAGAGGAACATGCGGGTTACCTGAGGCACGCTGCAGTGACCGACTGACCTCTAATTGCATTGTCCATTTGTAGGACGCGCAGTGCCGGATTAAGCCAGCGCGGGGCCTGTAGCAAATTCTGTCAAGGGGCCCTTGGTTTGCTTTGGGTTCTCAAGTTTATGGTATTAAATAAAACAAAACTGTTACAAATAATTTATTCTGGATTAAATATGGGCAAATTTAGAGATAACATTTCCTCACAAGTTGTTTTTGATAAATATGACATATTATGTCCCTTTCCTTTATTAGCATGATTCTGTATATGTTGAGCCATAAAAGCGTCAAATTGGACTATTAATTCTAACAAGCCTAAATAATTTCCATTGTTAGGTGAACCAACAATTTCGTCACTACCGCGAAACGCAAGACCTCGTTCTGCTAAAAACTTTATTAATGCAATGATTCGTTTTCAGAGTAGCCTCCAATACTTTTGCTCAGTCTCAATTTGGCTCACAAGCTAAGAATCAACACGCTATTCTTGTTTTTGAGGTTTAACAGCGAAATTAAGGCTTTTCTATGCAGAGAGCTTTCTTCATGTCTTGTCAACAAACTGTGCGCATTCTTCCAGTCATCTAATCAGTCTTTCGTAAACCGCGTGGTGACGAACTATCTGAATTCGTAACTTTGCAAACAAAACAGAAAAGTCCTTTAGTTTCCGTATAACACAAACAGTCTCTGACGTGAGTTTTATTAATTAGTTTATGATAGAGAATCTTGGCTTATTTTCGTTCTCGTAAATTTTCTTTGAAGACAAAACATCATTATTCGAATGTTGCAGTTCGCTGCTTCATTTTTCAATCCAATAATCTCTATCAAAGTTATCGCACATAAATGTGTAATTTTTAATTGAATTACTTGCTTTTTTACTTGAGACTCTGAAACACCTTGCTCTTAATCTACCTTCACTAGCTTTCAATAATCTTGAAACATGATCAATATGATAAATAATCGATTCAAAATAAAACCGGGCAAGAGCGAGTCGGGACTCGCGCACCGAGGGTTCCGTGCCATCATACAATACGATATGACAAAGGCGGTTGTATATTTCTTGGAGAACCTTGACAGCGCCATCTCTTGTCTGATAGCGGAACTTATGAAGATTTTATACACTTTCGATGATTTTTAAAAAAGTATGCTAAGAAGAGAGTTTGTTTTGAATTTCCTGTAATCTTTACATACACTTCTAATAGCAATAAAAGTTGCAGAGGTTTATCTCCGCAATCTTCGGAGATAAGGAGGGAATGCAATTTTTTTCAACATTTTTGTAAACAACTCAAAAACGATACGACTTAAAGGAAAACTAAAAACTGTTTATTATCGTGCAAATGAATACCTTTCATATGATACCCCACGTCACCTATTAACTTCACAAAGTTTTTGAAAACGCCCCTTCCGGGGTGGAGGTTGTCTTGCCTTGTCTAAAAAACTATGCAAATTAGAGAGTTCGCTATAATTTTCCTATAAAGTTTACATACACTTCTATTAGAAATAAAAGTATTACGGGTTTATCTCTGTAAACTTCGGAGATAAGGGGGGGGGGGAGGGCCGTTTTTTGAAGATCCCCTATCCCCCCCCTGCAATCAAAATAAGTATATTTTTTAACATTTCAAATTTCAAGGCGATAGCATCAGTAGTTCTCGAGTGGTTCTATAAGGGTTCCTTTTTACCATTTTGGTCCGGAACCCTAAAAAGGTGAGCTATATTCACTCATAAAATGAATCTATATTTTATAATAAATCAACCATCCACAGTAGATTAGATCATGACTGAGTTAATAAAATTTAAATAGTTCGCCTGTTTTCTCGAAATACTTATAATCGATATTCTATTAAAATCGATTAAAAAGTACAATCTCGGCTGCGTAAACTCGTAGAATATTATGTATACCTATATAAAAAATAAAAAATCTGGCCGCTTAAAGAGTAGACATGTGGTATAGATGCTAGTCTAAATATATCGATTATAATTAAACATTAGAACATTAACGTTAAAAAGTTCGTAAAATACCTACTTATTTTTACGATTTAACGTGACGAAATCGAGTTTTAGATTTTCAAGTGGAAGTGAAGCATAGCCTAAGCGCTTCGCGTTTAAGGCATGTAAGATATTTTCTCCTATCTAAATTAATATTTTTTTATTAAAGTCAGACAGGCGTTGGAGCGCGGGGCCCCCAAATTCGCGGGGCCCGTAGCATTTGCTACTCTTGCTACGTGGCTAATCCGGCACTGAGGACGCGAGCCTACCCCGCGCCCCCTCGGTACCCCCATGTTCATCCTTTACAAATAGATAGATATGGATAGAATATTGTTTTCGTCGCTAACACACCCCACCCCAGTGCTGCTAGCAGCACTCATCAGTCAAAGGAATTCTAGCGACGCGTGCGGCTGATCGGGTCAGCAAACCAATCACGGTTTTAATTTTAACTGTCCTGACCCGTTTGTCCTTTCCTGAGCACACCTCCTCTATGACTCTCTTCGGCCACGTATTCCTGGGGCCGTTTGGGTCCACTATATAGACCACATCACCCACTTGCAGGGGTCTTTGTTCTCTGTTCCACTTTTTTCGTGGTATTATTATCGGCTTATTTCCCGCTACACGATATTTACTCGCTATAAATGCTACTCGTGTTATAGATTGGTTGTCGATCCAGCGCCCGTAAGCTACGGCGCAAAATGCCTTTGTAGACGCATCGCAAAATATATGCATCTGTAGGTTCATATAACCAGTTCTAGAAATAATCTTGTTGTTAGGTGTATTCGGCGTAGCATGCGTAGCCGTCGTAGCGCTCGCATGGTGTGCTACGAGCGTAGCATCCTGCGGTTGCGGCAGGCTAATGTCTATGTCCATCTCGCTCGCACTCGTTGCTGCTGCCGGATAATATCTCGGCAATTTTGTTTCGTTTATTGTTTTCAATAAATATATTCATTTAAGCCACTTCGTATAGATTTCATTGTTAACAGGATCATCCCAGCTGATGTCAAGGCGCCAAGTTTCTTGTAAAATTATTTTTCCATTGACTGTAAACGGTGATAAAAATCCATAAACATCAAAAATCGACATAACGACTTGAAGCATCTCTCTTTTAGTAGGTACCTTTTGTCCATTAATAATATTTTCAGGGACCTTTTTAAATTATACATCGAACCTTAAGGTGTCGTCCTTGGTTTGCCACAAAAGTCCGAGTGTTCGTTCTTCATCATATTGCTGCCCCAATTTGAACCTTACGGCTGACATGCAGAGAGTTTCTTTTGGTACGCTGTCGAGCACCGCTTCACTGTTACTTATCCAGTTGCGTATTTCAAAGCCTCCTTGTGCATGAATATAAGTTATTTCTCTTATTAGCTGAATCGTCGTCTCTTCGTCCGGTAAGCTGTGTATGTAGTCATCCATATAGTGCTGGGTACGTACATATAGCTGCAGCGGCCGTAGAAATGGTTGACTCAAAGCGTTGAGCGTTTTTGTTTTTAACGTATTGAGCAATAAACGGTGAACAATTGGCGCCAAATATTAATGATGACATCGCATATGTTTTTTCGGATTCTTGTAACATTCCTGGGCTGTATTCAGTTGCGGGATTACCTTTATAAATAAATCTCAAGGCGTTTCTATCTTCAGGTCGAATTTTCACTCTTAAAAACATGTCTTTTATGTCTCCCATTACTGCTATTCTACTTTCTCTGAAGCGGAACATTATTCCAAATAGCGACATAAGTAGGTCGGGCTCCTTAAGCAGATAATCATTGAGATATAGTTTCGAAGTAGTAGCTGCGGCGTCAAACACTAATCGTAGCTTTTTTTTATTTGGGTTATCAACTCCAAAATGGGGTAAGTACCATGTCCTTTGTGTGGTTTCAGTGTTTGCTAATTCATTTGCGTAACTATTGTGTAGCAAATGCTGTACTCGTTCATGGTATCTTTGCGCATATTCTGGGTTCCTTTTCATTTTAATTTCGACTCCTCTAAGCCGGGTAACAGCCGTAGGTAGTGAGTTGGGCATTACGCAATTATTGTCCTTCCAGGGTAATCCCACTTGCCACCTGCCGTCGATGAGTTTGGCGGTTTTTTCCATTTGCTGCCAAGCACGTTGATCTTCTGAGTTCTGCCTTGGTTTGGCGGCAGACACTCCCATTGATTCCATAGAAAAGTATCGACGTACCTCGTCATGAAGTTCGCGTAGGCTACAGGCGTCATCATCATCATCTGTTGCAGCAGCGTCATCGGTGGTCAGGAGAAGCGCGGCGTGCTTGCGGCGCGCTGGCGCAGGCGCGCGCGGCACCGCACCGTGCAGGCACCAGCCCAGCGGCGTGCGGGTGGCGCACGGCTTGTGAAGCCTAGAAGCTAGAAGCTTCTAGGCTTCACAAGCTAGAATAGCTAGAAGTGATCACGGAGGGCGGCCGCCCTCCGTGGTCACTTCTAACGGCACCATTATATGAGAATTGTCCTGTCCAATTAGTACTTCCGGTTCACACAGACCGGAAATCAACTCTTCTTTAAGTTCATGTAAATAGTTATAGTCCTCACACTTCACTAACCTTAAGTCTTGTTTAGGTAAACTAAGTTCGTTAACACTGCGTACACTGATGCTATATTTATCACCATGTTTGTTCATTAAAGTCAAATCCACTAGTTCCGTATCACACAATAATTCAGAGTTGTCCATAGCTCCGCGTAATCGCATTGACATCTTGCGGCCGCGTAAACCCGCGCGCGCGGCTAGTTTCGAGCTAATCATAGACACGGTGGACCCGTCGTCTAGTAAAGCACAGCTATTAAATTTACCGTTAGGTCCGTGAATTATTATTGGTACTGTTTTTAAAAACACTGATAATGTACTTTTAAGATAATTAACACTCTCAGTCTGGCTTTCAGTTTCCGCTGTTGCCGGTCGCGATTGTCCTGACACGGCACTATCGTTAAGCCACGAGGTCGGCACGTAATGCAGGAGGCGGTGATGTGACTCAGCGCACTGGTCGACGTCACAGGCTGCGGCCGGGCAGGTCTGCCGGTCGTGTTGGGATACTAAACACTTGTAGCAAATACCTGCTCGCTTCACATAGGCCCAGCGATCCTGACGTAATGCCCGTTTGAACTTCCTGCAATCCGTCAGTTTATGTACAGCGTCGCGACAGAAACGGCACTTTTGTTCACTTTGTTTTGTACACTTTTCAGCTTGCACTCACACAGTCTCATCGTTACTAGCATTCACTAAAACTGTCCCATTGTTACTAGCGTAGTTATTTTCATTGTTCTTACGTTTATTGTCCCATCTTACAGTTATCAAGTTAGCACTGCATGTAGATATCTTCATAGCTTCCTCGCTTAAAAAGTCCGATAGAATATCTAGTCTAGCCTTCTTGCGTTCACTGATAAGTGGATAACTATAGTCCGCCCATTTACTAAGTAACACTGTAGGCAACTTAGACAGAGTATAATGTTCACTACACCAACACCTTGTAGGTACTCTTCACGCTTAAGCTCGCGCACAGTTGCCACATAATTTTTTATTTTTACTGAAAAAGTCACAATGTCTTTATAATATTCATTTGGCAACGGGTTAAGTTTTTTAACTTCACTAAAAATTCTTGAAATGATAACATCCGGGTTTCCAAATTGTAGCTCGAGAGTAGACATGACTATGTCGGGCGTAGTGCTACTAATCAAGAGTGCTGAGACCGCTTCTTTAGCGGAGCTACGTAGGCACTTTCGTAGCCTCCATAAGTTTTCCCTTGGACTAAAATTGCATATATTGGTAGATTCTTCGTATGCGGTTTTGAATGACAGCCATTCCATAGGGTCACCAAAAAATAACGGAAGCTCTTTTGGTGTACTGATGCGGCTAAGGAGGTTGGAGTTGTGGCTGGTGGCTGCAGTGGATGCAACCAGGTCCCTCAGTGCGCTGACCAATTGCTGAACCGGGCCAATTGTGCCGTCGTCATGCGGTGGCGGTAACAGTGAGCCTTTCAAAGATCCATGAGCTTTCTGTTTTCCCAATTCATACTGGCTGCGCTCGAGCCACTCTTCGATGTCCTTGCCATCACCTTGACTGCCAGTCTCCGATGTTTGTGGACTGTATTGTTGTTTATCAACAGCTGCCAAGTCAGCTGCTAACTTTTTGTCGATCAATTCCATTTGAATACGAGCCTTTTCCTGTGCTGCTTCCAACTCAAGCTTTTTATTTTGTGCCAAAATTGCAGATGATGATGATGACTTTCTAGTTTTTATCGATTTCGATATTTGTGACTGGGTGGTTGGCATTTTCTTATCGAATTTAGCACTTTCCGCACTTGTTCCCGGTCTTATTTTACTTTTAGATTGGCATCATTTTTTTCCGTTTTGTTCTGCGTTTGACTTTTGTCCTTCACTTGACCGTCACGCGCCGTACTGCGGGTATTCACCATTGTCTTGCTACGAGGTGGCGTATTAAACATTTAGATCCTGGCTCGAAGACCAATGATAACGTTGCAGAAAACTAATGGGTAAATTGCATTGTCCATTTGTAGGACGCGAGCCTACCCCGCGCCCCCTCGGTACCCCCATGTTCATCCTTTACAAATAGATAGATATGGATAGAATATTGTTTTCGTCGCTAACACCACGTTTGCGTTTTCTTCTTTTTTAGATCTTGATGAAATTTAGTATAAAGATAAATAGGACCTAGGCTACTTTTTGTCGCGAAATACGCAGACGAAGTGGTGGGGGTGTTACGGAGGCAGTTATGCCGGAATCGGAGTCAGAGGTTGTCAATTTCATGTATCGTAGTCGGAGTCAAACCGCCTTAAGGCCACGATATTCCAAATAAGCCAATTTTAATTTCAATTTTAAATGATCAAAAATCCATTGTTCTGACTGGTTATGTTAGTTGAATCAAAACACGATATCGTTCATTTCACCTGATAATAAAATAAAACCCGAGAAGTGCGAGCTGGGCTCGCGCACCGAGGGTTCCGTAGGTATGAAGGAACATAATAAATATTAGTAAACGTTTTAAAAATGCACAAAAACATTCGCCCATCCAATTTTATGACTGCGCGTAGGGTTGCTTAACTCGATGGTTGATTTCGTATTTTTTTTATGATTTCATTGCAAATGTATAGTTTTAGGATTTTTTTCTATTTCTAGAGTTTAGGACGATATACCAAGCCAAATTTCATAGTTATAGGTCTACGGGAAGTTTGATTTCTTTGAGAATGTCGAAACATGCGTTGTTTGCGGCATAAACGGTCGTATATTTTTTTCAGGTTAACTTAGAATATTGAACTTTTCACAGCTATAAGCTGTAGAAATGAGTATATTATGGTTTTAATTTCAACTCGATACCTTTACACGTTCTCGGGATAAAGGGTCTTGACAGATCGACAGACAGACGGACAACAAAGTGATCCTATAAGGGTTCCGTTTTTTCCTTTTGAGTTACGGAACCCTAAAACTACGAAGGAAGGATGGCTTTTGCTCGTTTTTAGGGTTCCGGACCAAAATGGTCAAAAGGAACCTTTATGGTATCACTTTGTCTGTCTGTCTGCCACAAATGGATATCTTGAGAACTACTCATGCTATCGACTTGAAATTTCAAATGGTATAAGATAACGCTTTTTCACTAATATGGAATATAAAAAATGTTAAAGAATATTCTTATTATGATTGCAAGGGCAATCTTATTCAATGATATTATCAATAATAATATTATTGCAATCTATTGCAATCATTAATCATAATAAGGGGATCACAAAAAAATAGTGAAATTACTTGGTCAAGTGGGATATTAAATGAAATATATTCATTTGCATTAGTAAACAGTTTTCAGTTTTCCTTTATGCCGTATAGTTTCCGAGTTATTTACAAAAATGTAAAAAAAATACCGTTCCCCCTTATCTCCGAAGTTTGCAGAGATAAACCCCTGAAACTTTTATAGCTATTAGAAGTGTATGTAGGAAAATTATAACCCTCTAAATGCATAGTTTCTCAGAAATCATCGAATGTGTAGGTATAAAATCTACATAAGTTCCGCTATCAGACAAGAGATGGCGCTGTCAAAGTTCTCCAACAAATATAAACCGCCTTTAACATATATTATATTTTAATGTATGAACCCTCTGTGCGCGAGTCCGACTCGCTCTTGACCGGTTTCATAGAGGTTGTACCTACTTCAATGCACTCTCAAAGAACATCTCAGAAAATAGGCAACGGCGTTTAGAAGTACCTAATCAACGGTTAGTTTTTCTGAAAACCTAATAAAACATTTTTAAACGATGTATAAAGAATCTATGTAGGCCACGCCCGCACTCCTTCCGTCAGTGTAGCCCGCCGCTGGACTCAACATCCCTGATCGCCGCGGGTTGTAGACATTTCGAATACTTGACCCTTTAAAAAAAAATTGATATTTCATACATTGATACTCAGTTTTAAATTTGCACAGGAAAATAGATTTTGTAAAACGATTTCACATACTATAACATGGTCACAAAATCGTTTTTTTACACATACGTATGTATATTAATGGAACCTAATCCGTAGTTAAAATACTTTTTTAAATGTGAATCGCTCTATTATTATGTTTTGTATAGAGATTTTAAAATTGTTGTAACTCGTTTGAATGTATACAGATTTTGAATGTAGATTTTTTCTCAAAGACTCTTTATAACACTTAAATAGTAATTTACTTCTGTAAAGGTAAACCGGCTTAGATTGTCGAACGAGTGTTTTTATTGTGTTCCACAAGAGAACTGTACAAATATGAATAGCACCAAGTAAAACACATCAAGCCTAGCCTCTCAAAAAGTAAGTAAAACAAAAATTAGAAAACTTAATTACAGTTGACAAGCAATCACTACGAACGTTTTAATCATTCTATGTTTTTAATCTATTCTATTACTATGTTGTTAATCATTCGTTAATTTGGCATATTCACTGCGCGACTAAAAGTCTTTTAAATTTATGAGAATAAGAGATAAAAATTATTGGTTAACTTATAATAGGAACACACATTTGTAGTACCTACTTTAGCATGGAAAATGTCTTGATATTTTGTATCAATACCTATTTCTATTTATAAAAATACTTTTCACTTTGACTGTCTAGATAACCAGTGTACTAACTGCTCCAAAAATTTTGTAATTTGCATAACAAAAGAATGTATGTGATGTCGACAACCCATCGCCGACTACCACTAGGTACATCAACAAGCTGGTCACGGCTAGTTAGGTACATGCCAGAAAGTACCTAATTTAAATGGTGAATAACATGACGACGAAAAGAGATAGACCCATTTTTTGGAAGATTTTTAGAATAAATTATGAAGTTTAATACAACATGCAAAAAAGGCTTACGTGACGTGGACTGAATTGCAAAACATCTTGTTTTCGATACACCTGAATCCCAAAAACCTTTTCCTAATATGCCTGAAAGCCAAAATGACTGAATACTGTTACGTCCGAAAAATTTAACGACGTCAGGATTCATGTACAGCCAATAGGAAAATGACGAAATGATATTTCTTAACTATTAAAATACTAGCTCAGGGGGTAAAAAATTAGATTAGCCTATGTGTTATTCTAGAACCTAGACTATCGGCATACCAAATTTCATCTAAATAAGTTAAGTAGTTAGTATCACGAAGATACGTGGTAACAAACACAAAGAATTTCGCATTATATTATATTAGTAGGATATATTATTACTTAATGCGAAAATTTCGCTTATACGTGACGATTATGTTAGAAACTTGATTCAGTCAGATTCGCGGGGATATCACCGCAAAAGATTTTTTAACAAATATGGATGTTTTAAGCAAGACTATAGAAGAGAAGTTAAATATCTTTTTTTTGTTATAATGTAAAGTTTAAAGCATTGTTAAGTTAAACAACTGAACTAAGATAATATTTTATATGTTATGTAGATATGTAATAGTAGAAAATAAATTATGCCTATTATCAAACATCTTTCTTTTTTCATTGACTGTACATCAACCTGCCATTCAACTTTTCGGACATAACAGTATTCAGTCATTTTGGCTTTCAGGCATTTAGGAAAAGGTTTTTGGGATTCAGGTGTATCGAAAACAAGGTGTTTTTAAATTTAGTCCTAAAGTCACGTAAGCCAAAAATGTACACCTCTATAATCCAGTTTAAAAGTTACGAATAAAAAATAAAATGAAAATAGCTGTTTTTGTCAAATTTAAAATAACATATTTTTACTAGGCTTTTGTACCAAAATTGTATTTTTTATTTATTTTCTTAGCTAGGCTTATCTAGCTTTCAAATGAAACCTTCGAATAAAATACACCGTTAAGTAACTCAAAAATAAACGAGCAAAAAATCAGATGAAGTAGTTTTCTTAAAAAAAATAATTAAATTGGCTTTGTTTTTGAGATAGCTAACATATACATTTTATTTCGATTTTTATCGATGAATATAATATGTCGTTTGATCAAGGTTCGACAATACACATTGTAGGTATAATGTATATTAGAAAGATAAAATGTACTCAAAAAGCTTGCTTTTTATGCTTTGAGCGCACCCTATCAATGGCAGCTGTGTTCCTATCTTCGTTATAAACTCCCAAATTAGCGATTCAGTTAGACTGTTAGAGTGTAGAAGAGTCGGAGTCGGAGTTGCAAACCAACCAGAAGTTCCGACAAGTCGGAGTAGAACCTCCGTAATATCCCTGGTGGGCATTATAAATATTATAAAGTAGTACTCTTGGTGGCTTTGTTTCCCTCCGATCCTGTTGAAGACACCTCAGCTGCTCGTTTATTGCCGCCAGCTGCTCCTTCAACTTAATGGTGGGCTTCAACTCAATAGTGGGCTCGAAATCTATGTAGCCAGCGCAGGGCTGAATGTCACACACCCTTGCTGGTGATGATGGAATGCATTTGTATTTAGGACTCGCGTATCTGGCCTCTGAAATGGCAAGAATACATTTTAAAATAGTTTAAGATTACGGCTGCGTCATCACTAAGGTATATTTTTTTTTTTTTTTTTATTTAACCTATGCTGTCCCACTGCTGGGCAAAGGTCTCCCCTAAAGTCTTCCAACCATCCCGATCCTTTGCAGACTCCCACCATCCTCTGTCAAAGGTAACAAGTTCATCCCGCCAACGCTTCCTCGGTCGACCCCGACACCGCGTTCCCTCATCAGGGAGCCAAGATGTTACACTCTGAGCCCATTTCTCTGCTGGCGTTCGGCTCACGTGGCCCGCCCAGTCCCACTTCAGCGTTGCAGCCTTCTTACCGACATCTGTGATGCCAGTAAGGGAACGCAGCATGGTATTACGAACTCGGTCGACTCGTTTAAACCCGAGAATGCTGCGTTCCATTTGCCCTCTGACAAATCATGAGTTTGCTCTTCTGTAACTCAGTCAAAGACCACGTCTGGGCACCGTAGGTTAGGACTAAGATATGGTTATGTTTATTTTATACAGACAACAGCTACAACACATCTATATAAAGTAAGGTACTTCAGAAATCCTTAGTTTTTAAACAAAAAAAAAACCGACTAATGATAAAATCTGTTTACAGTACCACCGCGGGGTAAAATATTGCCCCTGGATGCAGTAAGAATCTGCCAAGAGAGACTTCCGGAATATGGGCAGCAGTGTCTTTTCGTGTATCAACATCACGTACTGCTTGCCAAGCATGTTGAGTATGGCAATATTAGACGACCTCTGTGGCGCAGCGGGCGACGGTCCGCCTGCGACGCAAGAGGTCGTGGGTTCGATTCCCGCCTCGGGACAAATGCCTCTGCATATATTTGTTAAGGGTGTTCTGGATGTTTTTCTATATACAATAAAAATATCTATGTAGTATAATATATTATGCATAGTAAAGATCAGCCATCTAGAAGGTGCCCAAAACACAAGCTCTGCTTAGCTTGGGGCTAGATGATGCTGTGTGAATTATGATACAAGAAGGTGCCTAAAAGACAAGCTCTGCTTAGCTTGGGGCTAGATGATGCTGTGTGAATTACGATACTAGAAGGTGCCCAAAACACAAGCTCTGCTTAGCTTGGGGCTAGATGATGCTGTGTGAATTATGATACTAGAAGGTGCCCAAAACACAAGCTCTGCTTAGCTTGGAGCTAGATGATGCTGTGTGAATTATGATACTAGAAGGTGGCCAAAATACAAGCTCAGCTTAGCTTGGGGCTAGATGAAGCTGTGTGAATTATGATACTAGAAGGTGCTCAAAACACAAGCTCTGCTTAGCCTGGGGCTAGATGATTCCGTGTGAATTATGATACTAGAAGGTACCCAAAACACAAGCTCTGCTTAGCTTGGCGCTAGATGATGCTGTGTGAATTATGATACAAGAAGGTGCCTAAAAGACAAGCTCTGCTTAGCTTGGGGCTAGATGATGCTGTGTGAATTACGATACTAGAAGGTGCCCTAAACACAAGCTCTGCTTAGCTTGGCAATAAAAATAAACTACTTGGGACTAAATGATGCTGTGTGAATTATGATACTACCTCTAGAAGGTGCCCAAAACACAAGCTCTGCTTAGCTTGGGCCTAGATGATGCTGTGTGAATTGTCCAGCATTACTTATTTATTTAACAACCCCTGATGAACCGGTCGTTGGTATTGATGAACGTCTTACGTCTGAGATGATGATGACCAAAAGCTAGCCTGGCTTTTGGTCGACAACTGGCTAATAGCACAGATTACAGAACCTAACTTATAGTGCTTACCTTCTAACTGACTGATTGTTTTGCAACCAACAACGGGCCCACATCCATAAGACCGTGTATTCGAGGGATGGACTTGGTGGTTCTGCTTACTTCTGTACTTCTCACTCACGTTCTCTCCAGGTGAATTCTTCTCGCCGTCGTTCCAAAAACATTTGATCTGCGTATTCATTGAGTTTCCAGACACTTTGTTGATTATGTGCTCGCGGCAAATCAATTTCGGCGGCAACTCACACCACGATATTGACTTTTTCAGATTATAGGGTAATGTATACTCCTTAAAAGGACTGGTTGTAAGTCTTCCGTGTTCTGTAATTAACAGTTTTTATTAGGATGCTATTTTATGAATCACTTCTGAAATAAGTTTGGAATCTGTACCACGCAATAGATTATCTGATTTTGTCGGTTTATTCCATTATGCTCCCACTCTCGTGATCCCAGTGGGATCATACAAAACTTTTGAGTTCATTAAGCTCGCACTAGGGAGCAGTGCACACTCATCGTTCCATTATAATCCTACAAACCTGAACCCAGCTTGTGCCCGCCGCTTCGTTTCGTTTAGTCAACATCTATACGTTTGCAAAATTTCAGCTCGATACGTAAGCTAGTTTTTGCGTGAAGAATAGAATAGAATAGAATAGAATAGAAAAAGTTTTATTGTTATCACAATCACTTACATTACAGATACAGTTATTTAATTACATGACAGAGAGGTGAAAACAATAAGGCTACCCCTCAGCATTTGCTACATCAGCACGAGGGCTGCTGGAGCGCTGGTTTTCAGTGGCGCCCGTATTGTGTGGCGCAGGCGGCACTGCGATACACATTTATACAGTTACGAAGAGGTAACAAACCTCCATACAAGCAATCTTTCGGCTTTATAATATTAGTGAGATTACAAACAGATAAATCTATCTGAGGCAAATGTAAGTAGCGTTATTTTTTCCATAGATAGAACAGCCCTATGTAGGATCGATATGGAATAAAACCGGAGGAGTTTTTGAATCCCACAAATAGTGGGAGTTTAATGAACTCAAAAGTTTCGTATGATCCCACAGGGATCATGAGTCATCATCATTTCAGCCATAAAACGTCCACTGATGACAACAGGCCTCCCTCATGGATCTCCATGAGGGGTAGTTTGCCATACTCACCACGCTTGGCAGGCGGGTTGGTGAGCGCAGTATGGGATGTTGATACACGGATAGATGCTGCTGCCCATCTTCCGGAGGTGTCCCTTAGCAGGCTCTTACTGCATCCACGGGTAGGAGAGGAGGGGTAACATTCTACTGCCGGCACCCCACGGCAAGTGAGAGTGAGCATCATGGAATAAGCCATTTTGTCTAGACAAAAAGGATGTGGTAAGGTAACCGTTGGCTAAGGTTCTTGAATAGAGGCCAAGATTAAAGGCAATACATTAGGCCAGGTGCGTGTCGAACCACGCGTCATGTTAGGGTTCCGTAGTTAATCGTAGACCTGCTGTTAGAAGTTGGTGTATGTTTTAGTTTTAAGGATAAGTCGCTACATTGTTCGGCTACGGTCTGCCAAAGTACCAAAGTCAGAGCTAGGTGTACCTACGACGTAGACTTGAAAAAATTATGTCAAATTAACCTTGCGCGGGTGAAGCGGCGGGTAAAAGCTAGTCATGAATATAGTTAAACTATGAAATTTCTGGCAAAACTATAACGGTTAAGCTTTTTTAGTTTCGGATAAACCGGTTTACCAAAGATACCAAAAACCGAAAACACAATTAATACCTGTTGTTTTGGTACCTAAACAGTAAAAAACACACGTCAACTTCTAACAACCAGGTCTACCTGTAACTGTGTAAACACAGTGCGTGGCCGACACGCACTTGTCCTAATCTATTATTATAAAGAAAGGGATCAAAATATTCACAAATTTTAAAGGACCTCCTACCAATGCTAAGCAGTGCCGTAAGACATACATATATGTACTTGAAAGTCCTACAGTACCTACTCAACAACGAAATCAGTCAGTAGAACTAGAACTAGTAGAACTAAAAAAAAAAAAAAAAAAAAAAAAAAAAAAACTAGTTGAACTTATTAATTTTAATTTGGCTTATTAACATATTAAACTTTGGTTACCCTAACGTACCTTTCGGCATTTCACGGTAAGCTCTGGAATCATCGAGGCGACATCCGAACGCTTGAGTGGCTACAGATTGTTCTTGTTTAATTTTACTTGTTCTGGACTGACGTCTCGTGACTGGAATGCTAATTCGAAGGCCTTTATTTGGAGTCAACGGCAATTTGGTGTTACATGCTATATGGGGATCCGCGGACTTCTTATAGGACGTCGGCTCAATATTAGACACAGCAACAGCTTTCGTTTGAGTTTTAGTTTGATTATAATGTGGTAAACAGCATTTGGAGTCCTGATCGTTACCTGAAAATCATTGTATTAACTTTACAGCCAGACAACAACAGTAGGTATTTACCTATATTAGAATTCATTATGTGCCTTAACCATGAAAACAAAAATACCATTTTTAAACATATGAGCGTTATAAATGCAGCAACCCAACACAAGAAAAACCTCATCACCAACAAGATACGTTTTGATAAAATTGAATATTGATAAAATTTTAAATATAAGGGAGTTTAGATCGACACAAATCGACTACTGTGGGAGAATTTTGATTTATGGGATAATTTTTGAGATATTAATTGATTTTATTCATCCAAGGACGACTTGAACCGACGATCCGATTTTTTGTAATTTAAAACCTATGGAAATAACATCAATGCAAACCAATTGTTGCGGAGGATTTCAATGTTAGTTGTAGTTTTTAGGTTTTTTATTGTTTGTCCTTTTATTTATTAGTTATCCTTATATTTTTCTGAGTATAAACTCTGAAGCAGACGATCTTATTTTGATGAAATTTAAAGCATAACGAGACGGATAACATCAATACAAAAAGTTACAAATTTTGATAGATGCGGGATTAATCAAATTTCGTCTGAGGATAACTCTTCAATTGATCATCTGATTGTGATATAATTGTAAACTTAAGGAGATGAACATAAATACAAATTTAATGTTGTTGTCTGTATATGTGTTGCAACCAACACGAGTCTTTTGCAAAAGAAAGCTGCGTCTTAATTAGCCTTTTTACCACACTTGCCGCGTATGAAATGCATTTGTACATATCACATTAGTCCATATCATTGAATAAAATCTATTCCAAGGTTACAGAACAATGTCATTTCAAAAAGTACAAATGAAGATGAAGTTTTTGGAGTATTTCAGCAATCTTGTCCAAATCGCTACGTAAAATCAAGTCCAAATGCAATGGGACGTTATATTGAGAAAAATAGATCATGCTCGTTCTATGTTTTGGGCGAACTACTAGTTATATACAATGGCTAATTATCCATACTCAACAATTATTGTCCACCTTGATACTTGAGTATGGATAAATGACCAACAGACCAGAATAGTTCCTAAGTGAAGATATGAATCTTCACTCGCTTCGCTTGCTCGATTATTGAGTAAAATATTAGATACCTGACTACTTTTAAAAACTTCTAGAGTCACTGTAGGAATTGTGCTAAATTCTGTAAAATTCTTAGTGTGGTCTGTTGGTCATTTATACATTTTACGAACCTCATCTCCTGGTAAGATGATTGGAAAATGTTTACCTTGACTGGCTACTATATGTTTTGAAAGTGAAATGTTGGGCACTTTGAAATGTTTTTTGTTTGAGTTCAAACGAGGAGCGCCTTGTACTCGTAATTCCTCCAAGCTGGAATATGGTGAATTCTCTGTGGTATCTAAGCTCACATGGCGACGTCTCTTTTTCACAGTCTTTAGTTCAGCTTTTCTAAGAGCGTCAGCAAGGATAGGGTTGTCTCTTTGACGTTTAGGGGATACCTCCTGCTCACGTTTGGATTTTAGTGTTGCTGCAATGTATAAGAACGATGAACAGTATTTTGCTAGTTTTTCATTACTCTAAATTTGGAGCACACTCACGATTTGTATCGGCTATACTCCGATCGAAGTAGTTCTTCGGTAAGTTGAAACATAATGAGGAGCTCACAGCATCGCTCATGTCAGTATCGTAATCATCGGAAGTAGGCACAACTACATAGATTGAGGATGAATTGCCAAACTTGTTCTTCGCTAGTATTTCGTCGACCATCTTTAAGACGTCCATCTCGCTATTAAGATTATTAATAACAATTATTGGTTTGTTATTTTCGTCACTCAAATCACGAGGATCCTTTTTAATGATTTCATCAGGCCTTTTCTTTTCGCTTTGAGTCATATCGAAAACAAAAGTACGAGTTTTGATTTCATTACGTTTCATTTTTCTCTTTGATGGTTTTGTAGCAAACGGTAAATTAGATGAAGAGTAATTGTTAACCTCGTTGCTCCCACTGAAATTTAATTGTTTTGACTCACATTAATAGATCCACACATTTTTAGGGTTCCGGACCAAAATGGTAAAAAGGAACCCTTATAGAATCACTCTGTATGTCTGTCTGTCACAAGTGGATATCTCGAGAACAGACAACGAGTTACAGACAAATTGAAATGGTTAAAGATAACACTTTTTAACTAATATAGCATATATGAAAATGCTAAAAAATATTCTTATTATGATTCCAGGGGGGCGGATAGGGATCTCAAAATTTTAAAGTTACTAGGTTGTGTGGGGTATCATATGAAAGGTATTCATTTGCACATTAATAAAAAGTTTTTAGTTTTCCTTTATGCTGTATCGTTTTTGAGTTAAATGTTGAAAAAACGACCGTTCCCCCCTTTATCTCCGAAGTGTGCGGAGATAAACTCGTGAAACTATTACAGCTTAAAGAAGTGTATGTAAACTTTATAAGAAAATTATAGCGAACTCTCTAATATGCATAGTTTTTTAGACAATGGAATGGAATGGGGGTGGAAGGGGGGTTTTAATTTTTTTTGTGAAGTTACTAGGTCGGGGTATCATTATGAAAGGTATTAATTTGCACATTATTAGTTTTTATTTTTCCTTTAAACCGTAACGTTTCCCGTTACTTAAAAAAAACCGGCTGAGTGCGAGTCGGACTCGCGCACCAAGGGTTCCGTACAAACCTGTAGGTATATAATGAATGAATGAACGAATGAATATAACTTTATTGTACACCAAAACTTAAATTATATAAGATCTGAGTATTTGATATGAACCTTTACGCGTTCATGAGGAAAGAGGTAGTAAGTTTGAAAATATTAAAAATATTTTTATTAAATGATTTACATCATATAATAAAAATATTTTTAATAATTAAATTATTATTATCCCACATCATTTATTTGTAAACTCATAAAAATACATTTTTTACTATAAAGAAATACAAAAACAAATACTCTACAGTAAAAAATATATCTATATTATTATTATTTTAAATTATTTTAAAAACTAAAAATTTACGTTTTTGGAATTTTTTTCTTTTTATTATATCTGTGCTATAAGACGTTGCTTCGTACCAAATTTCAAGATTCTGAGTTCACGGGAATTACCCTGTAGGTTCAAAACCTTCCCTTGCGAGACTTTTTTTAAAAATCGTCGAAAGTGTAAAAAATCTACATAAGTTCCGCTATCAGACAAGAGATGGCGCTATCAAGGTTCTCCAACAAATATAACCACCTTTATCATAATCATTCCCTTTGTATGTATTGTATTGTATCATACAATATAATATGTTTATTATACATATCATATAGTATGATGGCACGGAACCCTCGAAGAGCGAGCCCGACTCGCTCTTGCCCGGTTTTTTTATATGGAGATTTTAGTCTGGTCGGATGTAATAAGTAATTTCCGAAACTGCCGTTTTCTTTGTGAAAACATCTTCTTAATGTTATCATTGATAAATAATTAAATACTAGCTGTCCCACTATACTAACTTTGTACCGCCCTACTACAACTTCTAACTGCTGCATTACTCTACTACTACTACTACTAACTAGTACATTACTAATACTACTACAAAGCATACACGACCAGTACTTACCTACAAAGCTGAAACCTTTTCATAAAAGAAACCATCACAAAGCTCAGAGTCGCCCAGAGAGCGTCATTAAATGTATTTTGAAACTGAAGTGGGAATGGGCCGGCCACGTCGCCAGGAAACAAGGCCCGTGGTGCCAAAACGCTGGCCGAGCGGAGGCCGTGGGACGCAACACGCCCAAAAGGCAGACCGCAAATGCGATGGTACGATGACGTCAAAAGAACAGCTGGAGTGAAATGGATGGAAACCGCACAATACCGCAAGAAATGGCATCACATAGGGTTCGATGTGGCTAAGAAGACTACTACAACTACTCCACTACTACTCAACAACACCTCTACTAGTAGTTGTTGAGTAGTAACTCTGCAACTACCCTACTATTACTACAACTACTGCTAAAACTACTCTACTAGTCGTTGTTCAGTAGTAACTCTGCAATTACTCTACTACTACTGCAACTACTCGACTTCTACTATCTAAATAAGCCAAAAAATGTGCCGTGGAGTGCCGGCATTAGAATATTGTTCCTCCTTTCTTGCCCATGGATGCAGTAAGAATCTGCCAAGGGATACCTCTGGCAGCAGCGTCTTTCCGTGTAGCAACACTGCGCTCGCCAACCCGCCTACCAAGCGTGGCGAG
This sequence comes from Pasiphila rectangulata, assembly GCA_963082625.1. Classification (NCBI taxonomy): domain Eukaryota; kingdom Metazoa; phylum Arthropoda; class Insecta; order Lepidoptera; family Geometridae; genus Pasiphila; species Pasiphila rectangulata. The sequence continues at coordinate 17,937,189 of OY720236.1, read as the reverse complement.
TATGGCAATAACCCCACCATGATCTTGAAGATCCATGAGGGAGGGCTTTGTCCAGCAGTGGACGTGAACAGCAGTCCTATGGCTGAGACGATGATGAACAGCTTGAGTTGATGTTTAGTCACAAAATAAAATTTGTGAATGCACCAATAAATATTTGACAACCGAAAAATCGTAGAGCTGTCTATAGAACTTTTAGACTTCCCTTTACACACTTCTGCTTTACTTGACGCTATCCCTCTTCAGCTTCCGCTCAATCGTATCTTTAACAAAAACTATATTAAAAGTTGTAATTCAGTTAAAAGAAGTATTTCAATCGTGCCGCAAGTGTATTGTATTACACTGTCTATGCGACTTAGCATCATCAGGAGACTGCAGTCTCCAGCCAGTGAGGTTATGGGTGTCATCAGGGAGTTTCTGATGTCTTTTTGTATGCGGCGTTTTATAGCACTAAGACCCCTCTGTATGGACAGTTTCTACGAACCTAATTATTGATCTCGGTCACTGATGCATGTTCTTCTAGATAGTCAAAGCGATTTAAAAGTTCGAGTTGAAAGCTCTCGAAGTTTTGGATAAGTGCGCGAGTGGGTCGGAGCGTAGACTTAATCTATCGGGACCTTTCATGTCTACCGTTCATATTCAATGTACCTCTAACGATTCGGTGATCACTTCCGGTTTACACACAGTGACATAATTGAATACCCGTTTCTTGTTGGTCAAGATGAAATTATTCTAATTTCTCGTGGAACCATCGGGACTTATCCAGGTCGATTTCCTGTGAGGTGGCTTCTGGAAAAAATGTAATCATAAAGAGTCCTTCTTTCTTCAGAAAATAGGCCAGCCTCTGTCCCCTGGAGTTCCGTTGCCCGTACCCAAATTACTTCACTCTCAATTCATCTTTGATTCTCTTGCGTAACTTTGCACTGAAGACCCTAATCTAGAGGTATGCATCGCATTCGCCACACCAATCACAGCGCACGTAATCGCCTCACCGCAATCGTCTTAGCGAATATGTTTTAGAAGAACGCCTAAATTATAGAAGGGCTGCCTTTGAACCTATGAGTGCCGAAGTTCCCGGACTGGATGATTTCCCGCAAATGAGCGCAGACAAACTTTTTGTGTATGCACTTGGCACGACCCAAATTGAACAAGCGCGTAGTTATTACGGCGAGCACATAAAAAATGGGTCATATTTAATTGAACTGTACAAAGAACCCATTTCAGAAGATTATCGCGAGCAAAATTCAAATTGCATTGATCCATGGCTTTTAAGAGGCCACATCCAGTCACGGCACTCCAACAGAAAACAATATTTTGTTTATATTCTGTTGGACAAAGGCTTTCAAGGACCACAGGCGATATTGGGGCACTAATGTTCATGTATGGTTGGGAAGAGAACGCTAGGTTGCTGTTCACATGTGAATTATACGGTACATTATACAATCATACGGTTCTTGGGATGGGGCAGATATCAAGACCATCTTGATCCTCCAGCACAGTTTTTGGATACGATTATACGCCAAGATATAGAAAATGAAGTTAACGACGAGCCTAAAGATGAGTGAAAGTTAATTATATTCGTGCGTGTATTATGTATTTGTAAATAAATTATTTGATTATCTACCTTTATTTGTAGTATGATTTTATGGTAAATACTTGTGGTGCGCCGGCCATGAGAGAGAGGATGCGATGCATACCTCTAATCAAAGCGTTCATATACATCGTTTTGATTAGAATTCTTAAATAAATAAAGCAGAAACCTAAAAAAAACCAGAAGAATATAATAATAAATCATCTATGTAAATGACAAATACAAAACCAAATATCTCCGTTTCGATATAGTTTAGAGATATGTATCCATAATAACTTTTGCTCACTGTATATTGTTCTTTCAAAATATCCAAGTTTCAATACTGGCCGCGCAAATTTAAAACGACGCCACTAGTCCATACAAAAGTACCCAAACCCCTTTGGCACACATACATATACCTTGAGTATCCTAGAGGTGCAATAAGAAAGGATTTTTCGAAATTCCTACGGGATAGGGAATAAATGGGATTTATATTTTCGAATCATAGTGGCTCTGTGTGAAAAAGGGGATTTACACGCGGACGAAGTCGCGGGCAAAAGCTCAAAAATCGGCACTACGCGAAAGTCGATAAGTCGATAAGCATAGGACTTTTCAAAATTCAGCAGTCCGCTGTAACCTGTATTGAATATTGCAAAAGTTGGCAAAGTGCAAAAGTCGGCACTCGGCGTCGAAATCGACTTGTGAACGAGAAACTTGCCACCACCTTGGGACTGTTGTTCGCCCTGCCGTTAGCAGAATAGGTTACCCGACTTAAGGGATATCATGCCCTTGCCCTCTCTACAGACTTCTGATAATCCCAAAAGGTCCCAGTGCAACCTACTCAATTCTTCTTACAACTAAACAATCTTATTGTTTGTCCTCAAGGTGGGGATATTGTGTGTTACCAGGGTCGTTTGTTGGGGTTGGTTGCCGATTTTTAGCACCTCTAGCCCCGCCGTTACCGTAACTGCTAACGTAGTCAGGACTAGCGGGGCTTCCGGGAACTCGAAGCCTGGTCTTTGGTTGTGTGTACCTACACATGTACCTACATGAGAAGTTGTTGGCATACTCACTACGCTTGGCAGGCGGGATGGCGAGCGCAGTATTACAGTTTAAGACGCGGAAGACGCTGCTGCCTATCTTCCAGAGGTATACCTAAGCAGATTTTTACAGCATCCACGGGCAAGAGAGAACATTCTACTGCCGGTACCCCACGGCTATAATAATGGAATACATAGGTACCTTGCTCGACTATCCAGTGCATTGTAATTTATGATATTGGTTGGGTATTCGGAATCTTCTGCATACGTACTGTTAGTGCTTCTGGAGTAGTGGTAGTAGATATAATGGCTTGAGTTAGATATTATGCTACTGTTATGTAGTGATAGGATGCTAACTGTTCCAATTGCGCTAGATTCAGTCAATAAGCTTAGCGATGATTCTGTTCTGGCCAACTCTTCGGTGTGAATACTGAACTTAGAATGGAAATTGGTGGATGGATATTGGAGCGAAATAGAAAAATCAGAATCTGAGCTTGATGCACTCTCCGAAAAAGTTATTAAATATGTAGAAGTACAAGTTTCTTGGATAATATTAGAATTAGTTTCAATCTCATAAATTTGATTGTTTTGACGTTTTTCTTCAAAATTACGACATTGTCCAATATTTTCGTCAGAATAATCAGAGTTCACACATGAATTATTTTTATATAAAATCTTCAAATCATCTCTGTTTTTATTTACAGCGGAGTCTCTTGGTGTTTTAAAAGAACCCGTTGCTAAACTGAGATTGCTGAAGGTTTCACCATAATTATTTCTGCTTTCATTATCAATTGAAAATGATGGAACTCCTATGGCACTGCCAACGGTAACCTTTATTCCTTCATTATCAACAAATACTCCTCCTTTCACACCAGGAACGCATTCATCTGGACATGGACACAAGGATGAGATGTCAGGTGATGTCACTCTTATTTTCACATAGCTGTGTTTAAATCGAATCTTCTTTTTATCACAACCGCATCCTCGGTCACATGTAGAAGTTTTTATTATATCTTCATATTCTTCCGAAAAATCAGCTTTTGCGTATCCACTTCCTGTTTCTTTAACTTTTTTAAGCTTTCTAGCTTCCCCAACTTTTTTTGTCTTTTTTTTTATTTTTCCTAATTTTTCTGATGAAGTTGCTTTTGCCGGTAAACCAACGGCAATGCGGACTTTTTTAATCAATTCTTTATCTGATTTAGTCTTTCCCTCTGGCATTGGCAGACCAGCTTCAGCTAGTCCTTTCAGTATTTTTTCTTTCTGTATCTTTGATTTTCCAGTGAGTGGTGACATTAATCCTTCAGCTTTAGCTTTACGAACAATTTCCTTTTCTGACAGTGTCTCAGCTTTTGGGACACCATACTCTGTATCTACCATCTCTTTAGCTTTTTTTAATTTTTCAGAAGCTACGGATACTAGCGACGAAACTCTTTTAGTTTCTGCTTTGACTTTGGCTATCAGTGCTTTTTCTGATGTTGTTCGACCCTCAGGAAGTGGTATTCCAGCTTCAGCTTGAGCTTTAAGAATCTTCTCTTTCTGAGCTGCACTCTTACCTTTAATGGGCGTTATTAATCCCTGAGCTTGCGCTTTCGCGTATTTAACTTTCGATGATTCAGTTCTTGGTTCAGGAGGTAATCCTAGCTCTCTCCTTTCTTTATCAGTAAATTGCTTTTCTGATGCTGTTCTTGGTTCATATTCATATTGCTCTGGAGTTTTACCTGCTACTGGTGTGAGAAGTGGCGAAAGGAGTCCGCATATACATTCATCACTAGGCCCTTTGCTTTCTTTCATAACTTTTGCAGTATTTTGGTCTAGTTTCTTGACATTTGCAGGTTGATGAGCTAGAGCTTCTGTGCGCTCTGCTTCTCTTGTTGGTTTAAAAGGTTTTGTAGTGGCTTTCACCTTTGCTATTAATGACTTTTCAGATGTAGTGCGCCCTTCCGGAAGTGGGATTCCTGCTTTAAACTGGGCTTTAAGTGTTTTCCGCTTTTGTTGTTTGGTCTTACCTTCCAGTGGAGTGACAATTCCAGCGGCTATTGCTTTTTCGAGATTTTTCCTTTCTTCAGGTGTGTTTGGTTCAGGGGGCAGTCCTAGATCTTGTCGGACTTTTTCAATAATTTTTTTTTCTGATTTTGTTTTGCCGATTGGTAATGGTACACGATTTTCGGCGAAGTTTCTTAGAATTTTTTCTTTCTGATCTGGCGTTTTTCCTTTAAGTTGAGTGTAGAGTTCATCAGCTTTGGCTTTTCGGGTTTCTTCAGATGGTGCAGCTCTTGCGGATAGAGGTTTTTTTGATTTTGCTTTGACTTCTGCGATTAATGCTTTTTCAGATGTAGTGCGCCCTTCAGGAAGTGGGATTCCTGCTTCAAACTGGGCTTTAAGTGTTTTTTGCTGTTGTTGTTTGCTCTTACCTTCCAGAGGGGTGACGATACCAGCGGCTATTGCTTTTTCGAGATTTTTCCTTTCTTCAGGTGTGTTGGGTTCGGGGGGCAGTCCAAGATCTTGTCTGACTTTTTCAATTATTTTTTTTTCTGATTTTGTTTTGCCGATTGGTAATGGTACACGATTTTCGGCGAAGTTTCTTAGAATTTTTTCTTTCTGATCTGGCGTTTTTCCTTTAAGTTGAGTGTAGAGTTCATCAGCTTTGGCTTTTCGGGTTTCTTCAGATGGTGTAGCTCTTGCGGATAGAGGTTTTTTTGATTTTGCTTTGACTTCTGCGATTAATGCTTTTTCAGATGTAGTGCGCCCTTCAGGAAGTGGGATTCCTGCTTCAAACTGGGCTTTAAGTGTTTTTTGCTGTTGTTGTTTGCTCTTACCTTCCAGAGGGGTGACGATACCAGCGGCTATTGCTTTTTCAAGATTTTTCCTTTCTTCAGGTGTGTTTGGTTCGGGAGGCAGTCCAAGATCTTGGCGGACTTTTTCAATTATTTTTTTTTCTGATTTTGTTTTGCCGATTGGTAATGGTACACGATTTTCGGCGAAGTTTCTTAGAATTTTTTCTTTCTGATCTGGCGTTTTTCCTTTAAGTTGAGTGTAGAGTTCATCAGCTTTGGCTTTTCGAGTTTCTTCAGATGGTGCAGCTCTTGCGGATAGAGGTTTTTTTGATTTTGCTTTGACTTCTGCGATTAATGCTTTTTCAGATGTAGTGCGCCCTTCAGGAAGTGGGATTCCTGCTTCAAACTGGGCTTTAAGTGTTTTTTGCTGTTGTTGTTTGCTCTTACCTTCCAGAGGGGTGACGATACCAGCGGCTATTGCTTTTTCGAGATTTTTCCTTTCTTCAGGTGTGTTTGGTTCGGGAGGCAGTCCAAGATCTTGTCGGACTTTTTCAATTATTTTTTTTTCTGATTTTGTTTTGCCGATTGGTAATGGTACACGATTTTCGGCGAAGTTTCTTAGAATTTTTTCTTTCTGATCTGGCGTTTTTCCTTTAAGTTGAGTGTAGAGTTCATCAGCTTTGGCTTTTCGGGTTTCTTCAGATGGTGCAGCTCTTGCGGATAGAGGTTTTTTTGATTTTGCTTTGACTTCTGCGATTAATGCTTTTTCAGATGTAGTGCGCCCTTCAGGAAGTGGGATTCCTGCTTCAAACTGGGCTTTAAGTGTTTTTTGCTGTTGTTGTTTACTCTTACCTTCCAGAGGGGTGACGATACCAGCGGCTATTGCTTTTTCAAGATTTTTCCTTTCTTCAGGTGTGCTTGGTTCAGGGGGCAGTCCAAGATCTTTTCGGACTTTTTCAATTATTTTTTTTTCTGATTTTGTTTTGCCGATTGGTAATGGTACACGATTTTCGGCGAAGTTTCTTAGAATTTTTTCTTTCTGATCTGGCGTTTTTCCTTTAAGTTGAGTGTAGAGTTCATCAGCTTTGGCTTTTCGGGCTTCTTCAGATGGTGCAGCTCTTGCGGACAGAGGTTTTTTAGATTTTGCTTTGACTTCTGCGATTAATGCTTTTTCAGATGTAGTGCGCCCTTCAGGAAGTGGAATTCCTGCTTCAAATTGGGCTTGTAGTGTTTTCTGCTGTTGTTGTTTACTTTTACCTTCCAAGGGAGTGACGATTCCAGCGGCAATTGCTTTTTCAAGATTTTTTCTTTCTTCAGCTGTGTTTGGTTCAGGGGGCAGTCCTAGATCTTTTCGAACTTTGTGCATGAGTTTTTTTTCCGATGCTGTTTTGGCCTGTGGTAAAATACCATTTATAGCCAAGCCTCTTAGAATTCTCTCCTTCTGCTCGGACGTTTTTCCTTCAAGTGGAGTAAGGAGTCCAGCAGCTTTAGCTTTTCTCAATTTTTCAGAAGGTATGGGTACTGCCGATGGAGCTCTTTTAATTTCTTCTTTGACTTCAGTTATTAATGGTTTTTTTGCGAGTGGTGTTTTTAGTTTTTCGGATGGTATTTTTGTCAGTAGTGCTTTCTCTTTATCCTGGAAGAGTCCGCATATGCATTCATCACTTGGCCCTTTGCTTTCTTTCACAACTTTCGCAGTTTTTTGGTCTAGTTTCTTGAATTTTGCAAGTTGATGAGCTGAAGCTTCCGTGCGCTCTGCTTCTCTTGTTGGCCTTAACGGTTTTGACGTGGCTTTGATCTTTGCTATTAATGATTTTTCGGATGAAGTACGCCCTTCAGGAAGTGGAATTCCTGCATCAAACTGGGCTTTAAGTGTTTTCTGTTGTTGTTGTTTACTTTTACCTTTCAGGGGAGTGACGATTCCAGCGGCTATTGCTTTTTCGAGATTTTTCCTTTCTTCTGGTGTGGTTGGTTCAGGAGGCAGTCCAAGATCTTGTCTGACTTTTTTAATAATTTTTTTTTCTGATTTTGTTTTGCCGATTGGTAATGGTACACGATTTTCGGCGAAGTTTCTTAGAATTTTTTCTTTCTGATCTGGCGTTTTTCCTATAAGCTGAGTGTAGAGTTCATCAGCTTTGGCTTTTCGGGTTTCTTCAGATGGTGTAGCTCTTGCGGATAGAGGTTTTTTAGATTTTGCTTTGACTTCTGCGATTAATGCTTTTTCAGATGTAGTGCGCCCTTCAGGAAGTGGGATTCCTGCTTCAAACTGGGCTTTAAGTGTTTTTTGCTGTTGTTGTTTACTCTTACCTTCCAGAGGGGTGACGATACCAGCGGCTATTGCTTTTTCAAGATTTTTCCTTTCTTCAGGTGTGCTTGGTTCTGGGGGCAGTCCAAGATCTTTTCGGACTTTTTCAATTATTTTTTTTTCTGATTTTGTTTTGCCGATTGGTAATGGTACACGATTTTCGGCGAAGTTTCTTAGAATTTTTTCTTTCTGATCTGGCGTTTTTCCTTTAAGTTGAGTGTAGAGTTCATCAGCTTTGGCTTTTCGGGTTTCTTCAGATGGTGTAGCTCTTGCGGATAGAGGTTTTTTTGATTTTGCTTTGACTTCTGCGATTAATGCTTTTTCAGATGTAGTGCGCCCTTCAGGAAGTGGGATTCCTGCTTCAAACTGGGCTTTAAGTGTTTTTTGCTGTTGTTGTTTACTCTTACCTTCCAGAGGGGTGACGATACCAGCGGCTATTGCTTTTTCGAGATTTTTCCTTTCTTCAGGTGTGTTTGGTTCTGGGGGCAGTCCAAGATCTTGTCGGACTTTTTCAATTATTTTTTTTTCTGATTTTGTTTTGCCGATTGGTAATGGTACACGATTTTCGGCGAAGTTTCTTAGAATTTTTTCTTTCTGATCTGGCGTTTTTCCTATAAGCTGAGTGTAGAGTTCATCAGCTTTGGCTTTTCGGGATTCTTCAGATGGTACAACTCTGGCGGACAGAGGTTTTTTAGATTTTGCTTTGACTTCTGCGATTAATGCTTTTTCAGATGTAGTGCGCCCTTCAGGAAGTGGAATTCCTGCTTCAAACTGGGCTTTAAGTGTTTTCTGCTGTTGTTGTTTACTTTTACCTTTCAGGGGAGTAACAATTCCAGCGGCTATTGCTTTTTCAAGATTTTTCCTTTCTTCAGGTGTGCTTGGTTCAGGGGGCAGTCCAAGATCTTTTCGGACTTTTTCAATTATTTTTTTTTCTGATTTTGTTTTGCCGATTGGTAATGGTACACGATTTTCGGCGAAGTTTCTTAGAATTTTTTCTTTCTGATCTGGCGTTTTTCCTATAAGCTGAGTGTAGAGTTCATCAGCTTTGGCTTTTCGGGATTCTTCAGATGGTACAACTCTGGCGGACAGAGGTTTTTTAGATTTTGCTTTGACTTCTGCGATTAATGCTTTTTCAGATGTAGTGCGCCCTTCAGGAAGTGGAATTCCTGCTTCAAACTGGGCTTTAAGGGTTTTCTGCTGTTGTTGTTTACTTTTACCTTTCAGGGGAGTAACAATTCCAGCGGCTATTGCTTTTTCAAGATTTTTCCTTTCTTCAGGTGTTCTTGGTTCAGGGGGCAGTCCAAGTTCTTTTCGGACTTTTTGAATTATTTTTTTTTCTGATTGTGTTTTGCCAATTGGTAATGGTACACGATTTTCGGCGAAGTTTCTTAGAATTTTTTCTTTCTGATCTGGCGTTTTTCCTATAAGCTGAGTGTAGAGTTCATCAGCTTTGGCTTTTCGGGATTCTTCAGATGGTACAACTCTGGGGGACACAGGTTTTTTAGATTTTGCTTTGACTTTTGCGATTAAAGCTTTTTCAGATGAGGTACGCCCTTCAGGAAGTGGAATTCCTGCTTCAACCTGGGCTTTAAGTGTTTTCTGCTGTTGTTGTTTGCTCTTACCTTCCAAGGGAGTGACGATTCCAGCCGCTATTGCTTTTTCAAGATTTTTCCTTTCTTCAGCTGTGTTTGGTTCAGGGGGCAGTCCTAGATCTTTTCGGACTTTGTTCATAAGTTTCTTTTCCGATGCTGTTTTTGCCTGTGGTAAAATACCATTTATAGCCAAACCTCGTAGAATTCTCTCCTTCTGCTCAGACGTTTTTCCTTCAAGTGGAGTAAGGAGGCCAGCAGCTTTAGCTTTTCTTAATTTTTCAGAAGGTATGGCTACTGACGATAAAGCTCTTTTAGTTTCTTCTTTGACTTCAGTTCGTGGTGCTTTTAGTTTTTCGGATGGTATTTTGGTCAGTAATGTTTTTTCCTTATCTTGAAAGAGTCCGCATATGCATTCATCACTTGGCCCTTTGCTTTCTTTTACAACTTTTGCAGTTTTTTGGTCTAGTTTCTTGAATTTTGCAAGTTGATGAGCTGAAGCTTCCGAGCGCTCAGCTTCTCTTGTTGGTTTAAAAGGTTTTGAAGTGGCTTTGATCTTGGCAATTAATGATTTTTCAGATGAAGTGCGCCCTTCAGGAAGTGGAATTCCTGCTTCAAACTGGGCTTTAAGTGTTTTCTGCTTTTGTTGTTTGCTCTTACCCTCTAGAGGAGTAACGATTCCAGCGGCTATAGCTTTTTGAAGATTTTTCCTTTCTTCCAACGTGTTCGGTTCAGGGGGCAAACCTAGATCTTTTCGGACTTTATTATTGAGTTTCTTTTCTGATGTTGTTTTAGCCTGTGGTAAAATACCATTTATAGCCAAGCCTCTAAGAATTCTTTCTTTATGCTCAGACGTTTTTCCTTCTAGTGGAGTAAGGAGGCCAGCAGCTTTAGCTTTTCTTAATTTTTCAGATGGGACGACTAAAGGTTCTGTAGTGGCTTTGACCTTTGCTATCAATGCTTTTTCTGATGTTGTTCGACCCTCAGGAAGGGGTATTCCAGCTTCAGCTTGAGCTCTAAGAATCTTTTCTTTCTGAGCTGCACTCTTACCTTTAATGGGTGTTATTAATCCCTGAGCTTGCGCTTTCGCGTATCGTTCTTTCAATAATTCTGTTCTTGGTTCAGGAGGTAATCCGAGCTCTTTTCTTTCTTTATCAGTAACTTGCTTTTCTGATACTGATGATGGTTTTAAAGGTTTGGTCGTGGCTTTGACCTTTGCTATTAAAGCTTTTTCTGATGTTGTTCGACCCTCAGGAAGTGGTATTCCAGCTTCAGCTTGAGCTTTAAGAATCTTCTCCTTCTGAGCTGCACTCTTACCTTTTATTGGTGTTATTAATCCCTGAGCTTGCGCTCTCGCATATTGGTCTTTCAAGGATTCAGTTCTTGGTTCAGGAGGTAGTCCTAGCTCCTTCCTTTCTTTATCAGTAACTTGCTTTTCTGATGCTGTTTTTGGTTGATAATCCAGTTGCTCTGGAGTTTTACCTGCAACTGGTGTGAGAAATCCAGCTGCTTTAGCAGCTTTAATTTTTTCAGATGGTATTTTTGTTGTTAGTGCCTTTTCCTTATCCCTGAAAGCTCTTTCTGAAACTGGCGAAAGGAGTCCGCATATACATTCATCACTTGGCCCCTTGCTCTCTGTCATAACTTTTGCAGTTTTTTGTTCTAGTTTCTTGATTTTTGCAAGTTGATGAGCTGGAGTTTCCATGCGCTCTGCTTCTTTTGTTGGCTTAAAAGGCTTTGTAGTAGCTTTGACCTTTGCTATTAATGATTTTTCAGATGTAGTGCGACCTTCAGGAAGTGGAATACCTGCTTCAAACTGAGCTTTAAGTGTTTTCTGCTGTTGTTGTTTGCTCTTACCTTCCAAAGGGGTGACGATACCAGCGGCTATTGCTTTTTCGAGATTTTTCCTTTCTTCAGGTGTGTTGGGTTCGGGGGGCAGTCCAAGATCTTGTCTGACTTTTTTAATTATTTTTTTTTCAGATTTTGTTTTTCCGATTGGTAATGGTACACGATTTTTGGCAAAGTTTCTTAGAATTTTTTCTTTCTGATCTGGCGTTTTTCCTTTAAGTTGAGTGTAGAGTTCATCAGCTTTGGCTTTTCGGGTTTCTTCAGAAGGTGCAGCTCTTGCGGACAGAGGTTTTTTTGATTTTGCTTTGACTTCTGCGATTAATGCTTTTTCAGATGTAGTGCGCCCTTCAGGAAGTGGGATTCCTGCTTCAAACTGGGCTTTAAGTGTTTTTTGCTGTTGTTGTTTACTCTTACCTTCCAGAGGGGTGACGATACCAGCGGCTATTGCTTTTTCAAGATTTTTCCTTTCTTCAGGTGTGCTTGGTTCAGGGGGCAGTCCAAGATCTTTTCGGACTTTTTCAATTATTTTTTTTTCTGATTTTGTTTTGCCGATTGGTAATGGTACACGATTTTCGGCGAAGTTTCTTAGAATTTTTTCTTTCTGATCTGGTGTTTTTCCTTTAAGTTGAGTGTAGAGTTCATCAGCTTTGGCTTTTCGGGCTTCTTCAGATGGTGCAGCTCTTGCGGACAGAGGTTTTTTAGATTTTGCTTTGACTTCTGCGATTAATGCTTTTTCAGATGTAGTGCGCCCTTCAGGAAGTGGGATTCCTGCTTCAAACTGGGCTTTAAGTGTTTTTTGCTGTTGTTGTTTGCTCTTACCTTCCAGAGGGGTGACGATACCAGCGGCTATTGCTTTTTCGAGATTTTTTCTTTCTTCAGGTGTGTTTGGTTCGGGAGGCAGTCCAAGATCTTGGCGGACTTTTTCAATTATTTTTTTTTCTGATTTTGTTTTGCCGATTGGTAATGGTACACGATTTTCGGCGAAGTTTCTTAGAATTTTTTCTTTCTGATCTGGCGTTTTTCCTTTAAGTTGAGTGTAGAGTTCATCAGCTTTGGCTTTTCGGGTTTCTTCAGATGGTGTAGCTCTTGCGGATAGAGGTTTTTTTGATTTTGCTTTGACTTCTGCGATTAATGCTTTTTCAGATGTAGTGCGCCCTTCAGGAAGTGGGATTCCTGCTTCAAACTGGGCTTCAAGTGTTTTTTGCTGTTGTTGTTTGCTCTTACCTTCCAGAGGGGTGACGATACCAGCGGCTATTGCTTTTTCAAGATTTTTCCTTTCTTCAGGTGTGTTTGGTTCAGGGGGCAGTCCAAGATCTTGGCGAACTTTTTCAATTATTTTTTTTTCTGATTTTGTTTTGCCGATTGGTAATGGTACACGATTTTCGGCGAAGTTTCTTAGAAGTTTTTCTTTCTGATCTGGCGTTTTTCCTTTAAGTTGAGTGTAGAGTTCATCAGCTTTGGCTTTTCGGGTTTCTTCAGATGGTGTAGCTCTTGCGGATAGAGGTTTTTTTGATTTTGCTTTGACTTCTGCGATTAATGCTTTTTCAGATGTAGTGCGCCCTTCAGGAAGTGGAATTCCTGCTTCAAATTGGGCTTGTAGTGTTTTCTGCTGTTGTTGTTTACTTTTACCTTCCAAGGGAGTGACGATTCCAGCGGCAATTGCTTTTTCAAGATTTTTTCTTTCTTCAGCTGTGTTTGGTTCAGGGGGCAGTCCTAGATCTTTTCGAACTTTGTGCATGAGTTTTTTTTCCGATGCTGTTTTGGCCTGTGGTAAAATACCATTTATAGCTAAGCCTCTTAGAATTCTCTCCTTCTGCTCAGACGTTTTTCCTTCAAGTGGAGTAAGAAGTCCAGCAGCTTTAGCTTTTCTTAATTTTTCAGAAGGTATGGCTACTGCCGATGGAGCTCTTTTCGTTTCTTCTTTGACTTCAGTTATTAATGGCTTTTTTGGGGTTGGTGCTTTTAGTTTTTCGGATGGTATTTTTGTCAGTCGTGCTTTCTCTTTATCCTGAAAGAGTCCGCATATGCATTCATCACTTGGCCCTTTGCTTTCTTTCATAACTTTTGCAGTTTTTTGATCTAGTTTCTTGAATTTTGCAAGTTGATGAGCTGAAGCTTCCGTGCGCTCAGCTTCTCTTGTTGGTTTAAAAGGTTTTGTAGTGGCTTTCACCTTTGCTATTAATGACTTTTCAGATGTAGTGCGCCCTTCAGGAAGTGGAATTCCTTCTTTAAACTGGGCTTTAAGTGTTTTCCGCTTTTGTTGTTTGGTCTTACCTTCCAGGGGAGTGACGATTCCAGCGGCTACTGCTTTTTCGAGATTTTTCCTTTCTTCAGGTGTTTTTGGTTCAGGGGGCAGTCCTAGATCTTTTCGGACTTTTTCAATTACATTTTTCTCTGATTGTGTTTTGCCGATTGGTAATGGCACACGATTTTCGGCGAAGTCTCTCAGAATTTTTTCTCTCTGCTCTGGCGTTTTGCCTTCAAGTTGCGTGTAGAGTTCATCAACTTTGGCTTTTCGGGTTTCTTCAGATGGCGCAGCTTTTGCGGACAAAGCTTTTTTAGATTTTGCTTTGACTTTTGCGATTAATGCTTTTTCTGATGTAGTGCGACCTTCAGGAAGTGGAATTCCTGCTTCAATCTGGGCTTTAAGTGTTTTTTGCTGTTGTTGTTTGCTCTTACCTTCCAGAGGGGTGACGATACCAGCGGCTATTGCTTTTTCGAGATTTTTCCTTTCTTCAGGTGTGTTTGGTTCAGGGGGAAGTCCAAGATCTTTTCGGACTTTTTCAATTATTTTTTTTTCTGATTGTGTTTTGCCAATTGGTAATGGCATACGATTTTCGGCGAATCCTCTTAGAATTTTTTCTTTCTGATCTGGCGTTTTTCCTTTAAGTTGAGTATAGAGTTCATCTTCTTTGGCTTTTCGGGATTCTTCAGATGGTACAACTCTGGCGGACAGAGGTTTTTTAGATTTTGCTTTGACTTCTGCTATTAATGCTTTTTCAGATGTAGTGCGCCCTTCAGGAAGTGGAATTCCTGCTTCAACCTGGGCTTTAAGTGTTTTTTGCTGTTGTTGTTTGCTCTTACCTTCCAGGGGAGTGACGATCCCAGCGGCAATTGCTTTTTCGAGATTTTTCCTTTCTTCTGGTGTGTTTGGTTCTGGGGGCAGTCCAAGATCTTTTCGGACTTTTTCAATTATTTTTTTTTCTGATTGTGTTTTGCCGATTGGTAATGGCATACGATTTTCGGCGAACCCTCTTAGAATTTTTTCTTTCTGATCTGTCGTTTTTCCTTTAAGTTGAGTGTAGAGTTCATCTGCTCTGGCTTTTTGGGATTCTTCAGATGGTACAGCTCTGGCGGACAGAGGTTTTCTAGATTTTGCTTTGACTTCTGCGATTAATGCTTTTTCAGATGTAGTGCGCCCTTCAGGAAGTGGAATCCCTGCTTCAAACTGGGCTTTAAGTGTTTTTTGCTGTTGTTGTTTGCTCTTACCTTCCAGAGGGGTGACGATACCAGCGGCTATTGCTTTTTCGAGATTTTTTCTTTCTTCAGGTGTGTTTGGTTCGGGGGGCAGTCCAAGATCTTGTCGGACTTTTTCAATTATTTTTTTTTCTGATTTTGTTTTGCCGATTGGTAATGGTACACGATTTTCGGCGAAGTTTCTTAGAATTTTTTCTTTCTGATCTGGCGTTTTTCCTATAAGCTGAGTGTAGAGTTCATCAGTTTTGGCTTTTCTGGATTCTTCGGCTTCTGTCATCTTTTCTTTGTCGTCTGCCAATTTTGTATCCAGAGGGAGGCCCAAATCTGCTCTCACTTTTTTAATAATTGCTTTATCTGAAACTGTTTTACCCCTTGGTAAGGGCGCACCACTATCTACGAGTTCTTTCAAAATCTTTTCCTTTTCTGCGGGTGTTTTGCCTTTCATTTCTTTAACAGCCTTTTTTGTAGCTTTTTTCATAACTTTTTTTGTTGTTTCAGATTTTTCTTCAGATATTCCTTCCTCAGCATTAATTTTCTTAATTAACGATTTTTCTGATGCTGTTTTACCTTGTGGTAATGGTGCACCAGTTTTCGCAAGATCTCTTAAAATATTTTCTTTTTCCATGTGTGATTTACCTTTCATAGCCTTCTCTGCCTTCTTCGTCAGAACTTTTTTTTTAACTATTTTTGTTTCTGTTTCCACACCGACCGCAACTGATAAAGCTGATTTTCTTTTTTCACCTAGTTTTCTTTCTTCTCTCGGCAGGTGTCCGCATAGTATACAGTTACATTTATCACAATTTTTTTTCTTGTAGCAATCGTAAAGGCTTTTCATAACTTCAAACATTGCGTCAGAGTTACACGAACAGCAGCAACTATCGTCTTGGGTACCAAGTTGACATCTGTAAACTCGCCATTTAATTGGTCCGATGCATGTATTACGGAATGGGTTGAAACAATCTGAGTATTCAGACATCGTATTTACAATTAACGTCGAATTGTAAGGATGACCTGATTTGTTTACTTGTGTGTCAGAGATGCTTATCTTTCTTTTCGATTTTTTGTTTTCACATTTTATCTCATACATACTGGTCTGTTTGTTTTTGTTGTTGTATACTTTTATATTGCTGTTTAATTTTGCTGCTCTAGAAATTTGATCCGGCACATTTTTGATTTTTTTTCTTTGCTTTTGTTGTCTTAAGTTGTTTGTTTGTATAATAATACTTATATTATTCATACCATTAGATGGTTGTCTAATTTTTTTCACGAACAAAGTTTCAATGGTTGGTGATTTTAGAGTATCTACTGACATGTTGTTTTTTTACTTAACGCAATTTAGTTCGAATACCAAGGGCTTTAAAGCTCCACTTCAATTGTGTTGTTAGCTTATTGGTAAGGTTCATAAATAACTAATAACAAAACTACGTTTTAAAATTCGCCATTTTCATGATATTTTCTGGTTAGATGTATTTACACACACTTGTACTTTTTCGCGTCGAAATGTATCCTGAAACAATGACAAGGTGAATGTATTAAAGCTATGCAAAACTATGTTTCAGTTGTGTCTTACATGAGGACGTCATAATTGGCCTAATTTTATCTTTAGTAAGAT
Source organism: Pasiphila rectangulata (assembly GCA_963082625.1). Classification (NCBI taxonomy): domain Eukaryota; kingdom Metazoa; phylum Arthropoda; class Insecta; order Lepidoptera; family Geometridae; genus Pasiphila; species Pasiphila rectangulata. The sequence continues at coordinate 17,920,977 of OY720236.1, read as the reverse complement.
GATTTAAGTAATACAGTCGTAATATGTAGGCACCTGCGTTCGTGACTGTGCAGTTTTATTCTGGAGCGACCACTACGGTCACACCATCGACATTTTAAATTCCCTGTAGAGGATTATAGATAAGATGCATATTTGGTGCACGATCATCTTTGTCTTAATTGTAAGGCGTTTATTGTTCCATACTCTTGCACTAAGTTTCCCGAACATCGTAGAGGCCTTGCCGATACGGGTGTTGATCTCTCTATCGATGGAAAGTTTGTTTGGGATGTTAGTTTGGAAGAGCCCAAAGTAACAGAAACTGTTAACAATTTTCAGTGGTGCATTATCCAACAAGATTGGTGGTTTTTCCGTTTTACCTGTCTGTCTTTTTATGACTTATATCGAGTGGAGCAGGACGATTGACATTCCTCTAAACCACGTAAAGAATGGCATGCTCTTTACCCGTATACAAAAAATCAATCAAATCCAATGAATACTTTAGCCACAGGAAATTATTTTTCATTTTCTTGTTTTTCAACATGATGTAGATCGGAGTCCTTAATAATAGGTAAACATTGTAATGTCAGGAACCTTTGCAAAAACCTACGATTCTATCCTCTACCACAGAATAGTAACTACGTTTCAATATGCTTGAAAGACAGAGAAAGGTGTCATACGATCCCACTCTGACGCGCCCCGCTCACTCACACACTCCCACAAAATACTACAATTATAAAGAAAAAGGAATAATACTTACGCAAATAATGCATTAGTGGTGTATAGAAAATTGCGAGTGTGTGTGTGAGCGGAATTTTTTCGGCAAAAAGTCCTTGACTCGGTAACTATGTCAGTCAGTGCATCGCGGCGCCCTTTGAGGAGAGCACACGCCTACTTTTTTTATCACAAGACGAGCCGCGCGCGCATTGTCGTGATTTTATGAAAAGTTTGTTGTTATTGTGATTAGACGATTAATGATAGTTGGATTAGTGCATAGTGTGACTTATTGTTAAGTGTTAGTGTAGTATTAGTTAATTAGGCATTTATTAGGTAGCTAGTTTAGTGATTTAGGTTAGGTTTGTAAGTTTTTTAGTTTAATTATGCCTCAAATAAGGTACACAGCTGCCGAGTACACCGACATGGTACTTACGTACGGAGAATGTCACCAAAATGCGGCTTTAGCATTGCGTACATATCGGGAGAAATATGGTAACACAAGAACGTGCCCTACCAACAGCCGTGTTTTTACCCTGGCCGTTCAGAGGTTACGAGAGAACCGGTCTTTGGTTCCTCAAGGAGAGGGCGTGTCTTCAAATTCAAGTATCGAGGACCGGATATTACAACATTTTGAAAACAACCCGACTTGTAGCCTCCGGAAAGCAGCGCGGCAGTTTCAAGTGAGTCACAGAACTGTCCATAGAATTTTGAAACGGCATGCACGGCGACCTTACAAGTTCAGAAAAGTCGAACAACTGTTATCCAGAGATATGCCAGTCAGAGTGTTATTTTGCCGATGGCTTCTCGACAAAACATCAGATGACCCTGAGTTCCTATTTAATATTATGTGGACAGATGAGAGCACTTTCACAAGAAATGGAATTTGGAATAGACAAAACCTAAGATATTGGAGTAACGAAAACCCGCGCCTAAGTCGAGAGTCTTCATTCCAGTACCGGTTTTCACTAAATGTCTGGGCTGGAATTCATAGGAACAAAATAATAGGTCCAGTGTTTATTGATGGGACATTAAATGCAGAGAAATTCTTAGAACTTCTTAGTGGTCCAGTGTCAGACTATACGGACGATTTACCTTTGGACGTGTATGGACGACTGTGGTATCAATTGGACGGTGCGCCCGCCCATTCCGTAGTGCCTGTTAGACAGCGACTAACGGATATGTTTGAAAATCAGTGGATTGGCCGTTTTGGACCTATTCGATGGCCAGCACGTTCACCGGACCTGACACCGATGGATTTCTTTTTGTGGGGGGCCGTAAAAAACAAGGTGTATGCACGAGAAGTGAACACCGTAGACGAGTTAAAAATTAAAATAATTAATGCCTTCGACCATCTTAAAAGAATGGCAGATGGGGACTTGTTAAGACGAGTCCGTGAAAATTTAATAAGACGATGTCGCTTGTGCCTAATGAACAACGGGGGACACTTTGAAAATTTTAAAATTTGACTGTTGATGATTTCAATTCTGATTGTAATGTGATATTATGTGATTAATTATTCAATCAGTGATCTTTTAATAATTAACAACTTGCAACTTAGCGAGTTTATGCCGCTGATTTGTTGTTCTCCGACTAAAGTACCTACGCCCAACCCCGCCGCCGCCCGCTGCACGACGCACCACGCTGCGCACTAGGTCAGTGACTTTTCGTAGATAAAGCGTGTTTACATTTTATGCAGTTGATTCTGCTATTTATTTTGTTTGAAAATTGCAATTTTTAAATTTTCCATTAACTAATAATGTTCGTGTTTTAAAATGTTTCGATGGACTAGTACTGTGGTCGTTTTAATTTAATGTCGTAGTTCCAGATCCACATTGTAAACATAGAAAATAATGTACAAGCTTCAGCAAACTTGTTGATAATACTTTGGAGCTCTTCAGAGTTATAGTCGCAACAAATTACACATCATCAGCAAATAGAAGGCTGTCGACGTATTCTTCTCGGTGTCGTCGAGATTTTAATAGTGCGATGATGTCATATTATTTGCCGTAAGATCTTGTCTCCAGATTTTTTATTTTAACCAATAAAGGGCTTTGTCACTTAGCGACCATATCGTCAGATGAATGCCATCACTTTCATTGCCGAAAGCAGACTTGAGGAAAAGAAAACTCCGAATAAAGTAGGTGCCACGACGCAACCCTTTATTTGGATAGTTTGGCGTTGAAAATGACTGTACTATGCACGTCATCATGGAATTATCTTATTAGGGGTAGTAGCTTCTCTTCATTCTTCGTTGTTCTTTTTCAATGCACTCAGCAATATGTTCAATTCAATATTTACATGAAAGTCGATAATGGTCACAGATAAACTTAACTTTAATGAGTGGACAACAGTGGGTATACATAGATACTTCTATGTATACCCACTGCTTAGGCTTTAGATCTTTTTAGAGAAAAACATTATAATTTTAGTGAAGAGTTCAAAGAAAAGGTAAAAAATGACTCTTAAATATTTAGAAAAGTCTTTCATGTTGCTAAGTCCAATTATTTAGGTTTAAAAATTAAAAATAGTGAAAATACAATTAATGCCACTTGGAAAATAATAAACAAAGTGACTGGAAGGGTAAGTGACTTTAACTACGAATTTATTATTATAAGCTTAAATAAAATTATGATAATACCACCTACAAAAGTGATGAAGATGTAGCCGAATTATTTGAAACTTTTTTTACTGACATTCTAGTTTCTACCACAAAGTCTTCAAACTCTTCAGACTAATAGAAATCTACCAAAATGCAAGTTATTTTATTTTCCAATATGTGGACAGCAACGATAGATAGAGAAGCGTTTAAAACGTTAAATGTTAAGAAAACTGCAGATCTCTGGGATATTTCTGTAAACATTGTAAGACCATTGGTAGATACCTGAGCTGGCTTTTATATTTAATGAATGCATTGACTGTGGCGTATTTCCTGATCTAATGAAACACAGTAAAATAATAAATAGCTCTAGTCATGTCGGGTTCTAAGTGGGACCCCACTAACATTAGATCGTACTGCCGAAATTTAGTAAAATTTTTGAAAAGCTTATTTTAAATCAGCTATCTAAGCACTTTAACGACAACAAATTAGTTCACTGCAAGCAATTTGGCTTTACACGTGGTTGTTCCACTACTGATGTCGGTATAGAGTTAATCTCGCATATCTATGATGCTTGGGAGAGGTCGTAAGATGCTTTAGGTGGTTTTTGGAACCTTTTAAAAGCATTTGAATGAAACCATGAAACATTGATCAAGGAATTGCGCCACTATGGTGGTAGGGATATCTCTTAGGATCTACTAATTTCTTATCTCAGTAACAAGATACAAAGGGTTGATGTTAATGGAAAACGATTTTCAGAATCTCTTTAGAGAACAGATTCAATTATGTGCTTTATTCTATTAATTTATGTTGTTTTATTTTGTACTTTGTAACGTGTCAAGAAGGTCCATGCGGCCGCACTGAAAAAAATATTTTTTTTGAGTTTGAGTTCTGTTCTACTTTTCTCTTGTAGCTGACGAAGAGATATCATGGAAATCATGTCTGACTGTCTGTTTGTGCTAGCTATACGTACGCGTCGACAACTTCAATAGCCGATTTCTCAACCATAACAGGGACAGGCACGACTTAGACATTTGACAAAACTTTCGTCTTGTCCAAGTTCATTTCAAGGCCGGTTGACATATGTACATCCTCAAGCTGCGATCAAGACCCCTGTTCTACTAAGTTGGGACGAAGATGATACATTAAAAACACCGTAACACGACATTTTATGACAAAAACTTAAATTCACCTATTTTTACGTGGTAATCAAAATCGTGAGAATTCCAAAGTCCAACTTTGGAATTTCAAAAAACTTTGGAATTCTTGGAATTTTACCTTAAGCAAAGTAGCAACAAATAAAGGTTTAAATTGTGTAAGTGTTATTTGTCTAATGGCAGATTTATTATATTCCTCCATTCATTGCAGTTTTATACTAAGTAACTGATGAAATGCGGGTTGAAGGCAATAGTCGGGCAGACTAAAGCTATTCGTTTCTGACTATCGCAGAGTAAAGATATAATTTTAAAGGTTGCAAGTACTTAAACACATGCTTTGCTGCAGAGTACTCGAAAAGTAAATGTGTTCGAAGCTATTTAACCGTATTTAACATTTAATTGCCGTAACCGCCGTGGGGTGCCGGCAGTAGAATGATACCTCTCCTCTCATGCCCATTGATGCAGTAAGAGCCTGCTAAGGGATACCTCCGGAAGATGGGCAGCAGCGTCTATCCGTGTATCAACATCCCATACTGCGCTCACCAACCCGCCTGCCAGGCGTGGTGAGAATGGCAACTACCCCTTTTGGAGATCCATGAGGGAGGCCTGTGTTCATCAGTGGACGTTTTATGGCTGAAATGATGAACATTTAATTTCCTACTAATCCTTATCGATTAGGCCAGTTCTTATAAATTATCTTCTTATCACTGATTGGCAAATTCAATATGTTTTATAGAAGATCACATAGGTATTAACCCCTTCACTGCCTTCCTTAAAAGTAAAAAAAAAAAAAAAGTAGCGACTTTACCCAGATGCCGCCATACTGTGATACAGTAAATAATACAATAATATAATATAGAAGTACATCCCGCCCGTCGGCGGTCCCGGCATCTCGATTAAGTATTCTTGCCCGCCCATTGGCGTTTTCGGCATGAAGCTGTAGATTTCGACGTGAACCGTTTGATATGTCCAGTTTACATGTACTGTACCGTGTGAAAATCGTGGATGTGTAGTTTTCTGCGATATGTGTAGAAAAATTGTGACAATTTTATTGCTTTTTAGCTAAAATAGTAATGGAGCATAAAGGTTACTCATAACTTTCAGTTAATTGATCTAAGATGAAGGAAAATCATATAAACCTGTGTACCAGATATAACTAAGCTAATATTTATGTAAAAAAATCTAAAATGTCTTAAGAAAGCTTACATTTACGGGCTTTTATAAAAATCCAGGTGTATTCAACCTTTTTACTGCATTACATTAGTTAAAAAGTAACTACATTATGAAAATTTATTTGAAATTATTTTTTTTTGTTTCAAAATTAGCAAAACAGAAGTGTAGAGTTAGAGCAAGGTCCGGAGAGTACGGTGGTTGTCTTAGACATTCCTATTGAAGCTCCTCTAATTTGGTAGCCGTCTGTTGAGCAATGTGTGGTCTAGCGTTGTCCTGAAGCAGCAGTGGCCTAGAGCGATTGACTAGCCTCGGTTGTTTAGCAGCTAGCTTTTCCATCATGGTTTGCAGTTGCTGACAATAGACATCTACCGTAATTGTCTGGCCAGATTTAAGAAAGATGTAATGGACGACACCGGCACTGGTCCACCAAATGCTCACAAGTAACTTTTTTTGAGTCAGTTTTCGCTTGGGGCATGATTTGGCTGGTTCGCCAGGGTTCGACCAATGCGATGAGCGCTTCCGATTATCGTATAGGATCCACTTTTGATGACAAGTAATGATTCGATTTAAAATTCCTTTATTATTGTGCCGGTTGAGTAATGTAACGCAGCAGTCGATGCGCGTTTGTCGATTTGATTCACTCAATTCGTGAGGTACCCACCTTTCAAGCTTTTTCACCTTCCCAATTTGCTTCAAGCGGGTTGAAATAGTTTTATCACTAACACCGCAGCCTGCAGCTAAATCGGACGTGGTTTGCGATGGATCTGCTTTCACAATAGCCTTCAATTCTTAATTATCAACTTTGGTCTCCGACCGTCTACGGGGCTTGTTCTGCAGGTCGAAATTTCCAGAACGAAAACGTTGGAGCCAAAAACGCACAGTGTTTTCTTTTGCGACACCGCCGCCATACACATAAATAATCCTTCGAGCCGTTTCTGCAGCACTGATGCCACGGTGGAACTCATACTCGTAAATAACGCGATATTTCAAGTTTTCCGTTTTGTAAACTGAGTGACGCAAATAAACGAAGAAGATACAAAAGAAGAAAAACAAATGAATTATGGTTTTCAAAACACAAATGCATGAGTAAATAGCTGTATAAATAAGAAGTTGGAATTCCTAACCAAAGAGGAGTTATTTGATATCAAAGTAAGAGAAAGTAAAGTACGACAAAACGCAAATTTCATATGTAATAATTGTTTAAAAGTTACAAAAGTAGCGGCGTTTGTAAAGTTGCAGCCACTAATGAAAACGCGATATTCAGCAAGAACAACTCGATAGAAATAAAGTTCGTTTCTAGCATGACTGTTTAAATATTATCGGAGACTTTTTATAATTGTTTTTATCTTACAAAAGTCTGACATTAATATAATTACTTCTAACGTAAAAATTCGTTTTATGAGCATTTGTTTTTTTATCAACCTATATCGTCCCACCGCTGGGCAAAGGTCTCCTCTTTCTCTCCATGCATCACGATCGATTGCTACTTCTGGAAAATTTAGCATTTTTTTAAAATTTCTAGCGTTTGTTTACCCGCTTGTTTGGTTTTGGCTTCGCTCGCGACCAAGATTTTTTAGCCGTTGTTTGGTTTTGGCTTTGCTAGCGACCAGTCCAAACAACTGGTTACCGAAATAAAAAAAGGCGTAGGTTCTCAAGTCGTCTGTATTGTACAAGCTTTTATTTAGTTTCACCTGTCCCGATGTTTGTCTGTACTTAAATCTTGCAAGTTAAGTTTGATCCAATTTCCGGTTACCGATTGAGCTGAAATTTTGCATGCATACACATACATGCAAATTTCAGATGATAATGCAAAATTATTATGACATGGAGCTGATCTGATGATAGAACTGGAAGGTGGCCATAGGAGCTCGGTAGTAAAACGATTATGGATTCGTTTGATCCGACTTGACGAGTACTTTGGTGCTAGATTTTGACCAGGGTCTGATGACGGAGCTGGAAGATGGCCATAGGAACTCAGTAATAAAGTAATTTTAAACTTTTAAGTTCTTTTAAATTAACTATTAATAAAATATTGTTTAAACTCAACTAGAGTTTTTCCTGCATTGGTACCCGCGAGACACTACTCGCTCACGAGGTAGGCCGCGGAGACGTTGGTGCGACGACGTGGTAGAGATGGCAGGACCAACATAGACCCGTTTGGCTCAAGACCGCCGCGAATGGTATCGCATGGAAGAGGCCTACACCCAACTATGGGTGCCCAAATGACTCGGCTGCAAGCCTACGAATTTCAATTTCAATTTTAAGTTTTAATATTTTTGCAACCTTTACAATTATGAGGCGTTTTCATTAAGAAGTAAAAACTTCAAAAATAGTTACATCGAACTATATAGAGGTAGATGGCGTTAGTTTTCTTTTACTGGTAGGCACAATTGGACAATGACAGGATTAATCACAAACTTGCTTACTCCGCTTGCCAGCTCCTTCTGTTAGGTTTAGTAGAAAAGCCTTTTTCTTTTTTTACTGAAAACGGCTCATTTAAAATGAAATAAATTCAATTGAATTGTATAACACCTTTATATAAAATCAAAGTGACATTATAATACTTATTGATAATCAATATATAACTCGTCCGCTACTGACTGAGTGACTGTCAGATAACGCACAGCCTAAACCACTGGACCCAGAGTCTTGAAATTTGGCACACTATACCTTCAGTATCCTAGAGGTGGACTGAGAAGGGATTTTTTGAAATTCACACGAGAACGGGAACTACACGGGTGAAACTGCGGGGTGCTGCTAGTTGTATATATTTTCGTTCCAGCCGCCGACCAGTCAACACCTCAGCGTCTCACCTGATGGATGCCTCGCGGAGAGGCGAAACATGTATCGTCGTATAGGTTTAGGTATGCATGCTGCACTGACAAACTAGCTATGCTATTATGTACATGCAGGGAGATGTACATAATTAGCGGGCGGGAGGGTGGTGCTCATGCATCTCAGCATTAGCGGAATTAAAACTAAATATTTTCATTGCATTTTATTGTCATGGATTTCCGCAAAGTAACGCCTGATTCCATTAATTGTATATATTTTAATTTTAAGTCTTTGGGAAAAAAGGGGCTTTATTATTATTATAGAGTTCAAAAAGTTCTAATTAAAAAATATAAATAAAATCTGACATCGAAACTCTTCAAAGGGTGAAAAAATTCCACGGGTGGCCATATAGGGCCATATCGTAAGATGGCTATGGCCTAACTATTCATTTTCGTCGCATCTACCTATATATTCATCATCATCATCATCGTCATTGTAATCAACACCTTCAGGGTCATTAAAGTAGTTTTTTTGGTCAAAATAATAATAAAAATATAGATCAAAGTACGAGTACCTACGTTATGCACAAGTAAGGTCTTTGCATCTATTATAGATGATGTATACAGCGTCAGCAACTGGTAATCATGCTCTACGGGACGTTGCAGTGCCTGGGACATTGTTAGATGGATTAGGCTTGCCCAGCACCTATACCATCCTCTCAGCTTAGTCAGCTATTATTCAGAGGAAAGAACAGGTCAATACGTCTGAAGTTAACTAAGCCGCGGGTTTCCTCACGATGTTTCCTTCACCGTTAAAGCACGTGTTAAGTGTGCACATACATTTTTCAAGAAAGAAAATCCATTGGTGCACGGCCGGTATCGAACCCACGATGCACAATACAGTACAGAAACCCTCTTAAAGCTTCGGCCTATCCAAGCAGTGCAGCGCGCCGAAAAATATATAAAAAATATGTTGCTAATATGTGTCTCTTCAATAATGTGGACAGATAAGTATATGACCAGGGACAAATATCTGCGGAAATCGAACCCGCAACCTCATGCGGCATAAACTAACTCCGGCCAATCAACTGTACGTACCTCAGATTATTTTATCAAACGGAGACCAGCGATGCCTTGAACATGCTTCAAAATTTGTACGCCTTGAACGAGCTTCAAATCTTCTGAACTTTTATCAAACATTGGTTGCATGCATTACTCGGTAGTAAAGTGTAGATACAGTTATTACCGCTTGTAAAGGTTGATTTATAAGAATTATCAAAGTTTCGTTACACAGTATTTTGGAATTTTTGACAGACTGTTATTTGATACTTTTGATTGATTTAGGCAATATAATAATGTCAGATAATCTACGTCAGACAGAAGGTTGGCAGAAGAAAACTTGTGAAAAAAAATTGAGGATACTTTAATAATTTAGGCCAGGTGCGTGTCGGGCCACGTGCTATGGTAGGGTTCCGTAGTTAACCGTAGACCTGTTAATTTATTTATTAAAGATAGGACATACGTACAATACAGGGTTACACTGATAATGCACATAATACTAAGGTCCAAAAATAATAATAATAATAATGCTGGAAAAATGTCATTTATTTATTTATTTATTTGGGCTACCAACAAGAGATACACAATAATGAGGTTTAATTATAACAATAGGTACTTAGGGCTAGTGTTCCCTCAATTAGAGGCGGCCACAACGTGCGCACAAAAAAAAGCAACTCAGCTAACAAGGCTAGAATATCTAAAATTAATAATTTGAAGTATAAACCAAAAATAAACTAGCTAATATGAAATCTACAACATAAAACATTTTTTTAAATAAGTAACTTAGAGAAGGCATGTTCTTTGCTTAATAAGAATGTAGGTTATACAGTTTAAAATAGTTCCAGAGTATTATAGGTAATTATTTATAACAATATAAAAAAGTTCCAAAGTGTGTAGGTACACGAGTTTACTAAAATGGAGCGAATGAAAAATACACATAGCTACTTTTTTAAGTTTTGTTAACAAAACTATTTAACAGTAAGCACATCAGAAAGTAAGACTAAGTATTATGTAAATAAGCGATGCGAACAGAATAACATTTTAGCAATTAATAATTGTTAACAAGCAATATGGATTTTAGTGTTTTGTCAAATTTATTTATAGGGTCGCTGATGTCCAAAGAATTGTCTTTTGATATAGCATTATAACTATGACAGAGTCTTGGGATAACGGCGTTCCTGCCCTGCTTAGTTCTATAGTAAGGAAGTGAAAAAAGATTGTATGCTTTTGATCTTGGCAGTCTGAAAGGAGCATTTACCTGTAATTTATTAATGAGCTCTATGCAGTCTAGTTTGCCATTAAACATTTTGTGTAAGAAGTGGAGATCGGCTTTTTTTCTACGTAGCGATAGAGGAGGCAATTTGTGATGAGCAAGTCTTTTGTGGTAACTATTTAGTTTTCTCGCCAAATGATCCCCGTATGAGAGATGGTACAAGAATCTTTTTTGTATAGCTTCTAGACGTTTGCTATAAATTTCAAAATGAGGGTTCCAAATCACTGAACAATACTCCAATATCGGACGGACTAGGGATATGTATAGCTTTAGTTTTGTGAAAGGAGATTTAAAATCTTTACTATTACGAAAAATAAAACCAAGTGTTTTGAAACCTCTAGAGACTGTGTTGAGAATGTTGCCGTTAAAATTAAGCTTTGAGTCTATTATGACTCCTAGATCTCGTATTTCATTAACCGTGTTAAGCAGTTGGCCATTGATGTAATAATTATTGTCATAGTCATAGTCATAATCATTTATTGCAAGCATGTTGAGTTACAAGGTTTTAAAATAATATAGGAGTATCAAACATGCGCCCTGTTAAGGCACAGCAAAATTGGTATAGTAAGTACCAAGCACTTAATACTATACTTTGGTGAATCTAGTTCAACTTACATAGGTAGTAATAGGTGTATAAGTTAATAGGTGGTGCTCCCGTGATTACAGGACGTCACAGTATGTAGTTGTTAGAGTTCGTGTATGTTCTTTTACGTTTAGAGGAATTAATTGAGTTTTCGGTTTAAGGTATGTTTGGTGGACTGTATCACTTATTTGTGCGACAATTTCTCCGATATATAGATTTATACTGCTTTTTTGGCTTATTTAAAAAGCATTATTTTATGCATGTAAATACTCTGTAACTATAAAACCTTTTTAAAAATAAACACATTTTTATTTTTTATTATTATTATTTTATGGGAAATGTTAAAAATTTAGGTTTCTTAATTGTATTTTTATTAATTTTTTTAACACCCAACTTTACGATGAAAGAGATGGGGAGAATTTTTTAACGGCTTCAATAAATCATGAAATAAGGCAAGTGGGAAATAATAATGACCACCTGCCCTAGCTTCATGGGGTAGTAATATTACTACATTGTTTCAGGTTCATTCTACAGGTTTCCATAACAAATCTAGATTATCTACAGTAGCTCATTTTCAAAAGTACTTGTTTAATGTTTATCATGTGTTATTTTTATTGTGAACTAGCTGTCCCGGCGAACTTTGTACCACCCAGAATCAACTACCTACTACTACATCTTCTAACTAGTACTCTACTTCTACTACTAATCTATTACTACTCTACTTCTACCCTACTTCTAACTTCTACTGTACTACTACTACTAGTCTACTTCTACCCTAATTCTACTCTACTGCTACTCTACCACTACTTTACTTCTACCCTACTACTACTCTACTACTACGCTACAACTAATCAAGTTATACCTTTTAGAATATTTGTATCACCTTCGATGGAACTCGATGGCAATTTCAGATATTTCATGGGGGTAAGCTCCAAGGCTTCCTAAAAACTAGCACAAAGAGGTCAGCAGTGTAGTTTGTACTGCTTCTTTCATAATAGAACAGGACTTTGTATTTGAGATTCTTATCAAAATTAGGTAAGAGTTGCAGTATTCTGACTTTGACATTTAAACATTCAAATTCATTATTTCTACTACCGAGAGGCCGACCAAAAGTCCCAAGGTGGTGTCGGGTTTCTCGTTCACAAGTCACTCATTAACAACATTGTCACTATCGACAGTGTGTCGAGCCATACCTAACACTCAGAATATCTAAAAGATATTTGCTGAAGGTCGTTCAGGTATATGCGCCGACCCCGTCACACCCAGATGAAGAAGTAGAGTCTATGTATGAGGCCATTAGTAGGGCCATACATACAAACAACACTCACTTCACTGTTGTTATGGGGGAATTCAATGCAAAGTTAGGCAAGAGAAGCGATGATGAGTTGAGAATGGGGCAATTTGGGTATGGGCAACGGAACCCCAGGGGACAGAGGCTGGCCGATTTTCTGGAGAAAGAATGCCTCTTTATGATGAACTCTTTTTTCCAGAAGCCACCTCACAGGAAATGGACCCGTAGGGTTTAGGGTTGCTATGGAACCCTAAAAAATATTGGTAGTTTCAAACATGACGTGTCTAAATAAAAAATGTAATTAATCAAATTCTAAGAAGTATCAATACCAACTACAAAATTATTTTTTTCAATAATAACTTTTCAACCGCTTATTATTCTCCTTGGGGATAAATTTCAAGAAACTTCGTCCCATACAAACTTTACCACCCCATTTCATTCTCTCAGGGGTGGAATTTTTAAAAATCCTTTCTTATCAAATGCCTTCGTCATATAGGGAATTTAAAAATTAAATCTTTAATTAATTCTATAATTCTTCTAGACAATCAAAGCGATTTGAAAGTTTGAGTTGAAAGCTCTCGAGATTTTGGATATGTGCGCGAGTGGGTCGGAGCGTAGACTTCATCAAACGGGATCTTTCAAGTCTAACGTTCATGTTCAATGTACCTCTAACGATTCGGTGATCACTTCCGGTTTTCACCCTGTGAATCACAGTGACTTCATTAAATACCCGTTTCTTGTTGGTCAAGATGAAATCAATCTCATTTCTCGTGGAACCATCGGGACTCATCTAGGTCCATTTCCTGTGAGGCGGCTTCTGGACAAAAGAGTTCATCTTAAAGAGGCATTCTTTCTCCAGAAAATCAGCCAGCCTCTGTCCCCTGGGGTTCCGTTGCCCATACCCATATTGCCCCACTCTCAACTCATCATCGCTTCTCTTGCCTAACTTTGCACTGAAGTCCCCCATAACAACAGTTAAGTGAGTGGTGTTTGTATGTAATAACACACAATACACACAATACATAGACTCTACTTCTTCATCTGGGTGTGACGAGGTCGGCGCATATACCTGAACGACCTTCAGTGAATATCTTTTAGATATTCTGAGTGTTAGGTATGGCTCGACACACTGTCGATAGTGACAATGTTGTTAATGAGTGACTTGTGAACGAGAAACCCGACACCACCTTGGGACTGTTGGTCACCCTCCAGGTAGTAGAAATAATGAATTTGAATGTTTAAATGTCAAAGTCAGAATAGGTATTGCAACTCTTACCTAATTTTGATAAAAATCTCAAATACAAAGTCCTGTTCTATTATGAAAGAAGCAGTACAAACTACAATGCTGACCTCTTTGTGCTAGTTTTCTAAGTTTACCCCCATGAAAACTCTGAAATTGCCATCGAGTTCCATCGAAGGTGATACAAATATTCTAGAAGGTATAACTTAATGATCTCTCTGAGTCTTGTTTTTTAGGGCGCATTTGTGGCGCTGAATCGTGTCTTAATTAAGTAAAATTCTATGTTTATGGTCTTAATACAGGCAAAAAATAAATTTGTACATATTATTCCTCTTTGGTTTGTACCTGCTCGTTGTGAAAAGCTACAGAATCCGTTGATCTACCGCTAATTATTTATGGTTTATTCTGACAAAAACGTATAAAAATCCTAAAAATTTTAGATTATTTTGATTTATTTATATAATATTTATGTATTTATTTATCGAACAAGAAAATAACAGAAAATTGTTTATGCAACTATGCCTTGCAACTGTTCGGGTCTTCGCAAGAAATTATGTAATTGCAAACTGGTGCAAAAAAATTTACTCGCGAATTCAGAGAACTTGGTACTAGTGCAAACATGGAATATGGAGGTAGAGGAATATGGACTTGTTAACAAGCTGATGGAGAAGTTTTACGACAAATGCGCTAGTTACAACTTAAGGTAAAATCTATATAGCTATTAACATCTATACTCCAGCCACTTTCGATGTAGAATGTTTGTAAACAAACTGTCAAACTTAAAATTAAATTGCTTCCTTAAGCCGCGTTGACACGATCAGAGCCAGCTCGGACCAAGTTCGGACCGAGTGTACTAGGATAGCTGTTAATATTATCATAGTTCACTCGGATCATTTTCGTCAGTATTCCAATTATTTTTATCAGTCAACATCGAAAAATGGCGGATTTAGTGCGAAGTGGCATCGGAATTGTCGCAGACTTGCTGATAGAGGAGCTAAGACGGGAAAGAGATAAGGCATCTCGCGTTCCTGGCATCTTTACTTTTGTAGTCCTTCAACCGTACGTTCCAGAGAACCTCTTCTGATTCGTACAGTTCAACAAATTTACTTGTTTCACGCTCAGACCACTTTTTTTCGCCCGAGACTCTTGGTTGTTGTTATTATGTCATTTGCCATTTTGTTCAACTCGTATACGAGCTAGCTCGGATGAGTAGAACACGGTCCGAGTCTACTTAGATCGGACGCCGTCGTCCGAGTGGGCTCGGATTAGAGGTTGCCACAATCCGAGTTGCGTTCGAGTAGGTATCCGAGTTCACTCGGTTCGAGCTGACTCAGATCGTGTCAACGTAGGGTTGGTATTCATATGAAATATCGAGAATGTTCACATGCTTGTTAAATTAGTTGAGGCACCAACTGTTACTGTTTCGCCCCTTTTTGAGGGCCTTCCTCAGGGTGATGACAGTTCGCGATCCTTTCCCTCCCCGTCACGTCGTGCACGACGTTAACAAGTACGTGAACATTCCCGATATTCAATATGAATACGATAATTCACGATAGTTATTATTGTAAAACGAGTTAATAGTAATTTATATTGAAGGGAGTGGTCACAAATCATAGCTATTATTAACGAGTTCTTGAGTGAATACCGTGACTCGGCAAGCGTAGTGTGGGACGCCCACCAGGCAGGTGGATTGATGGTTTGCGAACAGTCGCTGGCAGAAGCTGGATGCGACAAGCCGAAGACATGGTGAAATGACGCTGATTTAGGGATGGAAAATTAAACATAGTTTTGTTACAGTTAATTTTCTGCGCCGTGGGGTGCCGGTTGTAGAATGTTACCCCTCCTCTCATACCTATGGAAGCAGTAAGAGCCTGCTAAGGGATACCTCCGGAAGATGGGTAGCAACGTCTTTCCGTGTATCAACATCCAGTACTGCGCTCGCCAACCCGCCTGCCAAGCGTGGTGTGTATGGCAACTACCCCTGATGGAGATCCATTCGGGGGGCCTGTATTTAGTAGGTAGTGGACGTTTTGTGGCTGAAATGATGAATTCTCGATCTTGCTCTTCAGATACTGTCCCCTCCACTGTTCTTCGGTCCGTCATGATAAGAGCCTGAGCAGAGCTATGAAAGACATAGTTGTTTTGGTGTGCTTCTTCTTTGCTAACTTAGTCGTGCTACTCAACATAACCTCCAAAATTGTTATGCATGTCTACAATGTTCTGAAAGCCACGACTTTTATAATACGACCGAGGTAATCCCACCATGTATTAAAAGTTAGACAGTTGTACAATTACTCATTTAGCTTGATAAGAAATTGATAGTCATTTATATAAAAAAGTAATTAATACCACTGTTATTTATTAGAAAGTGTCATTGCAGTTTTTTTAATCATAGCTAAGAACACTTTGATTTAGTCACCTTTCAAGCACGAAAAAGACACAGATACACGCATACACAAAAACACAGATAAATAACATGACAAACTTATAACAACCCTCGATTTTTGCGTCCGGGTTTAAAAATATCGGACGTCTACAAAATCATGTTGATATTACTCTTCTCTCTTACCCGTGGTGCGGTAAGAGTCTGTCAATATATCTATTATCCTCCGCAATATGGGAAGCAGCGTCTTTCCGTTATCAACATCCTGTACTGCGCTTGCCACGTCTGGCAAGCGTGCTGAGCATGGATATGTCACCGTAAGATTGTACTACGTAACAAGTCAGATTATTCATCAATATAATTTCAGCCGTAAAACATCCGCTACTGAACACAGACCTCCCCTCATGGGGTTACACCATTGTTGATACACGGAAGATGCTGCTGCCCACCTACCGGAGGGATCCCTTAGCAGGTTCTTACTACATCCACGGGCATGAGAGGAGGGGTGACATTCTTCAGCCGGCACCCCACGCCAGATTTTTAACTGTCGATATACTGTACACAAGCGAAAAAGTTTACAATGTGATACATTTTCGTCAGAAAAAAAAAAAAAAAACGCCAAGAGATTGAAGCCTCCGCCAGCCGTAACAAGAGCCAGGCACCGTGTCAGTCGCGGTTGATGATGATCGCCGAAGGCAACCAAAAAGCCGAAGCTGCGGAGGCGAGCTATGGTGCCGGACCCTTGTTATGCAATAGCGGGGAGGCTGCATTTCCAACAGCGCCGGAGAGCACCGCGATTCCAAGCGGATCCCTAGAAAATAATCAAGAACGACCCCGACATAAGTAAATTAGGTATTTGTCGCAATATGTCGGATTGCCATGGTTAGTTTATAAACTGACGAAAATTTATGCGTTCAATTGTAAACTCTTTATTTCCCTGTGAACAATTTATCGGAAGTTTACAATCCGACTAGTTAGTTTGTAAACTAAGGAATTGTGCAAACTAATGATGGCGAATGTTACGCCCTTATGATCTCTGTTACTCGAAGATCCATGACAAAGGCCTTTGTCCTGCAGTTGATTTCCTATGCCAGAGATAATGTTGATGATGACGTGCCTAACTCATGTTCTTTTAAAGGTCTTGTTTTGAAGTTCTTCTTGTATAGGTAGACATCACTTGTGCTCCGACGATGAAAAAAACGGTTCTCTATTTTGTGTCCGAAATTTTATTTCCCTAATATAATAATTACCTGTACCACGGAATCCACAAATTAATGATCACCGCCTCAAAAATAGATAAGTACAGTATTCGTATTTATAAGTTCAGGCGACTATATCAATATGAGGTTCAAAATTTTCTTGAATAAATAAATAAATTACGATTTAAAATCAAACAAACCTTCAATAAGTTAATTTCTTTAAATTTTCTTCTTACTTTGTACCAGGAGTGCAGAGCTACAAAAGTAGTCGTTTTCTAGGTTTTGAATCCGATTATCTGTAAATGATTTGTACTCGGTTGATTGTACCTGAGAACTTGTGAATGCCTCGACAACGCTTTAAATCCTGGCGTAAATAATTTTGTAATAATCAATTAATTTGACTATAAGTCGGTGTCTATAAGCAGATACTTGAAAATTTAGGAACGTATAAATTTGCGAATTGATTCGTTACTCTCTACTTATTGTTAAGGGGTAGGTCGGCATAAGTGTCGAGTCTGTTGCTCTTCCAAAAGCTAAATAGAGATAATGAAGTTTCTAAATTTAGAACTGTCAACGTAAAATTAGGAAAAGTGTCTCCGTTTTAATTATAGGATGTCGCCAACCGAATAGTTATCAGTATGTCATTTAAATCCAATTTTGTCAATTTAGTTAGGTTAGTCCGTGCTACAGAATCGACACCATTATAATGATACAGAGTGTATTTTTTGGTTTACAAAACATATTATCAGGACTTCATTGAGTTTTTGGTTGAAAGTATTCCGGTATGTCTGGGAAAACGCATCACTTATTTGAGCGACTATTTCTGCGAAACTCAAAAGGAGCTAGCCTAAACGTTATAGTTTTCCTAAAAAGTTCATGGTTAAACTACATTTGGGATTTTTTCGGATGTTTATGCTAGCAGTTTAGATTTCAGAAGAAGGACGCTCGATAAAACAAAATTATAACTCTAATGTTTCGCAAACGGAACCCTTAATTTTGAGGGGTTGGCATTATATTGATAAGATTTGTTGTGAACTTTGTTGCAGTTCCCGGAATAAAGCGTGATTTGGATAAAGCTAGATTCACATTTGTTTGACGTGTTGTGTCGTGACGCATTAGAAATGTATAGATTTCATACATTTAATATGTTAGCGTTCACATATCTCTGATGCAGTGTGTTCTGACGGCTTGTGTTGTGTCGCATCAGAAGCGATCCCGGTCCGCGTCAGGTTGGGTGAGGCGCGGGGGGCGGCGCGGCGCAGCGACACGGCACAACGGGAGACTAGTGTGCACGCGCCAGTGACGCACGTGCAAGTATGAAATTGTAAATCATCCTCAAAATCTGAATCTGAATCAAATGATTAATTATAAAACATTGCGAATGTGTAAACTCTCCGAAAGCCAAGACAGGACTGATTAATAATGCTTCATAATGCATCATAACGCGTCATATATGTAGATGTGAACAGTAGCCATCACGACAGAGAGCATCACGACACAACACGTCGGACAAATGCGAATCTAGCTTAACTGTGCTCCTGGATTTTAATCGAGAATAGTAACTCGCTATCACTGATATATTTCACTCATTATTATCATCATCATCATCATCTATAGTTGAGAATCACCTTTGCTCTGGGTGTTGGCCATAAACTTCTACCTGATTGTATCTAATCATTTAAGGCAACCAATAAAATACTGAAATATAAATTCAACAATTTTTATTAAATAGTATTTAGTCTATTACAATCTCGTAGTTCGTCGTTCTAATTATTACAAACGACAGATAGCTATGTCGCTATCATATTATTTTTGCATGACAGCCAAAAATTTGGCTAAACAGAATGCTTCTTTTGAGCATTCTCAAAACCAATTAATTAAGACTCTGGAAATTATTCCAAGTCATTTAAATTAGATCATAAGACAACAGAGGAAATCTCTAGCCAGAACAAGTCAAATAATATCTTGTGTCAAAATGAAAAAGCAATAAATAAAACATTTAAAATATATACAAAGGTTACCAACTTGGTGCACCAAAATATTCAAGGAATAAGCAGTAAATTGTTAGAGTTGGAACTATACATAAACTTGTATAACATTGATATTTTATGTATTACTGAACATTGGCTGAAAAGTCATGAGGTTATGTTCAGTTTCAACAACCATCTTGTTGGTAGCTCCTTTTGTAGATCACATGCTATTCGTGGAGGTTCTTTAGTGCTACTTAATAAACATCTTAAGTACAAAGAACGTAAAGACATTGTCTGTCTGTCTGTTGAGAGCCAAATCGAAATAGCATGTGTGGAGTTGGAGCAAGTTATTATCATAAGTGTATACAGCCCACCGTCAGCTTCGTTTGAGACATTTGAAAAAGTCATGGATGAAATCTTATTCAAAGCATCAAAGTCAAATAAAAACATAATTACATGTGGAGATTTCAATGTTAATCTCTTAGAAAATTACTCTTTTAGTACTAGATTAACATGCCTTTTTAATTCATATAACCTAAAACCATTATTTATGGAGCCTACTAGAATAACTGAAACATCAGCTAAATGTATTGACAATATCTTTGTAAATTCTAATACAAAAATTCTCCATAAGGGCTTGATTAGCAATATAAAGTCGGACCATTTAGGCCAGCACATTCAAATTAAACAGCAACAAAAACAAAATGTAAAAAGAAAAATTACTTTTATACCTGTGACCATGCATCGATATGAACAACTGAAATGTAAATTGAATACAAAATTTCCACCTTACTACTCAAATAACAACCCTAATGAGTCATATTGCAATTTTTTCAATGCATTTAGCAATATGTTTAATTCAATATTTACATCAAAGTCGATAATGGTCACAGATAAACATAACTTTAATGAGTGGGCAACAGTGGGTATACATAGAAGTAGACAAAAATTATATGATCTTTATAGTGAAAAACATTATAATTTTAGTGAAGAATTTAAAGAAAAGGTTAAAAATTACTCAAAAATTTTTAGAAAAGTCTGCCATATTGCTAAGTCTAATTATATAAGTTCAAAAATTAAAAATAGTGATAATAAAATTAAAGCTACTTGGAAAATAATAAACAAAGAAACTGGAAATGTGAGTAACTTTAACAACCAATTCAAATTAAATTATAATAATACCACCTACAAAAGTGATGAAGATGTAGCCCAAGCATTTGAAACATTTTTTACTGACATTCCAATTTCTACCACAAAGTCTTTAAACTCTTCTCACCTGATCGCCGAGTCCTTACTTAGCGAAAATGTACCTAAATGTGATAGTAATTTTAAATTCCAATATGTGGACAGCGGCGATATAGTTAAAGCCTTTAAAATGTTAAATGTCAAGAAAACTACAGATCTCTGGGGTATTTCTGTAAACATTGTAAAACCATTAGTAGACACAATCGCACCTGAACTGGCTTTTATATTTAATGAATGCATTGACTGTGGCGTATTTCCTGATCTAATGAAACACAGTAAAATAATACCTTTATTCAAATCAGGTTCTAAGTCGGATCCCACTAACTTTAGGCCGATATCAGTACTGCCGACATTTAGTAAAATTTTTGAAAAGCTTATTTTAAATCAGCTATCTAAGCACTTTAACGACAACAAGTTGCTTCACTGCAAGCAATTTGGCTTTACACGCGGTCGTTCCACTACTGATGCCGGTATAGAGTTAATCTCGCATATCTATGATGCTTGGGAGAAGTCGCAAGACGCTATAGGTGTTTTTTGCGACCTTTCAAAAGCATTTGACTGTGTACACCATGAAACATTGATCGGGAAATTGCGCCACTATGGTGTTAGAGATATCTCTTTAGATCTACTTAATTCTTATCTCAGTAACAGGATACAAAGAGTTGATGTTAATGGAAAACGTTCTTCGGGATCTGTAGTTACAATGGGTGTACCGCAGGGATCAATTCTTGGGCCTTTTCTATTTTTAATTTACATTAATGATCTACCTCATCTTGTCAAAAACAATCATGAGATTGTATTGTTTGCTGATGACACTTCACTTTTGTTCAAAATGAAACGACGTACCACCGATTATGACGAGGTGAATAATGCAATCTCAGAAGTTGTTAATTGGTTTAATGTCAATAACCTATTACTTAATGAAAATAAAACAAAATGCATTAGATTTACTCTCCCGAATGTAAAACAGGCTGATGCCAACATTAAATTGAAAGGTGAAAGTTTAAACCTTGTAGAAAAAACTGTATTTTTAGGCATAACCTTGGACAATAAGCTTCAATGGGGCCCGCATATAGAACAACTATCGGGTAGGCTTAGTTCTGCAGCATATGCAGTCAAAAAAATCCGCCTTCTTACAGACGTAGATACCGCTAGACTTGTTTACTTCAGCTATTTCCACAGCATTATGTCTTATGGCTTACTGCTGTGGGGATGTGCTGCAGATATAGACACCGTATTTGTGCTGCAGAAGAGGGCTATTCGTTCTATCTACAATATGGGTCCCAGAGAATCACTTCGCACTAAATTTAAAGAAATAAATATAATGACAGTAGCTTGTCAATATATTTATGAGAACCTGTTGTACACCCATAAAAATATTGCTTCGTTTAAGAAAAACAGCGACAATCACAATGTAAATACAAGAAATAAGAATAAACTCGCTGTGCCCACTACTAGGCTCCATAAGGTAAAAAAATCTTTTAAAGGGCAATGTATACGCTTCTACAACAAACTCCCAAGTGAGTTGCAGAAGTTATCATTAAATAAATTCAAAAACATTATTAAACGCAATCTGTGCGATAAAGCTTATTATAAAATATCAGATTACCTAGAGGACAAAACCACTTGGGACGGAATCTGCTCCAACTCCGTCAAACGTAGCATAAGACAAAATCAAATTTTTAAATGATGACTATAACGACCGAGTTAGGTTCTTCTGTTCACTTCTTTTCCTAACTCGCGTGTCATCTGAAGTGAACAGGTTCAATTATGTGCTTTATTCTATTTATTTGTGTTGTTTTATTTTGTAAGTTGTGACGCGTCAATAAGGTCCATGCGGCCGCACTGAATAAAGTATTTTTTGAATTTGAATTTGAATTTGTAGTATGTGTACAGTAGTATATGCCCAATAGTATACAAAAACATTTTTTTTTCATAACTGGGCATTGTGTTAAAATAAGTTACAGACAAAGATTTTTATATAGATACCTTCTGGCCTTCTTTATACTTACATTATATAATAATATTATATAACATGCAATATTAGTGATATTGCATGCATAAGTCATATCTAATGCCATTTAAAATTTTCAAATCAAATTAAAATCGTTTATTGCACTTATATTGTAAATACAGGTGTTGGGTAGATATACTTTTTCAAACATAAACCCTGTTACGGTACAACAGCAATATTGCACAATAATGCAACAGTGGGACACATTAAAGGTTATAAAAATATATACAACACAATAATAAACCTTAAGATAACTTGCACAAGTTTTAATACTTTTTTATGACTATCATAGCAAACTATATATAACGATATTAGCGGGTAGGACTCGGCATGCGCAGCGAATGTCAAATGTTTGTTTTCTTTGTAATTTACACTATGATCCATCCACATATTTTTTTAGTTGATAAAAGAGTAGATATTATTTAACTTCAGTGACATTGAATTGACACTTTAAACGCACAATTATCACAACTCAGAGTTCAAGTTAGCACTGAATTGGCCGGTTAGCACAGTAAAACACTTCACATATAACTTGTTAAGCTTTCGCGATTTGTTAACATATTTATTAGTTTTAAAATTACAGGATTTTATCGCGTACCTTTTTTATTATTTTCCCGACGTTTCGAACACATTTCAGCGTTCTTGGTCGCGGGAGGACTGGTACGCGATAAAATCCTGTAATTTTAAAACTAATAAAAACACTTCACAGTCTCCACACTCCTCGCTTCCGCTCACGCACAGCTGTGCGGAGCATTTCTCACAGGACAGTACACCATCCTTCACCATCAAAGCATCCTGTATCGTTGCACTGAAACAAATTAAAATAAAACATCTATTAATATTATATTATGGTGACCCTAAAAAAACCGACCAAGAGCGAGTCGGACTCTTGCACCGAGGGATCCGAGTCATCAAACAACATAGTTTGTGTTAAGGGCGGTTTATATTTGTTGGAAAACATTGACACCGCCATTCCTTGGAACCCTAAATAGCTGGTGGCGGTGGCCATACCCGCCCCTATTTAATTATTAGATAAAAAAAAATAATCAAGAATAAATTTAGTGACCGAATATATTTTATGTTATTATGAAAGAAATGAAAATAAGGAAAATGATAAAGCATTTATTCAGACTTTCAAACTTATACTAGAATACAGAACTACTGCCATACTGCATAGCAGTTTGTTGGCAGCTGAATCTCCCTTTAAAATCGGTATTATAAACTGCGCTTTTTCGCATTACCTACATAATAACCTATCTATTCATATAACTCCCTCAGTCTTTTTTGAATGCGTGTTTACTTACAGAATTTTTATAAGGCTTGATCGATAGGGTTAATTTAATATTAACCACATAGAACCAAAGCAAATTGAACTCGGTTCCAAAATCTAAATAAAGCCGCTTGGAAGTGGTTAAAAATACAATATAAAATTGAAATAGAATCATAGACTGATCAATTTATTTTCTCTTTTCAGATTGGATGCTGATAAACTATAATGCAAATTATCGTACATGAACGCATTTGACCCGTGGATGGGGCAATAATCTTACCTTTAAATTATATGCAAATACAATTTAGTCTGCAATAACAAAGTAAACCAGTAACATATTCTGCCCTCCTTACGATAAACAGCGTAGGTGACATTTTTTGCGAAAATGAGTTATTAGCATATTTGTAATCAGCTAAACGAGATCTATCTGGATCAATTATCCATTTTTCTGTATGTTTGATAGAAATAAAAATAAACATAAGCACAAACATCGTATGTGCAAGATTTAATTTATTTTCCTAAATATAAACAACGTATTGTCTACTACGCTCAGAGATTTTACTCAATCTCCTTGTCATAAGTACCGCACAAGCACTTACGTTTTGATTAGAATTAGAATACAAGCACTTATGTTGTTTATGATTTGTAGTACTTTCGACTCTCGACCAAAACCAAACAAGCGACTAATATTAAAAATAGAATGAGTAATAAATATAAAACTACAAACTTTCGCATTTATAATATTATTTGAATTAACTGAGATCCAATCTAAATTCTGACTCTTCTGAAGTTACAAACCCTAATAATAGCTTACTTGCACGTTTTACTCATTAGAATTTACTTTGGTACTAGTCATATTCAACGTATGTGGTTGCTGAAGTTTAATTTTTTTTGTAAATTATATTGGCTCTGTATGAACATACTAGACATAAACAGCATAAGTCCATTTTCCTAGTCATAAACATCGCAACTGTGCAGCAGTTGCGATGTTTATGTTTAGTATGTCAAAATAGATGATAATACTTTTTACTAAGCATTAATAATTTTTGATTTATAATAACCCAGAAATAAAAGAGAAAACAGAAATATGTAAGTAATTATAAAATACACACTTCTATCTAGAGTTAAAAGTAACAATTTTGAAAATAACTCAGTTAGTGTAGTCGTGACAGCAAAAATAGGAAAAAAAACTTTATGTGCGAATTTCTCGAAATATGCCGCGATGCACTTGCGCTGTTTATGGTAAGAAGGGCAGTATTTATAAAAATGGGTTTCAGTACACCAAAATACTTGCAGGATTATTCTGAATAGGCATAAATTATGATAATGATTAGGGACGAGGACGCTGTAGGCTACTTAATTTGGCAAAGCGGTGCTAAGCTTATATTCAAACGTAAAATTTTACAGAGAGTAACTTGTTTTAATTCCTGCCTAGTGCGTCCTCGCCAAGACATGAATAATGCTAAAACAATTCTTACACGGGACCGGTGTCTCTTAATTTAGCAAGACATTATTAAGACCGCATTAACTTTCTATGTTTTTGAATCAGTTGCAATGAAATCGCAAAGTTGCTGTCTCCAACTTGGCAGTTCCACTAAGGCCATTGACTCCATCCCACTATATGACATCTATCTATAATCTAATTCAAGAAATCTTCAAGCTGCTTCGTGCGGTGTAGACTAAGGCACTTGTCCACCACTGTTCAACAACCTTCGTCTGAGATTTGATGAAGGTTTTTGACCAGGTGCGGGCAAGATTCTCGATCTTACTGTAGCGTAGGAATCTTGATGATATCTTCTTCTACCACGATGATTTTAGGTAGCCAAGTGAACTAGCCCGGATTTACAGGGTACCAATTAGGGAAGGTATGCCCTGCAGCGGGTTAGCACCCCTAGCTACCTTTACGCTGATTACGGTGAGGCTAGACATGCTATTAAGTTAGGATTTTATTATATTATAAGCCCATCTGATCCCACTGCTGGGCAAAGGCCTCCCCCGATTCCCTCCATGCATCTCGATCCTGAGCCACTTCCCTCCAGTCGACTCGGTGTTGATCGAGTTCGTCCCGCCCTCTACGTCTTGGTCTGCCGCGTCGCCTTCTCGTAAGTTAAGATTATAAAAATAAAATTAAAATACAGACGACAGTGGTGGAGGCTGGCACAGGACTGTTTAAGTAGCAGCCCATTGGAACCAACTGCTGAGTAAAGCAGTAGGTGTCAACGGGTAAGAAATATAATGTTTAAAATGCATAAAGTTAATGAGTGAGCGACGTAACGCCATGCGACATTACGTTATTTTGAAGACAGTAACATAAATAATACGTGCATCTACATGACGGACAAAACATGTACAACTAGGCTATCAGCTACATAATATAGGTTGTATTATATTATTATCATGTATAACTAACCCGGAAGGCGGGGTTTCAGGCCATGAAAACAATTCGTTTTGGAAGGAAAATAAATCAAGAATTCGTATTTTTTTTTAATAGGTATTTTTATTTATAATTTTATTAGTTGGTGTCATTTAAAAATGATTCTAGGGACAAAATTGTTTTATTTTATTTTTATAAAAAACATTTTTTTGTTGTTACAAATATTTTAGTTTTTATATGGCGGAGTTCAATGACCCTGACAAAAATCAGCTAATCGTTTACGTTTATTGTTAAATCAGCTGTTAAAGATAAAACTTTCGTAGTCTTTTCTTGAATGTAAATCACTGAATCCTGAATAGTCGTAGAACAAAAGTTGTTCCTTGGGATGGTCAGAATCACCCCCTTATGGCTTAGTACACATGTATATATAATACACGTTGTATATTGACAGCAAAAACAGCACATTGGCGATTCAATGTTTGTGGTTCCGCATCTAAAAGGTGCTTACCCAACCTTCTTACTACACCTACTCCGTCTGTCTGTCCTTCCGTCACAATTTTCGTTATTAGGTTGCAACTTAATTTCACATAGAATGTGTTGCTAGAACATAGCCCATTATACTCTATACCTACTCTTCCTCTCTAATAATTAAAGCTTAGCTAACATGGAATAAAAGCTTAAAATAATCCCCATACCAACTATAACACAGGTTAACGTTTAATGTTAAAAAATGTGTACACTACATGCCTACCTTGATCCTCGGGTCCTGGTCCTTGGTCCAGGCACCATTATCCAGGCACCTTGGTTCAGGCGCCTGGGTAAGGATGCCTTGATCCGGTCGCCTTGGGCCAGGCGACTCGATCCAGTCACCTTGATACACGTACCTTGGTCCAGGAGATATGTGCATCTCGGTCCAGCGCCTTGCTTCGAGCGCCTTATTCCGGGCGCCTTGGTCCAGGTGCCTTGGTAATTTGGTCTGGGTGCCTTAATCCAGGCACCTCTGATTCAGGCACCTTGGTTACTTCTGGTTCAGCCATCTTGGTTAAGGTACCTTCGTCTGAGTGACTCTTGAGGCCAATATTGCCTCAGGAACTCCACCTGAAACCCGAGGTAGGCACTAGCACGACAGTTCAAATTACCACTAAACAAAGAATACAAGCAAAAAACACTCAGAAAATTAGCAGAGTCTAAGGTGTAAGAGAATACTAAACAATACTGAAGTGCAATTTTGAGAACAGATATACATCTGTTGTTTGGGTGTTGCCAGATAGATCGAATAATTGAATATATTTTATTTATTTTGTACAAAAATGGGTCTACAGAGACTTACACATTTTTGTGCAAAGAGACAGGAAAAGATGTGCTTAGCACCAATTAGTATGTAAAGGGATCTTCTTGGAACTCTGGAACTGCTGCAGTTCCAGAACTGCAGCTGTTTCAGAAGTTTAAGAAGATCCCTTTACAGACTGATATTGGTGCTAAGCACATCATTTCCTGTCTCTTAACTGATAAAGTGAACCTTAGTACCTTAACTTACGTACTAATTGGTGCTAAGCACATCTTTTCCTATTCTTACTGCCAAAAAATATCCCCTTACATACTGATTGGTGCAAATCACATATTTGTCTGTCAAAAATAAACATATTTCTTTCTTCTTTATCTCTTAAAAAGTGATAAAGTGGACCCCCTAATATACAAATTGGTGCTCAACACATTTTTTCATATTCTTACTGACAAAAAATATCCCCTTATGTACTAATTGGTGCAAAGCACATTTTTCATATCTCTTAACTGATAAAGAAGATCCCCTTACATATTAATTGGTTCAAAGCACATCTTTTCCTATCTCTTAACTGATCAAGTGGACTCCCTTACATACTAATTGGTGCTAAGCACATCTTTTCCTATCTCTTAACTGCTAAAGAAGTTCCCCTTACATACTAATTGGTGAAAAGCACATCTTTTCCTATCTCTAAACTGCTAAAGAAGTTCCCCTTACATACTAATTGGTGCAAAGCACATCTTTTCCTATCTCTTAACTGCTAAAGAAGTTCCCCTTACATACTAATTGGTGCTAAGCACATCTTTTCCTATCTCTTAAATGCTAAAGAAGTTCCCCTTTCATACTAATTGGTGCTAAGCACATCTTTTCCTTCCATACATAAGTTCATAAATATATACTTAATATGAATAAATAATGGTGGACAGTAGATCAAGGCCAGTATCGAGCCCGTAGTAAGTAAAAACAATATGATTTTTACAACCGTATCTCTCACATAATCGACATCCGATACGTATTTATAAAATAAAATAAATAAATAATATTAATATGTAATATATTTTATTAATTATTTAAATCTTCGTTTTGAATGAACCAATGCAGTATGGCTATTTACAGTGTCTATGACATAACGAACGCATTTAGTTTAATATAGCCTTAAGTTTCAGCCAAATGTTTAATTATTCTAGTAATTTTTGGAGTAAGTAATGAGTTGGTACAACTATACCTAACCAATTGTGAATTTGGTCATCGAAACGATTTGCCTATTTCTAATTTGGATTGTGCTATGATGACGAACGTTCTCGTGGTTGATGAAATCCAGCAATATTCAAGATAAAGAAAATACATAAACAATATAATATCAAAAAAATCTAAACATGTGGGAATAATCTTCGACGTTAGAATACTACGTGAGTAATTCCCGTTTCTACAAAATGAATAATATATACATATATACATATACATATATATATATACATATATATATTTATATTGTTTTTTATTATTATATATAATAATAAGAACTGTTTGTAAAACAAGCAAGTGCATCACACAATACTACGGCCATAAACAGGCCGAATTCATAAACAGAAGGATCAAGACTTATCTAAGGACTAATAAGGATTTACAGATAGAATACATCTGTAATACGTTGCAAGGGAACCCACTGCTCGTATCAAGGGTTATGCAGCACGATGTAAACATCGAAAGCCTCAATGTAAGGTAAGGAATGCTACGAGTATAGTATAAACATCAAAAGCCCATCCGAATGAAATAATATAATGTGAAGTGAAGTGCGTGTAATATTTTTCGTTTACCGGACATAAGAACTGATGTGCTAGTGCTACCCACCTGTAAGATCGGTTGCGCAGATATGGCTGATTCGATGTTGTGAGAGTAAGGATCTCGTCAAAACCAGGCGTTGAGTGTTGCCAGTCAATCAGGTAGATAGGGTTGCTTGTTGAGCTAAAACAGAGAATTTAACAAAACATTAGCAAAAATTTAGGTTTTCCCAAAAATGTTATGAAATTTCTTGTTTATTTTGGAAATTAAGGTACTAAATAATTCTTGTTTGTGTAAGTGAGGGAGTTACTTTATAACGTGTTACGTAACTGTTATTGTACCAAATAGAAACAAAATAACCTTTATATTATATTATAAGGTAATAAATTATTTATTTACTTTTACTCTACAGTAAGTATATAAAAAAAAACGTTGAACAGCTGAAAAATCTTTATAGGTAACAATCTCTTAAAAACTAACATTAGGTATAATAAAATAAAAACTTATTACCAACAAACGTTTATGACGCACTAGCTTGTACCCGCCGCTTCGCATGCGTTGTACCCGGATGAAAAGTAGCCTATGTGTTAATTCTAGTCAACATCTATATACGTTTGCACAATTTCAGCGCTCGATGCGTACGCTAGTTTTTGCGTGAGAAGGTAACAAACCTCCATACAAACAAACTTTTGGCTTTATAATACTCGTCTCATACCCGTATGCGATTCCCGGTGTCCGCTTGCAGGCGTCCGATGAACCGTCGCAATTTGACTCTCTTTGACCAGAATTTCACACTCTTAAAAGTTGAAAGTTCTTCTGTTGGAACTATCACCACAAGGGAACTAAAGTTCACGTTATGGCAAGGAGGAAACTTTTGAATCCTGAGACTATATCCGGGTTTCCTAGTGAGTTACACCTCACTTCCTTAGTCTGCACAGCATAGTAAACCTATGAGACGTACGGTTGAGTAGTCGCTGTTGGTCCGCTGGGTACCCAGTACACATTCCTGATGCAGAGTTGAACAGTTGATTTGCAAATTAAAATTAACTTTAATGAAATCTCCAGAACATAAAAGTGTATAACTATACCCCGCAGTTCAGTTATATACCAAAAGTAAGCCTTTGGTATATAACTGAAGTACGGGGCTTCACAAGTAATTTTTCTAAAGAAAAAATACCTAATTAGTTTGTTATTTCGTTTTATTAGCTCCGTTAGGGGCACCTTTATCCGGGCTCCTTGGTCCACGAGCTTTTGTCTGGGTGCGTTGATTCGGGTGCCTTGGTTCGGATGCTTTGGTCCAAGTACCTTGGTTCAGGCGACTTGGTCGTCTTGGTCCGGACAAAAATGAAATCTAAGCAAATTTTCTTATGAAGAAATGGATTGAGTACATTTGGAACATCGTACAGTTTGGTTATTGGCGAGGCGGAGGATGCGCAAGATACACCTAAATGTGCATCTTGCGCACCCCCCGCCTTGCACTAGGATTCACTCTCATAAGCGCGTCGTTGCAGGCGCCATTGACACCAGCGCTTCAGTCCGGGCGCCATTGTCTAGGTGACTTGTTCCGGGCATCTTGATAAAAACGTCTCTTTGTTCTAGGTACATGTGATTCAGCCACTTTAGTTGCGGCATTTTAGACTGGAACAAGGTGACTCTTGGCTCAGTCACCTTGTTTCTGTCTAAGAGCGTACGAACCAAGGCATCAGAAAAAGCACTTACATTTATATCCATCGCTTCGATTTGTTCCCAAAATATTATTGATATTCAACGTGTATTGTACTAATTGAGTGTGTATGCTTAGTAACCGAAACGAGATATTGTAAGAAATAACTTTAGTTTAACGACTTTTAAGATTGGGTTATTGAAAAAAAAACCAGATTTTGTTTATTTAAAAAACAGCTGACTGTTCGATGATGATAACTTTGGTAGCGCCCTTGTTTTAGCTACTCGTAGGTACCTCAGTCCGGTATTTTCGTTGGCGTATTTTTGGAGGTATGCTTATCTCTGGTATCAGGTTATCTTCCTGAAAAACGTAGAGGGCTAGCACAACAGTCAAACGGCCACTAAACAAAGATTACAAGCAAAAAACACTCCAAAATTTGACGAAGTGAAAGTAAATAGAAGTCAGGAATTTGGGATGAATGCATATTGTTTAGGTGTTGCCAGATTAAGAACAAATAAACTAAGGGGTGGGGATTCATTCGTAAATGCTAGTCGTGCACAACTTTTGTATTGCGCTATCACAATGTTAAACTCTCGTTGTTGATAAAAATAAGCAAATTAAGAAATTTCGGCTCATTCCAGAAATCCCCTGCGAAGATCCCCTTCGAAGGAGATTATTGGAATTTTTGACCAAAAATCCCCTTCCGGCTGTCGAAGGGGACGCAAAGGGGATTTCTGGACAAAAGTTCCACAAATGCCCTTAAACATATATAAAAACTCTTGTATTGTCATATGCCCATGATTATGGCTAATCTTTATAAGTTTTAAGTTTGTATTCTCAACAAAAGAATATCTAATTATTATGGTTAATTTGTGGAACTTGTGTCCAGAATTCCCCTTTGCGTCCCCTGTGAGATCCGGTAGGGGATTTCTGGTCAAAAAGTCCAATAATCCCGTTCGCAGTGGATCGTCGCAGGGGATTTTAGGAATAAGCCGAAATTTCAAGGTCAAGCAAAATACTGAAATACGTTGAAGCGCTGTTTGTAAAACCAGCAAGTGCATTAAGGAATACCACGGCCATAATCAGGACGAATTCAGGTATAAGAAGGAGGAGGATCAAGAATCCCTTCTAAGGACTTATAAGAAATTATAGATTTAATTTATATGTAATACGGCGCCACCTGCCGCTCAAGACTGTGGCCGCACTAACATGCCTGTTCAATGGGATCATGAGGACCACACACTTCCCAACCCTGTGGAGAGCCAGCACAGTCATCATGCTGCCGAAGCAAGGCAAGAACACAAGACGCCCAGAGAGTTACCGTCCCATCACGCTCCCGTTAGCGACCTCAAAAGTATTGGAGAAGCTTTTGCTGCCTCATCTCACTCCCACTATACAGCCCCGTCCAGAGCAGTTTGGATTCCGGTGCAGCACCGCAGGTTCACACCCGATACTACCTCCCCACGCGAACTTCGTCCGTGGTAATACGCCCCAAGGAAACCTACTGTAAGCTCGTTTCATGGGTTTTACGCAGATCGTTACAACATTGAAAGACTCAAAGTAAGGAAAGAGAAACTACTAGTATAATATAAACACCAAAAGCACAATAAAGTGGAATAATATATTGTGAAGTGAGAGCAAAAGAGAGCATGTAATATTTTCTGTTTGGGTAGCGGTAATAAGAACTGAAGTGCTAGTACTACACACCTGTAACTGGATTCTAGCCGGCGTGGTGTTGAATATTTCAAGGTTAATCAGCTTTCAATCAGGCATGTAGACAACGTTGCTTGTAACCTTTGAGCTAAAATAGAGAACCAAAGGAATAATTAATAATTTATAATATCTCGTAATAACTCCTCATGAAATGGAATGTTACGAGTACAAAATCAAAATACTAACCTATTTCCCACTTTTTTGCTTTTAAATTAGTAAATTAACTGTTATTGGATCGAATACAAAAAAATATTACCCTTTTATTCTACAGTGTGTCTTAAATGAAGAGTTGAGTTGTTGATCTGAAAATTAAAATTTATTTAAATAAGAGTACAAAAGTTAAGAGTAATATTGTACGCTTCTTACCTTTTGCAACTAACTGCAAAGTTTGCAGTTAGTTGGTCATAACATGTGGTCTTGGTGTGGAAAAAAGAACTATCAAAATGTTTGGTCCGGTCTGGGTAGCTTTGGTTCAGGCATGTTGGTCTGGGCGCCTGCTGCTCTAATCTCTGGTACTCCACCTGAAACACGAGTTGGGCACTGTCACGACAGATCAAGAACTACAAAACAAAGAATACTAACAAAAACACTCGGTTGTGTAGGTTTTGGGAACATGTTGTAGGGTGTTATTGACGAGCTCTGTGGCGCAGCGGGCGAAGGTCCGCCTGCGACGCAAAGGGTTGCGGGTTCGATTCCCGCCTCGGGACAAATGTCTGTACGATCTGCAGATATTTGTTCAGGGTGTTCTGGGTGTTTTTCTATACATAATAAAAATATCTATCTATGTAGTATAATGTATTAAGTATATCAGTCATCTAGTACCCATAACACAAGCTCTGCTTAGCTTGGGGCTAGATGATGCTGTATGATTTGTCCAGCATTATTTATTTATTTATTTGTTATCAAAATAAGGACAACAAAGCTCCAAGATATGCAAACAGTCCAAAAAAAAAGCTCTTCGATATGACATAGTACTAGACGCCACTTCTTACCATTCGCAACCAGCGGAATAGGGGATTTCATTCCAAACAAATACATAAATATTTATGACGACACCGTGCCATTTTAATTCTTGTCGATTTTATCCATCCTAAGGTTGCCTGGAACAGATCGCTTATAGTGATAAGGCCGCCCATTGTACTTCTACTTTTAGTTTTGTAAGTTTCTTTCTATGTTATATTATTTTTGTGTTAGTATTAAGTTAAGTACAATAAAGAGTTATCTATCTATCTATCTATTTCTATGGGGTGTAGGCGCGTAATAAGAAAGGATTTTTTTAAAATTCGCACCCCAAGGGGTTATAAAGGGTTGTCAAAGTTTGTATGAAAGTCCTATGTTTTTAAAGTTATGGACATGAATGCGGGACTGCATGTTCCTTTCCGCTTCTAGGTGCTAAGAAAGTACTAAGAAAGGGTTTTACGAAATTCGGCCCTTAAGGGTTTAAATAAGGGTGTTAAATGTTTCTATGAAAAAAGTTAAAATCCAAATTGAATCTTACGACAACGCGTTAAACCATATCTTACATTGAAATAAGAATTTGGAAGTTCCTTGAGTTTTATCTTCAGTTCTTATGCGAATTTCTACTTAGTGTGTACTTAGTGGTTCAAGTTACTTGGTCTTTTCTTGAATGATAATCAACCAAATCTAGAAAGTTGTACGACATAAGTTTTCCTCGGATGGTCAATATTTATTTTCGGTGGGTGCTTATTTTGTCTCCGAAAAACGATTGTCCGAGAATCACAATCAATAAAAAGTGTCTCCGAAACATTACTATCCATAATATTATGGTCCCATAAATATCATTTGCAATAAGATTTATTGTTCATCATAATGCTCCTTACGCATAAAATTATTTTACCTAATATATAATTTTCATCATTTTGATCGTTATAAACATATGCTTCATAATTAATAACGTATCTTAAAACTATTATTATCCTGAATATTTTCGAAAGATTATAAAACCTTTCAGTGGCAGAATCGAGATGGAAGGACAGTAGGTTATTAGATTTTTTTACAACTATCTGAAAACACTGCCTGGGGCGGACCGAGATGGAGAGACAATAGGTTATTAGGTTATTTTTATAACCATCCGAAAACCCTGCCTGTGACAGAACCGAGATGGAGAGACAGCAGGTTATTAGGTTTTTTTTATAATTATCCAAAAACCCTGCCTGTGACTGAACCGAGATGGAGATTTATTTATTTATTTATTTTATTCAAGAAATAACACAGCATTACAGTACAACCAATGCGCTATGCTATACATAGATAAAGTAAACAATCAGATTTACACAAATAACAAACAACATACACCTTAATAATAAAACAGAAAAAAATACAATAAAATATTAACCAATGGTACTTATTCTTACGGTATCAACCTCTTCACAATACCTCAGACAAACTCTGCACACATTATTCCAGTGGTCTGCAAATATATCACA
This sequence comes from Pasiphila rectangulata, assembly GCA_963082625.1. Taxonomy (NCBI): domain Eukaryota; kingdom Metazoa; phylum Arthropoda; class Insecta; order Lepidoptera; family Geometridae; genus Pasiphila; species Pasiphila rectangulata. Next base: position 17,885,796 of record OY720236.1, on the reverse strand, counting down.
CAGTGGTGCTGACGCCAGAAGCTCATTTAGTAAAATTAATGTATATACATATATATATGAGATACAGTAGGTTCATCATCATCATCATCATCATTTCAGCCGTTAAACGTCCACTACTGAACTAAGGCCTCCCTCATGGAGATCCATGAGGGGTAGTTGCCATACTCACCACGCGTGGCAGGCGGGTTGGTGAGCGCAGTACGGGATGTTGATATACGGAAAGACGCTGCTGCTCATCTTCCGGAGGTGTCCCTTAGCAGGCTCTTACTGCATCCACGGGTAGGAGAGGAGGGGTAACATTCTACTGCCGGCACCCCACGGCAATTACACGGCACGGTTTATTTTATAATTATCCGAAAATACTGCCTATGACAGAACCGAGATGGAGAGACAGTAGATTATTGGTTTTTTTATAACCATCCGAAAACCCTGCCTGTCACAGAACCGAGATGGAGATACAGTAGGTTATTTGTTTTATTTTATAATTATCCGAAAATACTGCCTATGACAGAAACGAGATGGACAGACAGTAGATTATTGGGTTTTTTTATAACCATCGGAAAACACTAGCCTGTGACAGATCCGAGATGGAAAGACAGTAGGTTAGTTAATTAATAAGTAAGGCTAGTAAAAAAAACTATGCGTCAGCTGCAGCGGCCGCCAACAAAATATTATGGAACATGAAAATTATTCAAATAAATAGGTAATTATGAGAATAATGTTTATGAGTTAATAATGTTATGGATTTCTGTACTTATTGCGAATCACTTTATGGATTGTAATCGTTATGGATACCGATATTAGTGGAAACAATATTTTGGATTCTTATATTAGAGATTGTGATTATTCGGGCAATCGATGATTATGAAAATAAATTGTATGATTATTATTTATAATAAGGAATTAAACTTTCGGAGACAAAATAGAGAACCCTTTTCGGTAAAACAGACATATTAGGGTTGAATATCAATAATATTAAGTATTTTTTTTGATCGATGAATAAGAATGTGTTTCTTTGTCTTGGCCCCGTGACGGGAATTGAACCCGGACCAAAGTAGTCCGGGTTTAATTCCCGTCACGGGACAAAAGTTTTTCTATGTAGGTATGTTAAGTATGTTTTAAAAACGAGATAAATCCTTAACATTGTGATAGCACATTCCAAATTACCATTTGGCAAAACATTTTGAAGACAAACTCTACAATTAGTTATAGTTGTGCTCGTGTCGCATATTTACATATCTAACCTTCGTTTATTTGCGATAAATGTGGCAAGAACTAAGTAGCCGTCATTTCGCTTATGGAGGTTCCAGACTCGACTAGTATATGCAGCGCTCTCGTAAGCGTCTTCGTCCGAACGCCTTGGTGGAAATAACTTAGTAAGCCCGAATCAACTGCCTTGATCCGGGTGCCTTTATCTGGCTGCTTCTGGAAGCGCGATTATCTCTGCTTTTACTCCTGAAAAACGCAGTGGACTAGCACCATAGTTCGAACTACAACTAAACTATGGTGTACATGTAAAAACTTTTTAGGCAATACAATATCATAGCTGAAAACTAGTTTTGAGAACAGTAGTGCCAATTGTTAGGGTGTTGCCAGATTAAGAACGAATTAATTTAGGTTTGATTTGTCGTATGCATTTCCAGCACAACTATATTTGATTAAAGTTTATAGTTTTGAATAAAGTTTATTTTGTTACCAAGTATAAAGTATCTACACACAAACAATTCGTTGGTACAAAAATCAGACAAAAAAAAACTCACAGAAACTATTGGTAGATACTTAAAAATATGGTAACATAAATGGCCACCACTCAGTAAATGATGTGGCACAAATCGCGCCACAACGCTGGTCTTCCGTGGTTGCACACTTATACAACCGCTTTGCAATACAAAATGACAATTTAAACAGATAATAAAATAACTATAAAGTGTTATGTACAAAAATATAATTTACCAATAAAATAACACAATATTAACAGAATTAATAAAATTACAAAAAAGGTATGTTTCGAAGTTAAGTTATAATCAGATTGTAGAATAAGGGATAAGAACGGCTGCCTGTTTAATTGAAAAAAAAATAGTATTGTAATAAATATGTTTATAATAATAGTTTAAATGAGAAAATGGAGTTACAGTTAATTAAAGGAGGTGGAATATTATGTAACTGTACTATAAGATATTCATAAGTAATTATTTTACTGTACCTATAATAAAACGCGGAGTCTTGTTGATGCAAATTTTAAGTAATTTTAATGAAAACTGCAAAATAAAAACATACAATAGAATGCTTCTTACCTTTGCAACCAAATTACAAGAGAGGTTATATATATAGGCAACGCTCATAGTTTGTTGGGAAAATATACTCCATTAGTTTGTTTTCTATATCAATTGGTCTTGGCTTTGTTCCGGTCCAGGCACCTCGATCCAGGCAGATTGAATAGAGGCACATAGATTACATTCACATGATTGCAGGTTACCTGGGCGCCCGATCTGCAGCGATTACGTCGTGACTCTCCTGGGCGAATATGAAGGCCAATTAGAGGCGCAGAACTAAGTAGCCGTCATTTCGCTCATGGAGGTTCCAGACTCGACTAGTACGAGTAAGTATATGCGTCGCTCTCGTAAGCGTCTTTGAACGCCTTGGTTGAAGTATTTTGGTAAGGCTGAATCAACTGCCTTGATCCAGGTGCCTTTATCTGGGTGCTTCTAGAAGAGCGGATAGCTCTGCTTTTCCTCCTGGAAAACGTAGTCGACTATCACGATAGTACAAACTACAACTAAACTATGGTATACATGTAAAACCTTTTCAGGCAATACAATAGCTGTAGAATAGTTTTGAGAACAACTGTTCAATTGGTTCTACTGTACCTACCAACTGTCGGGTGTTTAGATTTAGAACAAATGAATTGCGGTTTGATTTCTCAATATGCATTCCCAGCACAACTATTGTTATCATGTAAAAATATAGGGATAAACTTTTGAATAAAATGTATTAAGTTTCTTCTTGATTTAACTCAAATCATCTACGAACTAAAACATATAATAAACTAAAAATAAAACTAATTAAAAACGTGCTGCAGCATATCCCAAATGAAACCCTTAATTTGACATAAAGGAGATGAAAATGACTACGGCTAAAATGTAGCCTATACGAGAAAAAAATCTATTGAATCTTCATTCATCAAAATTGGTAACTGTAAATAGATACAATATAAACCTTCCTAATAAATGTTGTCTTAACGCAGGTGAAACCGCGCTGGTCAGCTAGTACTTAATAAAGCTTTAATACGTTCTGCTATTTGTTAAGTAAAAAAGTAAAGTAAAGTAAAAGACATTTATGTAAAAGACTTTTATCACTCACAAAATAGGTTTTTATTATCTAAAACACATGAAAAAAAATGAAAAAAGAAAATAAAAATTAAATAAAATTAAAAAACCAAAACTAGGAACTAAAACTAAATAAAACCGGGCAAGAGCGAGTTGGACTCGCGCACCGAGGGTTTCGTGCCATCATACAATATCATAATCATCATTACAGCCGTAAGATATCCACTGCTGGACATAGGCCTCCCTCATTGACTTAGAGATCCAAGTGCATAAGGGGTTGTTGCCATACTCACCACGCTTGGCAGGCGGGTTGGTGAGCGCAGTTCGGGATGTTCTTGCACGGAAAGACGCTGCTGCCCATCTTCCGGAGATATCCCTTAGCAGATTCTTACTACATCCACGGGCAGGAGAGGAGCATACAATATAATATATGACAAAGGCGGTTTTATATTTGTAGGAGAACCTTGACAGCGCCATCTCTTGTCTGATAGCGGAACTTACATATGTAGATTTTTTACACTTTCGATGATTTCTAAAAAAGTATGCTATGTAGAGAGATTGTAATAAATTACCTCTAATCTTTACATATATTTCTAATAGCAATAATAGTTTCAGAGGTTTATCTTCGCAAACTTCGGAGATAAGGGGGGGGGAACGCTATTTTTTTCAACATTTTTGTAAATAACTCAAAAACTATACAATTTAAAGGAAAACTAAAAGCTGTTTATTAATGTGCAAATGAATACCTTTCATATGATACCCCACATTACCTAGTAACTTTCCAAAAATTTTGAAAACCCCCCTTCCACCCCCCTTGTCCAAAAAACTATGCTAATTAGAGAGTTCGCTATAATTTTCCTATAAAGTTTACATACACTTCTATTAGCTTTAAAAGTATCACGGGGTTATCTCTGCAAACTTCGGAGATAAGGGGGGGGGGAACGGTCGTTTTTTCAACATTTTTGTAAATAACTCAAAAACGATACGTTTTAAAGAAAAATTAAAAACTGTTTATTAATGTGCAAATGAATACCTTTCATATGATACCCCACACGGCCTAGTAACTTCACTTAAAATTTTTGAGATCCCCTATCCGCCCCCCTGCAATCAAAATAAGAATATTTTTTAACATTTTTAAATATGCTATATTAGTAAAAAAGTGTTGTCTTTCACCATTTTAAATTTCAAGTCGATAGCATCAGTAGTTCTCGAGATATCCATGTGTGACAGACAGACAGACAGACAGACAGACAGACAGACAGACAGAGTGATTCTATAAGGGTTCCTTTTTACCATTTTGGTCCGGAACCCTAAAAAGACTGATGTCAGGAGACCTGATCGCATTTCAAAGAGATTTTGGAAAATTCGCTTTGTTAACGTGGGACATATTTTAAACTATATGCCGCCATAAGACTGACAGACATTTTACACAAGTGAGACAGAAAGTTCACTTGTGTAAAATGTTATGTGATCCTACATACAAACCAGTGTTTTCAGTCATATTATAAACCTGAGTAATAAATGATTGAAAACACAAAGTATGATGAACATTCAAAGACGTTGTTATTATGTTATTTATAATGTTCAATACATTAACCTAAGCTTTGCGTCATAGTATGTCATAGTCATGTTTATTACTACTACACTACTACTACAACCGATACTAAGAGATTTTTTTCACATGTATTTATTTTATTTATAGTCAAAAACTAAGCCATTTTATGAATTTCATTAATGTACGTTGAAATTGGACGTTTCAGTAACAAGTGGGTGAAAGTATTCCGATATGTTTGGCAATCCTCATAGTTTTCCTAGAACGTTTATGGTCAAAACCGTATTCTTGTATTTTTCAGATTTGTAAAGCTAGCAGTTTAGATTATATTAGGGGGAGGTTCGAAAAAAGTTTTAATATTTTTCAAACGAAACCGTAAATTTTGAAATATTCTTAATGGCAACTCCTAAATGGTTTAAAATTACCTATTCAACAATAACCTACACGATGGGAAAAAAAACTTTCATCCCCACCTTACGTGTATTTTTGTAGCGTTATCTCGGCGTTGATATTTTATATGTCCATGCAAAGTAACAGCTTTCTAGGACTAATAGTCTCTTTGCAAAGCTGGTGACGGACGGACGGACAGACAAACAGACAAAGCGAAACCACGGGTTTCTTGTTTTACTACGAAACCTTAAAAAGGAAGGTTTAAGGACCTATATTCTTATTATTTTGGCTTTAAATCGGCCAAGTGTGTGTTGGACCTTGCTGTTGGGCTTCTTGTTTCTCTTTATAGCGTAATAACTTGCTTAACAAGTTTATTAAAAAAGTCGTAAAATAGACAGTAAGTACATATCTCTGAAGTTTGCATAGACAAAAAGACCAACTTTTTTTAATCATCGAAATTATAAATTGCTGTTATCGTTCCGCTTTTCGACAAAAGATGGCAATGATAAGTAACACTATACACATTTATAAAATAGGCGCATTGGCCCATCATTACATTGACGAATCTACACCATAATATGCATTGACTCACGAAACATTGACCCATCGACTTATTAACTAATAAACACATTGACTCATCGACTCATAAGTCTGTTATTTTGTTTTTGTAGCATCCTACTAGCTAAAATCAGTTTGTTCACATGCGCATACAAAGTTGTTAACTTACCATATATTATTACCATTGCTCATTGTATCCATGTTATGTTTACGTGTTAGATTATCCAAAATGAACAAAGTGAAAGACCTGTAAGGAAATAAGTTACCAGAGACTTAACTCTGTAGCAAAGTCCACAGCTCATTATTTTCAGACTTAGGACTCCTGATGTCTAACTAGAGGTTGAGAGGGAAGGTTGTGGACCGGGGTCTAAAGCCATAATAGGACATGAAAAAAACTACATAATTATTTTGATTAAATGATTTAATTTCAGAGAGGAATGGGTAGATAAATTAATGAATGATTAGATTTATAACTTTATTGTACATCAATAATTAAAATGAATAATAGTAGAGAATCAGATAATAATACTTAACTAAATGCACAATGGGCGGCCTTATCGCTAAAAGCGATTTCTTCCAGACAGAGAAATAACAGATGAAGATAGGTAAACTTTATTATTACGCACTAACACTATATATATTTTGTTGATTTGACAGGGGCTTTGTCGCTAATGCGATTATAACGTCCACACTGAAAACAGGGTGAGCCCCCATCCCTTTTGGTTTAGTATACATATAATAATAATACGATAAGACCGCCAATTGTCACTTTGTGTTCAGTGTTTATCTTTCTGTTGTTATTTTTATATTTAAGGTGTGCAATAAAGCATTTTCTATTTATCTATCTATAATACACCCCGTATAACATGCCTATTTACACCAGTCTAACCCAGGCAAAGCCAAGTGAACAGCAGGGTTGTTTCCTAAAGCAAGGACAGATAAAAACAAACAAAGATACATGTGACAGTTTTATATTTAGTTAATACTGGCTTATGCCCAGCTTGGTACCAGTGGTACACGTTGGGAAGTGATTTTTTGTAATTCCTATCCTATACCAGTATAGACAAGATTTTAGTAGTACACAGGCTGGGAACCCTTTCATCAGTTCGACATTTTTAGTTGGAAGGGGTAACAAACATCACTTTGTACATACAAACAATATTACAAGGATTACGTAGTACAGTCGAGTCCAAATTGCCCTGGGAATAAAAATAGCCATTGGCCTTAAGGAAGAGTGGAAGTCGGTCCACAGCAGGTCGATGGATGATAAGTCAGTTTAAAGATATATACTGGTCATTTTACAACGATAGTCACTTAGACACTACACTAGACTGATCACTAGACTTAGTACAGTCGAGTCCAAATTGCCCTGGGAATAAAAATAGCCATTGGCCTTAAGCAAGAGTGGAAGTCGGTCCACAGGAGGTCGATGGATGATTAGTCAGTTTAAAGATATATACTGGTCATTTTACAACGATAGTCACTTAGACACTACACTAGACTGATCACTAGACTTAGTACAGTCGAGTCCAAATTGCCCTGGGAATAAAAATAGCCATTGGCCTTAAGCAAGAGTGGAAGTCGGTCCACAGGAGGTCGATGGATGATAAGTCAGTTTAAAGATATATACTGGTCATTTTACAACGATAGTCACTTAGACACTACACTAGACTGATCACTAGACTTAGTACAGTCGAGTCCAAATTGCCCTGGGAATAAAAATAGCCATTGGCCTTAAGCAAGAGTGGAAGTCGGTCCACAGCAGGTCGATGGATGATAAGTCAGTTTAAAGATATATACTGGTCATTTTACAACGATAGTCACTTAGACACTACACTAGACTGATCACTAGACTTAGTACAGTCGAGTCCAAATTGCCCTGGGAATAAAAATAGCCATTGGCCTTAAGCAAGAGTGGAAGTCGGTCCACAGGAGGTCGATGGATGATAAGTCAGTTTAAAGATATGTATATACTGGTCATTTTACAACGATAGTCACTTACATAAGAAAAGTTTATTTTTTTGTTAATTTATTCTCTTACAGTCTACCGTCCTCCGATACCTTGCTGCATTATTTATGTCATGAGGGAGATTGTTATATTTAGTACTCGACTGCTTCGAAAGTTATTATCTTTGAACCCTATTTAGCTCTTATCACGGGTACCCAATACAATTGGTTACCGTTTAGAAGTGTCACAACTAGGCTAAAGAAATATGCCTTAGAGAGTTTATTACCTGCATACACCGTACCGAAAGTATCCAAGGAAAAACATATAAGTATATTCTTACAGTTTTTTTAAACCTACATTATAAGTAACTACCTATAAGTTTTTCCTTTAAAGATAACTTAGAATGTTTGTTACCTTACCAAAAAATACCTGTGAGCATATTATTTTGCCATTTGAACCAAAATAAAGATTCAATTTAATTTAAATCTTATAAAACACCACAAATAATAACCAACCTAGTAGATACCATTAATTTTTTAAATAAAATTGAAGGAATACACTTGAAAAGCTATGCAAATTAATAACAAACATATTTTAAAATACATATGGATATATCGGAATTATGCATAAAAAACTTAAGTCCAGATCAACCGTGGGAATACCAGAATACAAATAAAACCTTTTCGAAAAACAATATAAGTAGAAATGTTACGAAAGTATCTATAATATGCCATTTTTGTTACACCTACACACAAACAAAGTTTTCAATACAAATACATGATATTAAAATTCAAAAGAATCCCTAATTATATAAGGACAACTGGAGGGTAGGTTGTGCGCGAACTGCAAGCAGCTCGCGGTTGTTTTTAATTTTTTTTTGGGGGATGACCCTCGCACCCTCTACACAATCCCACCTTCGGATTCCCCATATTCCAAGTGGAAGTGGGAGAACAATGATGTCAGCGAGTCAGTGGTAGTCTAGCTTTATTATATAGGGACAATATAAAAACTTCATAAAACACACAAATCGTAGGAATACCAAAATACAAAATAAATTCCTCGATAGTTTTTATATTAAGTAAATAATCTTTCGAATAGCTTTACAAAAGTCATAAGAGATATGCCTTTTTGGCTATGCTAATGCTACATAGAAAGTTATAAAATACAAAAACCTACTATCTATGGGTTAATTAATATGTGTAGAAATCTCTTAAAATAGCACATAATCAGTAGGAATTATGAATTACAAAAAACGCCCTCTCTAATAGTCAAAACTGTTAAAAAAATATGTTTAGATTTTATGAAAAAATGTATTACGAAGGATACTACGAGTATGCTTTACCTTCCCCTCACAATAGTTATAAATGTCAATATAAAATTTTAAAATATCCTTATTTATAGCGGGATTAAATTGAAAATATTTCCAGCCCACACTATCAATATCATCTTCTAGTCAAAAATGATTTATAAAATATATTTTTGAATAGGATTATAAAAGTTATTAATTAATTATCTACTAGTGTGTTACTAGACTACTACCGAAAATAAGTTGCAAAGAGAAAATATGCTGACCTTGCTATGACCATTGTTATTTATTTATTTATGTTATATTTTTTCTAATGTAAAACATCTGTTCCAGGGTAAAACTGATCGGACGAGAGGTGACATGTGACGCTTGGAGATGTGCGAGTTAGTACTGGGGTGACTGCCCTTCGTCCATCGTGCCCACCCTGTTGACTGCATCTCCCACGTCGCTCTTTGGCAACCTGTACGCAGTAATAATAATCTCACTAATATTATAAAGCCGAAAATTTGTTTGTTGGAGGTTTGTTACCTCTTCACGCAAAAAACTAGCGTACGTATCGAGCTGAAATTTCGCAAACGTATAGATGTTGACTAACATTAACACATAGGCTACTTTTTATCCGGGTACAACGCATGAGAAGCGGCGGGCATAAGCTAGTCTTCAATAAACATGCTCATAACTTGAAGCTATTTTTGTAGGTTAGTTTTATGGGATGTTGCATCGCTTTCGTCTTCGGTAGTCGTCTTGTAACACCCTGTATATTTATTGGCTCTACCAGCACATTACAATATACACATACATTCATAAAATTAACACCAGGTTCACAATAACCTAATTTATTTGCCTGGCTATAAATAGAATAGAAATATACCTATCAAAATTGAAATCCAAGTTAAAAGCCTTGTTTGTATCGAAGTTATACATAATTTGTGGTATAAGTTTCTCAACGATATGCATAAGTACCTTAAACCTTAACGTTTATATAGAACGGACCAAAATTACTTAAACTACTGCCGAGCCATTGTTAGGGCCGTTCTAAAATTAAACGGAAAAATATGTACCCAATTTTACGCTCACAGCTCTAAATCTAGAAACGTCATATCTCTAATTATAACTAGTTATAGGAAGTGTAAAACAGAATCTACACCATTCTCTGTTTTATTAGACAGTTCAAAATATTGTCAAGAAGATTTGTTTTCATAACTTTTAATCTTAACTCTAATTTTATCTTAACTCTAATTATAACTAGTTTTAGGAAGTGTAAAACAGAATCTACACCTTTGTCTGTTTTATCAGACAGTTAAAAATATTGTCAAGAAGATTTGTTTTCATAACTTTTTTTATATGCATATAAAAGTTACGAAAATTTCCCTGTACGTCTTTTATCAGCTGCACGTGTTGGAGCTTTGCGGACTGGTTTTCGAGATTTAAAACTTTTAAGTTCTGTTGTGCTATCGTTTGTTTTTGTAATTTTTGATATTTTGTCTGTAGCGCCATCTACTTTCATTGCTACCATAATTATGGGTTTAGGCACATTAGCGCTACCCGTCTCTATTGCAACAATATTCGTAGGTATGGGCACATTAGCGCTATCCTTCTTAATTGCAACTATATTCGTAAGTTTGGTCATATAAGCCCTATCCTTCTTCATTGCAACAATATTTATAAGTTTGGGAACATTAGCACTATCTTTCCTCATTGCAACAATATTCGTAAGTTTGGTCACATTAGCCCTATCCTTCCTCATAGCAACAATATTTACAAGTTTGGGATCATTAGCGCTATCCTTTCTCATTGCAACAATATTCAAAGGTTTGGGCACATTAGCGCTATCCTTCTTTGTTGCAACAACATCCGTAAGTTTAGGCACTTTAGCGCTTTCCTTTTTCAATGCAACAATGATCGTAGGTTTAGGCACATTAGCGCTATCCTTCTTCACTGCCACAATATTCGTAGGTTTGGGCACATCTTGTTTATCTTCCACTACTGTAGTGTGATTTGAAGGTTTACCTGCTGATATCTGTTTTTGTTTCCCTAAAAAAAACGACGTCAGAGACTTGGATTGTAACTCGGATTGTGCGCGGGAATGTTCTGTGAGATTTGCAACAGTCAGTGTTGCTAAAGAAGCATTTGTATACTTTTTCCTCGGATAGAAAGGAACATGTGTTCGTGCTGCTAGATAGTCTATTATAGGTCTTATTTTATGCGGTGTCTGTCCAGGATTTTGAATCGTATTGTTCTGTGAACTAGTTACAGCTTCTGATCTTGAACGCTCTTTAGTATCCTTAGCGCTCATCATATGTGGAAGTTTCACAAATAGCAAATTTATATTTGTTTTTACCTTTTCTTTGAACTTTGGATCTGTGCTTATAGGTTTAATAACAGGTGGTATGGTTAATTTGATTGCTGGTACAAGAGGTTCATCCACTTTTTCTTCAGTTTCTAGACTTGCTTTAGCTGCGAATCGAGCTGCATTGCGTGAAAACTCTCTTTGTCTAAATTCATATTCCTCAGGAGTATAATATAGTTGCATTTTATTTCGTACTTTCTCGTCAGGATGAAAGTTAAACAGTTCTTTGATGTACAATCTGAAAATGTCTGAAAACGGAGAGGAAGTTATAATGACGAGGTTATTCTGATACAACCCAATAAAGGGATTAAAATAGTAAAACAATAACATAAACTTATTCAGATGAATCATATCACTACAAAGCTTATGTTAGCTTTGTAGTGATATGATATAACTGAATATGTATGTATATGTTATCGTTTTACTCTCTTATCATGCAGCATGCTTAACTTGAAGTTGGGGAGCACAGGGAAAGTAAAAGCTTTTGAGTATAGATATTTAAAAATGTTTTAGCGAGAGGGCGGATATGTGCTCATAGGTTGGACATGCAAAGATGATAAACAGTGACCTTATATAAAAAGTTCAAGATAAGGAATAAGTATACAAGCTAGGTGTAACGCTACATAGACCGTTGAGTTAACTATTCATACAACGACGTATTTACAATCAGGGGCTTATTACCTTATTAATCTCCACACCGTTTTCTAAAACTAATCTAGCTACTTGACTGAATTTAAAGTCCGTCATACTACAACTACCGGACACGTTTTTTTTTTCTTTTTTAACGTAATCCAAAAACAACGGTGATACGTTCTGTCGAAAAGTAGCATTACCTCATGCTCTGACGCGACGTGTTTCCGTACAGTCTATTGCTATGCTCTAACGTCACGAGCCACAATCCTAAACTTCAAAGTATATCTAAGTATAATTTTTCACTAATTTAAACATGTAAAATATAGTTGTCTATTGTCTCTTGTTTAATATAACTGACGGACTAAATATAATTTTGATTTTCATAACCTGTCAAGTAGCTTACTCGTATTATGAGTATATCTTATATCAACCCTGGGTTCCACACCTCTATTACCTTTAGCATAGGCTTAACAACCTCACAAGTTCCTTAAAAGTAGACCATAAATACCTGCAACAACGAAACACTGACTTAATATTAGGTTTGATTTTAAGTGGCCAAATTATGTTTAGGTTTTATTTTAGTAAGTCGATGGGTCATATAAATCGATGAGTCTTTTTAATTTCTTGTATTTATATTACAAGTATAGTTGGCTTAGAGTAAGAAGCGGAATTTTCCGAGATCTTTACTCATATTTCTAATTCAGACACATACATTTTTTACTTTATAATATGGGTAATTGAATCATTCTAACTTTTCTTGTACTAAGTCCCTGACTAGTTTTTAACACAAACACTTTGGTATCCCCCATTTCAGGTTAGTACAGTCGCGTTCATACTAAAGGATACTAAGCCGGCCAGTCACAAGTGGTATCCTTTACTATGAACGCGTCTGTACACACATTATAATAAACTCTGTCAAAAAATTACAGTAATCGTCAAAATTGTCAATAAATGTCAAATATTACAGTAAATGTCAAAAATGACAGTATATGTCAAAACTCCTGACATCTCCCCAGGGCATCTAACTGCGGAGACAATAGACCTAAATGACCTAAACTAATCTAGTGCTATGTTATGTTTTCTTTCATTCTAGCATTCGTTTTTATTACAGGAGTTGCAAAGAAGTGTAGAATGACTACCTACCAAACCAGCCCATGCGTGTCCTGCAGGGTGATGATAACGTATCTCGCGACAGGTTTTGCAATAGGCATTTGACAGCAACGTTTGTCAAATGTAAATTTAGAGAGAACAGCTTGCTGTGCTTGCAATTCCTTGGAATTGAAATCTGACAGAAATGCTGTCAAATGCCTAATGCAAAACCTGTCGCGAGATACGTAATCACCCTGCTGATATTCATATTTATATACTTAACACAACTTTATAAAATTGAAATTTTAAGTCACTGATGGGGAGACCATATCGCGTGAGTCTTGCGTTAAGTATTTAGGTGTATATGTGGATAGTACTCTTAGTTGGAAGATTCATTTAGAATGAGTAGTGCAACGCGTTAGAAAATTAGTGTATCTTTTTAAATCACTCAGGTCAGCTGCATCCCTCAATACCTTGAAAACTGTTTATTGCACTTTAGCACAGTCTTTGATACCTTACTGCGTCTCTGCCTGGGGTGGCACATATATAATAGTACACACATGCTTAGATTCGAGAGAGCGCAAAGATGTGTTTTAAAGGTACCTAATGATGAAAAAGCCGTACAGATGCTGCTACCAACCCTGCTGCTACCCTGCTACCCAACTCTACACCGATAGCTCTGTTCTCACTGTACGACAGCTTTTTGTAAAAAAGGTTATTTTGAAAAGGCATATGTAGATCCCATATGACCCAGCCTTAAACGTTAATAAGCCCAGAAAAAAAGTTTTTCCACTGTTAGTCACAGAACTGCATTAGCATCTCGCCATTATGAAATTATCAATGCGCGCCTTTATAACCGGGCTAATAAGGAGGTTAATATTTACCATGTTTCCTCTGTCAAATGTAAATAAAACCGGGCAAGAGCGAGTCGGACTCGCGCACCGAGGGTTCCGTGCCATCATACAATATAATTTATGACAAAGGCGGTTTTATATTTGTTGGAGAACCTTGACAGCGCCATCTCTTGTCTGATAGCGGAACTTATGTAGGTTTTTTACACTTTCGATGATTTCTAAAAAAGTATGCTATGTAGAGAGATTGTAATAAATTTCCTCTAATCTTTACATACACTTCTATTAGTAATAAAAGTTTCAAAGGTTTATCTCCGCAAACTTCGGAGATAAGGGGGGGAACGCAATTTTTTTCAACATTTTTGTAAATAACTCAAAAATTATACGACTTAAAGGAAAACTAAAAACTGTTTATTAATGTGCAAAAGTATACCTTTCATATGATATCCCACATCACCTAGTAACTTTCCAAAAATTTTGAAAACACCCCTTCCACCCCCATTGTCTAAAAAACTATGCAAATTAGAGAGTTCGCTATAATTTTCCTATGAAGTTTACATACACTTCTATTAGCTATAAAAGTATCACGGGTTTATCTTTGCAAACTTCGGAGATAAGGGGGGGGGCGGGGGGAACGGTCGTTTTTTCAACATTTTTGTAAATAACTCAAAAACAATACGGATTAAAGGAAAACTAAAAACTGTTTATTAATGTGCAAATGAATACCTTTCATATGAAACCCCACATAACCTATTTACTTTACAAAATTTTTGAAAACCCCCCTTCAACCCCCCTTATCTAAAAAACTATGCAAATAAGAGAGTATGCTACAATTTTCCTATTAAGTTTACATATACTTCTATAAGCTATAAAAGTATCACGGGTTTATCTCTGCAAACTTCGGAGATAAGGGGGGGGGGGGGGGGGGAACGGTCGGTTTTTCGACATTTTTGTAAATAATTCAAAAACAATACGGCTTAAAGGAAAACTAAAAACTGTTTATTAATGTGAAAATGAATACCTTTCTAATGATACCCCACATCACCTATTAACTTCACAAAATTTTTGAAAACCCCCTTTCCACCCCCCTTGTCTAAAAAACTATGCAAATTAGAGAGTTCGCTATAATTTTCCTATGAAGTTTACATACACTTCTATTAGCTATAAAAGTATCACGGGCTTATCTCTGCAAACTTCGGAGATAAGGGGGGGAACGGTCGTTTTTTCAACATTTTGTAAATAACTCAAAAACGATACGGTTTAAAGGAAAACTAAAAACTGTTTATTAATGTGCAAATGAATACCTTTCATATGATACCTCACACGGCCTAGTAACTTCACTTAAAATTTTTGAGATCCCCTATCCGCCCCCCTGCAATCAAAATAGGAATATTTTTTTAAATTTTTATATATGCTATATAAGTAAAAAACTGTTGTCTTTAACCATTTTAAATTGCAAGTCGATAGCATTAGTAGTTCTCGAGATATCCATCTGTGACAGACAGACAGACAGACAGACAGAGTGATTCTATAAGGGTTCCTTTTTACCATTTTGGTCCGGAACCCTAAAAACTAGTGACTGATTGGCTAAAAACAATGACATATGTAGAAACTGAAAATTTATTTATAATCGAAAAATTACACATTGACACAGACTTAGCCACACACACACAGACACAGACATAGACACAGACACAGACACAGACTTAGACACAGACTTAGACAGACTTAGATACACAGCCACACAGACTTAGGACACAGACTCTGCGTTTCCACCAGAGATGTGCGAGGGAAATGTGTCGTGCGAGGATGTCTAGCTGTGCTGTGAAAATGTGTGGAGGTTGCCACCAAAGCTGTGCGAGGAAAATGTGTCGTACGAGGATGTGTAGCGGAGCTGTGAATAATGTGTGGTGCGAGGATGCGTTGCGAAGCTGTGAAATGTGTCGACGGGGGTGCGGTGTAGTGGGACGTCTATGGACTGGCTGGTACAGTATGTCGCAAACCTCGCATCATATCCCTCACAACACATTCCTCGCACACATCCCTCGCGCACATCCCTCGCACACATCCCTCTCTGTTTTGTATGCGCGAAAATCTAGCTACGCTGAGCCGTTTCCACCAGAGCTGTGCTGACAGAGGCGAGGTAAATGAATCGATAGTATTGGTTCTTTACAAACACATCCCTCGCTACGCATCCTCGCTCATCTCTGGTGGAAAAGCAGCCTAGGACACAGACTTACACATACAGACACATACACATACAGACACAGACAGATACAGACAGACACAGACACATACACATACAGAAACATACACATACAGACACAGACACAGGCAGACAGACATGTGTGACAATTAAAAACAAATTCTTCCGTAAAGATTGTAAAAATTCAGAAAATAAACAATAGTTTTCACTTGTTCATTTTATTACTACCAAAACCTAAACTAGAAAGAGGATTAAATAAGACCTAAGAAGATAAGTGCAATTTAAAATAACCTAAAAATATATAGTCTACAAAATTTATTAGTATTCTTCGCCTCCTTCACCTTCGCCTTCACCGGAGTCCATACCGACCTCTTCGTAGTCCTTCTCCAGCGCGGCCAGGTCCTCCCGGGCCTCCGAGAACTCTCCTTCTTCCATACCCTCACCTACATACCAGTGAACAAACGCGCGCTTGGCATACATCAAGTCAAACTTGTGATTGAGGCGCGACCACGCTTCTGCGATCGCCGTCGTATTTGACAGCATACACACCGCGCGTTGCACCTTCGCCAAATCCCCGCCAGGCACCACGGTCGGAGGCTGGTAGTTGATCCCCACCTTGAAACCCGTCGGACACCAGTCTACGAACTGAATCGTACGCTTAGTCTTTATGGTGCCGATCGCCGCATTCACATCCTTAGGAACTACATCCCCGCGGTACAGCATGCAGCAAGCCATGTACTTGCCGTGTCGAGGGTCACACTTCACCATCTGATTGGCCGGCTCGAAGCACGCGTTCGTAATCTCCGCTACGGACAGCTGCTCGTGGTATGCCTTCTCCGCGGAGATGACCGGTGCGTACGTCACCAGCGGGAAGTGGATGCGCGGATATGGCACTAAGTTTGTCTGGAATTCCGTAAGATCCACATTGAGTGCGCCGTCGAATCGCAGCGAAGCGGTGATCGACGATACAATCTGTCCAATCAGACGGTTCAGGTTCGTGTACGTCGGTCGCTCAATGTCCAGATTCCGTCTGCATATGTCATAGATGGCTTCGTTGTCGACCATAAAAGCGGCGTCTGAATGCTCGAGGGTAGTGTGCGTGGTGAGGATAGAGTTGTAGGGTTCAACAACGGCAGTTGAGATTTGTGGCGCTGGGTAGATGGCGAACTCTAACTTAGATTTTTTGCCGTAGTCGACGGACAGGCGCTCCATGAGCAGCGACGCGAAGCCGGAGCCGGTGCCGCCGCCAAACGAGTGAAAGATGAGGAAGCCCTGCAGGCCGGTGCACTGGTCAGCTAGTTTGCGAACGCGGTCGAGCACCAGGTCAACGATCTCCTTGCCGATGGTGTAGTGTCCACGGGCGTAGTTGTTGGCGGCGTCCTCCTTGCCGGTGATAAGTTGCTCGGGGTGGAACAGCTGGCGGTAGGTCCCAGTACGGACCTCATCAACAACCGTGGGCTCAAGATCTATGAATACTGCGCGAGGGACGTGTTTACCGGCGCCTGTCTCGCTGAAGAACGTATTGAATGAGTCGTCACCACCTCCCACGGTCTTGTCACTTGGCATTTGGCCATCCGGCTGGATGCCGTGCTCCAGGCAGTATAACTCCCAGCACGCATTGCCTATCTGCACTCCCGCCTGACCACCGTGTATGGATATACATTCACGCATTTTGTACTATATTTACTTGATACTTGAAATATATACTTATAAAATAATTGGGTTTCTAGACGATCGGAACAATTTTTATTTCAGAAACGCACTGATAACTGAATGACAAATTTCGGACAAATGCAAGGCGTTCTAGCATTTGAATTTTCGAAAATATGCTGTGGTGTCTTGACGATTACCAAAGAGTATTTCTTTATAAAGAACTTCAAATAGTTTTGATATTAGCCTCAGTTTGGAAGGAAAAGCTCAGACAAGATAAATCAGGACTAGTCATATGTAAAAAATACGGACCTTTCCCTCTGTTAATCCTGTACGCAAAAAATCTAACGGGTTTATTAAAACTACTTCAGTAATCGATTTGCCAGTTACATAATCGCTTTCGCTGAGATCTCCGGAGCACCTCCCGAGAAATAATATCCTATTATATGCTGATGACGCGTGTAAAATTTATTAAAAATCACTAATCTATTAAAATATATATTACGTTTTGGATGTGAGTGTTAATCTGATGGAATAATAAAAAAAAATAATAAAATAAACATGTTTTTCACAATTTGAATTTGAATTTGAATCGCCCATCGTCGTAACTTTGTAAACTCTATTACATTTTCAACCTTATTTTGAAAGAAACATAGACCTTTTTTATAAAAATAAAAAACATATTTTGTAAAAAAGAAATAACCAGTCTCTCTAAATAGTCCTAACTACCTACAGTTGGGTGTACTTGAACTAAACCCTACGCTGTATGATATCATCTATTAATAGACGTGATGTGTCAGTTTAAGGCTTATTATTTAGTTTTTGGTTTCAAAAGACTAACTACAAGCGTTCTGTAAGCCTATTTATTTTATACATACAGAAAGATTTAAAATGGAAACATGTTACTACAATTTTTTTTAAAGTTATTAGTGTTAGTCCCTACTCGTAACAAGTATTTTATAGATTTTTTCTTGTTTGCAATAGTAATTTATAATATGGTATGTTTTTTGACAAATAGTGTATCCCACATTTAAAAAAAAATAGTTTGTTAATTATTACAGATACAATAAATCGTGAATATGTCTATGCTATTTTAAAAACATTATTTTAAATCGGAGCTGGTTTTTTTCAAAACTAATCTGTTTTTTCAGCATTAATGTACAAACATCATTTCAGCCGTAGGACGTCCACTGCTGGACATAGGCCTCCCTCATGGATATCCAGTTATTGCGGTTGGAAGCGATCTGCATCCACCGTCGACCTGCGGTCTTCACCAGGTCATCATCCCATCTTGTTGGTGGACGTCCTACGCTGCGCTTGCCGGTCCGTGGCCTCCACTCGAGAACTTTTCGGCCCCATCGGCTGTCTGTTCTGCGACCTACATGGCCTGGTGGCACATTGCCACTTCAACGTGCTAATCCGTTTGGCTATGTCGGTGACCCGAGTTCTTCTACGTATCTCCTCATTTCTGATTCGATCGCGTAAAGAAACCCCGAGCATAGCCCTCTCCATAGCTCGTTGAGTACAAACATGTTCGGAAGGAATTACATTAAATTTATATGTTGAAATAGGTTCGATTTGTCAAAGATTTAAATCAGAGACATCTTTGTAATTTGTAGTCAACGACCCAAATATTATTTGTTGTGGGGTGCCGGCGGCAGTAGAATGTTACCCCTTCTCTCATGCCCGTGGATGCAGTAAGAGCCTGCTTAGGGATACCTCCGGAAGATGGGCAGCAGCGTCTTCCCGTGTATGAACATTCCGTGCTGCGCTCGCCAACCCGCCTGACAAGCGTGGTGAGTATTGCAATTACCCCTCATGGAGATCCATGAGGGAGGCCTGTTTTCAGTAGTGGACGTTTTTACGGCTGAAATGACGACCCACATATTAAAAAATTCAAAACGTTTTATAACCAAGAATTTAAAGATGATGTACTAAATCTTATTTATTATATATTTATGTTGTTTTTTTAATATTGATAACATATGTTTTTTTATAGAAGTCCGCGGTTTTACCTAATAACGAACGTCCATGAATGTAGTATAATTGTACGTGAGGTTACCTAAAAAGATCATGCATTAGAAAAAAGATGTTGAAGTATAAGAAACCATAATTGAAAATCCATTGCAGAAATAATCATCGCTAGAACAAAACACCGTCGTTGTATGCTCCGTTGCAGAAACCCGCAGCGCTAGAAAGAAACACCATCGTTCAGAGATCCATAGCAGAAATAATCAACGCTAGAACGAAACACCTTTCGTTGAGAAATACATTGCAATCCGCAACGCTAAAACAAAACACTGTCGTTGGAATCCGCACAGCTTTAACAAAACTCCTTCGATAAAACTCATCATAAAAATATCAACATAATAATATCTGACAACAGTGGATGAGACTTGCACAGGACCGTTTACGTTGGCGTGCTGAAGGAGGCCTATACCCAGCAGTGGGTGTCAACGGGCTGATATGCTGATATGACAAAAAATATCCATTGCAGAGTTTTAAAAAAAATACAGTCGTTGAAAAAAATTACATTTACATTTACAGTGCTACAGATTTTAAGAACCTTAAAGCCAACGTAAAAGAGTTAAACATTCACTGGTTAATTTCAAGGCAGCAGCTGGGTTGAAATTTGAACGATGAACAGTCTGTGGAAAGGTTGAAGTGCTGCAACCCTCTCTCTCCCCTTGTTCGCCTCGCCACCATATCTTTCACGCACCGTCCTCGCGAGCCATCGACCGCCGACCTACCTACTACTAACCCAAATATGCCTATTCAAGTTGAATGTCACGAAGGGTGGCTATTCCCGACACGTCAGAGAAAAAAGAAGAACTTGCTCCCCGCTCGGTAATCTTCAGAATGCAATGTCAGTGCTGCGCGTATACAGAAGCAAATGCTAATAAAAACGAGATACTTGATATAACTACCAAAATATACCGACGAAATCATGGCGGCACAGCGAGCGACATCTTGTTCCTTGGCACAGCATAGATAGATAGATAGATAAACAGTTTATTTGGAACTTCAATCACACACATAGAGTACAGAGATAAAAAAACTTATGACAGCAAATAACATAATAACTAAACAACTAAAACAGTAACGTGAACTAAATGCTTAACAGGCTAAGTAGTGCATGTGTGTGTTGCAGCATGTCAAAAAGGTCGCAGCTCAGCGTATAATTTTGCTTGTTAAGCAAACACTGATTTTCAGCTGTTACCATTAGAGTTAGCAAGAAGAACGAGATGGAACAACATAGACGGTTATTATTGGAATGATATACTTACATTTTATATTTTACCGCAGATTAAATATTTGTCAAAAAAGAACAAAATATGTACATATAAGCATACACGAAAATCTTACGTTTCTTCCACTTACCGGGCGCCGTCTTCTATACTAACCTTTGCAACCACTATTCATTAATACACCACATCATTTTGCGCAACCAACTCGAGTTTTTTAAGATTTTAAAGTAGATTACCAGTCAGAGAACACTGATTGTACTCGTTTGAAGATAGATAAGAAGCCCAAACAAAACACTGTTTTTTGCATTAATTAATACTAGCTGACCCGGTGCCCACTTCCTTGAGCGGTATGACACTCACAAATACTGTGGCTTTCTATTAGTAGAAGAATTTTGAAAATCGGTTCTGTAGATCCAGAGATTACCCTCTACAACCTTACAAACTTTACCTCTTTATAATTTAATAATATAGATATAGACAAGTACTGATTTTACTAGTGTACTGACGTTTAAAAAAAAACACTATAATGATTTTGAGTTTTTATGATTTTACTGGTATACTAGTTCAATTAAAAACAAGTTAAAGAACATTTTAGTGAGACTGTTGGCAATTAAGATATCACTGATCTTCCGTGTCGACGTAAGACGAAAACGTACTAAACATAGAAGAAAAAGACGTAAGTAAGAGAACATTGACTATAAAGTTCTTTTAAATAAGCAATAAATTATATCATAATATTTCTATAACGAGTTGAAATTTATACCGATGGTGATCGTTTAGTTTGAGGCTGGAGACCTCCGATCGGTTCGACGGCTGAGACATTAATATCAGATTGGAAGAGCACACAGTCTAGCCATGAGGTGCCATGAGGTGCAGTGGGGTGCAATCCCCACTGCACCCCCCCTCCCCCAGTGGGGTGAGGCGCTGCCAGACAGACGCCCCCACTCCCGGGGTCGTCGCCTGAGGCACCATCATCATCACTAATGACCTAACCGAGCCCCGGGAAAAGCCGAGCTTTAGATATACACTGCGCATGTCCCCAAGCCCGTTATCGAGCCGATTTCCGGGACACGTCACCGACCAGGGCGGGTCGCATAGTCATGCGCGGTCAGCCTAACTCAAGAAACGTGTCAGGAAAGTAGGCGACGTAAGACGGAGTTTCGGGGGCCTGGTGACGGACGTAGCCGGCCCGCTCTCGCTTTAGTTCTGGACTGAGTGTGAGGAGGCTCCGAGGAGTGTCTTCAGCCCCCCTCCGCCGGCAGTGTGCGTGCAGGTGCAACGCCCCCAACCACCCGCGACCCCTTCCGGACAGATGTGTGCATTGCAGTATAACCGCATATAACTCTCATAAAACAGCTGTAGTGAACCCATCAGTGTGTGCAACGCCGATACAAACCTCGTTTCCAGACCGTACAGGCTTTAACGGAAAGTCTAGAATTGGTTGCAGGTAAGTTTGATAGCACCGAAATATATTCATCTTGCTTTGGCAACGTAGTTTACAGATACTCCTGTTTGTTCTCACCCCTTTCCGATTAAATGTTAATGACCGCCACGCTCTGTACCTAGCGACATTTTACCCATCGGCGAAGGTTATCCAGCACTGCGATTTCAATTATTGAAGCCAAAACCCTGAACTAAATAGGTACAATGACCCACATTCTTCGAACTTTCACAATATTTTGTTAATTTAGGTACACTCACACTAATATTTTTGTTTTGGAAATTCATACTTACCTATATCGGAATGAAAAACCACCATATTCGGAACAAATCTGCAGATCATGCAAATATTTGGGCAGAGACGGGAATCGCACCCAAGAGCGATTACCCACTGCGCCTTCGTCAATCACAAATGATGGTTGTAAGGATATTTATCTTTGATAACAAATAAAAAAGTTCAAAAAACTGTACCCGACTGCTTTTGCTGTAACTGTTGTACTTTTTGCAAATAAATATTATTGAAACCGGTGGTTTACTCCTTTCAACCCCTGGTCAAAAAAATGCCTGTAAACCCGAATTTTACATTATGAAACAAATTGGAATAGATCAATCAATTTGTTATTAAAACAACTCATCAAAATATTAAAAAAAGCTCAGGCGCTACTACTTGTATATACGTTAATCTAAAGACAAACTATTTTTACCCGAGTATCGGTTGTGGTAGTCGGGTAAAAATAGTCTTACTACAAAAGGCCTTCAACCGCTCAGTACGCCAGTAATCTTTTGGAGTTCAGTAGCGTATCTATTTTTAATTCATTGACGAGGTTGAATAGTTTTGACCAATCACAGAAGTCAGACTTTTACTTTTAATCCCACTAATATTATAAAGCCGAAAGTATGTTTGGATGGAGGTTTATTAAAAAAAACTCTTCACGCAAAAACTAGGCTACGGATTGAGCTGAAACTTTGCACACGTGTTGGTGTTGACTAGGATTAACACATAGGCTACTTTTTATTCGGATACAATGCATGCGAAGCGGCGGGCAGAAGCTAGTACATTCATTATGTGTGTGAAAAACTGATTTTTCGGTGTGTAAACTTATTTAATAAAAGCAGCTTAAAAATTGTACTCTATTTATAATAATTATATTATAACAATTAACATTTTAATGTAGCGGAACTTATGTAGAGGTTTTACACTTTCGATGATTCCTAAAAAGCTATGCAAATTGGAGAGGTCGATATAGTTTTCGTGTAATCTTTACATACACTTCTGTTAGCTATAAAAGTTCAGTTATCTCCGAAACTTCATAGATAAGAAGGAGGTACGGTTTTTTTTCAACATTTTTGTATGTAAGTCAAAAGTTTAAAAATTATACGGCTTAAAGGAAAACTAAAAACTGTTTATTAATGCGCAAATGACGCCCTTTCGTATGATACCCCACATTTTTATTTATTTTTTTATTTGTTAAATAAGAAGGAAGTCTCCACATGACTTAGTAACTTTAGTATTTTTTTTAAAACACTTATTAGTGTTTTAAAAAAAAATAATAACACTTATATTAATGCTATATTAGTGAAAAAGGGTTATCTTATACCATTTTATTAAATTTCAAGACGATAGCATCAGTAGTTCTCAAGATATACATACATTTGTCCATTTGTGACTTATAGACAGGCAGACAAAGTTCACACCATAAAGGTTCCATTTTACTATTTTGGTCTGGAACACTAATAATGCTAAAAAGTCTTTTCAGTATTAAAGTTATGTGCTGATAAAAAAAATATCCAAACCCTAGTAATACGAATTCAGTAGTTGCAGCTAAATGTTTGCGATCGAGCAAACTCTTTGCATTTATGCATTTAATTCTTAAAGAACCAGGTTCTACTCATCTAATAAATGTTATTAATTTTGGGACTAGATGGCAAAAGTCCAGCATTCATAAAATAATTGGTATTTCACATTTATATAAAAATATCAAATAAGTATGTTCATCTTTTTAATATTAAGTTTAGCCTAAAAATAACGCTGTAATGGGGACGTTTCAAAACGTATGTAAGAGCACGACTTGTAAACGATAGTTAAAAACTCATAGCACCCGCTACGCCGTAGTCACTCACCGTAGCGCCCTCTACGTCGTCTTTCTCGCATGACATTGTAATTTTAACACGCGCTTTAACAGTGAATTTCCTATTATTGAATTTGTTTAAACTTTCGCGATCACAACTCATTAGTAACATACAAATCACCGGGTATTTATTGCGTAAATTACCTATATTATTGCCCGACGTTTCGCTTGGATTGCACCAAGCATGGTCCAGGGAAGACTGACGTGTTGGAGGTACCGTAGCAAAGCTTAGGCGTTTGTTAAACTGTGAGGGTTCACTTTGATCTTCATAAAAATTATTAGGGCCGGTTCCCACTGGGACAGCACACTGCACTGACTGTATCCACATACTGAGTCGATTTTTCACGCTGAGTACACACTTTGCTATCGCTGGATTCCACGAGGCAGAGAGTTTGAACGATTCACGATTGAAATTAGGATGCTTCCTAATATCAACCGCGATTTCTGGTTGTGTAATTCAATCCAGTGATTAGGTTCTGAGACTATTACTTTGTGCTCTGCTATAGCATACTTGTTTGTTTGACGATTTTTAACCGCAGCTATGTGCTCCTTATCTTATAAACACCAGTAACCTGCAAAGGTACTACATCCTTTGGCGTACACACATGCTTAGCCACTATTGAAAGTGGAATATAAATAGACGTTATCTAAAACTTCTTAAGTAGGTTCCCAATCTTATCCGTAACCCCATTCACATGAGGCATGAACGCTGGCTGTCTTGCTACATCTGTGTGTTTCTGTTTGCGCCTGCGATTAGGATGCCATCCATTAGTCCTGTATCCGTTTCGTTTTAGAACCTCCTAAACATGTTCCAGCAATCCGGGTAAATTTTCAGGGTCACAGAGATCATGGGCACTGTTCATTAGGGAAGAAACTACTGACTCAAGATGTAATAATGAATGCAGCATTCAGATATCTGTCTGTGTGTGTTGGTTTTCTTCACACGGTATGAGATAAGGTTCCGTTTGATTTGAACACTTTTAGGTCTAAAAAACTAAAGACCTGTTTTTCTCCGTTTCATATGTGAACCTGATCTTCTGGTGTATGGAGTTGAGTGAGATGTTCTGTAAGCTGATCAACTCCCTGTTTACTTCCATTCATAATGCAGAAGACATCGTCGACGTACCTTTTCCATAGTTTTAAACCATGGGCAGTCAGGTTAATCATGGTCTCAAAATGCTCCATCCAGATATTGGCAAGTACAGGGGCTAAAGGGATACCCATAGCTACGCTATCAATCTGCAGGTAATGTTGCCCTTGGTATAAGAAGAAATTTCGTCTAGACAGTTCTGAAGAAGACCGACGTACTGGTCAGGAAGTTCATGATAGTTCAATCTCTGCCTCACAACATCAAGACAATCTATTAGAGAGTTTCATCAGTTTGGTCAAGTGTTTCATTAATTATTTTATATATTTAACTGCTTCCAAGTAGTTATTTGATTCAAGCGTGACTTTGCTGTAATCCATTACAATATCTAAATTAACCACAAAAATACTCGTATAGTGACAAATCTATATTTTAGAGCGCTCGTTAGGATAGCGGATTTATTACTATATATTTGTTGTAGATTTAGATATGGTTAATTGATTAGTAACTTTAATCAGTCTATTCGTAAAATGAATCAACCAATTATTATACATATAAAAAATACAAAGTACATATTTAGCGCAGTGATAAAGACCTTACCTTTCATGCTAGTTATAAAACTGTGTTATTATTGCTCGTTTAAAAAAAATACTGCAAATAAGGACGAGTATATCTAATGATCTCTAGCGGATTCAATCATAGCAATGTAGCAGAACACCGATAGCTGGAGTCTCAAGCCTCATGGTTTCGTTGAAAATTTCATACATTGTGACGCTATTTAGTAATAACTTTATTCATATTATTATCTGTTAAGTGGTTTCTTCTGTGATTAGAAATTATAATCTTTTAAACGCTTACAACTATGGCTTATAAACTTTATCTAATGCCGAGCGAATGTTTTAATAGCCTTACTTTTATTAAGGGGCAGAATGGGATACGACTGTTCTAAGGATTTCTTGTTCTATTTTGAATTTATATTATTGTCAATTTTAATTATTTTAAATACAAACAGAACTTATAGCCCTAACAGAAGTCCAGCGCAGGGTATATTTTAACCTGCAATGGGGACTTGGGACCTATTGTATCGTTTCTTATCTCACTCACATTATAATCACTCACGCTTCTTATCATTTTTATCTGAAGCTAGTTTTTTACCGTTACATTAAAATAGTAAAATACAAAGCACAGTTACAATATGGGTACAATATGTTATCTAAAAATAGATGTCAGTTAGGATATAGTAAGTACCGTAAACTTGGCACTGTTCCTCACACTAGAACACAAAATGCCTGTATAATGAGGTCACAGGGTTGGCTTTTGGCCTCACTCCTTACTTACATGAAATAGTATTAACCATATTGTTACTTAGTTTAACCTAATTATAATGTTTTGTAAATCTAGTACATAAAATATGTCAAGTATTTATTAGCCTTGAGTAGGTACTATTAAACTATGTTATTTTTATTATCTACTAGCTGTCTCGGCGAACTTCGTATCGCACCTACTACTTACAGATACCCTACAACTACCCTTAAAATACCCTACAACTACCCTATAACTACGCTAGAACTAACGCTGAAATATGTGTTGAATAATTTTGGTAGTTATTTAACTATTTATGTGAAATTTCACGTAAATCAAGTGAAAAAAAATATACCCCAACAAATTTTCATCTCCTATATTTTCACTTAGGGGATGATTTTTGAGGCATTCTGATACACAGGTTCATTAAGTTTTAAATTCTAATATAAATATAGTATAATATATAAATATATTACAATATATAAATATAGTATATGCAAAATTTAAAGTTTTACAAGTGAAAAAAAACGATTAATCCATACAAACTTTCATCTCCTATTTATAACCCTTTCTGATTCAGCTTACGCAACGAAAAGTAGAAATAGAAGCCTATGTCCATTATAACTTGTTAAACTTTCGCGATTTGTTAACATATTTTTAGTTTTAAAATTACAGGATTTTATCGCGTACCTTTGTTACCAAGAACGCCGATATGTGTTCGAAACGTCGGGAAAATAATAAAAAAGGTACGCGATAAAATTCTATGTCCATTTCCTGGTTCTAAGCTACCTCCCCACCAATTTTCAGCTAAATCGGTTCATCCGTTCTTGAGTTATCAATAGTGTTACTAATACAACTTTCTTTTATAATAATAATTATACAGTGTTTTTTAACTGGGACAGTACGGGGGCACCCATAACCAGAGGAGATACAGGTGCAGTTTATTTTGAAACATCAGCCTCTTTTTGGGGAAAAATATTTTGGCATTAAAATTTTTTTGGTCAAGCGTGAGTAGCGCCTGAAAATGAATCAAGTTGATATTTTTTTTGATGCCAATCGACTCAGTCCTTTGTAAGAATCATTTTATTGTATCGAATGAAAAAAATCTGAGCAGCGGAAGTTATTAATAAGGGTATTATTAGTAAGTCACTCTGTTTCTTGCCAGGATATAGCATGCATGATTAGCACGGTATCGTCCACGTACGTGTATAGCTTACCATTTTGTATAGATATATCACACTGGTCGTTAATATACGTCGGACCTAAAACTACTCCCATGCCGTACTCCATAGTTTACGTCAATTTCGTTAATATACAAGTCTTTGATTTTCACAGCCTGTTTCCTATCAGTCAAGTAGCTTTGAAACCATTTCAATGTCGTGTCTCTTATTCAGATTGACTCTAGCTTTGCTAAGAGGATAGAAATTGAAACAGTGTCAAAAGCTTTTGACACATCCAGGAATACACCAAATGCCTTAAGACCCGAGTCTAACGATTTTATTACTTCTTCTGCAACACTTCTTACCGCGTCCTCGGCACTTAACTCCGCCCGGAAACCAAGCCGGTTTTTTAATAGAAGTCCCTTCTTTTCCAAGTAGCTTTTTAGCCATTTTTTCCAAACATTTCGAAACAAGGTAACAATGATATTGGTCTGTAGTTTTTTATGTCACTCTCATCGCTACCTTTGTATATTGGGCTTATGATTGATGTTTTTAGAGTTTTGGGAATATTCTGGTGTCAAAGCTGGCTTGACATTATATTTTGGAGGGGTTGTGTAATGTGAGCTAGTTTTAACAATAGTGAGTAGTTTTTTTTTCCTGATTTGTTTTTAGCCCCCGACAAAAAAGGGGGATGTTTAATGTGACATTGTTTCCTTGTTGGTTTTAAAATATTTTTTAATCAATTTGCACATTAAGTTATTTTCCCATCAGCGCTGTGGCAGAGTTCGGATCGTAATTTTATGGAAAGTTTTCCTTATACATAAGAGATAGATATATAATGAGTAGTTCTAATAGTATGAGCGTCTCGGAGCAGATTTTAATATACATATATAAACTAAAATAATGGTTAGTTAGCTTTTTTTCAATTTGACATATTATTCTTGACAAATGTAAAATCTTTACGAGCTCGCAGGCTAAGCTATCCGTAGATTGGCCACGTCTTCACCAGAATACACATAAGTAAAATTACGGATCCTTTTAATTTATTATATTCTATCTATTATTATTCGTGAATAAAAATAGTCCAAAACGATAAACCAGATAGAAACCTGTACGTCTATTTGTTACAGGTGCTGACGGGACCCTGTTATAACCCTTTATAACAGGGGTACCGTCAGCACCCTGCAAGCACGGAACCCCAAAATGTGTTTGGTATCAATTAGGGTTGGCAGTAAGCCAACCAGTAAGCGGAGACAGGGATCCAGTAGCGAATAAATGTTACATTAATTTACCTGTAATACATATAAAGATAAAGATTTATTTACTTAACACACACGCACGTACAGAAAGGCAAAAAGAAAACACACAGAACAGGTATAAAATACACAACATTACAAAACATTGGTCTTTCCCGAGTGCGCGGCTAAGTAGGTTCAGCCTCAGCCAAATGTCGCTACCGCACCGAGGGCGATACCGACGCTGATTTTCAGTCTGAACCTCAAAACATTACCGAAAACGAACCAGGTTTATGAATAAATGATAATTGTTAAAGTCCAGAATCTATAACAAAATAAATAAAAATATTAAAAACATTATAAGGCGTATCGAATTAATAATTAGACGAATTAGGAAGATCAATAAATATATTTTATATACATATATATGTGAGTAGTTTATGTGTATACCTCTATAATTATAAATTGTGTTTTTATGGCATGCAATAAAGTAATAAAATAGAAGGTAACAAAATTATCTAAATTCCTGTATTTTACATTTATATTCCACATCTAAAAAACCAAATAGTAAAGAAATAAACCTGAATTACATGTTATTGTATAAAATTGGATGTATGTAGAGAAAGGCTTTTCTTAGGTACTTTTTTGTTTAAATAATAATATTTTCTTAAGTTTAAATTTAAAAGCATTTGAACATTTAAGAGCACGTAATGGGGGTGGGAGATTGTTCCAGCAGTGAGTGGCTGCATAACGAAAAGATCCTCGGAAAGCCACTGTTCTGTGCATCTGTGTCAGAAAGACAAGCTTCGAACAAGACCTGCTAGGATACCCAGAATCATCGTCAGCCGCCAATTTAAGCTTATTGAAGAGGTAGGGGGGTGATTTAGATTTTAAGACTCCGAACAGAAGATTTGCTAAGTGAAAATCCCGACGAGCCTTCATCTTCAACAGATCTGAAGAGTTCAAAAATGGCGTAACATGTGATCGAGGCGGAATGTAAAAGCAAAAACGAGCGCATGCATTCTGGACTCGTTGCACTAGCTTATCAGTTCGACCTAGTAGACATGGCCCAAATACTACATCGCAGTAATTAAGCTTTGACAAGACAAGAGATTCACATAGAGTAATTCTGATTGCTTCACTCAGGTATGGACGAATTTTGTAAAGGGTTTTCAACCTGTAAAAGCAGTTACGCACACTTTCTGCTACTTGACTTTCAAACCTAAGTTGAGCGTCAATTATCAGTCCCAGACTCTTTGCCTCAGAAACATACTTCACTTGTTCTCCACCCACTACAACTTTTAATTTGTCTCTATCTATTTTAAGTAGATTAAATCTGGATCCTGTTAAAATAAATTGTGACTTTTTGGGGTTCAATACAAGTGAATTAGAGAGGGACCATTGATAAATATGCTCTAAATCGAAATTAATTTCATTGACCGCAGACAGAAAGCTAGATGGAGGGAAAGAGTGGTAGAGCTGAAGGTCATCAGCATATAGGTGGTATTTGCAGTGTGAAATGTTACCAATTATATCAGCGCTATACAAGATAAAAAGCAAAGGGCCAAGGATTGATCCCTGGGGAACTCCTCTAGGCACTGACTGAAAGGATGATCGTAGAGTTTTTCCATCCGAAATTTTCAACTCAACACATTGCTTTCTATCGCTGAGGTAGCTATCAAACCACTTGACTGTGTTAGCATCAAAGCCGTAGAATGCAAGCTTCGATAAGAGCAGCGGTATATTTATAGAGTCGAAAGCCCGTGAAAAATCCAGCAGAACAAGTAAGCTGCACATGCCACGATCTTGAGCAGACAACAAATTATCGACCACATCAAGAAGGGCAGTTGCAGTGCTGTGGCCCTTTCGAAAACCTGACTGGTACTGCGGCAGGATATTATGCTCTTCTAAATATTTGACAAGCTGCAAACTGACCACTTTCTCCAAAACCTTAGATAAGCAAGGAAGTAAACTAATAGGCCTTAGGTCAGTGACTGACGCGGGGATACCTTTCTTTGGTATAGGTTTGATGACCGCCACTTTCCAACTCTCTGGGAAAGTACCACTTATAATAGAGCAATTGATGATTGCAGTAATAGCTTCTAAGGATTGTGGTAGAGTTAGTAAAAGCATATCTAAACTGATGCCATCAATACCCTGAGCATTCGATTTGAGGCTTTTTATTATCTTTAAAACCATATCTTGGCTGACCGGGCTCAAGGCGAAAGTCACTGATTCCGTGCAAAATCTATGGTGTTCAAAGAAAGTCAATTGCGAAATACTGACAGAACCATTTCCTGGTATATCCAGAAAATTATCGTTTATACTATCTGGATTATCAAACTGGGAAGGAAGCTCATCGGCCTCTTTTTTATTAGGTAAAATATTAGTTTTTAAGTTTTTCCATAACCTTTTTGAATCATTAATATTACTATTGATTTGATGAGAAAAATAAGCTTTTTTTTCACTCTGTATAGCCGAGATTACAACTTGTTTTAAATCCAAGTAGCATTTTTTCAGGATTTCACATTTATTTAATTTATACTTATCATAATATTCATTTCTAATTGCCATCATATCCTTGACCGTATCCGTTATCCACGGATGCGGTGAGCCTTTAAATTGTCTAGTTTTAAGCGGCGCATGTAAGTCATATAATATATTTATGATGCCAGTAAAGTCAATAATTAATTTATTAATCCCCAACGGACGCTGAAAATAGGTCCAGTCCACCCCAAGTCATTTCTGAAAAGATCCACTAATATATTTTTCAAAGGCCTATAAGTGACAAACCGAGAACTAGGCCTATCTTTTTTTATTTTGAAATGTACTAGAAGCATCGCATGAGCGCCTAGTTCCGGGATATGCTTCACCATTACATCAGTCACTCTAGCGTCAGAGCAAACCAAGTCGATTAAAGTTTGACTATGAGACGTGAAGTGTGTGGGCTGTGTAATTAATTGTTTAAGATTTATGCCATCTAGAAATTGCTGCATCAACTTAGTTTTATTATCATTTACCTCTAACATATTAATATTAAAATCTCCGAGTAGAATAACATTATCACAATTAAGAAAAGAAGAAATAGATTCAGCAATAGCATCTAGAAGTGTGTCAACCTGTAACCATTGCGGCCTGTATGCTGTGCCAATAATTATTTTTTTACCACAGACGTTCAACCTCAACCACATCTGCTCTACAGTAGAGGCCGAGGGATAGTGAAGTAATTGAACTCGCAGGCCCTTTTTAACGTAAAACGCTACCCCACCGCCTCTACCTTGCCTTATATGATCAGGCCTAGGGCATAGGAACAATCGATACCCCGAGAGTTTAGGCGCACAGTCTTCTTGGCCTGGCCTCAACCAAGACTCATTAATAGCCATTATGTCAGGTTTTGTATGATCCACGGCTACTATGAATTCATCGTGACCGGTATTCAAAGACCCAGCGTTGAAGAAACCAACTTTAAGATTTAATTTAGGAGATTTTATTTGAAAATAATTTAATTTTAATATTTTGCAGCCATCGTACGAAATAATAATTACATGTAAATTGGAAAAAAAAAAGTTTAAAACCAATCTTAACATTGCAAGAGGGCTTACATACACATACTTTAGCTCTGAATTGTAAAAGGTAAACCAAAAATCCAAAAGCCACAAAGTTATCAATATCATAACACCAGCCATTTAAAAATAAAAACAGTATATTCAAACGGGTATTTATCGCGCTATTTACCTTTATTATTGCCCATTGGGGCAATAATAAAGGTAAATAGCGCGATAAATACCCGTTTAAATATGTGTTAATAATGTGTCGTGATCGCGAAAGTTTAAAAAAGACTATAGTATATTCAAATTTATTACAAGATAGCAATAGCAATCAGAAACATAATTTACTGGTTTTATTTGTGGAATCATGTAACAGTCTATTAATAAATATATATAATAGAGTAGTACGTTTGTATTGTTTGTACATGCAGAATCATACAGAAGCGTACAAATAAATAGATTATATGTGAAATTTGTAATTACACTAAATACGTTAAAAATTAAAAGTAGCCCTATTATGCATGTATTTATCAAACTACAACGCATGGAAAGACCAATATTTCCTTCTAACCTAATAAAACATAGTAAGTAGTTTAATAAAATATTGTTAAGAATACCACACATTTTAAAAGCTAATGACAGATTGTTACACAATTTAAGAAACACATCAGACAAAATCTTATAGGCAAAGAAACATACAAATAATGCCATAAAACTGATAATTTTAATATTATTTAACTTTAATAAACCGGTGACATAACTAGCAAACTGTATTATATACCAAAAACCCGAGACAGGTCAGCCTCCGTTCGAATGGGATACGCCTGTTTACCGTCCGCCTGTCTGATGTATACGCGTCCCCGCTTGGTCCAGACAAATCGCCATTGAGCCTTCTTGCATTCCTCCCGTACCCGGTAAAATAAATGACGATTATATCGCGAGAGTCGCTCGTTTATAAAAATGCGAGGCAAGGCGCTACCAGCTCTACCAGCGTCCGCTGCACTCAGTGTGCGTCGAATACGCGCACCCTGCAGAAATTGATCGCGAAGACCACGGCGCACGAAGCGCACCACAATACGCCGGGGGCGAGGCAGAGTACCCGGTCCTGTACCTTGCGCCACCGCTCCCACACGCTCAGCGAAAACAATGTCCCGTTCTTCTATCGCTACGCCAAGCTTCGTCGCCAGAACGGTTACGGTATGAAACACATTTTCCCCCCTCTCCTCTGGTAGCTGACCGATTTCAAGATCAGATAGCAGGGCATCTTGATCGCGTTCGTTCAGCTCCTGTTGTAATGCCAAGACCTGTGTCTGCAGATTGGTAAGCTCAACGGGGGGTCCATCATGTTTTTTCTCGATGACATCCAATCTATTCTCAATAGAGTCCATACGAGTGGTTAGACCTCGCAAAGAAGCCCTGAGTTCAACCATCTCTTTTCGGAACTCCCTCATCTCCACCATCCAATCAGAGAACTCATTTCGCATCATGTCCAAGCCAGGCACCATAGTCGTCGAGGCAGTAGGCAAAGGGCTCTGTAACTTTTCCTGGGCATCTCGTGCGGCAGCCGGTCTCACCGGGGTATTATCTCCCTTAGGCGTTCGCGACTTACACTCCGGACAAACCCATCCTTGTCCAACCGGAGGCACCTCTGGTAATGATACACAGGCCTTATGATACAGGCCCGAACATTTGCTGCAGATGCAAGCAGCGACACCTGTTGCAGATAAGAATTTGCCGCAAGCATTGCACTTCGCCATCCTTGGGTTCAATAATTGATATTTGGTTTATGCAACCTATAAAGCAATGTAGTACAGGCAGTACTTGGAAGATGTCGTTAGTAAAGTTCTTGCTATCCACTCATAGATGACGCTAATTGCCAAGTAAAAACGTAAAAAATTTGCACTTGCTTAATCCATCAAAACGCGGATTCCGCTACTTGCTGAGAGATGGCGCTGCTTGGTAAGTAAAATCTGCACCAAATGGCGCTAGTGTAGCTGCATCAGACGTGGGTTCCGCTACTTGCAGAGAGGTGGCAATGGCAAAGTTTACTCTGGTGTTCAATAGATGGCATAAAAATAATATAAAAAAGTGTCTCAACGTCACACTTTTTTGCACTCCAGCCAAGGTTCCGCTACTTAACACCAGGGACGCCACTGATTGAGTTTGTTCTCGATTACACCATAATCTGTCAGTGTTTATCCGTAAAACACACAAACATACCCTCTAGTGCGAAAAAGTTAGCAATAATTCTAGACTTTACTGCCCTGTGATAGCTTTCTAGGTGTCCCGGCACGCGTACAAACACTCACACAGTTGCACTACACAATAGCCGAACTAATGGGTTTATACACAACGCGATGTAAGAAGTAATACTTTAATAATCAATTACAAACGACGGACAAGGTATAGGTTCGTTCTCGCAAGATTACCGTCCTCTCATATGCATCTGTGATGCTGGGGGTATAGACAATTACCCCTATTCCTCCCACCTCCTTTATGCACCTGTGTGTAAGCTCGCCAGCCACCTACCGATCACAAATCAAATTATGATTAATTAAATTAAATTATTTAGTAGCATATTTATGTGGTTGCCCTGTAGTGGGACAACAAAGACTATCTACAATTAATAAATAATATTGTCCATTTTAATCCCTCGCGATCACAATACCCTACGCAGCGTTTTCGATGATAACTTCCAGTTGATTGCTTTTTACAATACATTAAACAACCATCGCCTATTGACACCAATTTTCACAAACATAAATAATACACACAAGCTTGCCTATTGGCGTAAAACAAAAGAGAAATAAGAAAATCCATCTGGTAGTTTTTACGCTAAGCCGTAAAAATAAGATAAGATAAAAAGATTAAAATCATTTATTTAGACATGTTACAAAGTAAATCGATAACTAGTAACTTTCACGTAGCCGCGTCGTCACGCGTCACGCCTCACCCGTTATATCTCGTCCTTATTCATAGTCCTCTCTGGTTTAATCCCCCGCAAAATGGTTTCAGTTAAAATTAAAATATAGCGCGGACAAAGAACAACAGCTCTGTGAGCGTGAGAGATTTTTTTGTAACTTTTGGTATTTCCTGAACTCTTACATTATATCAATAGGTTTTTAATATCGATACGAGAATGAATAAAAAATTCTAGTAAAAGTGAAAGAGTAAGGTTTATCGCTTCTTTCACTACAAAAATCTGAAATTATATGCTGTCTATGTATGCTGTCAAGGCATTTTTTTAACCCCTGGCAATTTTTAAACCCCGATTTGTGTCTGTGTGTCTGTCTGTGGCACCGCAGCTCTTAAACGAGTGGACCGATTTGCATGGAGTTTTTTTTAATTTAAAAGCAGGTTTTCCGGCAGTGGTTCTTAAACATGTTTTATCAAAATAGGTCAAGAAGTTTACAAGATATGGGGGGTGAAAAAGGAGATGAATAATCGGATGTTTTCAAATATACCGTAGTAGAATGCAAAACTGGAAGTTATATAGAAATAGGTCGAGCCATTCATGAGATATGGGCTCAACCCCCATAGTAGGAGTGCACAATCGAATGTTTTCAAATATACCCATGTTAAGTGGTATCAAATGAAAGGGGGGATGATGAGTAGAGCTAGACTGAGGGTACACGTTACAAAAAAATAAGGTGACCTTCGAGACTAGGTGAAGTGTCGGGATTTCTTATTTTTTTTTATTTTATAAACTTTTTATCCAAACACAACTCGTAATCTACATTTAAAGTATAAATGATTTATGCCATATAACTTATTCACGGCCATATATGGAGTTCTGCCGGATGAAATTTTATATTAACTGCCATGTTGTCCGAGTTGACAGCGCATGCGCGACCAGCCTCCAGCCTCGCGCCATGTCTCCCTCTCCCCTTTGGTCTCAGGCCAAATCGACGAGAGAACCCGATTTATCCCGAACATACCCGAACGAATATTGATCCTTGAGGAGTCGCGAGTCCTGGAAGTCGTGGTGAAACGGCCAGGTAATGTACCTTAATGCAATGACTATTTGTAATGATGAATAAATACACTGAAAAAAAACTTGATAACATTGATAAAAACAAATGTTTGCAGCTATCAAGGAACTTGTTTATATACGAGCACATAAAGTAATACGATTATGGCAATAAAGTTATGTTGAATAAGCAACAGACAAGTTGTCTTGATGATATCAAACAAAGTAATTGTCAATACAATCAAGTTTGGTTAACATGCCAATGATTTATGTTGATTGAATTTACAACGAACGTGGTAATGGTTATCAAGTATTTTAGTAGTTTCAGTAATGTACATATATGGTTAATTTTATAAGGTAAAGTTATATATAATATAATATAGCGGGTGTGAGCGGGATTTCGTCAAATGAGTGGGCGTGAAGATGGATAAAGAACATTTATTCAACTTAACCAAATTTAAATGTATAAATAATAAATGACTTAATAAAAAAAAAACCAAATTTAACTACACACTACAGACAGAGGGTGTGTCTCAGCTTTCAATACACTAGTTCAAACATGGGATGAAGGTAGGTACGTGGTACGTCGTACTAGGTACGTGGTCTAACTTGCTGATTTTTGCTGACTATTACTCGTCTAAAGGGCACGTGCCCTTTGGAAGAATGGTAGTCAACAATCAAAGTTAGACCCGAGACCTAAGTAAATGGGTGAAACACTTCGATAGCGCGTTCTAATTTGTCTAGTTGCGACATCTAGTTCTGTTAAATGTAAACACTGAGAGGTTAATGGCTTAATGGTCTATGAGTGTTAATGGACCTGATTAATTTGATTCTGTTCGATACTCGAATCAAATATTTGTATGTTTACATTTACAATAAAACCATGTTTACAATAACATAATCATGATATCTTAATTCCTTTTATGAAGTGAATGTTATAGAAAAGTTGATCATTTCACCTTTATTGTGACAATAAATAGTGATTAATGTATTTTTATAAGTTTTTGATTGTTTCATTCATTTTTTTTTCTATCAAGCAAAATGTCATGCTTGATTGGCTGGATTTTTTTCAGACGACTCGGCGAATCAGCGAAGGAAAACATCGTGTTATTTCCTCTGACTATAAGCCGACAAAGCCGACTTCCTTAAACTAAAAGAACTTAAACACTTAAAACTAATAAACTTGCGGGTTAGATTCCCGCCGCTGTGGAACATAATACGAGTAACTTTTGTTTGATCTATGGTTCTTTTACTAACAAAAAAAGTTAATCAGTGTTTTTCATAGTACATTTTTTTTCATTAATTTCAGCCATCTGACTGCGGTCAACGTTCATTGCTGGACATAGGCCTGACTCATGGATCTCCAATATCATGAAGGGGTTGTTGCCATACTCGTGGCGAGTGTGAGGACTATGCCCAGCAGTGGACGTGGCGTTGGCGAGTGCAGTACGGGATGTTGATATACGAAAATACGCTGCTGCCCATCTTCCGGAGATATACATCGACACATTTTTACTGCATCCACGGGCAAGATATGACAAGCATCGTGCGGCATAGGTTCAATGAGGCATGCAGGAGGTTGCGCCTTCGATTCCCGCCGGGGAACACATGTTTGCTTTATCTGCAGATATATTTTGATTATTGTACCTACGTACAATAAAGAGTTAATCTATCTATTTATATTTTTTCTTGTTCATGAATGTTTTATATACACAGGTATGTTTGTGTGTGCGAAAAAAAATATAAGTTTTCTATAAAATATATCATCTGATTTTCATAGA
The DNA here is from genome assembly GCA_963082625.1 of Pasiphila rectangulata. Taxonomy (NCBI): domain Eukaryota; kingdom Metazoa; phylum Arthropoda; class Insecta; order Lepidoptera; family Geometridae; genus Pasiphila; species Pasiphila rectangulata. Next base: position 17,847,037 of record OY720236.1, on the reverse strand, counting down.
AATAGCTTTTCTTAGTTTGGGCTAGATGAGGCTGTTATGTTATTGCTTACATCTTGCCTCCAAGTGTTGAAAGTCCTATTTAAGTACCTAATCATTTATGGAAACACCCATAATTCCTGCAAATACAAAAACATACAATATCTGTTACTATAATCATCTACCAGAATTGTTTTTGAACAAACCAAACTCGAGCATTATTTTTTTTAACGAATTTTCTTTTTATTTGTTAGGCATGTTTTAATTTGTTATTTATTGTATTAAAAAAAGTAAAAAGCGTGATTTGAAGCCTCAAGACAAAAATTTATTTTTTTAATTAACTACTTTAACAACTGTCATAATAAAAATGAACAAAAAATAAAAAAGGGTAAAAAAGCAGGGCTCGTCCGGGATTTGAACCCGGGACCTCTCGCACCCGAAGCGAGAATCATACCCCTAGACCAACGAGCCATTAAATGAATAAGTGAATTTTACAAACGCTTTTAGGTTACGTAGACTAATAACTGTATTATATGTCAACTTTATCATCACGCCGTGAAACGTCCAATACTGAACACAGGCCTCCCTCATGAATCTCCATAAGGGGTAGTTGCCATACTCATCACGCTTGGCAGGCGGGTTGGCGATCGCAGTTTGCGATGTTGATACACCACAGAACAGAGAAAACATAGAAATAGTAAGTAGGCGGGGCTCGCGTAACACCTAGTAGGCGCAGTACTGCGCACTTCAAGCACCGCTTACTTCAGTCGTATTTTAATTTAGCAGAGTAAACGTACTTCAAAAAAAAAACAAAAAAAAATATAAAAATGCCGTATTGTGCCGTTTTAGAGTGTAAAAACGAAAGCCGAACCAAAAATTTAACGAAAGGGGGCATATCATATCACCGGTAAGCATTATTTTATTGTTTTTTTGTTAGTTTTGTTCAAAATGCAAAATTGTCAAATAAAAATAGAAAACAGAATTAGAAAAATAGACTATGAGTCGTAACATTTAAGGTCGGTTTTTCTTAAACCGCAACTTTCGCTACTCAATTAGGGATGTGCCGTAATAAACACGAATGTGCTATCGATAACTTTAATGGTTATGATTTTGTAAACATTATCATTTATGTATGTTTTAGGGCGTTAATTTTTGTTTTGGTGATGATTTAAGCTGGATGTATTTTAGACCTGGGTTCATACCCAACCACTGGGTACAAGGTAAAAAATATAGACAAATTATGAAGAAGTATAAGAAAGTATTCTCTGGTTTCAGTTTTCCCAAGGTACCAGACATTAGAAAAAAATGGATCGATGCAACTGGGAGACAAAATTGGTTTCCTTCAAAAACCAGCACAATTTGCTCAGAGCACTTTATGAACCAAGATTTTCTAATAAAAAAAGTGGAAACAAATACATTGTTGACACAGCTATACCGACTCTAAAAATTTTGTGTTTTCAGGTAATTATGGTACTTGTATTCATGACGTCTTATTTTAATTAATTACCTTTATCTATGTAACGAATAGGTACGTAAAATCTAAATCTAATGAAACGTATTAAAAACTACAGGCACAAAATCTCTCAGCAACACCGAGTTCAGAAAATTCTTCAACGCCAAAGAGACATAAGCGGAAACTTGATTCAGAAGACTTAACGAACTATGTCACACAGAAAAGAACAAAAATTGATACATATCGTGCGGATAGCAATGCAGACTTCAGCTCAGCCGCTTCTACTCCTCGGAAAATAAAACTAAACAGGAAGTTACGATGGAATGAAAATAAAATTAAAAGACAGAAAATGCAAATAAGGAGACTACAAACACAAAATCTCAGACTGAAAAAGAAAGTAAAGAAAATTGAAGACATTTTAAAGGATTTAGAAGAAAAGTTCAATATGAGTAATGAAAATATAACTAATCTTAAAAACACTAATGTTGAGGTGAGTGTAATTTATTTATTTGACTGAATATGGCGTCACTAATGTGACAATGTGCATAGACAACGGTACGTTAATTTTATTATTAAACTACGTACTTAACTCCTAATTTTTTTCCAGGTGAATGATTTGGTTACTAGACAAGTACAAAATTTAAAATCAGGTGTTGTTACAAAACAACAATATTCACAAGAATTCCGTAGCTTTGCTCTTACACTCCATTATTACTCGCCCAAGGCTTATGAATATGTACGCAGTACATTCAACAGCAGTTTGCCTCATCCACAAGCACTAAAAAAATGGTATGCGAGCATAGGCGGAGAGCCAGGTTTTACAAAAGAGTCTTTCGTAGCTCTAAAACTTAAAGCTGATTCATCAAGTCATCCCTTATTAGCTACATTAGTGATAGATGAAATGGCTATACGTCGACGAATTGAATGGGATGGACAGAAACTTCATGGTTACGTTGATGTCGGAACAGGAATAAATGGCGACCATCTAGCAGAAGCCAAAGAAGTTTTGGTGTTTTTAATAACAGCCATAAACAGTAATTTTAAGGTACCTGTAGCCTTTTTACTGGTAGATGGAGTCACAGGAATACAACGCAGTGAGCTTGTAAAACAATGAATAGAACGTGTCCACGAAGTAGGCATCAAAATTGTGGCACTAACATTTGATGGATGTGCAGCAAATGTCTCTTTGGCACGACATCTAGGTTGCACTTTTAAGAACGGAAATGTGACATTTGAACATCCTGTGACAAAAGAACCTGTTGTTATAATACTTGATCCCTGTCATATGATAAAACTTTTGCGTAATGCATTTCAGACGTATAAAAGTTTTGTCGACAAAGATGGAAAAAAACTGCAGTGGCAATATTTGATTGAACTTAATAAAATACAAGAAAATGAACGATTTCATCTTTTTAATAAACTTAGATTTCCAAAATCAGAGGATGAAGGTCAAATTAGCTACACAGCTTTTTAGCTTAAGTGTAGCTGAAGCTATGAAGTTTTGCCGAAAAGATTTGCAAATTGATGCATTTAAAGAAAGTGAGGCTACTGAGAAGTTTATACTTTTAATTAACAATATGTTTGACATATTTAATTCAAGAAACTTACAACAATATGGTTTTAAGAAAGCTATAAATGAGCGCAACGCAGCACAAATATTTGATTATTTGAATATGGCTTGTGAGTACCTTTCACATTTGTCACAGGAAGATGGTACTCTTTTGACAGAAAGTTCCCGAAAAATCGGATTTCTGGGTTTCATAGGATGTGGTGAAGCATTAAAACATCTATATTCAAGCCTTATTGAAGAAAAAGTTATCATATACCTGCCATTTTACAAACTAAGCCAGGATCATCTAGAGCTGTTATTCGGTAATATATATTAGAGCACATGGTGGATTAAATAACAACCCTACAGCACGGCAATTCGTAGCTGCATACAAAAAACTGTTAGTGCATATTGAAATAAAAAAATTCGGATCAGGAAATTGTATTGAGTTGGAACATTTGTCCATACTGAATTGTTCATCCGCAGTTGAACGTATGAATAAGACAACTGGTTTAGATTTGAGAAATGATGACTGGATAGAAGACCATACCGAAGAACAAGAAATTGGTGAGCTGTTAAGTAACATTTCAGAATTCAGTTCCCAAGCTATAGCACACATTGCAGGTTACATTGCCCGAATTTTGATTAAGAAATTAAATTGTGACGTCTGTGCTGGCGCACTTATTACGAAACAAATAAATTCGCTACACAAATTCATAGTAGCCAAAGATAAGGGCGGACTGGTTTATCCATCTGATGACATAATCAGAATATGCAAAGTAGCAGAAGCTGTTATTCGATGTATGGAAGGGTATTTCGATGGAAGGGTAATAAAAAAAGAATTTATAATAGTGAAAATATTACGTAAGTTTGTTGGAGAAAAACTGTTCGAAAATATAAACTTTCATCAAGTCGGACAGTTCCCCGCATCAAATCATGTCAGTGATTTGATAAAAGCCATAACAGAACGATACATAAATGTGCGTATCCATCATTTATTAAAATTAAACGTAAAACTTACGAAAAGACAGTTATTTAACAAGTACGTCCTATTTCAAGGACAATAAATTTTCATTCATTGTCATTAAAGAATAAAAGAAAAGGCAAGCTTTTTATTTCGACCACCACAAATAACCTGACGTACCTATTTCGTTATTCATCAGTAGGTAATGATCGATATCGATACATTCGGCTCGTATCCTCATTGGTACATCACTAAGGAAATAGCTATGTTTTCTGGGCAATCGATAAACAGCCATTGTATTATCTATCTTAAGTCTCGTTGATAGAGACTATAATAAAAATCGATTGCAATAGCGCCATCTATCGTTGAGTAGCTTTGTGTTGTGTACAATCAAGCAATCAGGAAAAGCAGCCATTGTATTAATTATCTTATTTCCTGGGAATAGAGACTATAAAAAAATATTTAGCAATAGCGCCATCTCTTGATGAGTAGGCAAATTAGATATAAATTTTTTATCACTGTTTATTTTATTGAGCTTTGAACCATGTAGCCATCGTTATAAGGTTGAATATCAATAAAATTAGTTTTATGATTTTATGTCCTTTTTAAGGTACTATTTCAACCAATGAGAATTTTTATTTCTATGTGTGTTAGTTTTTACATGTGTGAGTTTAGCGACACTGGTTCTCTTAGTAAAAAGGCATCGTGCTAATTCTACTCATTTTTATCTGTTCTGTGTGATACACGGAAAGACGCAACTTTATGCCAAAATTAAAAGTGTGTTGATAAGTAAAGATGTAACCACAGCTTTAGTAGGTAGAGGAACCTAACAGCTTGATATTGTGTAACCAAATTAGATTTTCTTTTCATGCGTTTGCTAGTAATTTAGAAACTTTTGATGATTAGGACTATCAGCACCTGGAGGTCCACCTGTTCAAAACGCTATTTTTTGAGTCAACAGTTCAAGACCTACTTACAGACAGATAAAAACTGTGCCAGTTCGGAAAATTCTTTGTCTGAATGCTGAGACCTGGCTCGGAGCCAGCTAGGCTTGTGGGCCACTGAAAACGATTCACTTTTGTTCATGGAACGAGCTGTTGAGTACTTTCCTTTTACTGGCGTACTACGTCACCAATGTAAGGGGTGGAACTCACTATTGTGACATGCTGTGTCGTGATGCGTTCAATCAGATAGGCCTCATACATTTTTTTGATCTGTCGCTGTTGTAAATTACTCATTTTAAGGAGAATAACAAGGTATTCAAAATAAAATCAGAAGAGCAATAAGTGAACATTATTGTGGGTTTTATCTCTTCATAACTTGAGTCCATAACGGATTGTTAGCGAGGGAGAACGATGACCACTGAGAGAAAAAACAGATTTACCACTGGTCTTGCACTGGCTTCGTCTGAAATTTTAAAACAAGCAATATTAAAAACAATTTTATACGCTAAATCGTTGTGAACCTTGAACAAAGAAAACAACGTGGCAGCCATCGGTCATCAAACTCCGGCAAATCAATATTTACGTCTGGCTGAGATAGCAATAAATTGCATCTCTTGCTGCCTACAAAGATAACTAACCGGTGATTCCGCCCGCGCCTAGTTGCCTCCACTTAACTACCTCCACCTAGCTTCGTCTAGCCACCCTGGGAGGTGGTCTGACAGAACACTTGCATTGTTGGAAACCATGTGTTTGATCTGCTTTGATTGGATGCTGTAAATTAAGTTGTCTGGATTTTAATTGACATGGGGAGCGAAAACAAGTGCAGCATTTTATTTATTTGTGATGGCGAGATAAAATACATAAAGCTGGACATACCAACTGCGTCACTTAGTGAAATGAAATGTATAACAAATGATCTATAACTGATAATTACTCGAATGATAAGCAACTGCGAAATGGGATCATCAGCCGCACGGCCAAAGCTATCCATAATATTTGTGTCCATAACTTTAGTCGTTTCGCACCACAAGCGATTCGATTCGCGCGGTGCAAATCGGCCAAGATCCCTTTTGAATGGGTTCTTTCGCACCGCGGTGCGAATAGGCCAAAGCTTTTTTTTGAATTAGTCAATGCATGTGACGGTGTAGTTTTCTTTTTGAATGAGTGAATTCGGACAAAAATAATGTAGTTTAATTAGAAATCTCATATAGTACAGTCAGGCACAAAATAACAGGACATGCAAAATAATTATTCTTATGTTACAAATCTATAACATAAGCCCACTATTTTATTTTACTATATAAACATCGCCGCCACCTTAGTAGGCGTAAAAAAGTGCCAATATGCGATTCCCGCCTCGGGACAAGTATCTGTACGATCCGAAGAAATTTGTTCATGTTACAAATGAAGTTCGCGATACTCGCCGTAGTCGTGCAGGTGTGCAAACAATTTCGTGTAGTTGATGCTCTCACTTCGCGTCCCGCATTCCGCGTACTCACGCGCAAGTTTGGCCGAAGCTTTACACTCTTCTAAAGTCCGATAATCCTCCCGCTTGCTGTAGGGTACCGCCAGTAGAATGATGCCTCTCGTCTGTTATCCGTGGATGAGTCTGTTAAGAGATACCATTGAAAGATGGGTAGCAGCGTCTTTCCGTAAATCAACATCCCGTACTGTGCTCGCTAACCCGCGTAGATGTCCTACGGCTGAGATGATGATGGTGATTGATGCCGCTTTACTTGTAGTAGTCGAGCCGATGCTTTAATTCAAGCATTTTTCTAGTTCAAGTCCCTATCTGCGTGCATTCAAGACCTTTCTCTAATAACGACATTTTAAAACAAGAACTTTATTAAACTAACTGTATTTTATCACATTTACATTTGCACTTTGGTACCTTACAGCTCACTCACAGTCCTGACATAATGTAATAATCCCTAAAAGTTAGGTCACTATGCCGCCTAGCGTCTATTCCAATATGTTCAACGCGTCTTATTGGCGAAGAATGGGAGTCTCTCGCCAATAAGACGCTTTGCCGCCATTGGAGGAGTAATATCGCCGACCTATTGCTCGCCGACCAATAGGTCGGCGATATTACTCCTCCAATGTGATTCAACGAAAGCAACAATTACTTATTTTATACAAGCGTGGATATAAATTATTGTATCATCATTTATTGTAATAATTCAAAGTTGATTATTATTACATTATACACATTAATATTAAAATATAAAATTGCCACACGGCAATTTCTTGCCAATGAGTGGTAAACGGAAATTAATTTATTAATATGTATTTAACTTGTCTTTAAAACATTAAATTTGCAATTACAAAACAGCATACAGTACCAATATTAATATTAAATGTTAAAATAGTGATTATAAAAATGTTTATTCAAACTGAAACAAAACGTTTATGAAACAACGTTTAAAAATATTACTTCGTAGTTCATTTCGTATATTTGCAAGTAAGTGCATACTCGTATGTTCCACCCTGATTCGATTCAGTTATAGCTGCCATTTGTAACTCTTTCTGGCCCGGACATTTTGGCGTACACAAAGCAAATTGGAAATGTTGTTTAACCTCACAAAGCCCTCTCGGATAATGGAGTTTTTGAACTTCAAGCATTACAAAAACTCCATTATTCGGGACCCCAGTGTAAGCACACAGGACCATCTAGGAAAAAAGAAAGCACAGCTTAATTGTGTTATGGGTATCTGAATTATACCCTTATATTTCTGATATCTGTAATATTACAATAAGAAAAATATTCTTTATACTGCTTTACTATTTCTTTATTAATTAGTCTTAACGTTACTCGCTAATATTAAAATTATAAAATTATGACTAACCTTAATCAAGGGTATAAATAAGAAATGATTTAAAAAAAAAAAAACTTAATCAAGGTCCTAGCGGGATCCACCTTACTTCACAGTTACAGTTCACACTTTTCACTGTTTCTTGGTACTCCTATTGCCACGAAAAATCGTAAAACGAATGGCATTCCCTCCCTTCAACACTGCTCAACAAAAATACTCTGTGACTAAAGGAAAAAATGAATTGTCTATTGTAAGTCACGATAAAACTCTTGGTAAGAAATTGTTTGTCACGAATAATTATAAATTAATAATGGATAAATTACAAATGATGACATTATTAACATACATATAACCGGGTATTTATCGCGTAAATTACCCGGTTATATGTATGTTAATAATGTGTTGTGATCGCGAAAGTTTAAAAAAGACAAATACAAATGATGAAATAGTAATTTATCCATTTATCTATTTAATTAAAATAAATGTACACTTCCTCTAAATTTACCGGAACTTAATGATAATAGTGATAAAATTCAAATAAATTATTAAATTAATATCGACAGTTATGTTGAATTAACTAAAATATCCTTGCAGAAGGTTGATGGAATACATAGCATGCACATCGTGTTTTTAAAGTTATGCTATAGTGCATTTAATTAAGGGAAAATAAGTCAACGAATGAGATAAAATAAAACCGGCAAAATTGGACTCGCGCACCAAGGGTTCCGTGCCACAATATTTGCTGGAGAGCCTTGACAGCGCCATTTCTTGTCATCATCGTTTTAAAACTATGAGAGTTCGTTATAATTTTTGTAGTGTTTACATACACTTCTATCAGCTAAGGGCGGGTTGGTCCGGAAATTAATTTATAATGTAGCAATGTGGAATATCTCTATAGGCTTTGTTTGCACAATCATAAACAATGTTTTCGACTTAGAAAAACTTACAAAAATGCTAAAAAATACCGTTCCTCCATTTCCGAAGTTTGCAGAGGTACACCCTTGATTTTTTATAGCTAATATTAGTATATGTAAAGATTAGTTGATTGGTATTACAATTTAAATCCAAATTAGCTATAAAATCGCGCGTAGTATACTGATGGACGCCATTAATCAATAGTTCCGTCTGACCCGTCCCCCATCACTTGAGATAGCAATAACTCATCACAGCATCCCCCTAGCCTCCCTGCAGTCTAGACGCCAATGTGTGGGTGAGTCTGAATTGAGAATACACAAACGGTAGCTAGTACTATACGTCATGTCGGGGGTGGTTGAATCGGATGCTACGGTTACATTGAGCTACTATCGCTGGCATACTGCTGGACTATGACAGTTTCATGACTCGCTTAAAGGTCGATTCACACATATCAGTGAAGCCACAGTTCCGACACAGTACCGGCACAGTGCGAAATATTTTGAATAATTTAAAATGTAAGAGAGCTGTTTCAATATTCTTCTGCAGAAACTAAGAAGTAAGTTATTGAAGAAAGATACTCGTTGGAGGAAGGCTATATTTCCGCGTGGCGTCCATGATCCGACAAAAAATATCGTCGTCAACGAATACGTCCGTGATTGCCGGTGTCGGCACTGACACTGAGAGCACTGTGTCGTCACTGACACTGACAAGTGGGAATGCGTTCATAGAGAATGTATGAAAGAATATTTCGCACTGTGCCGGTACTGTGTCGGAACTGTGGCTTCACTGATATGTGTGAATCGACCTTAAATGACCAGGCTTATTTACATTCATCATCATCATCATCATTTCAGCCGTAAAACGTCCACTACTGAACTAGGGCCTCCCTCATGGATCTCCATGAGGGGTAGTTGCCATACTCACCACGCTTGGCAGGCGGGTTGGTGAGCGCAGTACGGGATGTTGATATACGGAAAGACGCTGCTGCCCATCTTCCGGAGGTGTCCCTTAGCAGGCTCTTACTGCATCCACGGGTAGGAGAGGAGGGGTAACATTCTACTGCCGGCACCCCACGGCATATTTACATTAATTTGAAAAAATACAGTAGTCGGCTATAGCACAGAATATTTATCTATACAGTGTTCCACCTAAATTATAATGTACTTCATACAAACGCACAGTGTGTTTTTTGCCCCGAAAAAGTGACATCGTTATTTTATTCATAAAATCTATTGAGCTTTGCATTTCCAATGTTAGAGTAGAACACCTGAATATCAATTCTGCTTCGTTTATCCAAACTGATTTTTTTAAATTTTCTTGACCTTGACCTAGAAAATTGCAAATATATTTTTATAAAAATAATGGTACACAAATTGTAGTTTAATCCATCACAGACATATGAAGCAACTTTGGGGGCATAATAAACCGTTTTTATTTCTGTTTTAGACCGGATATTAACGGAACTAGCGTGATTTTTCATATTTTAAGTTTTTATTTTTTTTCAACATTTCTAGGCTGTAGTAGAGTTTCTGTCCAAGACAGAAATATACATTAAGCTAAGGCCAATAACACATAAAAATATTATCGTACAACTGCAACTTATTTATGAGAAATTGAATTTCGAAATAACTCTTTAGGGCTGCCACTGTAATTGACCTTTGAAGTTAACTCTTTCTTTTATTTTTATTAATTTTGTGGAGAAGTTCGGTAGATTAAAGAATAAACCACAAGAGCAACAAGATTTGATAAATATAGATATAGATGATGATATAACAATAATTCTAAGCAACGAGGAAAATTTTACAGAATAATTCTACAATGAAGATTTATATAACTTTCAAATATAAATTTTTTTTAAATTAAAAATACTCTATTTCCTTAAGAATAATTAAATAAACCACTTTTAGAGTCATATTTTTATGTCCAACTAGTTTTTACGGGCTTCGCACGCGTTGAAAATTTTAGAGGTTTTTCTTTAATAGTATTTTTTATCTTTGTGTTATCTTGTTAACTTGGATTGTAAATTTACGTGTACCTAGTTTAGTTTTCCTATTAGTTTTTTTTGTGTATTTGTGTCTTGTCAAATAAAACATATTTTCATGTCATTATTATTTCATTTCTATCTCATAGAAACTGATTTAGGTAGGTATATAGATCTACGCAAAATTTCAACCCGATAAGTATATCATATAAAAAAGACTATTAAAACCTTTATAACTATGCCTATTCTCTTAACACCTTATCTTTTAACCTTTTTGACAACCCTAATTTTACAGATTGACCTTAAAACTAAAAAAAATGTTTCTCATAAATACGGCGTAGTTGTGCGTTAATATTTTTATGGGTTATTGGCCTTAGGTTTAGGTATATTTCTGTCTTAGACAGAAACTCTACTAAAGCCTAGAAATGTTGAAAAAAAATAAAAACAGAAAACACTAAAATCACGCTAGTTTCGTTTATATCCGGTCTAAAACTGAAATAAAAACGGTTTAATATGCCCCCAAAGTTGCTCCATAAGTCTGTGATGGATTAAACTACAATTTATGGACCGTTATTTTTATAAATAAATATTTGTAATTTTCTATCTTAAGGTCAAGAAAATTTAAAAAAATCAATATGCAGAAACTAAGCGGAATTGAGATTCGGGTGTTCTACTCTAACATTGAAAATGCAAAGCTCAATAGATTTTATGAATAAAATAACGATGTCACTTTTTCGGGGCAAAAAACACACTGTGAAACGGACGAAGCGCGAGCTATACCTACGCGCCTCGATCTCGGCATGCGCTCGGCCGCGCGATTTTGTGTGATTGACACAAGTGAAATAGGTAGTTATAGGCGGTTCATGAATCATGATACGGTAAGTACGCTTGTGTTAAAACCTCGGGGCACGTGTGTTTTGTTTTGTTAGTTTGTATAATTAAAAGTAAAAACGGGGTATTTTATTATTATGAATAGTTGTTTATTGTACTGTGTATGAATAATACTAGAAAAAAAGAATTTACCGTCTGTCTGTCACACTAGATAGTTGAAATTTTCTGAGATTAAGTATTTCTGCTGCTGCTATAACAAACATATTATTATACCACTACAAACCGTTTTGATCTCTCGTTTTGTGTATCTCTTGTTGGTAGCCAAAATAAATAAATAAGTAAACAACAATAGCTAGACTCATGAAATAGTCCCAGAATATTACTTTAGTCGAGGCGCAAATATTTTTCGGTCGCATGTTTATAAGACCGATTTGTTATTCAAACATAAACATGTTTTTTTAATTAAATCTACCAATCAAAAAACAACACACATTTTTAATGATCACTTCCTATTCAATTCACAAAGTATTTTATTTGTTAATATAAAAAAAGTATATTTACAATCACAAAACTAAATGGAAACACAAAGTAGGCAAATGTAGGTAATTAAAATGCTGGAGGCGGGCAGCCTATCGCTATCGCATGTTTACGTACCGCGCGGCTGTAGGTATTTATTTCAAAAATACGGCCGAGTTACAATACTGTATAGATAAATATTCTGTGGCTATATTTACAGAAAATACACCAGGGCGGAAGTTTCAATAGGAGGTCACTCAGAAACAAAGTAAATTATTTATGGTTAAATTTTTGCTTCAGATAGTACTAGCATCATACACTCAAAGGATTTGTAGGCGCAATAGTTGATCAGGCGCGAGGTACAGCAGTCAAAAATAATGTTATTTGTTCTTTCATAATGGCAAGCAAAAGCACTCTCGAGGAGTTTAGTTTAACGATAAGACATCTAACTGATACCACCTTCATAGTTTTACAGTTGCATTTCTCTCAATTCTTTATTTAAATCTTTACTTGTGATGACGAAGTACCAGGCAAGCATAAGCCTAAGTTCAGATGAACGCGCGGCGACGCGCCTAAGTCGCACAGAGTAGGCCGTTAAAGCGGTGACGTACCTTTTTTACGTGCCGCAGGCGGAAAGGGAACGCAGATAGGCGCGTCTCACGCGTAAATTCACCAATACCATAAACCAAAGTGACTTTTTTGAATAAACATTATTAACAGTAATTATGATGGTATTAATATATAATGCTGAACATTTCACACTGCATCATTTAACCCTAAAGTAAGCAGAGCTTGAGTTACAGGTACTTGATGATTGACAGATTACTTAAAAAATAGAAAACACCCAGACTCGTGATAAATGTCTTTAGATGAAGCAAATATTGTGTTCCCCGGAGTGTTCTGCGTCTCAGGCGGCTGTTAGACCCGCTGAGCCATACGTCATCTTCATCGGACTAATAGTCCAGTGCTGGACATTCGCCTCCCCAACCTGAGTCATTTAATTTTGTCTTCGGCTTCTACTAAACTATTCTACAACGTAAGTATAAGGACTACGATAGTACTACGTTACCAGCTACGATAGTGCTACGCTAGCTGCTACGAAAGGGCTACGCCAGATGAATTCTTGAATGTCTACAAGTTACACGATTATTTACTATTTATTTACTTTAAATATACTAATTAAATAAATTATTCGTCTGATCATTTACTTTCATCCGTAAAACGTCCACTACTGAACACAGGCCTCCCTCGTGGATGACCATGAGGGGTAGTTGCCATACTCACCACGCTTATTACATGGATAGATGCTGCTGCCCATCTTCCGGAGGTATCCCTTGGCAGATTCTTAATGAATCCACGGGAAGAGAGGAGGGGCAACATTCTACTGCCGGCACCCCACGGCTCTATAATTATCATTATGGATTTTAAATGCAAATTTATTTACTCGCTTGTGATGTATGCTTGTGACGACTGATGATGCTTTGTGAAATACTAACCAAGATCTTTAGATTGCTCCAAGTATTTTGATTTATTGAAACCTTTTATCACGTTCTCACGTCTAGACAGTTCAAGAAACTTGAAGTTACTATTCAGATTCTAATAGAAGTAAGTAGTAAGTAAGTAAGTTAGAAGTAAGCCTAAATAATAGCATTCGAAATTGTTTGGGTGCACTGCATAATACTGATAATACTCTGATGAAAAAACATCGTTGATAATTATTTAATTAAAAAAAAACTTTAGTGAATAGTGAATAGTTTTCTCGGTTTCTGATGCACAATGCAAATGTTGGAATTGAACTAAATAGGCCGTAATCGTTATGTATTCGTTTACCTAAAACATTTAAGGACTTTCCTCGATTCCTCCTGGATCCCATCATCAGCAATGAGTTTTGAAATGGGACCTAATTCAAAGTGTATATATACGATAATTTACCAAATCGGTTGATAAGCGACGGAGTTCTGAGGTAACAAATATTTAAAAAAAATAGAGACGACTTGAGAACCTCCTCCTTCTTTTTGAAGTCGTTGTAAGGAATATCAGACCTATTTCGGAAACATCTTAATATGATTTGAGTAAGGTTTGTATTCATGCTGTATGGTACACTGCAGTGCCCCGTGTGGTCTTTTTATTCAGTTCCACTTCACCAAATCATAATTTTTGAACGCCCTTGACCTTAAAACCTGTAAAATGCCAAGTAAAATGTTGCGGTCTTGGGATTTTGGCATGGATTGAGAAGTTTCCACTTTTTCTCATGGATCATCAGAACTGAGTTTTGAAAAAAATGGACCTGATTAAAAGAAACTCAAAAAAAATTTTCCAAATCAGTTCGTACTCGTAAAAAACGGAGTTCTGAGGTAACAAATAGAATCAAGCGTACACAGGTCCGCCCTGCCGCCCGCCCCCGTATTCAGGGCCGGTGCGGAAATAAGTTAAATAAGTCTTTGAGCTGCGGTAGTAAGGTAGATTTGTTCAAGAAAAATATACATAAAATGATGCACAATACAAATTATCACAGTTGGAATATGTCGCAGTTTCCAGTGCCTAATAACACACGAGGTGATTTAGATGACTTCATACCAATAGAAAACCTTAAATAAATTAATATGTTTTATGTAATCATAGTCGCTCAACGAGCTATGTGACTATATATGACGAGCTCTGTGGCGCAGCGGGCGAAGGTCCGCCTGCGACGCAAGGGGCTGCGGGTTCGATTCCCGCCTCGGGACAAATGTCTGTACGATCTGCAGATATTTGTTCAGGGTGTTCTGGGTGTTTTTCTATATATAATAAAAATATCTATCTATGTAGTATAATGTATTAAGTATATCAGTCATCTAGTACCCATAACACAAGCTCTGCTTAGCTTGGGGCTAGATGATGCTGTGTGATTTGTCCAGCAAAAAAAAAAAAAAAAGCTGAGGAGAGGGCTATGCTCGGGGTTTCTTTACGCGATCGAATCAGAAATGAGGAGATACGTAGAAGAACTCGGGTCACCGACAAAGCCAAACGGATTAGTACGTTGAAGTGGCAATGGGCAGGCCATGTAGCTCGCAGAACAGATGGCCGATGGGGCCGAAAAGTTCTCGAGTGGAGGCCACGGACCGGCAAGCGCAGCGTAGGACGTCTACCAACAAGTTTTTTTTTTTTTTTTATTTATTTATTTCAAGAAAATTACAACAGTTCTTAAACTACAATACACTCAAAAAGCCCTTTTGGGCTTGTCCTAAGCGTATCGGGCCCTCATAATCTTAAATCTATACGTAGGTACGTCTAACACCAAAGACATACAGTAGGTAGATCACTAAAAAATAAGACCAAAAGTAGGTACATACATCAATATACGAATATAATACACGAAGGATCAATACTACTGTGAGACAATATCGGGTGAGGAACTGTATCGAGCATAATTATTTACAAAACTACCTCATTTATTTCTATGCGACGCGCTTCGAGCCGCCGCGCCGGGAGAATCGCCTTGCTTATTGTGTGATCAAATGTTACACTCGTATACAGGGTGTCTAATACAACTTCATAAAGTAATATCAAGATGGTCCTGGACTGGATGGACTTTCCTTGGTTTATACGTGTGATATGTGTGATAGATGGGATGATGACCTGACGAAGACCGCAGGTCGACGGTGGATGCAGATCGCTTCCAACCGCAATAACTGGATATCCATGAGGGAGGCCTATGTCCAGCAGTGGACGTCCTACGGCTGAAATGATGATGATGAATCATAAACAAAGAAGAACAAACCGTAATAAATCATAAAGAAAACATGAACACAATAGTTTTTTTAATTTTTTATTTGTTTGATTACGTATTCTTGGTGTTACGCTGTAAGTCTATTAGTGTCTTTATAAATGAAACTCTAGTTTACAAGGGCCACTTTGTTATTACAATATTTTTCGAGAAGACTGAAGACTGAATGAAGCCTTTGATGGAGAATGAAAGTGTTGGTATCGCTTAGACTGTCTCAGGGTTGCTGTGCACAATCGGCACCCTGTCTCCGTTTTCGCAATTCCATCGCCTTTGAACATCTGGAATACTGGAGAAAACAAGAAGAGTTTTGAAGAATACTCGTTACAGAAATCAAAAGTAGGACCATTTGTAAAAGACTCCGAATAAAGGAGGAAGGTACTCAATCGGTTGGTATTTTTATTTTATAGTGTCGGTAGATATACTATACTACGTTAAATGTACTATTAGTTAAGATGCCTCCAGTAGAATATTGCCCCTCCTCGCTTGCCCGTGGATGCAGTAAGAATCTGCCAAGGGTTACCTCCGGAAAGAAGACAGCCGCGTCGTTCCGTATATCAACATCCAGTAATGCGCTCGCCATCACGCCTTCCGAGCGAGGTGACATTGGCAACAACTCCCTCATGGTCTTGGAGATCCATGAGGGTCCAGCAGTGGACGTGGCCAGCAGTCCTACGGCTGAGATGGATGGTAGCCTTGTAAACTATTTGAATAAATACTTTTTATATAAGCAGTTGGTAAGCTTTTTGTAGGACCGAACTCAAACTACTTGACACGATGCGACTTTGCAATGCTAAAAGTTGCAAAGCGATGTGATTTCGCTACGTTATGATCCTTGTAGATGTAGATTGTCTATTATTAACCTCCGTTTTATTATTAACTAGCTAACTCGGTGCCCACTTCGTTGGGCGGTAATTTATAGCCTATGACACTCATAAATACTGTGGCTTTCTATTAGTAAAATAATTTTGAATATCGGTTCAGTAGATCCAGAGATTACCCCCTACAACCTCACAAACTCACAAACTTTACCTCTTTATAATATTAGTATAGATGTTGAGGTTTTTTACCGGTGGCTCTTACACATGTTTTATCAAAACGGGTTTTTAAAAGGAATTAATTTGAAAATCACCTAGAAATCGGTCGAGCCATTAACATGCTAGGGGGGGTTATAAGTGGGGATTAACAATCGATGCAGTTGGTACGTATGCTGATTTTTTTATTACAAAGCAGGTTTTCTAGCTATTGCTTAAGGTCGGGGTTACATAACATTTTTAAAATTTAGAAACTTATTTTGTTTTTTACAGCGCCATCTCTGACAATGCGGCTGCACTAAATCATAGCGGAGTCTATCAAAGGTTGCGTTCCTAGGTCACCTGAGGACAAACTTCCATGTGTATAGTTGGGTGCTTGACACGTAGTTCCTATTATTTTTGTTGGATGGTGTTGCGAAGTACTAGCAATTACAGCACCGTTTTTTTAGCGACGTATTTCAGACACCATGTTTTTAATTTACTAGAGAACCCTAAATTTACATTTGTTAATTGATTATTAAACTAATAAAATGTTAGTTATAAAAACCTACTTTTCAGTCTGACGTAGCCTGCCCAGTCCAACTTTAGTCTAGCTGTATTTTCACCGACGTCGGCATTGTCAAACATAGGTTAAATAAAAAAATTACACTAAAGCGCTATCTATTGTAACAACGATGCACAACGATGCACATTTTTCAGTTTACCAGCGAATAAGCTTGACGTAGTATCTTTTATTGGCTCTAGATGGCGTGGCATGGTTACGTGTTTAAGCTAGAGACAGACTGGTTCCACGTAACTATACCAGTATGCAACATAATATAAACACACATAACGTACGATATGCAATGCCTGGCCTCCCACTCTACGTGGATATGTAATATCTTGATCGGAGGCATTGAAGTATTATTACTAGCGTATAGAATTGACACCCGCGAACAACAAGTTTGCGCCATGAGTTGTTGCCGGCCGGCAACAACTCATTTAGTCGTTCGTCGACGCCCATCGCGGCCGCATGCGAATAAACCCAAATTAAAAATGCCGTCTTGCGTGTTAAAAACGTGTAATTAATCAATCAACTGCGAAGAAAAAAGATAGTGGCGTGACTTATCATCGGAAAGTAAACAGAATATCAACTAAAACCAACTAAAATTAATTTTTGTACATTATTTTCTATTGTACTGACATTTTGTTTGAAAATCATAGATTATGAAAAGTGATTCGTACAGATGGGATGTGTAGGTACCTACTAAGGGTTGGCGACAAAGGTTTAACTGATTATTTTTAACTCATATTACTCGCCCTATGCCGTCTGTTTGATCAGTAACAGTAGGTACTCTAGGTACCTACTGTAGGTATCTTTTGCAATCGTCATTACTTATAAACTGAAGCTGTATTATACCTATATTGTTGTCTGAACAAATTCTTAATGTAATAGATTGACGACCTCTGTGGCGTGGTGGGCGAAGGTTCGCCTGCGATGCAGGAGGTGGGTTTGATTCCCGCCTTGGGACAAATGTTTAGTGACCGCTGCAGATATTTGTTCTGGGTGTTCAGGTCATTTTCTACGTATAATAATAAATAAATAGGTATTTATGTATTGTATTTATTATATCAGTTATCTAGTAGCCATAACAAGAGCTCTGCTTAGTTTTGGGCTAGATAATCATCATCATTTCAGCCAAAAAACGTCCACTAATGAACAAAGGCCTCCCTCATGGGGTCTCCATGAGGGGTAGTTGCCATACTCACCACGCTTGGCAGGCGGGTTGGCGAGCGCAGTACGGGATGTTGGTATATGAAAAGACGCTGCTGCCCATCTTTCGGAGGTATCCCTTAGCAGGCTCTTACTGCATCCACGGGCATGAGAGGAGGGGCAGAGTGAAATAAAGTGTGGGGTCTAGTTAGTCTAAGTACCTACCTACCTATGTACGTACTTGTTGGATAAAATACCAATTTATTTAAAAAAAAATGACTAAACGCTTAACGATTCGTTTTAATTTAATGTACTTAAATATTTTTACGTTTTGAAATATAATATTCATAGGTACCTACTGCATTAACATTACTGCATTAATAGCTGTCTGAAGTGTCCCTTCTGCGGTGAAAAAAATCTATTAGAGTGACATGTTGTTACACTATGTTGAACGAAACGTGTAAGCGCCACGAAATTCACGGGGCGCTTACGACGTTTTGGTCGCGAGAAAACTATTCTCTATTAGCGATCTAGCGCTGCATGTATTGATGGTATGGATAGACGACATTCTAATCGTGTAGCGCTGCAGCGAATACTTGTGTGCGGGGCGAGCGCGCCCCGCGCAGGCACCCCCGCTGTCATCAAGTTGCGACACGTTTTTTGTTTGGTATAGCTACTCTAACTATTTACAACTCACTGATCGGAGGGGATATTCATACCTTATGCTTATTTGCGTTGCTTTTCTACATCGTACAAAAACATCTTTGGAAATATGACATGTCTGACAAACATACTAGTGCACTTTCTTATTTAAAGGGACGCATTGTTATACAACTATTTGATTGTAATGTCTTAATTACAATGGTAAAACACGGACTGAAGGGGCCGCCTGTATACAAAACGGACGCGAAAAGCTAGCCTGAAATGAAAATTCGTAAGCGCAAAAATATTTTTTTTTCGTTTACTTGTAAAGTGAAAGTCTATGTTTTATTAGAGCAGGTTTTGTTTTTTCTGTTGTAATAGTTAACCAATAGCGTAAACCAACTACCAATTTGAAGAAAACATCATAAAAAATCAGAACCTAAAATATCAATTCCAAATGTTCTATAATTGCTGAAAAAAGTCGAAATCATATCATCATAATCTCAGCCGTAGGATATCCACTGCTGGACAAAGGTCTCCCTTATGGATCACTGCGTACTTACTGATCATGAGCTGTTGTTGGCATACTTGCCACGCTTGGCAGGTGGTTTGGCGAGTGCAGTAAGGGTTGTTGATACACGGAAAGGCACTGCTGCGCGGCTTACGGAGGTATACCTTAGCAAATTCTTACTGACAAGAACAAGAAAGAAGGGCAAACATCCTACTGTCTTCACGGAATAGGTATTTATCGCCAATGCGTCTTCTTAATTACAAATTGACGAGCTCTGTGGCGCAGCGGGCGAAGGTCCGCCTGCGACGCAAGGGGTTGCGGGTTCGATTCCCGCCTCGGGACAAATGTCTGTACGATCTGCAGATATTTGTTCAGGGTGTTCTGGGTGTTTTTCTATATATAATAAAAATATCTATCTATGTAGTATAATATATTAAGTATATCAGTCATCTAGTACCCATAACACAAGCTCTGCTTAGCTTGGGGCTAGATGATGCTGTGTGATTTGTAAAAAAAAAAAAAAAAAAAAAAAAAAAAAAAAAAAAGTAAACAGCGTGGACGCTCTATCTCAGATATTTGTGCTTTTTGCACCTACCCTAAGTAAGACAAGCGTTGTAATGCAATGCGATGTAGTGTGGAAGAGTAGGCGTGTTGCATCGCATACGTAGCGTATGTTGCATCGGTTTGTCTCGCCCCTAATAATACATAACACTTTTACAAAAGTAAAATTACTCTGTGGCTTACAACTTCCAATTCAGTGTGTTAGCTTTTTCAATAGATGGCGCTTTGCGTTCCGTGGCATAAACTGGCATTCTTCCAAGTCTCTTCGATTGGTAGTCCGGGTTGAGCATTGCCTGTGACGATTTTATACAAAGTAGAACCAAATGATGTGCGAGTATTTTGCATTATAAAATATTTTTTAAAACATTAACATTTCGCAAACGGAACCCTAAGTCTTAAATAAAAAAAAAATTCCTAATAACCCATTAATAGTTTTAAATATCTAATTGACGATACCCCACGCAATGGGAAAACGGGTAGTTAACGATTTTTCTCGTACTCACCCCTGCACCCTCTACACACGCAACCCCACCTTCGGATTCCCCAAATTCCAAGTGGAAGTGGGAGAACAATGATGTCAGTCAGTGAGTCTAGCTTTATATAATTTACGAAAATTTCTGAAGACTTGGAAACAGCAAAACGAGAAGTCGCATTATCTACATCAGTTGAGTCTGGATACGAAATCCAGTTTTTTCAAATTATTCATTATATTTTTCAAACATTTTCCACCATCGCCGGAGAATTGTGGGTGAAGGCTCTCCGGTAAACCTTTTTACTGTGTAGATACGGACTCCCCGTATGTGGTTAAGCTGGAACTTGGACTTATGCCAATCTCAGGAAAAAAGTCGCTTGCGCGATCTAGGATATTCCGAAACGTTCTCTGATAGCATTAAAAACGTCCCACGGTGACTTCTTTTTGCTTATATACAGAATAGATAATCAATAAAGAAAATTTAACGTGTGATACAATAGTTCTTATTGCATAAGTTGAATTTGTTTTAGAATGTTTAAGTTTTTTAATAAATTCTAACTTCACCCTCATGCCATCTGTTCTTTGCATTGTGTACTCGGAAGCTCTGACCTAAAGTGAAGAACTAAGTAAACGGCTCCTTAAGATTCACGAGGTACAACATTTTGGGATGAAGTTCTTGTAAATCGAAATATAATAACTATGTAAACTTTTCATGCAACGAAACTTTTGTTTTTAAGTAGGTAAAATCGGGGTTTAACAGACCTCTTAACGCTTTTCAATCAAAATTGCATTCCAATGCCATCTGTTCGATGCGTGTTGCAATTAAAGGCGACGCTGATTTGACCCAAATGAATCTTTGGGTGTCTCGTTAAAATCATTAGGGATAAACTTCCAATATGACAGTACGGTAAATCTAATTGGTGTAAAACGTTATTAATGAAGTGGAGATATATATTTTGTAAGTGTTATTCGATGTTTATTGGATAACAAAAGCCTAAGTGATTGATATCAACGATGTACAGGGCGTCTGGCGAGTTGCGCGACGGGAATGCGCGGTGGGGTGGACCGCGCCTTTTTGATAGGGTTAACTACATGTTGGACAAAAACCTAGTACAGAATAAATAAATATATAATAATCATCATCATCTCAGCCGTAGGACGTCCACTGTTGGATAAAGGCCTCCCTCATGAATCTCCAAGACATTAGAGGTTGTTGCCATAATCACCACGCTTGGCTCGGATGTTGATATATGGAAAGACCCTGCTGCCATCTTCTAGAGGGACCCCTTGTCAGATTTTTACCGCATCAACGAACAAGAAAGGAGGGGCAACATAGTACTGCCAGCACCCCACGGGAAATAAATGAATAGCACTGGATCATTCAAATCCGGTGTGGGGTGCCGGCAGTAGAATGATACCCCTCCTCTCATGCCTATGGATGTAGTAAGAGCCTGCTAAGGGATACCTCCGGAAGATGGGCAGCAGCGTCTAGGTATCCGTGTATCAACATCCCATACTGCGCTCACCAACCCGCCTGCCAAGCGTGGTGAGAATGGCAACTACCCCTCATGGAGATCCATGAGGGAGGCCTGTGTTCATCAGTGGACGTTTTATGGCTGAAATGATGATGATTCACATCCATTACCAAAGTAAGCAGAGCCCGATGGTTAATAGAACACTTGAATACATTTTTTTTTAATTAATGCTTAACTTACATAGTAAAATACCCCGACCAGAGATCGTACCTGCGATAGCTGCTGCTTTGTAGTTTTACAATCCCAACAAGTGTCTAGAGGTAGTAATTAAGATTTATTTTTATGTATGTTAGTCTATAAGGTATATATATTTATATTATGGGCAATAGTTTAAGTATTATCAAATGTTGTACTAAACTAAGTTAAAGTTTATTATTATATTATTTTTTTTTTCAAACAATGTAAATACAATTTAAGCAGATACTCGTATTTACATTGTTTGAAAAAAAAATCAATTAGATCAAGTTACAGGTTATTATATTATTATTATTATTTTAGCCTCCACTGTCCCACTGCAGGGCAAAGGCCTCCCTTCAGGTTAATTATAATTTATAATTTCCTTAAGTTACAGGTACGCAGGTTAATTTCGCGACAAGCTTTTTCATCACATAAATTGTCTAAAGACGTTTTAAGTTGACATTAAACTTTAATGGAAAATGTTTATTTTATTATTTTTATTTAGTACGTTTAATTAAAACCTTGTTTGTTAAAAGTTTTTTTTTTACTTTTTATTTATTATTTGTAAGTACCTATACGGCAACGCTTGGAATTTAGGCATTTAGGTTGTCATTATTCTATAATCAGCTGTTTAAGTTAAAACTTTCGCGGTCTTTTCTTGAATGAAAATCATTGAATTCTGAAAAGTCAAAAAAGTTGACAAGTTGTTGAAAAACAAAAGTTGTTCCTTGGGATGGTCAGAATCACCCCCTTTCGGTTTAGTATACATACTATATACACCCTGTAGATTGAATAAAAATTGAGTGGTTTTTAGTGGTTTATTAGCACTATAGTAGAATAGAATTGACACTTTGATTAGTGTGGAGATAAGAAAACAATTAGGATATTGCGCTCATGAATCCCTATTAAATCACATTTCAAAAATGTGTGTACCTATTAAAGGTATGGATGGCTGAAATTACTTTTGAAATATGGGTGTAATAAAGGTATTACAACCATGTTTGAAAAGTGATTCAATAGGAATTCACGAGATTAATGTTCTTATTACCTTATCCCCACTCCAATCAAAGCAACAAGCAACAATGTTGTAGTCGATTATAAAATCCAATTTAACGTAGGTACCTACATAATGACTTAACGGAATGTTTTAAGAGTTCCCTTTGCATTTAAAGGAGGATAGCCTGATTACGGTGCATCCGTGGAATTAACTTCACAAACTATCCGTGACCTAACTGCACTGCGCTCAGCTGAACAGCAGGGCGCAACTATTTTAAATTACTGGTATGTAAGTAATCTAGGGATATACATTCAGTCAAAAAAATATCAGTTATGGATAGTTTGTCTACGGTTCTAAATTCTATTTCATGTTTATTTTACTGCTGTTAGACTGGCACAACTGTTTTGTTAAAAACCGCGTGAAGTCGGACTCCGAACGTATGCGATGTGCTTGCTTGCCGTCGTTCTGGCGCACAAACATGCGGCCCTGCTTTGTCCATGAATAACGCCAATTGTTGTTTACGGCATTCTTCTCTGACCTTTTGGAATAACTGTCGATTTGTACGGGTCAGTCTTTCATTAAGAAAAATACGTTTTAGCGGCATCGTTGGGCCACTATCGCCACCGACGCACCCAGCGTCAGCTGCAGACAGCGTGCGTCGCACGCGGGCAGCACGGAGCAGCTCGTCGCGTAGGTGTCGGCGCGACAAACGCACCACGACGCGGCGATCGCGCCCTCCTGCGCCTCCATTGTGCCCAAGTGTCGGCGCCGCTCCCACCCGTTCAGCGAATACGATATCACGCTCCTCGAGTGTTGTACACCTAACTTGATTGCTAGTACAGTAACATCATGAGTGATGTTCTCGCCCTTCGCTTCGGGCAAATGCCCAATTTCTAAATCAGAAAGAAGACTATTTTGTTCCCGCTCATCGAGTTCCTGTTTCAGTAGAACCACAGTGCATTCTAAATCCGCTACCCGCTTGCTTCCAGACAAGGGTGACGGTCCCTGCTCAATTGCCCCAAGTCTGCGTTCAACATTGTCCACGCGCTCTAGGGCAGCTGACATAATGCCACGAAATTCAGCCATTTCCTGTCTATAAGCGCGTAATTCCACCATATAGTCCGCCAACTCACGACGCATTTCTTGAATTACAGTATCAATATTTGTGGCCGATAGTGGCGCCGCCGCAGGCGGGTTTTGCCTTGGCAACACATCCTGCTGAGAGGGTCCGCAGCCGTGGCAACATCACGAACAATTGAAGTAGCCAGGTTTCTACAAATACCCTTTACAGGCGTACAACTATTATCACCTTTACGTTGTTTCTTCTTGCATTCGGGGCAAATCAAGGGGCAAAATTTTAGAGACATTTGCCGAATCGGGTATCGAAACGCATCCCTTATGAAACTGTGTTGGGCAAATGCTACACACAGCGACACCTGTTGTTGCAGATAAGAACCTTCCGCAAGCTCCACATTTTGATTTACCGTTCGCCATAATAAAAATAAAAATACTTCTTCTTCTTTTTTATTGTCTTAGTAAATCGCAATTGCAGCGCTGCTGAGAAGTATGAACTGAATTTGTTGACAGATGATGACGGCCAACTTGCGTTGACGTAAACCTGACAGTATCCACGGCTTCGACAGGTGTCAGTAGTAGGTAACTTATAGTCTGTTTTTTCAAAAGCTGCCAATAATGTAAACAAAGTAATGTCACTTGATGTTACTGTCAAACTGAAAAGGCAGTGGAGTATAACCTTGTTTTTTATGGATCACTACAAGTATAGTTCCACCCTACACTATGCTATGTTTGTACCTATCAACAAGAGCCTCGAAGCATAATAAAACAAAGAAATAGTTGCAATTTTTTATTAATGAAGTAGTTCAATTATATTTTCACTGCTTAAATTACTAAAATCCTAGTCCAACAAAGGCGTAGAATTATTTATCCATTCCCTCAGAAATAAATAAAACAAACAAATACATTTTTTGTTTTTTTATTTGTAAAGACTATTTTTAATCATATCCGATGATGACGGCAGTTGTTCGGGTATGATACTTATGTACATACTAATATCTGAACAACTGCTATCATTATCTGTTTCAGTGATATTTATTACAAATCAATCACATACAGTGTCAATTAAATGATTTAGTTTGAACATTTCTTCTTCTACGATAAAAGTATCGTGTGGGTAATACAGTCTGCCCATTTCTGTGGTGTCACCCCGCGCAAACCTTCATGTAGCAAGATAACTTTAACGAGTAACAAACAACTTCAACAAATAAACAGTTCAGCAAAGACAACAACAGCGACGGCGGCGGCGGCGGGGCGAGAGAAAGAACATTCGATTCCAGAACGGACGAGTCACGGGAAACGAATGACATTTGTACCCAATGTGCAGTACCAATGCACTTTGATAGCTTTCCCCAAAAAGTGACCAGTGTTACAAAATAATTACCCATAAAAAATATTAATTATTTTATTTTCTTTGTAAGAAACGAAATTATTGGAATAAAAATGTTCCAAGACCATAATTTATATACAATTTGATAAGTTTCGGCTAAAATAAAAAATCCTAGATTTTTTTATGGCAAAACGTAGCTACGACGAATATAAGATCCTCCTTTGTAGAAGGTTACCTTCTACAAAGGAGGATCTTTTTTTACTGGTATCACCTTTGTTATTGTTTTTGGCAGCGTTATACGAGATACAGTATACAGTGTGTTAGTGTGAACACACTTATCACTTAAACCACGAATGTATAACCCTAAAATGAATTGATACAAGTAATAATTCAAAATAATAGTCAATTAGTTTCGTTACATTTTGATAATTCATTTCTAATCTAAGGAACGTGATTTTTTGGACACCCTAATTACAGTCGTACGTCGCCCGCAAATGTCGCTGGGCTCGGGCTGGTGTAGGTACGTATCAAAACGAATGGTTGCTTGCATAGAACTTTCCCTTCATACTTTTCCTGCCTTAGGACAGGCAAAAATAATTACTCTAGCACGTTACATTATTAAGTTATTTCAAGACAAGTAAAATTATTAAAATGAATCAAAAAAGCTATAAGGCTAAAGTAGGTAGTTATTTTCGGTTATTTAAAAAGTTCAATAACAAACAAGTCTTATTTACATACGTAGCCTTTGTGTAGCCGCTAGGATAGTTTCCCGGCTTGGCACACGATGTCCTGGAAACCGCTCTGTGTACATCCTACGTGCCAAGGTCACCCACCAGCTATGGCATAAAGCCGCACCTTTTCAGTCCACTGTTCGCTCGTGTACGACATTGTCACAGCACAGATAAGTTACACAGTTAGTTTACATTTTACCGCGAATCGGCACACAAGGGTCGCGATGTATCGACCTCACGAGATTGCACGCGACTGGCGTAAGAGGCGGCGCGGGCGCTCGCGTGGGTCTGGCCGCGGGACCTTGGCGGGTGTTTTTGTCGGCGCTTCAAAGAAACGGCTAGTTGCCGAAAGGCGGCGGGCGGCTCGTTTGAGAGAAAGAGAAGGCGCATTGCACCTACGCACGTGTTTCGTAGCCTCAGAAATCGTAGTGTGTGTAGGGTGAAACGCATTCATGATCTGTGAGGATTTTCTTTGCAAAAATTATGTAAAAATAAATTATTATTTTTTCATCGGTTTTGGACTCTGTTCCTGATACCTAGTCTGTGGTTTCAAGGATAAGACTGTTTACACTAACACCCGGTAGAGTTGCTGTTTACAGGTTGCAGGCTTACCCGCTCTTGAAATTTAATAACTTGGGATTTAAAAAGTTTATCACTCGATTATTCACTGATCCAAACGCAATTAGACTGGAAAACACTTGCACAGTCGAGTATTATGAAGCCTCGAAAGTAAACAACAAAAGTGTCCCGATCTTTCACTTGTAACTAATATTGCGATCAATAGTGGCGCGTACGAGTTCCGTGTGTATGAATGTCCGTGACATCACTCCGTGACATTGATGGGTAAGCTGAGACGGATGGAAAAGGTCTTACTTAAAAGGATTTATAGTACCAAAAAGTAACAAAATAAGTTATTGCTAAAAAAAAAACATTTTTGCTGCCCAATGTTTACAACTTATTTTAAACCCTTTTATTAAATACCCATACCGTAGAGTGCGGAGAGTAGAATTTAGCCACTCTTAAAGATAAATCTTGTCCGTGGATGCAGTAAAAATCTGCCAAGGGATAGCTCCGGTAGATGGGCAGCAGCGTCTTTCCGTTAATCAATATCCCGTATTGCGCTCGCCAACCCGTCTGCCAAGCTTGGTAGTTATGACAACAACCCCCTCATTATCAAGTACTCGGAAATCCATGACGTTATGCAACGAGGAAGTCCACTGCTGGACATAGCAGTAAACGTACTAAGGTGTATGCAAAATTTTTGCCGGATTTCAAGAAATGGTTTCTATTCACCGGGAAAGATTTGACCCGGACAAACATATAATAGAATGAATTCTAGTAGAATGTTGCCCCTCCTATATTGCCCGTGGATGCAGTAAGAGCCTGCTAAGAGCTACCTCCGAAAGATGGGCCGCAGCGTCATTCCGTGTATCAACATCCCGTACTGTGCTCGCCAACCCGCCTGCCAAGCGAGATGAGTATGGCTACTGCCCTTTATGGAGATCCATGAGGGAGGCCTGCGTTCAGTAGTGGACGTTTTATGGCTGAAATGATGAAACATACAAACATTGCAAGAAAAAGCTTTTGAAATTAGTTAACTAACAAAATATTTCTTATTACTACCAAAAACATTATCAAAATGCGCCCTCCGGTTCATTACAACATAATGTCAAAATGTCTAGATAATCAATACGACTGAATCTCATAATGTCTGAAATTCAAATGGCGTGCCTTCCATAACAACTGAAGTCCAATGTGGCTTTTTCCTAAAATGTTCTAGTGTCAAAATATCTGAATCTCAAAAATGTCTGAAATTGTTCATTACAACTTAATCTCAAAATTCGTGATATCAGTTCCACACAATCTCACACTGACTGAAACCAATAAGATTAGATTTCAATTATATTACTTATAAACAAGCAGCTGAACTGACCAACTGAAGCGGATAAGCTATTTTTTTTCTCAATAAAACATAACAAACATACCTTTATTGCATTATGTAAAAGAAAGACGACAACAATGATATCTATCATTCTTACTTACACATTAATCTATGTATATACATATATATGTATATGAATTTGATGGATACGGCCGCGGCTCATACCGATATTTCCAATAAATAAAGAATTATCAAAATCGGACTACTCCGTTAAAAGGGGTTATAAATATAAAAAAAAACATATGTACGTGACGACTTGAGAAGCTCCTCCGTTTTTTGGTCGGTTAAAAAAAGTGAATTCACGTGCTTTTAACCAGGAATTTTGCTTGCTAGTAAAAGTTTATAGTAAAGCCAGCTTTCATTTTCACGAATTCCCAGCATTTTCCATTCTTCTATTTTTAGACCTCAACTTATCGAAGAGGCAACGCTGGTTTCATTAAGAATCCAGCAGTAATTTCGGAACTTTCACTAGGTTCCGTGTTACATAAGTAATTCAACAACGAGGGCAATTAACAAACTCTAGTGGACTTAATTCTAAGCTTTGTATCGCACGGTACTCGCAATTTGTAATTATCACACATTGCTAAGGAACTATGCAATAGGTAATTGCAGCAGTTGTAGTTTGAAAACGGTAGCATATGGTGTTTCTGAAATGGAACGGGTTAGTCAAAGAAAGATGAAGGGACTTGTAGCATCTATGCCATCGTCTCAACTATGAAGTCGGCCGTTTTTAGAGGTAAGGCCATTGCATCTTTTATAGATGCAGTTATCTTTTCAGTTAACTTTTGCAGTCGCTTCGTTCTCTTGTAACATGTGTTTTAAATATTGGTTCTGAGTAAAGATTTTATTTATTAATTTTTATTTATTAATACAGCGTCAGCAACTAGTAATCATGCTGTACGGGACGCTGCAGTACCTGGGAAATTGTTAGATGGATTAGGCTTGCCAAGCACCTATACCATCTTCTCAGCTTAGTCAACTCGGAGAAGAAAGAACAGGTCAATACGTCTGAAGCTAACTAAGGCGCGGGCTTCTGCACGATGTTACCTTCACCGTTAAAGCACGTGTTAAGTGTGCATATACATTTTTCAAGAAAGAAAAATCCATTGGTGCACGATCGGTATCTTCGGATTGAAAGTCGGGGGTACACAAACAACTAGACGATATGAGTAACCTGTGAAGTCAGTGTTAATAGTTATTAACTAATTCGGAAGCCTATAGATTTAGCTTGATAACTGTATTATGTCCAAACAAAATATTTGTACTTAGGTTAAGGTAAGTACTCTTAATTTATATTTCTTAAACAATGGGTACCAATAGTAGTTACATTTAAAGTTGCTAGTTTGTTTTTGCTCCATTTACCCATTTATTTTTGCAAGAACCCCAGATTGACTAAAAGCCTCATCTAAAGATACTTTAATGTCTCTGTATTGTGCTATCTGGTCTTCCAGAGTCGCTTTTGGATCTTATTCTTGTGTGTCGTATTTCTATCTATTTTTTTATCCATGCTCTAGCCCTCGTTGGAAGGTGATGTTTTTGCTTTAGGACATATATTAGGGAGCCTAATATATGTCCCCCCCCTAATATATGTGCTTCGGCGGGAGCGAACCCGAAACCTGCGTTTCACCCGGCTATAAGATCAAGCAAGTTACGCAGGTCGTCCTTAGCGTTATTACGGAGTTATTGTGATCTCAAAAGGTCACCAAAGGTCAAAAATGACATTTTTCGGAAACCTTCGCCCCTTTTTCTAGTACCCCCGCATCAATGCTTGTTTTCAAAAATATTTAATGTACAGACGACGCGAAAGGTTTACAATTTTATTATATGTATAGATTAATCAACCTACTTAAAGCCGTGGTTTACCGGCAGTAGAATGTTGCCCTTCCTCACATACCCATGGATTCAGTAAGAGTCTGCTAAAGGAAACCCCCGGAAGATGGGCAGCAGCGTCTTTCCGCTTATCAACATCCCACCGCGCTCACCAACCCGCCTGCCAAGCGTGGTGAGTATAGCAACTACACCTCATGGAGATCCATGGCCTGTGTTCATCAGTGGACGTTTTATGGCTGAAATGAATCATCATTTGAATCAATTTATCAATGAAAAAGGGTTCCGTACCTCGAATGGAAAAAACGGAACCATTTTGTTGACCCACCGTTTTGTTGGATCACTTTGTTGTCTGTCCGTCTGTCTGTCATGACCCTTTTTCTTAGGAACGCGTAGAGGTATCAAGCTGGAATTTATATCAAATACTCAAATCTACTGCCCCTTCGAGCTGTGAAAAATCAAACTTCTTAGCTAACGAAATCAAAAGATATAGCCGTTTATGCCGCAAATTTTCGACACTCGCAAGGGAATCAAAACCTACAGGGTACTTCCCTTGAACTCAGAATCTTAAAAATTGGTACAAAGCAACGTCTTATAGCACAGATAAAGGAAAAATTGCGAAAACCGTAAATTTTTAGTTACATCATATAATAAAAATATTTTTAATAATTTTAAACTTCTACCCCTTTCCTCATGAACGTGTAGAGGTTGAAATTCAAATCATATACTCAGGTCTTATATACCTACAAGTTTGTACGGAACCCTCGGTGCGCGAGTCCGACTCGCACTTGGCTGGTTTTATATCACTTCTTCAAACTTCATAAAAGTGTTAGGGAGCTTTAAATTTTTTGTTTACGTTTAAAACATGGCGTCGTGAGACTTCTGAAAGTGCCTTAGTGATTTTTTTTAGACTGGCAGATAGACAAACGACCCAACCTTAAAGAGTTTTAGTAGAACAAGGAACCCTCATATTTTCGCTTTGTCTGTCTGTCAGTCTGTTTGGCGGCTTTACGAGCTTTATTAGTCCTAGAAAGAAGTAATTTTTGACGACCTCTGACAAGAACAATATGCGCATGATTGTTAATAGTTCTAATTTTTAACAAGTTTTGTTCAATAGTTATTAAGCGGTTCGTGGATAAAAGAAAGAAAGTTTCAGCTTCTTTAGAATTATAATAATAAATAAATAATGCTGGACACAGCATCATCTAGTCCCAAGCTAAGCAGAGCTTGTGAATGATATAATTAATCCATTATGCTACATTGATAGACATGTTTATTAAACACAGGAATACATCCAGAACACCTAGAAAAATATCTGCCAATCATTGAGACATTTGTTCTGAGACGGGAATGGAACCCTCTTGTGTCATAGGCGGACCTTCGCCCGCTGCGCCACAGAGGTCGTCAAAATGTATTAGGTATAGGGTCCTACGACTTACTCTCCCCCTTATGTGACGCAGACGAAGTTGCGCGGGACGGCTAGTAATATAAAAAGCCTTTCTCATATCCCACTAATATTATAAAGCCGAATGTTTGTTTGTATGGAGGTTTGTTACCTCTTCACGCAAAAACTAGCGTACGTATCGAGCTGAAATTTTGCAAACATGTTGACTAGGATTAATACATAGGCTACTTTTTATCCGGGTACAACGCTTGCGAAGCGGCGGGCAGAAGCTAGTATATCATATTATATATTGTGAAGAGCTAAATTACTCGTGAAGCATAAAGTGCTGCGCTCTCGGTTGTAAACGTTAAAATTGTTTTATTGTTTGCAAGCTAACATTTACCTTATCATAATAAAACATGGGTAGAGGTGGGAGTTACTCCGCCATGTTGGTTGAGGTAATTGCTCTGTTTAGTGATATTGTAGAGTTGACCTTTATGTCAATATGCTGAGTCCTTTCTTCTCCTATCGCCTACAAAGCCATAGGAGTAAGTGGCGTTTGTCTTGAGCCTCAATCTTCAGTGTAAAGTTTAAGAGCCTAATAGTAGCAAGACTTTTACTGTTTATTTATTTGAGCCACCAACAGAAGATACACATAGAAAAAATACAAAAGTAAAAACAATAAAAATCATGAGCTAGTGTTCTCCCAATTACAGGCAGCTACATCTAGGTTACTGTTACTCTTATTATTATGAGTTTAACTCTCAAACGGACAATATCGAATCGTTTCGTTCGTTTTAATAAATAATTGATTGATTGATTGAATTATTTTATTTCAATGATCCTGATGATGATGATGTAGTTACGTATTATTTTATTTATTTCAAGGAAATTACAATATTTCTTAAACTAAAATACACTCAAAAAGCCCTTTTGGGCTTGTCCTAAGCGTATCGTGCCCTCGTATCTTAAATTTATACGTAGGTACATGTCTAACACTAAAGACAGTAGATAGTCATTAAAATTAAGACTAAAAGTAGGTACATACGTCATTATACGAATACAATACACGAAGAATCAATACTACTGTGAGACAATATCTAGTGAGGAACTGTATCGAGCATATTTACAACTACCTAGTATAATGATTAGTGGATTGGGATATATTAACTTTATATATTAACTTTATTTTTCCTTATTTTCATATCGTCATCAGTGCAAAATTGAAGTATATCGATAACTATCTTCATGAGTCCCACTTCACCAAATCATTCTAACGCTTAATTTGTTATGGGCTAAATCCACCACCGAATGGATCCCACAGGACAGGAGACAACCTAGTGGCAGACTATGACGTCTGCACACTCCTCGACGACACACCTCGAAGATTGGACAACACAGCAGATCAGAGTAGAGAAGTGTTGATAAAGTTGGCCAAGTATATCGATAACTATCTTCATGAGTCCCACTTCACCAAATCATTCTAACGCTTAATTTGTTATGGGCTAAATCCACCACCGAATGGATCCCACAGGACAGGAGACAACCTAGTGGCAGACTATGACGTCTGCACACACACTCCTCAACGACACACCTCGAAGATTGGACAACACAGCAGCTCAGAGTAGAGAAGTGTTGATAAAGTTGCCCAAGTGCGTGTCGGACCACACGCTGTGTAGGATTACTAGTGGTTACCCGTAGACCTGTTGTTAGAAGTTGGTGCGCGTTTTTTTACTTTTACTAAACATATAGCCGCAACGGATTGAACGGATTTGCATAACGAATAAATGCTGGCTATCGATGCGGATGGCGCGGATAGTGTGCGGAACAACAATTCCACCAAAAATATTTCATAAACGTACGGAAAAGTACACATGTCGGCTGTTGGCGCTGTACTGTCAAAGGCGAGAGACAGTTGTCATTGCGTTAGTGCAAGGCACTAATGTGTTTCGAAACTCTTATGACCTTGTTTCCCTTTTATTGTATATGTGCTAGATGACTATACTACAGCGACTGTAGTTTGGGCTTTATTTGCTTAGGATTTGGTACCATGAGTTACAAATCTGACAGATGTCATAGTAACGTACTATTTCTACCTATTCATCATTACAGCCATAAAACGTCCACTGATGAACACAGGCCTCCCTCATGGATCTCCATGAGGGGTAGTTGCCATACTCACCACGCTTGGCAGGCGGGTTGGTGAGCGCAGTATGGGATGTTGATACACGGAGAGATGCTGCTGCCCATCTTCCGGAGGTATCCCTTAGCAGGCTCTTACTGCATCCATGGGCATGAGAGGATCCTGTTTCTACCTATTACTACTGTGGTAACGGCAGGCGATCTAACAATGAAAACTCATGGTAGACGCACAGGTTTATAAATAATATAATAGAAAGCCTTTGAAAAGACAGTCTACTTTTACCTATAAAGGTAAAATGTTATAACTGATGACGTAAACAACTTCCAGCACTCACGAAACGTTCCTTCAATAAAGTTTAAAGGCAACTGTGAAACTTCTATCTAAATCTCAATTCCACTCTCAATATTTCAACGTCGAATGGCGGTAAGCTTTACCACCGGTACACTAAGCTCAATTTCCATTGACCAGCAAAAAATCTCTATCGCAAAAGCTCTTTTCATTCATTGATATCGATGAAAATTATTTGCGGTAAAAAGACTCTTATAATTCCGTACCGAGCTCAAACGAGCTTGTATCTTGTTTGTCGACCTCTATGGAGCAGTGGGTAATTCAAATGGCAATCTTACTCGTTATTTAAGATAATGCTAGGCACAATACAATACATATATACTAAATAGGGTTTATTGAATACCTGAGCTCTGTGATGCCTAATGAAAATGAGAGAACCATAAATCTCACTTCCTTGCTATCCAAAAGTTTGTTTGTATGGATGGATATGTAGCACATATCCATCCACAAACAAGAATTAAAAAGGTTAGGTTAAAGGAATTAAAATTTGCACATTACTTGTGAAAATCTCGCTTGGATTAGCATCGTAACTGGTCTGGTTAAAGAGGATGAACACATTATTTTGATATTATACCGATAAGCATCGCGTATCCTTAGTCGATATAGGAAGCGAGGGTGAAGCGTAAGCTTTTGAGATAGAAGGCAGTGTATTTTTATTTTTAAACGAAGAGGCTTACATTTATAAATATTATTCATGTGCAACCGTGTGTGGGTTGTTAAGGTTCACGGATGCTTATTTTTGTTTCAAAGACTAGATAGAATTCCATCTAATCCTTTATGATTTATGCAGCATGCGCCATAAATGTATTTGTTTTGTTTTTATTCTGTAAGTAGACTATTAACAAAAGTTGAGTACTTGTCATATGTATTAGATTGAAGATAAATAAAAATAAAATAAAAAATAGTTTTTTTTTGATAAACTATTTTAAAATTTAATGATACTGAACCCGATTTAAAACCAAAGAATGCACGTATTTATTTGAGAAGATATTTTATGAGTGAAATTTTGTTAGTGACCTAACCGTGATGATAAAATGACACTTTGGAATTTTTTTTGAAGTAATTTAAGCCATTACTCAATCATTTTTTTTTCCAAGGTAGGGAATTACATACACTACCTAAAAAAAATTATAAAGTCATACACCGGTACATTACACTACCGTACCTAGAAAAGCCGCAAATTTTTTTCGCTTCGGAGAATCACCATTTTAATATTTAGTTTTTTTAGTTGTTTCGGAGTTGAAGCAAATTTAATTCCATGCATTTTTGTCTTCTAAATAATCAGATATTTTATGGTAAATTTTATTGTGAAGATTTTACATTTTATAATTTTTTTAAAGTTATTGATGGAATATTGCTGCATTTCTGTATGAATTTTATTGTAGAAGCGTGTGCATTGCCATTTGAAAGATACATTGACCTTACGTAGCCTAATAGTGGGCAACGCGAATTTCTCTTTATTTCTAGTATTACATTGTGCAAATCACTTTTCTTGGGACAACTATTAATATTTTTGTGGGTATACAGCAGAATTTCTTAAATATATTGACACAGAACTGTCATTAAGTACATATGTTTCGGATGTTAAATTCTTTAAATTTATCACGTAGCGATTCTCTGGGGCCCATGTAGATTGTACTAACAGCCCTCTTCTGCAGCACAAATACAGTATTTATATGCTAAGCTGGAGCTTACAAGCAGTTTTTGAGGTAGCACCACCCACTTTTAGTTGTGATCTGAACATTAAACAATATCGAGCAAAAAACGGCATTAAAATCACGTTTGAGGTATATGAGCCCCCTTAAGTATTTATTTTATTTTAATTAAATTATTTATTTTTAAAGTACATAAAAATACAATAATATATTCTGCGAAAATTTAAGCGTCTGTTACAGTTATTAATATCGAGTAAAAAAACGGCAAAAAATCACGTTTGTTATATGGGAGAGGAAAGTATTTATTTTATTCTGATTTTAGTATTGTTGTCTTAGCGGCAACAGAAATTCATCATCTGTGAAAATTTCGACGGTCTAGCTATCGCGGTTCATGAGATACAGCCTGGTGTCATAATGCGTTGCATACGTGGGCTCTGTATGTCTTTGCCTTACTTCGATATTTCTGCGAATATATCGCAAGCACCTTATCCATGCCATACTGTTTTATTTTCAATGCATTTATGGCTGGTAAATACGTGAAATATATTTTTATCTTTTGGTTTCTCATCGAATTGACAACGCATGTGCACTCTAAACTAGTTTAGATGGATAAATAGAAATAAGAGTATTACACCAAAAATACTTTATCAATGCCTCTTAGATACATCCATTGAAACAAACACAATTTTATTGAATACCTATGTATGTATAGCACATAATAAACATTTGTTTACTTCAGATGACATGCGAGTTAGGAAAATAAATGAACAGAAAAACCTTACTTGGTCGTTAAAGTCATCATTTAACAATATACTCGTATTCCTTTTTTTTCGTTTGACGATCTACCCAGTAGTGGGTTTACAATTAGGTCCCATTTATTTTCTAAACTCAGTAATTTCATTACATGACACTACAATTTAGGTTTTATCCTAGTTCAGACACGGATATTTAAATAACTACGGCTCTTTGTTCAGACAAGGATTTTGATATTTGTGTGTATGTCCAGCATTATTGATTTATTATCTGCATACTAAATAACATCGCTATAATTACTTATATGAATTGTTCAAGGAAAGGACATGGCTACCGAAGATTCTTCACTCAAGCAACGCACGATCAACTTTTGAATTGGACGCTTCACTCAGAACCCCAAAGGTAAGCATTTTAATACTATTTAAATATGTTTAATATGGTAGGGTGCCGACAGAAGAATGTTGCCCCTTCTATTTTGCCCGTGCATCCAGTAAGAATCAAGTGATACCTCC
This sequence comes from Pasiphila rectangulata, assembly GCA_963082625.1. Taxonomy (NCBI): domain Eukaryota; kingdom Metazoa; phylum Arthropoda; class Insecta; order Lepidoptera; family Geometridae; genus Pasiphila; species Pasiphila rectangulata. The sequence goes on along the minus strand of OY720236.1, from coordinate 17,810,011 downwards.
GGAAGAAGAACGGAAAGAAGCAGCAGCGTCTTTCAATCAAGATCCCCAGCAACCTGCCTGCCAATAGTGGCGAGTATGGCAACTCCTCAGGATCAGTGCTTGGAGATCAATGAAGGAGGCCTAGTATAGCAGTGAATATCCAACGGTTGAGAGAGAGACGAGAGTTATGTTCTATTTACCTGCATCATCGGCTGTTGAGAGGAATACTATCTTATGCTTTGTTACGCTGGTTTTTGTAAGCCGTCTGATTCACCTTCATCGTTCTTATCGATGAGTTTGCTATTGCTTGAGTTTGATGTAAAGATGAGTTTGAACCAGTTGCGGGAAGGTTACCATAAAAAAAATAATGTTGGGCACTACACAACACCATCTGGTCCCATATTAAACAAAGCTTGTACAGTCGCGTTCATAGTAAAGGATACCAATATTGGTATCCTTTACTGTGAACGCGACTGCCGTAAAACATTAGTCGGCCAGTCACAAGCCAAGATCACAAGAAAAATATGAAATACAACCTTTCGGTTGTATTGTTAATATACCAGGATTCGAACCACGTACCCCTCGCGCCCGGCCACCGAAAAGTTATTACGAACACCGAAATTAAGATTAACTTGTTTAGCTAGTTAAACAAGGTTGCAAAGATACTTGATCTTTGGGTCATCAGAATGGCTTAATAGAAAAAAATACCTGGATTGTTCACCACATTTATTCAGATGTGAGTGAGGGTATAATTTTATTAATTTACAAATCTATACACTTTGTGCTGATCCGTATTATTATCCGATTTATACATTTTCTCGAACAGTTCCTAATAAGGTTCGATTGAAAATTTGTATTAAAACTAAATTAGTTGTTCTTTGTGAACAAAAACAAGGTATACGTAAAATAGCTCGAGATATGGAAATAAATAACTATACTAAAAAACTTATATCTTTATTTTATTTTATCAAAAACTATGCTTATAAATAGTAAGTTAAAATCAGAATAGCTCTCGTGAGATTTGAACCAGACAGCTTCGGATTGTGAGGCAGGTGTGACATCCGCAAGACCGCCTTGGTTAGTACATCATCAAACAAAGCCTTTTTTTTTCAATCGCCTTCACGAGCGACACCAAACGCCAACTACGCAAAGATAGACCCAAGCCCTCCTACATATACACCTACAATGACGCTGGTCAGCTCTACTGTCACTCCTGCTGTAGAGTTTTTAAAACCTAGTTTGGTCTGGCCAGCCGTATTAGAGCTCATTACAGATAGTAAAGTAAAGGTCGCCGTCATCGAAATCGATGAGGAGGACTATATATATCAAACAAAGAACTTCAACAGTTTGAAGTCATTAAAGTTGATGTCATTGATATGGGTCTTTCTCTCTGATCGCCACTGCACTATGGATCAAGATAATTTGATAGAATACTCAAGTAATATTTTTTTGTATATGCATACTTATCATATAAAGAAAAATACCCAGATCCGGCCCGAATATCTTTAGAACAATTACAAACATTTGCCCCGTGGCGGGATCGAACCCGCTACCTCATCTGTATCAGTGGGCTATTAGATCAACTGAGCCACGGAGGCAGTCAAATGAAACACCTACAACCACAGGCATTACCTGAATCGTCTGAAATTTACCCAAAGGCTAATGATGAAGTACAAAGCTAACACTTTAATTGGACCACCGTGATTATCCGAATGTCGCCCGACACCGACACGTCGAGTTATTTGGTGCAACAATAGCTTTGTTAAAGTTTGCTCGGAACACCGCATTACAACTCGCCACAACAAAGGATTAAATAGATCACTTAGTTTCGAGATCACACAGGTGTTTTAAAATGACATGAGTTGTTGCGAAATTGTATGTCCAGTGAGAAATGGGTATGTTTGAGGTGACAAAGGTGTTTAAATTACAAGAGTAGTTGTTTGAAACTGTATGCCCAGTTAAAGTGGGTATGTTGAGTAATATTCTGCCATTCTGTCTTTAGGGACGTTCTATATCTTCTCCTTTACAAGTTTAAACTGAGCTCTGGCACCTCCCGTAAGCATAAGCACTTCCCGCGTCTGTCTGTCTGTTTGAACGTGTACTCTTCCTAAACCACGGATTTTAATGCGGTTTTCCCTAATAGATAGAGCGTTAGGTAAACCTTTTAAAAGAAAAAATCAGCTAAGTGTAAGTCGGACTCGCACACGAAGGGTTCCGAACTATTATTTGACAAAACAACTTAGGTATTCTGTGAATATTTCAAGCATCTACCTATTAACGTTATTATCATCATCATCATCATGTCAGCCGTAAAACATCCACTACTGAACTCAAGCCTCCCTCATAGATCTCCATGAGGGGTTGTTGCCATACTCACCACGCTTGGCAGGCGGGTTGGCGAGCGCAGTATGAGATGTTGATACACGGAAAGACGCTGCTGCCCATCTTCCGGAGGTATCTCTTAGCAGGCTCTTACTGCATCCACGAGCATGAGAGGAGGGGTAACATTCTTCTGCCGGCACCCCACGGCGAAACGTTATTATAAACATGGCAAAAATCATGTTTGTTGTACGGGAACCCCCCTTAAACCATCCATCCATATCGTGTAGTTTATAAAAAACATATTTTCCTGTAATCCCATACCATTTGCAAGTGGATGCAGTAAGAATGTGCCAAGGGATACCTCTGTAAGATGGGCAGCAGCATCTTTCCGAGTATCAACATCCCGTACTGCGCTCGCCAACCCGCCTTCCAAGCGTGGCGATTATGGCAACAACACACAGATGTGAAATACTATGTCCAGCAGTGGATAAGCCGGTGATAATGCTGCCGAATGTGTGATTGCAGAACTACCGCACATTACAAATTCATACGCCGATATTGGCCTGATATGCCGGGCTCTATTGTATATAATCCGATCATAGCGACTCAGGCCGCTTCAAAGCGATTTCTTAAGCATATTAACAGGAGTACCCTACAGGAGCTAATGTAATCTCTGCTTAACATCTAAGCTTATGGAATGCCGACGACATTACTTTAAGATAGGGTGGGGTCTGGATAGTGTTACGGGGGATAATGCATTAAAACCATGCCCTTCCGCGTAATTACAACATCTCCGCTGTTGTATTTCGTAACGAATAAATTCAAAACTGCTAGATCGATTTTCAAAATTATTTCACCATTAGAGTGCTACATTATCTCTGAGTAACAATGGCTATTTTTTATCCCCGTGTTCTCACGGGAACGGGAACTACTGTGGAGTGCGGCTAGTCACATCATATACAATTTTTGTCTAGATAGATAAATAGATAATGTATTTATTTGTAACAGCAAGCATATAAACCCACTATGTGGATTATATGCTTGTTGTTAAAAACGTGGTTTTTGGGTCCTAATAAATAAACACTTTTTGACTTGACTTTGATTATTAAATGTGCCGTTCTCAGTATAAAAGAACTTAAACTTGGCTAAAATAGTATTTACTACCTAACCTAACTGATAGACCTAGCGCGAAGAACAAGAGAGGTAAGAAGAAATCCAGCACCATCTGTTAGGCTGTAGGGGGAACTGAGCTCAACTGCAATGGTCATGGAATGCTGCCGACGACCCAGAGTCCTTTTCCGTTACTTAAAAGACTTGGGCTGACTGGGGTCTCTTGGTAGAATCACGGGGGACAATGCACAATATACGTAACTGATAGACCTAGCGCGAAGAATAAGCGAGGTAAGATGAAATCCAGCACCATCTGTTAGGCTGTAGGGGGAACTGAGCTCAACTGCAATGGTCATGGAATGCTGCCGACGACCCAGAGTCCTTTTCCGTTACTTAAAGGACTTGGGCTGACTGGGGTCTCTAGGTAGTATCACGGGGGACAATGCACAATATACGTAACTGATAGACCTAGCGCGAAGAATAAGCGAGGTAAGATGAAATCCAGCACCATCTGTTAGGCTGAAGGGGGAACTGAGCTCAACTGCAATGGTCATGGAATGCTGCCGACGACCCAGAGTCCTTTTCCGTTACTTAAAGGACTTGGGCTGACTGGGGTCTCTAGGTAGTATCACAGGGGACAATGCACAATATACGTAACTGATAGACCTAGCGCGAAGAATAAGCGAGGTAAGATGAAATCCAGCACCATCTGTTAGGCTGTAGGGGGAACTGAGCTCAACTTCAATGGTCATGGAATGCTGCCTACGACCCAGAGTCCTTTTCCGTTACTTAAAGGACTTGGGCAGACTGGGGTCTCTTGGTAGTATCATGGGGGACAATGCACAATTTACCTACGTATGAGGGACGTCCGTGCAAATCTGGTATCCCTTATTATAATTACAATAAGAATATTCTATATTCAAAAGCAACATAAATTTTTCCTTGGGTCGCCGGTAGTAGAATGTTACTCCTCATTTGCCAGTATTATCTGCCAAGGGATACCTCTGATAGGCAGCAGCGTTTTTTCGTGTATCAAGCTCTACTGCTATCGCCTATACTGCTTGGCGAGTATGGCATCAACCCACTCGTGATCTTAGAGATCGAAGACGAAGACAATACGTCCAGCAGTGGACTTGGACAGCGGGCTGAGATTATGATTGTAGAAATTATTACAGGTATTTTTTTTGTGATCTTCCACAATGAGCAAAATAACCTTTCAGTTATTCTGGGGGCTGACAAATCCAAAAAATCTAAGATCATTGATATCGGTAAAAACCTTTCTCAAGCAACACCTCTGAACAGGCTTCATTTGTAAGGTTTTACTCGATATATACAGAATACAGATTGCCGTGGGGTGCCGGCAGAAGAATGTTACCCCTCCTCTCATACCCGTGATGCAGTAAGAGCCTGCAAAGGGATACCTCCAGAAAATGGGCAGCAGCGTCTTTCAGAGTCTTCAGAGGCCGGTGTTCAGTTTTACGGCTGAAATGATGATGATGATACAGAATATCTTTATTGTACTACTTATAGTATTTAATGCTTTTGTATGTATCTCACAAAAGCATGAAATACTATAATTGATTTATTTATTATCAAACTAGCTGTTACCCGCCGCTTCGCCCGCGTAAAGTTAATTTACATTATTTTTCCAAGTCCAGACATCCAGCTCTGAATAAAAACTTTGGCCAACACTGCCGCTCGTAGCCGAACATTATTACGACTTACCCTTAAAACTGTACCTGACTTGACCTGTATAAAGGAATATAATTTTGAATGACGCATCTCTCAAACTTAAAATGACAGAAGTGGAAGTACTTCGGAGGCGCTGCAGTAGCTGGAAATTTTATACTCATTCTCAAACTTTATCTAACGGAATCCGAATAAAAAATACTTCGGCTGACGCTGCGGTAGCCAAAAAGTTGTTTAAATAATTTCTAAAGTTTTATCGTAGCACGAGCTGAATACAGTACCTTATCAGATGCTGCTAAAGCTGTACATGTCTATGGCACATCTCTCAAAGTTTACGTGACGGAAGTCGGAAGCTGGAAATTTTAAGACTCAATCTGAATAAAATACTTTGCTTTAAAATACGCTGCGGTAGATAGACGGTTTTGTAAATAAGAGAAGTTATTATATATTATAAATAACCTTTACCCTAACGAGAGCTGAATACATTACCTTGACAGATGCTGCGGTAGCAATAATTTTTTTATGACACATCTCTCAAAGCTTACATTACGGAAGTAAAACAAGGTACTTAGGTAGACGTTGCGGTATCTGGAAATTTTTAAACATATTTCTCAAACTTTACCTAACGGAAGCTGGATAAATTACTTTGCGGTATCTGGAAAATTTGATGAATAATTTCGCAAATTTAACCCTAACGGTAGCTTATTGCGGTATTTTGGCAGATGTTGCGGTAGCTGGAAGTTTTTGATGATGTACATATCTCTCATATTTTAAATGATGTGAGTGAAAAAAGATATTTGGTAGACCCTGCGGTAGCTGGAAAATTTTATGACTTATCTGTCAAACTTTTCATAAAGGAAGCTGAAGTACTTTATAATTAATGGAATCAGGCGTTACTTTGCGGAAATCCATGACAATAAAATGCAATGAAAATATTTAGTTTTAATTCCGCTTATACCCATAAGCGGAATTAAAACTAGAGTTTTCATTTTAGAAAACTCTCACCAGATCCACAAGATTGTAGACAAATCAATATGGTTTTTTCGTGAAGAGGTATCATACATACTAACAAACTTTCAGCTTTATAATATTAGTGAGATGAGATGAGACTACTGCTTAAGTTCTAAATTAACTATTGACTATAGAGATATTGACAGTACGGCTGGATGAATACTTACTTAGTACGAATTTGAACAGAATGTTATTTATTCTCTGTTCTATTTGAATAAGAGTCATTTCGCTTCATAAACCAGGTATCCTACCTTCTTTGTAACTGATGAATACACCTCAAGGCAAAGAATAATTCAATTTTATAGTAATTTTACTTCGTAGTGGCTCTTGAGACGTTGTTAGCTTTGAGGAAAAAATGTTGCCGACTAATAAAAAGGCGTAAAGAAAGGTCTGAAGAACTAAGGAAAGGTTATTTAAATCCATAATCCGTGTATAGATCGCGTTTTTTATAGATTACGCAGTAGAAGGTTGGCCCTCGTCTCTAGCTTGTGGATGCAGTAAGAATCTGCCAAGAGATACCTCCGCTAGACGTTCAGCAGCGTCTTTTGATGTATTAACATACCGTACTGCGCTCGCCAACCCGCATGCCAAGCGTGGTGAGTACGGCAACAACCACTTTACGATCTGTACTTGCAGATCCATGAGAAGCGCCTACATCCAGCAATGAATTATTAGTGAACGTCTCACGTCTGTGATGATGTTGATGATGGATTATATTCACCAGCACCACATATATCACATATCGTAGGACGTCCACTGTTGGACGGGGCTCCACCTAACGGATATTCAAGTACCCGTTAGGGGTTGTTACCATACTTACTTCGCTTTGCAGCGAGTTGGCGAGCGCAGTTCAGGGTGTAGAAACACGGAAATACGCTGCTGCATATCTTCCGAAGGTATCCCTTAGCAGGCTCTTACTGCATGAGCTGCCCATGTGCATGAGAGGAGGGGTAACATGCTACTGCCGGCATTCCACGGCACTGTGGATTAGATTCAATTTCGTATATATAATTAATATTGGTGTTTATAAATAAAAATATTATGGCTTGTCTGATTGTCTGGATTCATACAAACTAATATTACAAGGAAATGAAAAACCTTATCAAAAATTTACGATTCCCATGGGATTCGAACCCACGTCCGTGATCGATGACGTCAACGATCCTTGACACTTCCTAAAGCCTAAAGCTTTAGGAACCTGTATACGGGTTCCGTAGCTTGAGAACTTCCGTTGCGTGCGCTGCGTAAACGGTTACGCAGCCATCATGTATGGTGAAACTGTTTCACTTACAAAGTCCTTAAAAAGTCTGCGATAGTATATGTCTTTCTATTAAGGTTCACCCTCCTTATCTTTTATGGTTAAAAAATTTGCTCATAATAATGTAATAACATTAAAAGAAATATGTAACTTCTTAGACGAGATAAATCTTAACTGCCGACACATAAAATCTATAAAACTGCTTTCCTATAAAATTACACATCATTTCCTTTCATTTGATATCAAAGTTGGGTATATTTGAAAACATTAAAATTGTCTATACCCAGTTTCACCCCTGTATTCTTAGACAAAGTCGTCTAACCCTGTATTATGTAAATGGCTCAACCAATATCTATGTATATTTCAGTTTAGTACACTTATACTAGATAATTAGTAAAGACCATATTAAATGATTCCAAAATAACTTAAACTGGTAATGTTCTTTTGAAACCTAAGGCAAAGAATCGCAAGACGTGTAACGCAAGGTATGTTGGCATCGCTACTCTTTATAAGTACAAAAAGTACTTGACTAATGACCATCTTTTAATGTGCATTTCAAGACCGTCTTGAAACGCAAAGACTCATTTATAAGATTCAAAGTTAACTATTGATTTGGGCGCTTTTATTCAGATTCAGAACGATCACGATCAAACGATGACGGCTCTGCGATAGGGAAAACGAAGCAGAAGGTATTCAGCTTGAAAGGCTATAGAGACCTTATAATATTGACTGAAACTGTTATCGCCTTGAGATGACATCATTCAGTAACACGACGCGGAAAAAACATAATTACTACACCATTTTCTTTCATTTATTATCAAACTTGGGTATACTAGGAAACATTCGATCCATCCCCAATTTCACCTTGCATATCTTTTAAACGCTGTAACCGATTTCGATAAAACATATTCAATAACCACCGCTTGAAAACCTTCTTGTAAATAAAAAAAAACTCCATTCAAATCAAACAACTCGTTTAATAAGTAAGGAGCCAAACGTAGGATAATAATACATTTTAAATTTTAATACATATTAAGCAAATAAGGATACGGACGACATTAATATTGTCTGTAGTTGTTAAATTAAAAACAATAAAAAAAATACCTTAGAGACTAAAAATAAAAATTATACTTAAATAAACGAGTCGTCAGCCTGAATACGACACCCTTCGGCCACATTCATAAATATATAGATAAAATAGATAAAATACAGATACAAATACATAAGAGCTACAGTGCCACATACACATAACGTCACACTTATGACATCCTTCTTTTTTGTCGGATGTTGAAAAATAGGGGCATTAGTCATAACAATCCAGAGAAACGTTCAGGAAATAATTAACAGATAAACTGTTTTTCTACCACAAAGCTCTAGGAAACCTGTAAATACAGCACGAGTATAAAACTAATTACCTTGTGCCTATCTGTTACATGGACAGGCAATATTCCTTTGCAAGTGGAACGAGAAGTCAGATCGTTGCGGACTCTTGAAAAAGTAATTATATTTTCCCGTTCCGCCGCATGAGAATCAGAAAAATACAAGTTAAATAAAACACGACTAGCGCCGTGGGGTAGCTGTGGAATGTTGCCTTTCCTCTCTTATTCGTTGTAGTAGGAAGAATCTGCCAAAGGATACCTCCGGAAGATGGGCAGCAGTGGTAACTTATAGCCGAGTGCGACTGGCACTTGGCTGATTTTTTTTATTTATGAAGACACAAAGTTTGTAGTTACGTTACGTAATGGCTTTAGCTTAAAAGCAAAATAAAATAAAGTCAATATTGACAAAAAATTTACATACCTACATAGTTAATGGAGGTGCATTAACTTGTCTGCCGTTTAAAATGTAACAATTCTATGTAATTGAATCCTGTAAGCAAAATGAGGTCAGCACTGACACAGGGGTGAACTGATGAAACAAATTTTATTTTTCTTTTAAACCGTACTATTTCCGAGTTACTTACAAAAATGTTGAAAAAACGACCTTCCCCCCCCCCCCCCCTTATCTCCGAAGTTTGCAGAGATAAACCCGTGAAACTTTTACAGCTAATAGAAGTGTATGTAAACTTTATAGGAAATTATAGCGAACTCTCTAATTTGCATAGTTTTTTAGACAAGGAAGGGGGGTTTTCCATTTTTTTGTGAAGTTACTAGGTGATGTATTTGAACGTTATATGAAAGGTATTCTTTTGCACATTAATAAACAGTTTTTAGTTTTCCTTTATCGTTTTTGAGTTATTTACAAAAATGTTGAAGAATTAGCGTTCCTAAAAATCCTCGCAAGTGTACAAAATCTACATAAGTTTCGCTATCAGACAAGAGATGACGCTGTCAAGGTTTTCCAACAAATATAAACCGCCATCATCATATATTATATTGTGTGATGGCACGGAACCCTCGGTGCGCGAGTCCGACTCGCTCTTGCCCGGTTTTATTTAGCAAGCGGCTAACCTACCTCCGACTTTCGATCTGAAGGTCGTGGGTTCTGTTACGAGGTGGGTCAGGAGATGGTTTTTAAAAAAAGATTTATTTACAGAAATATAATTTATTGGAAATGGCAAGAAGACGAAATGAATAACAGATCGCGTGCTTGCGACGCACTTTCAATATTTTGCATTTGGTGGGAAATAGCATCGTAACCGAAATTCCGGCCGTAACCGGAATATTTCCCAACAGTGCGCTTATCTGTGGAATAGAGCGTGTTATTGTGGTATGTGTGAACATTCCGCCCTCGGCCTCATATCAAATATTTGAATCAAATAAAGTTATCAGAATATTATTTTAATACTGACATTTTAGAAGTTAATTTAATGAGTATTGACTTTACAAGAATAACTGAACTTAAGCGAAATGCACAAATAATAAGTTTATTAGCCCAAATCAAAATATTGTTAAGAAAAAAATAATAAGTAATTTAAAATCTCAAAGCAATTTGTTAAAAAGACAACTAATTATGTACCTGTGACAACAAGCATAAACATATAAACACAGTATTAGAGGAGGGCTGTTCGTGCAATCTACAAAGATTGAATGAACTCAATAATCTCCTGATTCCGTAGATTTTTAAGTAGCCTAAAATTTTATGGACCTGTATTCATGCAAATAAATCATTCATTCATTCAAAGAGACTAATATAATGACTGTTCCCTTTCAATATATTTACGAAGATCTGCTGTATATAAATAGTTTTGCTAAAAAAAATCACTTTCACAATGTAAACACTAGAAATAAGGATATACTCGCGTTGCCCACTATTAGGCTACGTAGGGTCAATGTAACTTTCAGAGGGCAGTGTACACGCATCTAGAATAAAATTCCGAAAGAAATGCCAAAATTTTCTATCAATAAGTTAAAGAAAATAATAAAATGTAATCTTCACAATAAAGCTTACCTACTATAAAATATATGATTATCTAGAAGACAAAAAAGCTTGAAATGAAATTCGCTCCAACTCTGAAACAACTAAAAAACTATCTATTTAAAATAATGGTGTTTTTAATCGCTTCTTATCACAGTGTTTGAAACAGATTAATTCATGTGCCTTAATTCCTGTTTTTAGGGATCCAGACCAAAATGGTAAAAAGCAACCCTTATGGTATCACTTTGTCAGTCTGTCTGTCACAAATGGATATCTGTGGAAACTGGAAAATGGAAACTGTATGTCATGAAATTTGAAATGGTTAAGGATAACACTTTTTTACTAATATAGTTTATTATAAAAAATAGGAATACATATTGATTACTATATTTCGACATTGCTTAGTGCTGTCCATAGTCTCGTCTGTTGTTGGTGTTATTGCATTTATAGATTGGAATCGTAATCGGAATCAGCCTGACCGTAATGAGACCGCGCTGTTTGGTTTCCACACAAAATGAGATAATTTGCTCATTTGAAATCAGTGTACGTCTAAACACAAGTTTGTCTAAGTGTTAGCCGGACATAGTGTGTGTTATTTGTTTACGGATGTTCATGGAATATTATTGCAAAGTAAATGGTAATAATAACAGTTTTGTTTATTGCCAAAACAAGTGTGCGTGCATCGTCATGATTGTTAACACACATTTGGACAATGGTGTCGATTCTGTTTTACACTTCCAATAAATGATAAAGATATGACATTGCTACATTTAGAGCTGGCTGCGTATAATTGCGTATAATTTTACCGTTTTTATTTTAGAACGACAATTTTACGTCACTTTAATTGGCTTTAGCTAGTTAATGGTTTCGATTCTGTGTTACACTTCCTTTAACTAACTTTAATTAGAGATATGACGTTTCTATATTTAGAGCTGTCAGCGTAAGATTGGGTATATTTGTTCTGTTTCATTTTAGAACGGCACTAACCAACTAGTAAAAGGTCATTTTACACTGAAAAAAATCCAGCCAATCAAGCATGACATTTTGCTTGATAGAAAAAAATGAATGAAACAATCAAAAACTTATAAAAATACATTAATCACTATTTATTGTCACAATAAAGGTGAAATGATCAACTTTTCTATAACATTCACTTCATAAAAGGAATTAAGATTATCATGATTATGTTATTATAAACATGGTTTTATTGTAAATTTAAACATACAAATACATATTTGATTCGAGTATCGAACAGAATCAAATTAATCAAGTTACCAATACACAGTAATCGGTCCATTGATTGTACTGTAACATCAACACTCATAGATAACACCCTACCTCTCAGTGTTTACATTTAACAGAACTAGGTGTCGCAACTAGAAAAATTAGTACGCGCTATCGAAGTGTTTCACCCATTTACTTAGGTCTCGGGTCCAACTTTTTGTAATCTACTTTACCCACTTTACTAAATTTTTGACGTGGTGATGAAGCTAGGTACCTACCTAGCTCTCATCCCTTGTTTGAACTAGCGTATTGAAAGCTGAGACGCCCTCTGTAGTGAGTAGTAAAATTAGTTTTTTTTTTATTAAATCATTTATTACAGTTAAATTTGGTTAATTTGAATAAATGTTCTTTATCCATCTTCACGCCCTCTCATTTGACGAAATCCCGCTCACACCCGCTATATTATATTATATATAACTTTACCTTATAAAATTAAGCATTATACATTACTGAAACTACTAAAATACTTGATAACCACGTTCGTTGTAAATTCAATCAACATATGTAAATCATTGGCATGTTAACCAAACTTGATTGTATTGACAATTACTTTGTTTTATAATCATCAAGACAACTTGTCTGTTGCTTTTTCAACATAACTTTATTGCCATAATCGTATTACTTTATGTGCTCGTATATAAACAAGTTCCTTGATAGCTGCAAACATTTTTTTTATCAATGTTATCAAGTTTTTTTTTCAGTGTAGTCCGTTTTATGTCAACTATATTAGCTTTAACCTAGCTAAAGCTGTGCAACAACATAATCGCCACTAATGCCAGAGTTTTTGGTGTTAGGGCACATCTAGCGATTTTAATCTTTGATTGATATAGGATATGAGAAAGTCTTAAATTTCCGATCACATCCGACAACGAAGGCTTGTTTACCTTGATCATAAACGGTTTTACTGTTGTTTGAGTCGGGATTGGAGGTTTTAGATATATATCGAATCAAAGTCCCATTTGGAGGTGTGATAGCTTTCTTTTGGTATTTCTACCAGTGAATTTATAAAACTAAATGATTTCGAACCCCACCAGTGGTCTTTTTCATTAGTTATAGTTCAACAAATCATACTTTCTGAATGAAAATGGTTTACTTGTTACAGAAAATACGAAAGTAAATACGTGCGACGTACCTACGTAGTAGGAGTACCTGCTTAAATCTTGCGACAAGCTTCTTTTTCACATAAATTGTGAAAAGACAATTTAAGTTGACATTAAACTTTAATGAAAAATGTTTATTTTATTATGTTTAGTAGGTACGTTTAAATAAAAGCTTGTTTGTTAAAAAGTTTTTTTACTTTTTAGTTATCACAGGACCGTTGGTTTCTTGTCTGTTCATATCATGCTCGCCATGTTGGATTTATAGTGTTGTTAATATAAAATTTTCGAGTATCTCTCAGCAAGCCTTTTTGTTTGATAGCCATATTGTAAAAGTGCATTAATAAAATAACTAGTCCACCATCTTGGGTATTCTGCCATATTGGAATTAGAGTGAAGTCATTTAATTTTTCGAGTAACTCTCAGCAAGGCCTTTCATTTGATACCCATATTGTTCTTACCGCCGTGGGGTGCCGGCAGTAGAATGATACCCCTCCTCTCATGCCCATGGATGCAGTAAGAGCCTGCTAAGGGATACCTCCAGAAGATGGGCAGCAGCATCTATCCGTGTATCAACATCCCATACTGCGCTCATCAACCCGCCTGCCAAGCGTGGTGAGAATGGCAACTACCCCTCATGGAGATCCATGAGGGAGGCCTGTGTTCATCAGTGGACGTTTTATGGCTGAAATGATTGTTCTTACAATATGGGTATCAAATGGACTAGTTATTCTTAATGCACTCTAAAATGCTTTAAATGCTTTAAGAATAACTAGTCCGCCATCTTGAGTATACCGCCATGTTTGATTTAGAGTGATGTCATTAAATTTTGCGAGTAACTCTCAGCAAGGCCTTTCATTTGATACCCATATTATAGGAGTGCCTTAAGAATAATTAGTGCGCCATGGATGTTCCGCCATGTTGGATTCAGAGTATCGTCATTTCGTTTTCGAATTATTCTCAGCAAGCCCTTTCATTTGATTCCCATATTCTAGGAGTACATTAAAAATAAGTAGTCCGCCATCTTGGGTGTTCCGCCATGCTGGATTCAGAGAGACGTCATTTGATTTTTTGAGTTATCCTCAGCAAGCCCTTTCATTTGATACCCATATTATAGGAGTACATTAAAAATAAGTAGTCCGCCATCTTGGGTGTTCCGCCATGTTGGATTCAGAGTGACGACATTTCATTTTTTGAGTTTCTCTCAGCAAGCCCTTTCATTTTTTACCCGTATTATAGGAGTACATTAAAAATAAGTAGTCTGCCATCTTGGGTGTTCCGCCATGTTGGATTCAGAGTGACGTCACATAGCTGACCATGCATTATCATTCAAAGAAAACATGTATACAAAATTTCAGCTCAATTCGTTGAAGATATCTGCTCCAAAATTGAGTTGCAAGATTCCGCGAACAAACATAGTTACATACATACATACAGGGCAAGCTAAATAAAAGATTGTAATAATAAAAAGTGTTTAGTGTTTTGAAAGGTACATTTTCAATTATTGTTGATTTTGAAACAGAATCTACTGAGAGTTTTGAAACCGAACTAGATCTGGAGGCAGGATCAAGTGAGTCACACTGTTCCGCGTTGGTGAAACATTATTAAAATATTCTCTCAACGAGTCACGTCCACACGAAACCGTATAAAAAATATTTCTTCCTTAATAAGGGCAGTAATAACTTTGTTTCGAAAATTTCACTGCGTTTTAATTGGGCTAACCAACTGTATTATACATCCTTATTTCTTGCCTTATTTGGATTATCAGTCCTGCGCTGATTGGACCTTCAGTTAAAACCGTAGTGCTCACACTCAAATCAAAATGCGCCGCGTAGCAAGCTCCCGGTACGGTTTCAAACAGAAACTTTATTTACTCCCAATGTAAAATGAATTAGAGTTATGTAGGTACGTGTATGAAGTGGAGTATGAAGGAGAACTTTGTAGAAGTTTCCACGAGCGTTTTCAAGTGCTACTGAACAAAAAGTATTCGAATTTTACAGCTGGATATTTTCCCACTCATTTATAGTAGGCGAATTTCTACGGACTGTGATGAGGCTTGTCACTTAAATGATCAATCATCTCAGCCGTAAGATTGCTGTTTTCGTCCACTGCTGGACATAGATCTCCTTCATGGATCTCCTAGATCATGAAAGGGTGGTTGCCATAGTCACCACTCTTGGCAGGCAGGTTGACGAGCGCAGTGCGGGATGGTTAAAGACGCTGCTGCCCATCTTCCGTAGGTATCTATAAGCAGATCCTTACCGCATCCACTGGCTAGAGAGGTGAATCAAGATTCTACTACCGGCACCTCACAGCAATCAAAATCATAGAAGATAAAAGATGAGATCCATCTGCGCGGTTAACTTTTACTAATTTTGATCAGCCAGCGTACCGGCCCTATCGTTCCCTGTACATGGTCCATGATTTTTGTCCATTTCACTTTGACTATGTGTTTATCTGCTTTTTAGGGTTCCGGATAAAAAAGGTAAAAAGGAAACCTTATAGAATCACTATGTCTGTTTGCATGTTACAAGTGGATATCTTAAGAACTACTGATGCCTGATGACTTGAAATTTGAAATGGTTAAAGATGAAACTTTTTTACTAATATAGCATAAGTATATCAAAATGCTAAAAAATGTTCTTATTATGATAGCAGGGGGCGGAAAGGGATCTCAAAATGTTTAAGTTAAGGTTGTGTGGGTTATCATATGACAGGTTATCATTTGCACAATAATGAACAGTTTTTAGTTTTCCTTTAAGCTGCATCGTTTTTGATTTATTAACAAAAATGTTGAAAAATGAACGTTCCCCCCATTATCTCCGAAGTGCGCGGAGGTAAACCCGTAAAACTTTTATTGCTAATAGAAATTTAAGTAAAGTTTACAGAAAAATTATAGCAAACTCTCTAATTTGCATAGTTTTTTAGACGAGGGGGGTGGAAGGGGGTTTTAAAAAAAAATTGTGGAGTTACTAGGTCATGTGGGATCATATGAAAGGTATTCATTTGCACATTAATAAACAGATTTTTAGTTTATCTTTAAGCCGTATAGTTTTTGACTTATTCACAAAAACTTTGAAAAAAATAGCGTTCCCCCTTATCTCCGAAGTTTGCGGAGATAAACCTCTGAAACTTTTATTGCTATTAGAAGTGTATGTAAAGATTACGGGAAAATTATAACGAACTCTATAATTTGCATTTTTTTAAATCATCGAAAGTGTAAGGAATCTAGGTACACAAGTTTTGCTATCAGACAAGAGATGGCGTCATTTAAGATAATAAATAAATTTCTTTTGCTGCTAGAAAAACCGTTCCTGGACAGTAAAAGCTAAAGTCAGCGCTTGATTTGCGTCTGTGTATGGTAAGTGGAGGGAGATATTGTTTCTTCCGAGTAATTTTGACTAATCACCTTTGTCATTCAGGTATGTTGTAGCTATTCTGTCCGTGCCATTTAGGGCTTCTGGTATGATTTTATGGCTTTTTCCATTAGTACTTTCCCTTGATTAGTGGATTTGATTCTCAATGCCTACACATAGCCTCATGTTCAATTTCAGCAAGAATGCTGTAAGTGCCCATGAAGCGGCGTCAGACCGAGAATTATATCTAGTGCTGCTGACGGAGTGAATTTTGTACATCCAGATATTAAAAAGCACGTAAGTCTTCCCACCTGACGTAATTTCTTTACCTGATGTCCTGTAAAATGGTTTTTTCTTGGCCATCACACCACTGCACCGTAGCTGAGCACTGTTTGTACCATTAATGTGTACGTACATCCATAAACAAAGCTTTGGTTTAAGACCCCAATCTCGTCCAACGGCTTGTGTGCTCTGCCATAACACGTTAGTGACCTTTATGATACGTGGTCGAGCTGCTTGCCTCATTTTATAATAATGTAAATTTATTAGAATATAATAATATCGATCGCAGACGTCATGTTTGGTCAAACAAAGGGAACCAACAATAGCAGTAGCATTCTGACGTAATACGTCAGAATGGTACAGATCCAACTAGCTAGAATAGCTAACTCGATTACATTGTTAGTGGTATTTGAATTCAGATTGTTTATTACGGATTACTTCTTAACGGTTAGTTATTACGGATTAACTGGCTTTTGGATGGAAGCGTCGCGCGGTTTGAATTCATAGAATGGTTGGCGCCAACGGGAAACGTTACCAACCATTTATTGTGAAAGCATACTGTACGAACTGTCGTAAAAAAAATTACACGCACCACGTCGGGCTAACACTACAGGTTCATAAATATGTTTTTATCAAACCTACACTGATTTCAAATATACGTGCTCACTCATTTTGTGTGGTATTATAGCTTTCATCAAACAGCGTATATACTTACTGAAATATATACCTACTCTGTTTGATGAAAGCGTTATCCGTAGATGTTAAAATAACGCAATTACAGCATGAACATTAGTTGCTAACGCAGCATAGATTATCTTCAATTGATTGTTGAAGGCCTCACTTATACGTGTATAACAGGGCCAGGGGAGAATCATCTTTCATTTCACTAAGACGTGGTAAACAGAGTCAGCAGAGGGTTACCGTAATAATTATATGTTCAAAAAACTAAAACCGACTTTAAATGCCTATGACTTTAATGCATAAAAACATTGTACGTGCCTTTGAAATTTGAGGGTTTCCATCGATTTCTTCGGATTCCACCATCAGAACCTGACTTGGTTCCAATGGGACCACCTCAAAAGTGCACTCTTTCGAATTAAAAAAAAAATTGAAAATCGGTCCACAATTGATGGAGAAATCGGATTTCAGATTTCATAATTATTTAATGCATACATACATACATATACATTATTATTATTCGGTGAACATAGATAAAAAAAATACAGTCGAACATAGAACCTCCTGCTTTTTTATAGTCGGTTAAAAAATTATGCAGGTTATTTTTAGAGCGGAAATATTTAAGTTAGAAAAAAGGAACTAGAACAAAATAAAGATTTTAATGTATGACTTAATTGAATGTTTGTAATTCAGTTGCGTCATACTTACATTAAAATCTTTAGAAAACACTGGTGATTAAATTCGCGGTCAAAAAGTGTTTATTCATTTCAACCTAAAGGCTACATAGAAATGCCAGACAACTAAGAAAACAAAAACAAAGACGTTTCAATTAGCTTAATTTAATTTGTTCGCTTCAGAACACTTTGTTTTTAAGTGAGAAAACCTATTGTTAAGAAATTTACCATTGTTAAGAAAAATCCGGTAATAGATAGATAGATAGATAGATAACTCTTTATTGTACTTAACTTAATACTAACACAAAAATTAACATAGAAAGAAACTTACAAAAACTATAAGTAGAAGTACAATGGTAATGTGCTGAGTCTAGCAAATGTAGATCTATATCTCTTGCCATTATAATAGCGAAAGTGCTTGACCGTCAGCTTGAGCAACACAAGGCTCAAGTAAGCCAACAATTGCTTTCAAACCCTCACTTTGTTTATGTTATGTACATATAAAGTGCTAAACTGTGTCACAAACAGACCTACAGGTCAAGAAGCACTCTTCTCTAGATGTAATTGAAGTCGCTTCCCGCTTCTGTGTTTCTGTCCGTGTATCGTTTTGATATTCCTCCTAAACCAGGCAATGGATTTTGATGCGGTTTTCACCAGTGGTTCTCTTTTTGAAAAACCTTTATGACCTCTTGTATGACCATTATACCTCTTGAAACACTATGTGCTTCAATTATATCACCGTAAAATCATTATATATATTATAATATATTAACATAAACACGGGAATTTATCGCGTAATACCTTTGATTATTCCCGACGTTTTGACTTCAAAATAATTCGTCATTAAAAATAAACAAAGCCGAAAACAGCAAAGTAGATTTCATACAACACTAATTTTAAGCAATCAAAAGCAATTAGGTATTGATGGACTGATTTACTCATCACCGTAAACTGACCTCTCGTATCTGACTCACTGACTGACTGACTGATATATTAACGCACAGCCTAAACCACTGGACCTAGACTTTGAAATTTGGCACAATACCTTGAGTATCCTAGAGGTGCACTAAGAAGGGATTTTTCGAAATTCCCACGGGATAGGGAATAAATGGAATTTATATTTTCGAATCTAAGTGGCTCTGCGTGAAAAAGGGGATTTTACGTTTTATGACTTCCACGCGGACGAAGTCGCGGGCAAAAGCTAGTCATCTATATTCTTTATTCTTTAATATTATTTATCACATGTAGCATTACACTTAATTATAATATAATAGATGATAATAGCGCGTCAGCAACGGAGACTTATACTGTACGTGACGCTGCAGTGCCTGGGACATGGCGGTGGATTGGGCATGCCCAGTTCCTATACCTTCTCAGATGAGTTATTCAGTGGAAAGAACAGGTCTGAAGCTGACTAAGCCGCGTCCCGTATAGCATGATTACCATTTGCTGACGCTGTATAAATCATCTATGTATAAGAGACGCAAAGCTCTTACTTTCGCGACAGGTTTCTTTGCAATGCTTTGCTTTACCGTTAAAGAGCGTGTTACATAATACATATTTCTAGAAATTCATCTACGTCCTTACATCTGATCGTTCCGTATCCAACACTTGACTTTCGAGATATGGACGATGCCTCCAAGTTTCGGCCACTCGGCCTACTGACAATGCCACATTAGGAGGTATGACCTGATGATTCCTGAGTTCCATTCCGTACAACTAGTTGTACCGTTAAGTTGGTCGGAGTGGAATACCAGATATTAATGAATTGTGATAGTTGGACCGGGCACCAGTAGGTCTGTTCTGTGTTGATGTTGGACAAAAAGGACCAGTCTCAGCTATATGCTGCTCCGCACAAAACGTACGACCCAACGCTGCTTTTCAGAATGATCCTGAAAGGGTCACGAACGTCACCGCAACGCCGTCCACTGTACATTTTTAATAAAACTAAAATAAAAAATACCTAACGATCGAACAAACAAATACATGCTTTACCTAAAGTATCTGAGACAAAGCATCAATTGTTAACAACAATCAACAATATGCACACGAAACTAGTTCGATTATTTAAGTTTAACGTCGTGATATGGCGTGATATGATATGGCGACGGACCTTCAACTACAAGTAAATTTCAATGTTTATTGTGTTAATTCTTAGACAGATAATGCATAGATACTATACGAGTACAATGTATGCTTAACAACGAGTAACTACTGTTCAGAATAGAAACAAAACTTTGTTTGTTGTTTCTATAGCTTAGTAGTAGCGATATAATTACTAAGTTTTAATAGTGTTAGTGTGCTAACACTATTAAATACAGCGTCTGAAATCACACTTGATTGGTATGTTTTCCAAAGCAACAAAACTGAACGTCAATTATTTTAGTAGTAATACAGCAACATAAAGATAACTGGTACTGCAACAGTAAGGGCGCTTGGTAGACGTGCGTTATGTTCATCGGATAACGAACCATGTTGTCTCTCCTCTTTACCCTGTGGATGCAGTTAGAAACTCCAAGGGTTACCTCCGGGTTAAGCAGCAGCCCATTCCCGCGTATCAACTAATCCCTAACTGTGCTCGCCATACCGCTAATCCCTAACTGTGCTCGCCATACCGCCTGCCAAGCTTGGTCAGTATGGCAGCAACCCTCTCATGATCAGTACTCGGATATCCACAGGCTCCCATGCCTTAGAACGCTGAACTGCTGAACGCAGTAGACGTTCTAAAGCTGAGATGATGATGATTGTGAACGCACCGTATTTTTACCGGACTCGCAGTTTTGTATATCTTATTACCTATGTAATGAATGCGTTTAAATAAACTGTTACCAATCCGGCAAAAATACAGTACATTAGTAAAAAATATGTCTACTTTTATTATTTACTTATAATTTACTATTTTATTTCTTATTTTATTACTTTTATTCGTCAATGTTGCAAAATTGTTATAAGACGTGTAAGCTATCAGTTAAGTTGAAAAATTATCTCTGGAAAATTAACTAGTTGCTCTTACAATGTTGTACCAGTGTATACGACCAGACCACACTAGATGAAGTTTGAAATACCAAATAAAAATACTGTTCAGAACTTCACATGGAGTTTTGAGTTCCGTTTGAAAGTTAGAGTTGCAATGTTGAGGCTAGCTGCTGTTCAGTCAGAAGTCCAACTTTTAAGTACATTGCAAACAGTGGAAGGTATAACAGATACCAATAAGATTACAGGTGTCTCATGCAAATATGTTAATAGTAAAGAAAATTAAATAAATATGCCCAAAGTATACACATTGAATGGAATTTAGGAAAAAAACATCCTAGTAAATGAAAGATTTTATCATCATCATCTCAGTCGTAGGACTGCTGTCCACATTCACTGCTGGACATAGGCCATCATGGATCTTCAAGATTATGAGGGGATTGTTGAAATACTCGCCACGCTTGGCGAGCGGGTTGGCGATTGCAACGGGGCATCAATACATAGAAAGATGATGCTGCCCATCTTCCGAAGGTATGGTGTGAAAAAAAATGCAATGGTAATAAACAAGACAAGTAACTCACTCAGCGGGCCGAAAAAAAATCGTCACAGGTAATCATCCCAGATGACATAACTATGCGGTTGAGAGAGTCTAACAGGACTTGACTCAAGGATCTATGATATGTGCTAGGGAGCGTTGGTTTTCAGTCAACCTAAGTATAAATAAAATGAATAATAAATTTATGTATAATAGATAGTCTTACTACACAAACAGTGCAATTATACATTAAATAACTCATACATTCAAAGCCGATTATCTGTCTGCACAAATTAAAGATGAAATGTTATTACCATGACTTTCGGCTTTTTGTCACTATTCTGTGAAAGTCTGCTCGTAAAGTGTCACCAATCAAACAAAACATGCTCGTACCTTACGAGTTTCTTCAATCAATTCGATTACTCTTCATTCATGTCTCATTCATTGTCGAATAGTAAAGGCATATCCACAACTGACGCAAAAGCTAAATTAATTAGTAACATCCTTAACACTAGAGTGCACGCGCCCATTAATCCTCCTTAAGCGCACGCGCGGGCTACAGGCGTAGACCACTTATAGTTCAATTAATTCCCTAAATCAGACATCAAATGAGTAAAAAACAGTATATAATTACGAAACATCTTTAGTTTTGTTATAATGGCTTAAATATTTTAAAAAAATTCGCTCATTAATTATAATTTGAAACAAAAAAATAAACTTCTTAAAAATCAACTATATTTGGAATGTTAGAGATCTATAAGTGTTATTTTCAAACAGGAACATAAAAATCACTCTAAAATGGGTTTCTAATCATCTTACTGAACCAATTATCAATAAAATAGTAACAAATCATTCTGTTGGCATGCATTCAGGACACACAACTGCCCGATGTTCGGTACAAATGCGCCTCATACATTTTCTGCATTACTTGCGCGTGCTGTGGTCACGAGCCCTGCTGCAAAAAGCACACCGGCCAACTCCTCCCCGAATAGGCATATTATGTTGCGGGGGTTGATCTGCCAGTCCTAGAAGTAATCTACCTTTCAGTTTTATACCTTTGGGTAAAATTTGCTGGGACATACGACGCTCAATAGCAGTTCTTGCAAGATCGAATCCAACTTCTTGGAGGTATTGACGCCGGATCACTTTAATTTGAGGGTTATTCATCTGATATATTACAAGACCATTTATGCCTGCCATGTTTACAAAATTGTAAAACAATGTGAGAGGCCATCGGCAACTGTTGCGGGTAACGTCGTATGGTCTACACATTTTATAAAAAATATCGAAGCCGTATTTTGTGTGGTTATAAAATGTGATGATTTCTGGTTTTCTCGCATCACCAGACGCAGCATCAATTTTGTCATCATTGTGCAGCGTAGACATTACATCCCAGAACGTATAATGGACTCAATCATTCGAAATCATTCAAGTTACCCGCCATCTAAAAAAAGTGAACAAAACAATAAAACCTAATATCCATAAGTTCAAACAACAAATACATACAATATGAACTTACAGTATTTTATACAGTAACACGAAAGAAAATTGATCATATTTACCATAAATTTACCACTTGTTCACTGAACACTAAATTTCCTCGAACGCTCGCGCGGGGTACAGGCGTAGTCCACCAACTTCAAAGTCGATTTTTGAAGACATCCGTGTGCCGCAAGTGTCGGCACGCTAGTGGAGGGACCGGGGGTTTATACTTGAGGAATACACTAGAGGACGGCACTGTAACACGCCTAGTTAAGAAAATACACAACAATATTACACGCTGGGTTACATATGTAGCCCGCGCGTGCACTCTAGTGTTAACTTGCCGTGGGGTGCCGGCAGTAGAATGATACCCCTCCTCTCATGCCCATGGATGCAGTAAGAGCCTAGGGATACCTCCGGAAGATGGGCAGCAGCGTCTATCCGTGTACCAACATCGCAAACTGCGCTTTCCAACCCGCCTGCCAAGCGTGGTGAGAATGGCAACTACCCCTCATGGAGATCCATGTGGGAGGCCTGTGTTCACAGTGGATGTTTTATGGCTGAAATGATGATGATCCTTAACTCCCTGGATTCTAAATCTTTAACATGGGGTATATTTTGCGACCTCTCAAATGCCTTTGACTGTGTAAGCCTTGACATTCTTCTTGCCAAACTTGAACAGTCTACGGTGTCAAAATTATTGACTAATTACTCTGTAAAATCTATTTTTTACCAAGAAAGCAAGAATTAGACATATACCGGACGTCATATGGTAAAAAAAAAATGGCGTACCAAAGGTTCGGTTCTCAGCTCATTATTCTTTTTAATATATATAAATGACATCAGAACGTGTATTCAAGATAACGACCTTAACATTTATATGTTTGCTGATGAAAAATCTTTAATAGTTAAATGTGATAAAAATTATTGACATTGCAGTCAAACTAAATAGATTAATCATGAAACTGACAAAATTGTTCGAATGCAGCAATCTATTAGTTAACATTGACAAAACCAATCTCATTATTCATTCGCTTACAATTAAAATACAATTTCTTCAAAATTTAATCTATTTACCAATTAATACCGTTAAAACTGTTACTTTTCTTGGTCTTAGAATAGATTCCAGATTAATGAGAAATAAAGGTAAATAGCGCGATAAATACCCGTTTAAATATGTGTTAATAATGTGTCGTGATCGCGAAAGTTTAAAAAAGACTAATGAGAAATCAGTATATAGATAGCGAACCGACTGAGCTCATCTTGCTGTGCAGTAAAAGAAGTCAAAGAACTCTGCGGGACTGATGCGGAGTCTCAGAGAATATTTGTTTTGCGGCAGTCAGGTGCATTTTAGGACTCAAGCCACGGGACACTTGTCGTGAGATTTCAGAAAATTAAGGAGTCTATATACTCCGATGTAAAAAAATACCGACTTTACCGGCTTTACATACTTATATAGTGATAATGGAAATAAGGAACAAGCATGACACTTCCTGATCGGCAGCAAAGCGAAAGCTCCCACGAGATAACGAAATGCTGAAACAACCTTTTCCTATATACTACCTTTCTTCTATATACTACTATACCACGAGCCAAGCCCACCTGATGCTCAGCGGTAACCTCTACCTAAAATTATATTTCTCTACCTATAATTACTACACTTTTAAAATATCCTGTATAAATATTTATTAAAACTTCAAAACTCTTATTGATTCTGCAATATGGTGCTTCTACAGTATTCACATATAAGTTGTTGAAGTTCTATTAGTAAAATGGCTTTAATTACGGTGAAAACTTACTTTTAGATTTCTTTAAAAGATTCCTAAACTGAAAAAAATACAAATACAAAATTTTGTATATTGAATTAAGTTACATCGATAGAAACATAGACGAAAAAGTGAGTGACGTCTCGAACGTAGAACTGACAGTACACTGTGCCGACTTCTCGTAAAATTAAAAATATAATAACGTGGTGGACTGAAACGAACATAGTGTAACATAGTAGTGTTGGTGTGAACGCAGCTGTGTGAGTGTTTGCAAAGCTGAGTGACTAGTATTATAGTGATACTTAATCGACAAAGTCTAGACTATTCATTCGTTAATTCTCATTGTGGGTAGTCTTTATCAGTTGATCTTCTTGACTGATAGCTTACTTTACCGACAGAGCTGATCACAGGAATCTTGTTTTTTGCGCCATCTAGTTTAATATTGCTGAACTACGATAAAAAGTAAGATGCCTCTTGAGAACCCAAACACGAGTAGGAAATCGAAGTGCTCGGCGTGTGGAAAGTTTATCTCGCCGACAGGTGCCGCTGCTTGTAGCATCTGCCCCGCAATACATCATCGTGCCTGCGTTTCGATCTCCGAAAATGCGGTAGTGGCCAAGGACTGGATTTGCCCGGATTGCAAAAAGGGGAGACGTAGGGGTGACAATAGTTGTACGCCAGTTGGCGGGATTTGCGGAGTTCCTAGTCAAAACAATGCAGTTGCTGGTACGACGTCTGTAGTTCCTACCGTTGTGTCGTTGGCTGACGTAGCCCTTGATGCGGCGGCGGCTGCGCGTGGCGTGGAAATTCTACGTCGAGAGCTCGCCGAGTATGCAGCCGAAATGCGGGATTTTCGGAGGGAGATGGCGGAGCAGAGAGTTATTGTCGCCGGTGTCAATGCGCGCCTTGACGGATTTGAACAGCGGTTGGAAGAGGTAGAACGTCGGGAGGTGGCGGCGCCAGCGTCGTCGTCGGTTATGCAGTTGGAGCATACTGTGGCATCGCTTAGACGGGAAATTGAAGACCGTGATCAGGATGCCCTCTTGTCCGACCTCGAGATTGGGCACCTCTCCGAGGATAGGGGTGAAAACCTTGGGCACGTTGTCACTGTCCTGGCGGCCAGATTGGGAGTGAAGCTTGACGAGCGCGATATTGTTTTCGCGGAACGCGTTGGTAGCTCAGCGTCGGCCGCGGATGTGGGCCGTGAGTCGAGTGAAGGTGTGGCGCAGCGGCCGCGTCGTGTTGTGGTGCGGCTGACGCGGCGTCCCCTGCGAGACCAGCTGCTGGCCGCTGCGCGCGTACGTCGTACACTGACAGCCGTAGATACGAATGGCTCGGGTGCCGCGCCATCTGGTGGACGAATTTTTCTTAACGAGAGGCTGACCCGGAAAAATCGTATCCTGTTTCATCGGGTTCGCGAGGAATGCCACAAGCTAAGATGGCGGTACTCCTGGACGAGGCGAGGTCGCATATACGTGCGACGTAGTGATGGTGAGCCTGCGCATCTTATCCGATCGGAAGAGGACGTCAAAAGGGTTTTTGGGGTTGGGATTGTTTGATTTACTTATTTAATGTATGCTATTCACTTGTTGTATTGCCTGAAAATAGTAAAATGTCTGTGTTGCATTCCGGTTTTTGTTTTGTACTTGTTATTGTGAATTTGGTTGTTATTACTTATGTGTTGACTTTGTATTTTTCTTTAGTCTGTTTTTATTTTCATGTATTTAGTGTCGAGTTGCAAACCAGTATTTTAAGTGGTGAGGTCGCTGAGACGTACCTATCTTACTTCTGCCTTATTTTAATTCGAATAACATATTCACTTATTCTTATATATATTGTATGTATTGAAAAATGTCAATATTCTGCGGTACAGTATTATATTTATCTTATTTATGCTTGGTACAGACATTTTAATTATAATGTTTTTAAAATTATAAATACTACATTATTGTCACAAAATATTTGCAAACCAATTAATGCTAAGCCTTATTGTAATGACTTATCATCAATATCATTATGATTAATTCTAAGTATTTAAAAGTTGGTTTCTTTAATCCAGGGTCTTTAAACACAGGACAGGACGAATTTATAGGTGCTTTTGGTGAGCATAACCCTGACATCTTAGCTTTAAACGAAACTTGGTTGCGGCTGGGGCAAGATGACATTGCGCCTAAAATTATTGGATACCGTCTTATACATTGCCCTAGACCTACAAGTATTAAGGGGGGTAGGGGAGGAGGAATCGGTTTTTATGTGCGTAAAGGAGTCAATGCACGGGTATGTACTCATCCTATTGTGCCTACAGTTGAGCAGATGTGGATACGGTTGACTGTTTGTACTAAATCTATAGTTATTGGTACAGCATACAGAGCTCCTTGGCAGGATGTCTTGACATTTTTGGATGCCCTCAGCGAGTCTATTGCCACTCTTTCCAAATGCGACCATCTTATCCTCTTAGGGGATTTCAATATTGATATGCTTGATCCAGGCAATAGTAAGCTGTCCTTACTGAATCAGTTTTTGCAATCTCTAAATCTAAATCAAGTCGTTAGTGAGCCTACACACTTTACTGATCATAGTCAGACAATGATTGACCTGGTCTGCACTGATTCTAAGGTCAGGAAACTTTTGGTGAAATACACTCCAGACCTAGGACATCATGCAATGATAATGGCTGAATTTGATGTTAGAAAAGAAAAGCTTCCCCCACGAGTAGTGACCTACAGGCCTCTAAAAAATATAAGCATGGATTTGTTTTCCACTGATCTCAACAATATAAACTGGTTCAGTATTTCAGCCATTGTAGACCTAAATGACTTAGCTATGGCCCTTACTGGTACTATAACGGCTCTCTTTGACCTACATGCTCCTTATAAAACTACTAGGTTCATTACTCCAGAACATCCCTGGATTACGGAGACGGTTAAATGTATGATGCGAATAAGGGATGATTATTATAAAAGATATAGATGCCATAATTCTGAGGAGCTTAAAAGGTGTTACAAGGAGATGAAACATATAGTTTCTGCAGCCATAGTAAGTGAAAAATCTGCCTTTTTTACAGAAAACATAAATAAAAATATCAATAATTCTAAGTTGCTTTGGAAAAATTTTAAAAATAATATTATACCTCATAAAAAGCAGATAGATGAGCTACCACCACATTTTAACAACCCTGACTTGATAAACTCATATTTCCTTGATATTCCAGGCTCTAACTATGTTGAAATCTCACAGTTGACATACTTTGAATT
Source organism: Pasiphila rectangulata (assembly GCA_963082625.1). NCBI lineage: Eukaryota > Metazoa > Arthropoda > Insecta > Lepidoptera > Geometridae > Pasiphila > Pasiphila rectangulata. The sequence continues at coordinate 17,781,904 of OY720236.1, read as the reverse complement.
TCATCGCTTTGGTCCTAACATATTTTCTTTTCATGCTGTAAGTGAATACACAGTGCTAAAGGTCATTGAGAGTTTTAAATCCAATGCACGAGGTATTGATGACATGTCATTAGATATGTTATTAATGACACTACCCCATTCATTAGCAGCGATCACTAATATAATTAATTTGTCAATGGCAAGTGGTCTGTTTCCTGAAATTTGGAAAATTTCCGTTGTTAAACCTGTGCCTAAAAATAATCATCCTTTAAGTTTTGGTGACCTTAGGCCAATTAGTCTCCTGCCATGCCTCTCGAAGGTATTGGAGAAAGTAGTATGTATGCAGATGGTCAAGTTTCTAGAGGACTCCTGTATCCTTCCCCAATTTCAATCTGGATTTCGTAAAGCCCATAGTACTTCTACTGCTCTTCTGGACATAGTTGACGGCTTGCTTGTTGCCCAGGATCAAGGAAAGTGTAGCATTTTGGTTTTATTGGATTTTTCGCGTGCATTTGATTCCTTAAACTTATCTCTTCTTCTCTCAAAGCTTGTTTTTTATGGATTTGACCCAATTACAATTAAATGGTTCGCTAGCTACCTTGAGGGTAGAAAACAGTGTGTTGATATTGGACTACCCAATGGTGGATCCCTCAGGTCTTGTTTTAGCCCGGTGACTAGAGGTGTCCCTCAGGGATCCATCCTAGGTCCAATTTTATTTATATTATTTAGTGCAGATATAGTTAATAGCATACGTCACTGTCAATTTCAGCTCTATGCAGATGATGTGCAGCTTTATTATTCTTTCCACCCCTCAGATTGCCCCAATGCTGTAGATTTGGTGAATTCTGATCTAAGTCAAGTATACAATTGGGCTAGACGTAATTCTTTAGTACTTAACCCCAAAAAATCAAAGTACATGATAACCGGCTCCAAACATGGCTTGCAAAACTTATCTGAACAGCATATCTGTTTAATGGTCAATGGTGAGGCTGTCCAATATGTTAGTGAAGCTAAGAGTCTTGGACTTACCCTAGATAGTCATCTTCGATTTGAAAACCATGTGGCTGAAGGAGTGCGTAATAGTTTTTATAGACTTAAATTACTCTATAAAATACGCCCCTATCTAAGTGAGGATGTCAGAGTTATGTTATGCGAGTCACTAGTACTATCTAGGTTAAATTATTGTGATGTGGTCTATGGGACTTGCTTGTTAGCTCGCACTGAAAGGTTGATCCAAAGAGTGCAAAACGCTTGTATTCGGTTTTGTTTTCAGGTCCCACCACGGGCACACGTAACTCCATACCTTAATGCCTCAAATTTATTAAAAATGAAATCTCGTAGACTCTTGCATCTGGCGGCCCTTTTGTTTGGTGTTATTAACTATAAAACCCCTCCTTATCTCTATAGTAAGCTGAACTGGTTTCAAGAAACATCACGTTACATGAAAAGGTCTTGCACTCAGGTGCTACTGACGCCAAGACATAGATCTGTCACTTTTCGTGGATCATTTCGATTTGCAGCATCTCGCTGTTGGAACGACATACCGCCACCAATACGCAACCTGAAAACAGTACCATAATTTAGGTTTGCCCTTAAAAATCTTTTATTAAGCAAACAGAAGGGTACAAAAGATAAGTGACAATACTTTGCTGTTGGGCACTTGCCCCCGTGGCGAAGAACCCAAATATTCACTTTGTCTCTCAAACTCAATAAGTGTTTATTCAATAGAGCAAAACGCTACTCAGCTCTCTATTAACAACTCATCACACACAATGTATGTGTTCAGCTTCTTTTGACTAGTTGTATCCCGTTAGTCTTTTATTTCTTGTGCAAAAGTTATTAGTCAACAAGGCTCAGTAACTGATGGGCGGAATTGCAGGCTAAGTCTGTCGGGTGAGTGACTGGAGAGCCCTCTCTCTTAGCCAAAGTATACCTGTCCTGTCGCTGACTCTGTTATCTTTATTTATTTATATTATTTATTTTATTTATTTTATTTACAGTTTATACCCAATCTCTTTCGCAATCCACACTTATTGTTCTGTATAATTTAAACTCCTTATCTTTAATTACAAATGTAGTTACAACGTGTTTCATATTTTTAACATTACAAATTAAAATTTGGTTTAATACCTCCAGTGGTGTAAAATAATGACCAGAGAACAGACGCAAATCATGATGGTTGACGTCTCCTGTCACCGTCGTCCTGTTTGTCACTGTCGCACCGTTTGGCTACCGTCCGGTGGGCGCGCTTATCTAGTCTGCGTTCGTGATGGCAACTTGGTGACGTCTGAAAACCAGCGTTGCGTACCGCTTCCAAGTGGTACGCAGCATTATGCTGAGACGTCACCTTTTGGCTCACATCGTCATATAGGGCCTTACCCACATAGTTTGTAATACTGGTTTGTTTTTTCTATTTTGATGTTTTAAATATTTTTTTGATTCTGTTGTTTACCTGTATGTCTTGTGTGCCAATAAATGTGTTTTCTTTCTTTCTTTCTTTCTTCTTTCTAAAAACACAATAAAAATATTGCATAAAATTAAATGTGAAAGTTTTTTTATTAGAAAAAACACTAGCCTATGCTATTTTATTGTTTTTATACTTTTGTAATTATTTTTGTGCTGGTGACTCAAATAAATAAATGATAACTAAAATACATAGATTTTCGTGTTAATATAGACCATAGTAATTTTTAAAACACTTAGGGCCAAAATTAACACGAAGCTCGTTGTGGTCATTCGCAGTTCATCGGGATCACCTGGATGGAAAAAAATATAATAAAGAACAAGCATGACACTACCAGACCGGTAGCACAGTATAAACTTCCACCTGCTGACGAAATGCTGGAACAACCTGCCTTCGCTCAACCTGCCTCCACTTAGAAGTTTTATTTGTCTTTTTTATGTTAAAAAAGTTTTTCTTGATAACGTATGTGCACATGCAGGTGCTCTAACAGTGAAAGAAGACATTGTGAGGAAAGCTGCGACTTAGTTTCAGACGTGTTGATCTGTTACTTCTTCCGACTAATAATAATCCTTCTAACCGTTTTCGGCCACGGCGACCTTACTTCTGCCTATAAGTGTAGATGAACTCAGAGATGACTTATGTAGCCAATTTTGACTTCAAACTTGCGTGCGCAAATAGCGCAAGTCAGATTACATTTCACAAAGTTGTAACGGACGTTTCCAGGCGGTTTGCTCTTAAGATGGACTCGTTTCTCGTCTAGTTCCCCTATTTTTTTTCGGGGGTTAAAAAGAAGAAAGTTATTTTTAGATTTGGTGCCGCTAATTGATTTGCTTTTGTTCACATCGAATTTGGCTAGAGTATAGTAGGAGTATAGAGTATATGTCGCAGACGTATGCAACTGTTTCCATCTGAACAGATGTGTCAACAAACATACATTGTGTTAATGCACAGAGGAACATTAATGAAATTCCAGAGTTCAAATTGTAGATTATATTGTCTCATTACAGTATTTGGTGGATACGGGATTTGGGAACAATGTTGTTCTTAGTGTGGCTAAACGTGTGACTAATGTCTTTTCAAACACACACACCACACTTGCGATTGAGATTCTATAAGGCGTTAACACACTGTAATGTACTAAATTCTGCTCTTCGGTTATGTCCTATTCTAGTTGAGAATGGATACAATATGTCAACACTCGAGTCGGGGTCCTGAGCATCCTTGATGTCCCATTGAGCCAATAGATATCGCTCGGATAGGTTTGAGTGCTTTCCAAGAGTTGCATCGACCACATTGAGACATACTGCAGATAGTTACAATTTTCTTAGGATGAATAAAACCGGCCAAGAGCGGCGTGTCATAATACAATTTAATTAAATATTTGTTGTAGAACCTTGACATCGTCATCTGTTGTCTATTTCAACTTATGTTGTTGTTTTACACTTTCGATAATTTCTAAAACACTATTCAAATTTGTACACAGTTCAATGATAATGGAGCATTCTAATGGTGAAAGAATTTTGTAAATCGGTCCCGTAGTTTTTGAGTTTATTTTTTCACTTCATTATAAAAACCCATTTCGTTTTTGAGTCATGTTTATAAACTGTTTTCAAGGATTATCGCGAACCGTCTCGAACGCAGGTTTGATGACTTCCAGTCTACCGAGCAAGCCGGCTTCCGTAAAGGTATAGCCTTAGGACTATAGACTAAATAGTATAACTCGCATTTGTGGACCCTGAGAGCCTTCGTATCGGTGGCTAAACACTAGCTTACAGAAACAAAAACCTGGAACTATAAGCATAACTACAATGGCGTGGCTCTGTATCACTCTCGTAGACAAAGTGTAGACACCCTATAGAACACTTGTAGACTACAATGTCATCCTCATGTCAATGTCATCCTCATGTCAATGTCATCCTCATGCCATTACCATGACGTAATTGTTGTACAACTTCTGTTAATAATAAAACTACTACGAATAGTTCAACGTAGAACAGACTATTATTTACTCGTAGCGATACAACTAACTACTGAAACGGAAAAATACCAGCTTACAAAAACAAAAAATCTGGAACTATAAGCATAACTGCAATGGCGTGGCACTGCATCACTCTCGTAGACAAAGCGTAGACACTCTACGGGACACTCGTAGACTTTATTATTCTGTCCTCCATGATGCTATGATGAAATTGTTGTACAACTTTGGTTTATAATAATATTCCTACGAGTTATAAAACGTAGAAAATACTATAAATAACTCGTAGCGATACATTTTAATACTGAAAGGGCAAAACACTACCATACAAAAGCAAAAAACCGGAAGTATTTTATATCCTCCATGATACCGCGATGTAATTGTTGGACAACTTTCGTTAATAATAACAGTTATATAACTTATATATATATAATATATATATATAACTTAACGTAAAAATACTAATATTAGCACGCACTGATACAACTTAATGCTCAAAGGGAAAAGCACTAGATTATAAAAACAAACACCCAGAACTATACACATAACTATGATGGCGTGGCACTGTATCACTCTATACTATTATTAACTCGTATTGAGACAACTTAATGCTGAAAATAGAAAAAACACTATTATATCAAAAAAAAACCTGAAACTATAAGTACTACTAATAAGTAATACCTTAATAACAATGGCGTAGCACTGTATTACTCACGTAGAAAAAGCGTAGACACTCTTGGGCACACTCGTAGTCTCCAATGTTCTTGCATTCATAAGTCCGTGATTAAATCGTCGTACCACTATAGTTTCTAATAACCTATCTATGAATAATTAAACGTAGAACGGACAGAAAAAACCACTAGCTTACAAAAACAATACCTGGAACTATAAGCATAACTACAATAGCGTAGCACTGCATCACTCTCGTAGACAAAGCGTAGGCACTCTATGGCACACTTTTAGTCTCCAATGATCTTTCCTCCGTAATTCTATGACTATATTGTCGTACCACTAGAGTTTCTTATAATCTATCTAAGAATAATTGAACGTAGAACAGACTATTATTTAATCGTAGCGATACAACTAATTACTGAAAGGGACAAACACTAGCTTGGAAAACAAAAACCTAGCACTTTCAGTATAATTACAATTGCGTAGCACTGTATCACTCTTGTACACAAAGAAAATATACTCTACGGCACACTCGCAGCCTTTAATTTTCTATCCGTCCTGATGCCACAATGATATTGTTGTACAACTTCAGTTAGGTATAAAATTAATATTTATTTATTTCATTTAATTTATCCAGAACGGTCGCATAATGACCACTTACACTAATAAATATTTAAACTTTATCCACTAATAACAAAATAAACTTAACAAATTACAGTTCATTAGAAAATAATAGTGAAAATAATAACGTCTACTTACAATTAACAAAATAAACCATTAAATGAAATAAAAATATCTTTAAATGTCAAATTACAATATAAAATAATATATAAGTTACTAATGTCAAATCATTTAAAAATATCAAATTTTAATGTGAGTCGTCCATTGATCTCACAAAATCTCATGTATTCAGTAATAAATCCTTCCATTCATCAATAAAGATATCTATGTCGGGGTTGGTAGCGACAAGCCCGTTTAGAGCATTGAGAGTGCGAGGAAGCGGAGAGTTGGCGCGCGCAACGGTTCGGCAGGTGGGATTGGCTAGTAGTCTAGGATTTCTCCTCCCGATGTAGTTGTTTGGCACATAAAGTCGAATTAGGTTATTGTGCAAATCTATGGCGTCAATGGCGTTGCGTGCGATCTTCCAGAAGGTAACCATTTGGTCGTACGCTCTCCGAGAATATAATTAAATGAACGTAGTACATACTATTACTTAGTCGTAGCGATACACTAGCTAACAAAAAAAAGCCTGGAACTAATTAATATGAATAATAACAATTTCGTAGCACTGTAGCTTCGAAATGGGGTCCTTCAAAAGGTGGTTATTTTCCTTCCTTAAAAGCCAGCAGCGCATCAGCCTCGCCTTTGGTGATGCACATAGGCGACGGTGAACACTTTCCATCAGGTGGCCCGTTTGCTCATCTTCCAGCTTATAATATAAAAAATAAAATAAAAAAAAATACTCTGTCACTCTAGTAGACAAAGTATAGACATTCTATGGCTCACTCGTAGACTCCAATATTCTATTATCCATGATAACATGATGGATTCGTACAACTACTGTTAATAATAACCTTATTACAAATTATTGAACGTAGGACAGACTACTATTAACTCGTAATGAAACAACTAAATACTGAAAAATAAAATGACTAGCTTACAAAAACAAAGCACGAACTAATAGGTATAATAACAATAGCGTAGCACTGTATCAATCTCGTAGACAAAGCGTAGACACTCTACGACACACCAGTAGACTCCAATGTACTATCCTCCATAATTCCATTATTATATCGTCGTACAACCAGATATTCTAATAACCTATCTACGAATAATTGAACGTAGAACAGACTTTTAGTAACTCGTAGCGATATAACTAAATACTGAAAGGGACAAACACTAGCTTACAAAACAAAACACGGAACTAATAAGTAAGTAATTACAAAAGCGTAGCAATGTATCACTCTCGTAGACAAAGCGTAGACACTCTACGACACACTCGTAGACTCTAATGTACTATCCTCCATAATTCCATGATTATATCGTCGTACCACTAGAGTTTTCAATAATCTATCTACGAATAATTGAACGTAGAACAGACTGTTAATAACACGTAGCGATACAACTAAATACTGGACGGAAAAAACACTAGCTTACAAAACCAAAACCCGGAACTAAAAGCATAACTACAATGGCGTAGCACTGTATCACTTTCGTAGATAATGCGTAGACACTCTATGGCACACTCGTAGTCTCCAATGTTCTTTTCTCCAAAATTCCATGATTATATCGTCGTACCACTAGAGTTTATAATAATCGATCTACGAATAATTTAATGTAGAACAGGCTATTATAAACTCGTAGCGATACAACTAAATACTGAAAGAGAAAAACACTAGCTTACAAAACAATAACCTGGCAATTTCAGTATAATTACAGAGGCGTATTACTCTTGTACACAAAGAAAATACACTCTAGGGGCACACTCGCAGCCTTTTATTTTCTATCCTCCCTGATGCGATAATGGTATTGTTGTACAACTTTAGTTAGTTATAACATTTATATAATTAATTTAACGTAGAACAGACTATTAATTAGTCGTAGCGATACAACGAAATACTAAAAAGTAACTCACTAACTTATGTACATAAACAAAAAACCCGGAACTAATATGTATAATTACTATTACGTAGCACTGCAGCTTTGAAATGAGGTCCTTAAAGGCGGGTATTTTCCTTCCTCAGCCGGCTAAGCATCAGCCTCGCCTCTGGTGATGCAGATGTCCATGGGCGACGGTGACCACTTTCCATCAGGTTGCCCGTTTGCTCGTCTTCCAGCTTATAATCATCATCATCATCATTCTAGCCGTAACAATTTCACTACTGAACAGGCCTCCCTCATGGATCTCCATGAGGGGTAGTTGCCATACTCACCACGCTTGGCAGGCGTGTTTGCGAGTGCAGTACGGGATGTTGATACACGGAAACACGGTGCTGCCCATCTTCCGGAGGGATCCCTTAGCAGATTCTTACTGCATCCACAGGCAAGGGAGGAGGGACAACATTCTACTGCCGGGGGTGCCGGCAGTGGAATGTTTTCCCTCCTCGGCACTCTATGGATATTCGAAAGTATTATTTATTCCAGTCATTCATTGATTCACAACTTCTTGAAGCTAAAATGTACTGAACGGGATACGCGATTGTAGCAAGAGTAAAACCGCGGGTCTTATCAATATTTATTTGTTTGTTAGTGTTTCACGGATCCTGTTATATTCGTAATATAAATAAATAATACTGGAAGTTTCACATTGGGATCTGGTACCCAATGTGAAATGTCCAGTATTGTACCAGTATAGATTCATAGGAAACTTAAATATTGCGCCGTCAAAGCCTGCCAAGCGTGGTGAGTATGTTCAACGCATTCAAGTTAACCCAGGGGATCTTCTATGAAATAACAGCTAACCTAGTGCTGTCGCTCGCCGTGTGGCCTAAAATAGATCAATTTCCATCTGACATGCAACGACGATTCAGCCTAGGGAAATAGGCTACCTTTTACCTACGTTTGAATAGATAAAAACACATTAGTTTGCTTTGACGCATGTTTGTATATGAGAAATTTGAAGAATATACACAACATTAATGAGGGGGTCTGCTCATTATGCCAAATAACATAACAGTTTTGTAGAAAATGCACTATAAAAGTATATGGCAGTTTAAACATTTATTTATATCCTATTCAAGCATAGTTTCTAAAGGCACACATAAAATGGTTTTAGGGATAGACGATACTACAAAACGTTACTCCAGCAGGAAGTGCAATCTTGAAAAGCTGCGGACGCACCAATTATATTTTCGTCGCTCATTCTTCCGCAAGCTGGAGCTCTCATGCATAATATTTTTCTCTCCAACCATTAAGTAATTTTGTTTTCTTTGCAGAAATTGTTTTTTCCGTTTTTTTTCTAAAACCACGAGACGCACCTGTTTTGTTATGCGGCGCACATTATTTACAACATCATTTCAGCCATAAAACGTCCACTGATGAACACAGGCCTCCCTCATGGATCTCAATGAGGGGTAGTTGCCATTCTCACCACGCTTGGCAGGCGGGTTGGTGAGCGCAGTATGGGATGTTGATACATGGATAGACGCTGCTGCCCATCTTCCGGAGGTATCCCTTAGCAGGCTCTTACTGCATCCATGGGCATGAGAGGAAGGGTATCATTCTACTGCCGGCACCCCACGGCTTACAACATATTACGAACTAAATATACTTTCCATTCATAACACTCTATAAGCCACTTTTCTGCTTAAGTACGGAAGCACCGTTCTTAGGTAAATTTTTCTTTTATCTACAATAATGTCGTACCTTCCAACCCCACTTTAATCGTCCCTCTGACAACACTTTTAATAAAATACTAGTAGAACAAATTACCGAGACAATGGGGTGAGTCGAGTATAACGTTAACGTTACTACGCAAAAGAGGTGATGCAACGGGTTTGAACCACTACCGGCCGATCAGCTTACTCCCATCGATCTACAAACTTTTTGCATCGTGCCTGAAAATGAGGATAGAGCAACAAATTAACAATCAACCAGCCGGTAGAGCCAGCAGGGCTCCGCTAAGGTTACAGCACTGTCGATCATATTCACACCGTGGAGCAAATCGTAAAGAAACACAAAGAACTTCAACAGCCACTCTACCTGACTTTTATTGACTACGCAAAAGCGTTCGACATGATATCACACGATAGTATATCGGAAGCTCTAGAGCACCAGAACATCCCACAACAGTACAACATCATAAAGAATATTTATAGCACCAGTGTTAAGCTGGACAGGCTTTATTCAGGTTTGGTTCTGAAATTAAAATATGCAGAGGAGCAAAACAAGGTGACCCGCTTTCACCAAAAAAAGGGACTACAACTTAACACATTAAAAACAAAATTAGCAACTAACAGTAGTAAAAACCCTATCAAAATAAACCAAAACCAACTAGAATACTAGAATATATGAGCTATGTGTTTCTTGGCAAAACAATGTAATTGAACAAGATGAGACACAAGGAAGAGGTCGAGAGAAGGATAAATTATATGACATGGAAAAAAATTTAGAGCCATAAAGAAATCCTTAAATCAATATTTGATTTAAGGATTTTTTTATGGCTCCAAGTTACCAGTTAAATATTAAAAAAAAATGTAATGTACACTAACTTATTCGCTTGCTTATCTTATGGATCACAAACCTGGATCTACAATAAAAACATTAGGCAAAAGATACAAACACCACAACGATCTATGGAACGAAGCATACTGAACATCAGTCTACAAGATAGACAAAGTTGCAAAAGTATAAGAGAGAAAACCAAAGTGATAGACCCATTATCATATACCCAAACACAAAAGTGGAAATGGGCCGGCCACTTGGCGCGCCAGACTGCCAAGCGCCGCCCTCAAGAAAGATGGGTTGATGAAATAAAAAAAGTTGCGGGGACGCACTGGATGAAAAAAGCAAAAGACAGAGACGCATGGAGGAGGCCTTTAACCGAGAGGGGCCTCAACTAATAATATTTTTTTTAGCTTCATAAATCGCTGGTTAAATGCTAAAGTACCACAAATCAAAAATCGTAAAAATCGTTTTTATTGCAAAAATGTGATTTAAAATAGTAATTCTACAGTATGAGTAAAAGACACTTTTTATTTTCGCATTAAAAACTACCGAAAAACATTTGTGGCTGTTTAGCATTATTACACTTTGGCGCCAAATTTCAGAGCCAAGCAGCCATTTTGTCTGTTGTGGTTGAGCGATCTGCGGAAGCGCACTTAAGTTTTATGCTAGACGACCATATCTCGAAAAAATAAGCGTATGTTAACTGAAATTTATATTCAAAAGTACCATATTTCGGAATGTGGTCCTTTAGAACATAGATCAAAGTTAAGATACAATTATTTTTTGGTGCCAAGGCAACACATTTTGGAATGTGGTACCTTAGCACGATACTATTTAATTGTTATTGCATTGTGTGTATGTTCAAAAGTGTCATTTTTTGAAATACGTTTGCTTTGCACATAACTTTTACGCGAACTTAATCATAATTGCTTGAAGCGTAGGTGACATTTTTTAAATTCGTTTGCTTTGCACATTACTTCTATGTGAACTCGCACATTGTTGTTCAGGACGTAAGTGTAATTTTTGCGATGAGTTCGGTTTGATTATACATTTACTTGATTTTTATGTACTGTTTAAATACCTATTTAATATTAATTGAAAATAAAAATAAATAAAAATGATAAAAATGAAATAAATATAGAAGTAACCTTTGACATCCACACAATGCCATTAGTCCTAAGCAACGTAATGCTTGTGTTATGGTGACCAGATTTTTCTTGTAGATTCATTCGTATTATACATAAAATACATAGTAACTTTTCATAAGGTTAGGCTGTAAAGTTTGTTTCAATGATAAGAAAAATAAAATACCTATAATTTAAGTGTTTTAACTTAAACTTTTTAATTCTGTTAATTAAATGTCAGTCTTGCTAATTTTTACATCACAATAATGATAGTGTTTTTTACAACGTGTACATTTTTCGAATTATTATAAAATTAATTGCCTTCATTAACTTGCAAGATTGTGTTGCCTTCGCTAACGTCGAAGATAAATCATCACTACAAGATCAGTACGACCTAAATCTGAAAGAAAAATGTCTTGCTAGAGCGGAAAAGGAAAAAGATAAAAAAAATATCAGTGACAGTTATGTAGTCGCAGTGTATATGACCTTCAAGCTGTGATGCCTTGTCCACAAGGCGAAGTGTCCAGTTCCTATTATATCTCCAAAATAAACCTACTAAATTTTATTATAACTGCACTCGGCACTAAAATACAATTTTCTATGTTTGGCATGAAGGAAAAGGAGCCCGTGGCGTAAACGAAATAGGATCTTGCGTGTTTATGTACCTTGAAAGCTTGAACGAAAAGGCAACAGTCGATTTTGACGTAGTGTTTTATAGCGACAACTGCTGTGGTCAGCAAAAAAACAAATTTGTGTTAGTAATGTACCAGCATGCCGTGAATGTCCTACCTAAACTCGTAAGTGTTACCCACAAATTTTTGATCAAAGGACACACGCAAAATGAAGGGGACTCGGTTTACTCCACTATTAAGAGAAATGTTACTAGAGCACTCAAGTCTTCTCCCATATTTTTGTCCCTGATCAGTACATTACATTGATCAAAACGGCCAAGAAGAAGGGTATCCCTTACACCGTAAAAGAGCTTACACATGAAAGCTTTTTTGACCTAAAACCTTTGGCTGGTGGCAACTACACTATTGACATCGACGGAACAAAGCTAAAATAGTCAAATATAATGTTTGTTTATTTTTCTTTGTTTAATCATTTAAAAGTGTTTTTTTTAAGAATTTTATAAAACTATTTTAGAGAAACATAAATATTACAAGGTTGTGATTAAAAACTTAACTAAGCCTTCATTTTGTGTAATAAACCGTATTTTTTTTATGAAATGTGGTTTTTTATTAATAATTTTTAAGAACACTTACAGTATTTTTTATATGCGAAACTCACTTATCTAGTTGTATATGACTTCGGGTTAAAGTTACGGAAAAACTAAAAATGCACTTTAATTCTAATTAAAATTACGCTTCGATTGATAGGTAATACATAGATATCAAAAGAAAGAGTTGCTAAAAAAATGAAAAAAACCCTTTCGAAAACTTTGAACGGCTGTACTGAAAAAAGGGAAATTTTGGAATGTGGTAGTTTAGCATTTAACCAGCGAAATGTTGAATACCCAACTAATGTTTTATTAGTTAATGAAATAAAGGATTTTTAATTTGATTTTATTTTTAATGATGTACGCTCTCAACCGAAACCAGCTTGTTAATGTCGTGGTAGGAGGCGATTTTTGTATTTTCCGACTCTGATTTCAAAAGATCGGAATTTTCAAATAATTTTACATTTCCGACCCCGAATCTAACTCCGATACAAACAAAACGATAAAAAAAACCCAAATTTAAACCAACAAGCAGCCATTTCAAAACTTCGCCCACCGTTTTACGTAAGTTTTCTCGTTTTGGAATTTTGCGATTGGAAAACATTTCTGATTGAACTGGTAACTTCAGAGAGCACACGTGGTTTTTTATTTCAATAAGCGCTGATGTTCCTTGTTGACAGGTTAGCGATAGGTATAGTTGTTCCCTCTTACCTTCTCCACATCTGAGTTCCAGCATGTCGACATATTCGTTGATAGTTTTAATTCTATTTATTTAAATTTGTTATTGTTTTTAAGTTCTGTGTAATTTGTGTAGATAGTGGGTAAGCGTTTTGATTTTATTTTATTTACTTTAAGCTTTATTTAAATTTGTTTTTGATTCTAAGTTATGTGTAATGTGTGTAGATAGTAAGCGTTTTGGTGTCATTACTGTAAGCTACTATTTTTCTTAATAAATAAATGTCTAAATGTCTAAAATAAATAAATCTGTTACTTACATTAGTATGTAAGTGCATGGTAGGCATAATCAGTTTTTGCAAAACAATATATGCCCAAGCAGTCCAAAGTGCAAGTGCAACAGAAAGCAATTTCTCATATGAGTGAGCGTAACAGGTAGATAAGGTTGGCCTTGATATCCCGTTAAACATGTGTAATTAATGAACCTTGAAATTATTTTAGTAAAAATCATTTGTATTGTTATTGTAAAATTCATTCGTTTTTATTTAGCTTACATTTCCTCTACTTTTTCATTCTGATACCAATACTACCACATGAGAGAAAAAATCGTGAGAAAACTCACGGCTTTCCTACGATTTTTGAACATCAGACTGATGGACATCATTTAATTTATTTTTATTTTATTACCAAATATACAAAAGAATGAAATATAACATAATTAAGGATACACATTAAAGGTTTATCTTGTGCTATCGTGAGCCACTTTAACGTAACGCAATAATATTGTTTTATTATTTTTTTTATTTTATTAATCTCTGATTGTTTTTTATGACTTATTGGATTATTTTTTATTATATATTTTACTCTCATTATTTTAATTTTATTAAATTATTTTCAATGCATATTTAATTATCTTACTTGTGTTAATTAAATTTAATATTGAAGGACTTAGTAATTTGTTAGCTTGTAAGTATTTAATTAGGTGTAATTGGTACCATGTATCGTTTTAATTAATTTAAAATAATTAAAATAGCCGATTGAGATGAGATGATGGTACAGGTGGTGGACAAGCCTTACCCATCTTAGTTATGTCTCAGACACTGCAGCGGGTGGTGGACAGGCCTTACCCATCTTAGTTATGTCTCAGACACTGCAGCGGGTGGTGGACAAGCCTTACCCATCTTAGTTATGTCTCAGACACTGCAGCGTCTCGTACAGCATGAGTGCTTGTTGTTGATGTTGTATTTAATATTTTTTTTACTTTTTATAAGATAATTATATTAGGCGTCGAAAATAATTAAGAGATTATTAAATATTGAGAAAAAAAATATCTAATAGGTACAAATCATCTATTTCGGTGTGAAAAGCCAATAAACTCACGCGGTAAGTCAAATATTTGTGACAGAACGTATCACCTTTCGAAGAGGCATACAAAACAGTGATCGCTATTTTGCCCATAATCATATCTCTACATAAAGTGTATGTTTGCTTGCATCGTTTGTCAATATCGTCGCGCCGTAACTCATAGAATCGCTCAAAGCAGTAAAATGTCTTCGCACCAAGCAATTTATAGCTGTTATACGACACCCATAAATCGTATTGTTAGTCGTTTTACAGTTTTCCAATATTTACCTAGTAACAATCCTGAGTGAACGAGCTGTCTGTCTGCATTGGTAGGTACTTTCTATGCAATATACAATATGTGCCCCAGAAAATTGCTACGTTATAGGTTTATAATAATATTATTATTTGAATTTAATATATGTATTATATACTATTAATATTATTGATACTAATATATTTATACTAGCCGCACCCCGCAGTTTCACCCGCGCAGTTCCCGTTCCCGTGGGAATTTCGAAAAATCCCTCCTTAATGCACCTCTAGGATACTCAAGGTAAATGTGTGCCAAATTTCAAGTCTCTAGGTCCAGTGGTTTAGGCTGTGCGTTGTCTGTCAGTCACTCAGTCAGTAACGGAAGAGTTTTATATATATTGATTAAATTAGTACCAATGCAGATAGACAGCTATAATGACAGTTTCCTGTCAATATATTCACAAAGTTGAAAGAAAAGTGACTTTATCAATGTAAATAATTATATACTTTATCAATGTAAATACTAGAAGTAAAGATGAACTCGCATTTCCCACTATTAGGCTACGAAAGGTATTTATTACCTTACAACTAAATATTCTATGAATGTTTTAAGCGTCTACCTGTCGTTATTATTATCGAGAAAAAAACGGCAAAAATCACGTTTGTATGGGACCTTCCCTTAAATATTTATTTTATTCTGTTTATAGTATCGTTAAAGATGCAACAGAAATATATCATTGTGTCAATGTCAACTGTCTAGCTAGTACGTTTTATGATATATAGCCAGGTGACAGACAAACAGACGGACAGTGGAGTCTTAGTAATAGGGTCTCATTATTTAAACTTTAATTTTTTTTACTTTTTGGGTACGGAACCCTTAAAACATGGCAATATCTATGTGCGTTCTAGGAAATAATTTACACTGAAATTTTTTGCATGGCATGAGAAGTGTTTAGGGATCTGAAAGGATAGCAGATGACTCCCATCGTCGACCATTTAAATTTGGCACACGAAGCTCCAAACACCCTATATATGTATATATTTAATATATATATATAATATATTCCTGTATATTATTCCTTATTGAATTGATGTACATGTGTACGATGTACTTTAGTTCTAGTAATTACATTGTAAATGTCACTTTTCTTAGGGAAAACTATAAATATTTTATGGGTATGCGGCAGAACTTTCTAAATATATTGACAGGAAACTGTCATTCAATTTATATCTTTATCTATCTAGCTTTAAAACATGCAAGTCGTTAATAACATGGTGTATTTTGCAATGGAAGCCAGCATTATGGATAGCACCGCTTCAATTCCGTGCGATCGAAACATCAGCTTTGCTATATTGAAATCCCGGTTTCATGATATCAAACTTTACGACTGCACTGTTGCGACGTCACAAAGAGAACAATGTCGAATAAATACAAAATTAATCACAAAAAGTTATAAAAGACAATGATCGATATTCAACACTAAAGTTTCATTTAAAAATTGAAATTATGTTATTGTTTTGCATCAAATCCACTTTTATATACATATATGTAAGATCAGTAAAAAATGTATGGCACATTCATTTAACTAAATCCACAACAAACCAAAGAAGAAAAAATAAAAGTGTGTTTTACTACAAACTGTTTTATTTTATACCACAGATATAAAACTAGATTTTAATGCGTTTAAAACAATAAACTAAATCAAAATCGTTTCAACTGTTTGGGATAAACACTTTTCAAACATAAAATATTGTTTTTTAAAGTACCTTATAATAATGATACTAGTATATTTTTTTATTCTAATACATGTAAAGGACTTTTAGTCGCGCTTCGTTTTGCAACTACGGCGACCTTATGACTGCTTATGAGTGTAGGTGAACTCCAAGAATACTACGGTACCCAATTTCCGGCATCAAACGTGCGTTTGTTGCCGAATATGTAAGTTAGAGTATCATCCACAAAGTGGTAACAGGACTTTGTAGTGTGATAGTTTGGTAATTTTTCTGCATTGTTTTGTTAATTACTGAAGATTGTTCCCGTCTTTAAATGCTTCTACCGAGGTCTACCTGACAGACCAGATGCGACAAATCAGCTGCCCGTTATATTCTGTGTTGCGAGATCCAACAATTTTCTGTATGACTACATCGAAGTTTTTACGACTATCAAAACAGAAATAACCAGGTATTATTCTTCGGGCCGAGTCTAAGCGGGCACTGACCCGTGATCTGATCCTCTGTTGTTGTTATTATTATTGTTTATTGTGTTATTGGACCATCAGCTGATTTTCCGCGTGGTCTATTTCTCTCTTTTTTTCATAATGCAACCAGTTTGCCCAGAGTATCTGGCGGTCTCCGCTCAATGTAACCAAAGTAGCTTAGCACCCGTCGGTTTAGTAAATAGTTTAAAATACCGCCATCGTTTAAAAGCTAAACAAAAATGACACCCCTGGGTTTTGCGTCAAGGTCTGAAGAAACAATGACTTGAAAAAATACAAATCAAAGTCATCGTCATAAGCCCTGAACCACAATCATAACGATTCGTCAATCCATTCATCACCCACATAGGCAATCGTACTCTGTAAATATGTGCTTATATTACCTCGTCTATTTATGATTGATGTGACTTTACGAATGATTGCAGAATTCGCAAATAATAGCCATTGAAAACTATCGCACGCACTGATTGCTTCAATGCACTCAAGGCGGTTAACACACTGCCACGCACCACGCTGCATGTTGCGTGAATGCGTGTTATAACGTTGCTTGTAACTACTACGGGCTGTCTACTGCGAGCTGCCGCTCCCAAATATGCTGCTGGACAAAGACCTCTCCCAAATATACTGCTGGACAAAGGTCTCCTACAAGTAAAATTTGCTATCTCTGTAATTTCCACCCTGAATTAGAAGGAATCGACGATAAGCTTGCACCAGTGGTTGGACCTGCTCGTAAGAACTGGTGAATTTTCTTTTCTAATAACAGAAAAAAAATATAGTCACACCTTTTCAAATATTTTTAAAGTTTTGGAAACGTAGCACTGCTATTGACCACAACCCTTAATAATCCTAGATTACTTGTAGTTTTTACACAAAATTCTGTAAAAAATATTGAAAAAAATATACATTTTAAACATTTTTACGTCCAATTTAACTCATTATGGTGTAAAAAAAAAATATGGTAAAAATAATCGCAACAGAAAAAAATATATTCATAAATTACACGGTGGCCAAGCTGAAATAATATTCACAAAAAATTAAGACATCAGTTATATTTATATAATTAAATACAATACGAATTAATCATGCCGCTTCCATTTATGTTCCATCCGTATAGTCTGACCGCAGTCTGGCCACCATTGTTTGCGAAGTTTGAGCGTTTTCGCCTACCTGCATTTTTTCTGTTTATAATTTTAAAGTGTAATATAAACTTTGTGCACATAGCATGTTTGAGCATCTGTTCAAAAGGTCGTATTTCACTCTCCAACTTTTTTTTTAAACTCCTGGCCTAAAAGCTCATCAAATGAACCTAAAAGATGGTTTCAAAAAAGCCTATTTTCCATAGAATAAAATTGAAAAAAAAAACAATTCCAATTAAAACAGATGTATTTCTGCACCATGTCACATGACCTTGTTCTCTCCAAATGTCTTAAACAAAACAGGCATATTTCTACTACCAAAGGCATCTTTTGATTTTTGTTCTGTTCAAAAGGTCGTTGTTTTTATTCATACTTCGCAGCTTAAAATAAAAATCGATTTAATCGAATAGAAACGGTAGAATCTACAAGTGGTGGCTGAACTGTCATTGCCATTGTCAACCGTTGCCAAATAAATAAAAAAAATATTGTCTCTTCATCTTCAAAATATCATAATTATTGAAATGGCAGCCAACATAGGCATCCAAATAACATAAGAATTTATAAAATGACTTGACACTGGCGGAATTGCGTAAAACCAAACACAAAAAGCCATAAAATAAAAAGACAAAGATGACTGATGAAGCGGTTCTTCCTAACGGTTGATCATTCGATGTGAGTGGAAGGTATTGTGAAATTTGGAAGCTCTACACAATAAAATAAATTGAGAATTACAATAAAAATGGAGAAGCAAGGTTTTTGCTAATATGTATTTTACTTTTGACAAAACCACAAAAAACTTTACTGTGACTGTAATTTTTTTGGAAATAAGTACTCCAAAAATTGTAGTCAAAAAGTCTTATTTCTAAAAGTGACTCATCAAAAGGGCGTATTTCTAGAAGTGACAAATCAGAAGGTCATATTTCTGAGTGGTCTGAGTGGTGGTGGAAATGTTTCACTTTAAGTGCACGCGCATGTTATTACTAAGTCTTAGTTCTTTGTTCATACGCCAAAGAGAGACTTGAGGCTCTACGTTCCTCTTGGCACTACAGAAAGAGTCGCCAGCTAACAAAACGATAACCCCATCTATTATCTGATCACGTCCTCTCATATTTTTTTACAGTTTAGAGCCACAAACGCCTCTTTGTGAGACATGGCACTCTGATCCCAAATTATGAACTTCAAAGTCACGCAATAATTCGGCTATATTGACTCTGTGCTGGGAAGTTGCATTACTGGAGATTTTACATCGGTGACATTTGAAGGAGTTTGAAAGAAATAAAGAAAATAGACGCAACAGCTATAGATGGCTATATTCACATAGAGGCCTTTTCACTTTTTAGAGTAATACCTTTTGTTGGTAAGTTTTTCCTTTCCCGGCAGGAGCATCGAGGGAGTTCATTTGCTCAATAGATTTTTTAATATTATTGAAGATATCATATTCTCACTAATTTTATAATTTTATTATAATATTATAGTTTTTAACAATCGAATATCCATAAGAACAAAGAAAATGAAAATTTCAAATTTCAATCCGATTTAAACCTTAGATCTAAACATATATTTTTATTTTAATATTTTATGGAAAATTAAATAATGCGAATATGTTTTCATCAAATATTATGTTCTAGACAAAAATTTAAATAGTTAGATACGACCTAACCGTAATGAGTACGGGCCGTTTTATTTCCACGTAAAATGAGTGAGCACGCTCATTTGGAATCAGTGTACCTCTAAACACAGTTAGCTGGACGTGGTGCTTGTTATTTTTTTCACAAAAGTTATAGGTTTATTTAAAAAATCAGTGTGCGTGCATCAGCATTGTTAACTAACATATTTACATAAAAACAATGCCACAGTTCTTGGTACGAGCATCAGGGCAAACCTAACGATTTAAATCTTTGATTTCAACTAGTTGCTTCTAAGCTGAGAATCTCAAAGGAAACTTAATTTGTCAGTCGGTCGCCTTTTGAGAGATTTATCATTTGAACTTTGCAAACCTTTTTGTTGCTTGAGGAAAACGAAAATGGTTCATAAAATTACTAAAACGGACTTTCAAACTTTCACGTTTCTTGTTCAAGCATCTTATTATAATATTATCAACAAGCTTTTCATATAACGAAATCACAACTTATATGTTTATTTTCATAGAATGCACAAACAATTTATTCATAAAAGATCATTTAACATTTTACACTTTTAATGTTATAATTTATGCAGTATACGCCTGTAAAAAATAACAGGCGGATACTGCATAATTTAAATATTAGGAATAAGCATATTTAATTTTTATAATTACGTAGGTACAGGATATCCCTACTCAAGTTTTACTACGTATTGTTGAAACACAGTGGAAACGTCGGGAATAATCAAAGGTATTACGCGATAAATTTCCGTGTTTTTGTTATTATATTATTATGTATGAGTACTTTATTTTGCCATAGAGAAATTTACGCTTAACCATAGCTGACACAAACAAAAATAAGTTTTTGCAATAGCATAAAAAAAACTTTCGTGGAATGCCGGCACTAGAATTTTACCCCTACTCTCGCCCGTGAAATGCCCGTGGATGCAGTATGGGCCTGCTAAAGGATACATCCGGAAGATGGGCAGCAGCGTCTTTCCGTATCTTATTTATCCGTATACTGCGCTTGCCAATTAGCCTGCCAAGCGAGGTGAGTATGGCAATAACCCCTCATGAATACACACACAATGACCAGACTCGTTAGTCCTGGCTACGGTAGCAGCCACGGTAACGGCGGGGCTATGGGTGCTAGGAATCCCCGGGAGCCGGATGGCTACTTATCCCAATGATGAGAACATCTGCACTATGTTTTATTCCATTATATTTTACTGTAAATCTTTGTAAATCGTTTACTATTTATACCCTAGACGATATTTCAATTTGAATAAATTAGGCTCAGTGCGTGTTAGGCCATGCGATGTGTAGGATTCCGTAGTAACTCGTTTCGTCCCGTGTCGTTATTTCTAGTGTATCCTGTGACGAAAATAAGAAACAATACGTTTCCAATATATTTAGTTAATCTAATTAACTTTACCTTAAGTACTTAGTGTTGCTGTAACTTCGGAACTGTTATAGGTTTGCTATGACTTTAGTTTCCATCTTGTAAATGTATTATGAAGTAACTGAGCACTCAGCCTTGAGCATGTTTAAGTACTTACCTGTTAACTTTGTTCACAAAGACGAGTTATGAACATAGAACTGCATGAGTAGTCCCGGCTTAAATGTGCGATACCGGCGGCGTTACCTATTAAAAACTTGCTGAAGCGTGGAATTTGGTGAAAGCTCGCTTAAGGTAATAAAAAAATTTTGCCGTCACAAGACGCCTGGCAGATAAACATTTTTAATTTTGCGATAACTCCAACATTTTTCGAACGAGTGAGCCAAGAGAATTTCTTAGTACAAGGCGTTTCGGGTGAATGTTTGTTTGTATGTATGTATGTCCGCACTTTTTGTCCGAGGATAACTCTTGAACTGATGATTGGATTTTAATGGAATTTAAAACTTAAGGAGTACATCAATTCAAATCGCAGGAAACTAGTTCACATTGCGCCATCGCTACTGTGCACATTCTGAGCGATTGTCTTTTTCTTTCCATGCTTATATTTTTTAATTTTTGTCCATTATGTTGTTTTATTTGTAATGTGCGAACCTTATTCATAAATTAGGTTTATTTTCTTCATGTCATGAGGGGTATCATATGAAAAAGCTTATTTTGTACATTAATATACACTTTTTAGGTTTCCTTTAGGACGTACATATGTGTACGTAGTTGCCGACTTGTTACCAAAAATGTAAAAAAAATACCCAATAGGAACCTACTTCGTCCGTAAGTAAGTAAGTAGGTAACCGCCAACTTATACATTTTATCCGACTACGGTAAAGCCGCTTAAAGACAGTTTTTAGTAGTCTATGCAAATACCATATGTATTATGGCGCAGCGGGCGAAGGTCCGCCTGCGACGCAAGGGGTTGCCGGTTCGATTCCCGCCTCGGGACAAATGTCTGTACGATCTGCAGATATTTGTTCAGGGTGTTCTGGGTGTTTTCTATATATAATAAAAATATCTATCTATGTATAAAGTATTAAGTATGTATAAAGTATAAAGTATTAAGTATATCAGTCATCTAGTACCCATAACACAAGCTCTGCTTAGCTTGGGGCTAGATGATGCTGTGTGATTTGTCCAGCATTATTTATTTACTTATTTATTTTTTATTATATTTGTATTTACATAAATATATACATGTACAGTCGCTACAATTGCTACGGTGGTGGGCCAATCGATTAAGTAGGTAAGGTAGGATCATGGGAATGCGAATAGGAATGCAAATGGTCCAGTTGTCATAAAGACTTCATTTATACTGACTTTAATTAAAGGAGCCGACTCCACCTCTAAAACCTAAATTTCAACAGATTTTAATAATAATAATTCGCCTGTACGTACCTATTTTGTAACCTTGATGCCAGCGGTTAAACCAGCAGTAAATAGCCGGCTGAGGTTCGGTTCGATTTTCACCGCAGGCAAATTATGTGTAAGTTTTCTGAAGATTAGTAACTTTCCGATGAAAAAGTAACAGACAGACACTTTCGCATTAGTGATAATAGTTAGGGATATATTTTAGAATCTAATTAAACAAGTAGTTACCCCAAAAAAGCAGCTACCTTTGCAAGGGTAGGTAACCTACCTAGCCTCGATACAGCCTCCATCTACCATTCATCATTTTATTATACTTCTCCTAAAAGGATAAAGCAGCGTTTATAACTATAGATTTTTCCGACAGATTCAACATTCATCGTTATATTTCAACCAATCTTCACAAAACTCTGATTAATTATTATAAACACAAACTTTCCTATTGAACCACTTCTATCTATTGGTGAAAACCGTACCGAAATCCATTCGTTTGATAGATTTTAGGGTTCCGGACCAAAATGGTAAATAGGAACCCTTATAGAATCACTCTGTCTGTCTGTCACATATGGATATCTCGAGAACTACTGATGCTATCGACTTGAAATTTAAAATGGTACAAGAAAACACTTTTTTACTAATAAAGCATATATGAAAATGTTAAAAAATATTTTTATTTTGATTGCAGGGGGGCGGATAATATAATAATCTCAATATTTTAAAAGAAGTTACTAGGCCGTGTGGGGTTTCATATGAAAGGTATTCATTTGCACATTAATAAACAGTTTTTATTTGTTTCTTAAGCCGTATCGTTTTTGAGTAATTTACAAAAATGTTGATAAAACGACCGTTCCCCCCCCCCTATCTCCGAAGTTTACAGAGATAAACCCTTGATACTTTTATTGCTTATAGAAATGTATGTTCAAAATATAGGAAAATTATAGCGAACTCTCTAATTTGCATGGTTTTTTAGATAAGGGGGGTGGATGGGGGGTTTTCAAAAAAATTGTGAAGTTTCTAGGTGATGTGGAGTATCATATGAAATGTATTCATTTGCACTTTAATAAACAGTTTTTAGTTTTCCTTTAAGTTGTATCGTTTTTGAGTTATTAACAAAAATGTTGTAAAAAATAGCGTTCCCCCCCTTATCTCCAAAGTTTGCGGAGATAAACCTCTGCAACTTTTATTTCTATTATAAGTGTATGTAAAGATTACAGGAAATTTGTGACAAACTCTCTACTTAGCATATTTTTTTAGAAATTATCGAAAGTGTAAAAAATCTACATAAGTTCCGCTATCAGACAAGAGATGACGCTGTCAAGATTCTCCAACAAATATAAAACCGCCTTTGTCATATATTATATTGTATGATGGCACGGATCCCTCGGTGTGCGAGTCCGACTCGCTCTTGCCCGGTTTTATTTTCTTCCAAAACTGCTTATTTTCGCGGGCTGAGACTCCCCCTTTCGGGTAAGTACACTTATTATAATATACTCTGTATAGTCTAGTTAAATATACAGTTACACTCTGATGACTTAAGAGGTGATAAAAATTGTCTTAAAGTTAAACTCATCAAAATTCAACCCAATTTTAGCAAAATTAGACTGCATCGGCCTCAAATAAATCCTGCGGTTGAATCCCCGCCATAATTAAAAGGTATTCCTCATTTCGTTCGTTAATTTCATACCTAATTACTTTTAGCCAAGTATGTTTGCACTTCGGTAAACTAAGTGAGAAATTCCACATCACCGCTGCGAGCGATAACCGCAAATTCAACAAGCTATATAACTGTAATAGCTGTAACTCATTTAATCGATAATAATAAATTGAACAACATAGATTGGAACATTTAATCCTCGCACTAATCTAATTAGTGAGGATCAAGAGATCTGGCCAAATTAAAATTACTGGGAATCGTTTCACGTAACTAAAATTCTGCTGGGACGGTCACTGTGCATCGGGGATGTTTGCAGGTGCCAGAGTTATCGACTATAGTGTGAAATTCTCGTGAATAGTGATTTTGCGTGATACTTTGTCTCATATCACTTCTCAGTGTCTACTTTGAACTTGTCACATCACTATAAAAGTCTACTAAAATCGCGATAGCCGTTCTTTACCAGTCGATGGATAACGGTCGGTTTGCAATAGACATTTGTCTATCGAGAGATTACGAGAATGCAAAAGGCTATTTTCAAATATACAATGTGTATTTTCGAACCTTGATCAAACGAAATGTGTGGATACACGACATTTTATATATGTATATCGATAACAATGGGAAAAAATATATATGTTAGCTATCTCAAAAACAAAGCTGACTTAATAATTTTTTAAATGAAAACTACTTCATCTGGTTTTTTCTTCGTTTCTTTTTGAGTAAACGGTGTATTTTATTCGAAGAAGTCTCATTTGAAAAAAAGCTTAAAATACAATTTCAGTACAAAAGCCTAGTAAAAATAATAGTTTTGTTAGAAATTTGACTAAAAAAACTATTTTTATTTTATTTTTGATCTGTTACTTTAAAACTGGGTTATTGAGTACATTAGTACTTTAGAGGCGGATCAGTGGCGTGACCGGCGCGAAGCCCAGATATGACGCCACTTGATTTTATTTTTCTGGGGTCACATGAAACAGCTTGTTTACAGCACTCCCATTGAAAGCAGAGAAGAACTATTGTAAAAAGTAATTGCCGCGGCGAATCAAAATAAGAAACGATCGCGATGTACTAAAAAGAACAACGCGCAGTGTGGCTTTACGTGCACCGATATGTATTGAGGAAAATGGTGGACATTTTGAACAATTAATAAATTAATTGATATCAGTGATGATGATGAGAGTTATAGATTAAATTCCTTATACTTATACATTTAATTTGGTTATATTATTATGTTGGGATTGTAATGTCTGAATAAATATAATTTCAATTTCAATAAAATGGCAGGACACTTAGCACGAAGACAAAGACACTGGGTGAAGTCGGGCTGCAGATCATGTTGATGATGACTATTGAAGCTTTGTGTATTTTTTTAAGGCAAAGTAGCTGGTTCTCTGGACGGTTTAATTTGAAAACTATGCGCGTCGCGAGATTGAGGGTTATTCGAGCTCTTTGCCATACGCACCACGCTTGGCAGGCGGGTTGGCGAGCGCAGTATGGGATGTTGATAGACGCTGCTGCCCATCTTCCGGATGTATTCCTTGGCAGAATCTTGAGGCATCCACGGGCAAATGAGGAGGGATAACACTTTACTGCTAGCACATACCTGGCTTGTAGCACATTTCGCAGACACTGAGGCAGCGTTGAATTATTACTTTTTGACTTGACTTTACTGAATTATTGACTAGAACGTCAACAGCATTTCACTGAAATTACGGAGGCCTTTACATCTATTGTAGATAATGTATACAGGTATTTATGCTGTTCAGGACGCTTCAGTGTCTGGGACATTGTTAGATGGATTATGCTTACCCAGCACCTAAACCATTCTTTCAGCTTTATAATAACTATTATTCAGAGTAAAGAACAGGTCAATACGTCTGAAGCAGGCTAAGCCGCGGTTTTCCTTACGAAGATATCCTTTACCGTTAAATCACATGTCAAATGTGCTTTCATTTTTTCAAGAAAGAAAAATCCATTATTGCACGGTCAGGTTCGGACCCAACACCTTCGGATCGAAAGTCGGGGGAACATACCACTGACTTACTGCAAATGACATACTAATAATTAAAGAGTTCCCGCTTAAATAAGGTTTTAGACTTTCCAAGTTTCTGTCCATAATTTTAAACGAATTCCGGGAAAGCGTTGGTCGGATTAACTCGTCACCCGTGACAGAAATTGATGGAAGTCTGCGAAGGACAGGGATGGTCGGAGAAGTTTGAGAAAGAACTTTGCCAAGCAGTGGCGAAAAACACGGTGGCTTTCCGCTCTTTCTCCGCCCACACACAACCGACGTGCATTGTAAGCCCAATAATCGACATCACTAAAGGAGGTTAATCCCGGCTTACCGACGTCACAATGTGATAGTTCGTGAGATTCATAAACGTAGTTAGGCTGCGTCCATGTAAACTGTTAGCCGCCGACTGAGTGAGCCGCAAAATTGTGGCGATCTGAACTCAATACCGCGTCGACTGGAAACGATTTTGCTGTGAGTCGGCCGCTCACTGAGACATTCGGCGGACGTAACGCTGCAAACTGAGACGTAGAGTGAGCGCAAAACTAGCAAACTGTGGACACTCAATTTCAAATTTATGGAAGGTTTAAACCGATACGCCGCTAACTCAGCCGCTAACAGTTTCACTACTAGAGACGCAGCCTTAATGTTAGTACATTGCGAGTGAGGTCTTATGAAATGGAGCTGCAATCTATATTTATGTAATCAAGTAAATAATGTAATGGGAGCAATAATTGAACGAGTGTTTATAAATGATTATGTCCGCATTACGTGAGGTTCAGTATAGCAGCGGGGCGATACTAGAAACTGAGTCATTGTTAGATGTTTAGGACCTTCACAAAATCGTGTCTAATCAGCCGGCCACCTGTTTATTTAGCAAAAGAGAGTTAAAGTGTCACACTACAATACAAAATCTATCCAATACAAAAATAATGAACGAAAGCCAAGGTGCAGAATCAAAAACGTTATTGTCTGTCACACTTTTTTGTTGTGTTTTGCTTCTACAATAATTTGAGCACTTTAACTTGTAATTCTTTATTGCACACAAAAAACATTTACAAAAAGGGTACCTACAGAAACAAACATATACAAAGGTGACCTTTAACTTTAATGTGTGAAAAGATTTTTGCAACTTACAGGTTCTTTGAATCCATTATTTATCAATAAAACAATTTTACCATTGAAAAATCAAGACCGCAACAAATTGCGTGGCAATTTAAACTGTCCGAATAGATCAGATTTATAACGTGCAGTATGCTAGGCAACCCAGCAAATTCAACCTTGTTCCTCGCATGTTAGGACTTAAATCACGATTTCGTAGGTTTCTGTAGAACGTATACCAAAGCAGCTCGTTGGAAATTAAATGGAAGTCTTAACGCTGCAATCTAGGGTTTATATTGCAGTGAAGGTTAGAATATCGACCTCGCCGACCTCGGCGGTCACGACGTCGCCGAGCGATAGTAAAGCATGTTCGTATGGAATTAAAGTTTATTATTATTAGGATATATGTATCTCTTACTGCGGCTTGTGCCCCATGAATACTACGTCATATCTTCGATAAATACTAAAAAGATTCCGAGGTATAAAGGAACTCGTGATTTACTCTTAGTTCTTCTATTTAAGCCCCGTACTAGTTTGAAAAGGCTGAGAAAACGTATTTTTAAGTTTGTTTGAGAAAAGGAGAAAGATGTTACAGTGGAACAAATAATCGGAAGTTCTCGTTCGGCGTTTGAAGCCTAACTATAAATAGTATTGTATACCAGTTCGTAGTTCGGCATGTGCTTCAAAGAAGCTGTATTGTAGTAGTGCCTTGGTTTAGTAAACATTTAAAATGCGGCGAAATTCGAAGCAAACAACAGAATACTGCTAATTTACCTCTCCACCTTACGTGTATGGTACCTACTCCTAATTAATTATTTTTTCAGCATGTTTTAGCGTTATCTCAGCGTTGTTATTTTATTGATGTCTATGCAACATGTACAATGTAACAGCTTTCTAGAACTAATAGTCTCTTCGCAAAGCCGGTGACGGACGCACTTTCTTGTTTTACTACAAAATCTTAAAAAGGACAGTTTAAGTGTAAAAATTCTAAAAACAAGAAAGAGATAAATAGTTTCAGATATACTTATATTTTAAGGACGACACAAGAACCTAAGCGTTGGATCAAAATTGACTCAGTATTATTGCCACAGCAAGCAACGAGGTTTTGGTGGTGATTTTCAGGCAGGTTTGTGTGACCGCCTCGTCTCTCCGTCTACAACGTAGGCGATAAGGTGGGTTTTATGATATTTGTGATATTCTATAGAAGATGGTATTTTAGGCAAACTCTCGTGTTCCAAATGTCTGTTGAACAGCGCACGGCTTGATTCCTTTTTAGTAAAGTGACTTTGAAAGTTTCGGTGCTTGTCCACATTTTTCCTCTATTAATGCAAATGTCTCTCATCATCATCACTATTATTGTCGATCACTACGACTATCTTAGCCGGCCCTTGGCCACCTTTGGTCTGAGCTTTACCCCACCGCATCTTTAGCGCACAAAAATAGAACTATAAAGTGTAGTCTCAACAAAAAGGTAGTTTGAGCAATATTCTTTCAGCTTTTTGAGTTTTGTAGTAAATTTACAATGAGAACAAACAAAATATACAGTCAGAATGGGTTAATATCTTACAGTTCTGTGTTGGAGTCAGAGTGCTATTTGGCGTATGAAGAGCCTCGCTTCCCACGGGTCGGTTGGCTTTCCGCCAGACTTTGTATTTTAACCCGGGTGGGGATGTGGCGAGCAGAATGTATGTTAGTTCTTCAGACCATACAGGACTAGTATTAAAATAAATAAATTTATCTTTCGTCCTCCGCATCTTGTTCGACGATGTCAAACCTGATTTTAAGTTCGGCGATTAAGCGCCCGAATATCACAAGTACCTAGTGTAGGTGTAGAAAGGCTTAGGGCGGTTCATCTTGTTCGATGATGTCGAACCTGACTTTAAGTTCGGCGATTATGCGTCCAAATATCACAAGTAGTGTAGGTGTAGAAAAGCTTAGGTCGGTTCATCTTGTTCGACGATTTCGAACTTGACTTTAAGTTTGGCGATTATGCGCCCGAATATCACAAGTAGTGTAGGTGTAGAAAGGCTTAGGGCGGTTCATCTTGTTCGATGATTTCGAACCTGACTTTAAGTTTGGCGATTATGCGCCCGAATATCACAAGTAGTGAAGGTGTAGAAAGGCTTAGGGCGGCTCTTTTTATTATGGCGTTTAACGCCGAGTTCTTCTAGTCGCCGTTCTTCAATGTTTGAGACTGCTATAGAGCTGCGCTATTCCGGTCTCTATTGTGTCAGCTCTTTTCTACTTTTGCATCCCTGTATCGAAGTAATCACCCCCTGTTATGTTCGTTAAAACTTAAATTTAAATAATGCTAGACATTTAACACAGCACCATGTAACCCGTACGCAATGCTTGTGTTATGCTACCAGATGGTTGATGGAATACTTAATATAATAATATTATTTTTTAATAATACCTAATTAGATACATAGAAAAACACCCGAGGCAAATATCTTCAAAAAACTTACAAGCATTTGTCTCACAGCAAGAAACGAATCCACAACCATCTCAAACATCTCAACAATACAAATCCCAACATCCACAAACGTCTACATCTCAGCTGGCTTTTACACCAACCGCGCCATACGCACGTAGACGTACATATATCCTCTTCACATCTATTTGCATCGCTGCTCAAGGCGTATCCGCATTTACAGAACAAAAGTAATAAAGAAGACGCCTAAACTAATTTTGCGTCAGGGGTATTTCAGCAATGGTATAGCTAAAAAACATAGATTTTCATATTACAGGTTAATAAAAAAAACAATTTATGCCTCTACTAGTTTATATTTTAAATGACAGTAATTGTCATGTTTTGTTCATGTTTTGGCGCTTACGACTTTTTATTTCAAGCTAGATCTCTCTAAATCCGCGTCTGACTGTAATTTAAACAATTACATTCAAATAGTTTTTTATCAATGCGTCGCTTTATAACGACTGTCAAATTAAAAAAAGAAAACGTGCTGGTAGGTGTAGTAGGTCACTGACCTGCTACACCTACTGTAGGTATTATTACAACCGTGGTTCGGTAAAAGGCTATTGGAAACGAGTAAAAAGTAAAAAAAAAACTCGCTATTGAAGGGTTCCTTATATATGGCAAAATAACTTGTTTTTGAGGTAGCACCGTTATTAATATTGAACAAAAAACTGCAAAAAAATCACGTTTGTTGTATGGGAATTCATTATTTTTTTAGTATTTTTTGTTATAGCGGCAACGGAAATATATCATCTGTGAAAACTTCAACTGTCTAGCTATCACGGTTCGTGACCTAGACAGCCTCAGCCTGGTGACAGACAGACATATGGACAAACAGTCAGACGGACAGCCAGATGGACAGCGGGGTTTTAGTAAAAGGGTTGCGATTTTACCCTTTGGGTACGGAACCCTAAAAATAACGCCTGTAATAATAAAAAATACCAACTAATCGTCATCATCTCAGACATAAGACTGCTACGTCCAAGACAAAGGCCTCCCTCATGTGTTAGCGACTTCGATAATATTTAGGTCTATCTAAATTGCTAAAGATATTTGTTGAAATGTCACTGTCTAGTTGATCGGGTTAACATGTCCAAATAAATATTGAAGTTGTAAAATGGGCTCTCGGATAAAAAATAGGGGTTAAAGTATGAAATTGCCGTTTTATTGTAATAGTACCTATAATAATATGTATGTATATTATATATATATATGTAATAGTAAGTAAAGTAAGGCCTTTGCATCTATTATAGATGATTTATACAGCGTCAGCAACTGGTTATCATGCTGTATGGGACGCTGCAGTGCCTGGGACATTGTAAGATGGATTAGGCTTGCCCAGCACCTATACCATCCTCTCAGCTTAGTCAGCTATTATTCAGAGGAAAGAACAGGTCAATACGTCTGAAGCTAACTAAGCCGCGGGTTTCCTCACGATGTTTCCTTCACCGTTAAAGCTCGTGTTAAGTCTGCACATACATTTTTCAAGAAAGAAAAATCCATTGGTGCACGGCCGGTATCGAACCCATGACCTTCACTGAAAAAAATCCAGCCAATCAAGCATGACATTTTGCTTGATAGAAAAAAAATGAATGAAACAATCAAAAACTTATAAAAATACATTAATCACTATTTATTGTCACAATAAAGGTAAAATGATCAACTTTAACATTCACTTCATAAAAGGAATTAAGATATCATGATTATGTTATTGTAAACATGGTTTTATTGTAAATGTAAACATACAAATATTTGATTCGAGTATCGAACAGAATCAAATTAATCAGGTCCATTAACACTCATAGACCATTAAGCCATTAACCTCTCAGTGTTTACATTTAACAGAACTAGATGTCGCA
The DNA here is from genome assembly GCA_963082625.1 of Pasiphila rectangulata. NCBI lineage: Eukaryota > Metazoa > Arthropoda > Insecta > Lepidoptera > Geometridae > Pasiphila > Pasiphila rectangulata. Next base: position 17,750,145 of record OY720236.1, on the reverse strand, counting down.
ACTAGAAAAATTAGAACGCGCTATCGAAGTGTTTCACCCATTTACTTAGGTCTCGGGTCTAACTTTGATTATTAACTACCATTCTTCCAAAGGGCACGTGCCCTTTACAGGAGTGGTAGTCAGCAATCAAATTACAAAAAGTTAGAACCCGTACCTAGCTTCATCCCATGTTTGAACTAGTGTATTGAAAGCTGAGACACACCTTCTGTCTGTAGTGTGTAGTTAAATTTGTTTTTTTTTTATTAAGTCATTTATTATTTATACATTTAAATTTGGTTAAGTTGAATAAATGTTCTTTATCCATCTTCACGCCCACTCATTTGACGAAATCCCGCTCACACCCGCTATATTATATTATATATAACTTTAGCTTATAAAATTAAGCATAATAATATACATTACTGAAACTACTAAAATACTTGTTATCCATTACCACGTTCGTTGTAAATTCAATCAACATAAATCATTGGCATGTTAACCAAACTTGATTGTATTGACAATTACTTTGTTTGATATCATCAAGACAACTTGTCTGTTGCTTATTCAACGTAACTTTATTGCCATAATCGTATTACTTTATGTGCTCGTATATAAACAAGTTCCTTGATAGCTGCAAACAATTTTTTTATCAATGTTATCAAGTTTTTTTTTCAGTGATCGGATTGAAAGTCGGGGGTACATACCACTCGGCCAACACGGCTTATATGTAATAGTACCTATATTGTAATAGTACCTAGTACAATAAAACGGCAATTTCATACTTTAACGTTATTAATTTTCTTTAAATTTTCTACCTAAGTGTGGTTTAACATGTGCACATTTAACACGTGCTTTAACGGTGAAGGTAAACATAGTGAGGAAACCCACAGTTTAGTTAGCTTCAGACGTATTGACCTGTTATTTTCTCTGACTAATAAAAAGCTAAAAATTTTATAAATATAGAAGATTTCAACCAGGGCTTAATTTTATAAGGTTATATAAAAGCATGCTTTTCAATATCTTCTAATAGCTTTTATGCCTTACACGATGATTAATTTGAACACTGTAAAGGTTTACGAGCAAAATCCTATTAGAAATACCGAGAACCTATAGTAATTTGATTCAGCAACTAGGACGCGCCGTTGCTGAAGCATGAATTTGTGCTACAAACAACTTAAAAGCTCGATATTTAATGCTCCTTTCCTACAAACTTAGGTACCTATATTATTAAATCGTGCAAAAGATTTAAATAAAAAAATAAACATTTTTTACGGCCTCCGTGGAGCATTTGGTTTAATAGCTGACTGTTACGCAGGAGGTAGTAAGTTCGATTGCCGCCACGACAATTTAGCTTTTCAAAATTTAGATCTTTGCTGTTCCCGTTATTAATGTCGGTAAAAAATCCCGTTTGTTGCATAGTTTAAAATAAATATTTAAAGGGAAACAGAATAAAATAAATAAACCCTTTTAATATTTATTTTATTCTGTTTTTAGTATGTGTTGTCATAGCGGCAACAGAAATAAATCATTTGTGAAAATTTTAACTGTTTAGCTACCACAGACAGACGGACTGCGGAGTTTTAGTAATAACCTTTTTTTACCCTTGTGTTCGGAATCCTAAAAAAGAACAAGACACATTTCAATCAAGCACAAAATTGAATTCGTTAGCTTCAGATAACTTTTTTCCGAGTTAGGGAATGAAGCAAAGAATAAACCTAACAATAAAATATTATTGCATTAGTAAAGAAAGTCATACCTAAATGTAGGTATAACTTAGGATGTTAGTCCATCCATCGTTTAAACGTACCTACTTATAATTATTATTGAAACATTTTGTAGTAAACCGTCTATATCACTATACATTTAACTGCAGACTACAGATAAGTTATAATTATATTCTCCTTGATCAAGTTCTTAGTGGCTTTGTCAAGAACTTTGAATAGTAGCGGTATAACTATAAGCGTGTGCAGCGAACTGCAGTTCTCCTTCGCTTTAGATACGGCTTATTGGTTGAAATGTGTTTCAGTCAATTAACCTTTTATTAGATCTGGGGACACGGAAGTGCCCTTGCTAATACGAGCAAAGGGTTATTTAATGAAGTTAGTATCAAGTAGTTAGGTTACAAGTCGAGGCAGATCCAATAATACGATTAACATGACGAAGTCCACGTGGGGAGGAAGTTGCCGGCGTTAGCCCCTTACTGCGGTGTCTTTTCCGCCCTTAGTCAATACTAAGGGGTCCTTGAGGTAGCCTATCTGGCCCATGGTCTGTGCCCGTATGGAGTCGGGCTTGGGTTCGGTGTCCGTTTGGTCGTTTGGGTCGTCGTTTTCAGAGTCGGTGTGTTGCTGTAGCAGCTTCCTGGCGTATGGTTTCGTGTTCGGTAGTCGGTCGTACTTAGGCTCTAGGTCTTGTAAGGCGCGTCGCTCACTGGTAAGTCGAGGCGAGGTCGCGGCGTTTTATTCCTTAAGAGAACGTACAAGCGGCGCGCCGCATCTACAACCCGAACTCATTCACGAACGACTCGCCGCTCGGACGTCGTGCTAGACGCACGCCGCTCTAGCCGCCCGCTCGCCTGGTCCCCGCACCAGGCCCCTCCACTGCGCTCGCGCAGTCGCCGCTCGGACGTCGTTCCAGACGCCCGCCGCCCGCTGCCGCCTTGGTCCCCGCACCAGGCCCCTGCCGTCGCCCGCTAGCGTCCAAAGCTAGCTTCGCATCGTTGCGGTGTTATTCTTACTAGCTTGCTAGTCTGAATAATCACTTGCGCGAGCGAATACCGGTAGTTCGCACTTTTTAGTGCGCCACTGGATTACTATCCTGTTTCTTTTCGAGTTATTTGCTCTTTTCAGAGCGATTAACTCGAATTGCTCTAGTGCAAGAGAAAATCGTTCTTTTCAGAACGATTTCTCGAGCTAGTTTCTTTGCTGTATAAACTGTCGAAAGCCACGACTTCAGTGGTCAGCTAAGGGATACCCTACGGTGACAACGAACTTAGCTGGGCGTGGACCCGGAGCGCCTGTTTTGCCTCTTCAAGGCAACACAGAATCCGGCTGGGTCTGGAACCACCGGCCTTGGGGTGGAACCCTCGCCGACCCCAGATAGCGTGAGGCACACACCCCTTTTGCCCCATAAGAGAGGCGAAAGGGACACACACATTCAGGTAGGACACATAGGCACACACCCCTCCTTGTCTATACCCGACAAGGAGGGACACTTAGTTATTTCCCGGGTGCTCCCCCCGGGAATAGGGACCTCCCCTCACCCCCCGCGCGATGTCAAGCCCGGACTTGCTGGGTGGGCTTGATCCTGAGACCCTCCTGGGGGTACTCAGGATGTTAGCCCAGCAGCACGGGGACTTGTTGTCCAAGTTGCTCGCTTCGTACCAAGAGGCGAACAAGTTGGACAAAAAGTCCAAGTCCCATCCGATGGAGGTGGCCACCGCGGCCCCTCTTACCCCCGCCCCCGCCCTTCCGGCCACCCCGGAGACTCCGGTCTCCCCCGCCACGTCCTCCTCCTCCGATTCGGACTCCGACGCTTCGGCGATGGAGCTCGAACCCTCCCCGAGCGACAACTCTTCCTCGTCGGAGCAGTCCTCCGACGACAGTTACACTGTCGTCGAAGGCGGCAAACGGCGCAGGAAGAAGTCGTCGCACAAATCGGCCTTAGCCCCTCCGGCTAAGATTGCAGTCTCTGTAGAGGCTACGGCTACCCGCCCGCCTACTCCCCCCGCGACCCCCGCCGAACCCGCCCCCCTCCGCAAGGAGAGACCCCCCCCGCCCGTCTTCCTCCGCGAGAAGGCCAAATGGGCCAGCGTGGAGAGGCTTCTAACCTTGAAAAAGGTTAATTTCACCAAGGCCCAGTCCATCAAGGACTCTATTAAGATCCACGTCCAGACATCGGACGATCACCGACGTCTGACGTCTGTCCTCCGCGCTGAGAACATAGGTTTTCATACCTATGCTCTCGAGAGCGAGCGCCTTCTGCGCGTAGTCATCCGCGGCCTCCCCGCGGAATTCGACTCCGATGTAATTAAGTCCGACCTCTGCGATCAGGGCTTCCCCGTCAGGGAAGTCCACCGCATGTACAGCGGACGGGACAAGACCCCGTTCGATCTTGTACTAGTCATCCTTGACCTCTCGCCCGAAGGAAAGGCGATATTCGGCGTCAAAACCGTGTGTCGCCTTTCCGGCCTCTACGTAGAGGCTCCCTTCAGGAAGGGCCCCCCTGGACAGTGCCACAGGTGCCAGTTATATGGCCACTCTGCGCGCAACTGTTTTTCCCGCCCCCGCTGCGTCAAGTGCCTGGGTGACCACGGCACCGCTGACTGCAAGCGCGTCCCCAATGACCCCATGCCGCCTAGTTGCGTGCTCTGCGGGACCGAGGGGCACACCGCGAACTATCGCGGCTGCCCCAGAGCCCCAAAGGCAAGCGCTAGGAGAGCGCATGCTAGGGCTCCGGAGCGCTTCCGCCCCGCCCCACCCCAACACGCGAGGACATCTCCGAAGGTGTCCTTGTTGCCCCCCGCCCCTCCTGCTGTGTCAGCTTGGGCGAGACCTTTGGGCTACACCAGCCGCGCCCTTCAGGCAACAACTGGTGTATCCTCTCCCCCGCGTTCCCAGGAGCTTCACTCCGCCCCTGCCCCCGCACCCCTACCCCGCCCCACTAGGCCCTCTCAGCCAGCTCCCGCTGCTGAGAACCCTAGCCTGGGGCTGCCGAACATCGATTTCGGATCGGTGAATGCGCTCCTGCGCAAGCTTAGCCTGGCGAAGTCGCCCATAGAGAAACTGATGATTATCTCTAATCATCAGGATGTCATGGCGTCTCTCGACGCCCTCACTTTCAAGTCTTTTTAGTATGGCAGTGCAGAAAGAAAGACTGAAACCCCGCTCCCTCTCGTTAGCATTTTTTAATGCTAACGGCCTATCTCCCCAGAAAGAACTCGTGAAGCAATTCCTTGTCAATCACCAAATAGATATTCTGCTAGTGCAGGAGACCTTCTTGAAACAGTGCCATCGCGATCCTAGGATCGCTAACTACCAAATGGTACGAAATGACAGAACGAACGCCCCTAAAGGCGGTACTGCCATTTATTTCAAGAGGTCGCTGCACTGCATTCCCATTGATCCCCCGCCCTTAACAGACTTAGAAGTCTCTGTCTGCAGACTTGCAATGACCGGTCATCAACCGGTTATCATTGCATCCTGCTATCTTAGCCCCAATAGGAAGCTTCTTAAAAGCGACCTAGAATCCCTTCTCAGTCTTGGAAGCTCAGTCATTCTGGCTGGCGACTTCAATAGCAAAAGCCCTATGTGGAATTGCTCGATACGTAATAGAAACGGTGCCCTCCTCTCAGGCTATCTAGATTCTTTAAATCTAGATCTTATTGCCCCCATGTGTCACACTCGATATTCCCCACGTATTGGTTTTTCCAACCAAACCCTAGACCTCGCACTGCTGCGGAACGTATCCCTCCGGATGAGCTCCATAGTAGTGATGCAGGAACTAGACTCTGACCACCGTCCCGTCATATTAAGACTTGGCCCTCTGCCGGACCCTACTCCCCCGACCAAGACTGTGGTGCAATGGTATAAACTTGAGAAAGCCCTCAAGGTTATCCATTCTCCCGACTTGGATAAAATCCCCGACGACATTAGGTCCCCTGACGACATTGCTATTGCGGTCGACTCTCTGACCAGTCACGTCCAATCCGCCGTTCGCGACTTGTCTAGACAGGTCCCAGCTACGCCTGATCGTAACTGTGTCCTGCCTGATGAGATAAGACGACTGATCACAGAGAAGAACGCAGCAACTCGTCGCTTTAGTTCTTGGCCCTCCGAACTAAATCGCTTCCGAATGAACTCGCTTCGCCGCAAGGTGAAGAGGGCCATTCAGGAGCATCGTAACACTTCTTGGGACAATCTGCTTTCTAATATCGAACCCGGGCATCTAGCTTACTGGAGCCTGGCTAGATCTATGAAATCAGATGGTATCTCAATCCTGCCCCCTCTGCTTCGCCCGAATCACCAAACGCCTGCGTTTGATGACAAGGAAAAAGCAGACGCGCTAGCTGAGAGTCTTGAATCCCAATGCTCTCCTAGTCTTGAACCCGTCGACCCTGATCACCTTAACATGGTGAACAGTGAAGTCGACCGCCTAGTTTCCCTTCCCCCCTCTGCTCCTCCTTTGGACCTCATTAGAGCAGCAGAGGTCGCCGAGATCATTAAAGATCTTCGACCTAAGAAGTCCCCTGGCTCGGACGGCATCAGCAACAGAGTACTCAAGAAGTTCTCTGTTGCCCTCATACATCTCCTGGTCAGCATCTTCAATGCTGCCATGGCTAACTGCTCTTTCCCTGATGTCTGGAAGGAAGCCAATGTAATTGGCATCCACAAACCGGGCAAAAAGGCAAACGAGCCTTCCTCCTACCGTCCCATCAGTCTCCTTAGCTCCCTGGGGAAGATCTACGAGCGTCTCCTTCTGAGACGTCTCTGGCGTCACGTCAATGAGCATAGTCTCTTGCCTGACGAACAGTTTGGCTTCCGAGCCCATCACTCCTGTCCCCAGCAGGTGCTCCGCATCACGGAACACATCCTGTCCAAGTGGCATCACACTTGGCCAGCAGATACGGGCGCCGTCTTCCTCGATGTAGCTAAAGCCTTCGACAAAGTCTGGCACAACGGCTTGGTTTACAAGCTTTTCCTGCTTGGAGTGCCAGACAGACTCGTACTCATCTTACGAGACTACTTGTCGAACCGCTGCTTTCGCTACCGCGTGGAAGGCACGCTCTCAGACCCCAAACCCGTCCGAGCTGGAGTTCCTCAAGGCTCAGTCCTTGCTCCCCTTCTTTTCACGCTGTACACCAGCGATATTCCCCGACACCCGCAAGTCGAACTTGCCCTCTTCACCGATGACACGGCTTTGTACGCGTCCGATATGAACAGGAATCGCGTACGCATAAGGCTGCAGGCTGCACTAGACACTCTAGGTGCCTGGTTCAGAAAGTGGCGCATAGAGGTGAACCCGACGAAAAGTGCAGCAGTGTACTTCACTCGGAGTCCCTTCTTGCCCCAGCCTCTCCTCCTCTTCGATAAACCCATCCCTTGGGTTAGGTCAGCTCGCTACCTAGGAGTAATCCTAGATAGACGTCTCTCCTTCTATCCCCACATAAGGTCTGTCACTAATCGTGCGAAGTTCGTGCTTAGCCGGTTAAACAGCCTTCTCAACTCGAAAAGTAAAATGTCCTTTAGAAATAAAGTGACACTTTACAAGACAGTTGTACGGCCAATAATGACATATTCCTCTGTCGTCTTTGGCCAGTCCCGTCATGTTAGATGCCTTCAGGTAGTCCAAAACAACTTCTTGCGCAGGGCCACGGGTTGCCCATGGTACATGCGCAATGTAGACCTCCACCGAGATCTCAAACTCGAGTCCATCGAACACTTTATTAAAACTGCTTCAAAGCGTTTTTATAAAGTGGCGGCGGAACACTCCAATCCGTTAATCTCGGGATTACCCTCCGACTACCCGATAGAGCCATTGCCCACGAGTTCTTTCCTCCGTCGACCGAGACACGTTCTCGGCTTGCCCGTTGACGAGCTCACCGCCGCTAACCCGGAGGTGACGTCAACCCGTCCCACACTAGCTGTTAGACACATATTCAAAAACCGGTCCCGCCGGCGGGGCCGAAGAATACATTCTTCCGTCTAAAGGTGCAGTCTTGCACCTAGACGCTATCCTTCAGTAGATTCAAAAATTCTGGCAACAGTCCAAGCCGTGGTTCGAACCTAAGTGGTGCCCTTGAGCTTGTTGCCCCAACCTAACTTTTGCGGCTGGGCGCCTTCTGCGCTCGCCATAGTCCGGTAACGTTGTCATGGCCATCTGCGGTCAACAACATATATTGTCATTTCGAAAAAAAAAAAAAACGCCGCATCTACGTTTTCTTAAGTAAGAAAACGCCGCGACCTCGCCTCGACTTAGCAGTGAGCGACACGCCTTAGTGTTCGTGGTCTGAGGAGTCGCTTCGTCGGAACAAGTTCTCCGCTAGGCGGGTAATGAAGACATCCAGGGTTTCAAATTTAAGGTCTCGCACTATGTGTAACTGTATCTTTTTACTTGAATGTTTTTTCCTTTGTGCCTTATTTTTAACGGACGAAAAACAGGAAGAGGTTTCTTCATTGCATCGTACATATTTTTCTCTACTTGTAAACCTTGTTTGCAGGTAACTAAATATTAATGTAATACTTGCTAGTTTAACTATAACTTATGCTATAGATGCTGGAAAAGCTTTATATTTTATTATATCGTAGTATCACAGGCACTAGCCGTGGGGTGCCGGCAGTAAAATCTTACCCCTCCTCTCATGCCCGTGGATGCAGTAAGAGCCTGCTAAGGCGTACCTCCGGAGGATGGGCAGCAGCGTCTTTCCGTGTATCAACATCCCGTACTGCGCTCGCCAACCCGCCTGCCAAGCGTGGTGAGTATGGCAACTACCCCTCATGGAGATCCATGAGGAAGGTCTGTTCAGTAGTGGACTTTTTACGGCTGGAATGATGATGATGATCCCACGCACTGCAGCGTCCCGTACAACATAAGTACCAGTTGCTGACGCTGTATATATAAATCATATTTGAAGAGGAAAGGCACGGTGGTATTTACCTGAATTCATCTCCAATGATAAATAATAAAATAAATAGATAAATAATGCTGGACAAATCACACAGCATCATCTAGCCCCAAGCTAAGCAGAGCGTGTGTTATGGGTACTAGATGACTGAAATATTTAATACTTTATGCTACATAGATATATATTTTTATTATATATAGAAAAACACCCAGAACACCCTGAACAAATATCTGCAGATCGTACAGATATTTGTCCCGAGGCGGGAATCGAACCCGCAACCCCTTGCGTCACAGGCGGACCTTCGACCGCTGCGCCACAGAGCTCGTCAATAGGACTAAAGGTGTAAAGGTGTCTCACACGGGACCAGTATTATGTTAATTTACTTTGTGAATGTAATGTGACATGTTCATTGTTGAACAAACCCTTGTTCGTTGTTGAACAAACCCTTTAAATAAAAGAATAAAAAAAAATGTGATGTGAAGATGTCGTAGGAGTGTCTTAATAAATAAATAAAGCACGGCACGCTTAGCAAAAACTCATTCTTTTAATTTATAATTTCTTTTGCCTTGCGGTGGAGTATTAGCCCCGCGTGGAGATACCGTTATTGTTGTGTGCCGTGATAATTTTAAGTAATTGTTATTAATTGAGAGTAAAACTAGTGTGATTCAGTAGTAAAGTAGTTTGGCCCCATCTGGGCATTATGCTTTGTAGTAGCCGAATAATAAATTCAGCCGAGACCAAACTCTTCTTAGATATTATATTCGTGAAGTATGTATATAATGTCACAAGGTCGGTTGTTCCATTTATTTAATAACCGATCCGGAGCAGGGAGGGCCTTTGAAGTGTTTATGTTACAAGTTCTCTTAAGGCTTTACAACTTCAATACATTTTGAAATCGTTTGTGCCTGGTTCTTGTGGTCAGGAGTTAAGAGAATACGAAACAGAGCATGATGGAATAAATGGTTTTAATAAATATTGGTCGTATTTTCATATGAACTAAATTAAAAGTAATCAAATCATGCTATTTCGTGTTGGAAAAACCTCAATAAAACTAACCAAATAGAAATAAATAGTTAGAACGAGTTTTTCGACGTTGAGCGCATTTTCCTATTATTTAATTTATGTTAATTGATGATTTTATTTCGTGCTAGAAAACCTGAATCATACTAACCAAGGCCAGGCACTCGTCCCGTTCTTAAGGAAAGACGCGCAACGACAGCAAGTTGAAAAGAAAAAATTCTTGAATTTTCCCTCGTGGGAGTTTGAGATTGTTAAAAGTTCTGCCATATTGAAGCAGGAAAAGGTGCAAGCTTTCAGTAATAGTATTTCAAAGTAAACTTACTTAATTTATATCAAGTTATATTTTCTGTCCCTCTAATGCAGTAAGAGTGGATGCAGTAAAAGCCTGCTAAGGGTTCCCTCCGAGGGACGTACAGCAGCGTCTTTCCGTGTATCAACATCCCGTACTGCGCTCGCCAACCCGCCTGCCAAGCGTGGTGAGTATGGCAACTACCCCTCATGGAGATCCATGACGGAGGCCTGTGTTCAGTAGTGGACGTATTACGGCTGAAATGATGATATTTTCCGTAGCTTTTATAAAATAAGTAAAAATAAATCATCTATAATAGATATGAAGGCCTTTATAATATCAGCTAAATCATCTATAACAGATGTAAAGCTACCTTTACATCTGTTATAGATGATTTATACAGCATCAGCAACTGGTTGTTATACTGGTCAGGATATACCAGTATAACAACCAGCAACAGTAAGAATGTCCCAGGCACTGCAGCCTCCTGACCAGTATAACAACCAGTTGCTGATGCTGTATAAATCATCTATAACAGATGTAAAGCTACCTTTACATCTGTTATAGATGATTTATACAGCATCAGCAACTGGTTGTTATACTGGTCAGGAGGCTGCAGTGCCTGGGACATTCTTAAACGGTGCAAAACCGCCCACTAAGGGAATTTTGGAAATTCATACTCTAAGAGGTTCAAAAGTGGGTTCAAAGTTTCAAAGTTTACCAATGTGCCATATCTCCACAACCGTGCATAGTAGACGCTTGAAATTCTCGAATGTAGACTTCTCATTCAAAATAGGCAAATATGTACTCTGACATCAGTATTCTGTATTCTTGGTGGTTGTAAATTCAAAAAAATGCCTCAACTATACGTGCATTTTTGATATTTTTTTTATTTAACGTGTGTACTGGTGAATTTATTTTTAACACTACGTGGACAAAGTCGCGGGCAACAACATCTAAATATAATTTAACAATAACAAGCACAGCCTTAGCTGATATTATAAATCCAAAAGTCAGTTTTCACAAATAATTATTTTACCATTGGAAACTCCCATGGGAACAGGAACTACGTGGGTGAACCGTAGGGCAGTGCTAGTGAGCTTAAATATATTAAAATAAAGCGGACCAGTGCGAGCGAGAATTTGTCTTCTAATTTCGGAGCTTAGGGCGTGCCTATAATACGATAAGACATTAAAATATTAGATGAAATATGATGCTAGGCATGTGCATGGATCCCACCATCAGAACTCTCTTTAGAAAAATATACATTTGACGACGTCTGTGGCGCTGCGGGTTCGATTCCCACCTCGGGACAAATAGTTGTAGCAGATATTTGTTAAGGGTGTTCTGGATGTTTTTCTATATACACAATATAAATGTACTGTATAAATACTGTGTATTTTTTATCATTTCAATTGTTTTTCGACCCTTTACAAAGATCTAACGATAGTAAATGTTACTGTGCCGGATTGGCCTATCTATCAGCTTAGCAGATACAAAAAATAAATATTTCATGTCACCTATCTTATTTTTTGTCCACGATAATGCATGTCACCATTAATAAAAATCTCATCGTACTCGGCGTTAGGTAAAAAAAATAAAAAAAATATCATAACTCCGAAAATACGAAAAATTGCGGAACATAGGTACAAGGGGGTGATTTGGATACTGATGAGTACCTCCCAGCTTTATTATATCAGTATTTCTTGGGACACCTTGTATATGAATATATACCTAAAGAAGAAGAAGAATAATAATATATTGTCGGTATAAAATATTTTTTGTTTCCATTGTTGTATTACTTTGTAAGCAACTGTTTGTTTTCCGTGTAATTTAAAAATAAAATTAATAAATAAAGGCGCGATATTTGACGTAACTCCAGATCTGGAAATATGAGATGCACTCTTTTTACTATCGGGGGTGGTATTGATTAAGCTAGATTCACATTTGTCTGACGTGTTGTGTCGTGATGCATCAGAAAGGTATCGTTTTCATACATTTAATATGTTAGCGTTCACATATCTCTGATGCAGTGTGTTCTGACGGCTTGTGGTTGTGTCGCATCAGAAATGATCCCGGTCCGCGTCAGGTTGGGTGAGACGCGGGGGGCGGCGCAGCGACACGGCACAACGGGTCAGACTAGTGTGTGTGCACGCGCCAGCGTGTGTTGTCACACGTCAGTGACGCACGTGCAAGTATGAAATTGCAAATCATCCTCAAAATCTGAATCGGATGATTCATTATAAAACATTGCGAATGTGTAAACTCTCCGAAAGCCAAGACCGGAATGATTAAAAAATGCTTCATAATGCATCATAACGCGTCATATATGTAGATGTGAACAGTAGCCATCACGAGAGAAAGCATCACGACACAACACGTCAGACAAATGTGAATCTATTATAATATAATAACATTGACTGGTCAACCCCGGACCACGATTGTTGAAACACAGTGCTTACTGATCCCCTATTTCGCTATATAGAAGTTCAGAATCTCTCTCGGTTGTCAGTTTGACCGACAATTCCCGCAGAAATGTAATTGGCACTGTGTGAACGGCCTGCCATGATTCAATTTGTAAGTGCATAGAACACGGAATGGACCGTCTATGTAAACATAGTACACAATATGTTTACATAGACGATCCATTCCGTGTTAACATACGATTGGAGATTAAAACTTTATAAACAAAGGCTATAAATAATAAATATTATCAAAAGCTTTCGAAAATAACAAATTGTTACAGTATTGTTAAGTTCGTACAGCGTTTTAGAGATTTTTGCAAAGTAAATGCATTTTTATTTTCTATTAGTAGGTAAGGTCTCTATTTTGCTAGCATACTTCCTAACTAAGGACAACTGAAATTCCGTTAATTTACTAAAATTACATAAAAGTATTCCATTGGCACCGTTCCTAAAATTAAGACGGATCAGTTTGATCTAATTTCACATGTCATTATAAGTGTCAGATATATTATATGTATCAGGGTTAGTTGGAATTAGATTAGAGCAGGACCGTGAAATATGGCAAAAACAAAAAACACTTTCTCTGTATATGTATGTATGTGCAATAGATTGCAAGCCTTCCTACCTAGATATATAGTCCGGGTTTGTAGGCAAGTACAAGAAATGCATCCACTAACAGTTTAACGATTATTGAAGGGCACAGCACCAGTTTCCCATAAATGGTGCTCGTAAAGCGTATAATCCAAGAAGCGTAGAATGAAGTAAGAAGCAAGCACGCGAAATAGTTCGGTATTTGCGTAATTAGAAGTTTTACAAAGGCGCAATGACATGCGTGTTGCGGCAAGTGTCAGGAGAACTGAACGAGCCTAGAGAACGAGCTTAAAGTCGCGTATCGAATAAGGGCCGCTGGAGCACGTGCCAAGAATAACCGCGCCGAGAGTGCGTTCAACGGAACGCGTTCCAAAGGCTCGAAGTGTATCAACTACTAGTGTACTGGTGTATATTATCTGTGGTATCAACTAAGCGTGGTAGCTGTTCCAATGTTTGACCGTTCAATATAGATGTCGGTCGTGTACGCGCCGGAATGCAACGAACACACGAATAATAAAAAATCGGCCAAGTGCGAGTCGGACTCGCGCACAAAGGGTTCCGTACCATCCTGTGTATATATATTCTGTCAATATTTCAAGCGTCTACCTGTTGCCGTTATTAATATCAAGCAAAGAACGGCAAAACAATCAAGTTTGTTGTATTTCTATATTTGTCTGTTTTTAGTAATTTGTTGTTAAAGCGGCAACAGTAATATACATCAGCTGTGAAAATTTCAACTGATTAGGCTATCACAGTTCATGGGATACAGCCTTGTGGCAGACATGCAGACAGACAGACAGACGGACAGCCCGTTTTTACCCTTTGGGTACGGAATCCTAAAAATCGCATCTGGACCGCGAGCCATCCTTTGATACGCGGTAAAAAAAGATGTTGCGGCCCGCTCCAAATTTGAACGTTTCAACTAACCATTTGGCACGCGTTCTAAACCGGTATTCACCGCTATCGCGAAATTAAATATGTTTCACATCTGCCAATGACTAAATGACGAGACGAAGACCTCTACCTATTTCAACTACAGTACCGCAGTGATTACATTCACTGAGCACGTAACCAACGTTCTACGCATTAGGCCCGTCACCCTGAGACGTGGAGTTGTGAGGTCTCATGAGCCCGTGTGTCTTCAGTCTCGAGAAGAGACAAAACAGGGCACGCTGGCGTGACGATATCGATGCCTTACAGGGAGGCTCCCTGTAAGGCTATCGCAAGGATATCGCGATAATACCTGTAAGATAATAAGAAGCGGCCGGTGATCGAAATCTACGTTGTTGAATGCGTTACTGAAGTCAAGGAGACAGAGGATGGTAACATGTCCAACTTCCATGCCGTGTTTAATGTCATCAATGATTTTAATTAAGGCAGAGACTATGGCCTATGAGTATGAGACAATGGCCAGGACGGAAGGACTGGAATGTGTTCATTTTATATTGGACGTAAGGAAATGGTTAAGTTGTTGATGAACTTGTTCTTGTTAGCGCCTTGGCGCTCTTAAACTTTGGAAAGGAAAGGAAGAATGGAAATGGGACGATATTCAGAAAATGAAGAAGGATTTGGATATTTCGGAAGGGGAACAAGTTGCGCCTCCTTCCATATACATGGGAAAGTACCAGTGTCGATGGAGAAATTTAAAATATATAGGTACATATGTAATGACATGGATAGTTTCCTCAAGTATGGTATAATCATTTTTTCGCTACCGTAATCAGTCGCTACCGACTGCATTTGAAGAAATGGACAGGATGCTCTTCCTAACATTGCAATCAGTGAATTGATTGAAGGAAAAAGGAATAAAGACAAGAAGTGGAAGAGAAGAAAGGTTGTAAATCTTTTGCGTTTTGATAGATGTGTCACAGGCAAATGAGCTAGAAAAATGTTGGTTTAGAGAGTTAATGTGAGTTTTTATGTGCATCTCGGCGTTGCTTACCAACTCCTAGCGACCGCTAAAATTTCCAGACTTTCGCAGGATCTTTATTAAGGACAGATTTATGAATATTATATCGGCGCTGTGCATCCCAACACACACTATTGTAGTGATTTCTAGCCTCTGTATATTGTAATGTACTCGATGCACAAAATGCAACAAAAGTTTTAGGTATTATTTTGGCCGCGTAGCAGAACGCGACGTACTGCGATTGTTGTCCACGTCCGCTGCAGAATTCCCTCAAGTTCTTATAATGAGGGTCTGCCATACTCACCACGCTTGGCAGAGGCGGGTTGGCGAGAACGCGGTGTTGATACACGGAAAGACGTTACTGCCCATCTTTCTAAAGTACCCCTTGGCATATTACTTCTGCATCCACGGGCAAGAGAGGAGAGGCAACATTCTGCTGCCGGCACCCCACGGCAAATATATTACTAACTAGCTGCACCCCGCAGATTCACCCGCGTATTCCCGTTCCCGTGGGAATTTCTAAAAATCCCTTCTTAGTGCACCTCTACGATACTCAAGGTATATTGTGTGCCAAATTTCAAGTCTCTAGGTCCAGTGATTTAGGTTGTGCGTTGTCTGTCAGTCACTCAGTCAGTAACGGAAGAGTTTTATATATATTGATTTTTAATGAAACATAAAAAAGTTCCAACGTTTGAAAGTTTAACTACCTAGTTACCTACTTCATGCAAGAACGCAGATTTGTTTCGCTAAGGCGAAGATTCTAAGAGTTATCCTAACTCTTACAATCTTCGCTTTTCATGAGTTTCTAATTTCAAAAGCTTGCTTGGAACAACTTTCTTCAAACTCTTCACTTGCTGAAATAAAGTTGAAAGGAAGTGTTCGTGGCTCATATAAGTTACTAGGGGCAACTCGATTTTTTTTTCAAATTGTCCTAGAGTGTATGTACCTCTATCCTCTTCCTTTCTCCTTTGATTATTATTATTACTTGTTAAGTGGATCAGGATAGAATAGAGCAGCGGTTAGCCATGATTTCACCCCGTTATGGTACAAGTATATATAGGTTGATAGGGCCAGAAAGTTCTCGAATGGAGTTCGCGGACCGGCAAGCGCAGTTTCCAACAACTAGATGGCAGACGACTTGGTAAGGTCTGCAGGTCGCAATACTTGAAGGAAGAGGTCTATGTCCAGCAGTAGACATCCTACGGCTGAAATGATGATACCCAGCTTATATATTTTCATTATATTTCTTAATATCTACCCGTTGGACAGCGACTTTGAATGAGTGATAGCCTAGGTCTGTCTAGCTATATAAGTTGTAGACGAAAACGCTTTCGGTCGACGACATTGTAAAAGTCACGAAGTCCTGGATGAGAAAAAATAAGTAAGGCCTTTGCATCTATTATAGATGATTTATGCAGCGTCAGCCACTGGTAATCATGCTGTACGGGACGCTGCAGTGCCTGGGACATTGATGAAATTAATTGGATGAGAAAAGCTTCTGGTATTTGTATTAAAAAAACCATAAATGCAATTTTTTTTCATACTTATATGCAATTTCAAAGAGTGATCGCTACTTTTAGGGATTGTTCGCAGTATTTTGTGTCGTCACTGGTTAATTAAAAATGACATTGTATTATTGTTTCAGGTAAGCAAAATAATAACATACAGGCCTGGCTCTGCAAAGCGAATTCCTTATTCAAACGTAAGTCAACCTTATTTATGATTCCTCGTGAACTACAAACTTAACTGACTAACATAAACAAGTAAATGATTCGGCTTCGCTCACCAAACGACATGCAAATCAACCACGAAGTTATCCGACAGCGGTCGTCGACTTAGCACACAGGATTAGGAAGCTGAAGTTCGATTGCGCTGAACATATCTGTCAAAAAACCGATAACCGTTGGGGTAAATGAACACCGTAGTGTAGGACGCCCACCAGCTAGATGGAGCGATGATTTGCGAACGGTGGATGCGGCAAGCATTCAAGCAAATATACATACTCTGTAAGATTATCTGGACTGGAGACACCAATTAAAGGAATCAACACAGCAATTAATTCGATAAACGAGTACTTCGTCAATACTGGTATAGCGGAAGAAATAATAATTAATGCTACAAACACACATTATACATCAAGTCTAATTTCTGCACCTCACTATTAATTTCTTATACCTAAATGGCTGACCCGTGCGGTTTCACTCGCATTAAGACAACGTTAATTAGGGAGGATCGTGATTGTAGCATTCTATGTATGTAGGTTCATTTACAGTTACCGTATTTCGATGAAGATAGTGTCAATAGATTCGTTATATGTCTAGGCTACATTTTAAAAGACATTTTATCTCCTAGCTTTCCATAGAGCAATACCACAATACGTTCCATTGTAAAGACCTAGCCAGTATCCACATAGCGCTGACGCGGAGCGCACGCCGTATTTCGCGCCAAAACGCGAACCAAATGCGGTGCATAATCGGCGCGGCGCGAAACCAACCGCATGGATATTTCAACTTTAGTAATACATAAGGTATATATTTCAACGTCAGCTTTTGATATGCTGCAGCACGATTTATTTATTTTATTTGCCAACGTACGTAAATATCATCTCAGTCGTAGGAATACTGTCCACGTCCACTTCTGGGCATAGGCCTCCTTCCCTCATGTATCTCCAAGATCATGAGGGAATGTTGCCATGCTCACCACGCTTGGCAGGCGGGTTAGCTCTGAACTGTAAATAAATCAATATGCACTATTTCAAAGGGTTTGTTGGCTGGAGGTACCACGTTAAATTGAGGTCTAACGGGGTTTCTGTCGTACTTAGCCTGCCCTCAGATGGTACAATCATTTATAAATTTAGTGATCTGGTCCTTCATCTTAGGCCAAAATATTTTCGAGATAAACTTAAATAGCTCTCATTAATCCCGCGATGGTTAGTTTTACCATCATGATAGTGGCGGATTATTTCCTGCTGTCTAAGGTAGTCTTTAACGTTTCGTAATTCAGTTTTACACAGAACGACATTCATGAATGAGCTTTTGAATTTATCTTCTAAAATAGGAATTATCGAATACATGTCTAAGGGTGGATTTGCAGTTTTAACCTTTAAATTAACATACTCTTTAACAGCTTTTATAACATCATTCTCTAGATTAGATTCGAATAACTGAATACTAGTACGAGTGTGAGTTTCAAAAGGTTTAGTCACTGTCGGTCATTTTTTTACGTCGTCAACAAGGGTAAAGTATACATATGTTTATGTGAAATTTGTTAAGTGGCTCGTCTGTGATAGGGATTTATAAGATAGGGTTCTCATTGCTTGTATGAACCGTTTCAGTTGAAGAGTTAGCTTGTGGTTATATTGAATCAGATGGATTTCCCATTAAAAATTATATTCATCGATTTCCTCTATCAAAGACAATGCTTTATTAACCTGTGTATATATCGCGGCTTAGTTAGCTTCAGACGTATTGACCCGTTCTTTCCTCTGACTAACAGCTGACTAAGCTGAGAGGATGGTATAGATGCTGGGCAAGCCTAATCCATCAAACAATGTCCCAGGCACTGCAGCGTCCCGTACAGCATGATTACCAGTTGTTGACGCTGCATAAATCATTATAATTGATTCAAAGGCCAATGTCTCGTACACGTGAGAATGCGTCAGCGTTTGAGTTGGTCTTTCCTTTCTTATAATTAACAGTATAGTCATGTTCGCTCATTTTCAGTCGCCATCGAGTTAAACGTGAATTTGGTACTTTTAAATTCATCATCCACTGTAAAGGTTTATGGTCAGTCAGTTTTTTAAATTTGCATACAAAAAGGTCGGAAATATTTTGAAGCCCAGACTATGGCAAGAAGTTCCTTCTCAATGGTACTATTAGTTTATCTCGCTTTCGTTTAAAGTTCGAGAAGCGTAACAAACTGGTTTGTCTGATCCTATGGGACCTTGAGAGAGAATAGCTCCAATGGCTACGTTTGAAGCATCGGTGGTTAAGGCTTGTTATACCTCTATTATCCAATATATTCCACACCGTGTTTGTTTAAACGTCTTAATAATACATACCTTTTTATTAAAATTTTAATCACAAAAAAGGTTACTATGATTTAACCATAAAAGATAGATATATGTATGTCGCTGACTATTTTGTAGACCTTTTTAAAGAAAAAATCTTCTATTATCACTTCCACTAACATAAATGGTTATGTTAGTGGAAGTGAAAAGTTAGTGTTAAGTTAGTATTTGAATAGGAATGCAGTTCATACATACGTTAGTTGATTCAGGTTAACTCTTCCGCAAACAGAAGCTGTCCAAATTGATGAAATTTGATTTACTCGAGCCAAACTTTGCTATAAGTTGCAGACTACCCGTCGAACATAGACGCTCGGACCGTGTGTAAACATGTGCATAATTCGAGCATATTGCGACTCGTGTATTCTGGCGAGAATGCTTACAAAACAGTTGATTATTTTGATAGTATGTTATTTAAATGAATTTTCTAATGTACGATATAACGTGATGATTTGCACCGGATGATTTATGCTGTTGAAATACTTAAATCGGCCAGATTCCAATCGACAATGCTTAGTGTCGTTGCTTTTGATTGATTTAACAAAACGTTCCATCAAACCTTGTCCTCACAGTTACGAACACAATGAACAAGTTTACAAAATTAAAAGTTTTAGGTAACCCCTGAGACTTTACCTAAGAATCTAGACTCGGAGGTAACCTAATTTTCTAATTATTTTTTTTGGAACTTGTATCCTTAGTTTAGCAATCTACACATCATGCCCTTTTATTTGATACCACACTTGGATATATCTGAAAACATTTGATTGTTCATCCCTTCTTTCGCCCCCATATCTTGTTTGATTTTAATAAAAACTGCTTTTAAATTAAAAAAATCTGCACGCAAATCGGTTCACTCATTTATGAGCTACGGCGCCACAGATACACAGACACACAGCGGTCAAACTTAAAACATCCCTTTTTTTTCTCGGGGATTAAAAAGAAATCAGTCGATTTGCTCAAACCGTTCTTCAGTGATGCAAAATGGTCCGGGTCGATGGTTTCAACAAACGGTTCGAGTGCACGAACAAAGCACAAACTATCGAAAATTCAAATTAGTAGCCGTGTCGATCTTGTGGGTGGTTTCCCGGTTCCAAATGAGAAAGTCAACATCGATAGATTTAGTGCCCGAAAAACTGGCACAAGCCTTTGTAAGGGAATTAATTGGTTGTAATGCACATGCCTTTTTAAACAGGGACTTTTCCACATATTTCTTTTCTTGGTGGAGATGTGATGGAAATCAGTAAAATCCTTGCGTTATTGAAATAATATCGATATTTTATTTTCTCGTTATAAACTATATGGAACATGATGATCACCATCTCAGACCTAGGAATGCCACTGCTGGACATTATGGTTTCGTTTCCTCATGAATTTTCAATTAGAAGGGGGGGCGCATATTGTATGACAACACGGAACCATCGGTGCGAGAGTTCGACTCGCTCTTGGCCGGTTTTATTTATGTTGTTGCAGTTGCTTGTCATCTGTGACTTCGTCTGCGTACTTAATTTTCATCGAGAACCAATTTGAATCAAATTTGAATGTTTGAATTTTTATCTTTCACTAGCTTCTGCCCATCGCTTCGCATGCGTTGTACCCAAATAAAAAGGAGCCTGTGTTAATCCTGGTCAACATCAAAACGTGTGCAAAGTTTCAACTCAGTCTGTAGCCTAGTTTTTGCGTGAAGAGTAAACAAACCTCCTGTTTGTATGGAGGTTTGTTTACTCATTAACTTTCGGTTTTATAATATTAGTGGGATTATATCAATATCAGCAAAATTAGTAGTTGCTGTATTTTGTCACTTAAAGGTAAAGATAATCCTTATAGTTTCGCTTTGTCTGTCTGTCTGTCGGTTCGTCCATCACCGTATTTGCGAAGAGATTATTAGTCCTAGAAAGCTGTTACTTTGCATGGACATATAAAATAACAACGCTGAGATAACGCTAATAAAATAAAATGCTGAAAAAAAAATTACATTTACGGGTCGCGAAGACAGTTTTTCGGTTTAGAGTTCCGTTTGCTAAATATTAAAGTCGGGGGGGACCCATCTAAAATCTAAACATTAAAAATCTGAAAAAAACAGGAATAATTTAAATAATATATACATAAAACAAGTTGTGTGTAGCGAGTATCATTGCTGACTGTAAATAGGGCCAACAAAATTATAATTAACTAGTTTCTGCCAGCCGCTTTGCACGCGTTGTACCCGGATAAAAAGTAGCCTATGTGATAATCCAGACCTATGTACATCTACATATATGTACGTGTGCAAAGTGTTAGCTCAATCCGTAGGGTAGTTTTTGCATGAAAAGGTAACAAACCTCCATACATCTAGACGAGCCCTGTGGCGCAGCGGGCGAAGGCCCGCCTGCGACGCAAGGGGTTGCGGGTTCGATTCCCGCCTCGGGACAAATGTCTCTACGATCTGCAGATATTTGTTCAGGGTGTTCTGGGTGTTTTTTCTATATATAATAAAAATATCTATCTATGTAGTATAATGTATTAAGTATATCAGTCATCTAGTACCCATAACACAAGCTCTGCTTAGCTTGGGGCTAGATGATGCTGTGTGATTTGTCCAGCATTATTTATTATTATTTATTATACAAACAAACTTTCGGCTATAAAATATAAGTGGGATAAATTAACATTTTACTGTTCAGAACAAGTGGGCACATGTTCCGAGGATATTCCAATAATTATTGTTGCTACAGCAAAAAAACGCAAGTACCCATACTAGAGTAGAAACGAACATATTGGAAAACAGTTCGAGCTCGATTTAGTAATCCACGCAGTCTGCTCAAGGGAATTTAAGGAATTTTATGTACAGTGTTCTTAATTTTATGTACATTTACAAATATGTACCTGAATTTTAATCCAAAGAAGCACTAATGGATTTTTCTCTCTTAAAAACGAGGTGCACATAATACCAAGTGATTTATCGGTGAAGGAAAACATTGTGAGGAAAATAAGCGGCTTAGCAAGCTTCACCTGTTCTTTCCTCTGACTAATAGACGACTAAGCTGGAAGAATGGTCAAAGGTCCTGGGCAAACCTAATCCATCCAGAGAATAGACTGTCCGTGTAAACCAACAACCCGTACTGCGCTCTCCTAACCGCCTGCCAAGCGTGGTGATTATTCTTCCATTCTCTTTGTCCAGCAGAGGACATTTTATAAATTAAAAAAATGTTTTATTGACATAATTAGGTTACAATTATTAATGAATCCATAGGCTTCCGTACTAGTTAATAACTGTGTTTCTCTGGCTTCTCCAACAATCATCATTTCAGCCATAAAACGTCCACTGATGATCCTGAGAGAGACTGGGAGGCCTGTGCCTCCCTCATGGATCTCCATGAGGGGTAGGAGAACAAAAGAAAATAAATATTTTAATGAATAAAAACAAAAACAACTATAATAACTTTGTTTTCACTTTTATAATAACTTTACAGCCTTCTGACCTTCGGGTCAACACAATTACCTACCTGACCCACCCGTAATTGCAGTCCTGCATCCTTCTACTTTGAATACTTACTTAACCGTGCACTTATCGATTATGAAAACTAGGTTACGGCCTAACGAGTCATTAACGGTAATGGTGCGATTGGTCTAGATTTTACATTCATAATAACGGATGATGCTTGTACACACGGAGAGAAATGTACAGTAAACGAAGATTAAGTAAAACCCATGACTTTTAATCACATCCATATTAAAGTCAAACGTTTCAATACTCCATTGATTCTCAGTGCCAGCAGTAAAATTTTCTATTTCCCCGTGGATGCTCTTAGAATCCGCGAAGGAATACTACCTCCGGAAGATGGGTAGCAGTGTATTTCCGCGTATCAAGATCCCGTACTGCTCTTGCCAACATGTCAACGTGTCCAGCAGGGGACGACGTCCTTATACGGATGAGATAAGGATGAATAACGGATATGCACGTACACTCAGAGATAAATGTGCGGATAATGAAGAGAAAGTTATTGTTAATACATGCTTGTTATAACTTCAAAAAATTTAATCTCAGTCGTTTAATTAATTTGAAAATATCATGGTTGTGAACATAATACGGATAAACTAATGGTAATGCAAGTAGGTGGACGGTAGTCATGGCAAACGAAGTGGTCTTCCCTCATTCTAAGTCTCTCTCCGTTTCGTTTGGCAATGACTGCCCCACCACCAAAATTACTTCAGTTTATGCGTGATCACGGTACTTGCAACTGCGTCAAAATAACGGAAAACTTAAAAAGACTTAAATCACCTTAACACCACGCTCCGGTTGAAGAGACAACACATACAGGAGGTGGTGGTGGGGTTGTGCGTTGCTGCAACGCCCTGGTCTATGCCCTGCAATGCCCTTGAAGCGTTTAGTATTCCGTGCTTGATGTAAAGCGGAGTAATATGTCATGATAGCTATACTTTTGGTGCCGTTCTAAAATTATTACGACTTTCGTAATTTGATGTTGACAACTCCAAATTTAGAACTCATATCCTTAATTTTAATGAGCTTTTGAAAGTGCAACAACATAATCGACAGTGTTCGATTCACGTTCACTGACAGACAGACAGATGTCGTGATTACGAGAGGCAATAAGTAGGTAGACCTCTATAATTAATAGTGGCAAAGAAATGTGTCGGTCGATAACGTTTAACAGTAAAATTACTTGTTATAATTCCTTGAAGAAGGTAAGTCACTTCTTGAAAAAATATACAGTTGAAAGCTGTTATAACAGACGCCAAATAAAGCTTTCCCTGTTGCAGGGTAACGTCATTAAAGAACATATTTACTCCAGTTAGTTGTACAAATTACATATTCAAAAATTGCCGCCGGAAAGCCTGTTTTTAAATAAAATAAACTGCATGCAAATCGGTCCACTCGTTTAAGAGCTACGGTGCCACAGACAGACACATAGCAGTCAAACCTATAACACCCCTTTTTTGTCGGGGGCTGAAAATAAATAACTCCAAACATGACACCGCGTCATGTATTAAAAAACACGTAATTAATGCAAAGTACCTACACCACCCGCCCGCCAACAATCGACGCAATGATTTAACATGTTAACATTTTTAAGGAGTAAAAAAGTCATTTAACATTTTATAGAGTAAAAAATAGATAAAAAAATTTTGTTGGTTGTTTTAAAGTCCGTGTATAATGTATCATATTCTTTTATAGTGGGACTGCTGTCCTCCGCCATTGCTGGTCATAGGATTTCTTAGAGCACGAGGGCGTTGTTGGCATACTCGCCACTCTCGCCACGCAGGCGGGTTGGCCAGCGCAGAGCGGGATGTCGATACACGTAAAGACGCTTCTTACTGCATCCACAGGCAAGAGAGGAGAGGCAATCAAATAGTCATGCATGTATGTTTTTGATACCCATCAAATAGTAAATTGTTTCGAAGCGTCGTATTCTACACCAAAGGGATCGGGAGAGTGCCTAACTCTTTTAGAAGCTTTTAGTTAATTGTTAATTGTTTTTATAGCTTGCCCTGTATGTACATATGTGTAACTATGTTTGTTCGCGGAATCTTGCAACTCAATTTTGAAGCAAATATTTTATCTTCAACCAATTGATCTGAAATTTTGTATACATGTTTTCTTTGGATGACAATGCATGGTCAGCTATTACGTTTAAATAAAAGCTTGTTTGTTAAAAAGTTTTTTTACTTCTAATTTATTTCTCAAATAAAGCTTATCAAAGGTTTTTCAACATAAACTTATTTACTTTAAGGCTAGATGGTGTTGCGTAAATTGTCCATAACTTGCGATTTTATATATTCTGCATAGAAGCAGGCCTACCATTTACTCCAATCCAATACCGAGATCAAATTGAGCTTCCACATCTATAAACAATTATTGGTATTGCGTTAGCAACTGGTATGCACGCTGTACGGAACACTGCAGTGTATGGCACATCCTCTGAACTACTAAACTTAGCCAGTGTCAGGAGTCAGCTTTTTCGGTTTTATTCAGATTATTATACACCAACTTCTTTCAAATAATACTTTTACACTTACAAAGCTCCTTCGTCTTTCTGAGTTTCTTTTTTCTTTTGGTAAGGTACCTTTCAATAAAAACCTTTTTTAATCATTCATTTCGGCCGTAAAACGTCCACTACTGAATACAGGCCTCCCTTATGGATCTCCATGAGGGGTAGTGGCCATACTCACCACTGGCAGGCGGGTTGGCGAGCGCAGTACGGGATTTTGATATATAGGATACATAAACGGATAGACGCTGCTGCCCATCTTCCGGAGGTACGAGTATCCCTTAGCAGGCTCTTACTGCATCCATGGGCATGAAAGGAGGGGTAACATTCTAGTGCCGGCACCCCACGGTGATAGATGTTCTTTAATAGTGTAAAAAAACATCTTAAGGAAACGCGGATGATAGATAAATAACCAATCAAGTCATCAAATAAGTCTCTGCTAAGCCGCTTTCAAGCCAAACTGACACTGGTGCAGAAGAAATCAATGTCCATTTGCTTAAGTAGCTTATTTAAATAGACGCTTGTACGATAAATAAATGTATTTTTTCTATATTCAGAGAGTATAAATAGGGAGATAATATGATCTGGCTAGAGGAGTATAAATAGGGAGATAATATGATCTGACTAGAGGAGTATAAATAGGGAGATAATATGATCTTGTTGATTTAGCTGGGACGTTAATATCAATCTCACTTAAAATATAAGGGCTGTTGATAACGTTGAAAATTACTTTCAATAAGAATGTGATGTCAGCTATTTCACGTCGCTACGTTAGTAAATATATTTTTTGCAAAAGTTTACGTACTTAGATGCATTGTATGAAATTTAACGCGGCAGCATATGTATTATCTATCTTATCTAACAACGTCCCTGGCACTGCAGCGTACCGTACAGCATGAATACCAGTTGCTCACGTTGTATAACGAGTTGTTTGACGAGCTCTGTGGCGCAGCGGGCGAAGATCCGCCTGCGGCGCAAGGGGTTGCGGGTTCGATTCCCGCCTCGGGACAAATGTCTGTACGATCTGCAGATATTTGTTCAGGGTGTTCTGGGTGTTTTTCTATATATAATAAAAATATCTATCTATGTAGTATAATTTATGTATTAAGTATATCAGTCATCTAGTACCCATAACACAAGCTCTGCTTAGCTTGGGGCTAGATGATGCTGTGTGATTTGTCCAGCATTATTTATTTATTATTTTAAATCATCTTTATGTCGTAGAATTAGATTGCGTTATATTTTTTGTGTTAGTACATTATAGAGATATCTATCTTTTTTTATGCTACTAAATGACACGACAAGCCGAAGGCCCAGCTGATGTTAAGTGGTAAGCTCTACCTATTACAACTGCAACACCGTGGTGATCGCTAAGCACGTGACCAAACTTGCATTGCGTTTGCCGGTCACCCTAAGAAATAGATAAGTAACGTCTCTTGTTATGTTAAACGGGTATTCTACTCACGTTAATTATTCGTTGAAAATAGGTATCCAACGTGTTCAGTTCCTCCCAGGGGAACTTTCGTCAGGGAATGGAGCTTTTTTTTTTACGCGGTACCGTCTCCTTCCCTCTCACGCGCTCGCGTTGCACTCAGTGCAAAGTTCCCCTGGGAGGAACTGAACAACGGGATACCTATTTTCAACGAATAATTAACGTGAGTAGAATACCCGTTTAACATAAGAATTAATAGTGTAACTCACGAATCATTTGAAAGTAACGTCTCATGTGCTCGTAATTTCATATATCTTTGGACTAATGCTCTTCAGCATACATACATATTAACTAAGCCTGATTAAGCTGTCATGAATGCGGGTGATCTAATCAGAATTTGTGTTTGCTGACTAATTTAGCTCGTATTTATTAGGTTTAGGTGTTTGTTGGTGGGTATTCAGAATAATTTGACGGTGCATGAACAGTTGAACATCCCTTTGGATATTTGCTCAAGTGTGAAATTAAATAAAATTAAAGTGTTTTTGTTTCTGTTTGGCCGTGGGGTGCCGGCAGTATAATGTTACCCCTCCTCTCATGCCCGTGGATACAGTAAAAGCCTGCTAAGGGATACCTTGGGAAGATGGGTAGCAGCGTCTTTCCGTGTATCAACATCCCGTACTGCACACGCAAACCCGCCTGCCAAGCGTGGTGAGTATGGCAACTACCCCTCATAGAGATCCATGAGGGAGGCCTGTGTTCAGTAGTAGACGTTTAACGGCTGCATTATCATATTATATATCAAAGTGTTTATTAGATATGTACATATAAGAAAAATCAGCAATTTAAAGGCTGGACCTATGACTAATATTAACACATAATAGAAGCTAAGGAAAGGAAAATACAATAGTAGTAAATTAAAGCAAGCGGATCATGTAACCATCCTAGATAACACAACGACGTGGTTGCTTAAGTCTAACAAGACCTGACTCCCCCTCACATAATAAATGCAAGAGAGCTCTGGTTTTCCGTTAGACCCCAAGAATAAATTAGTATATAGAGTAACTATACATTAAATATGAACATAATACAAAAGTAAAATACGTATTATAAGTAGGTAAGTATTTTTAAATAAACATGAGGTACATTATTTATTAACCATATAATTCTTTTACGCCGTGGGGTGCCGGCAGTAGAATGTTACCCTTCCTCTCATACCCATGGATGCAGTAAGAGCCTGCTAAGGGATACCTCCGGAGGATGGGCAGCAGCGTCTTTCCGTGTACCAACATCCCGTATTGCGCTCGCCAACCCGCCTGCCAAGCGTGGTGAGTATGGCAACTACCCTTCATGGAGATCCATGAGCGAGGCCTGTGTTCAGTTGTGGACGTTTTACGGCTGAAACCAGAACGAACGATATAATTCTAGGCATTGAACACAGCATCTTATTCTAACTCCAAGTAAGATGAACTTATGTTAATGGCTACCAGATGATTGATAGATTATATATAATATTATTACTTATTTCAAATATCTTTTAAAAAGCAAACTTCTATCCGCCGAAGGTAATCAAACCCGCAAAGTCTTGCGTATCAGCCGGTTACAAGACCAATTGAGCCACGGAGGCAAAAACGAAGCACAAATATAAATCATCGCCCTCCCACATAACATAGGCCTCTCTCATGGACATATAAGCTGAGCAAATATCTCCAAGATCACGAGGTCGCTATGCTCGCCACGCTTGGCAGGCGGGTTGGCGAACGCAGTACGGGATGCTGATAAACGTAAAGACGTCACTGCCAATCTTCACGAGGTATTGGCATATCCTTACTGCATCCGACAAAAGAGGAAAGGCAAAATTCTACCACCAGCAGCCCAGGTCAAGTATAAATATCATAAGTACATATATAGATCACGACATGTACAATGTACATCACATGTAGGAGATAACACAGTACCTAAACGTGAAAAATGGCCGAATGTATCGGACTGGCAAGAATGTACTTGGAGAAACAAAAGACATAATTATGATAAATGACGATACTTAGACGCCGAAGGAAGTAATGATTAATGTGACAAGCCAACGCTATTAAGGATTGAAAGATTGGCGGCTGACCTTTATTTTTTTTACGATTTAAGTTTTGGTGGACCTTTGAATTACCTGCACTTGCAAGATTAAAACGAATCGAAGACGTTATAATCATCGAAATCAGCCCACGCGTTCGACCTCTAAGCTCTAAGGCAACGCAAAAAACATACAAGCACTTTTTATTACTATCGTTTTTAGACTTTGCTTGTTTTAAAATTCATGTTTAATTAATAACAATACTGTGATTGAACGAATCGCAATTTTCAGTCAAAGTAGCTAGCTACTTTTTAAGTTAAAAAAATTGCAGGAAATGCATCCAATATGTTCAACTGGTTGAACAAATACTTGAACATATTAGAGTAGACGTCTAAACACAGAATTAACCGCGTATTTCACGTTATTTACTATTACCCGACGTTTTGACAGGATTGCACGTGGCTGCGGGGGGTAGGTAGGGTCCCCCTAATAGGTATCTACAATACTGTACAATCGTCGAAAAATAATACGTTAAAACATATTAAAGTCTCTTAGACTTTGTTTTATGTATATATTTATAGATTGAAAGCCGCCGTCAATATTATACGCTGGTCAGCTTTAGTAGATTGTATCTATAGTATAACTATTTCCCTAGACAAATTTACATATCTAACACTGAAGTGCTATATCGGGTAATTTGTTTTTAATCTATTCATCATCATCATTTCAGTCGTAAAACGTCCACCACTGAACACACACCATGTGTATCCATGGGGCTAGTATGAGTAGTTGCCATACTCACCACGCTTGGCAGGTGGGTTGGCGAGCGCAGTACGGGATGTTGATACACGAAAAGATGTTGCTGCCCATCTTTCGGAGGTATCCCTTGGCAGTCTTACTGCATTTACGGGTAAGAGATGAGAGGCAATCTACTACTGCCGACACCTCTGGACAATAGTCAGTAATAACTTTATCAAAGTAAGCGGTATTCCGCTGAAAGAGAATTCCTTTCAACCACAAAGTAGATTCTGCTGTCGAATTTACTTTGTATACCTACCGTTTGGTTAAGAGCATAACTTCAGCGCTTGAGTCCATAAAAAATGTAAGCTTATTTTAACCAAAAAGTTTAAAATAAAATAGACTTTTTGACTGATTTTTAACCCTTCTACTCAGCTGTCACCTATCATGCCGTAAGGTCAACACCGTAAGGTCAACACTGTCATGGCGGCGCCACCTAATATTTGCAGACTTTTACAAGAATGACAATAATACCTGTAATAATACTGACAATAAACAGGATTTTTTACTTGAAATAAAAAGTAAACTATTCTATGATTCTATATTTAAAAATTAAACTATTCTATAAATTAAAGTTCTACACTTCAGCATAAATTTTAAATGATTTATTTTTATTTAATATTTAAAATTATTGTATAAAAAATAAGACATGTTTATGGAAACATTTGTTTTTAGGAATATACCTAAGACAATTTAGGAAAAATGAGGTATGCCTATTGTAATCTTGAATATAAAGTCTAAAAACCTTTGTTTGTAGTTTTACTCACCTTTCTCACGAAAACATAACACGAAAAACACAAAAACACACATTTTTGGTCGTACCGAACGTCTGATTTCAAAATGGCAGTACTCGATATCAAAGACAGCAGACCACACATATTAAACATCAAATTATAGAGCATTTTAACTTCTCTTTCTTTCATATACAAACCCTCAATAGACAAAGCAAGAGAGAAACACTAGAATGCACTTTTTGATATGTTGGTGTTTGGGGACAGATTTGTCCTCATCTGAGTCAACGGTAGTATCAAACAAGGAGGATAAACGTGTCCCCATCTGAGCTAAGGGGTTAAAAGGCTTTTAAATAATATGAGGTTATATTAGGAGGCGATGTCCCAAGCACTGTCTGTCTGTCTGTGAATAAGACGATTACAACCTAACGCGTTGACCGATTTACATGAAAACTTTTTTATTAGCACCGTCTTAATAAGGGTACTGATTGGTTTCGGGGTCACAGGGACCGGAGTTACTGAGACTTAAAAAGGTCACCAAAAAATTAAAAGACTTCAAACGGCCGAAAACGTCCAAAAACCCATAAATGACATTTTTGACCTTTTGAGGACTTTACTGCTATATATAGCGCTATTACATTGATTTGAATGAATGAATGAATGAAAATGAAAACTATAGTTAGCATAATAATTCTCATTTTGTTTGTCTGTCCCAGTTTGTTTGTCTTTCACGCTTAAACTACTAAACCGATTATAAATTATTAAATTATTTCAGCGGTGGAAAGTTACATTATCAACGTGTATCAAAGTGTATATGGGGAAACGAGGACTACGCGGGTGAAACCGCAAAGCACTGCTGGTAAATAATAATTAAAGTGTGGAGTTTAGCGCGGGCCCCAAGACGTAACGTATCACATTTTAATCAAACGATGTTTCTCGTCGCGGTAATTACGCGAAGAGTTTCAGTGTAGTACTGAATAACGTAACGACGTCGGCGCTGGTTTCTTAAAAACCAGATAATATCAACAGGCACCATAGCAGACTTACATAGTTACCAGAAGCTGTGTTGGCCGAGTGGTGTTTACTTCCGACTTTCAATCTGATTATCGTGCGTTCGATACTGGTGGTGCACCAATGGATTTATCTGTTTGGAACATTGATGTGCGTTATTAATACTTGCTGGGAAATCCCTATCTATATCCACAGAAATAACGCGTCTACAAGTTCGTAGCGTATCGTAGCTGTCTACGAGTTTGTAGCGTCTCGTAGCACACCAAGCATTTAGACAGACAAGAGGCCTAAGTTTCAACCTTTCTAAATGATTTGCATTACAATAGCAACAGTTAAAATTATTATAATAAAAAAAGCCGCACAGACAGGCCCTAAAAGTGATCTATAAGGATTTCGTGTTGTTTAGGATTGAAAGCCGGAGGTACGTACCACTTGGCCAACATGGCTTTTTTCAATGAAATCTCAATAAATAACTCAATAAATAATAAATGCCCAACTTTTACCAAATTAAAACTACTTGTTTTCATCAACTCTCCTTTTTGGGTTAGTACACATATACCCTGTATTATGTTATAAAAAACATTTCTTTGAACACAACCCAAGTTATTAATCGTAGAGCTTTATTTGGTAGATTTAAATCTAAGAAATAACTTTCCATATTTTTATAACAAGACATTATTATGGTTATGTGAAAATATCACGTCTAAGCCTTTGCGATATGATCTCTGATACAATTTGTTTCATCCCGGTCTCTGACATTATTATGCTGTGGTGTTTTCTTTCAGAAAAGTAGTTCCAAGATACGAGATAGAAAAGTTTTTTTACATAATTTTGTCTTTCTGGCGAAGGCGAAAAATACTGTCTCTTGCGAGACTTGCAATAGGTTTCACCAGATTAACAAACTATTATAATTATCTTCTACTTTTAGAACTAGTTGGGCGCGGGTCTCGTTCGTAATTGTTTTTCTAATCTGAGCAGTAACTTAAATTGCTTTACTTTGGAAAGCGTGAAAATGCAATTTTTATTAGCATCCGAGTAAGAATATTAATCACATTTCACAAACATACCACGGTCGATACGATTGTACGTCTCCAAAGAGCACTCAAGCTAGCTGGCGGTGAAACAGGCACGTTTAAGTAACTCAATATCACAGTGCTTTGTTGTGCATACCTACCGTTCTATGTAATACCAGTTCTTCGCCCCGAACTTAAAACGAGCGAGATTTTTCTTATTTTAATGAAATCCCATTGTTTGAACTTTAAACGTAGCGATTTGTACCGGATTACTGGAATTCTTCAAGCACTCCTAACTTTCTTAGACCCTTAATTTGTACTTTCTTTTTTATCAAAATATATGTATGTATGTTCAAATGTTATCCTCAAACAAAAAATTCGAAGATCTGAAAAAAAATCATTGCCTTGGGAGCATTTGATAAGTGCGGACTTATAAAAAACCCAAGTCAATTAATATGTATTGATGTAACCTCCTTATGTTTTGTAAACCGATTTCAAAAAAGGAGGAGGCTCTATGTTCGACTGTATATATTTTTCTTACGTATGTATTTGTATATTATATTGTATTATGTGTATTTAAACTTCAGAGATAAGGGGGAACGGTACCTTTTCAACATTTTTGTAAATAAGTAAAAAGTATACGGCTTAAAGGAAAACAAAAATCTGTTTATTAATTTGCAAATAAATTTGTTTCATATCATACCCCACACGACCTAGTAACTTTACTTAAACTTTTCGAGACCCCTTTCCGCCCACTTACTATCATGGTAAGAAATTTTTTTAAAATTTTTACATATGCTTTATGGCATAATAAGCGCATTTTATTCAATTTTAAATCGATACCATCAGTTCTCAAGATATCCATTTGTGGCAGACAGACAAAGTCACAGTTGCCGTGGGGTGCCGGCAGTAGAATGTTACCCCTCCTCCCATGCCCGTAGATGCAGTAAAATGCTGCTAAGGGATACCTCCGGAAGATGGGCAACAGCGTCTTTCCCTGTATCAACATCCCGTACTGCGCTCGCCAACCCGCCTGCCAAGCGTGATGAGTATGGCAACTACCACTCATGGATATTCATGAGAGAGGCCTGTGTTCAGTAGTGGACGCGTTACGTCTGAAATGATGAGACAAAGTCACAAATTTTTTACCATTTTGAAACGCAAACACAAACAACAAAAATCCGGAACCCTAAAAATGTATTACACCCATAATGTCAAACCTAGAATGTCAAATCTATCAAAATTCCTCAATGGAAATCGATTTCTATTGATTTAATCTCGATATGTTACCTACAGAACTACGACTGAAACACGTAGCGTGAATTACAATTTCGAGTTGATTTCTTTATGATATAATATACCTACATTCGGTAGACCATGCGTATTCGAGAACTAGTAATAAAAATAATCAATCCTCAACATAAGTAATGCTGGACAGTTCACACAGCACCAGCTATCCCCGAAGTAATCAGATCACCGACGATGTTATGAGTACCAGACGGTTGTTGAAATACTTATGTACCTCTATTAAAAAAACACCTATCTTAAATAGAAAAAAAACATCCAGGCCTCAGCCAAATATTTGCAGGTGAAGCAAACTATTTGCCTCTCGGTGGAGATCTAACCTGCAACCTTCCCCTACCACGAAGATCATCATAATGTCGTTGTGCATGCAAATTCCATGTAAAATTACCCTACTTTTCAGAAGAAGCAAAAACTGTTTAAGCTGTCATAACATTAAAAACGAAACATGAAGTTTTTACTTGGTATCGATACTTATTATTATGTTTATAGCTTGCATAGTATAAAAAGACTCTATAGTGATAACCTAGATATAGGTTTTTCGTATTAAGTGTTTAGTTTTATTTAGTTCTTTTTATATAAGTTAGGCTAAGTAAGTCTGTAAACCTATTTTTGAATAAATAAATAAATAATAATAAAATTATGGTAGGGGGACACATGGGAGGAAGGTGTCAAATTGGCTAGTAAACAATCTTTGCAAAGACAATAATAATGCTTGTATGCAAAAATAAACCCTTAAGATTAAAACGCACAATGTCCATTGTTTGCAAGATTCAGATCCACAGCTCACTTGTTCTTGTCCTTATCTGGAAGAGTCAAAAAATATCATATACCTTGGGATGATGATCGGTGGAAGTCTAACATGGCGAAGTCATATCAATTATATCTCTGGCCAAACAAGAAAACTGATACATATTTAAACAGCTACGACACACCATGATACTAAAATCCTTGCTTAAACCATATATTGCACTTTCACAGTCTATCCTTACTTACTGCATTGGTACTTGAGCAGCTGCTGACAAAACTATAATGATCCAATTAGAGAGGCTCCAACGAGCTCTTCTAAAAGTTAGCTCATGTAGGCCACGCTACTAATCCACAAGCGCCTTTACAAAGAATGTCCAGTCTTATCTATAAGAATACTATTTGTTAATGCACAGAGGAACATTAATGAAATTCCAGAGTTGAAATTGAAGATTATATTGTCTCTTTACAGCGTTTGATGGATATGGGTTTTGGGAACAGTGTTGTTCTTAGCGTAGCTAAAGTTGGAGAGAAAGAATTACAGGTGCCGGGGATATAAATAAATAGGTCGCGCAAACACACACTACACTTGCGATTGATATTCTATCAGGCGTTAACATCCTGCCCCCATTGAAAATCTTCGGTTTTCAATCTTCTAATTCCTCAGCAGTAGGCAAGGGACACAGGCGAACCAAGGGGCGGCGCAAGCATCCTCCTCGAGTAGTTACATCTGCAACTCGGGCTATATTGTCAGCTGGACCGTAGAATAATCTTGAGATTCGTCCAAGTTTCCAGCAGAGCGGAGAAACATCGTCTTCTTGTATAAGTACCAAATCTCCTACTTTGGGGTTGGAGGAGTTGGTTTTCCATTTGTGCCGTTGCTGCAGTTCAGCAATGTATTCTCGCTGCCAGCGACGCCAAAAGTGTTGGTATATTTGTTGCAACCTTTCATAACGGTTTAAATTGTTCGTATTGCAGTCCTCAAGAGCGGGTGAAGGTATTGTGGTGAGAGCCCGGCCAATGAGGAAACTTCCAGGAGATAGGCAGAGGAGATCATCAGGGGATGTAGATAGAGGACAAAGAGGCCGACTATTTAAAACAGCCTCCACTTGTGCGAAAATAGTGGATAATTCTTCGAATGTCAAATGAGAATTACCCATAACACGTTTTAAATGAAATTTAGCTGATTTTATACCGGCTTCAAAGATGGCGCCGAAGTGAGGTGCGTAAGGGGGAGAAAATAAAAATTTAATTCCTTCTTCGCATGCAAAGTCAGATATAGAATGTGTGTTACATTTTAAAAATTGATTGATTTCTTTAGCGCCTGCAACAAAATTGCGGCCATTATCGCAGTAAACTTCCGATGGCTTTCCTCTACGCGAAATAAAGCGGCGGAACGTCATGACAAAAGCGTTTTTTGACAAATCACTAACGAGTTCGAGATGTACGCATTTGTATCGTAAACAAACAAAAATGCAAAGATAGCATTTTAAAAGCACCGAACCACGTCCCTTTTTATTAACAATGAAGAACGGACCTCCGAAATCAAGGCCACAGGTTTGAAATGGGAAACTTGGCGTAACGCGATGGGAAGGCAAATGTGCCATCATAGGTTTCATTGTCTTACCTTGGAGTCGTCTACATTTAAAACAATTGCGCACGGTGCGGCGTGCTATATACCTACCGTTCATAGGCCACACATATTCTCGTATTGTAGCTAGCAATAGCTATATAAATAGCTGCGGACCAGCGTGTAAGTTACGTTTATGTTCGTATTCGAATAAAATCTTAGTAAAATGATGTTTTGAATGCAAAAGTATAGGATGCTTCTTATAATAATTGAAGTTAGAAGCTTCTAGTCGACCTTACCTTTCTTCCGAGTCCTACTCGGATTAAAAAATCATCACATAATTTATAACGACAAATTTAATATCCCATCTAGACATAAGGATAGTTTTAAGTAACTTAATTACCTACTTATAGACATAGCTGCTAGTTTCTTATTTCGTACTCTAAATTTGCCTGTGTTTATTCTTTGTGTGTTGTGTTTGTATTTATACCTCGATATTTATATCATATTATAGCTGTGCGTACAAATGTTTATTTTACAATCAAGATCTAGTTTATAAATTTTATTTTACTTTATTTTGTATATGGTTGTAAAGTGTATTGTACGATAAATAAATAAATAAATAAATAACTCAGGAATTTAGGTATATAAATTGGACGGGAAAATTGGGAAGGAACTTAGCTGCATTGGCTGGACTACGGCTCGACGCTGACCGCTGATCGATGGCCGGAGATGGCTCCAATTGCTGGTCTAGACCTTCTAGTATCCCGTGGCACATTATAATAGATGATGATATTGAGGTACTTAGCAGCTGCACTCGGTGAAAACTTGTCCGACGAATGGCGGCGTCCACCGGCTAGCTTCTTCGTTTGGTTTTCTTCGATATTTCTCGAAAATCACTCGGTTCTCGACACGGTCGCCAGATGTTAATGCACAGAGGAACATTAATGAAATTCCAAAGTTCAAATTGAAGATTATATTGTCTCTTTACAGCGTTTGATGGATATGGGTTTTGGGAACAGTGTTGTTCTTAGCGTAGCTAAAGTTGGAGTGAAAGAACTACAGGTGCCTAACGCAAAACTACTTACTGTCTTTATAAATAGGTCGCGCAAACACACACTACACTTGCGATTGATATTCTATCAGGCGTTAACACTATTATTAAAGCTATTGTAGCTAAGCAGCACTCGTTTGTCACTAATGACACAATAAATAACTGGAAAATAAAACCTAGAGAAGATAAAGACTTTCTAGTTCCTGCATCGAGAACTAGGAGGAAAATCAAGAAGCGTATTGGGTCCAAAGCTGTACAATGGCATAAGCAAAGATAAAGAAATAATAAGCTTAAACTACAGACCACTAAAAGTTATTTATGAAGAATACTACAACAACTAAACTTTAATGAAACTGTATGTTACTTAATACCTATTAGATAGACCCATTCCTAAAAAGTAAAAGTTAAAAAAAAACTATATTTTTGATAACTGAGTTAAAATTACATTAATTAAAAATGACAATAAATAAAAAAAACTTACTAT
Source organism: Pasiphila rectangulata (assembly GCA_963082625.1). Lineage (NCBI taxonomy): Eukaryota > Metazoa > Arthropoda > Insecta > Lepidoptera > Geometridae > Pasiphila > Pasiphila rectangulata. The sequence goes on along the minus strand of OY720236.1, from coordinate 17,713,015 downwards.
TATTACTATATCTATAATAATAATTATTGTACTACTTAATAATTATGCTAAATGTAGTAAGGTGTGATATGTTTTGGTAACAATAACATAGACACTTATTATAATTAATACTTAGTCAAATTTCAAGAACAAAAATTTTAACAAAATACAACAATTTGGTATACAACTGCTTAAGTTACGTTATTTTTCTTTCATTTTCTAATGTTAAAATATCATTGCTAAAACAAGTTAAAATAAGTTGCTCCACTACGTGTATTTAAAAAGATTGTCTAACAAAATTAAAAAAACTAGTAGGTATATGAACGGGGCTGAGGGTTTCTGTAATCTGTGGCTGAGGTGAGTCACTATGACCCCGCAACACAGCCTCTTTGTGACCTAGTGCGGGGAACAGAGCTTATTCTGGTACAGATCGTATACTTTTTATAACTTACTAATGTTAAAATAGTTCATGGACAGTACATGTAACTGGTAGTAAGTAGTACTTGTATTATTATCAAATAATCATTTTCGTATTTTTGTATTTGTATTTTAACGATAAAGTATCGTGTCGATTTAGACACTAAGCGGTTTTTTTGCACCAATATGTGCCTGCTAGTAATATATTTCAATTGGGATACCCAATATAAGAACCAGATATGGTTTATCTTTTTGAGGAGGCCGTACAACATTACTATTAGTCCTTGAAAGCTGTAATTCTGCATGGTCATATAAAATGATCACGCCCACGTATAGGCCCATAAATAATTAATTTGAGGTAAGAAAAAATGCATCCTCATGTATGGGATATACGATACATGAGGACGCATATTTTTCTTGATTTTCCCATCGTGTGGGGAATCGTTGAATAGGTGTTTTAAAATCATTTAGGGGTTGCGAACGAAATTTATCGATTTAAGGTTCCGTTCGCGAAATAGTAAAGTTAAAAACTTTTTATGGACCAGGCAATGACTTTCCAGTATTCCCTCTAAAACGTCCTAGCTTTACAAACCTGAAACAAAACATAAATGAATTTTAATCATTATTTATTAGATTTTTGGCAATTTCCATCGGCCAAAACGGCGCTACTATCTGTTTAAAGTAGGTACATAATTAAGTTGAACTCCAAAATATTAAATACGAGCGAGCGTAGTGAGCCTAAGGAATTTTATTTATTTTATATTTTTGAAGACTAATTTAAATAAAATTACTCTTGAATACTTAGCCGTGCGGTGCCCGGCAGTAGAATGTTGCCCCTCCTCTCCTGCCCAAGGATGCAGTAATAATCTGCTAAGGGATACCTCTGGAAGATGGTCAGCAGCGTCTTTCCGTGTATAAACGATACGTACTGCGCTCGCCAACCCGCCTGCCAAGCGTGGCGAGTACGGCAACAACCCCTCATGATCAGTATGTTGAGATCCATGAGATGAGATGATCCATGATCATCCCTTTAACCAGCAGTGGACGTCCTACGACTGAGATGGTGACTCTTGACTAAACATTATATAAAATATATCACTCAACAAGCATTTTACATACATAATTAAATCATCATGAATACATCAATATACAATTTTATGAGTATTTAAACTATTCTAATAAATAATATAGGAACGTAAATTTTATGAGTTAATAATTTTATGGATTTAATTATTTATTGCGAATGACTTTATGCATGTTAATCATTATGGAGACGGTATTAGTGGTAACTATATAATGGATCTTTATATTATAGATCCTGATTATTCGGACAAACGATGATTATGTACTATAGTAAGAATACCACAATATTATGGGAGTCCTGTAAAGATACATTGATAGATTATAAGATAGATTGGTTACTTTAGTTGATGTTACAAAGCACTCTCATCGATATGAAACAGCGGAGCAAAAACATACAACGTTTATCTAGTAGAAGAAAAGATATTGACACACCATATGGTCCAACACTTAATATCGCAAAGCATAGCTTTAGATATCAGGCTGTTCAATTATTCAATGCATACCTACTGACTTGAAAATAATAGAATGTCCAAATACATACATATATATAAATTAAAATTGAAAAAAAAAACTTTTATTGAAAGGATGTTATTATTCCGTTGACGATTTTTTAAATGATGACATTCCTAATTCCTGTAAATAAATTATGATCAATTATTATAATTATTTTAAATGTTCTTATTATTATTTGATTGTTAATTTAATTTGTTTTATTTACTAATAATTAAACATGCAATTAGAATTACAATGAATTAACTTAGTTATAAGAATTCTCAGACACAATTATATGATTGTTAATGAACAAATAAATATGTACAGTAAAAGGCCAAATCATTGTAATTATTACCATAAACAAATGTATGGTTATTGTACCTGTTGGCGTCCCTATTTTGAATATATAAATAAATAAATATGAATATATGAATATAAAAATAAATTTTATGGATTACTATATTAAGGATATAAAATTTCGGAGACAAAATAGAGAACCATTTTTTTTCTACATATATTTTGACTAAATACACCACCCAACTAAATACATTTATGCATTAAACATAGGTATTTTATTTAAACCTCCTTTTTAATTCATGCGGATTACCGCATTAGCGTTCATACGAGCGGTATTAAAATAACGAATATCGTGTCTATTTTGCTATGTGACACAGCATCGGAAGACTGCTGCGAGCGTCGCTCAGCCATGAGGTTAAGGGTACTATCAGAATTTCTGAGTTCTATTTGTACGGTGCGTCTTAGAGAACTAAGAACGTATGGACCAATTTATGGATCTCGTCCACTGATATATCCTTCAAGTCAAGTCGGGTAAAGTTAGTGAAATAGGCTATAAAAATGATTTAGTTACCACAACGTCTTCCAAAGTACCTTCAGTTGGACAAGGTCAGGTAAACATTCAAATCTAAATCTCAAATTAAATAAGACTACCACACCGGTTTCCCTAGAAACTTCGGAAGACGCTGTTGTAACTTAATTGTATTCAGGTAAAGAAAGAGATATAAGTCATAAATAATCCTACCGAAGCGCCTGTCAAAGTCCCATAGTCAGGTCAAAACCTAACTTAGGTTTAATAGAAGAACTATAAAAAATCGGCTACTGCAGCATCTGCCAAAGTTCCTTATTCAGGTTACATCAGGTGAAATATGAGAAATGAGTCGTAAAAACTTTCCATCTTAACGAGCTATCGATCGGTCTTGCCCGGAGTCTGTTTGAGAAACCCGCTACGTTTCGTTGCCAGGAGCAATTTCATGAGTCAGGCTTGGAGCTAAAATTACGATATGTGCCTATTCTAACATAAAATAAATTTGTATGATAGAATTTTAATTAAAATCACAAAACTGTAAAAGTTAACTTCTGATCAAACACATTACAGGCGTAGGTCCGCCTGCGACGCAAGGGGTTGCGGGTTCGATTCCCGCCTCGGGACAAATGTCTGTACGATCTGCAGATATTTGTTCAGGGTGTTCTGGGTGTTTTTCTATATATAATAAAAATATCTATCTATGTAGTATAATGTATTAAGTATATCAGTCATCTAGTACCCATAACACAAGCTCTGCTTAGCTTGGGGCTAGAATATATAGAATTGATTTGTCCAGCATTATTTATTATTATTTATTTATTATTATTACATTAACTATAAAAGACTTATGCAAGCAAAGGCGCTTTTGAAAATGGCGTGAAAATCCGTAATAAATAAAAAACCCTGTGTATTTTGCATGCGAAGCAACAAAAGTAGTTGTTAATTACATTCGGAATTACGTCCATTCTGATAATGGAAATTTATCTCATTATTTCCCAGTATATTCAACGATAATAACAGTGTCGAGGACTTTACTGGGAAATAATGAGATAAATTTCCAATGGCTATTTTAAAATCGTCGACACTGGTAATATCGACAGTGACATTTCACGTAATGATAATCTTTCACGTGGAATGTGTAAAGGAGACAACAGTGTGAACACCGGTGATTTTCAGCTTGAATAATTGAATTATGCCCATTGAATAAATATTGCCTTGCAATAAATATTTTACATTAATAGCCGCTTTGTGGATACTTGAGTCGAATCGACGGACTTACCTGTCATTTTCCGTATAATACGGTTAAAAAACATTCCGAATTTCGAACAGTAGGGACTTTACAATTTCACTTACATGAGAATCAACTACTTACTAATAATCAATAATAGCTGTAGCCTGTAAATGGCTTTCTAAACTGTTTTTGTTACAGTTTTATAACCATTTGTATAATCACTATTTGAATATTAGAGTTATAATGTAATGTTAAAGATACGTTTAAGGTAAATGTACCATGTAAAAACGTTGTATTTCCGTTTACCACTCATTGACGAGGAATTGCCAAGCAATGTGTTTAACTGTTTTAATAATCGAATATTGAATTATTACTATTAATAACGCCGTACAATGATTTATATCTACATTGGTATAAAATAATTTCTAATAAATAATTGTTACTTTCGATGTGTCACGATTGGCTAAGAAATATCCGACCAATGAGAGGCTCGCATTCTCCGCCAATAAGACGCGGGTATTATTAGGCGGCAGGCTGGCTGAACGATTTTGGGAAAATTCCACTTTATCGGCAGGAAAGGTACCAAAGTTTGAATTATTATAAATTATTATTATTATTTATTATATTATTATTTGCATATGAATCTTAATTCATTCATTTCTCTTAAGAAAGGACAAGTTTAAATATGAAGTGACAGAAAATTTGATAAAGTTCTTATTTAAATTGTGTCTCTTGTAAGATGTATACTTTAATTACTTTATACTTATAAGAGAAACCCCGAGCATAGCCCTCTCCTCGTCGCTCGTTGAGCGACCGTTTGGCTATAATATTTTATGCTGATGGTATTTCTAATACCTTATTTAGTAGTTTTATATTAAATAATTAATTTGAACGGTTCAATAAAACTATGCCAATTTTTTATCTGGTTTACTGGCTGGAAACAAAGGTAAAACCGGTTGTAAAATAGTTGGCGGTTATTGTAGGACATTTTTATGATTTCTTCAACGTGCCAATCCGTTTGGCTATTATTGTTTTTTCTCTGTTTATATCCTGACTGTGGTTGTTTAGTGTTTGTATAAAAGTAGGCTAACATTATGGGTAACTTTGATAAAATAAGGCTATAGTGTGTTTGTATGCAGGCGGCCCTTTTCAGTGCGCGTATTTGTTTGTTTAAATTACAGAGTACCTCTGCAATATATATTCAAATAATTGTTTACTAATGCGTCGTCTTAAGAAATGCCTTCTCACCTTCAGCTAAAAAAGCCAGCAGTAAAACAAAAACTAACCATTCAATAATAGGCTTGCGAGCGCGCTCAGTGGAGTGCCATGGGAGAGGCATATGTCCAGCAGTTCACTGACACGGGCTGAGGATGATGATGATGATGATGATGATGAGCAATCTTGTTAACGGGTGTGTCGCGAGTAAAATTTTATGATACAAGAATTTGTTTTGTAATATGTTCATACCGTAGGCCTGGTAGTATGTAGGCTTCATCATCATCATCATCAGCCTATATTAGTCCACTGCTGGACATAGGCCTCCCCAAATCTGCGCCATTTCACCCTGTCTTCAGCATGCCGCATCCAGCGTCTACCAGCGATCGACCGCAAGTCATCACTCCATCTAGCTAGTGGTCGTCCTACACTACGCTTACCAAGCCGCGGTCTCCACTCAAGAACTCGAGAAGAATGTAGGCTTAGTGAAGTTTAACCCTTAACAAAAGGTTAAATTTCGAAAATCCTCCAACTAGTTATGAATAATCTCGTAGGACTGTTGTTCAAGTCCACTGCTGGACGTAAGCCTCTTTCATGTATCTCCAAGATCAATTGGGCTTGTTGCCATAGTCGCCACGGTTGGCAAGCGGGTGCGAGCGCAATACGGGATGTACATATGTAGATACACGGAAAGACGCTACTATACATCTTTCCTTGGCAGATTCTTACAGCATCCACGGGCAAGAGAGGAGTGGCAACATGTTAATGCCCCCGCAGCATCAATATTGATAATACACCTTGTAATATAATGTAAAATATATGTTCAGTTGTAGACAGTAGCGTTATCTCACAGAATGTTGTAAAACTATGAATTTCAGATAAGTTCCCAGAATGTTCATCCGCGAAATGACCTCGCTGGCTGAGCAGAGCTGAATAGGAGAGTAACCGGTTGCCCGCTTTGTTCATACATTTCTCATCAATTACGTTCCATTTGCATAAAATCCAGTTCACTGCAGTTTGCAGCCTTGACGATGCCACTAAAATCATTTGTTCTTTGTCTTATTGAGCCTCTTCAGTTATTGATGCTGACTAAGCCACATGTTTCTTTACGTTGTATTCTACATGGTTAAAGCACGTATTGACCTGTTCTTTCCCCTGACTAATAGCCTAATAAGCTGGGAGGATGGTATAGGTGATGGGCAAGCCTATTCCATCTAACAATGTCCCGGGCACTGAAGCGTCCCTGACTGCATGAATACCAAATTTAAAATGTTGTATAAATCATCTACAGTTATTGAATTAAAATTAAGGGATCACCCTCTTGCGCATATACACATCTATAAAAACAGTACTACAACCTCAAAAACATGTACGATCGGACCATCTTCTCCCATTGCTAAGGGCGTTAAACAGGGAGGCCCGCTCTCACCCTAACTATTTGCTGCAACCCTGGAAGAATTCTTTAGAAGTTTAGCGGACAAATGGACAGACTAAGGAATTATGAAGGCAGAATCACCAACCTGCGATTTGCGGACGATATTGTCTTAATCTCGTCTTCACCTAACCAGCTTGAACAGATGCTCAAAGATCTAAATGAGGCAAGCTTCTGGATTGGACTTGCGAAGAACCAGTCAAAGATCACAATAATGAGCAAACAGAAGGGCGGAGAGATTGCATATATCGATGAGTATTTGTATCTTCGCCATGTCCTCTTTCCAGACAAGACAGGAGAAAGAAATTACCCATCGTACAGAAAATGCCTGGAAAAGCTACTGGCCTATAAAAGATCTAATGAAAGGCAATCTTCCTTCATGCTTCAAACGAAAACTCATGGACATATGCATTTTCCCTAATCTTACCTACGGTGCAAAAATATGGTCTTTGACGGATCTTCAAAGGTCCAAGATTGGGGTCTGTCAGAGAGTAGCGTAGTATTTTGGGAGTTCAACTCACAGACCGTATTCGACCGTATTTTACAACGCCGTTATTCATCGCGATATCCTTTGAAAAGTTTTCTGTTATTCGGATTGTTATTCTAGGTCAGTCTGAGAAGGTGAGTATATTTTAATGCCATCCATGTAGAGAAGAGTCAATCTATACGTCTAGCAATTTGTGTACGCCAATAAGGGTATCCTATAGAAGTGGAGTTCATGCTTTCAGACAGGAGATTAAATGCCAGGCAGAACCAGATAGAAACATATACCTATTCTCCTTGGAATATTCCACGTTTGATCCTTTTCGGTTCAGTCTCTATGGTTATGTGAGTTGTTTAAAAATATAACAAGATCGTGATGAATTTTGTAAATCTCTAAGAATTTTCCAACCAAGCGTGGAGGGATTGAATAAAATCATCATCACAGCCGAAGGCCTGCTGTCCACGTCCCCTGCTGGATAAAGGCCTCCCTCATTCATCTACAAGATTTACTGTACGCTTTGTAGGCGGGTTGGCGAGCGCAGTATGGGATGTTGATACACGGAAAGACGCTGCATAAGTCGGGTAAAGCACGCTCCAATAATTTTGTAAATGGTTTAAAGGTAAGATATAGGTCGGTATTTAGCGTGGTTAGCTGCATCATTCGCGTCCTCGGAATCATGGTGGTGATACCGTTAGTGATGTAGCTCGGCGTTGTGTGAAGGGTCTTAATGAAAATATTGGTGAGGTTGAATATGTGTGGATGTCCTCGAGTTCATAAACCTGATAGACCGGGAAGATGTTGACAGGAACAGTGACCAAGCGGTGAGAATATACACAGACGGGAGTAAGATAGAGGGCAAGGTTGGAGCTGCACTATCCGTATGGAACAGTGTAGCTGAGATCAAGTCCCGAAAACTGAAACTGTCTTCTCACTGCACGGTCTACCAGGCGGAACTCTTGGCGATATGTGAAGCCACGAGGGAGATACAACAAAGGCCCGAAGACAACTTCGGCATATACAGCGATAGCAAGTCCGCACTGCAAACAATAACAATAGCAGATCAATCCACCTCCGCTCGCAGTAAAATCCCAAGAAAACATAAAGGAAAGAACAAAGCACACGCCGGACACGACGGAAATGAACGAGCAGATGAACTGGCTAAAGATGCGGTTCTGCGGTTTTAAGCTATTTGCGGGTTTAAGCTGAAGAAAAAGCCCAACCTCGAGTTTTGTCCGGCATAATTTCTGAAACGACAAATTCGTCAGGAGTCTCTCCAGAAATGGAATCGGAGGTACCAAGAAGGACAAACGCCGTCAGGTACAAAACTGTTTTACCCAGACGCAATAAAAGCCTACAGAACAGTTATCAAAATTCCTATACACCCCATACTGACTCAAATCATGACAGGACATGGTGGGTTCGCTGCATACCTGCACAGATTTAAGTGTGCAGAGAACCCAGCATGCACATGTGACCCTCAGTTACCGGAAACGGTTATAACATATACTTTTTGATTGTCCGGTGTTTGGTAAAGAGAGATAAGAGGTAGAAATGGAAATAGATTGCCAAATAAATAAAGAAAATGTAAAAAACATTTTTTCGGCTCCTACGGAACTACTTTTTAAATTTGTTTTTACATCATAATATCATCGTTTAATACTTTTTAGATAAATAAGTTAGTAATAAGTTTTGAAGAAGAAGAAAAACATTTATTTACCACACGCGCGATACAATACAGCTACAAAGAAAATAAAAATCATAATTACATATACAAAAATATAAACTGACGGACGGTAAAACAACATCAAACTCAAACAAACAATACATCGCTACTAATATATAAAAGTGAAAGTAAGAATGTACATATGTACATATGTGTGTATGTTCCCTTTTTACGTCAAAACCGCAGAACCGATTTGGATGAATTTTAGTGTAGGAGTAGATGAGACCATGGAGACGCATATAGGCTACCTTTTGTTGCGTAAGTTAGTAGTTGTGGGGTAGTTGTAAGCAGTGGTTGTAGTAGGTGCGATACGAAGTACGCCGGGACACCTAGTTATATAGTATATGATTTATTATATATAACAATACCTGGAAATCCATAAGGAGGCCTATGTCGTGGACCTCGTCCTACGGCTGAAATGATGATGATGATGATTATATAAATCTTGCGCTGATTATCATAGTTTTTTTTACAAAATTATATAATTACCTACTATGCATCTTGTCCCTTTCATGTTTAAAAATGACGCAGAACACAATTTTTGTGCATTGCGAAGATGCAATACCGCTTGTAAAAGTATTTCTGTCTCGGTCGCCACGTCGGCGGCTTTCGCATAAGTTCGGCAACCGAAATTCACCCTTGTGGACAAAGACAATGTAGTCCATAGTTTATCATACAGAGCGGACACTTTAAAGATACTCGACACGTTATTTCAGAACGATGCTCAAGCGTTAATCTGAACTTGAGATTAATTTATTTGACAATTTTTGAACGAAAATATTTTATGTACGAACAAATTCAACGGATTTTTTACAAAAAATATTTTGTTGTTCAGTGCTACTTAGGACTGCGTTTTGTTCTGTTCACCCTAAGGCTGCGTATGTATTCAAGTATTCTTTTTATCATAACATCTGCTTTTTTTGGGATTGTTTGTATGCTAGTTTCCTCTTCAAATCTTGCAAGCTGAATTTCCATATCACTTCCTGACTTTGGATTGACAATACATCTTTCATGATGACCGCCACCACAAGATAGTGGTGAGCTTGTGGTTTTAAATGTTTTCATGCATAAATTTGTTGTATTTCCTTAACACACTGCTAACAATAGCCGTGGGTCCTGGCAGTAGAATGTTCCTCCTATCTTGCCCGTGGCTGTAGTAAGAATCTGCCGAGTGATAACGCTGGATTATGGGCAACAGCGTCTCTTCGTGTATCAGCATCCCGTATTGCGCTGGCCAACCCACCTTTAAAGCGTGGTGAGCTTGGCAACTACCCGCTCATGATCTCGGAGATCCAAGAGGGGGCGTATGTCCAGCAGTGGACATGGACAGTATTCCTTCGGCTTTGTAGTACGATAAAGAAATTTAAATAAATTATTAATAATATTTTTTTACAAAAACGGTTAATGTTGTTTGGAGTGGCCGTGTTGAGCCTGAATCTTACCATTTTACCCTTGTGTTCCTAATTCGGCAGTCCTTTGCGACTTATCGACAATACGTTTGCGGTACGCAGGCGCGTCTCAGAACTAACGCTAAGTCTCACCGAGTTCTGTATTCGGGGGGAAGCGCATTTTTGTACATGTTTTAGCGAACTATACTGGTCGAATTCAGTATTTATACAGGCGGGGTACAGCGATGTCGGTACGTGGTGTTCGCCGCGAGTGTGTGTTCGGAATCATGAATGTGGGATAATATTCTCGTATCGGGATAGGTGAGAATTTTAAACGTGTATTTTATATATTAAAAACTTCTTTCGTATTTGCTTTGCGTGTTTATTGAATAATGTGGTTCGTAATTGGCGTGTTTAAAGACTTTTTAAATAGTGCAAGTTTGGTGGTAAAAACAGTTATATTAATTAAGTAGATATTTATTAAAATGGGTCCCTAATTTTTTTCTTGTGCATTTCATGAACTGGGGCTTATAACACGTTTCTAGCGAGTGTTTAGGTTTTGGAGTGTATTTTTAGCAAGTTTTGCTACAGAAATAGCTGGATTTAAAGCTCCCCAGTGTTATCTGAGCAATGACCGTGGTATTTGGGGCAGGTTCCTGGTGGTCGCGCCTGCGTACCTTACACCTTATTACGTATTATTGGTACTACAAAAAACAAAATTGGAATTCGCTAAAACATACTTGCTAAAGAGTTAACTGAATTATTTAACTGTTATTTGCGTCTTCTTTTGAAGCCACATATTGCCTTACATTTATTAATTAAGAAATAAGAAAAGCTTTATTTTTCAATAAAAATATATCCCACAATATACCTATAAAATTCAAATAAAAACAAGCTATGACCTTGTTACACCAATTAATCCAATAAATCAAACGTATAAACGGGAAAAATAATAAAGCACTGCAAATAAAAGTTATTGGAAACTTTAAAGTGAGAACGGAATTGAAAGCATTTCCCAGATATGGAGCTCAGGCAGCGCTCGCCCGCCCGCCCGCCTGGAAATACGACGAGAATTAATACAGGACGGATCGCTTGAAAGCCAATGTTCGAAGTTATATTATATTTCCGGGTTTCGATGTAACGAGCGCGTGCCACAGTGCAGCGAGCACAGATGCACCACTTATGCATTATGTAAGGTCATCACGTTGGAACGTCTGCTGAGCCCGGTTGCTCGCACGTTCCTACGGCACTCCCCGTGGGGTTTTCAACCATCGACATTTGAGATTTGAGATGTCTTAAGATTTGGCAACAGGGTGCAGCCGCGTCTGGCAGCATGTATGTGGAGTATGAGAACGCATGCGCGCTACGACCCCTCTGTGCGACAATTACTCTGTGGGCTGCATTCTTGCGTTCCCTCGTTTTGACCTAACACGTATCGGATTCAATTTAACCCCACGATATTTGATGTAAATACCCCCCTTTATTGTCCAGTGTATCGCAAGTGAGAACCTACGACCCAACCAGAAAAGTAACCATCCGATGTACGCATGAAACTGGCTGAAATCGGCGACCTAGTAAGGCGGCGCTCGAAGTAGGTCAACAATACGGTTGAAGCCGAGCGAAGTTCTCCCTAAAAACGCACGATAGACATTGGAACCAACGTGCCTTTAAATAATATTCTAAAATTAAATAAAAAAAATGTATTGGAACGTATTTGCTCAAACACAATAGTAATTATCGTGATATTTCGCGCGTCGGGTTTCCGAGAACCACAAGAATACACAATGCATGTGAGTACAATTAAAATCTAACAAGATTGTTTTTTATTTCAGATTTCATTCAGCATAAAAAGTTTAAGGTTGTTGCTAAGAAATCACTTCCTTACACATTTAAATCGGCACATAATTCACTTGTAAACTAATCAATCACTAAAAACTCCAAATGCTTAACGTAAAGACTGATTTTGGCGACCACTTTAAACAAATTAAACACTGTTATAATTAAACCATGCATTAGTATTAATTTAAAATTCTAAGATAATTAATCACTGTTTAATAATTTATGAGCTGAAGCCGCGAAGGTATGCGTGTGGGTGGGTTGACGCTGGCGGGTGCAATGGCGAACGAACTGTATTCACCGCCCAGACTTAAGCCACGAGACGAAAGGGGTTTGGTACAACTGCTCACAACTCCTCTTTGATCAACCATCTCAAAATCACTAAATAAATAGCATCACCTTTTACCAAGCCTCTTAGGTTTCGTTATTTTAGGTTATTTTTAGATAACGTCAATAATCGAATTATCTTGCTTAGAATGGCAAGGTTAAATAAACCAAATAAATAATTTCTATATGATTATTTTCAAATGATTTAAAAATAATCATACAGAAATTGTGGAAGAAGGGAAGGTAGGCCTTTGCCCTGCAGTGGGAAAGTGGAGGCTAAATTATAATAATAAGAATAATACAGAAATTATGATCATTAGTTATAATTTGTGAATGCAAATTATAATTAATGAAAAGAACACATAAAATACAATACAAATCGGTTGCCACTCATATGATTATTCAGAATGGTTCTAAAGTTTACAAGCGGTTTTAAGTTGTTTAGAACAAACGCCAAGTCTAGACAGCAATCGATAACTATATAATAATAATAATAAAGTCTCGATCAATATCTCGAGATTATTTCGTTAGGCAATTGGATCAAGAGCCAGATCCAAAAGGCAGTACTCCTGGACTCGGCACGTATAGTAAGGAGATTCCTCTTCCTGCAGCCCTAGTCACCGACCACTTGAGCCTTGCTTCGCGGCCGCTGATTCAACGTTTTGATATATTTTTATACTGTAGGTAGAGTATTTGTTTTTATATTTCTATAGAGTAAAAAATGTATTTTTATGAGTTTACAAATAAATAATGTGCAATAATAATAATGTTTATTTGTACCTTAATAATTACATTTTACAAGTAGTCTAATTAAAAAAATAGGCCTAAGGTTGTTAGATTGACTAATTTTAGTGATACAACTAATTGCCTAAACTAGGATTGAGAGTATCCTGTGTGATAGGCATTAGCGCCCACTCTCAAAAGGTAACAATTCATATTTGGCCTTGAAATAGTAGCTTGGTGTTTACTAAAATTTTACTTTGCTGTGTGCATTTATGTAGGTGGCATGTAGTTGTGTATTAATATGTGTGTGTGCGCGCGCGCGTGTATGCATGTGTGTGTGTGTGTGCGTGTGTGTGTGTGTGCGTGTTTGTGTGTATTATGTGTCTTTTAGCCTTACTACTAAGCGTATACATCACTATCTGAAAACTTAATGGTTCAATGGTTCATTTATTGGTAAAATTAATATAGTTTTACATGTCAAATAGGCATGTAGTTGTGTATTAATATGTGTGTGTGTGTGTGTGTGTGTGTGTGTGTGCGCGCGCGTGTATGCATGTGTGTGTGTGTGTGTGCGTGTGTGTGTGTGTGCGTGTTTGTGTGTATTATGTGTCTTTTAGCCTTACTACTAAGCGTATACATCACTATCTGAAAACTTAATGGTTCAATGGTTCATTTATTGGTAAAATTAATATAGTTTTACATGTCAAATAGTAGATAATTAAGGTACAACTTAATTATAATAATACACTAAAATACATCATATATTAGCAAGTTACATAATTAATTATAATATTTTAATGATTAAATTATACATTTCAACTAAACATGACACCAATGAATAAAATTGAATAATAATAATTATGTCAAATTATGAAAGTAGCAATATGGAATAAGAATATAATATCATGTCAGGAATTCGTCAATCCTGTAGAAGGATTGCTTGATCAGCCAGTTCTTTAATCTATGTTTAAAGGATTGCGTTGACTTAGCACTAGTGATCGTGTCGATCGTCTTATTACTAAAGGGTGTGTAATAATATGAGTGTGTATGTAATTGTAAAGAATGATTCATCATTTTCATCATCATTTCAGCCATAAAACGTCCACTGATGAACACAGGCCTCCCTCATGGATCTCCATGAGGGGTAGTTGCCATTCTTACCACGCTTGGCAGGCGGGTTGGTGAGCGCAGTATGGGATGTTGATACACGGATAGACGCTGCTGCCCATCTTCCGGAGGTATCCCTTAGCAGGCTCTTACTGCATCCATGGGCATGAGAGGAGGGGTATTATTCTACTGCCGGCACCCCACGGCAAAGAATGATTATGTATGAATAAATATGAGAGCATGTATTATGTGTGGGTGTGTGTGAATTCACTACGATATTATTTTAAAGAGATCCTTAGTAGAATCATATGACAACGAAAGGAGCCACGTAGTTAAGGTCTGCTTACATAGTACCTTATTCATAAGTAAGATTTCTAAGTGTTTGTTTATTTTGTTGTATTACCGAGGACCAAGGAAAGTTAAGAATCGAACTTGGTCCTTGGAAAAGTTTCATTACATTATCCGTGTAAAATGTATGGGAAAATAAATTTACGTTATAATTATTTTTTCTGTAAGTTTTAAGGATGTTTAAATATTTATTTTATTTTATTTTACATTTTTGGAAAACAAACAGCTGCATAAAACATTGGTTATAGTAAAATTAATAGACAAAATAAGCCTAGGAGTTTCCACTTATAAAAATCAATATGTACCTACTTATACTAAAATAAACATGCTTTTATATGAAAAAATAACTGAATATAAAATACAAACACTTACAAAAAAAGAACAAAATATTAAGTAAGAAATTAATTTACCCATTCATACAAGCCATGATCATCACAACACTCACATAATGTATTTATAACAAGTTTTCAAAAAAGGTCTTGTTTGTAAAGTATTTAACACCGTTTTTACTCATACAAAATAGGTCGACATTTTGGGAATATTCTTTGTTGTAAAGATAGCAAGTGCGGGCGAAGAATGAGTTTCTGCGGTAGTTAGTAGAGCATGGTGGAATGTGAAGTCTAATGTGGTTACGGCGACTTACAGCTCGGTGTGGCACCTGAATATGGACCGACTTAGCTTATATTATATATTAACCTGGGCTGAGGTAAATCCAAAACATTTAAGATCATTGATTCAATCGGTCCAGCCCTTTCCGAGTTATACTCGTAAGTTGTGCAACTAAGACGACTTTTTTTATAAATAGATTTCAAGAAATTAAATTTGTTAATAAAAACCACTTCGTTTTAACTAATATGACTCTTATGAATTCTCAACTAGGTCTTTCATTACATAAGTGGATTGCCGTTTTTTATTACGAATGTTTTATGGTCCACTTGCTATTACATAAAATGTTAATGGGTTTTTTTTTAATATAATCAGCTTTCCTATCAATAAATTGGATGTGAAATACAAATTAAATAAGCTGCTTAAGCATTAAACATTTCACTGATAAACTCAATCAAAAATTAAAACGTTAGCGATTTAATTATTAAAACAACCACCGATCGTTTTTGTTTAAAAAGGTCCATCAGTTAAATTTTATACAAAACTAGGCATAGCCCGCGACTTCGATCGAGAACCCTATTGCTTTAATCGACACATACCGGGTCCAATTGTGGATCTATGAACCCAAACAAACATAAATAATTGCATCAAATCAGTCTAGCCGTTATGAGGTGATCTGTGACACGTATTAAATAATTATACAGAATAAATAAAAAATACCATACTTAATTTCCGCTTTTAAAACTTGTAGCTTCAATTTTTATCAACGGCGGGGAAAATTGCATCTGGTGGAGTAATAGTGGAAGATCCGGTTATGAAATATCTACCGTCATTTGTTATTTAGGTATAATAAAGAAGATAATTATTCCCCAGGTAAAGTGCACGTTAATAGTCGTACATCGCAAACATGTTGCCTAGTGTGTCTTTGATGTTAAACAATAAAATGTTGAGTTATTTTGGCAGTAGCAGCTAGGCGTTTCAGATGAATGTTTGTATGTATGCTCACCATTTTTGTCCGAGGATAACTCGAGGTGAATGGATGATCGGATTTTCATGAAATTATTAATCGATGTTTTTTTGTCCGAGGAAAACTCTTGAACATGTGCCCAAATTATCATGTAATTTAAACTCAGGGAGAGTTTACCAACTCACGGTTGCAGGTTCTATTTCCGCCATGAGACAAAAATTAGTATTTTTTTAACATATCTATGTAAAGAAATCTTCGAACGTTGTTTTAACTCACTTTAAGACATCAGACTTAAAAAAAACTTTGCATACTTATCAAGGACCAATGTCAATAATACGATAAGTTTGTTCCAGTATTTAACCAGATTTAACTTCCTCATAGGCACTTGGTTTAAATTAAACAGTCAATAATGCATTAAATTTAAACTACCAGAACTACGGTTACGCCTAATGTTGCTTATCTATGTAATGTTTGATTACATAGTAAAGTGGTACATTACCACTATCTACCTATCAGAATCGAATATATCAGTCTTGTTACATACCAAGACTGATATATTCGATTCTGATAGGCATTTATTTTAGTCAAATGGATAATGACAAAAATGAATAATGTTAATTGAATACTTGAATGTTGTTCCGCAAATAGCAGCCGATTTGCGCTAGTGTAAGTGCAACCACGGAAGACCAGCGCTGTGGCATAATTCATTATGTCACGGCATACGCTGAGTGGTGGCCTTTTTTGTTTACCATTATTCTCACTTTATATGTAACATCTTTTTATATTGTTTGTGGTGACAAAATAAACGTATTTTTATCTTTACCTTTATCTTATCTAAGATCTTTTGAACAATTTGGTTTCATAAATCAATATGGATAGTCTGAGAGCGTATATAAACATATTTTTTTGAAAGTGAGATCGTTTAGGCTCCCTTGTACGCTGATGTACTTTTGATGCTGACTGTACAATATGCGCTAGACCGTCCGCTGGGATTGCAGCGCCACTAGGCCTCGATTGATTGCGGATTTATAGCGAAACGCAGCGTGCGGTCCTCGCCGCCGTTAAGTGGTTACTGGCTAGTTTTTTAGTTTTTTTACAATGGAGCTCATTGTTTATTTTATACTCATTCGAAAGTGCTTGAATGAAGCTTGTCTGAATATGAATCCTTATTTTTAATCTATGTTCGGGTTTTCGAACACAGATTATAAATAAGTTAATAGACGGGAAGTTTTGAACTTTTGGACGAAATTCAAAATGTATTAACATTCATCTTAATTTTCTACTTTCTTTACATTTTTATATCCCCTCAAAATATAATAAAATATAATAGGTATCTTCTAACAAATTATTTTTCTAAACATAATTCTAAAATGCTTAATTTTTTATAAAAAAAACATAATTGTACACACAAATTGCATATTAATTTGAAAATTAATTTTAGCTTGGGTACCTACTGTCAAACTTTTGTTAATGTCATAGTAAATTTCACTTTGAATGCAGCGAAACAAGGCCAAACATGCCAATCAGGCGTAAATGCTAAAGATCTATCAATAAATAAGGATTTTTGTAACGCTACCGTCATGGCATAGGATACTAGGTATACACATATATAACTACATATATAACTATACGAACGTATAGTTTATATACATATGTACAATTGAGCGGATATCTAGCCACACGCCATTTATCCCGTAACTGGCCTCCTCTATGATAAAGTATTATGTTACCTTACTAACATTTAACCTGTGCTTGAACGGTAGACTCCATTCAGCTGTATTGATTTATTGCCTAACGAGACTAACGAAAGGAAAATCTGGTAGGCAATATTATAATACTAGTACTCTCGTACGTAGGTACGCTCATTAATAAATTACACTTGGGGCAGTGTAACTTCTTGCTTTTCACGCTCGCCAGTTTTTTTGCAAGTGGCTTGCGAAAAAACTGGAATGGAATTTCTTGGAAGTTACGTCCGTTGTAGGTTTCACGGTAAACCGTTCTAAACATCGTACTATTCCATGTTTTTTGCTTCTTTCTCTCACCTGGAATAAAAGCTTCTGAAACGAATAAATTCAACTATGTTCTTTAATCAATACGGTGCTTTCTTTTGTAAATTAACATACAAGAAGTGGTCGTTATTCTTATTCTTCTTCTTTAACGGCTTTTTGTGTTTTGTTTGTTTGGTTTTACACAATTCTGCCAGTGTCAAGTTCCTAAGGACCGAATGATAATCAAGAAGTAATAAAATTGAAAAGTAAAGGCTTTTGACCTTAATATAATTAGTGAAAGCGGACGAAATTACAAATAAAACCAGGCAATAGCGAGTCGGACTCGCGCACCGAGGGTTCCGTGCCATCATGCAATATAATATATGATAAAAACTATGCAACAATAATATAACAAACCCTCTAATATGTTTGTTATAACATTCCTGTAATCATTACATACACTCCTATTACCAAAAAATGTTTGAGGGGTTTCTCTCTGCAAACTTAGGAGATAGGGGGGAACGCTATTTTTAAAACGTTTTTGTAAATTAGTCAAAAACTATACAGCTTAAAGGAAAACTAAAAACTGTTTATTAATGTGCAAATAAATACCTTTCATATGATACCCCACGTGATTTAGTAACTTCACAAACAATTTTAAAACCCCCCTTGCCTAAAAAACTATGCAAATTTTGAGAGTTCGCTATAATTTTCCTTTAAACTTTACATACACTTTTATTAGCTATAAAAGTTTCACGGGTTTATCTCTGTCTACTTCGGAGATAAGGGGGAGAATGGTCGATTTTTTCAACATTTTTGTAAATAATCAATTTGGTTTAAAGGAAAACTAAAAACTATTTTTTAATTTGCAAATGAATACCTTTTTAAAAATCCAAATTTTATACTAGACAATATTACTAGACAATATTAGACAAGGGGGATGAAAAGGGGGTTTTAACCCCCTTTTCATCCCCCTTGTCTAAAAAAAACTATGCAAATTAGTGAGTTTGCTATAATTTTTCTATAAATTATACACTTCTAATAGTTATAAAAGTTTAACGGGTTTATCTCTGCAAACTTCGGAGATAAAGGGGAAACGGTCGTTTTTCCAACATATTTGTAAATAACTCAAAAACGATATGGCTTAAAGGAAAACTAAAAACTGTTATAATTAATGTGCAATAAATACCGTTCATAATGATATCCAACATGACCTAGAAACTACACTTAAAAATTTTGAGATCCCCTACCTGCCGAAGAAGAATATTTTTTTAAAATTTTCATGTATGCTATGTTAGTAAAAAAGTGTTATCTTTAACCATTCCAAATTTCAAGTCGATAGCATCAGAGATATCATTTGTGACAGACAGACAGACAAAGTGATACCAGGGTTCCTTTTTACCATTTTGGTCCGGAACCCTAAAAAAGATACTAAAGATAAGGAAAAAGATACTAAAGATAAAGATACTAAATATACTACAGAAAATATCTTTATCAAATAAAAAATTTAGTTTTTGAAGATTCAGATCATTCTTTGAGCTCAAACGGATAAGAGGAAGCCGAGGTGTAAGCGTCGACAATGAAAATAAAACCGGGCAAGAGCGAGTCGGACTCGCGCACCGAGGGTTCCGTGCCATCATACAATATAATATATGATAAAGGCGGTTTTATATTTGTTGGAGAACCTTGACAGCGCCATCTCTCGTCTGATAGCGGAACTTATGTAGATTTTTTACACTTTCGATGATTTCTAATAAAGTATGCTATGTAGAGAGATTGTAATAAATTTCCTCTCTTCTTTACATACACTTCTAATAGCAATAAAAGTTTCAGAGGTTTATCTCCGCAAACTTCGGAGATAAGGGGGGGGGAACGCTATTTTTTTCAACATTTTTGTAAATAACTCAAAAACTATACGACTTAAAGAAAAAATAAAAACTGTTTATTAATGTGCAAAAGAATACCTTTTATATGATACCCCACATCACCTAGTAACTTTCCAAAAATTTTGAAAACGCCCCTTCCACCCCCATTGTCTAAAAAACTATGCAAATTAGAGAGTTCGCTATAATTTTCCTATAAAGTTTACATATACTTTTATTAGCTATAAAAGTATCACGGGTATATCTCTGCAAACTTCGGAGATAAGGGGGGGGGGAACGGTCGTTTTTTCGACATTTTTGTAAATAACTCAAAAACAATACGGCTTAAAGGAAAACTAAAAACTGTTTATTATTGTGCAAATAAATACCTTTTATATGATACCCCACATCACCTATTAACTTCACAAAGTTTTTGGAAACCCCCCTTCCACCCCCCTTGTCTAAAAAACTATGCAATTTAGAGAGTTCGCTATAATTTTCCTATAAAGTTTACATACACTTCTAGTAGCTTTAAAAATATCACGGGTTTATCTCTGCAATCTTCGGAGATAAGGGGGGGGGGGGAACTGTCGTTTTTTCAACATTTTTGTAAATAACTCAAAAACGATTCGGCTTAAAGAATAAATAAAAACTGTTTATCAATGTGCAAATGAATACCTTTTATATGATACCCCACATGGCCTAGTAACTTTACTTAAAAATTTTGAGATCCCCTATCCGCCCCCCCTGCAATCAAAATAAGAATATTTTTTAACATTTTCATATATGCTATATTAGTAAAAAAGTGTGGTCTTTTACCATTTCAAATTTCAAGTCGATAGTATTAGTAGTTCTCGAGATATCCATCTGTGACAGACAGACAGACAGACAGACAGAGTGATTCTATAAGGGTTCCTTTTTTACCATTTTGGTTCGGAACCCTAATAAAAGAATGCCAAAGGTTATTTCAAAAACAAAATAGAAGTGGAAGAGAACTTTATAATTTTTGACGGGTGCGTGATTCGCTCACTTTGGTACTGGTTTACTATCGTATTTTTTGTCCATTTTCTAACTGGAAAGCCCTTTGAAACCAGTTCATTCGAAATCAATATCTGTCCGTCCGCTTATCGGAATGTCACGGGATTTTCATGTGACCCTTTCACTTCGATGTTTGCAGAGCGATAAATCATGATGGTTCTATTCAAATTCATCCGTTAAGGCCTAGTTACTTATCGGAAAATTTACTAAAGGGTTAACGATATCCTTTCAGATGTACCTAAACGTACAGTGGCGAAACCCAATAGACTATCCGATTATTAAGTTAAATGAAATAAACTTTATTTCAGGCAACAATCTTAGTTTAGTACAAGATGTTATAATACTTAAACCACGGCACATATAAATATATACCTTATCGACTAACATACATAAGAGTACATCTTAATTACTAGACCCTCGTTGGGAATGCGGCGACGAGTGACGCAGACACGGTCTCATTCCGTCGCTGCGCGGGATCGCGTCTCAGCCGTCCCGCGAATCGACGGAACTTGACGCCCTTCAGCCAAAATTCCGAAATTAAAAAGGTCGATAGCTTTTCAGTCGGAAGTCTCACCACAAATGAATTTAAACTCACATTATACTATGATAAGCTTGAGCGGCTTCAAAATTTCTGCATACGATTCATCTTCGGTCTACGGAAGTATGATCACATCACCGAATACCGCAACAAGCTCAAGTGGTTACCTATCCGCCTTCGCCGGGATGCACATTTCCTCTCCCTTCATTACAACATCCTCTTCAACCCAACCACTTATCTTAAGGATAGATTTGAATTCCTTTCCGAATCCCACTCCCGATCCCTGCGCTCAGCTGACTCTCTCCAGCTGAAAACTCCTATACATACTTCCCACGCCTATAGTATTTCCTTCACCGTACGTTCTACCAAGCTTTGGAACTCGTTACCTTCTGCGATAAGAAAGGCTAAATCACTCCCTATTTTTAAAGATATGGTATATAAACACTTTCTATCTTCTGTATCAAACTCATAATTCTGCAATATCTATATAAAACTTATCTATTTGTATCGATATACTATATATATGTATATATATATATATATATATATATATATATATATAGTTTTTACATATTTAACTATATTATGGTTAAAGTATGTCTTATTTTACCAATAATGTATGCTACCGTCTACTCTTCTTCTTTATTTTATGTCCATCCAAAGGTTGCCTGGAAGAGATCGTTTTTAGCGATAAGGCCGCCCATTGTGCCTCATATTTGTAATGTTTTCTTTTTATTATTTGTTTGTTTTTATTATTTGATTGGTGTGCAATAAAGAGTATTTGTATTGTATTGTATTGTATTATGGCAAGAATTCAACTTTTCGATCCTGTCTTCTTTCGTACGACGTGAACGCGAGACACGAAAGCTGAGTGGTAGGTACCTCCGCTCGGTGACGACGCATCGAGTATTGCTGACTTGAACGACGACAAGCTCACGTTGCCCGCTCCACGACACGTGTTGATATTCGAGGTAGCCTCCGGTGACCTAGTTGTCGAGGCTGCGACACGTAGGGATGCCACCACGGAGCGAAGTTTACCGATGATGACTCAGGATTCCTTCATCTTCAACTTCATAGCAGCCTGAATTGCCTTAAGGGATGTCATATCTTTCAGCAATCTGGTTACGTTGACGTGGTCAAATGTCACCGGGGGCAGTTTATGGAGCTCCCTAGCAACAAAGTCCGGCACGTCATCTGGGTCTGTCTCCTTGAAAAGGCTAATGATGTCCTGGAGACTTCTCTCACTACCATCTCTTCGCCGTGAGGGGCATGTAGGCCGTTTTGCCCAGCGTCTTGAAAAGTAGCGCATTGCCAATGCAAACGTCCTCTTCTTTAAAATTGGATTTGCAGATCTGTATTTTAAGCTCATCATCATAACGCTCGCAGGCCTCCCTCATGGACTTGGAGTTTCAAGTACTGATTTTGAGGGGTGGTTGACATACCACGCTTGGCAGGCGGCTTGGCGAGCGCCGAACGGGAAGTTGTTACATGG
Organism: Pasiphila rectangulata; assembly: GCA_963082625.1. NCBI lineage: Eukaryota > Metazoa > Arthropoda > Insecta > Lepidoptera > Geometridae > Pasiphila > Pasiphila rectangulata. The sequence continues at coordinate 17,689,916 of OY720236.1, read as the reverse complement.
AATTACGCCGCTGCCCGTCTTCCAGAGGTATCCTTGGAAGATCGCTAAGGTTCGGTCAACATATAAAATAATCTGGACAAGATGACGTCAAATAAAATTACCCATTATCTTAGCATGGTTATTTTGTATGTTCATGTAAAATTACAGTTTTCTCTTCGTAAAGCTGCAGCCGGGCAGACTTCATGCAGCATTTAATTATGACAAAGAAAAACGTTATTAAAAGACTCAATTATTACAAATGCCTCATAAGAACCTGTCACTCAAACAATTAGATATTGGCTAATCAATTTTGAATGTCGCGTCGGAATACGCATTGCAGTCACCGCTATCCCAATATTCAATGCGGCATAACGGGATCCGGGTTGTTTTCAAAATCATAATTTCAGTCGTAATACGTCCACTTCACTGAACACAGGCCTCCCTCATGGGGATCCATGAAAGGTAGTTGCCATACTTACCACGTTTGGCAGGCGGGTAGGCAAGCGCAGTACGGGATATTGATACACAAAAAGACGCTGCTGCCCACTTTCCGAAGGTATACCTTAGCAGGCTCTTACTGCATCTGGGGGCATGAGAGAAGAGGTAACTTTCTACTGCCGGCACCCCAGGGCCTTTATTCATATTTTTTTAATTTTTCAGGGTTCCGGACCAAAATGGTAAAAGGAACCCTTATGGTGTGACTTTGTCTGTCTGTCTGTCTTATTTATTTAATACATTTGATTAGAACGGCTAACGCCACTTACACCAATCAATAAAACAATCAATCAAAATATTAACAAAAAAAAATAACTTACAATAATCAAGCAAAAATCAATAATACAAAATAAACATGTCAATAAAATAATAAATGTCGTAAATTGATATCTTGAGAACTACTGATGCTATTGACTTGAAATTTGAAATGGTATAAGATAACCCTTTTTCACTAATATGGAATAATTAAAACTGTTGACAAATATTCTAATTATTATTTCAAAGGGGGCAAGGATGTCTCAAAAATGTTATGTGAAGTTATTAGGTCATGTGGGGTATCATGTGAAAGGGCTTTATTTGCAAACTAGCTGACCCGGTGCCCACTTCGTTGGGCAGTAATTTATAGCCTATGACACTCACAAATACTGTGGCTTTATATTAGTAAAATAATTTTGAAAATCGGTTCAGTATATCCAGAGATTACCCCCTACAGCCTCACAAACTCACAAACTTTATATTATGGTATAGATTATTAAACAGTTTTAAGTTTTTATTTTCTTAAAGAACTGGGACCCCACCGTATGGACGATTTCTACGAACCTGTTGTTGATCTCGTCAGCCGATGCATCTACTTCTAGACAAAGCGATACTACAGCGCCTTGTTATCTCTACCTAATAAAAAATAAAGTCGCTTCCCACGACTTGTGCGCTTACTCCTTTTAAAGCACGCAACGGATTTAGATGCGGTTTTCACTAATGGATAAATTGTTCTCGATGAAGCAAAATTATTAAGGTTCGGTTAACGTTCACTGAACTATGATAAAGATTGCTGAAGAAAAATATCACCCCGACTAAGAGCTGTTCGGGCATCTGATTGGTTCATTCGTGCGACTGTGCGAAGCTGGGGTGGGTCGCTAGTACTAATAAAAATTGTGTTTTGATTAAATAACAGATGAACGTAGACATCATGTAGAAGGACCTTAGACTAAAATGCGGGCTGTCCACTGCAAGATAAGCGGGATGACTCGCTCGAATGACATTGCACGTATTCCATAAATTACCAACGATGCCAGCAACGTAAGGCGAGTCACAACTCGCCTCACATTGTCAGTAACATTTAAATCAGTCTATTGTCCGTAGCTCTGTCTCATAATGGCACGTACTGGGGCCTTTAGTTGTAAGGTGCGGTAAGTTATCACCTTCGTCGATAAATCTGATTCAAATGGCAGTTGCCACAATTCTCAAGAAAATATTCTCTAAGAGGCAGCCTTCGTTAAACGTACCCGAAGGCGTAGGGTCCCGCGGTGTCGCCACGCACCGAACGCTTGCTGCAAGCGTGCCTCGTGGGTCATTCATTAGTAAGCAGAGCTGTAATAAATTAAAAGTAAAAAAACTTTTTAACAAACAAGCTTTTATTTAAACGTGCTTTTATGTAAACCTACTAAAAATAATAAAATTAACAGTTTCCATTAAAGTATAATGTCAACTTAAAACGTCACGACAAACAATTTATGTGATAAAAAAGCTTGCCACGCAAAAAAAATAAAAAATAAACAGTATTACGACAAAGATAAGTAATGTAATGACACTGTCATTACATTACTTATCTTTTATTTCTATCTTTTCTTAGATTTAAAAATAGCCAGAGATTTTGAGGATCTAATAGATAAAGGGAGTCCATTCCACAATCGCACAGCTTGTACAGTAATGAGTTGTTATAGAATTGAGAGTCGTGTTCTGGTGTGATAAGGTGCAGAGTTTCAGAGGACCGGAGATTTCGAGTATGTGCCACATGCAAATACTGAAAACGCTCCTTGAGATAGAAGGGAGTAGTAGGAGAAAGTAGAATATTATAAAGTAGGGACAAAATATGTGCATTCCGGCGAAGACGGGTAAGGAGCCACGTGAGTTTTGCGCGAAATTCAGAGACATGGCCGTATTTGCGTAAGCCAAATATGAAGCGAATGCAGAGGTTTTGAAGGCGCTCAAGTTGATTTAATTGGGCTTCGGTCAAGTCAAGATAGCTGGCGTCTGCATAGTATATTATAGGGAGCAGCAAAGATTGTGCAAGCGTAACTTTAGTGGCAGTAGGCAAAAAGTTACTAAGTCTACGTAACGAGGCTGAGGATGCAAACATTTTACGGCTAATCTCGGCAACGTATGGATCCCAAAATAGACTGGTGTCCATGATAATGCCTACGTTTTTCACCGTTTGACTGATAGCTATCGGTGTGCCATCAAAGATTATGCGGGGGAGCTGCGTGTAATATATTTTGGAAGTCAATTTTGGATTTACGTTAAGGCCAAAGGATTTAGGATTTGCTCCACTCACATATGCGGTCTAAATCATTATTGATAGTGGTAATTGCACTGTTGATATTACATGTATATACTTGATTGAAGGTAAATTTGCAAATCATCTGCGTACAGATGAAGGTAAATTATAAGAGATAGAATAAATAAACAGAGAAAAGAGAAGAGGAGATAATACGCCGCCTTAAGGGACACCAGCATAGAGGTCGCACTATGAAGTGTAAGAATCTACAACACGAACTAAATTATTATCACGAATTACAGATAGTATTTGAAGTGATGTATTACTCTTCTTAACATAACAATCGGCAAATTTACTAAAATGAAAAGAAGGGAAATCTGGAGCAGGCTGAGAAGAAAGATAAGTTAGAGGATTATATTTAGTAATTCCGTCAATATTGGAAGAATTTGTGAAGTCCTGATTAAGAAGATTAATGTATAGATTTTGGAATATGCCCTTGCTTAGATTTGCCAACTCCCAGTGTTTCAAGAAATCTCCATACCTTATATGGATTATTGATGTTACTAACAGAGTCATGAATATAACGGTTTTGTGCGTTAACACAACATGTTGCAGTGATTTCGTCGTTCGTAATATTTCACCTTATTGTCATCAGTAGGTTTGCACCTCATTCTAACCTTCGCCAAAGCCTTCTTATGCATCGCTTAACGTATTTCATCAGTAAGCCATGGTGCTGGGAGATGTCTGATCTTGATGGCACGTATAGGTGCATGTTTATCATACAACTTAATTAATTGGTTGTTTAGTATGCCTACCATGTCATTAACGCTGGAAACTTCCAAGAGCTCAGTCAAGTCAATTTGACATGCATCATTACGAAGATTTTCCAATTTAATTCCACTAAAGTTCCACTGCAGGATAATTTGAGACTTAGCCTTCGGCGGGCGAACTTTGTAAGACAAAACGATAAGGTCATGATAAGAAAAAGCGCTTGTCGCAGTTTGACCATGCTTAGCGACATTATGTGGCGATGATACTAATACCAGGTCAAGAAGGGAGGAAGTACAATTTGGAGCGAAATGAGCACATACAGGGCAAGCTAAATAAAAGCTTGTAAAATTACCTAGCCTAGTTAGTATTTGCACCTTTAATTGGGGGACAATAAATTAAAGTTGTTTTATTTAAATCTCATTATTGTGTTTATCTTGTTAGTGGCCTTAATATGGAGGAGAAATATATATTTATATATATAGAATGGTCAAGACCATTCTTTCATTTACTTTATTTCTAAGATAACACTTATTTGTTATTGTTCCAAAACTTGGATTTTAAAACGGTAGGAGGGGTCTTAGTGAACATGACTTTTAAAATTTTAACATAATTTATAATTCCCTGTTCTTATATCCTAATGTTCATTACCACATCACTAAAACATAAACCATAAAATGTGCTTCCTGTAGGTGATCTGCTGTTTGGTTGTTCCCGGCGTACCAAGTAGGGGTGATTGCAATGAATCTACACATCACTGAATTATCGGATGGCCACTTCTGTATGTACCAAGTAACAGTGAGTGAATTTTATCTAAATAACACTGAAACACATAGATAAAATGCATCCCCCCTGTACTTTTATCCTTAAATTCCGCGTATACACAATATAATAAAACTTGCTGCCCGTAGATTATGTGCAGCTCAGCTCTGTACCTCGGCGTACCAAGTAAGAGTGAGTGAATTTTATCTCAATTTTACTGAATTATCGGTAGGCCACTGTTGTGTAATAAACCACCACAGAAAAACAAAGATAAAATCAGCCCCCCTGTACTTTTATCCATAAATTCCGCGTATACATAATATAATTAAATTTGCTGTCTGTAGATTATTTGCTGCTCGGCTCTGTACCTCGGCGTACCAAGTAAGAGTGAGTGAATTTTATCTCAGTTTTACTGAATTATCGGAAGGCCACTGTTGTGTAATAAACCACCACAGAAAAAAAAGATAAAATGCATCCCCCCTGTATTTTTATCCTTAAATTCCGCGAATACACAATATAATAAAACTTGCTGCCCGTAGATTATGTGTAGCTCAGCTCTGTACCTCGGCGTACCAAGTAAGAGTGAGTGAATTTTATCTCAATTTTACTGAATTATCGGTAGGCCACTGTTGTGTAATAAACCACCACAGAAAAACAAAGATAAAATCCACCCCCCTGTACTTTTATCCTTAAATTCCGCGTATACATAATATAATAACATTTGCTGTCTGTAAATTATTTCCTGCTCGGCTCTGTACCTCAGCGTACCAAGTAAGAGTGAGTGAATTTTATCTAAATTGCAATGAATTATCGGTAGGCCACTGTTGTGTAATAAACCACCACAGAAAAACAAAGATCAAATCCACCCCCCTGTACTTTTATCCTTAAATTCCGCGTAAACATAATAAAATTAAATTTGCTGTCTGTAGATTATTTGCTGCTCAGCTCTGTACCTCGGCGTACCAAGTAAGAGTGAGTGAATTTTATCTTAATTGCACTGAATTATCGGTAGGTCACTGTTATGTAGTAAACTACCACAGAAAATCAAAGATCAAATCCACCCCCCTGTACTTATATCCTTAAATTCCGCGTAAACACAATATAATAAAACTGGCTGCCTGTAGATTATGTGCAGCTCGGCTCTGTACCTCGGCGTACCAAGTAAGAGTGAGTGAATTTTATCTTAATTGCACTGAATTATCGGTAGGTCACTGTTATGTAGTAAACTACCACAGAAAATCAAAGATAAAATCCACCCCCCTGTACTTATATCCTTAAATTCCGCGTAAACACAATATAATAAAACTGGCTGCCTGTAGATTATGTGCAGCTCGGCTCTGTACCTCGGCGTACCAAGTAAGAGTGAGTGAATTTTATCTTAATTGCACTGAATTATCGGTAGGTCACTGTTATGTAGTAAACAACCACAAAAAATCAAAGATAAAATCCACGCCCCTGTACTTATATCCTTAAATTCCGCGTAAACACAATAAAATAAAACTGGCTGCCTGTAGATTATGTGCAGCTCGGCTCTGTACCTCGGCGTACCATGTAAGAGTGAGTGAATTTTATCTCAATTTTACTGAATTATCGGTAGGCCACTGTTGTGTAATAAACCACCACAGAAAACCAAAGATAAAATCCACCCCCCTGTACTTTTATCCTTAAATTCCGCGTAAACATAATATAATTAAATTTGCTGTCTGTAGATTATTTGCTGCTCGGATCTGTACCTCGGCGTACCAAGTAAGAGTGAGTGAATTTTATCTGAATTTTACTGAATTATCGGTAGGCTACTGTTGTGTAACAAACCATTACAGAAAAACAAAGATAAAATCCACCCCCCTGTACTTTTATCCTTAAATTCCGCGTATACATAATATAATTAAATTTGCTGTCTGTAGATTATTTGCTGCTCGGCTCTGTACCTCGGCGTACCAAGTAAGAGTGAGTGAATTTTATCTGAATTTTACTGAATTATCGGTAGGCCACTGTTGTGTAACAAACCACCACAGAAAAACAAAGATAAAATCCACCTCCCTGTACTTTTATCCTTAAATTCCGCGTATACATAATATAATAAAACTTGCTGTCTGTTTATTATTTGCTGCTCGGCTCTGTACCTCGGCGTACCAAGTAAGAGTGAGTGAATTTTATCTTAATTGCACTGAATTATCGGAAGGTCACTGTTATGTAGTAAACTACCACAGAAAATCAAAGATAAAATCCAACCCCCTGTACTTATATCCTTAAATTCCGCGTAAACACAATAAAATAAAACTGGCTGCCTGTAGATTATGTGCAGCTCGGCTCTGTACCTCGGCGTACCATGTAAGAAAGAGTGAATTTTATCTCAATTTCACTGAATTATCGGTAGGCCACTGTTGTGTAATAAACCACCACAGAAAAATAAAGATAAAATCCACCCCCCTGTACTTTTATCCTTAAATTCCGCGTACACATAATAAAATTAAATTTGCTGTCTGTAGATTATTTGCTGTTCGGCTCTGTACCTTGGCGTACCAAGTAAAAGTGAGTGAATTTTATCTCAATTTTACTGAATTATCGGTAGGCCAGTCACTGTTGTGTAACAAACCACCACAGAAAAACATAGATAAAATCCACCCCCCTGTACTTTTATCCTTAAATTCCGCGTATATATAATATAATTAAATTTGCTGTCTGTAGATTATTTGCTGCTCGGCTCTGTACCTCGGCGTACCAAGTAAGAGTGAGTGAATTTTATCTTAATTGCACTGAATTATCGGTAGGTCACTGTTATGTAATAAACTACCACAGAAAAACAAAGATAAAATCCACCCCCCTGTACTCTTATCCTTAAATTCCGCGTATACATAATATAATTAAATTTTCTGTCTGTAGATTATTTGTTGTTCGGCTCTGTACCTCGGCGTACCAAGTAAGAGTGAGTGAATTTTATCTCAATTTTACTGAATTAACGGTAGGCCACTGTTGTGTAATAAACCACCACAGAAAAACAAAGATAAAATCCACCCCCCTGAACTTTTATCCTGAAATTCCACGTATAAATAATATAATTAAATTTGCTGTCTGTAGATTATTTGCTGCTCGGCTCTGTACCTCGGCGTACCAAGTAAGAGTGAGTGATTTTTTTCTTAATTGCACTGAATTATCGGTAGGTCACTGTTATTTAGTAAACTACCATAAAAAATCAAAGATAAAATCCACCCCCTGTACTTATATCCTTAAATTCCGCGAAAACACAATATAATAAAACTTGCTGCCTGTAGATTATATGCAGCTCGGCTCTGTACCTCGGCGTACCAAGTAAGAGTGAGTGAATTTTATCTCAATTTCACTGAATTATCGGTAGGCCACTGTTGTGTAATAAACCACCACAGAAAAACAAAGATAAAATCCACCCTCCTGTACTTTTATCCCCAAATTCCGCGTATACATAATATAATTAAATTTGCTGTCTGTAGATTATGTGCAGCTCGGCTCTGTACCTCGGCGTACCAAGTAAGGGTGAGTGAATTATATCTCAATTTCACTGAATTATTGGTAGGCCACTGTTGTGTTATAAACCATCACAGAAAAACAAAGATAAATTCCACCCCCCTGTACTTTTATCCTTATGTTCCGTATGTTCTTTGTCCTAATTACACAATATTTAATCAGATAAACTTAAACTTAGCAATTACGAACACATTTTTATAAATCTAATGTTATTTACATATTTATTTAAATATTTATAAAATATCAGATTTATCATCAATAATACAATTTACATAGATAAAAATAAGCAAAAACACGAACAAATATGCTTCGAATGGCACACGAATCACAGCAAGAACATTACTTTGCCGTCATTTTTATATATTTTTAAATGAATTTAAATGTAACTGAGCTTATTTGTTTAAGTATATTATTATAAAGATTACTTTAAAACGAATTTGTTTACCGTTTGTGTTAGTTATTGTAAAAAAAATATATTAAATATTTACCTATAAATATTTAAGGCGTATACGGCACTGCGCTGCTGTCACGCTCCGAACGCTTGCTGCTAGCGTGTCCGCGGGTCATCATACCCAGAACTGTAAAAAATGTTTGTAACCATGCGTATCCAGTAACCAGTACTAAGTAATTCTAATGTCCAAGCTCAATCAATTTTGTTCTAATTACAAAACTTGAATTAAAACCGATGAGAGAAGTCTTGACAAACTTGACTTTTAATAATTTTAACATAATTTATAATTCATTGTTCTTATATAAGTACTTATGTTCTGTATGTCCCTCTTCTTTAAATACACAAACCATAAAATGTGCTGCTGTAGAAGATTGGTTGCTTGTTTGACCTCGGCGTACCGAGTCAGGGCAAATTAATTTGGTCTACGCAGCGCTGAATCGTCCTTCAATACACAATACAAATAATCTAGCTGACTATATAAAAACCTGTAAATGACCTAGGCGTACCCAGTAAGATTGTATAAATATAATAAATATAATCACTGTCTTATCAAAAGGCCACTGCTGTGCGGTAAACCACCACAGAAATGCATAGATGAGATCCATCCCCCTGTATTCCCCCCAATATGATAAAACTTGTAAACTAAGGCTTGACGCTTTTTGCCAACATCAAGAGCCGTTTGAAAAATTCAGTAAGTACTATAAAAACCGGATGAGGTTGGTCTTGGCACAAATACTCGTTGAACTTTATAGTAGTTTTATACAACAAAATAGGGTACACAATATTTATGGAACAAACACAAAGTAGAACATAATAGGCAACGACATAAACAATATAGTAGTACTTATTGTACAAAAAATTGGTAAGACACATATACACAGTGTTTAAATACAACAAACACATAATATCAACAACATAAACAATAATAGGCAGAAACGAGATGATCAGCTACTTGGATGACCACGACGTACCAAGTCAGAGTGATTGAATGTCATCCACACATCACTGATTTGCCAAAAGGAAGTAAACCACCACAGTAATACATGGATGATATCCATTTCCTCTGTACTTTTCTCTTAATTTTTCGTTCGTTCTATATCCTAAATACACAATACGATAAAAACTAAAAACTTGGTGCCAGTAGATGATCGGCTGTTTGCTTGATCACGAAGTACTAAGTACCTAAGGGTGGATTTAATCTAAACATGACTGAATTGTCGGAAGGGAACTACTGTGTACGCCACACCACAGAAATATTTAGATGAAATCCATCCCCCTGTACCTAATTATATTCTGGTGTTCCATAATATCCTTCATGCGACAAAACTTGCTGCCTGTAGGTGTGCTACTGTTTGATTGACCACAGTTAATTAAAAAAGGGTGTGTAATTTTAATATTTAGCAATACTTATCAAAACTGACCTCCATCCTATTAAATTTACGCTATGGGTGGCGCTAGCAGTCATAAACTTTGTTTAAGGACTTCAATTTATATATTATTTCTTAGTTTTGAACACCTCCATATTTTATTATTATTGAATTAATAAAGGCTTTTCGTATTTTTAACGCATTTCTCTTCTAAAATTCATTCATTTATTTCCATAGTTCAAGCAATTATAAAACACAGACAGTCAATAAATCATCTTCAATATGGTATAATTTGGATATAAAAGAGCTCTAATTGATGCCCTAACAAGTTTTCCATTTTTGCCATTTGCATACCAAAACTGTACACTTGTGGTTATAACTTTTAAATGCCCTGAGGTAGAACCTTGATTTTTAACTCGTGAATCATAGCATTTTTTTAGGGATTTTCAGCTATTACTGTCCCACTGCTGAGCAAAGGCCTTACATTCCTCCTTCCATTCCTTGTAACTTACAGCAGTTACAGACAATGCACAATTGGGCCCACCCAATGCTAGGAGGCTACATAGGAGACCGAGAATGAGGGCGAGACTTGGGCTTGACGCTTTTCACCAACATTAAAAGCCGTTTGAAAAATTCAGTACTATAAAAACCGGATGAGGTTTGTCTTGGCACATAAATTTGTTCTACTTTATAGTAGTTTTATACAACAATAGGTAAACAGGTACACAATGTTTATGGAACAAACACGAAGTAGCACATAATAGCAAGGACATAAACAATATAGTAGTACTTATTGTACAAAAAATTGGTAAGACACATATACACAGTGTTTAAATACAACAAACACATAATATCAACAACATAAACAATAATAAGCAGAAACGAGATGATCAGCTACTTGGATGACCACGACGTACCAAGTCAGAGTGATTGAATATCATCCACACATCACTGATTTGCCAAAAGGAAGTAAACCACCACAGTAATACATGGATGATATCCATTCCCTCTGTACTTTTCTCTTAATTTTTCGTTCGTTCTATATCCTAAATACACAATACGATAAAAACTAAAAACTTGGTGCCAGTAGATGATCGGCTGTTTGCTTGATCACGAAGTACTAAGTACCTAAGGGTGGATTTAATCTAAACATGACTGAATTGTCGGAAGGCAACTACTGTGTACGCCACACCACAGAAATATTTAGATGAAATCCATCCCCCTGTACCTACTTATATTCTGGTGTTCCATAATATCCTTCATGCGACAAAACTTGCTGCCTGTAGGTGTGCTACTGTTTGATTGACCACAGTTAATTAAAAAAGGGTGTGTAATTTTAATGTTTAGCAATACTTATCAAAACTGACCTCCATCCTATTAAATTTACGCTATGGGTGGCGCTAGCAGTCATAAACTTTGTTTAAGAACTTCAATTTATATATTATTTCTTAGTTTTGAACACCTCCATATTTTATTATTATTGAATTAATAAAGGCTTTTCGTATTTTTAACGCATTTTTCTTCTAAAATTCATTCATTTATTTCCATAGTTCAAGCAATTATAAAACACAGACAGTCAATAAATCATCTTCAATATGGTATAATTTGGATATAAAAGAGCTCTAATTGATGCCCTAACAAGTTTTCCATTTTTGCCATTTGCATACCAAAACTGTACACTTGTGGTTATAGCTTTTAAATGCCCTGAGGTAGAACCTTGATTTTTAACTCGTGAATCATAGCATTTTTTTAGGGATTTTCAGCTATTACTGTCCCACTGCTGAGCAAAGGCCTTACATTCCTCCTTCCATTCCTTGTAACTTACAGCAGTTACAGACAATGCACAATTGGGCCCACCCAATGCTAGGAGGCTACATAGGAGACCGAGAATGAGGGCGAGACTTGGGCTTGACGCTTTTCGCCAACATTAAAAGCCGTTTGAAAAATTCAGTACTATAAAAACCGGATGAGGTTTGTCTTGGCACATAAATTTGTTCTACTTTATAGTAGTTTTATACAACAATAGGTAAACAGGTACACAATGTTTATGGAACAAACACGAAGTAGCACATAATAGCAACGACATAAACAATATAGTAGTATTGTACAAAAAATTGGTACGGCACACATACACAGTGTTTAAATACAACAAACACATAATATCAACAACTTAAACAATAATAAGCAGAAACGGGATGATCAGCTGCTTGCATGCCACGACGTACCAAGTCAGAGTGATTGAATATCATTCGCACATCACTGATTTGCCAAAAGGAAGTAAACCACCACAGTAATACATGGATGATATCCATTTCCTCTGTACTTTTCTCTTAATTTTTCGTTCGTTCTATATCCTAAATACACAATACGATAAAAACTAAAAACTTGGTGCCAGTAGATGATCGGCTGTTTGCTTGATCACGAAGTACTAAGTACCTAAGGGTGGATTTAATCTAAACATGACTGAATTGTCGGAAGGGAACTACTGTGTACGCCACACCACAGAAATATTTAGATGAAATCCATCCCCCTGTACCTAATTATATTCTGGTGTTCCATAATATCCTTCATGCGACAAAACTTGCTGCCTGTAGGTGTGCTACTGTTTGATTGACCACAGTTAATTAAAAAAGGGTGTGTAATTTTAATGTTTAGCAATACTTATCAAAACTGACCTCCATCCTATTAAATTTACGCTATGGGTGGCGCTAGCAGTCATAAACTTTGTTTAAGAACTTCAATTTATATATTATTTCTTAGTTTTGAACACCTCCATATTTTATTATTATTGAATTAATAAAGGCTTTTCGTATTTTTAACGCATTTCTCTTCTAAAATTCATTCATTTATTTCCATAGTTCAAGCAATTATAAAACACAGACAGTCAATAAATTATCTTCAATATGGTATAATTTGGATATAAAAGAGCTCTAATTGATGCCCTAACAAGTTTTCCATTTTTGCCATTTGCATACCAAAACTGTACACTTGTGGTTATAACTTTTAAATGCCCTGAGGTAGAACCTTGATTTTTAACTCGTGAATCATAGCATTTTTTTAGGGATTTTCAGCTATTACTGTCCCACTGCTGAGCAAAGGCCTTACATTCCTCCTTCCATTCCTTGTAACTTACAGCAGTTACAGACAATGCACAATTGGGCCCACCCAATGCTAGGAGGCTACATAGGAGACCGAGAATGAGGGCGAGACTTGGGCTTGACGCTTTTCACCAACATTAAAAGCCGTTTGAAAAATTCAGTACTATAAAAACCGGATGAGGTTTGTCTTGGCACATAAATTTGTTCTACTTTATAGTAGTTTTATACAACAATAGGTAAACAGGTACACAATGTTTATGGAACAAACACGAAGTAGCACATAATAGCAACGACATAAACAATATAGTAGTATTGTACAAAAAATTGGTACGGCACATATACACAGTGTTTAAATACAACAAACACATAATATCAACAACGTAAACAATAATAAGCAGAAACGAGACGATCAGCTGCTTGCATGCCACGACGTACCAAGTCAGAGTGATTGAATGTCATCCACACATAACTGATTTGCCAAAAGGAAGTAAACCACCACAGTAATACATGGATGATATCCATTCCCTCTGTACTTTTCTCTTAATTTTTCGTTCGTTCTATATCCTAAATACACAATACGATAAAAACTAAAAACTTGGTGCCAGTAGATGATCGGCTGTTTGCTTGATCACGAAGTACTAAGTACCTAAGGGTGGATTTAATCTAAACATGACTGAATTGTCGGAAGGCAACTACTATGTACGCCACACCACAGAAATATTTAGATGAAATCCATCCCCCTGTACCTACTTATATTCTGGTGTTCCATAATATCCTTCATGCGACAAAACTTGCTGCCTGTAGGTGTGCTACTGTTTGATTGTCCACAGTTAATGAAAAAAGGGTGTGTATTTTTAATGTTCAGCAATACTTATCAAAACTGACCTACGTACTATTGAATTTACGCTATGGGTGGCGCTAGCAGTCATAAACTTTGTTTAAAAACTTCAATTTATATATTATTTCTTAGTTTTGAACACCTCCATATTTTTATTATTATTGAATTAATAAAGGCTTTTCGTATTTTTAACGCATTTTTCTTCTAAAATTTATTCATTTATTTCCATAGTTGAAGCAATTATAAAACACAGACAGTCAATAAATCATCTTCATCATATTGTGTATAAAATTTGGATATAAAAGAGCTCTAATTGATGCCCTAACAAGTTTTCCATTTTTGCCATTTGCATATCAAAACTGTACACTTGTTGTTATAACTTCTGAATGCCCTGAGGTAGAACCTTGATTTTTAACTCGTGAATCATAGCATTTTTTTAGGGATTTTCAGCTATTACTGTCCCACTGCTGAGCAAAGGCCTTACATTCCTCCTTCCATTTCTTGTAACTTACAGCAGTTACAGAAAATGCACAATTGGGCCCACCCAATGCTAGGAGGCTACATAGAAGACCGAGAATGAGGGCGAGACTTGGGCTTGACGCTTTTCGCCAACATTAAAAGCCGTTTGAAAAATTCAGTACTATAAAAACCAGATGAGGTTGGTCTTGGCACATAAATTTGTTCTACTTTATAGTAGTTTTATACAACAATAGGTAAACAGATACACAATGTTTATGGAACAAACACGAAGTAGCACATAATAGCAACGACATAAACAATATAGTAGTATTGTACAAAAAATTGGTACGGCACATATACACAGTGTTTAATAACAACAAACACATAATATCAACAACTTAAACAATAATAAGCAGAAACGAGATGATCAGCTGCTTGCATGCCTCGACGTACCAAGTCAGAGTGATTGAATGTCATCCACATTTCACTGATTTGCAAAAAGGAAGTAAACCACCACAGTAATTCATGGATGATATCCATTCCCTCTGTACTTTTCTCTTAATTTTTCGTTCGTTCTATATCCTAAATACACAATACGATAAAAACTAAAAACTTGGTGCCAGTAGATGATCGGCTGTTTGCTTGATCACGAAGTACTAAGTACCTAAGGGTGGATTTAATCTAAACATGACTGAATTGTCGGAAGGCAACTACTATGTACGCCACACCACAGAAATATTTAGATGAAATCCATCCCCCTGTACCTACTTATATTCTGGTGTTCCATAATATCCTTCATGCGACAAAACTTGCTGCCTGTAGGTGTGCTACTGTTTGATTGTCCACAGTTAATGAAAAAAGGGTGTGTATTTTTAATGTTCAGCAATACTTATCAAAACTGACCTACGTACTATTGAATTTACGCTATGGGTGGCGCTAGCAGTCATAAACTTTGTTTAAAACTTCAATTTATATATTATTTCTTAGTTTTGAACACCTCCATATTTTTATTATTATTGAATTAATAAAGGCTTTTCGTATTTTTAACGCATTTTTCTTCTAAAATTTATTCATTTATTTCCATAGTTGAAGCAATTATAAAACACAGACAGTCAATAAATCATCTTCATCATATTGTGTATAAAATTTGGATATAAAAGAGCTCTAATTGATGCCCTAACAAGTTTTCCATTTTTGCCATTTGCATATCAAAACTGTACACTTGTTGTTATAACTTCTGAATGCCCTGAGGTAGAACCTTGATTTTTAACTCGTGAATCATAGCATTTTTTTAGGGATTTTCAGCTATTACTGTCCCACTGCTGAGCAAAGGCCTTACATTCCTCCTTCCATTTCTTGTAACTTACAGCAGTTACAGAAAATGCACAATTGGGCCCACCCAATGCTAGGAGGCTACATAGAAGACCGAGAATGAGGGCGAGACTTGGGCTTGACGCTTTTCGCCAACATTAAAAGCCGTTTGAAAAATTCAGTACTATAAAAACCAGATGAGGTTGGTCTTGGCACATAAATTTGTTCTACTTTATAGTAGTTTTATACAACAATAGGTAAACAGATACACAATGTTTATGGAACAAACACGAAGTAGCACATAATAGCAACGACATAAACAATATAGTAGTATTGTACAAAAAATTGGTACGGCACATATACACAGTGTTTAATAACAACAAACACATAATATCAACAACTTAAACAATAATAAGCAGAAACGAGATGATCAGCTGCTTGCATGCCTCGACGTACCAAGTCAGAGTGATTGAATGTCATCCACATTTCACTGATTTGCAAAAAGGAAGTAAACCACCACAGTAATTCATGGATGATATCCATTCCCTCTGTACTTTTCTCTTAATTTTTCGTTCGTTCTATATCCTAAATACACAATACGATAAAAACTAAAAACTTGGTGCCAGTAGATGATCGGCTGTTTGCTTGATCACGAAGTACTAAGTACCTAAGGGTGGATTTAATCTAAACATGACTGAATTGTCGGAAGGCAACTACTATGTACGCCACACCACAGAAATATTTAGATGAAATCCATCCCCCTGTACCTACTTATATTCTGGTGTTCCATAATATCCTTCATGCGACAAAACTTGCTGCCTGTAGGTGTGCTACTGTTTGATTGTCCACAGTTAATGAAAAAAGGGTGTGTATTTTTAATGTTCAGCAATACTTATCAAAACTGACCTACGTACTATTGAATTTACGCTATGGGTGGCGCTAGCAGTCATAAACTTTGTTTAAAACTTCAATTTATATATTATTTCTTAGTTTTGAACACCTCCATATTTTTATTATTATTGAATTAATAAAGGCTTTTCGTATTTTTAACGCATTTTTCTTCTAAAATTTATTCATTTATTTCCATAGTTGAAGCAATTATAAAACACAGACAGTCAATAAATCATCTTCATCATATTGTGTATAAAATTTGGATATAAAAGAGCTCTAATTGATGCCCTAACAAGTTTTCCATTTTTGCCATTTGCATATTAAAACTGTACACTTGTTGTTATAACTTCTGAATGCCCTGAGGTAGAACCTTGATTTTTAACTCGTGAATCATAGCATTTTTTTAGGGATTTTCAGCTATTACTGTCCCACTGCTGAGCAAAGGCCTTACATTCCTCCTTCCATTTCTTGTAACTTACAGCAGTTACAGAAAATGCACAATTGGGCCCACCCAATGCTAGGAGGCTACATAGAAGACCGAGAATGAGGGCGAGACTTGGGCTTGACGCTTTTCGCCAACATTAAAAGCCGTTTGAAAAATTCAGTACTATAAAAACCAGATGAGGTTGGTCTTGGCACATAAATTTGTTCTACTTTATAGTAGTTTTATACAACAATAGGTAAACAGATACACAATGTTTATGGAACAAACACGAAGTAGCACATAATAGCAACGACATAAACAATATAGTAGTATTGTACAAAAAATTGGTACGGCACATATACACAGTGTTTAATAACAACAAACACATAATATCAACAACTTAAACAATAATAAGCAGAAACGAGATGATCAGCTGCTTGCATGCCTCGACGTACCAAGTCAGAGTGATTGAATGTCATCCACATTTCACTGATTTGCAAAAAGGAACTAAACCACCACAGTAATTCATGGATGATATCCATTCCCTCTGTACTTTTCTCTTAATTTTTCGTTCGTTCTATATCCTAAATACACAATACGATAAAAACTAAAAACTTGGTGCCAGTAGATGATCGGCTGTTTGCTTGATCACGAAGTACTAAGTACCTAAGGGTGGATTTAATCTAAACATGACTGAATTGTCGGAAGGCAACTACTATGTACGCCACACCACAGAAATATTTAGATGAAATCCATCCCCCTGTACCTACTTATATTCTGGTGTTCCATAATATCCTTCATGCGACAAAACTTGCTGCCTGTAGGTGTGCTACTGTTTGATTGTCCACAGTTAATGAAAAAAGGGTGTGTATTTTTAATGTTCAGCAATACTTATCAAAACTGACCTACGTACTATTGAATTTACGCTATGGGTGGCGCTAGCAGTCATAAACTTTGTTTAAAACTTCAATTTATATATTATTTCTTAGTTTTGAACACCTCCATATTTTTATTATTATTGAATTAATAAAGGCTTTTCGTATTTTTAACGCATTTTTCTTCTAAAATTCATTCATTTATTTCCATAGTTGAAGCAATTATAAAACACAGACAGTCAATAAATCATCTTCAATATTGTGTATAAAATTTGGATATAAAAGAGCTCTAATTGATGCCCTAACAAGTTTTCCATTTTTGCCATTTGCATATCAAAACTGTACACTTGTTGTTATAACTTCTAAATGCCCTGAGGTAGAACCTTGATTTTTTACTCGTGAATCATAGCATTTTTTTAGGGATTTTCAGATATTACTGTCCCACTGCTGAACAAAGGCCTTACATTCCTCCTTCCATTCCTTGTAACTTACAGCAGTTACAGACAATGCACAATTCGGCCCACCCAATGCTAGGAGGCTACATAGAAGACCGAGAATGAGGGCGAGACTTGGGCTTGACGCTTTTCGCCAACATTAAAAGCCGTTTGAAAAATTCAGTACTATAAAAACCGGATGAGGTTGGTCTTGGCACATAAATTTGTTCTACTTTATAGTAGTTTTATACAACAATAGGTAAACAGGTACACAATGTTTATGGAACAAACACGAAGTAGCACATAATAGCAACGACATAAACAATATAGTAGTATTGTACAAAAAATTGGTACGGCACATATACATACACAGTGTTTAAATACAACAAACACATAATATCAATAACGTAAACAATAATAAGCAGAAACGAGACGATCAGCTGCTTGCATGCCACGACGTACCAAGTCAGAGTGATTGAATGTCATCCACACATAACTGATTTGCCAAAAGGAAGTAAACCACCACAGTAATACATGGATGATATCCATTCCCTCTGTATTTTTCTCTTAATTTTTCGTTCGTTCTATATCCTAAATACACAATACGATAAAAACTAAAAACTTGGTGCCAGTAGATGATCGGCTGTTTGCTTGATCACGAAGTACTAAGTACCTAAGGGTGGATTTAATCTAAACATGACTGAATTGTCGGAAGGCAACTACTATGTACGCCACACCACAGAAATATTTAGATGAAATCCATCCCCCTGTACCTACTTATATTCTGGTGTTCCATAATATCCTTCATGCGACAAAACTTGCTGCCTGTAGGTGTGCTACTGTTTGATTGTCCACAGTTAATGAAAAAAGGGTGTGTATTTTTAATGTTCAGCAATACTTATCAAAACTGACCTACGTACTATTGAATTTACGCTATGGGTGGCGCTAGCAGTCATAAACTTTGTTTAAAACTTCAATTTATATATTATTTCTTAGTTTTGAACACCTCCATATTTTTATTATTATTGAATTAATAAAGGCTTTTCGTATTTTTAACGCATTTTTCTTCTAAAATTCATTCATTTATTTCCATAGTTGAAGCAATTATAAAACACAGACAGTCAATAAATCATCTTCAATATTGTGTATAAAATTTGGATATAAAAGAGCTCTAATTGATGCCCTAACAAGTTTTCCATTTTTGCCATTTGCATATCAAAACTGTACACTTGTTGTTATAACTTCTAAATGCCCTGAGGTAGAACCTTGATTTTTTACTCGTGAATCATAGCATTTTTTTAGGGATTTTCAGCTATTACTGTCCCACTGCTGAACAAAGGCCTTACATTCCTCCTTCCATTCCTTGTAACTTACAGCAGTTACAGACAATGCACAATTCGGCCCACCCAATGCTAGGAGGCTACATAGAAGACCGAGAATGAGGGCGAGACTTGGGCTTGACGCTTTTCGCCAACATTAAAAGCCGTTTGAAAAATTCAGTACTATAAAAACCGGATGAGGTTGGTCTTGGCACATAAATTTGTTCTACTTTATAGTAGTTTTATACAACAATAGGTAAACAGGTACACAATGTTTATGGAACAAACACGAAGTAGCACATAATAGCAACGACATAAACAATATAGTAGTATTGTACAAAAAATTGGTACGGCACATATACATACACAGTGTTTAAATACAACAAACACATAATATCAATAACGTAAACAATAATAAGCAGAAACGAGACGATCAGCTGCTTGCATGCCACGACGTACCAAGTCAGAGTGATTGAATGTCATCCACACATAACTGATTTGCCAAAAGGAAGTAAACCACCACAGTAATACATGGATGATATCCATTCCCTCTGTACTTTTCTCTTCATTTTTCGTTCGTTCTATATCCTAAATACACAATACGATAAAAACTAAAAACTTGGTGCCAGTAGATGATCGGCTGTTTGCTTGATCACGAAGTACTAAGTACCTAAGGGTGGATTTAATCTAAACATGACTGAATTGTCGGAAGGCAACTACTATGTACGCCACACCACAGAAATATTTAGATGAAATCCATCCCCCTGTACCTACTTATATTCTGGTGTTCCATAATATCCTTCATGCGACAAAACTTGCTGCCTGTAGGTGTGCTACTGTTTGATTGTCCACGGTTAATGAAAAAAGGGTGTGTATTTTTAATGTTCAGCAATACTTATCAAAACTGACCTACCGTACTATTGAATTTACGCTATGGGTGGCGCTAGCAGTCATAAACTTTGTTTAAAAACTTCAATTTATATATTATTTCTTAGTTTTGAACACCTCCATATTTTTATTATTATTGAATTAATAAAGGCTTTTCGTATTTTAAACGCATTTTTCTTCTAAAATTCATTCATTTATTTCCATAGTTGAAGCAATTATAAAACACAGACAGTCAATAAATCATCTTCAATATTGTGTATAAAATTTGGATATAAAAGAGCTCTAATTGATGCCCTAACAAGTTTTCCATTTTTGCCATTTGCATATCAAAACTGTACACTTGTTGTTATAACTTCTAAATGCCCTGAGGTAGAACCTTGATTTTTAACTCGTGAATCATAGCATTTTTTTAGGGATTTTCAGCTATTACTGTCCCACTGCTGAGCAAAGGCCTTACATTCCTCCTTCCATTTCTTGTAACTTACAGCAGTTACAGAAAATGCACAATTGGGCCCACCCAATGCTAGGAGACTACATAGAAGACCGAGAATGAGGGCGAGACTTGGGCTTGACGCTTTTCGCCAACATTAAAAGCCGTTTGAAAAATTCAGTACTATAAAAACCAGATGAGGTTGGTCTTGGCACATAAATTTGTTCTACTTTATAGTAGTTTTATACAACAATAGGTAAACAGATACACAATGTTTATGGAACAAACACGAAGTAGCACATAATAGCAACGACATAAACAATATAGTAGTATTGTACAAAAAATTGGTACGGCACATATACACAGTGTTTAATAACAACAAACACATAATATCAACAACTTAAACAATAATAAGCAGAAACGAGATGATCAGCTGCTTGCATGCCTCGACGTACCAAGTCAGAGTGATTGAATGTCATCCACATTTCACTGATTTGCAAAAAGGAAGTAAACCACCACAGTAATTCATGGATGATATCCATTCCCTCTGTACTTTTCTCTTAATTTTTCGTTCGTTCTATATCCTAAATACACAATACGATAAAAACTAAAAACTTGGTGCCAGTAGATGATCGGCTGTTTGCTTGATCACGAAGTACTAAGTACCTAAGGGTGGATTTAATCTAAACATGACTGAATTGTCGGAAGGCAACTACTATGTACGCCACACCACAGAAATATTTAGATGAAATCCATCCCCCTGTACCTACTTATATTCTGGTGTTCCATAATATCCTTCATGCGACAAAACTTGCTGCCTGTAGGTGTGCTACTGTTTGATTGTCCACAGTTAATGAAAAAAGGGTGTGTATTTTTAATGTTCAGCAATACTTATCAAAACTGACCTACGTACTATTGAATTTACGCTATGGGTGGCGCTAGCAGTCATAAACTTTGTTTAAAAACTTCAATTTATATATTATTTCTTAGTTTTGAACACCTCCATATTTTATTATTATTGAATTAATAAAGGCTTTTCGTATTTTAAACGCATTTTTCTTCTAAAATTCATTCATTTATTTCCATAGTTGAAGCAATTATAAAACACAGACAGTCAATAAATCATCTTCAATATTGTGTATAAAATTTGGATATAAAAGAGCTCTAATTGATGCCCTAACAAGTTTTCCATTTTTGCCATTTGCATATCAAAACTGTACACTTGTTGTTATAACTTCTAAATGCCCTGAGGTAGAACCTTGATTTTTAACTCGTGAATCATAGCATTTTTTTAGGGATTTTCAGCTATTACTGTCCCACTGCTGAGCAAAGGCCTTACATTCCTCCTTCCATTCCTTGTAACTTACAGCAGTTACAGGAAATGCACAATTGGGCCCACCCAATGCTAGGAGGCTACATAGAAGACCGAGAATGAGGGCGAGACTTGGGCTTGACGCTTTTCGCCAACATTAAAAGCCGTTTGAAAAATTCAGTACTATAAAAACCAGATGAGGTTGGTCTTGGCACATAAATTTGTTCTACTTTATAGTAGTTTTATACAACAATAGGTAAACAGATACACAATGTTTATGGAACAAACACGAAGTAGCACATAATAGCAACGACATAAACAATATAGTAGTATTGTACAAAAAATTGGTACGGCACATATACACAGTGTTTAATAACAACAAACACATAATATCAACAACTTAAACAATAATAAGCAGAAACGAGATGATCAGCTGCTTGCATGCCACGACGTACCAAGTCAGAGTGATTGAATGTCATCCACATTTCACTGATTTGCAAAAAGGAAGTAAACCACCACAGTAATTCATGGATGATATCCATTCCCTCTGTACTTTTCTCTTAATTTTTCGTTCGTTCTATATCCTAAATACACAATACGATAAAAACTAAAAACTTGGTGCCAGTAGATGATCGGCTGTTTGCTTGATCACGAAGTACTAAGTACCTAAGGGTGGATTTAATCTAAACATGACTGAATTGTCGGAAGGCAACTACTATGTACGCCACACCACAGAAATATTTAGATGAAATCCATCCCCCTGTACCTACTTATATTCTGGTGTTCCATAATATCCTTCATGCGACAAAACTTGCTGCCTGTAGGTGTGCTACTGTTTGATTGTCCACAGTTAATGAAAAAAGGGTGTGTATTTTTAATGTTCAGCAATACTTATCAAAACTGACCTACGTACTATTGAATTTACGCTATGGGTGGCGCTAGCAGTCATAAACTTTGTTTAAAAACTTCAATTTATATATTATTTCTTAGTTTTGAACACCTCCATATTTTTATTATTATTGAATTAATAAAGGCTTTTCGTATTTTTAACGCATTTTTCTTCTAAAATTCATTCATTTATTTCCATAGTTGAAGCAATTATAAAACACAGACAGTCAATAAATCATCTTCAATATTGTGTATAAAATTTGGATATAAAAGAGCTCTAATTGATGCCCTAACAAGTTTTCCATTTTTGCCATTTGCATATCAAAACTGTACACTTGTTGTTATAACTTCTAAATGCCCTGAGGTAGAACCTTGATTTTTAACTCGTGAATCATAGCATTTTTTTAGGCATTTTCAGCTATTACTGTCCCACTGCTGAACAAAGGCCTTACATTCCTCCTTCCATTCCTTGTAACTTACAGCAGTTACAGACAATGCACAATTCGGCCCACCCAATGCTAGGAGGCTACATAGAAGACCGAGAATGAGGGCGAGACTTGGGCTTGACGCTTTTCGCCAACATTAAAAGCCGTTTGAAAAATTCAGTACTATAAAAACCGGATGAGGTTGGTCTTGGCACATAAATTTGTTCTACTTTATAGTAGTTTTATACAACAATAGGTAAACAGATACACAATGTTTATGGAACAAACACGAAGTAGCACATAATAGCAACGACATAAACAATATAGTAGTATTGTACAAAAAATTGGTACGGCACATATACACAGTGTTTAATAACAACAAACACATAATATCAACAACTTAAACAATAATAAGCAGAAACGAGATGATCAGCTGCTTGCATGCCTCGACGTACCAAGTCAGAGTGATTGAATGTCATCCACATTTCACTGATTTGCAAAAAGGAAGTAAACCACCACAGTAATTCATGGATGATATCCATTCCCTCTGTACTTTTCTCTTAATTTTTCGTTCGTTCTATATCCTAAATACACAATACGATAAAAACTAAAAACTTGGTGCCAGTAGATGATCGGCTGTTTGCTTGATCACGAAGTACTAAGTACCTAAGGGTGGATTTAATCTAAACATGACTGAATTGTCGGAAGGCAACTACTATGTACGCCACACCACAGAAATATTTAGATGAAATCCATCCCCCTGTACCTACTTATATTCTGGTGTTCCATAATATCCTTCATGCGACAAAACTTGCTGCCTGTAGGTGTGCTACTGTTTGATTGTCCACAGTTAATGAAAAAAGGGTGTGTATTTTTAATGTTCAGCAATACTTATCAAAACTGACCTACGTACTATTGAATTTACGCTATGGGTGGCGCTAGCAGTCATAAACTTTGTTTAAAAACTTCAATTTATATATTATTTCTTAGTTTTGAACACCTCCATATTTTATTATTATTGAATTAATAAAGGCTTTTCGTATTTTAAACGCATTTTTCTTCTAAAATTCATTCATTTATTTCCATAGTTGAAGCAATTATAAAACACAGACAGTCAATAAATCATCTTCAATATTGTGTATAAAATTTGGATATAAAAGAGCTCTAATTGATGCCCTAACAAGTTTTCCATTTTTGCCATTTGCATATCAAAACTGTACACTTGTTGTTATAACTTCTAAATGCCCTGAGGTAGAACCTTGATTTTTAACTCGTGAATCATAGCATTTTTTTAGGGATTTTCAGCTATTACTGTCCCACTGCTGAGCAAAGGCCTTACATTCCTCCTTCCATTCCTTGTAACTTACAGCAGTTACAGGAAATGCACAATTGGGCCCACCCAATGCTAGGAGGCTACATAGAAGACCGAGAATGAGGGCGAGACTTGGGCTTGACGCTTTTCGCCAACATTAAAAGCCGTTTGAAAAATTCAGTACTATAAAAACCAGATGAGGTTGGTCTTGGCACATAAATTTGTTCTACTTTATAGTAGTTTTATACAACAATAGGTAAACAGATACACAATGTTTATGGAACAAACACGAAGTAGCACATAATAGCAACGACATAAACAATATAGTAGTATTGTACAAAAAATTGGTACGGCACATATACACAGTGTTTAATAACAACAAACACATAATATCAACAACTTAAACAATAATAAGCAGAAACGAGATGATCAGCTGCTTGCATGCCACGACGTACCAAGTCAGAGTGATTGAATGTCATCCACATTTCACTGATTTGCAAAAAGGAAGTAAACCACCACAGTAATTCATGGATGATATCCATTCCCTCTGTACTTTTCTCTTAATTTTTCGTTCGTTCTATATCCTAAATACACAATACGATAAAAACTAAAAACTTGGTGCCAGTAGATGATCGGCTGTTTGCTTGATCACGAAGTACTAAGTACCTAAGGGTGGATTTAATCTAAACATGACTGAATTGTCGGAAGGCAACTACTATGTACGCCACACCACAGAAATATTTAGATGAAATCCATCCCCCTGTACCTACTTATATTCTGGTGTTCCATAATATCCTTCATGCGACAAAACTTGCTGCCTGTAGGTGTGCTACTGTTTGATTGTCCACAGTTAATGAAAAAAGGGTGTGTATTTTTAATGTTCAGCAATACTTATCAAAACTGACCTACGTACTATTGAATTTACGCTATGGGTGGCGCTAGCAGTCATAAACTTTGTTTAAAAACTTCAATTTATATATTATTTCTTAGTTTTGAACACCTCCATATTTTTATTATTATTGAATTAATAAAGGCTTTTCGTATTTTTAACGCATTTTTCTTCTAAAATTCATTCATTTATTTCCATAGTTGAAGCAATTATAAAACACAGACAGTCAATAAATCATCTTCAATATTGTGTATAAAATTTGGATATAAAAGAGCTCTAATTGATGCCCTAACAAGTTTTCCATTTTTGCCATTTGCATATCAAAACTGTACACTTGTTGTTATAACTTCTAAATGCCCTGAGGTAGAACCTTGATTTTTAACTCGTGAATCATAGCATTTTTTTAGGCATTTTCAGCTATTACTGTCCCACTGCTGAACAAAGGCCTTACATTCCTCCTTCCATTCCTTGTAACTTACAGCAGTTACAGACAATGCACAATTCGGCCCACCCAATGCTAGGAGGCTACATAGAAGACCGAGAATGAGGGCGAGACTTGGGCTTGACGCTTTTCGCCAACATTAAAAGCCGTTTGAAAAATTCAGTACTATAAAAACCGGATGAGGTTGGTCTTGGCACATAAATTTGTTCTACTTTATAGTAGTTTTATACAACAATAGGTAAACAGATACACAATGTTTATGGAACAAACACGAAGTAGCACATAATAGCAACGACATAAACAATATAGTAGTATTGTACAAAAAATTGGTACGGCACATATACACAGTGTTTAATAACAACAAACACATAATATCAACAACTTAAACAATAATAAGCAGAAACGAGATGATCAGCTGCTTGCATGCCACGACGTACCAAGTCAGAGTGATTTAATGTCATCCACAAATCACTGATTTGCAAAAAGGAAGTAAACCACCACAGTAATTCATGGATGATATCCATTCCCTCTGTACTTTTCTCTTAATTTTTCGTTCGTTCTATATCCTAAATGCACAATACGATAAAAACTAAAAACTTGGTGCCAGTAGATGATCGGCTGTTTGCTTGATCACGAAGTACTAAGTACCTAAGGGTGGATTTAATCTAAACATGACTGAATTGTCGGAAGGCAACTACTATGTACGCCACACCACAGAAATATTTAGATGAAATCCATCCCCCTGTACCTACTTATATTCTGGTGTTCCATAATATCCTTCATGCGACAAAACTTGCTGCCTGTAGGTGTGAATGAATGAATGAATGAATGAATGAATGAATGAATGAATGAATGAATGAATAACTTTATTGTACACCAAAATCAAGAGAGTTACAGGAAAAGGAAGAGTTATTAAAAATAAACATTGGTACAATGGGCGACCTTATCGCTAACAGCGATCTCTTCCAGGCAACCTTTGGATGGACAGGATAGATTTCAATTTATTTATGACGGTGGCGTACAAAAACAGTGAAAACAAATGAGGTAATATTGAATATAATATGTAGTTAATATGATTTAGATAATAAATAATGATAATATAAACATACAAACACATAACTATAAAGATAAATATAAAACAAATAGTTTACACAAAATATAAATATACGTATTGAAATATAATATATATAAATATAAGTTATATATAAATATATATATATACATAGGTGTATAAAATATAGACATATCAATGAAATACTTGGATTACGAAGTTACGAAGGCTTATCACGGGCTTATAACGGTGTGCTACTGTTTGATTGTCCACAGTTAATGAAAAAAGGGTGTGTATTTTTAATGTTCAGCAATACTTATCAAAACTGACCTACGTACTATTGAATTTACGCTATGGGTGGCGCTAGCAGTCATAAACTTTGTTTAAAAACTTCAATTTATATATTATTTCTTAGTTTTGAACACCTCCATATTTTTATTATTATTGAATTAATAAAGGCTTTTCGTATTTTTAACGCATTTTTCTTCTAAAATTCATTCATTTATTTCCATAGTTGAAGCAATTATAAAACACAGACAGTCAATAAATCATCTTCAATATTGTGTATAAAATTTGGATATAAAAGAGCTCTAATTGATGCCCTAACAAGTTTTCCATTTTTGCCATTTGCATATCAAAACTGTACACTTGTTGTTATAACTTCTAAATGCCCTGAGGTAGAACCTTGATTTTTTACTCGTGAATCATAGCATTTTTTTAGGGATTTTCAGATATTACTGTCCCACTGCTGAACAAAGGCCTTACATTCCTCCTTCCATTCCTTGTAACTTACAGCAGTTACAGACAATGCACAATTCGGCCCACCCAATGCTAGGAGGCTACATAGAAGACCGAGAATGAGGGCGAGACTTGGGCTTGACGCTTTTCGCCAACATTAAAAGCCGTTTGAAAAATTCAGTACTATAAAAACCGGATGAGGTTGGTCTTGGCACATAAATTTGTTCTACTTTATAGTAGTTTTATACAACAATAGGTAAACAGGTACACAATGTTTATGGAACAAACACGAAGTAGCACATAATAGCAACGACATAAACAATATAGTAGTATTGTACAAAAAATTGGTACGGCACATATACATACACAGTGTTTAAATACAACAAACACATAATATCAATAACGTAAACAATAATAAGCAGAAACGAGACGATCAGCTGCTTGCATGCCACGACGTACCAAGTCAGAGTGATTGAATGTCATCCACACATAACTGATTTGCCAAAAGGAAGTAAACCACCACAGTAATACATGGATGATATCCATTCCCTCTGTATTTTTCTCTTAATTTTTCGTTCGTTCTATATCCTAAATACACAATACGATAAAAACTAAAAACTTGGTGCCAGTAGATGATCGGCTGTTTGCTTGATCACGAAGTACTAAGTACCTAAGGGTGGATTTAATCTAAACATGACTGAATTGTCGGAAGGCAACTACTATGTACGCCACACCACAGAAATATTTAGATGAAATCCATCCCCCTGTACCTACTTATATTCTGGTGTTCCATAATATCCTTCATGCGACAAAACTTGCTGCCTGTAGGTGTGCTACTGTTTGATTGTCCACAGTTAATGAAAAAAGGGTGTGTATTTTTAATGTTCAGCAATACTTATCAAAACTGACCTACGTACTATTGAATTTACGCTATGGGTGGCGCTAGCAGTCATAAACTTTGTTTAAAACTTCAATTTATATATTATTTCTTAGTTTTGAACACCTCCATATTTTTATTATTATTGAATTAATAAAGGCTTTTCGTATTTTTAACGCATTTTTCTTCTAAAATTCATTCATTTATTTCCATAGTTGAAGCAATTATAAAACACAGACAGTCAATAAATCATCTTCAATATTGTGTATAAAATTTGGATATAAAAGAGCTCTAATTGATGCCCTAACAAGTTTTCCATTTTTGCCATTTGCATATCAAAACTGTACACTTGTTGTTATAACTTCTAAATGCCCTGAGGTAGAACCTTGATTTTTTACTCGTGAATCATAGCATTTTTTTAGGGATTTTCAGCTATTACTGTCCCACTGCTGAACAAAGGCCTTACATTCCTCCTTCCATTCCTTGTAACTTACAGCAGTTACAGACAATGCACAATTCGGCCCACCCAATGCTAGGAGGCTACATAGAAGACCGAGAATGAGGGCGAGACTTGGGCTTGACGCTTTTCGCCAACATTAAAAGCCGTTTGAAAAATTCAGTACTATAAAAACCGGATGAGGTTGGTCTTGGCACATAAATTTGTTCTACTTTATAGTAGTTTTATACAACAATAGGTAAACAGGTACACAATGTTTATGGAACAAACACGAAGTAGCACATAATAGCAACGACATAAACAATATAGTAGTATTGTACAAAAAATTGGTACGGCACATATACATACACAGTGTTTAAATACAACAAACACATAATATCAATAACGTAAACAATAATAAGCAGAAACGAGACGATCAGCTGCTTGCATGCCACGACGTACCAAGTCAGAGTGATTGAATGTCATCCACACATAACTGATTTGCCAAAAGGAAGTAAACCACCACAGTAATACATGGATGATATCCATTCCCTCTGTATTTTTCTCTTAATTTTTCGTTCGTTCTATATCCTAAATACACAATACGATAAAAACTAAAAACTTGGTGCCAGTAGATGATCGGCTGTTTGCTTGATCACGAAGTACTAAGTACCTAAGGGTGGATTTAATCTAAACATGACTGAATTGTCGGAAGGCAACTACTATGTACGCCACACCACAGAAATATTTAGATGAAATCCATCCCCCTGTACCTACTTATATTCTGGTGTTCCATAATATCCTTCATGCGACAAAACTTGCTGCCTGTAGGTGTGCTACTGTTTGATTGTCCACGGTTAATGAAAAAAGGGTGTGTATTTTTAATGTTCAGCAATACTTATCAAAACTGACCTACCGTACTATTGAATTTACGCTATGGGTGGCGCTAGCAGTCATAAACTTTGTTTAAAAACTTCAATTTATATATTATTTCTTAGTTTTGAACACCTCCATATTTTTATTATTATTGAATTAATAAAGGCTTTTCGTATTTTAAACGCATTTTTCTTCTAAAATTCATTCATTTATTTCCATAGTTGAAGCAATTATAAAACACAGACAGTCAATAAATCATCTTCAATATTGTGTATAAAATTTGGATATAAAAGAGCTCTAATTGATGCCCTAACAAGTTTTCCATTTTTGCCATTTGCATATCAAAACTGTACACTTGTTGTTATAACTTCTAAATGCCCTGAGGTAGAACCTTGATTTTTAACTCGTGAATCATAGCATTTTTTTAGGGATTTTCAGCTATTACTGTCCCACTGCTGAGC
The DNA here is from genome assembly GCA_963082625.1 of Pasiphila rectangulata. Taxonomy (NCBI): domain Eukaryota; kingdom Metazoa; phylum Arthropoda; class Insecta; order Lepidoptera; family Geometridae; genus Pasiphila; species Pasiphila rectangulata. The sequence continues at coordinate 17,659,425 of OY720236.1, read as the reverse complement.
AAAGGCCTTACATTCCTCCTTCCATTTCTTGTAACTTACAGCAGTTACAGAAAATGCACAATTGGGCCCACCCAATGCTAGGAGACTACATAGAAGACCGAGAATGAGGGCGAGACTTGGGCTTGACGCTTTTCGCCAACATTAAAAGCCGTTTGAAAAATTCAGTACTATAAAAACCAGATGAGGTTGGTCTTGGCACATAAATTTGTTCTACTTTATAGTAGTTTTATACAACAATAGGTAAACAGATACACAATGTTTATGGAACAAACACGAAGTAGCACATAATAGCAACGACATAAACAATATAGTAGTATTGTACAAAAAATTGGTACGGCACATATACACAGTGTTTAATAACAACAAACACATAATATCAACAACTTAAACAATAATAAGCAGAAACGAGATGATCAGCTGCTTGCATGCCTCGACGTACCAAGTCAGAGTGATTGAATGTCATCCACATTTCACTGATTTGCAAAAAGGAAGTAAACCACCACAGTAATTCATGGATGATATCCATTCCCTCTGTACTTTTCTCTTAATTTTTCGTTCGTTCTATATCCTAAATACACAATACGATAAAAACTAAAAACTTGGTGCCAGTAGATGATCGGCTGTTTGCTTGATCACGAAGTACTAAGTACCTAAGGGTGGATTTAATCTAAACATGACTGAATTGTCGGAAGGCAACTACTATGTACGCCACACCACAGAAATATTTAGATGAAATCCATCCCCCTGTACCTACTTATATTCTGGTGTTCCATAATATCCTTCATGCGACAAAACTTGCTGCCTGTAGGTGTGCTACTGTTTGATTGTCCACAGTTAATGAAAAAAGGGTGTGTATTTTTAATGTTCAGCAATACTTATCAAAACTGACCTACGTACTATTGAATTTACGCTATGGGTGGCGCTAGCAGTCATAAACTTTGTTTAAAAACTTCAATTTATATATTATTTCTTAGTTTTGAACACCTCCATATTTTATTATTATTGAATTAATAAAGGCTTTTCGTATTTTAAACGCATTTTTCTTCTAAAATTCATTCATTTATTTCCATAGTTGAAGCAATTATAAAACACAGACAGTCAATAAATCATCTTCAATATTGTGTATAAAATTTGGATATAAAAGAGCTCTAATTGATGCCCTAACAAGTTTTCCATTTTTGCCATTTGCATATCAAAACTGTACACTTGTTGTTATAACTTCTAAATGCCCTGAGGTAGAACCTTGATTTTTAACTCGTGAATCATAGCATTTTTTTAGGGATTTTCAGCTATTACTGTCCCACTGCTGAGCAAAGGCCTTACATTCCTCCTTCCATTCCTTGTAACTTACAGCAGTTACAGGAAATGCACAATTGGGCCCACCCAATGCTAGGAGGCTACATAGAAGACCGAGAATGAGGGCGAGACTTGGGCTTGACGCTTTTCGCCAACATTAAAAGCCGTTTGAAAAATTCAGTACTATAAAAACCAGATGAGGTTGGTCTTGGCACATAAATTTGTTCTACTTTATAGTAGTTTTATACAACAATAGGTAAACAGATACACAATGTTTATGGAACAAACACGAAGTAGCACATAATAGCAACGACATAAACAATATAGTAGTATTGTACAAAAAATTGGTACGGCACATATACACAGTGTTTAATAACAACAAACACATAATATCAACAACTTAAACAATAATAAGCAGAAACGAGATGATCAGCTGCTTGCATGCCACGACGTACCAAGTCAGAGTGATTGAATGTCATCCACATTTCACTGATTTGCAAAAAGGAAGTAAACCACCACAGTAATTCATGGATGATATCCATTCCCTCTGTACTTTTCTCTTAATTTTTCGTTCGTTCTATATCCTAAATACACAATACGATAAAAACTAAAAACTTGGTGCCAGTAGATGATCGGCTGTTTGCTTGATCACGAAGTACTAAGTACCTAAGGGTGGATTTAATCTAAACATGACTGAATTGTCGGAAGGCAACTACTATGTACGCCACACCACAGAAATATTTAGATGAAATCCATCCCCCTGTACCTACTTATATTCTGGTGTTCCATAATATCCTTCATGCGACAAAACTTGCTGCCTGTAGGTGTGCTACTGTTTGATTGTCCACAGTTAATGAAAAAAGGGTGTGTATTTTTAATGTTCAGCAATACTTATCAAAACTGACCTACGTACTATTGAATTTACGCTATGGGTGGCGCTAGCAGTCATAAACTTTGTTTAAAAACTTCAATTTATATATTATTTCTTAGTTTTGAACACCTCCATATTTTTATTATTATTGAATTAATAAAGGCTTTTCGTATTTTTAACGCATTTTTCTTCTAAAATTCATTCATTTATTTCCATAGTTGAAGCAATTATAAAACACAGACAGTCAATAAATCATCTTCAATATTGTGTATAAAATTTGGATATAAAAGAGCTCTAATTGATGCCCTAACAAGTTTTCCATTTTTGCCATTTGCATATCAAAACTGTACACTTGTTGTTATAACTTCTAAATGCCCTGAGGTAGAACCTTGATTTTTAACTCGTGAATCATAGCATTTTTTTAGGCATTTTCAGCTATTACTGTCCCACTGCTGAACAAAGGCCTTACATTCCTCCTTCCATTCCTTGTAACTTACAGCAGTTACAGACAATGCACAATTCGGCCCACCCAATGCTAGGAGGCTACATAGAAGACCGAGAATGAGGGCGAGACTTGGGCTTGACGCTTTTCGCCAACATTAAAAGCCGTTTGAAAAATTCAGTACTATAAAAACCGGATGAGGTTGGTCTTGGCACATAAATTTGTTCTACTTTATAGTAGTTTTATACAACAATAGGTAAACAGATACACAATGTTTATGGAACAAACACGAAGTAGCACATAATAGCAACGACATAAACAATATAGTAGTATTGTACAAAAAATTGGTACGGCACATATACACAGTGTTTAATAACAACAAACACATAATATCAACAACTTAAACAATAATAAGCAGAAACGAGATGATCAGCTGCTTGCATGCCTCGACGTACCAAGTCAGAGTGATTGAATGTCATCCACATTTCACTGATTTGCAAAAAGGAAGTAAACCACCACAGTAATTCATGGATGATATCCATTCCCTCTGTACTTTTCTCTTAATTTTTCGTTCGTTCTATATCCTAAATACACAATACGATAAAAACTAAAAACTTGGTGCCAGTAGATGATCGGCTGTTTGCTTGATCACGAAGTACTAAGTACCTAAGGGTGGATTTAATCTAAACATGACTGAATTGTCGGAAGGCAACTACTATGTACGCCACACCACAGAAATATTTAGATGAAATCCATCCCCCTGTACCTACTTATATTCTGGTGTTCCATAATATCCTTCATGCGACAAAACTTGCTGCCTGTAGGTGTGCTACTGTTTGATTGTCCACAGTTAATGAAAAAAGGGTGTGTATTTTTAATGTTCAGCAATACTTATCAAAACTGACCTACGTACTATTGAATTTACGCTATGGGTGGCGCTAGCAGTCATAAACTTTGTTTAAAAACTTCAATTTATATATTATTTCTTAGTTTTGAACACCTCCATATTTTATTATTATTGAATTAATAAAGGCTTTTCGTATTTTAAACGCATTTTTCTTCTAAAATTCATTCATTTATTTCCATAGTTGAAGCAATTATAAAACACAGACAGTCAATAAATCATCTTCAATATTGTGTATAAAATTTGGATATAAAAGAGCTCTAATTGATGCCCTAACAAGTTTTCCATTTTTGCCATTTGCATATCAAAACTGTACACTTGTTGTTATAACTTCTAAATGCCCTGAGGTAGAACCTTGATTTTTAACTCGTGAATCATAGCATTTTTTTAGGGATTTTCAGCTATTACTGTCCCACTGCTGAGCAAAGGCCTTACATTCCTCCTTCCATTCCTTGTAACTTACAGCAGTTACAGGAAATGCACAATTGGGCCCACCCAATGCTAGGAGGCTACATAGAAGACCGAGAATGAGGGCGAGACTTGGGCTTGACGCTTTTCGCCAACATTAAAAGCCGTTTGAAAAATTCAGTACTATAAAAACCAGATGAGGTTGGTCTTGGCACATAAATTTGTTCTACTTTATAGTAGTTTTATACAACAATAGGTAAACAGATACACAATGTTTATGGAACAAACACGAAGTAGCACATAATAGCAACGACATAAACAATATAGTAGTATTGTACAAAAAATTGGTACGGCACATATACACAGTGTTTAATAACAACAAACACATAATATCAACAACTTAAACAATAATAAGCAGAAACGAGATGATCAGCTGCTTGCATGCCACGACGTACCAAGTCAGAGTGATTGAATGTCATCCACATTTCACTGATTTGCAAAAAGGAAGTAAACCACCACAGTAATTCATGGATGATATCCATTCCCTCTGTACTTTTCTCTTAATTTTTCGTTCGTTCTATATCCTAAATACACAATACGATAAAAACTAAAAACTTGGTGCCAGTAGATGATCGGCTGTTTGCTTGATCACGAAGTACTAAGTACCTAAGGGTGGATTTAATCTAAACATGACTGAATTGTCGGAAGGCAACTACTATGTACGCCACACCACAGAAATATTTAGATGAAATCCATCCCCCTGTACCTACTTATATTCTGGTGTTCCATAATATCCTTCATGCGACAAAACTTGCTGCCTGTAGGTGTGCTACTGTTTGATTGTCCACAGTTAATGAAAAAAGGGTGTGTATTTTTAATGTTCAGCAATACTTATCAAAACTGACCTACGTACTATTGAATTTACGCTATGGGTGGCGCTAGCAGTCATAAACTTTGTTTAAAAACTTCAATTTATATATTATTTCTTAGTTTTGAACACCTCCATATTTTTATTATTATTGAATTAATAAAGGCTTTTCGTATTTTTAACGCATTTTTCTTCTAAAATTCATTCATTTATTTCCATAGTTGAAGCAATTATAAAACACAGACAGTCAATAAATCATCTTCAATATTGTGTATAAAATTTGGATATAAAAGAGCTCTAATTGATGCCCTAACAAGTTTTCCATTTTTGCCATTTGCATATCAAAACTGTACACTTGTTGTTATAACTTCTAAATGCCCTGAGGTAGAACCTTGATTTTTAACTCGTGAATCATAGCATTTTTTTAGGCATTTTCAGCTATTACTGTCCCACTGCTGAACAAAGGCCTTACATTCCTCCTTCCATTCCTTGTAACTTACAGCAGTTACAGACAATGCACAATTCGGCCCACCCAATGCTAGGAGGCTACATAGAAGACCGAGAATGAGGGCGAGACTTGGGCTTGACGCTTTTCGCCAACATTAAAAGCCGTTTGAAAAATTCAGTACTATAAAAACCGGATGAGGTTGGTCTTGGCACATAAATTTGTTCTACTTTATAGTAGTTTTATACAACAATAGGTAAACAGATACACAATGTTTATGGAACAAACACGAAGTAGCACATAATAGCAACGACATAAACAATATAGTAGTATTGTACAAAAAATTGGTACGGCACATATACACAGTGTTTAATAACAACAAACACATAATATCAACAACTTAAACAATAATAAGCAGAAACGAGATGATCAGCTGCTTGCATGCCACGACGTACCAAGTCAGAGTGATTTAATGTCATCCACAAATCACTGATTTGCAAAAAGGAAGTAAACCACCACAGTAATTCATGGATGATATCCATTCCCTCTGTACTTTTCTCTTAATTTTTCGTTCGTTCTATATCCTAAATGCACAATACGATAAAAACTAAAAACTTGGTGCCAGTAGATGATCGGCTGTTTGCTTGATCACGAAGTACTAAGTACCTAAGGGTGGATTTAATCTAAACATGACTGAATTGTCGGAAGGCAACTACTATGTACGCCACACCACAGAAATATTTAGATGAAATCCATCCCCCTGTACCTACTTATATTCTGGTGTTCCATAATATCCTTCATGCGACAAAACTTGCTGCCTGTAGGTGTGAATGAATGAATGAATGAATGAATGAATGAATGAATGAATGAATGAATGAATAACTTTATTGTACACCAAAATCAAGAGAGTTACAGGAAAAGGAAGAGTTATTAAAAATAAACATTGGTACAATGGGCGACCTTATCGCTAACAGCGATCTCTTCCAGGCAACCTTTGGATGGACAGGATAGATTTCAATTTATTTATGACGGTGGCGTACAAAAACAGTGAAAACAAATGAGGTAATATTGAATATAATATGTAGTTAATATGATTTAGATAATAAATAATGATAATATAAACATACAAACACATAACTATAAAGATAAATATAAAACAAATAGTTTACACAAAATATAAATATACGTATTGAAATATAATATATATAAATATAAGTTATATATAAATATATATATATACATAGGTGTATAAAATATAGACATATCAATGAAATACTTGGATTACGAAGTTACGAAGGCTTATCACGGGCTTATAACGGTGTGCTACTGTTTGATTGTCCACAGTTAATGAAAAAAGGGTGTGTATTTTTAATGTTCAGCAATACTTATCAAAACTGACCTACGTACTATTGAATTTACGCTATGGGTGGCGCTAGCAGTCATAAACTTTGTTTAAAAACTTCAATTTATATATTATTTCTTAGTTTTGAACACCTCCATATTTTTATTATTATTGAATTAATAAAGGCTTTTCGTATTTTTAACGCATTTTTCTTCTAAAATTCATTCATTTATTTCCATAGTTCAAGCAATTATAAAACACAGACAGTCAATAAATCATCTTCAATATTGTGTATAAAATTTGGATATAAAAGAGCTCTAATTGATGCCCTAACAAGTTTTCCATTTTTGCCATTTGCATATCAAAACTGTACACTTGTTGTTATAACTTCTAAATGCCCTGAGGTAGAACCTTGATTTTTAACTCGTGAATCATAGCATTTTTTTAGGGATTTTCAGCTATTACTGTCCCACTGCTAAACAAAGGCCTTACATTCCTCCTTCCATTCCTTGTAACTTACAGCAGTTACAGACAATGCACAATTGGGCCCACCCAATGCTAGGAGGCTACATAGAAGACCGAGAATGAGGGCGAGACTTGGGCTTGACGCTTTTCGCCAACATTAAAAGCCGTTTGAAAAATTCAGTACTATAAAAACCGGATGAGGTTGGTCTTGGCACATAAATTTGTTCTACTTTATAGTAGTTTTATACAACAATAGGTAAATAGGTACACAATGTTTATGGAACAAACACGAAGTAGCACATAATAGCAACGACATAAACAATATAGTAGTATTGTACAAAAAATTGGTACGGCACATATACACAGTGTTTAAATACAACAAACACATAATATCAACAACGTAAACAATAATAAGCAGAAACGAGACGATCAGCTGCTTGCATGCCACGACGTACCAAGTCAGAGTGATTGAATGTCATCCACACATAACTGATTTGCCAAAAGGAAGTAAACCACCACAGTAATACATGGATGATATCCATTCCCTCTGTACTTTTCTCTTAATTTTTCGTTCGTTCTATATCCTAAATGCACAATACGATAAAAACTAAAAACTTGGTGCCAGTAGATGATCGGCTGTTTGCTTGATCACGAAGTACTAAGTACCTAAGGGTGGATTTAATCTAAACATGACTGAATTGTCGGAAGGCAACTACTATGTACGCCACACCACAGAAATATTTAGATGAAATCCATCCCCCTGTACCTACTTATATTCTGGTGTTCCATAATATCCTTCATGCGACAAAACTTGCTGCCTGTAGGTGTGCTACTGTTTGATTGTCCACAGTTAATGAAAAAAGGGTGTGTATTTTTAATGTTCAGCAATACTTATCAAAACTGACCTACGTACTATTGAATTTACGCTATGGGTGGCGCTAGCAGTCATAAACTTTGTTTAAAAACTTCAATTTATATATTATTTCTTAGTTTTAAACACCTCCATATTTTTATTAATGAATTAATAAAGACTTTTCGTATTTTTAACGCATTTTTCTTCTAAAATTCATTCATTTATTTCCATAGTTGAAGCAATTATAAAACACAGACAGTCAATAAATCATCTTCAATATTGTGTATAAAATTTGGATATAAAAGAGCTCTAATTGATGCCCTAATAAGTTTTCCATTTTTTCCATTTGCATATCAAAACTGTACACTTGTTGTTATAACTTCTAAATGCCCTGAGGTAGAACCTTGATTTTTAACTCGTGAATCATAGCATTTTTTTAGGGATTTTCAGCTATTACTGTCCCACTGCTGAGCAAAGGCCTTACATTCCTCCTTCCATTCCTTGTAACTTACAGCAGTTACAGACAATGCACAATTGGGCCCACCCAATGCTAGGAGGCTACATAGAAGACCGAGAATGAGGGCGAGACTTGGGCTTGACGCTTTTCGCCAACATTAAAAGCCGTTTGAAAAATTCAGTACTATAAAAACCGGATGAGGTTGGTCTTGGCACATAAATTTGTTCTACTTTATAGTAGTTTTATACAACAATAGGTAAATAGGTACACAATGTTTATGGAACAAACACGAAGTAGCACATAATAGCAACGACATAAACAATATAGTAGTATTGTACAAAAAATTGGTACGGCACATATACACAGTGTTTAAATACAACAAACACATAATATCAACAACGTAAACAATAATAAGCAGAAACGAGACGATCAGCTGCTTGCATGCCACGACGTACCAAGTCAGAGTGATTGAATGTCATCCACACATAACTGATTTGCCAAAAGGAAGTAAACCACCACAGTAATACATGGATGATATCCATTCCTTCTGTACTTTTCTCTTAATTTTTCGTTCGTTCTATATCCTAAATACACAATACGATAAAAACTAAAAACTTGGTGCCAGTAGATGATCGGCTGTTTGCTTGATCACGAAGTACTAAGTACCTAAGGGTGGATTTAATCTAAACATGACTGAATTGTCGGAAGGCAACTACTATGTACGCCACACCACAGAAATATTTAAATGAAATCCATCCCCCTGTACCTACTTATATTCTGGTGTTCCATAATATCCTTCATGCGACAAAACTTGCTGCCTGTAGGTGTGCTACTGTTTGATTGTCCACAGTTAATGAAAAAAGGGTGTGTATTTTTAATGTTCAGCAATACTTATCAAAACTGACCTACGTACTATTGAATTTACGCTATGGGTGGCGCTAGCAGTCATAAACTTTGTTTAAAAACTTCAATTTATATATTATTTCTTAGTTTTGAACACCTCCATATTTTTATTATTATTGAATTAATAAAGGCTTTTCGTATTTTTAACGCATTTTTCTTCTAAAATTCATTCATTTATTTCCATAGTTCAAGCAATTATAAAACACAGACAGTCAATAAATCATCTTCAATATTGTGTATAAAATTTGGATATAAAAGAGCTCTAATTGATGCCCTAACAAGTTTTCCATTTTTGCCATTTGCATATCAAAACTGTACACTTGTTGTTATAACTTCTAAATGCCCTGAGGTAGAACCTTGATTTTTAACTCGTGAATCATAGCATTTTTTTAGGGATTTTCAGCTATTACTGTCCCACTGCTGAGCAAAGGCCTTACATTCCTCCTTCCATTCCTTGTAACTTACAGCAGTTACAGAAAATGCACAATTGGGCCCACCCAATGCTAGGAGGCTACATAGAAGACCGAGAATGAGGGCGAGACTTGGGCTTGACGCTTTTCGCCAACATTAAAAGCCGTTTGAAAAATTCAGTACTATAAAAACCAGATGAGGTTGGTCTTGGCACATAAATTTGTTCTACTTTATAGTAGTTTTATACAACAATAGGTAAACAGATACACAATGTTTATGGAACAAACACGAAGTAGCACATAATAGCAACGACATAAACAATATAGTAGTATTGTACAAAAAATTGGTACGGCACATATACACAGTGTTTAAATACAACAAACACATAATATCAACAACTTAAACAATAATAAGCAGAAACGGGATGATCAGCTGCTTGCATGCCACGACGTACCAAGTCAGAGTGATTGAATGTCATCCACAAATCACTGATTTGCAAAAAGGAAGTAAACCACCACAGTAATTCATGGATGATATCCATTCCCTCTGTACTTTTCTCTTAATTTTTCGTTCGTTCTATATCCTAAATACACAATACGATAAAAACTAAAAACTTGGTGCCAGTAGATGATTGGCTGTTTGCTTGATCACGAAGTACTAAGTACCTTAGGGTGGATTTAATCTAAACATGACTGAATTGTCGGAAGGCAACTACTGTGTACGCCACACCACAGAAATATTTAGATGAAATCCATCCCCCTGTACCTACTTATATTCTGGTGTTCCATAATATCCTTCATGCGACAAAACTTGCTGCCTGTAGGTGTGCTACTGTTTGATTGACCACAGTTAATTAAAAAAGGGTGTGTAATTTTAATGTTTAGCAATACTTATCAAAACTGACTTACGTCCTATTGAATTTACGCTATGGGTGGCGCTAGCAGTCATAAACTTTGTTTAAGAACTTCAATTTATATATTATTTCTTAGTTTTGAACACCTCCATATTTTTATTATTATTGAATTAATAAAGGCTTTTCGTATTTTTAACGCATTTTTCTTCTAAAATTCATTCATTTATTTCCATAGTTCAAGCTATTATAAAACACAGACAGTCAATCAATCATCTTCAATATGGTATAATTTGGATATAAAAGAGCTCTAATTGATGCCCTAACAAGTTTTCCATTTTTGCCATTTGCATATCAAAACTGTACACTTGTTGTTATAACTTCTAAATGCCCTGAGGTAGAACCTTGATTTTTAACTCGTGAATCATAGCATTTTTTTAGGCATTTTCAGCTATTACTGTCCCACTGCTGAGCAAAGGCCTTAAATTCCTCCTTCCATTCCTTGTAACTTACAGCAGTTACAGACAATGCACAATTGGGCCCACCCAATGCTAGGAGGCTACATAGAAGACCGAGAATGAGGGCGAGACTTGGGCTTGACGCTTTTCGCCAACATTAAAAGCCGTTTGAAAAATTCAGTACTATAAAAACCAGATGAGGTTGGTTTTGGCACATAAATTTGTTCTACTTTATAGTAGTTTTATACAACAATAGGTAAATAGGTACACAATGTTTATGGAACAAACACGAAGTAGCACATAATAGCAACGACATAAACAATGTAGTAGTATTGTACAAAAAATTGGTACGGCACATATACACAGTGTTTAAATACAACAAACACATAATATCAACAACTTAAACAATAATAAGCAGAAACGGGATGATCAGCTGCTTGCATGCCACGACGTACCAAGTCAGAGTGATTGAATGTCATCCACACATCACTGATTTGCCAAAAGGAAGTAAACCACCACAGTAATACATGCATGGATGATATCCATTCCCTCTGTACTTTTCTCTTAATTTTTCGTTCGTTCTATATCCTAAATACACAATACGATAAAAACTAAAAACTTGGTGCCAGTAGATGATCGGCTGTTTGCTTGATCACGAAGTACTAAGTACCTAAGGGTGGATTTAATCTAAACATGACTGAATTGTCGGAAGGCAACTACTGTGTACGCCACACCACAGAAATATTTAGATGAAATCCATCCCCCTGTACCTACTTATATTCTGGTGTTCCATAATATCCTTCATGCGACAAAACTTGCTGCCTGTAGGTGTGCTACTGTTTGATTGTCCACAGTTAATTAAAAAAGGGTGTGTAATTTTAATGTTTAGCAATACTTATCAAAACTGACTTACGTCCTATTGAATTTACGCTATGGGTGGCGCTAGCAGTCATAAACTTTGTTTAAGAACTTCAATTTATATATTATTTCTTAGTTTTGAACACCTCCATATTTTTATTATTATTGAATTAATAAAGGCTTTTCGTATTTTTAACGCATTTTTCTTCTAAAATTCATTCATTTATTTCCATAGTTCAAGCTATTATAAAACACAGACAGTCAATCAATCATCTTCAATATGGTATAATTTGGATATAAAAGAGCTCTAATTGATGCCCTAACAAGTTTTCCATTTTTGCCATTTGCATATCAAAACTGTACACTTGTTGTTATAACTTCTAAATGCCCTGAGGTAGAACCTTGATTTTTAACTCGTGAATCATAGCATTTTTTTAGGGATTTTCAGCTATTACTGTCCCACTGCTGAGCAAAGGCCTTAAATTCCTCCTTCCATTCCTTGTAACTTACAGCAGTTACAGACAATGCACAATTGGGCCCACCCAATGCTAGGAGGCTACATAGAAGACCGAGAATGAGGGCGAGACTTGGGCTTGACGCTTTTCGGCAACATTAAAAGCCGTTTGAAAAATTCAGTACTATAAAAACCAGATGAGGTTGGTCTTGGCACATAAATTTGTTCTACTTTATAGTAGTTTTATACAACAATAGGTAAATAGGTACACAATGTTTATGGAACAAACACGAAGTAGCATATAATAGCAACGACATAAACAATATAGTAGTATTGTACAAAAAATTGGTACGGCACATATACACAGTGTTTAAATACAACAAACACATAATATCAACAACTTAAACAATAATAAGCAGAAACGGGATGATCAGCTGCTTGCATGCCACGACGTACCAAGTCAGAGTGATTGAATGTCATCCACACATCACTGATTTGCCAAAAGGAAGTAAACCACCACAGTAATACATGCATGGATGATATCCATTCCCTCTGTACTTTTCTCTTAATTTTTCGTTCGTTCTATATCCTAAATACACAATACGATAAAAACTAAAAACTTGGTGCCAGTAGATGATCGGCTGTTTGCTTGATCACGAAGTACTAAGTACCTAAGGGTGGATTTAATCTAAACATGACTGAATTGTCGGAAGGCAACTACTATGTACGCCACACCACAGAAATATTTAGATGAAATCCATCCCCCTGTACCTACTTATATTCTGGTGTTCCATAATATCCTTCATGCGACAAAACTTGCTGCCTGTAGGTGTGCTACTGTTTGATTGTCCACAGTTAATGAAAAAAGGGTGTGTATTTTTAATGTTCAGCAATACTTATCAAAACTGACCTACGTACTATTGAATTTACGCTATGGGTGGCGCTAGCAGTCATAAACTTTGTTTAAAAACTTCAATTTATATATTATTTCTTAGTTTTGAACACCTCCATATTTTTATTATTATTGAATTAATAAAGGCTTTTCGTATTTTTAACGCATTTTTCTTCTAAAATTCATTCATTTATTTCCATAGTTGAAGCAATTATAAAACACAGACAGTCAATAAATCATCTTCAATATTGTGTATAAAATTTGGATATAAAAGAGCTCTAATTGATGCCCTAACAAGTTTTCCATTTTTGCCATTTGCATATCAAAACTGTACACTTGTTGTTATAACTTCTAAATGCCCTGAGGTAGAACCTTGATTTTTAACTCGTGAATCATAGCATTTTTTTAGGGATTTTCAGCTATTACTGTCCCACTGCTGAGCAAAGGCCTTAAATTCCTCCTTCCATTCCTTGTAACTTACAGCAGTTACAGACAATGCACAATTGGGCCCACCCAATGCTAGGAGGCTACATAGAAGACCGAGAATGAGGGCGAGACTTGGGCTTGACGCTTTTCGCCAACATTAAAAGCCGTTTGAAAAATTCAGTACTATAAAAACCAGATGAGGTTGGTCTTGGCACATAAATTTGTTCTACTTTATAGTAGTTTTATACAACAATAGGTAAATAGGTACACAATGTTTATGGAACAAACACGAAGTAGCACATAATAGCAACGACATAAACAATATAGTAGTATTGTACAAAAAATTGGTACGGCACATATACACAGTGTTTAAATACAACAAACACATAATATCAACAACTTAAACAATAATAAGCAGAAACGGGATGATCAGCTGCTTGCATGCCACGACGTACCAAGTCAGAGTGATTGAATGTCATCCACACATCACTGATTTGCCAAAAGGAAGTAAACCACCACAGTAATACATGGATGATATCCATTCCCTCTGTACTTTTCTCTTAATTTTTCGTTCGTTCTATATCCTAAATACACAATACGATAAAAACTAAAAACTTGGTGCCAGTAGATGATCGGCTGTTTGCTTGATCACGAAGTACTAAGTACCTAAGGGTGGATTTAATCTAAACATGACTGAATTGTCGGAAGGCAACTACTATGTACGCCACACCACAGAAATATTTAGATGAAATCCATCCCCCTGTACCTACTTATATTCTGGTGTTCCATAATATCCTTCATGCGACAAAACTTGCTGCCTGTAGGTGTGCTACTGTTTGATTGTCCACAGTTAATGAAAAAAGGGTGTGTATTTTTAATGTTCAGCAATACTTATCAAAACTGACCTACGTCCTATTGAATTTACGCTATGGGTGGCGCTAGCAGTCATAAACTTTGTTAAAAAACTTCAATTTATATAGTATTTCTTAATTTTTAATACCTCCATCTTTTTATTATTATTGAATTAATCAAGGCCCTTCGTATTTTTAACGCATTTTTCTTCTAAAATTCATTCATTGATATATTTTCAATTATAAAACATAGACAGTCAATAAACAAACTTCAATAATGGTATGATTTAGATAAAAAAGAGGTCTAAATGATGCCCTAACAAGTTTTTTTGCCATTTTCATATCAAAATTGTACACTTGTTGCTATAACTCCTAAATGCTCTGAGGTAGAACCTTGATTTTTAACTCGTGTATCAACAATGTAGCTTTGTCAGCAGTCGGTTTAAGAACTTATATGTCTTTACAGAAACACTATGAGTTCTATAAAGTTGTACTTTTGAATAGACAAGTAAAATAATCGCGCCAGTAACGGTAAACATGCAAAAAATAATTTCCCATGCACATATGATGATATTTTTTTTTGGTATTACCATATCGTTAAATAGGTATTTTAAGAACATTCCTGTTCTGAAGCATGGTGTTGCGAGGACAGTTTTTCGAAATATTTAAGCCACTGACAACAGTATGAGGATAAACACGAAAATATACTGCTGCCCATCTTTCGGAGGTATCCCTTAGCATATTTTTACTGTATCCACGAGCAAGGAGGACAACTGGACAGTTGTGGAGCGCGAGCTGGACGAAAAGCCCTCAGATTCCTTTCAGCCAGTCTTCTCCTAATGGTACGTTCACTCACACTGACATTTCTCACCTCAAAAAGACGTGTACGCGCTTCAATAGCGGTGCAAAAGCGATTTCTGAGCACGTTACTGACAACAAAGCGGTCATCCCGAGCTGAAGTGCACCGATGTCGACCTTGACCTGGCTTCCTTGTGTATAAACCAGTCTCCCGAAAGCGTCTGATGACATCCCGTACCGTAGTTCGAGGAACTCCGAGTGTATGAGCGATGCGACGTTGGCTATACCCAGCGTCAGCTAAAGCTACTGCCCTAGCAGCACCAGTTGCATCAAGTGGCATTTTTTTCAGTCACAAAGAATCAAGAAGAATCAAGAATACACTAAAAACTCAAATTAGACAATATTCGCACACGATGGCAGAAAAGAAAGAGAAATGTAAACACGGTAACGCAATTGCAACAATTTTAAACAAGGATTAAATTCACTAAAGGTTTCATTGACACAGGTTTATTCATCTAAATAGGTGTTAGTTTATTGCTAAAGTACCCACACAACTTAAAACAAAACATTCGATAAGCCACAGTTTACATAAACAATCAGGGTGACGAAAAATATAGGCGGGCG
Organism: Pasiphila rectangulata; assembly: GCA_963082625.1. Lineage (NCBI taxonomy): Eukaryota > Metazoa > Arthropoda > Insecta > Lepidoptera > Geometridae > Pasiphila > Pasiphila rectangulata. Next base: position 17,643,549 of record OY720236.1, on the reverse strand, counting down.
GTTAATTGTGCCTGTGAGTGTATATAACTTTAGTTTTAAATTTTGCTCATCTTTTTTTTTCACTTGATACCAAACTTGGGTATATTTGAAAACATTCGATTATGTATCTGCTCTTTCACCTCCCAGATCTTGTAAACTTCTTAATAGATTTTGATAAAAAACATATTTAATGGACCACCACCGGAAAACCTGCTTTCAAATAAAAAAGCTGCATGGTCCACTCGTTTAAGAGCTATACGGTGCCACAGTAAGAGACATAGACACACACACATAGCGGTCAAACTTTTAATGCCCTTTTTATCGGGGGTTAAAATAATAGGTAGGTAGTTACACAATGTTTATATAGAACAAACATAAAGGCAACACGTAAAAGTAACAACATACACAATACTCACTTAAAGAGGTGATCATCTGCTTAAATTACCACGGCGAACCAAGTAAGGGTAATAAAATGACAAATACATATCACTGATTGTCAAAAGGTCATTATATTGTGTAACAAACCATCACAGTGATATGTAGATGTCAGAAATTCCCTATACTTATATACTTATGTACCGCATATACACAATGTGAGAAAACTTGCTGCTTGTAGATGATTTGCTGCTTGGTTGACCTTGGCGTACCAAGTAAGATAGAACAAACATAAAGGCAACACGTAAAAGTAACAACATACACAATACTCACTTAAAGAGGTGATCATCTGCTTAAATTACCACGGCGAACCAAGTAAGGGTAATAAAATGACAAATACATATCACTGATTGTCAAAAGGTCATTATATTGTGTAACAAACCATCACAGTGATATGTAGATGTCAGAAATTCCCTATACTTATATACTTATGTACCGCATATACACAATGTGAGAAAACTTGCTGCTTGTAGATGATTTGCTGCTTGGTTGACCTTGGCGTACCAAGTAAGGGTGAAATAATTTAATCTAAATACCACTGCTGTGCAGTAAGCCGCGTGTGACTTAAACCTAAAATAAAAATAAATCTTTAAAGTCAGCCATCCAAGAAATAAGTAAAGGAAGATCCACAATTACATGCCTAAAAGACAATAACGGAGTAAAGCAAGGTGACAGAGATCACGTTCTTCGAATCTGCACTCATTACTACAAGCAACTTTACACAGATAATTCAAATTCTAATGTACTATTTCAACCAACGTCATACTCTTGCAATGTACCACTTATAACTGCCCTCGAAGTGCGCAACGCCATCAAGAGTATGAGTACAATAGATCCGGGAGACGACGGTAACACTACCGAAGCCCTTAATATGGTGAAAAGGTCTTGCTTCCTCATATAACCAACCTTTTTAATTCAATCTTGCTAACGAGTAAACTCCTGGAGAAATGTTGTCATTCTCAGATTAAATTATTGCATTAGAAAGGTGACAAATCCGATATAGGAAACTCTGTAGTCAATGCGTGTAATATGTAGTAAATGCCTTGTAACGGTGTGAGATAAGACTTATAGGTCTGTACCTATAAGTCTTATCTCACCCCTTTACAATGCATTTATATAAGTCATAGAAAATATCAAGTGATTTGGATTTGAAACAACCGCCTGAACAAGCCGGCTTCCGCCGCGGCTTGTCGACCACTGATCATCTGCACTCCCTAGATCATCGAGAAACATCAAGAATTGAAAATACCACTTTACTTAGCGTTCATCGATTACTCCAAAGCGTTCGACATTTTATCACACTTATCCATTTTTCAGTCCCTGCAGAAACAATCGGTGCTCAACCGATATCACATCATCAAAAATTTACGATTCCGGTGGGATTTCAACCCCGTTAGAAGGACTCTAGTAGTTACCTGTAGATGGCGCTCTAATCGGTGCTCAACCGATATCACATCATCAAAAATTTACGATTCCGGTGGGATTTCAACCCCGTTAGAAGGACTCTAGTAGTTACCTGTAGATGGCGCTCTAATCGGTGCTCAACCGATATCACCTTATCGAAAATTTACGATTCCGGTGGGATTTCAACCCCGGTGGATGGATTCTAGTAGTTACCTGTAGATGGCGCTCTAATCGGTGCTCAACCGATATCACCTTATCAAAAATTTTAGTCGTACCCGACACTGGTTCCGTAGCTTAGTGGCTAAAGCACTTCCGACTTTAGGAAGTGTCAAGGATCGATTTGACGGATGTGGGTTCAAATCCCATCAAAATCATATTTTTTTGATAAAGTTTGTCATTTCCTTGAAATGTTATACCTAAGTGTGGTTAAACACTATAAAAATTGCAAACTATAAGAATAAGCTGTCACGACATTTGTCTAAATTTTGTAATCCAATAACCATTTTGTATGAGTGTGTAGAATTAATTATATGCCCAGAAAATTTAGTGGCTCAAATTGGTTACGTTCAACTGAAAAGTTAAAATGTATATTTTTATAAAGAATAAAGATTTTTTCCTGATGTAATCGTGTAAACCAAATACCAATTTAAACTGTACAAATATTCGGCCGTAATACGTCCACTACTGAACACAGGCCTCCCTCATAAATCACCATCAGGGGTAGTTGCCATACTCACCACGTTTTGCAGGCGGGTAGGCGAGCGCAGTACGGGATGTTGATACACGGAAAAACGCTGCTGCCCACCTTCCGGAGGTATCCCTTAGCAGGGTCTTACTGCAACCATGGGTATGCGAGGAGGGGTAACATTATTATTTTTTCAATTTTTTTGTCCTTACAAGCAAGTCCCATTGTCGTCGAATTTTGGGACACGTAATATCTTAATAATTCTCATATCCTTTTGTAATGGACTTTGATGATGTACAGTTTCTATTTGTTGTGTGAATAAATTAACCTGAATTTGAATTTACGGTGCAATTCCTCCAAAATTGTTCTGCACATTTGTGTACGATTACAAGCATTTCGGTAGGCTGTCTAATATATCACTCGCGTGCATCGATTTTGTGTTACCTATACACAGAACAGCAAGGTGTCGATCACTGGGGCCTAAATCACGTGTACCTAGTAGTTAAAATAAATGTCAGTCTGACGTTTGATTGCTGCCAGTTTTTGTGAGATATATTTCAATTTCAATTTATTTATTTACACAATCATTATAACATTACAGATAATAATAATCCACTGCGTTATATGAAGTACTTAAATACCTATGCATCTTAACTTAATACAGTTTATGCAAAAAATAAACTATACTAAATATATAACTAGCTGTCCCGGCGAACTTCGTATCGCACCTACCACTGCAACTACTTACTATACACTACTACCTTACAACTACCCTACAACTACCTTACAACTACCCTACAACCCACAACGGACATACTCGCAATGGTAGAGGACTGGAAGGTAAATGAAGGCATGATAAACTCGGACCACAACGCAATCACATTCAAAATTAGACAACAAAAAGCAATAGGAACAGACATCAAAAGAACAACAAGAATTTACAACAGCAAAAAAGCAAATTGGAGACATTTTCATGAGAAAATGTCACAATTGCTGGAAGCTAAAAACACAAACAAAATAACAATAAAAGAAATAGATGACACAAAAACATTAGAAAAACAAGTAAAAACCTACATAGATATAATAATAAAAACTAGCGATGAAACCATACCTAAAATAAACACCAAAAATAAACTTACCTTGCCGTGGTGGTCCGAGGAACTCGAAAAGCTGCGCCGCGAAGTCCGAACCCGAAGACGCCGAATCCGATGTGCCGCACCAGTCAGGAAGAAGAGAGTCATTAAAGAGTACCTGCAAATAAAAGAAGAATATGAGATCAATGTCAAAAGAGCGCAAACAGAAAGCTGGAAAGCTTTCTGCGAAAAGCAAGACAGAGAGGGAATGTGGGAAGGGATATACAGGGTGATAGGGAGAACAAAAAAGAGACAGGAGGATCTCCCATTAGTTCATGACGGATGCGTTCTGGACCCAGAACAATCGGCACAGTTGCTGGCCCAAACATTCTACCCGGAAGACGCAAAGGAGTTGGACAACCACGATCACCAGCAAACCAGGCAGAGAGCAGAAGCTGCAAATAAGTGGGTTCATGGTATTACACATGACCCACCATTTACATTACACGAGCTTAATCAAGCGGCTGGATCGTTCAACCCAAAAAAGGCGCCCGGAGCAGACGGTCTCACTGCAGACATTTGTGGACATGCAATAAAAGCAGATCCAGACGCATTCTTGGCTATTGCAAACAAAGTTACCAAACTCCAAAACACAGTCTGAATGCAAAAGTTAATACAACTACAACTGCAATTTACCTACAAGTTGTAATACAATTGCAATATAATAGCATAGTCCCCACTAATACACAAATATTATTAGTTCTACGAGTTATAACTCCTCTTACAAGCCAAAGGCTTCGCTTAACTTTGACTGGGTTGGTTTTGTGTTAGAACCTAAGTCTAAGTTGAATTGATTAAAGTTTCAATTATCATGCATTCATGGAAGCTGCGCGCTTAAGTTTCAATGCATTTTCCTATATAAATGAAATAATAGGTACTTATTATTCTTATACACATTAAGAAATAGCAGCTATTTAAAGGCTGCGTCTATGACTAAGTTTTACAAAATCGTAAAAGAAAATATACAATGGTTTTAAAAACAGGCAAGCATACTCAGAGGGCCAAAACATATCCCGTCATATGGTGTCACAGTATGACACGAGCATATGGTTGTGTGAGTCTAACAGGACCTAACTCAGCATTGTGCTCCTATAAAAATTATAACTAGTTGTTCGACACGAACGTAGAACGAGCGAGCGAATTCGTTCTATGAAGTTCTATTACATTTGAATTTGATATAACGTAGCGATCTGGATTTGGAATGTTTTATTTGTGATTTGTCGCGTAAAATTATTCCAACCAGTAAGACTCAAAACAAATTATACTCCATCATTATCAACATTCTAAACGCACAAGGAAAGGATGAATTTGGGGGTGGACACTTTTAGTAAAAAAAAGAAACGATGGACATGCTCAAAATGGCCAAAATCCACATTATTTTGGATTCCTTGCATCGATTTTTGGATTCATTGCTGTGACTCCCTGCCGTGCGTAAAGAGTTCAAATCCTACAACATGCTTAAAGCTTTTTATTTTCTATTAAATATTTTGAATAGTGATCAACTCTTTTATGTCATCGAGGTGTCTGGGCTTTCTATCACTGTCTGATAACTTCTTAATACCTACTTGAAAATTATTATAATTATTATAAATTATTAAATATTTAATTATATAATTTTTTTATTAGTTTGACCAGGTTGATTATGTTTTTCAGGTTTCGGTGGGTCTAAATCAATTGTATTGAGACTTTTTTAATATTTAAAATATACAAAACTGCACTGAAATTACTACGTCATCCATATATAACGATAAGGTAGCTACATCCGCAGCGAGCGAGTACTTTGCGTCGTCGTCCTCGATCAGCTGTCTGACCGTGCGCATTGCATGGTATACACAAATGAAGCCAAACCGAAACAAACACGCTTGAATTGATAAAGCGTCAATGGATCTTGCGATTTAAACATAAACAATATGCATTGATAGCGACGGTCGCATTCACGGACTACGATCAGCAAAAATTTTTGGCGGCAGTCGGCCGTCATAGCAACGGCAAAAAGACGAAAGTTCAAAATTATTTAAAAAAGAAGTTAGGTCCGTGATGCAATATATTATTAAGCGAAATTCCAGAACTAGTTTAACAGCTAGCGTCTAAAACTATGCGAAGACGCGTCGACGCCTTTTCCTTAGGATGACTCCGGTGCGGGTTTACATAGATGGGCGATGAGTCATCAGACATATCTGGAGGCGCGGGTGAAATATAATCTTTCTCCAAATGTTCTCTAATCACGCCATCGTAAGCGTTTCTTAAGCTAGACGAAGCTTCTAACTTTTTTTCAAGACACAAGAAACGTCTGCGTACTTTTTCTTAGGATCTACCTAACGAGTATACATCCTCACTAAACAGAAAGCCGACAGTATACCTACCACTTGTGGGATCGCGGGTAGTCTTATAAAAGCTTTCACACTCCACGTCAGCGGGACGCAGAGGGCGGCGCGGAGGGAAGAATCTATTAATAAGATTATGTATACCGTGCTCCTGCACTAGACAGCATGATAGAGCCTGGCGGGAAAATATTGTAAGTACGGAACCTATTATTAGGCCTGCGGGGCCTGCGCAACATCAGGTGCGTGAGTCGCGTCAGGCAATAAAAAGTGGACGAACAATGGCGCGCCTATCAACATATCTATCTTGTTCGGCGTTTCAAACGATTCGTCTGCGAGCGGTAATGCGTGCAAGTGTGACAGGATAGACGTATTATCACAGCACTAGGTAGTGAATCAGTAATTTGATCCACCACCAACGGCGAAATAAATATTAAATTTAATATTTTTATCAAAGCGCGAATGAAATTCTAAGCTTATAGAACTTGAGTTTAACATTTTTTCAGACCCACCGAACCCCTTGAAAATAGTACGTCCGATGTTATGAACCTGAATACCTAGTAATTTACATTATAAAATGACTTTGTGAACCTGAGTCGATCAAGGCGCGCAATAAATGCATATTGCCTGTACTATCGTATACTGCGACTTGAGCGGTCGCGAGTAAAACGGTACATTGCTCGCCTTGAATCGGCTTAGATTGCGGGGACTGCACTGATACAGCAATGGACGTCGCACATAAAGCAACGTCCGCTCGCACGGATCGCGCTGGGTTGGGGTCGCCCGCTGTGCGCGCGGTGACTGCGGTGGACGGCCGGCGGTTCAGCTACAGCTTGCCGCGCGGGTTCGATTCCCGACATAAACTATGATGGCGATATTTACAAGAGCGGCAGCTCGCAGATTTACAATACGAAACTCGATGTTATGTGCTAAGACAATTTACACAAGCGTTTCCCTCCCTGACGGCTTTAAATCGTTCTTCGGGGGTAATTTATGGAACTCAGGACATTTAAATAAATGATGATGCGTTGTTTGTGCATAAACATTTAGAAGCGGAATCGACGGTGTTTACATAAGCGTGATTTAGCATTATTGCTGTCTTTCGAGCGGGCGTGGTCAACTTTATTAATTGGATTAACTTTTTTAGCGGTGGCGGCGGCGCCGGCGGTACGAACGGCGGTTGCAGCCGACGTCGTGCGTTCAAAAACCTTAGCTCGGTTTTTTAGAAATACCTCAAGCTCATCAAATGTATGTAGGTATTGACAACCCGACACTCAACTCGAAAGCGCGTACAGTACTTGAATCTAATTTCTTTAAAGCGCTGTAAACTAGAATCAAATCACTTAATTTCTCTATCTTTATTAGATTATATTACTATAATTAAATTAAACAAAATAATTTAGTAACTATTAATGTAGCAAAAACAAATTATGTGATTTTTAGTGCTAAAAATAAAGTAATCGCAGACTTTCAACCTCTAACCATTAATAACGTAACCCTAAAAAAAGTTAATACGGAAAAATATCTTGGACTCGTATTAGATAGCCGTCTCACCTGGAAACCTCACATTGAAAAAATAGCATCTAAATTATCATCTCTTATGGGTGCACTACGGGGCACAGTACGCTGTTTTCCAAAATCGGTTCGATACACCATATATAACTCAATGATAAAATCACATATTAGCTACTTGATCGAGGTATGGGGTTGTGCTTCCAAAACTAATTTAAAAATCTTGCAAACAACACAAAATAAACTTATTAAACTACTATTTCACTATGATTACCTGATGTCGACTGCAAAAATATACAAACAAACAGGTCTGATGACTATAACACAATTATATAAATTTAATACTTGTATTTTAATAAACAAAATACTTAAACATAAAATTCACACTGAAATATCTTTTACAAAAAAATTACAAATACGCAAACGTTCACTCAGACGGTCTAACGATTTAGTTTTGTAAGCCCCTAGAACAAATTATGGCAAGAAAAATATACTATACGAGGGTGCACAAATGTTCAACAAAATGCCCAATATTATTAAGGACACAAAATCATTTAATGTTTACAAAAATAAATTAAAAGCCCATTTTTCACGAGATTTATCAAAGTTTATACGAAACATTTAAATACAATCAAACAGACTTACGAGTACATACTTATGACTAATATATATGTATCTATAATATATGAATACTTATCCTGAAATTGTCTATCATTATCTTGCCATAGCAACTGCCAAACGATATGTACTCGATCCTCTTTAGTTCGACTCAAATACGATAAACTTTTTTTTTCTGACTACCCACTTCTAACTCATCATTTTTGATACTCGTAACAAAACAAAATTTTTCTAGGAAACTCTGCGAATAATTTTTTGTGTTGTAAGGTACCTAATCATTTATTTTAAGTATGTAGGCTGTGTGTTTAAAGTAGCTTATTGATTAAGTTAGTTCTGCACGAATTACGCTGTAATAATTTAAGCTTATCTTGTATTTCTCTTTTAAGTGAATGTAAATTCTTTTGAGAAATAAATTTCTAAAACCGTAAACCGTAATTATTCAGAGTGCGGACTGAGCTAATAAACTGCTCGATAAACGAATAAAAGTTAGCAGCTGACGCTGTACCTTACGGTTTAAATTCGAATATCTGATTCAAGTAAGCAGATGCAACCATGCGTTTATATGTATTTATCAATAAGCGTATGCAATATTAGTTCATAATTCTCTGCGCATGGCGTAATACCTGCACATAGCATCTCAGCCTTACCTGACAATTTACCTACTAAATAATATAGCTTTTCGGCATCGGTGAGCGTTGGATTATCATGGATGGTAGACTTAAAACAGGCATAAAACAGTGGCCACTTCATAATGTCTCCTGAGAACCCTACCAACTCGATGGGTGGCAATCTAGTTTTAGCTTTGCTAAGAGAACCTGATGCAACGTCATCACTTGGTGATGATGATGATGGCGAATATTGCGATTGCAAGCGTTTAATACGGCTATACAATTGTTAAAACGCAAACAAACTTTTGTAGTCTGGTTTAGCAGCTGGAGTTACAGGTAAAAGACGCGAGTTGTAATCCTCCATTACATTTATAAAACCTATAATATAAAAGCACTTTGCTCAAGAAACTCACTTCTTCATCTAGAAGTAACTTTCGAAGAAGAATCATAAATACTTTGAATTAGTTTAAAAATAGCTTCTTTTTTAGCTTGTAATATTAACAGCTTGAAGTCTTCTGGGCTGTAGGTATCCTATACAATTCCAGTATCCTTTCTACTAGCCATTTTAATTACCTACGTAACTTTCTACAATCAGATATTACGCGCCTGAATACTATAAATAAAATAAATAAATAAATAATGCTAGACAAATCACACATATGTACTACTGGACTATGGATAACAACATACAGAATACAAGAAGTAACTTAGTTAACTCGATCGGGTTATAGCGTAGTTAGTTTAGCTGGGCCTCAGCTGATCGTACGATGAACCAAGAACCTTTATCGCTACTTATTATCCGACCGGTAACTTGCGGGTAGATATGAGTTACATATTAAATGTATTTTAAGATTAATTTTTGGCAAAATAAATCAATATAATCATATCATATAATCAATATAAGCAAGTAAACACCATATACAATTGGAAAAACAATATAAAATAGTATTATACAGCAGGATTGAGATGATTTTGTCGGATTTACACGACGTATGTCGTGGGCGCGACGTCACCATCATTTAGAAAAATGACAAAATCACCTTGAAATACGTAATGTATTTCATACAGCGAGGAACAGCGTTAAAATACTTATTAGATCATTAAATTATATATTCTAATAAGGGCAGAATTACAGGATATATGTAGGTACATCCGACTCGAAGAAGGACCATAAAATGGGGTCGCTTTTATGTTGATTTTAATTCCTTCGATAGCGGTTCACAAAAAAGGGAATGAACGGGAACACAGGTTTAAGCAAAAGCATGCACTGACCTTGTATGTATTCTGACACGGCAAACTGGTTCCTTCCTGGTCTTCTGGTGAAACTTCACTTTCCCACGAACACCATTGGATGCGTAGAAGTATATTCTGCGGTTTTATCGATTGCGGCAATTAAAGTCTTAAAGAAAAAACACTTTCATCTAAGACCCGGTTAGCGGTGCGGTCACTTGCGGGTGCGCAGATCACGACTCACAGAACAATATACTCTCACGACTTCTCTTGACGTTGCCCAAGCTTCATCTTTTTGTCGCTAGGTTCGCAACAGAGTGCTTTATGGCGGCGTTAGTAGGTAGGGATTTAGGAATGACAGATAAGCGCAACCTCACTATATTATCTACTTAATAGATGGCGTTACCAAGTATTATACAACTATCTTGTACTCATAACACAGGGTCTGCTTACTTTGGGGCTAGACGGAGCTGTGTAATATCAACCAATTTTTTTTATTATTATTTTAAGAGTTAAGTAGCTGTTCTATTCCATATTGACTAATAAAGACAGTAGACTCGGTAACTATTCGATCGACGAAACCTTATCGAATGTAACTTGAACTGCGTCAGCTTAGTACTCGTGAATTATTCATTCATTTATGTAAGGAAACCGACCGGGAAACTACCCAGGAACCATGTCTGATTTATGTTCGAAACGTGCCACTTCTTGCAATATCATTAGCATTATATACAGCATAGCATAGAGGTTTGCATCCTGTGACGAGCAGGATGAAAACCGCTCCATCGCAGGGAATTAATTAAATAATAAATAAAAAATAAATAATGCTGGACAATTCAAACAGCATCATCTAGTGTTATGGGTACTAGATTATTGATATACTTAATACATTATACTACATCATCATCATTGAGACGAGCTCTGTGGCGCAGCGGGCGAAGGTCCGCCTGCGACGCAAGGGGTTGCGGGTTCGATCCCCGCCTCGGGACAAATGTCTGTATGATCTGCAGATATTTGTTCAGGGTGTTCTGGGTGTTTTTCTATATATGTATATGTAAATAAAATATCTATCTATGTAGTATAATGTATTAAGTATATCAGTCATTTAGTACCCATAACACAAGCTCTGCTTAGCTTGGGGTTAGATGATGCTGTGTGATTTGTCCAGCATTATTTATTATTATTATTTATTTATTTTTTATCATCATTTCAGCCCGTTTGCACCCACTGCTGAGTATAAGCCTCTTCTTACTGCGCCATTGTTTACGGTCCCTTTATACTACATATATAGATTTTTTTTTATTACATATAGAAAAACATCCAGAACACCCTGAACATTTATCAGCAGATCGTACAGACATTTGTTCCGAGGCGGGAATCGCACCCGCAACCTCTTGCGTCGCAGGCGGACATTCGCCCGCTGCGCCACACAGAGGTCGTCAAATTGTGTTTGTTACAGTGATCGCGGCAACATCGGTACTAAATATTATATTGGAACGGAAAAATGTGCATTAAAAACCAACGTTAAAAAATTTGGAGTTACTTAATGCGTCTCGTTTTTATAAATCTTTGTTGCCTCATTAAGTAAGCCTTTAGCACCTATTATAGATGATTTATACAACGTCAGCAACTGGTAATCATGCTGTACGGGACGCTGCAGTGCCTGGGACATTGTTAGATGGATTAGGCTTGCCCAGCACCTATACCATCCTCTCAGCTTAGTCAGCTATTATTCAGAGTAAAGAACAGGTCAATACGTCTGAAGCTAACTAAACCGCGGGTTTCCTCGCGATGTTTCCTCCACCGTTAAAGCACGTGTTAAGTGTGCACATACATTTTTCAAGAAAGAAAAATCTATTGGTGCACGGTCGGTATCGAACCCACAACCTTCGGATTGAAAGTCGGGGGTACATACCACTCGGCCATCACGGCTTTTTACCTTAGTACTCCGTCGTTTATTAACCACTATAAAAATACATTTAGGTAAGACTAGACTAGATTTAATTTTTAAATAGGAGGCCTTTGTCCGCATTAGGACCGTACAGGCTCATAAAAGAAACATGAAATAAGGAAGGTAAAGAAACATGGAATAATAAACTCTATCGAGATCTTGTTTCTGGAACATGCATTTATTTCATTTTTAATTTCATTAGATCCATTCTGGAAATTAACAATAATTGAATATTTTAAATAATTATCTGTATCTGGTAGTCGCGGTAGAAAGAAAAAGATTATTATAAAAAAAGTGCCAAACCGACTATGAACAATGTTTTTCTTCAGGTAAATAAAACCGGGCAAGAGCGAGTCGGACTCGCGCACCGAGGGTTCCGTGCCATCATACAATATAATATATGATAAAGGCGGTTTTATATTTGTTGGAGAACCTTGACAGCGCCATCTCTCGTCTGATAGCGGAACTTATGTAGAATTTTTACACTTTCGATAATTTCTAATAAAGTATGCTATGTAGAGAGATTGTAATAAATTTCCTCTCTTCTTTACATACACTTCTAATAGCAATAAAAGTTTCAGAGGTTTATCTTCGCAAACTTCGGAGATAAGGGGGGGGAACGCTATTTTTTTCAACATTTTTGTAAATAACTCAAAAACTATACGACTTAAAGAAAAAATAAAAACTGTTTAGTAATGTGCAAAAGAATACCTTTTATATGATACCCCACATCACCTAGTAACTTTCCAAAAATTTTGAAAACGCCCCTTCCACCCCCATTGTCTAAAAAACTATGCAAATTAGAGAGTTCGCTATAATTTTCCTATAAAGTTTACATACACTTCTATTAGCTTTAAAAGTATCACGGGTTTATCTCTGCAAACTTCGGAGATAAGGGGGGGGGGAACAGTCGTTTTTTCGACATTTTTGTAAATAACTCAAAAACAATACGGCTTAAAGGAAAACTAAAAACTGTTTATTATTGTGCAAATAAATACCTTTTATATGATACCCCACATCACCTATTAACTTTACAAAATTTTTGGAAACCCCCCTTCCACCCCCCTTGTCTAAAAAACTATGCAATTTAGAGAGTTCGCTATAATTTTCCTATAAAGTTTACATACACTTCTAGTAGCTTTAAAAATATCACGGGTTTATCTCTGCAATCTTCGGAGATAAGGGGGGGGGAACGGTCGTTTTTTCAACATTTTTGTAAATAACTCAAAAACGATTCGGCTTAAAGAATAAATAAAAACTGTTTATCAATGTGCAAATGAATACCTTTTATATGATACCCCACACGGCCTAGTAACTTTACTTAAAAATTTTGAGATCCCCTATCCGCCCCCCTGCAATCAAAATAAAAATATTTTTAACATTTTCATATATGCTATATTAGTAAAAAAGTGTGGTCTTTTACCATTTCAAATTTCAAGTCGATAGTATTAGTAGTTCTCGAGATATCCATCTGTGACAGACAGACAGACAGACAGACAGACAGAGTGATTCTATAAGGGTTCCTTTTTTACCATTTTGGTTCGGAACCCTAAAAATACAATACAAGACAAATGCAGTGGGATAAGTCAGGCTGTGAATGATGTTAATAATGTCAAAATTACTATCAGATAAATATAAGAAAGTGTAAGTTAATACAGATAATGACAGCAAACGTCAAAGTTACAAAATGCATTTCCGGTGACAGCTGTCAAAACTCGAGAACTGCTCATCATAGACTTCCAGTTTAGGAAAGTGGTTTCAGAACTTTGAACTAAGCTCAACGGAAAACGTACTGCTAAAATATGTACCTCACTAGACACAGAAGTACTCCAATTGACTTCCTCTTCCGATAGTGATTTGCTTCCGCATACAGAAACGCATTACATTCTCATACAGTGAACTCGAGGTTACAGTAAACTCGAGTGAAATAAATTAAGGGAATTAAGCTAGTTTACTCGTTTCAAAGCCTGTTAAATACTGGCAGGGTCCACGGCTCGTATCCTTTATTATGCTTCTTTTTTGATCCCTGACCAATTGTGGGGTGTTTTAAATTTTAAGGTATGTATCGTGGCATAGTATCTCTTAAACAATATTATGTCCGGAATTTTAGTCCGAGGATAACTGAACGACGCTGAACGGATGATCGAATTTTGATAAAATCTGAAACTTAAGGTGATTTTATTAAAAAAAATCGATCGTCTTGGGGGAATTTTGATATATGGGGAACTTTTTGAGAAACTGAAGTATTTTGCGAGTAGGTCATTGTACTGCTATAGCAGATTTCATTCCATAATTTGCATTCCGTAAATATTCCATACTCAGAAATCTGCTATAAATTTGTTTTGTCTGCCAATGACAATCCACTCCCAGAAGACTTCAGTTTATCCGTAATCATGGCGCTTGGAACTGCGCCGGAATAACGGAAAACTCGAAAATAATCATTTTTTTTTTCAATTTAAATTTATTTATTTACACAATCATTATAACATTACAGATAATAATAATCCACTGCGTTATATGAAGTACTTAAATAAAACAACAACAACAAACTTAAATAAACAATAAAAAATAGTTTGATACCAAAATTATTAAACACATGTTTCAGGGTTAGTTGCAGCGTAGTTTTAGGGTAGTTGTAGGGTAGTTGTCGGGTAGTTGTAGGGTAGTGTAGTAAGTAGTTGTAGGGTAGGTGCGATACGAAGTTCGCGGGTAAAGCTAGTTATAAATATATATATGATGTTTGAATGCGATGGCAATGTGATCTGCTTTCAAGGTCGTCTATGTTAATATTAATATACACACAAAACAGGTTCTCCTAGGGTGGGAGCTAGTGAACTTGTTTATAAGTACATTTAACTTTGTCATAAAATTAAAAGTGTGATATTATTTATTAGTATTTACCAATTATTTTAGATTTTATCAGTTTGTAAATACATTGTTTAACTTTTTTGTAAGTTACTAAATATGACGTAGGCATGTCCTACAGCTGAGATAAAGTGTTTAACTAGACCTTAGCGTTAAATTGTTCTCAATTATCTCATGCTGAGTTTTTGAAAACAGTTATATCACTCTCATTAGGCTACTTGACATTTGTTTATTGTAGTCGGTAATGGGATCCAAAAATAAATAAGTAAAGAAAAAAATATGATAAAGGACATATTTTCTCTTCAGTCATTTGTGCCGGGACGAATTCTAACTGGTACTATGTTATAATGTACAAATAAAGAAAACGCCGAGGAGTGTCGGCAGTAGAATGTTTGAGATGAACTCCATCATTCATGATCTGATTTAGAAAGTTATTTGTGGGTTTGTGGGTAGATATACTTTGAATTAGTTCCGATTTTTTTCGAAACTCAGTTATAGAATTCATGAGAAATCGAGGGAAACATTCAAATGTAATATGCATAGGTACATCGCATAGCCTGTGTATTTTAAGCAACAGTTTAGATTTTCTCATTATAGTGGGTTTTTCTGTTGACCAATTAAAGAATTCATCATCATTTCGGCCGTAAAACGTCCATTACTGATCACATCCCTCATGGATATCCATGAGGGCTAGTTGCAATAGTCACCACGCTTGGCAGGCTGGTTTGTAAGCGCAGTACGGGATGTTGATACACAGAAAGACGCTGCTGCCCATCTTCCGGAGTTATCCCTTAGCAGGCTCTTATTGCATCCACGGGTATGAAAAGAGGGGTAACATTCTACAGCACGGCATTAAGCCACGACAATTAATAATTATGGCTTATTATCTCCGCACATGTGGAGGACCCTCCTGACAGACATGGTGGTTATTGGCCATGGTCTTGGGAGCAGCTTATTTCCATTAGTTGGTTGCTAGAATACAGCTTACAGCAGACCACTGCTGGACACAGAGCTTCTTGATGGATCTCCAAGTACTGATCATGAGGGTTTGTCGCCATACTCACCACGCTGCCAGGTTGGCGAACGCAGTACGGGACGTTGATAATGATACACGGAAAGACGCTGCTGCCACCCCACGGCACCTTGTACTAAACCTCGTACTTTGTAGGCCAATAATTCCCTCGATTTTATTTTTGCGATTCTATCGTTTTAATTGCCGTGGGGTGCCGGCAGTAGAATGATACCCCTCTTCTCATGCCCATGGATGCAGTAAGAGCCTGCTAAGGGATACCTCCGGAAGATGGGCAGCAGCGTCTATCCGTGTATCAACATCCCATACTGCGCTCACCAACCCGCCTGCCAAGCGTGGTGAGTATGGCAAACTACCCCTCATGGAGATCCATGAGGGAGGCCTGTTGTCATCAGTGGACGTTTTATGGCTGAAATGATGATCGTTTTAATTGACTCATTAGAATTTGCAGCTTCGGTCTTGGCCGCGTTGAAGGAAGCTATCAGTTGTAACTTTACTAAGTTTACAGTTAGGCAAACAAGACGCGGTCAGAAGCCATGTCTATCAGTTGTAACTTTACTAAGTTTACAGTTAGGCAAACAAGACGCGGTCAGAAGCCGTGTCTATCAGTTGTAACTTTACTAAGTTTACAGTTAGGCAAACAAGACGCGGTCAGAAGCCATGTCTATCAGTTGTAACTTTACTAAGTTTACAGTTTGGCAAACAAGACGCGGTCAGAAGCCATGTCTATCAGTTGTAACTTTACTAAGTTTACAGTTTGGCAAACAAGACGCGGTCAGAAGCCATGTCTATCAGTTGTAACTTTACTAAGTTTACAGTTAGGCAAACAAGACGCGGTCAGAAGCCATGTCTATCAGTTGTAACTTTACTAAGTTTACAGTTAGGCAAACAAGACGCGGTCAGAAGCCATGTCTATCAGTTGTAACTTTACTAAGTTTACAGTTAGGCAAACAAGACGCGGTCAGAAGCCGTGTCTATCGGTTGTAACTTTGCATAGTGAAACTTCATAACCAAGTTATGACCACGGCTAAATTTATTTATTGGGGGTGTGGGTTGCGGCCCGACGCGGTGCGGTGAGACGAATTTGTGCTCCTCCGCTCTAGCCCGTGGACGTAGTAGAAATCTGCTAAGGGATACCTCCGGAAGGTGGGCAGCAGCGTCTTTACATGTATCGACTTCCCGTACTGTGCTTTTCAACACAAAAAATACGTGTCCAATGTATTTTTTAATCTACATGACAAACTTATAGAAGGAGTGAGCAAAGCGGACGAAGTTCTTAGTGGCAACGAGGTGATTTAGTTGAATGTTTGTTTGTATGTCCGAAATTTTTGTTGATCGGATTTTGATGAAATTTAAAACTTAAGGATATTACATAAATACAAATCGTTCGTCGTGAGGAGTTTCGATTTATGGGATAGTTTTTGAGATATTGGGGTTTAATGGTTTTTGTTGTCCAAGGATAAATCTGAAATGGATGATCGGATTATAATGAAATTTATAACTTAAAGAGATTACATTAATACAAGTCGATTGTCGTGGGGAATTTTGATTTATGGGATAGTTTATTTAGAGGGCGTTCAATGGTTGTTTTTCTGTATCAGGATAACTCTTGAACGAATAATTATTTTTTTTGTTAATATTGATTGATTGGTGTAAGTGGTGTAAGCCGTTCTAATCAAATGTATTAAATAAATAAATAAAATAAAATAATCGATTTTGATCTAATTTGAAACATAAGCAGATTACCTTAAATTATAACAAACTGATTGTCGTGGGGGATTTTTATAAGTGTTGTTGAGATATGGGGATTTATTAGTTGTTGTTTTTTGTCCGAGCATTACTTTAAATATATGCCCGGATTTTCATGCAATTTAAACATAGGGAGATTTTACCAACACGCGGTTAGTAGCCGATTAAAACGCAGGAGTTTCTATTCCCGCCATAAATCAAGTTCAATTGCAATGGGACCTTATTGAAATAAATCACACGCTCGTTTTACCTGGCCAACAACTAGTGTAATTTATGTCAGATTTTTTGTCTGTTTGAATATTGTGTTGAGACTAGATACTAGGTCAGAGATACTTCTCGTCTCGCGGCCCTCGGGGGCGGCCACGAACGGTGCTCCTCCTCTGAATGCTTTACAAGACGTCAGCAAATTGATAATAAATAAGGTACGCTGCAAAAGCCGTACTATATTTATTACATAACTCAGAGGGCCTCATACTTAAGGATGAACGAGTCGCCCATCTTTCCATACAAACGTGGAAAGGTAACTACTCCACTGTTTGATGTTAACCATCCAACACTAAGGATTATATCAATTTATCTCGTCATAATATATGTCTGTATACACTCCAAACCGTAAAAAAAGTATTTATTTCAAAAACACAACCTTCTAAACTTTCGTATTTCAACACTGATTTTAGCCCAACTTTGGACGAAACTAAATAATATAAGGAGAAAGAAAACACAAAAATTAACACCGTTCCGACATGGTTTAATTATTCAAAAGTTGAAATACATGTTATTTTGAAAAGATTACACTCAAGTTTTTCTATAATAACCCTTGTGCTAAAAGTCTATTTACATATTTTGCGCGGTCGGTTTAGGAATGAATCATTGTGCATTTCATTCTAGCGCGCGGGTAAACACACTATGTCAGGTGATATAGCATACATTTAGGCCGCGCCCACTGACGACTTCGCCTTCGCGACTAGTTGGACCTTAAGGTGTCACGATAACGTTGTAGAGTTAACACCAGCTATGCTACTTTAAGACGCCTTTAGTAGCGTGTAATGAGATAAATACCTCGAAAGTAAATCTAGTAGTAGCAAGTTTATTAAAAGGCTAGAATATTAATTTAGCACAACGGCGAGGTTCTTATTAACTCGTAGGTATGCTGGTATGCAGGAAAATGCTACAGTCGGAGTAACGGGTACATGAAAAATTTGCAAGGTGTTTTTTTTTACTTTCCTGTTAGTCATCACTTATTCATACGGTACAAGCATTCCCGGTCCTGTATAAATAATGCCGGATACTACATAGCACCATTTTATATCAAACTAAGCATAGCTGGTACTATGGAAGCCATCATCATCACAGCCGTAGGATGGCTGTCCACGTCCACTGCTGGACTTAAGCCTCCAAGGAACTCCAAGAACATGGATGATTGTTGCCATACTTACCATGCTTGGCAGGCGGGTTGGCAAACGCAGCTCCAATGGGATGTTGATACACGGAACGCGCTGCTGCCCATCTGCCGGAGCTATCTCTTGGGGTGCCGGTAGTAGAATGCTTCCTCTCCTCTCAAACCCATGGGTTAAAGGGGTAACTTCGGAAGACAGCAGCGTTTTTCCTTGTATCAACATCCCGTACTGCGCTTGCCAATCCGTTATCCATTATCAGTACTTGGAGATCCAGGAGGAAGGCATATGTCCAGCAGTGGACGTCCTTCTGCTGGAATAATGATGATGATGAACACTCGTACATTTCATTAGCTCAGCGGTTACCATCCGTCCACTGCTGGAATAGGCCTCCCTGATGAATTTCCAGGGTCATGAGGGTGTTATCTCTTGGATTCTTACTGCATCCACGAGCAAGAAAGGAGTGACAACGTTCTACTGCCGCCCTACGGCGGTCCTAGTTATTTCGTTTTTACGAATAGCGGATGGTGGTAGGCTAGTGAAAAAATCATCTTGAATCTCTCTCTGCATTTTATTGGTGAATGCGAGATAGGTTGTCGTGAAGTGCCGGCATTAGAATGCTACCACTCCTCTCTTGCCCGTGAATGCAGTAAGATTCTGCTAAGGGTCCGCTCTGCTCCGGAAGATGGGCAGCAGCGTCTTTCCGTGTATCAACATCCGGTATTGTACTCGCCAACCCGCCTGCCAAGCGTGGTGAGTATGTGAGATGATACCGATAATAATTTTCAGGTTCGGTTTTCAAAAGCTTTAGATATTAATGACCCACGTCTTAAAATTAAACCCAGCTCATAATTAAGATAATGATAAAAACTTCAAGGGGAATATCTCGCAGGCTGCGAATCTGGAGGTTCGGATCAAGCGTGTGTGACCTAGTTCCTCCCTGCATTACACCATTTCATCGAAAAATGAGCAGTACCACGTCGATTTTAAGTTGAGAATGGATTAAGGACTTGACAGTGGGATTACGGAAAGCGTAGATCGTCTATCAGGGAAATTTATGCTCCAACGCTCTTTTATTAGTAATATTATTATTAACGCGCGTATCAGGTTTATTGACATGAATTTACAAAACTACGTGTGCTATATCCATGATTCATTAATAAAGAGTAAACATATCATGTTTACTCTGGAAATATGAATTTATTTGACGGCAATGAAGTAAGCGACCTTTGATAGAATTCGGTGAAAAATTCACGTAATTTTACTTTAGTGAATTTAAGCTTGTATTTTTTTATTTATTCATAGCCATTATTTACAAAATTAAATTGTTTTCGGATTGAGACGGCTCCACGAGACGAGTAGTGCACGGAGTATTGCACGCGCTCTCGAGGGCGCTTCCCGCTGCTTCTGCGGCCCGATGCAGGTTTGCGGTACAGAGCCGCATTGGGACGAGTATTAAATGCTCTGAATTAAAGTTTCGTTAAAAGGAGTAACGTGCCGCGCACGCCCGCGCGCACTCTCGCCCCCGACCCTCACAGACGGCCCCTCAGTCTCGACGGAACTTGTGAGCTGACTGCACGGCCGGTCTAGCGCGCGCGACTAAAACTCACAATCTTCCTGACCTCGGGTCACTGTGCCACTTTCCCATCATAGGAACGGCAGTACGGTTACGAGCACGACCACGGGCACCTCTCAAAAAAAGAACGAGAATTTTCCATGCTGCTGCTATAAACACGACATCATGGTAAGGCCGCGGGACCTCGCGCCCGCTCTAAGTTTTACGTCGCTAACTAAAAGTTCTAAAAGTATTATTTTATTTTTGTTTATAGCACTTTTTTAACTGATTAATGAACTTTTTAAAAAAACTAATGAATTGGAAAAAGTTTTTGAAACTTTTGGTCGACAAGGTAAACATTTAAATATACTCACAATTTATAAAAATCGTCGAATTCGTAGAAATGTTATAGGGTATTAGAAGTATAATTTTATAAGCCTTGCAAAATCATCTTATGCAATTAAGGCCCTCCGCGATGTATGTAAAAAATATGCATTAGCTACATTTTTGATTCAAGACAATATTGCGAATATACCTTTTGGGATGGAACTGTAAAACATTATTTTACAAACATGATTAAATAAACATTAATTGTTTATTTATACAATAAGCAATTGACGTTGAATAAATCCGTAAGTCAAATAACATGGATTAGTTATGGAATAGTTTTATGGCTATAATATTATGTTAATTCTGTAACAAAATAAACACAAATTTAACCTTATATTTTATCGAAATACGAGTTATTTAGTTCAAAAGCTAGCCAAACTTTCTTGATTTAATATGGAAAAGTTGCACCAGCGAGAAGAAGGAAAGTTATGTGTATTATACGTGAGAGTAAAAATGTTCTATCATGGTACTAGTACAGTTTCGGGAGAAATATTCATAGTATTTTCATGTGTGTTTTCCAAGAAAGATCTATACTTTCTAGGAAATGTAGAACATTTTTGTAGTAGGTTTTGACCTCGACTGCACTTATTGCATCGCAATTATTGCGAGCATATTTCTGAATTTATAACTGTACTAAACAGCCAAACCTTGGGCATTCAACTGAACACAATGGATTGTAGCCACATTTGCGTGCACAACGTAGAATTTATTGAACAAAAACCATTGGAGGTTTTACTACATATATCACTAATATACCGTCTAAGTTGGTATCTACGCTGTCTTAATGAAGGTTAATACAATAAAGTAGTTGTCTTGTTGTATAAATAAATAACTAATTCTGGACATTAAACACAGCGTCAGCCTTAAATGTGAGAAATAGGAAACGGTAAAAAACCATTCTGATACTCCAAAATAAACACATACGATTTTGCGGGCCACGCATTGCCACTGTATTTTTTAAGAATATGCGACATTATGTTTATGGACATATAAATAATAAAAACAAAAAAAAACCTATATAAAGGCGTGAACAATTTTCTTATCTCCATCAATGGGGAAAATCCCACTTACATGCCTTTCGATTTCATGCAGCAATTGCGCAAACCACCATTCTTCACATTGATAAAACAAAATCAATTATCATGCGATCCTGGTTATCATTATGACGAGCTCTGTGGCGCAGCGGGCGAAGGTCCGCCTGCGACGCAAGGGGTTGCGGGTTCGATTCCCGCCTCGGGACAAATGCCTGTACGATCTGCAGATATTTGTTCAGGGTGTTCTGGGTGTTTTTCTATATATAATAAAAATATCTATCTATGTAGTATAATGTATTAAGTATATCAGTCATCTAGTACCCATATCACAAGCTCTGCTTAGCTTGGGGCTAGATGATGCTGTGTGATTTGTCCAGCATTATTTATTTATATATTTATCATAACAACATTTACTATCTTATTTCTTATGAAAGCATTTCTAATGAAACGGCAACTCAGGTGGTGTGGGCATGTCCTCCGCATGGATGACCGCCGTTTATCTATTGCTGTCTTTTACTAGAAGTTGGCTGAGGGTAAGCGAAAACAAGGTAGTCAGCATCTCCGTTACAAAGACGTGTTTAAAACACACCTTCACACCACCGCTTACGATCCTGAACAATGTCGTCTTGGTGGTGTACTATTTACAATAAAATAAAAACCTTTGATGGGCCTTCGTGGTCTACTATTTACAATAAAATCAAAACCTTTGAAGGGCCTCCAAAAGCTAGACGCCAAACGCAAAGAGCAACCAACACGTTCTGGTATTTAAGACTAAGTTTGGTCCAGCGAGCCACATCAGGGCTCTTATTAAAATAAATTAATTTATTCAGACGTGACTTCGCGGCAATCCATTATAATATTTAAATGAACAACAAATATATAGTAACAAATCCGCTGACCTTATATCTATGAGCTTTTAAAAACACTCAATAAGAATTCGACACGTGTTTCGCCTCTTTAAAAAGCACCTTCAGGAGAAATCGGAAACAGAAATATTCTATTACTATTATTATACTAAAGGACAACAGTTGTTTGTTGCTAGACAACAACCTCCTAGTCTTCGGTCGTGTTACTAGTGTGTTCCATGACGAACGGGGTCCGACTTCTTCTGAAGATGCCTTGTGGAGGGGTGTTAAATTCCTTTGGATAAAGCACTCATTAGATAAAGGTTAGCAGATTTGTTACTTAATATTTTTGGTTGATTTAGACATAGAAACACAAAAAAAAATAACTCAGAATTATTTTAGTCCCTTATCGTAATCGTAAGGAGGACGATATGTAATTTATCATGGAAAAACAATATAAAACACTTGATATTTTTGCGGAGTACTATGAATTTCTGACTTTGAGAAATCGCAAAGCTCCACACGAATTACTTATGGGATACGCTCAACAAAAGAAAGACGAGTTTCATGACTGAAAAGAGTCGCTTAAATTAGAAATAACAGGCTACTATTAAAATATAAATCTACGAGCTATATTAAGTTGCACACATCGACGTGCATCGTAGCTTGTCTGTAAAAATACTATGCTGCTACGAGAGTTCTACGAACATTGCTACGACGACGGAGCTACGCCGCTACAATGCTACGAATATAAAATTTTGACTACATATTCTTCTAAGTTAACATTTGTCACTAACCTGCAATAGCCTTTTTAATATAAATGTACTTAAAATAACGGCCAAATGCGAGTTGGACTCGTGCACGAAGGGTTCCGTACCATTATTTTAATTTAATTTCAATAAACGGCATAAAATCACGTTTGTTGTATAGAAGCCCCCCTAGAATATTTGATTTATTTTAAATTAATTATTTATTTTTACAGGGCAGAGCCCCCTAATATGCATAGCACTGTCTGTCTGTCTATCTGTCTGTGTATTTGACGATTACAACCGAACGCGTTCACCGATTTACATGAAACCTTTTTTGTTATCACCGTCTTAATGAGAGAAGGGGACTGATTAATTTTTGTGACCCTAGGGTTACAGGGACCGGAGTTATTGTGACCCCAATGGTTCACCAAAAAAATATAAATCTTCAAATGTCCGAAAACGTACAAAAACCCAAAAATGCCATTTTTGACCTTTGGTGACCTTTTGAGGCCTTCGACCCCTTTTCTGTACCCCGTACCAATGCTTGTTTAAAGTGAATATACAACTAAATATTTTGGTGACCCTAGGGTCACAGGGACCGGAGTTATTGTGACCTCAAAAGGTCACCAAAAAAATAAAAACCTTCAAATGTCCGAAAACGTACAGAAACCCAAAAATGCCATTTTTGACCTTTCTGTACCCCGTACCAATGCTTGTTTAAAGTGAATATACAACTAAATACTTTGTGAATAATACAAGCGTGTTAGAATTGCTTAGAAGCGTGACAGATGAAGTATTATCCTATTTATTGCATTGGGTCTGAAATTATGCGCGTACATTTAGGCGATGAATTTTCAGGGTTCCGTAGTCCAGCAAGGAACCCTTATTATTTATTCATTTATTCAAAAAGAGGTTTACAGACTTACTTAGCCTAACTTATATAAAAAGAACGAAATAAAACTAAACACTTAATACGAAAAACCTATATCTAGGTTATCACTTTATAATCTTTTTATATTATGCAAGCTATAAACATTATTTTTGCGGTAGGCAAGCAAGTAGTAAAATACAGGAGTATATAAAAGACGGATATTGCGTCAAACGAACCTAAAAAATAATCTTTAAATAATTCCAGCTCCTTTTCTATCTAATTTTTGGGGTTCATCAAATTCAATTTCAATAAAAAACATTTTAGCATGACGACGTTGATAAAAATAATCCTCGGCATCTCATCATGTACGTTCACTGCTGACATAGGCCCCTCATGGAACTCCAAGTACTGATCACGTGGGGGTTCTTGCAAAACTCACCACGCAGGCGGGTTCACGAGCGCAGTAGTTGATGTTTTGATACACGGAAATACGCATCTGCGTATCATCTGAAGGATTCCCAGATTCTTACTGCATCCACGGGCAATATACCCTGCCCACGTATTATGTTGCCCGTGGATGCAATAAAAACACTACGGCAATCATCCTTCGTCCTATAATATAATATAGGATTTGAAAGTGTCAATAGGAATTTAAATAACTTTAGAGACTCGTGCGCTATACGCGAAATCAGTTATGTAAACAAATGCAAATGATTATATTTCATTAGCACAGACGAAAAACTGCTACATGTATTTATGATAAAGCGCTAATGCGACTTTAAAAAGGTATCATCTAAGTTCAAAAATGAAAAACTTTTTTACAGAAAACTTAGTGGTATAAATCGGTGTTTGTGTTTTTTTTCTGTTGTAATAGTTAACCAATCGTGTTAAATAACAAGGTACTAGTTTGAAATAAAATGGAAACATTAAACACCAATTCTGAATGTTTTGTTATTGTTGAAAAAAGTTTAAATCCCTGACGCCAATACGTCATCATAACAGCCCTTTATTATCGGCAGTCGATAACAAAACTTTTCACATAATCCGTTAGGAAAAATAAGGAAATTACGTGAAAATAAAAATATGAGAACACCAACTTTTAACAGGTCAGTTGATCGTAGCCGCACACCGAACGCGTTATTTAAATGAAATGAAATTAAATTAAAATGCGTTAATTAATACACCACACATAATTCTTAAGCTAATTTTTAAAGTTTCAGTTCATATATGTGTGGTGTGCCAAAAGTTCTGTCTCAAATACCTCGCAAATAAGATAAAAAATGCAACGCTGGTATTCTGTCAGAACCTTTTGAGTACCGCAAGAGAACACATAAAAATAAATACGAATAAAACAGAAATGTCAATGCAGGCATCACTTGAAAAATCATTTTACCCAAGGAAACCGGTCCAGAATGGACCGCAACCATAGACTATTGGTCGGAAACTAGCAGCTACTGGCAAGCCAAAAATTAATTAATTTAGCTAAGACGCTTACGATAACGTCGCGTTTCCCGCCTCAAGGCGTAAATGTTGTTGGGAATAAAAACCCAGTGTGACGCACAGAGTAGAGACGTGGTCAATGAAATGTCGGGACTTGTAAAATAACTCCAAAGATCAATACTCTGCAGGAATCTGCTACAGTATTAGAAAGTATACACAACAAGCTACTCGATGTATGAAATAGAAACAAAACGGACTGTTCAGATTATAAGGTTTGTTCTTCTATGCTGCCTATCTGAGCGAAATTAAAAACGACCGTATTTGTGATTTATTTTCAACTGTTTTAAACAATATAGGTACAATTGGTTAGAGTGAACTTAGGTGTAAGTAGCTTGCATTCTGAATGAACTAAATGGACTTAACACGGACAATAACTAGGTACAAGTTTATAAAATTAAAAATTTTATGTAACACTTAACCTAGTCTCGGAGATTACCATATTTTTTTGTAGTGTGTACCCTCAGTATTGTAATCTACATATCATGCTCTTTAATTTGATACCACACTAGTGTATATTTGAAAACATTCAATTATTCACCCCTACTTTCAACCCCCATATCTCAAGAATGCCTCAAGTGATATCTATATATAGATATATAACTTTCAAATTTGCATTTAACACATAATTTTCTTTCATTTGATACCAAACTCAGATATATTTGGAAACATTCGATTATTCGTCTCCTCTTTCACCTCCATATCTTGTAATTTTTTTAACTGATTTTGATAAAACATATTTAAGAACCATCGGAATACCGACTTTGAATAAAAAAACTGCATGCATATCGGCTATGCAAGCGAAGCTCATGCTTTATAAGCTGTAGCGGAGAATATTGTCGAAGTAAAAACAAACAACTAGCACATAAAAGTAAATAACTGACATAAACATTCAAAACTTTGGCGAGGGAAAAATAAATAGTCGTTTGTTATTTTTTTTCTGGTATACCACTGACCCAAATATATGTATCGTTATAATAAAACATAGGTATAGTAAATATATAACACATCAAAAAGTGGACCGTAAAAATGTTTAGCCAAAAAAATGTTAACGCCGTTTTTGTCGCAAAAACACAGTTAATCGCGTTTTTCTCGCCTTATTGGTTTTGCCAGTTATTGAGTTTTCCAACGACAGGGACGATATATATAATATATGCTATTGAAATCGTAGAGAACTTAGTCATATAGTACCTTAGTCATATAGTAACATCGAGTCTTAAAGGTGAGGAGGACATCGAGCGGCAGCGTAGGGCGCTATGCACAGTCGGAAATATGATTATAAGAAAATTTGCTCCCTCATACGCTCTTTAGGACGCTTTGTCAGTAATATTACATGTGCCAACTTTGAATCGACTACAAAAAAAAGCGATTGAAGGCATCAGAGTCAGTCAATAACAAAGTTTTTTGGTTTAGAATGATGCTGCAGCACCTCCGTGATGTTCTAGGAGGCGTTAAAGTAAGTTCCTTTCGTGTCATACAAAGAAGCCGCTATATTTATGTCCAGGGTTGATATTAGTAAAGATAGTATAATTGTTAGTCTATCATATAGGCTTATCCAAACCAAGACTTATAAACGCTGCATGAAGTTGACATCCTGAGATTTATCACCCTACAGTTAGGTATTTTAATTTTATATAAAATTATTATTTGAATTACTCTTAATTAATTTTGTTCGTAAGACTTTTTAAAAGTACAACAATTTCAAAATTAGCCTGCAAACATAAATGCTACAGCTTTAAGGATCTACATCCAAATATTCCCTTAAAGCAACATTAGTTTGCGAGTAAAATACCGTCAGAATTGATTCGCCACAAATGGACAGTAACTGTGTAAACAAATCTAAATTGATCTGATCATGGTGAGCATTTCGCTCGGGAAACCGAACAACTAGTTCGGGGTTCACTTAGGATTTAACAGAAACTTAAGCTTATTTTGTGAAATTAACTATTAAGCAAGACTTGAGTTGTTTAAGTATTCTTGCCATTATGTTGCTTTGGAACAAAATTAGTTTTAAACGACTTAAAAAAATGAGGACTTCCTTTTTATCGGTTTTTTTTATTATGGTACAACTCCGTCAAATAAGAACCGATATGGGAAATTTGTAAGAAATCAACACCTCAAATATTTTAGCGCAAAAGCGGTTTTGGTATTTTCAGCGACTAACAATTATTGCATTTTATATCCTGTTACATTATAATCTTTCAAAGATGTTTAAATAGAACTTCCGTTTAAAAGCTTATAGGGGATAATAAATCGAATGCTTCCAAATATACTTGATTTTATTATTAAATTCATTTGGTTGAAAATGATGTGTATGAATGATATGTAGAATGCAAAACTGAAAATTTTATAGAAATCGGTCGAGTTATTATTAAATGAAAGCTCAGTTCTGGCCTTAAGAACAATAACGACAAACAATACAGCGTGTATATGTGTACTAACCGAAAAGTTACGGGGTATCAACCGATGAAAAGAAGTAGATTTAAAAGGGATCAAAATCGGGAATTCGTATTTTTTATTACTTTTATATAAAATTTTACCAAATGATTTAATGTAAAAATATTCCTTTTATTATCTTGATAACATTATGATAAACCATATCGGATTTTTTTTTTCATTTTAATAAAAACAACCTCTGTATGGTTTTAGGTATTTTTATTTGCACGTGTACTCACGACGTAAGAGTTCAGTGAACTTGGCAAGAATTAGAAGGCGTTTAATTTGCCACCACCGTATAATCAACAGTTGTAATAAAAATTGACATGGTGTTTTCTTAAATGACAATTATACAATCCAGAAAAGTCGTTAAACTAAAGTTGTTTTTTCAGGTGGTGAGGATCAGCTCTCTTTCGAGTACATATTATTATAATACGCACTGTTTATTTAACTAATTTTCAAGGAAATGAACTTCTGTTACTTGTAGATGGTGCTCAACCGATTATGTGATCTAATTAAGAATTTAGACTCGGTTCGTCAAGGGTTTTGTGGCGTACTTCAAGGGTTTGGTTAAGTAACGTCTTTATTTTTATTTTATTCAAAAAAAAAACAAATAAAAAAATAAGAACAACCAAAATGTTTAACATCTTTTGAGCATCAAAAAAGCACTCGTGTTTGTCTAAATGCTACAGCGAGTGTGTACGCCAGTACATTTTGTTATACAGCTATCTAAAACTAAAATAATAAATAGAAAAAGTAAGTTGTTTGAGTTAAGCTAATACAAAAAATACAATTATATATGTTATTTGGGAGCTAAGTAGTAAATCATTGTTATCTACAATAAGTTAATAACTTATAAAGTGTTTTTTAATGAAAATGTATATTTTTAGGCGTCAGGTTGTTACGTAAGTCTAAAGGTAATTTATTACGAAGCCGAGGCACAATATAAGTTGTTGTTCGCTCGCCTCAGGCATTGTTCGCTCCCAGCGTACAAAATCGGTTCCGGGAAATGACTCGAGTGTATACCGGGTGTTTAATCGGTTGTTGAAGTGATTCATTAAAAAAGTTTTCTTTGAGGAGTTGATTTTGGACCTGTGTATGGATTGGTATGATTTGACATTGGTTGAAAAGGCCTCTTTCATCCTTATAGAATTGATCGGCGTTTTGATCTGACACAATCATTTTTCCCTCCTCTCGTGCCCGTGGATGCAGTAGGAATCTGCTAAGGGTTGGCTCCGCAAGATGGGCAGTAGCGTTATTACCCTATAATGCGATCGCCAACCCGCCTGTCATGTGTGGTGGGTATGGCAACAACGCCCTCAATGGAAATACAACCAAGGACCAGGCCCCGGGTCCCCGGCGGCCCCGCTAATCCTGGCTACGGTAGCAGTCACGTTACCGGCGGGGCTAGGAATGCTAAGAATCTCCGGGAGACGATGGCTACCAACTCCTACGACAACCAATGGCCATGGTAACAAACAACATCGGCAGGGTGATTACGTATCTCGCGACAGGTTTTGCAACAGGCAACTGACAGCAATATTGCTGCATCATATTGAAAATGTCATTGTCTTATGCCATTACGGAGCTTTTTTGTCGAGTGTTTGGGCACATTCAGTATTTGGTGTAACCCTCTCCCTCTAGCTGTTAAAACTGCCTGCAATCTTCTCAACATGCATTTTGATTAAGTTATCAATGAAATCTTGTGGTATTCTATTCCACTCTTCTTCCAGAGCCCTTTTGAGGTTTCCTATGTTTGTTGGTGCTGGATCCCGCTGTTTTATTTGTTTTCCGAGCTTATCACAAACATGTTCGATGGGGTTTAAGTATGGCGAGCTTGCTGGTTACGGCAAAACGTCAATTTCAACCTCTCAAATATACACCCAAACTATCGCTGCAGTGTGGGGCCGGGCATTGTCCTGCATTAATTGAAAATTCTCTCCGATGTATGGGGCAAAGGGCATGACAATTGGTTCTAAGATGCCATTTACGTACCGAGCCGCAGTCAGGGATCCATTTTCTACGACGTGCAACTCCGTACGTGCCCCTATGCAAATACTGGCCCATACCATTACTGACCCTCCACCATATGACTCTCTTCCGACAATGTTACACTGTGCGTGTCTTTCTCCGGGTCGTTTCCAAACTTTAAAATGAAAATCATCTGGCTGTAGATAAAACCTAGACTCGTCAATGAACAATATTTTCCCCCAGTCATCATCATTCCAGTTTTGGTATGAGCGAGCAAAGTTAGCCCGAGCTACTCGATGATCTGTGGTAGGTAAGGATCCTCTGGCTGGCAAGTACGACTTTATTCCAGCTTCTTTAACTCTTCTTCTTACTGTTTTAGTGCTAACTGTCACCTGTCGAACGTTCTGAAGCATAGATCTGACCTCAGAAGAAGTCAAAGTGCGATTTCTCAGAATACTGCTCACTATAAATCGATCGCCTCTCGCTGAAATGACTTTCTTGCGACCTTGCCCAGCACGTTTCGTACACTCACCAATCTGCTGATAACGTCTCATATTTCGAAAGATGACGGATTTGGAAAATCGTAATGTCTGTGCCACTTCTATAAAACTGTGACCTTTTTCGATTAAAGTAACAGATTTGAAAACCTGAGCTACGTTAAGATCCGGCATTGTCCTTTTAGGTATTCGTTGATGTGTAAGCACCACTATTGCAATACGTTTTTATGAAAAAAAATATGGAAAAAAGGCGAAATTTTATTAAATGAATACGCACAAGTCAGCAAAATTATTCCAATTCAATTAATTGTATTGTAATAATGTGGCCAATTTGTACTAAGAATTTTTTGTACATATTTCAGTCTTTTCTTTGATTGATGAACCGTTCCTCTAAATAAGTCCTGTATATAGAATTTTGTAAGTGCGTAGTAAAGCATAGTTTTAACTTTATACGGGATCCGATTTTTTTGTAAAATTATATGTACACGAAATTGCCTCAATTTATTACAAACGCGCTCGATGTGGTAGCTCCAGTTAAATTTGCATATTACAGTAGGGAGGACATTTACATGTTACAGCAACGAGAGTGTAAGCAGCTATGGTCATGTGCATGTGTGTTATGGGGGAATATTTAATCTCAGAGGATTTTTAGGATCAGTCACTTGGTTTTGCTAGGATTTAGTACTAATCTAGTATCATGACACCATTTCGTAAGAATATCTAGATATTCTTAAGAAAACTTGTGTGCTGGCAGTCTGGGGATCTTTCGGTGCAATAACAAGACAGTATATCGTCTGCAAACTGAAAGCATGAGCTATTGGATAAGCAGTTGCTCATGTCATTTATATAAGTCAAAAATTGCAAAGGACCCGAGCCTTGTGCCGTGCCTTCCGTTACTGGTACGGGTTCACTCTGGATGTTTTCAATCTTGACAGAGAATGTTTGGTTATGTAGGTAATTTTTGCACCAGGATAGCAGAGGGCCACGTATTCCGCAGTTATCTAATTCATCTATAAGCTGTTCATGTATTAGAGTGTCAAAAACGCGTGCTGTGGTACCGATAAAAAGAGCAAGTACCTACCTGTTTTTCCTCAATAGAGTGTTTATTGACTTCATTAGTGAATTGCGATAATAAACTTGAAGTACTCTTAGCAAATTAATTTTTGTTTATAACATTATGTTTTCTTATAGAAAACATAAATTTTGTCAACTCGTGTATTTAGCTCTGTAACATATTTCCTCTAATATTTTGTCGATAGTCGAGAGCATTGACGATAGTTGATAAAAACATTGTTTTTCCTTATTATTGGATTACGCAGTCTTATTTTAAGTTTTGATACTGCAGTTTATTAAGTCAGCAATACTCTGAGATATAGAGGTATTTGCCTATAATTTTAATATTGGAAACTTTAATATTATCAGTTTAATATCAGTTATCAGATAATGTTTTATTTGTAAGTCCATCAAACGCTTTAAGTATTGCCGAATCTATAGACTACCTAACATTTGATTAAAGGTTTTATAAATAATTTATTAACTTATGATTAATTTGACTAAGGTAGTCTTGTTTGTTTAAAAATCCAAAACTTTATGAATTTTATTAGGTGATTTATTGTATCTACCCTAATTTAAGCTTAAAATCATTCAAACTTTTTTTCCAGTCACAAAATAATTTGTAACGTTTATCACAAAGTTGGTGATATTACTGTCAATCCAGGGTAATTTAAATTTAGATGGTTTTTTAAACAATTTTTTTCTGAATAGTTGCATGATCATTTGCATTCTAAAAAAGCATTACAAATAAAGCCTAAAATATCGTCTGAAGAGGTCATATCACCTGTATTACCCTATTCCACTTTTCCGAGATCGTTATAAAGATTATGGTGATGAATTAATGTTCTATTGACACCTTGTATACGCTCGGGCCTCGCCGCCGGCGCATCGTCTATGAAGGTATAGATAAGACCTTTCAAGGAAATGAAAAAGTTTTCAAGACCTGACTTTATGATTTCGGCAATCTCGTCGAAATAATGTTTGATAAGGTTTTCTATTTCCTTTAGGTATCGTAGGTATGGTTAAACAAAAAAATTGGTTAAACAATATAAAAATTACAAACTAAAAACTATAGCTTGGGAAAGCGCTGTTGGTTATTTTACAAGTTTTCTGTAAGATAAGATAAATGTATTGTTAACAATACAGTATTACGCAATGCATCATATGAGTAAGGTTTATATCATAGACTAAAATAGTTTGACTTACATTGTACATTGTACCCAAACTAGGCATGGTATGTATGTATGTTGAACCTGAGATTTCTTTTAAAAGGATTTATTTGGGTCGTCGTCTAAATATAAAATTAACTAGCAGTTTGCATAGCTGAGGTATATAGAATTAAAAAAGTATATCATTAGGTATTTAGTTATTTATGCACTTGGTTTTACTAGTTGTGAATTGGTCCCAAACTGATTGAAAGGCGACATTAGCCCTAGCTACTTGGTATAAACTCGCTTAACTACCAAAGCGAACTAATAGTTCTCAAAATGAACGTAAACAATAAAACAATTTTATTTAAGGATTAGAGTTATGTAACTCAACTAATTGATAATTTGAGGGATGATAATTTTCCAGCATTAGTTTGGCACCGTGTTAATGAAAATAATTTGTTTGTATAACGGCAAAGTGGCCTAGTCGGTTGTTTAAAACATTATTTGTTAATAAAAGAGATATAATCATATCTGTTACATATGGCAAAGGTCATATAATACCAGGGCACTTTGTTGTTTGCGTCTCGGTTCAAGTCAAAATAGATTATATAGAAAATATTTATCTATGTAGTTTATGTATTAAGTATATCAGTATACTTAGACATTTTCTGTATAATCTATTCAAGTCAAGGGCAATCATAAATGATGATTTGGTGAAGTGAAACTGAAGAAAAAGACCACACCGGGCACTGCAGTATGCCAAACAGCATGAATACCAACCTTACTCAAATCATAATTAAGCTACCTATGTGTTCCCGAAAAAGGTCTAACATTCATTTAACCGACTTCGAAAGAGGAGGTTATAATTTTTTTTTATATTTGTTACCTCAGATCTCCGTCGCTTATGAACCGATTTGGTAAATTATCGAATGTATACACTTTGAAATGAGGAACATCGAGGGAACTCCTTAACACATAGCGATTTTGACATATTTAGCTCAAAGTCACCGTTTGCATTCAGAAAGTATGATTTGATGAAGTGGAACTCATGAAAAAGATTACAGATGCTTACCAAAACTCTTCAATATTACAAAGTTGATGGACGACGACATTGCAAGATGGCTGAGATAATATATCCCTCCACTAATCATCATACATTTCTACACATTATCATCACCATCATCAGCATCAGAAAGCCAGAAACCCAATAATTTATTTCCATAGTTTTTCATTACAGAACTCAGGGTCATTGGAACTTTTATGGAATTTATTTAATTCCATTAAAGTTAATTCCAATGACATAGTGTAACTATAGTAATAGTGTACTGGAGTTCTGACAGACTGGAAAAAGTGTTTCGAAAACTGGTTTGCATAAAACTAAGTAAAGAGGCTGGTGAATAGTACCACAGATTACAGAAACTTTGAAATGATTTAATAAAAAAAATATTTACCCAAAGAGCACTTTATCTTATTTTTGTAAAATTTTCTGAGTATCCCACGTAGGTACATGCTGTTTCAGAAATTAACAATCTAAAAATACTTAGTTGACTCTCGCTCTGAGCATTCTTCGATTTTTCTGATATCTCTGCTTATTATTACATTCATCATTTCAGCCATAAAACGTCCACTGATGAACACAGGCCTCCCTCATGGATTTCCATGAGGGGTAGTTGCCATTCTTACCACGCTTGGCAGGCGGGTTGGTGAGCGCAGTATGGGATGTTGATACATGGAAAGTCGCTGCTGCCCATCTTCCGGATGTGTCCCTTAGCAGGCTCTTACTGCATCCACGGGTAGGAGAGGAGGGGTAACATTCTACTGCCGGCACCCCACGGCATATATTATTACAATAATAAGGAGTAACATGGGTCACGTGCTTCGTGAACTTGATCACCGCGGTACCTATTGCAGTCGTAACATGTAGAGATTACCGCTTAACATCAGGTGGGCCTTCGGCTTGTCTCGTCATTTAGTTGTAAACACAATATTTTTAGACCCTACAACTAAACTGACGCTGCAATTCAGGGTGCGGCGTAGCACGAAGTTCGCAGAGTCAGCTAGTAGTTGGATAAAATGACCTAATCAGTTATTTGTTTGTTACAGGCACAATGTCGAAAATCAAACGGCCAACAGTCGGAAACAAATGACAATAACTAGATTAAAGGTGAGTTATAGCAATTTATATCCATTGGTGTCAAGTATTGACCTACAACCGGTTCATTACTCAGCAGCACTGCTTACTTAAATAAAAAATAAATAATAATAATATATTTTTTTTTATTTAAATATTTATTTATTATTTATTTAATGGTACGGAACCCTTCGTGCCTTCGACTCGCACTTGGCCAATTTTTTCTGTAAACAATTCTGACGGTTCGTTCTGATGTTTACATTTTCTAAACTAAAATGCTCCCGTACTTTTTTGTGTGGTTTTTATGCTCGTACACTATTTGTCTTTATTGTAGGTATTATGTTTTAGCCTAAAAATAAATCGAATATCCAATTGTATAATATTTTTTCGATTCGAGCCCGTACTTCCTGCGAGTAGCGCGCTCAAACAAAAAAACTCTTCAACTTTATTAAATACTAGCTGTTGCCCGCGACTTCGTCCGCGTAGTGTTCAAAAATAAACTCACCAGTACCACAATAAACATTTATTTCACTCATATTATAAAGCCGAAAGTTTGTTTGTATATAGATGTATGGAGGTTTGTTACCTCTTCTCGCAAAAACTAGCCTACGGATTGAACTGAAATTTTGCACGCGTATGGATGTTGACTAGGATTAACACATAGGCTACTTTTTATCTGGGTACAACGCACGCGAAGCGGTGGGTATAAGCTTGTACATTAAATGGCTGAGTTATCAAAAATACATTTATAGTTGAGATATTTTTTTTAATAAATGTGTGAAAAAGCTTTTGAAATCCTTAAATATGTCATTGCTTATTTTGAATTAGTAATTTTTAAGCAGTAAGACACACGTATCCTGAACATTTTAAGTCTCTAGGATAAGTGGTTTAGGCTGTACGTTGTCTGTCAGTGAATCTGATAGCATTTTATAACAGGAATATCATTTCGGAGCCTCACTCTGCGATAATGTAGGATTCTAATTGTGAAATAAATTTTTCAAATCGGTGCAGTAGTTTCAGAGCCTATTCAATGCACACAAACAAACAATCAAATCTTTCCTTTTTATAATAGTGTAGATAGCTAATATTAAAATAGATGTACAGGCATGCGGCAAGCTGAAACGGGGTGGAATGGCGCAGATTTGGGGAGACCTATGTATGTCTAGTAAATCATTGTCTGTGGCAACGTTACTCCGGTTAAAAATAAATAGTGATCATATTATAACCGAAGTACAAAACCAGTGTTTGATATCAGACTTTTATAACCCGGGACTCGTCATATAAATTTTGCAATACAACATGTTATGTTCATAACAAGCCGACATCGGATGTTTTTATAGTCAGGTGTTAGTAAGGTCGTTATTAAACGAGTGGACCGATTTGCATACAGTTTTTTTTATTTATAAGCAGGTTCTGCGGCTATGGTTCTTAAACATGCTTTATCAAAATCGGTTAAGAAGGTTACAAGATATGTGGGGTGAAAGAAGGGATAAATAATCGAATGTTTCTAAGTACCTATACATGAGTTTGATATCAAATGAAAGGAAATAATGTGTAGAATGCAAAACTGAAAGTAATATAGAAATTGATTGAGCCATTTTTGAGGTATGGGGTTTGAAAGTGAGGGTGAACAATCGAGAGTTTTCAAATATACCCAAGTGGGGTATCAAATGAAAGAGCATGATGTTTAGATTACAAAACTGTGGTAACACATTACAAAAAAAACATTTGGTCACCTCAGAGACTAGGTAAGTGTCGGAAGTTAATTATTTTTTTATTTTATAAACTTGTTAAAAATGTTTTACATGTATTTAGGGGTATTTTTCATACACCTATGCATGATAAATAATAAGACACGAGACAAACACAACATTTGTAGCGGTTAAGTTCGATTCCCACCAGGGGTGGTGGGAATCGAACTTAACCGCTTGCGTATAAGCTACACTGAAAAAAAAACTTGATAACATTGATAAAAAAAATGTTTGCAGCTATCAAGGAACTTGTTTATATACGAGCACATAAAGTAATACGATTATGGCAATAAAGTTATGTTGATTAAGCAACAGACAAGTTGTCTTAGTTAGTTGATGATATAAAACAAAGTAATTGATTGACAATTACTTTCACATATATATATAGCTGCAAACATTTTTTTTATCAAGTTAGTTAACATGCCAATGATTTATGTTGATTGAATTTACAACGAACGTGGTAATGGTTATCAAGTATTTTAGTAGTTTCAGTAATGTATATGCTTAATTTTATAAGGTAAAGTTATATTATAATATAATATAGCGGGTGTGAGCGGGATTTCGTCAAATGAGTGGGCGTGAAGATGGATAAAGAACATTTATTCAACTTAACCAAATTTAATTGTATAAATGACTTAATAAAAAAAAAAAACAAATTTAACTACACACTACAGACAGAGGGTGTGTCTCAGCTTTCAATACACTAGTTCAAACATGGGATGAAGCTAGGTACGTGGTCTAACTTTTTGTAATTTGATTGCTGACTACCACTCTTCTAAAGGGCACGTGCCCTTTGGACGAATGGTAGTTAATAAATTTTTTTTTTTTTTCGAAATGACAAAAATGTTGTTGACCGCAGATGGCCATGACAACGTTACCGGACTATGGCGAGCGCAGAAGGCGCCCAGCCGCAAACCGACATCTAGTTCTGTTAAATGTAAACACTGAGAGGTTAATGGCTTAATGGTCTATGAGTGTTAATGGACCTGATTAATTTGATTCTGTTCGATACTCGAATCAAATATTTGTATGTTTACATTTACAATAAAACCATGTTTACAATAACATAATCATGATATCTTAATTCCTTTTATGAAGTGAATGTTATAGAAAAGTTGATCATTTCACCTTTATTGTGACAATAAATAGTGATTAATGTATTTTTATAAGTTTTTGATTGTTTCATTCATTTTTTTTATCAAGCAAAATGTCATGCTTGATTGGCTGGATTTTTTTCAGTGTAGCTAAGTCATGTAGGTCGTCATACAATACCACAACTTTTTATTAACACATATCTTCTCCGGGTATTTATCTTGCAATACTGTCAAAACGTGCAGGGCAATAATAAAAGTTGATACCCCCCACAAAACACTGCAACACCATTATATATGACAAAACACGTGTATGTATCGCGTAATACCTGATTATTCCCGATGGACGTTTCGACTGTGTTTCTAATAAAAGTTGATACTTTTATAATTTCCCACAAAACACAGCAACACCATTATAAATGACAAAATACGGGTATGTATCGATTAATACCTTTGATTATTTAAGACGTTTCGACTGTGTTTCTAGTTTCAGTATACCCGGGACCACGACTGTTGAAACAAAGTCGAATCGTCAAAATAATCAACGGTATGACTTGATGTTTCCATACTGCTGATCCATTTACATAGGTTTTGTTTTTATAGCATTGATATCCTTCATAAAGCAGCACACTACCCCTTCCTCTCTTTAAAAACACAACACTCGGCAAGTTTTCCTGGTTAATTTCCATATTTATTCACATCCATGAAAAAAAAATTCATGACAATTAATTTATATTTCATTTTGATTGTCTTTTATTTTAAGTGGTTCTTCAAAGAGGATTAATAATAATATAACAAAAAGGTAAGTATTAATATCTATGTGTACTGGGCGGATTTTTTTCCCACTTGAGTGTACCGTAATATTCATAGTAGATCTATTTCGAATAAAATCTGCGTGTCTTCGATTAGTCAGTCTAACAATTTGGAATATTTCTCCCCAAACAGTTAGATAATCGAACTACTGGATGAAATAAACGATAAATTCCCGTGTTATTTATTTATAATGAATTGTGATCGCGAAAGTTAACGAAAAACTACTACAACACGTATTTAAAAAACGTCCCAGCAGTACCACTTATTCGCTTTTCCTTTTAATAAAAAACTAGCATAAACCGTCAATTTCCGTCAACAAAATACAATATAAAATTTGCACGAGTTTTACAGGCAACAATTGAATTTTTTTGCTGTGACTTAATGCGATCGAGGCGCCATAGCCAGCGGCGCGGCGCCAACTAAAGCTGTAATTGCATTTTCGCCCTTGCAGCCACAGCACTGAATTACGACCTGGGAAAACTGCATTCCGGGATCATTGTAAGTTCAGGTTTATTTATTTTACTTTTACTAGTATAGAATAAATATAACACCGGCCAAGAGCGAGTCGAACTCGCGCACCGAGGGTTCCGTGACATCATACAATATAATACTATGATAAATGCGGTTTATATTTGTTGGAGAACCTTGACAGCGCCATCTCTTATTTAATATCGGAACTAATCTAAATGTATTACACCTTCAACGATTTCTAAAAAAATATGCAAATTAGAGGGTTTCTTAAAGTTTTTCTGTAATCTTTACATACGCTTTAAAAGTTTCAGGGGTATATTATGTCCATAGAGCCTGCTAAGGGATATCTCCGGAAGATGGGCAGCAGCGTCTTTCCGTGTATCAACATCCTATACTGCGCTAACCAACCCGCCTGCCAAGCGTGGTGAGTATGGCAACTACCCCTCATGGAGATCCATGAGGGAGGCCTGTGTTTAGTAGTGGACGTTTTACGGCTGAACTGATAATATCAGGTATAAGTCGGAAAATTTACGCCATAAAGGAAAACTAAAACCTGTGCAAATAAAGCACATTCATATGATACCCTACATCACCTTTTTGAGACCCCCTTTCAGCCCCACTCGCAATCCTAATAAGAATATCTATTTTATTCTGTTTTTAGTATTTTTTGCTATAGTGGCAACAGAAATTCATCATCTGTGAAATTTCAACTGTCTAACTATCACGGTTCATGAGTGACAGCCTGGTGACAGACAGACATACAGACGGACATCGGAGTATTAGTCATAGGGTCCCGTTTTTACCCTTTGGGTACGGAACCCTAAAAACTATGCAAATTGGAGAGTTCGCTATGTTGTTCCTGTAATCTTTAGAGACACTTTTATTAGTTATAAAAAAAAATCCGCAAACTTTGGAGATAATGGGGGAATGGTTATACACATATAAGTCGAAAACTAAACGGTTTAAAGAAATAAACAATCTTTATAATAATTTGCAAATGAAGCTCTTTCATGTGATACCACACATGACCTAGTAACTTTACTAATATTTTTGAGACCCTCTTTCCGTTTTCTTTTTCTAAAAAACTGTGCAAATTTATATAATATTCCTGTTATCTTTACATACAATTCCATTTGATTCATTTATTCGAGCATTCGATACGATAAGTATCCCACAGCTATCATTTTATAGATTTGATAATTCAGCAACATTTTGGTTTGATAGCTACCATAAAGACCAATCTCAATTAATGGAATTGCGTCCTGAAGGTACAAATAGTGTATCAACGCCCATGCTTGTAACTTCTGGAGTTCTATAGGGATTCATACTTGGAACTGTGCTTTTTATTTTATATTGCGCCGACTGAACCGGTAACATTATAATTTGTAAATATCATCAATACGCGGACGACCTCCTATATTTCTTTCAGACTCTCAGCAAGTGGAGCAATAGAAAAAAAGTATTAGGATCTAGACCAAATATTAAAGTGGTCAGGGTGCCATTATCTAACTTTTAAATCCAATTAAATCTAAATTTATCACACTAGTAGTACAAAAAGTTAAATAGAAAAAATTAAGTCTATAAATCTAGGATAGTTATTGAGGGAAAAACAGTAGGACAATTTACCGAAGCTCGTAATCTTGGCTTGCTTATGGAAGGCACACTAAATTTTGAAAATCATGTCATACAGACAGCGTGAAACTGTTTCTATAGGCTTTTATAAAGAATAACAGAATTTTTACATAGATAGATAGATAGAGATAGAGTATGCTTTATTGTACACCATATACACAAAAAATACAAACAGTAGAAAATTAACAAAAAGACATAATGAGGCACAATGGGCGGCCTTATCGCTAAAAGCGATCTCTTCCAGGCAACCTTTGGATGGACACGAATAGGTGAAGAAGAGTAGACGGTGGCGTACTGAGAAGTTCATAGGCAAAAATTTATAATATACATATATAATTAAAAAAAAAATAAACGTACATATTCGACAAATATAATATAATACATACATTAAAATATATATATATGTATATATATACATAGATTATATATATTTTTACAATTCACATTATCATGTACATACATATATATAATATAAACTATGTGGAAAAGGAAATACTATGAATGAGAAGATACTGAGGAAAGAAAATGTTGATATACCATATTTTTAAATATAGGGAGTGACTTAGCTGGTCTTATTGCAGTAGGTAACGCATTCCAAAGCTTAGTTGCACGCACAGTAAAGGATAGACTATAGGAATGGGAAGTGTGGATAGGAATTTTAAGCTGCAGAGTGTCAGATGAGCGCAATGACCGGGAGTGGGATTCGGAGAGGTATTCAAATCTAACTTTGAGATACCTGGGAGTATTAGGATTAAAAAGGATACTGTAAAGAAGGGAAAGAAAGTGTGCATCCCGGCGAAGGCGGATTGGCAACCATTTAAGCTTATTGCGGTACTCAGTGACGTGGTCGTACTTGCGTAGACCGAAAATAAAGCGTATGCAGAAGTTTTGGAGCCGCTCAAGCTTATCAAGCTGCACTTGGGTAAGATCGGGATAGCTGGCGTCGGCGTAGTCTAGGATGGGGAGCAGGAGAGATTGTGCTAGCGCAATTTTGGTGGAAGTAGGTAGAAAAATTGCGCAGACGCTTAAGAGAAGCTGCTGAAGCAAACATTTTTCGGCTAACCTCAGCCAGTTGTGGTCCCCACGATAACTGTTTATCCATGAATACCCCAAGATTTTTGACAGTCGCACTGATTGGTATAGGATTTGCGTCAAAAATAACCTGGGGTATGAGATGCCAATCAATTTTGGATATCATTCTAGAGCTTCCAATTATTATAACCTGTGTTTTTGCAGGATTCACCGTCAATCCGTGAGAAATGCTCCAGTCGAGAATGGTGTCCAGATCCATATTGGTCCTATAAATGGCTTGGTCTAAATGCCCAACAGGGGCCTGTGTGTAGACTTGTAGGTCATCGGCATACAGGTGGTAGGAAGAAGAAATATTATTGGAGATAGAATTAATAAAAATAGCAAAAAGAAGTGGAGATAAAACGCCGCCCTGAGGTACGCCGGCACTTAGTTGACACCAAGAAGAGCTTCGGTCATTAATCGTAATGCGTTGCCGGCGACCAAACAGGTAACTTTGAAACCAGCGAATTACTGTTGGAGATATGTTAAGAGAGCGGAGTATACTAAGCAAAATGTCGAAGTCAACGTTATTGAAGGCACTACTAAAGTCCAGAAGGGAAAGAACAGTGACTTGACCGTTTTCAATACCGTGCCTTATGTCATCTGAAATTTGGATAAGAGCAGTAGTAGTACTGTGGCCTGGGCGAAACCCGGACTGAAAAGGATTGAGGAGATGGTGACTGTTCAGGAAATGGCTAAGTTGTAGGTGTATGAGACGTTCAAGGACTTTAGAAAGGAATGGGAGTATGGAAATTGGGCGAAAATCGGAGAGTGATGGGGTCTTGGACTTTTTAGGAAGAGGAGTAACATTTGCCTCTTTCCACGCACTAGGAAAAGTTCCACTCGTGACCGAAAAGTTCAGCAGGTATGTGATGATAGGAACTATTTCATCCAGGATAGGAGTAATCATCTTTTTGCTGATACTGTCAGTTCCAACTGCATTGGATGATATGGAGGATACGCTCTTCTTAACATCACAATCAGTGAATTCACGAAAAGAGAAAGAAGGAAAATCAGGAGTTGGAGTTAACGAAAGAGAATGCAATGTCTTGTCTTTAATAGCTCCCTCAAACTTAAGAGAAGAGGAGAAGTGTTTATTGAGAGGGTCAATGTCCAAGTCATTGGGAGGATCATTACGCGATTTACCAACTCCTAATGATTTTAGAAATTTCCATACCCTTGAAGGGTCATTATTTTCTACAGATTCATGAATAAATCGGCGCTGTGCATCCCTACACACCATGTTGCAATGATTACGAGATCTATTGTAGTGTTCTTTATTTTCGGTAGTAGGAGACCGCTTAAACCTTACCTTGGCTGCAACTTTCTTACGCAACTCGATTTTAATTGCATCCGTGAGCCAGGGTGCAGGAAAATGCCGAATCTTAATAGCTCTAACCGGGGCATGCAGATCATATAAGCTTATTAGTGTACGATTAAAGCTTTCGAGTTTGCTGTCCATGTCGCCCGAATCTACAACCCCAGACCAATCTGCAGCTAGTGCATCATTGCGCAGAGACTCCACTACATACAGATATGAGAAACCGGCTTTGTGACACTCTGATTCTTTCAAAACTAAGTTACGTTGACAATGTTTTTGGGGATTGTTTACTTGCACGATCTAAAGGTCTTATTCAACGTTTACAAAATGCTTGAATGAGATTTTGCTTCCCTATTTCTTGACGTACTCACATCTCTCCTCACATAAATAGTCACGGCTTTCTCAACATGGCATCTCGTCGTACACTTCATTTTACGAACTTACTATTTGAAATTATAAAGCACCAGCAGCCCTTTTATCTTTTGAAGCTTCTCGTAAGCTTCAATTCTCCGACCGCCATATATGATTTTCCGTTCGCCATTTTTGTCCTCGATACAGAACGACTGCTTTTCGTGGCAGCTA
Organism: Pasiphila rectangulata; assembly: GCA_963082625.1. Lineage (NCBI taxonomy): Eukaryota > Metazoa > Arthropoda > Insecta > Lepidoptera > Geometridae > Pasiphila > Pasiphila rectangulata. The sequence goes on along the minus strand of OY720236.1, from coordinate 17,599,723 downwards.
TAGATACGCTGCCACGAAATGTTGGAACAATATTCTTCCACCTCTTTATACCTTAAAAATCTATGAAAAAATATAGTTTAAGCCTTCAACAGTGTCGTTCTGTGGACTTAATTATTAATTTATTTTTTAATGAAACTTTTGTATCCTTATGTTTTTATACTTAGACAATTTTGTATTTTATTTCTTTTTTTGTTTGTTTTCTTTCCATTGCATTTATGTATAATTTATCTACTTTGTTGTTTCGTATAATACTGATCATGCCATAGATTTTGCTTTGCGCACCCTGGCGTCACGGAAGACCAGAGTAAGGGGCTTATCTCTGCAAACTTCGGAGATAAGGGGGGGACCCCCTTTCCGCCCCCCTTGCAATCATATTAAGAATATTTTCAACATTTTTATATATTCTATATTGATAAAAAGATATATCTTATACTATTTCAAATTTCAAGTTGATAGCATCAGTAGTTCTCAAGATATCAATTTGTGACATACAGACAGACAGACAAAGTTACACCGTGAGGGTTCCTTTTTACCATTTAAGTCCGGAACCCTAAAATAAAATAAAATAAAATAAAATGAAGAAATGTTTGAATCCAATTACAATTCCAAAATTTTGATTTTATTTTGTTCTTGTATATTTCAATGAACAAGTTTATAAAATATTTTTTTTAAGTAACCTCCGAGGGTAAACAAATGTTTTTTTGTAAAGTGTTCCCTCAGTTCTGCATTCTACACATCATTTTTAACCCCCAACAAAAAAGAGGGGTGTTATAAGTTTTACAGCTATGTATGTGTTTCTGTACATCTGTCTGTGGCACCGTAGCTCTTAAACGAGTAGACCGATTTGAATGCATTTTTTTCTATTTAAAAGCAGGTCTTTCGGCGGTGTTTCTTAGACATGTTTTATCAAATTCTATTTTCAAAATATGGGGGGTGAAAGGTGATGAATAATCGAATGTTTCCAAATATATCCGGGTTTGCTAAGAGGACTGAGCTGATGATATTATGGCCTGCATCAAGGCCTCAAAGTACTAAGGCTTAGTAAAAACATGCGGGTGCACTAAAAGGGCGATATTTCTGCTGAACAATTAACCGCTCAGAATACCCTGAATCTGTGGGAAAATCCATTTCCATCAGATCTTGATATTGTTTTAAGCATTGGTGATTAACGATAATGATAATTTTATATAAGATTATCAGTGTCTAAAAATTAACCTAAACATTCAAGGAAACAAGTCAATTACCTACATACTTAAAAGTCATATAATTTCGCCTTTAAATGGTGAGATTTGCCTTAATCAGATTTTACTGTAAAAACACAGAACTTTATAGCGTTATTTGTATTTATATTGTTAATTAAAATTGAAATTCAGTTCAGTATACCACTTCTAATAAATATGTTAAAAACAATACTCTTTTTCATCAACAATCAACACAGCAATAGCATTCGGTAACCATCCAGTACAATACGTCTTACGTAACTTAATTACTAGAGACGATTAAACTAAGACTACCAAACTGACAAAGATAAACTAGTTGCATACCACTTCTATTCAAAGACAACTTTACCCGCCTTTAAGTGAGACAATAGCGTCCAAACCACTTTTATACAAAAGCAATGAGCAGTCTAGCCGAGGGAGTCGAGACAAAAACGTCCTAGCTGACAAAGGCATTTGACCAGAGGCATACCACCCTTTGTAACGCGATTAACTCTATTGAAAATGAAGAAAAGCGTCGAATCTGAGGCTAGAATCCGGATGCGAATCCGAGAACCTACTCATGGCGATTACGAACGACAGAAGATGAAATCAGGATGAATTCAACAGGCATTGGTACCTGTGAGTTTTAAACACGATAACTTACATATATATTTATGTTTATGAGTTTAAGTTTCAATAATCATCATCATCATATCAGCCGTAGCACGTCCACTGCTGAACATAGGCCTCATGGACCTCCAGCTATTATGGCTGGAAGCGGCCTGCATTCACCGCCGACCTTACCAGTTCATCCGCCCATCTAGTTGGTGGACGTCCGACGCTGCGCTTGCCGGTCCATAGACTCCATTCGAGAATCTTTTGGCCCAATTCGCTATCTGTTCCTCGAGCTACATGGCTTGCCCATAACCACTTCAAGGTGCTGATCCGTATGGTTATGTCGGTGACCCGAGTTCTTATACCTTTCCTCATTTCATTCAATCTCGTAGAGAAAACCCGAGCATAGCCCTCTCCTTAGCTCGTTGAGCGACTCTGAGCTTATTCCTGAGCCCAGTAGTGAAGGACCACGTCTCGGTTCCGTAAGTCGTCACTGGTGACACACACATTGAAGACTCTCGTCTTAAGGCACTGAGGTATTGTGGACGATAAGACGTTGCGAAGTTTCCCAAATATTTTGTTTCACTTGAGCTAAATTACCTACATAGGTGAACATAGGCATAAATTTAAAAAAATCGTCTAAGTGCGAGTCAGACTCGCACCTTAAGTTTTCCATACCATTATTTGGCAAAAAAAAAACTTAAATATTCTGTGAATATTTCTACCTGTTGCCGTTATCATCGTTAATCGTAATATCGAGCAAAAAACGGAAAAAAAATCACGTTTGTTGTATGGGAGCCCCCACTCAAGTACTTGTTTTATTTTAATTTACTTATTTATTTTTAAAGTAATTATTTAATCAAACATTCTGGAAATTTTCCAAGCGTGTGCTTGTTGCCGTTATTAATAACAATCAAAAAAAGGCCTTAAATATTTGTTTCTTTTTATGTTTTTTGTATTTGTTGTTATAGCGGGAACATAAATACAACATCTGTAAAATTTCATATACCTAGTTATCACGGTTCATGAGATACAGCCTGGTGACAGACAGACAGACAGACAGACGGGCAACATAATCTTAGTAATAGGGTCCCGTTTTTACACTATGGGTGCGGAACCCTAAAAAGGAGCACATATAGATTTAAATAATCATAATCATAATAATCATAATCATCTATTTAACGAAAAGTACATAATTGTGGAATACATGAGGAACGGCGAGACCACAAAAATGGGTGGAGCAGCCTTAACGCCCGCCTCTCAGGGGCAAATTTACACTCAAGCAAAAATATAATATATAATCATTACTTGATTTGATGATCACTTGATTTGATGATCACTTGATTAAGTCAATTGTTTGATTAGGTCAAATGGCCTTTCACATTAATGAAGATATATAGAATGAAATTCATAAGATGATATAAACAGCATTTCACGCACAACAGGTATCCCTTAGCAGGCCCTTACTGCATCCATGGGCATGAGAGGAGGGGTAACATTCTACTGCCGGTACCCCACAGCAACTGCCGGCACCCCACAGTAGAAACGCCGCACAATCAATATTTATGACAATGTGAATTGTGCAATCTCTAAGGTTGTCCATTAGTTCTGTTCCAATAATCTGTTACTTAATGAAAACAAAACAAAATGTATCAGATTTTCACTTCTTATGTAAAACATATCAAGGCAGACATTCAAATAAAAGGTGAAAACCTATATAGAACTTCTAGCTAACACTGTCTTTTTAGGCTTCACCCTAGATATTAAGCTTCAATAGGGTCCCCACATTAGTTCTGCTGCACATGCAGTAAAAAAAGTTCTTTACCTCACATACATAGCTACATCTAGACTTGTTTACTTTAGCTATTTCCATAGTATTATTTCTTATGGCATTAGTGTTGTCGGGTTGCGCTGGAGCTAAGCAAATAAACACTGTATTTGTGCTGCAGAAAAAGGCCTCTAAGAGAGTGTATAGAAATACGTGGCACGACGATAACATCGTCGCGATTCCCTCGCTCCTGGAGACGGCCCCTAAGGAAGATTACAAAGAAGTCTGAAGAGTAAAATCAGCCCTGGTGTCTTGCATTTCGTAAAAGCCTAGTTGAAACCTAGGTTGTCCTGAAATACTTATAGCGATGGACTATTGTTACCTCAAGGTGTTGGGTTGCCTTTGTAACCCTGTCATGAAGAGTTTTTAAGTAAATGGCCAGCAGTATTAAGCCAATATCAGGCTGCATGAGGATATTAGTTTCTGTAATCTGTGATATTAGCGCCCCGAAACCAAAAAAGTCACAACCACATTGAGTAGACTTGGTGACTTAACTGGAAAATATTAACGTCAACGGAGTGCGCAAAAACATATCATCATTATTATCATCTCAGTCGTAGAACGTCCACTGCTGGACAAAGACCTCCCTAAACTATCAATAACTAACCTAACTAAACTAAACTATCAATACTAACCATGAGTGATTGTTGCCATACTCACGACGCTTGGCAGATGGGTTGGCGAGCGCAGTTGATACACGGAAATAACCTGCTACCCATATTTCAAAGGTAACTATCACTTGGCAGATTCAGGATGGGCAACATTCTACTGCCAATACCCCTAGGCATGTCCTTTATACAAATTATAAATTGACTTATCTAAGAGGCCCACTGAATAAACCTTTTTGAGTTTAAATTTGAGTGTATAAATGCCATTAAAACCGGTTGAAGATGGACGTTAATAAAATATTCGACTGGCAAAACAAATACTTCAAAAGAACACTTAAGGTCCGGAATTGAATAAAATCGGAATTAAACAAATTAAGCCCTTTCCCATGGTTACCCCACATGACCTAGTAACTTCACTTAAAATGTTTAAGACTTTCTTTTTGCCCCCCTTGCAATCATAATAAGAATATTTTTCAACAGTTTTATAGATTCCACATTAGTGAAAAAGCGTTATCTTATACCATTTCAAATTTCAGATCTATAAAATCAGTAGTTCTCAAGATATTATTTACAGACAGAAAAAGACACAACATAAGGGTTTCTATATACTATTGGTCCGGATCTCTAAAAACAACATCAACAAGTTTTTTGTTTTATTTTAAGCCATAGCCATAAGCCGGTGGAGCTTTCAACTTATTTACAACTAGCCACACTCCGCAGTTCCTCACACGCGTAGTTTCGGTCCCGTGGGAGTACGGGGATAAAATATAGCATATTTACTCCTCAGGGATAATGTAGCATTCTAATGGTGAAAGAATTTTGAAAATCGGTCCAGTAGTTTCGGAGCCCATTCCAATGCATACAAACAAACAATCAAATCTTTATGATATTATTTTTATTATTATTATATTAATGTTATATTATTAGTGTAGAAAACGTTAAAAAATACAGTTCCCTTCTTATCTCTAAACTTTCCTGAAAACTCTAACCGACTAAGCTGAGAGGATGGTATAAGTGCTTGGCAAGTCCATCTATAAATGTCCCAGGCACTGCAACGTCTCGTGCAGCATGAATAGCAGTAGCTGACGCTGTAAAAATTGTATTTAATAGATGTGACAGGCCTAACAACTAACGCATGCTCCTACATGTTAACTCGTCAAAAGCTGAATAGAAACTCATCGAGATAGCTTTTAGGGTTAGTTAGCTGAAGTTACAGTCGGTTGGCCTTATAACTCACTTCAGTGCATTCGCTCGCTTCAGCGGTTGTGAACATTTCGATATCGACAAGCGCTGGAAATTAATATTTTATTTCAAGCTATTATTTAATTTGCAGTGCCTGTCCGGGTATTGCAAGCTGAATTATATTATTAATCTGATCTAAAATTTTGTATTTTCCTTTAGTTCCTGTATGGGACATCAAAGAAAAAGAGTTAGTTATAATCACTGCACACTTTATTGTTATACTTAATTAATAATTAATGGGAAGATGTGTTTATGAGCCGCGATGATATTGTGGACTGACGCGGATGGCCGCATGTCGCGCCCGGGTTCCACGGTATAATTCTGAGAATCATCATCATCATCATCATAATTGTAGAAACCAGGTAATTGACACGATACTTAAATATTTTTATTTTTGGAAATACATAATTATCACACATAATAAAATAACCCAGATCCGGAACAAATATCTGTAGATTAATTACAAACATTGGCCCTGTGTCAGAATTACCCCCTTTCGGCTTAGTACACATGTTACACGTTGTATACACGGTGTAACTTGAAGGGTGGATCATCGGTGGCTGTGGGCTGGGGGGCCCCTAGTACCTACCGATTTAACCCTATGTGTATTACGTTCAACGTTAATCATTGGTACAAATGTTATTTGGACTCTTCTAAATTGTTTGTAAAAATCGTATTTTAATCTGAATTTCGCAATTGCGCTTAATGGGTATTATATAATATTTAGCTTAAATTTCACACCTAAATTTCACATAATATTTTTTTCTAGAACTAATCTTAAAAGCTCTTAAAGGCTTTCATAAAGAATAAAAAAAATCCTGAAAATTTCAAATTGCTAGGACTAAGGCAACATGTTAAAAAAATAACTTAAATAGTCCAAGTCTACTAAAATGTTTGGTTTGTAAGCCAAAAACTACTATTTTAAGATCAAGGAAATAAAAGGAAACATGGTGGCATACCGAAAACATACCATAATATTTTAAAAATTTTATAATGGAACGAAGACTGCGTTATTATTGGCTTTTGAAATATTATTTGTGGTTTGGATTCTTTATTGTTACCATGTCTTATTCTCCACACGAATATGTAGAAGTGCACTACTGTTATGGCACAGCCCAAGTCAATGCTCGAGCAGATGCTAGGTTGTACCGTGAGCAGCTAATTCAAAGAGGAGGGCCACGACCCGAGCTGTACCCGACTATCTTGTTTTTCTACGTGTGCACGCTAACTAACGCATTCGTATTCGTTTCCGTATTCGAAGGTCGCATACCCGGTACCTCTCGGCCCGAAGGAGCGCCGAGAATAGCCAGATCGAATCGAATAAGTACGAATACGAAGTGATCCGTCGACAAGGGAGCAATTGGCCGTCGAGCAGGCCTATCTCTCATATCTGTGCATAGAATTATGCGAGCGGAGGGCATGCATACCATTTGAAAAAAGTTTGGATCACTTCGTACTTGTTCGATTCGATCTGGGTCGACTCTCGGCGCTCCTTATAAGAACTCAGAAGAAGACACGGTATTCAGGGTAAATTTAGTTCGGGTTGAGGCTAGCTCCTCTAATTAGCTGCTCAAGGTATATTCTAGCAGCCGCTCGAGTATTGCCTTGGACTTTGCCAAGATTGGTTTAGAAAAAAATAGTATGGGATTTATTTATTTTAGATCTATAAAAAGCTAAATGTAAAAATGTATTTGATTTTGAACAAAATATTGCAATTATATTTTTTATTTGGATTTTTATAAATCTAAAACTATGATATGTATAAGGGTTTAAAAGGCCCAATATTGATCTACGTGATTTGTTTTGGGTTTGGGTGTTTTTCCATTTTTTTGTGTTTTTTTTTATGATAAAATATCTATTTACAAATAAAATATGTATATAATTATTCTATTAATCATCTGGTACCCATAACACAAGTTCTGCTTACTTTGCGGCTGGATGGTGCTGTGTGAAAATGTCCAGAATCATATAACGGTATGACGTCATTTAGAAATCGTTACATATTTTAGCTCCTACGCTGGCTTTTCTGCTTGTTTGACCTTTTCTTGAATATAAAGTGATTATGTTTTCTGAAAAGGTTTGTCACGAATAAGGCCTTCAACATCAATTATAGATTATTTTATACAGCGTTAGCACTGGTATTCTTGTAGTACGCTGCAGTGCCTAGGACAATGATGGATCACGCATGCATGCACCCTCCTCCCAGCTAAGTGGACTATTAGTCAGAAGCAATTTGCTCATAAGGTACAGGATTTGAAGTTACGAGCGTAGTCAATTTGTTATCTGAGAATGGGAGGCGTCATAATCGATCACAAAATCGAATTGTGTTTCTCATAGTTTTGATCATAGTTTCGAGTTTGGGATAAAACGCAAAGACATAACATTGTGGCCAAATTAAAACTATGTATAAACTGGCTATACAGCCACGGCAACGGCGAATGCATGTCAGCAAAAACATGCAAAGAATACAATAAAAAACATCACACTATGTGGCACAATAACAAGACCGTACCTACTGCATCGACATCTACTTAGCAAAGCTCCAACCAACTATATAGCTACTAAAGATTTGGAGATAATTTTAACAACTGTCCAAATCAAGATAAAATCTGGAAAAGGATCTTACGTCACGTTTGGATCTTACGTCACACTTCTTATTTGCAAACATAGAACTGCTGCATTTCGTGGTAGCGTTAGATATGCTACCACGATATGTTGAAATAACTTTCATCCGTCCTTAACTTAACCTCCACTCAAATGCAAATTGTCTGAATTCATTCAGAAAATCTATTAGAATATCAATAATAGAATAGAATATCAGTCATTAGTGTATGAAATTTCGTACTTTACCACTGTGACGTTACTTTATATTGGTTCCTGTTTTGAAAAATATGTAGTTGATATTTATGTTGTGTTTTATTTGTATTTGTAACGCTATTTTAAATTTTGGTACTTAAATGTTGTTCCGCAATTAGCAGCCGCTTTGCGCTAGTACAGCAGCCACGGAAGACCGGCAGCGCTGTAGGTGGCATAATTCATTAAACCTACGATATTCCAAACTAGTCAATTTTCGATTCAATTTTAAACAATCAAATATCCTTTGTTTTGGTCGGAAAAATATATGTTATAATTTAATAAATGTTTTTGAATATAAAAAAAAAATCATTTCGGTTCAAAAAAAAAATATTTTTCACTTTACCTGATAATCATTTCAGCCATAAAACGTCCACTGATGAACACAGGCCTCTCTCATGGATCTCCATGAGGGGTAGTTGCCATTCTCACCACGCTTGGCAGGCGGGTTGGTGAGCGCTGATGGGATGTTGGTACACGGATAGACGCTGCTGCCCATCTTCCGGAGGTATCCCTTAGCAGGCTCTTACTGCACCATGGGCATGAGAGGAGGGGTATCATTCTACTGCCGGCACCCCACGGCAACCTGATAATAATAGATTATTATCAATGAAGGATGATTTTTGCTCATTTTTGTTGTTTTACTTCGGTTGTTATACTCTCAAAAAACATCCGAGAAATAGTCAACGACGTTTAAAGGAATATCCAGCGGTTATTTTTTTTTATAGAATTTAAGTAGGCTACGCCCACGCACATGCAAGGCAAGCGCCTTTAGCAACCCGCCGCTGGAATAACCTGGGCTAATGTCTAATATGCTGAGTGGTGGCCATTTTTGTTTGCCTATAACCATATTTGCACTCAATTTCTAGTTACCAACTTTTTTCATTTATTTATTATCTTAATGGTAAAAATTTCTTCAAAGTCGTTGTAGTATTGAATCTTTCAAGAGATATCCTTGGACACAAAAATACAAGCAAAGGCCCATATCTGTAAAATATGCCCATTTACAAAAAAAAAACCCGCAAGAATGGGTGTGCAGTGATGTCCATAGTTAAAATTTTCATCATAATCGGATTGTCCGTTCAATAGTTATCCTCGGACAAAGAAAATCGATTAAACCCCCTTAGCTCAAAAACTATCCCATATATCAAAATTATCTTAAATTTCATCCGATCATCCGTAAAATGCTGGATTAGATTCTTCCTCGGACAAAAATGGCGAACATAAAAACATTCAGCCGAAGCGCCTAGTTGCCACTAAGAACCTCGTTCGCTCGCTCACTCCTTCGATAATTCTTTCCGCGGTTGCTTTCATTAGATGCGCAAATTATTCCAAGTTTTTGTTATAATCAAACTGATTTTTGTAGTTTTAAAGAATCAAGAAGAATCAAGAATAAAAAAATACTTTATTCAGTGCGGCCGCATGGACCTTATTGACGCGTCACAAATTACAAAATAAAACAACACAAATAAATAAAATAAAGCACATAATTGAATCTGTTCACTTCAGATGACACGCGAGTTAGGAAATGAAGTGAACAGAAGAACCTAACTCGGTCGTTATAGTCATCATTTAACAATTTTATTTTGTCTTATGTTACGTTTGACGGAGTTGGAGCAGATTCCTTCCCAAGACAAGACACTGCTTTATATACACGAAATTTAGTCTCCGTAACTGCCTGAAAAGCAAACCTAAAAAACACTTAAGCCTAAGTAGATTATAAAGAAATAACGAATCTTATTATTCCGGGGTGATTGGCACCGCCGCACTCTGACTAGAGATATATATATACGTAAGAGATAAGAGTATAGAGACGAGCGAGTCTGGTAGAGAGGGCAACGTTCGACTGTCTTTCTCCCGCAGGGTGATTACGTATCTTGCAATAAGCCTAAATCGCGCGATAATCGCTGTCAAACGTCAATTTTGTATTAGCTAACAACAGTTTTAGCCTGTGGCAATTGGAAAGATTTGGAATGGTCAAAAGTCAAGCTTTAATTTAAAGCATACTCGTATTTCGTTGATGTCCAACATCAATCATACTGAGCCTAGTCGCCTTAGTCACTTGGGGGGTGTCTTTTGAACAAGTAATTATCGGGCCACGCGCTGCGTAGGGCCACAGATCTCCGTACCAACTTCCAACAAAAGGTATACGGGTAGTTCCTGTTGATAGAAGTTGGTGTATGTTTTATTACGTTTACCAAAACATGTTGCATTACAACAAGCCATTAATAGTTTTGAGAGTATTCCAGTATGTTAGGTGAACCTTATCACTTATTTAAGGCACTATTTCTCCGAAACATAACGAGCTAGCTTAACTTCTTTATATGTAGTTTTTCTACAAAGTTCATGGTTACAACTACGTCCATGATTTTCTTTTAGATTTGTAATGAAATCTATTTTAATTAAACTGCTACAGTTTAGATTTTAAATTTTGTTTAAGGACGGAGGTCGTTTGATGGAAAATTTAAAAGTTTAATATTTCGTTAACGGAGCCATTCATCGAACATATTTTCTTCGCAACCTGAAATGTATCTAGTAACCCAAATTATTAATCGGTTCATAAACAACGGTGTAATACTTAAATAATTTGATATCAACATCATCATTTCAGCCATAAAACGTCCACTGATGAACATAGGCCTCCCTCATGGATCTCCATAAGGGGTAGTTGCCATTCTCACCACGCTTGGCAGGCGGGTTGGTGAGCGCAGTATGGAATGTTGATACACGGATAGACGCTGCTGCCCATCTTTCGGAGGTATCCCTTGGCAGGCTCTTACTGCATCCATGGGCATGAGAGGAGGGGTATCATTCTACTGCCGGCACCCCACGGCGGTATTCATATCAAAAATAATTTGATATGAAAATGATTAATTAATTTTGTGAGACAAAAGAAACGTGTCTATTAGGTATTACTCTGACGGATTAAATAGAATTTTAATATTTCATATCCGGTCAAGTAGCCTAATATAGCTTTCTTGCAGTTTTTCCCTAACGCTATTTGCCGGCACGACCTGTCGTTTAATTATCTTAAGCTTAACGTCTTTGTATAAAGTAAGTAATTTAAAAGCGGCGGCGCCGAGCAGCCATTTTCATTGAACAATGGACTACTGGCATGTAAGACTGTCTTTGTATTTCCAGAATCATTATGATATAGAAAAATTATGAAAGGTTGCCTTTTACATCAATGACTATTTATACAGTGGCAGAAAATAGGCCACTTGATAGGGTACGAGCCTACCTGCTTAATATAATTTTGACATGCATACCTAATGCATGTCAAAATTATATTAAGCAGATTATTATACCTAATGCATGTCAAAATTATATCAAGCAGGCTTGTACTAGCTCGGTCAGAACAGTTGTCTTTCTTTTTCTTCTTTCTCTCTGTGCACGCTGCTCGGTCAGTCCTTTCCTAGTTCCCTTGCTCTCAAGAACTAATTGCTAACTAATTCGATCGAACGAGTAACGAATATGAATAAATTTATTCAAACCTTGCATTATATAACATAAGGCTTCATTTTGTTAGACAAAACTTAATGTCTCGCGTGTACTGAGCTGTGGTTAGCTGTCTCTTTCTTTCTCGAGCTTGCTGCTCGCTCTGTCCCTGTCCCCCTATTAGTTTAATTGAACTAATAAGGTAGGTATATGGGAAAGAATAGTTCGTTCTCGTTCACCACAGTGAATTAATTCCTAATGATTCTTAGTTCCTGAACTACACAAGCCCTTAAGTCCGTCAGTTGGATAATACAAAAACACAAGACACGTATTTTTTTACTTTTTCAAATGAATGAAACAATACAAAAATAATTAAATGATTGGGGCCTCCTGACGTCATAACATAGTCATAAACTGTACCGAGTTAATTAACTGTACCAAATCTATACTAGTATAATAAACCTGAAGGGTTTGTTTCATTGACTGAAAGCGCTAATCGCTACTGGCTCGAATCAAATAATTAGTTTAGGCGGTTAACACACTGCCACGCACCACGCTGCATGTTGCGTAATTGCGTCTTCTAATGTTGCTTGTAAGTATCTCCGTTTGTATAGAAAACACGCACAGTCCAACACACAAAAAATGCAACGCCGCGCGTTCATGCAGTTCACGCACTTAAGCGCGGAGAATCATACACCCGCGCGCGTAGCTACGGGGCGAGACGCAAGGTATTGCACACCGAGTCCCGCAGTCTAGCAAACAGCTTTGAATGAAATGAGTCAGAGCCGCCGTGAATCTACAAAGCGCAACTACGCGCGAGAGTGCGTGACAAACCCGCACGATGATGCAAATCTGCACACCCGCAAGAACGCGCGTAGGTGCGTCGACACGCAACATGCAGCGTGGTGCGTGGCAGTGTGCTAACCGCCTTAGTGTTGGATTGGATTGCAGATTGTATTACATATTCTATTCATTGTGTCTATCGTCGTCTCTGCGGTTACGATATAAGATATAACGTCAATACACACTGTATGTACCTAATAATATAATTTTGTCTGCCACAACACGTGTCTGGAACGCTCGAAGTCTGTAGATAAACAGACCTTTAATCAGCGCTGCGAGAGCATATGTGTTGTCACAGCAAATGCTTAGTGGCGATTGATTTCTGTGTGTTGTCAAAACTAATGGATAATGTTACATAGGGTTACATACGGTTTTTGTCATGATAAGATAATCTATCTTCTATTATCTAATAAACGGAGAAGACCTCTGTATTGCAGCAGGCGAAGGTCCGCCTGCGACGCGAGAGTTTGCGGGTTCGATTCCCAGCTCGGGAATCTCAAATGTCTATACGATCTGGAGATATTAATAGTAATTTCAGAGTAGTAGTAATAGAGTAGTAGTAGTAGTATAGTAGTAGTTGAGTAGTAGTTAGAAGATGTGGTAGTAAGTAGTTGATTCTGGGTGGTAAAAAGTTCGCCGGGACAGCTAGTACATATGTAGGTCACACTAAAAGTTTCCGGAACTGGCCACTTACATAAACAATATTTAAAACGTAATTACAACATTTGAAAATGGAACTCTTTGGCTGTAGAATGCAGTTTGTTTTCAGTCTGATGACTGTCAATAGTTTTTACATTGTGGTGCCATTTTAAAAATTGCGTGTCTACATTAACATGGATTTAACTCGGGAAAATGTTCGTAGTATGATTTTCTACGATTTTATTTAAGTGTAATTTGACAGCTCAACAGAGCATCGCTCGGCTTCAATCTGCTTTTGGCGATGAAGCACCATGCAAGACGACTATTTATAGCTGGTTTGCAGAATTCAAGCGCGGTCGTGTCCATCTCAGTGCCGAATCTTGCGATGTCGCCCGTCCACCGCTGTGAACAACAAAAACTTCGATGCTGTGCGCCATATGATTGAAACAGACAGGCATGTGACCTACCATGAGATTCTTAGACATAGGCATGAGTCAAATACAATCAATCCTACACAAACATTTGGGTGTGAGAAAGCTGTGCTCGCGGTGGATCCCACACAATTTGACCGAGGCTCAAAAAACTGACCGCGTCACTTGGTGCAGTGCCATGCTTACCAGATTCAACGAAGGTGCGTCAATTTTGGTGTGGGACATAGTAACAGGTGACGAAACATGGATTTATTGTTACGATCCCAAAACAAAGCAGCAATCGAGCGTATGGGTCTTTCAAGATGAGCCGAAGCCAACCAAAGCGCAAGATTGCGCGCGTGATAAGTGCATCTAAGCGCAAGATTGCTTTTTTTTAATAAAACTCGACACGTGGCTACTGTTGCTTTAGAGAATCGTCGTACCGTGAATAGTGACTGGTACACGACCATTTGTTTGTCGGAAATTATTGACGAACTCAAATAAAAATAACCGGAAACGCCGTATCATCTTGCACCACGACAATGTTAGTTCCCACACGGCCAGACAAACAAAGTTATTTTTGAAGGTGAAAAACGTAGAACTTATGAGCCATCCTGCATACAGCCCCGACCCCGCAACTTGTGTCTTTTTTCTGTTCCGAAAATTAAGAACCAATTACGCAGTCAACGACTTTCATCACCAGAAGAGGCTGTCGAAGAGTCTGAAAAACACGTTTCTGAGGTCACCACGGAGGAGTGGCACAAAAGTTTTCAAAATTGGTTTAATCGCATGAAAAAGTACGTTTACGCAAAGGGAGAATATTTTGAGAAACAATAAATTCATTTTTGACTTATTAGTATTTTTTTCTTATTAATTCCGGAAACTTTTAGTGCGCCCCACGTATAATATAAAACGAAGTGTTAGTTACAACACTTATAACTTGAGAACGGCTGGACCGATTTCAATGATCCTAGATGTTTTAGATTTTATTGAGCCCGAGTTTACATATAGGCTATATACACATCGTAAAAATTTACAGAAAAAATAATTATTACATAAATAAATTTTTCCATACAATTTATACGGATGATGTGATGTAAGGTAAACATTCAGAAATTTATATTGTGATTAAACTTAGACTCAATATAGAAATGAAAAATTCAATCAAAATTTTGTCTCCGACGGGACTCGAACCCGTAACGTTCAGACGAACACCTTCAACGCAGGCTGCCTTAACCGTTCGGCCACGGAGCAATTAACCGTCGGGTCGAAAATCTTGACTGCCTTTATCGGTTTCGAACCGAGTGGCGACATCTAGCTGAAATTCTTAGAGATATTCTAGCCCACTGTCCGACAACAAGTAGTCAGTAGCAGTAAAGAGATGTCGCTTTAGTTAATTTTATAAGCAATTTTTATTTAAAGTGTAAACCCACACTAAGGTATCATTATAGAAATGAAAAATGCAATCAAAATTTTGTCTCCGACGGGACTCGAACCCGTAACTAAATATGTAATATAATATCAATATGTTTATACTTTAGTAGTAGTATAGTAGTAGTAGAGTAGTTATTGAGTAGTTGTAGAGTAGTAGTAGAAGTATTAACTATTAGTTGTAAGTAGTAAGTTGTAGGGTAGTCGTAGAGAAGTTGCTGGGCAGTTGTAGAGTAGTTGCACGAAGTTCGCCGCGACAGCTAGTCAAAGCATAATATGTACATCAATTCCAAATGTTATGTAATTTCTGAAAGCGTTGAGACGCCAATATCGCCGATACGTCGACTTAATCAATTAATCACCTTGTCCCCGAGCGGGTATCTAGCCGTAACCTTCTGCGTCTCAGCCGGCCAGAAAATAAATAAATCTTTATAAATGTCTAGTCGAAGTATTCGTTTGAACTGCGAATATCCGACTGAGAGTCGGCTAACCAGCGCCACGAAGGTATTTTCCTGAAATCCGTTTATTGCCACCAACCTCTTTGATACCCTACATGCCTTTCTAATTGGAACACTGGAGAGTGCCAAGTGTGCTACTTGCCAATAATATCTTATGATATCGAAGCGTTTACTTGTAGTACTATCTAAGTCAAAGACAAAAAAATGTTTATTCATTTAATTACAGTAAAGAACATGAATAGTCAATTTACAAAATAAAAACAAATCGCATTTAAATTGAATAAAGCACATAATTGAATTCGTTCGCTTCAGCACCTATCATCATCCTTGGCCTTTGCATAAGATGATTTAAATGTAAAGGAGAAACACTACAAATAAAGGAGGAGGTTCTCAAGTCGTCTGTAATTTTAAGATTCCGAACCTCAAGAAAAAAAAGTCAGAATGGGTATACAGAATCACTCGAAGACCCTTTTTTCCGAAACGGCTGAAGGTATCAACTTTAAATTTATACCAAACATCAAGGTCCGCGGGCAGATGATGCCTTTCAAAAACTAAGATTCTACCTCAAATCAAAGGCATGCGAAAGTTGCAGCAACAAGGGGTTTTTTGTATGAAAATGGAAAATATCTATGGCACTTCTAGAAGTCTAACGACTCTGAAATTCGGAATGCTAGGAGATTATGTGTAATTTTTTTTTTAAATATTTTTTGAAGTTTGGATAATTACGCCTTTGAAATACTAAAAGTATTTATAGTATTTTATTGTTGTTCATAAAACATAAATAATAAATACCTGACTACCCAGGCAGATGGCGTCTTCGTTTTGCTCAAAATATGGTTCATCATTTTCATCATTTCAGCCGTAAAACGTCCACTACTGAACTATCCCTCATGGATCTCCATGAGGGGTAGTTGCCATACTCACCACGCTTGGCAGGCGGGTTGGTGAGAGCAGTACGGGATGTTGATATACGAAAAGACGCTGCTACCCATCTTCCGGAGGTGTCCCTTAGCAGGCTCTTACTGCATCCACGGGTAGGAGAGGAGGGGTAACATTCTACTGCCGGCACCCCACGGCAAAATATGGTTAATACATGATAAGAGATATTTTGAACCAATAATCTGCACGTTAGAAATTGCAAACTTAGGTGTCTTACACGTCGGTGTTACATCAATACGGTATTTGTAATAATACGTATTGTAATTTTTATTGCCACTTAACCCGTAGATTTTTTATAAGCTATTTTAGTTTTTTAACTGGATACTAATGACGCTTTGTCGCTTGTCAGTAGCGACGCTTTGTCCCAAAGTACAGCTTGCCATTGCTAATTAAGCGAAGCCTCATTCTCGCTAAGAGCTGGAAGTAGTGCATCTGACTTAAACTAAATTAGAATGTCAGTTTTATAATAATTATTTACCATACCAGCTACTAAGCTTGAGCATCCTCTGCAATTTTTGTATAGCAACAAAAGTAGTATTATACTCTTCTCCTAGATATAATATGAGCTTTCCGACAGTAATGTTTTTTTTTAATATTTTTGTCGTTTAAACTTTTTTTTTGTAAATTAGGCCACGGAGGCGCTGTGCAGGGTTCCGTAGTAAGGCCTGTTGTTATAAGTGTGTGTGTATTTTTTTCATTTGCAAAAAAAAAATTGTTGTTAATCCAGTTATCGGTTTACTAAGTACTTATTTCAGTTTTGGAAACCGTATCACTTCTTTGAGTGACAATTTCTTCGAAACTAAAAACGTAGCATAACTGTTAAAGTTTTCCTAGAAATTTCATGAAGCTAGCTTGTGATTAGATTTTAGATCGTCCGCAAAAATATTAACAAGTTGTATAACTCGCAAACGCAACTCTAAATCTAAAAATTGTCTTCGCGGCCCCTCAATAGTTCCAAAAGTCCTATTCAACCATATAGTCCGATGGGATAAATATGAAAAAAAAATTATCCCCATCTTACATGTAATAGGAGGTACTCAATAGTATAGTATGTATTAATATTGATTAATATCTTTTTTAGTGGGCCGGTGACAACGATGTGATGACTAAATGCGGTATTATTTTGTTTCCAGTGTCGGGCGCGCTCATGAGACAGTCGTGCCACCGTTTGCTCGAGCACCAGCAGACAGGAGTGGAGGAACCGCCCCTTTACTCGCCAATCGATCAGATTTCAGGTAATTCGTCCCACTGTCAACATAAGTAAGGCCCTTACAGGTTTCAGTGTCAGCAATTGATATTCACGCTGGACGCTGCAGTGCCTGAGTGGGACATTGTTAAATGGAATATAGTCTGTAAAATATAGCTAGATCGTTGCGACAGATGCCAATTGACAATATACTATTATAATTAACGATAGCTGCTACTTAATGAAAATTTGTGTCTTCTCATTTAACACGTGCTTGAACGGTGAAGGAAAACATCGTGTGGAAATGCGCGGCTCAGTCAGCTTCAGACATATTGATCTAAAATAAAAATAAAAGTTCGTTCCTCTGACTAACACCTGACTAAGCTGGGAGGATGGTATGAATATAGTTGGTATGGTGAGAATATAGTTTATAGATTGATACTTAATCAAATATTTTTTGAAGAATTCCTACCTAATCCTAATCTAATATATCAATAATGAAGGAAAGGAAATTAACATGAAGCTCAAACACGAGTAGATTAGACACGATTTTATTATCTTAGAGGTGAACATAGCACAACCTAAATCGTTGACGTCAAAATCTGAGTCATTGGAGCAGTCTTGCAGATTAATAATGAACTTGCAATAACTTACAATGTTATCAATGTGAACAACGCGTTCCCAATCGTTTTGCTATTACTGTTCTACATTTATTGACTAAGTACCTTTTTTTCATCGCACATCACTATTAGTGCAGAAAAAATAGTTTAAAAACAATAAAGTACGACATTGCTACAATCAATTAAATAATTTTCAATCTGTCGTTTTCAATTAAATCAAAATTCAACTTAACTAGTAATATTCACGCCTAGAACAATAAACCGATTTTAATTTTATTTTACCAATGCAAAGCTCATAAGCGTATAACATAAGCTGTTTTTATCCCTGTATTCCCACGGGAACGGAAACTACGCGGGTAAAACCGCGAGGCGCTGCTAGTCGACTATAAAATGTTCAGGTTTTGGTCTCTGCAAACTTTGGAGATAGAAATACTTTAACTTGGCTTGACTCTTAAACTTTGCAAATGAGTTACCAATTTTGCTATAAACCTTGTCAGTCCGCGGAAATGTTCAATCAAAGTTCTCAAAAAGTAAAGAAAACAAACATAAACACAGCTGAATAAGTAAAAACGGAGATACATTATGTTACGAACTCCTCAGGCTCAGTTGGTACATTAGCAGGCTGTGAGGCAAGAGTTCGCAGATTCGATTATCGCCGCAGATCAAATATGTTTTGTGCATTCATATTTATAATAATAATGAGACTATGGTACAAGCCAATTCATGTGCAATAGCAAATACTAAGTAACGATTACATTTGCCGTGGGGTGCCGGCAGTAGAATGTTGCCCATCCTCTCATGCCCGTGGATGCAGTAAGAGCCTGCTAAGGTATATCTCCAGAAGATGGGCAGCAGCGTCTTTCCGTGTAACTACATCCCGTACTGCGCTCGCCAACCCGCCTGCCAAGCGTGGTATGACAATTACCCCTCATGGATATCCGTGAGGGAGGCCCGCGTTCAGTAAGGCCTTTGCATCTATTATAGATGATTTATACAGCGTCTGCAACTGGTAATCATGCTGTACGGGACGCTGCAGTGCCTTGACATTGTTAGATGGATTAGGCTTGCCCAGCACCTATACCATCCTCTCAGCTTAGTCAGCTATTATTCAGAGGAAAGAACAGGTCAATACGTCTGAAGCTAACTAAGCCGCGGGTTTCCTCACGATGTTTCCTTCATCGTTAAAGCACGTGTTAAGTGTGCACATAAATTTTTCAAGAAAGAAAAATCCATTGGTGCACTGCCGGTATCGAACCCACGACCTTCGGGTTGAAAGTCGGGGGTACATACCACTCGGCCAACACGGCTTCAGTAGGTAGTAAACGTTTTAAGGCTGCAATGATGAACGATTACATTTAACAATTTGTCATAAAAACCCGTCGAGAAAACCGCAGTTCTGTGACAGTCTCGTAATCGGCTAAAATCTCACCATAGATAAAACACATGTTTTTTAAAAGTCAATCTTGACGCCACAGTCCTCCACATTCTGCGAAGTAGTATAAATACTGACCGAGATTACGATTCATTCAGTAAAATACGTTTTATTTAGTCTAACATCGAAGCTATTTTTGTACAAGAATAATAGTTTCAAGCTAAGAATAAATATTCAAATATTTCACGTTTATTTTAAAAAATGGAGTTGGCTGCAATATTCGAAAAAGGCAAAGACAACATGACCACGTTCTTTAAAAATATATCCAAACGTCTAATAAATAGAAACTTTTTAAAATACTGCCTCCTTTCTGCTCTGTCTATTTTGTTGTAGGTAGATATTTTTATGTAACCAAATAAATAGATACAACACAAAAAATACAATCTACCTTGCTCGTGTCGGCTATGAAACGGAGATACCTTATTTTATGTTATCATATTTTTGACTGACAGTTAGTTTTATATGAGATTTTATCATGGTATAACATTCATTAAATAAGAAATGTTAATTTTAAACCGCATGTACTTATTGTTCAACTAAAATTTTGATGAACCTAAGAATGGTCAATCTCTTTCAAAGTCAACTAGCCGGTCTTTATGACAAAATTATAAATGGTGAGTAATCATCGTCTTAATTGTAATTTATGTCATCAGGCTGCTTTATTTAGTCTCTAGGTCACACAAACTTTCGTCACTGAAAGCCAAAGCAATATAATATAGTAAGGTCCAAAATTATTTTATACACGCTACTTGCATTATGATGCGTAACGACCAAATTTGTCAGCAATTTTAATTGTTTGCTAACTTACACTCTAACAGTCGTTTGTCGTGTGTATGTCGGCCCCACGCGCAGACGGGCATTCAATCCCATGATGATGATTTTCTTGAAAAATCGAAACGTGTCGGAATAATCTTCGACGTTACAATACTACGTGAGTAATTCCTGTTTGTACAAAATGAATAGTTAATTTGAAAGTGAAAGAGTAACATTTTACTGCCGTCACCTCACGGCTACTTGGTATCATATTTTTTACTAATTGTGGCACAAAAAAAACTTTATTCTTTCTTTTTTTCAAACTTGGCCTAAGCAGGTACAGGACGAGATGTCTTAAGATTCACTATGTATTTTAAGACTGGCGCGGCGGCCGGCCGGCTTACGTCAGTCCATTGTAGACTGGCGCGGCGGCCCTTCTTACGTCAGTCCATTGTAGACTGGCGCGGCGGCCCGTCTTACGTCAGTCCATTGTAGACTGGCGCGGCGGCCCGCCTTACGTCAGTCATTTTAAGACTGGCGTGGCGGCCCGCCTTACGTCAGTCATTTTAAGACTGGCGCGGCGGCCCGCCTTACGTCAGTTCATTTTATGACTGGCGCTGCGGCCCGTCTTACTTCAGACCATTTTAAGACTGGCACGGCGGCCCGCCTTACGTCAGTCATTTTAAGACTGGCGCTGCGGCCCGTCTTACTTCAGACCATTTTAAGACTGGCGTGGCGGCCCGTCTTACTTCAGTCCATTTTAAGACTCGCGCGGCGGCCCGTCTTACGTCAGTCCACTTTGGGCATTATTGTGAAAATATATCTTAGCCTTGTCAATAGTTATTAGGGGTACCAAGCCAGTGAGGTTGGCTTTACTACCGAAATATATTGATTGACACTTTTTACCGCCAGTATAATATGTATTATATAATTCAGTTCCGGTTAAACATTGTAACATTGTTCTTAAAGTAAAATTACATTTGGAATCTGTAAGTCTGGAAGTTGTTATAATAGAAGGTGTATGGTTATTCATATTTTTTTGTATTCAATATGTTGTTATATATTTAAATTAAGTTTACAAAGAAAATATCCCGCGTACGTATTAGTATGTAACCAATTCTCTGAAATCGGTACAAAATTGTAAACGGTAAAAATTAATTAGGGACCGCTGTCGTGGCCATTGAAGCTAATTGACATTTTCGTGTAAAAATTTCGATGTCTTTTGAATCGAAAGAGCCACAAAAAATACCATTTCGCTTTAGGAAGTAACTACGTTAAAAGTCAACGCAATACGCTCACATCTGTGAAATGAAATTTTAATCAGGATTATAGAATCGCTGACCACTTGCAAAATTCAGTTGTTTGTTACATTGAGCGATGAAAGTAGGTCGGGTTGCAGCCAAAGTAGGTTTATGTGCAGCGTGTGCGTAGCGTGGCCCAGCTCCGTTGCCAACTGCTGAAACCTACTGCGGATATACAGTTAATATTGTATACCTGCCAAATATTTAAACGAGTTAACTTTTTATTTAGGTCGATAATCATCTAGGCTTTAGTTTTCAAGATTACTTCTACTATTTTAGAATTTTGTGACGCAACCAGCAAAGAGAAATAGCGTGGCGCCCGGTTTCTTCCTAAGCCATTAAGCCATCTTGTGTTATTAGTCCGCATTTAGCAGCTAGTCCGCGTTATTCCGCAAACATTACGTAGGTGAGGCTTAGCCGCGCTTAGGTCTATCGAGAGTGCGAAAAGGGTTAATATGGGTAATATTACAGGCGTTAAAAAAGGCCAGATATAAAAAAGGAGTTTGTACACAGTGGTACCTGATCATGTGGCCCGGGAGGGCGGAGGCAAGCTGACACGATATGCGACGACGGAGGAAGACGAAGCCACTCTCAGGGAGCTTCTACTTAGGTACGTGCCACACTTTAGCGAGATCGAGATAGCTTTCCGCCTTTACTACTGCCTCTATAATGCATTCATAAGAAATGTGCGTCGATGTATCTCCCTTTCTACATTTCACCTTGGCTTGGCATCTCAAATATCTTGTATTACAGATATGATGCGTTGGGGGCTAGTTCCATTATCACTGCCCTTTTATGATCGGAATAACCCTTTGAAATGCCTCGATGGCCACGACTGTCCCGACGCGACGGCGAGTCCCGGCATAACCGCGTTCCTAGCAGGGTGCTTGCATGTGTGTCAATGTGTTGTGTTTCATTCAATGTAGTATGTCTTATGATGCGTGTTTTTACATCTCTTGGATTAGCGATCTAGACATTAACTTTAAATCATTAGTCGTGTACTTAGTAACGTTTGAAATTCGTTTTGAATTTGTAACTGTGGCTTTGCTGTAACTTCACTTATCTAACATAACATTATCAATTTAGTTGTTTTTTGTACGTATTTATAATAGTATGTATTTTATATACGTACAACCTATTTTTATAAATCGACGTACTAAGTTTTATGAGTATCTACCTAAAATGCACAAATACCACCTAAATTTCACTAGTGTTACTTCCAAGGTATACTCGTAGAATACCTAACTGTTTGCCAGAAAACCGTTTGAAAACAGACTAAAAAAGAAAAACTAGAAAACTAGCAACACCAATAAAAAGCTTGTGCTTACGCTATTGTTAGCGCAGCTTTAATAAAATAATAAATTCGAGTGCGTCATAGAAATGATAAAATGTTAGCAGATTGATCTACTTCGCGTGACACTTCCCCTTTGTATGGATGAAATCCTCCTACGATATTTTTAAGTACTTAGAAAGATATTTTAACATCAACTTTTGATATTATAATAACGAGGAGTGGTTCAAAAATACGGGTGCTAAAATCACCTTTTCTTTTCCCCCACTCATTCGCAAGCTTGAAGGTGTCAAATGACAAACGCGAAACGTCACCCAGATGGGCAAGAAAATTCCACGTACTCAACGTTTGTTAGATTGTCCGTAGCGGAGTATGAATGAACACTCGTTCTAGTTGGATACAATTCCACAAGTGCACGAAGTCAAAACTTCTTCATTCTAGCTTCTAGCTTGCGAAGCACTCATTTCATTTGCACATTTGAAGCGTGAATGAAAAAGAGCGAGTTTCTGATAGTCTCTATTCAGAGGTAACTTTGAGAAGTTAAGCGCGGGCCAGAAAGAAAGGGCGCGTCCCTCTCCTACATATTGTATGCAACATCTTGTAGCGTGCTACAGGCATGTCATAGGCGCACCCAATTCGCGCCACGCCTCTTCGGTCTGGCTTGCGCCTTAGGTGCTGAGATTTAACTTGTTGGTTTTGTTGGTCAGCCTTCAGAGACAGGTGGGCGTGATGAGCATGAACCTATCGGCTAAGCTGGACGAGCTGCAGCGCGGCGACCGACAGCTCGAGACAACAGTCGCGCTCTGCGAGATAAGAACACAACTGCAGGAGCTGACAAAGAGCGTCGAATCATGCCAGAGCGAAGTCTCAGAGGTAAGAACGATATTTTTCTCATTAAATTTTTGTAACTATGTATACATTTTTATTTTTATTGTTATGTTATTTTTATTACCCGATTTGTGAAAATTTATGGTCGTAAGTCTAAATACAAACTTTTTATTTTATATATTTATTGTGACAAATGGCGTGAACGCGTAACGGGAACGAACATTTCAAATTTAAACATTAAATTGCCGCAATTTGAATTGAACAAACATTATTGACATCATCTTTTTTTTAACAAAATGCGATAATTTTTACAAACTTATAAATCAAATATGCGTTTTATCTTACTGCTGTAATCTCATGTATCTTACGCTGTAACAATAAAATCAATGTTAAATTTAAATCAATAAAACCTTTTCGCTATTTTTTTGAAAAATAAATTAACACTTCAAATTCAGATCTTAACTTATTTCTAGATCATACATAACAGTGAATAAAATAAATAAGATCCATGACAGTCTTACAACTACACTGGTGTCAATTATATTGACGCACTCTCTAATAAATTTAACAAGCATTGGTTCTGTACCAGAAAAGGGGGCGAAGGCTTCAAAAGGTCACCCAAGGTTAAAAATGGCATTTTGGGGTTTTTGGACGTTTTCGGTCATTTGAATACTTATATTGAGGTCAGAATAACTCCGGCCCCTGTGACCCTAGGATCACCAAAATCAATCAGTACCTTTCTCTCATTAAGGCGGTGCTAACAAAAAAGATTTCATGTAAATCGGTCAATCCGTTCGGTTGTAAGTCGTCTCGTCGTCGTCGAAGTCGTCGTTGTCTCATACACAGACAGACAGACAGCGCTATGCATACTAGGGGGCTTCGCCCCCTTAAATGGATTAAAATGGCAGATAACTATTCGGTTTATTTATTTATTAAGAAAAGGATCGACACATCTTAAATAACACTTTCACATTTAGACGGACACAGTCTGATATGTTAAAATAATATGTTATTGGTTAGTGCCGTTCTTAAATTAAAACAGAACAATTTAACCTAATTTAACCTTGACATTGACCTTGACTTACAAGCCGTGGGGTGCCGGCAGTAGAATGTTACCCCTCCTCTCATGCCCATGGATGCAGTAAGAGGCTGCTAAGGGATACCTCCGGAAAATGGGCAGCAGCGTCTTTCCGTGTATCAACATCCCATACTGCGCTCACCAACCCGCCTGCCAAGCGTGGTGAGTATGGCAACTATACCCCTCATGGAAATTCATGAGAGAGGCCTTTATTCAGTAGTGGATGTTATATGGCTGAAATTATGATGATGATGCTGATGAACCTTGACATCTCTAAATTTAAAATAGGCATTGATTAGATAGAATTTAAAACTTCAATCTAATCAATTTAACCTTTATAAAATAACGTTGTTTCTTTGATAGGTGAAGCGGGACATGGTCGCCATCAAACAAGAACTGGACACCGTACAACAGGTGAAGGAGGAGATCGAAGAGCTGAGGGAGTATGTGGACCGCTTGGAAGAACACTCGCAAAGGAGGAAGCTTCGGCTTCTAGAACAGGTTAGCAGAACTTGTACTGTTACTGGAGTATATAAACAAGCATTGGTCGGGGGTACCAGAAAAGGGGGCGAAGGTTACAATAACTCCGGTCCCTGTGACCCTAGGGTCACTAAAATCAATCAGTACCCTTCTCTCATTAAGACGGTGCTAACAAAAAAGGTTTCATGTAAATCGGTCAAAGCGTTCGGTTGTTATCGTGTCATGCACAGACAGACAAACAGACAGCGCTATGCATAATAGGGGGCTTCGTCTCCTAAATGTCAGCTTGCTAAAGGACAAAAAAACTCTTGGGACGGAATCTGCCAACTCCGTCAAACGTGTTATATAATGACTAAACGACTGAGTAAGGTTCTTCTGTTCGTTTATTTTCCTAACTCGCGTGCCATCTGAAGCGAAACATTCAATTCTTCAATTATTTTGTTTGTTTTGTTGTAAATTGGCTTTTCAATGAGGCCCTTGCGGTCGCAATGAATACAGGATTTGTGAGTTTGAGTTTGTACCACTACCAGGCCATTCACACACAGGCCAGGTCACTTTCCTTTCAATTGCTGGTTCATTCCTTCCCACGAGATGTTTGTTTATCTGATGACATTTGTCTCGGGTCTCGGTGTTTTCTATATATGTATGACTCACGTCTGAAGTGTGGATTCACAATTAAATAAATAAATATTGTAAGGAAACTTAGATACTTGATTTAAGTTGCTCACAAGGCATCACACTTCACATCACATTTCATTAACGAAGTTTGTACATATTGAGTTTCCGTCCGTGTTTTAATTTGTTTTGTAAAAAAGAGATAGATAGGTACTTATATGAAGAATTTGATAAATGCTGCCTATAAAGCCTAACAAGCAGTTCTGTTTAATATTAGTATTATTAATTTTTAGTAACAGGTTTACATAATTATTAAAAAGATAAAAGATAGATAAAAGATAAAAATATGTTTATTTTGTCACTTGTTACGGACAGTTAACAAAATTATAAAATTATTCTTAGAACTAAGTCAAAGTGACAAAAAAGGTCACCATTCAGCTTGTGCTGTGGCAAAGTAAATTATACCACAGCGCTGGTCTTCCATGGTCACCTTGTTTGTGATAGATGGCATATCCACTGAGCACACGCAGCAAAACATAACATTATAAAAAAAGGGCATTTCATAACCAAAATGTTATAATTTAGTTTAACTAACATTCGTGCGAGTAATTAAACGTGCACACTTCGGCGTGCATTGCTACCTTGTTGTGGTTGAGGTGTGCACGGTGCCTTATGATATCATGTCCTGGGTAGTGTCTGCCGCGAGGCTTACGCTGTCGCTTTGTGTCCAGCATTCCGCGTCGCTAAAGCGCAGGTTTGGCTGCAGCCTAAATTGATAACCCTAATTTCCAAGTAATAATTCAATCTGACGTTGTCGTTTGTGGCAGACTCTCGTGATAGTTTCTGCAGCTTTGTATAACGAGGAATACCTGCTTAGACCCCGTTAGTTAATCTTACTCCGGGCTTTGAAGATATTCAACGAAACTGCTTAATTTGTAGTACGATTCAGTAATCAGCTGATCTCTGGCGTAGTAAATCAGGTGCATAGCTGCTGGTATAGAATTTAGCATAATAAACGGAAATGGACATTTTGAGATAAGTTTAACCAAAAGCTCGTAGCATATTCAGTTCTGTTATTAGATAGAGAGATCCATAACCAACAGTGGTACACAAAATGTGTATTTCTAAAAGAGAAAGTCGATTAAAATCAGTCGCGTGGATAGAAGTCCAGTATTTTTATTAGTAAAATAAATCTCTTGTATCTTTCGTTTTCTTATATCAAATATTCCTATTTGTTTATATGATTTTGTTTGTTTTTTTTTTCTAAGTGAATTATGGAATATGTACGTTCGATTAATTTTTTTGTAAAGATTGTATGTGTGTTCTGAAGTTGCAAATAAACAATTTATCTATCTGTCTATCTTCTTACGGAAGATCAGCGCGGACTGGCCCTGCAGCCCGCAATATGCTGAGTAAGGACCCTTTTGCAGCGACAAACCTATATCATAACTTTATTAAACCTGTATGTAATGTTTGTTTTGTAGTTGCAAATAAATGATTATCGATCTATCTATCTAAGTTGATTGTGGATCGTAATCACTTGCATGTGATCCTAGTCGGGGTCAAAGGTGGTTTTATATTTTAAAATTATACATATCATTTCCAGGGTCTCACATTCTTCCTCTCTTATGCAATTCTGGCTGCGGTGCTGGGGATGCTTCAGTTTGGCTACAACACCGGTGTCATCAACGCTCCTGGCAAGGTAAACAAGACCAAATAGGCGATTTTGTCAGCGCATAATGATGAACACGTGGTGAACACGAACATCGATCGCGGAATATTTGGTTCGAACGAAGACGTAAATTGACAAAGCAAACACAAACACCTTACGAATACAGTTCTACTTGTGTTCACGATCAACCCCTCAGTATCTAAGGATTCACCGTGGGAAGTAGTGGTCAACAGTGAATTAGCCAAAGATTTCTCCGAACAGAGTCCGCACAAAGCAACCAAATTGTGTTTGACGTCCGTTAGTGCAAACAACGCGCGTGTAACAAAGCGTTTGAAGTGCGTGTTCACCAAGTTTACACGGCTAAAAATTCGTAATTTCCATAGCAATTATCGACTATGTCATGACTAGGAATGTTTTCTTTACAGAACATCGCAAACTTCATGAAAGATGTCTACAAAAACCGTTACGGCCTAGATCTTCACGAGGACACTGTGAACAGGCTATACTCGATCGCTGTCAGCATATTTGCCATTGGAGGAATGCTGGGTGGCTTCTCAGGGGGGATGATTGCAAACCGATTTGGAAGGTAGGTATCCCAAAACCTTCAGACTTCTTAGTTTAAGCCCACTGGCCCTTTTGTCTGCCTTGCTGACAGTTTAAAATATAATATCAAGAATACATGTAGTCCTAACCGTGGTTAAACAATGCATGTTTTTAATGATCCTTTCTCCTCATATTTTCTTTGTTATATCCAGGAAAGGAGGTCTATTGCTCAACAACATCCTTGGTATCAGCGGGGCCAGTCTTATGGGGTTCACTAAGATTTCTCATTGCTACGAGCTGCTCATCTTTGGGAGGTTTATCATAGGAGTCAACTGTGGTATGTTATTTTACGCCATTAATCTTTTTTTATTAATTTACAGTGACTTCTCTTTTAATAACATCATAGCGCGTTTTTGCAAATTTCACTGTTTGTCTGTTCCTACACAATATCCACCTCTATTCTCATATTAATATTTTACAAGTTTGTTAGTATATTGTCCTGGTCAAATCTTGCAAGCTGAATTAGAGTCCGCGCTACCAATGAAGTCCGATAGACGCTGCTATCAAAGAACTAAATAAAATGTATATGTAAAAATGTTCTTAGTTCTCGCTTTTGCTGTAAGACTTTAGTAGTGAAACCGACTCTAGAACCACTTCCTGAGATTCGATTGAGATGAAATTTTGCAAAGTCACTGAAACAGAAGTCGCTGAAACGGAAGGTGTTTGCAGATAACTTTCAAAATGGCATTCCTTACGAGATAGATATTTTTTTGTCTTACCCAATAATATGGGTATCAAATCAAATGAAAGCTTTTCAGCTTGTTTTTAAAAATATCTGTTAGGCATTAACTTAATTTTTTTAGACTTATTTCTTATTTTTAAGTTTGTTACGTCATTACGAATTTCGACTTCAGCTGGTTGTCTTATACCACGTACCACATCGATATTGTCACTTTGGTGTTATCTGATTGAGATAAATTATGTGTATTCCACATTGAGCCCTCTCGTTGGGTATCCTTAGTGGTAAAACGTCCGGAGTGGACGAGGCTAGTGCATCACATCTTTTTGGAAAGTCATACGACTTTGACAGTAATCGAGACGACCTAAAAAGCAGAAGCCTTCAAACATCCTTTCTCACTACAAAGATATATACCCTGACGTACAATTACTGCAAATGGACTTTTCATCATCATCGTCATCATCATCATTACAGCTGTAAGATATTCACTGCTGGAAATAGGCCTCCCTCATTGACTTAGAGATCCAAGTGCATGAGAGGTTGTTGCCATACTCACTACGCTTGGCAGGCGGGTTGGTGAGCGCAGTTCAGGATGTTCTTACACGGAAAGACGTTGCTGCCCATCTTCCGGCGATATCCCTTAGCAGATTCTTACTGCATCCACGGGCAGTGACATTCTACTGCCGGCAACCCACGGACTTTTAATGCCGAAATTGGAAACATGAGTCACATCAAAGGATGACGGACTAAAAATTTTAGTGTGTCATGTAGATTGACAAAATCTATTGGACGCGTATTTTTCTCTTTTTAACGTAATCCAAAAATAACCGCTATACTTAATATAGAAATTTCGCGTGAAGTAATACTGGAACGCGGGGACGTGCTTCACGAGACGTCACGAGTCCCCACACCTAACGCGCTCGCTTTATCTAAGTATTATTTAATTAATTTAATAGATCGAAAATACGTCTTTTATTTTTGTAATATCTGACGGACTAAATATGTTTTTGTTTTTGATTGTCACCATGCCTATTAAATTTAAGACGCTGTTGCTGAAATTTGCCTGGTCAGACATCATTATGTGTTATGTTATTTTCAGGGTTGAACACGTCACTAGTGCCAATGTACATATCGGAAATAGCGCCGCTAAACCTGCGCGGTGGCCTCGGCACCGTCAACCAGTTGGCTGTTACAGTTGGCTTGCTGCTCTCACAAGTCCTGGGTATTGAGCAGATCCTCGGGACTGATGATGGCTGGCCCATCTTACTTGGTAATTCCGAATATTCATAATAGCAGTTTAATTACCATCATTTCAGCCATAAAACGACCACTGATGAACACAGGCCTCCCTCATGGGACAGGATCCCACTCTCCCACAGGATCTCCATGAGAGGTAGTTGCCATACTCACCACGCTTGGCAGGCGGGTTGGTGAGCGCAGTATGGGATGTTGATACACGGAAAGACGCTGCTGCCCATCTTCCGGAGGTATCCCTTAGCAGACACTTACTGCATCCATGGGCATGAGAGGAGGGGTAACATTCTATTGCCGGCACCCCACGGCCAAAATTTAATTATAATAAACACATATGTCACAGTTGTTTTTTATGTGGAACAAATACTACACATAATGTGAAAAATTTGTCAACAAATAGGTAAGTACAAAATGAACATATTTTCAAGATAGAAATAAAGGTAAAGTCAATAAAATTAAAAACAATTCGTCAGCCTATGCATTCTAATACTCTTACTCTATGGACTTGGTATTGAATGTTTGTTCAAAAAGCCAACAACTCAGTCAGATAAACGACTTAGCGCGTAGCACGCACTACGCAACTATGCACACAGCCTGTTAATATGATCCAATCATTGCAGTAATCTATCAAATAAAAAAACCTATGAATATTGTGTTCGTCTGACCTGCCGTCGACTGCTGCACTACTGTACCTTATAACGCAGCGTACCGTATAGCTTATACGTCTAGGTACACCAGTTGCTAACGCTGTGCAATTCATCTGCATAGAAAATGTGATAGGACCATTTGCTTTTTTAACATACCCCGCGACATCGTACGCGATTTCATGCTCTGCTCGTATACTATTTTACGTAGACTTATGTCATATGATAACTAACTTGATAACCACAAAACATTTATTTAATTAGAGCCAGTAGTTAATGAAAATTCGTTCAAACTGACAAAAAAAAACTCTTTTATATTATTATGGTAATATAGGTAATAATAAAAAAACAATGCTAACGTTTACTCAATGCATATAGCTATAGCCGTGGGGTGCCGGCAGTAGAATGATACCCCTCCTCTCATGCCCCCCATGGATGCAGTAAAAGCCTGCTAAGGGATACCTCCGGAAGATGGGCAGCAGCGTCTATCCGTATCAACATCCCATACTGCGCTCACCAACCCGCCTGCCAAGCGTAGTGAGTATGGCAACTACCCTTCATGGAGATCCATGAGGGAGGCCTGTGTTCATCAGTGGACGTTTTATGGCTGAAATGATGATAGGTAATAATAAAAAACAATGCTAACGTTTACTCAATGCATATAGCTATAGAATCCGGAAGAAAGAGATGCTCCACATTCATTATGAATGCTGCCCGAGCACGATCCGCTAGACATAAAAGATTTAGTAATTCCTATTAGCCGCAAGATTAGTTTCGAATAAAGCCCTGGCTCGAGATGGCAATAAAGAACAGTTCGTTCATTCATTCATTCATCTTAGCCATAGTACTGCTGTCCACGTTCACTACTGAACGACATAGACCTCCTTCATGGATCACCAAGGTCATGAGGTTGTTGCCATGCCACGCTCGGCAGACGGGTTGGCGAACGCAGTACGTGTTGATACTCGGAAAGAAGCAGCTGCCCATCTTTCGGAAGTATTCCTTGACAGATTCGTAATGCATCCACGGACAAGAGAGAAGAGGCAACATTCTACTGCCGGCACTCCACGGCTACAGCTAAAAAGTACAGTGACCTATTATAGTTATGTTTGTTATACGAGAAATTAATCTCGGCGTAAAGGTCTAACTATTCGATGGCTACGTTTGCGAGTTTTAAGTCACTACCAACTTTGTCTACCTCCGAGGCGTAGTGAGTGTTTTCTACGTGATGGATAAGTATGTACCTATTTGGAAAAAAGATTTGGCCAGGTGCGTGTCTCGCCACGCGCTATGTAGGGTCCCGTTGTTAACCGTTGTCAGAAACCGTTGTTAGAAGTTTGTGTATGTCTTTTTAACCGACGAAAACGGAGTTGGTTTTTCAATTCGACCGTATATATTATTAAATTAAATCATAACCAGAAATAATTCAGTTTTCGGTTTAAAGTATTCCGGTATGTATGTTTTTTTTTCAGATTCAGAGGTAGTTTTAAACTTTAATAATTCGCAAACGGAACCCCAAATTGAGAAGTTGTCTTCGCAACCCCTGCAATGAATCGTTTTAAAATACCTATACAACAATACCCCTTAAGATGGGATTATCAAGAAAACAAAAGTTTATCCCCACTTGTATGGGAGGAACCCCAAATTAATTATTTTTAATTATACCTAACACTAACTTCCATGCTGCTCGCAGAACATTGCTGAAACTTTAAGAATAAATTCTGTAAAATATATACTAGTCCCTGAACAGAGCAAAGTTCCAGCTATGGAAACCAGATGATTGATGATTCTTATATTTCGCCATCATAAAGGAAAACTGTAGCTATAGGAAATAATATTGTTTGGAATCCATACCTACTAATATTATAAAACTTATTTTCAATAAATTACTACTATGACTATTACTATTATGACTATTATGAAGAGTTTGTTTCTTTGTTCGGTTGAACGCGCTAATCTCAGGAACTACTAATCTGTATTAAAATATTATTTCGGTGTTGGATAGCTGAATTATCGAGGAAGGTTATAGGCCATAAAACATTACGCTACTTTTATTTTTGACCAATAGAAACTGAGAAGCACAAACGGGAAAAAAATATTCCATAAGAGAGCTTTTTTAATTATAGGTGCCTACGACCCAGTCTATGTTTTAAGGAAAGAAATTGCGCTGGGCAGCTAGTGCAATATAAACAATATTTAGCTTCTAGAGCTTGCTCTAAAAGCCAGGCGCGACTCCTGAATTAAAGTACAAGCAGCTCTGTAACATTATGCTTTGGATTACATTTACCGAATATCTACTCGTACATTGTATGCGATAGCGCAGTTACATCTTAGGCTGCGGTCACGAGGACGCAGATCTTGAGTTTTGGAAGTCTGCGGGCAGATCGCTCGGCGCCAGAGCGGCGTAGTGTGAGAAAAGGTTTTTACCCAGCACTGGGATTATGATGTATCATAATTATAAGTGTAAATGCGCACCGCTTGACGATAGTGCACTGCTTTCCGCGTCGCTCTCTTTGTGGCCATTTCCATATAAATGTATGCATTGAAACCGCTGCCGTTCCCCGCCCGCCGACTTCGTGGCCGCAGCCTAAGGCTGCCTGTCCACCGTACCGGACTGGGGCGAAGTGGGGAAAAGTGGAGCTGATAAATAGATAGCATAAAACTTTCGCAGAGCGAGTGTTTATGCACTTCTATAGGTACCATAACATCAAACCAATGGTTTTTAATTAAGCTATCCTATCAAATATTCGCAATTATCTTCACTTTGTCCTCGCTACGACACAAAGAATATTAAAATTTTATATGATATTATTTTCAGGACTAGCAATTTGCCCCGCAATTTTGCAACTACTCCTGCTGCCAGCGTGTCCAGAATCCCCAAGATATTTGCTCATCACTCGCCAGTGGGAGGAAGAGGCCAGGCGAGCACTTCGAAGACTACGAGCGAGCAATCAAGTAAGATCATAATATCTAGGCGAGTTGCCTAATATTATATTCTTAGTCGTTCATGTAGATTATCACGGTTTTTCCTATTTTAACGTATGTAGGTATTCTTAAATATATGGCGAGACAATGAGTTGAAATGTGGCGCGACCTCGCGTCTTGTCTCAATTTCAACAAGTAGTGACGTCACGCCCAACTAATATAATTTAATGCGCAGCTTCCAATTATATTTAAATGCATCAAAAAAAATTAAATATTGTGTCTTAAGTACCTACCCTATTCATGGGTCCTTGTGTGTACAAGTATGTACGTTTAAGTAGAATTTCTTCATTTGACAATACATTATTTTACAAAAAATACATAAACGCTATTGAAATAGTACAAAGTAAGTACCTTTGCGCGATGAACTTCAGATGTCACCGTCATCGTTACCCACACCTGTATGCCAACCTATTACCTAAGTACAAACTCCACAGTCTAGAATCAAGGCGGATGTACATACCTTGAAGCCGTAACATCATCATTTTTTTTCATCATTTCAGCCGTAGGACGTCCACTGCTGGACATAGGCCTCCCGCATGGATTTCCAGTTATTGCGGTTGGAAGCGATCTGCATCCACCGTCGACCTGCGGTCTTCACCAGGTCGTCAGCTCATCTTGTTGGTGGACGTCCTACGCTGCGTTTGCCGGTCCATGGCCTCCACTCGAGAACTTTTCGGCCCCATCGGCTATCTGTTCTGCGAGCTACATGGCCTGCCCATTGCCACTTCAACGTGCTAATCCGCTTGGCTATGTCGGTGACCCGAGTTCTTCTACGTATCTCCTCATTTCTGATTCGATCTCGTAAAGAAACCCCGAGCATAGCCCTTTCCATAGCTCGTTGAGCAACTTTGAGCTTATTCATGAGGCCAATCGTAAATGACCACGTCTCGGTTCCATATGTCATCACTGGTAACACACACTGATTGCAGACTTTTGTCTTAAGGCACTGAGGAATTTTTGGACGAAAAGACGTTGCGTAGTTTCCCAAACGCTGCCCATCCGAGTTGGATTCGTCGATTGACCTCTTTCTCGAAGTTGGACCTACCTAATTGGACTGTTTGTCCTAGGTACATACGCGTCGACAACTTCGAGAGCCGAGTTCTCAACCATAACTGGGGCAGGCACAACATGGACATTCGACATAATCTTCATCTTGTCCATGTTAATTTTAAGACCTACCCGTTGGGAGACTCGATTGAGGCCTTCGAGCATCGTGCCGAGTTTCTCCATCGACTTTGCCATGACCACTATATCGTCGGCAAACCGAAGGTGAGTCATGTATTCGCCGTTCATGTTGATGCCTAATCCTTTCCATTCCAAGAGCTTGAAGGCATCTTCCAAAGCCGTAACACTACACAATAAGTTCTCATGCATGGATCTTGTCAAAAAGGTCTGCCACGCAGTTCCGAGATCATGCAATTTCCGGACTACTCACTTATGTTGATGCCTAATCCTTTCCATTCCAAGAGCTTGAAGGCATCTTCCAAAGCCGTAACACTACACAATAAGTTCTCATGCATGGATCTTGTCAAAAAGGTCTGCCACGCAGTTCCGAGATCATGCAATTTCCGGACTACTAACTCGTGACTGCGTGCCCATAGACGTATGGTTGGGTCCTATAATAATAACTTTGCTGACTTAGATATATTTGCTTTATTCCTTTATAAATTTAAAAAAGTCTGCATCAAATTGAACTTAACTGCATAAACCTTGAAACTATATATAATATATATATAAAATTAAGTATATTTAAGGAAAAAATAAGATTAAGAATTTAAATGAGTAAAGGGTAAGCACAACAAAGCTAGATACTTATTTTTGAAGGATTCAGATGTAGGTCTACCTGACAAAGTATACTGTATAACTGATTCTTAAATCTATGTAAAATACATCCAAATAATTCTAAATCAATAAAATTGATATTGAGGGACTCTATCATACGACGAACAGGAGCGCGATGTCCTGCGTTTGTGTGGCACGTATTAAAGGCAAAAAGTGAACGCTCCCGTGTAGATCTGGGAGTACAAGTTCTCGGAACAGTGTAGCATAGCATTGTAATTGTGTTAAGGCACTAAATACATTTCAGGAACTTTGTGCAAGTCCGTTTAAGCAGTTTTCCGTTTTCTTCACTTGACACTTTGTAACTCTGTTTAGATCCCTAAATGCGTTAGCTGAAACGCATTTAGGGATCCTCGAAAAGTCAGTGTAGATATAAAACCATATTACGTACAAACGAGAGTTTGGCATAATAAAATAAGAATAAAACGTAAAATGACCAAAAGAATACTTGACGGATTATAAGAATTTGACATTAGAAATTTAACCCAAAACCAGATTATTTAAAGACGCCCTTGCAACTGCACTGAATAAGGCGACAAACACACGGCAACACGCTGCGTCGCGCGGTGAAGTATGTTTTTTAGACTGCTCCGCGCTCCGTCGCAATCAATTCAAAAATTCTTATAATCAGTCACGACGCGTCGCGTAGCGTGGGCCCGTAGATTTTAACATTGTATGCAAGTATATCAATTTGTATAGAAAACACGCTTGGGACAACACACTAAAAACGCGTCGGCGCGCGGCGCGGACCAGGGTGCTCATCTATTGCACAGCGAACCGCGGCAGGACGCGTTGCCAGTGGTAGAACCGCCTAAAGTATTTTCGAGTTTGATTTTGATTTTCTGTTTCCAGGTAGAGGAAGACATCGAAGAGATGAGAGCAGAGGAGAGAGCCCAGCAGGCAGAGGCTTCAATCTCGATGAGGGAACTGCTGTGCTCGCCGACGCTGCGGGCGCCGCTTCTGATTGGAGTTGTGATGCAGCTGTCCCAACAACTGAGCGGGATCAATGCGGTATCGCTTTTTTTTATTTAAAGTGTACCCCTACTTCATAATTACATTAAAATTTTATCACGTGTCATCTGAATGCTGGGTGTTGGCCTCCTCCATTTTTTGCCACACATTCCAAGTCTTGTTGGTGACCTTAACGATATCATTCAC
The DNA here is from genome assembly GCA_963082625.1 of Pasiphila rectangulata. Classification (NCBI taxonomy): domain Eukaryota; kingdom Metazoa; phylum Arthropoda; class Insecta; order Lepidoptera; family Geometridae; genus Pasiphila; species Pasiphila rectangulata. The sequence goes on along the minus strand of OY720236.1, from coordinate 17,562,802 downwards.
CAATCTAGCAGGTGGTCTGACAGTGTTGCGTTTATGATCTCTAGGATTCCGTAAGGTCTAGGAGTACTTGCTCCACCTGTCGTCACGTCTCGCCAAATGCCCCTCCCGTTTCTACTTTAATCTCATGATTAGGATACCAAAGTCTTGGACTTTATCACGTCACGCCAAATGCCGACTCCGGATCTTACACCTATTTAAAACTCACACATAGCCAGGTATAACATAGCATCAAAATGAAAAAGCTTATCAAAATTTTTATGCCAAAGGTTCGAACCCTCATTGATAAAACCGATTTTTCCTTAAGTCGGGCTCATTTTGAGCTCCAAAATCCTTGGCCTGAAAATCTTGCTAAAATCATATTTTCGTTTGAGCACTGATTTAACGCCATCTCGTAGATATCTGCGAATTCTCCTCCTTATATTTATTCCTTTTCCCTCTATATTTTACTAGTTTGGCCGTTTTTAAACGACACAATCCCGTCGAGTTTGGACTCGACCAGGGTCTGATGATAGATTTTTTTACTTATTTGTTCTTTTTATTAACTAATAAGTAATAAAAGCTTGTTTTTAAAAGTTTTATTTTTAAAACTTTGTGTGTTTGATATGACGAGTCCGAACACGATGAGGTGCCCTTCAGACGATGGCGTGACATAGTACACTATTTATTAACATGTAAATTTCGAACTAATGGTAGATTGAGATGTATGAAGGCGACAGGCCTTTCCTCAGTTGTGGAACACATACAGGCGGTTAATCACAATTTTGTGTCTCACAATTTCAAATAAGATGATGATTCACGCACTTCAAAGTTTTCCATTTTACTGCGGCATTTTGACGTTATTATCATTATCAATTTAAAGAGTGGCGGAAATGGGGCGGAGGCCTGAGCCCAACAATGGAAAGATACAGGCTAACAGTAACAGATAATTTACAAATTTTGTTCCGTTGTTAATTTCCAGGTGTTCTACTACTCAACATCCCTGTTCACTTCTTCGGGACTGACGGAGGAGTCCGCCAAATTCGCGACCATGGGCATTGGAGCGATCATGGTGGGCATGACACTGGTGTCACTGCCATTGATGGATCGCACGGGACGGCGCACCCTTCACCTTTACGGACTTGGAGGAATGTTCATCTTCTCCATTTTCATCACCATTTCCTTCTTGATAAAGGTGTGTCTTATTACGTATCTATTGCTTAACAATATTTGGGGATTACCTTTATCGGATAGCATTCTACCAAGCTACGAGAGTTTAATGCAATTTATTTAGGAAATTCAATTTGGATATTGTATGATTTTGCAAAACTGAAAGTTATAAGCAATATTTAAGTTATACCATATTGCTGGTCAATGTTTGGGGGTAAATAATCTTTTGACCTAGTTTTTAAGGCAATGTTACATTATTCAAATAAAATCATATTATGGTTATTAGGTAATTGGGTAATAGTTAATTATTCGAGAAATTGATAGTATTTTTTTAAACTTTAAAGGCTTATCTTATACTATTGTTATTTACAATGTTTGGAGGTTTTTTATTTTTTTATACGAGAATTTACTCATTTTTTTTACTTTGATATAATAATGCATAGGGCCTAAATATTTCGAGAAACCGATAACGTTTTTTGAGTATGTGATAATCAGTAAAAATCGAGGTAACAGAATCTTTGGAGGTATAAAGTTTACCCCCCTTAGTTATGCTACTTTAATCTAAGCAGCTGTTAGCTAGTGGCTCTAATAAGCAGGGGTAGAAAGGAAGCGATATCATAGAAATTCCGCCACACGATAAGTACGGGTATAAGTATTTTATAATTTAAGAATACTGGTAAAAAAATAAAACAAAATAAAAAAATAACTAAAATTTAAAACGAATATCATAGATTCGGTTTAATTAAATTAAAATCGTTTTTAACCAGATTGTCAAGAGAATCAATTTTGAAAACCGAACTCATCTGTCGGTCTGCAATTCTTTGGATGATTACATGAAATTCAATTGTTTAATTTCAATACATTATTATAAACATTTTTTTTGTATTAGTTTTGAGTCATCCAAAGAACAACTATATTGAATATGTTGTGTAGCAGCTTTCCACGCTTTTCTTTTGCTTTTCCCCTAAATTATTTGTAATTCGATCATTACATTTCTCCATCGAAAACTTGTCGACGTTATTAGATTAAAATCCTATTTATTTTATTAGATTCTTGTTTAGATTTTTTAAAACTCAAATCTCATGAACAGTTAACAACCATTTTATGAAATTCGCCATAGCATTTTTTATTTTATCTTTATTTCCACAATCACCTTTTTGTTTGCTTTAGCGGTTGTTCTTATTCCCAAAAATATAAAAATATATTCAAATTCTTCATAATGTCTTGTCAAAATTAATTAGTGGGTCATGTATCGGTTCCGCTGATTGGGAACGAGAACACCGCCGCTTCGCTAGGCCACTCCCCCCCCTGACTTCGACTTTCCTGTTTCCGAAACCGGACTCTCGGTAGGAAAGATGTATATAACAGAGAAATAAACTCTCAAATATAAATGTTAGGTACATCACTCACAAAGCACTGAAACACATTTTTATTCACCGCCGATATTGTGAAGACAAAAACGTGATACTCACAACAGGCTAGAAGCACGCGTTCTCAAATGATGCGAGATTTTTGATCACACGAACACTGCTCAAAAGCAGATAGCACTTTTCACTATAGCATACGCATTCCATGCGATAGACGAAGACACTTCGCTGAAGCACTAGCTGGTGAAACTATACGAACAGACCAACTCCAGCACGAACTCGTGGAGTGCTAACAGACACACAGACAGACGAGTGTGTGATGTGCATTTATGTTTGTGATTTATTTCTTCTCCGGTCGGTGATGGGAAAGAACATCATTGCTATCCCCTGATAGGAGTTCTTCGGGTATGTGCAGGAGATGATAGATTGGATGAGCTACTTGTCGGTGGTTTCTACGCTGAGCTTCGTGGTGTTCTTCGCGGTGGGTCCGGGCTCCATCCCGTGGCTGATCACGGCCGAGCTGTTCTCTCAAGGCCCGCGGCCGAGCGCCATGGCCATCGCGGTTCTCGTCAACTGGATGGCCAACTTCGTCGTTGGCATCGGCTTTCCCAGTATGAAAGTACGTATACAAATAAAATATTTTTTTTATTATAAGCCTTATAGTCCCGCTCTGCAGGGCAAAGGACTCCGTTCCCTCCATTACTCACTATCACCTTATAGTTGAGGCCACTTCTCCAAGTGTGTCCCGTTCATCACTCCATCTCTTGAGCCTTCTATGCGAGCTTTTGAAAGCATTTTGAAATATCGAAATATGCAACAAAATAATCGGATGTTGAGCCTTCTATGCGGGCTTCGCCCATTTTGAAATAAGTATCAAAATATGCAACAAAATAATCGGATGATTAGGTATTTTTGAGTCAGGCTACCTTTAGATCTTGCGGCCACGGAATCCTAAATAAGTTGGACTGATAATTTTCTCCTTAGTTTAGCACCCAATTTATCAAAGTATCGCCCATCTCAATATAATACTCGTATATCACAAAAAATACAAATTATGCATTAACCTTTTCATACACGTTTTTCTTTACTTTTCAGGCACTATTGGAAAACTATACATTCCTGCCTTTCAGCGTATTCCTTGCGATTTTTTGGATATTTACATACAAAAAAGTTCCTGAGACGAAAAACAAGACCTTCGAAGAGATTTTAGCACTGTTCCGAAATTCCAACGGCAGGTAAGACAAAATGTATTATTTCCTTAAATTCTCACATTTTGTACACTGTTTATGTCTATCGTCATTGACCATTGACACAGCAATGACATCTATACACTTGCACACTGTTATATGACACAGTGGTATCATTATCATCCGCAAGCGAAGCACATTCTTGTAAATACTGGTGTTGCTTCTCGGCACGGTCCGGTTGAACCATCAAGTCCTTTTGCAACTCTGTGATCAATTGAGTTGAAACTGCGGCGCATTTCTGTAAATGCTTGCTTCTTTGCAAGTTCTAGTTGTGGTTCTCACTTCAAGTTGTTCTTGAAACTAAGAGTCTTTGGGTCTGACATCAGCGTGCAATACTATAGTGGTAGCGGTAGACACATTGACATGTCAGTGAGTTCGCATGAGTGTGCGCAGGGACAGTTTCCGAGACAGCCGGCTGTATGGCAGCATGATGAACTGCGTCAACGCCCTGGAACAGCAGTTGCCGCCCCCACCACCCCCCGCACCCGTCGACGAGAAACACGACTCATGTAAGTCCAATACCCTGCAGTAAACCAAGGACCGTTTTAACTTTGATGATGAGTGAGTGAGTGATAGATGATTCTCGATATTCCAACTGGAAGTGGGAGAACAATGATGTCAGTGAGTCAGTGAGTGAGTGGTAGTCTAGTTATTATATATAATATAACTAGTGAGTGGGTTGTGCGCGAGCTGCTTCGCAGCACGCGGGGGTAGTTTTAAAATAGTCGAGGGTAGGTGGTGCGCTTAGATCCTTTGGGGATGTTCCGTAACATCATTTTAACCTTTTTCTGACCTGCCCTCTCCATCATAAGTAAGAGCAATCTAGACCTCCGCTCGACACCCATGTAAAAAGAAATACTATAAACTTGAAGACTTTTGAACCACGGAAATAGTCTTACGTAATAATAAAATCCCCTATCACACCAGCGGTTAGCGTGCAGTTATACAACTTGTTATTCTATTACTCACAGTCCGAAATAAAATTAACAAATCATGCTGGTATATTTTTCTAGCCCCAACGTAAGCAGATTTTGTGTTATGGGTACCAGATGATAGATAATACTTATTAATATTGTAGCTGAATAACAATTAGTCAGTTAACAACCCGCACTCGTAATCTGCTTGAAGACATCTAGTGTAATATGATAAGGCAAAGCACTTAACCATCATCTGATCCTCGGGACCTTGGTTTGCTGCCCCTTGACCCACTGCTTCACTGTTGCCTTCATGATCATTGAACATGACACTTTGTATTCAATTTTGAACATTTAAAAGCACTGGAAATATAAAACCGCTTAAAAACTGGCGCTATCTTACTACAACACGACTGTACAAGTCCGTGTCCGTATGTAATCAGTACGAAATCTGTTATGACATTTATAATATTGTTCTTTCTGTAAAATTGTTTTAGTGAAATGTTGCTTGCAAATTGTTTTAATGAAATGTTGCATAATCCCATCATCATGGGTTTTTTAGAATTCCGCGCCCAAAGCGTAAAAACGTTGAAATTTTGCCAGATTGGCAACACTGTCATGATTATCATCGCGGGGACGCGGTTCCCCGCGTTTTTAAGGCCGTAATAGGTAATTATTAATAATTTGTTAAATAGATGTAGGCTGCCTGTAATTGATTTAATATTTCTATTTTTGTATGTTTTCTGTGCATCCTCTGTTGGTGGCTCAAATAAATAAATAAATTATCTGTCTTTTCCAAAATGTTTTTGAGAAATTGCGTTTTTCAGTGTCTTTTCTCATTTATGAAGTGGTGCTGCCGTGTTTGTGTTTGATTAGTTCTTGAAACATTGTATCGCGGTGTTTCAGTGTCCGAGCAGTCGTCGGCTGGGGGCGATCAGGGCCGGCCGCCGCCGCCGCTGCCCCCGCCTCGCTTCCCTGCGACCGGCAACGTCTGACGATGGGAGTGCACTGCGGGTGCGCCGGTGATCGCGCCAATCAAGGCCGCCGCCAACTTCTTGTATCGTGGACTCAAGCGCAGAGCGGCCCCCATCTCTTACACTACCACACAACAAATGTTCTAAATCGATGTGATTAGGTTACAAAACGAATAGTATTAAGTCACATATAGCTCTTTAGTCTGTCATTTTATGACGTAATGATAATTTATGACGCATAGGTAGGTAGGTACCTTTTGAAGTGCCATCTGATTCTTGTACCCATTTTACTTTTGGGGAGATATGTGGGATTGTTAAAACGAATAACTGGGACTTTTTCGCGTAATTTTATTTTATTTCCTTTAATAGGGATTTTTTTTTGTCTCTAATAAGTCACTAGGGACCTGTTTATATTTTTGAATTTATAAAAGTTTATGTATAATTTATGCAAATAAATTTCCATTTGATATCTATATAAGTAGTCATCATCTTCAGTTTGACAAATTATACCTACATCATCCGCCATCTCGTGGCGGCGGCCATTCTGAATGTATTACACTGTATTATCAACCTGCTTAAATAAGTATGCCATAATTCAGCTCAATCGAATAAGCACCAACTAGTGGAAAATGATTTACAATTTTGTAAGCGGACCACTAAATCATTGCAAGTTAATTAAAAGCTTGTTAAAATGAAACTACGCCATGAAGTCCCGTACATTTGTTTGAATTATGTCTACGGATCGCGTAAGTTTAAAATGAGATGAAGCTTCTATCGTAATAGATGCGAGGGACAAATGAGACAGCCGATTTGATGAACTCGTACTGCAGTGTACGATGGGAAAGTCATGTTCGCTATTAGAATCGCGAATGACGTTAAGCCTCAAATCTTGCGGGCAGCGGGGCGGCGGCGGCGGCGGCGCGGGAGCGGCCGGAGTTTTCATGCCCCCTCGCCGCTGTTTTTGAGGGCCGGTCCATTTGCTTTTATGCATAAGATCTTGCCGCTCCCGCGCGGCTGCCGCCGCCGCCCGCAAGCTTCGAGGCAGAGGCCTAAGACCTCTGGCCCAGGTCTGTGCGCAGGAGTGCCGACTAAACGTAGATGCATCGATGCAGACGCGAGACTAATACAAAGTTATAGGTAACTACGCACGCGCGCACGTTATGCCAACATCTTCGTATTAAATTTATATAAAATGGGTACGAAGACGGGCGTACTTTTGAACATAATTATGTCACTAACATGTATAAAAAGATACAATGTACAATACATGCTGTGACTTTAATGTATTGTTAATTTTTTATATATTATTATAAAGATATTATTTTACAAATGTTTTTATTCTCTTTTACTCATAATTATTATTGTTGTATACATATTGATAAATTTGTCATATCTTAAATGACCGAAATAATCTATTAGTTATTATAAAATTACCGATTATTAAAATGATAAAAATAATTCGTAATAATTAAAAGACGGAGAATTAATTGCTACCGCGGGAATTGACTATGATAAAACATAAACCTCATTGGTCGATACCCTGCTGTGTTATGTACTTTATGTCACTTAAGGTCACTTCTTATTGCTAGGCGTTTTAGTGGCTCACTTATTACCGTTTAGTTTGCGTCACACTTTATTTGTAGTTATTATAAATACAATACTTACTTATAATTTTTACCAAAATCAAAAATTGCGCTATTCTGAGTTACCTAATGATTTTTGTAAGGATTTTAAAGGCTAACAATCATAAAACACTAAAAACATTTCAATGTTGATTTTAATTAGTTAGGGTTGTTGTTGATTCGTTCGTCCGTGCGTCTGATTAATGCTCAATTCAAAAAAATAATTATAATAATATTAACTATAGGTGTTCCGTGGCGTATCGTGATTGATACACGGCCTAATATAAAATGTTTGTGTGTATCTATACGGTGTCGCTGACGTTGACTGAATGATATCATTTTATTGTGATACGCTCTCGAGGCGACGCGGGGCCGGGAGCGTAGCCTTACGTGGTCATGGGGCTCGTCGCGAACTAAGCAGACTATGATCAGTCGCCTTACATTTATTCTAAAGATCACGCTGCGCAATAAAACTGTTGAACCTCTTTACACACAATATTGTATTATTAAGATCTAGTTTAAATTTTACATTATTATAATATAACTAGTGTTGACTAGGATATTAGAAAAATGTATTAGTTTATCGGTTAACGCAAAATCTAAACGAATAATGTAAATGCATCATTGTCAATTTCACGATCCACGAATGGTTGTAATTAATATTAATGTTACTTCCGCTCGACGAAGTGTCGTGTTATATATTTTTTTTTACATGTATAAAAATTTTGGAAACATGTTTTAGCATTGCACCAACTTTCAGATCTTTTATTTTACTCTGGATGTTATATTGTGATTATCGGGACGCGTTAGGTCGAGTCGAGTTTCGGGCGCCAATGCATTCATTACATTTTATATAAAGTTTAAGATTGAAGATAAAGTTAGTCAAATCATGTATATATGTTTTTATTGCTAGTGTAAAAACTGTGGGATCGCACACGGGGAGCACACGCGAGATGCACAAACGCTGTATAAATACCAGGCGGAAAGCGACGCCAGACAAATAAGAGCACAATGTACAAGAAACGTTAGTTGTTAGTTCAATAACTTCCTTTTCGTATTTGACCCCAGGACACACTGCTGTCCAGTCAAATATTAATTATCCTATTCATTTATTAATCATCCTGGCTTTTGTCAATATCGAACGTAGTTCATTCAACACGCATTTGCACATTCCAACTCATTAACAGGTGGCTCAAGCCTGCTATGGCAATGCTTCAACATGGTCGATCACTGACTCGTTTTCAGTATAGTAAATCTATCAAAACCAAGCGCGTGATCATCACATGCTCAACGATCGATAGCAGACTTTGATACCCAGGCTTATTAATTAAACACTTGAGGAATTTTTCCAGATAACGGTATTGTAAGTATTAAGGAAATGCAAATAGTTAGAAATATTATACAGTACTGGTGTAGATTAAATTACCTAATTGTTGGGGGGAGTTTTAGTATAAAAAGTTAAAGCGACAATCGATTGCTAAAGCCGTTATTTTTACACCTCAATTTGAATTTCACTGTCAACTGGACTTCCGAATCGTAATCTAGTTTTACTTTTATTTAACTTTGCGGAAAATACACTCGATGTTTCATTGAACCATGAACGCAAATAATAAGAATAGATGTAATTTTCTGGTGGATTTAATGGAATTTAACAATATGAAGAAGCTACGTAGTTTTCTGTAATGGCATAACAGCATTAAAATCGTGAACGCTTTATGAAAATTATAAACAGCAAAAACAAATTTACGCAAAATAAAATTTTCATTCAGACCAAATCCGCCCTACCTCGGACAGATTCGGCTAAAGTAGGAAGAGCAGGGCGGCAATAAATACACACTGCCCGGTATAAAATACCATGTTATGCCACATTAGTTTATACAAAATATTGTTATTTGTAAGAATATCATTTTTTCTGTATATTTGGTCATAGATCAATGGAATCGGTGAAATTCGTACGCGCTGTGACATATTTATGCTAATTTTACCTACTTTTTTATTTACTTATAAGCGGATCAGTCGAGCAAATGCAGTGCAATATTTATGACTAATAATGTTGGAGATCGGTTTATAAAAGAATTGAGATAAATATAAATAAAAAGAGATAGTTTTAAGTGCGCATTGTTTGTGTCATAGTGTAATTAGTTTATATAAATTTATATATAATTACTTATTCCGTTCAAACACTTGCAATATGTATGACATTAAAAATTATTTCATTTATTTCCATAGTTTGCAATTACAAAACATAGGCATTAGTTAGTTGAATTCGTTTCAGTAAGTTTGTTGTATATTTTTCAAACAAATAAAGCCAGTCAACATCGCATAATAATGTCAAAAATATTCGTTTTATTAACCGATTTCCAGAAATGTTTACAAAAAAAAACATGAAACTCAAATCAACTGTTAAAAAGTGTATGTTTTCAAAAATGTTGCTGTGATTTATAATCCAATAAAAATGTTTAAAGCCCATTAAAATAATTTTAACTTTGTTGTATTCGACCGACTGAACCAAGCCCAGCCCATTACGATCGCGTTGAAATACTCAAATAAATATCATGTATATAATTATATACTATACTAATATTATAAAGAGGTAAAGTTTGTGAGGTTGTAGGGGTAATCTCTGGATCTACTGAACCGATATTCAAACTTCTTTTACTAATTGAAAGCCACAGTTGAGTGTCATACATAAGGCTATAAATTACCGCCCAACGAAGTGGGCACAGTGGGTCAGCTAGTAATTCATAAACTACATAGAATTACATTACGTAAATTAAAAAAATGATCTGCATCCAATATTACTTGTTTTTATTTTTTATTATTATTATGCATGTATTGTATTATTAACCAGTGTATTATAGCCTAACCTAAAACAAAATTTTGATAATATTAAAATACTTCTTCTACATGATGTTTGGATAAAACTACAATCCAACATTTTATTATGAAAAGTAATAGGTATTTATTTAAATGTTTTACTGATAAAGACACAAACGTGTAATGTTTTAATTAAAATACGTATTCTTTGATTTTGGTGGTTACATCTTGTGACACGGTTGTTAATTTGTAAAATTGTTAAATCAAGTTATGCCAGGTTTTGGTATATTTTGTTATTTTCTGTATTTAAGCACGACTATATAGAGAAAGATTCCATTATAACATAAAGGAATTAGGAAATTGTTATCATATACCTAATATACGAAATACTATATCGTAGTTACTAAACAGTTCCTTCCTATGTGAATACGTTGGGTACATTTATATATACAAATAAATAAGGCCAGGTGCGTGTCGGGCTACGCGCTATGTAGGGTTTCGTAGTTAACCGTAGACCAGTTGTTAGAAATTGGTGTATGTTATTTTAAGTATACCAAAACATATTAACAGGAATTAATTGAGTTATGGGTTTAAAGTATTCCGGTATGTTTGGGAAACCGCATCACTTATATGAGCGACTATTTCTCCGAAACTAGAAAAGCTATCTTGACCTTTATAATTTTCCTAGAAAGTTCATGGTTAAAACCACATTTAAGGTTTTTTCAGATTTTTAAAGCTAGCAGTTTAGGTTTTAGGGGGAGGACGCGCGAAAAAGTTTACAACTTGAATGTTATAAGAAACGGCACCCTTAATCGAACAATTGTCTTCGCAACCCCTCAATGATTTTAATATACCTATTCAACAATACACGATGGGAAAATCAATAAAAAAGTTCATCCCCACCTTACGTGTATGAAAAGTACCCCAAATTATTATTTTTTCAGCATTTTTTATAGCGTTATTTCGGGGTTGTTATTTTATATGTCCATGCAAAATTACAGCTTTCTAGGACTAATAGCCTCTTCGCAAAGCCGGTGACGGACGGACAGACAGACAGCGAAACTATAAGAGTTTCTTGTTTTCCTACAAAACCCAAAAAAGAAGATATCAATTCCGACATAGTGTGAACTTTGATTCCGAGACCTGTTATATTTTGAATAATTTAATAATACAATTTTAGATATGCATTTCTCAAATTTTGTTTAGCATCCATTGAATATAAGTATAATGTGGTTTATATTGTTATTGAAGCGTAGGAGACTAGCAGACAATAAGATGTTATTATATCCTGTCTCAAAATACTCTGCTCACATAAAGCAATTCGTTTAAATTAAATAATATCGGCTTAAGCAATTATTTACAATTGTGTTGATGTTTAAACAAATATTAACCTATAGCGAATGTTATGTTGTTTAAGGTTATATCAAAAAATGTAAGCAATTATAAAAAACTTTTATGTTCTTACTAATAAATGCTCATGACAACCTTCGTTCAAATCTATGTTGTTAGAAAATAATTAGGCGGTACATTAGGTGTACAAGGTTTTGTCTCATATTGGTTGTTGATTCGGTTTTATTATGAACGGCCCACAATACAGCTGGTTATACATTAAAGCAACAACTATAAATGTTAACATTATGATAAGAATATCGGTCTAATGTCTGTACCTATCCAAATGCATTCCGGAGATTTTGATTTAGTCCTGAGGATCACTGCGTTACTTATACCTCTATTGTATAATTGTATAGGTAGGTACTACGGTGAAATAAATCTCTTAAATGCTACATGGGAATACGTTTCGGATGGACCGTTGGTATTGTGGGCCTAGGAAGCGCGGTGCTTTCGAGGATGCACGCGAGCACATCGTAATGGGCTTAGCTTATTTCTGTATAAGTAATGGGGGCTGTTTTTGAATCGCTTGCTCGCGAGTCCAACGAAAGTAAGTTGAATTCGAGCGATTAGATCATGCTAGTCATACGCGAGTGATTCAAGATGGAGCCCCCTGGTGACTCTGGACGCACGGACAACGGGTCCATGTGACCGGCCCGACCGTCACAGCCAGTGTACGGGAAAACTCTATGTACAAAATGTAAAATTTTATTGGACTACTTGTTATGAAAACTTAACAAAATAAAATTATGAGTTTCGATTTTTTAATGCTTGTTTTTTATGTGACCCCTTTCCAAGCAATGCGATCTCCATTCTTAAATAAATAAATAATGCTGAACACTACACACACAGGTAGTGCCTTTTCTTGGCCGTGGATCAGTAATCCCGTAGGTACTGTGCTCGCCAACCCGCCTGCCAAGCGTGGCGAGTATGGAAACAACCACCTCATGATCTTGAAGATCCATGAGGGAAGCCTATGTGTGCAGTATTGGACGTGGACAGCAGTCCTACGGGTGAGATGATCTAATACTTAAGTTAGTTAGCCCTAATAATAAAAAGCTGAAGACTTCGTTTGTTTTGTTGAACACGCTAATCTCTGAAACTACTGGCTCGAATCGGAAAAAATGTTTTAGTGTTGGATAGCTTGTTTATCGCGGAAGGCCTTAGGCTATACCTAAACATAACCCTACGACAAATAGTATACGAGCACAGCATCAAAACGCGTACGATGTCGCGGGGAATATGTAGTAAAAAATGTTATGTTGATCCAGGTAAACATGAATGATGAGCCTAAGGGGCCGTCTCCACGAGCGAGGGAATCGCGGCGATGTTATCGTCCTTGCCACGGATTTCTGTACACTCTCTTCTCCACAAGCGAGAGAATCCCTAATTCCCTCGCTCTTGGAGACGGCGCCTAAGAAAGGTTTCCATTTCCTAACGCCAATATCGCTGGGTAACTGTTTAATGTGAAATATTATATTCCGTGTCTTAAATTGGCTGTTTGTTTCGTGTTTTTTCAATAAAATTGTTCAATCAGTGAGACATTGTTTGGAAAGTTATCTGTGATTGGTTCAACCATAAGATTCAACATGAATAATGTTGATGACGGCTTTTTACGAGCCTTCATACACATAAATAATTTAAAATAAACTTAATAAAAAATACTCATTAGGGATAATTCAACGCGAGATTCCGAAAAAAGTCCGATAGACGCGGCTCTACGCTGCTATCATACAAACTAAATTATTCTAAAGTCTTCAGACTTTTCTTTTTCAGAGTTTAGTTCCCGCTTTTGCCGTAAAACTTCAGTAGTGCCTGAAAATCAGCGCCGCAACCGCGTAGCTTGCTACGTGATTGCGGTAATACTGAGGCAGTGTCCATTTTTTGACCTCACGCAGCATTGGCTGTACATATTTTTAAAATTTTGTTTAACAGTGTAAGCCTAATTTGATTATTTTATGTTTTCTTTGTAATATGTTTAGGTTGTGTGTGTCAAAAATAAATGATTTTCTTCTTCTTCTAGTGGCGCCACTCTGAACCTCAGATGAGATCTAAACCTAGCTCGACTAGCTCGTCCCTTGTTGCGAGATGTAAAATTTCAAAAGCTAACATAGCAACAGCCTTATTTAAAATGGCAGTGTGTCTAGCAATGCCATCTATTGGCGATGCCGGGAATTTTCAATCTAATCTTATAACTACACGTTGTTCGTTTAGTGTTAACAAGTTTCGAGAGATGGAGGAACAGTGTTATTGTAGTCTGAAGGCAAGAACCACAGAACGGACGACAACGAAGATAGTTCTGCAGAACCTAATAGATGGCGTTTGTGGTAATTTATATTTTGGGTAAACACAATAAACAATGACATAAAGACACGAAATATAAGATTCCACATTAAACAGTTACCGAGCGATATATTGGCGTTAGGAATTGGAAACCTGTCTTAGGCTCTAACATTCATGTTTCCCCAGATAAACATGAAATTTTTTACTACATATTCCCCGACACATCGTACGCATTTTGATGCTGTTCTCGTATACTATTTGTCGTAGTGGTTATGTGGTATATGTGTAGTGGCAGTAGCGGCGTTAGGGTAGGGCGCGGTTGGGCGACCGCCCAGGGCGCCGGATATAAAAGGGCGCCGCAGGCGCCTCTTTATTTCCTCTCGCTCATTGAGCGAGGCCTGCATGCATTTAATTTTACCGAGAATCCCCGACCATCGAGAAAAACATTATTTATCTCTTTTTTACGTTTAAATTAGAGAGAGTTGATGTTATTTGAGCCACGACAAGAATTCGATATGTTAAGCGTCAAGCTGGTGAAACTGCCCACGATGAACCTATAGCTTCTCCGAAAAAAAAATTGAGATTGAATTTTTCAACTGCCTTTTGGACACTACATTATCTCAGTCAATGAAAGATTTGAACAGTTAAATGAGTACTCGGAATATTGGTCTTTTTTGTACAATATAAAACAGATTCCGGAAAAACCTGACCTTGTCAAACTCTGTGGTGATCTCCAATTGAAATTAACTGTAGACTCTAAATCAGATATAGATGGATGTATGTTTTGTGATGAACTCATAAGTCTGAAATCTGTTTTGCCTGATCAGAATGTGGCTACCCTTTTTTTTTTTTTTTTTTATTTCAATTAATAAAGAGCTTTGTCGCTTGGCGACCATATCGCCCAATCGAGGTAACAATAGAAAATATTATCAAAAAAATCAAACATATCACAACAATAATTACTAATTTCTTAAATTAAAACCTATTTTAGCAAGTTCATACAGTTTCTGAGCTTCGTCTGATAGAGGTAATGCTAGTATAGTGTTACAATCTCCAACATTAGATGTGTGGCTACCCTTGTTTTTGTTTTAAATTTTATCAAAGATCGCAACTTACAAGAACTGTATCCAAATGTATGGATAGCAATGCGCATATTATTAACTATACCTGTAACGGTTACTATTGGGGAGAGGAGTTTTTCTAAGCTTAAGCTGATAAAAACCTATCTGCGATTGACAATATCGCAATCCCGATTGACAAACTTGGCAACTGAGAATCAAATTGCTGAAAACCTCGATTTCGATAAAATAATAAAAGAGTTCGCCAACAGAAAAGCTAGAAAAGTAAAATTTTATTAGTTTTTTTTTAAATAAATGTTTATTTCTTTTAATAAATGGTAATTTCATTATATCTTTTTCCTTTTAGGGTTCCGGACCAAAATGGTAAAAAGGAACCCTTATAGAATCACTCTGTCTGTCTGTCTGTCACACATGGATATCTCGAGAACTACTGATGCTATCGTCTTGAAATTTAAAATGGTAAAAGACAACGCTTTTTTACTAATATAGCGTATATAAAAATGTTAAAAAATATTCTTATTTTGATTGCAGGGGGGCGGATAGGGGATCTCAAAAATTTTAAGTGAAGTTACTAGGCCGTGTGGGGTATCATATGAAAGGTATTCATTTGCACATTAATAAACAGTTTTTAGTTTTCCTTTAAACCATATCGTTTTTGAGTTATTTACAAAAATGTTGAAAAAACGACCATTCCCCCCCCCCCCCCCCTTATCTCCGAAGTTTGCAGAGATAAACCCGTGATACTTTTATAGCTAATAGAAGTGTATGTAAACTTTATAGGAAAATTATATCGAACTCTCTAATTTGCATAGTTTTTTAGACAAGGGGGGTGGAAAGGGGGTTTTCAAAAATTTTGTGATGTTAATAGGTGATGTAGGGTATCATATGAAAGGTATTCATTTGCACATTAACAAATTTTTTTTAGTTTTTCTTTTTAGTCATATAGTTTTTGAGTTATTTACAAAAATGTCGAAAAAACGACCGTTCCCCCCCCCCCCCCTTATCTCCGAAGTTTGCAAAGATAAACCCGTCATACTTTTATAGTTAATAGAAGTGTATGTAAACTTTATAGGAAAATTGTAGCGAACTCTCTAATTTGCATAGTTTTTTAGACAAGGGGGGTTGAAGGGGGGTAATCAAAAATTTTGTAAAGTAAATAGGTGATGTGGGGTATCATATGAAAGGTATTAATTTGCACATTAATAAACAGTTTTTAGTTTTCCTTTACACCGTATCGTTTTTGAGTTATTTACAAAAATGTTGAAAAAACTACCGTTCCCCCCCCCCCCCCTTATCTCCGAAGTTTGCAAAGATAAACCCGTGATTTTTTTATAGATAATAGAAGTACATATATGTAAACTTTATAGGAAAATTATAGCGAACTCTCTAATTTGCATAGTTTTTTAGACAATGGGGGTGGAAGGGGCGTTTTCAAAATTTTTGGAAAGTTACTAGGTGATGTGGGGTAACATATGAAAGGTATTCTTTTGCACATTAATAAACAGTTTTTAGTTTTCCTTTAAGTCATATAGTTTTTGAGTTATGTATAAAAATATTGAAAAAAATAGCGTTCCCCCCCCCCCCTTTATCTCCGAAGTTTGCGGAGATAAACCTCTGAAACTTTTACTGCTATTAGAAGTGTATGTAAAGATTAGAGAAAATTTATTATAATCTCTCTACATAGCATACTTTTTTAGAAATCATCGAAAGTGTAAAATATCTACATAAGTTCCGCTATCAGACAAGAGATGGCGCTGTCAAGGTTCTCCAACAAATATAAAACCGCCTTTGTCATATATTATATTGTATGATGGCACGGAACCCTCGGTGCGCGAGTCCGACTCGCTCTTGCCCGGTTTTATTTTCATATGGTTTTGAATTGCAGTTAGGGGGCGCCGTATAAATCTCGCCCAGGGCGCTGATAGTGCTAAAACCGGCACTGTGTAGTGGTACTAGCTTCGCTCGCTTAAACTTTGTGGTTGTGTACTTGCGGTTCACACGTTGGTGTAGATATCATCAAATTTCGAGAGATGGAGCCACAGATTTCTCGCTGTCAGCAGGAAAGAACGGACGGTCGACAATGAGGGAAACTGCTGGGACCGCGCGCTAGCTCCATCTATTGGATTCATTATGAAATACGAAGGCGCAGGCTAACGAGCTTCAGTAGCACAATATAGAGGGCGCTAGTAGTTATAATCTGATTGTTTAACACGATTATTACCTCTCTAGCTCTAAGTAGGTACTAGACTTGGGATATAGAAGCGAGGGATTTGTACCTCGGCAGTTTCCATCAAGGTGAAATTAAGTCAAATTTCATAAAAAAACAATACTAATCAAATCATTTTTGGAATAACTGAAATAAAATAAATAAAAAAAAACTTTATTTCAGGCAACAAACTTAGTTTAGTACCAGATGTTATAATACTTAACACGTTGAACGCCAAGCTAAAATAAGAAGGTTTCGCTACAGGCCGCCTCATCTACTGGTGGGTGACCAGTAGATGTTTCCTACCTGAAACTAGATGTTCCCACCACGCCGCGTCACCGACCGGTGACCACAAGCTATGGTTAACTTAAAGGAAAAAACGGAACGGATCACTTTGTTCTCCGTCCGTCTGTCTGTCAAGACTCTTTTTCTCAGGAACGCGTGGAGGTTTATGCCGCAAATTTTCGACACTCGCAAGGGAATCAAAACCTACAGGGTACTTCCCGTGAACTCAGATTCTCGCGACAAGCTTTTTTATTACATACATATATTGTGTAAAGACGTTTTAAGTTGACATTAAACTTTAATTGAAAATGTTTATTTTATATTTTTTTAGTGGGTACGTTTAAATAAAGCTTGTTTGTTAAAAAGTTTTTTTTACGTTAAATTTATTTTTATAGCTATATAGATACAATACATTGCAAATTGATTTTATAGGGCATCTAAATAAATAGAAACAATATCAATAAGAAACATCCATTTATTTATAGGCACAGTAAGCATTACCTAAAACCAGTTATGATATTAATCCTACCTTTCGATTTCTACGCAAATAGGTCAGTAAACAAACATTTACAACTTTTACTAAGGAACTTTTGCAGTAAAAAAATGTAAAACAGCTGTTTCATATATTTTAGTAAAGTAATTGTACTTTTGTATGGAACAGCTGTTTCTTCACATTTTTTTACAGCGAAAGTTCCTTAGTAAAAGTTGTTAATATTGATAAGTACATTGACCCCCGAAGTTTTCGGTAGTCGTCCTTTTACACTCTGTATAAAAGTGAAAAAAAAATAAAACTAAAAAAATCTACACATGTAACAAACATTTATTGATATTTAATCGTTTTTTTACCGAACGTGCGTCGGCTCTCACGCTGTGATGCGCAGTGAAGGTTGAGAAGGCACCTTTCACGATCTGAAAAAAAATTAGACATTCAGAAAACCATATGGGCTGTTTTATGATTTAGTGGAACAGGGTATGTACATTTGTACATGTCTTATTTTTTCTTTAACTCCCATTAATGGAGCCTCCATTGATTATGAAGGTAAACAAAAATAAAAAGCGCGCTCTCTTATTTTTTCGATTGTCTGATTCACAATAAAGGCCTGCGCAGGCGAGGGACCAATCCCCGGCTTACTTTTACGTCCTTCAAAATTGACCCTTACGTATTGAATTACGCCACAATGGATTTATGTACAGCGTAAGAAAAGTCCTCCGAGGAACCAAGGACATCCTTAGACCGGACTAGACAAAAGTACCCGAAAAAATAGAACTAAAGTGAGTGGACTAGGCGCAGTGACTCACACAGCGACATTTAGTCCCGGTCGAGAGCTCGATTAATTGAGCCTAAATAGAGAGATGGATGGACCCAATATTCTCTTTTGAAACTTCTTTTCTTTATATTAAACTTCATTTACATGATGTCGATTCTGTTGTTGCATGCACTACATTAGCGATAAGACGTTTTCAAATTTAGAGGACCGGCACCTACCTGAGGCACCTACCTACCGATAATTTTGACATGTTTAACCCCCGACAAAAACCCGACAAAAAAGAGGGGTATTATAAGTTTGGCCGCTAGGTGTGTGTGTGTGTGTGTGTGTGTGTGTGTGTGTGTGTGTGTGTGTGTGTGTGTGTGTGTGTGTGTGTGTGTGCACCGTAGCTCTTTACCGAGTGGACCGAATTGCATACAGTTTTCAGTTTATTAACTTGTAGTCCACTTTATTAGCGGGACGATCTAGACAAATTTGGAGGACATTGATGGGACAACGCCGGTGATAGGGCCGAATGGAAGAATTTTCTGTTACTGCACAATCATATTGGACGAACTTTCGTGAAAAAAACCACACACATTACGTTGCTAAGACTGTGTTTAGAGGTACAGTGATTCTAAATGAGGGATCTATATCATTTCGTATGGAAACATATCAGCGCGGTCTCATCACGGTAAGAACCGTTTTCGAGGCCGCTGTAAGATTTCATAAAATCTTTGATTGCAAGGATGTTGTCGTACGTCGTCAGCCTCTACGGCCAACCAGAAGTGATCAAAAATGTAAACAAATTGACAAAACTTAATCTAAAATTTATGTTGTTATTTATTGATTTGGATTGGTGTTGTCGTCATGTTGACGTGATGTTGTACCGCTTTCTGTCAATAACTTTATAACAATGATATAATCTATATTTCAGTCTACAAAGAAAGCATACAAAGAGTAACTTATCTAAGGACCATAACTAAAACAAGCTTCACCTATATTTATGTAATACATCAGATCCCATTTTAATACATCAGATTTAATTGAATCTTTCCATACAAATTATGGACCGATGCCAATATAATAATTCGTCGTGTTTTTTTTTTACTTTTTATGCTATAATTATTTATTTGGTTTTAGAGGCTTTATTACTTAAATTATTTATGTTATTATTTATCTTTTTCTCGCTAAAGAAAAGCTACAATAATATCACCTCTGTACGTTAGCCCGTCTTTCTCCTACAGTTTGTTGAAATGTTGTATGTTGACGCTTCTCGTTAGTGTTTTTTATTGAATATGGACTTACCTCTCTTCGATTTCTTTGTAGATATTTTTAAGCTCGCGAGTATATGCATCGAGGCGGTAAGCGTTCGCTTCGAAAGCGTTTATTTGCTCGTCGAGAGCGTCAATGCTGTCCAGTAGCGGCTTTATTTGAGCAATGTCTGTAACAAGGAAAAATAATGTTACCATTAAACAGGAATGTGACGTTTTTTTTGTAACTAATCAATTAATTATTGCTAGCAAAGGCAGTAGAATTTTGCCTCTCCTCTATTGCCCGTGAATGCAGTGAGAATCTGCCAAGGGTCCGCAAGATGGGCTGCAGCGAACATCCCATACTGCGCTCGCCAACGCGCCTGCCAAGAATGGCGAGTATGGCAACTAACTCCTCATGATCTTGGAAAGGCATAGATCGATGAGAAAGGCCTATGTCCAGCAGTGGACCATCAGTTCTACGGCTGAGATGGAAATTGATTATTCCCAAATGATCACTACAGTTAGTGTAGCGGCGTGATCCAGCTACTTTAATTATTGTAATATTACTTGCTTTCCTAAGGGTAAGCTATCAGGAGGGTTTTGAATAAAAGATGTTTGCGTAACAAAAATGGCGAATGTAATGAATTTATGAATACAATAATCTAGGAACACGGGGTGAGGAACAAAAATGAACCAATTAGAGCGCACTATTGAGTGATGACGCCGCGTTCTCATTGGCTGTCCATCGCGTGATAGCCGCTCAGCGTGTCGCGTCCATTGGCTTGATTTGCGCGCGAACATGCCCGCGGCCTTGAAAGCAGTAGCTTACAATAATCTTTTTTGTGTCTTCTTTTCGTGTTTTATTCATCATGAATTAATGGGCATATTCTAGTATATGCCCGTCTTAACGTGCCTGTCGATGTCCGTATGTCGGCTACTCTTGAGATGCCGTCGTTGCCGTGTATGGTCTTCACAATACGTCCCAATGGCCATTTCATGGGTGGAAGGTTACTATCCTTGATTAAAACAAGCGTGTCAGGTTTTAGATTAGTTGTGTTATCCTTCCATTTTGTCCTGGTTTGTAGTTCGGAGATATATTCCTTGACCCAGCGCGCCCAAAACTGCTGACGGAGCTGCTCCACTCGCTGGTAGCGTGAAAGTCGGTGGACAGGTAAATCCCGCAGATCATCTTCACAGACTGGTGCGGTGAGAGGTCTGCCGATCAGGAAGTGTCCAGGGCTGAGGGGATGATAATCTTGAGGGTCTGAAGACATTGGTGCCAGTGGTCGAGAGTTTAGTACAGCTTCGATTTGGGATAAGAGGGTCGTGTATTCCTCGAAGGTCAGGTGTGCGTTTCCCATGACTCGACGTAAGTGGTACTTACATGATTTGACGCCAGCTTCCCACAAGCCCCCAAAATGCGGTGAATATGGAGGTATAAATGTAAATTTAATAGATTGACCCCTTGCGTAATCAATAATATCTCCCCTACATTTTGATAAAAACTGAGCGAAATCATTATTTAGACCAACAAAATTCCGACCATTATCTGAATAAATTTCTAAAGGTTTACCGCGCCGAGAAATAAAGCGCTTGAGCGCGAGTAAATACGCATTAGACGAGAGGTCGCTAACTAACTCCAAATGAATCGCACGTGTAGTAAAACATATAAATAGACAAATATATGCCTTTATCAATTTCGCGCCTCTGCCCTTTCGGTTAAGTATGAACACTGGCCCTGCGTAATCCACTCCTGCGCGGTAGAAAGGAAAGCTGGCAGTTATCCGTTCTTTAGGCAAGTTGCCCATAAGTGGGCTTAATGTTTTACCCCTAAAGCGTGTACAGACAACACATTGATGAGTCACCTTCCTTGCTAGGTTTCTACCGGATAATGGCCACCAATCCTCGCGTAATTGGTATAGTAATGCTTGCGGGCCACAGTGCAGTGATTGTACATGTGTGTGTCTAAACAATAGAAGCGTGAAATGATGTTCCGACGATAACAGGATAGGGTGTTTTTTGTTATAATTAAATTCAGGTGAATTATTTATTCTACCTCCTACTCGAATCATATTAGCGTTATCTAAAAATAAATTTAAACTTGCAACCCTATTGTTTGATTTAATATTTTTTCCCTTTTTTAATAAATTATATTCGAACTCAAATGATTGCATTTGAGATAATTTTGCAAGTGTATTAATAGCATGTTTCGATTCATTTACTTGAATTGCCCCTGTCAGCTTTGTTAATTTATTTGTGTTTGTTAATTTATACCTGTCTTCGCATGAGGTCATCTACGTAAAAATCATCATTTATTACTCTTTTGACCTCGGGGTCTGAACAGTCCTCGGCTAACTGTTTTAAACACCTAACACTAAGAAAAGGCGCCGATGCTGTTCCATATGTGACAGTATTTAGTTTATAAAACTCGAGCGGACTAGATGCGTCGTCTCGCCAAATAATAAGTTGCATGTCGCGTTGTGGCGGATGTACTTGTACTTGACGATACACCTTTTCGCAGTCCGCAATTGCCGTATATTTAAACTGCCTAAAGCGTAAAAGGATACCCAGCAAGTCTCCTTGAATAGGAGCCCCAATGAGCTGGATATCATTGAAAGACTTCCCACTACTAGTCGCAGCACTAGCGTCGAACACAACACGAAGCTTCGTAGTCGAGCTGTGTTCACGAAATACCCCATGATGGGGCATGAAGTAGTGAGGATTTGTGAAGGATTCAACCTTAGTCATATGACCCAGATTGATATATTCGTGTATAAAATCAGTATATAATTTCTTATAACTATCAGGTGCGTGTAATAACCTTTTTTCTAAGGACAAAAAACGTCGTCGTGCCTGAGGGAATGAGTCACCTAATACGTCAACAGATTCTTTGAGTGGGATGTGTACACAGAACCTTCCATCACTTTGGCGTGTAGTAGTTGTGATGTAGGACTGTTCACAAGGCCTCTGTTCACTCGTGCGTATATCCCGAGGTTGAGATAACTCCTCCAGCTCCCAGAACTGACGTAGCTGATTGTCCATTGATTGTGTGAAGTTACATTGGATTGGTCTATTATTGTGCGTAATATGATTAATAGGCCCCGAAATAATCCAACCTAACTTTGTGTTTTGTAGGTACGGACCGCTTGGAAAACGCATCTTGCCATCGATAAGCAAGTCCCAAAAAAGATCCGCACCTATCAAAATATCTATCTTTTGTGTGCCTAGAAATTGTGTATTTGCCAGCTGTACATTGCTAGGTATATTAAGCCGTGCATTTTGTATTTGCACAGCGGGCATAGTAGCTGCTATCTCCGATAGAACGAAACATTTAACGCGCATCGAGTAGGTATTTACGCGTGATTTAATTTCAATATCACACGCTTGTGACGAATGTGATATTACATTACCTACCCCTCGTATCTCATGAGTGGACTGTATTAACGGAATGTCTAAGGATTTGCATAAAGAATGTGTGATAAAACAACTTTGACTACCGCTGTCGAGTAATGCGCATACAACATGATACTTGTTATTTTTATCAGGAATCTCAACCAAAGCTGTCGATAATAAAACCGGGTTAACATTAGTGTTTTTCATAACCGTGTGCGTATCGGTATGCACATTGCTAACTTGAATGAATTCGTTTTCAACATCTGCGCTGCGCGGGGGGATCGCGCTAACCTCCACGGCCGTAGTTGCTGTTTTAGCATAGCTAGTGGTATGATTTGAATCGTAAGGATGAATGAGTGAATTGTGTTTCATACTACACTGTTTACAAGATCCGAATAAGCAATTTTCTAAAGTGTGCCCAGAACGCAAACAATTCTCACATAACTTGTGATCATGGATAATCTTTAATTTTGATTGCAAATCCATATTAATAAATTTGATGCAAGTGTAAATTGGATGCTTTCCGTTGCACACAACGCATTGATATTTGTGCACTTTACGGTCCGAAGAGGATTGTGGTTCATCGGATGAAACATTACAATGTGAAATGTTATTTGACTTCACTACTGAATTACCTTTCTTAGTTTCGGAATTGTTAATGTGATGATCTTTACTGTGCGATAACGATAAAGTTTCCAATAAATCAGTCCTGTTTTTAAGAAACTTAATAAGCTCGCTAACCTTCAGAGTGACTTTAGAGTTTGAAATTGATAACAATGAACCTTTGTGTTGTTCCCACTCTCTTTCTGTCGTTTTATCTAACTTGGAAGCAATGATGTATATTATAAGTGTATCCCAGGAGTCTGAAGGCTCACCAAGGGTTTTTAGTGCGCGTAAATTGTTAATAATAACATCTATAAGATTCCTTATCAGCGAAGGTGACTCTTTGGGCAATGACTGTATTGAAAATAAAGCTTTTACGTGACTATGCACCAATAATCTAGTGTTATCATACCTATTGAGAAGAAGCTCCCATGCAACACGATAATTATCAGAAGATATTTCTATAGAATTGATAACTAGCTGTGCACTTCCTTTCAACGACGACTTCAAATAGTGCATTTTTTGAATATCACTTATATCTGCGGAGTTGTGGACTAGAGATAAATAAGTATCCCTTTACTCGAGCCAGTGTTCATAAGTTCCGTCAAATGTAGGCAAGGTGATTGTAGGTAATTTAATTGAAACGGATTTATTGGAATGATGACATGTGCAACCATTAGATACCTCTCTACTATTAATGCCAATAACAGTTTCAGCTCGTGCAAGAATACTGTAGTAACTATCTTCGAATTGCTGACGTTGGTCTAACTGTGCATCGATGTCCGAGTCAGGAACAATTTCCTCAATCTTGGACTGAATTTCATGGAATTCGGAGAACAAAATCCCTGCCCCCTTTATGCGTAATTTTAAATCTACTTTTGACTCACTAGTGAACGACGATATACTTCCTAAATAATTATCGAACTTGGTTAACCTACCTTTAACAATCCCGCGTTTTCGAACTAAATCGCGCATGGTTTTCTCAGTTTTTTCATCAAAATCATATTTATAAGGAGATCTATCCCTATTTCTACTAATTGAACTAGGTCCCTCCCCATCTCCAGACATTAACGGCATTTTGGTGGCTTGTAAAAAGAGGAGTACTCACGTGTAAGTAGTCACTTCGTGTGCGAATAGCTGGTGCTGGCAGTGGCACTCACAGCTTTTAGTGGATCTACACCGTGAACAATCCAATCCACCTTGCAGTTCCTGTGTAGATGTAGGAGGCCTCCTGGCAGTCCCGTGGTAACGCGTGGCAAGCAGTTGAAAGGTCGCTTCGTGGGTTGAGTCCGCCGTATTGCTGAACTCCTTGTATATTTGGCGTCAGAAGGTCCAATTTATGTAGCGGCGTGATCCAGCTACTTTAATTATTGTAATATTACTTGCTTTCCTAAGGGTAAGCTATCAGGAGGGTTTTGAATAAAAGATGTTTGCGTAACAAAAATGGCGAATGTAATGAATTTATGAATACAATAATCTAGGAACACGGGGTGAGGAACAAAAATGAACCAATTAGAGCGCACTATTGAGTGATGACGCCGCGTTCTCATTGGCTGTCCATCGCGTGATAGCCGCTCAGCGTGTCGCGTCCATTGGCTTGATTTGCGCGCGAACAGTTAGATTAATTTATGATGAGTCCTAGGACATTTTTTTTGTGAAATTTATATTCTTTATTATTTATATTATTTTTCATTTCAGACAGTTGTCTGAAATAAAATATTTCTCTATTATATTTCAGACAACTGAGTAAAATAGAGAAATGAAGAATGTAGTTGTACTGTTCTTTAAAAAAAGTGTTTTTAAAAAAAGTAATTTCTAAGCAAAGCATTGCTTAGAAACTACAGACTCATCTCGCTTTTGAGCCACGTTTAAAGTTGTTTTAAGGATCATCGCGAATTGTGTTGATAGCTGGTTTAAAAGACATCCAGCTCCAGCCTCCAGAACTAGCCGAGTCCTGAAAAGGCTACAATACCATAGACCACATTCATACGCTGCGGTAAGTTATACAAAAGACCAAATATTATAACTTGCCGCTATATTTCGCGTTTGTGGATTATGAGAAAGCCTCAGCGGAAGTAACATTAGCGGTGCCGTATTGACTACCGGTAATCGGTATTGATTCGAAATGTTGGAGCCTTTGTATAATAAAACCGGGCAAGAGCGAGTCGGACTCGCGCACCGAGGGTTCCGTGCCATCATCCAATATAATATACCTATAATAAAGGCGGTTTGTATTTGTTGGCGAACCTTGACAGCGCCATCTCTTGTCTGATAGCGGAACTTATGTAGATTTTTTACACTTAAGATTATTTCTAAAAAACTATGCAAATTAGACAGTTCGTTATATTTTTCTTGTAATCTTTACATACACTCCTATAGCTATAAAAGTTTTCAGGTGTTTATCTCTGCAAACTTCGGAGATAAGGGGGCTATTTTTTTTCAACGTTTTTGTAAATAAGTCATCAACTAAAAGGACTTAGAGCAAAACTAAAAACTGTTTATTAATGTGCCAATGAATACCTTTCATAGGATACCCCACATAACCTAATAATTTCATATAATTATTTGAGACACCCCTTCCACCCCCCTTGTCTAAAAAACTATGCAAATTAGAGAGTTCGCCATAATTTTCCTATAATCTTTGCATACACTTCTATTAGCTATAAAAAAATTCACGGGTTTATCCCTGCAAACTTCGGAGATAAGGGGGGACGCTATTTTTCAACGTTTTTGTAAATAAGTCGAAAACTATAAGGCCTAAAAGCAAAATTAAAAACAATTTATTAATGTGCAAATGAATACCTTTCATACGCCCCATATGACCTAGCAACTTCACTTAAAATTTTCGAGATCCCCTATAATAAATCAAAACTCTTGTAAAATCAATGAACAGCCGGATGGAGTCAGTGATACAGTCTAGGGCTAGGGGAAGAAACACTTTGTATTAATAAAAAACTTTTAATGACTTTTATCTTTTAATTTCTTATTTTTTTCACCAATTCTGGAGCAACCAAATTCATTAAAAACATGCACTTTGGTTTTCAGAAACCAAAAAAGGGGGCTTTGCTTTTGGGGCTGAACCCAAAAGCACTTTTTTGGCACAATTAAAAAACAAATAAGATACCATCGGATAGGTATTAAAATAGACTTTGAATTTGCGTGAAATAAACGTAACTTAACTATATATATATATATATGTATTGTATATATATATATATAAATCATTACATGTGCGATTTTATTGCTCTCAAGTGTAGTTGATAATATACATACGTTTTATTACAATGATGACGTATGTCTATTATGATGTAGGTATAATGATAAGTATTATTATAATGTTACCCCTCCTTTCATGCCCATGGATGCAGTAAGACCCTGAAAAATATGTCCTGCGCAACGGACTGTTTCTGGATAATCGCTCTCGAGACATCATCATCAAGAGCCTGCTAAGGGATACCTCCGATAGATGGACAGCAGCGTCTCTCCGTGTATCAGCATCCGTTGACGTTTTACGGCAGAAATGATGAATGATGATTGTTATAGGTACTCACATCCTTCATGGTAGGTCTTGAAAGAAGCGTGCAAGTTTGTAATGGCACTGCGCAGGTCGCCGAACTTGGAGCAAGCGATGCGATTCACTTCCTCCAGCAGCTGGTAGTGTTCCTGGCAACAAGTTACATTTTATTTAATTTCACAAAGCTACAGCCTTAATAGGAAATACCATGGTAGGGATCCTTAACCGTATGGAAACGGTATGGGAGGGTTGATCCACTCAACATCTGGATTCTGTTGAGTGTGATGGAAAAGTTAAACCAACAAAAGGCCAGCGGACGAAGAAATATAGAAGAAGCTTAAGCTACCTGCAAACCAGCAAACACTTCGAGGATCTCGCAGATGACTTCAGCCCCCAGACCCCGGTCAAAGACAGGTCGTATACCACCAACTGTAGTTGAAGTCAATGAAGATTGGTCTCATTTGATGATAACCAACTTAATTTCTATGTTTACGTAAACCTTATACCTGCAGTATCGTGGGTAAAGTGGCAATACGCTACTAAAATTATATTTTACTCTGATGGATGCGCATTGACAGAACATTTGTTTCCAATGCTTCTCTATGCCCTTAGAAGTTTGGGTTATAAATATTAAGCATTTCTTTGCGAATGGCCATAAGCCGAGCATGCATTTATGAAATTTTGTATAGAGATTGGTGGGACCTAGTATAACATTGTCTACACATACAAGATAGTAGCAATCTAAACTAGCTAGCTAACTAGCTTTACAAATCTGAAAAAAAATCATGAATGTAGTTTTAACCATGAACTTGGGCGTTATGGTCGCTAAGCGACAAAGCTCTTTATTGATTAAAATAAAAAATAACCATGAACTTTCTAAGAAAACTGTAAGGGTTTTACTTTAAACCGAAAACTCAATTAATTCGCGTCATTATGTTTTGGTAAACGTCAAAAACCTTACACCAACTTCTAACAACAGGTCCACGGTTAACTACGGAACCCTACATAGCGTTTGGCTCGACACGCACCTGACCTAATTTTTTGAAATTATTGTCGAAACTTATCATTTGGCTGTGTAACTTTATTCAAAATCTGTGTGCCGCATCATCAATTTATTATCAATTTAAAGCCTACATATGTACCTGTCCAGCTGACATTTCCCCTTGCAAGTAATCATTGGTCTGCTTAAACAGCTGTGTTGCCAGCCGACTGATGACAGGGTCGTGAGGATCCAGCACCTCGAAGCTGGAACAGCTCGGGGAAATCTGCATATCTGCAAGCACATAATTATTATTGTTCCACTTCATTTAATTTTAAACTCGTCAAAATACATTATTTTCCTATATAGAAATATAAAAACAAATACTCTACAGTATAAATATCACAACGTTGGATAACCGGACGCGAAGCAAGACTCAAGCAGTCGGTGACTAGGACTGCAGGGACCGGAATCTCCATACTATACATGCCGAGTTCAGGAATACTGCCGCGTAGTAAATTGTATGTATTGTGGTTTACATAAACAAGCATTGGTACGGGGGTACCAGAAAAGGGGGCGAAGGCCTCAAAAGGTCACCAAAGGTCAAACATGGCATTTTTGGGTTTTGGACGTTTTCGGCCATTTGAAGACTTTTTTTTTTGGTGACCTTTTGCGGTCACAATAACTCCGGTCCCTGTGATCCTGAGGTCACCAAAATCAGTCAGTCACCTTCTCTTATTTCTGCTTCTTCTTTCTGCGATGAGTATTCCAAGCTTACTTACTTATTTATTTATTATATCCCATATATATTCCCCCTTCCCCTCCCACACTCCTAATAAATCGATCATATTGCTATGCAGAGAGCTCTAATTGCATTTTCGCTTAGTTGGACTGTTATATTAGTTATTTTTGTTTTCTTTTTCTTTTCGTTAACTTAAATTCAATGTTGTATAGTTATAGTTGTCATTCTGTTCTCTTTTAATTGTTTGCCTTGTAACTCGAACTCTGTAATGAGGTCTCCCGCGATACAGGCTTGCCTCGTGCGGGGACCACTGTCAAACATGTATTGTAAAATTTTTAACTTTGGCTAATAAATTATTTTGTATTTGTATTGTATTTGTATTATTAAGACGGTGCTAACAAAAAGGTTTTATGTAAATCGGTCAACGCATTCGGTTGTAATCGTCAAATACACAGACAGATGGACAGACAGACAGCGCTATGCATATTAGGGGCCTTCATCCCCTAATAGGTTCTAAAATTCCGTTTTTCATGGCATTGGTTTTTAGGGTTCCATAACCAAAGAGTAACGGGACCCTATTACTAAGACTCCGCTGTCCGTCCGTCTGCCTGTCTGTTTGTCTGTCCGTCAGGCTGTATCTCATGAACCGTGATAGCTAGACAGTTGAAACTTTCACAGATGATGTAGATATGTACATTTATTGCTGTTATAGCGGCAACAATTGTTGTTATAACAGCATACCAAAACCAGAAACAAATAAATATTTCAGTTTCATACAACAAACATACATTTTTTGGCCGTTTTTTGCATGATATTAATAACGGCAACAGGTAGACGCTTGAAATATTCACAAAATAGTTTGTTGTAAATTCTCTTAGAAAATAAATAATTAAAATAAATAAAATGTAATGAAAAATATCTAGTTTTAATTCCGCTAATGCTGAGATGCATATGCACCGCCCTCCCGCCCGCTAATTATGCACATGCAGGGGGAAACAGGCTGTTAGTGCAACATGCACAGCCTGTTTCCCCCTGCATGTGTCACTCACAAATCCCCATATCTCAAAAACTACACCACCTATCTCCCATGACAATCAATTTGTATTGATGTAATCTCCCTAAGTGTTAAACAGCAGCAAGACATTCAAGGGAGGATGACCAAAAAATCTACTTCATCAAGCAGGCGTTGAAGTCACCCACAGTTTTATTATACTGTGTTTTGTATAAAGGAGTAAGCTGACTAAGAAGCTTTTCAAGGGATGGGAAAAAGTCAATGCGTAAGGAAGGAGAATAATAAATTCCAAGCAGGATTTTACTATGCGCTAGGACGACCTGAACCAATAGATGTTCACCAGCACTGGACGGAGACCATAAGAATGAGATAGATTACATAGTCAATATCATTCTTACCATCTCATCTTATGAACAGTTGTTCAGAGATATCCATGTTCATCTACTATCATATTGTTTTTTTTGGAACCTGTTGAGAATTTTTAAATTGTTTTCATTTGTCAACTACAGTTGACTAATGAACAGTTTTCATTACTCCTGGTTCCCTTTCCCAAACAGTAGGGGGCCCAATAGGTACTATAAATGTTCTCTTTCATGTCTGCTCCTCAACTTGCATTGAAATCACCCATTACAATAAAACATTAACAATAAAATTTTGTTTAAATGATTTCTTATTGCTTCTCTTAGTTTATAGTAGTTGAATTCTGCAAATTTGGATAGAATATTGTATAGTAGGCCACATATTGGGAATCTCTGAAAAAATTATAATACTCAACCTAAAACCGGTAGTTTCAGGTTGAGTATTATAATTTTTTCTGATGAATTAGATTTAATGTATAATACAATACTTGTATTTTATTGTACTGCAAACAAATATAAGTACCATTCATCATTCATTTTTTTCATGAGTACTGTTACTCAACAGTCTAACTAACATACATAATATCAATTGGATGTATAAATTAATGAAAACTTACCTCTTTTTCCCCGATATTAATTCAATAAAGGTACCAAAACGGCGTTGATGTCATATTATACTTTTATATCACAAATACACCCATAGCAAAATGTAAAATCAGTGTTTTTTCTGCCTAACCCTGTTGGCGAAGTATTTATTTGAATATCTCGAAACTGTGTGCGAGTTGTATCATTTTTTTAGAGAATATACGTCCAATTTCAAAGGCAATTTTGGTGTTTAGGTTTTACTAAAGGGGGCTAATTTGTGCCCCAAAAACCGAAAATAGTTACCTTTTTCGGACATTTTCTCTTCAGAAATTGTTGTCCGGTTTGGAATAAATCACAATACACTGGGTAAAATAACAACGAATAATATGTTCAAATAAACACAACACTGAACAGTTCAAAACTATCGTCCGAGGTACCTACAGGGTATCTTTGGATTTTTCTTGGCCGACATAAACGACAAAAGACGTGAATTTCGGTCAAACGCCCGGTTTTCACTGAAATTAACCGTCGTCTCTTGGGCAAGAGGATTTTTGATGTACTATTTCTGTAAAACCACAGTGCGAAACTGAAAACAAGTGGAATTATTCTATTCAGAACAGAAAGAAACGTCTGCCTGGCTGGCACCTCAGATCTGACATTGACAATGACATAGATAGCCTGACAGCAAGGCAAACTGGCCAACGTCAGAAAAAGGATTACCAATGTGTCAACATTTTTCAGTGATGCCAGCCAGCATATTAATACAACCATACAACACAACAATGAGGCGTTTTCATTAAAAAGTAAAAACTTCAAAAATAGTTACCTCGAACCTAATAGATGGCGTTAATTTTCTTTTACTGGTAGGCACAATTCGACAATGACAGGATTAATCACAAACTTGCTTACTCCGCTTGCCAGCTCCATCTGTTAGGTTTAGTAGAAAACTCTTTTTGTTTTGTTACTGAAAACGGCTCATTTAGCGTTTTTTTCTTGCACAGCGCAAATTTTAGCTCGAAATTCAATAGGTATGTTAGATGGTACGAAAAGATGGCTTATATAAAGCCGTTCATAACATATTAACAGGAATTAATTGAGTTTTCGGTTAAAAGTATTCCGGTAGGTATGTTTGGGAAACCACATCACTTATTTGAGCGACTATTTCTCTGAAACTGAAAACGCTATCTTAATTCTTATAGTTTTCCTAGAAAGTTCATGAATAAAACTATATATTTAATATTATTATATTTATAATTTTTTCAGATTCTTAAAGCGAGCAGTTTAGATTTTATAGGCCCCCAAAAAAAAAATGTGAAACTAATATTTTGCAAACGGAACCCTAAATCGAAAAATGGTTTTCGCAACCCCTAAATGATTATAAAATACCTATTCAACGATAACCCACAGGATGAGAAAATCAAGAAAAGAAAAGTTCATCCCCACTTTACGTGGATGGGAGGTGCTCCTAATTCATATTTTTGCGTTGCCAACTTATACCAAATATTTAAGGACAGGCAGACTAGAAGTGGCGGTGGACTTTGTTTTATAATGTGTAGAGATAATCAGACATTATTTAAACCGCATTCACTGTCAGACAATGCCATGCTTTTTGGCACTTCGTCACTGGAACACGGGAAATACTCGTAGACGTCACATCAAAACTCAGCAGCTTGTCATCATGTTCCAATTTACATGTCAATGGCGAGAATCCTTCACAAGAACATTTTATTTTGGTCAATGTAAAAATATTATTGCCGTGGGGTGCCGGCAGTAGAATGATACCCCTCCTCTCATGCCCATGGATGCAGTAAGAGCCTGCTAAGGGATACCTCCGGAAGATGGGCAGCAGCGTCTATCCGTGTATCAACATCCCAAACTGCGCTCACCAACCCGCCTGCCAAGCGTGGTGAGTATGGCAACTACCCCTCATGGAGATCCATGAGGGAGGCCTGTGTTCATCAGTGGACGTTTTATGGCTGAAATGATGAAAAATATTATTTTAGGTAGAAAAGTCCTGCGCGCGGAAATATTTTTTAGGGTGAATTCATGAAACCAGCCTTCTTCGTTAAACGTATTTTTAGTATTTTATTATTTTCCTTAAAATATGTCACTATAATCAGACATTCTATCAATAACCTGCATTGTGTCAGGCTTACAGCCGGCCACGGGGGTCTTCATACAGGCTTCAATACAAAGGTTTTCACTCATGAAGTTGTTTAGATTTTCTCCACAACCAAGGTAATTAAATTGAGAGCATTCTTTCAGAAACGTGTTGTAAGCAAATCTGCAAAACATCGTGAAATTATAGTTATAAATTAACACATAAATTAAATATAATTAAATAACACAGTTACAGACAGACACAGAAAAAAAATTTTTTGTTGGTTTCCGTTGCTCTCAAATGTCACAAATTTTACCCGTTTATGGAAGCATCGTAGCGTGGTGTTTTATTATAGCCTACATATAGCCTTCCTCCGTGGTGTTCCGGCAGTAGAATTTTACCCCTCCTCTCATGCCCATGGATGCAGTATGTGCCTGCTAAAGCATACCTCCGGAAGATGGGCAGTAGCGACTTTCCGTGTATCAAGATCCCGTACCTACTGCGCTCGCCAACCCGCCTGCCACGCGTGGTGAGTATGGCCACTACCCCTCATGGAGATCCATCTGGGAGGCTTGTGTTCAGTAGTGGACGTTTTACGGCTGAAATGATGTTAGCCTTCCTCGATAGTTGGCCTGGCTGTTCCTGCCGTTAGCATGTTCAACCAAACAAACATAAAATAAACTCTTCAGCTTTATTAAATTAGTATAGACATATTATAAAATGTGGGTATCTTATATGTGCGTTTACTAATATATAAAAATACAAGTACCTAATAATAAAAAATTGAATATGATATGACCTAGTCCGGAAGAAGGTGAAAAAAATTATATAAGAACAACCAAGTTTTGCTCAGTAGGTACCTACTACCTACTTGGAGTTCCATGGGAGCCTATGTTTTTCAGCTTGACTCGTCATTTAGTTGTTATTTAATTGTATACGACTAAATGACGAGGCAAGCCGAAGACCCACCTGATGTTAACGTCTAAGTAGGTATTTTAGGATACAAAGAGTTGATGTTAATGGAAAACGTTCTTCGGGATCTGTAGTTACAATGGGTGTACCGCAGGGGTCAATTCTTGGGCCTTTTCTATTTTTAATTTACATTAATGATCTACCTCATCTTGTCAAAAACAATCATGAGATTGTATTGTTTGCTGATGACACTTCACTTTTTTTCAAAATGAAACGACGTACCACCGATTATGACGAGGTGAATAATGCAATCTCAAAAGTTGTTAATTGGTTTAGTGTCAATAACCTATTACTTAATGAAAATAAAACAAAATGCATTAGATTTACTCTCCCTAATGTAAAACAGGCTGATGCCAAGATTAAATTAAAAGGTGAAAGTTTAAACCTTGTAGAAAAAACTGTATTTTTAGGCATAACTTTAGACAATAAGCTTTAATGGGCCCACACATAGAACAACTATCGGGTAGGCTTAGTTCTGCAGCATATGCAGTCAAAAAAATCCGCCTTCTTACAGACTTTGATACCGCTAGACTTGTTTACTTCAGCTATTTCCACAGCATTATGTCTTATGGCTTACTACTGTGGGGATGTGCTGCAGATATACCTAGACACCGTATTTGTGCTGCAGAAGAGGGCTATTCGTTCTATCTACAATATGGGTCCCAGAGAATCACTTCGCACTAAATTTAAAGAAATAAATATAATGACAGTACCTAGCAAACCGACTATGGCCAATCATTATAAACGATTGGCCATAGTCGGTTTGCTAGGTAGGTACCTATCTATCATAAATTTATCATAGATTGTATGATAAATGTAGAAACATCTTGAACAAGCCCTGCGAGGAGTCGACAGTCCTGAAATCTATTTTTAAAGGTAAGATCTGATATCTCCCCTGGCTAGGCAAGACGTCAGGATTTTTTTCTCTGATATCTATTGGATCCAAACTAAATTAATGATTTTTATCAGATTTTTAAAGCTAGCAGTTTAGATTTCAGAAAAGAACGCTCGAAAAGAAATTTAAAACTTTAATATTTCGCAAACGGAACCATAAACCGAAAGAAATTTTCCGCAACCCCTAATGCCTAGGGGAGAAACCAGGATTTTCGAGAGACAACCGACCTACATCCGTCAGCCAGAGAGTCAGTACACAGTGGTGGTAGTACCTTCCTGGATTAACTCTTCACAAAACATTCTACTACTACTTGATCCATTTTTTTTTTAATTTCAATTAATTAATTTGAAATTATGAGAGATCGTACAATTAGGGAGTTGGTTACCTCACGCCTGGTATACATGAATCTTTGCTTTTAGTTGGAGTTTTGGTACCCCTCTCAATGGGGAGGAAGCAGTATTCCGGGCTAGCAGCGTTATTGACCGGCGCCCACGCCCACGGTGGGGGCTCGTTTGCGCCGATGTGACCATTAGGTAAATCTGAACGGAAGTAATATTTAATTAGTCTTATTAGGTGAGATAGAGAGACCAGGATTAGATGGGGTGTCCGCCATCTTGGGTGTTCCGCCATGTTGGATTCAGAGAAACGTCAGCTGACCATGCATCGTCATCCAAAGAAATTCGTCAATTCAGGTAAGTATGCAAAATTTCAGCATAATTGGTTGAAGATATCTGCTTCAAATTTGAGCTGCAAGATTCCGCGAACAAACATAGTTAAATACATACATACAGGGCAAGCTAAATAAAAGCTTGTAAATGCTTACCTGCCCAGTCGACGGGCCAGCCACTATCTGGTCCCCGTTCTAGGGCGACTTCCTTGGACGACAATTTATTTTTGCTGTCTACTTGCAACAGCTCCTTATTGTATTCTTCCATCCACTTTCGCCACTTTTCTTCCAATACTGAACTGATACCGATTCCACCGAATGCAGTCGCGTTATTCCTGCAGATGTGAATTGACAATGATGTCAACAACATTCCTCTATTTCTCGTGCAGAGTAAAGTTGTACAGAACTACATAAATTACGAAGTATCGCAAGATTTCTTAGAACATCTCGTTCTTCCGCGGAGTTTTACTTGACGTCGTCGAAGTTTCTAAGATACTCGTACTGCTTTGCATATTTCTTGAAAGATTTAAATTAGGTGTAAATTCCTGGTAATTTCCTGTGTAAAAACTTTGTTTCCTGCAATTATGAAAATTGCAGGAAATAAAGTTTTACTCGTGAGCGTATCTGTATGTTTTGTTTGAACGAGTATGTTTTGTTTATGTTTTTACTGAATTTCTCTTGTGTACTTAGTTGAGATTATTTACAAAGGTTTTACTTACTTTACCATGCTGAAAGAAATAATAAAAAAAGTAATAAAATAAATAAATAATTCTGGACATGGTGTTATGAAAACCAGATGACATACCTACATTTATTAATCAGTGTTAATACTTGATGGACATATTTTATTGTCGTGGGGTGCCTGCAGCAGAATGTAGCCTCTCCTCTCTTACCCGTGGATCTGCCAAGGGATAGCTCCGGAAGATGGGCAGCTGCGGCTTTCCGTGTATCAATATCTAGATTTAATAAACTTTAAAAATCGGCCAAAACGGCATTAAATCACGTTTGTTATAATGGGAGTCCCCCTTAAGTATTTGTTTAATTTTAATTTAATTATTTATTTTTAAAGTAAATGTTCTGTGAATATTTCAAGCGTCTACCTGTTGCCGTTATTAATATCCTGCAAAAAATCAAGTTTGTTGTATGGGAGCCCCCCCTAAATATATTTTTTTCTGTTCTTAGTATTTGTTGTTATAGCGGCAACAGAAAATACATCTTCTGTGAAAATTTTAACTGTCTAGCTAACATGGTTCATGCATGACATACAGCCTGGTGACCGACGGACAGCGGAGTCTTAGTAATAGAGTCCCGTTTTAACCCTTTGGGTACGGAACCCTAACAAAGGGTATTTTTCAGTATAATAAATCATCATCATTTATGCGGCGGAAGCTAACCTCTCAACAGGCCTATTGCGCCACGTAGCTTGTAAACTTGTAACTGTAAGTTTTATCATTATTCAATGGAAAATTCTTATTTCACCTTCAAATCCTATTGCAGCGCAATTGCTTGGAAGCGACGGAGGGAGTACCGCGTATCAAAGACATCCTGATGAAAATTCTTCGGGAGAACTAACTCCTACTTTGAAATACTTTGAATATTAGTTATTAGTATTTAGGGTATGATGGGACTGACATACCAACAAAGGTAAAAGTCCTGTAAATAAATCGAGAATTAAAAAAAAAAAAAAACGTGAGTAGAATAATATCTATTGGGTATTCATCACCTCAGCTGTAGGACTTGTCGACATCCACTGCTGGACATAGGCCTCCCTCATGAATCTCCAAGCTCATGAGGTTGATGCAATCCTTGGCATGCGGGCAGGCGGGTCGGCGGTACGGTACATTAAAGAGGATAATACCTACGTGTCGATAGGGTTATAATATTTAGCCAGATCTTCTGAATTATCTTTGATGTCCACCACTGGAGTATCATAATGGTAGCCTCCATAGTAACATCCTAATACCGACCAAATTTTAACAACTAAAATGCACAATGCTAACATTATCGAACCCTATTGATAATGCTGGTACACTACGCGTGAGGTGTTTTACTAACGAAGTCTTGTATTCATTATTTAGGGTTCATTCATCATCATTTCAGCAGTAAAACGTCCACTACTGAACACAGGCCTACCTCATCTCCATGAGGGGTAGTTGTCATACTCGTTTGGCAGGCGGGTTGGCGAGCGCGGTACGGGATCCCTTAGCAGCCTCTTGCTGCATCCACGGGCATGAGAGGAGGGGTAACATTCTACTGCCGGCACCGCACGCGAATTTAAGAAAAATTTATTATCTCTTTAACAAAAAACAATCGACTTCAATGAGCGACTAAAATGTTACTAAAAATACCCAAACTGCTATTTGTATGCATTTATAAACATTTGATTATTTCCCTCTTGTCTTGTCTTTTTATTTTATGGCTTTTTGTGTTTGGTTTTACACAATTCCGCCAGTGTCAAGTTATTTTATAAATTCTTATGTTATTTGGCTGGCCATGTTGGCGGCCATTTTCAAATCTATTATTTCCCTCGATTAATCATCAGATGTTCAGGTGTTCCGTTCTCTTAAATCTGTCAAGCAAGGTTCATCATCATCTTTGTCTATGGGTTGTTATTCAGTATCAAGTCATCGTTGTCGATGGCATGCACTTCCGTTTCCCGTTAAAGCTTAGAGCATTCAGTCATTAAACGAATCACCGAACGATTAACACTCGATCTCATATGGCGGAGGCTGACCGCTAGAAGCTTCATCTAAACACGCGCGTGTGAAATCTTAATGTATCTGGTACATCTCTCTATATCTAGTGACTTCTCAGAAGGTGTAAGTGTGGCAGTTTGCAGCCGTGTCGGTACGTGAAGTGTATGTTTTGGTGCTGGATGGTATCCTATAGTCAATGATGAACCTCTCCTAATTTTCATAGTGGAACACGACAGTCCTAATCAATTTATTTATTTATTTACACAGTAGATTTGAAACATTACAGGATATGCACCCTAAGACGTTAAAAATCTTTATTTAAGAAAATCCTTACAATTCTAAATAATAAAAAAAAATAAGAAATATAAGTAAGCAAAATCAAAGGTCTCCACAGAGTAGCAAAGGCCACCAGCTATTTCGGATTTGGTGCGGATTTGTTGCAGCGTTGACCGCGAGATATACGCCTGTTGCAAACCTGTCGTGAGATACGTAATCACCCTACGGGAGACACTATTGCAATTATTTCAAAATATATTTAAGTTTCGGTTTAAATTTACCAAAATTCTTATTAATATTAAATTATATTTCGATTCGTATTTACCTTAAGTCAAGCAAAAGATTTCAGGAAAATGTGTAGGTAGCTTTAGTTCAAATGATTGAGGTTAACATGCATTCAGTTATCTTGGTATGAAGGGCGAGGCTGACTCACTTCTGACTACTTTCTTATTTGTTTGGTTTTAATTGACCATTTCATCATTTCAGCCGTTAAACATCCACTACTGAACATAGGCCTCCCTCATGAATCTCCATGAGGGTAGTTGCCATACTCACCACGCTTGGCAGGCGGGCTGGCGAGCGCAGTACGAGATGTTGATACACGGAAAGACGCTGCTGCCCATCTTCCAGAGGGATCCCTTAGCAGGCTCTTACTGTATCCACGGGCATGAGAGGATAGGTAACATTCTGCAGCCGGCACCCCACGGCATGGTTTTGATTCATCATCATCATCAGTCTTTATCGACCCACTGCTGTGCATAGGCCTCAGTTTGATTTTGCCATTCGCCTCCGTCATACATAAGCTATTCTTAGCCAGGTGCAACCCACGGTCTTCCGAACATCGTCAACCCATCGGGATGGTGGACGACCCATTTTTCTGTGCCCTTCTCTCGGCCACCATTCAGTCAGCGTTTTCGTCCACCTGTCGTCATTTCGTCTGGCCAAGTGTCCTGCCCAACTCCATTTGAGCCCCATTATTCGCTCGCCGACATCCTGAACCTTAGTCCGCTTGCGAATTTCGACGTTGGGGACCCGGTCTATGAGTGTGATGCCGAGCATGTATGGTTGATTATTGTAAATAGATTTTGTGTAAAATATATCTATATAATTATAATATTATCAGGTGAAATTGACTCTCCATTTTTGCTTCAAAATATTAAATTCCATCGTCCCCGTCTTTCTGCTCGTAAAAAAACTTTTTGGACGACCACTGTAAAAACAAATTATAGGAAGAATGTGTTTTTGAATCGAGTGTGTGAAATATAATATAATGAGAAACTTATTGATGTAGATTGATAATACTTTGATTTGTTATAGTGATTGTTAATACTATATTTTTTTTCACTAAATTTTTGTTCGTTATGCATGTCTCTGTTAATAATGTTTATCTTTGTTACCTAACAGAGGAAACTTTGCTGGTTTCTGTTTATTTTATGTTTAATTTTTTAGTATAAAGTACTGTTTGTTTCCCAAATAAAAAAAATTATAATCCTGCCTGATCATTACACGCAGCACCATTTATAGTTTTATGTATGTGTTATAAGGGTGCATCACCATCTTTTTGTCTTACGGATGAGATGATGATGATGAGTAGTAGTGCAGCATCATCCTATTGGTTATTGTTATTTAAGTTATTGGGGTAGCGCGGAACCAGTCTCATACATCGCATTCATTGACGCATTTTCAAATTCCGAACAGCAAAATCCAATTTTGATTTTTAATTAGTTTCGTTGCTATCAATTAACAACCGCCATGTCGTACAAATTAAAACGATAAAAAAATAATTATTGAACTACTTTTGAAGTTTTTACTTTTTAATGAAAACACCTCATTAAAAAAATTTTCAATTTTCTTTGCAGAAGAAATGGTCTTTTTTATGGCAGTTGCAGGTAGGGTTACCATATATAAATAGATGGATGCCTGTCTATGGTACCTACCTAAAATGCCTGATTTTTCAGAAAAATGCCTGTCTAAAGCAAAACGCTATAGGTATTATGTAAAAGCCAACAGATAATAATGAAGAAGGATTCAGAAACTGTATGGTAAAATAAGATTTTTTTTCTTTTTCAACATAATCTTCTAAGATTCCTGTGTAGGTAGTACCTACTTCCATAATTTTTTTTTGATAATATCTTACTAGTACAGTGTCTTTGAAAGATACCCTCCATGTATCTGTAGCCTCATTTTCATTAGAAATAATGTTTATTCCTCATCTTGTATTATTTTTACCTTTTGTCTTGATTGTTCTATATTTTCAGTCTCCATTTTACTTGTCCGATTTTTTCTAAAATTTTTAACGTTCGTCTGTTCTTTCATTTGATAATCCATATCATCCAGATATTTTTCGTCATCTGTAATGTGATACTCATCATCAGAAGTATCATGCACAGAAAGCGTCATGTCTTCACCAGAAGTGCGCCGTTTTAAGTTTTTTAGGCATTTGTTTTAAGGTTTAGCCCTATTATTTTTCTATTTATTAAGAATTAGTGCTAACTGAACCTATTAAAGGGTATTTCATTAAGCGCTTCCTATCTTTAAATTTAAATAAAACTAAGTGTGTGTGAGATATCATCGAAATTTTTTATTTGTTCGAAAGACCTATCGATGCCATTATGTATGGAATATAACATTATTCAAATGTCCGCCAAGGCTTGTCTGGGTGGAGCGCATCCGAAATGTCCAATTTTCCATGACTCTGGCGCATAAATCAGGCTGCATTTGACCGATGGCATGGGTAATGTTGGCTTTGAGGACCGCTGTGGTTTGTGGCTTAATCGCATAGACCTGAGACTTAAGAAAACCCCACAAAAAAAAGTCTAACGGGGTCAAATCGCACGATCTCTGTGGCCAGTTGACATCACCTCCACGTGAGATGACCATGCCCTCAAATCTTTCGTGCAGAATATCCAATGTGGCGTGAGCTGAGTGGCACGTAGCGCCGTCCTGTTGAAACCACATGTCGTTGGTATCCAGATCATCCAATTCAGGCCAAAAGAAATTGGTAATCATCGACCTAGCGCTCGCCGTTGACAGTGATGGCCTGGCCAACGTCGTTCTCAAAGAAATATGGACCGATGATGCCGCCAGCCCAAAATCCACACCAAACAGTGACTTTTTCGGGATGCATTGGACGCTCTTGGATCTCATGTGGATTGTCCCAAATTCGACAATTTTGTTTGTTTACGAACCCATTCATCCAGAAATGAGCCTTATCACTAAAGATGATTTTCCGATAAAAATTAGGGTCAGTTGCTAACTGCTCCAGAGCCCATTCAGCGAATACGTCGTTGTCTATAGTCGTTTACCTTCAGTTCCTGGGTCAGTTGATTTTTTTACGGATGCAGACCCAAGTCACGACGCAAGCCAAGTTGTGGTCTGCGAAAGGCAGAGTTCTTGTGAGCGACGCGAAATTGACTGCCTCGGATTCTCCTGCACACTCTCAGTGGACAGCAGCAATGTTTTCGGCAGATC
The DNA here is from genome assembly GCA_963082625.1 of Pasiphila rectangulata. NCBI lineage: Eukaryota > Metazoa > Arthropoda > Insecta > Lepidoptera > Geometridae > Pasiphila > Pasiphila rectangulata. Next base: position 17,520,705 of record OY720236.1, on the reverse strand, counting down.
TTGCGTTTCGTTGACGTATACGGGTGTTGGTCGATTGTTTACTGAACCAGTGAACTCAAATTTATCCACCACACTGCGAAAAGTCCTCTCGTAAGGACGATTATGGCGACCGTAAAATGGGCGAAGCGCGCGGTACGTTGCCCGAACAGAACACCCATTTTAATTTTATTATTTGCACGTGTTGTTAAATGCTGAATCTGTCCATGGTGATTTGGCAAAATAGACTTAATAAATGACAACTTATTTGACAGATGTAGCTTCAACAAGATGGCCGCTATCAACTGTCAAAGTTCTGAAGTCCTTACTGGAAGACCCTTTATAATGGCTCTATTGATCTTTACAACAACATTTCGACGTTCTGCGTCCTAAAGTTCTGCTGGACAAAGGCCTCATAATATAACAAGCTTTAGTGGTTATAATCAAATTCCCAGCACCTCAAATAAAAGATGAATTCGCCTTTAAAGATTTATTATAAATAATCATTACAATGTCATCGATTTGTACATACTCATTGATTGACATTAATATAATAGAAAGTAGATTTTATACAAATATAATGTCATTTTAGTTTTACACATAATAGCTAAGGTAGGTAATAACATTTTAAAATATATTGGAAATAAGAACATATTCCACATTAAATTTGAAGTGGTCAATCAGATTAATAGGTTTTGAATTGTTATTTAAATTTCCATCAATGCTTGTTTCAACGAGTAGAAACTACGAATTGGATTAAATATGATACCCTAATGCCAGTATTTTACCTAGGAATAAAAAACTTTATTAAGGAACATATTTTATCAATTGCAATGCTACTAGGACATTTTGAATCACGTTTCTAAAACTATCATTGTATAGGCATGAGAGGTATAACATTATCGTGAGCCAGAATAGTCCTTGCTAAAGTCACTTGAGTGAGTTTCGATTTAAATCCCCAGTCTGGAACCTCACACTCAGCGATGTTATACCTCCCAATAGTTAGTAAACATTACAAACATAATTTTTGTGCCCAAATAAACGCACTTAAGAATAAGATATAAAAACAACCAGACATTAACAAGCACTATTACAATTAACCTACAAGATGAGACAATAATTTAATTATAATGGAAATGAATTAACGTGAAAATATCAAATGTTTCCTATGGATAACTAGTAAGGTGTGAATCGGAACTAGTGCAAATATTTAGCATAAATTGTGTTCTATTTTTATGTAATAGGAATCTCTTGATAATCGATCTAGACACGTTGCGATGACATTGAATAACAAGCTTTCTTTATAGATTAAAAACTATGCCAAGCCACGCTACGAGCGGGACAGACTGCGTGGATCAATGCGTTGGTAATCATAATGCGTTTCAAATATCACATAATAAATCCAGTGAATTCGATGTGACGTCCTCGTTAAATGGTACAAAAGCTACAATGCCCCGCTCAGAGGAGACTGCGGGGCGAGTTACTGGATCACTGATAATCGTGTCGCATGAAAAGGATCATAATTACCAGCGCATGTGAAATGTCGGATATTTCGTAACCAATGCGCCTACCTACCAGACCAACTGCGGCAACTTTGATACTGTTGAACTAATCTACTCTCTTCGATTCGCAAATCAGCTCCACCTTACTAAAAAACCTAAACAATGTCAAAAATAATTTATCTGTTTAACAACAAAGTAACGCAGATACCTTAACTATGACCTCACTAACTACACCTAGCTACCTTATCGATGCTATTTCTCATATTCGGGTATTTTCCCGGTCAAATCTATACAAAGTTCTAGAACTCCTCTTTGCCACAGTTTATTCCACATACCAGTTCGCTCCTATCTGGTAAAAGTAAAACAGCTCCAGTACGCTAGGAATCAAGTTCAGCTGACGTAGCTGCGTCTTACTTATCAAGTCATCACACATCGACTTGTCATTTTACTGATAACATTTCGCCGGCCATCACGTGGTCACTAACTAAGAATGCAAAATGATAAGCACCCAAAAATCGTAAGCGAATACAGTCTTATAACATAGAACTATTTAATTATTCCAGTAAGAAGGTACGAGTACGTACTGACGCTATGGGAATACTAGTTGGATTTTAATTATGGCTATGATGCCGTCTAATGGACGCAAGCGTGGCGTGATGTAGAAGCTACGTTAAATACTAACATCATACAACATTCAAACTACATGTACGAATAGGTATTTCAATTCACTACACATGAACGCAGTAGATTAAACTATTGGCATGTATTCAAAAATTTCACAGACATTCATCATTAACAAAAATAGCATTTGAACGGTATAATTGATTCACAAATGATGATATAGGGTTTGCCAGAAAGTGTATGGATATACTTATTGAATAAGTTAAATACGCTATTTGAAAAGTACGGCGAAATGCCTTATGTTAGGTAGTCTAGGAACCACTTTCTAGAAAGGGCATTAAGAAGTTACATATATAACATGCAGCATTCACGACTCAAACACATTCAACTGTTAACATCACTGATATCATTGAAACTATAGTATAGCCGCTTCATAAAAGGTATAATACTTTTTTTTATAAATAAAGATATAAAAATATACATTAAAATTATGAAAATTTTATATATTATTCAACACAGATACCACTTTTAAAGTAACAGTTTTTAAATAAATTAAGTTTATATTGTAATGATATTTCGATTTGTATATCTTAAATGAGCCATCAGTTTTAAAGTATTCCTATGATAAGTATATTATTGAACAATTTGAACATTTTGTTGAATTACTCTGGCTGGTTCGTATCCTGAGATTCAATTATTACACAATGTAGAATAAAACAATCATATCATAAAATCAAACGCCTAAATCCCTCCGGACTAGCTAAACAAAATAAATACTCGATTTGTACCTTATTTGAATAAACTTAGCACATAAAATTATCAAAAAACTGCCGTACGGTCGTAGCAGCAAGCACCTTTGACGTGACGTCGGCGGATGATGCGTGGGGTGATGTGCCGGGTCGCGGCTTCCGTGCCTGTGCTCAGTGCAACTGCGCTGGTTCTCAACGCGCCAGGATTTGTACAGGGATAAACAAAACAGCTGTGTCGACTGTCTTGTTGCACTAACTAGCCAAAAATAATTGAATAAACGTAAAACGGACAAAGATAACAAATAGCTATTCGGTTGGTGCCGTGAGTGAAAGAGTGACGTCTTTTTCGCTTCTTCCTCATTTTTCTCAAGTGAAAAGATTTCTGGAGCTAAACGAAATAGATTATGTGCTTTGTTCAATTTTTATGTGTTTTGTTTTTCTTCTCAAATTGAAATTTCTATGTGGCCATCGGGTCCATATGAATAAACACACTATTAGCGTTTTAATATTAAGATGGAGCAATTTATGTAGCTTTACCATTGACAGTTTACATAAGAAAAGCCATATCTTTTAATATGAAAGCTTAACGAAATGCAATCATAGAATAGACACAAATATCCTTAACGTAGACGTATCTACGTACTAGTTACATATCTTTCTAACTAACGTTAGTTAGAAAGATATTCAACTACTTAAACACATTGTTGTGCCCTCCCTAGGCTTATGTTTAAATCTTTAACATGTGTAAGACAATTGTACAACATGAACACAAAAAAAAACTTTCGAACTGTGGTCGCGGAAAAATTCTAGCTTAACACAGCACAAGACTAGCTTACGTGGCATACACAAAGGGAGGCGTACACCCAGCGGTGGGTGACTGTGGGCTGTGGTGATGATGAGGGAAAGACGAAAAAGAAACCTCTGCAACAATGTCATATCGGCTGAGCACCGATAGAGCGCTATCTACAGGTAACTACTAGAGTTCTCCTGTTCATTGTATAAAGTTGATTTCAGCAGCAATGACTTGAGATGTCAGTAAATCTTTTTCCAGTATTTTTTTGTTAATTTATAAAATAAAAATAGAAAAAAAAACCAGTGCGGTTTAACATATTAAAACTACAAAACAATAAACCTGTACAAATCCCCGCGCGTCCATTTCCACTATCCACAGGCGCACCGGCGCCGCCACCAGGGTTGTGTGATGCTCTTACTGCAGCACGCAGCACTTGCACTTGGGCTTCTTCTTGATGGTGACGTGCTCCGCCTGCAGCGCCTCCTGCGGGGCGGAGCGCTGCACGTCCACCTGGCCGGGGCGCGCGTCGGCGCCGCTCTTGCCGTTCATGGCTTGGGGCGTGCTCTGCAGCAGCGGGCTCGCCGTCTTGCTGGGCGGCGACGGCGGAGCAGCGTTAGCCTGAAATTCAAACAGACAGTTGTGATTGTAATAAATAAGTAAATAATGCTGGACAATTCACAGAGCATCATCTAGCCCCAAGCTAAGCAGGGCTAGTGTTATGGGCACTAGATGACTGATAAACTTAATTCATTATACTACATAGACAGATATTTTTTTATTATATATAGAAAAACATCCAGAACACCCTGAACAAATATCTGCAGATCGTAAAGACATTTGTTCCGAGGCGGGAATCGAACCAGCAACCTCTTGCATCGCAGGCGGACCTTCGCCCGCTGCGCCACAGAGGTCGTCATTGTTTACGGAACTTATGATCGCATGTTTGGGGGGCGCTGAATCTGCAACAGTTTCTTTAACTTTTGCAGTACATAGAGGTAGTTATATATAACGACCCCTTTAAGCGTCAGGTATTGACTATTTTCATATGTATAAAACTGCCAAAACCGAGCACGTGATCTTTTTGATCAAAGAATCAAGAATCAAAAAATACTTTATTCAGTGCGGCCGCATGGACCTTATTGACGCGTCACAAATTACAAAATAAAACAACACAAATAAAATAGAATAAAGCACATAATTGAATCTGTTCACTTCAGATGACACGCGAGTTAGGAAAAGAAGTGAACAGAAGAACCTAACTCGGTCGTTATAGTCATCATTTAACAATTTTATTTTGTCTTATGTTACGTTTGACGGAGTTGGAGCAGATTCCGTCCCAAGTAGTTTTGTCCTCTAGGTAATCCATGATGCCATTGTAATAGCAGACTAAGTGAGAAGACTTCGACACTGTTGAAGTCGATAATAAAGGATGAGCTTGCATTTTGTTCTTAATGACATCTTCTAGATAAAAAATCATGAGGAAACCCGCAGCTTAATTATGTTCCGACGTATTGACCTGTTCTTTCTTCTAAATAACAGCCGACTAAGCTGGGAGGATGGTATACTCGTAGGTGCTGGGCAAGCATGATCCATCTAATAGATAGATAGATAATCTCTTTATTGTACATTCACCATATAACATAAATTTTACAAAGAGAAACACAGATAATAATGTCTCAGGCACTCCAGCTGTATCTGTACGGGACGTAGATCATTAATACTAGCTGCTGATACCGTTATTCGGCATCATCCATTATAGGCAGATGTCAAAGATCTTACTTTTCTTGTAACGGCCGTGGGGCGGAACGAATTGAACAAAGTGTGTACTCACGATGAGATTGTTCGCATGCTCCTTCTCCGCCTTCTCGTCTATGATCTGCGGGGCGGCGGTGGGCGTGGGCGTGATCGGCTTGCCGCCCTTGATCAGGGACACTATCTCGTCCGCCTCGCGGCTCAGGTCGCCGTCGGGGCGGAACGGATTGTCCCAGCCGCTCTCCGTGCTGGAATCATCATAAATTCATGGTAAAAAACGGCTATGGTTACATTCGATGTGGTTTCAAGCACGGGCAAAATGCTCGCGCGGCTCGCTCGTTCGCCAGCTACTGAGCGAGCAGGGCGAGCATCGTTTCACCTCTTTTTATACTTTGGTTCACACAGCGAACTACAAAGTTAATCTATGTCAGCGATACAAAAACAATGCTCACCCGGCTCGCTCGCTACTAGCGGTGTAGCCTGCGCTTTATAATGGATCCAGGAGTTGGGTAGTTGAACATATATTTGGGTACTTGTAGTTGAACAAATACTGAGTAAGTATATGAAATATTTATGGGATATTTATTAGTCCTATGAGTTTCCTGATATTTCAGTAACACACGCCATGATCACGGATAAACTAAAAAAAAAAAAAAAGTGATTGGCCACAAAACCATATATTCTCTTTCTATGTATCTGATTGCTAACAATGCCTACTACCAGTTTCACAAATACTCAGTAGTTCCGTAGTATCTAGTAGTCCCAGAAAATTAGTAGTAATAGCGTCGTTGTTAGTAGAGGTACAAAAGTAATAGTACAACAATCCTAAAAGTAGTTAGCAGCAGTAGTTGTAACAGTAGAATAGGGTTCTGAGGTGAAAAAAAGTTTGCCGGGAGAGCGACAGAGTTACAACAACAGCACCATTCAGCCCTAAAGTAAGCAAATGTTGTGTTTATGTACCAGATGATTAAGATATTACTGAATAACATTTTTTTAATAATACGTGATGTATGCGTGTTGGTTCTACGGACAAGTTCCTAGGACCCAAGTGACCTCTGCCACGTCCTCATTACGATGACATTGTGGGGCATTAGGGCTAATATAACTCACACGTCGCTATTACAGCATATCAGTCGGATACTAATGCAATGCCCTGCAATGATTTTAATTTCAAGTGGTATAATATTGCTACTCCCAATTTAAGCCTGTATTACATTACACGATAATCAGGGACCCTTACCCTAACTAAGAGTGGTGTAATAAGAGTTAGGGCGGACCCAGCAAGCCTTGCTCCCTAATCGCCCTAACTACTGGGCCCTGAATACCGTGTAGTGTAATACAGGCTTTACATGGTATTATATTATTTACAGAACTAACTATGGTACACCAGATGTAAACTAATCAACCATTTGACACAAAGGAAAACTAAATATCTCGCTAATCACATACTTAAGGAACGGCATACGTTATTACTATTAGATTAACGGGTATTTATCGCGTAATTACCTTTATTAATCCAATATAGTAAAAATGTGTTGTGATCGCGACTTTACTTGAAAAACTTATGTTACATACGCAGCACGAAGGCAGTACTTATATATTATAAAAACATACACGACATATTCGTTTAAAACTCAAGAAATCTATACCAGTGCTGTTTCAATTAAGTAGCGATTATAATGGATTACAATTAAAATCCGTGTTAGCCCAGTGGTACCCTCAGTGTCGATCTAAACGTAATGCTTCGGTAATGGATGTGCCCAATTTACAAGTGCTTTAACGGTGAAGGACAACTCTAAATTTCTTTCCTTTGCTGAGGTGTTGGCAAGCCTATCAATGTCCAAAATCTATCTATGAATGTCACATGTACTGACGCTGTATAAATCTTCTTCTAAAATATAAATGCGAAAGGCATGTAACTGGCCTCATGCTCAATGACAGACACGACGAGTTTTAAAAATGTACTCCCAGAAGCAATTTCGTTTACAGATGCAAATTAATACCTTTCATTATGATATTTAATTTTATCTTATGGCCTACTGCAGAACCTGAACCGATTTTTATCAAAATAGTGGTTACAAATTGGTGTCATTGAGCTTCCACCTTTCCAGGGTTCCGGACCAAAATGGTAAAAAGGAACCCTTAAAGAATCACTCTGTCTGTCTGCCTGTCACAAATGGATATCTCGAGAACTACTGATGCTATCGACTTTTGACTATCGAAATTTGAAATGGTTAAAGATAACACTTTTTACTAATATAGCATATGAAAATGTTAAAAATATTCTTATTATGATTGCAGGAGGCGGATCTCAAAAATTTTAAGCGAAGTTACTAGGTCGTGTGGGGTATCATATGAAAGGCATTAAATTTGCACATTAATAAACAATTTTTATCTTACCTTGAAACCGTATCGTTTCCGAGTTATTAACAAAAATGTTGAAAAAACGACCGTTTCCTCGCCTTATCTCCGAAGTTTGCAGAGATAAACCCGTGAAACTTTTATAGCTAATAGAAGTGTATGTAAAGTTTATAGGAAAAAAATATAAACCACCTTTATAATATTATACCTCTATTGTATGATGGCACGGAAGCCTCGGTGCGCGAGTCCGACTCGCTATTGCACGGTTTTTTTTATTTAAAGAATGACTCAACTAAAAACAGATACTTGGTCAAACGGTGTCCAGACTGAGAAATGTTTTTTTTATGATCTTTTAAAGATTGGTTACAAAAGAAATCGTTTTTTTATCGCTAGTCAGACTCGTAGTTATATTGACTTGAGTCGAGGGTCTCTATCTACCAATAACTACGCTAATCAAACCATCTACCTACACTTGAAGATTGATTGTCAAGATTAAATGCCTTTTCGTAGATTTCATCGGTAAATTGGGCGGGTCCCTATCGCTTCGTTTCTAATCAAGAAATTATAATACAATAACAATTTAGAAAAGCACAATTGGTTTGCAAAAAAAGCAATTGAAATGTGCATGATTACACAAGAACAATGACGTTGGTACTTTCAATTGGTGCGTTATTGAATAGCGGCCGGTAGTCGGGACGTTAGTACACTGAAAAAATTCCAGCCAATCAAGCATGACATTTTGCTTGATAGAAAAAAAAATGAATGAAGCAATCACAAACTTATAAAACTACATTATTCACTATTTATTGTCACAATAAAGGTGAAATGATCAACTTTTCTATAACATTTACTTCATAAAAGGAATTAAGGTATCATGATTATGTTATTGTAAACATGGTTTTATTGTAAATGTAAACATACAAATATTTGATTCGAGTATCGAACAGAATCAAATTAATCAAGTTACCAATACACACACTCATAGATCCCTACCTACCTCTCAGTGTTTACATTTAACAGAACTAGATGTCGCAACTAGAAAAATTAGAACGCGCTATCGAAGTGTTTCACCCATTTACTTAGGTCTCGGGTCTAACTATTTGTGATTTGTTTGACCATAAACAACTACCACTCGAGATAGCAGCACGTACCTAGCTTCATCCCTTGTTTGGGCTAGCGTATTGAAAGCTGGGTGCCTCAGCTTTCAATACGCTAGCCCAAACAAGGGATGAAGCTAGGTACGTGCTGCTTTCTCGAGTGGTAGTTGTTTATGGTCAAACAAATCACAAATAGTTAAATTTGGTTAATCTGAATAAATGTTCTATATTCCATCTTCACGCCCTCTCATTGGACGAAATCCCGCTTACACCCGCTATATTATATTATATAGAACTTTACCTTATAAAATTAAGCATATACATTACTGAAACTACTAAAATACTTGATAACCATTACCACGTTCGTTGTAAATTCAATCAACATAAATCATTGGCATGTTAACCAAACTTGATTGTATTGACAATTACTTTGTTTGATATCATTTTTTATTTTATTTTATTTTATTCGGAAGACAAACAGTTTTATAATCATAATAGTTAACTTATTAAATAAACACGAACCAATTCACGAACCAATTCCTACCAATCATCAAGACAACTTGTCTGTTGCTTATTCAACATAACTTTATTGCCATAATCGTATTACTTTATGTGCTCGTATATAAACAAGTTCCTTGATAGCTGCAAACATTTTTTTTATCAATGTTATTAAGTTTTTTTTTTCAGTGTACCTACCATACAACAGAACAGTCTGTATTCTTTAGACAAATGAAAAGTGGTGTAACTAGATGTTCACCGCGACTTCGTACAAGTTTTTACTCTGCTCGTATACTTTTCGTCGTATAGTTATATGTTATTTATTACTAGCTGAACTGCGCGGTTTCATAATTGCATAATTTCCTGATGAGAAGCACGAGTAATTTTATTTTTTCTCAATATTTCCCACGCAAACATTCATACTTTAAACAAAATAAATGCTTCTTTATAAAATGCGCTTATTGTCCAAACTGAAAGATCTAGAAAAAGGTTTTAAGCTAGGAAGCTTCAGTTGTTATGGTAGGAAGATGATGACTCAGGCAGTTAGTCATACTTATATCTTTACAAAATTAGCATAGAAACATAGTTTGCATAACCGACACAGAATCTACAATAGTGACTTATTAGCGTGTCGTATCAGTCATTATCTGATATACTATGGCTAATTCGCAGACGTTTCCAAGTGATAATCATACGATAAACATTTGTGTCACATAAAATTATATGCTCTGGCTGCAAGTGTAACACATTCTGTAGATGACTACTTCTTTAACCTTGACAAATTGAAAATATCAAACAAATTGACGATTTTAGAACGTCGATCGTTGGCGCATTGAGAACGACATGTCCTCGGAATTACTTTAAAAGTAAACAAAACGTTATGAGTTACGTATGACTCACTGTTTATAGCATTCATCATCATTACCAGCCTATATTATTATTACTTATGTACAATATGGTATTAAACTATTTAGTTAATTAATATGCATAGCGCTGTCTGTCTGTCTGTGCATGAGACGATTATAACCGAACGCGTTGACCGATTTACATGAAAACTTTTTTGTTAGCACCGTCTGAATAAGAGAAGGGTACTGATTGATTTTGGTCTAGGGTCACCACGGTCACACGGACTGAGTTATTGTGACCTGGAAACCAAAAAGTCTTCAAATGGCCGGAAACGTCCAAAAACCCAAAAATGCCATTTTTGACCTTTGGTGACCTTTTGAGGCCTTCGCCCCCTTTTCTGGTACCCCCGTACCAATGCTTGTTTTTAATCATCATTTCAGCCGTAAAACGTCCACTACTTAACACAGGCCTCCCTCATGGATCTCCATGATGGGTGTTTGCCATACTCGCCACGCTTGGCAGGCGGGTTGGCGAGCGCAGTACGGGACGTTGATACACGGAAAGACGCTGCTGCCCATCTTCCGGAGGAATCCCTTAGCAGGCTCTTACTGCATCCACGGGCACGAGAGGAGGGGTAACATTGTAATGCCGGCACCCCACGGCAATTAATTTTAATGTTTACTATTAATCATACACTACATGTGTGTGTTACTACTGCTACTGTAAACTATAATTCACTGTATGTAATGTTTGTTACTGGTTAAGAGCAAGAAAATGACCGACTGTGATATTTCCATGCATCAGTTCTAATTGCAATTCCTATATGAATTAGTCATTTTTAATATAGATTCGTTGACGGTTTTTAGCATGGATTCTTGAAAGGACTGTCTGAACTGCACATAATTTTGCTTGTTTTTTTCAAGATTTTAATGACTAAAGAGGTACATTAAATATATCCAATTATAAACAGACATATACATAAATATACTGTATATAAATATATAAACAGACATAATATAGAAATTAATTAGGATATAAATGCTTGTTTTTCAAAAGTTTTTTTTTTTAACAATTTGTTTTTATGGATTACGTGAAAAATAAAAAAATACGTCTCCAGTATATTTTGTTTCTTCATCACAGACTAACAATAAAAATTTTGTCATCTGGCCTATTAGGGCCTTTTTCTCATACAGATAAACATCAAAATAACGTAAAAACATTAAACAACTGTGAACTGCTGAAAACCGTCTTAATGCTTCTATAATTAAATCAGCGTTAAAATGTAAGGTGGTAAATAAAACTCGATCTTGTGTATATTATAGATGATGTAATCCTTGACATATGTGTTCTATGGTAGCTACGTCGGTAGCTATGGAGGTTATATAAAATCCTTGAAATTATTATTATACGCTCACCCTTGCCCGTCTCCCACAAAGAAGAAACAAGATATTCCCTTAATGGTAGCTGGATAATAGATATCTACTGTCTGGGGTCTTTCTTCCTTCAACAAAGGAATTATTATCGCTAGTTAGGTATTTTTATTAAAGGAAATGGAAAATATAAGATATTGCTTCTTCCAATGCCTTAAAAGTGAAATACTACGCCTACTAGGTATATGATGATAGGTACATTAGCGAGGCACTAGCGAAACTAGGCAGTATACAGGGTGTATTATAGCATGCGTACTAACCCAGGGGTGGGACAGTTTGTTTCTCTTTCAAAATTGACGTGAGATATACTATTCATTTTGTAAAAAACGGGAATTACTCACGTAGTATTGTAACAGAATAATCTTCGACGTTATACTACGTGAGTAATTCCCGTTTTTTACAAAATGAAAAATGGGATAGTTTGTGCCCATGAAAACCATAAGTTTTGGAGGGGAAAGAAATGGTTTTTTGTATTTTTTATTTACTTTTTCACTAGCTGATGTGAAGATGATCCTGTATCTCTACGATGAAGTCATTGACCATGTCAACAATCAGCTGGCGTTTTGGTTGTCAACTTTTTGTAAGTTAATTTTCCAAAACAAACGATTCCTAACAGTCAAACATTTGATGTTCGGCCCGTCGCGCGTCGGTGTCACTTGGTTGTCAAATATGTATGTATAGGCGCGTTCAAAAAGTTCATTATTGAGACTAAACTTAGTAGTTGTAGGGTACCTAGTAATAGAGTAAACTATAATAATAGAGTATACTAAAACTACTTAACTACTACCAGTTAAGGAGTTTTAGCAAAGTAGTAGGGTCGAAGTAGAGCTGTGGCGTAGTAGTAGGATAGAAGTAAAGTACTCAAGAACTCAGAGCAAGACTCTAAATCTCCCTGAGCAAATTAAGTAAGTATATATATTTTAGCGTACTGCATTTTTGCATCGCGGTAGCCACCATCCGCACACCGGTCACTACGGAAGACCAGCGCTGTGGTACGGACCCGTTCTGCCACAGCATATGCCTTATTATTGTATATGGATTGATTGTAATTTGTGTGACAAAATAAACGTATCTTTATCTTTAAATATAGTTATGCATAGGACTACAATACACAATGTCACAGCCTTGCCAATTGAAAAAGTTATAAATAATATTGAACAATAATTCAAATACCTACAATTTGGCAAGAGACAAAGACGTCAATGGACAGGGGTAAGTGGCGAGTTTACAGTATCTGAGGGCAAGATTTATTTTGTATCCAAATGGAGCAAGAATAATTTCCTTACCTGGTCTGCCGGTTGTACACGCCGTGTTCGGCCATGTCCTGGGCCGCGTTAGACAGGAGTGTCGCGTAATACACGTGCGACTCCTGCGCCGGTGGCGGTGACAGGCACTGCGGGCGCGCCCCTTGGAAGAATGACACGCGGACCTTGGAACGCTCCGAGCTGGAAATAACAAGAAGCATTTATGAAAACAATATTTTAAATACATTTTAATTGATACCCATATTTTGAAAAAAAAAATACACACATTATAAAGACAAAAACCGCCATCTTGTAGCGGCGCACCGCGGCGGCCCTTTTCGAAAGAATTTGAGCGTTGCATAATAAATAATAGAAGAGAAGGACGCCGTGTTAGGCCTGTTGAACCATCACTACGATTGGGCAACACTAGTCTCCGTAGTCAGACCGTCGGTAAACCATGCCACGACCATCTAAATTCTAGTTCTAGATGCTCGTGTCATCGTTCCAGGTACTCGCGAGCATCAGCGAGGCAGACTTTAGCTACGTTTTTAGGGTTCCGGACCAAAATGGTAAAAAGGAACCCTTATAGAATCACTATGTCTATCTGTCTGTCACAAATGGATATCTCGATAACTATTGATGCTACCGACTTGCAATTTAAAATGGTAAAAGACAACACTTTTTTACTAATATTACATATATTATTGCATATATGAAAATGTTAAAAAATATTCTTATTTTGATTGCAGGGAGGCGGATAGGGGATTTCAAAAATTTTAAGTGAAGTTACTAGGCCGTGTTGGGTATCATATGAAAGGTATTCATTTGCACATTAATAAACAGTTTTTAGTTTTCCTTTAAACCGTATCGTTTTTGAGTTATTTACAAAAATGTTGAAAAAAAATAGCGTTCCCCCTCCCCCCCTTATCTCCGAAGTTTGCGAAGATAAACCTCTGAAACTTTTACTGCTGTTAGAAGTGTATGTAAAGATTAGAGGAAATTTATTACAATCTCTCTACATAGCATACTTTTTTAGAAATCATCGAAAGTGTAAAAAATCTACATAAGTTCCGCTATCAGACAAGAAATGGCGCTGTCAAGGTTCTCCAACAAATATAAAACCGCCTTTGTCATATATTATATTGTATGATGGCACGTAACCCTCGGTGCGCGAGTCCGACTCGCTCTTGCTCGGTTTTTATAATCCTGGTGGAACTGCAGCCCTTCCATTATCCATCTTAGATAATGTCTTTCAGGTAGATTTCGGTCACGCCGATTAAATTTAGTTTGATTATACGGAAAATGTTTCTTTTGCGGTCTATTCTGGCTATGTAAGCGCGTTTGCAGTAATCAGCAGGTCAGGATAATTTTCGTGGTGATAAATTATGTACTTAATATGATTCATATAGCATCAGCAATTTTAAGTCGTATCAATAACATGCCAACCGTTTCGTATAAGCGACGTAGATATGAAAGATGTAGTTTGCATCTTATTGCACGCGAGTTCAGTAAGAATCGTTGATGTAACTCCTCTTTCCAAGTCGGACTACAAATCTCAGACTATATCGTCAGAGATTATTTTCATATCTAATAGAACCGTTCTCAGTTCAACAAGGTATAAAGATTCTAACTGGAAAACTACTAAATATGTGTTTGAGAATTACGTACAAACAGAATCGTAGAACGTGTAAATATTACGCGTGAGCGTGACGAACTATGTCCGCGTTGTTTATGCAGAATTGCGCATTTCCCTTCCTAATAAGCGAACTATCTAGAAAGAAGCAAGACAATGCTCAAAGAGCTGGGAAACTTCGTGTATCTATATAATATAGCCTAAGGCGATCTATCTTTAAGATTACAAGATGGTAATGCATGACTGATAATAAATTCGCGAGCCCCATACTATTATAGCGTCAATCTTTATACCTTTTAACAGAATAGCTGCTTTTCACTCTAGTAAATCGAACGCTCAGATACACTATCGCTATAGTTCTTTTGAATTACGGGAAAATAGAGCTCGCTGTAATTTAAATAACCCTTACATAACCGTGCAAACTACACAACTACTGTCATACATTTACGGGCTATAATCACAACAGAGCGGTTACATTTATGGTAGTATAGTTCATACGTAACGCACAGGAAACAGGATTTTTATCATTTGCAATTTGCTCACACAAAACGTATCGTTAAATTTGCAACTGCAGTACAAACCAGTCATTGCATTGAATTTTACCTACTGTCATTGTGAAGTTTTTCTGGGGCACTAGAATTTCACTAATCTCACTAATATTATGAAGCCGAAAGTTTGTTTGTATGGAGGTTTGTTACCACGCAAAAACTAGCGTACGTATCAAGCTGAAATTTTGCAAACGTGTAGATGTTGACTAGGATTAACACATAGGCTACTTTTTATCCGGGTACAACGCATGCGAAGCGGCGGGCACAAGCTAGTAGTTATATAAACAGACTGCGCTGTTTGTCCTTGACTGCATTTTCTGAAATTCATTCGACGAAGCAATAAAATGCGAATAAAATTTATTTGCAGGCTTAAATTATCAGTGTCTTTTCGCAATACCAAATCTTTTAATAAAATTGCTGGGCTATTGAAAAGAGAAATCATGAGGCGAATCACATCAGCCCCAATTGAACAATAAACATGTCAGTACGTCTCAAGATAACTGAGCCGAGGGTTGACTCAAGTTGGTCTTCACCTTCACATCAATTCAGCTGTGTAAAGTCCACAACTGAACACAGGCCTCTCTCATGGATCCCATGAGGGGTAGTGCCATACTCACCACGCTTGGCAGGCGGGTTGGCGAGCGTAGAACAAGATGTTGATACACGGAAAGACACTGCTGCCCATCTTCCGGAGGTATCCCTTAGCAGCCTCTTACTCCATCCACGGGCATGAGAGGTGTTACATTCAGCATTATATTCACCTTACGGTAAAGAAAAACTAATCTCAATTCGCTGGTACATTACATACCACTCCGCCAACATGGCTTTTGTGAAGTAGTCTTATTCTAAAATTAAGTACTCACAAAGCTCCATATTCCCAAATCGTTTAAACTTTCGCGTTTATACATCTAAAGCTGATGAAGACGCAGGCACCGGTATGTATTATTACAAGTAGCAGGTATTGGAATGTATTATTACATTTCGGTGGATGCGACTTCGTCTGCGTAAGGAATTCGCGTTTAAAAGTGGCTTATGTCCTTATCCTAGGCTTATTTATTTCATTTACCAATAACATCTGTTCAGCTGTTTTGTCGTAAAACAAGTAGTAAAGGAGTAACAAAGATAAATATATCTTTTGAATGGAATGTCCGATTCGAATAACACAAAAAGTAATATACAGGTATTTAAACTATCTTGAATACGCAATGATTTATTTGGATAAGGATTCGTACAAGAGTAATCCACCTACATGTATTGAAACCACAGGTATTGAAACAATCTTGAATACGAAACTATTTATTTAGTTAAGGGTTAATAAAAAGGTATGGATAGTATGGTTTGATTTTGGTCGATCGAGCTTTAAAATGTAAACATATTGTATTGGAGTGTTTTGTTCATGTCGATGACCTTCTTTAATATTGGATTTTTTTTTTTGTTCTATATCAATCGCCGTGGGGTGCCAGCTGTAGAAGGTTACCCCTCCGCTTTTTTCGCAGCGTTTTTTGCAGCGTTTTTCAGTGTATCAACATCCCGTACTACGCTCGCCAACCCGCCTGCCAAGCGTGGTGTACTCAGCCGTAGGAGGTCCACTGCTGGACCTATGCCTCCCTCATGAATCTACAACTGCTGATCATGAAGGGGTAGTTGTCATACTCGACAACTACCCCTTGAGGGAGGCATATGTCCAGCAGTGGACCTCCTACGGCTGAGATGATGATGATGTAGAAATATAGCCTATTTTACTCAGAGTCGGAGACAATGTACCTACCATTCTAATGGTGTCTTCATTATTTGAAATCGGTTAAGTAGTTTTGAATTTATTCTTTACAAACATATAATAATACTACAAGCATTGGTACGGGGAGAAAAGGCGGCGAAGGCCTCAAAAGGTCACCAAAGGGCAAAAATGGCATTTTTGGGTTTTTGGACGTTTTCGGCCATTTGAAGAAATTTTTTATGGTGACCTTTTGAGGTCACAATAACTCCGGTCCGGTCGGTTTAGCAAGAAGAATAATTTTGGAATACGAAGAACAGTAGAGTAAGAAGAATAGTTTTGGAAAGGTGGGTTCATTTCACGAGCGGCTACATTGGAATTTTTAAAGCCTTGCATTGATATACGAGATGATGCATGACCGTTTCCTTTCAAGATCCAATGCCAAAATTCGCCGTGCTGTGTCGAGGAATAAGCCGATTTACTCGTTCACCAACTGACACTAAACTATCTTTGTTATGTAACTGATAGTAACGCAATTTTATCAACGAACGTGGCTCAGCATTCAAGTTATTTTAAATTCATCGCGTTCATTCAAACACATTTTGTGTACAAACACGCATGAGATCATCGTCGTAATATGTATAATATACGAGTAATGCATGTGTTGGCTTATGTTCCGATGTTGTTTACAGTGGAAATATAATGTTTCACTAGCTTTTGCCCGCGGCGTCGGGTATCGCGAATAATATAAGTAGCTTCATATTAACCATTCATATTTTCTACATAATTTATCGTCAACGTTTAGCACTAACTACAATTTCGACTCCACACTTTCACTAAAAGTTTTGACTAATTTTGACGCTACCTTTTATTTGTTCTGCAGATAATGAAAAAACTTTGCGACGAAATTCGATCAAAATTAACATTCCCAATGATTAAAACAAACAAAGATCAACGATGAAATGATCTAAGTTACGCTTGCGTAATCTTAGGTGACGTCGTCGCCTCAATTTAGTTATTTATGACTTCACCTCAGGCGCGGTCGCCGGCGCTTCGTGGCGCCCTTGTTGTAATTGCATAGATTGAAATGCTACTAGTATGCTATTGGCGTCTTGGCAAAACGATACGATAAACTTACCGCATATGTATGCACACGAGACAAAGAATCTGTAGTGTTAAACCTTTTTTATACACCGCTTTTATATACCGCAAACGTACTTGTATTTTACAAGAACTCGTAGTTGCGACAAATGTTTACAATGCTTATAGTTTCTCCAAGAAATCATCGTGGGATTTTAATCGTCGAGTAGCATTAGACGTTTCCTACTATTTACGATCAATAAGAGACCTGCGAAAACAGGTTGGGTATTATGCAATGTAAATACGAGTATATTCGCTAGCTAGGCAGAAGTTCGCAACGCATTCATAAAATTGACGATGATTCATGGACAGCACAGCCCGCCTATAGGTACAAGTAGTTAAAGAATAATTGAAGCTACCTACCTATTTAGTTTTGCTACTGAATGTTTCATGTATCCTGCCTGTGCAATAGCCGTTGACATATGTTATGTTGAAATATGTTTCCCCATAGATTCATGGGGAAACATATTTTTACCGCAATGGAGTGTTTATCGAAAAATCCTGACCGTCAAAATCGACGTGCCAGTGAATAATATCAAAAAACTTGCAAACAAGAAGACTAGGAGTCCCACGTAATTCTAGTACAGATATGTTCGAGGATAAATGATCGAGGAATCGTAACCTGCCCTAATGCTAAAACAGTAATTAAACGCGATGTTATCGACGCTTAGCTTGGAGCTCCCCTCAGCCAAACAAACTATAAAGTAGGTTAATGGGTTTAGTGGGTACAGCAAGCGTTGCAAACTGGCAATGGGATCGTAACTTAAGCGACCGTTATGTGGTAACGATTTCTATTGTTACGTAAGTCTTGGACATCGATAAAAGATTGCTAAAACGATACCCATTAGGCCATAGCCAGTTCGTTTACGCATGGACTTTGCAGACAAATCCCTCCGTCCGTCCTCTTTTACTCCTATGAAAGGGGAAACTTTTTGGGTTAACAAAAATTATGCAAATGATATGCACACTAATTCATGGTATCGTCAACTTGAAAGATATGGATTAAGTGTTATGTGGGAGATCAGGGAGTCCTTGGTCAGTCAGTGGAATCCAAAGGACAGATTAGAATTGTAGGAAATTATTGTTTTTGGTTATCAAACTTGTATCTCCCTAGGTGTTTTAGACATAGCGTCAATGTTTCTATATCTTGTGTATGATCTAAAATTAAAGGAACCATTCTATTTCATATTCGTTGGTTCCTCTTCTGTACAGTTTTATAAGTTGATAACAGTCAGCAGTAGGTGCGCCCACGCATGTCTTCAGTATGCAGTGTTAAACTCAAGGAAATTAGTCATCGTTGGTTCTATAAGGTTTGTAAAAGGTATTTTTGAAACTGGACAATAAGGTGGTCAAGGTGATTTTAGTTACAATTTTAACGTATACTCTTGTTTAATTATTTCGTCGTTAACTCTCATAGGGTATATTTATACGTGATAATAATGTCAATTAAGTAGGTTATTTTAACTTACATCCATATATAGTAGCATTCGGATGTTTTATAATACCCGTCTTTATATCATTATAATTATTGTACCTAGGTACAATAATAGTAGTAACTGGCTACGTCACATCAACATTTTAAACAGGTAAAGTACCTGGCCTAGAAACTTTGTAAAAGTATTGATAAGATGTAGCCATAAATGAAAAAAATACCATTCCACCAATTCCATTATAATGGATAGGAACAGCCTGGCACGATATTGGAAGTTTGTAAAATAATTAGGTAGGTATTAGGAATGTCCGCTTGCACTACAGCGCATTTCTCGTCTGAGACTGCCTTATTGTGTTCTTCATTTAAGTCGGTCTTAGTTCATATTGCGATTGGTTTCAGCATTCGAATCCATATTGTTTATTCAATCGATAGGCCACAGCAATCACTCTAAATCCTCTATAACCAGGCTGAAACGACAAACAGTGGAAACATAAAAGCCAGGGTCTACTAGCATGACATCAGCAATCAATGCAGTTGTTTGCAATGTGACCCCATTCTTTACAATGCTTGCGTCCATGGAACGACTCTGTCTATGACCTTGGAATTATATCAATTAACCGATATTTCTATTTTTACCTACTTGATTCATAGGATACAGGAATGTGTGATGTCAGATTTTTATTCCACTTAATACTGGAGTCTTATGAGTGTAGGTGTTGTATAATTTTGTTGAATTTGCTGTCATTGAGGATACTAGATGTGGCTAGAACTAGCATCTTCATTCAGTTGGTTTTGCTTATTGAATGTTTGCTGTGATGGTTTGAGTTCAATTATAATTTAAGGAATGGTACGTACTTTCTTCACTACATAAAAGTGAATTTCTGTAGACTCTAAATATTTAAGCAAAACTGTTCTTGGTCTTATGGTTTAAAAAAAAGTATAAACAACATTTGTGAAAAAATGGAGTTGATTGTAATATTCCTCACCAGAATACCTATTGCCCAAGAAACTAACAAACCATAATGAAGTTTTTGTTAAAAAAAAAAATTAAGAAGGAAAAACTCATTCCATACCTACATTATGGCTAAATGCCCTACTCTGATCCTAACACTATATCAACAGATTGGTAGTTACCTTAATGTACATCATCATTTCAGCCATAAAACGTCCACTGATGAACACAGGCCTCCCTCACGGATCTCCATGAGGGGTAGTTGCCATTCTCACCACGCTTGGCGGGCGGGTTGGTGAGCGCAGTATGGGATGTTGATACACGGATAGACGCTGCTGCCTATCTTCCGGAGGTATCCCTTAGCAGGCTCTTACTGCATCCATGGACATGAGAGGACATCATTCTACTGGGGTATCATTCTACTGCCGGCACCCCACAGCGAAATGCTTAATGTACATACTGAGGTATATTAGTCCCTGACACTTCATAATTACTATGCAAGTCAACATTATAAATAATTATGTATCCATCCCTGACCCACACCTACTCTCTTGCTCATTGTAACCCTCACTTTGACTTAATTTGCTACCCAACCCGTCCCTTGAGGCTCAATATGTCAATTACCACTGCCTGACCAAAATTTTAATAAGATTGGCCTTGTAAAAAACCTTAAAGATGAGGTTATGCTTAAGATTTGACTACAATTTTCCTTGTAACAACCTAATATTATATTTATTTTACCTTTTAAATTATATTGAAAAATAAACATTTTATTATATTAATTATTATTAATTTTATTATTGTAGCATTCTGGAATTGAATGTAAACTAGTTTAAACGGTGTGTGCTGACTTTGCAGCACAGTTTTCTTTATTCTCACAGCAGTTGCAAGTTGTTTATGTAACATTATGTGTATTGGTTCCAAATAAATATTTTTACTTTAATTACTTTTTTATAATTGATTTATATCTCCAAGAGGGTATAATAATATAAATATTTCTCTATATGGCAATGGCCCGCTATTAGATAAACTTAGCCATAGATGTTGCAGGTTTGATTTCTGTGCGGGGTTAATGTTTGCTTGTTTTCGGTTTAAAGTATTCTGGCATGTCTGGAAAAATGCATCACTTATTTGAGTGACTATTTCTCCGAAACTAAAAAAACTAGCTTAACCATTATAGGTTTCCTAGAAACTTTATGGTTTATGATTAAATCTAGGCAGGGAATGCTAGATAAAATTTTTAAAACTAATATTTTGCAAACAACTGATCCCTAAAGTGAAAAATTGTCTTCGCAACTCCGTAATGATTTTAAAATACCTATTCAAAGATACCCCACACGATGGGACAATAATAAAATTAAATAAAAAAATCTTCCTTACCTTACATGTGTGGGAGGTACATAATTATTTAATTCCGATTTTTTTTTAGCGTTATCTCAGCGTTGTTATTTTATATATCCATGCAAAATATCAGCTTTTTAGGATTAATAATAGCCTGTGTGTAATGTCCAGCATTATTTATTTATCATTTTATTTAATACAACAACCTGTGTGACTCAGGTCAAGAATCCAGAAATGAAAATTAGCATCCATTAGGATGTGGTTAGAGTTCAACATTAATTGAGGCTGATGTACCCAATGGCATGGTTCAAATGGCTTCATTGGTGCCTTATGGATTGATAATAATTACATTAGTATGTGACTGAAGAGAGTTGGAGCAATGGCTCCAACTCCCTAAACCCCATTCTACTTCAACCAATCTGATTATAGTCATACGAGACTGATCGCAGGTGAAATGGAAAAAAAAAAAGTATGTGACATGGGGTGCCGGCAGTAGAATGATGCTCCTCCTCTCTCTTGCCTGTAAATGCAGTTAGAATCTGCCAAAGGAATAACTCCACTTTACCTCTATCGTCAAACCCCTCTGTAACATTTGTAAAATCTGGTTGTATATTCTGTAGATGTTGGCAAAGTGCAAATGTTCTCCAGCCACACGCGCAATTAACAAATAAATTAGGCCAAGTGCGTGTCGGGCCACGCGCTGTGTAGGGTTCCGTAGTTACCCGTCTACCTGTTGTTAGAAGATGATGTGCGTTTTCTTTTATTAAGTTTTTGTTTTAAAATATTCTGGTATGTAAACTATATTACATATTTGAGCGACAATTTTTCTGAAAGTCTAAAAGCTAACTTAACTGTTATAGTTTTCCTTGATAGCTCTTGGTCAAAACTACGCCTAAAATTTCTAAAGCTAGCAGTTTAGATTTTAGAGGGGGGGGGGGGGGGGGGGAAACACCCTTAAAAAAATTGAAACATTGTTATGTTATGTTTTGCAAATGGAACTCTAAATTGAAAAATTGTCTGCAACAACCTCAATGGTTTCAAAAGACCTATCAATGAGTTATATGTATGAAAGGTAAAACTAAAATAAAACTAATATTCTTATAAGTCTAAAAACAACTACCTATATCTCCATAATTTTTTGACTGTAATTGTTAGTAAAATTCTGCAGTCTTTAAAATGTATGGATTTATACTTGTGTAAGTCTGGCTTAATATTAAATAATCACAGTGAGATATCAGTTCCAAAAAATTACGAATTTTTTTTTTTTCTTTACATTTATTAGAAAAAAATTATTAATATTTTTTGGAACTGATATCTCGCTGTATACGTTGATCAGCCTGGCCATGTAAGCATGCACTATTTTGTCTATGTATTCCACTTAGAATGAGTTTGGTGCCGGAGCAGGATAGTTAATATAGGAATTAAGAAGTGCATATGAGACTAATGCACAGGACAGAGGAGGCTGGCAAAAACTTAGGGAGGCCTATACCCAGCAGTGGGTGATTCCGGGCTGAGAAGAAGAAGATACGAGACTAAGCCTCCTAAATAATTCTCCTCAAGATCAAGCTCATCATCTAGGGGACATAGGACCTTAAGTCAAGTAAGTCATATGAGACTAAGCAGTTGTCTCTTTTTTGTTCATTGTTATGTTACCAAACAACATAAATGGAGTAGACTGTAACAAAGG
The DNA here is from genome assembly GCA_963082625.1 of Pasiphila rectangulata. Taxonomy (NCBI): domain Eukaryota; kingdom Metazoa; phylum Arthropoda; class Insecta; order Lepidoptera; family Geometridae; genus Pasiphila; species Pasiphila rectangulata. The sequence continues at coordinate 17,497,389 of OY720236.1, read as the reverse complement.
AAATGTACTGAAGAATATTTAAAATTATTTAGTGAGCTATAATAGTCTATTCCACTTCAGAGTTCGGTGACAACAAGATAATTAAAGAATTAAGATGTGCAGTAAAGACTTAGCAGTTACCTTGATTATTTCATTGATTTTAAAATTATTCCATCCTGCTTCACTTAACTCATCTTAAATGGAATAGAGTCTATTCCATAGTCTATTCAATAGACTATAACAAAGGAAATGTACTGAAGAAGAACAGCCAAAAAAAAGGAAGTAAGCAAATAACCAAAAGGTGACCTGTGGTTTGATCATTAGAAAGGTTTGAATCTCCTTCTATAGATATAGGTAAGTCAACAGATGTCCCAGTTTAGCCAATCAGCCCACAATTGTACTTAATTTATTTCAACAGTTGGACGAGCAAGACTTACATGGAAGGGTATGCATTAATATCTTCTGTTAAGTAAGCACTTAGGTGCTCCTAACAAGGTTAATATAATTGTCAGATCAATTAGAATTGTTGTTTCGTTTATTTATTTATTTATTAAGGCACACAAAACAGAACACAATCAAAGAGAAACAAATGAATAAAGCACAATATAGATCTAGATTGTATCCTAAAATATGTGTACACAGCAATTTACCATACAGCCGTTTGGTAAGGCGAGTTTGCGAGAGGTTTGTATCTATCAACCCTAGGGTTGTGGATTTAAAACCAGCTGTGGCTACCAACGGATGTTTATTTTATTTTATTAATTATTCTTATTTTAAGATATTGTTGTTATTTTTTATCTTTGGTGAAGACTATTTTCAGCAATCTTGTAACTATAAATAAATTAAAAAAAAAAAAAAAATTATTGAAAAATGTATGTTTCAACAATGAAGAAAAACATCGTGAAGAAACCCGCGGCTTAGTCAGCTCAGACATACTGACCTGCTCTTTTCTCTGATCAATGCCTGACTAAGCTGAGAGAATGGTATAGGTGCTGGGCATGCCTAATCCATCTAACAATGTCTTACTGCAGAGCCCCATACAGCATGAATACCAGTTTCTGACACTGTATAAATCATCTACATTAGATATAAGGCCTAAGATTCCTAAATAGGAGGCCTAAATTCTTCTAGAATGTTGTCTAGGGCGGGTCCCTGCGATGTACGGTAGAATTATGCGCTAATATGACAGTGTCATTAAAAATAGACCCATAAAATCATTGGCAATGCATGTTTACGGCTCGAATCTGCCGACAAATGACCTTGCTCTCCCGAATGCTAGATGGTACACTCATTTTCAGTTTATAAATCAGTTCTCGTGACGTCATAGCGACCGATTTATCCACACGAAAACCACAACTAAACTCTTATTTAGGTACCTATTTCAGTTATGGAAGCCCTTTCAAATTACATAGTTTAGCTCAGCAGGCAAACTTACGTACCTACGCAGGATTTTACAAAAAAGTCTTCAGCGGAACACCCAATCGGTTCGTCAGGTATGACGTGATAGTAAATACCAACCTCTCTCTAATTCACACGGTATTATTTTCACTGAACACTTCACGAAAATGATCACTTTACAGTATTTTTTAGGTTTTCAACAAGAGAATAAAAACATCGGCGATACTCTTTCTTTGTGGGGTTCGGTTCGCCGACGCTACACGCAAACAACAGTTTTCCACCAGAGGTACAACACAAACAACGAAATAGCAGGGACTGCACATCGATTCGATCCCGCTAGCACGTTCGCTTCGGCCGCGCGTCACTTCGTTCGCAGCCGGTCGGGGGCTGACTGACGTCAATGTTGCCAACTATGTTTGCTTTACCTTGACAGGCTGTTAAATGGTAATTTTATTTCTGTATTTAACAGAATCCACAGTAATATATAAAGGTAGCACAATTCGGCTATTTTATATGGTTAGAAAGGTACCTAACAAGGAATAAGTACGTGAATAAATGTGAATCTATGTGCAGATTTGTGCAGTCCAAATTTGCCAAATCATTTATTTTGGTAAATGTCAAATATTTTTCTTACCTTTGCTAACCAAACGAGTCGTTGTAAGAAACTAACTATGTATATAATACAAGGCAGGTACTGTAATAGGTAATGAAGACAGTGAAAAATCATGCGATGGTTACACAATATGTACATAATATCTAACTAAGATATTATCTTAGTTAGATAGATATATTTCACTTTTAAGTGCAGTTAAGCGGATGTATTAGTTCTCAGATTGTTTAGTCATCAAAATGAATCACAAAATATCTATAATTATTATTTTGTTCTTGCTTGCTTCAATAACACTATTTAAAAAAAACGATTTATTATTACCTTATATTACCTACGAAAGAATTAAATATTCAGCGTAGATGGCGGGACGAACTCGATCAGTACATCGATCGTTGACTGGAGGGAAGCAGCTCAGGATCGACATAATTTATATGAAGGGAATTGCGGGAGGCCTTTGCCCTGATTGGACCCAAATGCCTCATAAAAATAAAATATTCTACTACTATTTTCTAATAGAATTATTATTCATATACCATGGTTAGGGGTTTTATAATTATTTCACATAACCAAAACTTGGGCGGCATAACCGCATGTGCGATAAAGCCCTTTCATTTTGAATAAAAAAAAATTATAATGTTTAAATGTTAAATGTGTTAAATGTAATGTTTTTTTTATAATGTTTTGACACGATATCAAAGTCTAATCTTATTTTTATTGGTATTTAATGACGACACTAGCATTTATACAAAAATATCGTACAACCATTTTAACTACAATTTGTTCGTATTTTCTTAATCTATTAGATAAAATATAGAATTTATTGAAAAGTTCAGAAAAGGTCTAAACTATTTGAAAATTCTATTGTATGCACGTACACCAAATTTGTATTGCCTGAGCTGGCAGCATTTTTTGCATCCGCTGCCCGGGCGAAGAATCAGTGAGCGAATGCGAACGAAGCGCACCCGTTCAGGGCGGAGTATTTACTAGTGACGTAACTCAAGAAACTCGATCGAGTCATAATCGATAGAACAGAAACTTTAGTGAATCGATTAAATTCCACCGTAGTCGCTTCGTACCGCTCCCGGCATTTATGATTTAAGCAATCTTTATAATGTTACCAATCACCTACCATTCTCTACCATTTTAATTATTTATTCACAATAAAGATTTTTTTAATCACCTTGAAATTAATTATCTACTTACCTGTATATAACTAAGTAATGTATTTAGATTCATAGATTTTATCACGATTAAATGTTTATGTAATATACATATTATACACTAGCTGTTGCCCGCGACTTCGTCCGCGTTTCCGTCGTTTTTCGTAAAAAAAAAGTAGCCTGTCCTTCCTCACGGTTCAGTGGTTTTGATGTAACAGACAGATGAACTTTCGTATTTTAGTAGTGAAATATAATTTATCAATCTACAATACTGTTGAAAAATATCGCAATACGGAACCGCACAATATTATTGTTAATAGCTGTGCCCGCGACTCCGTCAGCGTGTAACTCCTTGTGTGTTATTAAGTTAATGTATTGGTAATATTGTTTAGATCACGTTCACATGAGGCTTAAGTACCTATAGAACGAAAATACTTCAGCGCAAAGCTTCCGGGTAAACTATGTTGAAAGTTGACCCGTCCGGCACGTGAACATAAAGATTTCTAGAACTGCTAACCCGGGAAAGAGCAACGTACAACTGACCATGCGAGAAACAACTGACACCGAGATCTACTCCAGCAACACGAAAAGTCTGCCCTTGAGCCTTATTAATTGTCATTGCATAACACACCGATACTGGGAATTGCGTTCTTTTAAATCGTAATGGAAAATTATTTGGTAAGTATTATGGGAATTCTGGGAATAAAGACGGTTTCTCCTGCACCGCAACCTGTTAAAATTTAAGCCTCGATTATATTTTGTTGCAACTGGGTTACTTTTAGCCGAGTTCTATTGAAAAGTTGTGGTGGTCTTAAATTTCGGAGCAGAATAATCGGAATGCCAATTTTTAAACAAATTTCATGAGAAGGAAGTCCGGGCATATTTAAAGAATTTAAAAATTCTATCGTGTAATTAGTGGCTTCTTTTTCATCGACCATTCTATTTCTTGAACTATAAACGCGTCCCGACTCTACTCGTTGTTCATGCTCATGTTCATCTTCAAGAGATCGAATAATATTATGGTGCACCCTATCATTTGTCAAACGGTCTTCATATTGTGTAAAAGTTTCAGATTCTCGAGATAAAATATGACGTTCGCGATCAGCTGTATGCCGTAATTCCCTCTCAGTGAAGGTTTCGGACTCACAGGATAGTACATGCCGTTCGCGATCAGTTGTGAGACGTAATTCCCTCTCAGTGAAGGTTTCGGACTCACGGGATAGTACATGTCGTTCGCGGTCAGCTGTGAGACGTAATTCCCTCTCAGTGAAGGTTTCGGACTCACGGGATAGTACATGCCGTTCGCGATCAGCTGTGAGACGTAATTCCCTCTCAGTGAAGGTTTCGGACTCACGGGATAGTACATGTCGTTCGCGGTCAGCTGTGAGACGTAATTCCCTCTCAGTGAAGGTTTCGGACTCACGGGATAATACATGCCGTTCGCGATCAGCTGTATGCCGTAATTCCCTCTCAGTGAAGATTTCGTACTCACGGGATAGTACATGCCGTTTGCGATCAGCTGTGAGACGTAATTCCCTCTCAGTGAAGGTTTAGGACTCACGGGATAGTACATGCCGTTCGCGATCAGCTGTGAGAAGTAATTCTCTCTCAGTGAAGGTTTCGGACTCACGGGATAGTACATGCCGTTCACGATCAGCTGTGAGACGTAATTCTCTCTCAGTGACGGTTTCGGACTCACGGGATAGTACATGCCGTTCGCGATCAGCTGTGAGACGTAATTCGTGATTCTTTCATTGGCTCGAGAAGTTGAGGCAAAAACTCTCATAGAGTTTAACCGATGTGCTCTTTTCTCTGCCGATTCTTAAGAACGCCTATTTCTCATTCTCTAAGCTTCTCTCGAATTTTGAGATAAAGATAATCGTTTTTAGATGGCATTGATGCAGGCAAATGAAAATAAAACGTAAATGAAAATAAAACTAATATAAAAAAGTGAACGTAAATTAACCAAAACTTACTTATCGGTATCTAAAAATCTATGCGTACCTACTACTACTTCGACGCCCCGCCTTTTTATACCTTCGGTCGAGAGACGCGTCGAGCGTGATTCAGTATTCACGCGCGATGGCTCATTATTAGCGTATTTCATGTATAACTTTGGTGTTTCTATACCAATTTCTATGATTCTTTTTTATGGAATAGTTAATAATGTTAACTTTTTTAGTTAAGGATGACTGAGAGTGTTATAAACGAAAGAGTAGGCAAATATAATCAGAAAGCTTCGAACTGCTAAGCTATCGGGAGTTACACGTGTTATTGTGAGTCAACCATAAAAGATAGACATATGCTGTCGTGGGATATTTTTTATATAATTTTTAAGAGAACATTTCCGTCATACATGATTTCTGTGTAGCTTTAACCATTAAGGTTGCACACGCGACGGAAGCTTAAAAAATGGAGTAACTTCTCCTGTTGTCCCAAAATTTCCCTTCACTGCTCTGCTCCTATTAATTGTAGCGTGATTAAAAGTATACTATAACCAGCTCAGGAGTATGAAGAATAATTGTACCAAGTTTCGTTAAAATCCGTCGAGTAGTTTTTGTTTCTATAACGGTTATACATACAGACAGACAGACAGACAGACAGACAGACAAAAATTTTACTGATTGCATTTTTGGCATCAGTATCGATCCCTAATCACCCCCTGATAGTTATTTTGGAAATATATTTCATGTACAGAATTGACCTTTCTACAGATTTATTATAAGTATAGATAAAGTACTTTGTACTTTCTCTTAAATATAGTATTTCTCAAAGGTTGCGAAATGTTGGAAAACTACGTTTATGTCGAGTATTTTCATTTTCTCTGCACTTTAGCTCTACAAACAACCGGTAAACTTTACTATAACGTGGTGCCTATCATGTTATAGATTAGCTACCACCTACCTGTCTAGGAACGTGGATTCGGTTGTGAAGCGGAAAGCTTTACTCTTTATACTGGGTTTAGTTTTGGTCAAGTGGCAAGTAGCAAACAGAGCAATTTCGAGTTAACAAGTGCAGGCTTTTTTAATCAAGTTAACACGCCACTTTCCGCTTAGTTTACCCGTAGGCTGTAATGTAGGGTAGGTACCTAAGTACAAGTATGTCCTGTTGGTTCTAACTTACAATATAAATGCCAAACAAATATTCAAAAAACTGGCTCTGACTTATGTTTGTGCTACCCTTTCCGCGCTTTCATAAACAAAGGTTTAGGTAAAGGTAATTAACGCAAAATATAAAATAATTTAGTGGTTATTGTGCAAGCCATTCGACTAGAACAGTGTAAATTACCCCTTATTGTGCATTCTCTCGTGTAGGCATCGCTTCTGGAGGGTGTCTGGAGAGTTTAATTGAATTTGGAGTTTTGTTTTGTTTTGAATATGTCAGTGTTTGGGAACTAGTAGACGTAGTCTGCCGTAGGGTAACGGCATTAGATTATTTATTCTCCTCTATTGCCTATGGATGTAGTAGGAATCTGCCAAGGGATATCTCCGGTAGATGAGCAGCAGCGTCTTTCCGTGTATCAATATCTCGTACTGCGCTCGTCAACCCGCCTGCCAAGCGTGGCGAGTATGGCAACAACCCAGTATGTCCAGTAGGTACCTACTGGACGAGGAAAGCAGTCGCACAATTATTTTTTTGCGGCTGAGATGATGATGAGACGTACATAGGTAGGAGCAGTGACTAGGTAGCAGCAGAGACTAGGTAGCAGCAAAAATATTATTGGGTATTTATCTTTTATCTGTTTGTGATATATGCGTTCATAACAAAGTTACCTATACAGAGAAAACCTTCTAAGATTTTTTTTTTATAAATTAACTTGACACTGGCGGAATTGTGTAAAACCAAACACAAAAAGCCATAAAATAAAAATACAATACCTACATACAAACCTTCTGAACTTAAAATTGTTACTAAACCTACGACAGATAATATTGAGATGTTGATTGCATTGAGATACATTGGCAGATTCTTACTGTATCTATAGGCAACAAAAGAGAGGCAACATTCTACTGCCACCCCACGGCGATTCCTATTGTTATAAGTTCAGACGAAATAGGTACCTAACTACATAAGTAAGTTTTTTATGAGGTCTTTTAACAAATCTGTAGGTACCGTAATACGTAAGTAGGTTTGTTTATAAACTTGTTTTTAAAATCCGAGATCATATTGGTAAATAAAATAAAACCGGCCAAGGCGATTCGGACTCGCGCACCGAGGGTTCCGTGCCATCATACAATATAATATGTGTGAAAGCGGTTTTATTTAACTTTGTTGGAGAACATTGACAGCGCGATCTCTTGTCTGATAGCGTTCATATTTTTGATAAACGTAATAATGTAGATTATACATATTACTACATGCTCTAAAATACTTAATGAAAAAATTAACAAACGCACTACTTAATCGCCCCTACGATTTTCGAAGGGTCCCCTCGACTTCTCTGGGATGCCATCATCAGATTCTGGTTTCCTTATCATGGGACCACCGTGGGGATACCTACTTTCCGAGAAAAAAAGATTCATCAAAATAGGTTCATAAACAACGAAGTTATCCGCGAGCACACATAAAATATATATATACAATGTGTCCGGTCAGAAGTGTCGGAGCCAGCAGGGGCATTAAATACGGTAAATTTTATCGAGATATCGCCCCTCCTAAGTAGTTTTTCCCCACCATAATAAAATGGCAGCCATTTTGTTTTTTTGGAATCAAAGCACTAGTGATTGTACTAATTTAGCCATAGCTACCTATGTAGAGCGCCTAGGGATACAAAACAAGTCTGATTCGATAGGTAGCTATATTTATATGTAAGTAGACCATAAAGAAACAATAAAAAATTCCAATTTTTATTTCATAAGAGAACGAAAAAAATTGGTGAAAGGAAAATTATATTTTTTTGCGTTTTTTTAGATTATTAGGTTTTTTTAAAAAATCTAAGCTATTAACTTGTTATTATTTTATTTTTACACGAAAGTACGGGATATTTGCTAAAAAAATAACATTTACATCTTAGTCCTGCATTGTTAATTTACTTTGTGAATGTAATGTGAAGATGTCGTAGGAGTGTCTTAATAAATAAATAAAGCAGTTTAGAAGCTATCACAGTTTGACTATGATAGGTAGTTGTAGGGTAGTTGTAGGATAGTTGTAGGGTAGTAGTAGGGAAGTTGTAAGTGGTGGTTGTAGTTAAAGGTGCGATACGAAGTCGCCGGGTCAGCTAGTAAATAATGAAATGAGAATAAAACAAATATTTAAGGGGCTCCCAATTATCATACAACCGTGATTTCTTTGCCTTTTTTGCTCGATGGTACGGAACCCTTCGTGCGTGAGTCGGACTCGCACTTAGCCGATTTGTTTTTTACAAATTGAGTTAGATTCGGCGTTTGGTACCTAAATTTTTTTCGTGAACAGATTCAACGCATAAGTAAGGACACACAAGACATGATTTCGCCGCTTTTTGTGTAAGCTCTGGATATATTTCTTGTCTTGCTGCCCATATATGATTTTAAGACATCTTTGTAAAATCAGTTAAGCCGTCGCCGTGACGTATATTTTGACGTGTACATACCCCCTACGATTAACAGGCGTACCCCAACTTTGAGAATCCCTGATCCTGCATTAGACACAACATCGTGCTAAGTAGGCCGTTGGCACGCGAATGCTACTTCGGAAACGGGTTAACGAGCTGAAGGGGTGGTTTATTATCAAGTAGGAACATAGTTTGTGCCTAGGTACCCATTATTATATTATAATAGTGTCCCAGGCACTGCAGCGTTCCGTACAGCATGAATACCGGTGGGTGCCTATCATGTAGGCTTCCGCCTTCAGACATCCAAAACGGAGTGAGATAAGTATATATTATCATCTCTTTGAGACATACCGCGAGATGTCTAAAAATCAACGAGAAGAAATTGATTTTTAGGTTACATACTGGCAATTAGCTTTCATTTAAACAATGTGTTCTGTGATAATAAGAGACTTCAAACAAAGGAGGTTCTCAAGTCGTCTGTATTTCTTACATATTATTCGTCATTATGACAGTCATTGAAATAAAATAAAACAGAATGAAATAATTGTACCTAATAATGTCTACTGACTGAAGTCCCACATCAAGGCATAGTGCATGGTTATAGGCGACTATATTTTTGAATGTCACTAAAGTTTAGACTTGTCACTTATCTGCAATACTCTACTATTTAATATATTTGGTCGTATAGATAATAGTAGACCTAATTAAATCACACCCGTAGTTATATGCCCTAAATTTAAAGTATCGTTTGGCTTTTTGTTCTACTCAATAATGTTTTCTTTTTTTAAACCCAGTTCTGATTATGAAGTCTATGATAAATCAAGGGAAATACTTAAATGTTATAGATTGTAAATGTTATCACTGGAGTCGTTTTTTTTGTTGAAAAATTAAAGAATTATTATTCATATCTGATGATCTACGATGATCTGGACCACTTCAACAGGGAATGAGTAGAGTTGGCTGAAGATAGGGATACAGATAAGACGGGGTAGACTTTTGGTCAGAAATAAAAAAATATCAAAGGAAAAGATGTTTACTAGTTGGAATTTGAAACGATTTTTTTCGAAGTCCCTATTGTGGGGGACCCCGTTTGTTTGACATTACGTTTAAGAAAAGAGTTAATAGGCATTTTCTAGGGAAGCTCGCTCTATCGTCGATCTCATTCTTGCGATAGCAAGGATGAAATCAAGAGCTAACATATCTAACATAAAAAAAGAATAAGACGGTACAGGTTAATAAAAAATATATTCATATACTCATAATATTATATTATCAGTAAATATCATGAGGGGATATATTGCTCTCATGTTCTTGGAGATCCATGAAGGAGGCCTATGTCTAACAGTGGACGTGGACAGCTGTTCCTGCAGCTGAGACGATAATGATAATATTATCAGTGGACTTTATGTTTAATCTAAGAATACAGGTACATTTCTCGTCAAACAGTACAATGCTACGAACTAACAAGTTAACATTTTCCCTGTGTAACCGTCGGAGCGGCTAACGAAGCAATTAGTTCTAGCTTTGTAATTTATCTCGCTAGGGTACAACGGGCTAGTGCGGGGACGTTGCACTAGGCAAAACAAATAGTCAAAGTCAGTAAGGGTTTATTAAAAGTGATGATATACATACATATATGTAAATGCGACATTAACCTCGATACGATTTCAGACATTTTATGGACGAAATCAGTTTTATTATCAAATCTAAAAAAGATAATTATTACAATACGAAACAGATGTTTCCGAAAATTCATTGACACGACCTCCCGTCCTGGCGGTTGTCAATGAGGCGTTTTCATTAAGAAGTAAAAACTTCAAAAATAGTTACATCGAACTATATAGATGGCGTTAGTTTTCTTTTACTGGTAAGCACAATTCGACAGTGACAGGATTAATCACAAACTTGCTTACTCCGCTTGCCAGCTCCATCTGTTAGGTTTAGTAGAAAACCCTTTTTCTTTTTTTACTGAAAACGGCTCATTGAATGAATAGAGTCATCCCAAGCAAATAGTTTTTAAGTATCTACTTTGTTTCGTAATCCATTATGTTTTCTTACGATTTAAATCCTAAAGATACGACAATATAATATAGTCCTCTTCATCGATTTCGATGACGACGACCCATTGCTGAATTATTTGTTTTTATTTCTAATATGAGCCCTGATGTGGCTCGCCAGACCAACCTTTGTCTTATAACTTGTTAGCTTTTGCGATTTGTTAACATATTTTTTAGTTTTAAAATTACAGGATTTCATCGCGTACCTTTTTTATTATTTTCCCGACGTTTCGAACACATTTCAGCGTTCTTGGTCGCGGGAGGACTCAGTCCTCCCGCGACCAAGAACGCTGAAATGTGTTTAATAATAAAAGAGGTACGCGATAAAATCCTGTAATTTTAAAACTAAAAAACCTTTGTCTTTTCTTATATGGTGAATAGTCAATTTAAAAATTAGAAACAAAACACGTTTGCATTGAATAAAGCACATTAGAATTTGGTTCGCTACAGAGAACTATTTTCCCACGTGAGGGTAAGAAGCGAAAAGTAAACCTGACTCTTTCATAAAGAAATATGATAGGTCAGGATGATAGGTCATCTATATTTGCGTATATACTTCTCATATTTTGGGTTACCATACTAAGGTCAGATGCTGTGATCTTAGGTAATTTTAGTGATAATTCATCTATATCGCATGTAAACGAGTTTGCTATTTCTGTGCTGTCTATTTCATCAGCTATATTTATAGGGCTATCCATTGTTATCTTTATTTAGGTTTTCTGTCACTATCTAATGGTGTCTTGTGTTTGTTGTTGTTTTGATATGTATCATCATGTATAAGCGAAAAGTAAACCTGACTCTTTCACATCCATTCACAATATTAAATCGACCGCTGTTGCACTTCCTAAAGCTAATTTTATTAGAGATAATGACGTTACTAAATTCAGAGCTGTCAACGTAAAATTAAGTGAAATTGATTAGTTTTAATTTTAGAACGGCACTAACTGAATTAGCTTTGGTTAGGATGTGTGTCAACAGAATTTAACTGCTTAGTCTAGTTCGACTATAGTAAGTTTAGTCCCAGGCACCAGTTAGTTGCTGACGCGGTATAAATAATCTAAAATAGATATAAAGGCCTTAGATTTATATTGCTTTGCTGAGAATTTAAATCATCATCATCATCATCTCAGTCGTGGGACGTCTTATGCTGGACAAAGGCCTCTGTCTTGGCCAAGTTCAGATCACAAGGGGATGTTTCCACGCACGCAGCACGCTTGGCAGGCGGGTTGGCGAGCGCAGTACGTGATGTTAAAACACGGGAAGACGCTGCTGCCGATCATCCCGAGGTATCTCTTAGCAGATTGTTATTGCATCCACGGGCAGGAGAGGAGAGGCAACATTCTGCTGCCGGCACCCCACGGCATGGCTACAGTGTGTATTAATTTATATAATGCGAAACACGGCCACACAGACGGCGACAGACAAAATATATAAAAAAAATAAAAAAATGTCTGCTACGGCACGTGTCTGGCACGCACGATGTCTGTAGATGTATACGTACGTACCTTTGAAATTGTAGAAAGCTATATAAGCAGGTACTCCTTAATTATAACTTCTGTAGCTAGCTTTTAAATCAATTAACATGGCGTAATTAGTCGTAAGAGCCAGGCAGATGGAGATTATTTCAATAAATAACGTTTGCTTTGACGACCTCTGTGGCGCAGCGGGCGATGGTACGCCTGCGACGCAAGATGTTGCGGGTTCGACTCCCACCTCGAGACAAATGTCTGCATGATCTGCAGTCATTTCATGTTTTTCTAATAAATATATGTACATATATTTATGTAATAAAATGTATTAAATATATCAGTCATCAAGTACCCATAACACAAGCTCTGCTTATCCTGGAGCTAGATGATGCTGTGTGAATTGTCTAGCACTATTTATTTATTTTTATTTATTTATTTGAGAAACATACTGACATAACCAAAAAGTCATCATCATTTTTCATCATTTCAGCCGTAAAACGTCCACTACTGAACACAGGCTTCCCTCATGGATCTTCATGAGGGGTAGTTGCCATACTCACCACGCTTGGCAGGCGGGTTGGCGAGCGCACTACAAGATGTTGATACACGGAAAGACGCTGCTGCCCATCTTCCGGAGGTATCCCTTAGCAGGCTCTTACTGCATCCGCGGGCATGAAAAGAGGGGTAACATTCTACTGCCGGCACCCCACGTACCTTAGTAAATTGGCCTTACCTTTAGAATACCATTTTGGCTAATTTAATGAGAAATGGCGGGTAAACGCTACGTCAACCTCACTGCGGCATTCATCAGGTACGTATCTCCCGACAGGTTTGCAACAGGCGTAAATTTGGCTTAGCTTCCACTCGGCCCGGACAAAAGATGATGGGCACTTTGGTCCCCATGTCCAATGCAATTATGTGTAGGTGTACTAAGCCGAAAGGGGTGATTCTAACCACCCCAAGGAACAACTTTAGCTCTGATTTTCAATCAAGGAAAGGGCAACAACTTTTAACTTCAACAGCTGATTATTGAAGTGATCGCCAGCTGATTCTTCATAGGGCCATTGACCGCAGCAAAGAGTTTCCGTACAGGTATATAATATATAAATAAAATACCTACAACCTCTGTAAGATTTTCTTTATTCATTTTCCCCCATTCAAAACTACTTACAAAACTACCCCACTGAAAACGAGTTTCATGGACTCAACCTTCTGCGCATAGGCTATTGCGCCTAATTTGACTAAATTTAAATTTTTAGTACGTCATACAAAATAACGGCGATACAATATAGGTCGTAATGATATAAATCAATGTCGTAATGTAGTTAGCGTCACGTCACGTGCCAGTGTTTCGGTACAGTTTATGACTATGCTCTGACGTCACGAGCCCTCACTCCTAAACTTTTATGCTACCTATCTATATATTGCTTTTTTATTTGACAAAGAAAAAAAACGTGTATATTATTTTTATTATCTAACTGATGGACTAAATATAATTTGGATATGTATACCCTGTGAAATAATCTATTCGAAAAAAAGACAATGCCAGCAATGTAAGGAGAGTTAAAATGTGCTTGCACTGCTCTATGCACGGCCCGCTTGGGCTGCTTGGTAGTTCTGCAATACCAACCTAAAGACTGAGGCGAAACAAGCATAATTTTTAAGTGTTAGTCCCGTAAAAAACGTCGCGGAATTTGCACTGTTTTCGGTTTTATGCAAAAGCCCTGTTGGTCAACGGATTTCAGTTAAACGTAATGGCACAACTCGAAATCGCAATTGACGTCTCATATAATTACGCTCGTTTGGCCTCAGCCTAAATTCGCTGAAGCAGCGAAATAAACAAAAACAACATACTCCGTAACAAAAATGCAACGTACTCGTCATCAGCGGGGTAGGGAAAGGTGGTCTCCAGCGCGCGGGGGGGAGGGCTCTCCGGCTCCTCCTGAAGCGGGCTCTCGTAGATCAGTGTCTCCACCATGGAACCTTTGGAGCTTCCGAACGACACCCTGTGGACAATTGAATTAGATTTCAGTTTCTGATGACACTAGTCATATTAGAATTAAAAACCCGAACGTTGCTTTCTGCTGAATCTTTACACTAAAATAGACATTTACCAGAACGAACAAACTGGCTACTTTTATTCAGGCTTAAAACGTGTGTAGCCGCGGAAAGAAGCTAGTCTCACTAATATTATAAATCCAAAAGTTTGTTTTTATCGATGGATGTTTGTTAACTCTTCACGCAAAAACTACCAGACAGATCAAGTTGAAATTTTGCACAAACGAGTATAGATTTTGACCAGGACTGGGGCCGTCTCCACGGTAGAGAGAATCGCGATAACAGAGTCGAGTAAAAGCATATATTTAAATAATTCATTAAAAAATTTCGAACATTTCAGAGCACCATTTAGAATGCCCCGAAGTAAGCAAAGCCTGTGTTATGGGTACCTCATGGTTAATAGAATAGTACTTAGATATTTTTTTTATGAATGCATACTTCATTTACTTGTACGCCTGAAAACCGACTTCCAACAGAAGAAACCTTGAAACCGAGAAATAGATCTCAGTCCATTTGCTCGGTCAAATGCAAAGTGAGATTTCATTTAAGTTTCTTTAAAATCGGCAAATTAAAGAACATCACGATGTCGATAAAGGAATTGTCTCCCATTTTTTTATCCTGATAATCTAGGGAATTCAAAAAAATAATCCTGATGTCCTGATTAGAACTTACTTTTAAAGACTGTTTTTGGTAAGTACTGTTCTCACTTCAGGACTTACTACCAAACCGACTATAATGGTCTTGTCTTGTCTTTTTATTTTATGGCCTTTTGTGTTTGGTTTAACACAATTCCGCCAGTGTCAAGTTATTTAATAATTTTAAAATATATTTTATTCAAATTTTACAACAAATCAGTCATGACCAACTGAATATTTTCGACTATAATGGTCAATATCGTTATGTTTTTGACACATATCGTAATTGACAGCAAATGTAAATAAATACAGTAAACGTCCGAAATGACAGTAAATGTCAAAAATTCTAGACTTAAATTACAGACGCAACGACGTTTAAAAAAATATTTATCGGTTAGTTTTTGAAAACCTAAATAAAAAAAATACAATTTAAGTAGGCCGCGCCCGCGCGTTCTCCTTCAATAGTCCGCCGCTGGAATATTGCCCTTGCCAAAGCTCGTAATATTTGCAAATGTCAGAACACGGTCAAACGAATGTCATATTTCGATCAAAGTTTACAAAATCTCTAAAGATATTTATTTTGCAGTTTTAATTTATCTATTGATACAACACAAATAACTGTAAGTATACTTTGGATTCTGCTGTTAGACCACGTGGAGATTTGTTAGATAGATTACAATGGTTTCGAACGGGACTGGTGGGAAATTATAAAAATCCACGAAACCGGAAGAGTTTGCGAGGGAGTTATTGGACAGCTGTGGGACGAGATGAGATGATACTGTTGAAGACATGGAATTACAGAAGTTGCTATCAGGCTTGCTTTCATCATATTAAATATTTATTACTGCTAGTTGTTGTGACCTGGTACTTCATCTTCATGTTAACGAGATCTATAGACTATCGGATTCAAAACTTATAGGTACCTTTGTAGTTCTGCACTCCTGGTACAGGGGGTACATACAAAGTAAGAAGAAGTTTTTAAGAAACAAGTTCGTGAAGGTTTGTTTGATTTTAAATAGTAATTTATTAATTAAAGAAAATTTTATGTTACTAGCTTCTGCCCACCACTTCGCATGCGTTGTACCCGAATAAAAGTAGCCTATGTGTTAATTCTGGTCAACATCAATTTGCGTAAATAGGTAACAAACATTATGGTCGCCTGGTACTTTTAAATACTAATTTTAAGTAGGTACGTAATTCCCTGCGGCAGGGCCGACCCCGCCGAACATAACAATATTTAAGTAAGAGCGTAAAGTGATATAAAAGGAAAGGAGCAATCTAAATTAGTCCAACAATCGATCACGAAGCGCACACTTTCTAATCGGCCTACTTAGCCTTCTACGGCGCTTAATGGCCATGCCACGCAATATTTAGGCTAGATGACTAAATTCGCCGTGGGGTGTCGGCAGTAGAATGTTGCCCCTCTCGTGCCCGCGAATGCAGTGGATGCAGTCTGCTAAGGGATACCTCCGAAAGATGGGCAGCAGCGTCTTTCCGTGTTCAATTCAATATCAAGATCCGTACTGCCCTCACCAACCCGCCTGCCAAGCGTAGTGAGTACGGCAACAACCCCTTCATGATCTTGGAGGTCCATGATGGAGGTCTATTTATTCAGCAGTGGATGAGGACGACAACATCCTTTACGGCTGAGCTGATCAGGGTTTTCGGCGGTTTATAATTTTTATTTTTATAAATTTAATATTGTGTTTGATGTAATCAATATAATAAAAAACTCTTCCGTTACTGACTGAGTGACTGACAGACAATGCACAGCCTAAACCACTAGACCTAGAGACTTGAAATTTGGCACACATATACCTTGAGTATCCTAGAGGAGTGCACTAAGGAGGGATTTTTCGAAATTCCCACGGGAACGGGAACTACGCGAGTGAAACTGTGGGGTGCGGCTAGTAAAATAATAAAACCGGACAAGTGCGTGCTGGAGGTATGTAGGAACATAATAAATATTAGTAAAAGTTTTTCAAATGCACAAAAAGATTTGGTCACCCATCAAAGTCATGACCGCGCGAAGGGTTGCTTTACCTCGATGATTGATTTCGTACTTTTTTAGAGACGATTTTTTATGATTCCATTGCAAATGTATGTATCTCTGTATCTACAGTATAGGACGATATACCTTGCCAAATTTCATAGTTCTCGATCTACGGGAATACAATTTATGTAACCTATGAAGTTTCTTTGATTCTTTAAATTTTTTTTAACATTATAAAGAGGCTGTAGATTTGAGAATATGGTTTTCATTTCAACGCGATACCTCACAGCGCACACAGCGCACACGTTCTCGAGATAAACCGTCTTAACAGACCGACAGATGGACCGACAGACAGACAGACGGCCAACAAAGTGATCCTAAAGGGTTCCTTTTTTTTCCATGTCGAAGTGTTGCGTGACGTTACGTCTAGGTACAGTTTATTGCTTGTTATGACGTCGCGAGCCACTCCTAAACTTCAATGCGCTTAGGTATATGTAAGTATTTGAAACAGCGAAAACTCGTGTCATACATTTTAAATGTAAATTGTCTGTTATAAATTTATAAATCCAAAATACGAAAATTAATTTCGGATTACCTAACTGACGGACTGACTATTAAGATTCTCATAGACATGTTATCAAGTCTTGGTCACTCTTGGTCCTATACTATATCAAAGTTTTTATCTCATCCATCATCATCCGCGACCCGACTTCACCCACCGATATGGTTCATGTAAATCCATTTCAAATTCCATTTCGATTTCATCAAACAAAACTTTTACGTGAACTCGAATCCTGTCAACATCAATGCCGGGATGAAGGTAACAAACCACAATTGAATCAATCCGATTCCAATAATCCACTGTAGCTGGAACTGGTATTCAAAAGATAAGTACCTACGTATGTATATACGTAAAATGTAAATTAAATATTGATACGATTGAATCGAGATGCTGATTGAATCAAGCTACGAGGATAGCTCAGCTCAGTGCTTGACTTGCTGATGCTCTGATAACAAAGTTGTCTTCGTTGGTCCTTATAAGTGCTTAAATTTATTTTTTTGCTTAAGGTTCATTACTTATTTGTTTCTGTTGATGTTTATTTTTCTTTGTTCTCTATTGTGTACCTAATTAGTGTTTTATATTGCATTCCAAACAGGGCACCGCGGATGGCCGTGGGGTATAGGTAGGTACATGTGTGCACACGGTGTAATACGTGAAATACGGTGCCATAAATCACACCACTTGCTCAGATGACTGTGCTTATAGTTTCATTCAAACGTTTTGACCAACAATTTGCATGTGAATCGTACTTAAGAAAGCTCAGTCGCTACGATGCCACGAAACACACACTACAAAGTTATATGAAAAAATAAAAACCGTTTATTTGTGCCAAAATAAAATCACTATATTGAGCAATATAATTAATGACTAACATAAATCTAAAATGGCACAAATCGGTCACCACTCAGCTTGAGTAGTAATAGTTAAGGTAACTACTACTACGCTGGTATTCTGTAGTGCCGTTGTGTAGCGCACTGCGCGCCTGACACAAATTTCATTTCATTATCACCCCTCTTTTTGGTCGGGGGTTAAAAACAACGTATTGGGATTGTCCTGCTCTGAATTAAAAGATAAACGTTAAGCATACCTGACCATGCTTAACCCTTATCCTACTATATATAAAAGTGAAAGTAAGAATGCATGTACATATGTATGTATGTTCCCATTTCACGTCAAAACCGCTGAACCGATTTCGATGAATTTTAGTAAAGGAGTAGATTAGACCATGGAGACGGACATAGGCTACTTTTCGTTGCGTAAAATAGTAGTTGTAGGGTAGTTGTAGGGTAGTTGGAGGGTAGTTAGAGGGTAGTTAGAGGGTAAGTTGTAAGAAGTGGTTGTAGTAGGTGCGATACGAAGTTCGCCGGGACAGCTAGTACGTACATATACCTAACTTCCTCAATTGAATCTATTGTTTAATTCAAAGATATGGGACGAATGACATACAAAGTAGTGGCCTTTAAAATGTAGGTAATCTGTTGGACTACTCGTACGCATATACTCGTAAGTGATTTCGAAACGTTCTGGAACAAACTTGTATTCATATATCATATAAAGACTGGGTCCAATAAGCAAAGATCAATGGTAGGAGGGAAATGACCTTTGCCCTGCAGTCGGAAACATCAGGCAAAAGTGTCCAATAACAAAACTTCGTATTTACATCAGACGAACCGGCATTATTCTACTTACCTAGTTTCGAAAAGGAATAGAACCACCAGGAAAATATTATTTTAAAAGTTTTTTTATGGTCCGGTCAGGAAGCATGACGTAAACGAGGAGTAGGTATTGTCACCGTCGAGTAGTATATATGTTACGGGTAATGCTAGAAGATTGAGTAAACCTAGGTTTACCCGGGTTTACTTAGAATCACCCAAGGAGTTTGGGTAAAGTCCGAATAATAATCAAATTAAATTTTAATTTGGGATTTTATATATGTTACGGCTAATAGCCGAAGTGTGCCTACACCTAGTTTTAGCAGAGTACAACTAACTTTGTTGTTTTATATGTCTATGCAAAATAACAACTTTCTAGGATTAGCAGTCTCTTTGCAAAGCCGGTGACGGACGGACAGACAGACAGACAAAGCGAAACATCAAAATCCATTCATGATTGACGGAGTAATCGGGTCACAAACATACAGTTGAATTGAGAACCTCCCTCTTTTTGAAGTCGTTTAAAAATGTACGGTTTAGGTATTATGCTTCTGACTAGCGTTCAGGTAAGCCGTTTCAGAAATGGAATTTGGGTTGTTTAAAGTTGTCCAAAGTTTTCAACTTGGTTATCTTAGCGATACGCTACGCTGTGGTCTTGAGTCATCCAAGACAGCGCAAGTTACTTAGCATTCTGAGATTGCCTGCCCTACATTTCTAACTGGCTTTGTCGGAACTTATTACATACATAATAAACTGTGACATTGAATCTAGCCTTTGTAGCTCATACGTGCCTCTATTGTTTGTCGGCTATATCGAAGCCCAAAGATATAATACAACCTTGCACTGGTTGACTGCCTATAGCTTGAAATGCTCCTGTGAATATGAGTATGATCTCATTACTAATCTTAAAGTCGTAATCATAATCCAGTTCCCTTGAGAAAGTCGAAACACGCGTTTTTTGCGGCATGAACGGCCGTATCTTATTTCAGGTTAACTTTGAATATTTCTTTTTCACAGCTTATAGAGGATGTACATTTGAGTACATAATATGGTTTAAATTTCAACTCGATTCCTCAACACGTTCTCGAGATAAAGGGTCTTGACAGACCGACAGACGGACAAACAGACAGACAGACATTAAAGTGATCCAATTTTTTTTCCTTTTGATCTCGGAATCCTAAAAAATATGTCTTTTGTTTGTTGTAGGTATTATTAATTATAAGTTTTTTTAGTATCCATTTCTTAAGTATCACTCTACGAGCGCCTACATTATGTACTTATTAACAGTTTTTTTATAAAAAAAATATTATTATTTAGTTTGTTCAGATCAGCCTTTGTTTGAGCTTGATCACATAAAAGGAAGCCGAGATATAAGCGTTACAACCGTGGACAAAAATAAAACCTCTAAAGCCAATCTACCAATAGATCTAAGGAATTCTGGAAAGGATTCTGGCACGCAATCCTCAGAACAGGCGTTAACACAGATTAAATTAAAAGCTCAAACAAACGCTGTACGATTTAAACATAATTTCCCTCTCGGCGTTTCAATATCCACGTCCATTGTGTTTGCGTAAGCATGCTAATTGAATAAAGGTACCATAATAATGGCATAAGTACACTCGTCAACATTCTTTGTTTTCATAACATTAAAAATTCAACAAGCAGATATAATTTGTCTGCATACAACATGAGGACGATTGCTAATAACATTTAACTGTATCAATATCAAATATTAGTAAAAGTTTGTCCGTCAGTACATTTGTGTTTTGTTCGTTAGTGCCAAAGATGGGTATGGATTAGATGTTAAAGTAGTATTTAGATGTTTTGCACTAGCTCATGCCCGCGACGTTGCGTGCATTGGATAAAAGTGGCTTTTAGTGTTAGTAACTAGCTTCTGCCCCCGCTTCGCATGCGTTGTACCCGAATAAAAAGTCTAATGCCTAAATGCCTAAAGCCTATGTGTTAATCCTGGTCAATATCAATAAGTGTGCAAAGTTTCAGCTCAATCCGTAGCCTAGTTTTTGCGTAAAGAGGTAACAAACCTCCATCCAAACAAACTTTCGACTTTAAAATATTAGTGGGATTCGCTTGTTTCCCTAGAAGAAAACGAATTAAAAATTGACTTCATTTCCATTATTTTTAACGGACTTTAAATGAGGAATTCAGGAAACTCCTCATATTTTATGGTGTTTAGATTATGGAATAAGTCAAGCATTTACATTATAAATGTAAGATAGAGCGAAGTCATTATTCCTTCGGGATTATGCCATATTCTGCCCATCATTTATATACTGTTTATTGTAAATTGTGTGCAAGAAAGAATTGAATAACAATAAGAATATGTGGAACTGACGAAGAAAACTACAGATTTGCCATAAAAACTCTTCAATTATAAAATATATTTTCGGATCATATTAAAAGATACCGAAAACGGAAACTAAAACGTTTGATGTTTTTGTATTAGCAGAACTTTTTGTGAAGAGTTGATCCGCAGGAGTACTACTGGTACTACCACCATACCTATTTCTGCACCCATGATAGTGATTATAATATTTTGATTCTAAGTTTCGCCTTTCACTGCTAATTTATGATGTCATGTCTAAGATATTTCCTAGCTTTTCAAGTTCGACTTTTATTTATAACTTTACCAGCCCACCTACAGTTCAATCAATAAATTGATCACGGGTTTTTCTTAGGACAAGCCTTTGTGAGGAAGATTGTTTGTAAATTGAACTTTATTGGGACAAGAATAATCAATCTTGTACCACGAAACGAAGTTCAGATAGAGGCTACGCTTAGTCTTTGGAAGAAGCAATTTTCTAGAACCTTAAACGTTAGTAAAGCACTCTACCTCTATATTCATGAAGGAAACCATTTATTTTCCTTGATTTGTTAAATAACTATGATTGTTATTTTTATTGATTATGTAATTTATTTAAATATTTTAATTTGTTTACATATATCAACCTAATGTTATTATTGATATTAGTTAAAATTTCATTTTCATTATTATTTTCTTGAATTTGTTTATCGTATATTGTTTAAGTGTAAATTTATCCTAATCCTAATAACCTCCTAATAATGTACTTTACGCTAAATAAATGATTAAGATTAAGAAAAAATAAAGAAAAAAAACCTAGTTACTGAATAATGCATCAGTTTTATGCCGTAAATTTAGACTTGCCAAAAAAGTTAAAAGTTTACCGACGTAGCTCTTAAATGAGTGGACCGATTTGCATGCAGCTTTTTCTATTTAAAAGCAGGTTTTACGGCGGTGGGTACATATATTTGGGTATTTTTGAAATTCTATAACTAAAGTCGGTTTTTTGTTTAAAATAAACGAATTTAGTTTCGACACCTCGCTCTAACTAAGCTCGTGGCCTGTGATGCAGGGCATTCTATCAGCGTGCTGAGATAGAGAACCCTCGTGCCTACATAACTCAGCACACATGATATTTATAGATATTTTATTGCAGAAGCGATGGAGGAGAAGAAAATAAACGTGAAGTTTGACCCGAACACCGAGGCCTTCCAGATGAGGGCTCAGTGGAAAAAGGCAGACAACTGCAGGAAACTGTGGGCCGACAGGTGGAGCTGGCTGCTCGATGAGAGGAAGTAAGCAATATACATATGTATATAGCTCTTTCTCTTGCACTAGCTAGAGGACGAAATTGGTTGTCACTTTAAAGTTCCCTAAGGGGTCAGTGGAAGAAGGCGGACAACTGCAGGAAGCTGTGGGCCGACAGGTGGAGCTGGCTGCTCGATGAGAGGAAGTAAGCACTATATATATACACTATACAGCTCTTTCTCTTGCACTAGCTAGTGGACAAATTGGCTGTTACTTTGAAGTTCCCTAAGGGGTCAGTGGAAGAAGGCGGACAACTGCAGGAAGCTGTGGGCCGACAGGTGGAGCTGGCTGCTCGATGAGAAAAAGTAAGCAATATACATATATAGCTCTTTCTCTTGCACTAGCTAGAGGACGAAATTGGTTGTCACTTTAAAGTTCCCTAAGGGGTCAGTGGAAGAAGGCGGACAATTGTAGGAAGCCATGAGGCGACAGGTAGGGCAGGTGGCTCGAGGAAACGTTGTTAGTACTGTAACTCTTTCTCTTCCACTAAGACCTTAAGGACCCAGAGTAAGAAAGCAGACAACTACAAGAAGCTATGAGCCGAAAGGTAGAGCTGGTGCCTCAAAGAGGGGATGTAAGCACTGTAGCTACATATATAGTACCAGGAGCAGTCTGAAAATCAGCGTTGCCCTGTACTTGGTGTAGGGCAACATGGAGCTGAGACTGTTCCTTTTTGGTTTACACCAGTGCAGACATCTAACCCACTGTCGACGACTTCATGACAACTCTATAATTTATTATAAATTGTTTGGTAAATTGTCTGTTTAAACCTGTTTTTAATTTATTTCTACATATCCTTTATTTTTGTTTGTGTATATCTAGCTAAAATGTATTATTTTTTTTCTCTTATCCTCTGTGTCGCTTTGTTGTCCTATGTTCTAACTTTAATCTGTAAGTAGATATGTAGAATAGAAAAATATAATAGAATAGAATCTCTCGCACTAGCAGATAAAATTGGTTGTTACTTCAAGAGGCCTTCAAGGTGAGGGCCTAGTAGAAGAATGCAGTTAACTGCAGGAAGCTTAAGCCAATAGGTAGAGCTGGTTGCTCGATGAGAGGAAGTAAGCACTGTAGCTCTATGTCATACAATAGCTAGCGAACGAAATTGGTAGTTACTTTAAAGTGCCTTACAGGTGAGGGCCTAGTGGAAAAAGGCAGACAACTGCAGGAATCTTGAGCCGATAGGTAGAGCTGGTTGCTGGATGAGAGGAAGGAAGCACTGTAGCTCTTTCTCTTGTACTAGCTGGTGGACAAGAATGAAACGTTAATTTAATAGGCCCTTAGGGGTCAGTGGAAGAAGGCAGACAACTGCAGAAAGCTATGGGCCCACAGGCGGAGCTGGCTGCTCGAAGGGAGGGTTTAAGAACTGTCACTCTTTCTCTTGTACTGTCAGGTGGCCATAATTGTTTGTGACCTTAAAAAGTCGGATCTGGGTATACATGTTTGATACTGACGTATTTACAGAAGAAATGTATTTATGTATTCTTACCATCTGGTACCTACCACCCATAACACAAACTCAGGTAACTTTGGGCTTGTAGATGGTGCTGTATGAATTGTGCAGCATTATTTATTTATTTATGTCGTTCCTCTAACACAGCTCAACTACGCTGGTCAACTCCAAAGCTTAGATTTAACAATACCACATACAATACTTGCCAAACACCAAAGTGACTTTAAATGGTTTCGTATTAGAATCAAATAACGTTTCCAATCGTATGGAATTATTATCAAGGAAATTTAAGTGAATTCGACCTTTTAAAGTTGTTAGCTTTTATAAATAATAAAGTTAGTTATAAATGCCTATTTTAGTCTAGGCACTAAAATTTAACAATGCGTTAGTTAGTACAGTCGGCATCAAAGGGCATTCGCCATGCCCATAAAACTATCACTGGCTACGCCGCATCAGAACGCGCATACCAACGAGCTGGCTGATTTCATCTTCGAGTTGGCTACGCAGAACAACGCCAAACTGAAGCAGTCGTTACGGTTCCATTATTTACGTACTATTCTTATATTAGTTAGTTTATTGCCGTGGAGTGCCGGCAGTAGAATGTTACCCCTCCTTTCATGCCCGTGGATGCAGTAAGAGCCTGCTAAGGGATACCTCCGGAAGCTGGGCAGCAGCGTTTTTCGGTGTATCAACAAGCTGTACTGTGCGCCAAATGTGGCGAGTATGGCAACAACCCTTCATGAACAGTTCGTAGTGATGGGGGCGTGAGGCATGAGGGAGGCGTTTGTCCAGCAGTACACGTCCTACGTGGGGTGCCGGCAGTAGAATGTTACCCCTTCTCTCATGCCCGTGGATGCAGTAAGAGCCTGCTAAGGGATACCTCCGAGGGGCAGCAGCGTCTTTCCGTGTATCAACATCCCATACTGCGCTCGCCAACCCGCCTGCCAGGCGTGGTGAGTATGGCAACTATCCCTCATGGATATCCACGAGGGAGGCCTGTGTTCAGTAGTGGACGTTTTACGGCTGAAATGATGACACATCCTATAGTAAAGATGATGATGAATATACGGTAAACAAATAAGACTTCTGTAAAGCGACAAGGTTTTAAGTGTTTACACCATTAAATGCGTGCGACGACAGTGCAAATGTTCCCGTACAAACACACGATAAACTAGTGAATACCTCGACTGGTAGATTCTGTGGTTCCCGTTGGTACTTCAGAATCTCTACTCAACAGAACAAACAAAGCCAGAATATTTCAACCCGAAGTGGGATCGGAAAGGGTTTAAATCTCATTAATGTTAAGACATATGTATATCTGGTAGGTTTTAATGACAAGAGTTAGATTGCAATACTTTGATGAAAAAATTATGCCAGGTGCATGTATGGGCTATTTTCTTACGTTTACCAAAACATATTCTATCCATCCATGTTAAAACTATATCCATTATTTTTGTCAGTTAAGTTACAATTTTAAAGGGTTAAACTTAAATAAATTTGCAAACTGTAAATGAAAAAATATTGTCTTCGCAACCTCTCATTAGTTTTTAAATACCTATTCATTGATACTCCACACAATAGGGTAAACAAGAAAAAAAACACCCTAAACTTACGTGTATAGGAAGATACCCCAAATTAATTAAATATTTTTAACATTTTATTACCGTTATCTCGATGTGATTATTTTTTATAACCATGCATAATTACAGTATTCTAAGACTATAAACGCCTCTTCGTTAGGCCGCAGAAAGACAGACATACAAAGCGAAACTGCAAGGATTCCTTGTACGGAACCCTAAATATTACCCTTCGTCCGCGTACGTTACTAAGTTTAGTAACTAGCTACGAACGTACTACAACTTCGTCCGCGTACGTTACTAAGTTTAGTAACTAGCTACGAACGTACTACAACTTCGTCCGCGTACGTTACTAAGTTTAGTAACTAGCTACGAACGTACTACAACTTCGTCCGCGTACGTTACTAAATTTTAAACAATCGAATATTTTCAAATATACCCAAGTGTGGTATCAAATAAAAGGGCATTATGTGTAGATTGCAAAACTGAGGATTGTAAACGTACACATCACAAAAAAGACTAGGTAACGTGTGGGGGTTACTTATCATACCTAATTTAATAATCTTGTCATAGTCCAAGATTGCGGTTCGACGTCTATGAGACAGGAAAGTATAATGGCTGAAATAAACGGTTGGTTCCCACATATATTGCTTTGTCATACATAATACCTGTCGCACTTTTTATACTTGATTTGTTACCTTCCTTGAACACAGACAAAGTTGTTGCTATCATTTAACATTCTTTGTGTCCTGAGAATGTGTACAAGTTAGTAGATACTTGTAGATAAACTTACAAAATAAAGTTAGAAGCGTTAGAATAGCGTTTTGCCTTTATTTATCTATACTAATATTATAAATGACAAAATGTGTGTTTCCAATTGTAATGACAAATAATGACATAATAGAAGTGAGGCTAAAATACAATTCTTTCTGAGCCTTACTTCAAGTTTAGCGATCACGAGAGAAATATCGTTTAGTATTATTAGTAGTTTTATCACAGAACCTCTTTTTTTTCTGTGGTTTATATTGTATGATATGAACGTTTATTTATAGAAAAAAAGCCAGTGGTATGTACCTCGTGACTTTCAATCCGAATGTATGTTCGATACTTATCTTTCTTGAATATTCTTTCTTAAAAGTTTATGAGCACAATTTACACGTGCTTAAACGTGCAAAACATCGTGAGGTGACCCGCGGCTTAGTTAGCTTCAGACTGTTCAGTTTCTATCTATCAATGTCCCAGGTACTGCAGCGTCCCGTACAGCATTCATACCAAACGCTGAATAAAACATCTCTACTAGAAACGTGAACGTTCTTTACTTAAACTTAAGACGTAAGTATATAAAAAAGCCATGTTGGCCGAATGGTAAGCTGAGAGGATGGTATAGGTGCTGGGCAAGCCTAATCCAAATAACAATGTCCCAAGCACTGCAGCGTTCCGTAGAGCATGATTACCAGTTGCTGACGCTGTATAAATCATCTATAATAAATGCAAAGGCCTTTCTTTATAGAGGTATATAGGTATCGAATTAATAAAGATATCTCAGTCGGATAACATTCTAACATTTCATCATCATCATCTTAACCGTGTCCAGCAGTGGATGTCCTACATTCACAGCTGGACATATGCCTCCCTCGTGCATCTCCAAGTACTGATCATGAAGAGATTCCTGACTCACCACACATTTAAAGCAATTAACGCAGTACGGAATGTCAATACACGGAAAGACACTGCTGCTCATCTTCCAGAGTTTCTCGCATGGTTTTTAGACGGTCCTGCATGGACTACAGAACCCAGTGTCGCGGGTAGACAATATAAATGACATTATAAAATAACCGCCGTGGGGTGCCGGCAGTAGAATGATACCCCTCCTCTCATGCCCATGGATGCAGTAAGAGCCTGCTAAGGGATACCTCCGGAAGATGGGCAGCAGCGTCTATCCGTGTATCAACATTCCATACTGCGCTCACCAACCCGCCTGCCAAGCGTGGTGAGTATGGCAACTACCCCTCATGGAGATCCATGAGGGAGGCCTGTGTTCATCAGTGGACGTTTTATGGCTGAAATGATGAATAAAATAACCTGTGTCCCTTCCTCAGACGAGCGATCGAGGAATGTAAATTGATTCGCTCTGATGCCGCCGCCAACCTTCCCCGGGTCTCCGCGAGGGAGTCTACGAAGTCCTTGAAACCAGTGCCTGTTACCTCAACTGGAGTCATCGGATGGATTTCAACTAAGTAAGTCTTAGATGCCGTGGGGTGCCGGCAGTGAAATTTTGCCCTTCCTCTCTTGCCCGTGGATGAGGAATCTGCCAAGGGATACCTCCGAAAGATAGTCAGCAGCGTCTTTTGTATTGATATCCTGTACTGCACTCGCCAACTCCCCTGCCAAGCGTGGTGAGTATGGCAACACACTCATGATCAGTACTTGGCGAACCATGAGGGAGGCCTATGTCCAGCAGTGGGCTTCCTACGGCTGGGTGATGAAGTCTCATAAGGCTAGGTGATGAAGTCTCCTAAGAATGATCAGTAGAATGCTCATTCTTATCATTTCACGTTGTGCAAAGACCCATACTCCCGTCGCTCAAGTGAGCGACGTAAAACTTGCGTGTAAAAGATGGTTTGGGAATAGCGCACTGCAAAGGATGGAAAACTTGAGACCTCCAAAGTAAAGTGCTAGTCCTAGGGGATGATGACGGATACAGAAGCAATCTAAGGGGCCGTCTCCACGAGCGAGGGAATCGCGGCGAGTGCCACGTATTTCTATAGCGCGGACTCGTCGCGATTATCTCGCTCATGGAGACGGCCCCTTAGATTGTCCCGCGCCGCCCGGTAGATGTGAAATATTAAAGTTAGAAGGTAGAATTTCCAACTTCACTTCCACCTTATTATATTTTCACCAATTCAATAATACTCAATACCAATTCAGAAATACTTATACTAATTTTTTATAGGGCCATTAAAAAACACGTTACTTATGAATGGTATACGTCATACGCACAATAAATTAAAAATTAAAATACAATTCATGTTGAAAGCCGGTTCAAAAACAGACAAGCATAGTATCCTTGCACATAAGATAATAAACATATATGTAAAAGTTGTTTTTAACCGACGAAAAAAGCAGAGGTTTCTCAATCCGACCGTATTTATATTTTTTTTTATCTTATGTATGATGTACAGTTATGTTTTGATGTAACTTTTTAGTGCCGTTTTGAAAAAAATAATATCAAAACTTTGACTTCGAGGCTCGTTACGTAATGCCAGAGTCCATGGCATTTATCGTCATCGTCTTACATGGTGATGATACCATAGGTGAAGTCATATTATAACCCAGACATGTGGGAACACCTTCACAATGAATTCAAATGCCTCAAAGACATGCGTCGCACATACGCACATGTTTCGGCTTAATTGTTTCTTATTTATTGTGATGATGAAATAGTCATGGTCATGGATATGTATTGCATAAAATATGTTGTACAGTATAGGAAGGTCTTTACTTATAATGAATTTTCAAAACATGCTAGGGTACGGATACATCAATTTTTGCTAGTGGCAAATACTAACATAATTATCGGACCTACAGTAACAGACCAAAACATTGTGTATTAGCTTGTATTAGTGAGTTACGCCGTGGGCTGCCGGCAGTAGAATGTTACCCCTCCTCTTATACCCATGGATGCAGTAAGAGCCTGCTAAGGGATACCTCCGGAAGATTGGCAGCAGCGTCTTTCCGTGTATCAACATCCCGTACTGCGCTCGCCAACCCTCCTTCCAAGCGTGGTGAGTATGGCAACTATCCTTCAAGCAGATCCATGAGGGAGGCCTGTGTTCAACATGCCGTACTGCGCTCGCCAACCCGCCTGCCAAGCGTTGTGAGTATGGCAACTATCCCTCATGGAGATCCATGAGGGAGGCCTGTGTTCAGTAGTGGACTTTTTAGGGCTGAAATGATGATGATGAAGTGATTTATTGTACCTGTTGCATATATTTAAATCGTTATCCTATGTGCCTTGACACTAACAACTGTGACATTATCTGTATAAATGTGTTAACAATAATGCCGACGCACGCACACTGGTTTTTGCCAATGCCAACCATTCTATTACTGTTACCATTTATTATGACAAAATAACACACTGCACGTCCGAGTAACACTGTGTTTAGAGTTATACAGACAGATTCTAAATGAGCGTGCTCACTCAATTCGTGTGGAAACAAAACGGCGCGGTCTCATTACGGTAAGGGCATATCCAAGGAATTAAATCTTGACCTGTTAGTATCGTCCGCCCTATCTTGAATAAATAAATATGGTAGGTTTATTATTTATTTATTTGGTGGTATTTTCCGATAATACGTACCATAGGTTGGTATGGGCCCATAGGACCATAGGAGCCATGTCTCCTTTTTTGTCTGTTAAACAATGCGTTATTAGCATCACCAATATCTGTGTGTTGTAACGGAATCTTCAAGTGCGTGAAATGTCCAGCATTATTTATCATTTATTTATTTCCATAGCAATATTTATCAGTTTAGCCATCTGAAGTTATCTTAGTTTGTATCTGTCTGTCCAAGGTTTTGAGATTGTTTTATAAGTTGTGACCTGGAAGCAGGTCTTCCAGCCACAATAGCACAGGATACTGCTGTGTGGAAGGAAGGGAGGCCTCTATCCTATAGTGGGACAGTACAGACTCTTAATAATAAAAAAATACTCTATTAAATCTATAACAATGTTTCGTTGGAATTCGCTCATTAGGTATTCCTACCAATACATAAAGGCCATGGTCGCTGACGAGTAATTCTCCCCCGACCTTTGCTGGACCGCGGTCACGGTCAGAGAATTACATCAATATAACGTAGTTTATACAAATTATTAAGATTGAAGTGTCCGTTTGTAATGAGAAGATAACAGATTAACTTAATGCAAATTATATAAATTTTTATCTGTCTGTTTGTTCCGGCTTTAAGCCTGTATTACATTACACGGTATTCAGGGACCCTTACCCTAACTAAGAGTGGTGTAATAAGTGTTAGAGCATAAGGGACCCTAACTAGGGCGACCGGTCGGACCCGGCAAGCCTTGCTCCCTAATCGCCCTAACTACCGGGCCCTGAATACCGTGTAGTGTAATACAGCTTTAACTCAGCTGATGTTATAAATAATTTATAGCCTTCTAAAATTAAAAAAAAATAATCGAGTCTCGCTATCCCGCCTACCAAGCGTGGCGAGTCCAGCAGTGAACGTGAACAGCAGCAGTCCTACGACTGAGATGAAGCGAATTGGAGACCCGCGCGAAATAACAAAAACGGGGAAAAGCCGCGGGCAGCAACTCTCATTGTAATAGCAATCATTGTCTGCGCCGCCCCGGCGCCGGCAGCACAATCGTACAAAGCACAAGCGCATACGCAGTGCGACCATGCGTGAAAATGCCGCTGATGCTTTGGTTCATCAATCATCAATGACGAGCCTAAAGACGTGTTTCCACTATTGCGGCACTGTGCGACAGGGCTCGGCATATGTTTATTTCTAAAGGCGTGTTTCCACCATTGCGGCACTGGGCGACAGGGCTCGGCATATGTTTATTTCTAAAGGCGTGTTTCCACCATTGCGGCACTGTGCGACAGGGTTCGGCATATGTTTATTTCTAAAGGCGTGTTTCCACCATTGCGGCACTGTGCGACAGGTTTCGGCATATGTTTATTTCTAAAGGCGTGTTTCCACCATTGCGGCACTGGGCGACAGGGCTCGGCATATGTTTATTTCTAAAGGCGTGTTTCCACCATTGCGGCACTGGGCGACAGGGCTCGGCATATGTTTATTTCTAAAGGCGCGTTTCCACCATTGCGGCACTGTGCGACAGGGCTCGGCATATGTTTATTTATGAAGGCGTGTTTCCACCATTGCGGCACTGTGCGACAGGGCTCATGTTTATTTCGCTAAATCGCTGTTCTTCCATAAGCGAACAAATTCAAAACATTTTTTACTAGGTTAAAGTTTATTTAATGTGAAATGTTCGTATGGTATGTTGTCCGTTTCAAATTTCCATACCAGTTTTCGCCCATTTTCGTTTTTCGGTCTTTGATTGTGCTGAAAAATTATTATCTTTATTTATTTATTATTTTATTTGATTTGTTTTAATTGGCCTTTTTCACGAGTCAAACGTTCCCATCGAAAATATAGTACGAGTATTTATAAGTTCCAATTTAAATGTTTATTTTGATGAACTCACGCGAGCAATAGTAGCTCTACCCAAGAATCGAAATCAGAATCAGAGATATTTTATTGCAATACTGTTTGTAGTATTAGTTTGTAAGTACTCGCTTAGTCTCTCTAGCAGTACAAGTTTGTATATGATGCCTATTCAAGACTGTACGTTCAGAATAGACAAAAGCTGTACAAATGTTTGTAAACAAAGACTATTATGACAAAATATTTAAATATGAATAGAAGTGAAAGAGTGAGGTTGTTTATTCTTTGCTTCTTTCCCTCACTTGGAGTAAAAGTTACCTGAAGCAAACGAATTCAATTATTTAAGTACTTTATTCAATATAAATGCGTTATGTTCTTTTCTTCTTTTTTAAATTGACTATTCTACGTTTTGTTCGATTGAATAAACATTTATTAACTTTGAGGTTGAACACGATTTCAGTAGTTTTAACCCCAAAAAAGAGGGGTGTTATAAGTTTGACCGCTATGTGTGTGTGTCTGTGTAGTATCTTTAATAAAAGGTGTCCTCCTAAACTAGGTAAAGTGTCGGAAGTTACTTAAAATTTTAAATTTCATAAACTTGTAGTACGCTGCTTTTGTTAGGTATAGATTTTGACCGCGACTAGATAAAGCTGTTTTGGCCGAGTGAACAATACTGAACGGTTAAATCATTCAATCCGGATTGGGTTCATTTCCGGTGACAAGTGATATTTTTTATCTAAAGTCTACGTTTTACTCGATTTCTTATGGTGAAGGTAACATCGTGGTAAAAGCTGTTTCGTAGTCAGCTTCAAATAATAACTAGGTATGTGTCCTGTCCTCTGGGGTCGGCCGGCAAAGTTAAATTAATGGTATTGTAGGTGCCACGAAAGCCTTATCCCTCTAAGCATGTCTTAAACATTGCGTCGTCCGACAGCGTCTTGTAGCATATATTGTCAGTTGCTCATTATCACCTACATTAGTTAACTGCTGGGCTTAAGCTTCCCCTTATCTCTGCCATTTTACCCTATCTTCGGCTTGTATCTGCCAGCTGAGCTGGCAGCCTGCCGTGGGGTGCCGGCATTAGAATGTTACCTGCTGAGGTTGAACACGACTTCTTTTTTTTAATGTTACCTCCTCTCATGCCCATGGATACAGTAAGAGCCTGCTAAGGGATACCACCGGAAGATGGGCAGCAGCGTCCTTGTATCAATATCTACTGCGCTCGCCAACCCGCCTGCCAAGCGTGGTGAGTATGGCAACTACCCCTCATGGATATCCATGAGCATGGCCTGCGTTCAGTAGTGGACGTTTTACAGCTGAAATGATGATCTGCCAGCTACCCTTTGCAAATCATTACTCTATCTAACCGGTGGGTGTTCTACGTTACGCTTGCCATGGCGCGGTCTCCACTCAAGAACTCGTTTATCTGATATTAGCAATGAGTGAGGTATAACCTCACTGAATACTTGTAAAATCCTTAATTGCCATCAAAGCTGAAGGACGAAGTAAACGTTTGAACTCTTGGTTTTAAGAGGAAGTGTTCTCAATTTAACCGACGTTTGACCTTGACAAACAATCACAAGTGAAGTTCAATAAGTGATTCGAATTAATTCGATTCTAATGAAGTTACGCAAGACTGGAAAGAATTAAGGCGAACCAGATTCGTTTGTATTACATTTTAGAGTCAGCAAAAAAATCATGCGATATAACAAAGAACGGAACGTTTTAGGGTTCCGTTTCAAAATGGTAAATTGTTTCAAAAAGAAACCCTTATGGTGTGACTCTGTCTATATGTCTGTAATAGATGGATAATAAGAAAAGGTTTTTTAACTTGCCCATAAAAAAAATGTTACAGAAAAATCTTATTATAATTGTAATTGTATTGTATGCCCCAACAACTATGGGCAAAAATCACCACCGATTGGGTTCCCCAACAAAGACGACCACGTGGTAGACCCAGGCGACGATGGCGAGATGAGCTTGACTCCTTTAGCATAGACTGGCTTCAACAAGCTCAAGACAGGGATAAGTGGAAGGAGGGAAGGGAGGCCTTTGCCCTGCAGTGGGAAACATCAGGCTTATAAATAAAAATAAATAATAAATAAATAATTGTAATTTGGGCTGTAAAATTTGGGTCTCTAAAATTTTAATGTGTACCTATCATATGAAAGGGCACATTCGTATGGTTTTGAACTAATTTAGAAAATAGATGACAAAAATACCGTTCCTCCCTCCTTATCTCCGAAGTTAGCAAAGATAAACACCTAAAACTTTTATAGCTGACATAAGTGTGTGTGAAGATTACAGGAAAATTAAAACGAACCTCTTAGATAACCTATTAGCATTGTTTTTTAGGAATCATCGAAAATGTAAAAAATCTACATAAGTTCATCATCATCATTGCAGCCGTAAACGTCCACTACTAATCACAGGCCTCCCTTATGGGTCTCCATGAGGGGCAGATGACATACTCCCCACGGTTGGCACACAGCATCATCTAGCCCCAAGCTAAGCAGAGCTTGTTTTATGGGTACTAGATGACTTTTATACTTAATACATTATACTACATGGATAGATATTTTTATTATTATAAAAACATCCAGAACACCCTGAACAAATATCTGCAGATTGTACAAACATTTGTCCCGAGGCGGGAATCGAACACGCAACCTCTTGCGTCGCAGGCGGACCTTTGCCCGGTGCGCCACAGAGGTCGTCAATCAATCGCTCTTTTCCCATTTATGCAACGTTTCTCAATGATGCTACGTTCGTATTGGTCATAGCATGATGTTATATAGCCTCTCAATAGTTAGGCATCAAACACCGGATTTTTTTTTCGAATCCAAACAAACTGTTCAGCTTTATAACATTAGTATTGATGATGACACGGAACCTTCCGTACGCGAGTCTGACTCGCTCTTGACCGGTTTTTTTTACTTGCTACGTCATGCGGTCAGTCAAAAGTGTTAGGCTAAATTTACCTAAAGTCAACAACTAATTACTTTACTAAACTAACTTATTACAAACTAAGTTTTACCCGCGATTAAACGAGATAAAATGAACCCTGTGTTTTATCAGGTTTTTTTTTATATGCGACTCAAAAACGATAGGCTTTAGTTTGAAAATAAAACACAAATAAACCAGGATATATTTTTTTTAATTAATTGATCTATTATCGGTATTTATACGTCTTGTGGTCATTTTGGATATTTTTTAGGGACACCCGTTGTGTGTATGTAGGGGCGAATGAGGGTAAGTACAAAAAACAGCTTTGTTATCAACGACTTACAGTAAGGCGTTGATAACAAAGCTGATGATTTGAATAAAGCCATATCTTCGTAATAGTAAGGCCCTTACTATTACGAAGATATGGCTTTATTACTACTGTACATAGGCCTCCCTCATGGATCCCCAAAATCTTGTGGGGGTTGTTACCATTCTTGCCACGCTTGGCAGGCGGGTTGGCGAGCGCAGTACGGGATGACGCTGCTGCCTATTTACGGTAGCATCCTTTGGCAAATTCTTAATCCATCCACGGGCAAGAGAGAAGAGGCAACATTCTACTGCCCACACCCCACGGCAAATTATTTAAATATTGATGCAATAAGGCAAAGAAATTCACGTTTACACCAACTAACAACCTTCAAGCTTTATATCATCATCATCATCTCTGTCGTAGGACACTGTCCACGCCTCCTAAGCTTTACATACCAACCAAATTTTCTTAGTTGTCCCAAAAAGGTCAACAACTTTATAACAAATTCTCAGTTCTCAAAGCGAGGCCTTGCCTTACTCGGCGTCGCTAAAATGATACCACGGTTACGATTCACCGCACGATTGCACGCTTTGCGGAGACAGTTTTTTATGATCTCGCTTTACATAGGAACCGTGAGAAAGTTTACACTAATGCCATGTTTCCACCGAGTTCCGTGAGCCGATGTATTTGGAAATAGTTCGATTCTATTGGAGCTAAGTCTGTTCTCGCAATCGTGTCAGAAAGGACTATCATCATGCGGGATGTTCACAGCCTTCCTTAAGCCTAAACCTTCCTTTTTTTACAAGGCTAGATGCAATCTGGTCGAACCGTCGCACAGTGTTTCGTCTAGTACATGCTAGCGGGACAAAATTATTTTTTTAATTATTTTTTTTGTTTTTTATATATTACAACTATATTTTAACGTTAAAGTGAAAAAAAGTTTAAGGATCCTGAAATTTAAACAATTTTTATATTTTCTTTACATTCATATTTATTATTTCAGACTTCAAATCATTTATTTGCATATATGTGCAGAAAATAAAAAATGAAAAGTATTAACATGCATGCATATCGATTAATATTAAAAAAATACTTTTATCTGGTATATACATTATTTCGTAGAAATTCGTCTGTAGCGTCAGTGTTCTCAAATCTCTGCTTATACGTGCTGTGTCCCGAACTCCCGTCACAACCCCATTTACTTATTAACGTAAACGATGAACGAGGTAACACACTAATGACTTCAGACTGAGCTTTAACTAAACGTTCAGCCGTTATATTTAAAATTGCTTGGAGATTTAATTCCGCTCTAGACTCAGTCACAGTTATGTGTTCATCTGAAGGAAAACAAGAATCTTTGGCCTTCACTACACTATAAAACGATGGATATACTTGGTGTCCCGCCTTCAGAGCCCACTTTCTGGTTTGTTTGTACCCGTGACTACTAAATTTCGCGTCTATGTAATAAGCTAACGCTTCATCCGGAGTTAATTGCCTGCCTGCACTACATTCTATTTTATTTTTGTTGGACACACTAACAGCATCGCGTATTTGACTGCACATTTCGGAGGCCTTCTTTACGCGTAGCTAATTCTGCAGCTGTAATCAACTCACTAGCACTCCTCGTTTCTAATAGATCTTCAACTTTTCTTCTTTTTGTTTTTGTGCTTCCCTCATCGAAGCTCTTCTTAGGTCTACCCACAATCCGAACTTCTGATGTCGAAGGACAAGGCTGGTGTATACGCACAGTAAACTGGATGGCGGGTCCCTCCATCCAAGCTTTATATTTTGTTATAAACATTTATTTCGAAGTCTTTGCTGCAGACCACTTTTCATTAAATTTCGAGGCAATACTCGAAATCTTCATTTTGATTGTCTTCAGATTTTCGTCAGAAATATCATTAATGTGGTGTTTATCACATAAGTAATTCAAAATACCCTGAACCTTTTCACTTTTGTCGTGTTTTACCCATTCCGCGAAAAAGTCCATTTTTGTCATGGTTATGACTCGTTCTGAAACAAAGACAATAATTTTAACTGCGGGAGTTTTCGGGGTCTAAAATATGTACCTAATACTGTGTACGTAAATGTTGTAAATATAAAATATAGAATCAGAACGAGTACAGTTGGGTAAAAAAAGTTGCAGCCCTTGAAAGTTCATAGTTATGAAAAAAATATAGAACATTTTCCCTATAAACATTCACAGTCATAAAAAAATAGAAATCGCTAGAAAATTGAGCAAATAATTATTACAGGAAATGGTACATACCTTCATCAGAAGACTCCATCACTCACAACACTTTTAACTATTTATAATGTTTCATAAGATGCTATCGCCAGTGTGCCAAAATTGCAACTAATTAACAACTGCAAATAGCATATAAATTATCAACTACCTGCGACCCCTGATAAGGTACCGTCAAGTGGGGTTAAACACTAGATTCTCAGAATCTGCTACCTGGGAAGGGTTGTTTACATCATGTTATCGTCATTTGATGGAAATGGTGACCTGACTTTTGTCCCGCTAGCATGTACTAGACGAAACACTGTGCGTCGGGACACAGGTTCTACTTCTTCTTCTTCTCAGCCCGGAATCACCCACTGCTGGGTATAGGCCTCCCTTAGTTTTTGCCAGCCTCCTCTGTCGTGTGCATTTCGCATCCAGGTGTGCCCAGCGACTGAGATAATGTCGTCGGCACATCGCGCTTTTGGACGACCTCGACCTCTCTGGCCGGATCTTGGCCACCACTCCGTTACAGCCTTAGTCTAGCGGCCATCACCACGTTTGGCCAGGTGTCCTGCCCAACTCCATTTAAGGTTTATAACTCTGTCTCCGACATCGAACACTTTTGTACGACGTCGGATCTCAGTGTTTCGAACTCGATCTAGTAAAATAAAAAAAATTAAGTAACCCCTACACTTTACCTAGTCATGGAGGTGACCTTAAGTTTTTTTAATGTGCCAACGCATCGTATGAATGATTCCAAAAACCCTTGGGATTGTTTTTGACAGTGCTCTTCGGTTTGAAAATCACGTCTTAGAACTTGTCAAATGTTGTTTTTATAGGCTAAAACTGTTGTATAAAATCAAAGCTCTTATTATTTCGTAGTAGTACAATCGAAAACTGCTAGCCTTGTAGAAATGATTTAGAATGCCTGCTGTTGATTCTGCTATAATGTACCAACCACGGACCCACGTAACGCCGCCACACCTAAATGAAACATCTACGCTCAATATGGCGTCGCGGATGAATCTACATCTGGAGGTGTTGGTTCACGGCATTATGTCATCGGAATCCCCACAGTACCTTTTCAGCAAGCTCAATCGGACCAGAAGTAAATACAGCACAAGACCGACAAGAGATTTGCTGCACTACTCGAAGTATAAAACTGTCGCATTTAGAAGCAGTTTTTGGTACCAGGCAATCAAGTGCTGGAATAATATACAACCACCTTTAAGACTTAAATCTAAACTAATATTTAAAAAAACGTTATAAAGCTCACTTAAGTATTTGACAACTGGGTTGTCTGGTAATAACTGTTATAGTGCGCCATTCACACGTTAGTTATGTAAACAACACTCATGTCTTTTCAATTATGTGTAGTAATATTTTTTATATAGTATAAGTATATGTATCTTATTTATAGTATGTATGTGTAAATAACTTTATTCATTATTCCTTCAATTAAATTTATATAGAACTATGGTTTTCACAAAATTATATACATTTTGTGTTCCTAGGATAGGATCAAGTGACCGATTTAACGGTATCAACAGTATACCAGCGCTGACCCATCTCCTGATGGTAAAGCATAATGCTGAGTTGAGATCTATCCGCAGCAGCAGCACACAACACTCTATAACTTTGGTTTTATCTCTATTTTATTTATTTTAAATCTGTGTCTATTATGATATTGGTGTTTTCAATGCATTTTTTCTGTGTATATGTTACTGTAGTAAGTACATAAATCTCTATGTCTGTATATATCATCTATGGTCATCAGATCCCTCATGCACAGGTTGACTACCAATATGCAGGGTTTCGTAGTATAACAAGAAACCCTTATAGTTTCGCTCTATCTGTCCGTCCGTCACCGGCTTTGCGAAGAGACTATTAGTCCTTTAATGCTGTAATTTTGCATGGACATAAATAATAACAACGCCGAGATAACGCTACAAAAATGCTGAAAAAATAATGAATTACCTATCCAGGAGGAACCCCAAATTCCTTATTTTTTAAAGTTTATCCCCACCTTACATAATTAATGATTTTAAAATACCTATTTCGTTCGTTTCAGCCAATTCCCCCCCAAAGCCCCCCCTTCCCTAAATTCATGTTAATATGTTCTGGTAAAGTTAAAAAAACATAAGGTTAACCACAAAACCCTACATAGCGCGTGGTCCGACACGCACCTGGCCTAATTTATTTTTTGTAATGTGAACGCTCAGTTTTGCCATCTACATATCATAACCCTTTCGTTTAATACCGATCTTGGGTATATTAGGAAACATTCGATTTTTCATCCCCACGTTCACCCCCTATACCTTGTCACCAATGTCTAAAAACCATTGCCAGAAATACTGCTTTTAAATAAAATGAACTGCATTCAAATGGGTTTACTCGTTTAAGAGGGCCCAATCCAACTTACTTTTCATACACCGCTCGTACGTGGGTGTGGCGTCGTAATAGATCTTTCTATGAAACTTTTGATCTAAATAGGTATCTTGTGCACTAACTATATCTAGGTTTCTATCCAAACAAAAAATCAAAATTTGGAGGAACCAATTCAGTATAAAATTTGTTTTTCCAAATTTTGATTTTTTGTTTGGATAGTAGAAACCTAGCACAAGATACCTATTAGATCAAAAGTTTCATAGAAAGATCTATCACGACGCCACACCCACGTACGAGCGGTTGTATGAAAAGTAAGTTGGATTGGGCCCTCTTAAGAGCTACGGTGCTACAGAAAAACAGACGGACAGACACACGTACACACACATATAGCGGAAAAACGTATAAAACCCAAATTTGTGTCGGGGGTTAAAAATAAAAAGCCTTTACTTCTACTACTTACCTACTAATTTTACAATATACAATTTACTGAAAAGCGAACTATATAAAATATGTATTACAATGAATTGCTTTGCTTGTGTTTTTGATTATTTGTAAACTATTTTTGTTTGGATAGAGTATTCGAATTTTGAGTAGATGTGAAATCTTTAACGCTTTTAGGCAAAGTTCTTCATGTGCACCAGCTTTTGTCCCTAAGAGTGTCCTATAGATGCATGATGGCTGTATGAACACGAGAAGCGTCGCAATCTCCGTGAAAGGCAGCGCTTAGAAGGCTCGGGTCCACTTCATTACGAAAGGACTAGGAACTGAAAGCCGCTGACTCTGCTACTTGACCTATATGTGGGGCTTTTAGTACATCGCAGCTCGGTGCGACTTCGTACTTTGTTTGAGACGTTGTAAAGAACGGACGTGCGCTTAGATTAAAATGCACAAATAATATTTTTGCTGCATCGTGACCTCATTCCCGCGACTAACATAATCTGTGTCACAGTATTTACACAAAGTTGTATATTTGTGATATAAAGTGAATCAAGAAATGGACTATAGAAACTAGCTGATTCTACATGGACAGCAGTCCCTTTAGCCGGAGCGGGAGGACGGTGCGCAGTCCGCCGCCCACGCCCTCCGCGCCGGCGCCGCGCGCCCCGGACCCTCAGCAAGT
This sequence comes from Pasiphila rectangulata, assembly GCA_963082625.1. Classification (NCBI taxonomy): domain Eukaryota; kingdom Metazoa; phylum Arthropoda; class Insecta; order Lepidoptera; family Geometridae; genus Pasiphila; species Pasiphila rectangulata. The sequence continues at coordinate 17,456,446 of OY720236.1, read as the reverse complement.
AGGCGAAACCATGGAATGTGTCTCTACATCGGAGTTACAAGGCTGGATGACGACCATAGATCAGTTTCTTAATGAAATGAGCACTATCGCAGCGGAGAGCAAGATGAATACGGAACAAAAACTTCGAATTAGTACTCTGTGCAGAAAAGTATCGAGTGGGACATCGCAGATGGCGATGCACTACCAAGGCCTCAAGGCGAAAGCTATTCGCTCCTATTCCGCTGTTCAAGCCCTCCGAGAACAACTGGATATCTCGCAACAGCTACAAGACCTAAAGCAAAGCATTGCCTCCGCACCTCCCACCGGGAATTCCTTTGCTGACATGGTGAAAAGAGGGAGCAGCTTCATCAAGCCCCAGAACACAAGCTCTTTGGCCATATATCCTTTAGACAAGCTAAAAACGAGCGAAGAAACCAAAAACTTGGTTAAAAAAATTATTTGCCCAGAGGAAATGAAGCTACAAGTTAGAGGCCTTCGTAAAACAAGAAACGGAGGAGTTATCATTAGCACTGAAACGAGGGGTGACATAGAAAAGCTCAAGCAGTCTATGGAAATTTCCAACTCAGCCCTGATAATTGATGAGCAACTCAAACGGAAACCCAGAGTCGTTGTAGTAGGAGTGCCTTCGAATATGCAAGAGAAGGAAGTTTTCACCTGCATCTACCACCAAAACCTGGCTGAAACTCTTCAAGACCTTTCTCTGGAGAAATTCCTGGGCCTCATTAAATTAAGTCACAAATCAGGTAAAAAGGACGCTGAAACTTGTAACTTTATAATAGAAGTTTCTGCAATAATTCGCAAGGCCCTTATATCGAAAGAAAGAATATACGTGAACTGGTCATCCTGCCCTGTAAAAGACTTCACTTTTGTCACACGCTGCTTCAAGTGCCAGCAATACGGACACGCCGCCAAGACCTGTCGAGAGACCACCACCACCTGCAGCCACTGTGGACTTCAAGGACATTCGTTTAAGGACTGCACAAAAAAGGCCGAAGATCCTCAGTGTGCTACATGCCTTCACTACAAAAAGCCTTGCAAACACATAACAGGTTCTGCTGAATGTCCGGCAAAGATGATTGCGGAAAAAAGATACATCAACTCGATAGATTACGGGGCCACTTAAGAGCGATATTATAAACTTTAAATCCTAATCATTTTATTGTACTGCCTAGTGACTAAAAACGACCTTGATGCACTTAATTTCAGTAAATGTTGAAAGTAACACCATCAGCAACTTTGCCACCGTCCTACTTTTTTCTGCAACTCATGAGTTCACACATTGCGGTTATAGCATTGAAAAAGATTTCGCTCCAAGATTACCTACCTATTCTATTATTAAATACACTGTTTGATTATATTAAATGTTATGTACGTATGTATGTATGATCTAGATTAGTACCTTTGTTAAATAGTCAGTTCACATTAATTTATACTTAGCATTATTACAATAAGTTTACAGATTTTAGATTTACTAGGTACCTACTATCATTATAGATGTTCGTCTCTTTGTAGTTATTTCTTGACCTTGAAAAATGCAGCCGTAACAGTGCTTATATTTTATTATTACATAGTATATGTTAGTCTGTAAGGTATGTATTAAATCTTCGTAAGGTATTTTTATATGTGTGCGTGATTGGATAGACTTTACCTTGCCGTAACACAGTTTTTAACTAGCACGGGAGGTGAGGGCTTGAAAATTGCGCTTAATATGTAATACTTTGTAAGGATTTTAAATAAATAAATGATTGATTGATGATTGATTGGTATAGCGTTGAATGTCTGAAAGCATTCAGGGCGGCTGATTTAAAGGAACCTTTTGACTTACTCCTTTAAGTAGGAAAGCGCTTGATTATTAACTGACTTCAAGAAAAGGAGGAGGTTCTCAGGTCGTCTGTATTTTCTTTTAATCTTTGTTATCTCAGAACTCCGTCGTTTATAAACCGATTTGAAAAAATATTTTTGTATTCGAATAGATACCTACACTTTCGATTCAGTAATAAGATACCTAAACTTTTATCATTTTTCATTTCAGTATGTAATTTCATTTTCATTTTTATATGTACCTAGTAATATTTTTTTAACTCAGTTTTAATGTTGGTATCCATGAGGAATCCTAATAAAATCCCTAAAAGTTTTGCCTTATTTAGCCATAGGTTAAGCTTTTCCGTTCAGGAAGTAAGATTCATACACCATCATACACAGATCACAGATAGGCATAGAAACTCTTCAATGTTGAAAAACCACAGGCGGCGATATCAAAATATACTCGTGTGACGTATGTATACCTATCCCGTCAATTCATAGTAGCACTTACTTACCGATCATTATCATCATCATCATCATCACTATCATTAGGTCATTGACAAAAATACAAATCTTGACTCTTCATACATAAGTATTTGTATGTATTGTGTTTTAATATAACTAAATGTGATGACGGGATGTCTGTTCAAATAAGTATCCTGTATGTAGACGCATATTGTAAAACGAGTTGTTGTTTCCAGGCCTGATTGTCAACTAGAAATCTACACATCCTGGATTCCGAAGATACCACTGCGGGTTCCTGACGCCTGGGACAATCCTAGTTACCTTGGCAATGACAAGAACTGATATTAAATAAATCATTACTAATATTGTAAAGCTGAGCTTTGTTTGGTTTAGCTAATCTCCGTAACTACTGGTACGAACTGAAAAATGACTTTAGTGTTGGTAAGCCGAGGAAGTATTCAAAATATTCAAATGCTATTCAAAACAAATAACACGTGCGAAGTCGCGGGCAATAGCTAGTCAATTAATATAACTACTCATTATGAAGCCTTATTGAATTAAATGGTTGAAAAGTAAACTTCTACGCAAACGTAAATTTAAACTTTTTTTAATTTATTATATTTTTAAACTATTAATTTTATAATAAAGATAAAGATTGATTTACTTAACACAATAATAACATTTATTGCATTATATTCAGTGGTTTTTAAATAAAACATTTTTTTTCTAAGGTATAGAGGAAGGCATGGGCACACCAAAATACAAGCTATCTTAGCTTGGGTACAGTTTTAACCGAACCAGGATTTAGTAAACTCTTTACTGCACACTACATAAATAAGTAAAAAATGTGGTGTGCAATAGAGACTTATCTAATCTAATTTACCACACAGCTTTTAGCTATAACTTGTGATGCGATGTTTGTTAACGATTTCATATTTACAAAAAAAAACATTTCATTTATGTTAGTAGAAGCATAGTAGTAGTTTTTGTATTTGGTTAAGACAATTTATCAGTGAATTCTTTTCTTTGACTAATAGCTAACTAAGCTGAGAGGATGGTATCGGTGTTAGGCAAGCCTAGCATATCTTAGAATATCTCAGGACTGCAGCGTTCCGCACAGCGTGAATCGGTTGCTGACACGTAAAAAAATCTTTGTATAGACCTTAAGCCTGTATACATTACACGGTATTCAGGGACCCTTACCCTAACTAAGAGTGGTGTAATAAGAGTTAGAGCGTAAGGGACCCTAACTAGCGCGACCGCGGCAAGCATTGCAGTCGCCCTAACTACCGGGCCCTGAATACCGTGTAGTGTAATACAGCTTTTACTCTTCCAGCAGTAGGACCTCCACTGCTGGACAAAGAAGGCATTTCTCATTGATCAGTGATTTGTACTGATCATGTTGCCATACTCACCATGCTTGGCAGGAGGATTGGCGATCACAATACAGGATGCTGATACACGGAAAAACACAGCTGCCTGGAAATCTTCTGGAAGTCCCTTGGCAGATTCTTACTCCATTCACAGGTAAGAGTGGAGGAGAAAAAAATCTACGGCCGGCACCCCACGGCAGATACCAACTATCAGCTCCACGGCACCATAGGCCTTACTGACATTTATCACTTTCCGAGTGTTTATCTCAATGTTTCTCTAGCATTGAGCACTAAATGTCAGCACGATACAGCTCCTTGGCACAGGTCAATAGAACTATTCATGCAGTCTTGCCTTGACCGTGACAGTGAAACATTCATTCACTACTATTTTTATTCCGAACGGAGCGTAGAATTGCTATAAAGTTTCCGCCAACACGGTTGGTACTATAATAGCCGTTAAACTTGTTGACAATTTGTAACAGCGCTCGGCATACCATACACTAATTGGATAAGCAATTAGAAAATACGATACATTACCCAGCTTTCATTGTTTTATTCCGACGGGACTTGTAACAGTCAACTTCTAATTCAATGAGAAAATTGCCAGATAGCTTTATTGTGCTTTATTTAGGTTGCTATGTTCTGGATTCCGTAGAGTAACAGAACGAAAATTATTATGTTTTAAGCCGACTGCCAAAAAGTAGGTTAGCAAATCAACTCGTCAGCAGTATGCTATACTGTCGGTATTGCTTCATAGTAATTTATGTAAGACTAATGTTTGTTTATAGGCTTTAAAAAACTATAAATTTTGTACAAGCAACACCAACAATTTTAATCGGTTCCTCTGTTTATCTAATTCTAGAGTCGGCGCCACCGCTGAACTCTTACGGAAAAAATCAGGAACTAAACTACAGTACAGTCTGTTGTCTGTATTTAGTTCTGTGATAGCAGCGCCGCGTCTATTGGAATTCAGTGGTGGCGCGAACTTTTTAAATTCAATAAAAGACAAGATCTAAGAGAATCTTTCGCACGAGAGAAACACGTAAAAACGCGCGTTATAGACTTTTCATTATGCATATGTTAACTAATTAGGGTTCCGGAACAAAATGGTAAAAAGGGACCCTTATGGTGTGACTTTGTCTGTCTGTCTGTCTGTTACAAATGATATCTTGAGAACTACTGATGCTATCGGCTTGAAATTTAAAATGGTATAAGATAACGCTTTTTCACTAATATGAAATATATAAAAACGTATTCTTATTTTGATTGCAAGGGCGCCTCCTTTGGCGCCTCCCCAGTAGTTCTCAAGATATAATTTGTGGCAGACAGACATACTATAAAACTTTATAGAAAGGGAGTCTCAAAAATGTTAAAAGTGAAGGTCATGTGTGGTATCAAATGAAAGGTATTCATTTGTACATTAATAAACAATTTGAGTTTTGCTTTAACGATGCTAAACCTAAACATTGAAAAAATCACCGTTCCCTTCATCTTTAAAGTTTGCGAAGATAAAACCCTGAAACTTTTATTGCTAATAAAGTATATGTAAAGATTACAGGAAGTTTATAACGCACTCTCTAATTTGCAAAGTTTTTTAAAAATCATCGAAAGTGTACATAAGTTCCTCTATCAGACAAGAGATGGCGCTGTCAAGGTTCTCCAACAAATATAAACCTGCTTTATCATTATATAATATTATCCTTTATTATTATATTATAGCCGTGGGGCCGGCAGTAGAATGTTACCCCTCCTCTCATGCCCGTGGATGCAGTAAGAGCCTGCTAAGGGATACCTCCGGAAGATGGGCAGCAGCGTCTTTCCGTGTATCAACATCCCGTACTGCGCTCGCCAACCCGCCTGGCAAGCGTGGTGAGTATGGCAACTACCCCTCATGGAGATCCATGAGGGAGGCCTGTTCAGCAGTGGACTTTTATACGGCTGGAATGATGATTATATTATATTGTATGATGGCACGGAACCCTCAGTGCGCGAATCCGACTCGCTCTTGGCCGTTTTTTTTTACCTTTACCTTTAATTACACACAAACGCATAGAATGTTAGGAATGAACGTAGATGGAGTAGGTACTAGAGGTAGACCAAAGAAGCGATGAATAAATTGTGAAAATGAGAAAGAATACCTAGTGATGAGATAACGACTGAAAGAGTATGAATTAATGAATGAATGAATATAACTTTATTGTACAGGAAAACTTAAATTAAATACATTATGAAAACTTAAAAACATTATTTTTGTGCCGACCCCACCTAGCGTAGGGTAAGGGCAGGGAGATGATGATTGTAACGACAGGTGGGTCAGGGTGGCACAAAATTAAATCTCACTTAAGTAGTTTCAAACTTGTATTCACAGAGTCACAAAGTTTAAGCGCGGCGTGCTCTTCGTTTGAGCGTTACACACAGTCTGAATAACTAAAACATCTCAGCACCAAGTATTACTTACTTCAATAATCAAAATAATAGTTCTTTATTACTACGCAGAAGTACACAATCAAAGCTTTCAGTCGCACCGCCCAACAGGTAAACAAAACTATTCTACGCGGCACATATCAGATTCGGAGAATCATTATAATACATTACAAAGACGCCGTTGATGGATAGTATTACAGAGGGCGACCGACGTGAAGCAATTCGTAACACTCGGCCATCCTGCACCCGCGCTGTGTCCCACAGTGCTTAGGATTGCGTATCCCTGCTGTTCTGTTCTGACATCTGCAACCAAATAAACACACGCAGTACTTGGATGTAGGGTGAATCAGATCCTAGCAATAAGGTTGTATTTATGTCACACAGCCACGGATCACATAGCCGTGTATCACACAGTTTATTAGAGCCACGGATCACACAGCCGTGTATCACACAGTTTTGTATTTATGTCACACAGCCACGGATCACATAGCCGTATATCACACAGTTTATTAGAGCCACGGATCACACAGCCGTGTATCACACAGTTTTGTATTTATGTCACACAGCCACGGATCACATAGCTGTGTATCACACAGTTTATTAGAGCCACGGATCACACAGCCGTGTATCACACAGTTTATTAGAGCCACGGATCACACAGCCGTGTATCACACAGTTTTGTATTTATGTCACACAGCCACGGAACACATAGCCGTGTATCACACAGTTTATTAGAGCCACGGATCACACAGCCGTGTATCACACAGTTTTGTATTTATGTCACACAGCCACGGATCACATAGCCGTGTATCACACAGTTTATTAGAATACTTATTTGGATGAATGTGAGCACCACCAAATCCTTTCATAGCCACTGTAGATGCATTAACTTCTATTTGTAAACGTTTAGCTTGTAGCGCGATGAGAATGTTTAATTTACTGCCAGTGTCTATGTAGGCCATTAGTTCACACCCGTTTACTCGTACCTTCTTTTTTTACAGATCTTGGTATACATTATATATGACAAACATTACTTTACTGACCTTATTTAGTTGTTTCTGGGATGAACCCGCAGCAAACCAGCAACTCGCGGCAGCATGCCCGTAGCGATGGCACACCTTACAGCGTTGTAGCGGCGTACTCTTGCAATCCTTGGCTTCATGACCAGGTTCTCGGCACGCGTAGCATATCTTCGGATTTAACGGTCTCGATGAACCCGGTGGGAAACTCGTGCCAGCAGTAGCAGTTGTAGGATTGTTGTTATCACTACCATTTGTGCCTCTTCTCCATACGTACTTCCGCGTCATGCTGACAGATTCAACTTTCTTGTAATTTTCTAGTGACGACAAATAGCCATAATACAAACTTTCTGGCTGATTGCATTGGTATGCCTTAGCATTAGCTCTCAATTCTGTCGGTAAGCCTCGAATAATACAGGAAATAGCTGCTTCTCCATCTATGTTACATTTCTTGAGTAAGGATAATTTTGCATGATAATATTTTGTCATTGTTTCGGAGTCTGTCTTCGTTCTTGCTAACATTTCTTCGAGTCTGTTTACATAATCGGTAGATCGGGGAAATGCAGTTTGCAATGCTTGCTTCCATTCTTCCCAGGTCAAATCATAATTCTCTAAATCATCGTACCATTCGCGCAGAACCTCGTAATCGGATTTGCATCACAAATTGTCGATCTTTATTGTCCCATCCGTAAACATCTCCTAGTTGGTCAATTTTGTGTATCCAACCCGTCACGTTGCTTGTCTTGTCATCCGGGCAAAACTTCGGTATCACTTCCGCTTCTGTCGGAGTAACCCGCAGTCTCTTGGTTGACTTCATAGTAGTATTTTCTTCTTTCAAAGAAAAAAAACATTTTCTTCGTCTGTCGACGATGTAGAATGTGTGCGGCGGCGTTTGCCCAAACCATCCTTATATGGGCCGGACATCGTCCCAGTATCCCACTTCTGAGATGTAACGACAGGTGGGTCAGGGTGGCACAAAATTAAATCTCACTTAAGTAGTTTCAAACTTGTATTCACAGAGTCACAAAGTTTAAGCGCGGCGTGCTCTTCGTTTGAGCGTTACACACAGTCTGAATAACTAAAACATCTCAGCACCAAGTATTACTTACTTCAATAATCAAAATAATAGTTCTTTATTACTACGCAGAAGTACACAATCAAAGCTTTCAGTCGCACCGCCCAACAGGTAAACAAAACTATTCTACGCGGCACATATCAGATTCGGAGAATCATTATAATACATTACAAAGACGCCGTTGATGGATAGTATTACAGAGGGCGACCGACGTGAAGCAATTCGTAACATGATTAACTTCACCCGAACGCACGTCGTTTGTACCATAGACGTAGAATTTTTCACTACGTTCAGGTTTGTACCTTGGTACTCACTCACTCAGTGGAACACTTTTCGCTCGTTGAAACTCAAGTGTGTGAGACAGGGATTTTCAAAACTGCACCAAGGTTGTAGAGAATTGTGGTGTTTGGACACGATCAGCTCGTTCCGCATTTCTGTTTACTAATTTAATAGCATGTTTTGAAATTCAAAGCTATGTTCTAAACGGAACTAATCTGGCCGCACACGTTAGATTTATAATCGTTCGTATCTGTATTTATTTGCAGAGCTAATCCGAAAATAAATACCTTTTGAAGGTGCGTTGAACTGATGTACATACATAAGATATTGTACGCTCTAATATTGTGTATTAGGTACAATCTTAAGAGCAGCTCTAATTGCTACCTTTGGTTTGAAACCACTAACTACTGTACCCAATGGACTATTTGACACGTTGACCTGCCACGCATTTCAGTGTTCCAAACTGACATTAATGATGACACAATGATTTAACACAGTTTTTATAAACTATTGCAGTCATCATCGTTACTATTATTGTACTATGTATGTATATGTTATTTTTGTTCCTAGATAAATATGTTTTGATTTTGATTTGACTCATCTTTTTGAACTATAGTGGGTAATAAAATAAGTAATAACTTATAAGACAAATGAAAGAGAACTAACTAGCTTTACCTATTTTCTAACCATCTTCTTCTCAGCCGTAGCACGTCCTAGGACATAGGGCTCCCTGATGGATCTCCAAGTACAAGGTCATGAGGGGTTATTGCCATACTCACCACGCTTGGCAGGCGGGTTGGCGAGCAGTGCGGGACCTTAAATCACGGAAAGACGCTGCTGCTGCCCCTCTTCTGGAGGTATCCCTCGGCAGATTCTTACTGCATCCACGGGCAAGAGAGCACTGGCAACATTCTACTGCCGGGGCCCTATGGCGTCGTTACTAATCGTATTATTGTGATAATTTAAATTCTGTTTAGTATTGCACTTGGTTGTACCTAAAGTTATAAACCTCCAATATCAGCGAATGAATACACTTTGTTTCTGCAAAATGCTGAATATTTATGTATGTACTTTTCGGATTATATAATTCTCTAAAGTGCAGAACTGGCAGTAATAATAAACCGCAAATAACGGTATATTCCAGCAAAAACATTTTGTGAAATAAATGCTTAAGAACTCATTGCATATCAACCGTTGTTAGGGTTCCGGACCAAAATGGTAAAAAGGAACCCTTATGGTATCACTTTGTCTGTCACAAATGGATATCTCGAGAACTACTGATGCTATCGACTTGAAATTTGAAATGATAACACTTTTTTACTACTTAAAGCACTATATATGAAAATCAAACTGGAATGAGCTTAGCGATCCCTCAAAGTGTTCCTCCAAGTTGAATATTATTTTCTTGAATTTGTTTATCGTAAATTGGCCTCTGAGAGGCGGGCGTTGAGGCTACTCCACAGCTTTTAACTTTTGCGGTCTCGCCGTTCCTCATGTAACCCACAATTATGTACTTTACGCCAAATAAATTATTATGATTAATAAGAAGATATGAATGACGATTAAACTTCATTATTATAGTAAGGCCTTTCACATGCGTAACAGATGATTTAAACAGCATCGGCAAAACAAAAAAGGCACTTTTTTTTACTCCCTATAGTGTACGTACAATTAATAGTTGATCTATCTACTCGTATCTCATTTTCATTCATAATTTCAGCCGTAAAACGTCCATTACTGAACACAGGCTTCCTTCATGGATCTCCCATCGTTCGATTCGTGGAAGATACCGTAAAGGAGCTCGAGAAGGAAGCCTTTGGATCGCTGTCGTCTCGCAGCAGATTCCGGGATCCCGGGGCTTCCCACAACGACCACACAATTAAGGCGACTAACTAAATCATTTCAACGTAATATAAGACTTTACGATGTGAAATGGTGATATGGAATGCCGTTGCAATCAAGCTCATCGCGAAAGTTACGTTACCATTCAATTTAACACTTCAATACATATGTACCTCTTCTGCCTTGGAAGGCCGGCAGTAGCATGTTCGACGAGCTCTGTGACGCAGCGGGCGAAGGTCCGCCTGCGACGCAAGGGGTTGCGGGTTCGATTCCCGCCTCGGGACAAATGTCTGTACGATCTGCAGATATTTGTTCAGGGTGTTCTGGGTGTTTTTCTATGTATCTATGTAGTATAATGTATTAAGTATATCAGCCATCTAGTACCCATAACACAAGCTCTGCTTAGCTTGGGGCTAGATGATACTGTGTGATTTGTCCAGCATTATTCATTTATTATTTATTGCTTCACTTCTCTTGCCCGTTAATGCAGTAAGTATGTTCTAAGGGATACATGCAGAAGATGAGCAGCAGCGTCTTTCGTGTATCAATATCCGGTACTGCGCTCGCCTACCCACGTGCCAAGCGCGGTGAGCATGGCAACAACCCGTCATGATCAATTCTTAGAATGGCATGAGGGCGATGCTCAGCAGCAGACGCCCTACGGCTCAGAAGATGACATGACATACCTTTTCAGCGGTTGGTGTTTGGTTCCATTTGCCAGTAGTTTGTGCTTTGGTTTATCGTGCGCGCCCGTCGGCGTGGAAGAAGATATCGTAAGGTCGCTGGCGAAAGAGCTTGTGGAAGATTCCTTCGAAATGTTAGAGCGCAGGCGTCTCACAGCAGACTCCGGGCTGCCAGGGCTTCCCACCAGCTCCAGGGCCAACCTGCCTTTCCCCGGCGCCGGCGGCGGCTTCTCCTCAACTGGCACCATGTAAGACAGCATCGCTGTCAGTTCCTTACGCTATTGACATATAGTCTCTTAGTCTGCGTCAATACTCAGTCATATCACAATCGTTTGTGGCCGTCGTTCTTAGAGATCTGAAACAAATAGTACTAATTGTAAATTGGTGGAAATTATATATTTAAAATAAGTTACCTACAGTTTAAACAACTACGGATTTTGTTTCGGAGAAAGGCGTTGATGACTGCGTCATAGTTCTCAAAAACTGTAAGCACCATTATATTATTACGAGTATCATTTACAATATTGTGTAACGACAGGTGGGTCAGGGTGGCACAAAATTAAATCTCACTTAAGTAGTTTCAAACTTGTATTCACAGAGTCACAAAGTTTAAGCGCGGCGTGCTCTTCGTTTGAGCGTTACACACAGTCTGAATAACTAAAACATCTCAGCACCAAGTATTACTTCCTTCAATAATCAAAATAATAGTTCTTTATTACTACGCAGAAGTACTCAATCAAAGCTTTAAGTCGCACCGCCCAACAGGTAAACAAAACTATTCTACGCGGCACATATCAGATTCGGAGAATCATTAAATACGTTACAAAGACGCCGTTGATGGATAGTATTACAGAGGGCGACCGACGTGAAGCAATTTGTAACAATTGTTTTGTTTTTTATATACCTAAATAATGTTTGGACTTCTTCATATTTTGAATGTGTTCTTAACATACAAACTTCGTTAGTGACGGACTTGCTTTGCACCCTGAACCTAAAGTGACGATCTTCCGAAAACATGGTTTTGAGGAGGTACCTATGAAGTTCGCCGCAACAGCTAGTGTGGAATAAGAACTTAATGATTGTAAAGGTAAAATATTGACTAATCATACTTCTTTACTTATTAGTTCAATGTTACCTGTGTGACGTTGAATTGGTGGGGGTTCAAAGGCAGTATAAAGTTTGCCGGGACAGCTAGTGTGGAATAAGAGCTAAGGGAATGATGAATGTCAAGGGAATTTGGACTGAACAATAATCATACTTCTTTATCTATTAGTTCAGTGTTGTGTGACATTGAATTGGTGGGGGTTCTGAGGCAGTACGAAGTTTGCCGGTTAAGAATAAATGGAAGAATTCAAAATTGTTTCGTTTGGGCTGTTTTGATTTCAAATGTTGAGTTCATAACGAGTCGCAGTGTAACTCGTATTTTAGTGTAACACGCAACCCTTTACCTAAAGTAGTATGCAAGTAAGTGAAGTAGAAAGGACCTCATATGTTTTCCTGGTTATTTCCAACAAAGTGCTAAGTTGTATCCCAATAAGTTGAGAAGTTTTGGCGTTCCGATGGAACAAACATTTTCACTTCTTCACGAACTTACGCGTTTTATGATTATGGCACTAGGATAAAATGGTCCAGTTGTTTCGGAGATCGGAGCCGGAATCAAAAGACAAACAGACCGACTAAGATTTTAAAAATTGTTATAGAATAGATGTTGACCAAGAATAACACTGCTACTTTCTGTCCCAAAAATAAGTTCAATATTGTATTCTGGTTTCCTTACCACGGGGCCAACCTTGGGGTGTCTCTTTTCCAACAAAAAAATAATCATCAAAATCGGTTCATAAACGACGAAGTGATGTAATCGTGAGAAGTGGAAAGAGATGGGGAGACCTATGCCCAGCAGAGGGAAACATTATAGGTTATTAAAAACAAGCATTGGTACGGGGGTACCAGAAAAGGGGGCGAAGGTTTCCGAAAAATGCCATTTTGACCTTTGGTGACCTTTTGAGGTCACAATAACTCCGGTCCACGTGACCCTAGGGTCACCAAAACCAATCAGTACCCTTCTCTCAATCTCTCAGTGCTAACAAAAAAGGTTTCATGTAAATCGGTCAATGCGTTCGGTTGTAATCGTGTCATGCACAGACAGACAGCGCTATGCTTAATAGGGGCTTCGCCCCCTAAAAACGACGAAGTTATTTGCGAACACACATAAAAATATATAGATATGTAGATAAATAGATAACTCTTTATTTACACCACGCATTGAAATATGTATTTATACAGGGTGGCCCATTTAGATCGGTCAGTATGGGAAAGTCTGAATCTATAAGACATACCTACCAAGATCTCTTCTTAGGAACCATGTCATCGATTTTAGTAACAAGAAAAACTGCATTTATAAATTTAAAAAAAACATGTACTTACATAGCTCAGAAATCGAACCCGGATGTTTTTAAAAATAAAACGAACTCTATTTATATCGAGATATCGATTGTACAGGTCTCAAGCAGCAAAGGTTACTATGAAGCATGATGTCTAAAATGAATAAAATGCAGTATTTTCATATTCTTAAGAGAGAGATCTTCGGTTTCAGACTTTCCTATACTAAGTGGGCCACACTGTATACGGTCGAATTCAGAGACCTCCTCCTTTTTTTTGAAGGCGGGTAAAAAGCTGTCTTTTTAACACAAACAGATTATTAAAATTTTGTTTATTTATGTGCTTTTATAAACATGCTATCAATCCATGTCCAATTAATTACGTTCATCAAGGGTTTTACATTTTGAATAGAATTGCCTTATACACCATTTGAATTCTAGGAATATCTTAGAAGATATGACAGTTTTACCGCGCATTTTAAAGGTGCCTTACCTACAGCTTACTCAGTACTCACTCTCTTATGTGACGCAGACGAAAATGCGCGGGACAGCTAATATTAATCTACACTAATGATAAAGAGGAAAGATTTGATTGTTTGTTTGTTCGTATTAGGGCATGTAAACCGATTAATCGATTAACCGAAAAACCGATTAATCGACTGATTTAACGACGGTTTTTCATCGGTTATTTTTGACAAAAAACCCGGGTTTTCGGTTATTTTTTCATAGGTATTAAATGACAAATTTATTTAAAACTAAGCCTTGCAGACTTTATTTAAAACTAGCTGCACCCCGCGATTAATAAGCAAACATGCCATCCCAAGGAAATACTTCATTTTTTGGGATAAAAAGTAATAAGCCTTAATCCAGGTATAAACAATGTACCTATATTCCAAGTTTTAGCCAAATTCGTTCAGCCGTTTCAGCGTGAAAGAGTAACAAACATCCATACATACATAGATGTTATACATACATACTCAAAAACATTCGCGTATATTATATTAGTAGGATAGGACGAATATAATAATATCTTATCCATCAAATTATTTTACAACATTTAATGCGTTAAAATTAGGTACTAAAATACAAACAACCACCTCAGAAAACTTTAGACCGCATAAAAAGTCGTCAGTGAATATCGTCATGCAAATAAGCTATAAACGACTAACAAAATTAACCGGTATATAACTTTATTTACAAAACCCAACATCGTACTACAGGGATCTGCATACAGACATTAACAACGCAATAGCTCTGGACAACGACCAAATTCGATCAACAATAATCAGCATCGTAAATAAAAATTTTGCAATAGAAGACATAGGACCAGAAAATATTAGAACCATAGATGAATCATTACCATTAGACATCAAAGACCAGCTTGGGCTAGAAATAAGAAAGGCCCTACAGCCAACCCTAAAAAGAGTTGATTCAAGTAGACTCGATTTAGAAACGCGAGTTAGAGTAGAAATGGCCCTGTATTATGAAGGGGGACACATGGGAGACAACATAAAGAAGGTATACGAAGCTCTAAGTCGATTCCTCCTACTTCTGTAGAATCAGAGAGAATATTTTAATCGGCAGGCCTAATGTGTAACAAAATCCGCAGTTCACTGAGTGACGACTCTCTTAACGCACTTGTGTCACTTCGGTCTTATTACCAAAACAAAAAGGACTCATTATCTTTAATATAATATGTTAATGTTAACCATGTCTTTCAACTTTAAGAAGATAGTGTATTCTACCTAATCAAAAGTAGATTACAATCTATGCTATAATATAACTATTATATTGTTGATTTTGATAACTTTATTTGAGTAATAGTGAGTTGAAGTGAATTACACTAACTAGAAACTTTTGGACCGATTTATCATATCATAATGTTTTAGGATAACTCGACTCATCCGAAGAATAAAGTCCAACATGCAGAATTGTTAGTTTTCAGAAGACGTTGAAGTTTCTGCATAAGTATCGGACTTATTCTTCTGACGAGTCGAACTATATTGTTGATTTTTATAACTTTATTTGAGTAGAGTGAGAGTTTTGAGTAAGAGAGAGAGAGATAATTTTAATACTAGTAATTAATAAGTACTTATGAAAATAATAAGTTGATTTTTATTCAAATGTTATGGTTTTATTTTGTTCTAAGATAACCTATGTAAAAAATCTCGAAAAATAATCGATTAATCGGTTAACCGGTTATTAAAAAATAAAAACCGAAAAACCGGTTTTTTTAAACAACCCGGTTTTTACATGCCCTAGTTCGTATGCATTGAATAGGCCCCGAAACTACTGGACCGATTTGAAAAAAATCTTTTACCTTTGGAATCCTACATTATCCATGAGTAATATAGGCTATATTTTATCCCCGCATTCCCACGGAAACAGGAACTACGCGGGTAGCCGAACTGCAGAGTGCGGCTAGTATAATTATAAATGAACTCATAAGTAACACCATTCACGACGCATCTGATAATGGGGGTTTCACATCGACCGATTTAGCACTACTCAAGTTACTGCTCAAGTTTACTACCTGAACATCCCGCTTCTGAGTACTTCAGATTACTATCCTGATCTGTGTAATTCTGCGTTACTTTACTATGCATCTTGATTTGTTTGGTAATCAAGTTTACGGCTTGCGCAATGTGCATCTCGTTTTATTTGCTACCTGTATACTTTAGTTACCGTTATTCACATTATTTTTTAACGGAGTAAATGTGTATTCAAAGGAAAGGGGTCGTCGGACTTAAGACAAGACATATTCAATGTCAAAGACCAAGATAATGACCAACAGCACAGAGCGCCGTATTGATATCGGGGTGCGGAGATCGAGTACGTCCAAGAAAGAAAGAAAGAAACCGTATGGTATAATATTATATAATAGTATAGTTTATTAATATAATTAGTATAATATCAAGAGTATATTTCATCCCTCCCAAAGTCCAACCTTTAACGTCCGCGACGAACACCAGTCACACGTGGGAGGGGGAACCTTGTAAAATCAAAACTTACGAGCTAATAAGGTAATGGCAAACCCTTTATGGAGATGAGTCATCATCATCATTTCAGCCGTAAAACGTCCACTACTGAACTAAGGCCTCCCTCATGGAACTCCATGAGGGGTAGTTGCCATACTCACCACGCTTGGCAGGCGGGTTGGTGAGCGCAGTACGGGATGTTGATATACGGAAAGACACTGCTGCCCATCTTCCGGAGGTGTCCCTTAGCAGGCTCTTACTGCATCCACGGGTAAGAGAGGAGGGGTAATATTCTACTGCCGGCACCCCACGGCCAGATGGAGATGAGTAATAGAAGTAAACGTATATGGTCGCTTCCCGGGGGCAATCGCCGGGGCACGTCTGGAGCCGATGCTGGACGTTCCAGCATACGAACCATCGGTGGCGGAGGGTTTAGGGGTCGGCCCTCCGTCGGGGAACCCGAACAAAGCGAGACCGCCCAACCATTGCCTGATGATACTTTGCGGAGTAGGGAAACATCTCCCACAAACTCTGCCGGTGCATCAGAAGTGACCACTGGAAGTTCAACTAATGTTAACGATGATGCCAGAAGAAAGTGGTCAGAAGCAGAACTTCACGAACTAATGTTCTGCTTCTTCAAAGCCAGAGCCGGAGGGCCAGGCTACATCAAACGTTTCGAGAGACTATTTAGAGACCGAAATATAAATAATCCTAAGATTGACAAATTTACAGGTAACACATTATCCAACCAAGCAAGAAGCATCATAGCACGTAAAGTACCTATTATCCACACAAGTACTAGATCAAATTAAACTTAAAGCAGAACAATCTTTATCCAACACACAAGTCACACCACTTCCCACACATAGTTCACTAAATACTCACACACCGCCTAGGATTGCGACGCCTATATTAATAGAAAACATCGAGGAGCAAATCTCTGTAACTACACAAACAACAGAAATAACAGCTACAGACACACAGACAATACCAGAAGAAGTTTTAAACCAACTGATTTCTCTGTCTCATAACATTGAAGTAAATGATGACCAAGATCCACTCACTTTACAGTTTCTACAATCGCTAGCGGAAACGAAAGAAATAGAGATAGAGAATAGGGAAAAGCTGCCAAGACCCAACTTTAATAAAAAATATAATCAAAATTTAAACAAAATTAATGATTTTTTGCCTAGTCTATTGGAAATAAATAAATCACTACGAGATATAAATAACATCATCTATGCCTGCGCAAAAACATTATTGATAGCTAACAATCAAAAACCATACACACCCCCAACTTCACGAAAACCTAAACGAGACCCACCATGGAAAACTCGAATAAAAAGCAACTTAGAAGCATTTAGGAAAGAACTTGCGCAGCTTATAGAAATAAAGAGAGGAAATAATAGCAGAACCATGCGTAGAGTAAGAGGCAATTTATTTACTAAATATAACGTAAGAAATGAACAGGATTTAGACTACAGAATCGAACAACACACACAAAAAGTAAAAGCATTAGCAGGTAGACTTAAAAGATATAGTGATATGAATGATAGAAAAACACAAAACAAACTATTTCAAGAGAATCAACACAAATTTTACAGAAGCTTAAACGGGGAACAAATTACACCAACTCAAATACCAACACAGGATGAGGTTCAGAGATTCTGGTCCTCAATCTTATCAGAGCCCGTGCCATACAAAACTCATGCGCAATGGATTTCTGATGTAGTCCATGGGAGATGTTGAAGAGGATGTTACGTTTAGGGGAATAGACTTAGATAAAATTAAGAGAGCTGTCAGGAAGATTCATAACTGGAAGGCACCAGGTATAGATAAAATTCAAAAGTACTACCTTAAATATTTAACAAGTACACACAAATATCTCGCACAGTTATTTGATAGGTTATTAAAAGGAATCGAACCCGTAGAACATTGGTTCACAACAGGAAAGGTAATTTTGCTCCCAAAAAATCAAAATACAGAAGACCCTAAAAACTGGCGCCCCATAGCTTGCTTACCAACTATGTACAAATTGCTGACTTCTGTATTAGCTGATGAACTCTACATACATACATTGCGATACAAATACCATTTTAGCACCGGAACAGAGGGGATGCAGGCGTCGCTCCCGAGGCTGCAAAGACCATCTCATGATCAACAAAGCCATACTGGAGGATGCACACCAGTGTCAGAAAAACTTAAGTATGGGGTGGGTTGACTATCAGAAAGCTTTTGATAGCATATCACATGAGTGGTTACTCAAAGTACTTGATATTTACAAATGTCCACCTGCTATCAAGGGCTTTCTTGAGATAGTTATGCCTACATGGAATGTTATCATGACAGCCTATGGAGAAAACGCCTGCATTACCACTGACCCAATTTACGTCCGCCGGGGAATATTTCAAGGCGACTCTTTGTCGCCTTTACTGTTCTGTCTAGGCTTGAACCCGCTTACAAACATCCTGAGTAAATATGAATCCAAAGGTTATAAACTCAAAAACAATAGCACTATAAACCACTTGTTGTACATGGACGATCTTAAATTGTACTCTAATAATTCCAATAATTTAAAAACTTTAATCGACAGCACAGAAATATTCACAGAAGACATCGGGATGAAATTTGGGTTTAGTAAATGCAATGTTTTACATTTAGCGAAAGGTAGGAGGCAAGAACATGAAGGTAGAGGTCATATCTACTTAGCGGGGAGGAGTTTAAACATTTACAGAACGATGAACAATACAAATATTTAGGAGTACATGAATCTGGTAAAATAGATCACAGCGAAGCCAGGCAACAAAGCCAAAAAGAATATTTCCGTAGAGTTAAATGTCTCACTAAATCACATCTCAACGCACGTAACCTATTAAAGTCAATTTATACGCAGTACCGGTTCTTTTATATACATTCGGCATAGTAAATTACAAAACAAGCGATTTAAAGAAAATAGATGTAAAAACTAGAAAAATATTAGCAATGAATAAAGTGCATCAACAAAAAGCTGAAGTAGAACGATTGTATTTGCCAATAGAAGAAGGGGGTAGGGGATTAACTAATGTAGAAATGCTATATAAAACACAAATTATTAAATTCAGAAACTATTTAAGAGGAGAACAAGACCATATTATAAAAGCAATCGTAAAACAGGATAGAAAAAAGATTAAATATTCAATAAGTAAAGAGTCACAAGTAAATTTATTAGAAATAGGTTTAGAGAATGAAGAAAATTATACAGATAACGAAATTCGTAAGGCTGTCATAAAAACTAAAATCAATAAATGGAAAGCCAAGCCGCTTCACGGACAATTTTATAATAAAGTATTGGATAAAGAAAATGTAGATAGGGTAAATTCATTTAAATGGATCAAAAAACAACCGTTAACACCAGGGCTAGAATCATCAATCTACATATGCTATACAAGATCAAGCAGTAGTAACTAGGCAGCATGAAAGAGATATCCTGAAAAGAGCAGTGGACGGTAGATGCAGGCTCTGTATGGCAAAAGATGAGACCACACAACATATCATATCTAGGTGTGAAAAACTAGCTGGTACTTACTATACTAGAAGGCATAATAACATCGTGCAATATGTTCACTGGACGCTAGCAAAAAAACATAATTTCGAAGTTTCGAATCTTTGGTGGCAGGAAAATTTAACACAACCTCAAGTTATAGAAAACGACACAGCTAAACTCATGTGGGAAATACCGGTACAGACAGATATTACAATTATACACAATAGACCTGACATTATATACGTAAATAAAATAGAAAATAAAACATATTTAATAGATATAACTGTACCATCTGACTACAATATTGGAGCGAAGGAAATTGAAAAATTAAGTAAATATCACGCATTAAAAGTAGAAATTACAAGGCTTTGAAAAACACCAACCGAAGTCATACCTATTGTGGTCGGAGCTACAGGTATAATAGCTAAAAGTTTAAGCAGGTATTGCGACAAACTAGACTCGCACATCAATATTAACATATGTACATAGTTCAGAAACAAGCAGCCATTCATACAGTCACAATACTAAGCAAAGTTCTTGGGGATACAGTTTTTGTCAATCGGGGGGGAAATAACGAACATCAGGGGGAACCTGAGCAATCTTTTCCTTGAGGGTCTCAAGGCGGATGCTCAGTAAAACCGAGTCAAAAGCTCGAGTAGAAAGGAATTTCAAGAGTATATTTCATCATCATTTCAGCCGTAGGACGCCCACTGCTGGACATATGCCTCCCTCATGGATCTCCAGTTATTGCGCTTGGAAGCGGCCAGCATCCACCGTCGACATGCGGTCTTCACCAAGTCATCTACTCATCTTGTAGGTGGACGTCCTACGCTGCGCTTACCGGTCCGTGGCCTCCACTCGAGAATTTTTCTTCATTTTTTTTTCATTCTTTCATTTGTTCTTCGAGCTACATGGCCTGCCCATTGCCACTTCAACGTGCTAATCCGTTTGGCTATGTCGGTGACACGAGTTCTTCTACGTATTTCCTCATTTCTGATTTGATCGCGTAGAGAAAACCCGAGCATAGCCCTCTTTAGCCATAATTGCGTGATTGATAACTGCAAATAACTTTCATATTTACAAAAAAAAATATATGATTACTTAAATATTAATTTTAATATTTGATTAATTTTATTTCAAAACCGATTTTCGATATGTAGTCTGGTTGTTCGTTATGCGTAAACATTAAGGGGGCGGTACCCATCAATGTGACGCAGACGAAGTACCACAAGGGCGTGAGCTGTCAAAATTATCATTTTAAATTTGAAAAAGTATAGTACATAGTAATAAATAGTGGTGTAGAATAAAGTTTGATTATTGTTGTGAGTCAGCATGACCTTTGCGAATTCCTCCAAGGTGGTGAGTAAATGCGTCTCCGGTGACACATCGAGATGTGCTACGAAGCTGTTGGTGCCCTGGTTAAAAGTTGCTATATTTAGATTTCATCGTTGTCATATCCTCAAACAAATAAAAAAAATCAGCCAAGTGCGAGTCGGACTTGCCTAAGTAGGGTTCCGTACCATAAGACTGTAAATATTTCAAGCATCTACCTGTTGCCGTTATTAATATCGAAAAAAAACGGCAAAAAATCACGTTTGTTGTATGGGAGATTGAGAGCCCCCGTTAAATATTATTTTATTCTGTGTTTAGTATTTGTTGTTATAGCAGCAACAGAAATACATCTTCAGTGAAAATTTCAACTCTTCGTCTATAACGACGTTTATGAGATACAACCTGGTAACAAACAGACAGACAGACGGACAGCGGAGTCTTAGTAATAGGATCTGGTTTTAACCCTTTGGGGCCGTCTCCACGAGCGAGAGAATCTCGGCGATGTTATCGTCGTGCCACGTACATATTTCTATACACTCTCTCAGGGGCCGTCTCCACGACGAGCGAGGGAATCGCGGCGATGTTATCGTCGTGCCACGTATTTCTATACACTCTCTCAGGGGCCGTCTCCACGACGAGCGAGGGAATCGCGGCGATGTTATCGTCGTGCCACGTATTTCTATACACTCTCTCAGGGGCCGTCTCCACGACGAGCGAGGGAATCGCGGCGATGTTATCGTCGTGCCACGTATTTCTATACACTCTCTTAGGGGCCGTCTCCACGACGAGCGAGGGAATCGCGGCGATGTTATCGTCGTGCCACGTATTTCTATACACTCTCTTAGCATGCGTCTCCACACGGCGATGATATCGTGGCAATGCGAAGAGTGATTGAGTGCGCGCGGAACGTCATTACATCGCGGCCAGCCTGTCGCTACTAGCGGCGCGCACGCCGCGCGCTCGCCACGGAACGTGGCGCTCTCGCAGCGAGTGCGCGACGTCAAACGCAGGAGTCCTGTCCGCGTCGTTTCATCATTAGAGCGCTGCATCTCGCCAAACAAGGACGTTACGTAATGACACAAGCACCCCACAACAATACATACGTATTCATTAGTAAATAATTATTATATGACTGATTTAGACACTATATACTTATTTAGCTCTCGTCTGGCAACACTGAACTCTAAACTAACACTGAACAAAATAATAGCACAACGCGTCGTCAAAGAGTTACGAGTCGCAACGATACGTTGGCGGAATAATCGCTCGTTCGTGGAGATTACCCGACGATAAAAGCGCAAACTCATCGCGATACTCTCGCTTGTGCAGACGGCCCCTTTGGGTACGGAACTCCAAAAAGTGCCTGTTATTAATGTCAAATTGTAAACTTTTTACTGAATGCAATGCTAAATGGAAGTATAATACGATACATGAAACATTTTTTTTTACTTTTGTATGTCTGTAATCTATCAATCCGTCTGCCTGTTTTTTCCGGCTAATCTCTGACTATTATTCTATAGCAGTCGGCAACAGCGCGAGACAAAATAAAACATGATACTTTTACAAAAATAATTCCATTATTAGTTTATTTGTGCGGATAATTAAAATTTAAGAATGAAATCAAAAAAACATTAATGAAAACCCTAGAATATAATGGGTTCCATATTAGGACTTGAAAAAATATAAATCCGGCATGGAATTAAAATTCCTCGCTGACATCAGAATATGTACCTATTTTAACACGGTTTTATTATCTTCGCCTGTATCTATGTATGTTGCTGTAAAGTAATCTTCGAACGTTGTTTTAACCCACTTTAGGACATCAAATTAAATTGAAACTTTGCTTACTTACTTATCAAGGACGAATGATAATACATACAGCGTAATTGTGTAGTTCTTAAACTATTTTATAATTTTTGCGTACCTCAAAAGGAAAAATAGCGAAACCCTTATAGGATCACTTTGTTGTCCGTCTGTCTGTCTATCAAGACCATTTATCTTGAGAACGTGTATAGAGTAGATATGAAAACCATACACTCAAATCTACAACTATAAGCTGTGATAAATTCAATACTCTTAAGCCCTAACCTGAAAAAAGATACGACCGTTCATGCCGCTAAAAACGCATGTTTCGACATTCCCAAATGAATCAATATTCATAGGATACTTCCGGTTGACCTAGAATTATGAAATTTGGCAATGTATAACGTCTTTTACTGTAGGTACAGAGAAAAATCCAAAAGTATACATTTGCAATGGTATTATAAAAATAAATTTGATAATACTATCAAATTAAATTTGATATACATATTGAATAAATTTGACGAGCTCTGTGGCGCAGCGGGCGAAGGTCCGCCTGCGACGCAAGGGGTTGCGGGTTCGATTCCCGCCTCGGGACAAATGTCTGTACGATCTGCAGACATTTGTTCAGGGTATTCTGGGTGTTTTTCTATATAGAATAAAAATATCTACCTATGTAGTATAATGTATTAAATATATCAGTCAACTAGTACCCATAACACAAGCTCTGCTTAGCTTGGGGCTAGATGATGCTGTGTGATTTGTCCAGCATTATTTTATTTATTTATTTATAAAAAATCGTGAATAAAAAAAGTACAAAATTAATCATCGAGGTTATGCAACCCTACGCGCGGTCATAAATTGGATGGGTGACCGAATCTTTTTGTGCATTTTAAAACTAAATCTTACTTTAACTCAGATCTGCTAATTTATAACAATTATTATGTTCCTACAGTGTATTATATTATCTGTGGTTCCTACATACCTACGGAACCCTCGGTGGGCGAGTCCAGCTCGCACTTGTTCAGTTTATTTTCAATGTGGTCACCACTGCACAGCATAAACTTTTCATAGAATATTTTATGCTTTCTCCAGGGAATCATTTTGTGATTTTTTTGCAGAGTGCGAATCAAAAGCGATTTCGCTCTACATTTGGAGGTAATATGGTAATATGGTCTAGGTGCATGGCAAGCATAACCCATCTAACAATGTTCTAGGTACAGCAGCGTCCCATACAGCATAAATATCAGTTGCTAACGCAGCTCTTTAAAGCTGAAGAGATTTTTGGTTTTTCCTTACAAGGGCGTCTGATCTAAGAAGAATAGTATAGGCAGAGTACCAGCGTCCGCTCTAACGTACTGGGCAACATGCGAACTTTAACGATCCAATTTGCTACTTTGAAACTTCAATTTGCTACTGTGGCACACACTGGAGTCTAATCTAATCTTATTTGTGCTACATCAGCCCGTAGGACCCCACTGCCGGGAAAAGTCCTCCCTTACCTCTCTCCACACTTCCACGGCCCAAGGCGTTGGTTGACCAGTCAGCACAGTAGGTAATATCCAGCTCATCCCGCCAACTGCGCCTACGCCGGGCGCTGTACCGTATGTGGGGCCCACTTGGTGGCTATCTTTGCCCACATTTCATCCGAACGCATGTCGTATGTCCGGCCCAATCCCTCTTCTGGCACACTCTAATTTTACTTCAGTTGCGAGTTATTTAATGTTAACGACAAAATAAATTATAAATCATCATACAACTGCTGGACATAGGCCCTCATGTATCTTCAATATCATGAGGCGATTGTCGCCACGCTTCGCAGGCGGTCTGGCGAGCGCAGTACGTGATGTTGATACAAGGAAAGACACTACTGCATATACCGGAGGTATACCTTGGTAGATTCTTACTGCATCCACGAGCAAGAGAGGAGAGGCAACATACTACTGCCATTACTCTACGGCAAAAACTATTATTAGCAATAAATTATGTATAATAAATATTTCACTACGTTCTCTGATATGCTCTATAATATTTATATTAATATGTATGTCTATTTATACATCTATAATAATTGTATTAATTGCGGTTGAGCAGTGGTATTGTGATGAGTTTAAGACTGTTGTAAAGTGTACAAGGACTGGTAGACGTAATAATAAAATCAAATTTCAAGTACCCATTTGTAAATACTATTATAGATCTAGATAGGTCATACTTAGTACCTAAGTTCTATAGATAATAAGTCTTATAAAACATTATTTAAGTAAACACTCTTTCAAAAAAAGACTGAGGGAGTTTCTTCTAAGCAACATTGGTATAGTTATATGAATAGATAGGTTATTATGTAGGTAATGCGAAAAAGCGTAGTTTATAATGCCGATTATAAAGGGAGATTCAGCTGCCAACAAACTGCTATGCAGTATGGCAGTAGTTCTGTATTCTAGTATAAGTTTGAAAGTCTGAATAAATGCTATTTCATTTTCATATTAGAGGTAGATGTGAAAGGCCAATCTACGTAACTTATTTTAAGAGAGTAATCAAATTTTATCCCACGTCGGCCTTGGCAAATTCTCACCTTTACCGTGGTTTATTTAAAGACCACCAACACGCGTGCAGACTGTATCTATATTTATCTATATATATTCTAAGCGAATGCGGAACATAAATGGAATGTAAAAACTCCTCTTGTTTGTTAGCATTTTATAGAAATAGCTTCTGCCGTTCCCTGCATACATAAATCTATACTAATATTATAAAGCTGAAGAGTTTGTTTGGTTGAACGCGCTAATCTCAGGAACTACTGGCTCGAAACAAAAAGATTTATAGAGGAAGACTTTGGGCTATATAAAAAAACTCTACGACAACAGTATACGAGCAGAGCATCAAAACGCGTACGAAGTCGCGGGAAACCTCTAATCCTATATAAGTAAATTACGTTATAGTGCTGTTATTTTATTTCACACAGTAAAGTTAGCCCCAATGTAGGCAAAGCTTGTGATGTGGGAACCAGATGACTGATAGAATACATAAAAGAAATTATATTATAAAGGAGGTTTTAACGATGTACGGCGATATCTCTAACGATATATAAAAGTGAAATTGTGGATTTATGTGTATGTTCCGTTTTCACGTCAAAACAGCTGAACCGATAGAGGGTTAAAATCCCCTATTTTAACCCCCTATCGGTGCAGCTGTTTTGACGTTTATGAAAGTTTATATGGAAGAATCGTTTTGTACTTTAAATGCAGCAATCTACTGCCGGCATCCCACGGCAATGATAAGTATGTATTTACAGAAATGTCCAGCATTAACATTAATTTATTATTCAATAATTATATAACAGGTTATCACCGTGGAAGTTGGTTTACCATTGAGGACGTCATCAAGTGGAATTGAAACTTCTAAGGATATTTATCAGAAGGAGTGTTTTTTACTCCAGAAAATCGGCCAGCCTCTGTCCCCTGAGGTCCCATTGCCCATATCCAAATAGCGCCAAATAAATTATCAATAAGTGAACGAGAATTCACAATCATAATCGTCATAAATCGTTGCGAGTGATCTGATGACATTTCGTTACAAGAGAGACAGTCTCATCTAATTCTTATTTTTTTGTTAGCCTAATTGTTACCCATTGCTGGGCAAAGGGCTCCCTATAATTTTAACTGACTTAAAAAATGAGGAGGTTTTCACTTCGTTTATTTCTTTAAATCCTTTTTACCTCAGAACTAATGTTAATAAGTTAATGAACCGATTGGAAAATTATTTTTGGGTTTAAATACACTTAAAAATGGTCAAAACGGTTCTGTGTTGCATCAATTTTATTTTAAAATACCTAGTTACTATAAAAGAGCCATAAAATATATCAATTAACCGTACAAACAATAACGTGCGACCGTTGATAAAATCGCTACAAAACCCCTTTTAATTGAAATAACAAGCTCCAAACTGCGCCCTAATGGAGTTAACAAATGCAGCATCTCAGTTTTGTTCCCATTCTTGTACTATTCTTACACACCGTGGATCCCACTTCCTGTGACTATCGGGCGGAAAATCATTTCGCGCTGTTATACTATCGCGCTCCACATCCAGAACGGCACGGGAAATTCACACACGGCCGTGCAGCCATCTACAGCGTGCACAAAAATCTTGCAATCTTGATAAACTTGTTTATTTTGAGCCACTATGAGTATGTCGTATATTATGTTTGCCGTGGGGTGCCGGCAGTAGAATGTTACCCCTCCTCTCATACCCATGAATGCAGTAAAAGCCCGCTAAGGGATAGAAGAAGATGAATCCTATGTCTAGCAGTAGATGTGGACAGCAGTCCCTACGGCTGTAATGATGATTACTAACTACACGCAGTAAGTACCATCTAGTCCTGAAGCAATCAAGCTTGTGTTATGGGTACCAAATGATTAATGTGTAGAATACTTAAAAACTTTTCATTAACTCGTAGATTTTGAACCTCTACGAGAATGTTAAACCATTTCGCGCGGTTCAACTATCGCGCTCCACATCTTAATGCCTCGGGGAAATTCACACACGGCTACAGGGTGCACAAAAATCTTGCATTATCCTCGAAAATAAATAAATAATTATGAACACTACACACACAACAAACTCGTCCCAAAGTTAGTACCAAATGGTTGATAGAATAGTCAAAAACATTTTTTCTAAAACTTGTTGGTACTGCACCACTACGAGTATATAAATGGATTTAGAGTAGGTATCGAGTACCTTTTTATATTTATCCGGGTTTAATAAGTTATCTAGTGGACTTAGACCACTAAGTGCACTAGATTACTTATTTATCGTTTTTTTTTAATTGTATAAAATGTTGTTTTTTGTTGATTCTTGCTTTTAACTGTCTTAAATTTAGTCTTGCTCTATGAAATTAAAATCTATAACTGGCTGTAAGATGTTACATTAATGACTAGCTTCTGGCCGCCGCTTCGCATGCGTTGTACCACGTTGTACCTGGATAAAAAGAAGCCTGTGTCAAAACTGGTCAACGTCTATAAGTACGCAAAGTTTCTCAATCCGTAGGCTAGTTTTTGCGTGAAGAAGTAACAAACATCAATATGTACATCTATACAAACAAACTTTCAGCTTTATAATATTAGTGAGATTGTAAACTGTTTAGGCCGCGGTTTTTGTTTAATTTTTTGATATTATTTGATATTTATGAGCTTGATTCTTTGTTATATATCTCGCGGTTATATCTACTATCGCTCCACATCTCGAATGGATCGTGAAATTCAGACACGGCTTCCTACAGAGTGTTCAGTAACCTCGAATAACTTTTAACTGACTACTATATGTATAGACGCGACTTTGTTTTTCCACATAAATATTTTTTTTTTCTATCACTTGATAAGTCGCTCAGCGGCAATGCTCTCAAATATGAAAAAATCCGGCAAAAGCGAATAGGACTCGCCCACCGAGGGTTCCGTGCCATCATACGATATAATATATAAAGGCAATTTAATATTTGTTGGAGAACCTTGACAGCGATATCTCTTGTCTGAGAGCAGAACTTATGTAGATTTTTTACACTTTCAATGATTTCTAAAAACTATGCAAATTAGAGGGTTCGTTTCAATTTTCCTGTAATCTTTACATACACTGCTATTCGCAATAAAATTTCAGGGGTTTATCTCTGCAAACTTCGGAGATAAAGGGGTGAACGCAATTTTTTTCAACGTTTTACGTAAATAAGTACGTAAATAAGTCGAAAACTATACGGCTTAAAGAAAACTAAAAACTGTTTATTAATGTGTTAATAAATATCTTTCATATGATACCCCACATGACCTAGTTACTTCGCAAAAACTTTGAAAACCCACCCACTTGTCTAAAAACTATGCAAATTAGAGAGTTCGCTATAATTTTCCTATAAACTTTACATACATTTCTATTAGCTATAAAAGTTTTACGGGTTTATCTCTTTAAACTTCGGAGATATAGGGCGGGAACACACGGGCACATCTCATATAAAACTAATAAAAATTACAGTCACAAATCATGATGTCATCTGTTATAAAAGTCAAATTACAAATTATATTTAACTACTATAAATCTTTATCATTCATAAAATCATTGAAGATAAAATAACATTTGGAAGAAAGTAAAGTTTTTAATTTTATCTGGAATATGGAAAATTGCAATTCTCTAATGTCTTTTGGTAGTTTATTGTAAACAAAAGGAGCATTTCTAAAAAAGCTTTTCCACATCAAACTTGTGCAACATTTTTTTGTACGCACTTCATGTTTATCACGTCTGCTTCGTCCAGCATCTGAGAGCCGGCAGAACAGATCGGGATTACATTTTACAAACATAGCTGTTTCGTAGATATATAATGAAGTTACAGTCAGAATTTTATGTTTAATAAAAAATGGTTTGCATAAATCTGTTACCTTCATTAAAGTAGAACCTTTTACGTAGAACACCAAAGGATTTTTTCTAAGAGGGTCTCTAAGTATCAAACAACAACAGCAACATATGGGGTTACACTAGATCCGAAGTTTGCAGAGATAAACCCGTGAAACTTTTATTGCTAATAGGAGTGTATGTAAAGATTACTGGAAAATTATAACGAACCCTGTAATTTGCACAGTATTTTATTAATCATCGAAAGTGTAAAAAATCTACATAAGTTCCGCTATCAGACAAGAGATGGCGCTGTCAAGGTTCTCCAACAAATATAAACAGCCTTTATATCTGTTGGCTAATATATGTACTATACTAGCCGCACCCCGCAGTTTCACCCGCGTAGTTCCCGTTCCCGTAGGAATTTCAAAAAATCCCTTCATAGTGCACCTCTAGGATACTCAAGGTAATATGTGTGCCAAATTTCAAGTCTCTAGGTCCAGTAGTTTAGGCTGTGAGTTGTCTGTCAGTCACTCAGTCAGTAACGGAAGAGTTTTATATATATTGATTGTATGATGGCACGGAACCCTCGGAGCGCGAGTTCGACTCGCTCTTGCCCGGTTTTATTTTTGTTTTTGTGTATCTTCTGTTGGTGGCTCATTTAAATAAACTATTTATATTTACGCGTTGCTGTTCCGGCACTTCGCCGTGGGGTGCCGGCAGTAGAATGATACCCCTCCTCTCATGCCCATGGATGCAGTAAGAGCCTACTAAGGGATACCTCCGGAAGATGGGCAGCAGCGTCTATCCGTGTATCAACATCCCAAACTGCGCTCACCAACCCGCCTGCCAAGCGTGGTGAGTATGGCAACTATATCTATATACCTCATGGTGATCCATGAGGGAGGCTTGTGTTCATCAGTGAACGTGTTATGGCTGAAATGATGATGAAAATGATGTTCCGGCACACCCTGTATAACACACACCGTTGCTGCTAATTTTAGAATTGCACGATTCTTAGATATCTGAATATGAAAGGATCGCTCGATGCAGATCGGTCTACATTGCCTTATGTTTGTCTTCCTACTTTGTAAACCAAAGTTCACCAGCTGACGTAAGTGCGTGTCTAAAACTCATAAGTATAAAATTAGATTTAATTATTATTTACTTACGGTTAGAGCCCAGATTAAGGCGACGCATTGATAAAAAAATATTTTTAAAGTAATTTTTTTAATAACTATGGTAAAACACGGACCGACTGCATACAAACTGATGTGAAAAGCTAGCATGAAATTGAGAGGCCTAAGCGCCAAAACAGTAATTCATATCCCCTTTTAAAATAAAAACATACGAGTATATAAAAAGTATTAGTAAATTTGTAAATTGTAATTACAATTTTGAAAAGCGTGTAGGTATAAACTTGTATGTCCAGATAATTTAGTAGCATACGATTTCGTTCACTTGTAAAGTTGAATTCACTTTTCTAATCTATGATTTTAATGGGGAATTAGGATTTTTTTCTGTTGTAATAGTTAACCAATCAACCAACCACCAACTTGAAGTATAAAACAAGAATAATTCAGAACATAAAATATCAATTCCGAATGTTTTGTAACTGCTTAAAAAAGTAGAAATTCCAGAAGCAAATATTGTCAATGCGTGTCTTAACAGAAATAGGCAGATAGAGCTATCAGAACGCGGAAGTGCGGCCAAACCAAATACAAATTCAAAAACAAACTGTCAGTACGCGTAAAATTCTCGTGTTGTGTAGACGTAACGTGTGTCTTAATAATATTTTTGTTTGATAATTTAATTATGTTACAGATAACTAAATTGTATCATTTCATGAATTAAAATCTTAAAAAATTTTATACAAATAAATAGTTTATTCGTTTTATTGAGTGTAAAATGCTTCCTCACTCGGTGCCTTCTATAAAATAAACCTTAATTATTTTTTCGTTATACCACCAATCTAAAAATGTCAGTAGGGAAAACGCCAAAACAATTTTGTAAGATGTCATAATCCCCACTAGTGAGGACAGCTTAGTGGGATTATGACAATAAGACACAAAAGGAACACAAAATTTCTTCATATGTGAGAGTAGAGAGCACAAATTACTAATCATTAGGCATATAAACGTAGCAGGCGTAAACGAGGTAATGCCATCTTAACCTGGACCAATTGAGAACCTGTCAAACGAATAGCCCTTTCAGCAGGTCGTCAGTGCATTTATGTATATCGTATAAAAACCTATCTTGTTTTATCTTTACCTAGTTTTTCAACTCTCTTCAAATCAAATCAAAACCAAATCAAAAAACGTTTATTTGCAACTTAGAAACACATACAGAATACACTTTGAAAGGACTGCCTTTTAAAGTGTATTCTGCTATGTAGAGACCATTAGAGCTAAAACTTAAGAGGATTTTAAGCCTTAAAATTAAAATCAAATACAAAAAAACTGCAAAATGGTCCCAACTCAGCATATGCAGGTTACGGGAGAACTCTTGATGACACAGTAAATCCGTTTTCCAAGCTTAAATTCAATTGACGCCATTTGTTGGAAAACGCGCAAGTGAGAAGGCGCAGCCTCATAGCATAATTAAGTTTTGCTTTATCATTACAGAGACATCTACATTATTACATCTAGGAATCTACCAGACAATATATATTTTTAATAACTTTCTTTTAATTTATTGCAAGCTAACACGTGCGGTGGATCGTAATAATAGATACAAAACTTCATAAGCACAAAATCTGTGGTTACTATGTAAGCTGTAATCCAATAAATTACATTCCCTTCTATTCCCATAATTTGTATGATTGGAGACAAGGTAGCAAGTTTTTGGACTATTAACGTCTTGTGCGAAAGCTAAGTTTCTTCCTACATACATTATGTGTATGTTAGGTAGGTATGTGTATTTATTAAAAAAAAATATTCATAATCACTATCCGCCAAATCCTTTTATGGAGAAATAAATAATTATTATTATCTTATCTGGTGCACAAGATCTGCTTACTTTGGGGCTAAATGGTAGATGGTGATGTACATCTATTTAATATACAACAATATATAACCCGCCGTGGGGTGCCGGCAGTAGAATGATACCCCTCCTCTCATGCCCATGGATGCAGTAAGAGCCTGCTAAGGGATACCTCCGGAAGATGGGCAGCAGCGTCTATCCGTGTATCAACATCCCATACTGCGCTCACCAACCCGCCTGCCAAGCGTGGTGAGAATGGCAACTACCCCTCATGGAGATCCACGAGGGAGGCCTGTGTTCATCAGTGGCTGAATTTATGGCTGAAATGATAAATATATATAATGTATTTACTTACCAAAGTTATATTCTCTTCAAAACATTTTCCAAAATCGGGCCACGAATAGCAGCCTCTTCCGACTAGACCTGAAACAAACAAATAAAAAATATATAAATCCCCGATGAACTACTATATAAATGGAGAGCCGGTATCTAATAATTCTTAAATAATAATTTTAATAAAAAAAACCGTCTTCAATTTCCATGAGATGATGACGAAAGGTGGATAGGCGTACGACTATATCCTTATTATCATTCGATATCGCCGTGAAATTGTAACATTAAAGTTTATTGACGGACATTCGTTCGTGGGCTTTCCGAATGCAAATGCTAGAATTTTAGCTAAGGACGCTAAAATTTCTATAGCTTGCCTAAATTGTCTAAATATCCCATATACCTCATGGATCCTTATAGATCACAGAACCGATTATTAACACATATTTAACCGGGTATTTATCGTGTTATTTACCTTTATTATTGCCCGACGTTTCGACAGAATACAACAAATATCCGGTTAAATATGTGTTAATAATGTGTCGTGATCGCGAAAGTTTAAAAAGGCTATAGAATCTGTTATTTATTACAGCTACTTCTAAGCTTTTGAGTAGTCGCGCTAATAATAGTAATTGTTTTGCCATCCACAAAATAATAATAATATTTATTTTATAAAAACAGATTGAAGCCAATGAAAAAATCATATTTCACGATATCATATTTTTAGATTTCACGATAATATTATGTGGGTGGGGTACAATTTAATTTATCTCCAACCCAGTGAGTGAAGTGCAGTTCTCCTAGCTAGGTTATGGAATATCCTGTGTTTAGGAGTAACAGTCCCGAAAATTGTGAACTAGGTCAGACCATTTTTACGATTCCTGTATTCCGCTCTAGCACGATGTTGCTTAATCCTGTTAGTCTAGCTGTCCTAGTTCAGCCATATGAGGAATCTCATCACTGAATGGAGATAAAAAGTAGACTGCCCTCTGGTATGAAACTATCTAGTTTTGTTCATTAGGGTTCCGGACCAGAGCAGTAAAGAGGAACCCTTATGGTGTGACTTCGTCTATCTGTCTGGCACACATCTTGAGAACAACTGCTGCTATCGACTTGAAATTTAAATGGTATTGGATAACCCTTATTCACTAACATTGCATTTATAAAATGTAAAAAATGTCGGAAAAAGGGTCTCAAAAAAATGTAAGTTGAGTTACTAGGTCATGTGAAAGGGTATCATATGAAAGGGCTTCATTAGCACATCATCACATAAACAGTTTGTTTTTGACTGATTTACAAAAATGCTAAAAATAAATAACGTTAAAAAAATCGGCTAAGTGCGAGTCGGACTCGCGCACGAAGGGTTCCGTATCATTATTTGGCAAAACTTATTGGCCTGCCGTTGCCGTTATTATCAAACTAGCTGTCGTCTCAAAATTAACTGCCTACTACACTTCTACTCTACTACAACTTTCTACTATTCTCCACAAATATAAACAGCCTGAGTGTAAGTTAAGACGCCTTAACTTTCTGAACACCCCTTTCAAAATTAGACAACATAAAAATGTCATTAACCGTATAAAATGTATGATATGAATGTATGATGAATTTATAACATAATTATTTTTTTGTGACCTTTTAATATGTTTAAAGTCAAATCCAAAAAATATAAGTACATTGAAATCAGTCCAGCCGCACTCGAACTATATGTGGTGCAACTAACCCTTAATTATATATATGTGCAATAAAGGTAACAAATAAGTATTCAATAAATCACTCTCTTTAGTGTCAGTTCGAGTATCCAAAACGCCTGAATGGACTGAAAAGTTAAAATAGATCGATATAACGTATAATTACTTTGAATCTGGGCCAGATCGTAGCTTACGTCATCTGCAGCTCGTTAAGCTATACTATTTTTGTCCTTTACTAACAGAGTAGGAGTAACAAGGTCATAAAATGACGTATGATACAGCTTGAGTAATAGCATAGATGAAGAATTCTATACAGATGCCTCACTCCATACAACAGAATATTAGGCAAGATCACTAAATTTAAATTATTAGTCCGACATGCAAACTAGGAGAAGTGTTTTTTCTTTTATAACGTAATTTAAAAATATCGCGACACATTCATCAAAATGTCGCATGACGTCATACACTGGTAGGTAGGTACGCGCCAATGTGCCTCGGTTAGCGCATGCAAACCTCTATCTCAGGGTGACAATGCTGCGTTGGTCACGTGCTTAGTGAACGTGATCACCGCGGCATTGCAATTGTTATAGGTAGAGGTTATCACTTAACATCAGGTGGGCCTTCGGCTCGTCTCTTCATTTAGTACTATAAAAAAACAAAAATAAAAAAATAAAGCAATAATCGGTAATTTATCGGTAATCTGCTTATTTTTGCCAGCGATAATTATCGAAAAAAATCTGGATAAATATAGATAAACAATAAATTTTTACATTATAATTTTAAATATCTCGTATAATATAATAATAAGTTAACAAATATCATAATCTAACAATAAAGTAATGATAATAATAAGTTATATATTTGTAATATCTAACTGACGGATTAAATAGGATTTGGATTTTCATACCCTGCCATCATGCCTATTCGAGTAATTCTTTAGGTAACGTGGCTTTTCTTGTTTATCTGCTGAGTACAAATTATGCAATAAAAATTTAACGATAACACAGACACACATAATATAACAGACAAGCGATACCTACTTGATAGCAAGGTAATTCTTTATTTATTAAACAAAAACCCTGACAAAGATAATGAGTAGGTAGTTATGACGATCGGTGGATAGGATGGGTAAGGAGAAATAAATCTTATCGAAACCCTGTGTTTGTTGTTTTTTTACATTAAGGAGTTTCGAGCTTATTAAGAGTTATTAAATTAAGAGTTTCGGGTCATCTATGATCTTTATCAGTTTCACTTTTCCAAATCGTAGGTACCTTCTGTCTTAATGCAAATGCTTGACTTTTCAAAACCAAAATTGATTTTCGAATTCGTTCCTTTTCGGAGTTCTGATGAGATTTGAGAACCTCCTTTTTCTGAAGTGTAAAAAACTCGAAGAATTTTTTGTGGAGTGCGGCATCTGTATTTATCATATCTGTGGTAATGGCAATAGCAACGGTTTGGCACAACATACTATATTTTATTCCATGTCGCTACCTACAATGATGATGATCTCAGAATTCAATTATGCGTCTGGTTCAGAGGAAGCACATCCAAAAGTAATTTTGAAATTCCTGAAGTCCTCGGTTTAGAGTAATGATGAGTGGGTGTACCTAATTGTTCCGTTTAGTGCTTTATTAGAGTCGCGGCCCGGAAATCATCAAGGTCCTTACTTGTACGTAAAACCTATCTGGTGATGATGTCAGGATTCACAACTAAGTATCTCGACTCTCTGGCTATCACGGTAAGACGGCAGTACAGGATGTTAATACACGGAAAGTCGCTACTGCGCATGCTCCGGAGGTATCCCTTGCCAGATTCTTACTGCATCTACGGATAGGGGCAACATTCTTCTGCCGCGCTACCGGCACCCTTCAGCGGTAAATACATTTTCCTAATCTTAATTTAACTGACGCTGCTTGCCGGGAAAAACGGTCGGAACAGGGTTTCCTGACCATTAAAATTAACACCCACCCTTTACCTAGTCTCGGAGGTTACCTAAATGTTTTTGGTTGCGTTCCCTCAGTTTTGCAATCGACACATCATGCCCTTTCATTTGATACCACACTTGGGTATATTTGAAAACATTCGATTGTTCACCCATACTATCAACCCCCATATCTCATAATTGGCTCGACCGATTTCTACATAACTTTCAGTTTTGCATTCTACACATCATCATTCATCATTTCAGCCATAAAACGTCCACTGATGAACACATGCCTCCCTCATGGATCTCCATGAGGGGTAGTTGCCATTCTCACCACGCCTGGCAGGCGGGTTGGTGAGCGCAGTATGGGATGTTGATACACGTATAGACGCTGCTGCCCTTCTTTCGGAGGTATCCCTTATCAGGCTCTCACTGCATCCACGAGCATGAGAGGAGGGGTAACATTCTACTGCCACCCCACGGATGATAAAATTATAAATTGTACTTTCACCATCTTATTATAGATGATTTATTCAGCATCAGCAACTAATATTGTTGCCGTGCACCAATGGATGTTCTTTCATGAAAAATGCATGTGCACACATAACACGTACTTTAACGGTGAAGGAAACATCGCGAGGGAACCCGCGGCTTAGTTAGCTTCAAACGTATTGACCTGTTCTTTCCTCTGACTAAGCTGAGAGGATGGCATAGGTTCTGGGCAAGCCTAATCAGCATTACCAGCTGTTATTCAGCGTCAGCAACTGGTAATGCTATCATCTATAGTAATAGCTAACCATCTTCTCAGCGTATATGGCTATATTCAGAGGACATGTCAATACGTCTGAAGCTGGCTAAACCGTGGATTTCCTCACGATGTTATCCTTTACCGTTAAAGGTGAGCAATGCCTCTTAAATTCACTTCAAAACTCGTCGACTTTAACCAGCCTTCGCCCCTTGTTTATTGTTGGCCATATCTTATAATTACATCGGCGGGATATTAACATGTACAAAGTGCGCTCGTACCTTCACCAACAAACTTGGGTATGCAAGCCACCAGAGAGCGCACCAAAGGGTGGAACAATTACACCCCCATTCACCCTCATAACCCTCAAATAAGTCCTTATAGTTGAATGGATCCAGAAAAATACAGTCGCTGTGGTCGAAATCGGCCAAGACAGATATATATATGTATTGTTGGCTAAAAACTATGGACGGTTGGAACAGTAGTTGAGTGTACGAAAGCAGCAAGGGCGACCTTGACACAGGTCTTGATATGGCCGTTATGAACACCCTGTTCCTTTTGAAAAGAGAATCAACAATGCAAGTGACGTCAAACTGAACAAGGGAGAGTGGGATCAGCAAATTTCCGCTTCATTCATTCGCCGTGATACTTCATGGCCGCCATGAGACTTCAGGGACAACACTGTCGTTGCGGCAAGGTAGATAGAGGTTACCGCTTACCATCAGGTGGGCCTTCGGCTTGTCCGGACATTTAATCGTAAAGTACAAAGAACAGGTATTAAGGCTACCTGTCTGGAACGGAGCGAGACGCAATTTTCAAAATTTCGTAAAAAAACTTCTGGGGCGGACCATTTACGCGATTGTAATGGCTAGCTAAATATTGACTGCATACGCTATGGCTAAAACAATATAAGCTATGGGCTTAAACATGAATAAAAATTTGAATGACACTGTCAGTTTATAGCTACGGTAGCAGAAGGAGCAGCTTCGGTCAGTCTTTTTCGCCACTTCTAGTCGGGGCAACCACTAAAGTCTTAGAGCAAAAGCGCGAACTAATACTAAATAAAACCGGCCAAGAGCAAGTCGGACTCGCGCAACGAGATTTCCGTGCCATCATATAATAACCTTGACAGCGCTCTTGTGTGATAGCGGAACTTATGTATGTAGATTTTTTTACAATTTCGATGATTTTGAAATAACTTTGCAAATTAGAGAGTTCGTTATAATTTTCCTGTAATCCTTAGATACATTTTATCTTTACATACATCTACTTCCGGCACCCCACGGCACATAGCTAATTACGAGAGGGTCATATACGGGCTGTATCCGTCTGAGGGCCCAGTCCTCCGACAGTAGGAATGGGACCTAGATGGTGGCGAGTGCCCTCCTCTCACCGGCTCTTGTGTTTACGCTAGAGAGGGTGGAGCGCTTGTCTGGTCACAGTTTAATTGAAACAGAAAGACTAATTAACTTAAATTAGGCCAGGTGCGTATTGGTCCACGCGCTATATAGGGTTCCATAGTTACCCGTAGACCTGTTGTTAGAAGTTGCATGTGTTTTTACGTTTGACAAAAAGTAATAACTAGGTTTTAATTGAGTTTTCGGTATGTTTGATAAAATCTTATCACTTATAAAGCGACAATTTCCACAAAACTAAAAAATATCACCTTATAGTTTTCCTAGAAAGTTCATGGTTAAAACTACATTCACTTTTTTCAGATTTGTAAAGCTGTTTCGATTTTAGCGGAAATAAGTACTCAAAAAAAAATATGTAGTCCTAAATCGAAAAACTGTCTTCGTAACCATCTAGAATGGTTTTAATATACTTACCTATTTAACAACATCCCACACGATCAAGAAAACAGCTAAATCAAGAAAAAAGATTATCCTCATCTTATACGTGTACCTATCAGAGTACCCAGAATTGATTGTACTCGTATAATTTAACGAATTTTTGTACCCTTATCTTGGCGTCATTATTTCATATGTCTGTGTAAAATTACAGGTATGTAGAACGAATAATCTCTTCTTAAAGTCGTAGGCAGACAGACAAAGTGAAACTATAAATTTTCCATGTTGTTCTCCTGATACTCCTGAACCCTAAAACCTCAAAATGAACATGAACATTTTAGCGCTCCATAACGCGTTATGCGCGGTTTCTGAATTATCCCACAATTCAAATGTAAAAATATACTATCACTAATAACTTCTTTGAAGTAAAGACCTTGTCAATGCCTCCTTGCAAAAAAGTAAAATGACCTACCGCAAGTGCAAACACTGTGACAATGTTCTAAGGTAATTTTATACCGTGTGAATGCTGCACTGCGACAAACACACTGTCATGTCTGGCCTACTATCTACATGTGAGAGTAGTGTAATACGAGGAGGAACTACCTATCGGCAACTATTTTGGTCTGCCGGATTAACTTACTCCGCACGAGAATAAGAAAATTAACTGACTGACCTAACATATTCCGTGACCTTGTTCACCAGTGAATTTTAACATTAAATATGACTTTCCTACTACTGCTACTTTGCCTCCGATAGTACCTAAATTTTTTGCAAAACAATATATATATATTTTTTTTTTCTGAAAAAGCACCAGCGATGTATGAAACTCAAATCTGGAAAAAGCGAGCGAAGGTCCGCCTGCAACGCAAGAGGGGTACGTTCGATTCCCGCCTCGAGACAAATGACTGTATGATCTGCTTAGGGCTCAGGGTGTTCTGTATGTTTTTCTATAATTAATAAGAAATATCTATGTAGTATAATGTATTAGGTATATCAGTCATCTAGTACCTATAACACAAGCTCTGCTTAGCTTGGAGCTAGATGATGCTGTGTGAATTGTACAGCATTTTTTTTAATCGGTGAGTATACCGCAACTGTGTGCAAACATTCGCCAGTCTGTCTCGGCAGCTTCATCTGTGGTTTTATGTGTACTCCGATTTGGTTATTTAATCGAAGAATGTGTATACCTATCCATTTATCGTAGCACATACCTACTCATCATCATCATCATCACATCAAGATAAGGGTATTTTTGTTGAAAAATAAAAGAGTTATTAGAAGTCGCTTAAAAAGTGCTATATTCGTTCAAATTGACGGAGTTTAATGTAAACACAAACGAATTGAGAACCTCATTTTAACCGACTTCAGGGGGAATTTCTCAATTCGACTGTGCTTTTTATACGCTTGTTACCTCAGTACTTTCGACTGGGTGAACCGATTTTGATGATTCTGTTTTTATTTGACATCTATGAGAAAACCATTATGTCTTAACATCATTAAGTTTTTTTAAGGTAATACAATTTATCTCATTGACAGATTCAATAATTATCAAACCTCATTTTAAAAATAACCGGGGGGAAATAGATGCTTAGAATAGGCTACTTATAAAACGCAATATAATTAACAGCATCGAACCGTAATAAACTGATTTGATCTACATCTACACTGATTATAAAGAGGAAAGATTTGATTGCTTGTTCGTATGCATTAAATAGGCTCCAAAACTACTGGACCGATTTGAAAAATTCCTTCACCATTAGAATTCTACGTTATTTCTGATGAACATAGGCTATATTTTATCCCCGTATTCCCACGGGAACGAGAACTACGCGGGTGAAGCCGCGGAGTGCGGCTGTTTAATAACTTTATGGAAGTATTGCCGGTTTTATGGCTACTTGCGGTTACGTAATGGCCGAGATAAGGCCAATGCCAAGTAATTACATACCAACTACATAGTTCGAGAGTTAGCCGTGGGGTGCCGGCAGTAGAATGTTACCCCATGCCCGTGGATGCAGTAAGAGCCTGCTAAGGCATACCTCCGGAAGATGGGCAGCAGCGTCTTTCCGTGTATCAACATCCCGTACTGCGCTCGCCAACTCGCCTGCTAAGCGTGGTGAGTATGGCAACTACCCCTCACGGTGATGCATGAGGGAGGCCTGTGTTCAGTAGTGGACTTTTTACGGTTGAAATGAGAGTTCAGGAGTGACGGCGACTTTCTTTCATGAATGTAGTTCATTGATGTTTTTGCTCTAAGACACGTAATAAGATCCTCTGTTTTGTATGCTAAATAAATAAATAATGCTGGCAACTAAGCAGTGTGTCTACCATGAGTTGTCACTGTTATATCGCCTGCCGTTACTACAGTAGTAAAAGTACGTTACTATGACATCTGTCAGATTTGTAACTAGCCAAATTC
This sequence comes from Pasiphila rectangulata, assembly GCA_963082625.1. NCBI lineage: Eukaryota > Metazoa > Arthropoda > Insecta > Lepidoptera > Geometridae > Pasiphila > Pasiphila rectangulata. The sequence goes on along the minus strand of OY720236.1, from coordinate 17,415,228 downwards.
TAAGCAAATGTAGTCCAAATCGCCCAGTCGCTGTAATAATGATGTGAAAATAATTCTAAGGTCACAATCGGAATTTTGTTTATTTTTTTTATAAAAAAAACCTCCGTGGTTATAAGTATTTATTTGTACCTGTACGGCTACTCTTTGCGCAGGTCAATGACCCTGTCAATAATAAGCTGGCGTTGAGTTGAGCGTTGCTGTTATTATCGTTAAATCAGCTGTTCAAGTTAAAATTTTGTGGTATTTTTATAAATGAACTGAACATCACCGAATACTGAAAAGTCGTAAAACTAAAGTCGTTCCTTGGGGTGATCGGAATCAATTTGATCAAGATCTAAGGACTCCATGGCTCCTGACACCAGAAGCGGAAATGTCTTTCTAAATATTCCATGTAGACATTTTTTACACGTCTGAAAAAAAATTATGAATGTAAAGATGAATGAGAAAAATTAATGAAGAATCGAATCTATCTATATGTATTATATACCTCTATATATATTTATCATATGGAAAAATATTTATTTATCACTTCAAAAACATACAATTTTGCATATATTAGTAGGTTACATGTGAAATTGGCGTTATGTCGTACTGGCCACTTTGATCTCAAATAACTCCTCTTTGCTTAGGAATTCCAAATTTAAATTTATACAGCTATTTACTCATGTATTTGTGTTTCAAAAACCTTAATTCAATTGTTTTTCCTCTTTTGTAGTTTTTCTTTACGTCACTCAGTTTACAAAATGGAAAACTCGAAATATCGCGTTATTTACGAGTTCCACCGTGGCACCAGTGCTGCAGAAACGGCTCTAAGGATTAATAATATGTATGGCGGAGGTGTCGCAAAAGAAAACACAGTGCATTTTCGGTTCCAACGTTTTCGTTCTGGAAATTTCGACCTGCAGAACAAGCGTGGACGGCCGGAGACCAAAGTTTATAATCAAGAATTGAAGGCTATTGTGGAAGCGGATCCATCGCTAACCACGTCCGAGTTAGCTGCAGGCTGCGGTGTTAGTGATAAAACTATTTTAATCCACTTGAAGCAAATTGGGAAGGTGAAAAAGCTTGAAAGCCTCACGAATTGAGTGAAGCAAATCGACAAACGCGCGTCGACTGCTGCGTTACATTACTCAACCGGCACAATAATAAAGGGATTTTAAATCGAATCATTACCTGTGATGAAAAGTGGATCCTATACGATAATCGGAAGCACTCATCGCAATGGCTGAACCCTGGCGAACCAGCCAAATCATGCCAAAAGCGAAAACTGACTCAATTAAAATTACTTGTGAGCGTTTGGTGGACTAGTGCCCGTGTCGTCCACTACAGCTTTCTTAAATCTGGCCAGACGATTACGGCAAATGTCTATTGTCAGCAACTGCAAACCATGTTGGAAAAGCTAGCTGCTAAACAACCGAGGCTGGTCAATCGCTCTAGGCCACTGCTGCTTCAGGACAACGCTAGACCACACACTGCTCAACAGACGGCTGCCAAATTAGAGGAGCTTCCATTGGAATGTCTAAGACATTCACCGTACTCTCCGGACCTTGCTCCAACAGATTACAATATTTTCGAAATTTGGATAACTTCTTGCAAGGGAAAAAATTAAACTCCGATGGGGTAGTCAAACCGTCTTCAAAGATTATATTGATTCCCGTCCGAATGGTATTTTTAGTAAAAGGATAATGACAATAACTACCTATGAGATGGCAAAAGTGCATAGATAGCAATACTTTGATTAATTAAATATTTTATATAAAAAAAATCGACTTTATGTTCCTCTCATACAAAATGTCAATTTCATATGTAACGACCTAATATTAGAATTTAAAACTTAATGAACCTGTGTATCAGAATTCCTCAAAAATCATCCCCTGAGTGAAAATATGGGGGATGAAAATTTGTGTTAGGGAATTTTTTTCTTCACTTGATTTACGTGATGATGCAAGTGAAAACATGTGTTTAATAATTTTGTTAGTTATCTAACTAGATAGTTATCTAGTAAAGGTAGTTATCTAACTAGATAACTACCAAAATTATTAAACATGTTTTAGCGTTAGTTGTAGGGTAGTTGTAGGATAGTCAGAGTGAGGGCTTGGACTATCCCAGATGGATACAGGGAGGGAGGGCAAAGGTGCATGATGGCTATGCACCATCGTAAGTTCCGCGAGACGTAGGGGGCGTTAGTTGGGGACGCCCCCGGGACGTGCTCAGGCAAGGTGCGATAGGGGTTCTGGAGTGTTCTTTACGAGGAACCGGAGCCCCTTTTGCACCGAGGCCGGCCATCCGGGGGGTTTTAGTATGTCGTCGGGAGACAACCTCATATAACCTTGCTGTGCCCTTACGCAGCATGTTTATCCCCCCCGTCACCAAAAAAAAGGGTAGTTGTAGGGTAGTTGTGGGGTAGCTGTAGGGTAAGTTGTAAGTAGTAGTTGTAGCAGGTGCTATACGAAGTTCGCCGGGACAGCTAGTATTTAATAAATAATGCTAGACAGTACACGCAGTACCTACCTTATATCCGCGTAAGCAGAGCTTGTTTTGTGGCTACCAGGTGGTTGATAGAATATAATATTCGGTGAATACAAACATTCATATGTAGCAAATTTGATACTCGTCTTTATGAAAATCGATTCAAAAAACGCCGTAGGGTGGCAGTAGAGTATTGCCCCTGCTCTCATGCCCGTGTATGTAGTAAGAGCCTGCCACTAGGCCTCAAATAGAAATAGTTCGCGACATGTTTAACAACGTGATAGCTAAGGAATATAGACAGCCCCCCAGCGCTCACTTATTCAGTATACCCACATAGTAAACTAAAATCAGAACGTCAACATTAATAACAAGCCCGCACTTGGCTTGTTGAAAAATTTTAATCATAAGATGCTTTTTAGGGTTCCGTACCCAAAAACCCTATGGGTAAAAACGGGACCCTATTACTAAGACTCCGCTGTCCGTCTGTCTGTCTGCCACCAGGCTGTATCTCATAAACCGTGATAGCTAGACAATTGAAAGTTTCACAGATGATGTATTTCTGTGGTTATAATAAAAAACACTAAAAACAAAATAAAATAAATATTTAAGGGGGCTCCCATACAATAACCGCGATTTTTTTGCCGTTTTTTGCTTGATATTAATAACCGCAACACTTGATATATTCACAGAATATTTGGTTGTATATTCATCTAAAAAATCAATAATTAAATTTAAATAAAACTAGCTGACCCGGTGCCCACTTCGTTGGGCGGTAATTTATAGCCTATGAGACTCACAAATACTGTAGCTTTCTATTAGTAAAAGAATTTTGAAAATCGGTTCAGTAGATCCAGAGATTACCCCCTACAATCTCACAAACTTTACCTCTTTATAATATTAGTATAGATTAACATTTGCGGGAGGCTCCCATACAACAAACGTGATTTTAATGCCGTTTTGTGCTCGTTATTAAACACGGCAACAGGTAGAGACGCTTGAAATATTCACAGAATATTTAGTTGTATGTTTTTAGTATTATAGTTGTTTGCCAAATCATTATTTGGCAAAACAACTACAATACTGCACGAAGGGTTCTGTACCATTGGACAGAACCCTTGGAGCGCGAGTCCGTCTCGCACTTTGCCAATTTTTTTCATCTTTCTTACCTCAGTTTTGAATCGTTTAGGAACCGATTTAGAAAATCATTTATGGCTTCGACAAACAGACATATTTCTAGATTGGTCTCATATTTTAAAAATTTAATTTTGATGATGGGATCCATTTGGAAATTAAATAGTTGTAAGTTGGGTTTTTGTTTCACTAAAAACGTTTGCTTATTTCAAATCCCAATTCTAAAGATTGCATTCACTGGAATTATACATTTCAGTAGTTACCCCGAGTAGCTACTGAAATGTATAATTATATGGTTAGGCCCGCATATAGGCAGTTTGGTTATTTTGAGCAACAAGTCAAGTATTAGATCATTAAGTTCGGTTTTTTTTGTCAAAAATTCAAGAATTATATGTTGTCAAATCAAACACGTTACAAGTAATAAAATCAGTTTCAAACGGTTTAATTTAGCTTTAATTGAACTGTGAGAGTCAAATTAGGTATATGCACTTTTAAAAAAATATTTTAAAACTAGTTTTTGACCAAAATGGCTACTACTCAGCATTGTGCTCTTAGAAATTAGTTGACTCAGGCGTGACTGTGACGAAAATCCATTATAATATCCTAGGTTAGCGGATTTGTAACTAAATATTTGTTCATTTAGATATTCTGCTGTTAGGGTAAAAATCATTGGTAGTGAATCGAATCACTACTATTTTACAACTTATTGTTAACCTACGTAGAGCCAACACTTCCGGTCCGTGATTTATGATCCTCACTACAGTACAGAGGGGGAGTGTTAGTGCAGTTTTGATATTGTATTTACGACTGTTACTTTTACTTAATATTAAATGAAAAAGGATCACTCTCATTAGATCCAGTCTGGATCTAGTGATGCAGTACAATTTTAACAAAAAATATAAAAGTTGTTTCACATTTTATGATGAATTAGGCAAAATGATAAAATGTTTGCTTTTCTGCATTAGTATGTCGCGAGAATGGGTGTTTTCTATGTATGAAATATACTGTCACAAAAAAGTATGTAAGTTTTCTGTCAATCAATTGGTTTCCATAGGAGAAACTTTGCTTAGTCTGAGACGTGATGTTAGTGTGTCTAGTGTGTTAGCGTCCAGCATTATTCATTTATATTTATAAACCATCCGCTTCTTTTTTTATCCAACAACAAAAATACGTGGAAAACGTTTCTTTGTGGTTTACACCCATCTCACAAAATGACAGCACCGCATTTCATACCACGTGATACGACACTGCACTACATTACACTGTGGTATCGATCCACTCGCAACCAACGGGATGTTACGTAACTATTTTATTCAATGCCATTGCTTCTGACCTCTGTACACGATTTGCTTATTGCATTAATAGAGCACTATACAATATGCATTAAAAGTATTTCGGGAACATCGACTTAATCAGGACGTCGATGGATGCCGCTTACTGGTCGGTGGAAGATTCGGAAGGATAGGCGAAATTTACACTGCGGATTGTAAAATACTGCAAGATTGTATTTAGTATTCAAGCATCTGGTTTCCATCGTACAAGCATAGCCTAGTTTGGGACAGGGGGGAGTTATGTGTAGTGTCCGCATTATTTATTATTGTTATTGTTGCAGATCTTTCAGCAAATAGTTAATGTACAAGAGCAATGTGTATCGGGTCCGTGTTTGTAAGACGTAAATGTTTTAAATACGATGCATACAGGTGTATTATATTAGTGTCATCATCATCATTTCAGCCATAAAACGTCCACTGATGAACACAGGCCTCCCTCATGGATCTCCATGAGGGGTAGTTGCCGTACTCACCACGCTCGGCAGGCGGGTTGGTGAGCGCAGTATGGGATGTTGATACACGGATAGACGCTGCTGCCCATCTTCCGGAGGTATCCCTTAGGAGGCTCTTACTGCATCCATGGGCATGAGAGGAGGGGTATCATTCTATTGCCGGCACCCCACGGCGGTTTTATATTAGTGTACGAACCCCGAACCCGGGGGGGATTCAGCCCATGATTACGAGCCCAAGTTTAGGAAAGGATTTTTTTACCTATGTACATATTTTTATTTCTAATTTTACTTCTTCGTGTGATGTAAATAATAAATGAATTATAATAGATCCTGAGTTCAGAATCAGAATATGTTTTTTATATTTAAATAAAAAAAAACCTCTGTGTGGTGGCAGGCATTTTCCTCCCTCCTCTTCAGTCCTCACATGAGGGGTAGTTGCAATAATCACCACACTTGGCGGGCGGATTTGCGAGCGCAGTACAGGATATTGATACACGGAAAGACGCTGCTGCCCATCTTCCGGAGGTATCCCTTAGCCGGCTCTTACTGCTTCCATGGGTATGAGAGGTTTTTTTTAATTAATGTTAGAAGCAAGTCCAAAGCACGCGGTTCATTGAGCAATGCGACGTAGGCACTTACCTACTAGTATTTCCAAGGAATGTGTTAGATACCTTACGTACCGACAGAGGCACCCATTTCTCTCATCGCTTACTCTACAATTAGAAATTAACTCCACCTGATTCGCAAATCTACGACTTCCTTCACTTATCTCTATTATTGCTGGTTTCATGTGATTACCAGGATTTTTGTCGGAGATTTGAAAAATGACAGTCAATATACACATAAGAGGTAGAATTATGCAAATTATTTTTCTGACTTCAAAAAAAGATGGAGGTGCTCAAGTCGTCTCCTTTTTTTTAATACAATCTTTTTTACCTCAGAACTCCCTCGTTTGAGAACTGATTTGAAAAGTTTTTTTTTTGGGTTCGAATAGATACATCAGATCGGTCCTACCTTTTCAAAAATTTGGTATATCATTGCCGTAAGATGCCGGCCTGATAGAATGTTGCCCCTTCTCTCTTGCTCCGTGGATGCAGTAATAATCTGCCAAGGGATACTCTGGAAGATGGGCACCAGCGTCTTCCCGTGTATCAACATCCCGTACTGCGCTCGCCAACCCGCCTGCCAAGCGTGGTGTATTGCAAAACCCCTTCATGATCTCTTGGAGATCAATGAGGGAGGCCTATGTCCAGCAGTGGATATTCTACGGCTGATATGAAAATGACTATGAATAGTTTCTACTGGAGTGCCTCGTGGCTTAGTTCATCATCATCATCTCAGTCGTAAGACGTTTACTGCTGGACACAGGCCTAGTTACTTGCCCTTAATATAAACTTGCGGTTAGGATATTTGTTTCACTTAATAATGTTAGCTTGTTTTAAAACCGAGTTCTAATGATGGGGTTCATCATGATAAAAGGAGGGAACTTCTCCGATGTCTTGATTTTGACTTAATTAAATCCTCGACTTGTTGCTTATCATCATCATTTCAGCCGTAAAACGTCCACTACTGTACAGGTGCACAGGCCTCCCTCATGGATCTCCATGAGGTGTAGTTGCCATACTCACCACGCTTGGCAGGCGGGTTGGCGAGCGCAGTACGGGATGTTGATACACGGAAAGACGCTGCTGCCCATCTTCCGGAGGTATCCCGTAGCAGGGTCTTACTGCATTCACGGGCATAAGAGGAGGGGTAACATTCTACTGCCGGCATCCCACGGCACGGATGCTCATAATACGGTTTTCATAATGAATTTAGGAACAAGTCAAGGATTTTAACATTGAAGTCGGTTTTTTGTTGTTTGAAAGTTTAGAAATATATTTTTTGCATAATAATTCAAAACTGTTTTATAATGTGCATATCAAGCGTTGCATTTGATCCACTACATGACCTAGTAACTTCACTCAATTTTTTTTTGCCCATTTTGCAATCATAATGATAATATTTTAAAACATCTTAATACACATATCTATTAAAATGCACCCTACGGGGGTACGGGGGTACCAGAAAAGGGGGCGAAGGCCTCAAAAGGTCACTTAAGGTCAAAAATTGAATTTTTGGGTTTTAAGACGTTTTCGGCCATTTGAAGACTTTTATTTTTTGGTGACCTTTTGAGGTCACAATAACTTCGGTCCCTGTGACCCTAGGGGTCACCAAAACCAATCAGTACCCTTCTCTCATTAAGACGGTGCTAACAAAAAAGGTTTCATGTAAATCGGTCAACGCGTTCGGTTGTAATCGTCCAATACACAGATAGACAGACAGACAGCGCTATGCATATTAGGAGGCTTCGCCCCCTAAATTACTGAATTACCGTTATCTTATACCACTTCAAATGTCAAGTCGATAACACTAAGTTCCCAAGATATCCAGCTGTGGCGGTCAGACAGACAAACAAAGTCACAGTTCAGGGTGTCTATTTACCATTTTGGCACGCAACTCTAACAAAGCAATAAATGACAATTTAAAAAGTAACATTCTAACACGAATAGCTAAACAAAGCAATGTGACATACCTAATCCTGAAACACAGTTATTAACTAGTTCGGGAGCCTGTGGATTCATTAAAAAATGTAACACCCTACTTATGTCAATAAAACATTTTTTTTTTTTTTTTAATCAAATGAAATGTTTCGACAAATGAAATCAATTTGCGTCGAAGTGTTAACGTCGTTATCGCATGTTTGTCGGCTAAATGGCTCCATTCATCATCACAGCCGTAAGACTATCTACGTCCACTGCTGGACAACGGCCTCCCCCATGCATCTCCCAAGATCATAAGTGGAGTGTTGCCATAGTCGCCACGCTTGGCGGCGAGCGCAGTATGGGATGTTGATACACAGACAGACGTTGCTGCTGATCTTCCGGAGATATCCCTTAGCAGACTCTTACTGCATCCCCGGGAAGAGAGGAGGGGTAACATTCTTCTGCCGGCACCCCACGGCAAATGGCTCCATAACGGTTGAAATTGTAGAGGATTAAGGGTAGGTTTATGTCAGTAGAGCGCAAAGCGGAAAAGAGTCACTTGGCTGTCGGGTGGGAACTCGAAAGAAGGACTACCTGACATTTTTATACAAGTGGACATTATTATAACTTGTCATTTTTAGGGGGCGAAGCCCCCTAATATGCATAGCGCTGTGTCTTTCTGTCTGTCTGTCTGTGTATGAGACGATTACAACTGAACGCGTTGACAGATTTACATGAAACCTTTTTTGTTGGCACCGACTTAATGAGAGAAGGTGACTGATTGATTTTGGTGACTCTAGGGTCACAGGCACCGGAGATATTGTTACCTCAAAAGGTCACCAAAAAAATAAAAGTCTTCAAATGGCCGAGAAAACGTCCAAAAACCCAAAAAATACATTTTTGACATTTGGTGACCTTTTAAGGCCTTCGCCCCTTTTTCTGGTACCCCCGTACCAATGCTTGTTCATTTAAGACCAAAGTCGGCGAACCCCGTTTTATTTACCTAGTTTTTAGGATTTACATCATCATCATTACCACCGCGGCCGTAGGAGTTAGACTGCTGGACAAAGGCCTCCATTTGTAGATATCCAAGTACTGATCATGAGTTGTTGCCATACTCAGATTATTAGTGCGTGATGTAGTTGTTTGCCTCAAGGCTCAATACTAGGACCACTTTTTTTCTCCCTTTTTCTAAACAATAAGATTAAGTAACGTCAGTACAAGTAGCACCGATTGAAATAAATAACATAATATTTGATGCTGAACATATTTTTACTTAGCGCTGTCAAGCAACTGGTACACAGAATTAGATCCAATCAAGCGGTATCGGATTCGGTCATTTACGCACACTTGTAAAACCGACTAACCCACATGTGTGTAGCTTTTTAGTGTTCCGGACCAAAATGGTAAAAAGGAACCCTTATAGAATCACTCTGTCTGTCTGTCTGTCACACATGGATATCTCGAGAACTACTGATGCTATTGTCTTGAAATTTAAAATGGTAAAAGACAACACTTTTTTACTAATATATTTAAAAATGTTAAAAAATATTCTTATTTTGATTGCAGGGGGGCGGATAGGGGATCTCAAAATTTTTAAGTGAAGTTACTAGGCCGTGTGGGGTATCATATGAAAGGTATTCATTTGCACAATAATAAACAGTTTTTATTTATTCTTTGAGCCGTATCGTTTTTGAGTAATTTACAAAAATGTTGAAAAAACGACCGTTCCCCCCCCCCCCCCTTATCTCCGAAGTTTACAGAGATAAACCCGTGATACTTTTATTGCTAATAGAAGTGTATGTAAACTTTATAGGAAGATTATAGCGAACTCTCTTATTTGCATAGTTTTTTAGACAAGGGGGGTGGAAGGGGGGTTTTCAAAAATTTTGTGAAGTTAATAGGTGATGTGCGGTACCATACGAAAGGAATTCATTTGCACGTTAATAAACAGTTTTTAGTTTTCCTTTAAGCTGTATCGTTTTTAAGTTTTTTACAAAAATGTTGAAAAAACGACCGTTCCCCCCCCCCCCCCTTATCTCCGAAGTTTGTGGAGATAAACCCGAGATACTTTTATAGCTAATAGAAGTGTATGTAAACTTTATAGGAAAATTATAGCGAACTCTCTAATTTGCATAGTTTTTTAGACAAGGGGGGTGGAAGGGGGTTTTTCAAAAAATTTGTGAAGTTAATAGGTGATGTGGGGTATCGTATGAAAGGTATTCATTTGCACGTTAATAAACAGTTTTTAGTTCTCCTTTAAGCCGTATCGTTTTTGAGTTATTTACAAAAATGTTGAAAAAAACGACCGTTCCCCCCCCCCCCCCCCTCCCCCCCCCCTTATCTCCGAAGTTTGTGGAGATAAACCTCTGAAACTTTTATTGCTATTAGAAATGTATGTAAAGATTATAGGAAATTTATTACAATCTCTCTATTTAACATACTTTTTTAGAAATCATCGAAAGTGTAAAAAGTCTACATAAGTTTCGCTATCAGACAAGAGATGGCGCTGTCAAGGTTCTCTAACACATATAAAACCGCCTTTGTCATATATTATATTGTATGATGGCACGGAACCATCGGTGCGCGAGTCCGACTCGCTCTTGCCCGGTTTTATTTCCCATAAAATGCTTTATTGCACCATCAATGCGCGGAAGTAATTGGTATAAAAACAATTGAATTGTTGACTTAGCAGGTGATTTATTAAGGACAGTACTCCAGCGCAATTGGCTATCCCCGTGCGGGCGCGGCGTTTTTAGATTTTAGAATTTATCGTTTTACAATAATCAAAAAGTTTTTGAAACTAACCATTGAAGGAAATTTTATTGAAGGAAATGGCGTTTGGAAGTCTTCTTAACTTCATTTCAAATCTTCTAACATTAATTAAGGGGATTTTTAGAATAAGCCATTTTTTTGAGAGTTAGGTAAAATGTTGATAGGTACAGTACAACCACTAAACGAGAAAATACGATTTTTTTTTATCATCAAGTGAAGTGATAAATATCGTATTTAGATTAATCGATAATGTTTATACATATAACACAACATATATTTTGTCCGTTCAAAGGAAATCTATTAAAATTGAACCGAATTTCTTCTGGTTTAATAAAAGCCACTGCACCGGCACAGTCAGCAGAATATATACACCAAAAAAAAGTTTTTGTGATTGTTCGCGAGATTAACATGATATTTAAGAACCGTGTTGGCCGAGTTGCATTTGCCCCGACTTTCATGATTCTGGAATTGTGACGAATGATTTTTTCTTTCTTGAAAAACATATCTGCATCGTCGTTAATAGATACATCGTCATTAATAGATGGTAGAGGCCTTTATGTACGACTGTATTGATACACCAATCTATTTAGAAATTATTTGCCGCTATTATCGAGTGTATTTTCTCATTATGGTTTAATTTTTATGATAAACGGGTTTTCTACTTACGTTTATTTAAACCGTAATAAATAACATTAAATTTAAAACACCTAGACTTAACCATTCATCAGTCAGTTCAGCCGTAAAACGTCCACTACTGTACTCATGAATCTCCCGAGTGGTGAGCCTTACTCACCACGCTTGGAAGACGGGTTGATGAGCGCAGTATATGATGTTGATACACGGAAAGACGCTGCTGCCCATCTTCCGGAGGTATCCCTTAGCAGGCTCTTACTGCATCCATGGGCATGAGAGGAGTGGTAACATTCTACTGCCGCCACCCCACAGCATTTATCCATTAATCATTTTTAAAATTATTACCGGGGTTTATCGGGTTAGCAAGCGCAGTACTGGATGCTAACAAGCATTGGTACGGGGGTACCAGAAAAGGGGACGAAGGTTTCCGAAAAATGCCATTTTTGACCTTTGGTGACCTTTTGAGGTCACAATAATTCCGGTCCCTGTGACCCTAGGATCACCAGAATCAATCAGTACCCTTCTCTCATTACGAAAGTGCTAACAAAAAAGGTTTCATGTAAATCGGTCAACGCGTTCATAAGTAATACACGGGAAGACTGCTTCCCATCTATCAGCGGTATCCCTTGGCAGATTCTTACTGTATCCACGGGCGGGCAAGAGAGGAGGGGAAACATTCTACTGCCGGCAGCCCACGGCAATGTAACCTCGCCAGTAAATAAAAACCTTAGACCTAAGAATATGTCCCAGGCGTCCCCTGAACAAAGCTCATTTTTCGCGGTTGTTTTGTCATACAACTGATAAGGTATCGTTCTGAGGCAGTGCAATAAACTTTGCAAGTCGCGGAATAAACACGTAATACCTAAGTATATGTAGGCAATGCAGCGTCCAGTATGAATACCAGTTGCTGATGCTGCATAAATCATCTTTAATAGAGATACAGGCCTATTTAGTATCAGGGAGACAACTCTTGCATTTGTTTTTTTAAAAACAAAATTTTCGCAGTTGTTTTAGTTTTTTTCTTGGAGAGTATAAAAAGTAGTGAAAATATAATTGTTGTAGGTGATATCAATATTAATACCCTACCCAAACCAACAGAAAATAATCAAAACCGTAATAACAGACTTAACTATTTAAATATGCTTTCAATGCATGGATTATTACAAGGACATAATTTGCCTACAAGGGAATCTAACTGTTTAGATCATATTATAATAAAAATAAATAAAAATATTACAGATGCTTCTATTGCCGTAGCGCAGACAACAATCACGGATCATTTTATGGTTTTTCTGTGTTTAAGTAAAATGAAACGTTTTAAATATCCTATACCTAAAATTAAAGTAAACTATGAAAAAGCTTTTCAAAATATATCCAACCAAAATTTGAACTATCTGTTACAACTGACTGACCCAAATATTTTATGCAAAAATATTATAACATTAATTCAAAAATGTCTTAGTGAGAACACTCTTACTATACGCACACCCAAAAATAAACAGATCTTAAAGCCCTGGATTACACAAGGAATCCTGCGATGCATACAAAATCGAAATACTATGCAAAGAAAATTACGCATTAATCCTACAGACGAGACTTTAAAAATTACTTACAGGAGATACAGAAATTATTGTAATAACTTAATCAAAAAATTAAAAAGAAATTATGAACGGGAAGAGCTTAATAAAAATAAGAGAAATAGTAAAAACCTTTGGAAAACAATAAATAATATAACAAATCATAAACCTAAAAAAACAACTAATAATCAACTACTTAATATTAAGGGGACACCACAGGAATCTGTTAATTATATTAACAAGTTTTTTGCAAACACAGGCAAGTCACTAGCTGAAAACATAACGCCAACCAACAATCACGACGCAACATCTACTAACTGTCATTCCATCATCAAAACCTGCAATCATGCATCTTCATTTATTCTGTTGGATTCAGACCCACAAGAAATTTTAAATATTATTGCAAGCTTAAAGTCAGAAAGTGCACCGGGTTGGGATAATATACCAACTAAATTCATAAAAATTTCAAAAAATATTCTAACCCCAATTATATGTCACCTTGTAAACCTTTGCTTTAATCAAGGTATATTCCCTGATTTATTAAAAAAATCTATAATAACACCGGTTTTTAAAAATGGGGAAGGTGGTAACGTGAGTAATTATAGACCCATCTCTGTTCTTACTTCTTTGTCTAAAATAATAGAAAAATTACTTAACAACAGACTCATTCAGTACCTAAATAAATATAACATTCTGACAAAATCTCAGTACGGTTTCAGAAAAGGGTTATCTACCGAAGATGCTGTAACGGCTCTCAGCAACTTTGTTGTCAAGGAAGTTGATGAAGGTAAAAAGTGCTTAGCGGTTTTCCTCGATCTTAAAAAAGCATTTGACACAGTGTCTATATCTATACTTATCAAAAAGCTGGAAAACGTAGGAGTTCGAGGAATACCGTTAGCATTATTTACTAGCTACCTATGGGATCGAAGACAGAAGGTTACTATTGAAAACATCGAGAGTGAAGATGTGATCATAAACTATGGAGTGCCACAAGGCAGCGTCCTAGGCCCGACATTGTTTTTGATATATATCAATGATATATGCAACCTCGAAACACCTTTTAGTAGAGTGATCTCGTACGCGGATGATACTGCTATAGTATTTACTGGAACATCTTGGAGTGACACTAAAATTAAGTCTGAAACAGTACTAGCAAAAACATATAATTGGCTCAACTCTAACTTACTAACTTTAAACATTTTAAAAACAAATTTTATGACTTACACAAAATATAACTATTCCCAGCCCCCAGATGATTATTGTATTCAAATACATAATAACCAATGTGAGAAGATAAATTGCAACTGTCCAAATATAGAAAAAGTCACAACAACAAAATATCTCGGTATCATGATTGATCAAAGGCTCTCCTGGTATGCTCACCTCGAGCTTTTAATGAACAGGACAAGAAAACTGATTTGGATTTTCAAAGCACTCCGCCATGTAGCTGACAAAGAACTAATACAACAGATCTATAAAAGTTTAGCACAATCAGTCTTGAATTACTGCATACCAATCTGGGGCGGAGCTACGAAAACAAAATTCCTTCAGTTAGAAAGAGCACAAAGATCTCTCTTAAAAGTAACTTTCTGTAGACCCTACCGCTACCCTACAGAGTTGCTATACTCCAATACTGGTAATTTGACGGTTAGAAAGCTCTACATACTACACGCTGTTTTAAAACTGCATAAGCAATTAAAATATGACCCAACTAAACTCACGAAGAGAAGAAAGGACAAAGTTACCTGTAATGAGACAGTTTATTCAAAATTTGCAAAACGACAATACATCAAACAATCCAACAATCTGTACAATAAAATCAATAAAAAATTAAACATTTATCCACTTACTAAACACGCAACTAAAACTATTCTTACTGACTGGCTTCTCAGCCTTTCCTATCAGGACACGGAAGAACTTCTGGAGTTTAATTAGTAGAATTACCCTCCAACCACATAACCACACACATATGTACATACATCCACATAAATATTAAGACACTCACACTTTCTCGTACACATAAAGCATACATACACATACATACATACCTACTCATTCATACACAAAAAACACATAAACAAAACACGCACAGTTGTTTTAGATAATTTTTGTAATAACTTAATCTGTATTTAGTTAGGTACTCTTACTAGGCAAGAGCGATACCCCCTAACACAGGTACTTATCTACTTAAAAGGGGGTTTCCAATGCATAAAATGAAATGTATAGATTAAGTTACTGAAATAAACCTATTTTATTTTTTATTATTTATTTATTTAGTTAGTACCCCTAGACCTCAAAAATGCCATAAAACTTAAAAAGTGATGGTCGTTTACAATTTCATTCGCCGGAGACGTCGAGATGTTTATACTGCAAAACTTGCAAATAATTTTATTGCATCACTGCCTATTTAGAAATTATTCAAATTAACTCAAAAAACAATCGCAAAACAACCACAAAGAATATGCCTAGATTCTATTCGTATATATTTTTGTACCGCTGTATCCGCATCGAAGGAGCGTCCCATTTCCATTGTCGCAGCTAACAGCACAGCAAGTAACCATATTGCGGTACTGTTGTAGTTATAATGGCGGACATAACGAATTTGTGCGCTCAAACTGATCGTCCATTCATCGCCAATGATTGTAAGCGCTATAGAATGCTGTGTATACAGAGTGATCTACAGTTGATGTCAGGTTTTATGTTGCTTAGGCATTACGGTGTATTATGTATGTTATGTCGAATATGAGGATCACTCTCATTAGATCCAGTCTACAGATCCAGTCTGGATCTAGTGAGAGTTTTCATTTCAGAAAACTCTCACTAGACCCAGGTTTTAGAACAACAATAAATAATGGATCTAGTGAAAGTTTTTATTTTATTGTACTCTCAGTAGATCCAGTTTCGAAATTTACAAAAAAATTAACTTTATCTACGTTACGTCTATAACTTGGATCTTCAAGATCCATATCGATATTTATGTATGACAGATGTCAAAAATGACAGAATTTTTCAAACATTACAGATGTCAAAAGTGAAAGAAGACATCCAGTACTATCCTTGTACTAGCTTTTTTCTAAGTAATTTCTTAGTAATTTTCTCTTGTTTTAATGCGTGTGAGCACACTATAAGTCATAAAACTATTATTTTTTATTAAACTACGTTATCCCCAAGCAGTGCAAAGGTCTGCCTTTTCTCTCTCCAGACATCATAGTAATACTTTTACATGAGCGATATAGTTGGTAAATTTTGCAGAATGTATGCGGTTAAACGGACGTTTGTAAATAAAAATCTAAGTCAAAATATAGTCTACAAGTAAGAATGAAGTGAATACTGAGATGACGGAACAGCAAAATGACAATGACAACGTTAATGTCATTCTGCCTTTAGTAAGCGCTTTGTCAAAGCAAAAAAAAGAAGGTTAATAAGGGAGTATAGTATACTTTGTATGTGTTCTGTGTGTCAAAAATATATGTATTTTTAGTGCTTACAACCTGCAGCCATTTTTATTTTTACAAGCTTTTATTTAGCTTGCCATGTATGTATGTAACTATGTTTGTTTGGGTGGAATCTAGCAACTCAATTTTGAAGCAGATATCTTCAACCAATTGAGCTGAAATTTTGTATATAATGTCTTCTTTGGATGACAATGCATGGTCAGCTATGTGACGTCACTCTGAATCCAACATGGCGGAACACCCAAGATGGCGGACTACTTACTTTAATGTACTCCTGTACAATGTACAATATTGGTATCAAATGAAAGGGTGTGCTAGGAATAACTCAAAAAATAAAATGACGTCACTCTATTCATACGGAATAAGAGGAAATGACCTTATTGAATCATATCTAACGAATAGAAAGCAAATTACTGTAATCACCATAATAGACCTAAAGTCCAGGATGGAGTGTAAATACTCGTCAACAGTGCAAAATGTCAGTGTTGGAGTACTACAGGGTAGCGTCCTGCGCCGTTATTCTTCATTTTGTACATTAATGATCTTTCAAAAATTTCAAATCACCAGACAATCAGATGATAGGACAGTTGTATTTACCGGAAACATAAAAATGGACATCGAAAATTATATTAATAATACTCTTAGTGACAACAAAATGTATTTATTTATTTATTTTACTTTATTAGGAATAACAAACAGTTGATACATTAAATCTTACTAGTACACAATAAATACAAAATAAGGATGAATAAATGTACAACCCACCACGTTATCCTCGGGTTACTTTATGTATAATGTGAGGTTGTTGTGTGAAAACTTATGAGATAAACAAACAAAAAACATGTATGTCCGTCTCCATAGCATAATCTATTTCTATACTAAAAATCGGTTCAGCTGTTTTGACGTGAAAAGGGAACATAACATACATATGTACATCCACACTTTCACTTTTATGTATTAGTAGGGATAAGTATAAACCTAAAAAAAACAGTTTACTTTCCATTTCTTTCCGCGGTTATAATATTTCCATCGGTTCTTAAAAAGGGTGCAAAATACAATTTAATCAGATGTATAAAGTTGTGTTATTTCACTAAAGATGACGTCCATACATACACAGATGAAGCTAAACACAATAATAAATCGTTTTAAAAGGTGTAAGTCCGATCATTTCGACTAGGACCGTTGTCCTTCGGCGTTTGGACATTCGTAGCTTAAAATTGAGGTACTTATATATCTCATTAACCGAATTAATTGGGTCGCGACCTGACACCAACACTAATTATGGACAGGCACCTCTTTCTAATTTAAAGGGCATGCGTTAAGCGGTTAAAAGGTGAAAATGGCGCTACATCTTGTACCATTGATGAGTAAATATTCGGAAAATGAGGATTTGGGAGACGAACACCATCTAATGTAATGAAATGAAATGAAATTAATGAAAAGTATTTATTAGACACACACAAGAAGCAGCTATTTGAAGGCACCTATGACTTATTATATCTACGTTACAATATTAATAAGGTTAACAGGCGTCATATAAAAAAATAAAAAAGATTTGATTAGCCGATAATAAAACCGGGCAAGAGCGAGTCGGACTCGCGCACCGAGGGTTCCGTGCCATCATACAATATAATATTATGAATAAAGGCGGTTTATATTTGTTGGAGAACCTTGACAGCGCCATCTCTGGTCTGGTTGTGGAACATATGTAGATTTTTTACACTTTCGACGATTTCTAAAAAACTATGCAAATAAGAGGGTTTGCTATAATTTTGCTGTAATATTTACATACACTCCTTTTAGCAATAAAGGTTTCAGGGGTACTCTGCAAACATCGGAGATAAGGAGGGGAACGCTATTTTTTTTAACGTTGTTTAGCGGTTAAATAAGTCGAAAACTATACGGCTTAAAGCAAAACTAAAAACTGTTTATTCATGTGCAAATAAATACCTTTCATATGATAACCCACATGACCTAGTAACTTCACAAAATTTTAGAAAACCCACCTTCCACCCCCCTTGTCTAAAAACTATGCAAAGTAGAGAGTTCGCTATAATTTTCCTATAAACTTTACATAATCTTTTATTAGCTATACAAGTTTCACGGGTTTATCTCTGCAAACTTCGGAGATAAGTAAAGGAACGGGAACGGTCGTTTTTTCAAAATTTATGTAAATAACTCAAAAACGATACGGCATAAAGGAAAACTAAAACCATTAATGTTCAAATGAATACCTTTCATATGATACATGAACTTCACAAAAATTTTGAAAACTCGGAATTGATACGGTTTAAAGGAAAAATGAAAACTGAATACCTTTCACATGACACACAACCTAGTAACTTCACTTAAACATTTTGAGATCCCCTATCCGCCACCCTGCAATCATAATAAGAATATTTTTTTAACATTTTCATATATTTGTATGCTAAATTAGTAAAAAAGTAAATCTTTAACTATTTCTCAAGTCGATAGCATCAGCAGTTCTCGAGATATCCATTTGTGACAGACAGACAGACAGACAAAGTGATACCATAAGGGTTCCTTTTTACCATTTTGGTCCGGATCCCTAAAAGGGCTTAAGGGCAATAAGTATTTTATTTTCCTTTTTTTTTGTGGACACAAACGTATATTACGAGACTATCGGAACTTGTACCTACGGTGTGTCATCCATCAAGTCAACTCGGAGGTCAATGCCCCAGTAAATAATAAGCTGAAATCAGGCTGCTATCATAGAAAAGAACTTTTAATAATTCTGTGGTTGCCATCATCGTGTGTCAGGTTCAGATTCGAGCTCTAATAACATTAAAAAAAACATTTTTAATTAAAAATAATGCCGTTCTCGCTGACAACCCTGTATAATGCATTTAGACTCATGTCACACTGTAAGTATTGACACCGCAACCTAGTTACGCGTTCTTGGCCATGACAGACCAAATAGCACTGACGTCTGCCCGCGGGTCCGCGCGTGGCATCCTCGTTGAAGGTAAACTGATGATACTTGAGTTTCTAGTTGCTTTTTCTTAATAGGCATTTAGTAAATAAATTAGGCCAGGTGCGTATCAGGCCCCGCAGTATGTATTAACCGTAGTCTTGTTGTTAAAAGGTTGAGTATGTTTTGTATGTTACGAGTATTGCCTACATAATAGGCACTTACCTGCTTTTAGAATACATCTATCGTGTCATCATGATGTATTTGAGGTTTTCAACAGTCATTCTGAGTAGGAAATAAGGAATGTGTAAATTTTGCCATCGGATATTTTGTTATTAACCACACTTTTGATGTTTTCCTTCACCGATTAAGCACACATAAACTTCAAGAAAGAAAAATTCGTTGGTGCTCGGCCGGTATCGAGCCGACGACCTTCGGATTGAAAATCGAGAAACCTACCACTGAGCCAACAGCGAATTTTCCAATCCAACTACAACATACATATATACCTACTAGCTTATGCCCGCCGCTTCGCATGCGTGTACCCGGATAAAATGTAGCCCTTGTGTCTTATGTGCCTGGTTAACATAATATACTGTGCGAAATTTCAGCTCGAATGCAAGAATGTAGGTAATAACAATGACAAAAAATGTGGATGACCTCACGTAAACTGAACCGAGCATGTACTTTAACAGCCGTGCCAGGCTAGGCGGTACATTATGAAAACTGGAAGGCAGAAAGCCATAAAGTGATTGGAAATAAAATTGGACAGTCCTCTCAGGCTTCAGTGAAGCTGTCTCATCAATGATATCAGCCGTGAATAATATCGACCTAGGAAGATGTTACCAAGAAATATTAAATACTAGAGTTGGCCCGTAATTTTCATCTTCTTATTTATTTATTCATCTTAGGGAAACTATCAGCACAAGATACACAATAGTTATAAGTATAATAATAAGTGGCTATTAATAAGTTTCCACTTATACTTAACAGACCACATTCAGAAACGTTACTTTAAGGCATAATAGTAGATTGTTATCATGAGGGAGCAAAATAATATTTTTACGGCGAGGGCGCTTTTTTGAATCCAGAGCGAAGTGAGAGATTCTAGAGTAGAATTCCGAGCGTAGAGAGGGATTCTTTAGTAGAATCCTGAACGTAGCGGGATAACGGGATTCAAAGTACCTTCGTCACCCGAGCTAAAAATATATTTTGTGCCCGAGTGATACACTCTACTTTTCATCACACTCTATGAGAAAATAAAAGGCGCCTTATATTTTATGCACTGTCACTTGAACTCATTTTTCAAAACAAAACCACGAATTTATAACAATCCGTGAAAATTTGCGAAAACGCGGGCTTGTAGTTCGCGCGTTTTTAATTTGTTTTTTTTTTTTCAGCCGGCGCGGCGGCGGCGCGACTAAGGGCCGTCGTACCAGGCAGTCTTTATTCAAACAATATTTTGCATTCGATTTCTTTGGCGCTGAACACTAATCTTGTTCCAAATTCAAAAAGTGCGCGGCAAAGATAATTACGGCGCACTTATGAAGAGGATTTAAAAACTCATTACTGCCCGCTAAAAGTTTCTTATAGAAAACACCACCTTTGGGTGCACTTAAAGGCGAACCAAGTCGTCCTTTTCGAATAGATGGGATGAAATGTCCTTTTAAACACACTTGCTCATAAAATGGCTCTAATTTCACCACAATTAGGCACATAATGACACCTGTAATCAAACTATGACTTTTTCATTGCTATACAAGTGAGTTATAGGGTTTTTTTTTATTTTATTGGTTGAGTTACTTTTTTCTCAAAAAAGTTTCGATACAAAAAAGATCGTGTTTAATAGTACAAATAAATAATCTATCTGATGAGACCGCTATGCCATCTAAACAGTTAATTATACTTTTACTAAATGTACATTTACTAATTGTTTAAACTTTTGTGATGATTTATTAGTACTTATCATTTTCTTCACAAGTGTGTTGAAAAACGTCGTATGATACACGTGTGTATTGATGATTACCGTCCTCGGCTCTCTTGAGACCATGGCGCCTTAGGCGCCATGTTTTTAAGAGAGCCGAGGTACAAGTGTGTAATGTTGGTGATTACCGAATCACCAACATTACACACTTGTACCATAATATACTATTATATCCTATAATTTTATTATAGATGATTTATGCAGCGTCTTGTCCTCTTATTGCCGTGGCAGTAGAATGTTGACCCTCCTCTCTTACTGTAATATATGCAGTAAGAATCTGCCAAAGGATACCCTACTAATTCCGGGAGCTTTCCTAGAACTTATGCGAACGATGCGAAGCTACTTATGAGACAGGAAACAAAGGGTCAGAATCGGCAATTACTTAAGTAAAGAGCTCCAAAATTCTATGTTCGGAATTCCTCAAGGATGTATGGTCGGACCGACGTTATTATTGGTCTACATGGACCAAGTTTGCAGATTCAATTCAGGAAATGGCAAAATAATTGCCTTTGCAGATGGCACGGTTTTTCTTTTGGAACAAAGATTAGGCCTCCATCTTTAGAACAACACATCTAAGCCTAAACAAAGTCTCCAAGTGCCTCTATGACAATCTGTTAACGTTTAATGCAACTAAGACACTTGCAATACGTAAAAACAGCATAGCAAACCCTGGTCAATATGCCTTACAAGCACACTCACATAACTGCACAGCATACAGTCCAGGAGACTGCAACTGTACAATATTGGAAAATGTTAATACCTATATTTCTTGGCATTACTATAGATTGTCATTTCACGTACCTGGCCCGTATTACTAAACTAACAGCTACATAGAATAAGA
Source organism: Pasiphila rectangulata (assembly GCA_963082625.1). NCBI lineage: Eukaryota > Metazoa > Arthropoda > Insecta > Lepidoptera > Geometridae > Pasiphila > Pasiphila rectangulata. The sequence continues at coordinate 17,393,123 of OY720236.1, read as the reverse complement.
AAATTAATATACCTTTTTAAAACCATTCGACATGCAGCAACAAACTCACAGATTAAAACCATCTTCTACGCGCTCTGCCAACCTCTGCTACTCTACTGCAAATTTAAACCTGCAATACGACTTGGGGCGGCGCAGAAAAAACACTACTATTCTATTGGCCTTGGGACGAGCACAAAGGGTGGTTCTAAAAGTCGCTCTATCTCGCCCGCTTAGATACCTAACCAAAGATCTATATAACGACGCTGGAGTCCTTACGGTAAGGCAATTATACATCCAGCAGGTCCTACTGAAGCAACGTATGGCTTCACCACGCGTCCGATACCTACCTAACTAAAAGGCGGAGATATATAGTTTTTAGTAAAACTTCCTGCGTAACTAGATTCGCGCAGAAACATAATGGTTTTTTAGCACCACATTTAACAACCAAGTAAATGAAATAGTACCACTTCAAGGCAAGTCTTACCATGAATGCAAAAATAATATTAACAAATATCTCTGGACTCTAGAGAAATTATTTTACATCCCATTCTAGTTTTGAAAAATTGAGAACATGTTAAATTTAATTTATCTGAAGTTACAAAGGCATATATCCTATCCTATTTCCTACTAATACATATATAAAAGTGAAAGTAAGAATTTATGTATGTTCCCTTTTCACGTCAAAACCGCTGAACCGATTTGGATGAATTTTAGTATAGGAGTAGATTAGATAGATAGATAGATAACTCTTTATTGTACTTAATACTAACACATGCCATAATATAACAAAGACAGAAAATTACCAAATTAAAAGTAGAAGTACAATGGGCGGCCTTATCACTATTAGCGATCTCTTCTAGGCAACCTTAGGATGGACTTAACCAACAAGAATGAAAAAAGCACGGTGTCATCATAAATATTTAAAGTTATGCACTTAATAAATATATATATATATAATAAATATTGCCTTGCAATTTTTATTTGCTAAGACAATATAATTCAAAGATAACCTACAACCTAATGAGAAAATACATTGATAAAGAATTAAATATATTTTACACTTTTCATTCGTTTATAGTAGAGTTGGTTAATATTATATAATAATGAAAATAGTTTCTAAGTGCACGTTAATACATTTACTTGATTGTGTAGAAATTATATTCTTACATAATTAATACCGAAAAATCAATAGTATCGAAAGGGTACCAGAAATAGGCGTGCGAAATACACTCGCACTTGGCTGGTGTGTTACTCAACGTAACGGTGTCTGTAATTCATAGGTAAAAACTTTGGAAAGTCACGTGGTTGCTACTTACTTATTTTCTTATGCTTTTGACGATGGCAAAATTTCAAACATTATAATGGTCTGATAGAATCACAGCTTGTATTATCCAGGTGACTTGATGTACACTTAGGTCATTAATGTGACAGTGCTTAGGTCATTTTGTTTCTTATGAGTTTACTAGCTAGGACATACATTTCTATTCTTGATTTTAAAACACTACATCAACATCAATGATGGTAACAAAGTCGTACAAAATGCTAAACATGACAATTTTATAACAAAACGCAGACGAACCCCAGTCTGAATTGTTAAAAAAACTACTCAATAAGTTAGCTAAATCTCGAATCTCAAGATCTCGAAGTTACTAAATTATCAACCAAATTAATTCAAAATGTTATAGCTACAATCATTTGGAAACACATGGTAATGTGCGACCCTTAAAATTGCCAAGAATAACATGCCCTTGTTGCGTTCATTTTCAGCGAAATGACTTGGCGTTACTTCAAATAGGATGTCCTACGTTTAGTCCAAGAAAATTCACTCTTCCTGTCATCATACAAACCTAGAAATCTTCGGGCATGACCTCACCAAATCAACAGAAACTAGGTCAGGTAGTAATGTAGCATGTTGGGGTCCAGATTGGCGAACAAAGCGAATTTCACACGGAACTTTTATGACCTTGAATAACTTACGGCGCAGGTAGCAGATTTTATGAGACTTTTGTGAAGACCAACATATACAGTATCAAATAATACTCGCCAAATTAATATTTTAATTAAAACATAAGTAATGCTAAACGTCTAATTAAGATAAACAGGAGATAGGCTCGTGATTTAGTATTTCGATCGAAGTCGTGGATCGAGTGTGAAAACCGTTATGATAAAACATACCGTGACCTTTCCGCTACAATGGCTGCCCTAAATAATTTCTTCTATTTACTTTTGTTTTCTTCATCATCAACCGTAACAGTCCAATTTTGGTCAACCTCTTTCTGACTGCTAAATTTTTACCGTGGTCGCCACGCTTGGCAGGTGGATTGATGGAGATCGTGTAAATACAGCAACGAGTATTTTCTCACATAAAATATCACTAAAACAATTTACATTGAAAAAGGGAATCTAAAGTATTCAGCTCCTTCCAGGGGAACTTTCATCACAATGATGAATAGTGTTACTTTGAACGTGAAGTTCCCATTATTATCCAGTACCACGACTTATCTGCGGTAGGTCAAAGATAGTTTGCCTCTATTAAGAATTTTAGTCGCCATGTACGTATAATTACGTTATAATTTTACCTTGCCAACACTTTATGGACACTTCTTAAAATTCCTCCCTATAAAATTCTATAACCTGGCTATTTCTTTTTCTTCTTTGTCGTCGCTTGTAATGTCCTAGATATCAAACGCTTCGTTTCCCCTTGTCATTTCCATCATACCCTTTTTGCTGTTACGTTTGTGAAGACTTTCTCTTATCATAAATGCATGTTTTGTTTTTCCTACAGGAGGTGCAGAAGTGTAGTATGACTACCAGCCCAAGTTTGTCCTGGTAGTCTTATTGATAATGACAAAATAGTCATTTATTACGAGTGTGATAAGCGCAAAGTGCGACACTGCCAAGGACATGTTGATAAATCGCAATCTATAATGATCGACGTGATTGTTCTTTGATCGAAGACACCTGATTTACTGCTGCAAGTAATACGTTCGTTATAAAGGAAATGCAGTCTTGCAAATTCCTTCTTTCGACAAAATGTGTTTAATCACTCAATGTTCTGTGCAAATACTCGTACAAACCATTATACAGAACACTTTTATAAAAATTACATACAGACGATAGCTTGCAAATGCAAGTCGTTTTGTAAGGCTTCTTCTGGATTTATCTTTACTTGATAAATCCATTTGAAGACTCAATTTCATACAAGTTGGTGGGATCGGCACAACATGTGTTTTTCTTCCATTCTCCCATATCTCTCATCAGATCCAAAGGTAAAGGTCATTACTGAAAAATATAGTAAGTCTAAAAAACTAAATACCTACCAGTTCTCACGTGTTTCACATACCGGTGATTACTGATTAGGCAATACTAAAATGTCGCCAATCTATGGTCTGGAAATCTGGTAACGTGAATTTTTTACGCAACATTTTTCGCTGGCTAGGTGCACTTGCAACTTTGCAATACTGAGTGCCGCAGTAGGTATTATGTGACATACATCCACGCATGATTAATTAACTATTCTGTTATTGGAGTCGATAGAGACTTCTGCAACTCAGCCTTTGAAATAGGTTGATGCATAGACAATATAAAATCTATGAATTGTTTGTGATCTATATGCGCTCGCTAGCTTTGCTACCCTCACTCACCACCCCACACGTATAGATGAGGGGGAGGTCGAGTTTGGACTAAACGAAAACGATGGGTAGCATAAACAGCGTAAATTAACAATGAAGGAAAGGCATCCAAATGAATTCGTAGAGAATTCTCGAAAATTTTAAATTGCTTTTATAATATTTCATTTCACTGATATATATTCAGATTCCGTCATCGGTAGAGCAACTACGTAATAATTATATGGCTAAAATCGGTTAGTGAATGGAGGCAAGCGAGAAATGCTTCCTATTTGTGTTGATTTGTTTCGTCCCGCGCTGGCGCTTTGACGTGAATGCTGTCGTCATGAAACGAAAATGCGTAGAAGACTCGTAAATCGACTAGGGGTAAACATAAACAAGTGCAAGCATACCTAACTTGCTGCGAGGTGCTGATCGGGGATCAGGGCCGTGCTGTCCGCCGGTCGGCTGTGCAGCCAGTTTATAACATTAGAGATGAAGAACCAAGGGAATCGTTTATATCGGTGCTTAGGGCTCAGCTGTCTCTCGAGAGACGTGTCGGACGCGACTCGCGATTCTCGGCTGCCAGCGACGCGGGACGCGGACATTCGCGGCGGCGGCCGGCGGCGGTGTGTGCGCGTTACGTCACGTGTTTGACAGCCGGCGCGGCGCTCCCGGCAGCCGCGCGCGGCGCCACCGGCGTCAGGCGGGAGATCAATACCGTAGCGCCTCCACCGTAAACCAACACCAGTCACTCATCTTGTGCACAACATGCCGATGCCGCGGCCGGCGCGCGTGCGGCCTTCGATTCGACACGCGCAACTTATCAGTTTGGGTTGAAAATGTGTAGGAACGTGTTTAACAAAACTATTTTGAGCATTTTAGATAAAATACCTAGGTACATATTTAACATAATAATTATGTACCTATGCTAGGTATACATGCAGTATCTTTTAAAACGTTTCGTCGTAAGCATATAACGTAGTAACGCAATTTTTTTAAAATGTACCTGCCCTTTAAGAGGGCCCAATCCAACTTACTTTTCATACACCGCTCGTACGTGGGTGTGGCGTCGTAATAGATCTTTCTATGAAACTTTTGATCTAATAGGTATCTTGTGCACTATATCTAGGTTTCTATCGAAACAAAAAATCAAAATTTGGAAAAACAAATTTTATACTGAATTGGTTTTTCCAAATTTTGATTTTTTGTTTCGATAGAAACCTAGATATAGTGCACAAGATACCTATTAGATCAAAAGTTTCATAGAAAGATCTATTACGACGCCACACCCACGTACGAGCGGTGTATGAAAAGTAAGTTGGATTGGGCCCTCTTAAGAAGATCTATAGGTAAAAAAATGAGATAGGTAGTGTATCATAATAATAATTATACATAGTTAATAGCCCCCGTTGACATTATTGCTGTGTATATGTTGGGTATGTCCTCGATGGTATGGGCTCAATAACATGTAAATTGAACATTAGACCTACACCAATAATATTATGTTAGACTTTTTTTCATTTATTCATCGTGCATAAAGACTAATACAAAAATTTTAGGGATTGTTGCATTACTGTAATACCACAGCTTACTGTGGACCGCGGTATCTTGTTTGAGACGTTGCACAGACATACCTGTGTCCGTATTCTGTGGCGAGCCCCACAGATTAAACAAAAGTTCTTCAGGAACGAAATCAAACACGGAGACAGGTTGAAATCAACAATGTTATCATTCCTCTACTGTGCTTGAAAATTAATCTAATGTTAGTTTGATTGAATGTGATTTTATTCAGCTCGCGAAGAGGTCCCCTTACGTAGTAGAAAATTCGCGTTGCGTGGGGTACGTACAGCAGAGGGGTAGAGGTGACCAAAACCATAGGGTAGGTATCTTAAGGGACCGCGACTACAGCGAACTTAAATCGTCATGTTACCTAGAACTATGCATGAGAATGTGTATAACACTTTAGCCAATATTCATATGTACAAAAAGTTAACAAACAGCTAAACTAAAATTTTGTTTGATTACCTACTTAGCTGATTAATGAAAGTGGTAAACACCGTCCACAACGAATAAAAATTCTCATAAATGATGATGTGTGTTTTTTTTAAGCACAAACAGTTTATTTATAATTTTTACACACCGAATTTGGCCTTAGTATGTAGGTATAGTGAACTCAAACAATACGGTCATATGGCTTCTTCTCCATTTCCAATAAGCTTATAATTATTAATAAAACAAAAACCCAACTGCATGCATATAACGGGTTTAGTCAATGATATAAATATCAATAGGTCATGTATAGAGCCTTGTTCTTATCTGTGCTTGTACTCCATATCATCTATTAACATCCATAGAAGAATCTGCTCCAATGCAACATCAGCAGCGCCCTGCGGTTTCACTCGCGTAGTTCTTGTTCCCGTGGCAATGCGGGGACAAAATATAGCCTATGTAACTCGCTGATAATGTAGCTTTCCATTGGTGAAGCACTTTTTAAAAACGTTGTAAGTGGTTTAGGCGTTAAAGCGTAACAAACAAATAAATAAACTCATATCCGCATTTATAATATTAGTTATGATTTTTAGGCTTTAGGTTTAATATTTAACAGATCTGTAAATTCTAAACCTTTGTGATTATAAATATAATATAGATTAGAATTTTTAATTTCATGAAAAACCGGTCATATGTTCGAAAGTTTTGCTCGGACAAAAAACAACGATGAATAAATCCCCATATCTCTAAAACTATAACTACCACTTATCAAAAAAACTCCAAGACAATCAGATTGTATTGATACTGTCTCCATAATCAATACTAATTCAGGGCATAATAAGGACATTTATTGCCATATATAGCTGTGTTGGCCGAGTGGTACGTAACCCCGACTTTCAATCCGAAGGTCGTGGGTTCGATACCGGCCGTGCACCAATGGATTTTTCTTTCTTGGAAAATGTATGTGCAACTTAACCTAAACCTAACCTAACACGTGCTTTAACGGTGAAGGAAACATCGTGAGGAAACCCGCGGCTTAGTTAGCTTTAGACGTATTGACCTGTTCTTTCCTCTGAATAATAGCTGACTAAGCTGAGAGGATGCTATTATAGGTGCTGGGCAAGCCTAATCCGTCTAACAATGTCCCAGGCACTGCAGCGTCGTACAGCATGATTACCAGTTGCTGACGCTCTATAAATCATCTATAATTGATGCAAAGGCCTTACTACTTATTTATTGTATCAAGATACGTGTGTGTACTACCTGTGCCGACGATGTAGGTAGGTAAGTAATTATTTTCGCCACTTCCGAGTTGTCATACTATTTTGTCATATCAATGCGACTACCAGGACAAACATGGGCTGGTAGTCATACTACACTTCTTTGCACCTGTAGGAAAAACAATGCTAGAATTAAAAAAACATTAGCATTACAAATAACTAGACAGATCTTGGGACAATCTGTACAATCGGATTGGTGGTAAATAGGTACCTAACTCAATTTTATCCAATATGTAAATAAATTCACACATTCTTTCTGTTTCCATTGTTGTACTTCATTATTTGTTAGAATAGGTATATGTTTAAAGACAGTGTCATGTCGCGCGAGAGTCTTTATTTCGCTTTAACTCGTAAGATATTATTTTAAATTTATGGTTAAACGCAAATAAGTTTAATATGAACTAGCCAGCATGTTAACAACATTTATTTGGAAATATATTCACACCATTTTTAATCGATATTTTAATTTGAATAAATTAGGCCCTTTATTCCCAGGTCTTCACTTTCCCAATTTTTCACATTTCCAAATTTTCACATGCTCAGTTCTTCATAGTCTCAATCCTTCACATTTTCAATTCTTCACATGCCCAATTTTCCACATTATCAATTTATCATGCCCAGTTTCTCAATTACCCATTTCTTCAATACCCAAACAATGACAAGAACAGTCTTAGCAACATTACTAAGTTGATTTTTTGTAACGTTTATATTGTGATAGAAATATTTTTTTGCTAGATTTATATACATATTCCTGTTCCAGTTTAGTTATAATAGGTATATATAAACCGCAACAGTATGGTAATATCAATTTCAAATCCTTTGATATTTATTACCTGCTTACAGTAACACCTCGTCATACTATTCCACGTTTTACTCGTTCGCTATCAATATATATTTCTGTTCCAGTTTAGGTATAATATATATAAACCGCAACAGTCTGGCAAAATCCATTTTAAATCCTTTGATATTACCTGCTTACAGTAACACCTCGTTATACTATTCCTCCTTTTACTCGTTCGCTCTTATTAAGAAAATAGAAGCCAGATTTCGATAAATAGCTTCATGTATGTACTTAGTTCATTAAGATCGAATAATAGCAATGCGTAATCGCCTTATCTAGGATATATACCACTAGAATAATAAAATAGTTTAAAAACGCCAACAGCCTGATTCACTTATTCAATAGCTGAGTTCGTTCGATCCTTGATTAAGGAAGCATTGTCTGGTCACCATTACGACCAAAATCACACATCTAGAATAGAGAGTATTAAAATAAATGTCTCATGATGCTCTCCTATACACATAACTTGGATCGCTCACTGTCGGAGTATGAAATGAGGCTAGTTAAATTCAATATCACTGCACTGTCCGTACGATGAGACTGCGTTGATTTAGTTTACCTCCACAAAATTCTTCACTATGTCGTTGATTGTCCTATACTTCTATCATCAATTAATACGTAAATCCATTCTGCAGCATTAATACGTCGTCCTATAGATTTCGTACCCCGCCAACTTTTTCACAGAGTGCTCTAAGAAATAACACTTCCTATAATGCTCCTCTTTTAGTTTAGAAGAATATTCAACGGTTAGTTTTTCTAAAAATCTAATATAAAAAAATTTAATCTATTTTTTATAGAGTTTAAGTTGGCCGTGCCACGCGCACTCCTCCAGAAACCCACCGCTGGAATAACCTGGCTTAAACAATCTTGAGTAAAGAGTTGGTGATTTTATTGTTCTACTCACTTTTTTTTTATTTTATGATAATAAATTCGTCGATTTAAAAATTACTTCGTTTTAATATTTTTAGATCAGTAGTATACTTCTCTGACTGTACTTTGCGTGACATATTGCCAGTGTGAAGAATTGGGCATGTGAATAACAGAGTGTGAAAACCTGCGGCCGTGATGAATTGAGCATGTGAAGAATTGAAAATGTGTAGAATTGAGACTATGAAGAACTAAGCATGTGAAAATTTTGCAATGTGAATAATCTGGAAATGTGCAAAGTATTGCAACTACCCCTCATGGAGATCAATGAGGGGCTTGTGTTCAGTAGTGGACGTTTTACGACTGAAATGATTTGAGCGACTATTTCTCTAAAACTAAAAAAGCTAGCTTAATCGTTAGTTTTCCTAGAAAGTTCATGGTTAAATCTACATTTATGTTTTTTTTCAAGATTTTTAATTCTAGCTAATTTTTAGATTTTAGAAGGGGGACGCTCGAAAAAAGTTTAGAACTTTAATATTTTTGCAAGCGGTACCTACCCTAAATCGAAAAGTTAGTCTTCGCTACCCCTTGGTGGTTAATGCCTAAATGATTTTAAAATACCTGTTCAACGATACCCCATAATTTGTTAATAAAATGCCGTGGGGTGCCGGCAGTAGTATGTTGTCTCCTCTCTTATCAGTGGATGAAGTAAGAATCTGCTTAGGGATCATCTTCAAGCAGCATCTTTCGGTGTAGGTATCAAACAACCCGTAGGTACCGCAGTACGTCTCGCATGTACGTAGTATTCAGTACCTACGTAGTGATCCATGACGGAGGCCTTTGTCCAGCAGTGGACGTATTACTACTCTGCTCTACGCACGCGCACACTTGCTCTCACGCAACGCACACTTGCTCTCACGCAAGCGCACTCTTGCTCTCACGCAAGCGCACTCTTGCTCTCACACGCGCACTCTTGCTCTCTCACACACTCTGCTCTCTCACACAGATGTGTGAGAGAGCAGAGTGTGATCAGATGATCACACTAGATTTCTTTTATGGAATCAAATCAAAATCGTAGGTGGTTTATAGTAAATAAAATGACTTAATAAAGCACACTGCTTTATTTCACAACAAGTACACACTTGGAACTTTATACAACTAGGAACCAATGGGACAAATCGTCACTACCAAACAAATAACACTTCAATACAGATAGGGTTGTAGCTGCCAACGAGGGATCTCGATTAATACTACATTACAAAAATATAAGTTACTAAAACTGATAGCATTCACAAGTTGATTGTCCACCTCTTCACGTGGATCGGTAATAGTCTACTTGACAGGGTATGAAAATCAATTTATATTTAGTCCATCAGAGAATACAAAAATTAAGACACGTATTCATGGCTTTTTCAAATTTATGAAATAAGTCTATAAAGCGCATTGAAGTATTGGGGGCTCCTGACGTCAGGACATGGCCAAACTGTACCGAAACACGTCGGCGCGTGACGTCACGGTACATTTCGACATGTATCGCCGTATCTTTGCATTAGATAGATAGGTACGTTAAAAAATAAAAAATACATGTCCAAGTTTTTGTTGCTCTACATGACGGACTAAAAATTAAAGTTTAGTCACGTAGCCTATTGGCATTAGGTATAGATGTCAGTTTTGATGCTGTAGCACGGAGGACCTTTTCTCCGCTAGTCAAAGACTGGGGCCTTTATTTCTCCCAATCACCATGTACCATTTCAGTCGATAAAGATTACGCAGGCAGTTCTGTTTCTTGGACTTAAGGCTGCCTGTACACTGAAACGGATCGGAGATGGGCGGGCCAATATATTTGAATAGAAACTCCTCCGAAGCAGAGCGGAGGAACTCTGTAATTTGAACGACTGCTTTTTCCCTTTCCGCTCCAGTGGACCAGCACAGCTTCAGTGACCATACGACATTGATTGGGGGCTATATAAAAAAACGTGATCGTAAGGAATAGTTAAACAACCAAGTTTCAATAACACTGAGAACCTAATGTTATAATGGTTGTTGGTAAAATATTTGTCGATCAACACACTGGACTTAAGACCCAATCTATTATTACTTTTTCTATGAGGGGAGGCCATTGCCCAACAGTGGGATACAATGGCCGATAATGATAAATAATGTGTATTTGCGATACTTACTAAAGGTAGGTGGTACAATGTACAGTAGGCACCACAACAAGAATGCCAGTAAGGATTGTTGCACTTTTTGATTAACAACATAGTTACAATAGGTAACAGTTTTAATATATAATGACGCGATATCGGAAGGTTTATAGTTTATAGTAGGATGGAAATGTTGCATATGTAGAAGTTGTCTTGTAGATCAAATTACTGAGAAAACCCGGCAGTATAAGCAATAAGCATATCAAAAGATGATCCCTCACTTTCATGAAACTGTAACCTTATTTACTATAAGCGGCATCTTGTAAACGATCGAATCCCTCTCGCAGCACGAACATAAACTATAGAAAAAACTTCAAAAACTCAAGCTTCAACACGAAGTCGCGTATAAGTAGGGGGAGGACTAAAAACTTAGACACGGTTGGTCCCAACAGTTCCATTAAATCTAGATAAAAGGAAAGATTTGTAATTTTTATAGTGTCATACCACACCTAAGCAGAACATTTCAACGAAATGGAAAACCTTATTAACTTTTTTAAATACATGCTTAACCTTGTCAAGAATCTTGACTCAACCCGTCAGGGTTAGTAGTAGTTGGTTCAAGCACTTCCGGCTTTAGGAGGGGTTAAGGATCGATTTAACCGACATGTACCCACACGTACGGGTACCCCACGGGTACGTTCCCCACCGGAGTTGAACATTTTCATACGGTTTTTCATTTCCTTGAAAAAGTGAAAGATAGCATTGCAATGGCTAGAGCTCGGTTGCTAAGACTATTCCCGCAGGCTCTTGAGGTTCGCAGATAGTCGGGGGTCAGTACACCTTCAGTTGGTTCTTGTCGTCGAAGCCGGCAGAGTGGCCGGCGTTGCGGACAATGAACGAGTTGCCGTCGAAGTGCATTCGTCTCTCGCCGCGACTAACGAGTAATAAATAGGTATAATTATATAAACAAGTTGTTAGGTACATTATAAAGTGAAACAAAAAACCCAACTGCACTGCAAGGTCCAACACACACATGGCTGATTTAGAGCCAAAATACTAGCCGTGGGGTGCCGGCAGTAGAATGTTACCCCTCCTCTCCTACCCGTGGATGCAGTAAGAGCCTGCTAAAGGACACCTCCGGAAGATGGGCAGCAGCGTCATTCCGTAAATCAACATCCCATACTGCGCTCACCAACCCGCCTGCCAAGCGTGGTGAGTATGGCAACTACCCCTCATGGAGATCCATGAGGGAGGCCTTACTTCAGTAGTGGACGTTTTACGGCTGAAATGATGATGATGAAGTGTCAAAAATTATACTGACTAATAATATCAGGGAATAAATCATAAGGGAAGGAAAGTCAATTTAATGCATTGATTTCCACTTTTTCGATGACAGCTGTCAAATTTCAAACGGCCATATCTCGGAAACTACTCTTCCAACACTTTCCCCTTGTGGTCTCAAATGAAAGACCTTGATGAGATCTACTTTTTCGGTAACAGCTGACAAAACTTCAATTTTCTAAGTATAGATTTTTGACATTTACTGTCATTTTTTAAATTTACAGACATTAAAAAAAACCACTTACCGCACAAAAAGATGCTGTGTCTGGCCAAGAGACGCAGTGCAATGCAAGAAGGGACTGGTGATGGACGCGGTTCCGTTGGATGGACTCGTGCGCAGCTGATACTTGTGGCTGCAGCGGTGGATCCTGCTCGTACAAATAAATCTCTTCGTTAGCAGGAAGCACAAGACGCGACGCAGCCTCAATCCGCTCGTCGAGCACCACGAGGGATGGATTCATCTCACCCGGTGCGGGCTGTTGATTCACGGAAAGACGCTGCTGCCCATCTTCCGGAGGTATACGGGCAAGTGAGGGGCAACAGTCTACTGCCGGCACCCCGCGGCAAAAAATACTACAAATGAATACTGCTAAGTAATAAGCATGATGACAGGGTATGAAAATCAAAATTCTATTTACCCCTTGGGTACTGAACCCAAAAAAGCATTATCACTATGCTCTTTGTATTTAGGTATTGCTTTTTAGGGTTCAGTACCCAAGGGGTAAAAACAGAACCCATTACTAAGAGTATGTCCGTCTGTCCGAGACCGTATGTCCCGTCTGTCCGAGACCAGTAGCATCATGATCACGAGGTCCTTGAGGGAGTCCTATGTCCAACAGTATCCGTCCTATGGCCGAGATGATGATGATGATGATATAAAACAATGTCGGGTTAGTTACATCATAATAACTAGAGAACGGCTGGACCTATACCAATAATCTTAGATTTTTTGGTGTTATCTGCGCCCGGATTAACTAGTGTTATAGAAGTAGAAGTACTAGTAGCAGTGTAGTAGTAGAGTAGAAGTAGTTACTACTACTACTACTTCTACTACCACTGCAGTAGCTGCTGTAGTAGTAGTAGAGCAGTGGTAGAGTAGTAATAGCAGCAGAGTACCTGTAATAGTTTTCAGTTGTAGTAGTAGTGTGGTAGCAGGTAGTGTGGTCTGTGCGTTCTGTGCGGTTCCAAGTTCGCCGCCACCTCTAGCTAATCAACAAACAGTCTACCTGACCAGTCCGTCCGCAGTCTGGCTGACGCGCACGTTGTTGATGATCCAGTTGTCGATGCCGTCGTCCGTCAGCCAGTACTGCGCCGCTTGCAGCAGAGACACCGCCTCGTTCACGTAAGACGGGCCGTGTCGGGACTCGCTGCAAAACAATACAATCCAGTTAAAGGCTGTACGGTTTGCATACCATACAGCATACCACTTTATCTACCTATTTTTAAGTTTTTACTGTGATTTTTTTGTTGGATGTCCTAAATAAATAAATAAATAAAATAAATAAATAAAGCAGTGCATGTTCCCGCGGGTCAGCACTCAGCACTCAGCTGGAGCAGAGGTTATTATAGAATTGAGTTGGGAAGGATTTATCTGCGATTATTTTAAAAATACGATACATTTTCAAAATCAAAAGTGCTATTAATTTCCGTTAGTGATACGTTTAATATTCTTAACCTTTTACGATAATACGGAGAATAATTAAACAATCAAATAATTAGGTAATATTAGTCCGCCCAAAACTAAAATTGTCGACGTAGCTCAAAAAGTTGCAAAACTGAAATGGAGCTGGGCTGGTCATGTCTGCATTGGGCATGACCAGCCCAGCTCCAGGCCCGAAGACCTGTGGGCCAAGATCAAAACTCAGTGGAGCCCCAACACTGAGGCGCCGTAGCAGACTGAAGAAGCGATGGCGTGACGTGTTAGAACAACATAACAGCGTATGGGTCGAATTGACGGCGGATCGGGATGCATGGAGGGGAGGCCTTTGCCCAGCAGTGGGACAGTTATGGCTAATTGTAATTGTAATAGTCTTAATAATTTATAAATTAATATATAACACGTTATGACGTGTTAAACGGCCAATTTCAGCCAGTCGCTTACAACTGTCCTTTGGGCAATACGTCACGGCGAACACTCGCGACCATTAACTTGCTTAATAAAACTTACGTACAATGGCCAACAAAGTGGTATACCAGTTTTTACAACTTTCTATGAGATCTAATTATCGCTAAGGTTGACTTTTCTGACTGAGTGTGAGACATGCACAATAATGCATATGAGATGCCTGACATGGGTAAATATTGTTATTTTAACCTATAATATATAATAGGTTAAAATAACATGATTGACACTTACTAACCAACTTATTAAACCCACCGATTTCGGGATATTTAGCTCAAAGTCAACATCAAACATCAAAGAGATGGAGAGATTCACAGATGGTAATCGAAACTCTTCAATATTACAAAATTCATGGGTGACGACATCGCACGATGGCTAACAGCTGACAAAATAATATTATTATATCCCTATCCACTAATTATCATATACCCTACACATTATCATCACCATGATCAGCATCAGAAACTCCATAGTTTTAATTACAAAACTTAGGGTCATTGGAATTAACTTTAATGGAATTAAATAACACAAGTAATAGTGTGTACTGAGTTCTTCAATAATGTTATTTATACAAATTAAACAAGCGGTTGGGTTTTTTGTTTCACTTAATAATGTTTGCTTGCATAAAAACCCAGTTCTGATGATGGGTTCCGTGATAAATCAAGGGAAATATACAAACGTAATTAGCATACCCATATATAATGGTTTGGATATTTTCAGCAACATTTAAGATTTTATTAATAAAGTAGGTTTTTTTTATTAAATTAAAGAAGTAACAAAGATGTTCCTTCATCAGAAGAGTATAAGTATGCAGAGCACCCAAACAATTGCAATGCTATTATTTACACTTAATAACAATATACTACGTATACTATACAATATACTACGTATATAATAATACTACGTACAGAAATTTATTCAGTGGCACGAAATCATAAAATCAAACTAAAATTTGCAGCGCCCTAACAGGGTTCATGTATATTATCTAATAATGTATTGTTTAGACCTTATAAAAAAATGTACATGATGCAATAAATAAATACAAATACAGTTCGAAGACTTACATCTTTTGCCGAACTGCGAAAGTTTGATGAAGTTTTGTACCCCCTTAGTAGGCTGCATGCCAAGCGCGTCATTTGTTTGATGGAGATTCAACACTGGGATAACGCAATGGCCCAAGCATGTATCAGCAACATATCGGCGTGTTTACACGACATTTTTACAAGTACGACCAATAATTTAGGGGGTTGGCAGTTGGCATCGTCGCCTAAATGCCAGAATTACCAAAACTTTTTTTTTTGCATTGTCTTAAAGAAGGAGTATATTACTAGAACCCAAAAAAATAGGAAAGAGCAAGACATCCAATTTGATATAAAATAGGTACTCGAAACTTTTGGATAAACTCAGCAAAGATAACGCTGAAGTCATTTCTGAAAAAGATAATATAGGTACATCAAGCTCATTCACAAATGTCGAAGTCATTGAGCTCCATATTCTTTATCAGTATAGTTAAAATTAAAAGGATTAAAAGTTATTGTTTTAAGTTTGTCGTTATTTTTAAGTTACGTTTATCCTTTGAAAATAGATTTATAAAAAAAACCTTTTTTTATTTGGTTCGTTGGGCCCAGTTACCGTTAGTCCAGTAGACAGAGTAAAAGACTAAAAAGGAAATAGGCAAAAGGAGCAATAGACTAAAAGGGAAGTTGAAGAAATTGGTAACTGGACGTAACGGACAGACTATACCAAACAGTAAACTGGTCCTAATGAACCTAATGGAATAAAATGTATGTTAGAGAGATCAATAGTCACTGCCAAGATTATTGCAATGGAAAATCGACCTCGTTGTTTCGCGACTTTGAAATGAACGTCAGCCTTAGGGTTGGTAGACCACATTTTTGGCCGACTGTACGATTAAACCGTGAAAATAAACAAACTCTTCAACTTACAACTCATACAACAAACTTTCAACTTTCTTGTTATTATGTTTAGTTTTAAGGTGTGCAATAAAGTATTTTCTATCTATCTATCTACAACATAGACAACATAGGATTGTGGGGGCCACACCTATAACCCCTACAGGGGCCCATCCTAGTAGAACTTTTTGTGAAGAGTTCACCCGGGGAAGTACTACCATCATACCTATTTTTGCCGCCAAGCAGTAATGCCTGCATTGCTGTGTTCCGGTTTTAAGGGTAGGTAATGGGTAAAGTAATGGGGCTGGAGAAATTACGGGCACATGTGACCTCACAACTCACTCAAGGTGACGGGCGCAATGCAGTAGGTACAATGTTAGTCACGTGCTTCGTGAACGTGATTACTTGCACGTAGTGGTTACCGCTTAATACCATGGTGGGCTTGTCTCGTCTCTCTCGTAGTCGTATAAAAAAACGGTAAGGAGAACAGTGTGACAAGGGGTGGGAGAGGACCTAAGATTCGTGACATTTCAAAAACTGATTGGAAATTAAGCTAATCTCGGAACCGCTAGTTATCTGCAGATGTGACATTGCAAAATATGCGACGTAACAAATAACTCGCCTCAATAATATAATGTTATATAATGTTTAACACCGCATATTTTGCAATTTCTAACAAATATTACACAAGCTGTCATATCTCAAAAACTATCAATAAATTTGTAATCTCCTTAACCGCTAGATAGTTGAAATTTTCACTGATGATTTATTTATGTTGCAAGTCTTAAATTTCATCAAAATCCGATCATCCGGTAGAGAAGAATATCAAGAATAAGGTAAGAATTATCCTTTGACAAAAATTGTACAAACATTCAGCCAAAATGTCTTGTTGCCATGCCACTAAGAACATCGTTCGCTTCGCTCACTCGTTCGATTAAGAGGGAGAAATAATAGTAATGTATCACACGACGACTTCTTTACGCTGAGCACATTAAACTAAAATGGCCCGAGAATCATCACTAACTGGTGGGCGCGGCTTACACTTGGCTTGTCTACGAATACTTACAAGCTAAGAAACTAACATAACCCGAGAATCACCCTCCACCTAATTGGTGAGCCAATACTATGCTTGCTTACGAATACTTACTTACAAGCTAAGAGACTAAAATGACTAACTAGAGACTAGAAAAGAACCCGGAGTCGGGCCCACCAGTTAGGCGGAAGGATGCATCCACCTAATGATACCTAAAGCCTACATACGAATACCTAAAGCTAAGAAACTTAAATAACCAACTTGTAGAACACGTTGAGCGTGAAGTCCTGGCTCATGTCGAGGAAGGTGTCGGTTGTAGTGCGAGTGCCTGCTGCATCCACCAAGTAGACTAAAGCACACTGCTCCGCCGTGAACGAGACTCCTTTGTACCACATCTTGGCGTATCTATCAAATGTCAATGTATTTAGAAACCAAGCACAATATTTTTTTTTATGTATTAAACAAAAAGCAAGTAATAGCTCCGAAAGACGAGCAGCAGCGTCTTTTCCTGTATCAACATCCTGTACTGCGGCCGCCAACTCACCTACCAAGCGTAGTGAGCATGGCAACAACCCCTCATGCTGATCATGCTGATGTGCGTGCGGAGTCCAGTCTCAGTATCCTTTTGGGCAAAAACCTGCGCCAAAAACCGAAAATTACGAACGATAGCGACGCAGGACCCCTTTTCTGTTGCAGACTGCCACCAGAGCGTGCGGATCTGGTGCGCGTGCGGTTGGAAAGCCTTTGCCTAATAGTAGTGTTTCTAGCGCTGTTCCTCTAAGGAGTGGTGTTTGACATTTTGATAAGTATTGTCCATAAAAACGGTCCGAAATACGCCTCTTACTCTACCTCATTGTGGTGCGTGAGTAAAAGCAGCTCAACAGCTTACTTGTTGTTCCCCTGCTGGTGTCGCGCCTGGATCTCCACTCGCGACCCGTAGTGGTACACCCTGCCGTTTGGATGGATGAGAGCCGCAGCTGCGCCAGAGCGAGACAGCGCCAGGATAACGTTATTCTTCGCATTCGTCACGCGAACTGCACCATCTATAGTCATGTCGACCCTGAAAAGTAAAATTATATATTTCTGACCTTGTCACAATACAAACAAAGCTTTGCTTACCAATGGGTGCGGTTGGCGCTGTACCAGAAAACACTACAGCGGCAGAATACATCTGGGACCCCGTGGCTCTCTCTTAATAACGAGAACGAAATCTTCCCGGGACCATGCTTGGTGCAATCCACGCGAAACGTCGAAAAATAATAAAGGTAATTTACACGATGAATATCCGGTTATATGTATGTTAATAAACTCTCAATAACATGGATGGATTTTTGTCAAATTGTTGAAGTTGATTGCACATGTGAGCATCAAAGAGTCCGATATACACTGGATTCCAAGGCAAGAGAAAATGCGTAACGCATTTTCCCATCACAAAAAAAGGAGCGGAAAGATTTGCGTGACTCGCAGGACTATAGATAGCAGTGTCTGAATGTAAGCTGAAAGAAGCCAAGCTTATATTTTGTGATGGGAATCATATTACAGATCTACACTGTTGTATACCTACATTCAGATTCAGATAGTGGTTAGAAAGGTACAAGTGGGTAACGTAGATGCTTACTTCACTCGATCCCGCAGACGCAGACAGATAGTCCCGTGAGGGGTCACCGAGGCATTGTAGCTGGCCCCGCCAACCACGTCGGTTACCTTAGAAAATAAACACAACTATATTTAAATTTAAATTACGGGCCGGCTTAGACATAGAAGCAGTGTGTGGACAGGGCAGGGTAGCTTTCGTTGCAGGGATGCTTGCCATGGCGGCTGTCACCTACATCTGCCTGATGCTCTCCTCGGCGGCTGTCACCTACATCTGCCTGATGCTCCCCTCCAGAAGCTTGCTGGATAGTAGTCTTGGAATGCCAAGAGATTGGATTCTGAAGATCTTTCTGCCGTTACCTCAAGCTCCCTCCATGTGTCAGCGTGGTAGATATCATCGCCAGGGTAAAAAGGCGCCTTCCGCTGCAAGGGTGCCCGCCACGGCGGCTGCCAGCCGGTGGCGCCGACTAGCTCTGCCTGCCCGATGCCCCCCTCCAAGAATTTGCTGTAGTCTTGGAATGCAGAGAGGTTTGTTTCCTCCTGAAAATAGCATAGTAATCTTATAAGTGTATGCCTCTTGTTAGCATGTCGAGGGATCTGACAATTAACCTACATGCAATGCTGCATGTGGCAGTTAGTATTTTATCAAGTAAATATGTAATTGGATTAAAAAATACATATTTGTATTTTTTATAACCTTATACAAACTATTTTTGTACATTTTCAGCCATAGCCAATTTTATCAGTCGATAAAATCTTGCATTGATGAGCAACTGAGAGAATTGAGAAATTGATAATGAGGTTTCCGGACCAAAATAGTAAAAAGAATCCCTCATGGTGCGACTTTGTCTGTCTGTCTGTCTGTCTCAGATGAATATCTTATTTTGATTGCCGGGGAGGAAAGGGCCCTTTTCACCCTGTAAACCACTTAACTACTCAAAAATTTTATGTGGTTAATGTTGAGTTACTAGGTCATGCCGTTTAAAGTTTTGACTTATTTATAAAAATTTATAAGAACTGACGAAATTTAAACCGCCTACCTATAACACTTATTTTTATATTATTTAGGCACGGAACCCTCGTTGCGCGAATCAGACTCTCATGGCCGGTTTCATTTTTGTATTACCTATGCTGCTACATAAAAACAATAAATACTCGTATCTGTAATAGGTAATAATTATGTTTCTTTATGTATGTAAGAACTAATATATTCTCAAAACAATAGGTAGGTAGGAATGCCGGGAAAAATCAGCCTACTTGAAATGCACTAACTACTAATAATTCAATCAATGGAGAAAAGTCACCTGGTTAAATGAGTGCGCAGTGTAAACACTTCTCGGCCTCACTGGCATCGTCGTGGGCGCGTCTTTCCGAAAATCGGCAGTGGCCATTTTAACACTTTTTCAGCTTAAAACTGAGTAAAAAATAACACTTTTATGAAAAAATACATGAACAGCTTCCGGCGATGAAAAATACTACATAATCGTACTCAAGAACGGGTGGCAATCAAAAGATGGTAAAAATTTGACATGCGTCTTTCGTTCTTTTGGTTCGAATTTAAAAATACTTTCATGTCATTTTATGACACACTCTTGAAAGGAGGCTTTAGTTACTTTAGAAAGTTGCCAAGGAGGTAGGAGAATTTGGACAACGTTTAGCTATAGGGCCTATACAGAGGGCCGCGCTGACCCCTGGCAGCGGCAGCGCCTATGTGCATACTCTCAAAAGCGCTCTATTTTAAGCCCTGACAAATTTTCAGTTAAAAAGCTATCCATAGTATAATCTCCATAAGTCCGCCCATTTTATGATATTATTTGTTTGTATCCCTATGTTTTTTACTCTCTATGGTGTACGTACAATAAAGAGGTTAATCAATCTATCTCCAGTTTTTTATAGTATTTTCCTTATAAGCTAAAAGCGGAATAATCTAGCTTAGATAGCACAGCTAAATCATCTGGCCGTTGATAGGCAGCAGTGTCAACTGTGCGAGAAGCTGTGCCCCTGCGATCGCCAACCCATTTGCCGAGCGTGGCGATTATGGCAATACCCCCAAACATGAACAGACACAAGAGAACCGGCCCCCAGTTCCCGGTCGCCCTGCTATTTCTGATCAAGGTGGCGGTCACGGTTACGGCAGGGCAGGGGGTGCTAAGATTCCCCGGACTACGGAAGGCCGCCCATCCCACCTGACCTTGGCAACCTACAATGGACGCAATCTGAGGCTTGACGAACATCTGGCACAGTTGGAAGTGGAGCTGGAAAACATAAGGTGGCATGTTCTAGGTTTGAGTGAAGTCCGTAGAGAGGGCGAGGACACTATTCTATCACCCTAGACTCGGGCCACCTTTTGTACTACAGCAAGGGTGATCGAACAGGGTGGCGTAGGGTTCCTCGTTAATAGGACCCTCACTAAAAACGTCGAAGAAGTCTTCAGTGTGTCGACCAGGGTAACGAACCTGGTACTTCGACTATCGAAGCGATATAGTCTGAAGATCATTCAGGTCAACGCACCGATCTTGGCACACTCGGATGACGAAGTTGAACATATGTATGAGGACATAACTAAACTCTTACACAACACCACCAAGGCTCACTTTAATGTTGTTATTGGGGACTTCAACGCTAAAGTGGAAGTCCAGAATTGCAGCGAGTCGCGTGTTGGACCGCATGGTTATGGATGTCGGAACCACAGGGGGCAAATGCTTATCAACTTCCTGAAGAAGGAGGACCTTTTCTTAATGAACTCTTTCTTTAAAAAGAATCCCCAAAGGAAGTGGACGTGGCGAAGCCGACACTGTGACTAAAAACGAGATCGACTTTATCATGACGGATAAAAAAAGCACATATTTAGAGATGTCTCTGTGATCAACAGGCTTAATACCGGATCTGATCTCTGAGTTCTTCGAGGCTCTCTGAATATCGAACTACAGCTTGAACGAAACCGTCTGATAAAGTCCACGCTCCGACCTAATCCACCACGAATCATGGCGGGCTCCGAGGAGTTCCAATTAATTTTATTTCCAGATCCATTTCGAAGATTTCCAAAGTCGTATTAAAGTTTGTTTAGGTTTGTGGACACAACCACCCTCTCGGATTTCTAGGGATTTTTGTTACAGGTTGGTTGTATGCAATGGAAACCAGACATGACATAATTTACCAACATTGATTCATATAGAAAGTCTTTAAAAGCAATGTTTAGAGCAGTTTTAATTAAAATATTGAAGAAAAGAAAAATGAAGAAGCATGAAGAAATAAATATTTAAGTATTATTTGGACAATGGTTCTTAAGAATACCCACATTACACGCGAAAAATTGTCGTAGGTAGGTACGCCTAATACCGATAACAGTGCGAAGCGCGCGTGCTCTGCGCACACGTGTTGTATTAAATACTATAATGCTATAGATTAATATCTGTAATCTTACATGTGTGTGAATGTAGAAATTGAATTGAATACTTGAGTAGACTTAAGTCAAGGAGTCCGTCCGTTACATCAACCAACACCGGCCATAGCGGAACACGAGAGCTTGACCGTTTCACTACCACTTAACTTGTACTAAAGTAAAAAAGTAAGGCCTTTGCATCTATTATAGATGATTTATACAGCGCCAGCAACTGGTAAGCATGCTGTACGGGGCGCTGCAGTGCCTGAGACATTGTTAAATGTATTAGGCTTGCCCAGCACCTATGCTGCTGATGCACTGACTCACGTCGATCGCCCGGCCGCGCTTGCGGCGCGTACAACCGAGGCCAAACTTCTGATGATGCGGAAATGGTGTTCGATGTATCGAACGATCCTCTTAGCTGAGAGGATATTGTAACAACAGTGTAGGTATTTCATAATTTTAAGTAGTTATAATTTAGATTAAGTTAATTAATTATGGTCGTGGTTTGAATAAAGTTATTTCTCTTTTTCATTTTGATATTTCACTATAAAGAACAGTCAGAACAGAAGTAGGGCTAATAAATTTGAGTCTTTGAGCTTGGTCCTCGTTTTTAAAGTTATTATTTATTAGCGCAGAGCCCAATAAAATGGTTTGAAATGTTATTTCAAACCATTTCATTCCCGTCAAAAGTTTTAAAACCGAATTGTTGATTTTTTTATTTGATTGTACAAATGTGACAAAATAAACGTTTCTTTATCTGAAATCGGCCCAGCCAATTCGGAGAGTAGTTAGCCAGAACATACAAGCATATGGACAGGCAGACAGATCGTATTTATTTGTAAGATAAAGATATAATAGATTGGGCTAGGTGCGTGTCGGGCCATGCGCTGTGTGGGGTTCCGGTTAGCCGGCCTGTAAGTACTCATAAAATCCGGCCTGGAGCGGATTTTAAGAGTATAGACCGGACTCCGGATTTTTTTCGATTATATTTTTCAGAAACAAAGGAATCATTATTGATGATGTGAAGATATTTGAACAATTTTGAAAAAAATATCTTAGGTAGGTAAGTACTGGAAACCATTTGAATTTTAATTTTATAACCGCTCGTTTGGTTTTGGTCAGTTTACTTACCAAGATTTTTTAGCCGTCGTTTGGTTTTGGTAAGTAAACTGACCAGTGAGTCATCGTTGAGTCATCATTCCACGAAAACAATTGTCATTTTTAAACTATGGTGTTTATCAACTTCTTCTTTGTTTTGTAGCCTTCTCAATGAAGTTGACAATGACAATAACAAATAAAATTTACGTAGCCCAAGAAAAAATAATTTTATTCGATTAAATTAAAATTAAAAAAAAGATTACGCAAAAAAAATGCATAAAAAATGCACTTTATAATTACGGTTGTAATCGTCCCATACACAGACAGACAGACAGCGCTATGCATATTAGGGGAACTCGATTTGCCGAATTACTAAAGATTTGTTAGTACCTAGGTACTTTTTTAGTATCATGCCACATAACGCAAACGTCGAAAGGGTTTTCTCACTCATCACTTCACAGTGGATGAAGGAAAGGAACATCTACGAAGTTTTATTTTCGGCCAGACCGGTTTTTTTACAGAAATCAGGATTTTCCAACACTTGGAACCGGGTTTTCTATTAAAGCCCTGGTAACCCTACGCGTGGTAACAGAAAACAGCTAGCTCAGCAGAAAAAAATTGAGAAATTTTTCGAAAAAAAATTATATTACCTCAAAATGATGTTGCTGACACATTTACTTTGTTAGGGTTTGTTTTATAAATAAGTATAAAAAAAATTAAATTTTAGGTAACCTCCGACACTTTACTTAGTCTCGAATAGATCTACCTACACATTATGCCCTTTCATTTAATCCCACACTTGGGTATGTTGTTGATCTGAGCTGTATGTAACTATAGATAGGTACCTAACATATTGTTATGCTAACTGGGGGTACCTCTGTTCCTTAGTAATAAACTAGCTATCGAGTAAGACGGGCGTTTCATTGATTACCGACACTCCATCTGACTACGAGGATAAAATCTACCCGCGCATAACAAAAATGGCGAGTTTTCTCGGTAATTTAGGCGTATTTGACTATAAAATACACGAATGGGAAGTGTTTTACGGTAAATTGACTCAATTTATCAAGTTGAATAACATTGATGTGTCTAATCAAAGTGCGGTGCTGCTAACACATTTGTCCGATGAGTCCTACCGTCTGCTTCGGAACCTCGTTCATCCGAAGAAACTCGAAGACATTTCCTACAAGGAGCTAGTGCTTGTACTCAACAATCATTTCACGCCAAAGAGGTCGACATTCGCCGACAGGGCGAATTTCTACGAAGCGACAAGGTCCGACGGTGAAAGCATCGAGGAATGGGCGGCTCGTCTGCGAGGGCTTGCCGTTTACTGCGACTTTGGCACAGAACTGGACACGTTGCTGCGTGACCGTTTCGTGCTGGGCTTCCAGACAGGACACGAGCGTGATAAGCTGTTTGAATGCGATTCCAGAGTTTTAACACTATCGCAAGCATTGGAGATCGCGCAGAGGGCTTCGTGTGCGCGGCAGGCGCGCGCAGCTGCCAGCGGCGCGGCCGCCGCCGCCGCGGTCGTGAAGGAGGAGCCGGTGTTCTACGCACGAGCTGGATCGCAAAGCGCCGGCGCCGCCGGGAGATCCCAGGCAAGTTTCGCCGCCGCCGTGGCGACCCAGAAGGTTGATGATGGCAGCAATGAATTACGTTGTTCGGTTTGTGGTATGAAAAACCACAGTGCGGCTAAATGTAGGTTTAAGGACTATAAATGTCGAAAGTGTGGGCAAAAAGGCCATCTAAAGAAAGTGTGCGTTGGTAAAAAGTGTAATTTACACAAAATCAGTGTAGAGGAGCCCGAGTCTCACCCAGAAAATGACTGCAAGGAATGTGAACTTTATAACTTGAGGTATGTAAACTATAATCCAATCAAAATTACAGTTAATGTGAATGATATTGATTTGTGTATGGAATTGGATACTGGATCCGGGACTACCGTTATTTCGGACAAATTATATTCTCAATATTTTTTCAATAATAAGTTGCATAAGAGTGATATCAAAATGTGTTTATACAATGGTCATAAAATTATGCCCTTAGGTTTTTTTAAAGCTAAAGTTAGGTATGCTAACCTATGTAAACAATTAAAAATTTACGTTTTTAAAAATGGTGGGCCACCTTTGCTAGGGCGCGATTTTATAGCGAATTTTGAAATTTATTTTTCCTCAGCAAATAATAGTATTGAATGTACGAATAAAAATATTGAAGAAGTGCAACGGTTATTGACGCAATACCCGGACATTTGGAAGAACGAGCTAGGTTGTTTTAACAAGTTTGAGGTCGATCTACTACTAAAAGATAATGCACAGCCAAAGTTTTTTAAGCCGCGGGCGGTACCTTTTGCTCTCAAGGACAGAGTTAGCGCAGAACTTGACAGATTGGTAAGTTTAGGTATTTTAGTGGCCGTCAACCACTCTGAATACGCTACGCCTATAGTACCAGTTTTAAAAGAAAATGGCAAGTTAAAAATCGCCGGCGATTTTTCTTGCACGTTAAATCAAGATTTAAAAATAGATAAATATCCGTTGCCACGCATAGAAGAGGTTTTTTCCAAGATTGGAGGGGGAGAAAAATATTCTAAATTGGATTTAAGTAACGCTTATAATCAATTTAAATTATCTAAACCTTCTCAAGCACTGGCAACCATAGCAACTCATAAAGGTTTATTTTCATACACAAGATTAGTATATGGCTTAGCAAATGCACCGGCTATTTTTCAAAAAGCAATGGAAACACTATTTTCTGGCTTGGACGGTGTTAGTATTTGGCTTGATGACATTTGCGTTACGGGCAAAACCAAAGATATTCATATCTCAACATTGCGTGAAGTCCTACGTAGGCTTCAGGGGGCAGGGTTACGCTTGCAAAAAGATAAGTGTGTCTTTTTCGAAGACAGTGTTACTTACCTAGGCTACGTTATAGACAAAAGCGGGTTAAGAACTTGCCCAACTAAAGTGGAGGCAATAATAAATGCTCCTGCGCCCACAAACGTATTAGGCGTTAAACAATTCATAGGTGTAGTAAATTATTATAGGAATTTTATTCCTTCCGCATCGGCGGTAATGAACCCGCTACACGAATTGCTACGAACGGGCGCAGAGTGGCAGTGGACCGACCGGCACCAGGCGGCTTTCGATAGCGTCAAACGTGAGCTGGCTAGCGACCGAGTGCTGGCGCATTTCGAGCCGGACGCGCCGCTGGCGCTGACCGTGGACGCGGGCCCGCGCGGGCTGGGCGCCGTGCTGGCGCATCGCACTGCCGACGGCCAGGAGCGTCCCATTGCGTTTGCTTCCCGCTCGCTGTCTGCGAGTGAGAAAAATTATAGCCAAATACAGAAGGAGGCTACAGCTATTATTTTTGGTGTTAAACATTTTCATCAATATCTTTATGGCCGCCAGGAGCCTTTCATACTTAAAACTGATCATAGACCCTTACTTTCTATATTTGGAAGAGGGAAGGGTATCTCTGTGACGGCTGCCTTGCGTTTGCAGAGATATGCTATCATATTGTCTGCTTATAATTATACGGTGCAGTATATAGACGGTAAAAATAATCAAGTTGCAGATTATTTCTCAAGGTCGCCCTTATCAGTATCGGTCAGTGATGAACAGGCGGGAAGTTCTAGGCATTTTTTATTTTTAGAAGCTAACATAGAACCAATCTTGTTTGATGATATAAAGCGTGAGATGGCAGCCGATAAGGTTTTATCTACAGTTGTTAAATATATGAAAAATGGCTGGCCTAGAAAAATAGCATGTAAATCTATTATGCCCTATTTTCAGTGTAAAATGGATTTGGAAGTTATAAATGACTGTTTGTTTCGCGGTCATCGAGTAGTGATTCCAACTGTGTTTAGAGACAGAATGCTAAATGAATTGCATTCGGCACATTTTGGAGTCGTTAAAACAAAAAGCCTAGCACGTAGTCGAATGTGGTGGCCGGGAATCGACGCCGATATCGAGCGATGGGTAGGCGCGTGCGCCGCCTGCTCCGCCGTGCGAGCCGCGCCGCCGGTCGCGCCGCCGGCGCCCTGGCCGCGCCCGCCGGGCCCGTGGCATCGGATACACATCGATTACATGTCGATAGGACAGGCTGTGTATTTGATTGTAGTAGACGCTTTTTCTAAATGGCTAGAATGTGTTTATATGGACCGTGGCACTTCTACAAATGTTCTTATTCAAAAACTAAAAGATTTGTTTTGTAGATTCGGCGTGCCTTATGTTATTGTGTCGGATAATGATGTTAAAATTAGTTCTGCGGAATTTCATAACTTTTGTCGATTGAACGGGATCCAACACATAACTTCACCAATATACCACCCTGCTAGCAATGGTCAGGCGGAAAATTCTGTCAAAACTTCCAAAAAGATGATAAAATGTATAATATCAGAATGCAAAAATCAGAGTGAAATTCATAATAAATTGCAGAGTTGTTTGTTTGTATTTAGAAACACCGTTCATTGTGCTACAGGCGCCACGCCGGCGATGTTAATGATAGGCCGTAATTTACGGTGTAGGCTAGATTTAGTTTTGCCTAATCATAAAACTAAGATAAACGATGAACAAATAAAATTAAAAGCTAGCAGATGTTTTCAGGTAGGTGAAAAAGTTTGGGCTAGGTGGTTTATCGCAAAGAAAAGTGTTTGGTGTGTAGGTATTATTAAAAAGTTAATTGGGAATCGAATGTTTGAAATTTATTTTAAGGATTATGAGACTAACTGTAAAAGGCACGTTGATCAGATAAGGAAGTTCACTAGCAATAATACTGACGGTCCTAATGAAAACATTTCTGACATCGGCAATCCAGTTATGTTGGATTCGCTGCCGCCGCCCCCGTCACCGCCTTGCACGCCGCCTCGCACAGCTCCCCTCCAGGTGCCGTCGCCCCCGGTGGAGGCTGTATCATTAGATATAGAACCTTTTTCGCCAAATGCTACTTCAGCTGAAGGGGCAGAGGTTTCGGCCGCAACCGCTTGTGTAGGAAAAGATGTAGTGTTAGATAGGGACGCAGAAATAGACGAGTGGGCGGAGGCTTGCGAAGTGATGACGACGGACGAGCCACGACCTGCTGAGCTCTGCGTTAACCCAAGTGATGAAAATAACCCGAGTAGTGCTAATGCTAGCCCGTTTAGGCGATCTAAGAGACCTAAAAATAAAGTTAATTATAAGCCCTATTTTTAAGAGTTAGAAGTGTTACTATAAGTGTTAGTTATTTTAGTTGTAATGTTTTATAGGAACCTTATATTGTTACAGGTTCCCAAATTAATGTTGGAGGGATGAGCTGTATGTAACTATAGATAGGTACCTAACATATTGTTATGCTAACTGGGGGTACCTCTGTTCCTTAGTAATAAACTAGCTATCGAGTAAGACGGGCGTTTCATTGATTACCGACACTCCATGATCCCACAGTTGGGTTGGGATACGTCATCGGCGAATAAGGTACAAGGGCAGTCAACAACTTAAGGTATATCATTTATGTACCTATAATAGGAATAAAATGCATCCAAGCCAATCCAAGCACACTACCTTGTGGAATACTTAGATCTTGAAACGTTTACTAGGTCAGATGATATTTTTATAATATTTCCATTGTTATGGTAATAGTAGGCATAGTTTCAATTTAGACGCATTGGGTTCTATTTTCTAAATAAGGCAAACCAGTCAAACCCTGGACCCCTGATACCAATACTGTGTAGTTTTTTTAATAATATACTGTACAGTAGGTACTCTGTCATAGGCTTTACTCGTATCAAGTAGTCTTTTTTAAACTTTCGCGATCACGACACATTATTAACATTGTGGTCCCGGGACCACGATGGGTGCGATTCTGTCGAAACGTCGGGCAATAATAAAGGTAAATAACTCGATAAATACCCGGTCAAATACATATGTGTTAATAATCGTATCGAGTAACCATTAGTTTCTGTAATCTGTGGTAATACAAAGATTGCATAGTTTTTGTTGTTAATGATGTCAAGAACTTGGTTTATATAGCTACATATTTGAAAACCGCATAAGACATTGACCTGATAAAATGTTCACATGCTTTTAAATTTAACCTTATTTATTATATAAACAAAAAAGATCCTAAGAAAAGCCTTTCTCTACATACAGAAATAAAAAATCTAAATTACATATGGATATATGTAATTTAGATTTAATTATATAGGTATTACATGTTTTTTTTATATGTAAAACATAAATGTTAATATAGGAATTTGGATAATTTTGCTGACTTCTATTTTATTACTTTATTGCATGCCATAAACATATAACACAATTTATACGTAATTATAATACTCATATAGTACCTACATATATTTAAAGTGCCATTTTTTTAGCTTCCTAATTTGTCTCATTAATTCTTTTTTATGAACTCGATATGTCATAAAATGTTTTTTTTTAATATTATTGTTTTGTTAAAGATTCTGGACTTTCATAATTATCTTTTATTCATGAACCTGGTTCGTTTTCTTTGATGTTTTGATGGTTCATACTGAAAATCAGCGTCGGTATCGTCCTCGGTG
This sequence comes from Pasiphila rectangulata, assembly GCA_963082625.1. Taxonomy (NCBI): domain Eukaryota; kingdom Metazoa; phylum Arthropoda; class Insecta; order Lepidoptera; family Geometridae; genus Pasiphila; species Pasiphila rectangulata. Next base: position 17,363,389 of record OY720236.1, on the reverse strand, counting down.
CGATAGCGATATTTGGCTGAGGCTGAACCTACTTAGCCGCGCACTTGGAAAAGACTAATGTTTTGTTATGTTGTGTATTTTATACCTGTTCTGTATGTTTTCTTTTTGCCTTTCTGTATGCGCGTGTGTGTTAAGTAAATAAATCTTTATCTTATTTTTATCTTTTATCTTTACTGGTTTTTCCTAAAACCGTTCTGGCAGTCACTGGAGATGTTAAATTTTTCGCAGTGAGTAAATCCGCTTTGACTTTGCTGTTTCTATTAAAATTTTCGTTGTTTAGTTATTACGTTTAAACCGTCTAAGCTTCCACAAATATTTTATGACTAAAATTAGCCAAATCGGTAAAGCCGTTCCCAAGTTATAGCTTGACCAGGAGAAATAGGGGTTTATTTTTTTATATATTCCATAGATTTTTAAAACTCAATGTTTTACGCGCCAAACGAACTATGCACATAGTATTCCTTGGCTTCAAGAACTACCTACTATTTAGTTTCTGTAATCTGTACTACTATCAACTTGTTACAGGTAGAATAGGTCTAATAATCAACCCAAGACAGAACTACTCACTCACATAGTGTTGCCAGAGGTAAGTTACATACGTACATCCGGGATTCTCATTAATGAGCCGTTTTCAGTAAAAAATAAAAACGTGTTTTCTACTAAACCAAACAGATGGAGCTGGTAAGCGGAGAAAACAAGTATGTGATTGATTACAAATGCTGTCATTGTCAAATTGTGTTTCCTTCCATTAAATGGAAACTAACGCCATCTATAAGGTTTGAGGGAACTATTTTTGAAATTTTTACTTTTTAATGAAAACGCCTCATAAGATTTTCGAGTTATTTCGAAATGCCATAGATACCTAATGTATAAATTATATATGAAAATAATACTTAATAAACAGCATTCATACTTGTGCTATATATTAAAGGTATAATATACTGTTAAGTAAGTCTTAGATTAGTAAAATATTTATCTCGTCTAAGAGATAATATGTTTTGTATGATGCTACCACTGAAACAAAAAGGCTCCGATTACGAAAACTTAAAGGTAGTAGCTATAACTTTGGCTCTACTATAAAATACACAGTGGCGTTTCTAGGTGTAGGCGAAGTGGGACTGCCCACTAAATCGCACTTAAAGTGGCCTCCAAAAGATTGACCGATTTTTTTGTTAATAACTAAAACATACGGACTTTTAATAAAGTGAATCAGTGAAAAAGTACCTAAAACTTAATTTCAACACCACTAAATATGTATATTAATTTGCCACGAACTAATACAAAAAGCCCATTTGGTGCTCAAAAATTGGTTTTGCGTTGTCGCCCGTTCGCTTTGTTTAACTCGGCTGGACACGCTGCCGCGTGTCTAGATGTGAGTCGATCTTATCGAAATTTCTTATACATCAATTTCTAGTTAAATAGTGATGAACATTTTTAAACAAATTAAAATGAACCTAATTCAAGACATCTATTGATATCTTTTGACATTAGAATTTAATATCCCACTAATATTATAAAGCCGAAAGTTTGTTTGGATGGAGGTTTGTTACCTCTTCACGCAAAAACTAGGCCACGGTTTGAGTTGACCAGGATTAACATATAGGCTACTTTTTATTTGGGTACAACGCATGCGAAGCGGCGGGCAGAAGCTAATTTTATGTATTTTAATGTAATAGAAATAACACATGAAGTATGTATTTTTTTACTTCTTCTAATTAATGCGTATACCGAGAATGTCATCTTTTACATCTAGTTTGGCTCTAAATGTTTTCTTGGAGAATGCCATCAATTGTGACCGATCGATACGCGTCACAGCAAAACTGTCATCCAACCAAGTTGTCATTAATTTTTGAGGTGGAAACTGCCGCCACGTTTCGCCACCAGCAGTCTTGTTGTAAATTGTTCGATCGACAGTAATTTTACTACTCATCCCAGTTGCGGGATAAAATAATATAAAACGCCAAAATGAGTGCTCCGGCAGCGCTACCCGCCTACAAATTCGGAATAGTGAAACAGGTAACTCATAAATATAGTTAAATGTATTTTACAAAAATGTTGGACGTCGAGCTGCCTCGTGCAAGTTTCGTATGGATGCCCCGTTGGCACCGCATCGCAACCTACGCCAATGGATGCCTTACTGAAGATAATCATATAAATTTAGGTACTTTTGTAGGTGATCTAAAGCTGTTGCGATAATTCCATTAGATGTAAGCAATATGTTAAGTAAAAGTCCGTAGAGCGCGTCCTATTTTTTGTTACCTCTTAGTAGAGTATCGATTCGTCAACAGAAAGGTTATTCTGGTGAACAATACTAATACTGTTTTGATTTCCAAAGGTATTGTCGGGGGACACGATAGTGATAAGAAAAGCGCCCCAAGGTGGTCCACCTCCACAGAAAATCATAGCGCTCTCTGGCATCACCGCGCCTAAACTCTCTCGTCAGAGAACTCCTAACAAGTAAGTAACCTTAATCAATCTTTCTTCTATTTTCCACCTTAAAATGAACTTACAATACATGTTTATGTCAACAAATCAATAAAATCCAAATGCAACTGTTTATATTATCATTGTGGTATGGCCTGCTCTATAATTCCTTTTGAGAACCATAAATTCTACTTGTGACTGTATCAGTTTGTAACATCAACCTGTTGTTGCATTTACATTGTAGGTATTATACTGTAATGTATATCAGAGCTATGCTTATATTCTTTTCAATCCTTGTTTACTTATTGCTCCCATCTTAATTTCAGCAACTTATGATTTACATACATTGTACAATACTTTATAAATGTGTATATTATAAGGTAATTTTCCCTTTCACATCTATCGTAAATGATTAATACAACATCAGCAACTGTTATTAATCTGTATACAATGATGCAGTGCCTGAGATATTGTCGAGATGTATTAGCCTTGCCCTGCACTTATACCATTCCTCTCAGCTAACCTGTGCTCAGTTTAAAGTTGTAACTGTTGTTGTTGATCACACCATGTGTACACATACAACATGATATGACCAGGCGCAAGGGGTTATTGCCTGAGGGAAAACAAGATAATAGTCATGTTGTATACAGTATAATTATTTCTCAGTATAGTGTTAGTAACACCAGAGCATTATCTATCTCTATGAAACCGTTTTGCAGAAAGAAAATAAATATTAGGTTACACAATTTGTTTATCTCTAATAATGATTATAAAATGAAAGTATCTGCTACATAGTTTGAGCTTAGGGCGTAATATTATCAAAAACTAAATTAAACAGAGGTATATCTACAAGATAGGCAACAATAATTAACAATCTAATAAATAGTACAAGCAAGGGCAAAGAGTAAAAAAACAGAGATTATGACATAACTTATTATTATCATTAACAACTCATACAAATCAACAGGTAATTTGTCAATTTTATCATTATTAGATTAAGATAATGACTGATACTGTAATGTTATTATTAAATTATCAAATTCAAATTAAAAAAAAAATACTTTATTCAGGTCCATGTGGCCCTTTTTGATGCATAACTCATATCCTTGGTATGAGTTATTTTAACATGAACTTGTTTGTTTATAACTGAAAAGTGAATGTGATATTATCTTATCATTTCTAATAAAAAAGTAATCAAAACTAGTCTACTACAAGTCTGCTGTTTCAATATTTTGTTGTCCAGTTATCCCACATAGCCTTGCTGATGTACGAAAATATAGGCTTTCTTCATTTCATCTATTAATTTGTTATCCATGCTAAATTGTTTAATAGTCCTGCTTTTAGTTAGGCACCAATATATTTTACGTATCTCAAATACTAAACAATAGTAGTATACAAAGATAAATTTTTAATAACACTGGGCATATACATAAGATAGAAATGTTGCAAATTATGTTGAAAAAAAAATGGGGTTCATACTAACAGGACCGTATATTAAGTCCATGCTTTCCGTCTGTTGCTGGCTTCTATCTCATTAACTATATTAGGTAGCAACTCTTTTTTCATTGAATATGTGTTACTACAGGAACCTCTTTCTATATGAAGAAATAAAAAAACTCAAGAGGTTCAAGTCCATAAAGCTTTAAAAATATTTATATTTATTGTGTGGTATGGATACTGCATCTTACTTATAATGCATCTTCTGGGGACTATAACCATTGCAGTCCAGTCAAATTGATCGGGTAATAATAAAGGTAATTAGCAGGATAATGACCTGGTTACATGTTTATTAATAAGGACAAGTAATGTTACTGTTTAAAGGACAAATATAACAAGGTGAGTCTCAGTGCCCTCCGAGGTACCTAATAAGACTTCTAAAATCCTAAATATAACTATATAAAAAATTTAAAACTATTGTCATAGCAATGATCTTGTAAAAAGATTTTCGTACAGCAAAACATAGCATCAACCATCACCTTTTATAAATTCAATATTCTAGTCTAGAATATATCTGATACCAAGTTCTAAGAGCAACAAAAGATTGCTAATGGACTTCCTTTCTAAGCCTTGAACAAACTATTGGTTCTATTTTCACTGCATTGTTAAAGAACTTTTGTCATACATAACTGAAAAGAAACAAGATAGGAATTATTTACCCTTATTTTCTAAGGCAGATAATAATCCAAGAATTTTTAGTGCCATACATATTTGATTTTCAAAAGGATGGCATGGATTTTCAAAGGAGGATTTGGCTGATCAATCTAGATCAGATGCTGAACAAAGCGTCCATAATTTCTAATAATTTAATCAATATAGTCTTGACATAAAGATACGTTTTGTGTCTATTGGGGTTTCATAATACAGGCTTAAGTAACAAAATGAATGCGTTGAAAATAGGAGTCCAAAGTGTTTTTCACCCCAAAACAGTCATGTGAAAATATGAGAGCTAAGATCCAACACAGACCGAACGGGAAAATATTAGCTCAACCATTAAATGCACAAGATTGATAGAGCGACAAAGCTCCTCCCCTCGACAGATAATGCACGGTTTTTGCATCTTGAACTACACAGAAGTATGAAAGTAGAATGTACGTAAACTAAACACCAAAATGACTGATCAGAGAACGATGTTGAAATTAAGGAATTAGAGAAAATAACCTGGTTAAAAACTCAAATTACTAAAGTGAGAAGATACATAGTGAAACTAAAATTAATTGGCCAAAACAAAATGTTCTGTACGCGCACGCCACAAAGCTCCAATTCAACACGTCGACAGAATACTATACACGAGAGCACATGCTCTTAAAACTTGTTGGAGTACAAAAGTGAAAGGCGACAGACATACATAACCTAAATCTATATTACAAGAAATGCTTTTATCTTAGGTACTTCTTATGTAAGTATTTATCCTACTGGGTCCTTCACGTAACAACTTGGTTTAATTAAATGAAATTTATTTATTGTAGAAACTGTGTACAAAAAAGATCTTAAAAGCTAGGTGAAACAACAGTTTATCCATTAATTATGGACGTACAATATTTTTAACTTATATAACTAGGTAATTTATTGATTATAAAAATTCTTTTATGTCATAAAAACATTTATCTAAGAGCCACCTACGGAGTTTTGTCTTAAAATTACTAGTAGGCAGTTCTCTTATATCTCTAGGAATCTTGTTATATACTTTAACAGTCATGGTAGAGCAATTTTTCCCACTCAGTGCAGTTTTGTGTGGGGGCACTAAAAGCCTAGTGGGATCTCTATTTTTTATGACTGAGTTATTTTTATCTCTGAATTGGTTAAAGAATGAAGCATGCTCTTTTACAAAACAGCCAATTTGGAAGATGTATAAACTAGTGAGCGTTAAGAGTTTATGTTTCATAAAGAGAGGCTTGCATGACTCTAATGGGCCTATTCCGAAAACGGCTCTTACACACTTTTTTTGAATAATGAAAGCTCTTTTGATGTGCGTAGAGTTACCGAAAAGCAAAAGACCATACCCTAGTACTGAGGTGACGTAGCCAAAATATGCGGTTAAAGCCGTTTGTTGGCCTGATGTTCTTCTTAATCTTTTAAGAGCAAAAACAAAACGATTCAGTTTTTTGCCAATTTGCTCTATATGCGATTTCCAATTTATATGTTTGTCCAATGTCATACCAAGAAATTTTATTTCGTCAGTTTTTTCTATTATTTCATTTCTACATGTCAGAGTGCTATTAAATAATATATTATTATTAGAATTAATGTTATTATTATAATTTTGAAAATGTATATATTTAGTTTTTGAAATGTTAGCTTGTAAATTGTTAGATTCCAGCCAATTTACAACTGATTCAGCCTCCGAGGTAAGACAGTGAATTAAAGTTCCATCTTTCTTCTCATCGGCAACTACGATCGAGACATCGTCAGCAAAAAGAACACATTGATTCTTTGTGATATTCGGCAAATCATTGATATAGAGAAGAAATAGCAACGGTCCTAGAATACTGCCTTGTGGCACACCAAAATTATTTAATTTAGCGCTAGATTTAAAGGTGGTTGATAACCCTTTATTATTATTTAAGTTTATTATTATTAGTAATTACAACGTATCTATATTAATACATACGGCTACGAGAGCACTTTTGGAGTGTTGTGGTGTCTGTTAAGAATATATGGTACTCGTATAATCTTGATAAACGTATCGTCAACGTAGTCTTTCATCTTTGCGGTTTCGTGCTTCAAGATCGGAAGCTTTTTTACGCCATTTCACGTTATTACGTTCAACCCAAAAAAAAAACAATCTATCAGCTTGTAGTAGAAAATAAAAAAATAAAATATCAGGTTCACCCCTGGGCTTTTAGACAAAGATCAGGCTGCATACAATTATTTGAATGTAATTGTTTTAATTACAATGGTAGAACGCGAACTGAGTGGGCCGCCTGCATACAACTGACGCGAAAAGCTAGCTTGAAATGAAGTCTTAAGCGCCAAAACAGTAATTCTCGCTTAAAATAAAAACTATTGGTAATTATGTAAAATCCAACCACTATTTTGAAAAGGGTGTTATATACTATAATTTGTACAGCAAATTAAGACGCATAAATTGCTTTTATTCATCTGTAAAAATGAAATATGTTTTATAGAGTCGTTTTGGAGATTTTATTTATGTTGTAATAGTTAACTAATCGTACACGATCCAACCAACTACTAATCTGAAGAAAAAAAATCTGCCAAGTGCGAGTCGGACTAGCGCACGAAGGGTTCCGTACTATCGTGTGTAAATATTTCAAGCGTCTACTGTTGCCAATAACGGCAAACGTGACATTAATGCCGTTTGTTGAATGGGAGCCTCCCTTAAATATTTATGTTATTCTGTTCTCTCTCAGTCTGTCTAGCTATCACGGTTCATGAGATACAGGCTGGTGGCAGACAGACAGACGGACAGTCTTAGTAATAGGGTCCCGTTTTTACCCTTTGGGTACGGAAACCTAAAAACGTAAACATTGTAATCATAAAACATCAATTCCGAATGTTTTGCTATTGCTGAAATAAGTTTAAATCCTAGATGCCTATTGGCAATCGCCAATGCGTTGACCTAATCAAATCACCCTTTTTGTTTATATAAATAGGTAGAGGTGAATACATTTTTGTCTGGTTGCCTATCAATATGCTGCCGGATCGGGTCAGTATTTTAGAACTACGAATACTTGAGTCTTAGACTACGAAGGTTGAAGTTGAATAACTCGCTCGCTTCTCCCTTGCAGTTGATCGTCGCCGCACTAAGCGTCTATTGCGCGCTCACCTGTCACGTCTTCTTTCACACATCGGTAGATGAATGCATCGCTCCATTGCTTTCATTTATGCATCGCTTATAAACACATACCGCGATCATTTTGCTGGGGATATAAAAGAGGTATTAGTTTGACTAAGTCGTGCGCATTGGACTTTGTCCGCTCTATAACTATTTATTCTTTAATATTGTTTGTTTGTTTTGTAAATGGTCGATACGCCTGTCATCCATGTTGAGACGGATCTAGAACTGAAGAAACTTGCGAGTTAGTGACCGTTATGCGTTTATGATTATTAATCTATTGCTGGTAAAGTAGTTACTTTACCTAGTTTAGTTACGCCAAACTTTATATTTTCATTATATAGGGGTTATACTAGTTGTTCGCCACGAACGAGAGACTTCATGACTTCTTTCAATGAAGTCTCATAGCATTTGAACTTGATTTGTATGGAAGCTGCTCACAGTTTCAATCGGCTAACTGTGTGTTGGTAATATCTCCCTGTGTTTAAATTTCATGAAAATCCGGGCATTTGTTTAATAGTTATGCTGGGACAAAAAACATCGATTAATAAATCCCTAATCTCAACAACTACCCCCATAAATCCAAATTCCCCCACGACTACCGATTTGTTGTGATGTAATCTCCATAACTTTGATATTTCATGAGAATCCGATGATCCGTTCAAGAGTTATCCACGGACAAACATTGCGGACATACCTATACGTACACACATTCAACCGAAACGCCTAGTTGCCACTAAGAACTTCGTACGCTTCGCTCACTCGTTCGATTAACTGGCAATGGAGTTGGTTACTTCTACTTCTTGCCAGTTGACGATTACGGTAGTTAGATAAGGGCCAGATTACGGACAGGCAGACAGACAGACGGGCGTAAGCTCAGTTTAAGACCTTGATTTTACCCTTAAACGTATAATTCTCTGTTACGACTAAAAAGATGGCACGCAACGTAGGTCAATAGAATCAATCTTGGCCAGGTGACAATGAGTTGGTAATAATTATAAATATTGTACGTAGATTATATTATGTATACAGATGATTCTGTCATGAGTTAATCTTAAATCAATGTTATTTTAGTCGCCCTTTATCGTCTTTTTAACGTTTTCCACATCGGCACGCAATATGAGCTTTACGCTAGATTACGGATAGCGCAGCTAAGTTTTATTTAAAAGCTGGGGCGATTGCTATTTAGTTCTACTCAGGCACTTTCACTTTCACGATCAAACTCACAGAAATAATAGTCTTTCAATGAGTGATAAATATATTTAACCCTATTGGGACTAATTTAATACACAGTTATCCAGACGTTTATTTTTTAGAGATACGTTACCTTTATTTTAAGTATGTTCTTTTCTCCAATTTTATTTATAAACATTGCATTTGTATATAATAGCCACTGCCTTAATTCACGACTTTCAAGTTGTCTCTGGTAATGTCACTGGCTTTAATTTCTCTCGCTGTACGACCCCGGTCGTGAAATTAACATTTAGTATCAATTTCGCCAGGAATTTAGTAAACTTCTACTAGATAATGATGGTGGTGATACCTGTAGGTGGCTCTTTTCCTTAATTCCTCCACTCAATTTGGGATAGATAACGTACTTTCCAGTTGACAGTTCGTTTGATGTTGCTTATCCCATCTTTGTCGACGCGACAGCGAGACGTCATATAAAGATTTTTTTCTGTACCAAACATACAAAACATACCTTTGACTTTGACCTTTGTTATCATAGTCTGAGAGGAGCTTTGTTGAAAGAAATTTCTTAAACTAAAAATACCAAGAGTAGAAAAAGTTTCGAATTACATATGTTTTAGATTGCCGTGGGGTGCCGGCAGTAGAATGATACCCATCCTCTCATGCCCATGGATGCAGTAAGAGCCTGCTAAGGGATACCTCCGGAAGATGGGCAGCAGCGTCTATCCGTGTATCAACATCCCATACTGCGCTCACCAACCCGCCTGCCAAGCGTGGTGAGAATGGCAACTACCCCTCATGGAGATCCATGAGGGAGGCCTGTGTTCATCAGTGGACGTTTTATGGCTGAAATGATGATGATGTTTTAGATTACGTTTGTCTTGTTTACTAATGTAAAATGAAACGGCTTTTGTTCCGTCCCGCAGTGACACCGAGACGAAAGACGAACCGTTCGCCTGGGAGGCTCGCGAGTTTCTGAGGAAGAAGCTAGTAGGCAAAGAAGTTGTATTCACCTCGGAGAAACCTCCGAATTCGGCTACGCGGGAGTACGGCTACGTCTGGGCCGGAAAGGATCCAACCAAGGATGACAACATCACGGAGGCCCTGTTGGCTGAAGGCTACGCCAAGGTCCGCGACGGAGGCAGGAACATCCCGGCTCTAAAGCGGCTGGTCGACATTGAGGATGCCGCGAAGAGTGCAGGGAAAGGCATTTGGTCGCCGGACGCGCATGTAAGTGTACTCATTTTATTATAGAGGTAGAGTAACTGGGTAGTGACCACGCGCATTCATAATTCCGCTCGGCAGATCAGCTGCCATATGGGTGGGCGAAGTAGTGGCCGTAGAGCTATTTGGCGGTTAGGGAAGGAGTCTTATAGGCCTATCAATAAGTGTCTAATTAAAGCCGACGTGGTGGTGATGAAGTTGATAATTTAAGTAATTCTTCTATGATCAAGTAGCAGCGCAAAACCGATTCGAATCAAAATAGTAACTGCTTTATTCGCGACTTCGTTTGCAGTACACTCGTTCTGGAACTTACCATGGAGGCTACGGAGGCGGTTTTACCGAAATCCCGAACGTGCCGGAGGTTTTAAATTTGATTTATCTGAGTTTCTGAGATGTAAAATCAATTGGTAGTTCCGACCTTTCGGAGTGGATGCTCCGACGAACTGATATCCGCCTACCACGACATCAACAAGCTGGTCACAGCTACGAAGGTACATCATTAATATTTATATAAGAAAGGTAAAATGCAATGGAAAAAAGTTCTTTGAGCGCACTCCGGCCGCGGTGGCTTGCTTTCGAATACATTCGATTTTCGGTATAACCTACGATTCGAAATGATCGCAGTCGGAGGTTTTAAATTAATTTTAAGTTCCCACCTTTCGGGTGTCCGTACCAAATGAACATGGCAACAAGCTGAACTCTTTTTTAGGGTTCCGGACCAAAATGATAAAAATGAACCCTTTAAGAATCACTCTCTGTCTGTCTCTCACAAGAGGATATCTCGAGAACAAGCAATTTCTGACATTTCTAGTACTCAAACCTCAGTCGGCCCAGTAGAGACTTTTGATCCTAATAAGAAAGAGGATCGATTGGCATCAAAAAAAGTTTTTGTGTAAAATGACCATTTTCTTGCTGACTGTACATTTTTTCTGTAAATCTGTAAATGCAGTTAAGAATATCTTAAAAATGTATAGTCTTCTAAAAACGTTTTCCTGTAACTATAACGGTTAAGGTAACTGCCCTTACTGTCCCGTCTCAAAAATTCACCCTGTATAAAAGGGCATCGAATAAGATCATTCCCTGATTTAAGTCCAGTATCATATCCACATGCCAGTAAATAAAACCAGATTTACCGCTTTTTTATTATTTATATTATTTATTTATTATTTAGCCTCCACTGCTTTTTTAATACATATAAAAATAAAACCGGACAAGTGCAAGCTGGACTCGCCCACCTAGGGGTCCGTACGTATGTAGGAACATAATAATTGTTATAATAATTATTATTTATAATATGTTATTAGCTAATCTGATTTAGTAACTTTTTTTGCGACGATTTCGTTATGATTCCATTGTTAAAGTAGAATTTTTCTCGATATCTACTGTAAAAGACTATTTATATACCTTGCCAAATTTCATGTCTACGAGAGAATGATACAGAATGTCGTAACATGCGCTTTTTGCGGCATAAACGGTCGAGCTTTTCTTCAGGTTAACATAGAATATTGATTTTTTCACAGCTTAAAAAGGTTGTAGATTTGTATATGGGTTCAATTTCAACTCGATACCTTTACACGTTCTCGAGATAAAGGACCTTGACAGACTGACGGACAACAAAGTGATCCTAAAAGGGTTCCGTTTTTTTTTCTTTTTTGAGGTACGGTACCCTAAAAAGCTTTCAACAAACATTTCTAAGTTCGATAGCGCTGTCTGAATTGAAAAACGATTGAATCAAAGTCTATTCCTACTGAATTTGCGGATGAATTCGCTGAACGCTCTGTCAGGTAGGGGAAATTGGATGATTGCGTCGCTGGAAAACGTAACTCGCTGGAAAACGTAACGGAGTTACATGCAAACGAAGTTACCGGGCTTGCCGTCCTACTCAAATGTGATCCGGCCACCCCTTCATTTTTCCGCCCCACCGCCATGGCACATGAATTTCAATACCATTTAGCAAAAAACAAAAATAGGTGTTTCGTTTCACTGGAAGTAAAACTTTGGAATTAATTAGCGTGTAACTTTTTATTATTTTTTCACAACCCCGTTTCTCGCGCTCTTCTACATGAAATTGTGAAACGATGCCCTCGAATCTATGATATGGGGTCCTACCAAAAGCGGCAGCGCATGGGCTTCGCCTCTGGCATACGTACATGGGCGACGGTGACCATTTTCCATCAATTGGACCATCTGATTCTGCTCGTCATAATATAAAGAAAAAGAAACAAATGTATATTCCTGGAATAATTTTATTAATGTTTTTTTTTGTGTTTTCGTAATGTTCTTTATATTTGTTAATTATAAGGTCAAATGTGTGTAGTTTATGGAGATCATTAATCTCTCCATCATCTCCATTGACGGTTGTTCAAATAGAAAGTAATAACACAGATTAGTACCTACTATTTTCCGGGTATAATTCGATCGAAACCGCAGTGCGAAGCTAGTTGTAATGTACCAGGACAATCATTTTCAATGCCATAATTATTGCGATATTGAGACGACCCATGAGTACTTGAGTAAGTGAGATAATTAATGCTGATTGACGACCACATTGTAATAACAAGGTTATATCCGATTTATTTAGGAAGTAGTTACTACAGATATTGGAAAAGGGAAACTGGGTAAAGCCAAGTTTCCGCATTAACTCTTAAAGATCGATTATGCCTCGGGATGAGGTTGCGACAGTTTCCCGGTGGATATTGTCGATGTAATTGTTTTGAACCTGAGCGAGATAGGGTGAAGACTATTTCTCGTTGCAGTACGAAATCGTATTTCTCGTTGCAGTACGAAATTGGAAATGAGTTTCCTTCAAAGGAACTTGCTAGACTTAGAACTTGGCTGAAACACGGCACTTGGGAATTTCCTAGAGAAGAGTTTTGAATTGCACAAAGTAAAATTACATAGATTAACGTTTGAAAGCTGCAACAATTCCGATAATTGTCTGGGGTGTGCAAACTCGCGAATAGAAGACATCGCAGGTTCCCTTCAATGTTGTATGCTTGGTGCCCTGCAGTGGTGTGAACAAAAACGGAATTTTTGTCTTCTTTTGACAAAAATAAAAAAAATATTACTAACGATCCCAGCTACGTAAAATTGTATAAAGCTTTCCCTCAGATATGTAGTTCTAGAATTGTAATAGAATTGTTAAATCTTCATGACGGACTAAAACATTTGATGTAATGTTTTAGTCCCCTCATGAAGATTTAAAAAAAACTGTTGGACACGTATTTTTTAACGTTATGAAACAATAACGGCGAAACATTATGACGAATTGTCGCGTGCCGTCACATCTAGGGTCGATGCGCTTTATCTAAGTATTGTTTCATTATAATTAGTTTGAAAAGGTAAAAATATGTGTCTGTTAATTTTGAAGGTTTTGGTACTGACACTGGCGGACTAAAAAGAATTTTGATTTTTACCCGTGTTATCATGCGTTTTATTTAATTTGCCTACATAACAAGTGAAAACTCCCGATACGATAAATGAACGTTGTTTTGAGCGCCCTTCGTATATCTCTCCTGCAGCATCGTACATATCAATAATCGATGTGACCTATTTCGGACCGTTTAGCCTCAGTGTTGCATTATACATCTAAATAAATACAAATATGTTCAATATCTGAGTATTCTAATGGATTGATTATAAAACATCTGTTCGTCCCATAACAGCACGTCTGTCAAACATCCAAGTGACCTATATCAGGCTGTTCAGTTTTACAATGCAACATTGCTACCTTCTATAATAATATAAATAAATAAAAATACTTCCATAATCTAAGTATTCTAATGGATTTATTATAAAACATCTATTAATCTTAAAACAGATCATACGTCAATCATCGAAGTGACCCATATTAGATCCGTGCTGTTTCACAATCAACATTATCATATCAGCCGTCGGACTACTGTCCACGTCCACTGCTGGACATTGGCCCCCCTCATGGATCTCCACGATCAAAAAGGGGTAGTTGCCATACACGCCACGCTTAGCAGACGGGTTGGCGAGCGCAGCACGGGATGTTGATACGCGAAAACGCTGCTGCCCATCTTTCCGAGGTATCCCTTGGTACTGCATCTCTCTTACTGCATCCATGGGCAAGAGAGAAAGGGCAACATTCTAATGCCGGTACCCCACGGCAGTACTTATTCTAATAGACGGATCAAAACATATGTAATATGTCGTTCATCTGGTTTTTACAGCATAAGCTTTGCTTACGACAAAATGGATGTGGAATGTCCAGTATTATTTATAAAATTTTTGTTTGACAGGAGCACATCCGCGAGATCAAGTGGTCTGTTGAAAACCCGAAGTCGTATGTGAACAAATTCAACGGCACTCCGATCAAGGCCATCATCGAGTACGTCCGCGACGGCTCCACGGTCCGACTCTGCCTGCTGCCGGGCTACACCCCCATCACGCTGATAATGTCCGGGATCCGGGTGAGTACTCACTCATTGTCCTATCAACAAGGCCATCATCGAGTACGTCCGCGACGGCTCCACGGTCCGACTCTGCCTGCTGCCGGGCTACACCCCCATCACGCTGATAATGTCCGGGATCCGGGTGAGTACTCACTCATTGTCCTATCAACAAGGCCATCATCGAGTACGTCCGCGACGGCTCCACGGTCCGACTCTGCCTGCTGCCGGGCTACACCCCCATCACGCTGATAATGTCCGGGATCCGGGTGAGTACTCACTCATTGTCCTATCAACAAGGCCATCATCGAGTACGTCCGCGACGCCTCCACGGTCCGACTCTGCCTGCTGCCGGGCTACACCCCCATCACGCTGATAATGTCCGGGATCCGGGTGAGTACTCACTCATTGTCCTATCAACAAGGCCATCATCGAGTACGTCCGCGACGGCTCCACGGTCCGACTCTGCCTGCTGCCGGGCTACACCCCCATCACGCTGATAATGTCCGGGATCCGGGTGAGTACTCACTCATTGTCCTATCAACAAGGCCATCATCGAGTACGTCCGCGACGGCTCCACGGTCCGACTCTGCCTGCTGCCGGGCTACACCCCCATCACGCTGATAATGTCCGGGATCCGGGTGAGTACTCACTCATTGTCCTATCAACAAGGCCATCATCGAGTACGTCCGCGACGGCTCCACAGTCCGACTCTGCCTGCTGCCGGGCTACACCCCCATCACGCTGATAATGTCCGGGATCCGGGTGAGTACTCACTCATTGTCCTATCAACAAGGCCATCATCGAGTACGTCCGCGACGGCTCCACAGTCCGACTCTGCCTGCTGCCGGGCTACACCCCCATCACGCTGATAATGTCCGGGATCCGGGTGAGTACTCACTCATTGTCCTATCAACAAGGCCATCATCGAGTACGTCCGCGACGGCTCCACAGTCCGACTCTGCCTGCTGCCGGGCTACACCCCCATCACGCTGATAATGTCCGGGATCCGGGTGAGTACTCACTCATTGTCCTATCAACAAGGCCATCATCGAGTACGTCCGCGACGGCTCCACGGTCCGACTCTGCCTGCTGCCGGGCTACACCCCCATCACGTTGATAATGTCCGGGATCCGGGTGAGTACTCACTCATTGTCCTATCAACGAGGGCCTCATCTTAGTACCAGTTTCATGTAATTACTTACTACATAATACTAATATGAAAGGTTTTAGTTACTATGCGGCTGTTTATATTGATAGGTTACTGTCAAATTATATATAATTAGTATCTGTCAAAATAGGTTTTCAAATTAGTTGCCATGATAAAACAAATGAGCCCAAATTCGATGGTTTAACTTGTTTAGTATAGAGGTTCCTCTGGCCACGTTCCGACTCATAATTAGACTAGCTCCATTGTACCATATTGTATTGTCTCCGAAGATATGCAGGTACACTGAATTTGATTCCAATCAAACGTCGTCTGGTAATTGTTTTAATTTAGCTTCCAAGATTTGATTAATAAAGGCTAGTAAAAATGTTTTTTTGCAGTGCCCCGCGGTGAAACAGGATGGCGATTCGGAGCCCTACGCCGAAGAAGCGAGGTTCTTTGTTGAATCCAAACTGCTACAGAAGGACATCGAAGTGGTTCTTGAGTCCGTCAACAACAATAACTTCGTCGGTACTCTTTTACACCCACAGGGCAACATCGCCGAACTTCTTGTGAGACGGGGCTTCGCTAGATGCGTCGATTGGTCTCTCGCCGTGATGAAATCAGGTCAGTGTTAACTACCCCTGTTTGAAGTGTTTCACCGCCTATTTTGTAAGGATTTGGTCCCCTTGCGCATAAGTATATTGTAATGTCGACAGTTTTGACGGTAAAGAAAGATGCAAAACAATTTAAGATCATAAAATGGAAGTCCCTGCCAATTGTATTCATACAAATAGGTATTTGTAATTCGAATCTTCAAAGATGCTATAAATATATATTAAATGAATAAAAGGCCATGCATATTCTCACCTCTTTCTGTTATTGTACCCATACCCGTACGTTAACGTATAACTTGTTTGCGGTAACCTTGAACTTGTCCAAACGAGTTTCCAAAACGCAAATGTATGTACCTACCTACAATGTGTTTCTATCGCCCAGGTGCATCATCCCTTCGCGCGGCCGAGCGCCTCGCCAAGGCGGAGAAGCAGCGTATCTGGATGAACTACGTTAGCACGGCGCCCATCATCGCCGCTAAGGACAAGGAGTTTGTCGCCACCGTGATGGAGGTGGTCAACGGAGATGCGCTCGTCGTCAAGCTACACAACAACACCGTCAAAAAGATATTCCTCGCTAGCATCAGGCCGCCTCGCGAAAAGTAAGTCGCTTTTTTACACTTACATCTCAGTTGTAGGAGGTCCAATGTTGGTCATGGGCGGCCTCCTTTATGGTTCTACAAGTACTAATCATGAGGGGGTTGTTGCCATACTCACCACGCTTGGGTAGGCGGGTTGGCGAGCTCGATACGGGATGTTGATACTGGAATGACGCTGCTGTTGCATCATCCGGAGACATCCTTTGGCAATTTTTTCTATATCCACGGGCCAGAAAGGAAGGGTAACATTCTACTGCCGGCACCCAACGACACGGCAAATATTTTGGAAGTAACCTAGAGCGCAGGGTACAATCGACAAGCGCGATCGGCATCTTAGCAATCGGACCGCCATTTTCACTTTCATTCGGTGTTTCTCTTCTTCGTCCAGAACGGCACTGAACGAAATCTAGCAATCTTAAAGATCTTAGGCTGTGTAGTATGTGATTCACATTCTGCCGTCGAACACTCCACCTTCATTTATAGTTTAAGCACAATGCAATACTATGCGTTGCTTCGTGCAATGCAATACTATGCGTTGCTTCGTGCAATGCAATACTATGCGTTGCTTCGTGCAATGCACTACACAAGATTGTCGACTTAGGAAGGTGACACAGCGATATAAGTACGAGGGGGGGTCAAAAAGTCCGCGGAACGGAAGGGTTGCGAAGGGGTGGGGATAACTTTTTTTACCCGGTACTCTCCAGGTACTCAATACAGGTACAAATACCAAATTTTAGACAAATCGAGTCATTACACTTAAAGTTATCGCTAAATTAGCAGTTCAATCGGGAATAAATCGCTAAACATGGATAAAATCGAGTTTCGTGCTGTTATAAAGTTCCTTACCAAGCAAGGAAAAACACCTCAAATTATTTTGGGAGAAATGTTGTCTGTTTACGGGGACTCTTGCCCTGGAAAAACAATGATTTATAAGTGGCATGGTTTATTCAAGCAAGGCAGTGAGTCAATTGAAGAAGACGACCGCCCAGCCCGGCCGATCGAGACCACCTCCTCAAACATCATCGAAAAAGTCGAAAAACTTTTACTGGAAGATGCTCGATTAAAAAAGAAACAATTTGCAGAAATGGTTGGAGTATCGTCTACAACCATTTTGAGTATCCTCCACGACCATCTTGGCATGTCTAAGGTCACCGCAAGATGGGTGCCGAGAATGCTCTCAGCGGTTCAAAAACAGCAGCGCGTCGAGTGTTCACGCGAGTTTTTGGAGCTCTGTAGCGGGAACAAGGATGAAATTTTGAACTGGATTGTTACTGGAGACGAAACTTGGTTTCATCATCATGACCTTGAATTAAAACAGGAGTCTATGCAGTGGCATAAAAAAGGCGCAGCACCCCCTAAGAAATTCAAGGTGCCACAATCGGCCGGAAAGATCATGGCCACTGTTTTTTGGGATTCAGAAGGGATTTTCTTAATAGACTACAAAGAAAAAGGATTGAATATCACAAGGGGATACTATGCCACTCTACTGAAAAAAATTAAAGATGCCATCAAACAAAACAGACGCGGAAAATGGACTCGAGGAGAGCTGCTTTTGCACGACAACACACCCGTTCACAAGAGCCTTGTTTCAATGGCTGCCTTGCCGAAATGTGGCTACGAAACATTACACCGCCCTCCCAGTCCAGATCTAGCTCCCTCTGATCATTATTTGATTTCAAAATTAAAATAAAACCGGGCAAGAGCGAGTCGGACTCGCGCACCGAGGGTTCCGTGCCATCATACAATTATAATTTATGACAAAGGCGGTTTTATATTTGTTGGAGAACCTTGACAGCGCCATCTCTTGTCTGATAGCGGAACTTATGTAGATTTTTTACACTTTCGATGATTTCTAAAAAAGTATGCTATGTAGAGAGATTGTAATAAATTTCCTCTAATCTTTACATACACTTCTAATAGTAATAAAAGTTTCAAAGGTTTATCTCCGCAAACTTCGGAGGTAAGGGGGGGGAACGCTATTTTTTTCAACATTTTTGTAAATAACTCAAAAACTATACAACTTAAAGGAAAACTAAAAACTGTTTATTAATTTGCAAAATAATACCTTTCATATGATACCCCACATAACCTAGTAACTTTCCAAAAATTTTGAAAACACCCCTTCCACCCCCCTTGTCTAAAAAACTATGCAAATTAGAGAGTTCGCTATAATTTTCCTATGAAGTTTACATACACTTCTATTAGCTATAAAAGAATCACGGGTTTATCTCTGCAAACTTCGGAGATAAGGGGGGGGGGAACGGTCGATTTTTCAACATTTTTGTAAATAACTCAAAAACAATACGGCTTAAAGGAAAACTAAAAACTGTTTATTAATTTGCTAATAAATACCTTTCATATGATACCCCACATCACCTATTTACTTTACAAAATTTTTGAAAACCCCCCTTCAACCCCCCTTGTCTAAAAAACGATGCAAATTAGAGAGTATGCTACAACTTTCCTATTAAGTTTACATACACTTCTATGAGCTATAAAAGTATCACGGGTTTATCTCTGCAAACTTCGGAGATAAGGGGGGGGGGAACGGTCGTTTTTTCGACATTTTTGTAAATGATTCAAAAACAATACGGCTTAAAGGAAAACTAAAAACTGTTTATTAATGTGCAAATGAATACCTTTCATATGATACCCCACATCACCTATTAACTTCACAAAATTTTTGAAAACCCCCCTTCCACCCCCCTTGTCGAAAAAACTATGCAAACTAGAGAGTTCGCTATAATTTTCCTATAAAGTTTACATACACTTCTATTAGCTATAAAAGTATCATGGGTTTATCTCGGCAAACTTCGGAGATAAGGGGGGGGAACGGTCATTTTTTCAACATTTTTGTAAATAACTCAAAAATGATACGGTTTAAAGGAAAACTAAAAACTGTTTATTAATGTACAAATGAATATCTTTTATATGATACCCCACACGGCCTAGTAACTTCACTTAAAATTTTTGAGATCCCCTATCCGCCCCCCTGCAATCAAAATAAGAATATTTTTTAACATTTTTATATATGCTATATTAGTAAAAAAGTGTTGTCTTTTACCATTTTAAATTGCAAGTCGATAGCATCAGTAGTTCTCGAGATATCCATCTGTGACAGACAGACAGACAGAGTGATTCTATAAGGGTTCCTTTTTACCATTTTGGTCCGGAACCCTAAAAATAACTTCGTGGAAAAAAATTACTGACGATGAAAAAGTTAAGTCGGCAATTTCAGCTTATTTTGAAGGCCTTGATAAAACATTTTTTTTCGAAGGTATAAGCGAACTTTTTGATAGATCTGAAAAATGTTTTAGGCTTAAGGGAGAATATATTGATAAGGAAAAATAATAATTGGTTTAATTTAGCCCTATTTCCCTGCCATTCCGCGGACTTTTTGACCTCCCCTCGTAAGAGATACAAATATGATAAAAGCTTAATTATAAAAATCTTCACAGCAACAATCCTGTGCCCAACGAAGAAGGCAAGCTGTCTTCGCGCCCCAAAGGCTTCAAGCCCCTATACGACATCCCGTGGATGCTCGAAGCTCGCGAGTCTATCAGGAAGAAGCTGATCGGCAAGAAAGTCAACGTCACCGTCGACTATCTCCAGCCTGCCAAGGATAACTTCCCCGAGAAGATTTGCTGTACTGTCGTTTCTGGCGGACAGTGAGTATTAAACCTTTACTGTATACATTTTATTAAAAAAATTTCAGCGTCACATCTTTAGAAACTCGTCGTATTTACTTTGATTTTATTTATTTCTACAAATTACTTCACTCCCTAATAGATTCTCCCAAACTTTTATCTGAAATATCATTAAACATAAATTTCAGAGCTCGTAACTCTAATAAAAAGAATATTTTTGCGTTACATACTTTTAGAAATAATATTTCTCACTTCAATCCCCTCACAAGAATGGCTCGTCAATTTAATGAGCTACATAAAGATGACGGCAGAGTCGACATATTTGTTCCAAGATTAGGTCAGTTCATTAAAATTATTAAAGAGATCCTCCACTTCAATATCAAAGAAAATAATTCGAGTTCAAGCACTTAGTATAATGCTACTACCTAGTAATAGTAATAATATTGCATGTAATTTAATTTTAGTTACCATAATCGTAATTTATTTAACCATTTTCTATTTTATGTCAATAAACTGTTTTTGTAAAAACTCTATTTACTCGATAAAAATTTATATTATAGCAGTACGTACATAAGTTTATGTTACAATCAAGTTATAATTTAACATTATGTAACCTCATTGTTTAAAGTGGTTGTGACGTGTTTTGTACGTTAAATAAATAAATAAATAAATTACTATATTGGACTATCGGGTATGTCGGTATAACAATGTAAGTAAACCACAGAGAAGGGTCCTGCTGTGAAATAGGCTTTGATAAAATGCCATGTGCATTTTGTCGCATTAGGCTGCGTGTTGCAGTATTCTAACGTTGCTTGTACGTATCTCCGTTTGTATAGAAAACACGCACATTCCAACACACCGAAAACGCATCTACGCGCGTAGGTGCGCGGCGAGACGCAAGGTATGGCACACCGAGTCGTGTCTTTGAAAATGGATCTCGATATCGATCGATTTATATTCCAATTCGAAAATCACCCAGCTATATAGAATATGAAATGTGATGAATACAGTGACAGAGCACAGAAGTAATAAGCCTTTTTTTCTGAGATTTTGTTTTAATAAAAAGCTTAAACCTATGAATCGATAGTCCGGTCGCCTCAGATGGAAGCTTATTATAGAAACGCACACAGTTTCCCATAAATGATGAACTTTCTGGAGTCTAAATTTAGGGTTGTGCAATTTACTTTTATTTCTTGTATTTAAGCTATGCAAATCACAATGTATTGCGATATAACAGTTAAAATGTTAATTTTCTTAAATCGTCCCATATGTGAATGGCGAGGTTTCATTTTGTAAATAGCACGTATCGCCCTTTTTTGAAGGACAAAGATTGTCTGTCGCCCTTCCCCAAAGCAGGATGCCATATGACATCAGACTTTGGAAGTAACTAAAATAAATCAGTCTAGCTGTAGTTTCGTCAGTAATAGATCTTATAGTCCGTCTGCATAAGCTGCTGAACTAAGCCGACCAGCAAGTTCATCAATTTGCAGTTTCCATTGAAGAGCAGAATTCATGTGTAGATCTTATGTTATGCACATCATGCGATAAAAAGACAAACTTGACAGATTACCAAATTCTCTATTATCTCGTTTTTCAATGGTTTTAAGCAGTAATTAATAGTAGTCTTCTTATTGCATCAGTCTGTTACTTATTGCTGTAGCACCACTGCTCCGATTTTGTTATTGACAATATCAGTGAAACTCTCGAAGTTTCATAACTTTTAATAGACTCGGTTGATTTATAATAACTCAAAATCAGTAGTGAATCTAAATGTTCAAATGGCCGAAAACGTCCAAAAACCCAAAAATGCCATCTTTGACCTTTTGAGGCCTTCGCCCCTTTTCTGGTACCCCGTACCAACGCTTGTATTGCAGGCTCTATCACACGAAAAAAATATTGCAATAAAGTAATTTAAAGTCACATTAAAAAAATAGGTTGGAATTTCCTCTGACCGTTATACGCCGGTGTCAACCTTATGCGTTAACTCGTATTAAGTCTCATTAACTTCCTTCCACCAGGAACATCGCCGAAGGTCTTGTGAGCAAGGGTCTCGCCACAGTCGTCCGATACAGGAACGACAATGACCAGCGCAGTTCCCACTACGACAAGCTGCTCGACGCCGAACTCAAGGCACAGAAGGCTGGCATCGGTGTTCACGCCAAGAAAGACATTCCCACCCACCGCATCCAGGACACCAGCGGTGACTCTGCCATGTCCAAGAAGTTCTTCCCGTTCCTGAAGCGCGCTCAGAAGACTGAGGCTACTGTCGAGTTCGTTGCTAGCGGCTCGCGTATGCGTCTTTACATTCCCAAGGTATGTACTGTCTCGCATGAACCCACTACGGCATCGCTTCAAGCAGCTGGTCTTGGTTGGTTAGGGTTGGCCGAGCGCAAGGCACAGTATAGAATTCATCATTGTCATACAAAGCCAAAGGATTAGTCTGATAAACATATGTTGATATGTTTATCAGACTACTCCTTTGACTTCACTTTATATATTTAAAGTCACTTTATTATTCCACCTAAAATCGTGACTTTACTTCGGCTACTTACTTACTACTTCACTTGGTACTTCGAACTGTATGTGAACATTCGTACAACTACTCAAGGACCGCTGGGAGATCTTTGTTCCGGACGCAAATACCAAAAAAGAGCGGAAGTCGCTTCAAACGAGATTGCACAAGGCAAGGTGAAATGTCTTCCATACTCGCGTATTCTCTTTCCTACGTACATCTTTCGCAGGTAGTTTAGCGAGGCAGTACGTGTATTTTACGCAATGGGAGCCGATTTCTCCTGAAGGTTCATTGTTTAAGTGCTCATTAGGTATAGGTTAGCGGATTTGTTACCATATATTTGTAGTTCACTTAGGTATGTTATTATTGAACAATGTATGTTTCTGTAACAGGAGTCAGTGCTAGTGACCTTCCTGCTAGCCGGCGTGAACTGCCCTCGCGGCGCACGGCCCGGCGTCGGCGGCGGCGCCATGCAGGCCGCCGAGCCCTTCGGCGAGGAGGCGCTGCAGTTCACCAAGGAGCGCGTGCTGCAGCATGACGTCATCGTCACCATCGAGGAGATGGACAAGGCCGGCAACTTCATCGGCTGGCTCTGGGTAAGACTTACTGTTACTTCTCATGTACAGTTCACCAAGGAGCGCGTGCTGCAGCATGACGTCATCGTCACCATCGAGGAGATGGACAAGGCCGGCAACTTCATCGGCTGGCTCTGGGTAAGACTTACTGTTACTTCTCATGTACAGTTCACCAAGGAGCGCGTGCTGCAGCATGACGTCATCGTCACCATCGAGGAGATGAACAAGGCCGGCAACTTCATCGGCTGGCTCTGGGTAAGACTTACTGTTACTTCTCATGTACAGTTCACCAAGGAGCGCGTGCTGCAGCATGACGTCATCGTCACCATCGAGGAGATGGACAAGGCCGGCAACTTCATCGGCTGGCTCTGGGTAAGACTTACTGTTACTTCTCATGTACAGTTCACCAAGGAGCGCGTGCTGCAGCATGACGTCATCGTCACCATCGAGGAGATGAACAAGGCCGGCAACTTCATCGGCTGGCTCTGGGTAAGACTTACTGTTACTTCTCATGTACAGTTCACCAAGGAGCGCGTGCTGCAGCATGACGTCATCGTCACCATCGAGGAGATGGACAAGGCCGGCAACTTCATCGGCTGGCTCTGGGTAAGACTTACTGTTACTTCTCATGTACAGTTCACCAAGGAGCGCGTGCTGCAGCATGACGTCATCGTCACCATCGAGGAGATGGACAAGGCCGGCAACTTCATCGGCTGGCTCTGGGTAAGACTTACTGTTACTTCTCATGTACAGTTCACCAAGGAGCGCGTGCTGCAGCATGACGTCATCGTCACCATCGAGGAGATGAACAAGGCCGGCAACTTCATCGGCTGGCTCTGGGTAAGACTTACTGTTACTTCTCATGTACAGTTCACCAAGGAGCGCGTGCTGCAGCATGACGTCATCGTCACCATCGAGGAGATGGACAAGGCCGGCAACTTCATCGGCTGGCTCTGGGTAAGACTTACTGTTACTTCTCATGTACAGTTCACCAAGGAGCGCGTGCTGCAGCATGACGTCATCGTCACCATCGAGGAGATGAACAAGGCCGGCAACTTCATCGGCTGGCTCTGGGTAAGACTTACTGTTACTTCTCATGTACAGTTCACCAAGGAGCGCGTGCTGCAGCATGACGTCATCGTCACCATCGAGGAGATGAACAAGGCCGGCAACTTCATCGGCTGGCTCTGGGTAAGACTTACTGTTACTTCTCATGTACAGTTCACCAAGGAGCGCGTGCTGCAGCATGACGTCATCGTCACCATCGAGGAGATGAACAAGGCCGGCAACTTCATCGGCTGGCTCTGGGTAAGACTTACTGTTACTTCTCATGTACAGTTCACCAAGGAGCGCGTGCTGCAGCATGACGTCATCGTCACCATCGAGGAGATGAACAAGGCCGGCAACTTCATCGGCTGGCTCTGGGTAAGACTTACTGTTACTTCTCATGTACAGTTCACCAAGGAGCGCGTGCTGCAGCATGACGTCATCGTCACCATCGGCCTTTCACTTTATTAGTCTGGATTTTTTCTATTAAGTACTCGTAATTTACAAAAATGTATTTGCGTATTCTATTAATCAATCATCTAGTACAAGCTTACCTTATTTTAGGATTACATTTTTGAAGTACTTTTGTAATATAAATGCAATGAATACCATAACTAACGCTAATTTTCCTACCTGCAGTTTGACAACGAGAACCTCTCTGTGTCCCTGGTCGAGCACGGGCTGTCTTCCATGCACCGCACTGCGGAATCCTCGGAGTACGCTCGCTCTCTCAAAACCGCTGAAGAGAACGCCATTCGCCGCCGAATTGGCGTCTGGCGCAACTACGTGGAGCAGGACATGGAAGAACAAGAAACGAAGAACGCACCTGTGCAAGATCGCACTGTGAAATACGAAAAGGTTCGTGCAATAAAGCCTTCGTCAAATAGAGCGCGTACTTACGTGCGATCGAGCGCGTCGAATTGTGTTGTACTATGACGGTATTACCCCTATACTGTCAAACAGAGTATCTAGCAGTACGCGTTTTATTTGACGAAGCCTTGTCATCTGATCATGCTTAGCTTTTGTCGCTCTCGTTTGTACGCCTGTCTGAGTCTTTCTCAAAAATGTCGCTAGGGGTGCCTAGCGAATGTGTTATAAACAGTTACAAACATCGGTGCAATACCCCAACGTATTCACTGTGGAGTGGTTTACAGACGTCGATCTGCTGTCTTCGATATGGAATACTTTATGATTGTGAGAAATAGTATTATTGAAGATTGAGATAGAAAGGGACAGGCCTAGCTTTATTTTATGTTTAAGGACGACGGCCCGTTTGCTAGGTCCGTCTCGTACAGAGCGGCCAAGTGTGGACTGGTGAGCGTCGCGGCGGCGGAGCAGAGGCGGCGCCAGCGGCGCCAGCGGATCCCCCAGGACGCGGGGGCCGTCACTAGGGTGCGCGGCCCCTCTCAACTAGTTATTGGAACACAACCTTACACACAAAATAGCTATGTGTTACGCCACCTATATTTACGGAGCAAACGGCCGAATCACAAGTCTAATTGTTCTCTAGTATATCCTAAACTAAGGGAAGGCCTTTCCACATCCATTGCAGATGATTTGTACAGGGTCAGTAAACTGGTGTTCATGTTGAA
Source organism: Pasiphila rectangulata (assembly GCA_963082625.1). Classification (NCBI taxonomy): domain Eukaryota; kingdom Metazoa; phylum Arthropoda; class Insecta; order Lepidoptera; family Geometridae; genus Pasiphila; species Pasiphila rectangulata. The sequence continues at coordinate 17,337,109 of OY720236.1, read as the reverse complement.
TTGATACAACAGGCACTGCAGCGTCACTGCAGTGCCTGTGACATTGATAGATGAATGAGGTTTACTCAGCACTGACACCACCTTTACCCAACCTCACAATCTTATGCAATATAATTGAGTTATATGAGCTTTAGCACGTTCTAGCTAGATCGCTGTTAAAGGATAGGCAACGTTTAGATGCGGCATCATAAATTTCGTATGCAATATCAATATCGTTAGCTAAGACTTCTAGTTAGCATTGATTTAAGTCTAATAGAATGTTACCATAGCGATGTATTTTGTCTGTGCCGGCGACAGAGATGTCCTAAAAACCATAGAAAACGTGGATTTTGTTAAACTTTTTCAATAAAACCAAGTATTTTATCTCTGATTTTTTACAATATTCATAATTACATTGTCAAAATAAAATATCCCTGAAGTTAAAATTTTAAATTTACGTGTGTCAATGTCAGAGCGGTAATCAACTGTCGACTGCTAAAAACATCTGTTTAAGATCGCAATGAAAAAATGGCCGCCAACATGGCCAGCCAAATAACATAAGAATTTATAAACTTGACACTGGCGGAATTGTGTAAAACCAAACACAAAAGGTCATAATACCTATAAAAAGACAAGACAACAGCTGTTCAATGTCGGCCATTGCTTTATCCAACTTGCTAGAACGTTGTTAGACATGGGGGCTGGCTAGTCTAAATTAAGACAGCAGTTAGCATACGGTCAGGCAGCAGTTAGCCATTATGCATAACGTTTTTTAGTAAGTCAATAGTTTTTGCTAACCATTATTAAAATTCATATTGCATAAGACTATTTATATATGTAAGTTGCCGATGAAATATGGTCATTACAAGATCTTAAATTTTAATATAAGGATAACCTTTTTTTTGGACTTCACCAAAATACACTGACATACAAAATTACACAATAACAAATAAACTTAATGCATGTTACTAAATAAATAATGAAATATATTATTTATTTGACAGAAAAACCCGTGATAGTTTAAGGAAACGCAAATAAAAAATCATGTTTCATAGTAATAAACATTATATTCACGGCTCCTTGCCTTGATTTTCTGTCTAATTGAGGAACAACTGAATATGATAACAGAACATGTAAATTCGTCGTTTGCTCTGAATCTTCGGGTGGCATCCACTATAGCTGTAGGTACTGCTATAGTCTTTTTCATGTAGGAAGAGTTTGGTGAAAGCAGGATAGGATAATTTAAAAATCAATGCACGAAAAATGGACATCTCTTTAGTCAGTTTTGTACTTCTTTATTCCTATAATAACAATCCTGCTCTATTCTGCTGTCACAGAACCCATCCTATGTAATAAAGACTATAGTCGGAGGCGATCATACCGACGCCTCTAAAGGTAGTAAAGTGTACGGCACAAATGTTTGAATGCTGTCATGCATGACATACTAATAATGTTCAAAATGACATTCAAACATTTGTGCCGCATACTGGTGGAATTCTACCTTTAAGGTGCGCTAAAAGCGCTGTGCTGCCCTCTGCTTTAAAACAGTATTATGTCGTGCTATTTGCGCAGCGTTTTGTGGCTCACTGCACCGTCTGTATGTTCAAATCCTATTTCTTAAGACCATACTCTTTAGACATGAGCGCAGATGTTTCGTGCGGTCGTCATCTTGAAAGTTTTGCATATTGTATTGTCACCAGAATTAAAGAAATATGCAACATTTCATCTCAGTTACAAGGAAGTGAGTGAAATATAACCTCCAAGATTCGACTTGGACAAACAAAACCTTTTAAAAGACAATAAGTAGATCAATTTGCCCTATACTAACGGTGTCTCCGTTAAAGGACAAATTGAGAATTGAAATTGTTAAAATTTTATAATTCAAGTAACCATATCGGTACATAAGAAGGGCTCATGGCTAAAGAGTTATTCTAATTTGAATACTCTTCATATATCTCGAAATACCACACTAAGTTACAATACAACATTAGCAAACAATTGTCGGGAAGAGTTAAAGTTAAAACATATCTGATGGTTGTGTTTCAATATCTTATATATCGTGTTTGTATGTATTGTAGGTGGGGGTTTTGTGTCACTGATTTAGTTTAGATACGTGTGTATTGGTCTCTTAAACACTGCAGCGCTAACCTTATAGACAGAGTATTGGGAAACACAAATTTCGAAAAGAGATAAAAGAGGGGAAACCTTACTAACTGGTTTGAAAAGCAAAGGATAGAACTACGTGGAGGAAAATGGACTTACTCTATTATTATTATTATTATTATTACTACTATTATTTATAATCTATAAACATTAATTAAAACTAAATTGTTTATATAATATAGATTAAGTATATATTTAAAGTGCATGCTGTGAATTAAACATATTTCATGTAACTACTTACTTATTAAGGAAATAAAAAGGCTTTATTATTATTTATTATTACGTGTGTATTGGTGTAAGAGTAAATGTTGTCTGCCAGGAGTAAATGTAATTGTTTTTATATTTTAGAGAAATACATAATTGTAAGATCTTAATGTTTACAACAGGTTACCTAAGAAAATAAGGAGGATATTTATTATTTATATTAAAGTGGTGATGAGTGGCAACAAACAATAATCATGTACATCATTTCAATTATAAGTAATCTGCAACTTATCAGAACTTTGCGAGAATGCGAAAGCTGTATAAATCTTAGCTAAAAAGAAAATATTTGTAAAAGGCTTTGTCAAAGGCTTCCTTTGGACAAATCCTTTGAGCTACGATTTGATTGATATAATTAAAAACATCTCTCATCATTTTCATTTAGACATAATAATCATCCCTACCCTTGTTTAAGACAACTTTGTAATAGATTTAGGTATTGATCTCATATACTTGTAATTTTATATCAATCAAACTGTTACTGTCCCGACCAAGATCATTTGAAATACACTAACTTTAATACATGAAGTATGAGTCCTTCAATCAGGTCTCCACAGTTATTTGACTAAGTGAAGTTAGTTGTTTGGACTGCTGTTAAGACTATTTCTTACAATCATCTATGTACAATCAACAAACGGTTTAGTAAACATCATTGTAAGGAATGTTTTTAAATTCAGTAGCCCAGAGGCACAATTGTAAATTGCTAAATAGTTACTCGTATTTGTTGCGAGCAAAGAACCGCTAACTTCAGCTGGCAGTCCCTGCATCAAAAAGTCGTTAATTAATAATGTCTGTTTTTTCAACTTCTCATTTGCAGTACGTAACTCTAGCTCATTGCTCTAACATACATTTATTTTCCACAGGTCGTTATAACCGAGATCACTGCTGAAGGTAGCTTCTATGCTCAGAGCTGCGAGCTGGGATCAAAACTTGAGAACTTGATGGAGCGACTCCACCAAGAGTTCAAAGTGAACCAGCCGCTGCCAGGCTCCTACACGCCCAGGCGTGGCCAAATCTGCGCTGCTCGCTTCACGATAGACAACCAGTGGTACAGAGCTAAGATCGAAAGGATTGTAGATCAGTCCTCCGTACAGATCCTTTACATTGATTACGGGAATCGCGAGGTGAGATCTCTAGCAACTTAGCGTTTGTTGTCATCGCCATGTCATCTCTTCTCATGGGTACAGTGGGTGCCAGTTGAACCGCGAACACTTTCAGATCTAATCATTTTAGGCAGGTAACAATCGGGAAAACTGGCTGCCACACTAAGATTTTATCCTGAAATAAAGTTTTACATCATTTCATCCAATACACAGGCAAACTTATAATTTAATAATTCATTTATGAATATAAAATAATAATAATACTTCAAGAAAATATTACATATTTAGCGTAATTATCAAAACATTACCTATCATTAGATTAGTTAACTTCCAATCTTAGAGATCGTCGAATCAGAACAGCTTAGTAATAAGCTTTTATTTATCAAACGGAATCCACTAACTACCCGGACTTCATTAGCAAACATTATCTTTCACCGTTAGGCATGTTTTATTCATGTACCATTGTACGTTATCCCTGAGTAACATAGGCTTTATTTTACCCTCGTATTCCCACGGCAACGGGAGCTACGCGGGTGAAACTGCGGAGCGCCGCTAGTAATGTATAGTTGCGTTGATGCTAAAGAAGGATCGTTTGGTGACAGGTGCTGAACAACTCGCGCCTGGCGACCCTGCCGGCCGGCACCGAGGCGGACCCGCCGTACGCGCACGAGTACTCCCTGTGCTGCGTCAAGTTCCCCGCGGACCCCGACGACCGCGCCGAGGCCATCTCCGTGCTCTCCGCCGACACGCTCAACAAGAAGCTGCAGCTGAACGTGGAGATGCGCGGCGCGCCGCCCTCGGTCACCCTCGTCGATCCCGCTACCAACGTCGACCTGGGCAAGGTAAGAGTCAACCACGGACCCCGACGACCGGTCGAGGCCATCTCCAATTATCGATTCTGGTGGGGTTCGATCCCCCATGCCAGTCAAATCGATCCTTGATCCTTCCTAAAGCCGGAAGTACTTTAACCGCTAAGCTACAAAATCCAAGACGGGTGTAGTTGCAGTTCTTGATAAGTATAATTTCGGTTAAGCATCGATTAGCGCCATCTACAGGAAACTACAAGCGTTCGCCTGTTCACTGTTTGTTTTATTGCAAGTTGAATCCAGTCGAGAGATGTTGCTATACCTAATTATATAGTGTTTATAATCGTGATAATTTCAAAGTAACGTCGGCGGGGTATTAATATACCTATAAACTTGGGTACGCAAGCCACTAGGGAGCGCGCCAAAATAAATCTAAAGTTAAAATATGCCAGGGGGCCAATTCCCGTGAATTCATCTCATGTCACTTCTCAGTGTCTGCACCGAATTTGTCCCATAAGTCTCTATCATCTCGATAGTCGCTCTTTACAAGACGGTTTGTAATAGACATTGGTCTATCGTGAAATTGCGAGAATGCAGAAAGCTCTTTTCAATAGAAATTTTGGCAGTTTTTGTGAAATTTGTCGTTTTAGAGCGTTTATCACTTGGATCACGACGCACGAGAATTACCCTCCTGTCCAGTTCGAATAGAGTGCTGATATCAGTTATGATTATTACCGAGGCACGTCTGCGCGTACCAGCGTGTGATTCCATTTCGTTTATCGCAGTTATTTTTGGATTACGTTAAAAATACGTGTCAATAGATTTTGTTAAGACTTTGTTGTCTGCCGTAGGGTGCCTGCATTACAATGTTGCCCGTGGATGCAGTCTACTTCCGTGTATAAACATACTGCACTCGCCAACGAGCCTGCCAAGCGTGGTGCATATGGGAACAATACTTGATGATCAGTACTTAGTGATGAATGTGTCCAGCAGTTGATATCGGCTGGAAGAGAGATTTTGTTAATCTCCATGACGGACTAACAATTAGAATTGAGTCATCTAGCGTATTGTATTTTGTTTGCAGAATCTGATAAAGGAAGGGCTGGTGCTGATGGAGTGGGTGCACGAGTCGCGCATGGCGCCGCTGCTGACGGAGTACCGCGCGGCGCAGGAGCACGCCAAGAGCGCGCGCCTCAACATGTGGCGCCACGGCGACATCACCGAGGACGACGCCGTCGAGTTCGGAGCCCGCCGCTAGGCGCGCGCCGGCCGCGACTCCGGTGCGCATCTCTGCACACGTCACACGTCAACAACGTCACAGCTCATCCATCACACAGGGACTTGACTACACGGATCCACGATTCATTCAGAGATGTTCAGCTCTGATATGGCTGCCCGAACATAGCGCTACTTACGACTGCAGCGCACGTTAGGGTAACATTAACTAAGTAGCTTTTACAATTAACAAAGTAGACGGTCTGCGTCTACTCGTTGTCGGCAGGTGGTCCGCGTGGTCAACCAATTAAGCCCGCGTTACACAAACACCACGTCACGTTATTCTTAAATGTTTCAATCCATAGAAGTCCATATAAAAATACTAGCATAAAGAATAACGCCAGAGGCGAGTGCAGAGTGACTGTAATGAGCTGTGTTCTTAACGAGGCATTTTTTTGTCGTTAACCTTATCATTATATTCGTTTCCATAATGATTACATAACGTTTAAACGAATTAAATTAGAAATGTAAGAAATCACTTGATTAAATATTATCTATGTAGCATGTATGTATTGATTGATAAATGTAGAATTTATTTCGTTGTTATTATTCATTATTTATTTACCATCAACTGAATTCTAATAAGCTTTTTCTCTATAGATTACTGTATATTTTGTACTACTGAATTATTTTTATATTGTGAGTTGAAAATGTATTTCATTAAAACTTTGTAATCGAAGTCTGAATTTGTTTTTCTTAATGTATAAGAACTAGTTTCGTAATTCGTACTTATTACAAACTTCTTATTCATACAGATTTCTCTTTCTGGGATGTTATAAGATATACCTACTACTATACCTATTTGATGTTTACACTCATTAGAGGCACCTTAATATTAGTGCATTGATTGTTAAAATCATGGTATATAAATAAATATTTTAGGAACATTGTTGATTTTTTCTTCTATTTCTGTAAGTTACTCGTGTACAACAAGTGTACTCACGGAGAGTTGGGTGATAAATTTATACATGCTATGCTGCACTTTAGCTAGACCTAGACGCTTTAGGTCCTAAATGCTTCTGAATCAGGCATCTTCAGGAATAATCGGCTCTCCATTTGCCACGTGATGACTGGCAACAACGGAGACCCAGTTCGCACCGCTCCCTCTGGCAACAACGGAGACCCAGTTCGCACCGCTCCCTCTGGCAACAACGGAGACCCAGTTCGCACCGCTCCCTCTGGCAACAACGGAGACCCAGTTCGCACCGCTCCCTCTGGCAACAACGGAGACCCAGTTCGCACCGCTCCCTCTGGCAACAACGGAGACCCAGTTCGCACCGCTCCCTCTGGCAACAACGGAGACCCAGTTCGCACCGCTCCCTCTGGCAACAACGGAGACCCAGTTCGCACCGCTCCCTGGACCTGTTGCCTCTTCGATCGCCAAACAGAAAACGCTCATTAGATACAGGTTAGCGGATTTATAACTATAAGTAGGTATATTCGTTGTTCATACCGAGCGCAGTGCCGTGCGTGATTTTGGAAGGGCTTGACGTGTCTTTGAAATGGATCTCGATATCGATCGATTTATATTCCATATCGAAAATCGCCCAGCTATTTAGAATATGAAATGCGATGAATGCAGTGACAGAGCGCAGAAAGTGAAACAGTGGGAGGAAGTAATAAATAAGTTATATACCTCGTGTGTTCATAAGTCTTGAGACACAGTAAAACTAAAATATTTTTGGAGCTAAGTTGAGTATTCATTTATTGGATATTAAAATTAAAACTACTGACATCTAGATCTGTATTTAAAAATAAATCATTCAAAATGGACGCCTTTACATGCAATGCAGGCCTTCAAACGCGTGCGCCATTCATCTATGGCGGCACGAATCTTTTCAATGGGAATCCGTTTCGATTCTTTAATAAGGGCTCGCTTGAGAGAATCCAGGTTTGGGTGAGACTTTCTGCATGCCCTCAGCTCCAATTCGGTCCATAAAGAATAATCCAAAGGATTCAAGTCAGGGCTTGACGAGGGCCAATCTTCGCTCCGAATGAAGCCTGGCAAATTGGCCTCCAGCCAACGTTGGGTAGTCTTAGCTTTATGGGAGGGAGCAGAGACCTGTTGGAAAACCCAGTATTTTCCAGCGAATAGCGTATCATTTAATGGTTTAACCACCGCTTCCAATATGTCGGTTTGGTAATTTTGTGCCCTCACCTTGACGCCTTGCTGGCAAAAATGAAGCGAAGTGACCCCCTCGTAGGAAACACCCCACCAAACCATCACACTTGCTGGATGATGAGTGCGCTGGACATTGCGTACAGATGGCTGGACGTCCTTTGAACTTCTGGCGTAAACCTTATTGTTCTGCCGGTTAAACTTTTCTTCCACCGTGAAGATCTTTTCATCGGTAAACAGGATATTTTTTGGATCGTGTCTCTTCAATAGGTTCCGACATCGTTCCAGTCGCAATTTACGAAGACGCTCGTTTAAATAATGCACTTTCCTTCGACTGTAGGCCTTTAGTTTAAAATCATATTTAAGTATCCTGTTCACCGATATTCGCGAAATGTTGGTCTGCAGAGCTAATTTCTTTTGAGTCCGGCAAGGGTTGCGACGAATTCGCTCTCTGATTACTTTGATGTTGGCGGGCGTCCTTACAGACCGCGGGCGGCCACATCTTCCACGGTCTCCTAAAGAGCCGGTCTCCTTGTACCTCTTTATGGTATAATACACAAAGTTCCGACTACATCCCAAACTTTGGATTTCACTAAAAACATGCATTGGTTTTTTTTCCTGCTTGAAACAGTGAAATTACAGTCGCACGCAAATCTTTTGTTGGCGCCATTTTCACTGAGAATGAAACAAATATTCAAATGTATATTTTTTCTGATTCAAAACATTCGAAATTTAAATTTTAAAAGTTTAAAAAAGGTTGCATGAATTACTTTCTTTTTAAATTAATTAAATAAGTTCGTCTCAAACCTTATGAACACACGAGGTATATATACATATATATTTTAATTTAATGTGTTTATTTCAATCCAAACTATTGGCCGGCCGATTATTTCCGGTAACCTTTTGCTGACCCTATACAGGGTGTAAAAGGACGACTACCGAAAACTTCTGGGGGTCAATGTAGTCATCAATATGAACAACTTTTACTATACTTTCGCTGTAAAAAAATAGAAACACCACACAAAAGTACAATACCTACTTTACTAAAATATATGGAACAGCTGTTTCTTCACATTTTTTTAGAGCAAAAGTTCTTTAGTAAAAATTGTTCATATTGACGAGTACATTGACCTCCCGAAGTTTTCGGTAGTTGTCCTTTTACACCCCGTATATCCTGGTTTTAACTATAATTGTATCGATAAAACTAATGTATTTTTAGGGTTCCGTACACAAAGGGTAAAACGGGACCCTATTACTAAGACTCCGCTGTGTCTGTCCGCCTGTCACCAGGCTGTATCATGAACCGTGATAGACAGTTGAAATTTTCATAGATAATGTATTTCTGTTGCCGCTATAACAACAAATACTAAAAAACAGAGTACAATAAATATTTAAGGGGCTCCCATACAATAAACGTGATTTTTTTTGCCCGTTTTTATAGATAATGGTACGGAACCCTTCGTACGCGAGTCTGACTCGCACTTGGCCGGTTTTATTTAATGTCAAAATTGTTTACTTACCTCAATGTTACCCATAGTTTCTCCTCTGGCGTTCTTCTTCTTGATTCCTATGTCCCCCCGTCGGGGCAAAGGGCAGATACAACAGTTCGCCATCTTGTTCGGTCTGAGGCTGCATACTTAATTTCACTCCAGGTGAGCCCGTGTGCTTTTGCTTCGACGACTGAGCGTCGCCAAGTCTGTTTCGGGCGGCCACGCTTGCGCTTTCCTTGTGGATTCCACTCCATCGCTTGTTTCGGGATATGATTTTCGGTACGGCGCAAAGTGTGACCAATCCAGCTCCATTTGCGACGTCGGATTTGTAGCTCGATGGGATCCTCATGGCACAGTTTCCACAAATCTGCGTTGGAGATGACAGTGTCCGGCCAGAATATCGTCAATATCTGTCGCAAACATCGGTTAATAAACACCTGGAGTTGTTGCATGAGATGTTTTGTTTCCTTCCATGTCTCGCATCCGTACAGCAGAACCGATTTGACGTTGCTGTTGTATAATATAAGTTTCACTCTACTTGAGAGGTGCTTGGAACGCCATACAGGACGAAGACAAGCGAAGGCGCCTTTTGCTTTGGTAATTCGGGATGTTATATCTGCATCAGTTCCTCCAGTTTCGGACACGATGCTCCCTAGGTAGGTAAAGTCAGATACTCGCTCTATTTTCTCAGTGCCGATGCTAAGTGGGGTGTTGTTCTGCGTGCCTGTTCTCAGGTCCTTTGTTTTTCGCGCATTTATTTTCAGGCCGACAAGTGCTGCCTCTCGTTGCAAGGCATCTAATTTGGTCTGCATATCGACGTGTCGGTGGCTAAGTAAGCACAGGTCATCAGCGTAGTCCAAATCCTGGAGATGTTCCATTGGACCCCACTCTATTCCCCGCGGTCCATACACGTTGACACGCGACATTACGCCGTCTAGCACTACGAGAAATAGCAGAGGCGAAAGGAGGCAACCCTGACGCACGCCAGAGTGCAGTGTTATTTTATCTGACAGAAGGCCGTCGTGATAGACTCGACAAGAGTAATTTGTGTATAGAGCCTTTGTCAGGTTTATTATTTTTTCAGGCACGCCTATGTTAGCCAATCGGGACCAGATAGAAGACCAGCGTAATGTGTCAAAGGCTTTTTCAAAGTCGACAAAGAGGGCATATATCTCTCTTTGGAATTCTGTTGCCTGTTCAAAAATTATACGTATGGTGTTAATCTGGTCGACACAGGATCTGCCGGGACGAAAGCCTGCCTGTTCATTGCGGAGAATGGGGTCCACGGCTTTTGAAAGTCGATTCAGCAGTATTTGGCACAAGACTTTAGAGGGAACAGACAGTAATGTAATGCCTCTCCAGTTGTTGCAATTGCTGAGATCTCCCTTCTTGGGTACCGTTACCAGAAGGCCTGTCCTCCACTCATCTGGTATTACCTCCTCATTCCAGATCTTTTCCATGAGGGGGGTAAGTGCGGCTGTGGTTGCAGATAAGTCTGCTTTTAGCATTTCTGCTGTTATAAGGTCCGCGCCGGGTGCTTTCCCATCCTTGAGTTTTTTGATTGCCTCAAACACTTCGGTGTGGGACGGTGAGTCTGTTTCAATGTTAAGTTTATCTGTAGGTAACAAAGGCGTTGGGATTGGAGGGTCATTCTGAGGGTCATGTGAGCAGCGAAAAATATCTGAAAAATGTTCATACCAGCGATGTAGTTGCCCTTCTGAAGTCGCAATCACCTCACCAGTTCTTGTACGCAGAGGTCGTTTCTTTGGGTGCCTATTGCCCGCCAAGGTTTTAGTGGCTTCGTACAAATCTCTTAAGTTACCGGTCTTAGCCGCTTTCTGTGCACGGTCAGCAATAGTGTCAGCCCATTGGCGTCTATCTTTGCGGCAGCTGCGTTGGATCTTCTTGCGTAATTTCTGGTATTGGACTTTAAGCTGCTTCTGTAAATCGTCGTTATTTATAGCGGCAATTAGTTGCACCTTTTTTTCCCGTCTCTGGTTAATGAGGTCCCATGTGTGTTGCGACATCCATTTCTCTTTCTTAAGGTGTTTGTGGCCCAGTACAATCGAGCTTACGTTAGTGTAAACAGATTTTATACGCTCCCAGTCGGTGTTTATATCAGTTTCTATATCATCGAGAGCTAGGAAGCTGTTTCGGAGTTCTCCTCTGGCGTAATACCACAGAATAGTAATGTATACAGTATTTTAACTCGGCCGTATTTTTGAAATAAATACCTACAGCCGCGCGGTACGTAAACATGCGATAGGGATACCCACCTCCAGCATTTTAATTAAATTTGCCTACTTTGTGTTTCCATTTAATTTTGTGATTGTAAATATTCTTTTTTTATATAAACAAATATAATACTTTGTGAATTGAATAGATAAATTGAAAATATAGTGCACGCAGAAGTACTATAAAATAACATAGTTATGAATTATTAGAATAACCTACAATCTAAATGATATAAGATAATAAGACCCAGTACTTTTACCTAACGTTTTAAAGTTCCACTCTTACTGATGAAAGCATGATGTAGGTACCTACCTAAAATTACGCTTAACGTAGGTATTATTTAAAAATATTTTCACCTTCTACGTAAACGAAGTCGTGGGTAAAAGTTAGCGTTAGCCCAAAGAAACTATTCCACGCGGACGAAGTCGCGGGCAGAAGCTAGTTAATAATAAATAAAATACCACGTCTTTACTTTGAATTATACATATTAACAAAACGAAACACACATGCCCCGAGGTTTTTACACAAGCGTACCTACCGTATCATGATTCATGAACCGCCTATAACTACCTATTTCACTCGTGTCAATGACTTTCCTTTACTCTATTCACTTTATTTAAGAATCCAGACATCTTTTTTTTCGGGAGATAAAAGGAAATACTTGTCCATTAAAAAGACACACATTATGTACCTACCTACTAGGTAGTAAGTAAAATTATTTTATAGTCTTACCTTTCAGAGTTTCCAGGTAATCTAAAAAAGTTATCTCTGGATGCGTTCTTGAAGATTTCATGCAACCAAAAACAGCACAATACATCCTCGAACAAATCTCGCGGTTTTTGTTAAAAAAATAACACACCTCCGTTCGTCACTGCGGCACAGTCGCGACTGTTTAGATGCCGAGAGAGAGCCGAGATCGAGGCGCGTAGGTATAGCTCGCGCTTCGTCCGTTTGTATGAAGTCGGACCACTGTATACATTACTATTCTGTGGTAATACAAATACGAAAATTTCTATCCATTCCAGTAATGCCTGTTCGAATTTTGGCTAGCAAATAATCAAAAGATGCTGTGACATACCTACGCGTGTAGTTGAAGAAAAGTCCCAGTAATTTTGAAAAAAATATGACCCATTCAACGATTTTACAAAAAATACGCACGATGATGCAGATCTGCACTTGCGCAAGTACGCGCGTAGGTGCGTCGACACGCAATACGCAGCGTAGTGCGTGGCAGTGTGTGAACTATAGAGTACATTATATATTGGTGTGAACCGCCTAAATGGCTCGCCCCCGGCGACGTGCCGTATCCTTGCACCCCGCGTCGGTCGCATCCTTGAAGTGCAGTGTAGCGATCGCGTGGCAACGCGAAGCGGCGATTTAGGCGGAGAAAGCTGGAAAGTTTCTCCCTTCTAGGAGACGGGCTCGAAAGTGTTGAAATCTCAAACGCAAATAACATTAAAATACGCGTTTTATGGTTTGAACGTAGTGAAAAATTCTACGTCTATGGTTGTAGATTAATATGATATGATCTGTGAGAAAAATACCTATCACAGTTTTTCTATATATCAAATGTTTGTGTAAAGCCGGGTCCGCAGCGCCGTGTTTTCGTGTTTTCTAACATCATAACATGTTTACAAAACAGAATAGGGGCGTGGCTTAACAGTTTTGTTAGAAAAAACACAAAAACATGTTTGCCGAGACAAATGGATAACATCACCCGCGTTCGCCTGCGGGGAGGGGAAGCGTCGCATTTTATGTTCGCGCTCATTGATGCAAGACGTCATTCGTTCGTTCACTCGTTGAGGTTATGTTTTTTTTTCAAATCAAATCAAAATAGTTTATTTGCCAGAATACAATTTTACAATAAGGTCTTATAATAATAGTGCAGTGCCTGTATTCACCTTGTGTGCAAGCATGCAAAATATTATTTATAATGTTATTTAACGTAGGTATTAAATTATTTACAGTTCAGAAAGTCATTTAAATCATAAAAACATTTTTCCAGTAACCATAGATTAAGTTTTTTCTTAAACAATACTCCTTTTAAGGCCTTCAGTTCTTCCGGAAGCTTATTTTTGAATAATTTTGAGTATTTAAATCTTTTCTTCGTCGGAACTCATTTTTGAAATGAATTGGAATGAAACAAAAACAATAAACAAAACAGAACACACCAGACGGGCTGTTTTAAAAACATGATTTGCAACACATGTAACATGTTATGTTATCATGTTTTGTTAGAAAATTGGCGCTGCGGAGCCGGCTGAACGCATTCATCTATGGACAGACAGCAACGACTCATTCATTTACTACTACTGTTTGTTCCTGTGATGTGATAGGCAATAAAACAAAGTTTGACAAAATAAGTACTTTTTATTTAATAACATGTTGTAAGGGTAGGTTTATTTTGGTGGATAACAAATAATTAGCAAAACACGAGTTAAACGGTTTGTTTTATCACAAAAATAGATAAGGGTTGACAGATATTACGTAAAATAGGGCTTCCATGAGCAAACTGGTGCCTGTTATGTATTTATTAAACGATCACTAGGGAAATTAATTTTTCACAAAAACAGGTACATTTAATTTTAACGTTATCGTACCCGGACCGGACACATTCGACCAATTCACTTCTGCAACTCTTTTCCTGTTTTGTATTAAAATACCTACTTCAAATAGTACCTTCCTAGGTAACTTAACTAATCTAATAGGTACGTTTACTTTTTAATAATTTCTATAAATATCGTTCGTACTTATACGTTGGCGTCACTATGTTCAGTAAAGCTATGTAGTAATGGAAGGGTTGTGCGGCGCGGCAGTAGAGAACATAATTACGACGTTATATGCCACGTTTTAATTCAGCAAACTCAAAAGTCACTGAAAGCCAACGAATATTAAGCATTGGTAAGGTCCATAATTATTATAAGTAGGTACTCTATTATCTATCTCTAGTTTGGTCTTCTAAAAATTTACTTAAGAAGTACCTTACACACAATTTTTTTTTATAAATATGTTGTCGTTTTGGGCTTCATCTTTGACTTAGTTTTAATACTAAATACCGTCCAGGTGGTTTAATAAGAAGGACAAGCTGAGTGGTTACCATTTTCGTTGTCAAATAATTTGTCTATATTTTTTTTCTTCATTGTAATGTCCTTTTAATTTTGTTGTATCTTCTGTTATAATGTTTTGACAATAAATAAAGTGTATCTTATTATTGCATAAGCTGGGTGACGACTTATTTTGATGTCATCAACCTTAATTTGTTAGGTGTATAATTTTTTTTTATTTTGTTACGTATGTGGCACAAAATTAAAATTGGTTTCTATTTACTGCGACGTCTTATCGTGCACCGATTAACTGTAAACTGAAGAACCAATTAAATGGTCCAACATTGGATGGCGTGCAATGTGCATCTATATGCTGATATAAAGTAAACATACCTATTCCTAGCAGACTGACGAACCTGAGCGCTTAGGTAGATGTCGCTAGTGACGAACTAATCGAGCACACACGCGCAATTAAATCTCCCACAAAATGCACGACTGTGATTAATCACAAATACCTACGAGTGGTCACTTTCTTACATAAGTTTATAAGAATGGACTTAGAAAGAGACCGCCAAAGTGCACGTAAAGACACTTGTGGCGTGTCGTGTCACAACAAAAGCATGTGTAATATGATAATAAAGAAGTAGATAATCATCTGTTTCTAACCATGCTAGATGTATGAAGTTGATATGCTTCTGACACGACACAACACATAATAACGAATTTTCTACCTACCAGAACCAAACACCAAAATTAGTGGAGGAAGCTGTACGAATGCTCCCAATGAATTGGAATTTTTATGGCAAGTACTTTTAAAACGATTACATAATTAAAATATTGTTAGTCGCCCGTCGCCAGTTGGCCGTGGGGTAGTAGAATGTTACCCCTCTCATACCCACGGGTACACGAGGCCTGTGTTCAGTAGTGGACATTTTACGACTGAAATGATGATGATGACGATGATAGTCGCCGATCATTTATTATTAAAATAAAATAAAAACTTGAAATTAGATACCTAGTCCAAGTATTCATAATAACTACGTGTTTTTACTATTAGGATCCCACAGCTTGCACAAAATGAATAAGTCATTACATTTGGTCGGCCTCGTATGAGAATGAACTTATGTAGGTAAGTTAAGTAATTTATGTAAAATTACATAGTCGTACACTTGCAACACAACGGGAACACATTAAAACTTTCGTTGCATACCAAACTGATTTGATTTTACAAATCAATTTGTTTGGCGATAGGCAGAACATGCTAATCATAAAGGAGATGTTTCAAAATGGGCTAGGTCTATGTACCCAGACTGAAAAATTGCGCAAAAATCGGTGATTTCGGAAAAAATACTCTTTAATTAATTTAAACTAAAATGATTGTTAGGGTTCCGGACCAAAATGGTAAAAAGGAACCCTTATAGAATCACTCTGTCTGTCTGTCTGTCACAGATGGATATCTCGAGAACTACTAATGCTATCGACTTGCAATTTAAAATGGTAAAAGACAACAGTTTTTTACTTACATATATAGCATATATAAAAATTAAAAAAAATATTCTTATTTTGATTGCAGGGGGGCGGATAGGGGATCTCAAAAATTTTAAGTGAAGTTACTAGGCCGTGTGGGGTATCATATGAAAGGTATTCATTTGCACATTAATAAACAGTTTTTAGTTTTCCTTTAAGCCGTATTGTTTTTGAATTATTTACAAAAATGTCGAAAAACCGACCGTTCCCCCCCCCTTATCTCCGAAGTTTGCAGAGATAAACCCGTGATACTTTTATAGCTTATAGAAGTATATGTAAACTTAATAGGAAAATTGTAGCATACTCTCTAATTTGCATAGTTTTTTAGATAAGGGGGGTTTTCAAAAATTTTGTAAAGTAAATAGGTTATGTGGGGTTTCATATGAAAGGTATTCATTTGCACATTAACAAACAGTTTTTAGTTTTCCTTTAAGCCGTATTGTTTTTGAGTTATTTACAAAAATGTTGAAAAAACGACCGTTCCCCCCCCCCCTTATCTCCGAAGTTTGCAGAGATAAACCCGTGATACTTTTATAGCTAATAGAAGTGTATGTAAACTTCATAGGAAAATTATAGCGAACTCTCTAATTTGCATAGTTTTTTAGACAATGGGGGTGGAAGGGGTGTTTTCAAAATTTTTGGAAAGTTACTAGGTGATGTGGGGTATCATACGAAAGGTATACTTTTGCACATTAATAAACAGTTTTTAGTTTTCCTTTAAGTCGTATAATTTTTGAGTTATTTACAAAAATGTTGAAAAAAATAGCGTTCCCCCCCCTTATCTCCGAAGTTTGCGGAGATAAACCTTTGAAACTTTTATTACTAATAGAAGTGTATGTAAAGATTAGAGGAAATTTATTACAATCTCTCTAAATAGTATACTTTTTTAAAATCATCGAAAGTGTAAAAAACCTACATAAGTTCCGTTATCAGACAAGAGATGGCGCTGTCAAGGTTCTCCAACAAATATAAAACCGCCTTTGTCATAAATTATATTGTATGATGGCACGGAACCCTCGGTGCGCGAGTCCGACTCGCTCTTGCCCGGTTTTATTTTATTAATGTTTTAAATACGAGGCATAATTATCACTGGTAACATTTTTACTAGGCAGCCAAGACAGTTTCTAATAAATTCTTGTAACTGTCACTGCCTAATGATTTTGACAGATGGTTTCACGTGTTTGAGTTGAAGATTTTGAAGTTTTTTAACAGTAGCTAGGCTCTTAATGTAGTTTACGTAGGTAGCCTGAGACACTTAGGTACTCGAAAATTGAAATACCTCAGGTTGACTTGATTTAGCTTCTATCATAAATCATTCATTTCACTATTATGTCAACAGCTGTCAAAATGACGTCACCAACTGTATTGGTCCGCCATATTGTTCTACAGTTTTGTGTTGCTCGACTTAGGCTAGTTATTTTTAGGAAAATGCATCAAACGAAGCAACATATTAAAAAACTGATAGTGGGAAAATGTTTAATAAATATTTAGCCATTTTTGTGCACGTGTACACCTAGTTAGCCTGGATTCCATACATTCGTGAAACATCTCCTTTAGTATAGCCAGTAAAAGACAATCAAGTATAAATACATTCTGCCATAAGCCTTTGTAATTTTGGCACTAACTAATTCTAAATCTATGCTTATGACAAAAATTCTTTACATCTATTGTGTATTTTTACACAAACATACTTTTGCGAGTGAAGATGGCTGTTTTAAAAAAATACTTATTCTACACACAGCTAAAGCCGTGGTCTATGTCTACGTTTCCAGGATGGAAGCGAGTGATACAATGGTATTGTCATGAGTTACTATTTAATTATTACGGTACTAACAGCACTAAGATAAAATATTGTAGTATACCTAATCATAGCATATATTAATTTTTATTTTAGAATATGCACACAGTTTTATGAAGGTTTGTGTTTAGTACTTAACAAAATATACAAGATTTCCTACGAAATATTTGTGACTTTTAAAGTAATAACAGTTATAAGTATTCAAAAGTAGGTTGGCATTAATGATCAGGTAGAAGCTAATACAATCCATCAATCAAAAAACTATAGTATCGTAAAACCTAACCAAATAACGCTAGGTATGTCGCGTCGCTTAGAAGTTTATACTAAACTATATATATAATACATTACTATTGCATATTACTATATATTTTGAATATTACTATTGCAAAAAACTACAATATTCAGTAAATAAAATAATAATAATAATGCTGGACAAATCACACAGCATCATCTAGCCCCAAGCTAAGCAGAGCTTAAACAAAATGGCATTTATTATTTGTGCAAAGCAATGGGAACAGAATAGCTACATAAATGCATTAACTTTCCTGACAGGCTTATAACTCCTAAATTAAAATAATTAAACACATTGACCATAACCATTCTTTTAAAAAAATCTACGGCTGAATAGGTTCGATAAAATTTTTATTTTTAGTTATGTTGAAGTTTTAAAAAAACATTGGACACGTTTTTTTCTTTATTACGTAAATAAAATACACCGAGTAAAATGCACGCCAGCTTATGGATAGTTTGACACTCGCACTCCTATATTGGGTTAAGTATGTATGAACTATTTTTGTTTTTAAAGTGTAAACACACACTAAGGTATCATTTATAGAAATGAAGAATGCAATCAAAAGAAAAATCAATCGTTCGTCTGAACATTGCGGGTTCGAATCCCGTCGCAGACAAAAGGTTCGAGTCGCGTCGCAGACAAAATTTTGATTGCATTTTTAATTTTTATAAGTATTTATGTGTTGGATACATTACAACGAAACTTATATTTATACCGCGTATATAAATTAATTCTACAGTTCTTCTGCAATGTTTAACATTACAATTTTGTACTACTTACAGTAATTTTTAGCATACATTTTTTACATACTATAAATAAGAAAGTATGGAAATGTACTGTATGAACTAAGTATATAATAATGTACATAGTATGTGATGAGTTTCTTTCTACTTTGTTACTAGGTTGGGAGGATACCTACCTACAATTAATTAGTAAATAAATAATCATGTACACTACACACAAGTACCCTTTACCTACTATCAAACTAGGCAAAGCTTGTAATAGGGAAACCAGATTGAAAAAATACTTACATACATCCTTATTAACATAGAAGACGCCTTATCGTTTTAATAAGTCTACAGAGTTCTTGAATGGAAATCTTGATAGCGTGAGCATTAATAGTAGCCTTAATTTCTTTGATAATAAAAAAAAATACTACTGTTTTCTAGTTGAAATTAGTAAAATCTGCCAAGGTCTACCTTCGGAGGATGGAAAGCTGTCTTTTCATGTATCCTTGTCAACATCCCGTATCTACTGCGCTCGCCAACCCGCCTGCTAAGCGCAGTGAGTATGGCAACAACCTCCTCATGACCTAGATCAGAGAGAGGCCTATGTCCAGCTATGGACATCCTACAGCTAAGATGACTTATTAAGAAGATATTTGGTTTGATATTACTTTTGTGACTTAATTGACTTGGGTCTCGGTCAGTCTTGAGCTCGGCGCTTAAATTATTTTTGTATTTTTGGATGCGTTTCCATTGAGGCGAGCTAAGCGGGGCGTAGCGGGAGATGAGTTGACCAATCACAATGCTCGTTCTGTCGAGCGTTGCATTCTATCGATTCACCCTTAATATTTCAACGTACAACAACAATCTAACGACAATGATGACGGTGATTAAGATAACATGTTATGTCATGCACAATAAGATGACTGTGTGAATTTCTTTCAATCACGCAACAAAGCCAGTTCTTCTCACGAAGTTAATACAAACAATTAATTAATAGTTATAGTATCGATCGAAACATGGGCGGTGCTTGAGGCTCTCCAGCGATGCCGCATTGACTATCGGTATATCGAAGTATTGAAGGCTTTGTATAGAAACGCCACTATGTCTGTCCGAGTACAGAACCAGAGTTCGAAGGATATTTCCTTAAAAAGAGGCGTAAGACAGGAAGACGTTATTTCTCCGAAACTGTTTACGACCGCTTTGGAAGATGCCTTTAAGCTCTTGGAATGGAAAGGACTAGACATCAACATTAACGGCGAATACATGACTCACCTTCGCTTTGCCGACGATTTTGTGGTCATGGCAAAGTCGATGAAGGAACTCGGCACGATGCTCGAAGGCCTTAATCGGGTTCGAGAAAGAGGTTAACCGACGAATCCAACTCGAATGCGGCAGCGTTTGGGCAGAACGTCTTTTCGTCCAAAATTCCTTAGTGCCTTAAGACGAAAGTCTACAATCAGTGTACCTATGTTACCAGTGATGACATATGGAACTGAGACATGGTCATTCACGATTGGCCTCTAGAATAAGCTCTATATATCTCGAATAAGTAAATGAATGTCGCCTTAGATTTCCTTGTTCATTTATTTTTATTTCATATCTGGTATAGTCGCTAATTATAACAAACGCTACACACGAAACACCAACAACGCAAAGTGAGACCTCCTACGTATACACGTTCAACTCCGCGGGACCATTTTACCCTACGTGTCATAGACATTTATTTATTCACTACAATAAAAGAGCATTTAAAATACCAAAATCAGAATAGACACAGATTTAAAAAAAAGAGCCTTAATACTAGAGTTATAAAGTGATGTGTGCTACTGCTGCGAAGAGGTCTCAACTCAACATTATGCTTCGTGTCATAGGGTATTTCAAACCAAGTTTGGTCTAGCGAGCCACATCACATCAGGGCTCATATAAGAATAAGTCCAGATAATTTTTATAGGGTCGCCGTCATTGATAGCAATCACGACTATATTATATAGGTAATTATTACTAGAATAATTTAGAATACAGTCAATATTGAATGATAATACAAATTGCACATAATTACTAACTAACTTGTCGTGGGGTGCCGGCAATAGAATGTACCCCTTCTCTCATGCCCGTGGATGCAGTAAGAGCCTGCTGAGGGATACATCCGGAAGATGGGCAGCAGCGTATTTCCGTGTATCAACATCCTGTACTGCGCTCGATAACCCGCCTGCCAAGCGTGGTGAGTGTGGCAACTACACCTCATGGAGATCATGAGGGAGGCGGCTGTTCAGTAGTGGACGTTTTACGGCTGAAATGATGATGAACTAAAACAAAAGTAGAACCACAATTACGTCTAACGAATTTTATGAGTTTTACTACGATTTACACTCGAAATGATGAAATTAAATCAGCAGTTTTTAAATTACAACCCCTCCCTTCCATTGCCACACAATGTTTCGCTTGGTCGACCCGGTCCCCACACTCCCTCCCCTAAACCAGTAACTTAATGTATGCATGTCTCCCAACACTATACAGAAAATGCACAATAAAACTGGAAAAACTTAAAATATTGCGAAGGAATTGGGTACACTGTGATGTTATTTATAAAATTCTAATTGTTTTCCAGACTACTTAAGATAGTTTTGTGATTGCTGTGACGACCAAAGCGAAAACTTCAATTATGTGCTTTATTAAATATAAATGTGTTTTGTTTTTCTTTTGTAAATTGACATTAACATTTACTATAGAATTTCCATTATGAGGTGATTAAAATATTTTTTATTCATTCAAATTGTTACCTCAGAAATTACTAGAACCAGTATTCAATCAACTATGAACCTTTGTCATAAACTATATATCAAGGCAACGGTGTGAAAAGGCTGGTGTGAATTTTACAACAAATTGAGCGGATTTTAACACGGGACATATAAAGTCTTGGTGCGCAATGTCACACCAAGATCGACTTGACCATATTTTGATTAGCAATAATATTATGGTCACTTATACGAAGTAGATTTTGTCGTGACAATCTAACAATAGATCGCAACCGTATTTCGATTTACAATTGAAGCAATGATATCGTAATGATAAACTTAATTTAGTAATATTTCCGCTGTGGAACAAATAGACATTGAATTCGACTCAATAATTTAATAACATTACTTTCATCTAAACAAAATGAGCTACGCTTTTGAGTTTCCTTGTCAGAATATTGTTGTATTCTGCTGACCAGTGATTATCGCTGTTGTCCTAATTAGTTTTACAGTCGAACACGGAACTCACCCGCTAGATAACTTCAATAACTTCTCTTCCTTGGCGATAACTGGCAGACTAGACAATGTGAACAGCACTACGCCTACTCGCAGTCTCCTCGTCAAAGTACGGCGACAGCTCAGACGACAGCGGCGGCACGCCAGCGAGGAAGTTCTGTAGTGAGGAGTAGTAGTCGCGACAGGTCCAGGTGTCGTCGTGTCCGCCGCCGACGAGCACCGCCAGCCTCTTGCAGACGGCGCCGCAGCGCGCGTGCAGCTCGTCCGCCATGGCGGGCGGCACGAGGCTGTCGCCCGCGCCGCACATCACCAGCGTCGGCGTCGACACGTGCGATATCTTCTGCAGCGACGTGTACTGGAATAACAGTTATTATTATTGGGGGTCGTTAGGCTTCGGCCTAGGTTTCGGCAGTAGAATGTTGCCCCTCTTGTCTTTTTTAAACTTTCGCGATCACAACACTTTATTAACATACATATAACCGGATATTTATCGCGTAAATTACCTTTATTATTTCCCGACGTTTCGCTTGGATTGCACCAAGCATGGTCCCGGGAAGACTGACGTGATGGAGGTACCGCAGCAAAGCGAAGGTGTTTGTTGAACTACCCTCACTTGATCTTCATACAAATTATTAGGGCCGTTGTATACAGTCAGTGTAGTGTGCTGTCCCAGTGGGAACCGGCCCTAAGAATTTTTATGAAGATCAAGTGAGGGCAGTTCAACAAACGCCTTCGCTTTGCTGCGGTACCTCCATCACGTCAGTCTTCCCGGGACCATGCTTGGTGCAATCCAAGCGAAACGTCGGGAAATAATAAAGGTAATTTACGCGATAAATACCCGGTTATATGTATGTTAATAATGTGTTGCCCCTCTTTCTTGTCCGTGGATGCAGTAAAAATCTGCCAACAAATCCCTGCGGAAAGTGGGCAGCAGTGCCTTTCTGTGTATTCCGTACTGCGCTCGCCAAGCCGCCTGCCAAGCGTGGTAAATATGGCAAAAACCCCCTCATTATCAGTACTTAGAGATCATCCATTGAGGCCTCCCTTTGAGGGACACCCTTTAAAGAGTAGGAACTCAACAGGATTATACAAGGGCAAGAAGTCCTGTGCCTGCTTTAAGCATAATTAATTGATTTGGGCGTGACATTGTAGATTATAATATAATATCTAAATGAGCTGCAAATGGAGCAGTAACAAACAAATTCGCTAATCAATATATAGTGAGTGCTAAAACCCAGTCAAAAATAATTCAACACGTGTTTCGCCTCTCTACGAAGCACCCTCGGGAAACATCGGCTCCCGTTCCTCACGGAATACACTAGAAAATACAAAAACGCCCAGATAGTTGCAAAGGAATACAAAGTTACCTTGTTCTTGTGACAGAACATCGGCAGCCAGTCCAGCCATTTCCATTTGAGGATGATCTTCGCCATATCCGGTATGCTGGTAAAGGTGTTCTCCACGACCATGGCCCAAATCTTGTTCCGGTTCTCGAGCCTGGATGTCAGGTCTATGGCCACAGCTCCGCCTGTAATGCACAAATACTATTGCCATCATCGTCATTTCAGCCGTATGACTTCCACTGCTGGACATAGGCCTCCTTCTTGAATCTCCGAGTGCTCAATCTGCAACAGATCATGAGGAGTTTTTACCACGCTGGGCAAGCGGCTTGTAGAGCGCATTACGGGATGTTGATACAAAGAAAACGCTGCTGCCCATCTTCCGGAGTTATCCCTTGGCAGATTGTTACATGCATCCACGCGCAAGAGAGGAGGAGATTTAACTGCAGGCACCCCACGGCAAGACTATTAAAAAAATATTTTTCGGCTATTGTAAACGCTTTCACGTGTTCGTTGCGTCGATAAAATAATAAAAAGATATACGACATAAGTAGAATGTTACCCCTCCTCTCTTGCCCGTGGATGCAGTATGAGTCTGCTAAGGGATACTTCCGGAAGATGGGCAGCAGCGTCTTTTCGTGTAATAACATCCCGTACTGCGCTCGCCAACCCGCCTGCCAAGCGTGGTGAGTATGGCAACTTCCCAGTTATGGATAGAAAAGTTAATTTTATCACTGTTAAGAACAAAATAAGGAGAGTTCGAACCTGTCTGTCTCAGACTATAGAGGTCTACAATATGCTTAGATATCTGCCGAAGATGATGAGCTGGCAAAAATTGATGCTAGTCCTCTCTAACCAATTTTCTGGAGTGTCCATTTACAATCCAGGCTCGGAGAGAGATTCTTCGGAAAACCCGTAACCTTGGTCTTCGATCTTGTCAATGTTCAGCTTGTGTTACAATGCTGGACACATTTTTATACAATTATCTGGACCGGAAAGTAGACATCGATATTCCTTTTGAGTAGCTTTTATAAGAAACATTTTCTAAATTTTGAGTATGACAGAATACCTATAAGTACCATCATCAAGTCGAACCCGCAACTTTTCGCATCTTAGTCGGCGAATGCATAAATAGACGTCTTCATTATATTTACCAAGAGATCTGCCAAAGACGATGAGCTGGTTGGGATTAATATCAGTCCTCTGTAGGATATAGTCGAGGGCGGCTTGTGCGTCGACGTACAGTCCACGCTCTGATGGAGAGCCTTCGGAAAGTCCATACCCTCGGTACTCGATCATGAGGATGTTAATGTTCAGCTTATGGTAAAATCCAGACACATTTGCCAGTCTGAAAGGAGAATGAAAAGGTTTTTTTTAAATAAATATTTGGTTTAAACTAGTAGGAACCAACACTCTGCCTGAGATGACAAGACCCTAGGATATGATGATATCTTCACAGACAATTGACCTTAACCACTTAATCCAAAAGACAGTCCAGAGATGTGGACTGTGTGGATATCTTGAAGCAGGAATGCCAGTTACGCCACAGGAATGCCGCCTCCAGCCACAGTACTTGTATATCAATGAGGGAGACCTATGTCCAGTAATGGACATCCTATGGCTGATATGATGATGATAGTTTTCAGACCTCACAGCTGCCATTACATCCAGATTAAACAACAGTTTGGTGTGGTTTATTGGCCAGTGGAATCATTTGTCCATATGTGTAGAATCATTGGTCAATGGCAACATTTGTTTCCTGAAAGGATGCCCGTGATCTCCAGGACATTTGGTACAAGACATGACCAAATGTCATGCAATTTAGATACACCATAAGATTCGCTTACAGCACTATTCAAGTGGGCTGACAGCAATCTGGCATAATCATAATTATGTCATTGTAAGGTTTATTCCAATAACATGACAATAGGTCTGCATTTCCTCTTTTGCTTGTGAATGCAGTAAGAATCTGGAAAAGGGAAGATGGGCAGAAGCATCTTTCCATGTATCAACATCATATGCTGCACTCACCAACCTGCCTGCCAAGTGTGGTGAATATGGCAACAGCCTTTTATGATAAGTGCCTAAATAGTTATCCATGATATATATAGGCTTTTGTCCAGCAGCGGACATTCTATGGTTTCTCATTGTTCATTATCTTGCTGAGTAAGAGTGGTATTGTGAGTCATGTCTGTTACAATCATTGAAGTAACAAAAGATATGTTTATCTAAGATAAGGTTATCAAGTCGAATTCTACTCACCGCTGACCCATATTTCCAGCATTTCCATGAAAGAACAACATGGTAGGTAGGTGGTTGCTGTTGGTCTGCTGCTTTATTAGAAACATGTGTATTTTAAGTCCATCTTTGTTGCTAATCTTGATACTCTCATAGGGCAACTTGTAGTTACTAGGCTGTAGTACAAAGACTCGGGAGTCAGGCGGGTCGTTGGGGTAGTAAAGCAGGAGATCCTGTGCACTGTACAAGATACCTGAAGCAATATGTATGATTATCTTTTTAAAGGTTCTGTTTAAAATACTTATGGAGATAATGGTTGCCGTGGGGTGCTGGCAGGAGAACTGTTGCCTCTTGTCTCTTGCCCGTGGTAAGTAGTATGCAGTAACAATCTGCCAGGGGATGGTTCCGGAAGATGGGCAGCAGCGCCTTTCCATGTCTCAACATCCCATACTGCACTCGCTGCCAAGCGTGGCGAGTGTGGCAACAACCCCACCATGATCTTGGAGATCCATGAGGGAGGCTATCTGCAGCAAGGGACGGCAGTCCTACGGCTGAGATGAAGGTATTTGAAAGGACATAATGTTACTTAACTTTATAAATAATGTAGATGTTTCAATTTATTTATTAAAGGGCATCCAACAAGAAAATCACATGAGTTAATAATAGGTTCTAAAAATATTGTTGACTGTGTGTTTCCTCAATTACAGGTTGCCACAGCGTGCACAACTACAGGTTGCTACAGGGAACTACAGGGTCAATTCCAGTATCTATGTCTATATGATAATTATTGTGCATTTTGCATTTAGTTAAGTATTATTATCTTATCCTCTACTGTTATTTATTTTAATATAGGGTGTACAATAAAGTTTTAATCAGTCATTCATGTAAGTGAGAAGTATGTTATAGACTTGATTTATCCTGTGCATTTCCACTTGACCCAGTAATAGGTGTAAATGTTAGAGAAAACAAATCGAAGATCTTACCTGATATTCCCAAAATGAAAACAGAAAACGCCAGTAGAAAACCGTAGAACCAAAACACAAGAACACTTGAAAAAAATGTGAACGCCGATACAATCCAAAGTCTGTATAATATAACCCTCAATAAGTGATACATTTTCACACCATGCATTGTTCTAAAACTTTTAGCTCATATTTACTTGTTGTATTGTTACTTTACGTTACGATGGGAAAATAACACCAACACCCACAGAAAAAAACAATCATACATGTTTCTTTATTTTTTGACCGCAATTCAATTGTAATGTAAAAGTAATAACCACAATAGAATTGCAGAAATTAATTATAATATTATTGTATGTACATGAATGTAATATTGATTATCAACTTTTTTAAAGTTTGTCTTTTTGACTTTATAACGCAAATTGCAATGTCTTTCCAGCTAGAATTGTGTAAGCATGCTGCTGATATGGAATTATGGATATGATGATGTACATAGCCCTGAAACATTAAATTTATGTTAAGTAGGTATTTGCCTTTTAGTTGATTCATAGCAGTTTTTAGTCTAAATAAATAAATAAAGGTATGGTTGGGTATGGGTAGAAATTACTAGTGTATTATATTATCTGTGGTAAAAATCCATCGTAGTTTTTATTTGTTATACCGTTTTTTCATCGGTTTACCGTCTGTGGTTGTATGAACAACTTCTGTCTGTGTCATAGACTAATTATATTTTTACCCATTGCAGTACCAAGATATCGTTCGGTATAGGAAAAAAATTGAAATAGTTGTTTTCAAAATAACTGTATTACCCCGTTAAATTTAAAATGTTCTGCTGACTCGCATATAACATACAGTAAGGTACTAATTTAACTTTGTAGGGATAATTATATTAATTATTTTTTTAATTATTTATTAATTAAGGACTCCCAACATAAGTAACACAATAGAAACGAGGTAACATGCTTAATATTAAAATGTCTAGTGCACTTATAATTACAGGGTGTCACTGCATGTACTGTAAATTATTATTCGACTAAACTAAACAACAAACAATATTCATGTGCGCCACGGTAGGTGGGTAATAGTTACAAACAGTAGGTAAATTATTTTAAACAATTCAGCATAGGTTGATTATATCTAAAAAAAAAAGAGACAAAACAAAGAAGATAAACAGAAGGTAGAAAAATCTAGATTATTTTTTAATTTTTTTTGGCAAAAGAATCTTACTTAAACAATTTTTAAATTTTGCTAGCCTGTCAGAAATGTCGAGGTCATCGCTCTTTGAAAGAGTGTTATAGTGCCTAAAGAGTCTTGGGAGAGTGCAGTGTCTACCAAGGTTAGTCCTAGAATATTGGGTGGTAAAAAGATTATACGAGCATTTCCTTGGTAATCGAGTTGGTGCATAGATAGACAATTGTTCAATAAGCTCAGTTGAGTCAATGTTTCCATTGAACAATTTGTGAAGGAACACCAGATCTAGGTATGTTCTGCGACTCGATAGTTCATGCATGTTATAGTGTTGAAGTCTGTCTTTATAGCTGGGCAATTTTTTTGCATTGTTGTCACCATATGAAACGTGGTATAGGAAACGTCTTTGTACACTTTCGATTCTCTTCGTGTAAATGTCATAATGTGGGTTCCAAATTTGGCTGCAATATTCAAGAATAGGTCTTACAAGGTTGTGATATAGCTTTATTTTTGTAGATGAGCGTTTAAAGTCTTTACTATTCCTAATGACAAAGCCAAGCGCTTTAAAGGCCTTGGTAGTAATCTTAAGGATGTGCTTGTCAAATTTTAGATATGGATCAAAGACAACACCCAAGTCTCTGATTTCGCTAACTGTTGAAAGTTCGAGATTATTCAGATGGTACTTGATGGGAGTAGGTGTTTTGCTACGGCTGAAGTGTATGTGATAGCATTTTGAGACATTAAGAGGCATACTGTTTAGTTCAGACCAAATTGAGAGCCTGTTTAAATCCTCTTGCAGCGCGACTGTGTCCTGTGATGAGTAAATTGACTTCACTACTTTCATGTCATCAGCATATAAAAATATTTTACTATGATGAAAGCATTCTGTTATGTCATTGATGAAAGCGTTGAACAGGATAGGTCCAAGATGTGAGCCCTGAGGGACTCCTGTTAAAGATTTGTAGGGGAATGACTGATAACCGCTGATAGTAACACGCGATAGCCTATTATTAAGATAAGATGAGATCCATGAGAGAAAATGGCCTGATACTCCTAGTTGTGAAAGCTTATAAGTAAGTATGCCATGGTCAATTTTATCAAAAGCTTTACTGAAATCTGTGTAAATAGCGTCTATTGGGTATTTGTTGTCTATCGATTTAGATAGTTCAGTAGAGAAGTTAAGCAGGTTTGTTGTTGTGGAGCGTGATTTCATGAATCCATGTTGACAGTTGGTGATCAAATGTTTGAGGTGCCAGGTTAAATGTACTGTAACTAATTTTTCAAAAATTTTACCCAGTAAAGGTAGAATGGAAATGGGTCTATAATTTGTTACGTCACTTTTACTACCAGATTTGAAGACGGGAACAATTTTCGACTCCTTCCATTTGTCCGGAAAAATACCTGACATCAGAGAGGTGTTATAAATTAGCTCAAGTGGCATCACTAAAGATGATGCACATTTTTTTAAAAATATTGGCGGGATACCGTCCATGCCGGCGCCTTTGTTGATGTCCAATAATTTAAGTGCCTTAAAAATATCATCTGGATGAAGGTAGATAGTGGTAAGAGACGTAGAGGAGAGAATATCTTTGCCGTTATTATTGATATAAGAAGATGATTCAACAGAAGGAATATCAAGATAGACAGAAGAAAAGTTTTCAGCAAAAAGATTACAAATATCATCTCCGTTACTAGCACTTTTATCTTTAAGCGTCATTTCTGCTGGATAGGTTCCATTATCTTTTTTTTTATTTTTTATAAAAGACCAAAATACTTTTGGATTTTTGTTTACTGCACTCTCGATCAATGTGATATATTTTTTGTAGCAAATCTTTTGCACGTTAGCGCAATAACTACGCAGTTCCATGAACAATTCGTAATCCAAAGGGTTATTATATTTTTTAAATTTCTTATGCAGCTTAAACTTTTCTTTTAACATCCGGATTAGCTCTTTGGAGTACCAGACGGGATAATTACTAGATCGTGGCTTTTTGAATGGAATGTGCTCTTGAATAATTTCTGTAATGGTTGAGTAGAATAAGTTGACCATTGCATTGACATCATCTCTACACTCATGAAATCTATCAGCCCAGTCAATTGATTCAAGAGTTCTTGTAACGATTTCATAGTCTGCCTTGAAAAAATTTGGTCGTTTGGTTGCATTGCCAGGAAGTAATTTTGTGATTGCCGAGCAGGGTATTGAGAACTCAATGGGGGGATGTGGACTATCTACTTTAGTTAAGGGAGTTTCGCTACAGTTTAAGTTAAATACATTGTTATTACTAAGAACCAAATCCAAAGTCCTGTCGTCGTTGTTAAGGACATAATTAAATTGACGCAGGTCATTTAAAGCAGCAAAATCAAGAAAACAAGTATTAACTTCAGAGTTAGGACCGGTCGCTGTACAATGTGGTAAATTAACAACCTGTTCCCAATCTAATTTGCACAAATTGAAATCACCTAAAATTATAGTGTGTTCGCGGTCAATGCAGTTTAGGTGTTCTAAAACATTTTTGGTAAAGCATTGAAGAACATCAAGTTTCAGAGGAGATGGCAGATAGACCGCGCACAAACAAAGACTAGTACTTGAGTTTCCGTTCTTACATGTGATACTTACCCAAAGATCTTCACAGGAACTTTCAAACCGCTCTACCCTCACTGAATTTAAGTACTTAGCAACAGCTATCACTACGCCTCCGCCATCTTTTCTTTTGGAAAACCTACTCGAATTACGGTCCCTTCTGTATACAGTGTATCTGTCATCAAAAAGCTCAGCATCGTTAACGCTCGTTAAGCCATGACTCTGTAAGCACTACAACGTCATAGGATTGTAATTTAAAATTCAAAGAGAAATCAGTAGTTTTGGTTTTTAAGCCACGTACATTCTGGTAGTAAAAACTTAGATTAGAAATACTCATCAATTAATACACAAAATATAAAAATAATATATATAAAACAGTATTAAGTTTGACTTACTTTAGTAATATATATTTTTTAAAATAAAGTTCATCAATATATTGAACGTGGCAGTAAACGGGTTAAATAATATAAAACGAACGCTAAAAGGGTTAATGGGTAACTCGTAATAAATAACCTATCTAATGCAGTGATTCTAATTTACCTACACTGTCGATAAAAATGCGGTCAGTTTCTTCAGATTTTTTCACAAAAATACGTCCGTTGCGTACCCAGACGAACTTGAATCCGAGCTGTTTTGCCCGTGATTACGCACTAGTGTGTAATATTATTACGCACGCGTGTGTTATAAGCTCGATTTATGGCTCTAAAAGCGATGTAATGAGGCTCACGTTACGAGCAAGTGTGTTGAAAATTCTTTTCAATTTTCGGTTGATAAATAGACATTATTAATTTTTCAGTCCCTACAAAACCAAGATATAGAAATCGACTACATTAAACTACTCCAAAACATTTACCGCAACAGTACAGCATCCATTCGCATCCACACCAATGGGCCATCGTTCTACATCTTAAAAGGAGTAAAGCAGGGCGATCCGCTTTCGCCAAAGTTGTTTACCTACCTCAACTCTAGAAGAGGTGTTCCAAAGCCTAGCTACCGAATGGGGAGAAAAAGGCATTATCGTTGGATCGAAAAGATTGTCCAATCTCCGATTCGCCGATGATATAGTTTTGTTTTCCTCGTCGGCCTCAGAGCTACAGCTCATGCTCGAACATCTGAGCACAGCAAGTCTCGAGGTGGGGCTCAGGATGAATATGGCAAAGACAAAAGTGATGACCAACAGCACGCAGAGGATAATAAAAGTCGGGGGTGTGGAGATTGAACATGTCCATGAATACATCTATTTGGGCCAATTAGTCTCCTTCCAGGCGAGACAAGATCAGGAAATTACAAGACGCATTGAAAACGCCTGGAGGAGCTATTGGTCCATGAAGGAAATAATGAAAGGACCTCTTCCTCTATCCTTAAAAAGGAAGCTCATGGACATGTGCATTCTCCCTATCCTCACGTACGGTGCCCAGACTTGGTCACTCACAAATTGCCAAAAGTCTCGCCTCGGGGTATGCCAGCGAGCTATGGAGCGCAGTATCCTGGGCGTCAAACTTACGGACCATGTAAGGAATACGACACTGCGCTCGAAAACACAAATAGCCGACGTAGCTCACAAAGCAGGCCAGCTCAAGTGGGACTGGGCAGGACACGTTAGCCGTATGCCCCAACAACTATGGGCAAAAATCACCACCGATTGGGTTCCCCAACAAAGACGACCACGTGGTAGACCCAGGCGACGATGGCGAGATGAGCTTGACTCCTTTAGCATAGACTGGCTTCAACAAGCTCAAGACAGGGATAAGTGGAAGGAGGGAAGGGAGGCCTTTGCCCTGCAGTGGGAAACATCAGGCTTATAAATAAAAAATAAAATAAAAAAATAGACATTGCACGCCTATTCATCAGCCGCGCACGCATGCCTGTCACCTGTATAGCGACTCGATGAGGGTTAAGCTATTTAAGCTATATGGAAAATGCAATTTAAAATCAAGATGAACACGAATGTCTTTGGCTACCTACAGAAGATGACGGGGTACTAGGAACTGTACCCTCAGACAGAACGGAGCGCAACGGAGAGGATTTTATTGACGCACTTGAAAATAAACTTTAAAATTATTATAATAAAGTGCAAAACGCCGCGCGAGGATTCCCGCGTATCTTCGAGGACGCGCGAGCATTTTTTGTCAGGTTCAAGCATTTATGCACTTTAATGTAATAATTTTAAAGTTTATTTTCAAGTGCGTTAATAAAATCCTTTCCGCTACGCTCCGTTCTGTCTGCGCTGACCCTTAAAGGGCTGGTACCCGCGACTGAATTATGAATGCAAGAAGTATAAATTTATTTAAATTTTTGCTGTTTTAAATTGCATCCTCTTTTTCAACCCCTTTAAGATAAATTTTCGCAACAAATAGCAGCCTATGTCCATATTAAAGGTCTAATACCTATTTTCATTCTACCCTAAAATTGATCAAAATCTGTTCAGCCGTTGTCGTGGAAACGGATCAAACATAGGACTTACTTTTGCTTTTATATTCAAAAGGATGTATGTAGGTAGGTACATACCTACCTAACCTTCTAATTGTATTGGATTTAAAAATGTCTTGCAATCTATCAAAAAAAATTATAATTTCTAAGAGTTAGTAAAAATCCTCCATGTATCCACACATGTCTTATTAGACGAATATCTATTTCAGCCGTCGTCGCCTTGTCCTCGTCGTTCAATATCAAATAGAATAGAAATAGAAAATATTTATTTGCACCTTATTTTAACAATGTAGGTACACATAATTATAATTAATAAAAAAAAACAATAAAATAAGACACAAATCGGTCGCCACTCAGCATTTGCTGTAACAACACGAATGCTGCTGTGGCAGCGCTGGTTTTCGGTGGCGCCGTAGCGCTATACAAAGCACAGACCACACACACGGTGTAACAAATATAATAAAAATGAATAAAGTAATACGGGTTTAAATAATATCTTACAACAACCTCAATACAATACAATAATCCGAGATACAATACAATATCAGTGACAGACATCCCAGAAATACCACCACCACCTATACCACTACCTGATCTTTCCGTACTAAGATGCTCAAGAGAACTGCAGTGTCCGTCCATCAATGTTCGAAAGCTTGAACTGGTGTTTGGTCACGCTGAGTAGTGAACTACTCACTAGTTCACTACCTACTCAGCATGACCAAACACCAGTTCAACTTAAACGAAAACACAATTACAACGTTGATGGGCCCCTAAATGGACTGAAACACCCAAGAATAACGCACAGTTCATCAAAAAGACTCCCTTGAGAAAAATCATCAATAGGTAGGTACAAACAAACACAGAAGTCCGAGGTCGCTACCTGCTTCCTGAGAAAAGTTTGTCTATGATAGAAGAGAAAGAGAATGTCCACCTATGTTCACGGTAAGAAGGATTTTAGTACCACCAGATCTGTTAAGTCCTAGTTGTAGTGTTATGAACGCGGAAGATCAGTGTTTGGATGATATGTGCATGAATAGAGAACGAAAAGTTCATATTTGGTCTCCCCAAATATGACCACGTATCTGAATATCGCAGAAAACTCAAGTGGTTGCCCATCCGATATCGAGGAATACTCTCTTTGCTTTCTTTACAGTATTATTTTCTATCCCCCTGGTCCGTACTACCTCAAAGAGAGGTAGTAGTAGAGTAAGAGTTTCGAGTTTCTCTCATACTCCCATTCCCGTTCCTTGAGATCCTGATTCCTCCTCACTCTTTCTATGAGAAATCCTTCACTGTGCAAGCTATTCGTCTGTGGAACGCTCTCCCTCTGAACATCAGAACTGCAAAATCTCTGCCTATTTTCAAAAAGCTTATATATGAATAATATTTATCACTTTAATTACTTATTTTGTAATATTTTTATTTTAATGTACTTTCGGAAAATACGTACATATGTACCTAATCTATGACTATTTTTTATTTATTTATGTTAGTTTGATTCCTAATCTCTTAATTTTACGCCACGTTATAGCGTCCTTTATTTTCAAGGTTGCCTGGAAGAGATCGCTCATAGCGATAAGGCTGCCATTTGTACTCCTGTGTTATTTTACCTTATTTCTTAAATTGTTTATGTTCTCTTAATGTGGTGTACATTATAGTGTTTCATATCTATCTAAAAGTAGGCTATCATAATCTGTGTTTTTGTGGGTTACCCAGGTGAGTTGAGTTGTGTAGTTTAGCAGGATTTATCAGTACCTAGGCATAACAGAATGCTGAAAGCGACACCATGATATACATATAATGTGTATACCTTAGGTGTATTGTATACATACATATGTATGTACATTTAGATGAAAATGAACTTACATGTATGACCACTGGGATATTTGTTGATGTTTTGTTAAATGTTGAACATTGCTCCTCTCGTAGCCTTAACATTATGCCTTCTGTTCCAAATGGGATAGCAAAGTTTTATAATCAAGTCCTAGCAATGGTGGTACCTATAGCAATTTATGCTGACGGTGCAACCTTCAGTGTTCTTCAGTGGACCAGTTTCCAGCTGGGTAGCAAAATTCTGCCCTTACTCGTGCCCTGGAATCATGAAATAACAACTTTAAGGATAGATCTTTAACATTACAAATTTTGTAAGACCATTGTACAACATGAATGCAATAAAACTTATAAATCTGATGAGTGAGCACGCTCATTTGGAATCAGGGTACCTCTAATTCAAAGACATTTTCCACCTCTAATTACAGTGTTAGCCGGACATGGTGTATGTTATTTTTTCACGAAAGTTCGTGTAACACACGTACATACAGTGTATCCCTGGATAAAGTGCAACCCCGAAAGGGGGTGAAACTAGATCAAAAATTATCGACAAAAAAATAGAAAAAAAAAATTAAAAAAATTTCGTATATACTTTATTGATGAATTAAAATTTTTATTACTCACTAATGACTCTATTTAATAAAAAAAATGATTTCTTCCAAAGTAGTGGGTCTATTTTGTTAAAATAAAAACCATAATCATGTCAGATATGTGACGATGACGATAAAATAACAAGTAACTCACAAACGAGTGGCTATCGTGACTAAAAGTTAAATTTTTGTATTAAAATTACATTTTTTATGCTGTTTTTTTCAAATAATTTCCAAAAATCTTAAAATTAAGCCTATAATACTAGATATTTTTATGACTTTTTATTATTGTCTATCATAATAGCTTTTAAATAAAAAAAAAACCTACGGTCTAACATAAAAAATGCGCTGGCTAGGAGCTTTTAAAGTTGACCACTGATTACGTCACCACTCAGGTAGAGACACTTTTTTAACTTCTATTGTTGTAGATTATGGTCGCTGGGCCTGTTCTATGAAAGATGAAGGGTGGGGATCGAAACAGGATTCACAACAAGGCACGCACGCCACTCGCCAGTCGCTCCGATATTCTCGCCGCTGCTACCGTCTACCGTACCTTACTGCGCCTTCAAGTTTTTGTTACGTTGTTTTGCTTTTGTTTTGTTATTGACTTTTTGTTACGTTTTTGACTTTTTTGTTACGTTTTTGACTGTACTTTGTTGTGTTGTGGAGATGCCGCGATTGACTGAGTTCTCTCCGCGTGAAATCGCTGACATCCATTATTATTATGGTATGTCACGTGGACACACAACAGTCGCTCGTTCTGCATACATAAATGCGTTTCCGAGCAGACTTGTACCGTCAGCACGAAATTTCCAAGAAGTTCACCGAAAGTTATCCAACATCGGACTTGGATTAGCAAGAGATCGCCGTGAGCAACAAGCTACCATTATTGACCATTCCATAGAAGAGGCCGTTTTAAACGATTTGTTTGCTGATCCCACAACCAGCATTAGACGCTTAGCTTTGCGTCACGGTATATCAAAAACATCCGTATGGCGAATTTTGAAAAAGAAGGGATTGCATCCATACCATTATCAGCGAGTACAGCATTTGCATGAAAATGTAGACAATCGTGCAAGATGCGTAATGTCTACGTGGATTCAACAAAAAATTATAAATAATCTACAATTCCTAAAAAAAATTTTATGGATGGATGAAGCGAAATTCACCCGGAATGGAATCACAAATTGCAGAAACTTACATGTATGGTCCGAGGAAAATCCACACCTAAAGAGGGCGTCTACTTTTCAAGTGCAATTTTCAGTTAATGTATGGGCAGCTCTAATAGACGACACGCTGATTGGGCCAGTTATTTTACCCGCAATATTAAATGCCGAAAGTTTTTTAAGCTTATTAAGAGACGATCTGCCACTACTACTGGAAGATGTTCCGCTGGCTACAAGGCAACAGATGTATTTGCAGATGGACGGATGCCCTGCGCACTACGGGCGCAATGTGCGAAGTTTTTTAAACGAAAACTACGCTAATAGGTGGATCGGCCGGGATGGACCAGTCGGGTGGCCGGCACGTTCACCTGACCTGACACCCCTAGACTATTTTCTGTGGGGTGTTATGAAACAAAGAGTCTACAGAACGACCGTAAACACCGAGGCAGAGTTACAAGATCAAATCATGCGATGTGCCGATGAGATAAGAAGTGACCCAGAGATGGTGCTTAGAGCCACACAACAAATCGCTCTTCGTGTGGCAATGTGCCTACAACAACAAGGAAGCCATTTTGAGCATTTAATGCATTAAATAAAACCCTTATTTTATACTCACATGTAATAAGTTAAATAAAAATGTTGTAACTAAAATTTGATTTTTAATACTACCTGAGCAGTAAAAACAAGTGTCTCTACCTGAGTGGTGACGTAATCAGTGGTCAACTTTAAAAGCTCCTAGCCAGCGCATTTTTTAAGTTAGACCGTAGGTTTTTTTTTTATTTAAAAGCTATTATGATAGACAATAATAAAAAGTCATAAAAATATCTAGTATTATAGGCTTAATTTTAAGATTTTTGGAAATTATTTGAAAAAAACAGCATAAAAAATGTAATTTTAATACAAAAATTAAACTTTAAGTCACGATAGCCACTCGTTTGTGAGTTACTTGTTATTTTATCGTCATCGTCACATATCTGACATGATTATGGTTTTTATTTTAACAAAATAGACCCACTACTTTGGAAGAAATCATTTTTTTATTAAATAGACTCATTAGTGAGTAATACAAATTTTAATTCATCAATAAAGTATATACGAATTTTTTTTATTTTTTTTTTTCTATTTTTTTGTTGATAATTTTCGATCTAGTTTCACCCCCTTTCGGGGTTGCACTTTATCGAGGGATACACTGTATATGTACACATATACACGCCACAGTTATTGGTGTCTTACAACAACATCTAACGATTTTTGGTGTCAGGGATATTAAATATTGCCATCCAAATGATCATTCTGACACAAGTTATGCGACAAATTCCGACATTCATGGCAAAGTCAGGTGGTTGCGGGCTCGATTCCCGCCGTGGGGTGCCGGCAGTAGAATGTTGCCCCTCCGCTCTTGCCCGTAAGTGTAGTAAGAATTCGCCAAGGGATCCCTTCGGAAGATGAGCAGCAGCGTCTTTCTGTGTATCAACATCCCTACTGCGCTCGCCAACCCGCTTGCCGAGCGTGGTAAGTAAATATGTTAATAATCATGATTTTGGTTTTATTGAAGGTATGAAATAATTGTTTAAGCTAAGTGTTTCAAGATTAAGATAAGAAATCGATAGTAAGTAGGTACCCTACCTCTGTACCTACCTATTAATTACCCAGCTATTTTAGACATAAACATAATAAGGGCCGGCCGGACACCCTAGATTATAACTTGTTTATTAAATAACAAGCGATATCAATACAAATCTCAGCAATTCATTTGAACAGCAATGACCGTAACGGGGCAATAAATTTGCAGGACGCCCAGACAGGTAAAGGTCATAGGAGCACTAATCGATAACTGCAGTCTGCACGCACGCGCCCTACCCGGGGAAGGGAAGGTACATCAGTCATATCAAATACACACAGCCAGACGCTTTACGACGCACCGCAATTTTCATCACAGACGCGCCGCCGGTAACAATAACGAAGTGAAATGGAAAATAACCCGCCGCCGCCTTACCGGGCTACTATCCCACACCAGCAACAGTTGTTCGAGGCGCGCAAATACTTGCACGAGAGCCTCGCGCAATGGGCGGCCCGGCTGACGAAGCTGGGCGACGAATCCGGCGTCGACGACATCGTGTTCCTAGACACGCTTCTCCGGGACCGCTTCATCGAGGGCCTGACGCCCAGCCCCATAAAGGACCACCTCGAGGAAATGGACTACAAGCTGATGACCTTTAAGAAAGTCCTGGACGTCGCTTTCACAACTGCCGCGCGCTTCGAGAAGGAGCAGAAAGCCCTGGCGATGGCTAACATGTTCAATAAGTGAATTATCTAACATGCGTATATTTTTTATAAAAAAAAATCCTAAATGTAAGTTCGGTGTACTTTTGAAATACTAAAATGTAATTTTGTGGTTAAGTAAATGTTTTTTATTTTTTTTGGTGTTTAATTGAATGGGTTTACCGTTTAAAATGCGTAGGTTACGTTAATCAGGTTCTAAGCTAAAACTATTATTTTTAAAGTAAAATACTTCGTAGGTTTTCGTTTAAATAAATTTAAGATTTACAATCAAAATAATTTATATATTGCGCTAATTACTGCTCACTGGCCAAGGGGTAGGTACTCTCGGGGTTGGGCGGGAGCGTCTTTCCGTGTATCAACATCCCGTACTGCGTTCATCATCATCATCATCATAAGTTCAGCCATAAAACGTCCACTAACGAACAAAGGCCTCCCTCATAGGTCTCCATGAGGGGTTGTTGCCATACTCACTATGGGATGTTGATATATGGAAAGACGCTGCTGCCCATCTTTCTGAGGTATCCCTTAGCAGGCTTTTACCGCATCCACGGGCATGAGAGGAGGGGCAACATTCTACTGCCGGCGCCCCACGGCTAGTACGTTACTGCGTTAATAATGTAAAATTAGTTTAGCATGGGAGATGTAAATAATAAATAATTGTGTTGTTTTGTTAGGGTTCCGAACCTCAAAAGGAAAAAACCTTATAGGATTACTCCTTTGTCTGTCGGTGTTAAGAACCCTGCCTCTGAATCTGCTGTAGGTATCGACTTGATATTTATGCCAAAGATCAAGTAGGTACTGCGGGCAGATGGTGCCCTTCAAAAATTAAAGTTCTACTTCAGGGCATTCAGAAGTTATAGCAACAGGTGTAAAATTGTATGAAAATGGCAAAAATGGATAACCTCTAGGGCACTTCCAGAAGTCTCACGACCATTTGAGATGCTGAGAGCTTATGTGGCACAAGTAAAGGAAACATTCTGAAATTTAGGTATTTCGTTTTTTTAACGCCATACTAGTATTGAAGTTTGAAGAAAATGCGTTTGAAAATCGTAAAGGCCTCGATCAATTCAATAACAACATATTTAAAGTTTACAGGTATTTTAATTCAAGAAATATATAAATCGAAGTGTTATTAATTCTAAAGTTGAGTTAATGCGCCTTTTTAACTAAATAGTTGTTCACCACGAAATTAGAATGAGTTCTTTCAATGAAGTTCCATTGCATTTAAACTTGATTTGTGGCGAGAATAGATCCTGCAACCTTCTGTTTCAATCGGCTAACCGTGTGTTGGTAAAATCTCCCTGTGTTTAAATTTCATGAAAATTTGTGCATATATTCAATAGTAATGCTCGGATAAAAAACGTCGATTAATTAATCCCAATATCTCAACAACTAAGTACATCAATCTATACTAATATTATAAAGTTGAAGAGTTTGTTTGTTTGTTTGCTTGAACGCGCTAATCTCAGGAAATACTGGTCCGATTTGAAAAATTATTTCACTGTTAGATAGCCCATTTATCGAGGAAGGCTATAGGGTAGTTGTAAGCAGTGGTTGTAGTAGGTGCGATACGAAGTTCGCCGGGACACCTAGTTATTCATACATAAACCCCTACAACAATCAATTAGTATTGATGTACTACTACTCTACAACTACCCAACAACTACTCTTTTTTTCTTTTTCTGTGAATTTTTACGATGTTTATAACATAAATTTACCTGGGCTCAGATAAATCTGAAACATCTAAGATTATTGAAATCGGTCCAACAGTTTTCTAGTTAAAAGTGATTTAAACTAACACGGCTTTGTTTTATGTTGTTACGAGCAGCAGGACCAGAGCCAATTGTTCCCCTACCCACTAGTCAACTTCGATCCTGGATCCGAAATCGAACTGAAGAACTACATCAAAACTACTGGACAGGTATAAAAGATTGTAGACAGTCGAAGGAGGCCTTCCCGGTTCTTAACCGAAGGTACTCCCGTAAACTACTAAATCTAAACCGTGACAAACTCCGACGAATCGTCGGTATTGTCACTGGCCATTGTTCACTAAACAAGCACCTTTATACACTAGGTATTACTGATAGCCCCCTCTGCAGGGGGTGCATGACAGCAGAGGAGACAGCCGCGCACGTACTCCTGGAGTGCAGCAGCGTGGCGTCTCAGAGGAATCAATACCTCGGGGAGCCGGGCACGCCCAGGGAGGCCTGCGCCGACACTGCAAAGCTGCTGGCTTTTCTGGAAGACATCGGATGGCTGGACTGAACAAACGCCGTCCGACACGCAAAAAGGGCCCATCAGTGGCCTAGTTGCGGAAACCAGTCCGCTCACCAAGTACCAAGTAAGTGTTGTTACGAGCTGGGGGTTCGGGATTCAATAATGTACTTAGTCCAATTAGAACAAAATTAACACTAATCACAACAATAAGAATTTCACAGCAGCACTTCTTCACAGAACACCACTAATAGCAATTATAAACTAATCACTGTTCACCACTGTAGCACTTGTATTCACTTTGAAGTCACTCGGATATAATCGCACTGTTTACTTTCGTAGCCAATTATAGGCTGTCCTTTTGTCTTCAGGGCCCTTCGGGGGTTCCTCGAGGTTAAACCTTCCTTTCCACCTTCTTTGCCACCTGTTCTTCTATAAGTGTCTTTCAGGCTGGTAGTCATTGTTGTTGTAGTTTTCCTCCTCTCCCTGTTCTAAGAGGTCGCGTGGCTGAGAGCGCCACTGACCTTTATGGTCCGGGGGTCGGGCATGCAGCGAGGCAAAGCCGTTTACATGGACGTGTTGTGGCCCATTGTCGGCGCGGTCAAACATGCGTCGCGCCGTGTGGATCACGAAGGTTTCGATGGTTTGAATCTGCATGTCGCGAGCGATGACGTCATTTCTGACATAGCATTATAGTTAAGTTTTCTTTGATGAAAAATCATTATATAATATTAAGCTTTATTTAAAAGGAGTTGAAACTTTCTTTTTAAAATCCTTGCGTGTAAAAGAAAACAAATGTAGGTCAGATGCTCTTATTTAAATTAGTAATAATTACCATAATTTGTTTCTTAATTTTATAAATAGTGTTCGTAGTTTTTAATGACGTTTAGTAGACAATAGTTTTAAATAAAACAACGGTTTGAACCACGCGGGATGTCGACAGCAGCGCCAACGGACAAAAAGGGTATTACGCGGGAAAAAAAAGATGATCGGAGCTCGGACAGCAGCACAGAACACTAATATCCTAGACAGCAGGGAAGACCTCAATTGCCATCGAACCAGAAAACTCTATTTAACTTCTAATTATTTTAAATACGCAAGTCCATAAAGTGTAAAGCTACCTTGTTGAATTATTATGTGATAGATAATAGAATAGTAACTAGAATAAAATAGTGATATTTGTTAAGGTATAATCTGTAAGTACTTACCCCAGCATAAAGTGAAATTAAAGCAAAATGTGCTAATTTGATATCTTAATTAATACTTACCATGTGGCATTCATAGTTAAAGGGTAGGATTATTAATTTAACAACACCTTACGAAAGCTTACCTACTTATTCTACATTGAGGGTTTAAATTAGCTAATTCATATTCACTTCAATAGTTTTATAGACAAGATCTTCATATCACGTCAATAATATCTCACAGCACTATGATGTTAATGTCTGTTTATAGTAAAACAGACATTAACATCATAGTTTTATTTTTATCACTAGATAGTCTGTGAGCTTGGAATTGCCGACAATAGTGGTTAATCTTTATTAACCACTATAATATTATCGCCTGATGATGGAGTAAGGCTAAACTGGCCTCTAAAAACAATCCTTTGGCTGCCCTGCGTTGTAACCAGTCAAGTGGAAGGAGTTGTTATTGCCCAGAGCCTGCCCAGAGATGGGAGTTGTACCTACTCTGCGTCGTCAACGCCAAGTTTTTAGAGGCCAGTTTAGCCTTACCTTCCAAATGATCACGGAATTGGACGCTACTGCTTATGTCGACGATTCAATTTCAGACACAAGTTTGTTACGGCACTAATCCACTTCTACCCGAGAAAAATTAGATCTTCCTGCATATTGTGTGTCACTTGTACTGTCATCTGCATAGCAATGTCAAGGTCAGTCGGATGTACATAGGTAAATTTTATACATCCGCAGCTTGATCCTGAGTGGGAGATGCGAGTCCAACAGAAGGAGCCCCCGGACAGCGCGAGCTTGGCCGATCGCGCAATCTACCTGGGGCTGCAAACTCAACGACCGGTCTATCTCCACTCCCAAAGTTCCTTGCGTGCGGAACCCATGTGACATCCTGGCCACGAAGCTACAGAGGGGGAATGGTAATTCGGCGTCGGGTGATGAGGAGCGCCGCCGTCTTACCCACATTGACGGCCATGCGCCACTTGTCCAGCCACAGCGGGAGGAGGCTGCATCCTCTTGGCGGCGAAGGCGGGGCTGTTGGACGATGTGAAGTAGGCGCTATCGTCCGCGAAGAGTCAGAGAGTCACGTCCGTTCCCCTGCCCGGCTGGATGATCTCTGCCAGGTTGGGGATGTCGTCTGTGTAGAGGGCGTACAACGCGGGCGATAGGCAAATACCCTGTGGTACGCTGGCTGAAATTGGACGCGAGGATAGCATTCTCGTTCGCGACAGAGAAACGTCGGTTGATGAGAAAAGATGACACAATCTTTATGAGGGCTGGCGGCGTGCTGGTCTGGAGGAGTTTAAATACCAGGCCCGGGTGCCACACGTGGTCAAAGGCCTTCTCTATGTCGAGAGAGACCCCCACCGTGGATCGCCAGGCGTTTTTTCCTCCGCCTGATGATGGAGTACACGCGTCAGCTGGAGCGTCGTGGAATGGCCGCTACGGAATCCGAATTGTTCAGGGCGGGGTGGTGGTACGCAGGCGGCGGAGAAAGAGGCAGCTTAGCTACCGTCGACAGCAGGGTAATTGGACGGTAGCTAGCTGGATACCTTTAATTCTTCCCAGCTTTGGGCAGCACGATGACGCGCCCGTTTTTCATTACTCCGGGAAATGGCCCGTCGGAAGAAGAGGGCGAGTAATGATATTCCCAGGCGGGGGAGGTGGTGAGGGCCGCGTTCGGGATACCATCGAAGCCCGGCGCCTTTCGCTTGGGGAGGCAGAGGACAGCCCTCCGCACTTCGGCAGGGGAGATGAAGAAATCCCACCGAGCGTGCGCCAGGTCGGGGTGGGGCACACCAGTGCGGTTATTAAAGATCTGGTACAATGTGGTATGACTGCAGATCGGGCGTCCGCACTACAGACCTACCAGGATTTATATCTTCGTCTACCAGTCTTTTAGGCGCACTTTGGGATTTAGACAAAAACCACATTAAATTTCCATACTTTTTATTTACAATAAAATCGTGTACAATTTGTAGCATAAAATGATTGTATTTGCAGAACGACAGTCCAATTAGTTATTTAGATAGAGCTAAAGGGGCCGTCTCCACGAGCGAGAGAATCGCGACGAGTCCTCGCTTTTATCGTCAGGTAATCTCCACGTAGAGCTATTATTCCGCCGAGCGTATCGTCGTGACTCGTAACGGAATCAGCGTGTCCGCAAGGACTCGTAACTCGTCCTTGTTTGGCGAGATGCAACGCTGAATTGACGCGGACAGGACGCCTGCGTTTGACAGCGCGCGCGTCGCGCGCTCGCTGCGAGAGCGCCACGTTTCGCGGCGAGCGCGCCGTTCGTTAGTAGCGACAGACTTGCCGCGATGTAATGACGTTTCGCGCGCACTCAACCCCTTGTCGCATCGCCGCGATATCATCGCCACATGCTAATAGAGTGTATAGAAATAC
This sequence comes from Pasiphila rectangulata, assembly GCA_963082625.1. Taxonomy (NCBI): domain Eukaryota; kingdom Metazoa; phylum Arthropoda; class Insecta; order Lepidoptera; family Geometridae; genus Pasiphila; species Pasiphila rectangulata. The sequence goes on along the minus strand of OY720236.1, from coordinate 17,292,620 downwards.
TTGGCCCGACGATAACATCGCCGCGATTCTATCGCTCGTGGAGACGGCCCCTATTAGTTATTTTTCTCTAAATTGGCCCCTCGGTTTATATAACAAACAATCTGAATAGTATAAAGTAAGGTACATAATAGTTTCGATTCAATAGTCGTACTAACTAAAGCAAATTATAACGACAGATTGTCCGATTTAATTTTATAATGTCACCAACCCAATCTCTAATAGTAGGTATTTTAAGGTTATGAAAAAAACCTTATAAAAGCTGTGGACGTAAACAAATTAACAAAAAAACAAATATAAACAATTACCGCTCAATAAGTCTTGTGTCCTATTTATATTAATTATTCATTAAAGTTATAGAAAGCCATATCTCCAATCAATTAGACTTAGAACAACCGGCAAAACAAGCAGGTTTCCGTCGCGGACTATCCACCACAGATCATCTCCAAGCTCTTAACGAAGTTGTTGAAAAGTTCAATGAATTTAACATGCCTCTTTACATCGCCTTCAAAATATTGAAGAAACCGAAACCTACATAAATTTAATTACATAACTTAAATTTATGTAGGTTTCTTCAATATTTTGGCCTTGAATATATCTAGGGTCGGCAGACTAAAGCACTTAAGTCAAAAAAATTATATTTTTTTTTAACATACTAACAACATTATTTTAAATTAATACATCGACCAACTAAAGAACATAAGTCAAAGTCGCCTATTTCAATTTGAACTCTAATGGTGCACCTTTTCAACCTTATGATCTTCTCCAAATCCTGTGACGTTATAAACAACATAAGTTAGACTTAAGTTAAAAGGAACACAAAAAGTTCTGCACTTAGCGGACTGAAAGTATGACATATGTCATAAGGGTCGTTAAATGCGTCACGTTATCGCTTTATTTTGCTTGAGGGTAGGCACTTGAAAATGAGATTTATTGAACAAAAACTATGAAGTGCCCGAGTGGTTTGAAACGTGAGACGCCAAGCCAATCAGTAATGCTCTAACCATTCACTAGTTTAGTTTTGTGTTGACTTTGTCTCATTATGGATTCTCAGCGTGGAAAGAAATTAGTTGAGCTGGCGTTACTATCTGTAACTACTACAAGTAAGTTGATAATTTTATTGTTTCAAATTTCGTTAAATTTGGTAGGGAATTAATAATTTTAAATTAATAATAATCTACTTTCATAATCACTTTTAATACAGTGCACTCTTTTGGTGCCGTACGTTGTAGCTTTGTGATTTCGTATATTGTTTAAAATAAAGTTTTTTTTAGGCAAACGGAATGATCAGCAACTTAGAAGCGTAACGGTGGAAGAGGAGCCCATGCCTTCCACATCATCAGGGCATACCGGTAACGTGCCTGTTAGTCAAGAAATTGAATTTTCAAGTGATGACTCAGTCCAGGATCCACATTATGAGTTATCAACAGACGCAGCAGTCTCGTCAAGTTCAAGTAACGAATCTACGCATCAAAGTACTACCTTAAGCCATAGTTCAACGTCTTCCAGAGCATTTAAAAAAAAAAGCGTTCGCGTGAGAAAACATGAAAAAAAAGTGAAACGCAACACAGGTAAGACTTATGAAACTTTAAAAGGAAAAGTAATTGCTAGTAGAAAAATGACAGAACTTACAACATGTCGAACGAAGTGCAAGGAGCGTATATTATTTAGCGATAGACAGGCTATTTTTGAAGAATATTGGCGAATGGGGACCTACCTCAAAAGATCTACATACATAGCTTCATTAATGGAGATCCATGACAAAGCTACTCAAAGACAGCGGACACTTGATCCTGACCGGCAAAAATGTAGGACAAAGACATACAAATATTTTTTATTAATTAACGGAAAGCGTGAACCTATTTGTAGAGGGTGTTTACTAAAAACGTTAGGCGAAAGTGATAACTTCATAAAAACCGTTGGATTGAAAAAACGATCATCAGTAGCTGGTACTCAACTAGACGATAGCCGCGGGAAGAGTATCCCCAAGCACAAAATCTCTGACGAAAAAAGGCAAGATATAAATAAACACATTTTGTCATTTCCATCTTACGAAAGCCATTACACGAGAAAAACTACATCTAAGAAGTATTTGCCTTCTCACCTAACCATCAACAAAATGTACAAATTATTCTGTGAAAACCGAGACAATCCACCATCAATAAAAATTTACAGCCAAGAGTTCCATAAATTAGGATTGTCATTTAAAAAACCCCGTGTTGATACTTGTTATACATGTGACAAATACAAAATGCAAATTCAGCTTTGTCAGGAAATGCAACAAAAGACTGAAATTATCGCTCAGCATGATCAGCACAAGGCAGCTGCGGATCAAGCGTACGAAAGAAAAAAAAGTGACACACAGGTATACAAAAATAACAACACTGTGCAAGTGTACACTTTTGATTTACAGCAATGCTTACCTACTCCAGCACTAAGCTCTTCTGTAGCATTTTACAAACGTCAGTTGTGGACATTCAATTTGACTGTTCATGACAACAAAACCGGAAAAGCTGTGTGCTACATATGGTACGAAACAATAGCTGCAAGAGGAGCTAATCAAATAGCCTCTTGTCTTTTCAAACACCTCCAAACATACTTACCCGAAAACACACAACATGTAATATTTTATTCCGATACATGTGGAGGCCAGAACAGGAATTCTCATGTAAGTTCAATGTTTACCTGGGCTTTGCAAAAACTCGATTTGGAAGTAATTGAGCACAAGTTTATGATTCCCGGCCATAGCCATTTGGAAGTAGACACGGATCACGGGATTATAGAAAAGAAGAAGAAAAAGACTGAATTGCAAATCTATCACCCGCATGATTGGATACAACTGATAAGATCAAGCAGTAAAAAATTTGAAGTGGTTGAAATGCGCAATACAGATTTTTTTGACTTCTCTTCGCTGCTAAAAGGTCCATTAGTTTTAAGAACTAAAGATAGCGATGGACGTCAGTTTAAATGGCTCGATAAAAGATGGTTGCGCTATGATTCCAACTTCGGAGTCATTTCTTACAAGGATACCTTAGAAGAGGAACCTCAATTTTTCAAATTAAACTTAAAAAGAAGAGGTTCTACCATACCTGACAATATTCCAGTTATATCTTTACAGCCTTTGCCTATATCCAAAGAGAAAAAAGAAGATTTGGTCTCTTTACTAAACTTAATACCTGATGTTTTTCATAAATTTTATATGGATTTACCTACTGCAAACGATTTACGGAATACTGACCCTGATATTATAGACAGTGAGGATGATGATTAACTAGATTAATGTTACAATACTTAATTTAGAGGTTAATAAAATAGATGCATAAGAAAATATCTCTTAGTACCTTATAACCTAAGTCTTAAGTATAAATTTATATTTAAGGATAAAGTAAGTGTTCTTAATAACTTAAGTCACAAAAATAGCCTTGTGCTATTGTGCTCTTAAATGATATGTAAATGCATGTTAGTAATAATTTTGTGCACCCCAGTAAATAAATAAAAAATAAAAAAAAATAAAGCGTTATTTATTTATTTAGTTTTTTTGAGTTCCTGAAAACTATGATATTTTGACTTATGTACTTTAGTCTGCCAGCCCTAGATATATAAGTATAGATTGTAATCATCTGGACCAGCTTTTAAAATAGCCAAAGGAGTCGAACAGGGAGACCCGCTTTCTCCGAAACTCTCGACCAGCACCCTTGAAAAAGTGTTCCGAAAGCTGGCGGCTGGCTCGAGTAAGAAGGGAGTTGACGTCGACGGAAAGAGGTTAACGAATCTTCGTTTTGCCGACGACATCGTCCTCTTTTCTTCATCGCCTTCAGAGCTACAAGCGATGCTTCAATAACTCAGTATCGCAAGCTTGGAGATTGGACTTAGAATGAACAGAGATAAAACCAAGCTCATGACCAATCGCGCTGAGACCAATGTAACTGTGGATGGAGAACATCTAGCATTGTCCAAGATTATGTTCACCTGGTCCAAATAGTCTCTGAGCTCTGAGTCTCTCTCTCTAGAGCAGAGAAATCGCACGGCGAGCTGATAATGCCTAGAGGAGTTTTTGGTCCATGGGAGACATAATGAAAGGGGAACTCCCTCTATCTCTAAAACGAAAATTAATGGACAGATGCATACTCCCCGTTGTAACATATGGTGCGCAGACTAACATTAAAAAGTCCAAGCTTCAAGTTTGTCAGCGAGCGATGGAGCGCAGCATCCTGGGTGCGCACGGACAGGATCCGAAACACCGAACTGTTCTGAGGACTGGGAGCGCGGAAGTAGCTCTGATAGCCGCTAAGCTGAAGTGGGACTGGGCTGGCCACATCTGCCGCATGCCGAGTGAGCTGTAGGCAAAGGTAGTCACGGATTGGCGGCCTGACCCGGCGAGAAGGCGACGCGGCAGACCGAAGCGCAGATGGCGGGACGAACTCGATCAGTACATCGTTGACTGGAGGGAAGCAGCTCAGGATCGGGATATATGGAGGTAATTGGGGGAGGCCTTTGCCCAGCAGTGGGACCTAAATGGCTCATAATAATAAATAATAATATGGAATTTAATCTATATAATCCATCCATAATTATATTATAAAGAGGTAAAGTTTGTGAGTTTGTAAGGTCTAGTCTGGATCTACTGAACCGATTTTGAACATTCTTTTACTTAAAGAAAGTCACATTATTTTTGAGTGTCATAGGCTAGGTATATTTTAACCCGAAACATTAAGACTTGTTCGTGGCAGTCACATTTTTACCGTCCAACGAGGTGGGCACGGGTCAGCTAGTCTGTGATAAATGGAGATGCACTTAAAAACGTTTTAAAGTATATTCACAATATAAAATCACTATTAACATTAACGAGATTGGACAAGCACAAAATCAAATAAATGTTGTATTACACGAGTCTGAATTACAACGTACTATATAACACAAATAAAATGCGTGAAAAAGCAACTGGTTACAACCAAGCAAACAAATATAAAGGCACATCAATGCCGTTAATGATAAGCACCATGCACACAATAACAATTTGTTCATGTAACAATTTTTAATAATAAATAATATTCACGATACAACATATTTTTTTTACTTTAACATTACATTTCATAAAACTTAACGCAGTGTGGTTGCACCATTAGCTGCGAGTCAGATGGAATACAATTCTGGTTGGTGGCTTTATAAAAGTTTAAAACTGAAATGTGCCAAAATGTACCTAAACACTAAACTAAGCAATCAGTGCATTGTTATGTTAAACGGGTTTTCTTTCTACTCACATTAATTATTCGTGGAAAATAGGTATCCAACGTGCTCAGATCCTCCCAGGGGAACTGGGAGGACTTCGTCAGGTCATAACAATGAATAGTGTATGTAACTCACGAGTCATTTGAAAGTGAAATCAGTGCACTGCTTAAATGACACGAACCAATTTTATACACGTAATACCAAAAATGCTAACAGAAAAAGAATACAAAACCTCCTACAAGCATCCGAATCTTACACGAATAGCGATTGTTGGTCATAAAAACGTTAATTTATAAAATTGTTACTTGATTTAAACATGATTCTAAATTTCACTTCACTAATAACAACTGTTAAAGCTAAGTATAACCCAAAAAAGATTACATTACACCTAAACCCACACAACACCTAGTCTATAAAATTCTATACAAATTAGTCCTATGAATTTACAATAAAAAATAGTATACATTATAAAATAGATTGACATATCGACAGGATATGAATATCAAAATTATCTTTATTCTGTCAGTTAGCTTTTTAGAACGAAAAAACGGTGTCGATTCTGTTTAACACTTACTGAAACGAGTTATAATTAAAGCGGAAGTCTCTAAATTTAGAGCATGTCAACGTATATTACAAAATTGGCTACATGTTCCATTTCAACTTTAGAACGGCACTAACCAAATATGTCATTTCAGTCCTTTTTACGTCTATTTAATTAGATAGTGCAAAAACAGAATCGCCAGCAATATTTAATAAAAGCGCATTAAGTTTAGTAGTGTGCTCGTGTCGATGACGTCGCCGTGTTTCAGTTTAGAAACGCGCCATTTTACACGGTGACATTTCAAATACAATCACTGTTATTTTTTTTATGATGTTAACAAAGACAAAATACGTGTTTCAATTATATATATGACAGCTAAACATTAGGCAAATTATTATTGTATAGTCGACTGCAAAAATGAATGTAAAACACAAAATACGCGTTTAGTGTCATTTGTCACATATATATATATACAATGATTGTGATCGGTGTGTATGTACGATGTTTATTCGAGATTTAATATAAATAGGTATTGTAAAATGCTATTAGTCAAAATAATTAATAATATGCTTATGTGCAATTAATATGCTCATTTAAGACACAACGTACAATAGAAATATATGCTATACGAATGTTACCCTGTATTGATTGAACTGGAACATCGTACTTTGTGGTGTTGAAACTTGTGATGCACTTAAAATAGCTGCAAATGATAAGCTTTAAATCTGTTTTAATTAAGTTTCTTACATTACAACGTCACTTCTCAAGTGTTTCATATAATCAACAGTTTGTAGGTAACACGAGCCACACTGAACGTTTCTGAGCTAAGGTATCGACTCGACAGTTTATAATAAATAATAATAGTAAGTAGGCAACTTACAAATATGTTCCCGAGAGCTGCACCTGACAAACTGTTGCACAGTTTGGCAGATATTAGAAAATGAAATGTACATTTGAACTTGGAATATATAAAATGAATAAGAGATGCATAGTTATAATTTGCATCTTTGTTATGAGTTGCTCAGTGTGGTTCGCACGTCATATAAATAAACTCTTCCGATTGGAAGCACAAAAAAGGAAATACTTCAGTTTGCATTGAGTCGCTCAAACTAACAAAGTTTTACAAACTGCACGTAACAACAACAAAATTAAATTTATATAATCTAAAACAATGTAAACGTTACTTAGAATTAATGCTATTTGTTATTTTTAACGCCATTCTTAAGTTTCATGTACGCGTTGTAGAGGTCCTGGACGTCTTGCAGCGAGCCTTCTATCTGTTTCACAAAGTTTGACGAACTCTGAAACAATCACACAAATGTTTAGATATGCTAAATAAGAACATCCTTATTAAAAGACATCTGAATAATAGTACAACGATGGTAATAACTAATTCTAATTTGTACATATTTTTTTCTCTAAGTAAAATGGTTGGTGTATAGCATTTTTTTATAGCCTTTTAAATCGGTTTACATTACATTACAATATGCATGTATGTATGTAAATATTATGCGACTTACTACTGTATTATCCATTGACAGCTAAACAAAAATAATATCGCATAAAAAATATAATATTCATCATAATTAAATATCTTATCTTTGCTGATTTCGACTACAGCGACTGGTTTTTACTGGACAGGCATAATAAACTAAGAGGTCTTATGGGAAGGATATGAGGGTATAATTGTTAGGTAGATAAATCGTTTATTTACGACTGCAGACACACATACAAAGAGTTCGTCTCTTACATACATTACAACAAAGATAACATTAAAAAAGTACAACATTACAATACATCAAATATACACAAAAATTGTGTGTGCGCTGCAGCACGTTAAAAGGTCATGCCTCAGCGTGATATATGCTCACGGAGCAAACACTGACTTTCAACCAAGTAGAACGAGAATCAATCCATGTGTTTGTGTACCTACGTTATTTATGTGTGTACAGATGATGAAAAGATAGTAAGATTGATATTTTTTTTATCATTTCAGCCGTAGGACGTCCACTGCTGGACATAGGCCTCCCTCATGAACTTCCAGTTATTGCGGTTGGAAGCGATCCGCATCCACCGTCGACCTGCGGTCTTCACCAGGTCGTCAGCCCATCTTGTTGATGGACGTCCTACGCTGCGCTTGCCCGTCCGTGGCCTCCACTCGAGAACTTTTCGGCCCCATCGGCTATCTGTTCTGCGAGTTACATGGCCTGCCCACTGCCACTTCAACGTGCTAATCCGCTTGGCTATGTAGGTGACCCGAGTTCTTCGATGATTCGATCGCGTAGAGAAACCCCGAGCATAGCCTTCTCCATAGCTCGTTGAGCGACTCTGAGCTTATTCATGAGGCCAATCGTGAATGACCACGTCTCGGTTCCATATGTCATCTCTTGTAAAACACACTGACTTTCGTCTTAAGGCACTGAGGAATTTTGGAAGAAAAGACGTTGCTTAGTTTCCCACACGCTGCCCATCCGAGTTGCTCGTCGATTGACCTCTTTTTCGAACTTGTACCTACCTAATTGGACAGTTTGTCCTAGGTATAATACGCGTCGACAACTTCTAGAGCCGAGTTCTCAACCATAACTGGGCAGACACAACATGGACATTCGACATAACCTTCGTCATGTCCATATTTATTTTAAGGCCTACCCGTTGGGAGACTCGATTGAGGCCTTCGAGCATCGTGCCGAGTTCCTCCATCGACTTTGCCATGACCACAATATCGTCGGCAAACTGGCGAGTCATGTATTCGCCGGTAATGTTGATGCCTACTCCTTTCCATTCCAAGAGCTTTCGAGGCATCTTCCAAAGCGGTCATAAACAGTTTCGGAGAAATAACGTATCCCTGTCTTACACCTTTTTTAAGGGAATATCCTTCGAATTCTGTTCCTGTACTCGGACTGACATAGTGGCGTTTTTATTATTTTAGACAGGCATGGAACAATGTTGTCAAGAACGGACCGAAATGCGATGAATTTAATTCGTTTATTGTTTGTTTTGAAAAACAAAGGCTAAGAAATACTGCTTTGATTTCTTGTTGTAAAGAACTACACAGGACTACGAATACTTTGGCATCGCCGTTTGGGGGTCCGCATGAACAAAAATACAACTCTAATTAAGTTTGTTAGAGCTAAAAAAAAGCAGGATATCAAAGCATGTCGATGGAAGGTGCCTTTTTGAAACGGGAGAACAAGAAAAAGAAAAATATTCTTTTTAATAGAAGTTACTGCCGAGAGTTTTCAAAATTTATATAAAATGCTCTAATCGATTTATTAACAGCTGTAAATGACTTAAAAAAAGAGTTGAAATGACTATTTTGGTGGTAAAGAGATCGTATTACGGCTACTGTACAACTTGGCTAATGCGAATCGACAGCCTTTAACCGAATACTACAGAGCTTCGTATTACCGCTTGGGATGTTACTCCTTATGATGACAGATTTTGAAAAAAAACTCCACGATGTTATTACGCATCTACTTTATCTACAATACATTTTATTTCGGCAAAATAATAAAGTGTACAAGAAAAAAATAACAACATCTTTTGAAATACAATTTTAATTTTGCACCAAAACGCTATACGACGTCACGCTTGACAGCTCGCATGTAAAATGTTTATGTAAGTTCGAACGACATAAAAAATGTCATGATTTTACGAAAGCGCGGCATCACACTTGTTCGTCCTAATACGGCAGATTGTTATGTTTTTTATTTTAATTTATTAAAATAAATATTTATTTATTTATTCATTTATTGAGAATATAACATCATTACAGGTTTTTTTATTAAGCCCTAAGGCGATGTTATATCTAGGTTATTAACTATTTTTTACGGTCTAATGTACATAGACGGAATATACAATAAATACACTAATCTATACATTTCCTTTCAATAACAATTTGTGCCATTTCCATGGCTTTTGGCAGGTGTTTGTCAAATACATACATATATCTACATTATTTTCGGACAGAATATTGAGTAAATGAATAGCGAGTGACATAGGGGCAAACTAAAGTAGGTTGGTAATATAATCCTACTGATAATCTAAATAAATAAATAGTAATAAATAAATAATGCTGGACAAATCACACAGCATCATCTAGCCCCAAGCTAAGCAGAGCTTGTGTTATGGGTACTAGATGACTGATATACTTAATAACATTATACTACATAGGTAGATATTTTTATTATAATATAGAAAAACACTCAGAACACCCTGAACAAATATCTGGCAGATCATACAGACATTTGTCCCGAGGACGAAATGAACACATATAATAATGGAAATTATGATTTAAATACAAATTATTTAAATCATAATTTCCGTGACTGTCATCATGCATGCCTTTAGTAAACATAAGGATGTGATAGTGTTGAAGACGCTCACCGTAATAGGGCAGCTCTTTTTGCTCGAGATGTGGAAGAACACTGTGTCCTCGCCGGCGATGATGTACGAGACGCCATATCCGTCGTCAGCAACTGGGCCGAAGCCGCCGCCGGCGCTCATGCATTTAGGATGCTTCTTCAAGTCCAGCAGGCTAGTTTGTCCTGTAATAACACGCGTCGGGAGATGTTCAGTTTCTATTTCGTTAAAGGTGAATGGCATGGAAAAGGTAAATTGGTCTCTCATATATGGATGATGTACACAAATTTCTAGTATAACACCAGTTTCTACTATCCTCTCAGCTTGGACGGTAAAATTCCGAGGAAATAACAGTTACACAGTTAATGGCATAGAGCCGACATTTTTGATGCCTAGATACCATTGAGCATTTGACTGCTCATATAACAATAAACGCCTTGATAACGGAGATATTTATGACAGGCCGTTGCTAGATCTTTTGAACACTTCGGTTTCTAAGATCAATATGGTTAGGCTGAGAGCGTATATAAATTTGATTTTCAGAAAGTGAAATCGGTTTGGCTAGCTTGCACGCTGAGATACTTTTGATGCTGACTGTACATACTAAGATAGATAGATAGAAAATACTTTATTGCACACCTTAAAAAATAAACACTGACTAAAAATGAACACAATTGGCTGCTTAGCTTGTTAAGTAATAATCAGTAAAATATCTTAAAATAGGGTCCAAAATAAATTAGACATTATTTCGGATAGCGCAATCGAAAGAAGTTCAATGATTTAATACGAAAGAATTTGGATTTGCTTAGAAAAACAACGATAGTTCGCAACGTCTTTTTGTGTGTTTTATTCGCTTGTGTCAATTGTTATGCTGTTGATATAGCGTTGATGTTGATTACCTCCAGTTATGTCTAAGTCTGTGGTCTTAGATACAATGCGTTATGGATGGAAAGTTTTTGTATAATTTATTTTCAACGTGTGGAATGTCGCTGTATAAATACCATTGCTAGTTGCGTTACCTAGAACAAACTTCTAGATCTTTTGCTTAAAAAAATTACGATCGCATACAGCTCTGAAATTTCAGCGTAGTTAAATTACTTATAATAAACGTTAGGCTAAGGCAGAAAGACAGAGTCTAGCTATATAACTAGGCTTTTTGCTTTATTTTCAAGTGTGTAAATCTTGCCGTGGGGTGCCGGCAGTAGAATGTTACCCCTCCTCTCATGCCCGTGGATGCAGTAAAAGCCTGCTAAGGGATATCTCTGGAAGATGGGCAGCAGCGTCTTTCGGTGTATCAACATCCCGCACTGCGCTCGCCAATCCGCCTGCCAAGCGTGGTGAGTATGGCAACTACCCTTTATGGTTAGCCACGAGGGAAGCCTGTTCAGTAGTGGACGTTTAACGGCTGCAATGAGGAATGAGGTGTAAATCTTCTTGCATTCTTACATGTTTTGTGCCGTGGGGCGCCGGCAGTAGAATGTTGCCTCTCCTCTCTTACCCATGGATGCAGTAAGAATCTGCTAAGGGATACCTCCGGAAGATGGGCAGCAGCATCTTTCCGTGTTTTTTTTTCACTACCCTATACTGCGCTCGCCAACCCGCCTGCCAAGCGTGGCGAGTATGGCATCAACCCCCTCATGACAACACAACAAAAAACCAGGCCCCGAGTCCCCGGCGGCCCCGCTAATCCTGGCTACGGTAGCAGTCACGGTAACGGCGGGGCTAGGGGTGCTAAGAATCCCCGGGAGACGATCGGCTACCAACCCCTACGACGACCACTGGCCCTGGTAACACACAACATCCGCACTTTGAGGACAGACGATAAGATTGTTGAGCTGGAAGAAGAAATTAGTAGATTACACTGGGACATTTTGGGGCTATCAGAAGTCCGTAGAGAGGGCGAGGACACGATATCCCTTAAGTCCGGTAACCTACTATACTACCGGGAGGGCGACCAACAGTCCCAAGGTGGTGTCGGGTTTCTCGTTCACAAGTCACTCATTAACAACATTGTCACCATCGACAGTGTGTCGAGCAGGGTCGCGTACCTAACACTCAGAATATCTAAGCGATATTTGCTGAAGGTCGTTCAGGTATATGCGCCGACCTCGTCACACCCAGATGAAGAAGTAGAGTCTATGTATGAGGACATCAGTAGAGCCATACATACGAACAACACTCACTTCACTGTTGTAATGGGGGACTTCAATGCAAAGCTAGGCATGAGAAGCGATGATGAGTTGAGAGTGGGGCAATTTGGGTATGGGCAACGGAACCCCAGGGGACAGAGGCTGGCCGATTTTCTGGAGAAAGAAGGACTCTTTATGATGAATTCTTTCTTCCAGAAGCCGCCTCACAGGAAATGGACCTGGATGAGTCCCAATGGTTCTACGAGAAATGAGATTGATTTCATCCTGACCAACAAGAAACGAATATTCAATGATGTCTCTGTGATTCACAGGGTGAAAACCGGCAGTGATCACCGAATTGTAAGGGGCACATTGAATATGAACGTTAAACTTGAAAGGTCCCGTTTGATGAAATCTACGCTCCGACCCACTCGCGCACATATCCAAAACCTCGAGAGCTTTCAACTCGAACTCGCAAATCGCTTTGACTGTCTAGGAGTAGATGCATCGGTGGACGAGATCAATAACAGGTTCGTAGAAACCGTCCATACGGTGGGGTCCCAGTTCTTTAAGACCCCCCGTACTAATAGACCTCAGAAACTTTCTGATGACACCCTAAACCTCATGGCTGAACGACGTTCTTTGCGACTGCAGTCTCCCGATGATGCTCAGTCACATAGGCAGCTCAATAGACAAATTTGGAAATCCTTGCGGCACGATATTCGTACCTTTAATACAGCCAGTATTAAAGATACGATAGAGCGGAATAAAGGCTCCAAAGTGTTCGCGAGAGATAGTTCTATTGGGCAGAGCCAGATGACGAAGCTGAAGAGGGAAGATGGCAGCATAACGTCAAGTAAAGCAGAAGTGTTAAGGGAAGTCGAAAGGTTCTATGGACGGCTCTACGATTCGGTCACTAAACCTGTTTGCAGTGCGGCCAACGACCCAAGAGCTAAACTGACCCGACATTATACCGAGGATATCCCGGACATCAGCCTGTACGAGATCAGGATGGCCTTGAAACAGCTTAAGAACGACAAGGCGCCGGGTGAGGACGGAATCACTTCAGAGCTTCTGAAAGCGGGTGGATCACCGGTACTTAAAGTCCTTCAGAAGCTATTTAATTCCGCCTTGCTTGAAGGTACGACGCCGAAAGCATGGAACAAGGGCGTGGTGGTTCTGTTTTTCAAGAAAGGTGACAAAACCTTACTTAAGAATTACAGACCCATCTCGCTGTTGAGCCATGTTTATAAGCTGTTTTCAAGGGTCATCGCGAACCGTCTCGAACGCAGGTTTGATGACTTCCAGCCTCCCGAACAAGCCGGGTTCCGAAAAGGCTACAGTACCATAGACCACATACATACGCTGCGGCAAGTCATACAGAAGACCGAAGAGTATAACTTGCCGCTATGTCTTGCGTTTGTGGACTATGAGAAAGCCTTCGATTCGATCGAAACATGGGCGGTGCTTGAGTCTCTCCAACGATGCCGAATTGACTATCGGTACATCGAAGTGTTGAAGTGTTTGTATACAAACGCCACTATGTCAGTCCGAGTACAAGAACAGAGCTCGAAGGCGATTCCCTTAAAAAGAGGCGTAAGACAGGGAGACGTAATCTCTCCGAAACTGTTTACGACCGCTTTGGAAGATGCCTTCAAGCTCCTGGAATGGAAAGGGCTGGGCATCAATATTAACGGCGAATACATCACTCACCTTCGATTTGCCGACGATATTGTGGTCATGGCAAAGTCGATGGAAGAGCTCAGCACGATGCTCGAAGGCCTCAATCGAGTCTCCCAGCGGGTAGGCCTTAAAATGAACATGGACAAGACGAAAATCATGTCAAATGTCCATGTCGTGCCTGCCCCAGTTATGGTTGAGAACTCGGCTCTTGAAGTTGTCGACGCGTACGTATACCTAGGACAAACAGTCCAATTAGGTAGGTCCAACTTCGAGAAAGAGGTCAATCGTCGAATCCAACTCGGATGGGCAGCGTTTGGGAAACTTCGCAACGTCTTTTCGTCCAACATACCTCAGTGCCTTAAGACGAAAGTCTACAACCAGTGTGTGTTACCAGTGATGACATATGGAACCGAGACGTGGTCCTTCACTATTGGCCTTATGAACAAGCTCAGAGTCGCTCAACGAGCTATGGAGAGGGCTATGCTCGGGGTTTCTCTACGGGATCGAATCAGAAATGAGGAGATACGTAGAAGAACTCGGGTCACCGACATAGCCAAACGGATTAGCACGTTGAAGTGGCAATGGGCAGGCCATATAGCGCGCAGAACAGATGGCCGATGGGGCAGCAAAGTTCTCGAATGGAGGCCACGGATCGGCAAGCGCAGCGTAGGACGTCCACCTACAAGATGGGCAGACGACTTGGTGAGAACTGCTGGTCGGCGGTGGATGCAGACGGCTTCCAACCGCAGTACTTGGAGATCAATGAGGGAGGCCTTTGTCCAGCAGTGGACGTCCTACGGCTGAAATGATGATGATGATGATGACATGTTTTGTGTGTCAATAGAATTCAGTTCTTTTCTAAGATCGAAAACAGAAAAATGTTAAAGTTCTGCAAGATGCTTCTAAGCGCAGGGTAAGCAGAATAGCGCTGATTTTCAGACAAGGTTACTTTGTGGCAACCTCGCGACCGTCCACAACAAAGCTTACAAGTAGCTTGAAAAATGCTTCTGCACTATAAAACGTGCTTTATCGGTGATGGAAAGTTCCGTGAGGAAAGCCGCGGCTTAGCAGGAAAAAAACTGGTCTATCCTCTGACTAATAGCGGACTAAGCTGGGAGGATTGTATAGGTGCTGGGCATGCCTAGTCCATCTAACAATGTCCCGGCCCTGCAACGTCCCGTACAGCACGAATACCATTTGCTGACGCTGCATAAATCGTCTATACATGTTAAATGCCTTACTTAGGTAACTTTGTATCGGCATACAAGGAGCCTCGGGCCGAAGCTAATATGTATTATAAGGATGTATTTACAGAAATGTTTATTAGTATCCTATCAGTCATCTGGTTTATAACCAGAGGCTTGTTGGCGACCTACGTAACGTAGCGCACTTATTATGATAAACGGCGCTGACACTGGAGGTGGAGAGTTCTATTTCCGACGTGGACAAATTGAACTGCGCATGTTTCGCTCGCGATTCGTCAACAGAATTAACCGTTCATCATCTTGCTTAAGGCTCTGGCTATGTCGTGGGGTACCGGCAGTAGAAAGTTGCGTCTCCTTTCTTGCCCGTGGATGCAGAATAGGGTAGCAGCGTCTTTCCGTGTATCAACATCCCGTACTGCGCTCGCCAACCCGCCTACCATGCGTGGTGAGTTTGGTTATGATTAGTACTTGGAGATTCATGACTGCTGGACATAGGCCTCCCGCCAATGTGGACGTGCTACGACTGAGATGATGATTGGTGTCTTGATCATAAACTGAAGTCGCGGCTAGATGGTGCTCTGCGAGAATTCCAGCATATTTTTTGTTTAATCAAGGACGTTTGACACTCTGTAAGCACAGTGTCAAACGTTCAGCGTTATTTATTACCTAACTTAAACGCAGATTAACATTATCAGCTGTTTTCCAGTTGAATAGATGTGTTTTTTTAATTGTTTTTGTGTCTTTAATTTGATTTATAATCTCTTATAATGGTCTAAATTATTAATGTAATTAACATTAATAATTTAGATTAGATTTAATTAACATTAATAAATTAGCTTCAGACGTGTTGACATGTTCTTGCCTCTGAGTTTAGCGGACTAAGCTAAGAGGATAGTAAAGGTGCTGGGCAAGTCTAATTCATCTAACATAATAGCAGTGCTGACGGTAACTACAACTAAACGTAACGTAACGACGGACTAATATCTCAGGAACAGCTACGTCCCGAACAACATGAATAACAGTTGCTGACGGTGTACAAATCATCTATAATAATATATTGTAATTACGGGCACAAGAGACCTTACAAATGTCTCGTGGTGACAGGAGCAATGTTATGCACCCCTTGGTCACGTGCTTCGTGAACGTGATCACCGCGGTATTGCAGTTGTAATGGTTACCGCTTAACATGAGGCGGGCCTTTGGCGTGCCTCGTCATTTAGTCGTATATAAAAAATGTTAAAGGTATCTTTATATCATCATCATCTCAGTCCGACATAGTTCAATTCGCACTAGAAGATGCAATGCCATGTAAAGTGTCATTCGTAAAGCCTGTAATTACATTACACGGTATTCAGGGACCCTTACCCTCACTAAGAGTGGTGTAATAAGAGTTAGAGCGTAAGGGCGTACCGGGCCCTGAATACCGTGTAGTGTAATACAGCTTTTAATGCAAGTTCTGTCCGACTGCAAAGCAAAGAACTCCATTCCACTCTTCCAAAACAGCCCCACTGCAGAGCAAATTCCTCCTCTTTCTTCCGCGATCTCAAAGGTAATAAAATTAGCAAATCCAACTTGAAACAGTCGCAAAAATTTGTTAATCAAAGGTAAATATTGCAGCAAAAATATTTGTCAATCAAGGGAAAACATCGCGAGGAAACAGGATCAGCTTCATACGTATTGATTGACCTGGCCAAGCTGAGTGCATGGTATAGATGCCAGGCTGCTAATCCAACAAAGTCCCATAAAGCATGAATACCAGTTGCTGACGCTGCATAAATCATATATAATAGATGTGAAAGGCTTCTAATCAAGGGTAAAGCATACTGACAATGCGTTAGGGTTAGTGAATAGAACGGTCGCAAACATTTGTTACTTAAAGGTAATTACAAATCCATACATTCGCACTCTTAGGTTTTATCAGCGCTTCTATAATTATCTCACTTAGTATATTTACGATTCTAGTTAACACTGTGTTTGAGATTCGAAGTTGTTAGACTTTCGCTATAAGGACACTTTATACATTTTGTAACCTGGTATTCATTGCTATACCTTTATATTTTTTAACTGACGTTCCGAGTTTCGGAAAGAGTTATTTAGTAAGTATGTGCGATTAATTCTATGGTAGTTGAAGATTATTTTGTGTTTTAAATTTGCGTTGCTACGTTAATTTCAAAATCGATAGTGATTCCCAATTCCAACACCATGAGACATATCAGCAGAAAAGCAAAAAAAACCCCTGCCGGAGATCAAACCCGCAACCTCCTGCGTCTCATTCGGCTATAATACTAACTGAGGCACGGAGATCGTTACAAATGCCCAGCATTAATGCGCCAGCATTCTTAAACTATAGCGCGTAACTTAACCTACCATACAGCCGATATAAGCAATATGAACGGAAAATTTACATTGACTTGTGTCATTATGAGTTTGTATATTTCGACGCAGTTATAACCGTCTTGCCGTGGGGTTCCAGCAAGACAATCTGCCAAGGGATACCTCCAGAAGATGGGCAGCATCGTCTTTCCGTGTATCAACATCCCGTACTGCGCTCGCCAACCCGCTTGCCAAGCGTGGTGAGTTTGATTATGATCAGTACTTGGAGATTCATGACTGCTGGACATAGGCCTCCCGCCAATGTGGACGTGCTACGACTGAGATGATTAGCGTCTTGACCGTAACTGCTATGAAGGTAGTACGGAACGTACATTCCGTTTTGTAGTTGTCTTATACAATAAGATATCCCGTTTAAATTGCCTATACCGCCAGTTTATAAAGAAAATAGCTTACCGTGCGGCGTCTGACTGGTGGACAGGCGCCACGGTTCGTTGAAGACCTCTTGGAGGAACGGAGACTCAATTTCCAGGTACTTGGAGACGACGTAGAGGCAGAAGAGATGACGGTCTATGCCGCGGCCCGCCATTGCGTCCTGGTAGCCGAGCTGGTGCCTGTCGGCAGCCTTTATGAACAGGTCCATGCGTTCTTCAATCTGGAATGGACACGGTCAGGAGAAAATCAAAAACGCCGTGGGGTGCCGGCAGTAGAATGATACCCCTCCTCTTATGCCCATGGATGCAGTAAGAGCCTGCTAAGGGATACCTCCGGAAGATGGGCAGCAGCGTCTATTCGTGTATCAACATCCCATACTGCGCTCACCAACCCGCCTGCCAAGCGTGGTGAGAATGGCAACTACCCCTCATGGAGATACATGAGGGAGGCCTTAGTTCATTAGTGGACGTTTTATGGCTGAAATGATGATGATGATGATATTTAATATTTATCTAATTATTGAATTTTGATTTTGAAATTTATTTATATATATAAATAGCGAAAATAGCACAGCCGAAAAAATGTTTTCACCCCTGATATTAGCTGATTCAACTGTCAGTGCAATGTTAGTAAATATTGCATCTTGAGTTTGGCTAGAGTATAGTTACCGTAACATTAGGGTCGGTCATCGCCTTGACCCACGCGGAGCTCTCGATGGTGCACGGGCGGACGGTCTCGGTGCGGCCCTCGCGGAACAGCCGCGTCATCGACGCCTCGTACGTGAGGCAGAACCGCCCCGCCACCCGGTAGTACGACAGCTGCAGGATCAGCTGGATGAACGCGTCTGGGGAAACGCGGCATTTCTTCATGAAACCTGCAAGGTAATGGTGTAGGTCAGTACCGGATTAAGCCAGCGCGGGGCCTGTAGCGAAATATCAAGGGGCTCTTGGATGTAAAAAAAATCAGTTCCGCAGCCTCGTGCTACTTGCTGCCAATAATACTAGCTACATCAGAATTGAGCAATTTAGCGAACTGCACTAATTCGTCGCCTAGACTTATTCGATGATTGCGAATAATGCGTGGGGCCCGTAGCATTTGCTACTCTTGCTATGTGGCTAATCCGCCACTGGTGTATAGGCTTTTGTTAGGGTTCTTTTGAATGAATGATAGTCCTACAGAACCCTCGATGCGCGAGTGCGACTGTGTGTAGGAGTACCTACCGTATGTAGAAACGTAACTGTATCTACAGTTTAGGACGATATACCTTGCCAAATTTCATAGTTCTAAGTCTACGGGTAACCCTATGAATTTTGATTCCTTTGGGAATGTCGAAACATGCGTTTTTTGCGGCATAAACAGTCGTATCTTTTTTCAGGTTAACTTAGAATATCGATTTTTTTCACAGCTTAAAGAGGCTGTAGATTTGAGTATATGGTTTTAATTTCAACTTGATACCTCTACAACACGTTCTCGAGATAAAGGGTCTTGACAGACAGACGGACAATAAAATGATCTTATAAGTGTTCCGTTTCTTTTTCATTTTGAGGTACGGAACCCTAAAAAAACTGCACACGATTTTTTATATACAAGGTCTAGCGTTATGTAATTAACTATATCAAGTATATGTAATGCATATTGACTTCAACCCCCGGCATATGTTGAAGCTCCTTATAGCTCAATGGCATTATGGTCAAAATCTGTGCGTTCGAAGATTATTCAGTATTTTCAGATTATCGGGTATTCTTAGTTTACCATTGTTATAGTTACCTTTTCCATATTTAGTGTACATGAGTATCCTGAGGTCGACGTCGTTTAGCAGCTTCTGCGCAACGTTGTAGGAGAGGTCGATGGCCGAGGTGAGGTCTTCGTTCGTCAGCTCCCACTGAAGGCGGATCGGCGCCGGCGGCGGCGATGTCACGGAGCCCAGAGTGTTGCCGTCAGGTTTGTATCTGGTAAATAAACGAGTGTTAAAGAAACATTTGCTTAAACATACATATATCCCATACTGCGCTCGCCAAGCGCGGCGACTATGACAACACTCCCCTCATGATTTAGGAGCTGCATGAGGGTGGCCGGTGTCTAGCAGTGGACTACAGTAGTCTGTAATGATGATATATGCCGTGGGGTGCCGGCAATAGTGTTGTACCGCCGCTCTTGGGCAACGGATGCCTCTGGAAGATGGTCAGCAGCCCCTTTTCTTGTTTAAACATCCCGTACTGCGCCTGCCAAGCGTGGTAAGTAGCAATAGAAAACATATGTTTGCATCTTATTTTGATACAAGGAATTTATTCTGTATCGACGTTTAACAACCTTGATTTGACTGCAAAAGAAAAACATTTTTGCCTTTGACAAGC
Source organism: Pasiphila rectangulata (assembly GCA_963082625.1). Classification (NCBI taxonomy): domain Eukaryota; kingdom Metazoa; phylum Arthropoda; class Insecta; order Lepidoptera; family Geometridae; genus Pasiphila; species Pasiphila rectangulata. The sequence goes on along the minus strand of OY720236.1, from coordinate 17,272,354 downwards.
TTAGTTCTTTCATTTAATATAGTACTTATTGAGGAGGTTAACAAAAATACTAAATCTGCCATCTTGTGGCACCACCATTTTAAATTATTTCCATACATCTCAGTCACGCGCTGTATCTCACTTTAAGCGGGCGCGTTTCTTTATTCTCTTATGTAGTCTTATGTAGTCCAATACGTCGACCTACACCATTATCATGAAGTGTTCTGCAATCAATGGGGAATTCGGTGGTGAAATTCAGAGCTCACTTTATTAGAGAAACCTAGACTAATAGGAATTCCTGCATTAGTTTGGTTCTGAGCGTAGATATACTGAACTGGCGTGGCGTAAAACATAATACTTACCCGATTTCTAGTTCCGACCAAATGACGTATTCCCATAAATGTCCCATAACTGGCGCATCCGCCCTGAGAACAAAAAATAACAAAATATTTTATAAATGTAAATACAGGGGGTTCCTATACTATTCCATATGTTTACAATGCTTTAAAATGGTCGATTACTGGCTTATTTATGTAAATTACTGTATGGCGAATCTATTATTGTATGAAAATCGAGGCACTTTTTACTGATATACTTATATAACAGAGTTTATTATATTGATTAAAACCGGACTTTCAAAAATAGGCATGCAAACTTACCACGTATGTTCAGCGTTGAAGCCAACCTAAAACAAAAAAAAAAATCAGCCCCTAACTAATGTAACAATAAAGCAAATAATAAATTACATTAATATCAATGATTTTGTACATTTTACACAGCATCATCTAACTGGTAACTAAGCAAAGCTTGTCTATTGGCGGCTAAAAATACTGTTATATACATTTTGTGTTGCACTTTTATAGAGGTAAACATAACATAGAGAGAAATACACCAAGAGACCCGTATAAAGCATTGAAAAGGTTTTAGTAAGCTAATCTTAAAATATAAACATATGCCATAGCTAACTTTCAGTAGACCTATAGAAGAGGAACAATTCCATCATACCTGTGTTAATAATTATAGTATAATAAGTCATAGGTGCCTTCAAAAAGCTGCTTCTTGTGTGTGTGTCTAATAAATACTTTTTATTTCATTTCATACCAATGAATGGTGCAATTAATCCTCTCTTCTAGGGATATAACCAAACAATCTCAGGGGATCAAGCAGCGTTTTTGATAGATAACATAAACACATCATTGACTTGCTACTTATTACGACGTCTTATTTGAACCAATTCACAAAACATCAATAAATTACACCCAAACTTTTCTCTTGAGCCGTTCTGTGTAATGGTGAAAATCGTATGAAAACTCATCCGGTAGTTTATGAGTTCTGCTGTAGAAGTGGGAATACGGGAATAAAATAGCCTATCTTACTCTGGGATAAAGTAGCATTCTAATGCTAAGGTGAAATAATTTTGAAAATTGGTCTAGTAGTTTTTGAGTTTATTCGTTACAAACATACTAAATAGAAAATACAAATATTTCCTCTTTATATTTAATATTAGTATAGATGCATGGGAAGATTACTTACGAATCCATTAGTGCTGAAGCAAAGGTTGAATGACTTGTCGAACCATCGGTCGTGGCCCTTTCCGTGGAGCAGCACCCGGCCTAACTTATCCAGCTTGCTGGGGTCGCTCTCGTCAAATCCATACTCTATATCATCTGTAATAAGATTAATGTATATGAATTCATCATCATCCCAGAACAAGGATATCACAAAATGACTTATTAACTAATGAGACGATGCTGATCGCAAATAGTGTGAAACTGTGTCGCGACCAAGAACGCCCGCCCTCCTCTTGACAGGACGGTTTTAAGATATTTTTTTTTTGAAATAATATTTATACAATGCTAATGTTGGCTTTAAACGACTAAGTCAATGGGATACAATTGAAATAAAAGGAACAGTACTAGTTAAAATGTGTAATAAATAATTATAAGTAATCAATTTTATAAAATATTAAAGTAGGTGAGCGCAGTGCGGGATGTTGACACACAGAAGGGCGTTGCGACACATGCTCCGGAGGTCTTCCTTAAAACAATCTTACGCATCCATGAGCTAGAGAGGAAGGGCAACTTTATTTCGGCATACCTACATTTTGAGAGAATGAGAACTAGACAAAATCATCATCATCATCATTTCATCCGGAAAACGTCAACTACTGAACACAGGCCATTATGGATCTCCATGATGGGTAGTTGCAATACTCACCACGCTTGGCAGCCGGGTTGGCGAGCGCTTACAATAAATAATAATAAATAAATAATAAATAATGCTGGACAAATCACACAGCATCATCTAGCCCCAAGCTAAGCAGAGCTTGTGTTATGGGTACTAGATGACTGATATACTTAATACATTATACTACATAGATAGATATTAAACACCCAGAACACCCTGAACAAATATCTGCAGATCGTAGACATTTGTCCCGAGGCGGGAATCGAACCCGCAACCCCTTGCGTCGCAGGCGGACCTTCGCCCGCTACGCCACAGAGCTCGTCATCATCACAATGATAAATAGATATTGTGTAAATAGTGTTTGTAGCAGTGTGTGTGACGGTTGATATTTTGCAGATTACAACCTTCTGTTGCTTACCCAGGCACACATTGAAGGCAGCTCGCTCGATGCAGTGCAGCGAGGTCCTGTTATGGCCGCGGTTGAACATGGTCTGACGGATGTGCGCCCAGTGGGAGCGCTCGCCGGCAGTCAGGGCAGCCAGGCGCTCCTCGTAAGCCACCGGCGGCGATTTGTCGTCCAGAATCTGTTGGATTTGTCTGGAACAAAACGATGGCGTATTACCTCTGGAATACCGTGATTTTAGGAGGCGAAGCCCCCTAATATGTATAGCGCTGTCTGTCTGTCTGTCCGTGTATGAAACGATTACAACCGAACGCGTTGAACGATTTACATGAAACCTTTTTGTTAGCACCGTCTTAATGAGAGAAGGGTACTGACTGATTTTTGTGACCCTAGGCACAGGGCACAGGGACCGGAGTTATTGTGACCGCAAAAAGTCACCAAAAAAATATTAGTTTTATAATGGCCGAAAACGTCCAAAAACCCAAAAATGACCTTTGAGGCCTTCGCCCCTTTTCTGGTACCCCCGTACCAATGCTTGTTTGAAGTAAAACATCGTTTGCGGAGAGTAAAACCGATAGGACGAGAGATGACGCGTGACGCTTGGAGATGTGCGAGTTAGTACCAGGGCGACTGCCCTTCGTCCGTGTTGACTGTGGCAACTGGGGCGATTGTGGCGACTGGGGCTACTGTGGTGACTATGGCAACTGGGGCCACTGTAGCAACTGTGGCGACTATGGCAACTGTCGTGAAAATGTTTTACATCCCACAGGTGTCCCGTGACGGCTCATTTTTTTGTTGTTGTTGGATAACTAAACAACTACCAGTTTGTAATTTTTAATGTCTTTTGCCTGCTGCCATGCCCGTGGATGCAGTAGAGCCTGCTAAGAGATACCTCCGGAAGATGGGCAACAGCGTATTTCCGTGTATCAACACCCGCTCGCCAACCCACCTGCCAAGCGTGCGTATGGCAACTACCCACTACTACTCATGGAGATCCATGGCGGAGACCTGTGTTCAGTAGTGAAAGTTTTATGGCAGAAATGATGAAGTAGTACCCAAGAAATAAGATGATCAAGGATGATGTAGTTTTAAGCAAAACTTAATTATATAGTTTACAAGAAATTTCAAAAACGCCTTAAATAAAATATCATGGTCTTTTTACCCCGTTTTGGTGATGACTATGTAATAATTTTCAATCAATTGCTTAGACACATTGTTTTAATATTCAATACTTACGAGATATTTATCAGGATTCAAACAGTATGCAGCTACGCACGCCATGTTCACGGATAAACGAGATCATCGTTTGTGTAACTTAGATATAACGTGACATACTTCTGAAACTATCACGGTTGGTAACACTACATGTAATACTAACGAGATATTTACCATGGTGAGTTAATACTCATATAGTGTTCAACGGTTGTGAAATATTTACCATGATGAGTATTGACAGTTACACACGCCATGATCACGTTTATTCGTAAAGCCACGTCAATATCCATATACACTGTACTCATTATTATGCATTTTAATGACCGGTATGAATGCAGCGTGTTTAATGCAATGACACGCTTGTAATTGCGCCGGTTCGTCAAGGTCGGTGTGCCTATGCAACGGTTAACTAGCATACAATCTACACTTAATATTTAAAAAAGTCTGATTAGTATGTTTGAAACCTTTTAACGCGTCGACACGCACCAAAGGTCCTGTCAGAATACCAGCATTGTTACATTATAATTAAATGAAGCAACATTATGCCGAGGCAGGACCTTTTGGTCCACAACTCAGGCAATTAATGTTGTTTTATTTTTATATTAATTGTGTTTTTTTTATGTCTGTTTTATGGATCAATAAATACATTTTCTTTATTTTTATGTCACTTAGACGTTGAGTATGAATACCTTTTGGTTATGCAAAATCGGGTTTTTAAAACCACTATAGTTGATTTATACAGCATTAAATGTTCTATGCTCTGGAATGTCCAGTAGTAAGTTTTCAGATGATCTTAGCTGTCTGTTGTGAGTGTCAGTGCGAAAACGGAACCGTGTCTTGAGGTAGTCGGTATACAAGAAGTTGTGTACGTATTTGTGACACGGCTAGCTACTATTATTTCCTTTATATAATACTAGCTAGCCGTGAGGTGCGGGCAGTAGAATGTTGCCTCTCCTCTCCTGCTCGTGCAGTAAGAATCTGCCATGGACTACCTCCGGAAGATAGGCATCAACGCTCGCCAACACGCTGGCCACGCGTGGCGGGTATTGGCAACAACCCCCTCATGGTCTTGAGAGAGGCTAAGTCCAGTTGTCCTATGGCTGACATGATGAATACTAGCTGACCCGCGACGTAATTTCATCTGCGCCTGCGCCTCATAATCATTCTGCATAAAAATAATACGCGCGCTACGGTACTTGATCATTATTTTGCTTCGGTGATATTTTAAAACTGACTTGACATTATCGTGGCATGACATCATTTAATAAATAAAATCGGCCAAGTGCGAGTAGGACTCGCGCAGGTTGGGTTTCGTACCATTATTTAGCGAAACAACTTGTATTATCGTTTAACTGTTGCCGTATTCGTATCGAGCAAAATACCTACTTTAATAATTCTGCTTTGTTTTGATCCACTTTAGGAATGTCATACTGTTTATTGTCTGTCTGTATGTTTGTTTTACGGGAGCCCCCCTCAAATATTTGCTTTATAAATAATAAAAAAATGAAATACAACTACATATTATGTGAATATTTCAAGCGTCTAGCTGTTGCCGTTATTAATATCGATACAAAAACGGCAAAAAAAATCACGTTTGTTTTATTATGGGAGCCCCCCTTAAATAGTAATTTTATTCTATTTTTAGTATTAGTTGTTATAGCGACAATATTTTTATATGTGTGTCGCATGTCGGAAGAAATGTGGGCAAAGATAGCCACCGAGTGGGTCCCACATGCGGTACAACGACCGCGCGGCCGGCCCAGGCGCAGATGGCGGGATGAGCTGGACATGTACTGTGCTGACTGGTCGACCAACGCCTTGGACCGGGAAGTATGGAGAGAGGGAAGGGAGGCCTTTGCCCAGCAGTGGGATCCTACAGGCTGATTAGATTAGATTAGATTTGTTATAGCGACACAATAAAAACATCACCTGTAAAAATTTCAACTGTCTAGCTATCACGGTTCATGAGATACAGCCTGGTGACAGACAGACAGACAGACAATAAACAATATGACATTCCGAAAGTGGATCAAAACAAAGCAGAATTTCAGCGAGCATATCACAAGAGGGATTCTATAAACTAGTTGTGTATAATAAGCTCTCGTAAACATAACGTTGAGCTACCAACGGAGTCGCGTGGTCTACGTGATAGGGCTCAGGGCCATAATAATTGAGCGTTCGGCTCCTTTACGGTACGCAGTTGGGATGACATAGTTTATGCAATTAGTCCCTTGTTCCGTGTTTGCAAGGAAATATACAGATCGTTATAACAAACTTTGTTGTTAGATTTGACATATTCTTTACTAATATAGTTCTTTCAGTTTGCGATCCAAATACTAGAAATACATGTGTAGTAAATATGTACCTTGTTTTTACTGGTTTCGTACTGTCTTCTTTTTTACTTCACATATTGTTTGTCACTCGCTTTTTTTGCTAATTTAATTTAGGTATGTTACCAATTATAACCTGTTTTAATCGAGTTAAATAGAGTTTAAATTGTTTTAAACCTGAACTTCAGAAAGTTTTAGTAGCCGGCCGCAGGATAACAGTACGAATTTGACGAGCTCTGTGGCGCAGCGGGCGAAGGTCCGCCTGCGACGCAAGGGGTTGCGGGTTCGATTCCCGCCTCGGGACAAATGTCTGTAAGATCTGCAGATATTTGTTCAGGGTGTTCTGGGTGTTTTTCTATATATAATAAAAATATCTATCTATGTAGTATAATGATATTAAGTATATCAGTCATCTAGTACCCATAACACAAGCTCTGCTTAGCTTGGGGCTAGATGATGCTGTGTGATTGTTCCAGCATTATTATTATATTATTAATTTAAAAGAATCTTGTGATGTATATATTGATAATTACTTTAAATTTGAAAATGATATTAAGTATATCAGTCATCTAGTACCTATAACACAAGCTCTGCTTAGCTTGGGGCTAGATGATGCTGTGTGATTGTTCCAGCATTATTATTATATTCTAATTTAAAAGAATCTTGTGATGTATATAATGATAATTACTTTAAATTTGAAGTTCAGCTAAGTTTAATCGGTTAAAGGTATAAAACTCTACAATTGAGGTTTAGCAGATTTAAACAGAATATTGCTCTTAATCAATATGATAGAGTTGAAATTGTCCTACACTTGAATTCCCGCAGCCGGTTGCTCTAACTAGCGGATTATGGCTGTGCGAATACATCATCAGTTTGAAGTGGCGTCCCATGTGATAGACAGTAATGTGTGTAGAACCGTGTTAGTGCACAATCTTGTCCGTCTCTACCCCGGGGTACGCGGACAGTGTTTAAAATTCACTCATATGCTATGAGCATTCGAGTTCAACCGGTTGAAAGAATTAACGGATCTAAGGAAATATAAATAGAGTTGAAATTGTCTTACACTTGTAGTTCCGCGGGTTTCAGCAGCCGGCCGCGCGAATACACCATCAGCTTGAAGTATCGTCCCTTGTGATAGACAGTGATGTGCGTGGAATCGTGGTAGTGCACAATCTTGTCCGTCTCCACTCCGGGCACGCGGACGGTGTTGAAAAGTCGCTCGTATTGCGATGAGCATAAGGGCACCATGTTTTGCAGCATTATCTGAAATATGACGGTGATGGTTTAATGACTTGGGTGATGGTATGCGGTGTAGCGACTGACTTATCGAAATCAGTGCTGTACGTGTAATTTTAATTTATTTTTTGTTTTGCACCTACATATAAGAGTCTTAATAATAATAAGAGAGATAAATGTATTTTTTTTATTACAACTACACTTAGTAGCGCTAGGTTCATAAAACTGAGTTTCTGCTCTTTTCGACTCTGTAATTTGCTAGTACTACTTTGTCTCTTAATCTTTTGCGACCTGTAGTTTTAAAGTATTACCTATTGTATTAAGTGAAAGGCGCATTACAAGTTTTTAAAAATAAATCAATTAAAGTTTACTTTTGTCGCATAGTTTATTTATTAGTAAAGCAATAAAGTCCTATTCAATTGTTTAAAATTTGGTCGTAAGTATTCTTTGTTCTGTAAAGTTGTAACGGTATAATATCACACGATAATAAACTGTTTACTGCAAATCAGTTTAATTATCAAGCGAAAGTAAATTTTGACTAAGTATGCTTTCAAATCTTAATCGTTATAAATGTTTGAATGAATAACTGTCATAAAAATCGTACTGTAATCGTAAATACTTATCTGAAATTAATCACGAAATGAACTTAAACCTTTCTAATTATTCCGTGTTCTATTCTGAAATAGAACCGTAACTGGCTTGGTAATTAGATTGTAAGCTATTCTAGTTTTGGCGATTAAAATCAAGTGATTTAAATATAATAACTTTTTAAATGCAACAATAGACAAAAACTGCAAGGGGGACATGAACTATAGTTCATATGGCGCACACATACTTGTACTTTATTTTTCTTCTGAAAATGCGATGCTCGCCAATTTCATCAGTTAGTTACATTTTGAGTCGTTAATTTTTTATTTGAATGCTATTGATAATTTAACGAAGAACTACCACGTTTATTTTTTATTTTACAGAGTAAAATATTATATCAACCCTGGTAGCTGTGGTCATTTATAGTAAGGCCTTTCACAGCTATTCTAGATGATTTATACAGCATCAGCAACTGGTATTCATGTTGTACATGATGCTGCAGTGCGAGGGACATTGGATGGATTAGGCTTACCAAGCATCTATACCATGTTCCCAGCTTAGTCGGCTATTAGTCAGAGGAAAGAACAGGTCAATACGTCTAACCCGCGGGTTTTCTCACGATATTTTCCTTCGGCATTGGAGTGTCGGGCGACCTATAGTGGTATCGTCGACAAAGTTTACGGAGCGTCAATGAGTGCAAGCAAAGGACCGTGTTGGAAGGCACATACTAAGGCCTATCGTGACACTTTTCTATGCTTTTGTAAGATCTAGACTTGAATATAATGCTATCATATGGGATCCTCACGAGGAAAAGTATAAGTTGATGCTAGAACGGGTGCAAAGGAAATTTGCAAGATACCTTTATAAAAAACTTTATGGATATTATCCCTACTTATACCCATCCCTATTTGTTAGTGGTATGGTCGACCTCTATACGCTGGAATTCCGACGTAAGTGCTCGCTGATGATACACTACCTGGCCATTCTACAAGGTAGAATAGATAACCCTACTGCCCTGTCAGCATGCACGCTATACGTGCCCGACCAGTACCTGCGCGCGCGGTCGCGCCGTCTGTTCGCGCCAGCCCTGCACCGCACCGACACCGCGCGGTATGCGCCTACTGCGAACGCACTCACATTACTTAATGCCATAATTGCTCAGAAACCTGAAGTAGATGTGTTTCACATGAAGCTTCAGGTATTTTTTAAATTATGTATAGATTTCTTAACTTAATAATTTGTTGTATGTTCACTAGCTCTAAAACGTTTTGGCTTATGCTGTAAGTTTGTGAGACTGTTTATTAAATAAAAAAAAAAAAAAAAAATAAGGCCTCAATTACAAAGACGCGGGGCGCCGGGCGTGGCACGCTAAACTACTCCGTAAACGCACCCTACAACATAATGTTTGAATTCAGTGCGGGTCGCGAAATGAGGCCTCGGGGCTATAAATAAATAAAATAATAATAATAATAATGCTGGACAAATCACACAGCATCATCTAGCCCTAAGCTAAGCAGAGCTTGTGTTATGGGTACTAGATGACTGATATACTTAATACATTATACTACATAGTAAGATATTTTTATTATTATATAGAAAAAAACCCAGAACACCCTGAACAAATATCTGCAGATCGTACAGACATTTGTCCCGAGGCGGGAATCGAACCCGCAACCTCTTGCGTCGCAGGCGGACCTTCGCCCGCTGCGCCACAGAGCTCGTCATATTCAGCAGTGGCTAGAATTCGATGACTAGTTTATAGTAAGTATATTGTAAAACCCTTACAGGTTCCAAGGCCTGGCTGTCAATGAGTTTCCTGAACTTCAGGCACAGATGTATGATGACGCCGGCTCTTGCTGCCTGGCTGGTCGTGGGCCGGAGTAAAATGGCGTCAGTGCCGTAGAAGTTTGAGTTCACCATGAGAGGGGAACGCCCTCTTAGGTACACGTACTCTTCCCACCAATCGGAGACGTAGTTGCTTGACCACCTGTGAAGGAAACATGTTATGGTTATGAATTTGATCGGGAGGCTTGGAAAATCTTGAAAGTACTATTTCCCCAGCAGTGGGACGAGATAGGTTGAGAAAATAAAAGGGTTGGATCATATAATTTGGAACTATAAATGTATGTAAACTATGGTTGCAAAAATACTACTATAATTTTATACTCAATCTTTAATTATTTATTTACTGAGCATAATTGTGTATTATAATACCATGAAAATGTATGTTTGTTTTATTATTAAGTAGCTTTTAACTTTTAAATATTTGACAACTAAAAATGACACCACATCTTCCGTATAAAATGTATGAGAAAATGAATTTACGTTATTATATTATTTTTATAAACTTACGATGTTTAAATAAAAAAAAGTAAGGCCTCTGCCTCTATTATATAGATGATTTAAATAGCGTCAGCAACTGGTAATCATGCTGTACGAGACGCTGCAGTGTCTGGAACATCGTAAAATGGTTTAGGCTCGCCATACCATCCTCTCAGCTTAGTCAGCTAAGAACAGGTCAATACATCTGAAGCTAACTAAGCCACGGATTTCCTCACGATGTTTCCTTCACCGTTAAAGCACGTGTTAAGTGTGCACATACATTTTTCAAGAGAGAAAAATCTATTGGTGGCATCGAACCTACGACCTTCGGATTGGCACAATCAACAGCTATTAAAACACCGTAAAAATAAACAGAAAAAATAATTTTATCGTAAATTTATTTTCTCATACTTTTGGGTGTACCTACGTGTTGAATGATGACTTTTTTGGTGCGTTCAAAAAGTTTATATTAGATAGATAGATAACTCGTTATCGTACTTAACTTAATACTAACACATGACATAATATATTGTGACTATAGTAAACCCTCAAACTGATTATATATTTGGGAAAGTTATGTAGAAGAGTACTTGAGAAATAGAGCAGTTGTTAAGTGGTTGTTCAGTTGTCGCAGAGTAGTATTAGTAGATTGGTTGTAGTAGTTGATTCTAGTTACAAAAGGTCTATCTCATACGTTTTAGTGTGACCGTGAACATCCTAACACTCTTATAAAATAGGTTAACGCAGTTACGCAATTGGTGAGTTGCGTTTGTACTGTGGCTATTGCGGTCACACACAGTGCATCCTCGCTATGCCGCTCAGATAGTGGGGTCAGACGGATAGACGGGCTGGAAGCGTTCCGATTATCATAATCTGAGACTGGGGTCAAGATCAAGTGTCTGCTCGCACTTGGCGTGTGCATTTATGTATGCAATAAATACATCTGAGTCTGAATTGTATACATACATTATCGCCCGTTCATCATTAACATCATTTCAGCCGTTAGGACTGCTACACATAGGCATCCCTCGTGTATTTTATTGATTATTGTCTTTTTTAAATCAATTACATAAATGTTAAATAAATTAATTTTTTCATAAATTATTCCGAATTTGTTATCATTAAAATAAAAACGAATGAGATTTTGTAATTTAATACTATTCTAATTTGCATGCTTTAATTTAATTGTTTATTTATTTTATTTCGTTTTAATTTTCTGTTTCAATTACAAGATTATATTATATTAGTTTTATTGTTATTAATTTTGAATAATAAATTTTGACTGTTTTTTTGGTAATGTCGATGTCTGCGTTTTCGAAACGGTCCTTACGGAAGACCAGCGCGGACTGGCCCTGCAGCCCGCAATTAAGCTGAGTAAGGACCCTTTTGCAGCGACAAACCTATATCACATCATAACTTTATTAAACCTGCATGTAATATTTGTTTTGTAGTTGCAAATAAATTATTATCTATCTATGTATGTATGTACAAGTACGTACGAAGTACTGACCATGAAGGATTTGTCATCAAACTCGCCACGCTCTGTGAGCGTAGTACGCGATGTTAATACACGCAAAGACGCTGCTGCCCATCTTCCCTTAGCAGATTCTTACTGCATCCACTGGCAAGAGAGGCAACATTCTGCTGCCGGAAACCCACGGCACATACGAGACTTGTTACATAATAATAACTACAGCTCTATCAAGAGTGCCAACGATCGAGTATCGTATAGTTTGGATTAATGATGACTATTTTGATGGATAGTAACGAAGTTCCCGTGTTAGATGTCGGCCGAGCACCGATACACTTTTATTTCTTGTAAAATATATGTGCTCATTTAAAGGAAGACATCGTAAGGAATCCTGCGGCTTATACAGCTAAAGCGGTATTGACATGTTCTTGCCTGTGTATAACCGACTATGCTAGGAATTCAGTATAAGTGCTGGGAAAGCTTAATCCTTCTAACTTATCACAGCCAAAGCAGCATGTTGTATGGGATACAACATGAAAGCCGGATGCTGACATTGTATACATCATTTATAATAAATGTGAAAGGCCAATTAACCTAGCATATTTCCTATGAACTTGTGTACCTGCAGTGTGTACCTGCATCAGTAAGCGGGTCACGTGACATCAGGCGTGCTTCTACACTAACTTTGTCTGGATATTCCGTATTACGTTTGACTGTTCCAGTCATTCAGGACAAGTTTGTACGGAATGTCCAGTCAAAGTTAGTGTAGAAGCCCGCTAAGTGTCACATGACCGCTGACAACTTCAACAATCATCGTCATAGTTCAGCGAACTTACATCAAACCTCAATAAATTTTACTTCTAAACCATCCTTTTGAAACACTATCCATCGGTGAAAACTGCATCAAAATCCGTTGCGTGGTTTAGGAGGAAAAGAAAGCCTAACAGACAGACCGACAGACAGACGCGGGAAGCGACTTCAATTTATACTATGTAGAGATACAGATGGGTGGATTTCTAGAAAGTTGTCCGTTATGTAATGGAATTCCACAATTTAAATCCCCCTCCCTCATCCCTTGTACAACGTTCTGTAATGGATGTGACGTATTTCTGGCGGTCGGGAATCAAATGTAAATTACTCCTGTTCTAATGCTAATGTGAACAATCTACTCATACTCATCATAACTAAGGAACACACCTTACATTTAGCTTACAAAGATCAACCTCAAACAGTAATAGGTATTACCTTCAAAAACAGCCGTTTATAATGGAATTATAAAATATGACACGTGACGGCGCGACCACTTTACGGCGTTTTCTGGATCGAAATCGAATGCCGCCAAAAGCAAATATTGTGGCGGCCGGATGGGTATAAAATGTTGCTATTTGTTAAAATAAATCCAAATTTTAGTAGCGTTTTTATTCGAATATGATCAAACACGACGAGACGTATTGCGGAATTTCCGCGTCAACAAATTTTATAGTCGGCAAATATTTGTGTTTCTTTTTAATTTCTAACTCTAACTACCTTATAATTATGTTGAATTAATATTTTAGGCATTATGACCTTTTTAAATAACACATCGTAGAGTACCAAAGAGTAAGACAAAATTGCAAATTTTTACTTTGAATAGGTACTGCATTTGGGGTGGTGCACACGTGAGAATGACCATGTTTTTATTTTCCATTTAATTAATTTTTAATCATTTTCGGGTTGTTCAGTTAAAATAAATATATATTCAATAAGTATATTGTATAAAAATTATTATTTTTAATAAAAAAAAACAAGTGTTTTTATCGAATGGGTTATGATAATCAAGATAGAAGGCATGGGACACGCAAATTTCCTACAAACTACTTTCTAGAAATCCGCCCAGATACGAGTATGTTAACAATACTCATTTTTATAACTCTGTGACGTAAACAGCAGATGTGACGCGCAGGCGTGACCTATTTGGTACACACTTTATCGGCTATTTACCCGGATTCGGCGCAACTAGACGGATTTCGATAACGTGAACCGAGAGACTGATAAATAATTATCGATTAAGCACGTGGCAACTCCTTATCTTTGTTTTATTGTTTTTCAAGTGCTTGCTAAATTCAATTTGGCATTGCACTTTTGCTATAAAATGAGAACGGTTGGACCTCAGGGCTGGATAGTCATCTTACTCGTACTAGTTTTTTTTTATAGATAATGTTTCACACGCGATTGAAAAAGGATGGCTATAAGCTTATTTTCTAGGTGATAAAGGTAAATATTTAAAAAAATCTGTTGTTTTATGAGTTTGGCTACAATTGGTGATGGCTTCGTCCCTTTCCGCGGAATTTGCATGAAGTAATAAGATTACGTCACGTCTCAATACTTATATTTATACATTACTAGCTTCTGCCGCGTGGAATAGTTACTTTGGGCTAACGCTAACTTTAACCCGCGACTTCGTTTACGTAGAAGGTAAATAATATTTTTAAGCCCGCGTTATTTTACATCACGCTTTTATCAGTAAAAGTGAAACTTTAAAACGTTAGGTAAAAGTACTGGGTCTTATAAGCTTATATCATGTAGATTGTAGGTTATTCTAAATAAGTTATTTTATACATGAAAGTATTTCAGTAAACAATCTATCTGATGAGACCGCTATGCCATCAAAAACAGTTATTATAATTTTACTAACTGCACATTTAAACTTTTTATCAACTAAATTAAATGATATTTTAGTATTATTTTATTCACAAATGTGTTGAAAAACGTAGTATGATACAAGTGTGTATTGATGATTACCGTCCTCGGCTCTCTTAAGACCCTCACCTTACGGCTCGGGTCTCAATGGCGCCTCTGCGGTAATCACCAACATTACACACTTGTACCATAATGTACAATTATTTGACGAGCTCTGTGGCGCAGCGGGCGAAGGTCCACCTGCGACGCAAGGGGTTGCGGGTTCGATTCCCGCCTCGGGACAAATGTCTATACGATCTGCAGATATTTGTTCAGGGTGTTCTGGGGTGTTTTTCTATATATAATAACAATATTTATCTATGTAGTATAATGTATTAAGTATATCAGTCATTTAGTACCCATATCACGAGCTCTGCTTAGCTTGGGGCTAGATGATGCTGTGTGATTTGTCCAGCATTATTTATTTATTTAAGTTACCTATACAAAAATATCAGTCATTATCCATATTCTCACAATATTTATACAGCGTGTAACTGAAAGGGTGGATCATCGGTGGTAGGGCGATGGGTGACCTCAATGCCTATCGATTTAACCCCCCTGTATGTTCCGCGATTTTCAGCCGTTCAAAAGTTATTCAGATTTTTATGAATATTTGGTCAAAATCCGATTTTGGGCTTCATGTCCCATGTGCGTAGCCTAAATGTTAGGTCTACGACGGTAATTTTTGTTTTAGCTTGTAGCTCAATAGTAGATCTTTCGTCTTACAATATCGTTTTGAGTCGTACTTTATTAAATTCCAAATAAAAAAAAATCTTTACAAAAATAAACGGCAAACTTAATTTTTCAACAAACTTTGAAGGCTCCCAGATAAAAAAAAATACTAGACTTTTTTCTACAACCTACCTTAAAAACTACTACTATTCATGGATAAGTAACCCTAAAAATTTCATTTGGCTAGTAGCAAGACATCATGTTCAAATATTTTTTAAACAATGAAAGTGGCAATACATAATCCCTAATTTACTAATTACCTAAAGCCAATAACTAACTCCTCTAAGGGCATTGTAATGTAAGTAGGTACCTACTTATTGTTATCAGGTAGCAGCAACCGGCTTACATTAGAAATGAATAGCTAAATTATTTTTTGTCTCGCTCATGCACTCTTGTGGTTGGTTGGTTAGGTGGGATGTTTATGGTATTATTACATTGTATTTTTTGGACTTGTTGTTTCGGTTAACGTTCCTTAGTCGTTTATCGTCTGCCCTTACCCGTGTTACGTTTTTTTACCAGTCTTTTTACTTAACCCTCTTAATTTGGCTTGTTTATTGGACTTTGATACTACGAGTAGATTGATTTGGACTGTTTTTACCTCGGAACGAAGACTGTGCGCGTTTACTGGACTGTACGAACTGTGCGATTAGTGCATCAGGCCATATTCTCCACGTGAATATGCAGAAATGTATTATTGTTACGGTGCAGCTCAAGGAAACGCTCGAGAGGCTGCTAGAATGTACCAAGAGCAATTGATTAGAAGAGGTGGTGTACAACCTGAGACCTACCCTGAATATCGTGTTTTCTTACGTGTTCGTAATGCATACATGGAAGGTCGCATACCCGGTACTTCTCGACCTGAGGGAGTGCCGAGAATCGACCCAGATCAAATAGAAGAAGTCTTGGAAGAAGCACAAAGAGATTCATCGACAAGTACGAGAACCATTAGCCGTCGCACGGGCCTATCTCATATGTCTGTGCACAGAATTTTGCGAGCGGAAGGCATGCACCCGTACCATGTGAAAAAAGTCCAAGAATTATTACCTATGGATTATCCCCGACGAGTCGCCTTTTGTCAAGATATGATAAATAGGTGCCAAGCAGATGAAGATTTTTTTGACAACATAATGTGGACTGATGAGTCAACTTTTAGCCGGAACAGAATTTTCAACATGCATAATTACCACTCGTGGAGTTTTGAAAACCCACATGCTGTTCGCCGGCACAGCTTTCAACATCAGTTTAGCGTCAATTTGTGGACAGGAGTTTTCAATAGACAGCTGATCGGACCATTCGAGTTGCCAACTAGAGTAAACGGAGAGGCTTATTTGAGTTTTCTGCAAAATAACTTGCATGAAATGTTGGAGGACGTCAACTTTGCAGTACGCAGACAAATGTATTTTCAGTGTGATGGAGCGCCATGCCACTTCGCGAGAAATGTAAAGGAGTATTTGAATGAAGTTTTCCCACGCCGATGGATTGGCCGTGGGGGGCCCATAGCCTGGCCTCCAAGGTCCCCAGATCTAAATCCCGTAGATTTTTTTATCTGGGGCTATTACAAAGAGTTGGTGTACAAATCCGAATATTCCTCCATAGAACAATTGAGGCAAAAAGTAAACCAGGCCCAAATGAAGATCAGGGAAAAGGAAGATTCGTTCCGCAGACTCAAAAGGAATTTTATTAAAAGGTGTAGGCTATGCATAGCCAATAATGGAGCCCAATTTGAGCATTTACTATGAAAAATAAATAAATTACTTACATGTATTTTTTTAATAGACACAATCCACCTTTGATGGACAGAAAAATTTTAGCACTTGTACAATTTTCAAGTCCACTTTTTAACATGATTCCATGATACTAGCCAAATGAAAATTTCAGGATTACTTTTCCATGAATAGTTGTAGTTTTTAAGGTAGGTTGTAGAAAAAAAGTCTAGTATTTTTTTTTATCTGGGAGCCTTCAAAGTTTGTTGAAAAATTAAGTTTTCCGTTTATTTTTGTAAAGATTTTTTTTTATTTGGAATTTAATAAAGTACGACTCAAAACGATATTGTGAGACGAAAGATCTACTATTGAGCTACAAGCTAAAACAAAAATTACCGTCGTAGACCTAACATTTTGGCTACGCATGGGACATGAAGCCCAAAATCGGATTTTGACCAAAATTTCATAAAAATCTGAATAACTTTTGAACGGCTGAAAATCGCGGAACATACAGGGGGGTTAAATCGATAGGCATTGAGGTCACCCATCGCCCTACCACCGATGATCCACCCTTTCAGTTACACGCTGTATACGTAATCCCGAGATCTGCAAGTGATAACTTGCCACCACCAATCAGAAACTCTTCTACAGTTTGGTCTTTTAAAAATTCACTTAAGAAGTACCTTTTACATACAAAACTTTTTAATAAATAAGTAGTCGTTTTGGGCTTTATTTTTGACTTGTCCAGGTAGTTTAAATTTTGAACTAATTAGCAGAAATGTAACAATCAATATAAGATTGCTTTTATGTAGTACTTTGTTGATTTCATTTAAAGTGGAAAAATATTAGATTCCTTTTATTTTAGTCTTTAATCTATAATTTTAGCGTTGCGTAGATAGTGTGCTGCGCACACACGCACTACTGGTGCCACGGAAGTTCAGGGTTATATTAACTTTCAGATAATAGCACAAGCTGAGTGGTTGCCATTTCCGTTGTCAAATAATTTGTTTATATTTGTATTTTCTTTATTGTGATGTACTTTTAATTTTGTTGTATCTTCTGTTTATTTAAAATGTTTTAACACGAAATAAAGTTTATCTTATCTATCTTAAGTAGTGTTTACCGCGACTTGCACTTTTCACTTACCACGATTTCAGGACGAGGTATCTCTGCAGTTTGACGGCGAACGTCGATTCAAACTCCTTCGCAAGCTTCTCAACCCTCTCGTAGTTCGCATCGTCAAGCAATGGACGGACGCTGATCAGGTACTGTGAAATGAAAATGCGTTTATTGGTACAACACACCTTAAACATAATTAATAATCTAACTTACGTTACTGTGGAATAAACATCATTATTTAGTTCATAAACGTAACAATACGACCATAATTAAACTAATATCTTTCGATGACGCCACCCTTGAAGTGGAGTCAATGTAATTATAAAATGTTTAAACAAAGCAGAACGAATCCAATGAACATAATGATGATGATTTAACTTAACTAAGTTTTCATATAGCCACCATTGAAATTTTTAGCATTGGCATGAAGAGTTTCGATGGCTATCTGTCTTCTTCATCCCTTACACTACGCACTTTCTGAACGCAAATGCCTGACTTGTTGCTGAGAATACAAAAAAATACTGTTATGTATGACTACAATATTTGAGGAGTTCCGTCGATTCCTCTTGAATCATAATAACCAGTCGTTTTCAAAAAAAATGGGAATAATCTGGATGTTATTCCTATCGAATCCAATTCACAGACCAAATGGTGTTGTATGAATTGAATTTGATAGGATTATTGAACACCTCCAACGTGAGTATGGCTTAAGTTTTGGGTGGGTGGTATCATAATTTCAACCGTAAATCGTCCACTACTGAACACAGGCCTCCCTCGTGGATCTCCATGAGGGGTAGTTGCCATACTCATCACCCTTGGCAGGCGGGTTGGCGAGCGCAGTATGGGATGTTAATACACGGAAAGACGCTGCTGTCCATCTTCCGGTGGTATCCCTAGACAGATTCTTACTGCATCCACGGGTATGAGAGGAGCAAGGGCAACATTGGTGGTTATATCAATATTGGTTAAAATGTTGACAAACTCTACCACTCCTATCACGTACGTTATATACAGGGTGTAAAAGGACTACAACTTTTACGAAGGAACTTTCGCTATAAAAAATGTGAAGGAACAGCTGTTCCATACAAAAGTACAATACCTACTTTACTAAAATATATGGAACAGCTGTTTCTTCACATTTTTTTACAGCAAGTTCCTAAGTAAAAGTTGTTCACATTGACGAGTACATTGACCTCCCGAAGTTTTCGGTAGTTGTCCTTTTACACCCTGTATGTATATAGTTGTTGTCGAGTCAAATAAAACATTTATTAAAGTTTTAGGTGCCTCTCATTAAAAACACACCCGGGATTTAAAAAATCGAACACATAACCTTCTGCGTCTCCGTAGCGTAGGTCACTTCTTATTCGTCTGACGTTTCTCGTGCCTTTAATGCTGAGATCAAAACATCGTGAGCAAACCAGTGGCTGTGTCAATTTCGGACGTATTGATCTGTTTTTTCCACTTACTAATAGCCGACTAAGCTGGGAGGATGGTAAAGGTACTGGTCAAGCCATATCCACCTAACAAGGTACAGGTATTGCAGCGTCCCGTACAGCATGAATACCAAGTGGTGATGTATGAATGCTCTAAAATAGACGTGAAGATGGGCAGCAGCGTCTTTCCGTGTATCAAATCCAACACTGCAATCGCCAACCCGCCTGCTAAGCGAGGTGATTATGGCAACAACCCTCTCCAACTAGTACATGGAGATCCATGATGGAGGCTTATGTCCAGCAGTGAAAGTCCTACGGTTGAGCTGATGGTACGATGTGAAAAGCCAATGCTGAGACAAACACATAGATTAAATTACATAAATTATTATAGGGACTTACCCTTTTCATAGTATCAGAGACTTTGGGCAGAGGAAGCCGCGGCAATGAGCCTTGGAAGCTGTACAGCTTGGGTTTGTTCCATCCGGACAGAACTTTGACCACGCTCACCCACAGCTTGGTCTTGAGGGATATGCTGGAGCCGGGCGCCCGGGATTCGTACATCCATCCCTACATTAAAAGGAAACATTAGTAGTTGTAGAACTTTTTGTAAAGGTCACATGCTTTTTGAACTTGATCACCGCTGTATTGCAGTTTAATAGGTAGTAGACCTCTACCGCTGACATCTTGTGGGCCTACGGCTTCTCTTAAGGAACGATGACACCGCTAAAGTTAAAAACTGCGGAGCAGAGCGGCGTATCATATACCAGCGTGACTTTTGACCCTGTAGGTATGTTCTTCTGGGTGGGAGCGGTGTCGTATATATGAGCTACGACATTAGCGAGCTTGTTATCTTATTTCAGGAGCAGCAAAATGATCGGCCCCTCTATTATCATATTACTGAGCCATACGTGGCCTAAGTAAGGCCGTTTGCCGCGTTATATTGTTACTCAAGACATTCAAATGGTCATAGATGGATAGAAACGGCAAAAAAATCATGTTTTTTTCCCCTCAAATATTTGTTTTATTTTTAATTTAAATATAATATATGTATATATATATAAGAGAGGGATATATGGGATTTTTTTTGCAAAATAATGGTACGGAACCCTTCGTGCGCAAGTCCGACTCGCACTTGGCCGATGTTTTAGTCATAGTACACAGATGTAATGATGTATATACATAAATCAAAATTGGGTTAGTTACACCATATATGACCGGACGGAGTTTAATGATCTTAGATTTTTTGTTATAAATTCATTTTCTGGTATTTTTTTAAGTAGTTATAGTGTAGTTGACACGGAGGCAGTGGAGCGAGCCTAAAATTTCACATACCTTGGGAGTGTCATGTCAGAATTTGGAGGAACTGAAGAGGAAATCGCTTCATGGATAGCCAAAGCAAGGTCAACCTTCGCCCAGCTTCGCCCCGTATGGCAATCACGGAAACTGACTCGGAGAGTCAAGCTAAATATTCCGGTCCATTGTGGAAACCGTGTTGCTATACGGATGCGAGACATGGAGGGTCACGAAGGACATCTCGCGCCGAATCCATCAACCGTAGCCTTCGCCGAATTCACGGAATCTACTGGCCCGAGAAAATCTCAAATGTGGATCTATGGGAGCGCTGCAATGAATCTTCGATCGACTAACAAATCAAACGCCGAAAATGGAACTGGATTGGCCACACGCTCCGAAGGGACCCTAACCACATACCGAGGCAAGCCCTAGACTGGAGCCCCCAAGGAAGGTTTTACGCCTTCCTTGGGTGTTCCAGTCTAGGTCGTGTCCGTCCTAAGCAAACATGGCAGCGATCGGTCATTGCAGAAGCGTAGGCTATTGGAAGGACTTGGAGTGAAATGAAGCGCGAAGCTCAAGACCGACTGGGATGACGACGCACTGTGGACGCCCTCTGCCACATCTAGGGGACATAGGACCTTCTTCGTAAAGTAATTCAATAGAGTATTTTTAACTAAAAGTAGTAGAAGTTAGTAGTAGTAGTACTCTACTAGTAGGTAGTAGGGTAGTAGTAGTAGAGTAGGGCAGTAGTAGTAGAGTAGAGCAGAAGTAGTAGAGTAGGGTATTAGTGGTAGAGTAGGGTAGTGGAAGTAGAGTAGTAGTAGACTCGTAGTTGATTGGGTCGTTAAGAACTTTGCCGGGACATTAAAACCCAAATAGTTTATCTAGAGGTATAACGTAAAAAGTTAGGGAGGAGGGGGTCCCAAAGAAGTCTAATTTAATAAAAAATGCCTAAAATCGTCTTACGCAATAAATGAACAGCCCCAAAGTTAAGAAGCACAGGTCTTACCTTGTAAACGAGCAGGATTTTGAGCAGGTACCGCATGAGGAATATGACCGATAGCCACATCGTCAGAGCTGCCAGCAAGCAGGCCCCCACATGCCACATCGTAGAGTCCCTGGACGCAAATAATTCAAATGAGAAAACAGCAATTCTAGACTAGAATCTCTAAATGCTACCGTTAACGTTTACACCTTTAAGAAGTTTTTAATTAGCGCTTTTTAAGGTACCGGTCAAAAGTGGTAAAATGGAACCCTTATGGTGTGACTTCGTCTGTCTGTCACAATTATTTTTAAATTTACTGATGCTTTCGACTTGAAATTGAAATTGACATTAGATTACGATTATTTACCAATATTGTAACTATAACAATGGTAAACAATATCCTTATTATGATTGGAATAAATTAAAAGTAAAAAAAACTTTTTAACAAACAAGCTTTTATTTAAACGTAACCACTAAAAATAATAAAATAAACATTTTCCATTAAAGTTTAATGTCATCTTAAAACGTCTTTACACAATATATGTAATAAAAAAGTTTTTAAGCTTAAGCTTTTTTTTAATAGGGGATTTAATCTAATAAAAGGACATCTGGTATAACATAACTACATGTAAAAATGTTTAGTCTAAACACTGCATTATGTGCTTACGGTGGATAGTTTTACAGGAAAGTAGTGCTACCGTTGTACGTATCTATATATTCAGTGATAATAATATTAAAGTCGTATCAGGCCGTGGGGTGCCGGCAGTAGAATGTTACCCCTCCTTTCATGCCCGTGGATGCAGTAAGAGCCTACTAAGGGATAAGGGAAGTTGGGCAGCAGCGTCTTCCCTTGTATCAACATCCGTACTGCGCTCGCCAACCCGCCTCCCAAGCGTGGTGAGTATGGCAACTACCCCTCATGGAGATCCATGAGGGAGGCCTGTGTTCAGTAGTGGACGTATTACGGCCGAAATGATGAATATTAAAGTGTTATATTCTGTTACACACGATAAGGCCTTATCAATATATGTGTTTTCTACTATCGTTTACTATTATCTAACATTGAACAAACAAAGCTAATACAACCAGGAGATGAATTTTGCTCTGTGCTCTGGCCTGTTTTCATGCATTAGATGATTAAATAGGTATACATAGAGGGCCAAGTGCGAGTTTACTCGCAAAATATGCCACATTTTCAAGGTGATCAGTGTGATTGCCCTTGCTTTTTAAATGACTTCGAAAAAGGAGGAAGTTCTCAAGTCGTTTATATCTATACTAATAATTATATTAAGGAAATATTTGTGTTGTAATTTTCATGTTTGTAACGAATAAACTCAAAAAACTACTGCATTAATTTTCAAAATTCTTTCACCATTAGAATTAACCATTTGAATAGAGGGCCAAGAGCGAGTTTACTCGCAAAATATGCAACATTTTCAAGGTGTGATTGCCCCTGCTTTTTAAATGACTTCAAAAAAGGAGGAGGTTATATCTATACTAATATTATATCGAGGAAAGACTTGTTTTTTGTGTGTTGTATTTTTAGGGGGGCGAAGCCCTCTAATATGCACAGCGCTGTCTAGACAGACGTCTTGCCTGTCCGTCTGTCTGTGTATTTGACGATTACAACCGAACGCGTTGACAGATTTACATGAAACCTTTTTTGTTAGCACCGTCTTAATGAGAGAAGGTGACTGATTGATTTTGGAGACCCTAGGGTCACAGGGACCGGAGTTATTGTATTAAGTCTTCAAAAGGCCGAAACGCCCAAAAACCAGTCCAAATGCCATTTTTGACTTTTGGTGACATTATGAGGCCTTCGCCCCCTTTTCTGGTACCTCCGTACCAATGCTTGTGTAAATTTGTAAAGAATAAACTAAAAAACTGCTGGACCGATTTTCAAAATTCTTTCACTTTCAGAATTGTTAGTCCATCGTGTAGGTTAACAAAATCAATTAACACGTATTTCTACTTTTTAACGTAATCCAAAAATAACAGCCGAAATGTCGCTTGAAATCACACGCTGGTACGCGCCGACGACGACGTGCCTTAGTACAGAATGATGACGTCACGAGCCCCCACTCCTAAACTTCAATTTGCTTTATGTAAGTATTAATTTGAATATATAATTTTTGTAACAACTAACTGAATATAATTTTGATTTCCATACCCTGTCATCATGCCTACATGATGAAAATTCTTCGCCTTGTTTGGGTGTGAAATGTCAAGTATTATTAACTGATTTCGAGACATTCTTGACACTATTCAATCCAATTCAATCAAAGTGAAGCCAGAAGTCAACGACACGTCCAGTAGAAAAAGCTAGACATTTAGGCATAGCATCAACTAAAGCACCGTTTATGACGACGCCTGGCGATATTGGCAGTGATTCTGTCGTTACACTAACTAGCTAAGGCAAATAAATGGATGTAAATCAGACTAAACATACCTTACGCATACCTTACGGACTAAACATACCTAGCGCATACCTATAGAATATCTATCTAAAAGATATTTGCTGACGGTCGTTCAGATATATGCGACGACCTCGCCACACCCAGATGAAGAAGTAGAGTCTATGTATGAGGACATTAGTAGGGCCATACATACATACAACACTCACTTTACTGTTGTTATGACTTCAATGCAAAGTTAGGCAAGAATAGCGATGATGAGTTGAGAGTGGGGCAATTTGGGTAAGGGCAACGGAACCCCAGGGGACGAATTTCTGGAGAAAGAAAGACTGTTTATGATGAACTCTTTCATGCCGAAGCCGCCTCACAGGAAATGGACCTGGATGAGACCTGATGGTTCCACGAGAAATGAGATTGATTTCATCTTGACCAACAAGAAACGGATATTCAATGATGTCACTGTGATTCACAGGGTAAAAACCGCAAGTGATCACCGAATCGTTAGAGGCACATTGAATATTAACGTTAGACTTGAAAGGTCCCGTTTGATGAAGTCTACGCTCAGACCCATTCGCGCATATATCCAAAACCTCGAGAGCTTTCAACTCGAACTTTCGAATCGCTTTGACACTCTAGAAGAACATGCACCAGTGAACGAGATCAATAACAGGTTCGTAGAAACTTTCTACACTGTGGGGTCTCAGTTCTTTAAGACGCCCCGTATCGCAGAAACTCTCTGCTGACACTCTTAACCTAATGGTTGAACAACGCTCATTACGACTGCAGTCTTCTGATAATGCTAAGTCAAGTTTGGAAATTCTTGCGGCACGATATTCGTACCTTTAATACAGCACGTATCTTTAATACGCGGAACAAAGGCTCCAAATTGTTCGCGAGATATATGTCTATTGGGCAAAGCCAGATGACGAAGCTGAAGATGGCAGCATAGCGTCAAGTAAAGCAGAAGTGTTATGGGAAGTCGAAAGGTTCTATGGACAGCTCTACGATTCGGTCACTAAACCTGTTTGCAGTGCGGCAGAAGACTCTAGAGCCAAGCTGACCCGACATTATACTGATGAAACTCAGACATCAGCCCGGATATGAGAAAGCCTTCGATTCGATGAAACATGGGCGGTGCTTGAGGCTCTCCAGCGATGCCGCATTGACTATCGGTTTATCGAAGTGTTGAAGTATTTGTATAGAAACGCTACTATGTCAGTCGAAGTACAGGAACAGAGTTCGAATGATATTCCCTTAAAAAGAGGCGTAAGACAGGGAGACAGAAGTTATTTCTCCGAAACTGTTTACGACCGCTTAGGAAGATGACTTCAAGCTCTTGGAATGGAAAGGACTAGGCATCAACATTAACGGCGAATACATGACTCACCTTTTAGTTTGCCGACGATATTATGGTCATGGCAAAGTTGATGAAGGAACTCGGCATGATGCTCGAAGGCCTGAATCGAGTCTACCAACGAGGCCTTAAAATGAACATGGACAAGACGACGACTGTTATGTCGAATGTCCTTGTTGTGCCTTGAGTTATGGTTGAGAACTCGGCTCTCGAAGTTGTCGACGCGTATGTATACCTAGGACAAACAGTCCAATTAGGTAGGTCCAACTCCGAGAAAGAGGTCAATCGACGAATCCAACTCGGATGGCCAGCGTAAATTCCTCAGTGCCTTAAGACCAAATTCTACAAACAGTGTGTGGTAGGTAACACACTGATTGTAGACCTAAAAATGTAGCGATAGCTATATTTTTTCTTGTATTTCAAAATATTGTTAAAAATACAATGAGCTTCTTCAATAATTTACCTACCCCTATAAATGAATAATTAAATTAAAATAAAACAAATATTTGAGGAGGACTAAAGAAGGACTAAAACTGGAAAAAATACGTTTGTTATATGGGTACAACAAACGTAATTTTAACAAGTTGTTTTGCCAAATAATGGTACGGAACCCTTCGTGCTCGAGTCTGACTCGTACTTGGCCGTTTTATTATTGTACAACCGCGTTCATCTGGTTGCTATAGTACACGCTTTGATAACCTTAGAACTAGATGGTGTGTAGTGTCCAGCATTCTTTATTTATTTGTATGCAGGACCGCGCGCTATGGACACGGACAATAGTGTCAGCGTTAACAGATCTACGAGTAGATATATTAGATAAAATATACGAAAAAAGAGCCGTGGGGTGCCGGCAGTAGAATGTAACCCCTCCTCTCCTGCCCGTGGATGCAGTAAGAGCCTGCTAAGGGATACCTCCGGAAGATGGGCAGCAGCGTCTTTCCGTGGATCAACATACCGTACTGCGCTCACCAACCCGCCCGCCAAGCGTGGTGAGTATGGCAACTACTCCTCATGGAGATCCATGAGGGAGGCCTGTGTCCAGTAGTGGACGTTTTACGGCTCAAATAATGATGATGATGATACGAAAAAAAGAGATCCGTATTCTATCAGTCATCTGTTCCATAACATAAACTTTGCTTGGTGTGGGATTAGGTATAGTTAGCATTGCGTGAAATACCCAGCGTTATTTAAGTATTTTTTCATCAGAATTATTTATTATAATGTCACTTGGCTGTTTCTACAACCCAGTGGATAGCAGTCCTAATCAATAAAACTACGTGTAATCTAATAGCGTAGAAACGCATTCTGCTGTGTTGTTTATTTAAGTATATCAATAGGTCAATATTACAAGTGTAAGCGACCCCGTTTCAATTTGCTTACAACGGCGTTTGTTTTGTATAAATTGAGAAACATTGTTTAGTACCTTTTGCAAGGTTTAAATATGTAAATGAATTAAATTACATCGAAAGAGTTAGGTTTCTTCTTCACTTCTTTCCCTCTCACTGGGAAAAAAGTTTTATGAAGTAAACGAATTAAATTATGTGCTTTAGTCAATTTAAATGTGTTTTGTTCTGCTTTTGTAAATTGACTATTCTATGTAGCTTTTTAACCCCCGAAAAAACGAAAAAGAGGGGTGTTATAAGTTTGACCTGTGTGTGTCTGTCTGTACCTATGTCTCTCTGTGGCACCGTAGCTCTTCAGCGAGTGGACCGATTTGCATGCAAGTTTTTTTTTTATTTAAAAGCAGTTTTTCCGGCAGTAGTTCTTAAACATGTTTTACCAAACACGGTCAAGAAGTTCACAAGACATGGGGGATGAAAGAGGGGTTGAATAATCGAATGTTTCCAAAAATACCCGAGTTTAATTGTGTGTTTTGTTTTTTTTTGACAAATGTCATTTTTGGGCGAACCGTACTTATTTTCAAATATCTAAATGTTCCTAAGAACAAAACCTTCTAACTGCAAAAGAAAAGGTAGCTTATGCAATTATAATAAGCCTTATGGGGCCAAAAATTTGCCCCACCCTGTACATAGATAATAACGTACGTATATTACCGAAAAATAATAAAATATTAGAAAACGAAACATTTTGAGAATTTCCTCATTTTTCTATTGCAACAAACTTCATTTTGCGTATGGATTAACTAAGCCTATACAATTTATAACGTCTGCATTTGGTACGGTTTAGGGTTCTAAATGCGCGAGTTCCGAAGTGCACTTGGTCAGTTTTCTTTGAACATTGACTTTCACACTAAATCTCATAAAGACCAACGTACGAAATACGCGAGTGAAACCGCGCGTGTACAGCTAGTACATAATATAATTGCATTTCGTTTCTTATTTAGTAACTTACCATACTATTTAGAAAATGGCCCATACATCAAAAATACACACAAAATCAAATACAATAAATATTCAAGGAAAAATCTATGAGGTTATTTAAATATAGAACAAAAAGTTAGTGACTCACCATACCTCTAGGCAAACTGCTTACAGGGCAAATAACGTACATCAATCTTGCATACACGACAAAACCCGATCGAGCCAAAATGCGATTCGGGAAAACCTACCTATGAAAAATGCATTGGAGGCCATCTAACAAAACTAATAGTGGTATAGGTGCTGGGCAAGCCTAAGCCATCTTAGAGGTACAATGCCTCTGCAGCGTACCGTACAGCCACACAGCAGCGTACCGTACCAGTTGCTGACGCTGCATAAATCATCTATATTGGATGTTAAGGCCTTACTTTGCGTTCCCAATGAGTTATTATATAAACCAGTCACAATTTGACTAAGTGCGTTAAATAAGCCGATATGTAACTATGATCTTACAAGGAAGATCAACATTTGATATGGTGCAATTTATTACATTAATTATCAGCTCATTAAACCCAGTCGATAAATGGAAGGCTACGTAATTGAAACTACACGAACAGCACTACTGCAATAGTAAAACATTCTACTGCCGCCACCGTAGGGTGGCAGAATGTTGCCTCTCCTCTCTTGCACGTGGATGCGGTAAGAAACTGTTAAGGGCTCCGGAAGATGGGCAGCAGCGTTTTTCCGTGTATCAAAATCCCGTACTGCGCTCGCCAACCCGCTGACGAGTATGGCAACAATCCCCTCATGACCTTGGAGACCCATGAGGGAGCCTATGGCCTGCTGTGAACGTGGTCAGCGGTCTTACGACGGTGATGATGATGATGGTAATCAACAAGTTATACGGTGCGCATAACAAAGGGTCGTCAAGAAACCTTCGTGGTGCTTGATGATGATGATGATAATCAACAAGTTATACGTTGCGCATAACAAAGGGTCGTCAAGAAACCTTCGTGGTGCTTGATGATGATGATGATAATCAACAAGTTATACGTTGCGCATAACAAAGGGTCGTCAAGAAACCTTCGTGGTGCTAAGGCCCGTAAGTGTTCATGCGTAATATACGTCACTCGTTAAGGGAGGGAGGGAGTCGAAGATGTGTGTGGCTCGCACTTTGCCGATTTTTTTATTTAACCCCGTAATACCGTACTTAAGTTTGAAAAAAAAAGCGCCTGAAATAGGTCAAAATGGGCTTGATTAATGTAAGAATTATTGTAAGATTGCGAGGTATGTTAGATCAAGAAATATATATATCGAAGTTCTACCTATTCTAAAATTACAATTATTCTATATATCCCTTGTACAATAACTTCTATGATTTACACGGCGCACGCCAAAAAAACTCCTAATCGGCATATCACTTTCCGACAATTTCAACAATCTTCATCATAGTTCAGCGACTTTACACTAAACCTCAATTAATTTAACATCGAAACCTTTCTCTTGAAACACTTTATCTATTGATGAAAACCGCATCAAAATCCGTTGCGTGGTTTAGGAGTAGAAAAAGCCAAACAGACAGACAGACCCGGGAAGCGACTTCAATTTGTACTATGTTGAGATAGAGAAAACTAAACAGACAAAAGACGCCGGAAGCGACTTCAGTTTATACTATGTAGAGATAGAGAAATCTTATTCTATCTACTTACCCAGGTAAAACAGTTAAGGTTTTCTGCACTAATCCAAAGGGTATGTTGACGCCGGTAAAATGCGCTGCCATGAGAAGAGACCACAGGACGTACAGCGTCTGCATGTGACCAGGATATACGCCATTGTTGACGCTGTTCTGTGGAAGACAGACAATACTAGTAAAAATAAGTTGCAATTAAATGATGTCTATTTCTACTAGTAAGGTTAAGTACAAAGCTTTTTACATTTATATTAGCCGGGAAGCACAGCATAGGTCGTCCACCAACAATATGGACAGATGACATGGTAAGGACAGAATTTGTAGGTAGGCAGTGGATGCAGGTAGCTTCCTACAGCAATACTTGGAGATTCATGAGGGAGGCCTATGTTCAACAGTGGACATCCTTAGGCTGAACGTAAGTTGATCTATTTTGGATGATGGTGGTGCATGCAGGCTTCTTCCAACCACAATAATTGGAGATCCATGAATGAGGTCTATGTCTAACTGTGGATGTCGGACGGCTGAGATGATTTTACAGCATCAACAAATTTATGCTATATATAGCATATTCCATATATGGAATGTTGCTGTGCCTGTGGAAAAATTTATATTAGGCTTGTCTGTGTCCTGTACATTGTGTTAACAGTTGCTGTCTTTATATAAAGCTTCTTGATACTAATAACAAAACAATAATAAAAACATTTATCTATGATACCATTTAACTAAAGGCATCTAATACAATATTCAAAAATGATTATGTCCTGTCACATTTTGTAATACTTCAGTTGTACCAATATTCTTTCCAGAGTCCATTAGAACTGCCCAAGTCAGAACTTTAGAGTAGGTCAACTTTAAAGTACAAAGGTCTGTAAAACGATAGATATACATACTCATGATGTGTACACATAATGTGGAGTGCTGTCTAGCCTTAATAATATTGCTTTTTTGTATGTTTTGTGAATTAAGGACTGAATTCTGTATTGTGTATAAATAAATAAAAAATCTACTCAAAAAATAGTAACTGGTTGGTAAAAACCTTATATACTAGTTGCTCCGGGCTCTTTTACCTATATGTATATATATTTATATTTAAGATATTGTCAAAATATTTATATTTAAGAAAAAAAATTGCAAATATTGTGTGTATAATAAATAATGTGTTGTGTCAAAAAGTTCCCACAAAAAGATTTGTTAAATAAATGTATAAACTCTTAACATAACAATCTATAAGAATACATAACTTACACTGAAACGTGCAAGCCGCTTCTTCCAAGACCGCAGTCCTGACTCCCAGACAAGGTAAAGGACCTCTCGGTCGAAGTTGACATCCCATCCATCATGGGTGATTGCAAATGAGAATGCAACAGCGGAATGGGCTTCTGCCATTTTAAAAGTTTACTTCTGTAACAAGGTTATGAAAACAAACTTAATAATTAGCCACAACTACATCTTTGGGGGTTACCAGATCTACACTGACATCCTGCATTGGGGTGAATTGTACATGTCTGGACAGCACAGTAGAGCAACTTTTGCAAAGAAGGGGCTATTGACTATGCTAAGACTTTATTTATTCATAAGCATAAACCTCACTTCATAAACCTGCCGTGGGGTGCCGGCACAAGAATGTTACCCCTCTCATGCCCGTGGATGCAGTAAGAGCCTGCTAAGGGATACCTCCGGAAGATGGGCAGCAGCGTCTTTCCGTGTAACAACATCTCGTACTGCGCTCGTCAACCCGCTTGCCAAGCGTGGTGAGTATGGCAACTACCCCTCATGGATGTCCATGAGGGAGGTCTGTGTTCAGTAGTGGACGTTTTATGGCTGAAACGATGATTATGATAAACCTCATTCGTAAATATAGACATAGGGTGCCAACAGTTGATTTTTGCCCCTCTTCTTTTGCCTGTGAATGCAGTCAGAATCTGCCAAGGGAACCTTCAGAAGATGGGTAGCAGCATCTTTCTGTGTATCAAACATACCAACACCCTTATGATCTTGGAGATCTATGAGAGGCCAAAGTCCTGCAGTGGATGTGGCATTGGTCCTATGGCTAAGATGGGATTATCCTCAGCTCAATACCCTCAGGTCAGTACTTGGTAATTCATGAAGGATGCCTATGTCCAGCAGAGGAGGAAGTACATAACCTTTTCACTCATAATGTAGATATTGAATAGTTTTTTCTTTACTCTTTAGTTTATGTTAAATTGTATGCATATATTTTTGAGAAAATAAATGTCTAATAGCCTCCGGTGCCTACCAAATAGGTGAACTATGAATATTAATAGTAATTTCATAAAAATGGCAAAGCAGGTTTTAAACATTTCCCCACTATAAAAACACAAACAAAGTGCATGTTAAATTAAGATTATGAGTTAAGTACCTAGGTAGAATAGGTGACCTTGAATAAAGGCAAACAAGCTCACATTATTCAACTTAAAAATATTTAACCCAACATTAAACCTAGACTTACAGACCACCTTACAAGTTACAAAATTAGTGGACATCAGAGAAATCGTTTTACAAACACATGCCTCAACGTTGGACCGGATTTTAAATACGCGCTCGCTGTCAATACGTACACACACACGCATAGCGGGAGTCAAAGTCTAATTTGAGTTGAGAACGTACCAGGAAACACTTCACTATTTATTCCATACTTAACTTTTAGAGGCTATAAATAAAAATACAAAAACGAATATACATAGAGAAATGTTAGACAGCACAGGCTAGAAAACTAAAACAGATTAGTTTATTTCGGGGTCAAGTCACATGCTTTCCACGTAGGATTTTTTTACGTATATCACAGGAATATGAACTACAAAAACCCTATCATAATTCTCCTGAAATACCCAAACAAAATTCGGATAATTCTAGTTCTTGAGCATAAATAAAAACACTTGCGAAATTAAAAGCTTACCTCAAATAAAATGCTAAGATGCAATCACCACAACGTAATATCAAGGTACAAGGAGCCTTGCTTGTTATATTTTTCAGACGTCCATGTCACACATTTTTAGTTATTTATTGGTGTAATATTGTAGAGAAGTTAATACTGAAAACTTTTACACAGGTTACAAAAACTTTAAAATGCTGGTTCCGTGTGCGTACGTGACGTGCCACCGAGAAACCAACCAATTCACTCAACAGACTCAACACCAACAGCCAGCCAGCAAGTAGTATAGTATAGGTAGCAGAAATCAGAATACGTCTGATTACGTCTGTCAGTTGTCCTGTTCTGTAATCCACTTCACACTTGTCTGTCTTGTCATAACAGTCTGACAGTCAAACAGCCCAGCCAGCAACTAACTTCACAGTAATGTTACCAACTGTTCTGTTTTAGTCGGAAATTACTGGACACAACAAAAACAAACTAGCTCCTCGTTCTACTTCTATAAAGTAGTTTAAAGGTATGAAAGCATGTTGCAACGAAAGCCATGAAGCGAGACATGCTCGGCACACTTATCTTGCCTTATGTAGATAATAAGCATTTAGGAAGGCTCAACTCAAATACGGCAATACCAGTAATAACCAGCTATTAAGGCTGCCAGACCACCGTCAGACTGTAGATGATACTAAATAATATATAGCTTTTAATGCGTTTTTACATCATGCAAAAACTTACAATTCGATTCGGATAGTTTCTTCAGAAAAAGGGTTTCTAGAGTTTTTTTTGTAGCGTTATCATAATAATTTATGTTCATACAAAACTACAGCTTTCTAGGACTAAAAGTCTCTTCGCAAAGCCGGTGATGGACGGACGGACGGACGGACAGATAGACAGACCAAGCGAAACTATAAGGGTTTCTTGTTTTACAACGAAACCTTCGTAATATTTTCCCACAGCAACTTGGGAAAATAATATGTTGTTTTGTCCATTTGTCCAGGATTTTTAAAGCTTAAAGCACTTTATCTAAAATAAACGACCTAGGTTTAGGAGAACCTCTTCATAAATATAAAAAAGCATCACTCTGTGAATAATCTTCTGCAAAAAAGTCATTTAATTGATACAGGTAACTTTTTTGCGTTAGGTACATATCCTAATTATGTCAGTAAGTACTTAAACCAATATTATTTTATTCGCACCGTACAAACCGTTAAGTCCTATCATCTACTATTATACATAATTGATACAGCGTCAGCGACTGGTAACAATGCTGTACAGGACGCTGCAGTGCCTGGGACATTGTTAGGTGGTTTAGGTTTGCTCAGCACCTATACCATCCTCCCAGTTTAGTCGGCTATTAGTCAGAGGAAAGAACAGGCCAGTACGTCTGAAGTTGACTACGCCGCGGGTTCTCATGATGTTTTCCTTTACCGTTAAGCAGAAAGATTCATTGGTTGACGTCCGGCATCGAGCTCCAAGACCCTCGGACTGAAAGTCGGGGGTATATACCATTCAGCCAACACAAAAGTACTCACTAACTCTACCTACGTTTTGTTACTTGTTTCTTTCTTATTTTCTTTAGCCTTACGTAGAACCATGGACCAAATGTAGAAAGAAAATTTTTTTTTTGCTATGTAGACCCAAAATAGAAATATGTAGGTATGTTAAGTTTAAAAATTCCACGTCATAATTTCTATATTAGTACCTACCAGAGACGAGTAAATACTGTTCTAGTATTTACTTGTCTCTGGTTATTACCAAGATGATGATGATGATGAACCTAGATGTAGCTTCCTGTAATGAGCCGTTTTCAGTAAAAAACAAAAAAAGTGTTTCCTACTAAACCTAACAGATGGAGCTGGCAAGCGGAGAAAGCAAGTTTGTGATTAATCACAATTGCTGTCATTGTCAAATTATGTTTCCTACCAGTAAAATAAAAGTAACGCCATCTATATGGTTCGAGGGAACTATTTTTGAAGTTTTTACTTTTTAATGAAAACACCTCATTAGGGGATTTTTTTTTATGAGTGGAGAAAGGAGGCCTTTGCCCAGCAGTGGGATCCAGCAGGCTGTTTAGATTATAAATTTTTAGTACCACAAAGTGGTGGTGGAAAAATATTTTCATATACAGGGCGTATTATACATGACGTGTACTAAGCCGAAAGGGGTGATTGTGACCACCCCAAGGGACTTTAGTTCTACAACTTTTTAGGATTCGGTGATTTTCATTAATGAAAAGACCACGAAAGTTTGAGATTCAACAGCCGATTAATCGATAATGACGAGCTAAACGGTAGCTGATTCTTGACAGGGTCATTGACTTCCGTGAAGAGCCGTAGTGGTAAAAATAAAAATACCTAAAACCAGGGAAAGGTATATTTTTATTGTATTAAAAAAATCTAAAAATCCTACTATGAACTCCGGATCCGGATCATGTTCATATCACATAAACTAGTCAAAATGTAAATAAAAAAAATTAAAAAAAATTTATGAAAATTAGGAAATTCCCGATCTTTTTCCTTTCAAAACGACTTGTTTTGATGGGCAGAAACCCCTCCTTCCGGGTTAGTACACATGTTATAATACAACCTGTATATATAAAAATCGGCCAAGTGCGGGTAGAATTGGCGCACGAAGGGTTCCGTACCATTAGGTACTTTAATAGATTGTATGGGAGCCCCATGATTTGTTTTAATTAAAATTAATTATTTAGTAATGCAATGAATGTACCTACAACAAAATATTCTGTAAATATTTCAAGCGTCTACCTGTTACCGTTATTAACATCGATCAAAAAAAGGTCAAATAATCAAGTAATTGATTATTTGACCTTTTTTTATATAAATTTAAATAAATATTTAAGGGAGGCTCTATGCGAGCCTCCCTTAAATATTTATTTTATTCTGTTTTTAGTATTTGTTATTAAAGCCACAACTGAGATACATCATCTGTATAAATTTTACAGACTAAAGATTGGCAGCAGCATCTTTCCGTGTATGAACAACCCGGTCTGCGATCGCCAACCCATCTGCCAAGCGTAGCGAGTATGGCAACATTCACCTCATGATCTTGAAGAAACATGAGGGAGGGAGGCGTATGCCCAGCTGTGGACATTTTTATTTATTTATTAGGGAGCGAAGCCCTGTAATATGCATAGCGCTGTCTGTCTGTCTGTCTGTCTATATATGAGACGATTACCTACAAGCGAACGCGTTGACCGATTTACATGAAACCTTTTTTGTTAGCACTGTCTTAATGAGAGAAGGGTATACTGATTTTGGTGACTTTATGTCACAGGGACCGGAGTTATTGTGACCTCAAAAGGTCACCAAAAAAATAAAAGTCTTCAAATGGCCGAAAACGTCCAAAAACCCAAAAATGCCATTTTTGGCATTTGGTGACCTTTTGAGGCCTTCGCCCCCTTTTCTGTTACCACGTACCAATGCAATGCTTGTTTTATATATACCTAGGATATGAAATAACTTTGGTTTAAATGTAGCCTAGACATATTAATGAATCTATTGACACTTTATTCATTACATTAAGGTAACCGTTAAATAATCCTACATACACAGACTGCTACAATCATGATCCTTCCCAATTAACGTTGTCTTAATGCGGGTGAAACCGCGCGGGTTAGTTAGTACCTAACCTACATACATCGCCACATTTATATATTAGTGTTTTTTAATCTTTCGCGATCGCGAAACAATATGAATACTATTAATAATGTGTCGTGATCGCGACATTTAACCGGGTATTTATCGCGTTACTTACCTTTATTATTGCCCGACGTTTCGACAGGATTGCACCCATCGTGATCCCGGGTGATCCCGGGAAGACTGACAGTTGGAGGTTACCTCAGCAAAGCGAAGGCGTCTTTTCAGACTACATTCACTTGGTCTCTTAGATCTTGTCTAAGCTTAGACGACTTGAGATTAAGGCTGTTTCACACTGGGACAGCACACTACATTAACTGTAGGAGCACACTTAGGTTGATTCACAAGTTGGTCAAGTACACTTGGCTATCACTGGATTCCATGAGGCAGAGAGTCTGAAACCGTCTTAACGATTAAAATTAGGATACTGCTTCATTTCAATTGCTTCCCGAAACATTACCTTGTTATAGTGCCTTTCGCTATATTTAAAATTTATATTCATGTACCAGTCCTCTAATTTGAGGACTGGTACATGAATATACCTAATGCCACAGCTATTCTGTGCTAATGCTGTTCGGGCTTAGACGAGATTTATCTTGTCTAAGTGTTCAGGGGGTTCTCAAGCGTAGTGTTATATAAGTACTCTTTGTTGGTCGCTTAAGCGATTATATCGTCCTCTTTCTTCTTTGAATTTATTCATAATAATATGTCAAGATTTTTTGATGACAATCAGTTTAGTTTTTATAGTAGATTTTTCATTCTATTGGTTTTACATACAGTTTTTTTTTATTTCAGTTATGAGAAAAATTTACAATTCTTTACATACCTAGGTAAATAGATACAAATATACGAGAGTCCCCTGGGATATTGACAGACTTTGGTATGAATCTACTTTTTGCTCCAATTAGTATCGAACCTAGGTACCTACTCACCCACCTTACTATACTTCTACTAAGTAGTAGCGTACTATGGTGGTAAGCACGTCCTTGTTTCTTCTCTCCTCTCTTACAGCCGTAAGATGTCCACTGCTGGACAAAGGCCTCCCTCATTGATAAATGTTTACTGATCATGAGGGATTGTTACCATACCCATCCATCACGCATGGCAGGCAAGTTGGCGAGCGCAGTACAGGATGTTGATACACGGAAAGACGCTGCTGTCCATCTTACGCAGGTATCCCTTAGCAGATTCTTACTGCATCCACGGGCAAGAGAGGAGCAACATTCTACGGCCGGCACCACACGGCAAGTACTACAGTATCAGAGTATATCTGATACTGTGTGTGTCAATAGTCTTGTAAACTGCAATATTTCCTAAAGCAATAGATTTTTATTAAGTGGTGTAGTTGTTGAGATATGGAGATTTATTAACCGATGTTTAAGTCTAATCATAACTTTTGAACAAAATGCCCGGATTTCCATAAAATTTAAACATAGGGACATTTTACTAACACACGGTTATAGTAGCCAATTAAAACGCAGGTGATTGCAGGTTCTATTCCCGCCACAAATACAGTTCAAATGCAATGGGACTTCATTGAAAGAAGTCGCTCACTCGTTGTAAATTCGTGGCGAATAACAAGTTTACAAACATTCTACATCGAATTTGGCTAAAGTATAATGTCATTGGATGATGATGGTGTCCGATTATCTCATGGAGGGGTAGTTGCCATTCTCACCACGCTTGGCAGGCGGGTTGGTGAGCGCAGTATGGGATGTTGATACACGGATAGACGCTGCTGCCCATCTTCCGGAGGTATCCCTTAGCAGGCTCTTACTGCATCCATGGGCATGAGAGGAGGGGTATCATTCTACTGCCGGCACCCCACGGTCTGTCCGGGATATCGACTCTCCGAAGGGATTAGCTCAATCCTGGGTGACAGCCTCGGAAACTTTTGCTGAAAGTCATTGCTACTTAATGCAACTTCAACGAACGAGAACTTTTAGATGGCGCTTAATCGGTGTTCAACCGATATGATCCTATTAAGAATTTCGGGCAGGGCAAGCGAGTTCAAGGTTCCCAAAACCATCTAAGTGCTTCGGTGACAAATTATTTAATAAGGTTACTGATGTTTTTTTCAGGTGGACAATGTCTCTTAGTATAGGTTGGTCAAGGAAACTTTTCAGTGCAACTCATAAAACATGGCCGGTGTGTACTCCATTGGTAAGCATCATTCGCTTTCTTACTATATTGATATTTCCGCGGCGTCAGCTTGCTTGCAAGTCTTGCAAATTTTTGGGCACATTTCTAAATAAGTTACACAAAAATGAATAACTATCCGAAGTAGTTGACAGGTGGAGTAAAAAAAGAAGAATGGTCATTTATGTATGACCCAGGCCCAAAAAAAACAAAGAGAAAAAAAATATACTTATGCAAAAAAATATAGAATAAATAAAAATAATAATATAATAAATACTTAATAATAATAAATCTTATGTCCACAAAATAACAAAAAAACTGAGATATGTTTCGTTTGCGCCGGGGTAAATTTTGTATGGATCGTGACCATTTTTCTTTGTGCGTGTGCATTTGTTTTTGAACAAGCCTCACATAATATATTCCCTACGCAAGACCTAGTTTCTTTGCGCTCTGAATTATGTACCTATCTACCTCATAAATTGAGAATGTTATTTTACAGATAACGGTAACTGGTAAACGTGGCGCCTCAGAGTGTGCGGAGTCTTTCTTGACTGGAGCTAACGCAAATTTCCTCGAAGCGCAATATTTACAGTGGTCCAAGTCGCAGGGTGCAATAGATCCCGTAAGCACATACTATTTTACTTACAATATCCAGACAGTTAACGCCAAAAGCGATTTCTTGATTTGGCTGATATCTCGCTGGCTCGATGGACCAAATATTATGAGAAGTCGAGGCCCGCCATCTCCGTCCGCGCCGAACACCAGATCTCTTTGCGCTTTAAATATACGACATCACGCTTGAAATAACTGTATATCGTTATATTTTTACAAACATCGACTTACTTTATTTACAGTCCTGGGATAATTTTTATCAAAGCCTCAATGGTCAGCAGCTACATATTGAAGAATGTGACCAATTTAACTCGGTGTCTGTGAGTGAGTATTCATAGTGAACTAGTAGATACTGTCAATAGTACCTTTACCTTAAATAGTACCTTGAACTATGAATACTTTTTTGAATTTGTAAAATGTTGAATGATCCGTATAAAATATTATATTATATATTCTTTAGCACTGGCATAAAACGGTAATACATTCGTTTCTGTCGATTTAGTTAGGCCCTTGAGGCAAGAATCACTCAAATCGTAAAGGCATGTGGTAAATAAAATAACAGTAAAAACGTAGACTTACCTTATTGCACGGAACCCTCGACTGCGACATCTGCACTTTACTGGCAAACTTTTTAACACCCGACACAAAAAGAGAGGTGGTATAAGTTTGACCGCTATGTCAGTGGCACCGTAGCTCTTAAACATGTGGACTGATTTGAATATAGTTTTTTTTAATAAATCA
Organism: Pasiphila rectangulata; assembly: GCA_963082625.1. NCBI lineage: Eukaryota > Metazoa > Arthropoda > Insecta > Lepidoptera > Geometridae > Pasiphila > Pasiphila rectangulata. Next base: position 17,232,829 of record OY720236.1, on the reverse strand, counting down.
GGTTTTCTTTTCAAGATAGGGAGAGGTGAAAGTGGGTATGAATAATCGAATAATTCCAAATAAGTATACCCAAGTTAGGTACAAAATGAAAGGAAAATTTATACTTAGTTTTTATTTTTTTGCGCGGAGCCCTAATTATTTATATAGATTGTTAGTTGCCTAAGTAACACCTTACAAAAACAGCTATATGCCAGTAAAAGTCCTGTCATAACGGTCTAGCCGATAAAAAAATATTATATGAAGTAAAAACCGGTTTGAAATAAAATTGCAAACTGACCGTTCAATTTCATATGTGTAGTTGTGAAGATAATTAATAAATAATTTACAGAACCACAATCACAAGGGAAGGGAGATACAGAAAAGTCGAAAAAACTTGAAACAAAAAAAATAAAACTGCATTTGGCTGTAGCAAATCTGATAGGAAGTTACCAGGTGAGTGTTAAGATCTCGATCTCGAATCAAGTAAAAAAACTACGATTTTCCAACCTTACGAACTTTCATCCCCTAATATGGCACTAAGGGGGTGATTTTTGAGGAACGCTGAAACATGTGTTTAATAATTTTGGTATCTAACTATTTATGTAAAATTTCACGAAAATCAAGTGATTTTTCATCCCCTATATTTTCACTCAGGGGATTATTTTTGAGGAATACTGAAACACAGGTTCATAAAGTTTTAAATTTAATATATACTAGCTGTTCCGGCGAACTTCGTATCGCACCTACTACAACCACTACTTACAACTTACCCTTGGTACTTGGTACTTGGTGAGCGGACTGGTTTCCGCAACTAGGCCGCTGATGGGCCCTTTTTGCGTGACGGACGGCGTTTGCTTAGTCCAGCCACCCGATGTCCTCCAGGAAAGCCAGCAGCTTTGCAGTGTTGGCGCAGGCCTCCCAGGGCGTTCCCGGCTCCCTGAGGTATAGATTTCTTTAAGACGCCACGCTGCTGCACTCCTGGAGTACGTGTGCGGCTGTCCTCTGCTGTCATGCACCCCCTACAAAGGGGGCTATCAGTAATACCTAGTGTATAAAGGTGCTTGTTAAGTGAACAGTGGCCAGTGACAATACCGACGATTCGTCGGAGTTTGTCACGGTTTAGATTCAGTAGTTTTCGGGAGTATCTTTGGTTAAGAACCGGGAAGGCCTCCTTTGACTGTCTATAATCTTTTGTACTTGTCCAGTAGTTTTGGTGTAGTTCTTCAGTTCGCTGTCGGATCCAGGATCGAAGTTCACTAAACGGTAGGGGAACAATCGGCTCTGGTCCTGCTGGTTGCATTTCCGAGTCTCTCCTAGCCAGGGCATCCGCTTCGTCATTTCCCCTGGATCCACTGTGTCCCTATATCCATTGGAGAGTGACTCTGTTGGACTTACTTCTTCCAACAGATGGTGACAATGTATAGTGAGTCCTGAGTTGTGTTCTGTTCAGGGCTTGTAGTACGGCAGCGCTATCTGAGAGGATTCTGATATTGTAATCATTTACCTGTCTCCGTAGGACTGCATTCGAAGCCTGGATTATACCAATGCATTCCGATTGGAAGATAAAAAAATACTAAAATATAAAAATGATTAATAATAACTATAATTTGTCCAGCATTATTTATTATTTATTTATTTATTTAATTATTTTTACTAAAATGAATACTCAAGTATTCATTTTAGTAAAAATAATTTCTAGAAAACTTTCAGAATTTTAGACGTGATAACGTCTTATAAATTGCTGACCAGCCTGACAGAACTAAAGTTGTTTGCACATCATTAACCGAACTTTACAACACTTCCCAATAGTTCGGTTCGACGTCAGAACCGAACTAATGGGAAAAAAAAATTGGCTGTAGTTCGGCCCCGGACTAAGCAACCGAACTAGTGAAACTATAGGTTCCCAATAGTTTGGTTCGACGTCAGAACCGAACTAATGGGAAAAAAAATGTGCCAGTAGTTCGGCCCCGGACTAAGCAACCGAACTAGTGAAACTGTAGGTTCCCAATAGTTCGGTTCGACGTCAGAACCGAACTAATGGGGAAAAAATGTGGCAGTAGTTCGGCCCCGGACTAAGCAACCGAACTACTGAAACTAGAGGATTTTGTCCGACTTGTCGCTGGTAAGATATCACAAGTTTTGATAGTCGAATGACTACAGATTTGTCTATTTGGACTGCTTTGACTTCTTTTGAAAGTATCTTGTTACATCAACTACCAAATTAGGTAGGTAGGTACATTAAAAATCAGTCTTGACCGCTTCTGTAACTTGGTGGTTTGTTCAAAATCAATTTAGGCCTCCTTCATCGATCTCCCAAGATTATGAAGGGGCTGTTGCCATACTCGCCACGGTTAGCAGGCGGGTTGTCGAGCGCATAGCTACAGGATGTTGATTCACGGAAAGACGCTGTCCATCTTCTAGTTACGGCATCCAAATCAATTCTAGCCAAATTTATTTGATCGTTTCTGTATCTTTTGTTTTACACTTGTGTTTGGTTTTACAGGCTCGAGGGCATCTTCTCGCGAAAGTCGATCCTCTTGGGTTGACTTTACCGGCGAAGTTCGTGAAGCACGACCAGGTGGACCACCCGACTTACGAAACCCTCGGCCTGACTTACAGCGTGGTCGCGCGCGAGCTTGGCACCTCACTTGGTAACTACTTTTTTATATATAATACCCATTTTAGAGTCGATTCAAAAATTAATACAACAGCAAAAATTCTTGCAAGAAATACATAAAGTAATATGTAATTTTAAAATACAGTGGTGTCAATTTTGTTTAAGCACTTCCTCAAGCTAATTTTAATTAATAGATAATAAGACGTTTCTAAAATTAAAGCAACGTAAAATTAGGTAAAATAGTTCCGTTTTCATTTTAGATAAGCACCAACCGAATAGCTATAAGTAATGTAATTATAAGTAGTACTTCGTTTTCCCCATTAATACTTATTATTATTATTAGCCATTAGTGTCCCACTGCTGGACAAAGCCCTCCCCCATATCCTCCAGACATCTCGATCCTGAGCTACGCTGGTCCAGTCCTCCAGAAAATCATCTTCAATATAAATGATGTAGAATGCAAAACTAAAAGTTATATAGAAATAGGTCTAGCCATTAATGAATTAATGGGTTTGAAAGTAGGGGTGAAAATCTAATGTTTTCACCCCTACCCAAGTGTCGTATCAAATGAAAGGACATGACTGTGTAGATTGCAAAACTACTGGTAAACATTACAAAAAAGTTGAGGTAGGTAACCTCTGAGACTAGGTAAAGTGGGGGGGGATAAAGTCGGGGGTTACTGAAAATTTTTATTGTTTTTGTTGTAATTTACAACTACTATGTCTACCATGCACGGTTTTTGAGAAATCTATTCAATTTTCATTTCACATATCTGCATCTGAATTCATGTCATTGCTTATTTTAAATAAGGAGTCTACTTTCCAAATTACATGCGTCTGTCTGCTATGCACGGTTTTGGAGATATGGCATATTAGTAATATTAATAATAGTAGCATTAAAATGATATAATTTCTAGGCGAAGAACACATGGATATGGAATTTGAGTTGCCCGACAAAACTTTTATTGGAGGAAGTGAACATCAGCTGAAATTAAGGTTGGTAACTACAATATCTACAAAGTATGAGAGAGAGAGAGACAGTTCAGATGACACGTGATTCATGACAAGAAACTAACACAAGAACCTCGGTCGATAAGTCATCATTTCCCGTTTTATTTTTTCTCTTTACTATACTACTCTCCAGAAGATGGGCAGCAGCGTCTATCCGTGTATCAACAACCCATACTGCGCTCACCAACCCGCCTGCCAAGCGTGGTGAGTATGGCAACTACCCCTCATGGAGATCCATGAGGGAGGCCTGTGTTCATCAGTGGACGTTTTATGGCTGAAATGATGATGATGTAAATTGGAAGATGGGCAGCAGCGTCTTTCCGTGTATCAACATCCCGTACTGCGTTCGCCAACCCGCCTGCCAAGCGTGGTGAGTATGGCGTACAACCCCTCATGGAGATCCATGAGGGAGGCCTGTTCAGTAGTGTACTTTTTACGGCTGGAATGATGATGATGATCATGTAAATGACGGGGTTGTAGCAAATTCCTGGCTTAGCCACTGCACTGGACCGGCTCATGTGGCGTACACAAAGGGAGGCCTACTCCCAGCAGTGGGTACCTACGGGTTGTGGGTGATGATGGAGCAACTTCCTTCCTCAGTGGTGATGTTGATGTGCCACTGTAGGACCAAATCGAATTGGGCAATTCTCATGAGTCACGCGATGCTGACTCATAAGAATTGCGTTTGTTATTCTGGTATATAGGGTCGCTTAGACAAGTACCTATATATATATATATATAAATAGGTACCTATATATTCATGATAAAGATCCAAACCACATCTTAGCGTAAAATGATATAAAGTAGGATATCAAAAATATCGTAATAAGTTCAGGTTATACGAATACAGCGGTAGCAAAATTTTACAACAATTTTAAACGTCAATGTGTCTTAAGTCTTTGTACTGTCCTACTTGTTTTGAGTATTTATTGACTATCTTAAAAACGTGAATATCGCAAAACATATTATTACTGCGCGTAGGTTGGATCCTTTAGGTATACGTCTCTCTGTTCAGGGAAATAATAGCGCGCCTGGAGAAGTCATACTGCACGAGCATCGGCGCTGAGTTCATGCACCTCTTCGATCACGACGGAGTGCAGTTTGTACGGGAGCGGATGGAGAAGCCCGGCGCCTGGGACCGCAGCTACGACGAGAAGCGCCTGATACAGCGGCGACTCACGAAGGCCGTCTTGTAAGTTGAAGCAGCGGATGAAGTAAGCTGGCGCCTGGAACATTATAATATGGTGGTGGCTTATATATTATCTGATATGATGAAACGGCGAAACTACTGGACGGACCGACTTATAACTTGGCAGATAATTAATATCATAGATAGACTGATAAGCTACTTAAAGAGTTTGAGTAGTTAGTTAGTTTTTAGTTTTTTACTTTGAGTTCAACGCGGGTAGTAACTAGTTCTTTATAGTACAGATTGGTTTTGCAGCTTAGAGAAGTATTTCGCTACGAAATGGCCAGCAGAGAAGAGGTTCGGGCTCGAAGGCGGCGAGAGCATGATCGTGATGCTGGAAGAGATCGTGGACACCAGCACGCGCCACGGCGTCGAGTCCATCGTCATGGCTATGCAGCATCGAGGTAAAATTCATATAGAACGACACTTCAAAACTTTCTTGATTACTTTTTCCTTGGTTAAAGGTGCTACATGTTTATGATGCTACAATGTCACTAGATCCTTATAATCCACTGCGTCTTTAAAATGTTTGCTGCATCACTCAGTATTTTTTTATTGTACAACGAGGAACTTTTTTGATTCAGAATAAGGTTGAAACTTAAACTACAAGAGCCAATACATATTGTAAGCATAAAATCGTAGGAACATTATTTAAATAAAATAGCTCATTTATGTAGGTAAACATTTATGTATACTAACCAGGCTATAATATAGTCGTGCCGCAAAATGTTTACATAATGTATTGCAGTTAATTGGTGACCAGCTGACCCGTGCCCACTTCGTAGGGCGGTAACAAATCTCACTACCTCGCAAGTTTTTTTTTTGGGTTAATATAAAGCCTATGACACCCACAAATAATGTGGCTTTCTATTAGTAATATAATTTTCAAAATCGGCTTAGAATATCCAGAGATTACCCTCCTACAACCTCTCAAGCTCACAAACTTTACGTTTCATGCCCTAAATTTCCCTTGCGGTAGGGTTTTTTGTTTCACTTAAGTAGTAATGTTTGCTTGTTTACACCCAGTTCCAGTTCTGATGACGGCATCCATAATAAATCGAGGGAAATACTCAAATATAATCGGGGCGTACATTATTGCAAATTAATACCCAAATTGCAGCACCAAGTCAAATATTTTATCATAAAAGTCGGTTTTTTATTAAATTAAAGGATTATACTGAAAACCATTTGAATATTTGATTTTAATAATAAAAACATTTATTTTTTTGTTTCTTCAGGCCGTTTGAATATGCTGGTGAACGTGTGTCGGAAACAAATGACGGATATCTTTGCGCAGTTCAAACCTATGCAACCGAAGGAGCCTGTGAGTTTAGTTTTGATCTCTTATAATTCTTAGTTATCTGCTGCTGCTGCACCTGGTAATAATATAATAACCCAGCAAATTTCAAAACTGGTTTGAAGTGACCATCAATGGTCCATCACACATCTTATTAAAATAGCGGTTGAAGAGATTCTAGGATAAAAATGTTCAACCAGCCGCACGGAAGAAGCCACTTTTAACAAAGTTGCAAACATCAAATGGCCGCATAGCTGCAGATTCTTACGGAAATCTAAAAATTGTTTGGCATTCTTATAACTGGCCAAAGAATTTTTACGATGTTATAGAGATACACGATTTTGCGAAAGGTTACCCCATCAGGAAGTGCATTATGCGTGTATTCCCGTTGTCCCCGTACGCCATGTCCCCATCACGGGGACAGCGGGACGTGATTACATTTCTTTCCCGTTGTCTCCGTAACGTAGATTCTGGGACAGGGACAAGGGGAAGTAAAAATTTTACGTGTCGTCCCCTTAAATCTGTATTCCTGTCAGTTTGTCGAAAAGCTGACGACCCACCAATTATATTATCGGCGCACATTCTTGCACAAGCCTAAGCTTTCTGCCCATGCACACTATAATCTCTTTCCGACCAATAATTTAGAATTTTCCTGCTGGAACAACGTTACCCTAGCAGGAATCGTTTTTTTAGTTTATTTCGAAAACCACAAGGCGCACTTATTTTCTATGCGCACACTTATAAAATAAATATAAAGAAAAAATAAAGAATTATAGTATATATTAAGCACGTTAATACGTTGCGTTCTCAGGGCTCTGGTGACATCAAGTACCATCTGGGGACTTACATACACCGCTTCATCCGGCGCACCAACAGATACATTAAGGTGTCGATGAGCGCCAACCCGTCCCATTTAGAAGTTGTGTCCCCGGTGGTCGCTGGGAAGACGCGAGCCGAGCAGCACTGGAAGGGAGACAACACGGGCTCAAAAGTAATGATGTTACCTTATTTTTATGGCACTTTAACGCAACAAGCGGTTCTAACTGATTGTGTTTATAAGATCCGTCAACGATACTCAGTACTAGTTTGACAGTTTGTAGAATGTTTCGATTGACCTCTTTCTCGAAGTGTGACCTACCTATACGATACGTACCTACCGATACGTACGCGTCGATATCTTCAACAACAAAAGCCGAGTTCTCAACCATAACTGGGGTGGGCATGGACACTCGACGTCATAACCTTCGTCTTGTACATGTTTATTTTAAGGCCCTTCCCGTTGGGAGACTCCATTGAGGCCTTCGAGCATCGTGCTTTAGTTCTTCGTAGCTCTTCCATCTACTTGGCATGACCAGGATGTCGTTGGAAAACCGAAAGTGAATCATGTATTCGCCGTTAATATTGATGCCTAGTTCTTTGCATTCCAAGGCATCTTCCAAAGCGGTTGTAAATAGTTTCAGAGATATTAGGTCTCCGTCTTACGCCTCTTTTCAAGGGACTCTGTTCTAGTACTCAGACTGACATTATGGCGTTTCTACATATACAATGATTTCAACACCTTGACGTCTGTGGCGCAGCGAGCAATGGTCCGCCTGCGACGTAAGTACGCAAGAGGTTGCGGGTTCGATTCCCGCCTCGGGACAAATGTCTGTACAATCTGCAGATTTTAAGTTCAGGATGTTCTTGATGTTTTTCTACATATCGCTACCTTGGGGTAGAAAGGTCGTAAAAACCAAAACCCTACTTTACAGGACGAGCAAAAAACAAAATTTTCAAAACATTTTGGCTAGTAATTTTTTTGTTCTTATGGGTATATTGACCCTATTTAGTGAGATTTATTAGTTTTTTATGTTCTTTGCAATGGAAAACCTTATTTTATTGTCAGTCTCTTAATTTAGAAGTTAGCGTGGATTTACGACCAACTTTTTTTTTCAAAATGGTTTTCACATCCTGTAATTATTTGAGTTGTTACGTCGTAATGAGTCGTAACTAGATGTAAGTCGTTATAATTGGGCTTAAAAACCACTAACATAAAATAATGAAAGTCGTAAAATCTTTCAAAATATAAAACCTTTCAAATGGTGGGAGTCTCAACTATAGTAACTGAAGTAATTTTACATACTTACTATAAACTTGGGTAACAAAAACCATCATACCCACTTTACCTACCAGTGTCTATGTGAGAACTAATAACAAATTATAATCAGATGCAAGAAAATTTAGTAAATTTTTAAAATGACACATTTATTCAAAAAATAATGCACAAAATAAAGCATTTTATTTTGTTCAATTAAATTGTTTTTATTCAAAAAAACGTAAACACAGCGTTAATGACACGATACAATGAACAAAGGTAATTTAATAATAACTTCGAAAATACGTTAGTATTTCACAAATATTTTATTCTATTTGAAGCATATAGCTATAAAAAAAAGTGTAATAACACTATGATTACAACCATCATTGAAATCAAAATAAGGCTATAATTAGTCTCAACTTTACAATTAAGTCTTACAAATGCGAGTCAATATTAAAATCTAGAAAGGTAATTCTCTTGTATTTGAGTTCTTCTTTGACTCATATAAGCAAGGAATAAACCACCGAGTTCTGTATCCGAGTGAATAAGCGGTAGTATTGAATAACTAATCATTACAATATAATAAATTACAATACAATTCAAAATAAAAGACCGAAAAAAAATTAGCTAAGTACCTATGCTAGGTAGGTTAATAATATTAATATTCATGTTGATATGGTTTTGTTATGATTTCTTTTTCACATAAACGTTTCAAATCGTTGTATTTTGCAGTTGAAATGGGCAGTCGACAGTCATTATAACTTTCGCAATATCAATTCTTCTCCTCCTTGTATGGAACTTGGTTCGCTATTTAAAAAAAAAAAAACCCTACCCTTTCCTTTAAATCTTCCTGTTCATCTCCCTTTCCCCTTTCCCTTTTTCATTTTTGTAGATTCTTCATAATGATTGATTGTTTCTTCGAGTGCGTCTTCACACATTGAGTACTTTATTTCTACTTTATTTTTACTTCTTTTTTTAAGTGTTGCAATCCTGATTTGTTGGAATTAAAATTTTTTAGGGTGTCTTTTGTGAATGTTTTGAACGCAATTTCTTCCTAGTTAATGAATTATTCATGTTCCAAAATATTGACTTGGTATAGTCGAGGACGTTTGCGTGCAGAGGAAATATAAGGTAGCCATTGTGAGGGGCTCCATACTGTGAATTTTTGAACTTCCTTTTCAATTGTTGCATGAATTGGATCTACGGGCATGTACGTATGTCCGGGTAGAAAAAAAATGATTTGTATAGTCTCTAAGCTATTGGATTACTTGAGGAACTGATTGATAATAGACATGACTATCTTGTACTTGTTTTGTCATACGCAAGATGATTCTTGTCAAGTCAAGAAATTGCTACTTGCTTATACTTACTGTGATCAGTAGAGTATCAAATGTTTCACCTTTCTTTTATCAACTTCTTCAAAGTATTTATGTAAGCAAGTAGCAATTTCTTGACTGCCTCGTTTTGCATCACACTTATAGCAATATCCATCACCCATACATAGCAATATCCATTTCAAGTCCCACTTTAGTACAAAGTGAAATTGAATACTGCATATTTTCTGGATCCTAGTAGCATGTTTTCTCCATGAGGGTGTGGTTAGCACCTTTTGCAGATCAAAGCTAGTGGTCAGTGTGTCATTGTTGAGACTTGAATTTTTGGTGAGCTGAAAATCTTTTGTACATAGATTTCTTTTCTTTACAATGTACCTCTATATCTAAGTTCCTTTTTTCTGCTTCATTCATGTTCTCATTACGCTCTGCTTTTGTACACAAGAAACATTTATCTTCGGAAGCAGCAGGTGAGTAGGTCATCGTAAAGCACGGGGTTTCAGCAGGACGCAGGGAGCACGAAACTAGGGCTGAGGATCTTTGGAAGCAGCAGGTGGGTAGCTCGCCGTCAAGCACGGGGTTTCATCAGGATGCAGGGGGCACAAGCTGAGAGCTGAGCGTCTCTGGAAGTAGCAGGTGAGTAGTTCATCGTCAAGTTCGGGGCTTCATCAGGACGCAGAGAGTACGAAGTTGAGGGCTGAGCGTCGCCGAAAGTAGCAGGTACCCACCAGGTACCCAACAAACTGGCTCCAAACACGTCGTTTCAGTACTGTTCCCGTGTTTTATTACTTCCATAGAAATAATATTAACTTGCTTCTTTGCATCAGTATTTTTTAATGGACTGTTCGGATCACCAACATTGTCTCCAAAGAAAGACTTATTAGATCGGGGTACAGATATTGTAGAAGTATTGAAGTCACTTTCGCTGCTGCTATGTATTATGATATTTTCTTTTCTTACTTTTTTTCTTTTCGGTGGGCTTTCTGTATCATTTTCTTCTATGATGTCTGTGCTCTGATTTTCATCATTGCTATTTTAATCAATACTTTTGTATCTGCCTATCTCACCTTGTCGTTCGTGGTTCAATCAGTAAGTAAAAAATATACCTAATCTTAATAATTATAATAGAGAGTGCTTTTGTCATTCATGGTATCCACTCTAGGTCCTTCCTCTGACAGGAATGAGAGCAGCAGTCAGTAGGTGCCAACTAAATTATTTCAATTTATTCATCTGAATATTAGGAAAATGAGTTATCATTTGAAAACTCTTTTCTTTCGAAGGCAAATAGAGTAAGAAGTAAAAGCCTTGAAAAATAGTAAACTGCGTCGTATAAGCCACTTATACCGTCAAAACCAAAGAAAATATTGAAAGAAAAATAAGTGTATAAACCATCTATTTCGGCTGATGATCGTTACGACCACGACTATCTGGGTAGGTACCACATTATTTAATAAAATTACCTATTCAAATATTATACTAAATCATATTTTTTATAAAACACATGCTAATATATTGATAACACTATAAGTATTTAAACAAATTATCTGTTGTATATCGCTATATCTTATATATCTGTTGTATTATCTGTTATATGTCACCATTTTTGAAATAACTGTCATTTTATTCTAACACTAAATTCAATAATTTTACCGGCTATATAAGTTAGTGAAAATGTATGTATGTATAACACATCGGTACTTAATCATCATTCATCATTTCAGCCATAAAACGTCCACTACTGAACACAGGCCTCCCTCATGGATCTCCATGAGGGGTAGTTGCCATACTCACCACGCCTGGCAGGCGGGTTGGCGAACGCAGTTCGGGATGTTGATACACGGAAAGAGGCTGCTCCCCATCTTCAGGAGGTATCCCTTAGCAGGCTCTTACTGCATCCACGGACATGAGAGGAGGGGTAACATTCTATGCCGACATCTTACGGCACGGTACTTATTTACGTTAAGTCCGGTACTTAATAATTAATACTTATTATTAAAAACAGGAAAGCACTAAGGATGCTAAAGTAAGGAAGTTTTTGGAGTTCAATTTCGTAATTTTAATAGTGATTGAAATACTCTGAGTAATTAATCCAGGTTATTTTCCATCAGGACAATCGATAAGTTAAACTCTCAACTATTTATTTATCAAAGAAGTATTACAAACTCATAAAACAGCCGGCCTCACGAGAAAACGATAATTAAAACGTAAGTCTTTGACTAATATCTATCGTACTCTGACCTACGAAGTTCATAAGAACTGGAAAGGGAGACCCGTCGCCGTATTGAAAAATGAACTTTATTTTTATATGATCACAACGCCTAAGATAACTATGACGATTCGCCGTGAGTGTAGGTATTTCTGCTATGATCGGCGATTCTCGGCGTGGCGTTTGGTTTCAAACGTATTTTTTCGAACGGAGTAAGTACTTTCAATAAATTTGTAATAAAAATTATTATGATGTAAAAGCCAATTCGCCCTTCACGAATGTGTTCTGGATGGGTGTAAATACTTTACCGTCAGTTGCCCTTCTTGAGCTTAGGGTGTAAAAACCAAATTGTAATAAAAGTATGGAGGTAAAAGCCTGTAAAACGAAATCATACTGAACTTTGGTTTTTACAACCAAGCGCAATTTATTAATTTGTAAGTACACCATACTTGACTGAAATCAACTATCTTTTACAACCTGAACTAGTAAAAATTATAGCATTTCTCCAAATGGTCAAAGCAATTATATTTTTTTTGGTTCTTACATCATAAATTCCAACAAAAACTCTGTTTAGACGTTGAAGTCGTCTGGGCTGTAAAAACCATTTTTATGAGAATTTGAATGCGTCACATAGACCAATCAATAGAGCGGAAAAATCTGAATAAGACTGCATTCATAACTCATTTTGAGCAAAATGGTTTATACGACCTTTCTACCCCAAGGTGTCGATATAATAAAAATATCTAACTATGTAGTATAATGTATTAAGTATATCAGTCATCTAGTATCCATAACACAAGCTCTGCTTACCTTGGGGATATGTGATGCTGTGTGAATTGTCCACCATTGTTTATTTATTTATTTAACATTCCGATGTACCGATAGTCAATACGGCATCGCTGGATACCTAGGCTCGAGCACCGCCCATGTTTTGATAGAATCTCTGCCCAATACCTACACAAATTTCTCGCATTTCAGCCCGTTAGTGTCCCGACAATGATAGAACTATCGGCATGGCTTCAAAAATAATCAAATTAATGGCACTTTCTGTACATAGCTGTTAAGCCAACTTCTCTTAGTCAAAGTCAATAAGTATAAATTGGGGCGCTAAGGCCACAAAGAAATGTCAATTTGCAACAGAAAAACCAAATACGATTTTATTGAATTATTATGTGCTCGATGTTGAATTAGCACATAAGTAAATTCGTTTGCCATTAGAAAAAAAAATAGTGAAGGAAAAAACTCTGACATAGACTTGATTAACCCATTACACCTTTGTGTTTTCAAACTACGACAACAAACTGAATGGCTACAATGTGAACCGCTATGTTTACAGGTGATGGCTATCATAATGCACGGTGACGCTGCGTTCTCTGGGCAAGGCATCGTGTACGAAACGATGCATCTGAGCAACCTGCCGAACTTCACGACACACGGCACGATACACATTGTATGCAACAATCAGATTGGCTACACCACTGACCCGAGGTTTTCGAGGAGCTCCCCGTATTGCTCTGGTAAGCTATGCTCTGGTAGACGAGAATTACAATGTCGTCTCATCTCCATCCATCAAAGACCAGTAGAAACAATTGAAAACGGTGCCAAGTGCCAAGCTATGGTATCATGTAGAAAAATAAATAAATAAAAAATTAGGCCAGGTGAGTGTCGGGCCACGCGCTATGTAGGGTTCCGTAGTTAATGTAATGTATCTAGTACTGGGAATATCAGGATATCCAGGAATTTAGGGAAACAGCTCAAACACACATTCGCTCGGTAAGACAGTTTATTCCGGACTGCCTACCCACATTGTATATGGCGTCTGCCTACACTACAGTTAACCGTAGACCTGATGTTAGAACTTGTTATAGGTATGTCTTTTTCGTTCGTTTCAGCCATAAAACGTCCACTACTGAACGCAGGCCTCGCTCATGGATCTCCATGAAGGGTAGTAGCTATACTCATCACGCTTGGCAGGCGGGTTGCCGAGCGCAGTACGGGATGTTGGTACACGGAAAGACGCTACTGCTCATCTTCCGGAGGTATCCCTTTGCAAGCTCTTACTGCATCCATGGGTATGAGAGGAGGGGCAACATTCTACTGCCGGCACCCCACGGCGTATATCTTTTTACGTTTATATTAACAGAAATTGATTAAGTTGTCGTTGTAAAGTATTCCGGTATGTTTGGTAAACCGTATGTCTTAGTTGAGCCACAATTTCTCCGAAGCTAAAAAGCTAACTTAACCGTTATAGTTTTCCTAGAAAGTTCATGGTTAAATCTACATTCATTATTTTTGTCAGGCTTGTAGAGCTAGCAGTTTAGATTTTAGAGGGGGAGGCGACAGACAAAGCAAAACTCTAAGGGTTCCTTGTTGTACTACCCATAAATGCAATCAAAATATTGTCCCCGACGGGACCTGCACCCGCAGCGGTCCGACAAATACCTTCACTAAAGGCACTAAACGCCATTTCAAAAATAACGCTCTTATTGGTAGCATCGTTTAGCGCCATCTGACAGAAATTTCGGAGACATACTGTGAGTTTGATTGCAGATGTAGCAAAATGCGTTGACGCGCCGGTTCTGCACGTGAACGGCGACGACGCAGAGGCGGTTTCGCACGTGGCGCGCATCGCCATCGAGTTCCGCTGCAAGTTCAAAAAGGACGTCGTACTCGACTTGGTCTGTTACCGGCGATTCGGACACAGCGAGGAGGACGAGCCGATGTTCACGCAGCCCTTTATGTACAAGAAGATCAGAACCATGAAAACTGGTATGTCACTTTCCGAAAGAACATAAATTGTCAGGTTATGAGTTCGGCTGCAGCAACGCGACTTGGTCTGCTACCGGCGATTTGGACACAGCGGGGAGGACGAGCCGATGTTCACGCAGCCCTTTATGTACAAGAAGATCAGAACCATGAAAACTGGTATGTCACTTTCCGAAAGAACATAAATTGTCAGGTTATGAGTTCGGCTGCAGCAACGCGACTTGGTCTGCTACCGGCGATTTGGACACAGCGGGGAGGACGAGCCGATGTTCACGCAGCCCTTTATGTACAAGAAGATCAGAACCATGAAAACTGGTATGTCACTTTCCCACTACTGAACACAGGCCTCCCTCATGGATCTCCATGAGGGGTAGTTGCCATTACTCACCACGCTTGGCAGGCGGGTTGGCGAGCGCAGTACGGATGTTGATACAAGGGAATACGCTGCTGCCCATCTTCCGGAGATATCCCTTAACTGCATCCACGGGCACGGGCATGAAAGGAGCATGTAAAGAGGTAATTTTTATAAATTTCACTTTATGTTCGAAAACGACATCGAACTCGACTTGGTCTGTAGCAGACCCTTCGGATCCATGCACACTTTTATTTACAAGACGATTAGAACTATTAAAACTGGCACCTACGCCTTCTAATGAGTTTATCTACAAGTTAAAAATGGATGTCGTTCTCGCCTTAGTGTGCTAATATTTATGAATTAAAACACTTGAAACCACAAAACTACCTGTGCAAACATCATGTGACTACTACCTACGCTACTCTCTAAATTGCGTAAGTATGTTAATTGTTACGAAGGAAGCACAACTAATCGTACCTATTTTCGTGACAGTCCAGAAAATGTCCATAAAAGGTAACGCACAAAGTTTGTGTCTCATGATTGGCCGTAAATTGGCGTGGCTTGGCGTAGGTGCGCGGGGCAAGAAAATATTTGCTGGACTTTTTGACTTTTTCCTTAACTAGTGCGCTTAACTTCTTCTTATAAATAAACACCATTTTACATTTTACCACAAAGTATTTTCTTTTCTAAACGAATATCGAAACGTGGTCCTTCACTGCTCGCCTAATAAATAAGCTCAGAGTGGCTCAACGAGCTATGTAGAGGGCTCGGGGTTTCTCTCCGCGATCGTACAGAAATGAGGAGATACGTAGAACTCGTGACACCGACATAGCCAAACGGATTAGCACTTTGAAGCGGCAATGGACAGGCCATGAAGCTCGCAGAACAGATGGCCGATGGGGCCGAAAGGTTATCTAGTGGGGGCCACGGACCGTTAAGCGCAGCGTAGGACGTCCACCTACAAGATTGGCAGATGACTTGGTGAAGACCGCAGGTCGGCAGTGGATGCAGGCCGCTTCCAACCGCAATCGCTGGAAATCCATGGCTTATGTCCAGCTGTGGGCGTCCTACGGCTAAAATGATGATGATGATTTTCTTTTCATCCATCAACCATACACCCTCATTTACATTACTCTTTCGCTACAGTGGATCAGATCTACGCAGATCAGCTGAAAAGGGAAGGCGTAGCCGACGCGGCTGACATAAAGAGCTGGGAGAAGGAGTACATGGACACCCTCAACCAGCACTTCGAGCTCTCCAAGAAGGTCACCAAGCTCAGCATCATGGACTGGATCGACACCCCTTGGACCGGCTTCCTCGAAGCTGTTGACCCAAATAAGGTAGGTGCCTGACTAAGTACCTTCATATAAATAAATCGCTGCTACATTTCAACGGACTTCTCTATTCGACTATATTTGTACGTTTGTTACGCGATTGCTCCGCCAATTCTACCTCTAAATGGATTTTGATGATTATTTTTTATAAGGTAGGTCAAAACTCTGATGATGGAATCCATAAGGAATTAAATAATTGTAATAGTAGACACAAGGGTCTCTGTTTGATGCCCTAAATTTAACGTTGCGGTTAGGTTCTTTGTATAACTTTATAATATGTATTATAATAGTGGAGCCGAGACGTGTCAACAGATGACAGTAAAGTCGTTACATAAGCTGATGAACTCCTCATTTACATAATTATATACGCAGGAAATAGGTGAGTATACCTCTTTGACGCATCGCGCGAATGTCCGCCTGCGACGCAAGACGTTGCGGATTCGATTCCCGCCTCAGGACAAATATCTGTACAACCTGCAGATATTTGTTCAGGGTGTTCTGGATGTTTTTCTTTATATAATAAAAACGATATGTGGTAGGTATAATGTATTAAGTATATCAGTCACCTAGTACCCATAACACAAGCTTTGCTTAGCTTGGGGCTAGTTGATGCTAGCCCCCTAATATGCATAGCGATGTCTGTCTATCTGTCTGTCTATGCATGGGACGATTACAACCGAACGCGTTGACCGATTTACATGAAACCTTTTTTGTTGACACCGTCTTTATGAGAGAAGGGTACTGATTGATTTTGGTGACTCTAAAGGTCACAGGGACCGGAGTTATTGTGACCTCAAAAGGTCACCAAAAAAATAAAAGTCTTCAAATGGCCGAATACGTCCAAAAACACAAAATGCCATTTTTGGCCTTTGGTGACCTTTTGAGGCCTTCGCCCCCTTTTCTGGTACCCCCGTACCAATGCTTGTTTACTACTCATTTACTGACATTATTTTGACATGATTTTCAGATACAGGAGACTGGAGTATGTCAGGCGACTATAAACACGATCTCCCAGCATTTCTACAGGCCGCCGGAGGTTTGGGCGTTTGAACTGCACAAGGGCATCACTAAAATATTACAAAATAGAGAAAAAATGGTACGGAACTAAACATTCTGGGAAGTTCAGTAGTTTAATATAAATTAGGCTAAGGGCCTGTCGGGCCACGCGACTTGTAGGGTTCCGTATTTACCCGTAGACATTGTTAAATGGTCTACTATGCAACCCCTGTATGGTTTCAAAACACCAGTTCAACGATACACCACATGATGGGATTAAATACTGCAAGTTAATATTTTTTTAACAGCTGTGCTTTAAAATAAATTGATTTGCATGTTTACAAATCAATTCAATTAACACGGTACAAGACACAGTTTAAAAATCTGAATAAAATATGAATGTTGTTTTAACCGTGAACTTGCTAGGAAAACTATTAACGGTTAAGCTAGCTTTTTTAGTTTCGGAGAAAATGTCGCTCAAATAAGTAGATAGATAGATAGATAAACACTTTATTGATCACCACATGTAACAAAAAATATACCGAGGTATAAAAACCAGCAAAAATGTAATAAAACAATTTTGGGCAATTCAACGGGCGGCCTTATCGCTGGAAGCAATCTCTTCCAGGCAACCAATTGATTCAGAGAGCATAGGGCAAGAAGAAGGCGGAGGGAAGGCAATAAGTGATGCGATTTAAATTTACGAAACATGGGTGGTACCGGCAGGGTGATTACGTATATCGCGACAGGTTTTGCTACAGGCAATTGACAGCAACGATTGCTGTCATATGTCAATTACTTGCTGTTTTATAATACAAAATTGACATTTGACAGCAATCGTTGCTGTCAATTTCCTGTTGCAAAACCTGTCGCGAGATACGTAATCACCCTGCGGAATACTTAAAACCGAAAACTCAATGAATACATACCTGGTCTATCAATGTTTTGGTAAATATACAATACACACAGCAACTTGTAACAACAGGTTTACGGGTAACTTCGTAACCCAACATAGCGCGTGGCCCAACATGCACCTGTCCTAATTTATTTATTTTAGACCAAGGTCGTCAAACTCACACTAACTGGCGCCGTATGGCTATGTATTGTCGCATCCAGCATCTGAGAGCAACCGTTTAGGTGCCAAAACGGACAATACCTACACGTCTTTTATTGTCCTATTGTTTTTTTTTTTAATATTTTGGCAGCCGCTATCGCACGCTGGTGTCGCTTTACAAAAATGTTAAGTAACGTCTGTTTGAAGTCTTATGACTTAAGCTTAACTTACTAAGCATAATATAATAATATCCTGTTCAATTTAAGCATTTTTTGAAATACGAATAAACACAAATTGTTTTGATATCAGACAAAGGAGGGAGTAGCAGACTGGCCCATGGGTGAAGCCTTGGCTCTAGGCTCCCTCTTGCGAGACAATATTCACATTCGGTTCTCAGGGGAAGACGTGGAAAGAGGAACTATGGCTCACAGGTAACTAAGTAGTTTGCGAAATAAGCAAAATTTCCTGTATGTAGGTACTTAGATAATAATCTCATAAGCAGAAAGTTTGAAGATGTGTGTTATCAGTAGTAGACTTTAGAACTGGTGGAAGTGCTCTTTACTGTGAAAAACTGAAAATTATCTAGACTAGAAGCTACTTATTATCTGTATACAATATGCAAATGACACCGCCGCTGGGCCGCCGCCGTGAGCTTGCATTTTTGTGAATGAAACAGAAATATATCTAATGCAAAATAGTTGTTGATACCTCAGGTTGATACAATGAGGATCTTATAATTGGTACAGTTTTATCAATTTGTCCCACAGTTTTATTCATCAATAAGTTCAAAATATTCCTTGAAGCATTGAACCATTCAAGGGGGCCGGTGAAATTACGGGCACATGAGACCTTACAACTCTGTCTCAGGGTGACGGGCGCAATGCAATGCAGCGTTGGTCACGTGCTTCGTGAACGTGATCACCGCGGCATTGCAATTGTTGTAGGTAGAGGTTACCGCGTAACATCAGGTGGGCCTTCGGCTTGTCTCGACATTTTGTAGTATAAAAAAAAACATTCCCTTAATTTGTTTTTAAACATCCTACCGTTTGATGTTTTTAACTGGATGATTCCCATAGATAAGGCCAGGAGAACCATTATAATTATAATTATATATTGAATTGTTTTTAGGCACCACGTTTACCACCACCAAGGTGTGGACGGCGCGACTTATCGAGTTCTAGATACCCTGTACCCAGACCAAGCTCGCTACGCCCTCTATAACAGCTCTCTTTCCGAGTTCGGCAAGTGTTTTTGTTACTAATTTTAAAAAAATCTGGAGTTCGGGCCCAGTGCCATCTCAAAACTAAGCATGGCTTCGTATTAATTGAGTCTAAACACTTAGGGACCGTCTCCACGAGCGAGAGAATCGCGGCGATTCTAGAAGCTCTGTAAACTGTCGTTGTTGAACTCAAAACATTTTCAACGGTGGTTTTGAGATCGAACTCAATACTTTCTGTTCTTCTTGTTAGGGTCATCCATGATATCTGAAAGTAAACAAGCAAATTATAATAATAAATACATACATACATGCTTTGATTTTAGCGTCTGTTTAAATTTACAACTTGTATTATTAAAACTACACACCTTGTATTATTCGGAAGGCTTTTGCCCTGCAGTGGGACAGTACAGGCTCTTAATAATAATAATAATAAATAAAACAAATGCTGCGAAATATGGTAATGGATATATCTAAACTATCGATATCTATAAATCGATATAATAGATAGATATAACTAAACTATCGATAAACATGTGTTTATCGACTACTCAAAAGCATTTGGCTGATTTTTTCATTTTCTCTTCATCATGTGATAAGCAGCATTTGAACATTCTAACTCGTCCTTTGTGAAAACCAGCGTGTTCACTTGATATTTGCCATCTTAGGTCTGAAAGCAGCTGCTTTTTAATGATGTAAAGCATTATATCTCTAACATGGGTTGAGCGCCACTGTTCGTGCTTTCATCGAACTCTTCTTCTGTATTAATATTAGAAGTTTATATATTGCAAGGTAAAATAAAGCTTGTTTGGACATTTTAGGTATCCTGGGCTTCGAAGTGGGCTATTCGTACTCGAGTCCGAAGCTGCTCACAGTATGGGAGGCGCAGTACGGCGACTTCGCGGACACGGCCCAGCCCATCTTCGACAACTTCATCGCGAACGGCGAGAACAAGTGGGTGCAGCAATCGGGCGTTGTCGTCAAACTGCCGCACGGCATCGACGGAGCGGTGAGCGTCAAGAATGGTTTTGTTTTGAACTCTTAAGGATTCGGCTTTAATGTCTCGGCAAATACAACTCGCCTTGCGTTAGAAAATCGGGCCGAATATCGAAATCTCTGTTTAGCTCGCCATGACACCAAGACGCCATACAGTCTTGGTGGGCGTTTCAGCAGTTTCAGTGCGTCCGTCCGTCAGTCCGTGCGTGAGTCATTTATGGTAGGTATGATGATTTTTATTTAAGTATTTTTTTTATATAAACATACTATACCTAATACAATAAATTAGGTACTTTTAACCTCTGATCGAAATAGAGGGATGTTTCTATATTCGTAAGTTTGGCTTGACTGTAAAATATAAAAGCTTGTTTTTACATCCAGTTCTGATGATGGGATCAATGCTAAGCGAGGGAAATACTATAATATTTAACAAGCTTTTTTATCACATAAATTGTGTAAAGACGTTTTATGTTGACATTAAACTTTAATGGATAATGTTTATTTTATTATTTTTAGTACGTTTAAATAAAAGCTTGTTTGTAAAAAAGTTTTTTTTAATACTTTTAATTTATTTTTTACTACTTTTAATTTATTTTTTATTTTTTAGTTATCGCTGGACAGTTGGTTTCTTGTCTGTTCATCTCATGCCCGCCATGTTGGAATTAGTGACGTTTTTTCATTTTTCGAATTAGTCCGCCATCTTGAGTATACCGCCATAATGGATTTAGAGTGATGTCACTTAATTTTTCGTGTAACTTTTAGGGTGTTCCGTCATGTTGGATTCAAAGTGACGTCATTTCATTTTTTGAGTTATTCTCAGCAAGCCCTTTCATTTAATAGCCATATCATAGGAGTACATTGAAGATAAGTAGTCCGCCATCTTGGGTGTTCCGCCATCTTAGATTCAGAGTGACGTCACATAGCGGACCATGCATTGTCATCCAAAGAAAACATGTAAACAAAATTTCAGCTCAATTGGTTGAAGATATCTGCTTCAAAATTGAGTTGCAAAATTCCGCGATCAAACATAGTTACATACAGGGCAAGCTAAATACAAGCTTGTAATAAAAAAAGATACGACCGATTATGCCCCAAAAACGCATGTTTCGACATTCTCACAGGAATCAAAATTCTTACTACTACCTACTTACTTCCCTTAGACCTAGAACTATGAAATTTGCAAAAATCCAAAACTTTACTTTTGCAATGGAATCAGAATAAAAATCATCTCTAAAAAAAGAACGAAGGAAGAAGCCGAAATCAATTATCGAAGTTAAGCTTTGCTTAACTTAGACTGTACAACGTTTGTCAGATCAGCTAATTTATAATAATTATTTATGTTCCTACATAATACCTACGGAACCCTCGGTGGGCTAGTCTAGCTCCCACTTATCCGGTTTTTTAATTAACGAGTTATTTGTTGACGCTTACCAGGGTCCGGAACATTCGTCAGCTCGCGTGGAGCGCTACCTGCAGCAGTCTGAGGACGATGAGGACAATATCCCCGACCTCGACGACAAGAACTTTGAACGTGAGTTTTTGGACCTTTTACTGCTCCCTAGCAAAGAGATAGATTTAAAACGTTAGATGTGCCCTGAAACATAAAACTGGATTATTCAA
Source organism: Pasiphila rectangulata (assembly GCA_963082625.1). Classification (NCBI taxonomy): domain Eukaryota; kingdom Metazoa; phylum Arthropoda; class Insecta; order Lepidoptera; family Geometridae; genus Pasiphila; species Pasiphila rectangulata. Next base: position 17,210,786 of record OY720236.1, on the reverse strand, counting down.
TCATATTGCACAAACTTTCGTGAAAAAAATAATACACACCACGTCCGGCTGATACTGTGTTTAGAGGTACCTTACCATGATTTGAAATAAGTGAGCTCACTGATTTCGTGTGGAAACAAAACTGTGCGGTGCGTATCTAACTATTTAAATCTTTGCTTCCTAGATGATCTTTACTATGTATCTAATTCTAATTCTGGCAGGGGATACTAGATCTGCACTGACGTCCCGCATTGAGGTTATTGTCCCCCGAGAAACTCTTTTAACATCGTCAGAAACTGTATGGGACTTTGCAGTGCCTCGGACATTATTCGATGGATTTCGCTTGTCCAGCATAGCTGAGATGATGGCAGAGGTACAGCCAGCCAGGTTCACCTAACTATATCCCAGGCGCTTCAGCTGGCGCTGTCTAAATGAATTCGTGTGAGGCGATTCACGGTATTTTTGCTACAATTCAAGTTTTTTTTAGTTTTTTTTTCGATATTTTGACGAAGCTATACATGCCATGATCACGATTTACTGAAGTCATTTGGGAGTTCGTAGGTAAGTCATTGTCTGACGAAACGGTCGACTCTCTTTCTAAGTATCTGACTGCGAAATTGAATTTAAATAGGATTTTTGTAATAATAGCTAGTACGTAGTAGTAAAACTTTTTGTGGAGAGTTCATCAGAAGTATTACCACCATACCAGGCAGTGGTGTCTGCATTGCTGTGTTCCGGTTTGAAGTGTAAGGGAGCCGGGAAATTACGGGCACAACCTTACAACTCTATGTCTCAGGGTGACGGGCGCAATGCAATGCAGCGTTGGTCACGTGCTTCGTGAACATGCTCACGCCGCAGTATTGCTTATGCAGGTAATAATAGGTAGAGGATACCCTTTAACATCAGGTGGGCCTTCGGCTTGTCTGGTCATTTAAAAATATATAAAAGAAGTTACGGGATATTGATACACGGAAAGACGCTGCTGCCCATTTTCCTGAAGTGTCACCTAGTGCATTCACGGACAAGAGATTAAAGGCAGTATTCTGCTGCCGGCACCTCGCGGCTATTATATACTTATAATATAAAGTATCTCTAGCCATATTCTATGTGTATAAAATGTAAACAAACTGCCAGTACTTATCCTAAAAATGACTTTCTTCTTGTTGGTTTTTAGGGTTCCGCACTCAAAGGGTAAAAACGGGACCCTTTTACTAAGACTCCGCTGTACGTCTGTCTGTCTGTCTGTCGGTCACCAGGCTGTAGGTATCTCATTAACCGTGATAGCTAGACATTGAAATTTTCACAGATGATGTACTTATTGCTATATAAGTACTACCGCTATAACTAAAAATACTAAAAACAGAATAAAATATACATTTAAGGGGGCTCCCATACAACAAACGTGATTGTTTTATTTTCTATACGACTAAATGACGGGACAAGCCGAAGGCCCACTTATGTAAGGTGGTAACCCCCACCTATTACAAATGCAATGCCGCGGTGATACCGTTCACAAAGCACGTGACCAACGCTGCATTGCGTCCGCCACCCTGAGACAGAGTTGTAAGGTCTCATGTGCCCGTAATTGACAACCTCTGTGGCGCAGCGGGCGACGATCCGCCTGCTACGCAAGTGGTTGCGGGTTCGATTCCCGCCTCGGGACAAACTTCTGTACGATCTGCAGATATTTGTTCAGGATGTTCTGGGTATTTTCTATACTTATATATATAATCTATCTATGTAAGTATATGGTATTACGTATATCAGTCATCTAAAGGGTTTTTCAAAAGGCGCGGGTAGATTTTGGCGGCCCATGGCGGCCATTTTGTTTTGGTGAAATATGTATTTTTTTGTTATTATTCATTTAACTATGCCAAATCACCATGGCAAGTAACACGATTGAATAACACGTTCAAATGATAAAACTTTATTTTCAAAATCAGTGTAAGTAATTGCAAACGTTGCGCGCATTGCGCCCATTTGACGGTAGACCAACCACGGCCTTCACAGTCGTCAACGTTTTGATCAGCCAAAACCCATATCTTCTTCCAGATCTTGCGTTCAAGAAACGCAAGATCGGCCGAGAACATCGCCGCGGTCCATGAAAGTGTACAGCAGAACCAGAGGCTGTCGAGTCGATTCCTCGCCGTGCACAAGAAACTCTTTGACTTTTTTACAAGGCTTTGGCGTTGTTTTTTCGGTTTCGGTACAGTTGGGAGCCCGCACTCCAAAGCTTGTTGATTAGTTTGCATATCAAACTCGTAAACCCACGTCTCGTCATCAGTAACAATGCGTTTCATGAATGTTGGGTCGGATTTGACACATTTTAGCCTCAGCGGCTCTTATGCAACTGAGTTTATGGTGAATTCAGGTCTTTTCGGACTAGGCGAGCGGCAACATGTTTCATACCCAAGTGATTATTTAAAATGGTGCGGATCGACTCGTGAGACAATGAAAGTTCAGCGAATATCTCTCTCAAATTTGAATGAGAATTTTCAGTCACTAATTTCCTTCACTTTTGCGAAGTTAACTTCAGTTGTAGACGTTGATGGCCTACCAGAGCGAAACAAATCTTCTATCACATTTCGCCCGCTTTTAAAACCTTTGTACCACTCATAAGAATGTTTTTGATATATTCGATTCACCGTAAGCCTTCTGTAACATTTTCATTTACTCCGAACACGAAAGTTCATTGGCGATGCAAAATCTAGGAAAAACTCTTTCTTCGATATTTTTGATCCAACTAAAAACAGCACTGTTCAATCAATCAATCAAATCAAATTAAATCAAATTAAATCAATCAAATCATCATCATCATCATTTCAGTCGTAAAACGTCCACTACTGAACACAGGCCTCCCTCTTGGATCTCCATTAGGGGTAGTTGCCATACTCACCACGCTTGGCAGGCGGGTTGGTGAGCGCAGTAGGTACGGGATGTTGATATACGGAAAGACGCTGCTACCCATCTTCCTGCCCTTAGCAGGCTCTTACTGCATCCACGGGTAGGAGAGGAGGGGTAACATTCTACTGCCGGTACCCCACGGCGAATACACGCACTGGCAAGGCGTTGTTATAAATATAAATAACAGATGCAACTCAAACTCCGCGCCAAAATACAAAACAGTTGTGCCAGTCTAACAGCAGTAAAATAAACATGAAATATAATTTAGAACCGTAGACAAACTATCCGTAACTGATATTTTTTTGACTGAATGTATATCCCTAGATTACTTACATACTAGTAATTTAAAATAGTTGCGCCCTGCTGTTCAGCTGAGCGCAGTGCAGTTAGGTCACGGATAGTTTGTGAAGTTAATTCCACGGATGCACCGTAATCAGGCTATCCTCCTTTAAATGCAAAGGGAACTCTTAAAACATTCCGTTACGTCATTATGTAGGTACCTGCGTTAAATTGGATTTTATAATCGACTACATTGTTGCTTGTTGCTTTGATTGGAGTGGGGATAAGGTAATATAAGAACATTAATCTCGTGAATTCCTATTGAATCACTTTTCAAACATGGTTGTAATACCTTTATTACACCCATATTTCAAAAGTTATTTCAGCCATCCATACCCATAATAGGTACACACATTTTTGAAATGTGATTTAATAGGGATTCATGAGCGCAATATCCTAATTGTTTTCTTATCTCCACACTAATCAAAGTGTCAATTCTATTCTATAGTGCTAATAAACCACTAAAAACCACTCAATTTTTATTCAATCTACAGGGTGTATATAGTATGTATACTAAACCGAAAGGGGGTGATTCTGACCATCCCAAGGAACAACTTTTGTTTTTCAACAACTTGTCAACTTTTTTGACTTTTCAGAATTCAGTGATTTTCATTCAAGAAAAGACCGCGAAAGTTTTATCTTAAACAGCTGATTATAGAATAATGACAACCTAAATGCCTAAATTCCAAGCGTTGCCGTATAGGTACTTACAAATAATAAATAAAAAGTAAAAAAAAACTTTTAACAAACAAGGTTTTATTTAAACGTACTAAATAAACATAATAAAATAAACATTTTCCATTAAAGTTTAATGTCAACTTAAAACGTCTTTACACAATTTAGGTATGTGATGAAAAAGCTTGTCGCGAGATTAACTTGCGTACCTGTAACTTGATCTAATTGATTTTTTTTTTCAAACAATGTAAATACGAGTATCTGCTTAAATTGTATTTACATTGTTTGAAATAAATAATAATATAATAATAAACTTTAACTTAGTTTAGTACAACATTTGATAATACGTAAACTACGGCCCAAATTATAAATATATACCTTATAGACTAACATACATAAAAATAAATCTTAATTACTAGACACTCGTTGGGATTGTAAAACTACAAAGCAGCAGCTATCGCAGGTACGGTCTCTGGTCGGGGTATTTTACTATGTAAGTTAAGCATTAATTAAAAAAAAATGTATTCAAGTGTTCTATTAACCATCGGGCTCTGCTTACTTTGGTAATGGATGTGAATCATCATCATCATCATTTCAGCCATAAAACGTCCACTGATGAACACAGGCCTCCCTCATGGATCTTCATGAGGGGTAGTTGCCATTCTCACCACGCTTGGCAGACGGGTTGGTGAGCGCAGTATGGGATGTTGATACACGGATAGACGCTGCTGCCCATCTTCCGGAGGTATCCCTTAGCAGGCTCTTACTGCATCCATAGGCATGAGAGGAGGGGTATCATTCTACTGCCGGCACCCCACGGCGGATGTGAATGATCCAGTGCTATTCATTTATTTCCTGTGGGGTGCCGGCAGTAGTATGTTGCCCCTCCTTTCTTGTTCGTTGATGCGGTAAAAATCTGACATGGGGTCCCTCTAGAAGATGGCAGCAGGGTCTTTCCGTATATCAACATCCGAGCCAAGCGTGGTGATTATGGCAACAACCTCTAATGTCTTGGAGATTCATGAGGCAGGCCTTTATCCAACAGTGGACGTCCTACGGCTGAGATGATGATGATGATTATATATTTATTTATTCTGTACTAGGTTTTTGTCCAAAATGTAGTTAACCCTATCAAAAAGGCCCGGTCCACCCCACCGCGCATTCCCGTCGCGCAACTCGCCAGACGCCCTGTACATCGTTGATATCAATCACTTAGGCTTTCGTTATCCCAAAAACATAAGATAAAAAGATAAAAAGATAAAAATATGTTTATTTTGTCACTTATTACAAACAGTTATAAAATTATTAATAGCACTAAGTCAAAGTGACAAAAAAGGTCACCATTCAGCTTGTGCTGTGGCAAAGTAAATTAAACCACAGCGCTGGTCTTCCATGGTCACCTTGTTTGTGATAGATGGCATATCCACTGAGCACACGCAACAAAACATAACATTATAAAAAAGATATCAAAAATAATAATTATATCAACTACAGAGACGATATCATTCATAGATAAACTTATTTAACAGTAAAAGGGATATAGGATTATAAGGTAAGTAACAATATATAAATATACAATATTATTATGTTCATAGTCAACATGGGATCACAATATTAGAATCTTAAATAACGTTTTACATAATTTCTTGTAACATGCGATTATTGACATTTATATGGGGTAAAGTTTATTTCATCCGAGGCCTAGAACGACGGCCCGCTATGTAAGTTGAGTTTTTTTGTAAGTCTAATAAGAACTTATTTAATGTTTTTGTAAAAGAACAAACTGTTGAACAATTTTTCAACGGTGGAGGTAAGTTGTTCCTTTCAACATCGAATAACACTTACAAAATATATATCTACACTTCATTATTAACGTTTAACACCAATTAGATTTACCGTACTGTCATATTGGAAGTTAATCCCTAATGATTTTAACGAGACACCCAAAGATTAATTTGGGTCAAGTGAGCGTCGCTTTTATTTGCAACACGCATCGAACAGATGGCATTGGAATGCAATTTTGATTGAAAAGCGTTAAGAGGTCTGTTAAAGCACGATTTTACTTAAAAACAAAAGTTTCTTTGCATGAAAAGTTTACTTAGTTATTATATTTCGATAAACAAGAACGTCATCCCAAAATTTTGTATCTCGTAAATCTTAAACAGCCATTTACTTAGGTCATCCATCACTTTAGGTCAGAGCTTCCGAGTACACAATGCAAAGAACAGATGGCATTGGGGTGAAGTTAGAATTTATTAAAAAACTTAAACATTCTAAAACAAATTCAACTTATGCAATAAGAACTATTGTATCACACGTTAAATTTTCTTTATTGATTATCTATTCTGTATATAAGCAAAAAGAAGTCACCGCGGGACGTTTTTAATGCTATCAGAGAACGTTTCGGAATATCCTAGATCGCGCAAGCGACTTTTTTCCTGAGATTGGCATAAGTCCAAGTTCCAGCTTAACCACAAACGGGGAGTCCTTATCTATACAGTATAAAGGTTTGCCGGAGAGCCTTCACCCACATGGTGAAGGTGGAAAAGGTTTAAACCTGAAAAATGGATTTCGTATCCAGACCCATAGATATTACTTTATCGATATGGACTCCTCATTTTGCTGTTTCCAAGTCTTCAGAAATTTTCGTAAATTATATAAAGCTAGACTCACTGACTGACATCATTGTTCTCCCACTTCCACTTGGAATTCGGGGAATCCGAAGGTGGGGTTGCGTGTGTAGAGGGTGCAGGGGTGAGTACGAGAAAAATCGTTAACTACCCCTTTTCCACACCCTTCACCCACCAAAAAAAAAATTATTAAAATCAACCTGCCAACCTAATCAAGCTGCAAGCAGCTCGCGCACAACCTACCCTCTGTTATTTTAATAATCAACCGCGAGCTGCTTGTACTCGCGTAATAATACTTTCAGATGCATACTGATGACAGCATTCACTAATAAGTATGTGATGTGGCTGGGAACTAATGTACGAACATTTTCTATTCCGAAAAAAATTGAATTGGATGTGGTGGGAAGTGGCCAACTAATGCATCGTTCGCGCTTTTAGGTGAAATATTGTTCTCAACTTCAATTTATTTCTTCACACACATGTAACATTGCCACTGCCATGGGGCGCCGGCAGTAGAATGTTACCCCTCCTCTCTTACCCATGATGCAGTAAGAGGCTGCTAAGGGATACCTCCGGAAGATGGGCAGCGGCGTTTTTCCGTGTATAAACATCCTGTACTGCGCTCGCCAACCCGCCTGCCAAGCGTGGTGAGTATGGCAACTACCCCTCATGGAGATCCACGAGAGAGGCCTGTGTTCAGTAGTGGACGTTTTGCGGCTGAAATTATGATGATGATGATGATGTAACATTACAGGGACTATATTATCATCTAGAGATAAAGATAAAGAATTCATTTATTTACCAAAAAATAATTACAAAGAACAACTTAGGCGTTACACAAATACTTATCCAAGAAATAATTAATTAAGTACCTACAAATTTAACCTTACATATTTTATTACCTATAACGTATTATATTATCTGTGCTATAACGTACAAATTGACGATGACCATGACGAGGTAGTCACCATACTCGCCACTAGTAGCCACGCTTAGCAGGCGGGTATGGCGAGCTCAGTAGGGGATATTGATACACGGAAAGACGCTGCTGCCCATTTTCCTGAAGTGTCACCTAGTGCATTCACGGACAAGAGATTAAAGGCAGTATTCTGCTGCCGGCACCTCGCGGCTATTATATACTTATAATATAAAGTATCTCTAGCCATATTCTATGTGTATAAAATGTAAACAAACTGCCAGTACTTATCCTAAAAATGACTTTCTTCTTGTTGGTTTTTAGGGTTCCGCACTCAAAGGGTAAAAACGGGACCCTTTTACTAAGACTCCGCTGTACGTCTGTCTGTCTGTCTGTCGGTCACCAGGCTGTAGGTATCTCATTAACCGTGATAGCTAGACATTGAAATTTTCACAGATGATGTACTTATTGCTATATAAGTACTACCGCTATAACTAAAAATACTAAAAACAGAATAAAATATACATTTAAGGGGGCTCCCATACAACAAACGTGATTGTTTTATTTTCTATACGACTAAATGACGGGACAAGCCGAAGGCCCACTTATGTAAGGTGGTAACCCCCACCTATTACAAATGCAATGCCGCGGTGATACCGTTCACAAAGCACGTGACCAACGCTGCATTGCGTCCGCCACCCTGAGACAGAGTTGTAAGGTCTCATGTGCCCGTAATTGACAACCTCTGTGGCGCAGCGGGCGACGATCCGCCTGCTACGCAAGTGGTTGCGGGTTCGATTCCCGCCTCGGGACAAACTTCTGTACGATCTGCAGATATTTGTTCAGGGTGTTCTGGGTATTTTCTATACTTATATATATGTATAATATATCTATGAAGTATATGGTATTACGTATATCAGTCATCTAAAGGGTTTTTCAAAAACTTTTTTTTTTCAGGGTTTTTAAAAAGGGAACGCGAACGCGCGTCTCGCGGCGCGTATTATCGTATCAAATATATTCTTAAAAATAGTAAATTCAATAAATAAGCCATAATTACAGCATAATTTTATCAAACAAGTATATTTCTATAAGTGACATTGGTTTTCTCTCTAAACCTATAGGTTTAGTGTTAACAACCATTAAATTTACAAATTTAATCAAGTACTATTATTCAACAGTGAATCAGTTGCGCTCATGCAACTGGATAGTGGCTAACTGCACAACACCCGCCAACTACTTCCACCTGATACGGCGGCAGATAGCCTTGCCGTTTCGAAAGCCGCTGATCTTCTTCACACCGAAGGTCGGACTCAAGCACCCCTACTACCGTTCGCCTTTAAAAGACTTCTTGATTGGAACCTCTTTTCAAAGGTACATAAAGATGAACCAATCTTTGGCGACTTACTAGGACACTATAACACCAGCATGGTGTTTCGCGGCCTCATGAATCACGGCCCTCGGACTTCAGTAAGCCCCGTATTGCTCCGCTAGACCAAGCTATGGCAGCGTTTTTGTTTCACATTGGTTTTTACCTTGTTGACTATGAAAAAGCCTTTATCGGTATCAACAGTATCTAACACAGCGCGGTGTTTCTCTCTGAAAGCTTAGCCTTACCTTTCTGGCAATACCTACCACTTAACCTTGCACATTTTTGCAGAATCATCCCCGAAGGTGGGCCTGCAAGTCAGAAACCGGAAGGCGTAAAGAAGTTCATAATCTGCAGCGGTAAAGTGGCGATCACGGTTCACGAGCTGCGTAAGGAGAAGAAACTGGAGGACAAGATAGCGTTGTGTCGCTTGGAGCAGCTGTATCCGTTCCCATACGACCTGCTGCTGAAGGAGTTTTGTCGCTACGACAAAGCGAAAGTCTGTTTCGTTCAAGAGGAACATAAAAACCAAGGGCCTTGGCCGTTCGTTAAAGTCAGACTTGAAAACTTGTTTGGGAAGAAGATCGAGTAAGTTTACTTACTAGGTACTTACTTTTTACTTGTAGGTACATTTTGTAGAACGCTTTGTTGATGCATGTTCTGTTTCCCATCTAAACGGGCTATACTTTTACCACAATCCGTGGCTTTATTATTGTAAACTAGATCCTATCAAAAACATAAATGTGAAAATGGGAGCCAAGCTCAATATTTAGATTGTCGTGGTTGTTGACTTCACCCGCAAAAGAGTTGAGATCTAAATCTAAATGACGCCAAATTCTGTAGATAATCCTGAAACTTATCTAATAGAATATTGCTGATAACTTAAGAATAACCATTAACTTGGCGTCATTTAGATCTCGACAATTTTGTGGGCCATTTTTTGCTCGATATTAATAACGGCAACAGGTAGACGCTTGAAATATTCACAAACAAGCATTGGTACAGGGGTACCAGAAAAGGGCGCAAAGGCCTCAAAAGGTCACCAAAGGTCAAAAATGCCATTTTCGGGTTTTTGGTCGTTTACGGCCATTTGAAGACTTATATTTTTGGTGACCTTTTGAGGTCACAATAACTCCGGTCCCTGTGACCCTAGGATCACCAAAATCAATCAGTCCCCCCTTCTCTCAATAAGACGGTGCTAACAAAAAAGTTTTCATGTAAATCGGTCAACGCGTTCAGTTGTACTTAATCGTCAAATACACAGACGGACAGACAGACGGAAGGACAGACAGACAGACTGACGGCGCTATGCATATTAGGGGGCTTCGCCACCTAAATATTATGTATTTAGTTGTATATTTGTTTGAAGTTGTTTTGCCAAGGTAAGGAAACCCTTGTGCGCGAGTCCGACTCGCGCTTAACTGTTTTTTTTCTTATTTTTTATTATTAGATGATTTTATTTTTGTTACAGCAGTGTCACGAGGCCCGCCAGCTCTGCCTCGGCGACCGGCATCAAGTGGATCCATCAGAAGGAGTTGAAAGAGCTTAAGGAGGGTATCTTAAAAGGGGTTTAGGAAGAGTTTAAGTACCTATAGTCGTTTTCACACAGGAAGGATTATATAACAACAGAATAGAGGAAGAGATATTTATTCAAAAAAAATAAAGTGCAATAGAGGTAAAGGTGTTATATCTTTCATTGATTTTTAAATTATGCCTCTATTAGGCTGTCTCCAAACTCTTCTAGATTGTATCTAATCTACAATAGATCAAAATATTTATATAAACAATAAACACATGTAACAAAAACAATATGAATATTGCCACACCAAACAACACCAAAGCCATCTAAGTACTGTTATATTTCATTTGAACAGCGATAGTTAAATAACATTAACATAATATTTTATAACAATGATAGAAAGCAGATTCCAATCTTACGGTTGATTTTAAACCACTTTGGTAGTGATAATGTCGATAAATTGTTATATGCATGTGTAGGTACTTACGTAATGATACGTTGATATTCACTGAATGGATGAAAAGTTTTGTCTTTATGTCTCTGTTTATGAAATTGTATAGAAATTAAATATTGCTAACAAAGTTTGAAATTTGATTAAAATGTAATATGAAGCGCTTGCCAATTTCATTTTTTTGTTTTGCTGTGGGTTATTTATTTTAGATTTGACGACTGGTCTAAAATGAAGAATGACTAAGTACCTAAGTATATTAAACATTTTTTTTACCTTTATTTTGAGGATTGCTGTTAGTTATTTGTTATACAAGAGTGCAAAGTTGATTTTTGACCGCGTGCTCAATTTTGATAACAGAGCAAGCGAAGGAATCAATAGAGCACAAGTTGAAAAATATTTGCACTAGAGTGCCCTCCGTAACTTTCATCCCACATTAGCGAGGAAATTTTAGGATTTTCACTTGTTTTTAAGTTTCTTGTTTTATAACCTAAGGTTTTAACAACATGACGTGAAAATAAAATGGCGCGCATAAAACAAAATAAAAAAGTACCTACTTGGTGTACCACCAAGAAGGTTCCGAGTGAGTTTTTAATTAAATTCGGCACCATGGAGGGAGAAATAAATAGGTGTACCTACTGATGTTTTGAATTCAAAAACTTGTGAAAATATTCTAAATTCAATTTACTTTATCCTCTAGTCTAGCGGATCAAAACGTCTTTTGCACTCAGATATCGAAGAGCAAAAATAGGTAGGTACCTACTCTTTCCGAGATGAAAATCAAGAAATTAAATGAGATGAGAGGGATGAAAAAAATATTATAAACTAAAAGTATTACTCACAAATTTTGTAACATGACTTATTTATGTATTTTAGGCTCAAATGAAAGACCTTGATGAGATATACTTTTTCGATGACAGCTGTCAAACTTAAAACCGCCATATCTCGGAAAATACTCGTCATACACTTTCCGTTGTGGTCTCAAATGATGCTGATGATTAATGCTAATTAAATGAAAAAATTTTTAAATAAAACAATTTAAATGGATTATATCGCGTATATTCTCGTAATTCAGCAGCATAATATTGCTGGGAGGGACCACGGGGACTTTTTTTCCCCGTGGTCCCTTCAAGGGACTACGAGAGGGACCATGGGTAACAAATAGAAAGATCTTGTCTTGTCTTTTTATTTTATGGCTTTTTGTGTTTGGTTTAACACAATTCCGCCAGTGTCAAGTTAATTTATATATTCGTAAGTTATTTGGCTAAGCCATGTTGGCAGCCATTTTCTTTAGTCTTTTCTAGAAAGATCTTGATGAGATCTACTTTTTAGATGACAGCTGTCAAACTTCAGTCAGTGTGTGTTACCAGTGATGACATATGGAACCGAGACGTGGTCCTTCACTACTGGCCTTATGAATAAGCTTAGAGTCGCTCAACGAGCTATGGCGAGGGCTATGCTCGGGCTTTATCTACGGGATTGAATCCGAAATGAGGAGTTATGTAGAAGAACTCGGGTCACCGACACCCTACAACTATCATACAACTACCCTACAACAACCTACAATTAGCCTACAACTACCCCACATCTACACTACAACTACCTTACAATTACCTTACAACTACTAATTTACGCAACGAAAAGTAGCCTATGTCCGTCTCCATTGTCTATTCTACTCCTATATTAAAATTCATCCAAATCGGTTCAGCGGTTTTGTCTTGAAAAGGGAGCATACACACATACTGCCCTTCTTACCATAAACAGCGCAAGTGCATCGCGGCATATTTCGAGAAATTCGCACATAAAGTTTTTTTTCCTATTTTTGCTGTCACGACTACACTAACTGAGTTATTTTCAAAATTGTTACTTTTAACTCTATATAGAAGTGTGTATTTTATAATTACTTACATATTTCTGTTTTCTCTTTTATTTCTGGGTTATTATAAATCAAAAATTAATAATGCTTAGTAAAAAGTATTATCACCTATTTTGACATACTAAACATAAACATCGCAACTGCTGCACAGTTGCGATGTTCATGACTAGGAAAATGGACTTATGCTGTTTATGTCTAGTATGTTCATACAGAGCCAATATAATTTACAAAAAAAACTTAAACTTTAGCAACCACATACGTTGAATATGACTAGTACCAAAGTAAATTCTAATGAGTAAAACGTGCAAGTAAGCTATTATTAGGGTTTGTAACTTCAGAAGAGTCAGAATTTAGATTGGATCTAAGTTAATTCAAATAATATTATAAATGCGAAAGTTTGTAGTTTTATATTTATTACTCATTCTATTTTTAATATTAGTCGCTTGTTTGGTTTTGGTCGAGAGTCGAAAGTACTACAAATCATAAACAACATAAGTGCTTGTATTCTAATTCTAATCAAAACGTAAGTGCTTGTGCGGTACTTATGACAAGGAGATTGAGTAAAATCTCTGAGCGTAGTAGACAATACGTTGTTTATCCGCTCGTTTGGTTTTGGTCAGTTTACTTACCAAGATTTTTTAGCCGTCGTTTGGTTTTGGTAAGTAAACTGACCAGTGAGTCATCGTTGAGTCATCGTTCCACGAAAACAATTGTCATTTTTAAACTATGGTGTTTATCGACTTCTTCTTTGTTTTGTAGCCTTCTCAATGAAGTTGACAATGACAATAAAAAATAAAATTTACGTAGCCCAAGAAAAAATAATTTTATTCGATTAAATTAATATTAAAAAAAATATTACGCAAAAAAAATGCATAAAAAATGCACTTTATAATTACGATCAAAAAATATTTTGTTCTAAGACACCTAAATGTTATGTTATATATAGTGAGGTTATACCACATACTATGTATATACCGCAAAACATGTAGATATATGATAATACATTTTGAATTACAAACAAAAGTATTTTTTATATAAAATTAAATCAATAATTAATAGAAAATAATTTTTACGCTGTATATCCCGAACACAGACTAAATTATGAATGATTGTACTGACAAGCTTCATTCAATCCCTTTCCACAGAGCGTAAATACCACGATACGCTCCATTGTAAAAACCGAGCCAGTATCCACTTAGCGCCGACGCGGAGCGCCCGCCGTTTTTCCCGCCATTTTCCCGCCAAAACGCAAACCAAATGAGGGTCGAAAAATTATTTTCGCGTAACCAAACTAGTGGTTAAATTTAGGAAAATAAATTAAATCTTGCACATACGATGTTTGTGCTTATGTTTATTTTTATTTCTATCAAACATACAGAAAAATGGATAATTGATCCAGATAGATCTCGTTTAGCTGATTACAAATATGCTAATAACTCATTTTCGCAAAAAATGTCACCTACGCTGTTTATCGTAAGGAGGGCAGCATACATACATAATTATTCCTAGAAAGCTGTAATTTTACCTTGGTTTGCAACAGGCAATAATCGTTGCTGTCAAACGTCAATTTTGCATTATAGAACAGCAAGGAATTGACATTTGACAGCAACGATCGCCTGTTGCAAAACCTGTCGGTACATACCACTCTCGGCCAACACGGCTTTTTTACAAAACCAAACACAAAAGCCACAAAAAAAAAGAAGAGTTACGTAAGCAAATCACCTGAAACTACGTTAGACTAGGTAGTATGGTCTTAGACTATAGCCTGCTCTGAAAGGAGCGAAAAAAAAAAGCAAATCACCTGTCGATGTTTTTGTTTGTTTGTTTTTGTTAGTTGCTAGTTATGTTGCATTACTTGCTGTGTTCCAAGGAAAATTTAAAATTACATCTTTGCTGTGAGAGAGATATGTCCTACCTGCTGCTACGTTCAAGAAATCTACAAACCCCATCGTGGAATTGACTCTGAAGCTAAAGAAACACAAATTTAAAATCCCTAGTCTTGTTTCTTTTACCCAAAAGGGATCCATCAGAGGAGACAACAGACCTACATCAACATTTCTTAAAGTACCTATTTGTGCAAGCAAAATATTTGTATATTCCCCTTAACATTTAAATTTCTTCATTTGCAATGAATGTATGGAACCGAAGAGAGAAAATGTATGCAATTATGATTATTTTAATCATAGGCACATTCACCTTTTACTATCTTATGAGTCGTTTTCAGATTAATATTGAGAATGCTCAAAATGGTGAAGAAAGATGTTCTGTTGATTTAGAGCAAGCCAAATATCAGCTGTTGGGTAAGCAAAAAAACTATTTAATAATTAACAAATTTATTTAACTTAAGAAGTGTGTTTATGCGGCGGCAGACTGGCTACTTCCCGGGGATGCTGCAATGCCCACTTCTTTAAATAAAGTTGTAACCACTTCTCTAACTGTAATAAAGAGATTAAATGATTGCGCAGTATCACATCTTTCCGCCAGTAGCTAGTTAGTGTTAGTTCAATTATGTGTTTCATTAAATTTAAATATGTCTTGTTCTTCTTTTGTAAATCTACTATTATATGTAGCATTTTACTATATTTAATAAACACTTATTGACACTGACTTTGATTCATCAACAAAGAAAAATAAACAAAGCTGAAAATAAAAGTTATTACTTCTTGAGAAATCTGTTTGTCAACTCTATGAAGTTAAAAAGGTCATCAAAATCAACAATAAAGTCTTGTCTACGAAAAATCCATTTCCATTGGAATAAGCTTATAGTTTGTTGCTCGGAGCTTGCCTTTTTTTGTTAGTTCCTCGAATTTGTCGAAGTATTTTTATTGAAATATAAACATTTACAACGAGTGAAAATTTCAGTTGAGGTCACCAGGATCCCCTAACCCAATTCTCCAGGGGATCCCAGTGAACTCATCGGTTCATCAGAATCCCCTTGACATAAAATTTATAGAGGTGTAATCACACAAGATGTTCACACTGAATCAATTTACATTAAAACATGTAATATCTTCATAATCTTATCAAATATAAAAAATAACAATGCTGGAACAAGCGGCTGTTAATGCTTTCAAGAAAAAAACCCCTGATGCTGCCAAAAAGTATGTTATTTCCATACTATGGCCAATAATTATGTTTTTTGACACTTGTCAAATATGACAGTATATGTCAAAAATTACAGTAAATGTGAAAAATGACAGTAAATGTCAAAAGTGACAGTATATGTCAAGAAATACAGTAAATGTTTCATTAAATAGAGCTAATTGAATGCATTGACTTTTACTTTTCTGATGACAGCTGTCAAAATTCAAACAACCATATTTCAACTTTCTGTTGTGGGCTCAAATGAAATAACTTGATGAGATCTACTTTTTCAATGACAGCTGTCAAACTTCAAACGACCATATCTCGAGAATTACTTATCCTAGACTTTATGTTGTGGGCTCAAATTAAATAACTAGATGAGATCTACTTTTTTGATGACAGCTGTCAAACTTCAAACGGCCATATCTCGAGAACTAGTCATCCTAGACTTTCCGTTGTGGGCTCAAAAATAACTTGATGAGATCTACTTTTTTGATGACAGCTGTCAAACTTCAAACGGCCATATCTCGAGAACTAGTCGTCCTAGACTTTCCGTTGTGGGCTCAAGTGAAAGACCTTGATGAGATCTACTTTTTTGATGACAGCTGTCAAACTTGAAACGGCCATATCTCGAGAACTAGTCATCCTAGACTTTACTTTGTGGGCTCAAACGAAATACCTTCATGAGATCTACTTTTTTAATGACATCTGTCAAAGTTCAAAGAGTATCTCTGAAACTACTTGTCCTAGACTTTCCGTTGTGAGCTCAAATGTAAGACCTTGATGAGGTTTGCAGATCAAATAGCAATTGATAAGTTTATACAAGAAACGCAATTGGAATTATTATACAATGACCTAAGCGTAAGTAATTTCTTAAAAATTGTTAAATAAAATATTTTTTTAAAACAGTGTGATAGATAACACCATTAAACTTAATTTTATGTCAAGGGGATTCTGGTGAACCGATGAGTTCACTGGGATCCTCTGGGGGATCGGGTTAGGGGATCCTGGTGGCCTCACCCAAAATTTCTGCGGAGAAGCATTAAAAGTGCACAACAACAAGAAGTTGCGTATAATTTCCCTCATAAAAACATTTTATATATTATAATTGAAATTTGTTTGTACGAGCTTTTTCCCTCTCAATAACACCTTGTCGCCAACACAGCTTTTGCAAAATAATACATTTATTTTGTGAATGCTGTTACCGAACGAAACTTTTATTTCCCGATCGTTAACATTATTGACGACGGAGTGTTTCAATCAAGAGGCCAATTCTCGTGAATCGTGATCTAAGTGATAAACGCTCCAAATCAATACATTTCATAAAAACTGTTAAAATGTCTATTGAAACGAATTTTCTGCATTCTCATGACTCACGTTAGACAAATATTTATTGCAAACCGATCGTGATGCATCAACTAGTAAAGAGCGAGATCATGATAAAAGTAGACTTTAGTACCTACTCATGTGACAAGTTCGGTGTAGACATTAGAAGTGAGATGAGACTAAAATATCACGCAAAATCACGATTAAAGAGAATTAGCCCCCGAGCAGGAATTACTACTTTGTACGACTATTGTATGCCATGGGGTGGCGGTAGTAGAATCCATCATCTCTTGCCCGTGGATGCAGTAGGAATCTGCCAACGTAGGTATGCCTCCGGAAGATAGGCAGCAGCGTCTTTCCGTGTATCAACATCCCGTACTGCGCTCGCCAACCCGCCTGCCAAGCGTGATGGTATGGTAACTACCCCTCATGGAGATCCAAGATGGAGGCATCTTTAGTGGACGTTAAACGGCTGAAATTTTCGGTTTAAAGAAATTTATTAATACTCATAAAGAACAATAAATTTTGATGATTTGATTGTTTGTTTTTTTGTATGCAATTGAATAGTCTCCGAAACTACTGGACCGATTTGAAAAAATCTTTCATGATCATGAATGTTATTGTTAATTGACTAGAATTACGACGAATGTGCGTACCTAGACCTAGGTAAAGGTTTTTAGGTGCAATACTAGAAAACCTTGTAATACTTTTATTTAACAAGTAAATTTATAAAATATAAAATGTTGCAGACAACAATTATTTTCAAAGTCTCTTGCGGTTCGCATATTGAATATGCGAACCGCAGGCTGATTACGTATCGCGACAGGTTTGCAACAGATGTATATCTCGTGTATCTGTTGCAGCGTTAATTGCGAGATATACGCCTGTTGCAAACCTGTCGCGAGGTTCGTAATCAGCCTGCCGGTCTCACTACACTTATAACCACTTTTCAATTGTTTCAGTGGTCTCGGACTACAAGAATCGGATTGAGAAACTTCTAAGTGAAACAAAGAAGTCTTATGACAATGATAAGAGTCGATTCCAGGACATAATGGATAGCTGCATCTCTATGAAGCAGCAGTGTACTTTTTGTCAGGTATCATGATCATACCATAACATACAGCAATCCCAACTTACATATTTCAATTAAATGAAAGCTGGTATGCAAGCAGCACTTTATTTCCTTTTTTAGGGTTTCGTAGTAAACCAAGAAACCTTAGTTTCGCTTTGTCTGTGCCTGTCCGTCCGTCCGTCACCGGCTTTGCGAAGAGACTATTAGTCCTAGAAAGCTGATATTTTGCATGGACATATAAAAAAACACGAGATACCGCTTCAAAAAAGATGCTGAAAAAATAATGAATATAAAGTGAAAAAAAAATCCCATCATGTGGGGTATTGTGGAAAAGTTATTGCAAAACTAACATTTAGGGGCCGTCTCCACGAGCGAGGAAATCGCGGCGAGGTTATCGTCGTCTTTCTATAAGTACACTCTACGCCACGTATTTCTATAATATAATACACTCCTAGGGGCCGTCTCCACGAGCGAGAGAATCGCGACGAGTCCGCGCTATAGAAATACGTGGCACGACGATAACATCGCCGATTCCCTCGCTCGTGGAGACGGCTTCTTAGGGGTTGCGAAGTAAATTTTTCGAATTACGGTCCCGTTTGCAAAATATTAAAGTTTTAAACATTTTTTCAGCGTCTTCGCCATCTACAATCTAAACTGCTAGAATAAAAATTAAGAATGTACTTTTAATCATGAACTTTCTAAGAAACCTATTAATTGGATTAAGCTAGCTTTCACTAGCTAGTTTTGGAGAAATAGTCGCTTAAGTAAGTAATGCCGTATTTCAAACATACCGGACTACTTTTGAACGAAAACTCAATGAATTCCTGTTTATATGTTTTGGGTAAACGTTTAAAAACATACACCAAATTTTAACAAGAGGCCTATGGTTAACTACGGAACCCTACATAGCGCGTGGCCTGACACGCACCTGGCTTAATTTATTTTACATAATAAAGGAACCTTCATCAATCTATGTTTTTTATGTGATAAAATATCACATTTTTATCATTATCATAACTTTGCAAACTTTAAATGTAATAAAATACTGGGGCATTGGGTTGCCAATAACGTCATTAAGTTTTAGAATTGACCGAGCCCTTACTATTTCAGGCCCAATTTGAAGACCTCCAATCAGAATGCAAGTCAGCAAGGGAGCAGTTGAACCAAGCCCTTAAAGAGTTGGAAAAGTATAAAACTACTAAGTCAGGAGGTTAATGATTGTAATACATATCGACGGTGAAAAGGAAAAAGGGTATAAGCGACAAAAAATTAAATGTCCAGGAGAGCCGTTCAATGTTTTTAATTTTAGAAAAATTGATGTATTTTTGTTAATTATTAAAATATCGTGAAAACTAAAACAGTTATAAAATCAGATTTGGTTTTATTTTAATGATCTTACGCTATTTAAAGTGGTTCTTGTGGCTTATAACATTAGCTTTTAATTTTCCATTGAGGAAATATGGCATGAGATAGGTACAAATGACAAAATAAAATATTAAAAAGGATAAGAAGCCTAAGCGACATACATAATTCTTACATCGCAAGATAAAAGGGTATAAGGAACTAAACAGTTCAATAAGTGTTCTAAGATAAGAAGGATAACGTTCTTACAGTGGTTGTAAGCGCAAGAAACAGTCGGCTTTCAAAACAATACCAGGATATAAGACATTAGTGACACACAATGTCGCTTTAAAGCAAAGGAAAAAAAGGATAATCAACATTTGGCATCGCGTGAGTCTATGGAAATATGGATGAAAAGACAGCCCAAAAATAATGAAGTAGCGCCACCAACACGATCCTTCATCAGGATAAGTGCTAAAACGGGTAATAACACTACAATGTAATTGGGTCCCTAACTCATTAAATAGGGTGAAGTACCTTTATAAGTGTTAGGGAGTCAATTTTCATAGGAAAAAGACTAAGGATCCTTAGTATTAGGGGCCTGTTTCAGTGTAGGTACACTACCCATTTTAATTTACACTAAATGGTAGATTTAAAAGATGATAGTTCGTCATTATACTTATTTTCATGTCACCTACCTACCTGTTTACTAACAAGCTATAGGATGTTTTTAAATAAAAAATAAATTTTTGTTAACATTTTTTAATCAAGAAAAATCAAAGCTACTTAAAAAGAACAATACAATAAGGAAACAATAATACTTAAGGTAGTAGGTAGGTCACTTACGAATCAATTACGAAAACTTGGTATGTATCCGTAATATTAAACATGAGGTTTTTGTTCAATGCCATTTCCAAAATGTCCCTTTTTCGGCCTTTTCTTTCCATTTTTGAACCTAAAATAAATACCATTCAACGAAATACATAATCACAAGTAAAGTATATAATAAACTTATTTAATAAATAAAACAGAAGATATTGCAAAAAACAGATAGCTTACCGGTCTTGTAGTTTACGTTCTTTTTGAAAAAAAGCACAAGTTGCGTGTGCTCCCGCCGTTACAGCACGCGGCAGTGTTTTTTGGACAAGCGACGCGGCGACGCGCCTAAAACCTACTTTTGTGATATCAAATGGCATAAGCACCGACTCGTAATTAAATCCATTGGGTATTGCAGTATAAGTAACGTATAAGTATGATTGTAGAACGTGGAAGTAGGTTATAATCGACACCTGGTATCTAATTTAATTTAATTTAAGTAATTATATTAGCAAAACTGTATTTATATTGTAAATGAATGTAAGGTAAACAGTGTGATATTAAAATAAATTTAGGTGATAGGGTATAACCCACATAGCTGTCATAAAGTAGGTACTGAATGGTAATAGGATGTAACCGACAGAGTAATATGATAATGAATTTTGTATAGGTATAGGGTACAAGCGCCATAGCTATGTTAAATTACGAAATGGATGTAGGCTATAAACAAAGTATGTACTTTTTGAGGGAAAAGCTTAAAAGGCATAAAAAACCGAAAGCTCGACACCCTTATGAAGTAAAAAAGCAAGCCCAAAATAAATCAATTTTGTAGTGGTACAAGCACCTTTATAGCAAAAATTACCTGAATTTTCGTCGGTTACGAAAAATAATACAAGGAATATGACTTTTGCTAGGGCGTAAACGCCAAAAAAGTCATCGTAAAGCCATGGGAGTAAGCGCATTCGAAAGAGCGGAAAATTTTTCGTAGGATGGCATTTATAACAGATTTTTCACCAAAATGTCGCTTTATTAACACATATTTTACCGGGTATTTATCGCGTTATTTACCTTTATTATTGCCCGACGTTTCGACAGGATTGCACCCATCGTCGTCCCGGGAAGACTGACATGTTGGAGGTAACCGCAGCAATGCGAAGGCGTCTTTTCAGACTACCCTCACTTGATCTTCATAATTATAGGAACTTCCTATAATACACGTGGTATATTATAATTATGAAGACCAAGTGTTTTAATTAGCAAATTTTTATTTATATAATTACTTTTTTATATACCTGATAGAGCATAACTTGAAAAAAACAATGCTTAATGAAACTAAAGTTGTATTGTAATAGTATTAATAGCCATTTGGGTCCCATTGCTGGGCAAAAGCCTCCTCGAATTCCTTCCATGCATCTTGATCCTGGGCTACCGCTCTTCTGTCGTCCAGGTATTGTGCATCTCTATCCTGGCCTACCGCTCTTCTGTCGTCCAGGTATTGTGTGTCTCTATCCTGGCCTACCGCTCTTCTGTCGTCCAGGTATTGTGCATCTCTATCCTGGCCTACCGCTCTTCTGTCATCCAGGTATTGTGCATCTCTATCCTGGGCTACCGCTCTTCTGTCATCCAGGTATTGTGCATCTCTATCCTGGGCTACCGCTATTCTTTCGGCCAGGTATTGTGCATCTCTATCCTGGCCTACCGCTCTTCTGTCGTCCAGGTATTGTGCATCTCTATCCTGGCCTACCGCTCTTCTGTCGTCCAGGTATTGTGTACCTATCTCTATCCTGGCCTACCGCTCTTCTGTCGTCCAGGTATTGTGTACCTATCTCTATCCTGGCCTACCGCTCTTCTGTCGTCCAGGTATTGTGCATTTCTAACCTGGCCTACCGCTCTTCTGTCGTCCAGGTATTGTGCATCTCTATCCTGGGCTACCGCTCTTCTGTCATCCAGGTATTGTGCATCTCTATCCTGGCCTACCGCTCTTCTGTCGTCCAGGTATTGTGCATCTCTATCCTGGCCTACCGCTCTTCTGTCGTCCAGGTATTGTGTATCTCTATCCTGGCCTACCGCTCTTCTGTCGTCCAGGTATTGTGCATCTCTATCCTGGCCTACCGCTCTTCTGTCATCCAGGTATTGTGCATCTCTATCCTGGGCTACCGCTCTTCTGTCATCCAGGTATTGTGCATCTCTATCCTGGCCTACCGCTCTTCTGTCGTCCAGGTATTGTGCATCTCTATCCTGGCCTACCGCTCTTCTGTCGTCCAGGTATTGTGTATCTCTATCCTGGCCTACCGCTCTTCTGTCATTCAGGTATTGTGCATCTCTATTCTGGCCTACCGCTTCTCGTTATCGTCAGGGTGTTGAGTCACTTGACATGTTTAACGTTGAAATGTTATTAAAAAATTGCTACTATTTACTTCCTCCATTAAGAGAATTTGCTTCCTTCCTATTTGAAAAGAATTAATGATTTTAAGCCGTTTTAACCGTGGGGTGCCGGCAGTAGAATGTTACCCGTCCTCTCCTACCCGTGGATGCAGTATGAGCCTGCTAAGGGACACCTCCGGAAGATGGGCAGCAGAGTCTTTCCGTATATCAACATCCCATACTGCGCTCACCAACCCGCCTGCCGAGCGTGGTGAGTATGGCAACTACCCCTCATGGATCCATGAGGGAGGCCTTAGTTCAGTAGTGGACGTTTTACGGCTGAAATGATGATGATGATGAATCATTTCAAGGTGACCGACATTCGTATACATGGCGTCTGGATGGCGAGTCACCAGGCTGTAAACCACCTTCGGTGTGAAATAGCTGAAATCTATATATGCCAATAATTGCTTCTTTCAAAGTATTCAAAACCTAGATCGTGTGCCTATCAAGGAAATAAATATATCGATATGAGATAAATAGGTAAGCCCAGCGCCTGTAAAAAAATGGAGAGCAAAAGCATCACTGGTAACTGTACTAACTTATGAATTAATAGTGTAGTAGGTACTGAGGTTCTTTTATTTTTATACCAGCGGACCTGCGTGATTTCACTTACGTGGACAAGATGGACATTCATTAAATTATGGGATGTGTTTTTATGCTATTTTTAAATTCGAAACACTGCAAAATTATTTTTTATATCAGATACTCTTAGGTAACTAAACAGCTAGTAGCCTTTTTTAAACTTTCGCGATCACAACATATTATTACTATATTGGAATATAGGGCTTTTTACAATATACGTAGATCACCTGAAAAATCACGATTTTCCATACAACTTTCATCCACATGGGCTGATTTTTTGAAAAACGCTGAAACTTAATTTGTGTTATTTTAATTTGCAAAAACTTAAATAAAAGTTCAAGTAGGTACCTAAATCAAGTGTAAAAATCGGCTAAGTGCGAGTCGGACTTGCGCACGGACAGTTCTTTGCCATTATTTGGCAAAAAAACTTGTTAAAATCACGTATGTTGTATTAAAATAAAACAAATATTTGAAGGGAGCCACCTTCAAATATTTGTTTTATTTTAATTCAATTAAGTATTTATTTTTAAAGCGAATATACAACAAAATGTTCTATGAATATTTCATGCGTCTACCTGAGTGGCTGTTAATAAAATCGAGCAAAAAACGGCAAAAAAATCATGTTTGTTGTATGGGAGCCTCCCTTAAATATTTATTTTATTGTGTTATAGTAGGTATTTTTTTGTTATAGCGTAGGTAACAAAAATACATCATCTGTAAAATTTCAACTGTCTAGCTATCACGGTTCATTAGATACAACCTGGTGACAGCCCATTATCCCTTTGCAGATTCTTACTGCTTCCACGGACAAGAGAGAAGACGCAAAATACCACTGTCAGCACCCTACGGCCTAGGTATGTAGTTACGAGTTTACTATGTATGTACCTACCTACCTATAGAATGATATTGATAACAGTGGGTAGGCAGTGGGCACCTGGGAATAACAACGTAGGTAATCAATATGCTAATATTAATTTGCAATTCGGATCATCTATCCGCCCTGTAAACACATTGGCGTCAAAGGGTGAACGTCGCCTTCTGGCTTGATGGTCCGCAGAATCGCTAATTCCGCGTGTTCTTACTATTTTGTCATATTAATATGACCAATTGACCACCAGAACAAACATGGGCTGTCATACTGTAATGGACCTCTCTTGCCCGTGGTAGCGGTGAGAATCTTCTAAGGGCTATCTCCGGAAGATGGGCAGCAGCGTCTTTCCGTGTATCAACTCAAGAGATTGATTTTCTTTATTTCCATAGTTGGTAATCCAAAAATTAATTTAATCTTGTGATAACAGTTCATTAAACAGTTTAATGTAAGCTTTATTGTAAAGTTTACATTTATTATATTATTTTTTTAACTGATAGACATTTGCTGCATTTCTTTAGGGTATTTATTGTAAAAGCGTGTACCTACGCTGCCCTCTGAAATACATTGACCTTACGTAGCCTAATAATGCGAGTTTATCTTTATTTCTAGTAACTATTTGTGAAAGTCATTTGTCTTAGGAGGGCATTTTTTTAAAAAAACGTCCATGTAGATTTTTCGGTGTCCCACAAGTTGATTAATAATTTTCTATGAAACCACGCTATTTCTAGATATTAACAAAGTTTTTTTTAGGTTTATAGATTTATTTACGTTAAAAAAACTGTTTATTTTGACGATTTTTAAACAACAAATTGTAAAATAAGACTAAACTAGCTTTTGACACCCCTTAAAAATGTTTGTCCTTACATAGTTAAATTTTATAGTAAATTTTTACCTGTCTTGAAAGTAGGCCAAAACTGAATTATTTATATTTAAATACCTCAAGGCCATCTTATTTAAACGTAATAAGCGGGATCTTTAACATAAAATAATAACTTTTTATCAATTGAATTGTGTGAAAAAAGTTACAAAATGGAAACCTGAACAACTTTCTGACTCTAAAAAAGGTAAAAATCTTTTGAAAATGCAATTTGTTTGTTATTTTGCCGCTATATTATACATCTCTGAGGAATAGCGAATCATTTGAAAAAAATTAGATAATTTTAAAAACATATTTTTTTTTGATTCCATTTTGTAACCAGGACAAATTTCTACGAAAATGCCCAGGAAACCAATTGATATTTTTGTGGGTAGGTTATATAGGGGAACTGCGTAAAAAAAAACCTAGGGTTTTTTACATATCAAGTAATTATTTATTATCCCTCGACAAAATTATGTGTTTGTTTAGTATAATAATTAATAAGTGTTGATTATTATTACCTAGTAGGTAGGTACCAAAATATTTTTACGGTAAATTATTAAAGATAATTCATGAAGTTCTGTTGTTTTTTATTTTATTACTCACGTCTATAGTATTTAGTAGTCAATATAGTATATAATATGCTGTTTTTATGTACATAATTTGACTATCCGGGGAATCTCCGAATAATCTCCGGAGGCTAAAATTGCCTCCGGTACACACCTCTAGATCGGAACTTCGTAAGGAAGAGGACCTGATGAAGTGCGAATATACTTTTAAGTTTCTAGCAGAATATTTTAAAAGTATGTAGGCACTTCAGCAGGTTCCCTTACGAAGTTAGTTACTTACGAGAAAGAGATACCCAACCCAACTGCTGAAACGCTTCGATAGCGCGTTCTACAATTTGATCAAATTTAACAACGACACCTAGTTCTGAAACAGCGAAACTTGCAATGGGATGGAAATAATATTGCCGACTC
Source organism: Pasiphila rectangulata (assembly GCA_963082625.1). Taxonomy (NCBI): domain Eukaryota; kingdom Metazoa; phylum Arthropoda; class Insecta; order Lepidoptera; family Geometridae; genus Pasiphila; species Pasiphila rectangulata. The sequence continues at coordinate 17,184,779 of OY720236.1, read as the reverse complement.
AGATAAATATACACCTAGGATTCGTCGGCATTGAAAATGGGTATTAGGATACTTAACTATTATTATGTATACAACTTTTTAACCGACTTCAAAACAGGAGGTTCTCAAGTTGTAACCTTTTGTAAGTACTTATTTTAATATATGTTACCTACCTCAGGGCCTCCCTTCATCCGGCCTTTGCCCTGCAGTGGGAAACATCAGGCTTATAAATAAATCAATAAATGTTACCTCAGTAGGTAGGTACCTACTCCATTGTTTATGAACAGATTTGGAAAAATGTTTTTGCGTTCGACTAGATACACCTTCAGGTGGGCCCATTTTTTCAAAAATACCGCGGTTGTCCACTACTGGGCATAGGACTCCCTTATTTTCTTGCAAGTATTGCGGTTGGAAGCGGCCTACATCTAGTAGGTGTAAGACAAACGTTGCTGCGCTTGCCGGTCCGTGGCCTCCATTCAAGCTCAAACTTAAACAAGCATTGGTACGGGGGACCCAGAAAAGGGGGGCGAAGGCCTCATAAGGTCACAAATGTCAAAGGTCAAGAATGGCATTTTTGGGTTTTTAGATGTTTTCGGCCATTTGAAGACTTTTATTTTTTTTGGTGACTTTTTGAGGTCACAATAACTCCGGTCCCTGTTGTTGTGTACGCACAGTTGCATATCTAGTAAGTAGGTACCTATAGGAATAGATCGGCAATGCCTTATAATCTCTGTGTGAACCCCGAATAAATCAGTTAGCTGTCAGCCACCGCGTTGTTATTTACTCCCTTTAATACACGACATTTGGCGAAGAGGAAGTCAAAAATGGCGGACCCAACGCGTGCCATCGGAAATATTAAAGAGTTTATTCCTAGTTCTGATACCTGGAGTAGTTACATAAAACGAGTGCGAGCATTCTTATTAGTGAACGAAATTAAAATCAGTGTTCAAAATGCATACCTTATCACATTGGTTGGAAATGAAACGTACGAGCTCATGACAATTTTGTGCAGCCCCAAAGAACCAGAAAGCTTATCCTTTGAACAACTGGTTACCATTGTCGAGAATCATTTGAACCCAAAATCAAGCGACATGGCGGAGAGAATGAAGTTACGAGCATGTTTACAGAATCAAGAGGAAACCGTCAATGAATACTTGTTACGATTAAAGAAATTAGCCATGACGTGTAAATTCAAAGGGCAAGAATCTTTAGAAGAAAACTTGAGGGATCAATTTACATACGGATTGAAAAGTGAAAAATATAGACAACGATTATTAACGGAGCGGGAACTCAGTTTCAACAGAGCGGTGTCATTAGCCACGTCGTTGGAGGCGGCGGAAATTGAGGCTAAGCTGGGCGGCGGTAACGGGAACGCTGGAGGAACATCTCACGGCGGAATATTTGCAGTAGGGTCCGGCAGCGGCAGCGTCGGCAGCGCGCGCGGCGGCCGAGCGAGCCAGCAGCGCGGAGGTAGGGGCGGCAGCCGCTACGGAGGCGCCAGCGGCAGCGGAGGCGAGCGGTGTTATCGGTGCGGATCGCGGCAGCATTCGTCAGAGAAATGCCTGTATAAAACAGCGAGCTGTTATACGTGCGATAAAGTGGGCAACATAAGCCATATGTGCCGTAATAAAAAAAATAGCGCGAAGCTTTTTCAAGTGGAGTGTAGTGATTCGGAAGGAGATACAGGTTCGCCAACCCTGTATCGCTTAGAGGCCACGGAGGAATCCGACGGCCCGTGGTACTGTAAGTTGGAAGTGGAAGGTGTTAGTCTAAACATGCAAGTCGACAGCGGTTCCTCGGTAAGCGCTATTTCTAAGAAAACTTACGACAAATTATATCAAGGTAGACCGTTGATTCAGTCAGACAAAGTTTTAACCGTGTATAGCGGTGACAAAATTAAACCTGTGGGCGCTATGCCAGTCAATGTGATCAATAACGATCAGCTGTTTACCTCAAAACTGTATGTCATTGATAACGGTGATTGTCCTCCCAGACTAGGCAGAAAATGGATGCGCGAACTTCAAATATCGTTGCCTATCGTAGCACATGTTTCATGTAGTGATAACCAGACAGTGCTAAAGGACATTATGAGAAAGTATAAAGATGTATTCGAGCCGGGTATGGGGACGTTCAACCGCGGTACCATTAGCTTGCAAGTGTGTGAGGGCGCGGTCCCCGTGTGGCGGCGTGCGCGCGTGGTGCCGCACGCGCTGCGGCCGGCCGTCGACGCGGAGCTCCAGCGGCTGCAGGCCGAAGGGATCATTAGTCCAGTGGAGGACGTGGGCGGCTGGGGGACGCCCATTGTGCCGGTAAAAAAGCAATCGGGCTCTATAAGAATTTGTGGCGATTTCAAGGTTACCGTGAATCCCGTTTTAAACGATGACAAATATCCTCTTCCGCGGATAGATGATGTTTTTGCGGCCCTAAGAGGGGGAAAAACTTTTAGCAAGATAGATTTAAAAAGCGCCTATCAACAATTTATTTTAGACGATGATTAAAAAAAGTTATGTACCATTGTAACGCATAAGGGGAACTTTGTGTATAATAGGTTACCTTTTGGAATTAAAACCGCTGCGAATAAATTCCAAAGAATCATGGATTCATTATTTAAATTGGATCACGTAACTGTGTTTGTCGACGATTTAATAATTACAGGGGAGAATAGGGAAAAACATATCGAAAACTTAAATAAAGTTTTTAAAATATTAAATGATTGTGGGTTAAGAATTAGTGGGGAGAAGTGTTGTTTTTTCCAGAACCGTGTATTATATTTAGGCCACGTGATAGATGCTGAAGGGTTACATACAGAAACAAAAAAGTAGATGCTGTCCTCATGGCAGAACGCCCTAGTGAGCCAATAGTGTCAGCGAGTTAAGGGCTTTCCTGGGTCTCATAAATTATTATTCAAAGTTTGTCAATAATTTCAGCACAATAATTGCCCCTCTATATGCACTATTAAAAAAGAATGCGGCATGGCTATGGACTGACGAATGTGAGAATGCATTTTTAAATGTTAAAGAAACCCTTAAAAGTTCAGAGGTATTAATACATTTTAACCCCGATCTCCCCTTGGTGTTATCTTGCGACGCCTCCCCGCGCGGGGTGGGCGCGTGGCTCGGCCACGAGATGCCTGATGGGCAAGTACGGGCAGTCATGCATGCGAGTCGCATACTGTCAACGGCTGAACAAAATTATAGTCAAATATGTAGGGAAGGTTTGGCTATAATTTTCGGTGTACAACGTTTTCATGATTATGTTTATGGTCGAAACTTCATTTTAGTAAGCGATTGTAAACCTTTATGTTCTATATTCGGACCGAAAACAGGAATTCCATTATTGATGGCAGGCAGGTTACAGCGCTGGTCAATAATTTTGAGTGAGTACAATTACACAATTAAATGCATTAAATCAAAAGACAACAGTCTTGCGGATTGTTTGTCAAGGTCTGCGAAAATTACATGCGATAAAAAAGTAAAACAAATGAGTCCTAGAAGCGGAGAAAATTTAAGTGAAGAATTAAATATTAACTTCATTGATGCGATAAAACCTGTAAATTATAAAGAAGTTGTTGAAGCAACAAAAAAAGACACAGTTTTAAGCAAAGTGTTTGGTTATGTTTTACATGGTTGGCCAGAAACTTTAGACACGTCTAATGAATGCAAAGATTTTTATAATAGAAGGAATTTTATTACTTCCGAGCACGGTTGTCTATTGTTCGGGTATCGGGTAATTATACCGAAATGCTTACGAGGCTCGATCTTAATGCAGTTGCATAGTAGTCATTTAGGTATAGTTAAAACGAAGTCGCGAAGCACGTACTTACATTTATTGGCCAAACATGATAAAGATATTGAGTTGATGTGTAAATCGTGTGAGGTATGTGCAAAAGTGAGAGACGATCCTGTAAAAAGCACTTTAATACCATGGCCGTGGCCTACCAAACCATGGTACAGATTACATATGGATCATTTGGGTCCACTCGCTAATAGTTATTACCTAATCATAATTGATGCGCATTCTAAATGGATAGAAGCATGCAAGGTAAATTCAATAAACGCGGAGACAACTATTAAACATCTACGAGAAATATTTGCCCGATTCGGGATTCCAAATGAAATCGTTACAGATAATGGACCTGAATTCGTTAGTGAAAAATTTTCGGAATTTGTATTAAAAAACGGTATTTGTCACAGATTAATCGCGCCTAGGCATGCTAGAAGCAATGGTGCCGCGGAAAAAGCCGTAGGGTTAGTCAAAAAATGTTTACATAAAGCTGCGCATGAGAGGATCGCTGTCGACATAGCATTAAGCAGGTTTTTATTGCATTATCGCAATTCGATACAAAGTACCACACAGAAATCACCGAGTGAAATGTTACTTGGGTATAGATTAAAATCATGTTTAGATTTATTAAGACCTTGCACCCAAACAATTGTAAAAAATAATCAGACAAAACAAGTAGAAATGTTTGGTGGCAAACCAAGAAATGTTGTCTATAGGAGACTTAGTTATGTTTAAAAAATGGAGAAACAATAAAGAAGTGTGGGAAAAAGGCATAGTGTTACGTAAGATAGGCAATATTATGTATGAAATTAGATTTAAAGATGAGAAGCACAGGCGTCATGTTGATCAGGTATTTAAAATACCAAATTATGACATCAATGAAAAGATAACTGATCATCATGATCCAATATTTAATGGCTGTAACGTAGAAAATTCAGATGTTTAGGAGATGTTGACGTCCAATACTAACCCTAGTAACACATCGCAGAGGTCATTGAGTCAAACCTCGCCACCTACACCTCCGCGCGATGTGTCGCCTCCATCTTCCCCTTTGTTCGAAGAGGCGGAAAACATGGGCGATAGGAGTCAGGAGATGGTGCTAGTTCCTGATAACTATTTAGAGGACAATTCGCCACCTAGTTATGTAACCACACGCCGTGGAAACAGGCGTTACGCTCCTGATTCAGACTAAAATGTATACATACTTGCACTCATCTAAATATAGTCGTAAAATTTAAATAATTGTTACTGTTACTTATCTAGTGTAATAATTTTTATATATTCTTTGTACTTAAGTATAAGGGACAAAGATTGGTGGAGGGTAGAAGTAAGAATAGTACTTAAATAAATAGGTTCATGTCCTAGTTTTATTAGTTCATATTACATAAGGGGGGGATAGTGTTGTGTACGCACAGTTGCATATCTAGGAAGTAGGTACCTATAGGAATAGATCGGCAATGCCTTATAATCTCTGTGTGAACCCCGAATAAATCAGTTAGCTGTCAGCCACCGCGTTGTTATTTACTCCCTATAATACACGACACCTGTGACCCTAGGGTCACCAAAATCAACAGTCACCTTCTCTCATGACGTTGCTAACAAAAAAGGTTTCATGTAAATCGGTCAACGCGTTCGGCTGTAATCGTCAAATACACAGACAGACGGACAGACAGCGCTATGCATATTAGGGGGCTTAGCCCCCTAAAAATCCTTTATTCATTGTGACCGCAAAGGCCTCTTCAAAAGTCAATGTACAAAATAAAACAACACAAATTATTTGACTAAAGCACAAAATTGATAAATTGCTTGCCGTAGATAGGTAACAGACAGGACATCCCTTTGAATAAAAACACTAGTGTTAGTGTTTTTGTTCAAAGGCACTAACACTAGTAACTCCCTTAGAATAAAAATTCTAAGGGACAGCCGTTTTGACGTGAAAACGGAAAATACAAACATTCGGTACCTACACATTTTCGACTTAAGTCAGCCAAATCCGTGCTGAAAACGAACTAATAAACAACCTGGTCACCCACACAATATGGACGTAGACGGCTTGATGTGAGCCATATAATACCGCTCACATAAAGCCGTCCTCTCCGTCAACTTATCGAGAAGCATTCCCATCGAACTCCCATGTTTATCTTTCTAATCCCTACAAAGGTCTCGATAATTACCTATTCAGCTAAGCGTCGGAAGTCGTTACGATGGTGTTGACACAAGCAAGTTGAAAAAACATCACTAGGGGATCGTTTAGCTTGGAGCTTTGAGGCTTTAGTGTGGCTTTAGGCCTTTTTCTTCATAGGATGACAGGATACAGTTTCGACAGCAGATTGGCCTTTCACACTATATTGTTTTGCACCATTTTGATATTTAATGTGTTGCTTTCCGTGACGTCACCAAACGGCTCTGTCGAAAGACCAGCAGCGTCGGTTGTTAACATAACCAACTTATGCTGAGACAGTGACCATTTTGTGACTCAAGCATGTCACCATTTTTATTTTTTGTTATAAAATGTTCATTTGTATGGAAATGCTTGTTGTTTTAAATAAATAAATTATCTATCTGATAAAGATGATTTAGACTGCGTAAGCAACTTGGTAATTCATGTCACTGTTCACTGGAGACGGTGCAGTGCCCGGGACATTCGTAGATGGATTAGGCTTGCCCAGCACACCTACACCAATATCTCAGCGTAGTCGACTACCTAGGTATATTTAGAGGAAAAAAACATGTCAATAAATCTGAAACTAATTGAATTGCGATAATATGTAATTTCCGAGATTTCCAGTTAAATTCAATTAGTTACTTACGTAATGATCAGAAAATGCGCAGGAATACCTGAATACCTACGCATTTCACCAAGATGGTAAAGTAAGAAATTCATATTATTAATCATTATTTATAAGCTATCAGTCCCGGCAAACTTCGCACAGCCTCATAATCAACTATCTACTCTACTTTACAGCTACTTATACCTAATTAAGCTAAAACTATAAACAGCTTAAGTGAAATCTAAAAATAAACTTTCTGAATGACCCTAAAAATATATAACAACCTAAAAATCTCATCATCCCTAAAAAATGTATGAGATTTATACAATTTTCATGATTTTTTATAGTGTATTTCAGACGCCAATTATGGATACACAGGAAAGTTAGTGCTAACTGCGGCAGTGGAGGCAGTGGAACGACTCAAGTTATAATGATCGTTCCGCGAAACTCTTTTTAATTTTTACTTCACAAGAACCTTCTCTTGACAACAACAAAAAATAATTAGTGAATCTTTCTCTGAGCCCGGGTTAAAATTAGGTATATATAGGCTCCAGCTGACCCGTGCCCACTTTGTTGGGCGGTAACATATCTGAATACGACGAAAAAGTCTTTTATTTTTTGGGTTTAGATATAGCCTATGAAATTCACAAATAATGTGGCTTCCGATTAGTAAAAGAATTTTCAAAATCGGTTCAATAGATCCAGAGATTACTATACCTACATCCTCACAAACGTTACCTCTATAAATATTTGTATAGATTTAAACATCGTAAAATTCACAGAAATAATCAATAAAACGTAAATTCATTTTCCCATACATTTTACACGGATGACATTTTTTACATGTGATGACATTTTTTGAATGACTAATTGTAGGTATTACCTCTAAGTAATATTATTATTAATGTTTGTTCAGAAAGTTTATATTGTGATTAAACTTAAACTCAAGTTTATAGTTTTGTAGTAGTAGAAAGTTGTATATAGAGTACCTAGAAGTAGGTATTAAGAATTTGTTGTAGTACCTAGCTACGATACTAAGTTCACCGGGACAGCTAGTAAGTATAGGTATATATAGGTATATGTAGATAAAAATAGATATCAAACTCATAAAATGATCACTTATTAATTTTCACGGTTCCGTAGCCAAAACGGAACTTATAGTTTCGTCCTGTCAGTCTGCCTGTCTCTTTGTTTATGAGCAGCCATTATACTTATTCAAAGAATACTGCATACCTAATTGATAAAATTGTAGGACGTATTCTCTGAACTAGTAACATCTTAAAAACAATTGAATTCGAAATCGAGTGTAGATAGGTAAATAGGCGTGTGGCATTTTTATAGAGGTAGGTAGATACCTACTTAGCTCATTAAAAATAAGATAGAGGTTTGGAAACCTAGGTAATTTTTATTAAGTCAATAGTTTGGAGATGAAATGCGCTTGAAATGATGTAGGTAAGTACCTAAGTATAATGCCTTTAGTCGCATCTCGTAGCCAGATTTGGTAGCTAGCTACGAAATGGAAAATGTGCTTTCCCGTCTTGTAGCTAGCTAATAAATGGGAAAGATTTTCCCATGTCCTCTCACTTTTCAACTAGTAGGTACGGAATATAACAATATTTGAAGAGTTCCTTCGATTCCGCAAAAAAACCTTTTTGAAGCCAATTAAAACACAATAAGTAAAATTACCTACACAGTGCAAAATTTAGAACGTAGACATATCACAGCGGAAATAAAACTAACTAACCATTTAGTAAAAATTGAAGATTGCCTGGTTATTAAAATCTTTCACCTACCTAAGTATTTTTAAATAGGTTCTTTGCTCCATAATTTGTTTCTTAATTCAATTTGTTTGAAAATCACTCTGCCAACGAATAGAGGTATTGAATAAATGGTTAAGAGCCTTTGTTTGCTGCAGCGAATAAATGGGCGCAGGGGTAGCGAAATTATGGTAAAAGGGGCCGAGCTCCAGGCTGCGAGTGGGCGCCGCCCACGCGCGCTCGTCTGGGCGGAGCGCGCGCGAGCGAGACGGTAGCTGAAGGCTCGCGTGCGAGCGGGACGGGCGCGGGAGGCGGGGCGCCGCGCGCTGACGGCTGCGCCCCCGTCTTCGCTCATTCGTCTCCGGGTCAGCGTCCGCTATGTAAACGGGGCTTGTTGTGAATCTAAACAAAATCAGTCAGTCTTCGTTTTGTTGCCGAAAGAGCAACGCGCTCCGGCTTCCGCGGCGCGGTGTGATATGCTCTGCGAGTGACGCCCTGAAGATGCACGCGCTGTTCGGAGAGCAGAGCCCGTACGCGTACCGCGGCGGTGCTGGCGGCGGCTACGGGCCGGGAGTGGCGCCCTACGCCTACGAGCAGTACCGCTACGGCTACGGCGCGCCCTACCTGCACCCGCACCAGCAGCACGCGGGCGCACCCAAGGACATGGTGAAGCCGCCCTACTCCTACATCGCGCTCATCGCCATGGCCATCCAGAACGCGCCCGACCGCCGCATTACGCTCAACGGCATCTACCAGTTCATAATGGAGCGCTTCCCCTACTACCGGGAAAACAAGCAGGGTTGGCAGAACTCCATCCGCCACAACCTCAGCCTCAACGAGTGCTTCGTGAAGGTGGCGCGCGACGACAAGAAGCCGGGCAAGGGCAGCTACTGGACGCTGGACCCCGACTCGTACAACATGTTCGACAACGGCTCCTACCTGCGGCGGCGGCGTCGCTTCAAGAAGAAGGACGCGCTCAAGGAGAAGGAGGAGGCCATCAAGCGGCAGCAGCAGCTGGCGGCGGCGCAGGAGGCGCTGGCGGCCGCGGAGGCCGCGCCGGGCGACGTGAAGCCGGACGTGAAGCCTCGGCTCTTCGAGTGCCGGCCCAAGCGCGAGCCGGGCGCCGGCGTCGAGTGCGCACGCTACGACAAGCCGGACGTGCTGGACGAGTACAGCGAGCCGCGGCTGCCGCCCGCCACCGTCTACTGCTCGCCGCAGCCCTACTCGCTGGCGGCGGACGACTTCCGCGGCTGGTACAGCGCGCCCGAGCCTTCCGCCGACCAGCTGCCGCCCGCCTTCCGCGACCTGTTTGAGCCGCCGAGCTGTCAGCTGGCCGGCTTCCGGCCCTCTCCGCCGCCGGACGCGTACCGCGCGTCGCCGCCGCACCACCACTATCGCGCGCCTGCGCCCTCCTACTACCACCACCAGGCCTGCGTGGCCGCTGCGCCCGCTCCGGCGCACAAATCCTACTGAACCACCGACACGACCAGGTCAGTCTTCTTGTTGTTTGTTAGACGTAGAGGTAGCTACCGCCGAGCGATTTGACTGTGATGCGAATTATGCGTTTGCGAGGGATGTGTGCGAGGCGGCGAGGCGGGTGGCGCCGGCGCCGGCTCTCGCTGACGTGCGGGATGCTTGCAGGAGCCGGCTGGCAGCGCCGATGCCGACGGAATTAGCCGCGCTTCCACCGGATAATTATAGCGCACTGCCGTGCCGTGAAGGCGAGAGCCGGCGGCGACCGCGCGATGTTTACAGCGCCCCGGCCCTGCCGCCTCGTGCACTTCGGCCGATAGGTATGTGCAACTCAACCTCTATATCTTCCAAATATGTACCTACTTACTAGATCTATTATCCACTCGTCCTGCCTATTTTAGGTTGACTAGCTTAATCACGCAAAACCATTAGGTACTGATGGATTGTTACTGATATTATGAGTTTGTAGGAGCTAAAATGTTTTTAATTGGCATTTATTTTATTAATACGTACCATAAAATAAACAAAATGAGTCAGGTAGTCAGGTAATATTAAGGCGGTTCCTCAAATGCTCCTGGTGAGCAAGTGTCTGTCACTCAAGTAAGTAGGTAATCGAGGTTAAACCCAAACATTTTAGCATCTTAGTAAATGAGATAAATAAGTAGATTTTCTAACCTTAATCGAAAAAGCTTGGATATTTCTTAAATATTTGGTGCACAAAAAAAAAACAATGCACAGAGGAAGACTTGTAATTCTATAAATACTAAATTCCTATAAAAACGTTTGCCAGTTATGTTGTTATGTTCATTCTGAAAAGCTTGAAACTAAACACTAACTACTTACCATACGTAAAAGGCCTTTCACATCTTTATAGATTACTAGCTGACCCGCGGCGTCGCCAACGCGTTAATGCTGCATCCCGCTGGAGTGCCTGGGACATTGATAGATTAGGCTTGCCCAGCGCCTATAACATGCCATCCTCCCATCAGCTTAGTTGTTAACATTATGTATTCTAACAACTAACTAAGCTGGGAGTATGTCATTTATTTTTTACATACGTAGTAACATATATGATAAAGTTCTCCAAGTAGTACCTATCTAACCATAGACCTACCATTGAATGATAAGTGATACTTCCCAGAGACAAGGGACAAAAGTTTTAATGTTATCACAGTCACTTACATTGTATATACAGTTATTTAATTACAAGATAGAGAGGTGAAAACAATAGGCTACCTCTCAGAATTTTGCTACATCAGCACAAGGGCTGCTGGAGCGCTGGTTTCCAGTGGCGCCCGTATTGTGTGGCGCAGGCGGCACTGCGATACACATATATAAAAATTCACAAAATTTTAACATTAAAATTATAAAGAACAGATAGTTATTACTTATTAAGTACATAAAGGAAGCAAGGCAAAAGACAACTAGGCTAACTTATATTAAAAATCTAGGTTAATATTCTATATAGGAATATATTATTCAGGTGCAATGTTTGTTGTTAAAGCAAACAAACTGTTAGTTTACAAAATCGAACTATAGTCAAGAGCAAACTATTCGGTCATCTATCTAAAGATTAGTTGTGACTGAACGAATATAAATTATTGTCTTGTCTTTTTATTTTATGGCTTTTTGTGTTTTGTTTAACACAATTCCGCCAGTGTCAAGTTAATTTATAAATTCGTAAGCCAAATAATGGCTAGCCATAGCCATGTTGGCGGCCAATTTTCATAAATTATTGTACCTATCAAAGTTCAAAGCTGACGTAAGTGGAATAAGTCAAAATTCAAATATTTTTTTTTTTAATTTTTTTTTTATTAATGAGCCGTTTTCAGTAACAAAACAAAAAGAGTTTTCTACTAAACCTAACAGATGGAGCTGGCAAGCGGAGTAAGCAAGTTTGTGATTAATCCTGTCATTGTCAAATTGTGCCTACCAGTAAAAGAAAATTAACGCCATCTATAAGGTACGAGGTAACTATTTTTGAAGTTTTTACTTTTTAATGAAAACGCCTCATTCAAATGTTTTTTTGCGTTGATGTTGTACAATGGTCTTTCAAATGTTAAAGGTTCAAACATTCAAGTTTGCATTCGGGTAAGTATTTATTTTTAGATTGTACATAACTGTTTTCTGCTGTTTTATGTAATACGATTTACCAAGAGTCCTTATGATAAAGAGAAACCCTGTTGCCCGAGTGGTATGTACACCCGACTTTCTATCCGAAGGTCGTGGGTTCGATACCGATTTTTCTTTCTTGAAAAATGTATGTGCACACGTGCCTTAACGGTGAAGGAAACATCGTGAGGAAACCCGCGGCTTAGTTAGCTTTAGACGTATTGACCTGTTCTTTCCTCTGACTAAGCTGCAAGAACGGTATAGGTCAGCACCTACCTATAATAACCTATAGGCTTGCCAGGGGAAGCCTAATCCATCTAACAATGTCCCAGGCACGGCAGCGTCCCGTACAGCATGATTACCAGTTGCTGACGCTGTATAAATCATACATTACAATAGCTGCAAATGCCTTTTATGATAAATCAACACTTCTTCTATAGTTTTCTACCTTTCTACCACTTAAATATTTATGCATAAAATGAAACGGTGAAACACATATCTGGCGTTTTTAATTATGGCACAAATAAATAATTATTTATGCGAAATCGCACATTTCGCACCCATTGGGATCGCACTGCTCAAACTACACACATTTGTATTTGAAGTCCGTTTCATCCAAACAATAGTGTTGGTATGTGCCATGAAATATTTTGTTTACAAAATGTGAAATCTTGGAAGTGATAAAAACTGAGTGTGAACGCATGTTGGTTGTTTCTGGCTTGTATCAAGCAAACAAATGAATGACCATCTGGTGACCAAGTGGTGGATGGCGTAAAAAAACGAAGGGTTTAGCAACAGGATGTCTTATTTGTCTATAGGAGATCCGAGATCGCATGCTGGATCAAATGTTTGACAACGTTTGCTTGGCATAGCCTTCTTAGACGATTTTTTTATAAAAATGTTAACTCTTTACCAGAATTTAGAACTACCTTCTGCCGGCAGCTCACGTTCATTCACTTTATTTCCTTTGTCTATACTAATATTATAAAGAGTTAAAGTTTGTGAGTTTGTGAGGTTGTAGGGGGTAATCTCTGAATCTACTGAACCGATTTTCAAAATTATTTTACTTAAGAAAGCCACAGTATTTGTGAGTGTCATAGGCTATAAATTACCGTCCAACGAAGTGGGCACCGGGTCTACTTATAATATATGGAAAGTACTTATAATATATGAGGGATAGGCCGTGGGGTGCAGTAGAAAGTTGCCCCTCTTCTCATGCCCGTGGATGCAGTAATAGCCTGCGAAGGATACCTACGGAAGATGGGGATGAGCGTCTTTCCGTGAATCAACATCCCGTACTGCGCTCGCCAACCCGCCTGGCAAGCGTGGTGAGTATGGCAACTAGCCCTCATGGAGTTTCATGAAATCCTGTGTTCAGTAGTGGTCGTTTTACGGCTGTAATGATGAGGCTTTCAGAATGGACATAACTTTATCGCTACCTACATCATTGTAAAACAACGCCCTCGGCCGCGTCTGTCTGTCTGTGAACAGATTTTCATGCTATTTACACCGAGGCGGTTATCACACTGCCACGCTGCATGTTGCGTGTCGACGCACCTACGTGCGTACTTGCGGGAGTGCAGATCTGCATCATCGTGCGGGTTTTTCACGCACTCACGCGCGTAGTTGCGTTTTGTGGATTCACGGCGGCTCTGACACATTTCATTCAAAACTGTTCGCTAGACTGCGGGACTCGGTCTGCCATACCTTGCGTCTCGCCCCGCATCTACGCTCATGGGTGCATGTTTCATCGCGCTTGAGCGCGTGATCTGCATGAACGCGCGTAGATGCATTTTCTGTGTGTTGGACTGTGCGTGTTTTCTAAACAAACGGAGATACTTACAAGCAACGTTAGAAGACGCATTCACGCAACATGCAGCGTGATGCGTGGCAGTGTGTTAACCGCCTAATGGATGGAGTGTTTCAAAGGAAAGGTTTAAAAGTCTCAGGACCACAATTTTTTATCTCGATCATTTGATATGTATAACAAATACAATGAAATAGTAATTATATTTACATAAAAACGGTGACTTATTTAAGCAGCGCAGTGGTGTCGATTCTGTTGTTGCACTCCCTAAAGCTAAATATAATTAAATAAATAAATAAATAATGTTGGACAAATCACACAGCATCATCTAGCCCCAAGCTAAGCAGAGCTTGTGTTATGGGTACTAGATGAATACTTAATACATTATACTGTGATTATACTACATAGATAGATATTTTTATTGTATATATAAAAACACCCAGAACACCCTGAACAAATACCTGCAGATATTTGTCATTATGTGACATTTGTCCCGAGGCGGGAATCGAACACGCAACCCCTTGCGTCGTAGGCAGACCTTCGCCCAATAAATAAAGTTAAAAGTTTTTTAAATATAATTTTATAATTATTTAATAAATTGGATATTTGACGTCTTCAATTTAAAACTGTCAACGTAAAAATAAGTCAAATTGATCCGTTTAATTTTAAAACTGCATCTACGGAGTAGCTTTTGTAATTTTAGTACATTGCACGCAATTTTAGTTACCTTCAGTTAGGAAGTGAGCCAACAAGGTCGAAAAATCGCAAAAGGGGTCGTATGTATTCCTTGTATGCCATCATAATCGGCGTTTATGAGTAAGCCCGTTGCATTTAAATTTACACTTGTTACTGAATTTATGAAATACTGGCTTCTGCGTCGCGTGCGATTTAACCGAATGACAAAGTAGCTTATTTGTCAACATCTGTCTGTGCAATGTTTCTAATTATTAATTACTACCAACACTCCGCCATTTCATCCGTAGTTCCCGTTCCCGTGGGAAAATAGGGAGAAAATAAAGCCTCAGAGATAATGAAGGATTCTAATGGTAAAAGAATTATTCAAATCGGTCTAGTAGTTTTGGAGCCTATTCAATGCATACTTACAAACAAACAATCAAATCTTTCCTCTTTATTGTTACTAGTAGACAAATGTAGGTAATTAGCAAGTTTTTTGGTAGAGTTATTTTTTAAACTTTCGCGATCACAACACATTTTTAATATTCATGTAACTGGGTATATTAAAAAAAATTAGGTTTTAAATTGGTTTTAAGCTACACATTGGCTATATCGCCCAGTAAATGTTTGGCTAAAACCCAAAATAAATTTAAAAAAAAACCTGGTATTTATTGTGTAAATTAGGTACCTTTATTATTTCCCGACTCAACAAGTTTCGACTGGATTGCACCTTTCATGGTCCCGGAAAGACTGTCTCTAACGAATAAAGGTTATTAATATTCTGCTTTATGAGGTAACAAACATCCATACCTACAAGCTTTCGGATTTATAATATTAGTAGAAAGTTATCGATTTTATAATAACTTTAACAGTTAACTTATAAAAATGGCCCCTATAAAGGGCATGTAAACATAGTGTTTATTATCATGTAGGTATCAGTACGACTTTATACATAAAACAAACTGGTAAACTTACAGCGTAACCGACTTCATAAACAAGGGTAATAAGGAGTTTATTGCCGGTTGGTTATTTGTCTAAAAGCTGTACTGCTATTTGCCCAAAGTATTTGAATTAACTTGAAATTGGTTAGCTTTTAAATTGGGATGCTACAACTTACATACGTCTGAAGCTAACCAAGCCGCGGGTTTCCTCACGATGTTTCCTTCACCGTTAAAGCACGTGTTAAGTAACTAATAGTTGACTAAGCTGAGAAGATGGTATAGGTGCTGGGGAGCCTAATCCATCCTTCAATGTCCCAGGCACTACAGCGTCCAGTGCAGCATGATTACCAGTTGCTGACGCTGTATATATCATCTTTATTAGATCGAAAGGCCGTACATCTTACATCAAACACAAGAGTTTAAAATTGGAGTGCAAATTAGGTCTGTTGTCTCCCATGATGGATATATCAGGGAACAAAATCCTGATGTCTCCTCTAGACAGGGGATATAATTATCAGATATTACTTTTGTATTCAGATCTATCTATTTTGTATCAGTATCTGCAGATATTTGTTCAGGGTGTTCTGGGTGTTTTTCTATATATAATAAAAATATCTATCTATGTAGTATAATGTATTAAGTAACCTATCAGTCATCTAGTACCCATAACACAAGCTCTGCCTAGCTTGGGGCTAGATGATGCTGTGTGATTTGTCCAGCATTATTTATTATTATATTATTATTATTATATTACTTTTGTATTATTTTTACTGAATTATTTTAATCCAAGTTTTTAACAGAATGACTTTTAAAGCCATTACGTAATTCTTAAACTATATGGAGGTCGATTCTAAGACTAATTATAACGGTTTCGTAGTTAACAGTAGACCTGTTGTTAGAAGTTGTTGTTGTTGAAGTAACAAGAATTAATTGAGTTTGCGGTTTAAATTAAATAATTTCGGTATGTATGGGAAACCGCATCACGTTTTTGAGCGACTTTTTCTCTGAAACTAACTTTCTCTGAAGCTTAACCGTTATAACTTTTCTAGAAAGTTCATGGTTAAAATTATATTTCAGATTTTGAATGCTATAAGTTTAGATTTTAGAGGACGCTCGAAAAAAAGTTTAAATCTTGAATATTTCGCAAACGGTACCCTAAATGGAAAAATGTTCTTGGATTCCCCTAAATAACTTTGAAGTACCTATTCAACAAAGCCCCACACGATGTGAAAATCAATAAAACAAAACATCCCCACATGTATGGGAGGTGGGGATTTTTTTTGCAGCGTTTTCTTGGCGTTATTATTTTAGATGCCCATGCTAAATTACAGCTTTTTAGAACTAATAGCCTCTTCGTAAATTCATTTATTTTATTTATTTATTTTACACAGTAGATTTGAAACATTATACAGGATATGCAACCTAAGACGTTAAAAATCTTTATATGTATAAGATCCTTACAAGTCTAAATAAAAAAAATAAGAAATACATATAAGCAAAATAATTATAGGTACATAATATAGGAACATGTCATTTCGAAACATACCAATAAACATACATGTTAAACAAATGCAAGAATTAATGGTAAAAAAAAACAACAACAAAAAGGAATCATAAAATTAAGTCTAAGAGCTCTTACACAGGAGCGGCATGTTGCCAACGGCATAGGTAACTGCAGCCGTCGACACGCCGGCGGCAGCCGTCGACGCGTCGACGGCAGCGGTCGAACTATAGCGACGTATTGACTGCTGCCGCCGACGCGTCGACGGCTGCCGTCGACACGTCAACGGATGCCGCCGACGCGTGTCGACGGCTGCAGTTACCTATGCCGTTGGTAACATGCCGCTCGTGTGTAAGAGCTCTAAAGGGTAAAAACATTACAAATTGTCTCAGAATAACTTAAACATCGGTGACGGACGGACAGACAGACAGACAAAGCGAAACTAGGTATAAGGTTTTCTTGTTTTACTACGAAACCGTAGGTTTTTACACTTAATTTTGACAAATTACAACTTTCAAAAGTACAGTTTTCAGCACGTCTCGTGCATTAATATTTTCTATTTCTGTGTGGATAGAGCATAGATATTTTTTTCTATGGAATATTGGCTTCAGAAATTTTAACAAAATTGCATAATATATTGTCTCTGTGACAAAAATAACAATTTTTTATCTATTACATTTATCCAAATTAGTGTCAATTCTATTGTCATTGCTACACTGGTACCTATCAATTCTGTTGGCGCAATTTCTAAATAAAATTACGTAAAACAGACTAAAATGAATAAAGCTATGAGGTTTATGCCGTTATAAATTAAAACGGAACAAATTATAAAAAGAAAAAAAATTATGGCTAATTTTAGAGAGACAGCTCTAAACATAACCTCAATCTCTAACTATGTATACTTAGTTAGCAAAGAGATTTCCACTGGACGCGTTACTCGGCCGATCTCGCCCTATACCCCGCTGCCACACAGTCAGCCTTTTAGCCTAATTGACCGAAATTGTCTTGTCAGTGCGTCGTTGGTTCTCTAGGACAAACATTCGTTAAATAAAACCGGGCAAGAGCGAGTCGGACTCGCGCACCGAGGGTTCCGTGCCATCTTGCAATGTTGGAGAACCTTGACAGCGCATCTCTTGTCTGATAGCGGAACTTATGTAGATTTTTTACACTTTTGATGATTTCTAAAAAAGTATGCTAAATAGAGAGATTGTAATAAATTTCCTCTAGTGTTTACATACATTTCTAATAGCAATAAAAGTTTCAGAGGTTTATCTCCGCAAACTTCAGAGATAAGGGGGGGAACGCTATTTTTTTCAACACTTTTGTAAATAACTCAAAAACAATACAACTTAAAGGAAAACCAAAAACTGCTTATTAATGAGCAAATAAATACCTTTCATATGATACCCCACATCACCTAGTAACTTTCCAAAATTTTTGAAAACCCCCCTTCCACCCCCATTGTCTAAAAAACTAAGCAAATTAGAGAGTTCGCTACAATTTTCCTATAAAGTTTACATACACTTCTAGTAGCTATAAAAGTATCACGGATTTATCTCTGCAAACTTCGGAGATAAGGGGGGGGGGGGGGGGAACGGTCGTTTTTTCAACATTTTTGTAAATTACTCAAAAACGATACTGTTTAAAGGAAAACTAAAAACTGTTCATTAATGTGCAAATGAATACCTTTCATATGATACCCCACATCACCTAGTAACTTCACAAACATTTTTAAAACCCCCCTTCCACCCCACTTGTCTAAAAAACTATGCAAATTAGAGAGTTCGCTATAATTTTCCTATAAAGTTTACATAGGTACAATTCTATTAGCAATAAAAGTATCACGGGTTTATCTCTGTAAACTTCGAAGATAAGGGGGGGAACGATAGTTTTTTCAACATTTTTGTAAATTATTCAAAAACGATACGGCTTAAATAATAAATAAAAACTGTTTATTAATGTGCAAATGAATACCTTTCATATGATACCCCACACGGCCTAGTAACTTCACTTAAAAATTTTGAGATCCCCTATCCGCCCCCCTGCAATCAAAATAAGAATATTTTTTAACATTTTCATGCAATATTAGTAAAAAAGTGTTGTCTTTTAACATTTTAAATTTCAAGTCGATAGCATCAGTAGTTCTCGAGATATTCATATGTGACAGACAGACAGACAGAGTGATTCTTTAAGGGTTCCTTTTTACCATTTTGGTCCGGAACCCTAAAAAATGACAAGTGTTCGGTATTGTTTTGTAAAAATTATAGTGACTGATCTGCCAATATTTCTTTTCATAGGTAAGTACAATTTTATCCCATAAAAGCAGCAATTTTTTCGTAAAATTAAATAAATGGGATGTAATTATTTCATTCATAACGCCATTTTAAAATGTACTCAAATTTTAATGCAATTTAACTAAACTTATGACCTACTAAAACAAGTCTGGATTATATCGTTCACTTTCCATTCGTTCATTACAAAGATGTTCAATAGGGCTTGATACTATCGATGGAAAAAATATCGATATGAATGAGAGAACGAATCGAAACACATTCAGATTTCCAATAAAATTGATCATGTGGAAGAACTGGGAAAAGCTGTAGTACAAGTATATTTAAATACACGAATCCCATATATTAGAAAGCAGACTGTAAAAAAAATCAAAAAAACATATTTTCAAAAAACTTGTACGCAACAAGAGCCAATAAGAGTTTTTTTCCACTTTCTTGCTTATTTGCGGTTTGGTAGCTCGGCTGAAAATCAAAATAGTGGAAAAGTAATAATATGACTGTCGATTTTGTTATTTTTACTCAACATTATGTAGTATTTTGCAGACCTTACGCAAGCGTTTAAAATTACTTTATTTTTGTAAGCAGAATATTCAATTGGATATAAATAGTATTTTTTTTGTTATTTTACTTAGTTGCTTCTGTCCGCTGCATATCATGCGTTTTTCCATGATATAGTAAAGACATATTGAGTTAATTTGATATTTTTTCTTACCAAACAGCAAATAAAAGGGTGCTCTATTAGAGACTACGGCTCGGCAAAAGTAGTATAGGACGCCGGCAGAAACTGGACGCGGCAAACATAGGACAGGGTGAAATGGGTGACTATGTCCAGCAATGGACTAGCATAATTAGTGCGTACCTAGCTGTGTATGCGTTGCTGAAATTTTTGAGCAATCGCAAACTCGTAGTTTGTCACTCAAGCTATAGGCATAATATCCTCAGAGCGTCGTGCGTGACGTATTAAGTTTTCTTGTACTTACTATAATATCTTTTCCCTACCTACGTTATGTTGGTTTTAATTTTGTTTTTTTTAAATAATATGTGAAAGAGTATACTTTTACACATGTAGGTAAATATGTAATTTATAAAAAAATGTAAGAGATTTAGAAATTAATATAATGTTACAAGCTGTTTGTAAAAGAAGTAAGTTAAATAATATATAATGTATTTCTAAGAAAAGAAAACTATACATAACAAAACTGTACTTTCGTCAAACGTAATTATTTTCCAGTGGGGAAGTAAAATAAATAAACCTTTGTGGCGAGTTCACTATTTTTTTCTGTTTATTTAATTACTCTCAGATCCGACAGACGTTGTGTCGATTGTTTTATCCAGTCCTATAAATGTGGTACAGTAAAGTACAGTAAAGTATTTATCTAGTTCTAGGTATGAAACAAATAAATAAATAAAATAAATAATTTTATTTATTTATTATTTGTATCTCTGGAGGTACAACAAACGAACCCACTCCTGCTCCTATACTGGCGTGCATACATTATACCTTCTCTTACCTGCCCGGGCTGCACCTCAGCGTAATCTTATTAATTAGTGTTCTATTTGTCGGAATTCATAAAGCAAATCTGTAATTTTGAGCGCTAATTAAAGGCGTTAGGTGCACGCAATTGAAGCCTCGGGATGAGGGTGAACTGAACAGTGAAATCACTATTAAAATATTTTTTTCATGAAGTACAGGCAAACGATCGTATATAGGTACTATAATTTCAAATCGAAATGTAAGTAACCAAACTCCTACATTTTTCGTCATTCATTCATTTTTATCGATATAATTTCATCGATTGCGTCAATCACTATAAAACATCTTATAGAATTGTGAAACAGTGACAACGCTATATGCGTAACTAAGACATCCAAAATCTCAAAAATGGCATTTTTGACCTTTGGTGACCTTTTGAGGCCTTCACCCCCTTTTCTGGTACCCTCGTACCAGTGCTTGTTTACTCGTAACTTATAAGTAAATAAGTATGTAACGAAATAAATTTAGAGATAGGGTTTATTTCGACACCAATAACAAAGTATAAACAAAAAAATAAGATGGTTCATAAAACTAAGTAGAAGTGACAAAAAGGATAAATACTAGAAAGGTAGGGGTAGTTTATAAATATTATCCGCGTTCAAATCGTGCAAAGCCGCGGGCAGCAGATCGGTGAATAATAATAGCGTTGGATTTCCCGTCAATCCCTCGTCAGTCAGTATCCCTCGTAGATTGTAGGTAATGTGTACTTGATCAGTCAGTATCCTTCGTAGATTGTAATAGGTACTTGTAAAGGTATTAGTTATAAGGTCTACGCTTGAGGACACAAGCACGGGCGGAGCTCGTGCTCCACCTGTGCTGAGCATTAATTCGTGTAGTGTGAGCGCCATGCAAGCCTCCAACGAACGCGCTTCGAGCGCCTATCGAGCACGAAGGAAACGCTCAAAGCGCGTTCGTTCGTGGCTTGTAAGTCGGACCACACTACAGGAATTCTTGCTCAGCTCGTGCTCCGCTCGTGCACGGCTCCTCTAACGCAGACCTACCTTAAAATGATCGCAACGGTAAATATAAAAACCCCTAAGTATTTCCGGATTTGGGCGCCATCGCGAGCTAAAACGTCAGGAAAGTCACGTATCTAATCTTTTAATCTCCTTTGTGCCTTTCGTCCTGATTCTTTCATTGATTATGTCGTAAATCATGCACAAACCCGCAGTGTAAACTTATTGGTGGACTTTCTCATTTTTAATCGGATTACCACGACGATTTTCTTGACTTTTTTGTTCTGAAATATAAAACAGTAGACTTACTTTTGACCCTATCGAATTGTGTCAAATTATCATTGTATCTACGCTATTTTTGACTGTGGGAATAAAGTTAAAGATTTAGTTATGTTCAAAGTCACTTGATGTAAATAATTATAAGAGTAATAAATCCTCGTCCAAATAACGGCAGTCTGCGGTCGCTTGCAGTGTTTCGGGTATGGTACGTCTTGAGCGCCCAAGAGTCAAGGTCTGTAGGTATCTTCTTGAGCTTTGTGATCCATCGTCGGCCACATCTTCGCTTACCATCAGATGAAATTGTGGCCAAACAAGGTTCTATCTGCAATTAAAAAAAACCGTGGAACGTCTCTGTTAAAGCGATGCTCTTTTTATTTTAATACACTTATAATAAAAAAATAAAACCGGGCAAGAGCGAGTCGGACTCGCGCACCGAGGGTTCCGTGCCATCATACAATATAATTTATGACAAAGGTGGTTTTATATTTGTTGGAGAACCTTGACAGCGCCATCTCTTGTCTGATAGCGGAACTTATGTAGATTTTTTACACTTTCGATGATTTCTAAAAAAGTATGCTATGTAGAGAGATTGTAATAAATTTCCTCTAATCTTTACATACACTTCTAATAGTAATAAAAGTTTCAAAGGTTTATCTCCGCAAACTTCGGAGATAAGGGGGGGGAACGCTATTTTTTTCAACATTTTTGTAAATAACTCAAAAACTATATGACCTAAAGGAAAACTAAAAACTGTTTATGAATTTGCAAAAGAATACCTTTCATATGATACCCCACCTAACCTAGTAACTTTCCAAAAATTTTGAAAACACCCCTTCCACCCCCATTGTCTAAAAAACTATGCAAATTAGAGAGTTCGCCATAATTTTCCTATGAAGTTTACATACACTTCTATTAGCTATAAAAGTATCACGGGTTTATCTCTGCAAACTTCGGAGATAAGGGGGGGGGAACGGTCGTTTTTTCAACATTTTTGTAAATAACTCAAAAACAATACGGCTTAAAGGAAAACTAAAAACTGTTTATTAATGTGCAAATTAATACCTTTCATATGATACCCCACATCACCTATTAACTTCATATTTTTTTTAAAATCCCCCTTCCACACCCCTTATCTAAAAAACTATGCAAATTAGAGAGTTCGCTATAATTTTCCTATAAAGTTTACATACACTTCTATTAGCTATAAAAGTATCACGGGTTATCTTTGCAAACTTCGGAGATAAGGGGGGGGAACGGTCGTTTTTTCAACATTTTTGTAAATAACTCAAAAACGATACGGTTTAAAGGCCTAAAAAA
Source organism: Pasiphila rectangulata (assembly GCA_963082625.1). NCBI lineage: Eukaryota > Metazoa > Arthropoda > Insecta > Lepidoptera > Geometridae > Pasiphila > Pasiphila rectangulata. The sequence goes on along the minus strand of OY720236.1, from coordinate 17,161,603 downwards.
CCTAAAAACTTTTTATTAATGTGCAAATGAATAACTTTCATATGATACCCTACACGGCCTAGTAACTTCACTTAAAATTTTTGAGATCCCCTATCCGCCCCCCTGCAATCAAAATAAGAATATTTTTTAACATTTTTATATATGCTATATTAGTAAAAAACTGTTGTCTTTTACCATTTTAAATTGCAAGTCGATAGCATCAGTAGTTCTCGAGATATCCATCTGTGACAGACAGACAGATAGACAGAGTGATTCTATAAGGGTTCCTTTTTACCATTTTTGTCCGGAACCCTAAAAACATTCATTGACATACACACAGGATACAGCACAAGTAATACGTTAGCCGCTGTCGGAAATCCAAAATAAACTTTAAATTATTTGAATTAAAATGTATTGAAATAACATATGTACATATTCTATTTTAAAATCTAGCCCAACCAATAAATTCGAGGTGTGAATCATAAGTTAGTATGGTCTGGTCACATATTTTCCATTGTCTAAATGGTTGACGTCATTGCTGCGTCTGCACTTCTGTGTTTGATGCGGCTACAGTGTCAGCAGTCTTCCGTCAGCCTTAGGTACTATACGTAATTAGGTACAACACAATTACAGAAAAAAAAACACAAAACAAGCACCAGTAAACAGATGTTTGGACCACGCTGTAGCAGTGTTGGTCAAAACAAAAGGTCCCGACTTAGCTTCGAGCTACTTACTATTACTCAAGAGCAGGGCAGCGCTAGAATTCTAACGGAAACTGTTTCGACCACGATAAAACCTCGATAACATGAGCCGACTGTCTCGATTCATGAAAAGTCAGATTTCAAATAATTAAAAAAAAAATGCTATTGCTTTTGTGAAGGAGACTCACGTGGAGTCCCTATTACCACGTTATAAGGTAATCCCATATTAAAAACTCTGTCATTATGTTCAATAATCATTATTGTTTGTAAAAAGCGAATGTTGAAGTGTAGTTTCATTGTTGCAGGTATTTGCCATTGGACAGCATCGAGCGTGAAGGTGGAAAGTAGTTATACGTGTGAACTGTGCATATGACACAATGTGCTTTTATTTACACAGCAAGACAAGACTTTTACCCGTAACTTACGTAACTTAATGCTTTTTAGGTTTACAAAAAATTTAAACGTAGCATCTCTATTCTACGTTTCAAGTTATAATGGAGTACTTCAGGACATAAATATATTTGTTTAGACGTTGTAGTCGGTAAATGTGTTATAAAAAAGAATTATTGTATAGTTGCAAGTCCTATAAAATTCTAAGGTTAGTGTGTTTATTAGTGCGACTGGGCCACGGGCGGCGATACGAATCTAGGTAATTATTTAAAATATTCCGAGTAGTTTAAATTAGCATACCATTTGGTACTAATGAAAATACTGCGCAACGAATTTGTGCTATTTTTAAAATATGGGATTATCGGGTATTTATCGTGTAATTACCTTTATTTTATTCCCGACGTTTCGACCGGATTGCACCTGGTCGTGGTCGCGGGGAGACCCGATAATCCCATATTTTAATAATGTTGTGATCGCGAAAGTTTAAAAAAGACTTGTGCCATTTTAAACCTTATGTAAACGAGTTAACGTAGTAGGTACTATCTACGATTGAGTTAATTGTACTCCATCTCAGTATTATCAAATCAAGCATTTCAATTAAGAACTGTACATAGTATTAGTATAGATTATTATTATTTAAGGTAAGGTTGAGGCATCCGTGTCCATTGTTTCATGTGACTGTCTAGTCTGTCAAAAGAGTCTCGGACAATAGGGGTTCTCAATAGACCAACCGAAGGAAGCATTATTTATAAAAAATCCGCTTCTGTACCTAACTGTTTACTGTTAGATTAAGAATACGCCGTGTGTAGGTACAGCGTCGGCGTAGGGCCTATACGCCTGTATACGCCAACAGTATATGTGTAATCACATTAAAAATGTATAAAATGTACATTCTATGCGCTCTATCACAAAAGTTTTGCGTTTAAAAGATTTTGTTGTCAAGTATTCCCGTGGAATGTTTTTTGCAAGCTCGTTGTTAACTAAGGTGAGGTGGCGTGTCTGTTATGTTCGCTACTGGAGAACGAATGTCGCGTCCGTGTTACGAAAAAAAATTATGAAGTTTGTCACTGTATGCAAAATCATAATTTCCATTAAGGTAATGCCATATTACGTGCATGTACAGTAGGTTAATGTAGAACTGTATCGTTACACTAGTCTAATTCGCTATCCAAGTTATTTCCATGGCTTATGAAATTATGGCAAAATAAGTATTTTTTTACAATATTTAAGAACGCTAACCGAATCAATAATGTCGAATTCTTAGAAAATATTTCAGATAGAGAAAAATAATATGGCATTTTCTTGTAGTTTTAATTGTTTTTAATAAAAGGCAGTCAAATGTTGAATTCCAATACACACATCGAACAACTAGCAAATACAAAAACAAAAAATATGAATAAAACCATTTTACAAGTCACATAATTATGCCAAAATAGGATTAAGGCGGTTCACACGCACCACGCTGCATGTTGCGTGAATGCGTCTTCTAATGTTGCTTGTAAGTATCTCCTTTTGTATAGAAAACTCGCACCGACCATCACACTGTAAATGCATCTACGCGCGTTCATGCAGATCACGCGCTAAAGCGCAGTGAAACATGCACCTCAGCGCGTAGGTGCGGGGCGAGACGCAAGGTATGGCAGACAGAGTCCCGCAGTCTAGCGAACAGCTTTGAATGAAATGAGTCAGAGCTACCGTGAATACACAAAACGCAACAACGCGTGTGAGTGCGTGAAAAACCCGCACGATGATGCAGATCTGCACTCCCGCAAGTACGCGCGTAGGTGCGTCGACACGCAACATGCAGCTTGGTGCGTGGCAGTGTGATAACCGCCTAACAGGCAGTATATTGACCTGTTGTGATTTGTGATTTTAAAATTCAAATACTTTAGGCCGACTTCCGCAAAGATTCATAAATGCATATCAAGATTGTAGTTAGTTCGCCAGCGAGATAATAAAAAATAATAGCCACGTATTTTTCCCTTATTCAAATAATTGAAAAATAAAGCGTATTTAAGATAAGGCGTGCGCTCGTGACGTCATAACGTGCCGTAAGCTAAGACACGCTGTTACGTCACGTGATTACGTGACTTCTCACTCAACTCAATATATCTTTTATTTTTCTATTTTTTTTTTATTTTTCTATAAAAAAATAAAATACGTGCCCAATATTTTTTGATAACTTAATATAATATATTTGACTAAATTAGTCAATAATGTTAATGTTTATTTTATTTTGATCATAGCAAAAAAAGACATTTAGTGATTGTTGCGCAAGTCGGCATTAAAGATTTTTCTAATGTGTCTGGAGTTTTTGCTTTACAATATTGTGTATTACTAATTTCCACAATAGGCTATTTCACAAAGATCTCTTATATTTTTCTGAATTAGGTGTAGTCCACCAATATCGGGCTGTCTACTGCGAGATACTTTTAGCATTTATTCGTAAAAGGCCATCAACGCCAGAGTACGGCTGAGGCATTGCACCTCGCAGTGGACGGTTCGCTTACGGGTTGCGTTTTCGATCGTAAATGTTGTTAATATTATAAATATTCTGTAGTTTAGATAAGAACGAGATGGAAAGACACTATAGGTGGAAAGTAGCCGCGTGTGTTCAGTAACTATATCGTGCTCTAGTATGATGAACATTCATAGTTTTAGAAACACATCCGTGAGTCCAAATTAACTTTTCAAAGAAATAAAACCGACTTGTCGCTGAAAACACCCGAGCCACTATATGTAGGGCGGCTATTATATTACCCTCGATTTATCATGGATGCATAATCAGAACAAGGTGCAAAAGCAAGCAAACATTATAAAGGCATGAACCTGGTATAAAGGCAAGGCATGAAACTATACCTTGAGTGACCCCAGTGTCTACTACAACAAGGTATTTTATTCTTCACGGATTCCATCATCAAAACAGAGTTGAAAAAATGGGACCTCTGAAATATAATTGATGATACTTTTGTATCATCTTTATGTTTCAGTACTTTTGTTTCAGAGGTCCCATTTTTAATTTTATGATACTTTTGTATCATCAAAGTGCATAATTGGCGATGTAATCGTGTAACAAACACACAAAAAAAAATCAAATACAGTAGCTCCTTAATTTCGAAGTCCGTTAAAAATAGAGTCCGCGCCACCATTGAAGTCGGAGCTCTCTACCCGCGAGCTGCTATCTTAAACGAGATAAATCTAAGGCTGCTATCATAGAACTAAATACAGACTGTATACTGTACTGTAATAGTACCTAGTCTTTTGCAGTAATACTTCAGGAGCCCAATTCTTGTGAATCGTGATCAACGTGATAAACGCTCCTAATCTAATCTAAATAGCCCATCGGATCCCACTGCTGGCAAGACGTTTTAAGTTGACATTAAGCTTTAATGGAAAACGTTTATTTTATTATTTTTAGTACGTTTCAAAAAAAAAGCTTGTTTGTTAAAAAGTTTTTTTTTTACCTTCAATTTATTTTTACTTTTTGTTGTCAAGTGATGACAGTTGGTTTCTTGTCTGTTCATCTCATGCCCGCCATGTTGCATTTAGAGTGATGTCATATAATTTTTCGAGTAACTCTCAGCAAGCCCTTCCTTTTATTTGATATCCTAAAATAACTAGTCCGCCATCTTGGGTATTCTGCCATTTTGGATTTAGAGTGACGTTATTTCATTTTTATTTTGAGTATACCGCTATATTGGATTTAAAGTGATGCCATTTAATTTTTCGAGTAACTCTCAGCAAGGCCTTTCATTTGATACCCATACTGTAAGAGTGCATTAAGAATAACTAGCCCGCCATCTTGAGTATACCGCCATGCTGGATTTAGAGTGATGCCGTTTAATTTTTCGTGTAACTCTCAGCAAGGTCTTTCATTTGATACCCATATTATAGGAGTGCATTAAGAATAACTAGTCCGCCATCTTGGATGTTCCGCCATGTTGGATTCAGAGTGTCGTCGTTTCATTTTCGAATTATTCTCAGCAAGCCCTTTCATTCACAGATTCCGCGAACAAACATATTGAATACATACATACAGGGCAAGCTAAATAAAAGCTTGTAAAATAACGATATGATGATGATGATGATGTTATTATCACATAACGTTGAATCGAAATATCGCTCGATGTCACAGATTGTTACAGTACAATTCATGACATCACGAGCCATATTTATGTATATAAATTCAAAATTTAATTCCATTCATTCAAACTATCTTAGCATTTTTTAATTGATTAATGCATGAAAAATAAAATCTTCTATAACGTAATAAAATCATCATTTTATTACGTTATTTATTACGTTATATGTTGGCCATAAATTATGATGAAATGTCGCGGTACGTCAAGTCTGGGTACCTACAATTTATGGCTTGTAATGACGTTACGGCAAAACTTCATGTGCCCTTCATATTGTTCCATTCATTAAAAAAAAGCAACTAATACATGTCATTTATTTTTCTACTATCTAACTGGCGGACTAAGTAGAATTCAGATTTTCATACTCTGTCATCATGTGATGGACAATTTGAGCTGTTACTTGTCGCCTCCCTATGTTGGACACAAGTAACTGACACTGTAAAAACAACTAGTACAGACAGCATGCACAGCCCAGCTCCACGTCCGTGCAGACCATCTATGCCACGTGAGTGGCGGACACTTGCAACGATATTACTTAGCGGGTGACCAAAAGGGAAATGGCGCACAAGTGAGAAAAGCGATAAAATTAACCCTATTATAATGTTGCTTGACACTGGCAGAATTATGTAAAACCAAACACAAAAGCCATAAAAGAAGAAAATAAAGACAGCATGCACGATCGATGTTTCATTAGGACAACGAAGCCTTTATTGACTTAGATTATACCAATATATTGAGTGTTCACCTTACCAGGACAGTTAAATGTTAGCATTTTTCTCGGTAATACAGTTCATCACTTACTATATAATTAGACATGATAGGATTAACGTGGTAGATAATCGAAGGTATTTTCGATTTCATTTTCTTATGGCACAAGTATTTATGGATCACTCTCACTAGATCAAGTCAACAAATCCAGCCAGGATCTAGTGAGAGTTTTCATTATACATAACGTACTATTAATATTATTTAAAGCAGTATAGATGGACACTAGCCAGCAACTATGTTTGTGATAATTATAAAAGTGTGTAAATATTAAATTAAATAAATGTTTATTTGTATCTAGCTTAAACTGTACTTTTATTTTTCCTCATTGTCATCATCATTATCTCAGTGGAATCACCTCGCTCTCTACTCTCTACTCGCCACACTTGGCAAGCGATTTGGTAAGCGCAGTATGGAATACACGAATAGACGCTGCTTCCCATCTTTCGGAGATCCCTAAGCAGATTCTCACTGCATCCACGGGCAAAAGAGGTGAGGCAACATACCTATACAGCCGGCACCTTGCGGCCCTTAGGCTTAGCCTTATTTTACTAAAATCCTGTTTAAGTAGGTCACAAATGTCAAAAGGTCACAGAAATAAGGAAGAGATCTCTTATCGAACGAGTGAACGAAGCGAACAAAGTTCTTAGTGGCAACTAGGCGTTTCAGCTGAATGTTTGTATGGATGTCCGCAATTTTTGTCCGAGGATAACTCTTGAGCGGATGATCGGATTTTGATAAAATTTGAAATTTATGAAAATTAATAAAGATATTACATTAATACAATTCGATTGTTGTGGGAGAATATTGATTTATGGGGTAGTTTTTGAGATCGTTTTTTTTTTGCCCGAGGATAACTTTTGACTTTTGATCCGATTTTGATCAAAATTTATACAAAAGAAGATTTCAATAATACAAATCGATTGTTGTAAGGAATTTTTAATTAGTGATGTAGTTGTTGAGATATAGGGATTCACTAATCGATGTTTCTTGTCCGAGCTTTATGCCCGGATTTTCATTAAATTTAAACTTAGAATTAAATTTTAACTTAGAGATTTACCAACACACAGTTAGTAGCCAATTGAAACGTCTCCTGCGCCGCAGGTTCTCTTCCCGCCACAAATGAAGTTTAAATGCAATAGTACTCCCTCCATTGAAAGAAGTCGCTCGCTCATTCGTGGCGAAAAACTACTATTTTATAATAAGTATACAAGTTATTATACTATTTTGTACAATAAAGTATGAGGTATTTATTACTAAGCTCAGAGGATGGTATAGTTGCTGGGCAAGCCTAATCCATCTAACAATGTCCCAGGCACTGCAGCGTCCCGTACAGCATGATTACCAAAATACAAATACAAATACAAAATCATTTACCAGTTGCTGACGCTGTATAAATCATCTATAATACTTACTTACAATAAAGTGTTCATTCATCACAAAATCCCTAGCGGTGACCCCGAGGCATCAGGTCCTAAAGACGCTGGCGTTACGATATTGATGCTTTCCAGGAAGACAGGGGGGCCTACTCTTATATGGAAATTGCGATGAATCGAAATCGTAATCAAGCCAAACTAACTCTTAAGGCCATTGCGTACAGATTGCCATTCTGACAATAATCGTTTTCTAGAGTAGGCGCCCTGGTGGGAAGCGCCCGATTGCAAGCAGTGGATAGCAGATGGAAGAGACTTTTGCCCAGCAGTGGGACACAATATAGGTCACAAGAGTAAGCACAATCACTTTTAGTTTTTGCCTCTGAAAATTGACAGCTATAATATACTATACACTATCCTTTGGCCCCAGACTTTAAATGTTTCATTGGTCCAAGAAACCATACCTATCGAATTTCTTACTTCGCAAATTTGGGTAAAGACTATTCTAGTCTAAGATTTAATGGTATTATTGTCTAAGGTTAATAATAGTACTCGTAATTAATTTATTAATAATGGGTTTATCCAAATGTTAACTTTCTTACGTAGGGGGATGGTGGGGAAAGGCGTGGGTGAGGAAGGGTGGGGAGGAGAAAATGGGTGAATTCGTCTTACATAACGAAATTTATTATTTATCATAATAAAATTAACATTTTCTCATGTTACTGAGACTCTGGGGGCCAATTCTCGTGATCTACGTGGTAAACGCTTAGAAAAGATAAATTTTACATAAACTGACAAAATCTCTATCGCTCATGATGCAGCGTGATGAACTGGTAAAGAGATGATAGTAGACTTTAATACTGATCTGACAAGTTCACGGAGTCGACATTGAGATGTGAGATGAGACAAAATTTAGCTAAGATTTAGCTCACACTGCACTACGTGGTCTAGCTCTGCACCTGGTTCATTTTCAATTGTATTTTCTTTTTTGGTTCATGTTTATTGCATGCTCTAGGTTATACTAGTCTAAGTTTTACTGATTGTGCATGTGAGATAAATAAATTTTCTCTTTTTTTTATTTTTTCTCTGTATCTCTAATCTGATCGGTCGTTAAGGAGATCAAGTAAAGTTTAAAACGACACGGTCTTATACCGTGGTTCCAATTAATTAAATACATTGGGACATGTGCGTGTCGGCCATGCGCTGTATAGGGTTCCGTACCTACCCGTAGACCTGTTGTTAGAAGTTGGTCAATGTTTATTTACGTTTACCATAACACAGTACCTAAATATTATTAACAGATATTGATTTTAGTTTAATTTTCGGTTTAAAGTAACATATCGGAGGTTTGGAAAACCGCATCACTTATTAAGGCGACAATTTCTCTGAAACTAAAAAGCTAGTGTTTTTATTCTAAGAGCTAGCTTATCCGTTATGGTTTGCCTAGAAACTTCATGGTTAAAAATATATTCGCGATTTTTTCAGTTATTGCAAAGCTTGTTTAGATTATAAAGAATAGGGAGGGGGTGCTCCAAAAATCGTTTAAAACTGAAATATTTTGCAAACAGAACCCTAAATCGAAAATAAATGGTTTTAAAAACACAAATATAAAACAAAAAAAAATACAAAAGTTTATCGTCACCCTACGTGTACCCCAAATTATTTAATTTTTCAATTTTATAAGTCCATTCAAAATTACAACATTCTAGGACTAATAGTCTTTTCGCAAAGTTGCAAACAGACGGGCAGAGAGATGGACAAAGCGAAACTATAAGCGTTTCATGTTGGACTACGGAACCATAAAAGTAGTAAAATATAGGTAATAGAATATCCAAAGGTTGGTAGAAAATAAACTGGAAAATTTAAATGTGTGACGAATAATCAATCAATATATATATAAAACTCTTCCGTTACTGACTGAGTGACTGACAGACAACGCACAGCCTAAACCACTGGACCTAGAGACTTATTTGGCAAACATATACCTTGAGTATCCTAGAGGTGCACTAAGGAGGGATTTTTCAAAATTCCCACGGGAACGGGAACTACGCGGGTGATACTGCGGGGTGCGGCTAGTACCAGATAATAGGTAAGTAAGTAATTAGATTTTTTGAACTAAATATATAATAAATAACATACATAAATTTAGCTTTTTGTTATATCAGCTTCATCTTCCTGAAGTAAGGGAATAAACACCTGAAAAATACCCTGAAAGAATACGTACTTACACTTTTTTATTCTTTAGGTACCACGTAAGTATCTACATTATACCTACCTACTGAGATATGAATGAAACGAAGTTCTTAAGTGGCACTCGGTCGATTGGTAAGACTCGACTTTTTGTCGAGTCATCACTTAATCACGAAGGCACACACTTTAAATACATGCATATTATTCTGGAAACAAGGTTGGAAAAAATATGTAAATATCAAAACTACATACTTTTATTATTTTTATGTAATAAAGTTGTCCTACTTGAGGCTAAAATTAAAAGATTATTTTTGAGCAACTATTTTGCTTATAAAAATAAGTTCATCCTTGTGTGTCTGGTAGGTACCCTAAATATTTTTTATTTTAGCGTTAGCTTAATGTTGTTTTTATATGTCCATGCAAAATAGGAGCTTTCTAGGACTTATAGACATAGAAAGCTGTAATAGTAGTAAAGCCGGTGACGGACAGACGGGCAGACAGACAAAGCGAAACTAAAACGGTTTTTTGTTTTAATACGAAACCCTTAAAAAATTACCTATTGCTTGTGAACGGATCGAACGATTTGGCTGATTTTTAGGGTTCTGTGTAGTACATCAAGGAGCCCTTATAGTTTCGCTTTATCTGTCTGTCTGTTTAAGACTTTGTGAATATACTAGTCCTAGAAAGCTGTAATTTTGCACGGAGATATAAAATAATGATGTCGAGATAACGCTACAAAAAATTCTGAAATATAATAAATAAAATATAAAAAATTAACAAATATAATGGCACAGATAAAAATTGCACGAAAAATATATGCATAACAATTACATTTTTATTATTGTGGCTTGGCAGGTGAGTGAGTGGGGTCTTTTATTTAGGGGTCGCTTAGAGCATTTTTCGATTTAGGGTTCGGTTTGCGAAATATTAAAGTTTAAAACCTTTTTATCCCCTCTTAAATCTAAACTGACCTTAACAAATGTGAAAAAAAAACAAAAATGTAGTTTTAACTATCACTTTTCGGAAAAATTGTCGCTATATTAAGTGATGCGGTTTACCAAACATACCGGAATACATTATACCGAAAACTCAATGATTACCTGTTAATCTGTTTTGGTAAACGTAAAAACATACACAACAACTTCTAACAAACGGTTTACGGGTAACTACGGAACCCTACAAGTCTCGTGGCTTGACACGCCCTTGACCTAATTTATTTTCTTTGCGTTCACAATTTCAATGGACAAGGGACATGGTATATGACCAACTTTCATGGGACTGAGAGAATATTTTTTTAAAATCTACAGGAAAATTCTGATTTCAAAAAATTACAGCACTTTACAGCAGTTTCTTTGTAAATACTGACAGGAGCACGTCTGGTTGTCAGCTTGTATAAATAAAGGATGACTAACGTTAAACCGTGTCGTGTCCGAGCACAGTGTCGGCCGTAGCACGGTCAACTAATCTCACTAATATTATAAAGCCGAAAGTTTGTATGGAGGTTTGTAAGCTCTTCACGCAAAACTGGCGTACGTATCGAGCTGCAATTTTGCAAACGTATAGATGTTGACTAGGATTAACACATAGGCTACTTTTTATCCGGGTACAACGCATGCGTAGCGGCGGGCCCAAGCTAGTATTACATAAATATACTTACGCTATACCGAGCGGCAACCGAGTGACGGCCGAGCAACCGGACAACGCTCGGAAAAATTGCTACAAAAATTATTACTTTACTGCATCATGGCGCAACGGTAATTGCCCGGTCGAGGTCCATTTTTGCAGTATGAGGCCGGAGGTTTGACCGGCTCGCTGATCATGCTACGGCCGACACGACACGGTCCAGCGTGAGTCATCCTGAAGCGGTTTGATGGAACGCCGCCCGCGCCGGCCGGTCTCATGGCGGCTGAGTGTTACCGGGAATCGCGCTTCCGTGCATTGTGTTTCCAAATGTCTTCATTCCGGGGCATTCGTTCCGTTGACCTATTTTCAGAAGAATATATCTCTTTCTGTTATGCCATGGGGCAGGCAGTACCATGGGGTGCCGGAGGTAGAATGTTGCCTCTCCACTCTTGCCCGTGGATGGTAAGAAATTGCCAAGGGATACCTCCGAAAGATAGCAGCGTATATCAAAAGCCCGCATTATGCTCGTCAATCCAGGTGGATTGACACTGGGCAGGTGCCAAGTGTGGCGAGTATGGCAAAAGCCCGCTCCCTGAGGGAGGCCCAGTCCAGTAGTGAATGTGGACAGCAGACCTACGGCTGAGATGATGATATTTCGTTCATATTTATTTGACTTTGACTTTAGTGGAGGCATCAACTGGAGGGGGACGGTCGCGACCCGTCATCGCCCTGAAGAAAGCCCTCGATTAGGGTCGAAAGACTAGCGTACGTACTCCGCATAACAAGTACGTGAAAGCTCCCGATAACGTTTATGAATGCGAAGCGTCACGGTAGTTATTTATAATCTTAGCCGCAGGACGTCCACTGCTGAACAAAGGCCTACCTCATGCATGTCCAAGTACTGATCATGAGTTGCCATCTTACCGCGATTGGCTGGCGGGTTAGCGAGCGCAGTAGGTACCTACGGGATGTTGATACTCGACGCTGCTGCCCGTCTATCCTTAGCCCGGAGGTATCCTTAACAGATTCTTACTGCAACCACGGGCTCTTGAGAAGGAGAAGCAACATTTTACTGCCGACACCCCGCGCCAAAATAGTTATTATGGTACGAGTAGATATTTTTTTTAAAGAAGTCTCGTGATCGGGCCCTTAAGAAGATGGCGGGATGTACTCGTAATTAATTCTTGTAGTTATCTGAGTGATATAGCAAATGAATGAATAATGTTGGACTTTCCACACAGCACCATCTAGACCCAAAATAAGCAGAGCTTGTGTTATGGGTACCAGATGGTTAAAAGAATACCGCAATATTTATACTTAAGTAAATTAAATACCTACATAACACTCGTGCTTTATCGATGAAGGAAAACAACGTGAGGAAACCCGTGGCTTTGTTAGTTTTAGACGTACTAACCTGTTCTTTATTCTGACATGTTCTTTATTTAGAATTAAAATAAGAAGTTTTTTCGATTAAAATTTATTTAGTTATCTACCGATAAGTAACATAAAAAGACTAGCTAATTTTAAATACTTTATGTTATTTTTTTTAATTTATTAGAATAAATAAAATAAAAAATAACATAAAGTATTTAAAATTAGCCGTGGGGTGCCGGCAGTAGAATGTTACCCCTCCTCTCCTACCCGTGGATGCAGTAAGAGCCTGCTAAGGGACACCTCCGGAAGATGGGCAGCAGCGTCTGTCCGTAAATCAACATCCCGTACTGCGCTCACCAACCCGCCTGCCAAGCGTGGTGAGTATGGCAACTACCCCTCATGGAGATCCATGAGGGAGGCCTTAGTTCAGTAGTAGACGTTTTACGGCTGAAATGATGATTGGCATATAAAATCGTGTATAGAATCATGGTGCTGTTACAATTTGAAGATCAGATGCTATTTAAATACAAAATAATGAATGTTTAAATAAGCACTTTACATTACCTACTTAAACGAATAAAAAATCGTCACCTCAATTATGATAGACTCACGTTGAGTAGCAGTCCTCCACGGCTGTCAGACCTTGCATTCCGACGGTAAAAAAATCGAGTGTCGCTTCAAGAAGCTAAACTTGGCCACAACAATGAATAACGCACACCCACCACGCCTGGAGCCGTCGATCCAGCTTATTTGTTCGTTAATTCAGGACGATTGAGGACAGCCAAGGGATCTGCTTGAAGTGGACGACCGGCAAGTCTCGAGTGGACGTTTAGTGGCAGATCCTTCACATGACAGCCACCCGCGAGCTCGTTCCGTCACCATTGTTTGGGATATGGCTTTTCGTCTTCGTTTTGAGGTAGATTCAAATTCGGAATAATTTCCGGGAAAATTTACTTAGTTCAAGATCAAGTTATAATTTTAGTATTTTCTTGAGACACGCAGTGCAGTGCCTCTCGAAAAGTAGAGTTTCTGCTCAACGGTTCAGTAAAATATCAACCTAAGTTTAAATTAAGAGTCTTTACTTCGTGTTTCATCCCGATTCAAGTTGGCGCTAAATAAAATGGAATACCTATTGAACGCGAATGTGTATAAAACGCAATTATTTCACTAACCATTTAGCGTGGTAAACCAACTCCATTCACAAAACATCACGCTGCTAATCATAATGTACCAAACATATGTATTCATTCACTCATTCTGCAAGTGTATCCCAGTGTTGATTGTGGAAGGTAAGGTTGCTTGTTTTGGCAGTCTATCCCACTAGCTATCGGTCATTGAACCGGTGATATGTTTGTTTTTATAAAATACCCGTGTTGATATTGGCACACATTCTATTTGTTTAAAATGGTAAGTCTCACAGAGCAGGTAGGCTTGCGTAACCATGGCCTTATAAACGTGGCATAACCAGTGTAAACGTAGACTAAGGGTATTTTCACATGTACTGTATTGTAGTATCTACTTCTGACCGCTCGAAGTTTGTGGTTTGACTTCTGTTTCGTACCGCAAAGTACTGGATGAAAATGATGTAGAATTATAATTGATTAGAGTGATGTTTTTTGTGATATTAACGTCTTGGTTGCGCAGGCCGACTATCTATCGACAAACGTCTGCTAAACGTCTGATGTACGCTGCGTGATGTCTTGCCGATGGAGTGCATCAGAAGGCACCTTTACTCGTTCATAAAGTAAGTAATGAACGAGACGTAGATGTTAGTTTAATGTTACTATAAATGTGATCATTGTAATCCAACACGTAGGCACCTCTGTCCCACATACTTAACAACGATGTATAATAGTCATCATCGCAAGCGGAGTTGTGTTTAAAGCGAAGAGACATTTATAACTAATTATAACTAACGTATTTTATGTGGTACAGCCTCTTAAATCCATTGTAAAGATGATTTTTACAGCTTTAGTAACTGGTATTCATGCTGTACGGGATGCTGCAGTGCCTAGAACTAGGAAATTATTAGTGGTGTGTATGTGTGAAATGATTAGTCAAACGTGACTAGTATATGTACCTACTACAGTCTTGTTTTATTAAATGTGTATCAAGACAAATTACCATTATTTCGTTATGAAGTCTCTGAAACGTTACATTAAGTTCTAGATAATAACGCTAGTTCACGTTATATTTACTTAAGAGAAACATTTAAACATTATACTCGACTAGCTTCTGCCCGCCGCTTCGCATGTGTTGTACCCGAATAAAAGCCTATGTGTTAATCCTGGTCAACATCAATACGTGTGCAAAGTTTCAGCTCAAACCGTAGCCTAGTTTTTTCATGAAGAGGTTACAAACCTCCATCCAAACAAACTTTCGGCTTTATAATATTAGTGGGATGTTTATGGACTAAACATTATGTTAACCTTTGTCTGTTATACCTTATCTGTTAATTGTTTACTTTAAAAATAAATATATTTTTAATTTATTTATATTATTATCATACCAACTATGGAATAGCAGATGCGACTGGTTTTAGTAGGCCGAGGACATTTTAAAATAAATTATTAAATTATGTTGATAGCTTAAACCCCAAAAAGAAGTCTTGATAGCAATTCAGTTGGTCGAAGAATAGGAGATAATAATTTTCAAAAGATTATTTAGTTTTTTAGTTGATTATTCCATATCTATTTTCTTAGCGAAAGTTCCAAGAGAAACATTATCCCAGTCCACGAATCCGAAGAAAATAATATAATAATCTTCAATTCAAGCTTCCTTCGTTAATTTTAATTCAACGTTCAAAAACCGACGCTAATACAGAATATCACCGCAGAAATCGGGAGCAAGTTTCCAGCAAAAGTTAAAACAATACGATATGGAAGTCTGTAACTTGAAATAATCTGAAATGAATCAGCCGCTCTCTTCCCGGAGTCCGAAGGTCAACAACCATCTCATCTGTACGGATTATCTCTGTCTTAAGTCGATAATTTAATCTTTTGTTTATCCAAGCCTCTAATAGGCCCGTGCATGCACCGCGCCAACGCTACTCACTCAGCCATGTATCATACTCACAAGAAAATAATCCACAGACATGAATTACGACCAGGGTAAAACAATCCACAATCTTTTATGCGAGTCTCTATAAAGATAACAGATTCTATAAAAATGTGTAACGACTTAACGCGTTAAATATAGGAATCCATGCCGAGATATTATTCACAGCTTGCGGCTCTTCATCTCTTCTCGATTTATTACATTCCGAATTCTGATTTTATACGCGTGTAATAGTTTAGTGAGGACACCCTTGTTTATACAGATTTACATGAAGGATATTAAATTTAATAGCTTTGAAATAACAAATCGTTTTAGAACAGAAATCAAATCGACTGGCGCTTTTCAGTTCAGCATGAATCGAATTTATGTACGAAAAGAAAAAGGCTACGGTACGTAGAGATAAATCGTAGATCGTCTACGAGTCGTTCTACGGAGCCTCTACAAAAGTCTACGAAATATAAAAAATACGAATATCTGTATGAATTTTTGAATTGTTTTTAATAATCTCGACATTTTAAATTTATACCGACTGAATTTTTGAAATTACTAAAATATTTTAACTAGTTTTCACCTGCGGTTTTACTTGCTTATTATATTTAGAACACATAATTACGCGGTCTCCAAAGAAAGAATCCTAACAGCGTTACGCGACACGAGAAAAAAACTGAATATGACTTTGTGATATCAGATTATTGTACCGCAACATGACTCACGAGGCTATGGGTAAATTGAAACCAAAATGGCGTCTCCGCCCCAAAGGCCCCCTCGCACTCGACGCCCCTCTGCTATAACTGTCATTCAATTTATTGACAGATGCCACACCGAGTTTGGTCAACAGCTAAATTAAATCGAAGGCTGTTACCGTCGACTTGGGTGGGGTAGGCTATATAACAATAATGCAAACATGATAAGTGAATTATATATTAAAATTTGTTCGGTGTATACAGTTAGAGGGCCCATTGTATAGCGCGGGGTAAGCCAGCTCAATGTTTTTGATTAACGGTTGGCTTACCATCATAAAATACTAGAAAATTAGTAGATACTTATACTCAAGGCAAAAACCACTCCAATCTTTATATGATACTTCAAGAACTACAAGGCCCACATATTTATTTTTATTTTTATCCCATCATATCCAACAAAAAAAATGTATATTCCCACAAAAAATCTGGAATGACCTTGAGAATATAAAAAAATCATAACTTAACACAAAAAGAGAAATACTCTACTGATTTTTTTTTTATTTTCGAGATTTGATTCTTTGGTCGCAAACTGAAATAATTATCTTACAAAAATTCTAAAAGCTGAGGAAATCCGAGAGCGTTCCAAGCCACCCGCAGTTCGGTCCAAAAGCCATTTGATTTGACGGCTACACCTCCTACTACGTTTATATTGAAACTTAAATAAATATTTAGTTTATCGTGTCTAATTTGGCACGCACCGGCCCACCGTGCTGGCTTCTCTATAGTCTTTGATAACAAAAAAGGGTTGATAACAATACAATTTAAAATGTTTCTTGCTGAATCATTATCATCATCCCATCCCAACCTAGCTGCTGGGTGTAGTGTAAGCCTTCCTCTGTAAACGCTACATCATCCGGTCGTGCGCTGTGCAAGGCCAGGGAATTCTTGCGTATCAAATGAATTTTCTGCGAGAAAGTTGTCATTTTTATACAATTTAAATGAGGCGATTTCATTAAAAACTTCAGAAACATTTCCCTCGAGCCAAAAAGATGGCGTTAGTTTTCTTTTACTGGTAGGGGTCACAATTTTACAATGACAGCAATTGTGATCAATCACAAAACTTTTTTTCTACGTTTTTCGCCGCCAGCTCCGTCTGTTAGGTTTAGTAGAAAACACTTTTTTATATTTTGCTTCAAATGTCTCATTATATAATTAAGTAGTACAAATACTTGGTACTCGCTTCCCTGCGGATGCACCCTGGATGGGTGTATTCCCGGTGTCCCCGTACGCCATGTCCCCGTCACGGGAATGCAGTAAGAAACTGCTAAGGATCTGCTCTGCTCCTGAAAATGGGCAGCAGCGTCTTTCCGTGTTTCAACATCTCATACTGCTTTCACCAACCCGCCGGCCAAGCGTGGCGAGTATGGCAACAATACAATACAATACAAAATAGTTTATTGCACACCTTAAGAAATTACAGAAAAAAAAACTTACAATAAACATTTGGTACAATGGGCGGTCTTATCGCTTAGAAGCGATTTCTTCCAGACAACCTTTGGATGGAGAGAAATATGGAAGCAACAATCCCCTCATGATCTTGGAGATGTATGAGGGAGGCCTATGTCCAGCAGTGGACGTGGACAGCAGTCCTACGGCTGTAATGATGATGATGACAATACTTGAACCATGTAATGTGTGTGCCAACTAAATATAACAGTTCTGACAAGAATCCCGCTAACTAGTAGGTATAAAGATTTTGTTAGTGTTGAAATAACCATAACCTTAAAACTGAACTTCATCGCGTAATTACCTTATTTTATATTATATTAAAGTTTAACAACAAACTTAATAATATTTGTAGCGCGCGCGGCAGTAGGCTTGTTGCTATATTATGCCACTCTTTGCAATTCAATGTATTTAATGCGTACATATTGTTTTATATGAGGTCTATGCGAAATGTTCGGGCTCGTTAATAACTCGTTCGAATGGCATTTCTAGCATTGATAAAAAAACTACATTGATTTGAAAAATTACAATCATAACTTGTAACAGTGGACCAACCGCATACATATTAGGTAAGTAGTAAAACGTGAACCGTGTAACAGAAAGGAAAATGCATCTTTTTTATTTATTTGAAATTTACAGAAAAATATGTTTTAAAGCTAAAATCATGCTGTAAAAAAACATGGCGTGTGACGGTATGTCCGCAGTCGCCGCCTAGCATCTGTGAACGCTAGGTAACGCTAGATGGCGATTACTTGCTGATTTTAACAAATCTGATTTGAATTTGATCTGATCAAAAGAAATATAAGTTTATAATAATCTGACGAGTAAACTATGAAGCTGGTTGCTTTGTTGGTTTAGGACTTGTTTCAATGATCGGGTAAACCTAATTCTACTTTTATCTGTGGCGCGCGTGAGAGATCTTGCTCTACTCTCGTAATTAGATTTGACGTGGTAACTTTACTCATGTATAAGTCAAATTAAAAATTATGTTTTCAAGAATAATATTGAAAACCTTATATACCTAACGCTACCCAGAGCTGTATAAGAAAATGGACTTAGCTCTTGGTATCTTAAAACTCATGTTAGTTCTTAAACATGATAGGAGCTCTACATATTATTACTGACGGCTACACGTTGTGACTAATCCTTATTGTCATTAGCTTAGCAGTTCTTATATAGCGTATTCTTGATTCTTGATTCTTGAATCGCTGCGCTGGCAGGCGGATTGGCGAGCGCAGTACGGGATGTTGATACATGGAAAAACACTGTTGGCCATCTTTCGGAGCTGCCCATTGGCAGATACGTACTGCATCCACGAGCAAGAGAGGGGAGGAAACATTGTACTGCCGGCACCCCACGGTAGTAATATTTCTTACATTAAATCGAATCTTATAAATCTATTCAATAATAAATCACATTTTTAAGAAGCAATGATTTAGCTGCTGGTCAATTGTTATGAATTGAGTTTTGGAATCTTTTCTGTTTTGTCTATGTAAAAAGTAAATATAAAGTTTTAGTGTAAAAGTTTATTTAAGTAAGTTCTTTCTGAACCTTTTGTGATTGTGTATTTCTATAAATTGCTTTAATGTAAATAAAGCAATAACCATATTTCATGCTCCGTCACCATTTCGGACGTACGAATAAGTAGTTAGAATCTCATTTTAAGTAAACCATAAGAAAGATAAATAAAAAATCTTTAAACTGAGTTTATTTCAGCTGCAATCAAGACGGGGACTCACGATACTCCCGAATCTAAAAAACTCTGCATGTTTGAAATGACATGTCAAGCCTGTCTGTCTGGCCGCCACCCGGCACCGGGCCTTCTCCGCTATCGTTCATATTTTGGTTTACGCTTACACTAAACACTTGTTGGATAAATAAATAACAGACGTTTTAAAATAAACTTTACTACCAATTCTTGACTTGTAGCATTTACATAACCGTGAGACATAGTTTTTAAGTTTCAGTTATTGATCAATCAAGGATTGATGTACAAAAATATGTAAAAAAGATTAAAAGAGAAAAAAAAATAACAAACAAGCTTTTATTTAAACGTACTAAAAATAATAAAATAAACATTTTCCATTAAAGCTTAATGTCAACTTAAAACGTCTTTACACAATTTATGTGATAAAAAAGCTTGTCGCGAGATTAACCTGTGTACCTGTAACTTGACCTAATTGATTTTTTTTTCAAACATGTAAACACGAGTACCTGCTTAAATAGCGCGACAAGCTTTTTATCATGCCCGCCATGTTGGATTTAGAGTGATGTCATATAATTTTTCAAGTAACTCTCAGTAAGCCCTTTTATTTGATATCCTAAAATAACTAGTCCGCCATTTTGGGTATTCTGCCATATTGGATTTAGAGTAACGTTATTTCATTTTTCGAATTAGTCCATCATTTTGATTACACCGCCATGTTGGGTTTAGAGTGATGTCATTTAATTTTTCGAGATATTCACAGCAAGCCCTTTCATTTGATACCTATATTATAGGAGCGCATTAAAAATAAGTAGTTCGCCATCTTGGGTGTACCGCCATGTTGGATTCAGAGTGACGTCATTTAATTTTTTGAGATATTCTCAGCATGCCCTTTCATTTGATACCCATATCTTAGGAGTACATTATAAATATGTAGTTCGCCGTCTTGGGTGTTCCGCCATGTTGGATTCAGAGTGACGTCACATAGATGACCATGCATTGTCGTCCAAAGAAAACATGTATACAAAATTTCAGCTCAATTGGTTGAAGATATCTGCTTCGATATTGAGTTGCAAGATTCCGCGAACTAACATAGTTACATACATATTATACAGGGGAAGCTAAATAAAAGCTTATAAACAATGCTGATCCACGATTCTTCAAATTCAATGCAATGCCTACGAGGCCGCAGGCAGGAGAGTTAAAAGCTATCTTGCAAAATACAATATTTAGTGTTGGCAATATTGCATAAAATCAAGCCTATTTAGGGTTCCGCAGTAAAACAAGAAACCCTTATAGTTTCCCTATGTCTGTCTGTCTGTCCGTCCGTCCTTCACCGCCTTTGCTAAGAGACTATGAGTCCTAGAAAGTTGTAATTTAGAATGGACGTATAAAGTAACAACGCCGCGATGACGCTACAAAAAAATGTTGATAAAATAATTAATTTGGGGTAACCTCCCATACACGTAAAGGATGAACTTTTTTTTTCTTACCTAACATAAAAAACTTACACCAACTTCTAACAACCATGTCTACGGTTAACTACGGAACTTTACATAGCGCGTGGCTCGACACGCACCTGGCCTAATTTATTTATAACAAAAATTGAATAGGATGGCGCTGGTGGGACAGAGATAGGCTCCCGCGTTTAGCGCGGACTAAAAAAAGGAAGAGGTCAAATTTAATGAAATACGCGAAGACAATGGTGTCTTAAACTAAATTGTTTTCACGTTGTAATATTAAGCTATTATTATTTTTGATTATAAAGTAAACGCAAAATATATCTTTTACCTATTTCCAATAAAATTAAACGTGTTGGAACATTAGCTTCAGTTTTTTTCATCCGTAGATTCAGTAAAATTGAGAGCAATCTCGTTTACAAATATCTCCCGTGCTTTCCAAGCATTCGGAGATATTCGTTTAGTAGTGAGGCTAGTACAGAACAGAATGATAAATGGATTGTAGTCAACTTCAGCACGGGCGTTCGACGTGTGTTACTGTCAACGATTCTATTTCTATCGCTTCTATTTGTCACGTCAGCCTAATTTGTGTAAATGTTGATGTAAAGATTTACCTATAGTTAGACCGCGTATTGTCTTACGAGACAATTCTTCAATGGACGGGTTAATGCTTATCAATCGTTCTTTATGGGTGCAATACTATAAATTTTGACTTTTGGAACAATTAAAAGATTAAGCCGGGCTGTTGTCCAAACAATTACTGTGAATAATTGCTTTGTAATGGTGCTCTGTGTTTTTAAGGACTTACCTATTTCAAGAAATGCTAGTAATTATGTTTGCCTACAAATTAATTGATATTGGTGACACTCAGATGCTGAAATAGACTGACATTCATTTGAATTACCAACAAACTTGAATTAAAATACCTCTTTGATAGAATTATAGCTATGCACCACTATTTTGGTATATTTAGAGATCTAAGAGCTCTCGAGGCTCGCAATGATTCATTTATTCGCAAATAATTGAGATGGCGCGAAGAGGATTGCTCGCCAACCCGCCTGCCAAGCGTGGCGAGTATGGCAACAACCACTCATGATCAGTGCGTAGTGATCCATGAAGGAGGCCTTTGTCCTGCAGTGGACGTCCTGCGGCTGAGATGATGATAATGATGATGAAGAGGATTTATGAGGTGACTTTTCTGTTGTTTTTTCTTATTCTGCGACTCATTATTAGGTACAAGCCTGTAAAGCAGATTGCCATAAGTGCCGGCGGTAAAATTTTGCCTCGCCTCTCTTGCCCGTGGATGCAGTAAGAATCTGACAAGGATACCTCAGGAAGATGAGCGTCTTTCCGTGTATCAACATCCCGTATGCGCTCGCCAACCTGCCTGCTAAGCATGGCGAGTAGGTGCGTTGAACACAACCCTTTTATGATCAGTGTGGCGGGGAGGCCTTGTTCAGCATTAGGCGTCTTACGGCAGAGATGATGATGAAGCAGATTAGAAAGTGCCACATTGAAAGTGGGCATATCCCACGTTAAGTAGGTTTGTTTTTGTTTCGGTCACTGCATGCTTGCATGATGAGATACTGTACTAAATCATACATAAAATTGAACCTAACATACGGTCCAGTTTAGTGGTTTTAATCAACTATAGTGAGACGAATAAAATAAAATTAACCATCTGAATTTTTAGTTGAATCACCTTTAATATAGCTATTCGGGTGAATCTGTATCACAATCGGAAATGTGTGTTTACATAGAAACAAGAATAGATGGAATAACCAAGCTTTCAGATAGAAGACAATGCTTCATGTAATCGAATTAGGCATAATGCAAGCGATTGAAATCTTTGGCATAATATTTAAAATATGAACGGCATGTCAATCATTAGTCAAATAATTAAATAGATTATTTAATTACGTAAAGTCGAAGAGATGCAGTCCATCAGAAGTCACCCGGATCATAATAATGTTAGTATTGGTGCTGATTTAACAGCTAAATTTTACATCGAAACGTTTAGGCACATACCTAGTTATAAGTTTATACGGCTTACACATTTACAGATTGTGGGATAAAATGCTTTAAAACAAGAACACTTAATAACTTGAATTCAATAAACAAGTTTTTTTATTAATAAAGAACTAAATTCTTACACAATCGATAAATCATTCAAAACTAAGTGGGACCGCTCTGAGCGGAGTGGAAAAAATAAATTAAAACAAGTCCGTCACGCGGCCGTCCAGATGGTCCCTGTCTCGCTACCCTTTCTGTAGCTACTATTTTTGTAGTGATAGTTTGCATACGGTCGACTTTTCAGGGAAACACCTAGGTAATTGTGGGGTGTGGGACGTGGTATGAATGAGAGTTTTATTCCTAGATTGTGCTTTTCATTGATCTAATTCTGTGATTGCGTGAACTTGTGTACCAAATTCTATACGGATTCATAAAGTTCACTTCGGAATGTTCCTTTGTTCAACGCTTTTTATATAAAAAAATGTAGCAAAAAGGTTTTATTGTATATTTGAAATCGAATTCGATGTATTGTAGGTAAGTTTGCTTATAATACCTTACAATAGCTATTACCCTAATTCCAGTGTAAGGTGTACAATTTCTGAATAATTAATTGTTATCACGATACTTTATATGACCTGCCGACTTATCAATGTTCTCCAATTCATAGAGATTTGAAAATTCCCAAAGCCAATGATATGAGTTTCTGATATTAACAAAATATTTATCAATGACGAAAGTTGTTTACCCGGTAACCGGTGGTTCGTGCAACCAATATGAAATGCTTGAAAAAAAAGTAAGAAGTTAGGAGTCGGTACTAATAAATCGATTTTGGAAATGTTTGCCGAAGGGTGGCTCGAAGTATTTAAAGAACAATTAGTCGGCTGCTCCCCAGTCCTGGGGCAAATATTTGCCTGTTCCCGCCAACCCTCCGATGCCGCTCGGGGCTTCGTTCTAGCGGTTTATGGTTAAATGTTTGTCTATTCTTCCCCTATGTACTCGCTGGGTAAACTGCCCTGCGGCGGCGGGGCGATAGGTAATCGACCATCACATGCCTTTGTTTGCCGCCGGCCATACGGAAAAGCGCATCCATTTAGAACGCGGGCTAATAGGTTAGAGGTCTAAATTAAAAGTTTCAGTCGGTCATATACATTAATAAAAACGATTGGACGTTTTTTAACGTAATAAAAATAAAACTTCAAATCCAAACTGTATTTATATTTTATATCCCTTCAGAATGGTCAACAAAATTAAGTTAATTAATTATTTATGTTTGTTTATTTATTTGTAATTATACTTATTGTATGTATTATTATTTGGATATTTCTTTTATTATGCTGTTTATCTTATTATCTATGTATCTTTATGTTAATTTTTATTTGTAAATTACCTACTCAAAATCATATTTATTTTTCGCACCACCACAATTACTCTGCACTACACAAAGGTTAGCTGGAAGAAAATGCTAAATAGCATTAAGTTCGCCTATGTACATGTTTTTGTGCAATAAAGAATTTTCTTATCTTATCTTATCTTGGATGCTTGGAGGGAATCGGGGGAGGCCTTTGCCCAGCAGTGGGATCAGATGGGCTTATAATAATAATAAATAAATATTACAACTGAATTTAGTAATGATATTAATATGAAATTTGGCCTCGACAAATGTAAAATACTAAAATTAAATAGGGGCAAAGTAACGGGAAACATCAATAGTGAACCTTATATTTTCGACATTATGGATGAAAAAGATACATACAAATATTTAGGACTCCACCAAGGTAGAATTATAGATCACATAAAAATTAAAACAGATATAAGAAAGGAATACTTTAACAGAATTAATTTAATTTGCAAAAGACCTCTTAACTCTAAGAATTTATTTAAAGCTATAAATACATACGCCATCCCAGTATTAACATATTCGTTTGGAATTGTGAAGTGGTCACGTACAGATATTAAGAAACTAGAAGTAAAAACCAGAACAACACTGACAAGACATAACTATTTACATCCTAAATCAGCAATAGAAAGAATAACGTTAGATAGGTCCAGAGGAGGTAGGGGTCTTATAGATCTTAAAAATCTTTGGAATGGTCAAATCCAAATCCTACGAAACTTTTTCTATGAAAAATCTACCACAAGTAAAATGCATTTGGCGACTGTAGCATCTGACAACAATTTTACACCTCTGAATCTTACTCAAACAGACCTTGTATTTGTTAGCCCCATAGACAACGAAAATCAGCAAATGAACAGATGGCGCGGCAAAGAACTACACGGCCGGCATATTAAAGATTTGGAGCAACCACACAATGACTTGCAAGCCTCAAACAACTGGCTAAAATTTGGTTCTCTTTTCGCGGAAACAGAGGGTTTTATGATAGCAATCCAAGACCAGGTAATAAAAACTAGAAATTACAAAAAGTTTATTCTGAAAAGCCCTAATAGCCAAAACGACAAATGTAGAAAATGCCACCGCCATTCTGAAACAATCCAACATATCACTAGCGCCTGCCCCAGTCTCACCCAAACAGATTATACACACAGACATAATCAAGTTGCTCACATAGTTCACCAAAAACTTGCACTGAAACACCAGCTAATTAGTACCAAACTATTACCATATTACCAATACACACCAAAAGCGGTACTGGAGAGTGACAGGTACAGGATGTACTTTGATAGAGCCATACTCACAGACAAAACAGTACATAACAATAGGCCGGACATAACACTAATAGATAAAGTGAACAAAACTACCTTCTTAATCGATATTGCCGTACCAAACACCCATAATATCCAAAAGACAATAACAGAAAAAATACATAAATATACAGAGCTAAAGGAAGAAATAATAAGAATGTGGAAAATGAGCAAAGTGTTCATAGTACCGCTGGTGCTCTCTAGTACCGGAGTCATCCCGAAAAACCTTTTTCATTATCTTAAAGTAATTAGCCTTGAAGAAAGCCTCCATATAACGATGCAGAAAGCTGCCATTCTCAACACCTGCAGAATTGTCAGAAAGTTTTTACAGGACGACCCTGTAACAACACTCCAGTGATCCTCACTTGACTTAGGCCCGTGAGTTTCACTTAATACCGAAATATTTTCAAATATTTTGAGCAAAAATAAACCCATAAAAATAATAATAATAATAATCTTATCTTAAAACTTGGCAGGAGTGAATTGAACTTGCGCACCGAGGGTTCAGTTACAATATAAAATATGATATAGGCGGTTTATATTTGTTGGAGAACCTTGTCTGATAGCGGAACTTATGTAGATATTTTATACTTTCGATGATTTCTAAAAAAATATGCAAATTAGAAAGTTCGTTATAATTTTCCTGTAATCTTTACATAAAATAAAAAATATGTATTATTTCTTTTATTAGCAATGAAAGTAGCAGGGGTTTATTTCTGCAAACTTCGCAGATAAGAGGGGAACGCTATTTTTTTAAAGTTTTTGTAAATAACTCAAAAACGATACGGTTAAAAGGAAAACTAAATACTGTTTATTATTGTGCAAATTAATACCTATATGAACTAGTAACTACACAAAATTTTTGAAGACCCCCCTTCCACCCCCCTTGTCTAGAAAACTATGCAAATTAGAGAGTTGGCTATAATTTTCCTATAAAGTTTACATACACTTCTATGAGCTACAATTTTTTTTTTCTTTTCACGGGTTTATCTCTGCTAACTTCGGAGATAAAGGGGGGGAACAGACGATTTTTCAACATTTTTGTAAATAACAAAAAAACGAAGCCAATACGGTTTAAAGGAAAAAGAAAATCTGTTTATTAATGTGCAAATGAATACCTTTCATATGATACCCCACCCGACCTAGTAACTTCACTTAAATATTTTGAGATCCTCCATCCGCCCCCTGCAATCAAAATATGAATATTTTTTTACATTTTCATAGGTATTCATATTACTAAAAAAGTGTTATTTAACCTTTTCAAATTTCAAGACGATAGCATCAGTAGTTCTCGAGATATCCAATTGTGACAGACATACAAAGTATTACCATAAGGGTTCCTTTTTACCATTACGGTCCGGAACCCTAATAACGGCGATATATTATTATTATGTTAAAATGTCGCGTGACGTCACGTTTAGGTACGGTTTATGGCTAGATATGACGTCAGGAGCTTTCTTCTTTTAAAGTTCAATGCTCTCTCAGTATTGTTATTTTTATTTGAAGAATTATGTTAATTTTATTTTTGTTTTATATAACCGATGTACTAAATAGAATTTAGTTTTCCTAATACATGTCATCATGCTAATTGTATCGGCTCTGGCGCGATTTATCAGTATGGCATTTTTATAGCGATCTGGATACAACTGGTCTTGTTTAACCAACTAATTAAGTCTAGCTCTATAATTTACGATTTCGAAGGAAACCGTGTGGTGTCGTTCGCCGTCATTCATTAAAAGAGTAAAACGTTGTAAAAGCATGGTTTACATTCGTATTGTGACATTGAGATTATGTTGGATCGCTATATTTTGTTGCTGTTTCAGTTGATTCACGTGCGGGCACACTGTTTTGATTTCTTTTAGAATAACAACTCGTAACTCCGACCACGAAAATCTGAACAACTGTTTAACGATTTTAGATCTTGTAGGGCCAACAGGCATTATGACGTCACAATCACAAAGCAGTTGTCTGTTTCGTGCGATGTAGGGATCTTGGTGTTGATTTCAGTTTAAATACTTGTGCCAGATTAGTAAAGATAACTTATATTTGTATATAAAACGACTCATATATAACTATAGATAGATAGATAGATAGAAAATACTTTATTGCACACCTTAAAACTAAACATAATAACAAGAGAAAGATGAAAACATAATGACTATTGGCGGCCTTATCGCTAAAGAGCGATCTCTACCAGGCAATCTTGGGATGGATTGGATTGTAAACATACGACAAGGGGTTATAATTATGGTGCACGTTGAGTTAAAAGTAATTACAAAATATACCATATATATAAATATACTACATCCATACATATACTGTTTTCCTAGCCTAGTCTTTGCCGCACTATCGTCAAAGTCTATTGCATGTCTCAAGCGCACAGAGTAGGTCGTTTTTACACCACTGGCAGATCATAAATGCACATTAGATTTACTTTTACTTTACTTTTATTTCAGGAGAAACGCAATCGAGTTTTTTTTTCGAATTTATTGTATATATTTTACCGTGAAATTGTGTGCATCTTCTGGTCTTTATATCTAAAAGTAAGAATTGACAATTAGTAGGTATCCAATACCGTGAGGTGCCGGCAGTAGAATGTTGCCTCTCCTCTCTTGCTTCGTGGATGGGATCTAAGAATCTGCTAAGGATCACTCCGTTCTGTGTATCATCACCCCGTATTGCGCTCACCAACCCGCCTGCCAAGCGTGGCGAGAGTATTGTAGTGTACCTGGGACAATTGCCGTGGGGTGGCAGTAGAAAGTTACCCCTCCTCTCATTCTAGTGCAGTAAGAGCCTGCTAAGGGATACCTCTGGAAGATGGGCAGTATAGTCATTCCGTGTATCAATATCCCGTACTGCTGTACTGCCAAGCGTAGTGAGTATGGCAACTACCTTTCATCTCCATGAGGATCCCTTCCTCACGGATGGAGGTCCTGTGTTCAGTAGTGGAACTTTTTACTGCTGAAATGGTGATGAATGAAATTGTAGTACCTACGGTTCTCGAGGGATACCTCCGGAAGATGGGCAGTATAGTCTTTCCGTGTATCAACATCCCGTACTGCTGTACTGTCAAGCGTGGTGAGTATGGCAACTACGGTTCTCAAGGGATACCTCCGGAAGATGCGCAGTATAGTCTTTCCGTGTATTGATACACTATATTACTATTTGGTCGAGAACCGTAGGTACTACAATTTCATTCATCATCATTTCAGCAGTAAAAAGGTCCACTACTGAACACAGGATCTCCATCCGTTAGGAAGGGATCCTCATAAAGATGAGAGGTAGTTGCCATACTCACCACGCTTGGCAGTACAGCAGTACGGGATGTTGACATCACGGATTGAGATCCTGTGTTCAGTAGTGGCCCTTTTACTGCTGAAATGATGATGAATGAAATTGTAGTACCTACGGTTCTCGACGAAATAGTAATGTTTAGTTAATTGAGGTGTGTTTATATTGCAATGCGAGCGGGTATGGTGACCACCACGTCGTCTCCGCTGGCGGTCTTGGCGTACTTACAAAAATACCAGAATGTAATTAAATGTGGATAACTTGCGCTTAGAGATGCGAGAAAAGCCGGACGATCGGAGCGTAGTTGGCCGGACAAATCGACTGGATACAACTGGGGTGACAAAAGTAAATAAATAAAAAATTCTGGACAATTCACACAGCATCCTCTAGTCCCAAGCTAAGCAGAGCAGTTATGGGTACTAGATGACTGATATAATACGTTATTCTACATAGATATATATTTTAAGAAAACATCCAGAACACCCCGAACAAATATCTACAGATCCTACAGACATTAGTCACGAGGCAGGAATCGAACCCGCAACCTCTTCCGTCTCAGGCGGACCTTCGTCCGCTTCGCCACAGAGGTTGTCAAAAAGTCAAAATCAATAAGTGTTTATTCAGTAGAGCAGAAAGCTACATGGTTAAGTCAATTTACGAAAGACGCACAATAAAGCACATAATTGAATTCGTTCGCTTCAGACAACTTTTTTCCAAGTGAGGTAAAGAAGCGAAGAAGCCTTACTTAAGCCTGACAAGTGACTTTGTAAGCTTTCATGAAGGTCTAGTTTTTTGTGACTTATCACCACAGCCGTTGGATGTCCACGGCTGGACGTAGGCCTTCCCTCAAGTGATAATGAGAGGGTTATTGCCACTCACCATGCTTGGCAAGTGGGTTGGCGGTCGCAGTAGATGATGTTTATACACGGAAAGATGCCGCTGCCCATCTTCCGGAGGTATCCCTTGACAGATTCTTACTGCATCCACGGGTAAGGAGGGGTAACAATACGTGATACGTTCTTTATCTGACTAATAGTTGAATTCCGAATGATAGTCCTGTTATAAAGCCGGAAGCTTACATCATCTCAGCCTTAGGACTGCTGTCCACGACATAGGCCTCCCTCCCTATCCCATCCCATACCACGCACGCCAACCCGCCTGCCAAGCGTAGCAACATCATGAGGGTGTTGTTGACATACTCTCTACGCTTGGCAGGCGGGTTGGCGTGCGTAGTATGGGATGTACGTACACGGAAAGACGCTCCGGATGACGCTAACGCTGTCATCCGGATGTCTCCCTTGGCTGATTCTTACTGCACCCACGGGCAAGAGAGGAGGGGCAACTTTCTACTGCGGGCACCCCACGGCTAAAAAGGAAAGCTGGCAATTAAGCCGGATTTTGACAGCCATCTCATACGTTCCCATCCGGATTTTCTTTCCGTTGCACATCCCTAGTCTTGCTTTATAGACGGCTGCGCGCGCGCTGTTTGTTTAGTTGTTATAGGCGTGTTTTACGCAATCTGGAAGTCGTAAATGAACACCAAATTATGTCGTTCATTCTTGATTCTAGTGTGGGTTTTCCGTGTTCCGTTAACAATTGGCAGAAATTTGGGCAAATGCACATTTGCTGCAGGGTGTCGGCATTAGAGCGTTGCCCCTCCTCTCGTGCCCGTGGATGCAGTAAGAACCTGCCAAGGGATAATTTCGGATGATAGACAGCAGTGTATTTCTGTGTATTCAACTAACCGCACTGCGCTCTCCAATCCGACTGGTGAGTATGGCAACAAACAGCCATGAACAATACTTACACATCCATGACAGAGGCATAATGTCCAGCCGTGGACATCCCACGGCTGAGATGATAATGATGAGCACACAGTTTTGTTTTTGTCTAAGAGGACGCAATAAAATTTTACTTTTCAAATTATGAGACCACTATTGAATTTAAAATAAGGGATTCATTATGTTATACTATAAGTCGATTCGTCCATCGTCCTCGGGGGTTCTAAATGCGTAGCACCCTCGCGCACACACGACACTCATCAAGGGTGTGTTGTGGTGTGAGTGCCCTGCGTGACGCTGCACTACACCATCTCACCACCATCATTTCAGCAGTAAAACGTCCACTTATCATTTCAGCCGTAGGACATCCACTGCTGGACAAAGACCTCCCTCATTGATCTCCAAGTACTGCGGTTGGAAGCCGTCTGCATCCACCGCCGACCAGCAGTTCTCACCAAGTCGTCTGCTCATCTTGTAGGTGGACGTCCTACGCTGCGATTGCCGATCCGTGGCCTCCATTCGAGAACTTTGCGGCCCCATCGGCCATCTATTCTGCGAGCTATATGGCCTGCCCATTGCCACTTCAACGTGCTAATCCGTTTGGCTATGTCGGTGACCCGAGTTCTACGTATCTCTTCATTTCTGATTCGATCATAGCCCTCTCTCTCAACAAGATCCAAATTGTCAATTACCTATTAAACTATAAATGAATTCAAAATGCCGCAAGTTATCTATAACACAAACAAAGCAATTTAAATAATATCCCCAAAAGCAATTAGTGTGACGCCCCCCAGCTAGCAGGTTATTCAATCGTTATCAAAATGCGCAACAGTTTCAACAACAATGCCCGCATCGGCAGTCGAACCCGCACCCGGGGCGATGCGGCGAATAATCCACCTCGCGCCACTGTGCCCCTGGCTTTATTTATCGGCTACATCTAAACAAATATAAATCGAAGTGTATGTTTGTAATGTCAAAATACTAGGTTTTAATTATATGGCCGTGGGGTGCCGGCTGTAGAATGTTACCCCTCCTCTCATGCTCGTGGATGTAGTAAGAGCCTGCTAAGGGATACCTCCGGAATATGAGCAGCAGCGTCTTTTCGTGTATCAACATCCCGTACTGCGCTCGCCAACCCGCCTGCCAAGCGTGGTGAGTATGGCAACTACCCTTCATGGAGATCCATGAGGGAGGCTTGTGTTCAGTAGTAGACGTTTTACAGCTGAAATGATGATGATGAATTATATGCATACGACAGTGTGAAATGATAATGTTACGATACCTATAAAAATACAATTTCAGTCTAGGTATTTTATTTTTCTATTCTTCGAAATATTTTTTTTTATTTTGTCGGGACTTTTACAGATGCTTAAAACCGTTTCAGGACTAAATTAGGCCACTAACATCATACGGAAATAGTTAAGAGTTCAGCCCAAAACATTAAAACGGGGACAAAACCGCGGGCAGCAGCTAGTGTTTATGTATAATCTGCAAAAACTAACAATACTCCATCTTGGCAAGCAACTTTAAACTCTATCGTAAAGTACTACGAGATTTTTGATGTGTGGTTTAAAGACTTGCAAGCTTTTTAGTGGTAAACATTTTTACGCAACGTCTTTTGCGACCGATTTAACTCAATTTGCCGACAATACCTTTTTTTTCTATCGCTTACGAGCAAGTGAATTTTTTGTATCTTTTGTGCTGCCTTTGAAATGTTTTGCGCGTTTTCTGTTCATTTAATCCGGTGTTTTCTTAAAAAAACTCGACCAAGTAGGTAATCGCATTCTGATTGCGAATAGCAAAAAATATGCAGTGAAATCCCAAAATTGGTATAAATGCTGCCAATTTCATGCACGTCTTTCTCAAGGAACACTAACAGATCATCATTTAAGATAATGTTCTGTATTACCGGGGGGTGCCGGCAGTAGAATAGTGTCCCTCTCTTGCCCGTGGATGCAGTAAGAGTCTCCTAAGGGATACCTCCAGGAGATGGGCAGCAGCGTTTTTCCGTGTATCATCATCCTGTACTGCGCTCGCCAACCCGCCTGACTAGCGTGGTGAGTATGGCAACTCATGGAGATCATGAGGAAGGACTGTGTTCTAATATTATATAATATAGATTATTATATTAGGTAATATAGAAGGTAGTTAGCAGCGTCTTTTCATGTACCCATCATTATCATTAATCATGTCCCGTACAGCATGATTACCAGTTGCTGACGCTGTATAAATCATCTATGATAGATGGAAAGGCCTTACATTATCATTATCGCCATCGCCAACTCGCCTGCCAAGCGTGGTGAGTATGGCAACAACTCCTTACGATCAGTTCTTGATCGAGATCCACGAGGCCTGATGTCCATCAGTGGACGCCCTACAGCTGAGATTGTGATGATCAGATTTTAAAAGTTTAACAACACCTTAAATAGGGGCCGTCTCCTTTGCCAGAAATTATTCAATAATTTTATTTTTAAGTAGAGTTAGAGGAAATAATTATACCCAACAAAAACTACTTAGATGCGACGCAAGTTGAAGGAGTAAATAGCATCCATCAACAACGGTGAAGGAAACATCGTGAGGAAACCCGCGGCTTAGTTAGCTTCACACGTATTGACCTGTTCTTTCCTCTGAATAATAGTTGACTAAGCTGAGAGGATGGTATAGGTGCTGGGCAAGCCTAATCCATCTATGTCTCAGGCACTGCAGCATCCCGTACATCATGATTACCAGTTGCTGACGCTGTATAAATCATCTATAATAGATGCAAAGGCCTTACTTCCTACTCATCAACATAATTTTTACTACATAGTGTTGTGTCCGGCCGCAACTAAAGTGCTAGAGCCCGCCAGCAGGTCTGACACGGACGTGGCAAAAAATCAAACTGACTTGTCATTTTGACACCATTCATCCTGCCCGGACGGACCTTACTTTTTTGCCTCCTTCCTTGAATATAACAAGTTTCACTTCATTACCGTCTCTCTGACAACCTCATAGAGTCTAAACTCGACCGCATTGTTGGATATTTTTACTCGCACGAGAGCAGATATTCTCAGCAATAATTCTTAATGAATTCTTACGGCATCCATTCATGTCATTCGCTGTGTAAACAAAGACCTTCGTCAAATCGGTAATTTAATTTTCAGCGATATTTCTGAGAGGAAATAAAGGATTTAATAAATCCGGACTCGAGAAATGAGCTAAGTCACTCGTGTTGTTTTTGTAGATTTGGATTTTGTGCTGCCATTTTAGAATGATTTGCTTTCTTACAGTAAGGAAGACATATTTACTTAATATATACATTTACTACCGATTCGATCGATTTAGGTTTCCGTTTGCGATCCACTTTTTTTCGAGCGTACCCTGTAAAATCTAAACTGCTTTACAAATCTGAAAAAATCATGTATGTAGTTTTAACTATGAACTTTCTATGAAAAGTATAAGGTTTATGCTAGCTTTTTAGTTTCGGAGAAATAGTCGCTCAAATAAGTGAAGCGGTTTCTTCAAACATACCGGAATACTTTAAACCGAAAACTCAATTAATGTTTTGGTGAACGTAAAAAAACAAACACCAACTTCTAACGACACAGGTCTCCGGTTCACTACGGAACCCTACATAGAGCGTAGCCCGACACGCACCTGGCCTAATTTATTTGATCTACAATCTATCAACTACCTTCGGGCAACCTCGGCAAGGTCGGCGGTTACCTAACTATTTAACAGCACAAGGAGGCTCAATTAATTTCGTGAGGTGTTATACCTAGCTTTGGCAAAACATGAGATGGAAGATGTATTAGAAACATTAATCCTATTAGCTACAAAACGGATAAAATTGGACTTCCAACAAGGTCATGAAAATCGCTCTACAGGAAAGAAACAATTTAAAAAAGTCCGTCATATGATAAGAATGTGACAGCTAAGATGACTCAACAAAATATCTACCACACACAAATATTTTTTCACTAGCCCTAGATAAGTGTAAGAATTAATTGAACGGCAAGTGGTGCGCGGTAGGTCGAGATTGGACCACAATGCAGGGATTAGCGCGGTTGCTAACTATTGTTCGCATTGTGCACTTCTTCACGGTTTGTTCACTGTATGCAACTGGGGAATGGCATAGTATAAACACTGCAGTAGGTATAGCTTTTAAATCATCACGTGTGTTGGGAATTCAATAAATAATAAATAATTCTGGACACTACACACAGCACTATCTGGTTTCAAACTAAGCAAAGCTCTCCTAAGGAATTCGATGATTGATATAAAACATAAATACTTACCTTTTTTGTACATAGAAATCACCTATCTAGACCCGATACAAATCATCATCATCATCATTACAGCCGCAAGATATCCACTGCTGGACATAGGCCTCCCTCATTGACTCAGAGATCCAAGTGCATGAGGGGTTGTTGCCATACTCACCACGCTTGGCAGGCGGGTTGGTGAGCGCAGTTCGGGATGTTCTTACACGGAAAGACGCTGCTGCCCATCTTCCGGAGATATCCCTTAACAGATTCTTACTGCATCCATGGGCAGGAGAGGAGGGGTGACATTCTACTGCCGGCACCCCACGGCAACACAAATATCTGATCTGATCCGATACAAATATCTGTAGATAAAATAAACATTTGTCCCCCGGCGGGCATTGAACCCGAAACCTGTGTCTCAGCCGTCTTTTAGAACAACTGAATCATAGAGGTCGTCGAACAATAACATCACCTACAGGAGATATTACCTCGTCTCTTCACAGCGGCGGATTTACAAATTTGCCGCCAGTAGGCTATTACATTTTGCCTTCAAAATAATAAGAAAACGATGAAATTGCAACTTTAAGATTTGTGCTTTATCGTGCACATTACCTCAGCTTGTTCCCGTTATTAGTAGGTATGATTACGAAATTTCTATTACATTTCCTAGACTTGTTTTCCTGTGTAATTTTTTTTTGTGTCTCTGAGACTAAGAAAGAAATGGTCTACATATGATGCCCCCCCCTAAATCTGCCGCCCTAGGCTCCAGCCTACTCAGCCTATTGGTAAATCCAGCACTGCCTCTTCAAATTTTCCGATATTTTGATGCGACTCCACATCAAGAACCAACCCGAATAAAATGCAATTGACAATGTGAAATGTGAAACGGTAGGTACCCATAAACAATGTCGGGCGTCGGCGATGTTAATCTCGAATCAATTATATAGCAGCGAGCACATATCCAATAAAGGGGAAGTTACGAGACTTACGAGAGTTGCAAGTATGTAGTTGCGGTACTGCATGGGAATTCAACGGCGCGGGCGGGCCTCGACTCGGCGCCTCGGGCGTTATCACCTATCCCCACGACTCCCACCCCTTTCAAACACTCATTTTCGATTCTCCACAATTCGAAACTGTCTGCGGATCAGCATATTTTACCGCACGCCTTTGTCCCGGACTTCATTGAGCACGGTATCAGTAAATTAGCTGGGGATGAGCCGCCTATTCATACTGCAAATACGGTTTTTACAATTGCAATTCGTTTTTTATCAGTCCACAGCAGTTACCTGTGATGACGTCAGATTAAAGTGATGCTTTATTTAAAACATCGTTAATACTGAGGTATTTTATTATTGGACGTAACTACTATAAACATGTATGGAATATAAATGTACGTGTTGAGTATGGCAGCAACCTCTCATGATCAGTACTTAGTCATCAGTGAGGGAGGCCTTTGTCGAGCAGTGAATGTGTTTTTAAACTTTCGCGATCACAACACATTATTAACATACATATAACCGGGTATTTATGCGATAAATACATTAACATACATATAACCGGGTATTTACGCGATAAATACCCGGTTATATCGGATCTCCAAGAGCATGAAGGGGTCGTTGCTATACTCGCTGCGCTTGGCAGGCGGGTTGGAGAGCGCAGTACGGATTGTTGTTACACGGAAAGACGCTGCTGCCCATCTTCCGGTAGTATCCCTTGGCAGATTCTTACTGCATCCACGGGCAAGAAAGAAAAAGGAAGACTGTCGGCACCCCACGGCAATACAAATCATTAGAAAGAAAAAAAAAACATTTATTAGTGCACAGACACAGTACATGATATTATGTAACTATAGGTAAATATAAACATGGGTAGTTCTAGGTTTGTGGACCAAGAGGTTAGGACCTACCTCAGCATAATGTTGGTCTTTAGAAATAAGGATCAACGCTGGTTTTCAGGTAGGACCTTGGTGGTCATTAGGATACTAGGAGTAGTAAATCTGCCAACCCAAAGACCTTCCAGAGTTAAATTCAAATTGACACAAATGATAGATGGGTAACGATCTATCATTCTCAAATGTGTATCAGGGATTGATGATTTTTTTAATGGGCGGATACGGATGTGTCAACGTCTGCCAAACTGAACGCATAAATCCGAAGAGGAAGTTTGGGATCGATTCTGGACCCGGTCCGGTCATCAATCCATCGGCGCGCGCGCGATCAAACGCCGCGAATCCGTAGATCTTTATTTTTCACGACAGACATCTGACTCAATAGTATATCTGATCAGCTGCAACCCGCGGCTTTGCCTGCCTTTTTATTGTTTTTTGCATAAAACGACATATTGGAGATATTGGCGTCAGGGATTTCCACTTTTTCAGAAATTACAAAATATTCGGAATTGATTTTATATTGAATTTAATTGTTCATGCTCTTTACTTCAAATTGGTAGTTGATTTACGCAATTGATTAACTATTACAACAGAAAAAACCAAAAACAGTTCTATAAAAACATAGATTTTCATTTTTGTCTCCTTTTGTTCTGGATAGGTACACCACGTTCTATTCTCAAATCAGAGATAAGCGAAACCAATTTATTCCTCTTATATTTTCTGTATGTACCTAACATAGGTCTACAATAAGTCTATACACCCTTCTTAAAATGCGACAGCATTCGTTCTAATGGTTATCATCTTGAGTAGTGCATAAAGAGCATAGGTATATGCCCTTTCAATAATATAATTTGAATTAATATCTTACGAGTTATAGCGACACTAAAACTTTCGCGCGACCAAATAATTACTCAACTAGGTGTACACCAACCTAAACAACTTTTTCTACGTTCTACGACCCTGGAAAATCATTTTTTTCTAACTCTTCATACAAGGTGCCCGCTGATTGGGTTACCTGTACACCAGTGCGAAGCCAGGGCGGGTCGCTATTTTAATTTTATAGCCTACACATCCTTGATTAATGGGAGATTAGAAACTTAAATATTTTTTCGTTAAATGCGCTAATCTAACTTTAATTTTAACGAGCGCATTCAAACAAACTCTTCAGCTTCCTAACAATATAAGTAGGTAAGTACCGTACCTATATATAGATTCGCTTTGTTTTGTATCAAAGAGTTACCGCGAAAAATATGAGCTGTTTCCGGCCCGTTTGATGATTTTGGCGTTTCTGCGAAAAAATATTAATTATAAAACACCTACTTATCTAATTTAGTCATTAGTAGTTGTGAAAGTTGGTTTGATTTCCTGAGGATCGTTCCAACTTCTTCAAAC
Source organism: Pasiphila rectangulata (assembly GCA_963082625.1). Taxonomy (NCBI): domain Eukaryota; kingdom Metazoa; phylum Arthropoda; class Insecta; order Lepidoptera; family Geometridae; genus Pasiphila; species Pasiphila rectangulata. The sequence continues at coordinate 17,123,346 of OY720236.1, read as the reverse complement.
AAATTAACCGATTTTATGGCCTTAGCGGTCCAGTCGGAAAAGCTACTATCTGTTTTAAATGGTATTTGGACTAGGTGTAACTTAGCCGCAGACGTCCACTGCTAGATATAGGCCTCCCTAAAGAATTTCTAAGTAGGTACCTGATCAGTAATAAATCGGTTATTTTACCTGTAGGTAAATTATTATCTCGCTTGCCCGTAGATGCAGTAAGATCACAGTAAGATCCTGCTAAAGGATACCTCCGGAAGATGGGCGGCAGCGTCTTTCCGTGTATCAACATCCCGTACTGCGCTCGCCAACCTGCCTGCCAAGCGTGGTGAGTATGGCAACTACCCCTCATGGAGATCCATGAGGGTGGCCTGTGTTCAGTAGTGGACTTTTTATGACTGAAATTAAAAATCTGTTTTTTCAAAGCTGTTTTTGGATTTTTTTTTCTGTCGTTACTACCAATTTTTTGGCGTGGGATGCCGATAGTAGAATGTTGTCACGCCTATCTTGCCGTGGATGCAATAATAATCTGCCAAGGGGTATCCCTTGGCAGATTCTCTGGAAGATAGGCGTCTTTTCGTGTATCAACATCCCGTCCTGCGCTCGCCAACCCGCCTGCCAAGCGTGGGAAATATGGCAACTCCTCATAATTAGTGTTTGGAGATCAATGAGCGAGGCCTATCTATGTCCAGCAGTGGATGTCCGACGGCCATGATGATGATGCAATATTAAGTAAAAATTAAATTAAATTATTAAACATATATTAGCCGTGGGGTGCCGGCAGTAGAATGTTACCCCTCCTCTCCTACCCGTGGATGCAGTAAGAGCCTGCTAAGGGACTCCGGAAGATGGGCAGTAGCGTCTTTTCCTATATCAACATCCCGTACTGCTCTCACCAACCCGCCTGCCAAGCGTGGTGAGTATGGCAACTACCCCTCATGGAGATCCATGAGGGAGGCCTTAGTTCAGTGGTGGACGTTTTACGGCTGAAATGATGATGAAAAATGATTAAACATAAAATAACAGTCCCGAATTTTTAACATTATTTTGTAAGACCATTGTACCTACAACTGTACAACATGAACGCAATAAAACTTGAACTTTTAACTTTTGTAATGGCTGAAAAACATAAAATCTCAGACGCCAATGTCGCCAATGCGTTGTCTTATTCGTTAAATTGTGAAATCATTCCATCAGCGATACGTGCCTGGATGCCGATTCGCGTAAATCGTCATTTTGTATGATACTTCATCTCATCTCACTTCTTTACTCCGAACTTGTCACATCACTGTAAAAGCACAAATTACAGAACCGGTAAAAGTCTATAAATTAGCATCTTTTTACCGTTTCTTACCCGTGGTCCACCTCATAAGTTCACCTGGGTGGACAAAGGGGACTTGTTTTGACCCATGGTACACCCCGGAGGTGTACCACGGGCACAACTACAAATCTTATTATCCACGGTTCACCTGACCGGGTGGTATATTGCTACATTGAAAAATGATGTGTCCGTGGTACACCAGGTGTACTAGTGGTACGCTATTCCGTCACTTACCAGTCGATTCAAATTCGATTGGTTGGCAAAAGACAATATCTTTAATTTTTGTAAGATGCCGAGAATGCAGATAGTTTGGATCACTCTCAGTAGATCCAGACAACGGATTGTTTCAAAAGATATTATGATTTTTTTATGAAAAATTTATCTTTATTAGGGTTCCGTCCAAAGGGTAAAAACGGGACCCTACTACTGAGACTCCGCTGTCCGTCTGTCTGTCTAACACCAGGCTGTACCTCATTAGCCGTGATAGCTAGACAATTGAAATTTTCGCAGCTGGTGTATTTCTGTTGCTGCTATAACAACAAATACTAAAAACGGAATAAAATTAATATTTAAGGGGGCTCACATACAACAAACGTGATTTTTTGCTCGATATTAACACCTACAGGTCGACGATTATACAAGTTGTTTTGCCAAATAATTGTACGGAACCCTTCGTGCGAGAGTCCGACTCGCAATTGGCCGATTTTTGAGCGTTTATCACTTGTATCACGATGTACGAGAATTGCCAGCGACTATTAGGCTCGTAGAACAAAAGTAAAACGCACGTGGCGGTGGCAATGGTCTGTGGCGGCGGTCGCCATCTTCCGATGATTGCTCAATTAATCCCGCTTTGAAGTCCCGTCCATGGATTGATGGATGGCGGTGGCAGCTGACGATGTGTGGAAAACGAAGTGACCATGACAGGTTTTGAAGACTTGCAGTCTGGAGATTTATTTGTTTTTTACTCAGATAATAATACTTGCCGTGAGGTGCCGGCATTATAATGTTGCCTGTCCTCTCTTGCCTGTGGATGCAGTAAGAAACTGCTGTGGGTCTGCTCTGCTCCGGAAAATGGGCAGCAGCGTCTTTCCGTGTATCAACATCCCATACTGTGCTCGCCAACCCGCCTGCCAAACGTGGCGAGTATGGCATCAATCCCCTCATGATGTTGGAGATGTATGAGGGAGGCCTATGTCCAGCGGACTTGGACAGCATGATGATGATGATGATGAACAGATGCGAACGGCCAATTTACTTACTCAGAAAAGCCGCGTAGGTATATTGCTCGTACTATGGAATCCAGATGATAATACTTAAATACATTTCTAACACTTTCAATAATTAGGTCTGATGATTGGTTCCATGAAGAATCGAGGGAACTTATCAAATATACCTACAGGTAGCGATTTTTGGCATTTCTAACAACAGATTAAGCATTTGCATTCAGAAAGTTTGATTTGGTGATGTGGAACTGATGAAGAAGACCACTACTGGAGTCTCAGCATAAATAAATAAATAAAAAAATCAGACATGATGATGGGATCCATGATCAATTCAAGGCGTAATAGGCGTCCGTAATAGACGGTAGGCTGTGGGGTGCCGGCAGTAGAATGGCGCCTCTCCTTTCTTACCCGTGCATGGATGCAGTAATCAACCAAAAAGTCATGTGCGTATCCGACTTGGCGAAAAAATTTCCTGGAAGGCGCAAAGTAAACCTCAGTTTACCGGTAAGTATTTTTTTCCTAGGCTAGACTATGCTCGGGGTTTCTTTACGGGATTGAATCAGAAATGAGGAGATACGTAGAAGAACTCACCGACATAGCCAAACGGATTTGCACGTTGAAGTGGCAATCACCATCATCATTACAGCCGTAAGATATCTACTGCTGGACATAGGCCTCCCTCACTGACTTAGAGATCCAAGTGTTGTTGCCATACTCACCACGCTTGGCAGGCGGGTTGGTGAGCGCAGTTCGGGATGTTCTTACACGGAAAGGCGCTGCTGCCCATCTTCCGGAGATATCCCTTAGCAGATTATTACTGCATCCACGGGCAGGAGAGGGGGGGGGACATTCTACTGCCGGCACCCCACGGCAATGGACAGGCCATGGACAGGCCATATAGCGCGCAGAACAGATGGCCGCAAAGTTCTCGAGTGGAGGCCACGGACCGGCAAGCGCAGTGTAGGACGTCTCCTCATTTCTGATTCGATCCCGTAGAGAAACCCCGTGCATAGCCGTCTCCATAGCTCGTTGAGCGACTTCGAGCTTATTCATGAGGCCAGTAGTGAAGGACCACGTCTCGGTTCCATAAGTCATCACGCACCGATTATAAGTAGACTTTCGGTTGAAGTAAGAAACACAAAATTATTTTTCCAAATATTTTGTAATTGCTGAAAATGCTTTTTACGTCGCAAACGCTGCTGACCGCTTATGTACACGTACAGAGAAGACCATTAGAACATTAAAACCTACAAAATAATCACGCTGAACCTGCCAAGGTCCGTAGAGGAAGACCAAATTAGAAGTGGATAGACGCGGTCAAGAAAGACTGATGGCTGAAATGCTCTTGAGACGACACGTTAGATACAGCGAAGTGATAGGAAAGGCGAAACCCACCATCAGGTGGCAATAATATCTGCGAAGGAGGGAGTGAGAGAGAGAGAGTTTATTTTATAGGTATGTTAACAACTCAAAAGAAATTATGAACAATTTATTATTTGCAAAGCAACAAGTGAGAAACCCAAGTCACTGTTGCTTTAAGGTAGAAAGTGTAGCGGAAGAAGTGAGAATTAACGATCCATTATTCGAATAGAGCTCCGTCCCGTTCCTGAATGTCACAGCTCGTTGAAATAACTAGTTGCAAAATGTAGATTGTTATTTCTACGGGATAAAGTGCTCTAACAACAGCTGCAGTTTGGATTTAGCCTCCACGCCTAATTTCGGTCGGCAGACTTATTTTAACATTAAATACACACACATACAAGCATCCCTTGTGTAAACACATCGCCCCTTAAATTGGCATCGTGGAAAGGAAGAGCCTATTGTTTTTTTGCTATTGTAATCTCAGATTTATTTGACTGCCTCCGTGGCTCAGTTGGTCTGATAGCCGAGTGATACGCAGCGAGTAGCGGGTTCGAATCCCGCCACGGGACAAATGTTTGTTATAGTTCTGCAGATTATTTGTCCGTGGTTCTTATTTACCTACCTATAAGGGATATTAGGTATATAATTACAAGTATGAAAGTTAACATCCGAATACGTTTATTTGTAGATTTTTCTTATCATTGCAGGTATTATAAGCATTATTGTCAAGTGTTAGTGATAAATAAGCATTACCATTACGCATGATGGTTGCTCTCCTTTACCTATATATATTCTTCTTCATCATCGACACTTAGAAAAATACCCATTTGTCTTTTGTCCCCAGCTACATTAAATAGTGACTTACATTATGTGACGTACAAGTCCACCATAGACAGATATAACACAATCATGGAGACAAGCAAATACAATGCGGTATAATCGCTAAGAGTGATCTTTTTCTGACAACTTTTGTATGTAAGAGATTTGGACTTTACATGGTTTTAATGAGTCATAAAAGCAATGCGCATTCAATAATGTTATCCCACTGTGCACCTACCTACTGGTAGTTACATAGTTATAGGTACATAAATCAACGAAATCCACTGATAACTCCCGCCATCCTGGTTACTAAACATATCCCAGCGGCCCGAGTCCTGATCAATGAAGAGCGATTAAGGATCACTAACTCGTTGTTTATCAGCATCATTATCATCGTTTTTATCGAAGGGTTGTATGTATACACTCAACTTATCGGTTAGTAAGTTGTGACTCGTTAGATGTCCCTGATACCAAAAACGGTGGGATTGTCTTTAATAAGCGTGTTAACAATAATGCCGACGCACTCACACTGGTTTTGCCAATAAACCAAACTGTTATGTGTACTATTTATTGTAGGTATGTTATGTTGCACGAACTTTCGTGAAAAATAAAAACACACACTTAGTCAAACCTACGTCCGGCTAACAGCTCCAAGGGACAGTATACCTGAGTATTTGATATAAATTCCAGCCTGATACCTCCACGCGTTCCTGAGAAAAAGGGCCTTGACAGACAGACGGACGGACAACAAAGTGATGCTATAAGGGTTCCGTTTTCTCCTTTCGAGGTACGGAACCCTAAAAACCAGTGAAAATTGAGTCAGTGTGATAACGAAACACCAAATTAGTAAATATTTGGTTAAATTGTTTTTAGATCATTACCGAACTGAAAACAATAACTTGCAATGTTTTATGAACATTAGCAAACTTAATCTATAGAAATAAAACATTAGTATTATAATAAGATAAGCATCTAAAGTTGTTGGAAATCAGCAAGTGCGACCGTATGGGAGCCAAGCGTTCAACCCTTTTCTACGGCAGGGTCGAGGAAAAAATGCGGCTAGTCGAGGAGACTAGTTACTATAAAAATCCTTACTAAACATGAGATATATTTTTTACATCTACGCGTAAAACAATTTCTTGTGGCTTTGTGTGGGTAAAAATCTGATAAAGGATCTTCTTTTTCCTGATCCGTCATTTCGGCGAACTAATTCGAATGCGTGTAGTTGTAAAAGTAAGGCAATTTAAATTAAGGCCTTTACATCTATTACAGATAATTTATACAGCGTCAGAAACTTGTAATAATGTTTTACAGGACGCTACAGTGCCTGGGACTTTGTTAGTTGGATTAGGCTTGCCCAGCACCTAGTGTAGTGTAGTCGCTTATCAATACAAAGTAATATTCACTAATTCCGTAAGTCACGTTTGTTTTATATTGTGTAGTGCCTAGGGCTTTGTCTGCATCTAGCGGTCGAATCTGACTGGGAAATTGCAGCCATTTCCGCAGCACACTAGAACTTCTAGTGTGCTGTCGAACGCATCGACTCGTGACGAATGGTATGTATGAGCAGTCTAAAAATGGAGGTAGGTAGGTACAAAAATCTGACAGCTGTCATCGAGAAAATAACTTATCTCTGGGTTAAGAATAGATTATTATAATAAGAATAGCTTTTAAACATTATATTTTGTAATTTTTGGCATTGCTGTCATGTTCTGTCACATTTGACAGATGCCATTAATAATATGACTGTTGAAATAAATTTTACCATAAAATTTATCAGAAACGAACATTCATTAGGTACCAGAATTGAAAACGTGCTTGGTGTACGATATTTTTATCGTAGCCGATTAGGAACCGTAATACGCCATTTAAGGGTATTTTTAATTTTAAAAACTTGTTTAAACTTGTTGTTTGCCGTTACTTTTGGGAAAATGGGAAATATGTATACCTATCCTTATTTTGCATCCGAGTGGTATGATGTACCTCCGACTTTCAATCTGAAGGGCGTGGGTTCTATACCGGCCGTGAATCAATGGATTTTTCTTTAATAAAAAATGTCATCATCATCATCATTTCAGCCGTAAAACGTCCACTACTGAACACAGGCCTCCCTCATGGATCACCATGAGGGGTAGTTGCCATACTCGCCACGCTAGGCAGGCGGGTTGGTGATGATGACGGAATGTTGATACACGGAAGGACGCTGCTGCCCATCTTTCGGAGGTATCCCTTAGCAGGCTCTTACTGCATCCACGGGCATGAGAGGAGGGGTAACATTCTACTGCCAACACCACGGCGAATAAGAAACGTATGTTCACTTAAAACACGTGCTTAACGGCGAAGGATAACATCGTAAGGAAACCCACGGCTTAGTCAGCTTCAGACGTATTGGCCAGTCCTTTCTTGCTCTGACTAATAGGCGATTAAGCTGGGAGGATTGTACAACTGCTGGCCAAGCCTAATCCATCTGCCAATGTCCCAGGCACTGCACTGTCCTGTACAGCAATTACCAGTTGCAATTAATAGATGTAAAGGCCTTACTTATTTTTCATCATAAACAACAATGTAGTATTTTCTTTATCCAACTAGCTCCCGCACTAAAGCGGGCAATATTTGGTTTTAGCTTTCAATAAGTTCGACAGTTGAGTACAATGTGGCCAGCACATGCGGTACAGTCGGCAACGTAAACAATCTCACACCGCGCTCGTTCGCTGACCACGAATCGTCCCGGTTGTACTCTCAGATACACCGATATTTGTCTTGCTCAAATTAACGGCTGTAAATACCAAACCGCAGGCAATTATAGCTTGGTAAACAATGTTTCCGATAAGTAAAAGTATCTTCATTTTACAAAAGTTATTTATACCTACCACGTATCATTGGTCTGACCAGTCTTGTTTAGTACCTTACCTACAGATACACAGATATTTGTCGTGCTGAAATGAACGGCTATAAATTAACCACGGATAAAAAATATATTTAGTCGCTAGTTAGATAATCAAGTGTAGGTAATGCTTACAGTCAGTTAAATAATCAAAAGTAATGCTTAAACAATACTTCGGTAAAGCGCATTGAAGTTCAGGAGGGGGAAGGGGGGGGGGGGGGGGGGGGGGGGCTCGTGACGTCATAAACCGACTGTCAACTTTACTGTGACGGTCGGTGAGGTCACACGACATTTCGACTAGGATAAGGTACATTATAGAGATCGCTCTTGACGATAAGATCGCCCATTGTACATTAATTTGTTTTTATTTCTCCTGTATTTGTGTTATTTTCAGTTGCAATAAAGTTATTATCATTAATTATTAAAAAGGTCGTGTACAATCATCATCATCATCATCATCATTTCAGCCGTAGGACGTCCACTGCTGGACATAGGCCTCCCTCATGGATATCCAGTTATTGCGGTTGGAAGCGATCTGCATCCACCGTCGACCTGCGGTCTTCACCAGGTCATCATCCCATCTTGTTGGTGGACGTCCTACGCTGCGCTTGCCGGTCCGTGGCCTCCACTCGAGAACTTTTCGGCCCCATCGGCCATCTGTTCTGCGAGCTACATGGCCTGCCCATTGCCACTTCAACGTGCTAATCCGTTTGGCTATGTCGGTGACCCGAGTTCTTCTACGTATCTCCTCATTTCTGATTCGATCGCGTAGTGAAACCCCGAGCATAGCCCTCTCCATAGCTCGTTGAGCGACTCTGAGCTTATTCATGAGGCCAATCGTGAATGACCACGTCTCGGTTCCATATGTCATCACTGGTAACACACACTGGTTGTAGACTTTCGTCTTAAGGCACTGAGGAATTTTGGACGAAAAGACGTTGCGTAGTTTCCCAAACGCTGCCCATCCGAGTTGGATTCGCCGATTTACCTCTTTCTCGAAATTGGACCTACCTAATTGGACTGTTTGTCCTAGGTATACATACGCGTCGACAACTTCGAGAGCCGAGTTCTCAACCATAACTGGGGCAGGCGCAACATGGACATTCGACATAATCTTCGTCTTGTCCATGTTCATTTTAAGACCTACCCGTCGGGAGACTCGGTTGAGGCCTTCGAGCATCGTGCCAAGTTCCTCCATCGATTTTGCCATGACCACAATATCGTCAGCAAACCGAAGGTGAGTCATGTATTCGCCGTTAATGTTGATGCCTAGTCCTTTCCATTCCAAGAGCTTAAAGGCATCTTCCAAAGCGGTCGTAAACAGTTTCGGAGAAATAACGTCTCCCTGTCTTACGCCTCTTTTTAAGGGAATATCCTTCGAACTCTGTTCCTGTACTCGGACTGACATAGTGGCGTTTCTATACAAAGACTTCAACACTTCGATATACCGATAGTCAATTCGGCATCGTTGGAGAGACTCGAGCACCGCCCATGTTTCGATCGAATCGAAGGCTTTCTCATAGTCCACAAACGCGAGACATAGCGGCAAGTTATACTCTTCGGTCTTCTGTATCACTTGCCGCAGCGTATGAATGTGGTCTATGGTACTGTAGCCTTTTCGAAACCCGGCTTGTTCGGGACGCTGGAAGTCATCAAACCTGCGATCGAGACGATTTGTGATGACCCTTGAAAACAGCTTATAAACATGGCTCAAAAGCGAGATCGGTCTGTAGTTCTTAAGCAAGGTGTTGTCACCTTTCTTAAAGAACAGTACCACGACGCTTTTGTTCCATGTTTTTGGCGTAATACCTTCGAGCAAGACGGAGTTGAAGAGCTTCTGAAGGACTTTAAGTATCGGTGATCCACCCGCTTTCAGAAGCTCTGAAGTGATTCCGTCCTCCCCCGGCGCCTTGTCGTTCTTAAGCTGTTTCAGGGCCATCCTGATCTCGTACAAGCTGATGTCCGGGATATCTTCGGTATAATGTCGGGTCAGCTTGGCTCTAGGGTCTTCTGCCACACTGCAAACAGGTTTAGTGACCGAATCGTAGAGCTGTCCATAGAACCTTTCGACTTCCCTTAACACTTCTGCTTTACTTGACGCTATACTGCCATCTTCCCTCTTCAGCTTCGTCATCTGGCTTTGCCCAATAGACATATCTCTCGCGAACACTTTGGAGCCTTTGTTCCGCTCTATCGTATCTTTAATACGAGCTGTATTAAAGGTACGAATATCGTGCCGCAAGGATTTCCAAACTTGTCTATTGAGCTGCCTATGTGACTTAGCATCATCGGGAGACTGCAGTCGTAATGAGCGTCGTTCAGCCATAAGGTTAAGAGTGTCATCAGAGAGTTTCTGAGGTCTATTTGTACGGGGCGTCTTAAAGAACTGAGACCCCACCGTATGGACAGTTTCTACGAACCTGTTATTGATCTCGTCCACTGATGCATGTTCTTCGAGACCCAGACAATCAAAGCGATTTGAAAGTTCGAGTTGAAAGCTCTCGAGGTTTTGGATATGTGCACGAGTGGGTCGGAGCGTAGATTTCATCAGACGGGACCTTTCAAGTCTAACGTTCATATTCAATGTGCCTCTAACGATTCGGTGATCACTTCCGGTTTTCACCCTGTGAATCACAGTGACATCATTGAATACCCGTTTCTTGTTGGTCAAGATGAAATCAATCTCATTTCTCGTGGAACCATCGGGACTCATCCAGGTCCATTTCCTGTGAGGCGGCTTCTGGAAGAAAGAATTCATCATAAAGAGTCCTTCTTTCTCCAGAAAATCGGCCAGCCTCTGTCCCCTGGGGTTCCGTTGCCCATACCCAAATTGCCCCACTCTCAACTCATCATCGCTTCTCTTGCCTAACTTTGCATTGAAGTCCCCCATAACAACAGTGAAGTGAGTTTTGTTTGTATGTATGGCCCTACTAATGTCCTCATACATAGACTCTACTTCTTCATCTGGGTGTGACGAGGTCGGCGCATATACCTGAACGACCTTCAGCGAATATCTTTTAGATATTCTGAGTGTTAGGTATGCGACCCTGCTCGACACACTGTCGATGGTGACAATGTTGTTAATGAGTGACTTGTGAACGAGAAACCCGACACCACCTTGGGACTGTTGGTCGCCCTCCCGGTAGTAGAGTAGATTACCGGACTTAAGGGATATCGTGTCCTCGCCCTCTCTACGGACTTCTGATAATCCTAAAATGTCCCAGTGTAACCTACTCATTTCTTCTTCCAGCTCAACGATCTTTTCGTCTGTCCTCAAAGTGCGGATGTTGTGTGTTACCAGGGCCAGTGGTCGTCGTTGGGGTTGGTAGCCGTCCGTCTCCCGGGGATTCTTAGCACCCCTAGCCCCGCCGTTACCGTGGCCGCTACCGTAGCCACAACTAGCGGGGCTGCCGGGGACTCGGGGCCTGGTCCTTGGTTTCGCAATCATAAGGGGTTGTTGCCATACTCGCCACGCTTGGCAGGCGGGTTGGCGAGCGCAGTATAGGGTGTTAAAGACGCGGAAGACGCTGCTGCCCATCTTCCGAAGGCATCCCTTAGCAGATTCTTACTGCATCCACGGGCAAGAAAGGAGGGGCAACATTCTACAGCCGGCACCCCACGGCCTATAGTGTACGTGTACAATACGTGTACAATAGTTTTTGTTAATCGGACTAAAAATCAAATTTTGTCAACTAGATTATTACCTATTGCTAATGACCTAATTATTAGGTCCCTACAGAGCGGTAACAACTAACATCAGGTAACGAGATGTTCGTTGGCTGACCACGAATCATTAGTTTTAGAATACGTTGCAAAAAAAAACGTAATCCAAAACCAACGGTGATACATTTATATCGGAATGTAGCGTGACGTCACACACTGCTACGCGCCGACACGTGCCTCGGTACAGTTTAAGACGTCACGAGCCCCTACCACCCCTACACCTTAACTTCAACGCGCTTCTGTTGCTGCACCACTAAAGCTAATTAAAATCAGAGATTTGACGTTTTTAAATTTAGATCTGTCAACGTAAAATTAGGTCAAATTGTACCGTTTTGATATCAGAACGGCACCAACCGAATTGCTAAAAGTAATTTTAGTCCGTTTTACGTAATTTTAATAAGCTTTAGTCAGGAAGTGCGTTTACAGGATTGACACCTTTGTTTTGTAATTTGAAAAAGTAAAAACAGACAGACTAAATATAATTTTGGTTTTCATACCCTGACAAGTAGTACCTAATATTGTTTACAACGGCTAATATATAGCCGTTGTAATATATAACCCGCTATAATATATAACCACGCCGTGTGCCGGCAGTAGAATGTTACCCTACCTCTCATACCCATGGATGCAGTAAGAGCCTGCCAAGAGATACCTCGGGAAGATGGGCAGAGTGTCTTTCCGTGTAACAACATCCCGTACTGCGCTCGCTAACAAGCCCGCCAAGCGTGGTGAGTATGGCAACCACCCCTCATGGAGATCCATGAGCGAGGCCTGTGTTCAGTAGTGGCCGTTTTACGGCTGAAACTAACGAAGGACCTATACTTCTGACTTTCGCTTCTGATACACCACGTGACTAGATGTACTACTAAATGATAGAAAGAAAAGGTAATTTAAATTTAATTTCGTGTTAAAACAATATAAATAAACAATATATATCTTTATAATTATATAATCGAAAAAAGAAACCTCCTTTTTAGTCGGATAAAAAGATCCAACCAAATTAAAAGGAAATACTATAAACAAATTATTTGACAACGAAAATGGCAACCGCTCAGCTTGTGTATCTAAAAGTTAATATAGCGCTGATCTTCCGCATTTACTCCTTAGTAAATACAGAAGTAAAGACTAGTCTTTGATTGTACGTACACTCTCTGACAATGTGCGATTCACCGATTTTTGTGCTGCTACAAGTTTATTAAATTAAAAACTTTAAGTAACCAAAACAACCGACACAAAACCTAGATTCGGAGATTACCAAAAATTTTTTTGCTACTTTTATGCTCAGTTTTACAACCTTTTATCTTTACACTTGGATACAGGATTTGAAAACATTCGAATGTTCACCCCTACTTTCAACCCCCATATCTCATGAAAAACTCCACCGATTTCTATATAAGTAGCAGTTTTGCATTCTACACATCATTTTCTTTCATTTCATACCAAACTCGGGTATGTTTGAATGTTTGTAAATAACAAGCAATCGATTATTCATCCCCTCTTTCCCCCCATCTCTTGTTAACTTCTTAATCGATTTTGATAAAACATGTTTAAGAACAACCGCCGGAAAACCTGCTTTTTAACAAAAAAAACTGCATGCAAATCGGTTTACTCGTTAAGAGCTACGATGCCGCAGACAGACACACAGACACGCAGACACACACACAGCGGTCATAGTTATAACACGCCTCTTTTTCGTGGGGTGTTAAAAATGAACGGCTTCAAAAGTTGTCCATCAGAAACAAATCCAATAAATGGAGCAAGTCTAGAGAAGTGCCGTGGCCGGCAGGAATGTTGCCTCTCCTCTCTTGCCCGTGGATGGATCTTGTGGTGTTGTTGCCATACTCACTACGAACTAGCCGAACTCCGCAGTTTCACCCGCGTAGTTCCCGTTACCGTGGGAATACGGGGATAAATTATAGCATGTTATTTGTGGGTAATGTAGCATTCTATTGTTGAAAGAATTTTGAAAATTGGTCCTTTAGTTTTTATGTTTATTTGTTACAAATATTATTATAAAATTAGACCTGGAATAGATTGCTTACAGCGATAAGGCCGCCGGTTGAATTGCCCAAATTTTTTTAATTATATTTCTGTTTGTTTTTATACCTTGGTATATTTTGTTTGTTACATGTGGTGATCAATAAAGTGTTATCTATCTATCTATTTTGAGAGTCTGTAGCGTCCCACTGCAGGGCAAAGGCCCTCCTACCCTCTTTCCATTACAAATCTACAAATACGAATCTTTCCTGTATAGAATATTATTAGTATAGATAAAGATGTCTGATTCACACACCGCCATTTAATACAAAAAAGCGTAGTTCTGAAATTCACATTTCTTGTTTTTGATCTTACGTTTACAAGTTTATTAAGCCTCATCTACATATTCTTGGCATCACTAAGCTCTGAAACTATGGACTTTGCTGCATTAGCATTAAGCAAACAAACTGTTACATAAACACTTAGTAAGGCCTTTGCATCTATTATAGATAATATATATACAGCGTCAGCAACTGGTAATCATCCTGTAGGGGACGCTGCCAGTGCCTGGGACATTGTTTGATGGATTAAGCTTGCCCAGCACCTATGCCATCCTCTCAGCTTAGTGTTGGGTTTCTTCTTGGGTTCGATACCAGCCATGCACCAATGGATTTTTCTTTCTTGAAAAATGTATGTGCACACTTAACACGAGCTTTAACGGTGAAGGAAACATCGTGAGGAAATCCGCGGCTTAGTTAGCTTCAGACGTATTGACCTGTTCTTTCGTCTGAATAATAGCTGACTAAGCTGAGAGGATGGTATAGGTGCTGGGCAAGCCTAATCCATCTTACAATGTCCCAGGCACTGCGTACAGCGTCCCGTACAGCATGATTACCAGTTGCTGACGCTGTATAAATCATCAATAATAGATGCAAAGGCCTTACTTTAAAGGTAATCCTACTGAAAAGTGTCGAATATTCAAAATGGAGAATGGCGGCAACTTATGGTTTTTGTCGAGGAGTAAAAAAATTATAAATAAAATTCATTTATTGAGTAAAATCAAATTAACAATGTGTTTGGCTCTGACTCCCAAACTAGGGTTATATGGCAGGAGTAAGCTCCTTCCGCTCGTGATTAATGTCTAAACAATATTGATCTTAGTAACTAAAGCCTAAAAGTTTCTACGATTGTTATTCAATGAACGGAGAAGTATAAATAGGCTTTCACATCTTTTATAGATGATTTATTATACTCCGTCAGCAATATGCGGCACTGCAGCGTCCTGTACAGCACGAACAATTAGCTGAACGACGAAGCATAGGTATTTGATTCCAACTGTCCAATCCCAAGTGGTCTCATGACGTGAATGTTTTTTACGTTTACCAAAACATATTAACAGGAATTAATTGAGTTTTCGGCTTAAAGTATTCCGGTATGTTTGAGAAATCACATCACTTATTTGTGGGATTATTTCTCCAAAACTAAAACAGCTACCTTAACCTTTATAGTTTTCCTAGGAGGCGCTTTCTATAAAGTTCTTGGCTGAAACTACATTCATGATTCATTTCAGATTGGTTAAGCTAGCAGTTTTGATTTTAGAGGGGGACGCTCGAAATAGAGTTTATAACTTTAATATCTCGCAAACGCAAAACAAATGATTTTAAAATACCTATTATATGGATAAATAGGTATTTTAAATATCCATAGGGGTCCATACCCCACAGGGATATTTAAGAACATAAAGTTCATCCCCACCTTACGTGATGACGCGAAACGAAGTGAAACTTTAAGGGTTTCTTGTTTTACTACGAAACCCTTAAAACTAAAAACGTAACGAGGTACTCGGATCTACAATGTACCGCCTTTGTCCATCACAACTAAGAATCACTAAACTTTAGACGAAATCTGAAATTTTCTTTAAATTTGCTTTTCTCTCCAAATTGCTCAGTTCCAATTTGAAACTCTAAATAAATAAGACGTTATTTATCCAAAAAGATATAAACAAATAAACACCGAGCGCCAGCCGAGAGTCGAGACTGACTTGACACCATACTGTTTACCTTGTATATTAACCATATCGCGCACAAATAACAGTAGTGAACGGGGTATCTACCTCGCCCAAAAACAAACTCCTCAAATACATTTTGATTTATTATTTTATTTTAGGTTTCGGTAAATTCGATGATTTTGGTGCGGACGACTATCCACCACCACCACCATTCCAGCCGTAAAAAGTCCACTAATGAACAGGCCTCCCTCAAGGATCTCCATGAGGGGTAGTTGCCATACTCACCACGCTTGGCAGGCGGGTTGGCAAGCGCAGTTTGGGATGATACACGGAAAGACGCTGCTGCCCATCTTCCGGAGGTATCCCTTAGCAGGCTCTTACTGCATCTACGGGCATGAGAGGAGGGGTAACATTCTACTGCCGGCACCCCACGGCAATCCGACGACTATCGCACGGTGGAAATTCATTATCATCATCCACAGACCGACTTCACCTACGGCTGGGTATAGGCCTCCATAGTTTGTGCCCTCCGCCACGATCCTGCCCGTCCTATCCATTGTTTGTCCGCGACATCTTGCTGCCGGACGACTAACGTTCCTTATCCTTGAAGTATGTACCAACCTGCACGATAATTTACGTATTAATAGGACGTCCTAGCCTGATTGACAGCTCTCCAAAGCAAACAACGGACGTGAATAAACGACCTTCATTCACCTTCGAATATTAATTATATAAAAAATCCTTATTGTATAGAGCGGGCGTGCTCAATTCTGGAGGCGTCCGATTATCCAAATGAGCAATCTGCTGCGCAAACATCTCCCGGCCAGCCTCGTCACTGTCACGTAGGTGGATAGGCCACACGGAATTCAATGCAGCCACACAAAAGGCATCACTTGTCCTCAACTAAATCTGGTCAGTTTTGACATGTTGTCATGTTTTTATTAACGCCCGCTGTCAATGGCGATGATTTCACGGGTGAGAGAATGCCCAATTTGCCACAATGTGCCCATAATGGCCCACACTTCTAATTCCCATTGTGGAATGTAAGAATATAACTTTTCTGTTATTGCGACGCGCGACAATGGGAGCTAAGCTATATTTGTTAATGACTTCAGTATGCGCCTTGCGGATTTACTCGTCCTGAACCTACACAATATTTTTTGCAATAAAATTGTATAACTGACTTAGCGATAATATTGTTAGCGTTTCCTGAATGGAGATCTTCCTAAATGGCTTATGAGTGATTTTATGCGTTTTTTTTTCCGGAAGTCAGAGACGATTAAGGTCTTTTAACTGTTATCACTTGCACTCGGTAGCGTTGACAGTTACGAAATTAAACTCACAGGATAGTATTAGTGCTAGGCAAACATAAGACGGTGCCGTGGGGTGCCGCCAGTAGAATGTTACCCCTCCTCTCATACCCATGGATGCAGTAAGAGCCTGCTAAGGGATACATCCGGAAGATGGGCAGCAGCGTCTTTCCGTGTATCAACATCCCAAACTGTGCTCACCAACCTGCCTGCCACCGCCTGCCAAGCGTGGTGAGTATGGCAATTATCATGGAGATCTATAAGGGAGGCCTGTGTTCATCAGTGGACTTTTTATGGCTGAAATGATGATGATGATGATGCCGTAGTCACTCTACACATGGCTCTACTAAATTTTCATTTTCATTTCAGCCGTAAAACGTCCAATACTGAACACAGGCCTCTCTCATGGATCTCCATGAGGGGTGGTTGACATCTTGGTACTCTACTCAACACGCTTGGCAGGCGGATTAGCGAGCGCAAAACGGTATATTGATACACGGATAGATGCTGATCCCCATCTTTCGGAGGTATCCCTTACCAGACTCTACTGCATCCACGGGCATGAAAGGAGGGGTAACATTCTTTAAGTTTGAAATATCTCATTATGTGAATTGTAAATTATTTTGAGATAGCTCATTTCCCTAAACCGAAGTAACTACCGGCACAGTCGAAGATAAAAAATGTAACACAATGTAACCCAACTCACCTCAACTCAATCGATTTCAATCAGGTCGTTGCGCGGACACCACGCATGCGCGCTACCCTCCACGCTATCGACCCACTCACCCCCTTATATACGAGGCACAAGGTATGTTCTCACATAAATAGCAGCATGTACTACATAGGTTTCGCTCACTGAAAACAGAGTTGTAGTTCAGGAGAGGGGCTTTGGTAGAGTTTGTCACATTTCTTTGTATTTATAGAAATAGAAAAGGTTTTAATGTTAAGGCATACATACTACGTCATCAACTCAGCTGTACCATGTCCACTGCTGAACATAGACCTCCCCCGTGGATCTCCAAGTGATCTTTATGGGGTTGTTGCCACACTCACCTTGGCAGGCGGGTTGGCGAGTGAAGTACGAGATGACGCTGATGCCCATTTTTCAGAGGTATCCCTTGGCAGATTCTTACAGCATACAGGGATATGAGAGGAGGGGCAACATTCTGTCGGCACCCCTTGGCTGCTACTTAGGTCCTTCTACGTACACAATATATAATTGCAAGATAGATAAGCAGAGCCGGTTTTACCAATAAGCTGAGTGGAGCCTAGGGCGGCAGATTTATGGGGGCGGCAAGCTTAGACCTTTACTCTTTTAGCCTTAGAAAAGCAAATATTATTATGTAGGTACACAGATAAAAAGAGTCTCGAAGTAAAAAATATTCCTACTTAAAACGGAAAAGAGCTAATGTAGCTTAAAAGGGAAAAGGGCCATAGAGCAAATAAGCCAAAAAAAAAAAATATAAGAGAAAAACTTCATTGTTTCTAATTGCTTAGTAGGGACGGCAAAAATGTAATAGCTTACTGGCGACAAATTAGTAAATCCGCCACTGTAGTAGATATGTGAAAAACAATAACAATAATAACGTGAGGTGCCCGCCCCAGAATGTTGCCTCTCCTCTATTGCCCGTGGATGCAGTAGTAATCTGCCAAGGGATACCCCCCGCAAGACGGACAGCAGCGTCTTTTCGTGTTTCAACATCCTTTACTGCGCTCGCCAACCCGCCTGTCTAGCGTGGCGAGTATGGCAACAACAAGACTCAAGATCTTAAAGAAGACAAAGAAATACATTTATTTTGACCACAGATTTTGACACAAAAAACACATACATACCTTTGTATAATTTTTGTAACTTATTACAGTAACATAATTTACGCGTAGTACTTAGTGATTAATGATTAATATGCAAGTGTACCTTACCTATGTCATTTAAGTATTTTGAAAATAAACTATTCTTATTCTTATGCTATTATTCTTACTAATTATATATAGATAACGTTTCCATAAGGCCAGCCGTATAGTATACCTGTACTGTAAATAACTACTAACCAGAGTATCTTAATAAATACATGGGAAAATAACCGCGTACTGAATATTAATTTGCCCCTCACATATAGTTGCCTGGCTGCGGCCCTGGAAACGGCTACGGGAAATGGATTTTAATGGATCCGCATTTTCATCGTAGGTGTTAATTTTACGAGGGAGGGAAGGTTTTGTTTTGTTATTTTTGGGGCTTTTGTCTGTGAGCGAAGTTTATGAAGCCTGCTCAAAAACAGATAGGTCCACCACTCCACAAATTAGGTAGGTCTATAATTAATACGATGTTATTCGGAGTTATGTTAAGTTTTCCTTAGCCGTTAAGGCACTTGTGCCTCTAAATTCCCGGCATGCCGAGTTCTCGTTGACTTGAAACCCCTCCTAGCGATATTAACTTTAGTCAATAAATCATAAAGATATGAACATTGTATTCTATTTTTGGAATAATTTAAACCTATTTAAGATTGTTATATCGAGCAAAATTAAGAACTCCCGGATCTTTCATTGGAGAGACCTAATGCACAATACTACCGCACATGTTTTACTTTTATTATCGTTGACATTGTTCATAATTATTAACAGATATAATTTAAAAAGATACAAAATTTCCAATCCTGCTGGAGGGGAGCCAAATTGGTTTGTTGGACACCCAGAAGTTATAGTTCAATGCGAATGTTTATATTTTCCATCAGCATTCGGTATAATTTCACATATTATTATTACCCCAGAAAGAGGAAAAAATTGGATATAATTTAATGCTATAATAGCAATGGGTATTCTGGAATTTATACGCGAGAATATTTTACCTTAGCTACTTTAAATATGGCCGTAGGTACCTACAGGAGTTACATGACTAAAGGTAAAATTTGCAAGTCAAATAATTCCTTATTTTTTTACAAAATGATGAGTACTTATAATATAAGAGGATGAGTAGGAAGGTGCGACCATAAAGGTACAGGTACAAATACATCATAACTTGAGAGAGAACAGAGTTAATTGTTAACATTGAAGAGTTTTGATGCCCATCGGTCTTCTTCATTGAACCAAATCATACTTTTAGAATATGCAAAATCAAAAATCAAATCAAATCCAAAAAAAATCTAAAAAAAAGCAAATGCTTGACTTATTCATGAAAAATGCTGTTATGCCTATAATATTTGAAGCATTTCCCCGATTCCCTTATCCCATCATCAAATATCCCTTACTCCATCACTTAGTTTACAAAAAATGGTGTCAGTATAAAATGTATGTAGTGGGAACCCAAAAATATTTTTTCAAATCGATTTACAATCGACGGTGTACCTCAATGACAACATAGATAAAAAAATCCTCTTAACTGGGGTCGAAGTCGGTTAAAAGGAACGTGGTATTTGCATTACATATATATGTTTTATCATTCCAAGCTACGAAAGGCTTAAGGCGAAAAAAATGGTTGTAATAAATATTGTGTACTATTTAATTTAATAACAACAACAAGCTATTTTTTATATTAGGCTTATTTGCAAGTTGGTATCTAATAATTCCTACTGTATTGTACATGCGGCTCAGAAACTCGTTATATCGCCATTCGTCCCTAAGATACTCCCGTTCACAGGATTCAACGATACGGAACTCTTAGCGAAAAGTTGAAGCGTATTCGGCGTACTAAGGCCGCGCTCTACAAATTGAGATTCGACGTAAGGGAACTTCGATATAACGTGAATTCGGTATGTCGGGAATTATTCAACCTACGGATCGATAGTCGGCGTTACATAACACTAGACCAACATCGCAAATCGTTAATTTTTGATAAGGTTTTTATTTCCTTACAACGAACCTAAGTGTGCTTAAATGTGGTTGATAAAATTACAAGTGAATATAGGTACTTTGATCTTTGATATTTCACTACTTTTAAAGTTTGTTTTTCTAGGTTGACTTTGTTCACTACAATAAAGTTTCAATAATTTGTCTAATAGAAGTTAAATAAATAATGTAACTTTTATCAGATAAATTATCTACTTGGATATGTACCTAGCTGTTTATATTGAGTCGCCCCCTCGGCCACATTTTCATTCTTAGAAGGTACTTAGTGGCGTATTTGAAAAGGGGGCGCTCAATTTTGGTTTTAACTTCCCTCCCTAATTTCACCCCTCGTCATCGGTAAGTACTTATTGTATTGAAATATTCGGTTTTATAAAAATAACATTGGCTTTGCCTACCGAGTTGCATTGTCATCACATTCGAGTGAGGCCCAAGCTGTCAATGAGCGCGATGACAATAATGCCAGAAACATACTAAACCCTACAACGCCGCTACTTCGTGAAGATTGATTTCTGAGCCGAAAAACGGGAGATTACTTTTGCTTCTTAGGAATATTTTATTTTATTTTTTTATACTATTTATAAGCCTGAAATTTCCCACAAGCAGGGCAAAAGCCTCCTTTCCTTCTTTCCACTGGTCTCTTTGAGCTTGTTGGAGCCAGTCTTTGCTAAAGAAGTTAATCTCACCCCGTCATCACCGTCAACGACGTGCTCGTCTTTGTTGGGAGGTCCAATCGGTGGTTCTTTTTGTCCACAGTTGTGAGGAATTTATGCTTTACTTAAATAGACACACGTGTTATACGGGTGAAATGTTATTAAAATCTCATAATACCGACCTACCTACTTAGTTTCAAATTGTACCTGACGGTTAGAGCAATAAAAATCGCCGCGGGTTGTAGAGCGTATGTAGAGTGAATGTGTATCTAGCGTTAAAGAGTGAGTAAAGTAAAGTAAATACTCCAATTTGATCCATGATGACGTTTCGTGTGTTGTGTAGTTGAATAAGTAGGTGCCGATCAAACTTGTTTTCGACCTTAATGCATTCGGTACAAGGCTCTGTTTTTTCTGGCATGCGTCTAGCTTTGTCAATGACACAACTTTGGCTTTGAATACTTCGGCCCACTCTACCTTTAGGTCTTAGGGTCAGAACTTTGGTTATCTAGTCGAGGCTCAAAACACAGGTTTTTTTAACAGCTCTGTGGTTTTAGGGTTTGAAGTAGGTAGGTATAACAAAGAGTCAGCAAATTGGAATCAATAACGCTTTCGGAGTAATTTCCAAGACGTTGGTATTGTAATCATGAGTGCCGTGGGGTGCCGGCAATAGAATGTGACAAACCTAATAACAAGGCAAAGACTGATATCACGTGACAACTGGTGGCCTCATCGCTAACGAACAATCTCTACCAGACCTATCAGGTCATCCATACATTATTTAGTCAGGGCACTGCAGAGCGTCCCGACAGAAGAAGATAATCTCCATAAAAAATGAGAAGGATAGAAGTTGTAAAGTAGGTTAGTGTTATGATCTTATTAGGATTAATTGTTAGATTTTATTGGCTTATTTGACATCACTTCAACGATAAAATAGGGTAAAGCATAATCTTACAGTAGGTTTAGTTCAGATTTAATTTATCCTTTAGAAAGACTCAAAGCATAGCAATATAATAAGTACCTACCTATTCCTAAGATATCCGTGCCTCGCCCCAAGATTGCGTATAATCTGACAAAGGAGCGAGATCCGAATAAATTAGATATCGATTTGCTGTAAGTAGATTCCTTGAAGCAACCGAAATGACCCCGAGCTTGCTTTTCTGCTCTTACACAGAAAGCGATAACCGAGGCTTATCTGTACTCCGGGGACCAATTTTTGAATACAAATTGCAATGAATCGAAATCGTAAAAAAGCCAAACTTGCTCTTATGACCATTACGTAAAGATTCATACGATAATATCGTAATCGTTTTCTAGAGTAAGCGCCCAGGAACTCGCTCGAATCGAAAATAGGAGCGCTCCGCTCATCATAGAAAAATGTTGCATAAACGGGGTAAATGAGAGCTGCAGATCAGCAAACCATGTATGGCGGAATTGTTCTCCTTAAAAAGTTTTAAAAAAAAGTCTGCGATAGCATAATTGTCTATTTTTTAAGGTTGACCCACTATAACCTTTTTATGATAACAACTAGTTGTTCGACATGAACTTAGAACGAGCAAACGACTTCTTTGAATAAGGTACCTACTCTACTACCATAGCAATTGCATTTGATTTGTGATGGAATTAGAACCTGTACCTCTTGGGTTTGAATTGACTACTATCTGTAGCTGTGAAAAAAAACAAACTTCTAAGCCAACGCAATAAAAAGATACAGGCGTTTATGCCGCAAATTTCCGCAAATTTTCGACACTCGCAAGGGGACGGTTTCATTTAACGCAGGGGACTCGGTGCGCGAGTCCGACTCTCACTTGGCCGGTTTTATTAAACTATCTTTATTATTAACATTGTATAATTTTTTATCAAAATATGTAATTACGTTACTCATCACTAGTATTAGATTTTGAACAGATTGCCTTCTAGGTACCTACACCATTTGAATTAAATAAGAAAAATTGGAATGAAAATGCATCGTAAATAAAATCCCGCTCTCTGTATCTGAAATCGCGCGAGACGATTTACTTACCGTGGGTGCCGGCAGTAAAATTTTCCTCCTCCCCTCTTGCCCGTGCATGTAGTAAGAATCTGGCAAGGGATACTCCGGAAGACGGGCTGCAGCGTCCTTCCGTGTATTCATTCGGCGTTTTCGCTATCTTGTGCGGTCTTGCCAAGCGGGAGTCAACTTTCTGTGTAAACTCAGCCCTAGATACGTTTCAGAATATTAATTAATACTTGGCTATTCTTCAGGCGCTTTACACTGATCGTTCAGGATTATAAACTGCTCGGTGGTAGAAGATTTAAAATATCGCGTTCGTCGCTTAAAATTCTGAAATTCTTTATCAATTGTAGAATCCTCCTGGAGCGTAATGGTATTATATAATATGGTATTTTTTTAAATTTTGCGGTCAAAATCTATTGCAATATAAGAACCTACTCATAATTATTATGAAGGAGCTTTTGTAATCACGTGTTTATTATTTTTTATGTGGTTAATTATTTTTTTACTGGTCGTTCTAATTCTAATTCTAGGGGGGGGTTACCAGATCTGCACTGACGTCCCGCATTGGGGTGTATTGTGCATTGACCCCCGAGATGCTGCCTCGACCCTAACCTAACCAGCCCAACTCCTTGAAATACCGGAGAAGGACTCGGGGTCGCCGGCAGCATTCCATGAGCATCCCCGAAGGGTATGCAAATGTTGTGGAAGAAGAAGGGCATGACTCCATGAGCTCCTGCAGTCCTGTCTCTATTCTGGTCTGTCTTGTGGCACCACAGTGCAGTAGCACGTGCTCCACGGTTTCTTCCTCCTCAAGACACCCGCGACATAGTCCACTGTCTGTGGCACCTGTCTTGAGAAGATGGTGATTGAGATCACAGTGTCCCGTGATGACGCCCACCATAATCCGTAGGTCTTGTCTTGTCATCTTAAGCAAAGTATTGGTTATCTTTCTATTTTTTCCCTGGGAGCATTTGTTTTGTATGCTTGCAGTCTGATCTGCGGTCCCAAATTTTTTGGTGCTCTTTTTCAGAGTTTATTTTAAGCCTGGTTTTTATCTCTGCGGTCGGGGGATTGCAGAGGCCGATATCGTCGGAGTTTGGAGTGAGACTAGCTCCTTCCTTTGCCAACGCATCGGCCTTGGTGTTCCCTATGCATGATCCATGACTTTTCGTCCATTTGACTTTGACTGTGTGTTTTTGTGCTAGTTTTTGAAGTGCACTATGGCATTCTGCAACGGATTTGGACCTGGTGTCTGGTCTATCGAGTGCATTCGTAAGTGCTGCGCTATCTGTTATGAAAATGAGCGTCATTTGTTTGGCATTGTCTTTGCTTGCAAGGTCTATGTAAGCGGACTCTCTTTTGTCGCTTGCAGAAGCCCAAGCGTTTCTGCTTGGAAGGCTGTAGTCGTTCCATTAAGAGGCTGCGCTCTAGACAGTCCGATTTCCGGACAGTGGAAGCCGCAGCCTGCACTTGTTTTGCGTTTTGCCCCATCTGTATATATATATGGTACAAGTAGGGAGATGTTGTCTCTTCCGTGTCGTCTTGACTGGTCACATGGTACCCTTTGTTATTAAGGTATGTCGTGGCTATTCTGTCAGTGCCATTTAAGGCTTCCGGTATAATTTTTATAGCCGCTTCGCGTTCGTCGCTTAAAATTCTGAAATTCTGTATCAATTGTAGAATCCTCCCGGAGCGTAATAGTGTTATATAAAGTGGCATTTTTTTCAAATTTTGCGGTCAAAATCTATTGCAATATAAGAACCTATTCATAATTATTATGAAGGAGCCTTTGTAATCACGTGTTTATTATTTTTTATGTGGTTAATTATTTTTTTACTGGTCGCTTTACTCATGTGTAAAACAAAGAGCGAATTATATAATGTTTTGATCACCCCCTGGGCTATTCACAGCCGACCCCCAAAATCGCAAATAAAAGGACTACAAAGATGTGTTGTTCTGGTGTTCTAATCACGTGTTTTATACATATTAAGTTCTTTTTTATGTAGTTAGATAAAATATGTCTGTATTCGTCATCATAAAATTGTTAGTACCTACTGCAATTTAATCTGATTGTGTCTATAAATCGTTAATAATCGACCTAACGGATCTAGATTACGGAAAGAGAGAGAGAGAGAGTTTGCAACAGTATAATACGAATTTGCATTAAAATTATAAACTTACATTTCATCCGATATTATTACACACCTCCTCTAGAACTAGAGGAGCTACTTCTCTACTGCAAAACACAACTAATAGAATGTGAATGTGTGTCAACCAAAATCGGTAACGCTTACGCTCACAGCACAGTCTGGGGCTGTCCGGACCCGAACGACAGAGGCAAAGACTTACTTGACTTCGTGCTGAGACACAACCTCAGTATTCTAAACAGAGGGTCTGAGCCTACTTTTGTAACATCGTGGGCCCGGACCATAGTAGACATCACAATAGCTTCAGATACTATTTCTGAACATATAAACAACTGGCACGTTACCACCAACGAGGCATCGTGTTCGGACCACAGGAGGATCAGATTCCACTTGAAAATAGGGTTTAATCCCCGCACATACCGAAACTCAAAAAAGAACTAACACGTCTCTCTTTGTTGAAACTCTATACCTGGCACTAAGCGAAACACTGAGTATAAACCACACAGAATAGCTAACGCCAGAAGGAATACAAAAGAACGGTCACACACCGCCGATGAAGACTGGGATCTGGCCTACTCTATAGTATCAGAAGAGGGCTTGCAGTGGGCAATAAGAACCTTCCAGTCGTATAAATCCGCTGGGACCGATGGCATATTTCCGGCACTTCTACAGTGGAATCTTGCAAAAATTGAGGTCATGCTAGCCGTAATCTTTCGAAGCTGCATCGCCTGGAAATACATACCACACGCATGGAGGGAAGTAAAAGTAATCTATCTCCCAAAACCTGGTAAGGCAGACTACACCCAACCAAAATCAGCGCGCTTACCAATCAGGTAAATCGAAAGAGACTGCACTATGGATGGAGTTCATATGGTCCACAAGATTGAAGATGCAATAGAAAGAAAACAATCGTGTCTAGTAACGTCGTAGTAGATGTCGAAGGAGCATTCGACAAAACTACCTTCCCGAGCATTGAAAAAGGCCTTAGGGGAAAAGGAGTCAACGAAAATCTGAGCGAATGGATAACTCAAATGCTAACAAATCGATCAGCACTAACAGGGATCTCAGAAACTAAACGATGTCTGGTCACTAAAGGTTGCCCACAAGGCGGGGTACTATCACCCCTCCTGTGGGTGCTAGTTGCTAATGAACTTCTCGACTCCCTAAACAAAGACGGCATTCTCACAGTAGGTTACGCTGATGACCTAGCAATCATGATATCGGGGCTTTTCGAATTGACTCTATGTGAGAAGATGCAGAGGGCTCTCCGAATTGTGGAAGCTTGGTGCCAAAAACACAGCTTATCTGTAAACCCTAATAAAACAGAACTGGTGCTCTTCACTAGGAAGACAAAAATACCTAAGCTAGAACTCCCGTCTCTGTTTGGAACAAAACTGACACTCAGTAAAGAGGTAAAATATCTCGGAATTTGGTTAGACAGCAAACTCCTGTGACTGGATATAATTCTTGGTCTCACGCCGCTTCATGTATACAGCAAGAAGCGATGTCTGCCGCACTAAGAATAAAATCTAGAAAACCACTGCAAAATACTGGAAAAGGCTATTAAAACTATACCGGAAGCCTTAAATGGCACTGGTAGAATAGCCACTACATAGGTACCCTAATAATAAAGGTCACAAAACGTGATTAGTCAAACCGACACGGAAGAAACAATATAGCCCTCCACGTACCATATATACACAGACGGGGCTAAACGCAATACAAGTGCAGGCTGCGGTTTCTACTTTCCAGAAATTGGACTGTCGATAGCGCAACCTCCTAATGAAACGACTGATGAACAAACAATTATTATGTATATCCATAAATAATTGTTTGGTCATCAGAACTAAATATGTGTACCAAATTCCAGATCAAACGGTCAACAGAAACGGGTGAAATTATAAGTAATTTCTAAATTTGACCCAAACTAATTTTGAATTAAAAATCGTTGTTTAATGTTATTCAAATCTTAAAATTTTACAGTTTTCTAATATGTTCCTTTGACACACAACTATGAAGCTGGATGCCAGAAGTTTCTAGGTCATCTAGAAGTGGGTTAGAATTTTAATCTATTTCGAACGGGCGACAACGCAGCAGTGTGTATTTTACCCGAACCATTTGGAGGAGCTTCTGGTCCCTTCATAACTCAACATCTATTATTAAACACAAACACGTGAATTTGGTTCATTTAGCCCAAATTAGATATATACTTAGGTACCTAGATAGCTCGACAGCTAGTGTGATATCTCTAGCTAGCTAGCTATCTATACCATCCTCTAGGATGGTATAGGTGCTGGGCAAGCCTAATCCATCAAACAATGTCCCAGGCACTGCAGCGTCCCGTACAGCATGATTACCAGTTGCTGACATTGCATAAATCATCTATAATAGATGCAAAGGCCTTACTTTTAGCTATCTATCTCGAAAATTACCGCCTTTTATGATGTTGATATCTCGAAAAACGTTTGATCTACTTATACGTAAGAAATTTGGGCTAAATGAACCAAATTCACGTGTTCATAAAACGTGTAGGTAATAGATTTTGAGTTAGGTATGAAGGGACCCATACCTCTACCTGCTGCGTTGTCGCCCGTTCGCTTTGCTTGAACTTGGCTGGACACGCTACCGCGTGTTGAGATTTATCATAATGGCAAAAGTCGCAGATCATGTTTTAAACTCTACAAAAGTTTCGTGGTGACAAAATAGATGGCGTTGTATAAGGTCTTAGCTTAACCTATACACTACAGGGAAAAGAAAAACTTTTGACCAAATATTTAATTTGTGCTTAGTTTACAAGATTTTTTAAATCTCATGAATAAGTGTACTTACAGATACATACACTAAATACCTGTGAATACTCAGTACCAGTACCTACGTCAACATCATGGTTAGAAAATACCAACGTCGAAGCTTAATTATCAGAATCGAAACCATCTTCGGGGTGGATTTTTGTTTCCTCCTCCTGAATATTTCCAATCTTCCCCATTCGTTCCCTCAGATCTGTTTTGTTGCGTTCATCTTCAATTTTCGTGCGTAGAACGAAGCGGTATTGCGTATGTTTATTTGTCGAGTTCAAATTCTTCCACATGAGTTCTTCCACCATGTTTACTAATTTATCGATCTCAAGTTGGAGTTGCTGACATCTCACCATGTCTTTGACTGACTGAAAAAAATTATAACTACGGTGATAAGTTTTTGTCCTCTTCTTGTATAATGCATCTTGTTAGTATTTAGGATACATTTGAATTGAAAGCTTAATTACACGTTTTTTTGATTAGTAAGTATAATCTATCTTTTATATGTAGGTACTATTATAATGTATTTTATATTATGTGTGTTGTTGTACTAAAACATACACGTTTTTATTTGTCAGTTACTGTTTATTGGTAATACCTATCTACCATTACGTCATTTAAATTAAATTAATATTGCAATTGCATTCTTTCATAAGTTGTTATATAGCCGAAATGTTGGCTCAAAAACGGTTTATTTCATGTGTTTTATAGTACTAGGATTTCATGTAGGTACACTGGAACTGTAACTTGTTATTTTTATGTGTTATTATAGAAGGAACCTTTTAAATTGAAAATTGAGTATTTAGGATAGCTACTATCCTAAATACTATATAGTACATCATTATCTACAAATGATGGTTGTACTTGTCCCAAACAAACAATTTTTCACAGAAATGCATGACATCACAGACATATGTGCAGTGGGGTGCCGGTCGTAGATTGTTACCCCTATTCTCTTGGCCGTGTATGCAAGAGATACTTGCGCAAGATAGGCAGCAGCGTCCTTTTGTGTGTATCAACATCCCGTACTGCGACTGACAATGAGTATAGCAACAATTCCCTCATAAGCAGTACCTACTTGACCTGATCCTCATGGGAGGCCTATGTCCAGTAGTGGACGTCTTACGGCTGTGATGATGATGCATGACGTCTTGTGATTGTCTTGCTGGGCGCCCAACTTACCAAATATTCCTTCTTCTCACCCTCTTCTCTCATCTTCAAAGAATATTCTCCTTTATCCTCATCATAGTCTAAATTTCTTATTAGAATCGTTCGCAGTATGGCGTATCTCTTTCGAATTTCAAAAGCAATATCTGCAAGTTGGAATCTTCTTTGATTTTGCCATTTTTCTCTTATTACTGATAAACTTTCAAATTTTCTTTGCATATCCAGAACAACTTCTCTTATCATATGAATTATTTTGGCAGTTTGACGCACCATGGAGTATATGTTTTTTAGGCGCACTTGCTGGATTTGAAAGCCTTAAAATGTTTAAAGTTATGAATTGATGATCTATTTCTATGACCTCGCTAATTCTAATTCTAGCTATGGATAACAGAACTGGGCTATTAGCCCGCGTGGGGGTGTATTGTGCATTGCTCCCGTGACACTGTGCCCCGGCGCCCTAGCCAGCCCAACTCCTTGAAATACCTACTGAGAAAGACTCTGGGCCGCTGCCTGGCAGCATTCCAGTAGTATCCCGAAGGAGATGCTGATGTTGTAAAAGAAAGGTATGTAATGTAGGTACTACTGGGTCCTAACTAACTATATGCAGCAGGTTCTGTAATCTGTGCTATATGTAAAAAGTAAAAGTAAAGTAAAAAAAATGTTTTATTGACATAAGTAGGGTGTTACAATTATTAATGAATCCATAGGCTCCCGAACTAGTTAATAACTGTGTTTCAGGAGCCAGTGGCTTCTCCAACAATCTGTGATATTAATTATTATGTCTAAGTTAGGCAAATCTAAACAAAAAGCTTAACAAAAAAATTAAAATTGCTGAAAAAAATAAAACACATTTTTTAACTAACTAACAAAAGAAAATAAATATTTTAAGGAATAAAACAAAAACGATAACTATTGTATTAAAAAAAAAACAAAATTTACAATAAAATAAAACTTGTCTCTCACTTGCAAAAATAAATAAATACGAATATAAGAAATAATAAATTATAATATATATATATATATAATATACACCATATTACAATGCACATATAAGATATCGTTGTAGTGCTAAACAAAGATTTTGTTCGTAACTCTTAACCACCACAAAACTCATATATTTTATGTGACCTAACCTAAGAATAAACACTATGAAATAGGTGTTATATTCTTTCTATTTTTTTGTTTACAACTGTCTTAAACATCTGTATTCTAGTGCAGATCTCAACTGAGGTGTTTTTAAAGTCGTATGAGCAGGTTAGCATCCTTTCAATATCATCGTACTCAAAAGTACCTGGATAGGTTCTTACAATAGGTAGAACGTGCTACATTGTTTAAATAATTTATATTCAAAATTAGGCTTCTTGCGATAAATTAAGGTTAAATATGTACCTATTTAATTTTTAATTTAAACCTTCATATAAAATATATTCTTATGTACTTAATTGAAATATATATAAGTGGGTGTTAGACCAAACGAAATGGGCCGTTTTCAGTAAAAATAAAAAAGAGACCTTACGTGAACCTAAAAAAGCACCTTTGTGATTATTCACAATTGTTTTCACTGTAAAGTTGTATTTCCTACAAGTAAAAGAAAGCTACAGCCATATTTATGGTTCGAGGGAACTATTTTTAAAGTTTTTACTTTTTGATGTAAACGCCTCATTGTCCAAAAAGCTCGCTGGCAAACCTAGTTTGACAAACGGAGACCCTCTTGCACCCTTTTTGTGTCTTTGTTTCCTCTCAACGGCTTCAAAACTGTACTGTGCAGCCGTTGAAGTTAACTTCACAGAGTTCATAAAGTTTTACGGGGGGCGTAGGGTACCTAATTCATACTTACCTAGGTACACTTATTGCTTGTGATAGCGGACAGACAGACAGTCGATGAGAAAGCATAATAAGAACCTATAGTTTTTCCAACATCATCATCATCATTTCAGCCGTAGGACGTCCACTGCTGGACATAGGCCTCCCTCATGGATATCCAGTTATTGCGGTTGGAAGCAATCTGCATCCACCGTCGACCTGCGGTCTTCACCAGGTCATCATCCCATCTTGTTGGTGGACGTCCTACGCTGCGCTTGCCAGTCCGTGGCCTCCACTCGAGAACTTTTCGGCCCCATCGGTCATCTGTTCTGCGAGCTACATGGCCTGCCCATTGCCACTTCAACGTGCTAATCCGTTTGGCTATGTCGGTGACCCGAGTTCTTCTACGTATCTCCTCATATCTGATTCGATCGCGTAAAGAAACCCCGAGCATAGCCCTCTCCATAGCTCGTTTCCAACATACATCATAAGTATCTCTCTTCTGAGTATGTAGGTATATGTATTTCCCATGACTTGTCTTTATCGGTCTCTTCTTAGCTTATCCTTTGAAGGTCTAAATTAATCATTTTCCTAAGAAGATAGGTAGTACCAAGGATGTTATGCAGATGGTTTTAGCGGAATCTGTGTCGAAGGTGGAGGTTATAGAGTTGATCTATCGGAGTCAGATTTAGATAGGTACTTTATTCTTCGTTCTATACAAAGATACTTACTTACCTAAGTATTTATTATAATACATAATTATGGCAATATATATTATTTTTTAAACTTTCGCGATCACGACACATTATTAACACATATTTAAACGGGTATTTATCGCGCTATTTACCTTTATTATTGCCCGACGTTTCGACAGGATTGCACCCATCGTGGTCCCGGGAAGACTCAGGGAAGAGTCTTATAATTATGGCAATATATATTATTTTTTAAACTTTCGCGATCACGACACATTATTAACACATATTCTCTCTTCCCTGAGTCTTCCCGGGACCACGATGGGTGCAATCCTGTCGAAACGTCGGGCAATAATAAAGGTAAATAGCGCGATAAATACCCGTTTAAATATGTGTTAATAATATATATTATATTATACCTATACCTACTTATTATGGGCAATGGGTCTATTCCGTCTAAAAATGTCCCGAGTTAGTGTAGAAGCTTTGTAACATCCCTGGTCGAGTGGTCGATAGGTATCTGATAGCATTATAATATCAATGTCTAATAGGTACTTACAAATTACCAAGAGTATAACGGACACCAAAACTGCGCGTAGCATTTTTTAAAACGGTCGATAATTATCCCTTTTCGATAAAATTGTCAATAATTACCGCCGTAATATGCTTATGCACACCAAATTAGGTTTGAAAACGTATGTTGATAAGAAAACTTGTTAGATTGTACCCAAACATAAAACTTATCCTTAAATTTAATCTTGGTTATTAATTAAGTTAGGTAGGTAGGTATTACGTACTGAAAATTTTATGCAGGTAAGTAAGTGCGCATTCAACACGTGCTAATATCGTGAGGAACTTTGGTGAACAAAATAAATAAATAACTACCTACCTAATTCAAACTAAACAGAAGCTTACAATACAACTCTACCAGACGAGACGCTCAACATATCCGCTAAGATGAAGACAGGAACAGGAAAGACGAACGTCTTTATGATCACCAACCCTGATGACCTGCCTGCGTCAGGCTGGTCAGTGCACTATGGATGTTAAACAATTGTACGCGTAAGCGTACAAACTGCACTCACTGTTCTTCAGAGAGTTCCATGTCCTGTACCATTTGTAAAAAGTAAATTTGCCCAACAACATTATACCAATGTGGCACCTAGACATTATAAAAAATTAATGCACTGTACAAAATTAAACCCTATCTAACTACCAAATTAAGGCTAAAATTAATCTTTGGCTTAAAGATCTGAGTTATGATGACGTAGAAAACTTATTCAATATATTAAAGTAATACATATTTAATACTATAATTAATATTATTTAATACACAACCACACATGCGCGCTAACACACCTTTGTACAGCTTACGCTAGTTTGGTATTCAGGGCTTGCAACGAATTTGTTACCACCTTGTTGCTATTTGAAGACTTATTTTTTTGGTGACCTTTTGAGGTCACAATAACTCCGGTCCCTGTGTGTCCAAAATCAATCAGTACCCTTCTCTCATTAAGACGGTGCTAACAAAAAGGTTTCATGTAAATCGGTCAACGCGTTCGGTTGTAATTGTCTCATACACAGACAGACAGACAGACAGCGCTATGCATAAATACGCTAAATATTATTATCTACTTAAACAAATATCGAAATCACACCTCGCTTTATAACGATTATACCTTTGCTTGTAATGACTCTGGCGCTGGACCTACTTGCAAAATTACGCTTAAGCGTAGGTACAATTGTTTAACATTCGTAATGAACCAAGTAAACTAATGTACTGTAATGCTTAAACAAATATTAAAATTAAAATATGTGATCACACCACGCCTTGTAATCAAAGTTCGAATTAAATCTTTGGTTTTGGCTCTGGCGCTGGACCAACTTGCAAAATTGATGTTATTGCTATAAGAATAAAATTTACTATAATTTGTACGTAATTGTACTCCAATTGAAAAATTACTTTGTAATTTTCATTCTTAGAACGTTAGTTGAAATTAGCTTTGCCAGGGTGTATGCCCTACACTATTTTTTAACAACTGGGCATAGGTTACTTTTACGGTTTTGAACTGTGTTGGTTTAATGATTGATTAGGATATTAGTGTTTGTGGTTTTGAATATTGGCGCGTTACGGTAGGTTACGGTGTGATGTTGTTTTTCACGTTAGTACATTTCTTAGGTCTATGGTTTTTTCACCCCGAACATTGTATGTCTTACCATAGACTAGGATTCTATCATTTACCATGTTTGATGTTGACACTTTTAATGTCATTGTCAAATATTCAAGTTCAAAGTTTGTTTGTTGTGGTTTTGTCAGTCATTGGTTTCGTTGGATACATTGTTTGTGTTTTAGAATTATTAGATTACTCAAATTCTACAGTTGATTTGCGTAACAATTCATATCGGTTACGGAACGAAGTAAAAGTAATATATCTCAAGTATCCAAAGCGTTAGTTACGGAGTACTTAGCGGTAACCTATATAGCTACAACCTTGTAAAGATTTTTCTCATCGACTACGATAGTCTTTCTGAACTGGGCAAGCTATAAAAAGGATGAACCCTTCTGGCATCTTGAAGTGCCAACCAGCTTTATGTTTTTAATATACGTAATCATTGATATAATATTTGCCAATAGGTACATATGCCCATGCTAGTTGTTATCCATCAAAATGAGAACTGTGCCTAAGTGGGTGAACAAAATCCATGAGGCTGATAAAGTTGAATTTTCAAGGTAATATAGTAGCACTTAGAATAACAAATATTGTTTATTCTCAAATATCTTCATCATCATTGTCAGTTTGTAGTGACCCACTGCTGGGCATAAGCCTCCTTCCCTAACCGCCAATGGGCTCTACTCTGGGCCTTTTGCATCCAGGTCTTGCCCTGTATGGTAACTATATTGTTCATCAATCTGCAGGTGGTCTGTTAAGAGGTCTTTTGAATCATTTATTTATTTATAAGTAAGATAATTGAATATTTGAAACAACTTATTTATTTATCTGTATTAAAGTTACTAGCTTCTGCCAAAAGCTACACACACCTAGTGCCTGAATATAAAGTAACCTGTTAACCCTAATACATTAGTCTCATACATTAGCTTTATAATATTAGTAAGATATGCAGACCTAGTCCCATTCTGTTATTATATTTGCTAGCCAGGTAAAATCCTTGTTTTATTATTAATTACAACTGGTTATTTTAAGACTTAATAAAAGTGGCATAAATATAACATATCTGTGCTATAAATTATATTTGCTATATATTGAGATACAATGAATGCAAAGCCAAACATATAGGATAGGTGATTTGGGTTTGATTCTCACCACTGGACATATGTTTGTAAGTTTTAAAAAGATATATGTCCTAGGTTATTATTCTATACATATATTAAGTATGTATTTACACACATAAAGCTTGCACTGTGACCTAAACTAACAAAAAACACTGCAAAATGATTTCAGCGTGCACAGCCTCTGCTTCAGTCCAGATGGCACACAGCTTGTGGTGGGAGCTGGTGAGAAGGTGATGGTGTATGACCCTCGCGATGGCTCGCTGGTCCAGTTACTGCAAGCACATAAAGGAGCAGTGTATGCTGTGGCCTACTGCGGTGATGGCAACAAGTTCGCAAGCGGCAGTGCTGATAAGAATGTCATCATCTGGACGAGCAAAATGGAAGGGGTGCTTAAATATGGGTAAGTAAACTCGCTGGTCCAGTTACTGCAAGCGCATGAAGGTGCTGTAGAAGCTGTGGCCTACTGAGGTGGTGGCAACAAGTTTCAACTGGGGGGGGCATCTTACTTTAAAATATCTGATTATCTACAAGACACAATAAATGCTTGGAATAAAATTTGCTCCAACTCGGAAATAACTAACTATTAAAAAGAGCTGTGTTTTCTAATCGCATCTTAACACAGTGCTTAAAACAGGGAAGCAAACAGATTCATTCATGTGCCTTCTATGTTAATAGCATAAAATTAAATATGTTTTTGTTTTGTGATTACAAACTATGAAAGTAAATGAATGAGTTTCCAATAATTTCAGAATTTCTGATGGTGTGTAGATATGGTGAAGCTTACAAGCCTTGACAGCTCACTGGTCTAGCTAAAAATCCTGAATTTCTGATGGTGTGTACACCATCAGAAATTCAGGATTTTTAAAAACTCATTCATTTAGTTTCATAGTTTGTAATTACAAAACATATTTGATTTTATGTTATTAACATAGAAGGCACATGAATGAATCTGTTTGCTTCCCTGTTTTAAGCACCGTGTTAAGATGCGATTAGAAAACACAGCTCGTTTTAATAGTTAGTTATTTCCGAGTTGGATCAAATTTCATTCCAAGCATTTATTGTGTCTCGTAGATAATCAGATATTTTAAAGTAAAACCAGTGAGCTGTCAAGGCTTGTAAGCATTGACAGCTCACTGGTCCAGCTACTGCAAGCACACAAATGTGCAGCTCGCCCCATGGCCTACTAATTTTGTTCATCTGTATTTCAGGCACAGCGAAGCGATCCAGTGCCTAGCGTACAACCCAGTCACGATGCATCTCGTGTCCTGCGCGATAAACGACTTCGCGTTCTGGTCTATGGATGTGAAGGCGGTGCAGAAGTACCGGCTCTCTGGCCGCATCACGTGCTGCGCCTGGTCCTCCAACGGACAACACCTGGCCATAGGACTTGCGAGTGGCTTGGTCTCCTTACGGGATAAGGTGAAGTTGCGCTTTTATGCTGCCGTCACGGTAAAAGAATTAGTGGGAATCGAACAAACTAATAGCAAGCCGGCAACATCATGCGGCGCTATATCCAACCAATAGCTAGTTTGTGTTTTTATTATCACCAGCCAATAGATAGTTCGTGCGATAACAGATTTCGCCTTCTGGTATATCTGTTACGGGTAATGCTAGAAGATTGAGTAAGCCTAGGTTTCGGACTTTACCCAAGGAGTTTGGGTGAAGTCCGAATAATATTAAATCTATTTCTGTGTAAAGGGTTAAAAGTAACCTAACCTCGGGGTGCCCTTAGCTCGCTCTTGCAATAACACAATATAATTATAATTGTTTAATAACATAATATAACTAGCTTTATATAATTATAATTCGGACTTTACCCGAACTCCTTGGGTAAACCTAGGTTTACCCAATCTTCTAGCATTACCCGTAACATATCTACATCTACACTAATAATAAAGAGGAAAGATTTGTTTGTTTGTATTTGCGGCATTGAATAGGCTCTGAAACTACTGGACCGATTTTCTGGAATGGCATTCTTATGCGCGTCTTGTAGGCTGGTAGACACACAACTCTCTTTCGGATTTCTATGGTTTGTAGGCTGAATACATGGAAACCAGACATGACACAATTTACCAACATTATTTAATTTATTTTATTATATAATTTTACTGCTGTATTATCATGGGACAACACGAACAAAATTTGGTTAGATGTTACACGCGAAAGGGCCAAGTATAATTGGCGTACGTGTGTGCTAGTGTGTGTATGTAAGGTAACTGCAGGAGATAAAAATTGCAAGCGCAAAGTTTTCTTGAGTATTTTAACTACAACATCTACTGCGCAGAGTTCATGTAATTGGGGGATTAAACCATCTAAATTATCAACTGTGATGTGGTGATGTGGTTGGATGGTTTCGATAATCAGCTCTTTGGAATCCAATAAAAAATTCGCATCATATTATAATACGCGGAATATGCTGTTTTCAGTCTGGTGAGGAGATGCACAGAATCAGTAGGGACGCAGCCGTGTGGGCGTTGACGTTCTCAAAATCGACTCTTATTGTAACAGACTGGAGCGAAAGCCTCTCATTCTACAACACACAAGGTCAATCGATCCTGAAAGAAAGGAAAATAGGTAAGTTCATGAACTAATGTCAACTGTTATAACTTATAAGCTACTAGCGGACCCGGCAGGCGTCGTTCTGCCCGCTGATATGGAGACATGCTGACATCAGCGCCATCTACCGGGTTCAGTTGTGTCGGTCCAACTGTTTAGGTGGAGTTAGACGTACGCCCGCACCGCTGTTATTATTTTACCGCGCGAAAGTTTTAATTTAGCTGTAACTCGAAAGATTGATTTAAATTATATGGTTTCAAGGGCAAATATGTTTTATATGAACTACTGAAGATGGTAAAGTAACTTATTTGGATACATATTCCCATGTTTGTTTAAAAGACTTCGCAATAAATGCTAACTATTTAATTAGAAAAATAGTTACTATGAGTTCACCATAAAAGATGGACATATGCTGTTGCTGACTTTTTTGTTGACCTTTTTAAGACGAACAATCCTTCTATACATCACTTGTTCTTAACATAAATGGTTTATGCAGCGCATGCCAAAACAACTCCCAGTCGGCAAGAAATTTTCCGACATGTTTAACTATCATCATCAAAGTTCAGCAAACTTACACCAAACTTCAACAAATTCTCTTGACGCACACAAACTTCAATAATTCTCTATTCATTGGTGCCAACCGCATTAAAATCCGTTGCGTGGTTTAGGAGGAAAAGAAAGCCAAACAACAGACAGACAGACGCTGGCAGCGACTTCAATTTATACTACGAAGAGATAAGAGGTGGTGACGGGACATTTAGCACGATTTTAAATAGTAGAACTAAAGAGTGAATATAATTGCTTGTTTCAGGAATAGCGGCGCTTTCGATATCGTTGCTAGGCGCCACGATAGTTGTAGGGGGCGCTGGCGGTTGGTCTGCATTCACCGCGGAAGGCGTGCCCGTCGCCCACACGGAGCAAGACTGGGTCTGGTGTGTGGCGCCCTCGCCGTCGCTCACCACACTGGTAAACATGATATCTAACTACTTGAGATATCGTTGCTAGGCGCCACGATAGTTGTAGGGGGCGCTGGCGGTTGGTCTGCATTCACCGCGGAAGGCGTGCCCGTCGCCCACACGGAGCAAGACTGGGTCTGGTGTGTGGCGCCCTCGCCGTCGCTCACCACACTGGTAAACACGACATCTAACTACTTGAGATATCGTTGTAATGTTAAACGGGCTTTGTACTCACGTTGATATATCAACTATTTCACTTTCGAAACACTCGTGAGTTACACTATACATTGTAACGTGAAACGGGCTTTTTACACACGTTAATTATACGTCGAAAATAGGTTTCCAACGTGTTACGCGGCACTTTCTCTTTCACTCTCGCGCGCTCGCGTTGCACTGACGTGCGCAAGTGAAATACTTGATATATCGTTGCTGGTGCCTCGATAGTCACCACAAAAGCTACTTTCACAGCTATAGACAGCGATTTTCATTAAATATTATTTTCATTATTGAAGCCAAAATTGATATAAACCAACGATTAACATTATGCAGTGCCATGCTGAAAGCAGTTTGTTTTTAAAGTTTCTACAACTTGTGAAAGTTAAATTGGCTTTACTTTCTTACTGCGATTTTGTGTCTTATCCATACTCTAAGAATATTAGAGTACTAGTAATAATAATACTAGCTGGTTCCGGCGACTTCGTCCGCGTAGTGTTGAAATATAAATTCACCTGTGTAGTACAGGTGAAATACATATATGTATTACAACTAAGTTACAGTTAGTTAGCTAAGTTAGCAAAAATACATTTATAGTTGAGGCATTTTAAATTATTTTACCAATTTTTTACTGCACCTGAATTTACAACTTAAAAAAAC
Source organism: Pasiphila rectangulata (assembly GCA_963082625.1). Taxonomy (NCBI): domain Eukaryota; kingdom Metazoa; phylum Arthropoda; class Insecta; order Lepidoptera; family Geometridae; genus Pasiphila; species Pasiphila rectangulata. The sequence continues at coordinate 17,083,967 of OY720236.1, read as the reverse complement.
TGAAAAATCTTAAAAACGTACGAAATAAAATAGGATGTTACCTATGATATTTCCAACTAAACTTAAAAACTGAATATTTTTTGATTGCCGCCCCGCTGCCCGCAAGATTCGTGGCAGAGGCCTTAACTTGCTTGCTTTTGCTTGACATTTTTCAGTAATTATATTTTGCATACAATTATTGGTTTTTGCGTGAAGCACGCACAAGCAAACAAACAAACGACAAACAGAAAAAAAATAAAAAAATAGTTTTTTTAGGTTTTTTTTACTTTTTCCTCATGATCCCTCTTATTTATTTGCTAAAATATTTAATCTACAGACGCAGAAGGCTTACGATTTTATTATATGCATAGAAATTGATAAGGAATTTCCAGCAGCGTCATTTTTTTACTTGTTTAAATTGTTTAACTTGTTTGTTGACAGTGGATCGCAACACATAGTTGTTTATTGACAGTGGTTCGCAACACTTCGCAAAATAAATGCTAAAAAACAAGCTTTAAGCTAAAAAAACAACATTGCAGAGTAGGAGCGACCAACAACAGTTCAATCTTTAGAAAGTGATCCAAACAAACTTCCAACGAACGCGTCAAACAACTAAACCCATAACAGCAACATAATCTGAAATTGACTGTACACTTATTACCGAAACAAATACTTGCACATTAAATAGGCCACCGGTTATTAAATACTAGCTGTCCCGGCGAACTTCGTATCGCTACTCCCAACTACTTACAACTACCCTACAACTATGCAAAATTTTAAGTTTTCAAAATGAAGATGAACGATTTTTCCATACAAACTTTCATCCCCTATTTTAACCCCTTCTGATTTAATTTACGCAACGAAAAGTAGCCTATGTCCGTCTCCATGGTCTAATCTACTCCTATACAAAAATTCATCCAAATCGGTTCAGCGGTTTTGACGTGAAAAGGGAACATAGAGGTACATACATTGTTACTTTCACATTTATATATTAGTAGGATTGGATAGGATTAGTAGGATTTTGTTCCGTTTCAGGCAGTGGCGTGTCAAGACGGTACTCTATGGTGCTACCAAATAGTGTTCAGTACAGTCCACGGCCTGTACCGCGAGCGCTACGCATACCGAGAGAACATGTCTGACGTCATCATACAGCACCTCACTACGGGCAGCAAGGTGCGGATCAAGTGCCACGATCGCGTGCAGAAGATTGCCATTTACAAGCACAGACTGGCGGTAAGTATGATTTTCTTTGAGAGTTTATCCAAAAAATCGGCTAAGTGCGAGTCAGACTCGCGCGAACGGTTCCGTATCATTAAATAAATAAATAAAATAAAAAAGCTTTATTTGCTTTACACAGTATTTGAATATATCTATCTATGTAACTTAAGACTTAGTTTATAATAAATTAATTGCTATTTTGACTTTGTATTTTAGAGTTTTCTATGTAAGGACCGCTTTCAGCGGTAAAAGCCTCCTCCAGCTCTTTCCATTTTTCTCGGTCGCGAGCGACCCTGCTCCAAGATTTGCCTGCCACTTTCACAATGTCATCATCCCATATCGTTTAGCGGGCCTTCCTCTTCTTCGTTTTTTGTGTATTGGGTACCAATTCATTATTGTTTTGGACCATCTATCGTTTTCAATTCTCTGGATATGTCCCGACCATTTCCATTTAAGTTTTAGAACTTTTTGGACAACGTCTTTAGCCTTTGTTTTTCTTCTTATGTCAGTGTTCCTAATTTTGTTTTTTAGCTTCAGACCTAAAAAGCTTCTTTCTATACCTCTTTGGCAAACCCTAAGGCGATTCAGGTTTTGAGCAGTCAATGTCCATGTTTGGCATGCATAGGTGAGGCAGGGCAGTAATGTTTCCATGGCCTTGGTTTTCAATTTTATTGGCAATTTGTTTTTGAAAACTTCCTTCATTGCCCAGTATTTGCGCCAGGTGCTTTTGGTTCTACGCCCTATTTCAAGGTCCGTGCAAGACCTGAAAGTAATTAGGTGCCCTAAGTACACATATTCATTGATATACTCTAGATTTGTAGATTGCAGTGTCATTGGTACCTTATGTCTATTTGTCATGAGCTTTGTTTTAACCCGGTTAATTTCCAAGCCAACTTTTGCGCTCTCTTCACATAGGGTTTCTATCATGAATTGGAGATCCTCGGGGTTTTCTGATAGTATTACAATGTCATCCGCAAATCTAAGATGTGACAAAGTATCGTCCATGAATTTTAAGGCCTCTTTTTTCCCAGTTGAGGCTTCTGAAAACTTGTTCTAGTACTGATATAAACAGCTTTGCCGAGAGTGGGTCCCCCTGTTTTACGCCTCTTTCAATACTAAAACTTGGGCCTGGTTTTTCTAATACGATTCTAGATGTACTATTGCTATATATACAGGGTGTGGCGTAATGAGTGGATAATCCTTTACCGACGGTCGCGGGACATCGCGGCTGTTCGGAAAATGACAATTTATATTCAGTAAAAGTGTCACGGTTTTCGAGTTATTGGGCATTTTTGAAAATTTGGAAAAAGTAAGACCTTTACCCACTTGAATGCATCTTCTAATAAACGATCGCTTAACTTTTCGGGCATGCCCCGCTTGAGTTATGCTTTCCGCCGCCCTGTTTATTCGCTGCCGAAGCTCACGGTGGACAGTTCAAACATTCAATAAATGTAATTTTGATGACTATTTTGTTTCATTTACACGCTCTAATACAAGTTCCTAGGTGTAACATTGGTATTCATTATTAATATTATAATATCTTCATAAGATCGCTTCTGTTTATCGCTATAGCGCCATTAATATTTTGAAGTTGGGTCATTATCGGATTCGATTTATTTAGGCATTTTAAGGCTTTCTTGATTGCCCCAGATTTTTCTAAATGTCTTTAAATTATGTCTCGTCTGTATTTTTTCGTATTGCTTTTTATATTTTTGTTAATTTTCCTGTATAGGTTACTTAGTTGATTTTTCTCTAATTTTGATTTGTTTTCTTTGTTCCTTAAGGTATGTCTTTGCGATATCAATTCTCGAAGTTGATCGTTAATGATAGTATTTTTCTTTAATATTTTCTTGCTTGTTTTGGCTTGGTTGGAACTCTGTTTTACTGCCTTTTCTATTTCGTTGTAGTATTCTTGTCCGGATTTATTACTTTCATTTGTCAGATCATATTTTGACAGTTCATTGGTATATATTTGACTGTCGATAAATGTTGTTTATGGTTGTTTATGTTCAGCGAGAATTTTAATCTATATTTTTTGCCTTTAATATTTAATTTATTTATTTATTTATTTATTTAGAACACCAACATAGCTAGCACTAAAACATTTTTAAATACATAAGTGTAAGGAGATACATTTGTTAATGTTGCTCTTACTAGACGGTGGTCACTCGAGTGTTTGAAGTTGCTAAGAACACTACAGTTTTCAATAAGATTTGACTTGTTTGTTGCAATGTAATCTATCTCATTTTTTGTTTTACTGTCTGGTGAAAGCCATGTCCATCTAAAGTCGGGTCCGCAGCGCCGTGTTTTCGTGTTTTCTAACATCATAACATGTTTACAAAACAGAATAGGGGCGTGGCTTAACAGTTTTGTTAGCAAAAACACAAAAACATGTTTGCCGAGACAAATGGATAACATCACCCGCGTTCGCCTGCGGGGAGGGGAAGCGTTGCATTTTATGTTCGAAAAATGTCAAAAAATGTCAAAAACAATAAACAAAACAGAACACACCAGACGGGCTGTTTTAAAAACATGTTTTGCTTAACATGTTATGTTAACATGTTTTGTTAGAAAATTGGCGCTGCGGACCCGGCTTTAATTTTTGTGGCTTTTTAAACATGGTATTTACTATTTTAAGTTTGTTTTGAATGCAGAAATTTATGAACATTTCTCCTACCATGTAACTTCGCTTACCATATCCATATCTTCCCATAACATGGCTTTCTTCGTATCTCGGGTGCCCTATTTGGGCGTTCATGTCACCTAAATAATATAATATTGGCTGTACACATTGTCATAAGTTGTTCCAATGAGTCGTAAAAGGCATCTATTTCTTGATCATTTGACTTTGAAGTAGGTGCATACACTTGTGCTATGGTAAACCGTTGTCCGTGGATTAGGACGCTAATAAACGCAGCTCTTTCTGAAACAGGAATAAAATCTTCAACAGTTATGTATTTGCGTTTTTTAACAAGAAATCCAATACCGTTTCTGCCTTTAGTTTTTCCGTACATATAGAGTCGGTATTCTTCTTTGTCTTCGATTGCATGTTGTTGTCGCCGTACTTCGCTTATACCAATTATATCCCACTTGATTGATGTTAAAGCGTATTCTAGTTCCGTTATCCTGGACTCGTTCGCTAATGACAACATTGAATGTCGCAATGTATATTTTATTAATATTTTTATTGTTATTGCTTTTATTTGCTAGAAGGTTACGGTCTACTGCCCTCGTGGGGACCAACCATTTTGAGGGAGGATTTTGTTTTGTTTTTTCGTATCTTTTGGTTTTTGTAGAGTTAGTGGCATCAGTGTAAGGAGGCTTATTTAGTTGCTATTGGCTAGATTTGTCGTCGGTGATGTTTGAATGTAAAGATCCTGATGTCGTTGGCCCTACTAACTTTTTAACATATTGTTTCATAGAGCTCTGGTTCTCCTTTGATATTTTGTTCTTCTTCGCCTTTTGATATTTTAACAGCGCATCTGGGTCCCTTTCGGGTGAGTTAAGTACTTTATTTGGGGGAGTGATTTCTAATTCTCTTGTTTTGGAGTTGACATCTCCTATGGTCTGACTGGGTTCTCTTACTATAATTTCATCGTATCTGATGTAAGCAATGCGGCCTTCGTGCCTCTCTTTTTTTAATTGTTCTTGAAGGGATCGTCTAACTTCCAGTACTTGTGGTGGAAAGTCTTCTTTGACATATACATCTGTACTATCTAGGTTCTTCTTGTTTTTAAGGATAGACAGTTTCATTCCATAAGTAGAGAGTGTTATGTTTATGGGTCTTATTTTTCCATTGGTTAATTTTCCCATTCTTCTGACCATTTCTACATTGTTCTTGTCGCATTTTATGCCCATGTTGTTGATAATGGTCACAAGTTTTCGCTCCAGTTCTTCATACGATTTCTCACCTTCCTTTATTCCGAAGAATATCAGATTTCTAGCTCTTACTTGCTTTTCGATTAATGACAGCCTCTTTTCTTGTTCTTCATTTGTTATTTTGAGTTCTTCAATCTCCTTTTGAACGTGTTTAAATTTTTCGTCTATGTTTTTATTTATGCTTGTAGTTATTCTTTCTTCTTGTTCACTTGAAATAATGTTAATGTCACTTTTAATTTGTAATCTTAGTTCGTGCAGGAGTTTTTCTAGATTAACAGACATTTTAATTTTGTATTTATAATAAATATCTTTGTTTATAAGTTTTTGCTCTATGGCTCTATCGAACTAATCGATAAAAAACAGTGGAGTGCTCTACAAGTTTCTCTAGGGCTCTACCACTTTACGGTTGTTGATGGGTTTCTACTCGGCGATAGATGGCGATATCTTGAATCTGTGTTAGCGCCCTCTAGGTATATACAGCTGTACTAGCTTAATAACTAGTTGTTGTTCTATGCAACTGATTCAGCTACTCGACGCTAGATGGCGCTTCTGCCAAGCTATATTTTTATCGATGTTATGACGATGACTCAAACAAATTTTTGTTAGGTTATGTTTACAACATGAAATAGTCACTAGCACAGGGAATGTTATTTTCACTGCTCAAAGTTTTGCACTGGTGGTATAGATCACTTATCTTTACTTATAGTCACTTTTCTTCCTAAAATTGTTGCTCACACGAACAGAAACTGTGTAATGTTTTTCTGTGTTATAACCTCACTTATCTGCTAGTATCTATTTTCACTGTTTGCAGATGGATTCACTGTGTTTATCAACAAAAGATTTAATTAATATGCGGAGATCGTTAGAACCAATGTTTAAGTTACTGCGCCCTCTTGCGAAAAAAAAAAAAATCGTATCATTAGTCTGTGAATATTTCAAGCGTCTACCTGTTGCCGTTATTAATAAAGAGCAAAAAAATCACGCTTGTTGTACGGGAGCCTCCCTTAAATATTTATTTTACTCTGTTCTCATTCTTGTATTTGTTGTTTTAGCGGCAACAAAAATACATCATCTGTGAAAATTTCAACTGTCTAGCTATCACGGTTCATGAGATACAGCTCAGTGACAGACAGACAGACGGACAGCGGAGTCTTAGGTCCAGTTTTTGCCCTTTGCCGCCCTTTGAGTGCGGAACCCTAAAAAACACAGGCAGCCTTACAAAGATACAAGACTTATGTAATAACGTATTTTGTATTATTAACACATATTTAACCGGGTATTTATCGCGTTATTTGCCTTTATTATTGCCCGACGTTTCGACAGAATTGCACCCATCGTGGTCCCGGGAAGACTCAGTTTTGATTACTTACTGTATTACTAACTTACTCCTACGGCTCACCCAAAGCGATCCTTGGCGACAAGAGAAGTCGCCATTTTGGTTTATCTTGGACAGTTTTCCGCAACTTCACTGCTTGTAGCTCTAGGAGATATTGCTACTTACAAGGCTATTAAACACACGCAGATCAGATATTTTCTGATACTGTCGTACTTGCCGTGGGGTGCCGGCAGTAGAATGTTGCTCCTCCTCTCCTCCACTCCTTATCTTGCCCTAGGAACTAGGAAAGACGCTGCTGCCCATCTTCTTGAATCAGCATTCAAGAAGATGGACAGCAGCGTCTTTCCTAGTATCAACATCCCGTACTGCGCTAAAGTAAAGTAACTTATTGCTAATTGTAATAAGTTACCAAAAGCACGGCTCTGGTGAACGACTAGTGCAATTTCGGGATGCTAATTTAAAAAAAAGTATTTGGAGATCCATGAGGGAGGCCTATATCCAAGTAATGGTGTTGAATGGGCTTTCCATTATATTTTATAACTTTAGTTACTAAGTAGTTAGTTAAAATCTATTTTATATGTTAGTATGAATGAATGAATGATTATAACTTTATTGTACACCATAAAATAAATAACAGTAGAAGATAAGATACTTAACTAAATGCACAATGGGCGGCCTTATCGCTAAAAGCGATTTCTTCCAGGCAACCTTTGGATGGACAGGATTGTGAGAACTATAGAAGACAGTGGCGTACTAATAAGATACAGATTAAAATAAATAAAGTAACAATAAATTAAATGAACTATTCAATACCCAAAAACAATAAAATATATAAATATAGTTGACGAATACATAAAGTGAATAAAATAAATATAATACGTAAATAACATGATAATGTTAGTACCTATTAATTTTATGTACTTAAGCTTATTGTGGATCAATAAATGTTTTTCTTCTTCTTCTTCTTCTAAATGCCCTCCGGCTGAGGTGATGACTGTCCGTCGTCATTCTCATTTGATGAATCATTCTCAGGTACAACTACCAGAACGTGTGGTGGTCTACGAGCAAGGCGACGTGGAAGGCATGTTGTATCGCGTGAACGAGAAACTGCCGCAAACCAGCGAGTGTTCCCTTCTGGTGGCCACCAGCGACGCTCTGCTCATCTGCCAGGTACGCACCTGAACCAGTTACAACCAGTTAAGCCTGGACGCGATAGAGGGGACGATGATTTTTTCAACATTTATGTAAATATGTCGAAAACTATACGGTTTAAAGGAAAACTAACTAATCCCTTTGGGTTCGGAACCCTAAAAACTGCGCAAATAAAGCCCTTTCATATGATATACCCTACATGACCAAGTACATTTATGAGACTCCCTTTAAAATATATTCTTACTAGCTGAATCTAATCACGAGTTTTCAACTTAGTTAGAACGAGAAGGCGCATTGTACACGGGCTTATCCATAGGAAGGGTATGAATTATGTCACGTACATCTTAGCAATAAACAATCTAATAATAGCGTGTAATTATATATAGGATTTTAGTGAATAAATACATTTTTAATTTTTTATATGTGAAATATTAGTAAATAAGCGTTATCTAATACCGAAACAGTTTTGTTTTTTATTTAGAAAAAATAAAGGCAACATTCCAATGGAGATCCACTGCTTAAAGCAGTTTCCCACCAGGTGGTATGAGAAAATTCCACCCTATTTAAAAGGAAAAATTTCTCAGGATGCGAAACTGACAATGATCGGCAAGCGGATACCCAAGTCGTGGACGGTGCCGGCTCCCATCCGCTACGTGAAGGTCACCACTCTGTACTTCGAGGAGGTGCTTCTACTGGGGCTGATGAATGGACAGGTGAAGATGTCTTCTCTTAACCTATAGAAAAATCAAAGACAGGACGTCCAATGCAGAACATAGACCTCCCTAAGTACTGCGGTTGGAAGTGTCAGAATAATTCTTGTCTTGTCTTGTCTTTTTATTTTATGGCTTTTTGTGTTTGGTTTAATACAATTCCGCCAGTGTCAAGTTAATTTATAAATTCGTCAGTTATTTGGCTAGCCATGTTGGCGGCCATTTTTTGTCATCATCAGAATAATTCATCAGCATCATATCAGCAGTATCATGCCGTGGGGTGCCCGCAGTAGAATGTTGCCCCCCCTATCTTGCAGGATGCAGTAAGTGCCTGCTAAGAGCTACCTCCGGAAGATGGGCAGCAGCGTCATTCCGTGTATCAACATCCCGTACTGCGCTCGCCAACCCGCCTGCCAAGCGTGGTGAGTATGGCAACTGCCCCTTATGGAGATCCATGACAGGCCTGCGTTCAGTAGTGGAAGTTTTATGGCTGAAATGATGATATCAGCAGTAGGACGCCCACTGCTGGACGTAGGCCTTCCTCATGGATCTCCATCTCCAAGTACTGCGGTTGGAAGCGGCCTCCATCCACCGCCGCATCTTGTAGGTGGACATCCCACGCTGCGCTTGCCGGTAGGACGTACTTTGTTCTCTGTCGGTAACCTCCATTCGAGAACTTTGCGGACCCCATCGCCTTTATGGCCTGCCCATTGCCACTTCAACGTGCTAATACGTTTGGCTATGTCGGTGACCCGAGCTCTACGTGTCTTCTCATTTCTTCTCAATCCCGTAGAGGAACCCTGAACATAGCCCTCTTCATAACCCGTTGAGCGACTCTGAGCTTATTCATATGGCCAATAGTGGAGGCGTGGTCTTCCACTATTGACCTTACACTCGGAATATTATTTAAAATTCAATAATTTATATAACATCATAACCGAAGAATGGCTGTATATTGTTCACATCACGCGGGACTGTCTTGCGACATAGGCCAGTGGCAGTAATATTTGACGACTTGATTGATGATTACCTTATCTACAGATATGGCTGGTGGAGCCAGTGAATGGCCGATCGAAGGTAGTTCTCCAGACGCCAGCCAGCGTGCGTTGCCTCGATGTGAGCGCGTCAAGGGCGAGTCTGGCCGTGGTGGACGAGGCGTCCGTCTGTCGCATCTATAACCTGCTTACTGGGGATCTGCTGCATACTGTGAGTGCCAAACTGTGTCTTATTACAGTGATATAGAGTCGAATATGACGTGGGAGCGTGAAGAGCTAGTCTGGCCGCAGTAGGCTGCCACACGCCTGCTTGAGCGCACGCACGTTAAATGAGTTCCTTTAGTTTAGATGCCGAAACCGCGTAACCATTGTGAAAAACATATTTATTTATGTCTTATAAAGAAAACAAATAAAATGCCAATGAAACTGGCATCTAGCCAGTCATATTTTCAGCACTATTTTGGATTTTATCATTGAAGTCAGTCGTTTTAATAATTATTCGCGTAACTAGTTGTTTATTTTATTTATTTAAATCGATTTTTTTTTTATTTATTTAAGTTTATTTGGGAAAACACACAGAACAATAATACAATCTAAATCTTAAATATAAAGTATTACACAATCCAATAAAGTTTCCTCTAATTTTTAAGCAGATTCACACTAGAACACTATTCTTCACGGAACACTGATACCACTATTGCATCCGCTTTGCTCCTGTTTTCTTCATGCGTACCTATTAAAATTATTTACGCGGTTTAGCATATTTTCAACGTTAATATTTAGTAACCATAATTTTATACAAGGAAAAAAATGTATCCATCATTTATAAAACTCAATCATATTTGTTCAACCAAATAAAAATGTTTTTTCACCACATTCGTTTTATTATCAAAATCATGGTAAAAGCAACCCTAGACACTCATTTGATGCCGCGTCACAAATTACTTGCAAGTAGGTGGAGAGGGTGAGCAAAGCAATCTCAACTCTATGTTTGCAACTTATGGTACACTCTTTCTCGTTGGGAACTGTTGATATTATTAATACAATTTTATAGGCTATTATAGCGTAGGTATTTTAGCTTTTGTATTGGAGTGATGTATCTGCGATTTACGATTAGTCGTATGTGTCAAACTGCTGGGCAAATGCCTTCCCTTATCCCTCAATGTATCTCGATCCGCCGTCAATTCAATCCAATTGCATAGTAGGTAAATTTCCGCCGAAAGTAAAAACACAAATGTATGTTTCAGGAAGAGAACGTGTCATCAGTGTCTTGGAACTCTTGGTGCGACGAGCTGCTTAGTATGTCTGGAGGCGGGCGGCTGTCGATCAAGGCGGGGAACATGCCGCCCGCCACTCAGCCGCTGGGGGGCTCCGTGGTCGGCTTTCAGGTACTCTAGTCCACTCCATCCTCCATCAGTGTAACTGTGGACGAGCTCTCATCATGGCTGTCGATCCAGGCGGGGAACATGCCTCCTGCCACTCAGCCGCTGGGGGCTCCGTGGTCGGCTTCCAGGTAGCCTAGTCCACTCCATCGTTCATCTGTGTAAGTGTGGACGAGCTTTTAGCTGTCTTTAGAACATGCTATGTGGTCGGCTTCTAGTTACAACATGTGTCCATTGACCCGGTAACCTCCTTTGTCTCGCTCTTAGTACAACTGAGCCACGGATGTCGTCAAATGTATAGAATGTTGTTTTACTTCCAGGGCGGCAGAGTGTTCTGTCTGCAAGCAAACTCCATGCGAACTATCAACGTTCCGCTGTCTCACGCCGTGCACCAGTACATCCAGCACAAAATATTCAGGTACATTTACAAATATGTAGGTGTAAAGTAGGAAGCATTGGGAATCATTCGCCTCACTAAACCCCTAAAAAACACAGGGACACATTAAATATTTACATTTCTTAAACTTGTTTGGTTCGTTTAATATCTACTAAAATTATACATTTAAAACGAACCAAGCACGTTGTTCTATTAACTACTACATTTTTCTACTGCAAACGGTCGGTCCGACTTTATTATAAGCCCATCTGATCCCACTGCTGGGCAAAGGCCTCCTCCGATTCCCTCCATGCATCTCGATCCTGAGCCACTTCCCTCCAGTCGATCATTGTCCGTATTGTGATTTGCATGGGTCGTCTGACGGGGGATCGATCTCGCCCGGTGATTCTTCGCACCCCTGGCTCCAGGGTGGTTCTACCTTCCGTCATCAACAGTCCCAGCCCTAGAGCCGCCGGGAACTTGGGGCCTGTTTATTATGGTGTGTATTATATACACACCATAATATACAGCATATATATACACCATTCTATAGAATGGAATAGGGGGGTTTGGACCGTGACCCACCACGCTGGTCCAGTGCGGGTTGGTGGGTGGGGCGCCAGAGCCTCGTTTGTTTGTTAGCAGGGCGCACCGCGGGCAGGTGAGGTTGGCTTGAGCTTCGGGTAGATGTTTTTGAAGCCCCTTACACCCCGGTCCGACAAAGTGGGATAAAATTGTACGTGTTGGTTTTTATTTTTGAGCTACGGTTGAAGAAAATTTGTTCAGATTTTGAGCGTTTGTAAAATACCACTTATTTTCGAATATCCATGGTTTGATGATTGCTTGTAAATAACACGTTCAGGTCGCGTCCAAAGTGTACTAACTATGTGTAGTCCATTCATTATACATAAGTAGTATATAGAGTCAGTTGTGATGTCCATGCACTACCTGTTATTCGTTGCTCCGTTTAAAATACCTGGTGTCAAATGGGCGTGGGATCTGCGAGATTGAATTTTGGTGCTCGTGTGGACAGGGAATTCGGTAAAGGTGCAAACGCGAAGGGATTGACATTGATTGCAATATTAGAATCGCCGTGGGGTGCCGGCAGTAGAATGTTATCCCTCCTCATGCCCGTAGATGCAGTAAGAGCCTGCTAAGGGCTACCTACGGAAGCAGCAGCGTCTTTTCGTGTATCAATATCTCGTTGTGCGCTCGCCAAGCATGGTGAGTATGGCAACTACCCCTCATGGAGATCCATGGTCTGTGTTCAATATTGGACGTTTAACGACTGAAATGATGATGACGCTTATTAGAAAAGGACGTTTACAGAAATGTGCCATGATTGTACAAAGAAGAGACTTACTCTAAAAGATGCCATATTTCTACTATGTCTAATCATTTATAATTACTCTTATATAAAGCCAAGGAATCAGAAATTATTTATATATTAGTTTATTTTAATTCATTCAATTGCTTGGTTAAAATTGACAATGAAACTCTTTGGTCTTGAGAGTTGAACTACATAAACTACTTGCTAGATGCGCGGTATTTTTTATATTATCTGTGGTCAGATGTTGATGTGGTCGTCTCGACTAGACGGACCTAATTTTCATAAAGCTGCATCGTAGAATATCGTCTTATCCGATGCATTATTTTACAATTTGTATGAAAAAACTATATATTTTTATTAAATTATTTATTAAAAACTGTTTGTATTTCAAAGTCATGCATTTCGTTTAATTATCTAAAAAAACTGCTTATGCAATGAAATTAACATTATAATATTTTTAATGAAATAAGCAAAGCTTTTTTGTTTTTTAAACAGTTACAACAGTACAAATAATTGCTCATCAATGCGTCCCTTTAATACGTACGCGGTAGCGTGTCTCAGAATGACTTCTCGACTGGGATCATCTCGGCTTCGCGGCCCTTGAAGAACTCACTTTAGCCCTTTGCTCAGTGGGACAGTATAGGCTCATTATTTATATATTTATTAAGACACTCCTACGACATGATAATAATAATATAATATTAATATTATAATAAATATGATTTTTTTCTTAGATATGGTTCAAGAAAATCTGTTCAAAGTTTGTAGAATATTGCCTTTTTTCTTTCGAAAAAAGATTAAGATTTGATGTTAGGGGGCAAATAACCGGACGAATGTAAATGTATGTTAGTGAGGCGTATGCGGTGGCGTGCCTCGGAGTGACTGCGCTGGACTGGGAGCGCCTCGGCTTCGCGGCCCTCGAAGAACTCGCTCTAGAAGTTTCGAGGAAGGCCTTCCAACGGAGCGAGAACATCGTCTTTCTCACGCTCATCGACCATTTGCAGGTAAACATATCTATCTAGTACAATGTACAATTGAGTATATCAGTCATCTAATACCCATAACACAAGCTCTGCTTAGCTGATGCTGTGTCCAGCATTATTATTATCATTTATATTTTTATGTTGTGGGCAAATGCCGTCACTGATTGGCACCTATACCCGACGCAAAGGCTCTAAGCTCTATGCTTTTCTTCGTGACAGGAGCAACGTAGCTCTGGATTGAGACGTCTGGAGAGAATGAGGGGAGGCTTTTGCCCAGCCGTGGGATACCAATGGCTAATTATTATAAAAAAAGCTTGTGCGTCTCGGGACGCACGACAGAAGTGATAACTTAAACTAATCTAATTTGTCCGAAACACGGCTAGCGCTGCGGGTTAGAGTGAGAGAGGAGCAGCCTGCCTATTGCCGTATGCGTGAGAGAGGAAGGGAAGCCAGACTGGCGCCGTAACGCGTTACCTAACAAAGCGGTCAGAAGAATTTATCACTTCAATAATATTTTTTCAGGAGCGCCTGGACGCGGGGGAGAAACGCGAGGTGATCCTGGGCGAGATGCTCGCGTACCGCGGCCGATACAAGGACGCCGAGCGCTCCTTCCGCGGCGCCGGCCGCCCCGAGCGAGCCCTCAACATGTACGTGGACCTGAGGATGTTCAACAAGGCTCAGGTGCGCATGATCCTCGCGAGATGTCACTAGCTGTCCTTAGCTTTACCGGCCAGTCCAAAACCGTAACGGAGAACCCCTATAGTTTCGCTTTGTCTATCTGTCGCCAGCTTTACGAAGAGACTATTAGTCTGCCATCGTGTGTGGTATCGCTGAATATGTATTTTAAAACCGGGTTGCAAGGGGTTGCAAAGATTTTTTCCAAAGTCCTGAAAAACTGGTTTTTAAAAAGTTATTATATATATAAATTTATGTACAGTGCTGTCATTGCAGGAATACGTGAACGAGGGCGAAGGCCTCGCGGCGCTGGCGAGACAGCGCGCGGAGTGGGCGCGTCACATGAACGAGCCTCGCGCGGCCGCGGAGATGTACCTGGCAGCCGGCGACGTGGAGCGCGCGGCCCGCCTCATGGCCGCCACCGGCCGCCGGGACATGCTCATCGAGCTAGGTATGAGTGCGCGCGTCACATGAACGAGCCTCGCGCGGCCGCGGAGATGTACCTGGCAGCCGGCGACGTGGAGCGCGCGGCCCGCCTCATGGCCGCCACCGGCCGCCGGGACATGCTCATCGAGCTAGGTATGAGTGCGCGCGTCACATGAACGAGCCTCGCGCGGCCGCGGAGATGTACCTGGCAGCCGGCGACGTGGAGCGCGCGGCCCGCCTCATGGCCGCCACCGGCCGCCGGGACATGCTCATCGAGCTAGGTATGAGTGCGCGCGTCACATGAACGAGCCTCGCGCGGCCGCGGAGATGTACCTGGCAGCCGGCGACGTGGAGCGCGCGGCCCGCCTCATGGCCGCCACCGGCCGCCGGGACATGCTCATCGAGCTAGGTATGAGTGCGCGCGTCACATGAACGAGCCTCGCGCGGCCGCGGAGATGTACCTGGCAGCCGGCGACGTACAAGCGTATAATATTCCTCCCTTTTCGTTTCAGCCAGGAAGCTAGACAAGGGGTCTAGCGATTCCCTGCGGCACGTCGCAGAGGCGCTTGTGTCTGTGGATGAGCTGGCCACAGCCGCCGACGTGTACCAGCGTCTGGGAGACTACGGGTAGGTACATACTCACTCAACCCCTTATTCCTGGCTGAAACGGGAAAGGAGGGCTTTCTTCTTTCGGCCAGGAATAAGAGGTCTAGCGATTACCGACGTCTCGAAGACGAAAGGTAGGCTTTCCGAATCTTCTTTATGGCTACGTCTGCTCTGAATTGCAGCTTGGCACTTTGCTAGTGAAATTGTATAAAATCTATAACGTTCGTTTCACTTCGCTACTGGCAAGATGACTCGCTATACTCTAATTCTAGTTAGCCTGTCAGTGTGGACATAGCCTAAGCCTAACTACGCCCTGGGCAGTCGAACTAAACAAACATAAAAACCTTTTTAAGTTTGAATTACAGTATACTCGTGCCTACTGCAATTACTTAGCTGTCACAAATCCACAACCAACCCGTTCTGGTTGGTTGCATCTAATTTTGCAAACTCGGGAGCTATCTATCATCCTACATACGCCTATTGGCGAGCCTAGGCCGCTTGATTATCACTCCATTCTTTCCGGCGCTGTGACAAGTGAGTTATAGCGAAGGAATTTTAATAATAGCTTTTTATATTTCAGCAAAGTCGGTCAGCTAGCGGTGGCGGCCGGCGAGTGGTCTCGCGCCTTCTCACTGGCCAAGGAGCACCCGGAGTGCAAGCGTGACGTGTATCTGCCCTATGCCAACCGCATGGCTCAGGAGAACAAGTTCGTTGAAGCACAAAAAGGTAAGTTATGAGTATCATGGAATAGGCATGATGACAGGGCATGGAAATCAAAATTGTATTTAGTCCGCCAGTTTCTCCTGCTCCGTCGGTCTCTGTTGATTGGACCCTTTTGACTCAGTCTATCCATTGCGCTTTTCCATAGGCTGGGAACAGCTGCATGATGTAATACTGTGCTTGTCGGTATATCCAGATTTTCGGCTACTTGATCGGTTCCATCTTTTAGAGCTTCTACCCCGTGGTCTTTTACAACGGATGATGGGCACCTGAAAGGTAGACGCCTTTTTGCCATCAGTTGTTGTTAGTTGTCGAGGTTCCTTCGAGCAATACATAATATCGTAACACTCAATGCAGCCATAGCGTGGATAAGCTTGGATAATGCTCAAGATCTCATTCCTCCAAGATCGACACGTTAGTCCGGTAATCTGTCCAAGGTATTTGAATTGGGAATAAACAGACGCCACACTGGCATTTCGAAATAGTCGACTTTCTTTGTATCCGCGGCTTTCAGCGTTTTGATTTGACAGTCTTGGGGGATTTTTGATTTATGAGGTAGTTTTTGAGATATAGCCGTGGGGTGCCGGCAGTAGAATGTTACCCCTTCTCTCATGCCCGTGGATGCAGTAAGAGCCTGCTAAGGGATACCTCCGGAAGGTGGGCAGCAGCGTCCTTCCGTGTATCAACATCCCATACTGCGCTCGCCAACCCACCTGCCAAGCGTGGTGAGTATGGCAAATACCCCTCATGGAGATCCATGAGGGAGGCCTGTTCAGTAGTGGACTTTTTACGGCTGGAATTATGATGATGAGGAATAGTTTTTTTTGTCCGAAGGTAACTCTTGAACGGATGATAGATAGATAGATTTCATTTATTGACATAAAAGCAACACAATAACTTACATATTTATCATATAAATAAAAATTAAATCACGTGCTACATTTTATGCCTCGTCTGGTAGTTACAAGTTTCATTATAAATAGTTTCAGAGAATAAGTTATTACAATAAAATGAGAATTTTTAACTATTGGTACGCTGTATAGAGGCGTCAAAAAAATATAAAAAGTATAAAGTGATGATCGGATATTGATGAAATTTAAAACATAAGGTGATTAAATCAATACAAATTGATTTTTGTGTGGAAATTTTGATTCACTGGGTAAATTTTGAGATATTGGGGGTTTAAATGTATTTGTTCGAGTATAATTCTTGAACGAATTATCGGATTTTGATGACAAGTAAAACATAAGGGAGATATTACCAACACACTGTTAATAGCTGATTCAACTCCCGCCACGGGACAATTTTTTGTATTTTTTAACAAATCTTTGTTGTAAAAGTTAAAATGTCTGGTGTTGCTCCTGTAAACGTAAATAGATACACTATTCATTTGGGCCTGCATATTACTATAGACAAAGCAAACATGGATGGTGAAGCTGCAGTGGCATTTCAAACAAAAATGGCAGATTGTAATTTCGTAATGTTTTCATAATTATTTATTTACGATTCATAGGTTACCTACATATGTAGATAAACTCCAGCAATCCAGTCCAAATCCAAATCGCTATGTAAAATCAGGTTGAAATGTAATGGGACTTCATTGAAAGTAGTCGCTCGCTCAATCTACGTTCGTGGCGAACAATCTCTTTGTATACCGTTGTAGGTTTTGACATTTGAACATTCGTTACATAGGACTATGTTGGTCAACATTTTGTCCTACAATGTGGTAATTTTAGGCATTTTCGGTTAACAAGACGACTGAATAACAGGACATCATAACATTTTTTAGAAAATCTGTGCAATCTAATAAACCTTTTAGTCTTATACAAGAATGTTACATCTGTAGTTTTCCGACGTGCACTCAACAAGGTCAGCATAATCTACTCTCGTATGATAAAAGCGTCTAAGCGTCAAAGAAACGAAACAAGTGCATAAAAGATGATTGACAAGGGCGCCTACTTCTATAATCCTATTTGCAGCATATCACATGGCAGGAGAGACAGAAACGGCATTGCGCGTGTTCTCAATTCTCGTCGGTAACGCTGTCTGCGAGGAAAGGTTTGCGGATGCGGGCTATCTGCACTACCTACTAGCCTCGCAGTGCCTCGAGTCCAGTGCTACGGCCGTTGACAGGTGCGTCTCACTACCATTATTTATTTTACCCCGGCCAAAAGAGGTGTGTTACAAGTTTGAAGTGTGCGTGGTATCGTAGAACAGATTTAATTGTAGATTATTTTAATAACCACCGAAAAAAAAGAGGAGCACGTTATATCTTCATCACTGACCTCCTAGGCACTCGCTAGCCTGCCATAAAATTACTAGCCTCGCAGTGCCTCGAGTCCAGTGCTACGGCCGTTGACAGGTGCGTCTCATTACCATTATTTATTTTTAAACCGGCCAAAAGAAGCGTGTTAAACGTTTGAAGTGTGCGTGATATGTTTCGAAATATCAAATAAAATGAAATAATGTGCAGAATGCAAAACTGAATGTTATATAGAAATCGGTTGAGCTATTCATAAGATATGGGGGTTAAAAGTAGGGGTGAACAATCTGAATGTTTTAAAATATACTCAAGTGGGATATGAAATGAAAGGGCATGATGTGTAGATTGCAAAACTGAGGGTACTCATTACAAAAAAAATTAGGTAACCTAAGAGAGGTAAAACAAAATCGTAGAACAGATTTAATTGGGACAAATGTCTGTACGATCTGCAGATATTTGTTCAGGGTGTTCTGGGTGTTTTTCTATATATAATAAAAATATCTATCCATGTAGTATAATGTATTAAGTATATCAGTCATCTAGTACCCATAACACAAGCTCTGCTTAGCTTGGGGCTAGATGATGCTGTGTGATTTGTCCAGCATTATTTATTTATTTATTTTATTTATTTAATTGTAGATGTTTTAATAACCCACGAAAAAAAAGAGGAGCACGTTATATCTTTATCACTGACCTCCTAGGCACTCACACAAAATTACAAAAAAATATGGCTGACACGATGATGATGTGTGTTGTAAAAATATTGGAGGACACTGCGTAGAAAGTAGGTACCTATACAAACACACAAAAAAAATCTATATTTTCTAAAATTAATGGAAATAAATATATTTCTAATAGTTTATACATGTATATTTCATATTCATATTCATTTATTTATTGCATAATGTACACATTGATTAGCTTAGGTCTAGGATGCTATAGGTACGTACATTTACCCTGTAAGGGCGTAGCAACATTTAAAATTAAAATATAATTAATAACATTGAAAGAGATAATGAAGTCAAATGTATTCAATTAAAAATTAAATTATTAAATCAATCTATAAAATATCTATATAATAAAGTTAAACAGATGTCAAAACGAAAATTTAATTGTTTACATGCTATTACTATTATAATCAGTCAAAGGTCAGTCAGGTCAAAGTCGAAGGATGCCTAACTACCAGGTACCTATCTACATAAAAGTTGCGCTGTTTAGTTTGTCAGATAAAAATTGTTCTACGTCATAATATGCCTTTTTTAATAACATTTGTCTGAGTTTATTTATAAATATTGGGTCATTTTCCTCGGATTTAATTTGATCGGGTAATTTATTATAAATTTTTACTAGCCTGTATGTGGCGCTTTTACCTACAATGTGAAGATTGGAGGCGGGAAGGTACAATTTATTTTTATTGCGTCTATTATAACTATTAAACACTTCCGAGTTGGAAACAAAGAGTGTTCTGTTTTTTCTAACAAAGATCGCTGCTTGTAAGATATATATTGAAGGCAGGGTTAATATTCGTTTATTTATAAATAATGGTTTACAGCTTTCTCTTCGTTTAATGTTCATAAGTATTCGAATACACTTTTTTTGCATTATGAACAATTTGTCAAAGTCAGTACGTTCACTCCACAATATTATGGCATAATTTAACCAGGAATAGGCGTAGGCATAGTACGCCGCTAAGGCTGTATCATAATCCGTGTTTGATTTTAAAATACTGAGGGCATAGATGAATCGGGATAACTTTGTCTTTATTTTTTGTATATGAGGTTTCCAATTTAAAAACGTGTCAAGTGTTATACCTAAAAGATTGATTTCGTCAGTTTGCTTAATATTAAGATTGTAAGAAATTTGGTAAAGATTAAGTTTAGGTTTTTGATATGTTCTAAATTGAACAAGACGCGTTTTATTTAAGTTTATTTCTAAATTATGGTCAAGGAGCCATTTTAAACAATCGTTGAAGGTGTTGGTTATACGTAAATAGTCTATATTCAAAGTGCTGCCAAAGATAAGCGACACATCATCCGCAAACAGAACACAGTGTGTATTTATTGACTGCGGTAGGTCATTTATGTACAGGAGAAACAGGGTACATCCTAGGACACTTCCCTGTGGTATTGAGCTGTTTATAGTTAGTGTGTCAGATATAGCATTTAATAGCTGTTGCGAGTTTTCGTCCCGGTAATCAGTTTGCACAAATTGCTTACGGTCTTTTAAATATGACTGGAACCATTTATACGTCATTCCTCTTATACCATACCCGTAAAGTTTTTGAAGTAGAATCTGGTGGTTTACTCTGTCATATGCTTTAGACATGTCAAGGAATAATCCTATTCCATATTTTCTTTCGTTTATTAGTTTATATATTTCTTGGACATAATTATAAACAGCTAACGTGGTTGAGCGTTTTTTCCTGAAGCCAAATTGCTTAGTACTTAGAATATTATATTTTTCTACGTAACTGTGGATTCTGTTTGCCATCGCCTTTTCAAAGATTTTTGAGATAGAAGATAAAAGAGATATAGGTCTATAGCTGCTAGCAATTTCTGGTTTTCCGCCTTTTTTAAGAACGGGTCTTATTTTCGCAATCTTAAGTTTATCCGGGAAGGATCCTTCGTTAAATGATTGATTTATGAGCAGGCTAAGTGGGTACGCAAGTTCGTATACGCATTCTTTAACTAAATTAGTAGGTATCTCATCTGCACCATAGCTTAATTTATTACTCTGTGACTTGATAATGTTTACGACTTCACGTTCGGTGACCGGGCTCAAATACATTGAGTTAGTTGCGATCGTGCGCACCGAGTGTCCACACACTTCCGCCGTGCTGCTGCTGCTAGTTATCCTACCTATCGATGCAAAATGTTCATTCAATGCATTACTTACAGATCGCGGCGAAGATAATGTTGTGTTGTTGTTTGCGGATAAGACTATGTTTTTATGAAGTTGTGACTGTTGTGTGGGGTCGGTAACGTCTTTAATAGTACTCCACATTGTTTTTGTTTTGTTTTTGGAATGGCGCATTTGTTTTATATAATATAACTTTTTTGATTGTTTTACGCATTTTTTCAACTTTTTGCTATAGTTCCGGTAATGATTCTTTAGGGCTTTGCTAGTTGATTCTTTGGATAGTAAATAAATAAATAAAATAAATAATAAATAAATAAATAATGCTGGACGAATCACACAGCATCATCTAGCCCCAAGCTAAGCAGAGCTTGTGTTATGGGTACTAGATGACTGATATACTTAATACATTATACTACATGGATAGATATTTTTATTATATATAGAAAAACACCCAGAACACCCTGAACAAATATCTGCAGATCGTACAGACATTTGTCCCGAGGCGGGAATCGAACCCGCAACCTCTTGCGTCGCAGGCGGACCTTCGCCCGCTGCGCCACAGAGCTCGTCTACTAAGTATTCTTTTATTTTTACATGATATTTTTATCCCTTTGGTAAGGTAAGTATTTTTTATTTTGGTTTTTATTTTTAGTCGTTTTATAGGTATGTGTGTGTTCATGGATGTTATAATTGTTTTTTCGAAAAAGTCATAGTTTTCATTTACTGTATTATTTCGTAGTAGATGCGTCCAATCGGCATTGCTAATTTCTTTTTTAAAATGATTTAGATTAGTTGTGTTGTAAATGCGTTTATGTATGTAGGAACATGTTTTAGGTTTGTTTGTGCGTTTTGTTTGCTGGGTATGGGTATAGATTATTGCTCGATGGTCCGATATACCTTTATCTTCGACTACTTCCGTGAAGTTAGTGTGGTTAACGAACAAAAGATCTATACATTTTGAGGTTGTAAGGGTTATTCGTGTTGGCACTATGATTTGTTGATGAAAATTATATTGCAACATAGCGTCTGAAAGAGTTTTGTAGTCGTTACTTAGGTAGCTGATATTGAAGTCACCGGCTATAACAACACGTTTTCTCATACAATTTATGTTTATAAGTGCAAGTAGTTTATCAATAAAAATAAAGAAAGTCTCAATGTTTCGGTCGAGTCTGTATACGTTTACTATTATAAGATTTTGGGATTTTACCTCTATAGCACAACATTCGACTATGTATTCCACTGATAGGTTAGAAAAGTCTGTAAGATCTTTATAATCAATTTCGTTTTGGATGAGAATGGCAACGCCGCCACCACGATGTTCCCGCCTGTAGAAAGCCGCCGCAAACTCATATCCTTGGATGTTGATGATGTCCTTGTTTATGTCCTTTATCCATGTCTCAGATAAGCAGAGTACTTGATAGGTTTCTTTGTCATTAATTACGCTCTCTAGTATGTGAAGCTTGTTATTTATGCTTTGTAGATTCTGTATAAATATTTTAAAATTTGTTTCGAAATGTCCCCCCTACGTTGGGGTTAACTTTGTTTACTTGCGATTTTGTAGTCTGGCTGTCATTTCGTAGGTTAAAAGATTTATTTGTTGTTATCTGTTGTTGGCTAGATGTAGAAGTAATTTGATTAGGTCTGTTCTGGGTTATAGTCGGAGATTTTTGGGTTTGCTGATCACTCAGTCTCATATTTCTTCTTTCCTGAAGTGTATTTTTATCTAAGTACTCTGATAAATATAAACCTGTTGATTTTAGCTGCCTTGCGTTATGGATAAGATATTTCGTCATTCGTTTACTTATGAGTTCAACTTGAACCGGGCGTCGGTATCCATTTCTTCCGAGTCTCTGAATTCCTTCGATATAGCCGGTCAGATCTACGTTCATGATATCCTTAAATAGGTATATTATTCTTTTTTCCAGTTCATGTCCACGTTCATTGTTGTATTCATGTAAACCGTATATTTACAATTTTCTTATTCGCGTCTTGATATTCATAATTTTGTCTTGAACTTCCTGGTGTTTTTTGTAGGTTACTTAATTCAAATTTTATTTTTTCTTTTTCATTTTCCAGAGTTCTAATTTTGTGGTCTAAACTTTCCAACGTTTTCTTCAGATCTTCTTGATCTCGTCGTAGTTCATTCGTATTTTGTGATATTTCTTGTCTTAGTATAGTTACGTTTTTGTTTACTTCCGATTCAACAGTAAGTTTTATCTCGGATAGCATTGACTGTTTATGAAATTCGAGTTTTTCGTCTAATGTTACTGATAAAAGTTGTCTAATCTTATCCAAAGTTATCGTCTCGGATGCAGGTTCTGATGTTATTGTATTTGCTGGACGTGACGTGCTCCATCGTGCCATAGTGTCGCCGAGTATACTGAGGTCTTCCTGAACTTGGTCGTCCACGGATATAGTGGTTTCATTGAGGGGTGAGTGGTGCAGTTTTCTCACGGGTGTGTCGTCATTTCTTATCCTCTTTGTTATGTTTTCACATCGTTGGCAGCGCCAAGAGTTTGTCAGTTCATGTTTTTTTTCTATGAAGTACGAGGTTAACATATTCAGGCATCCGTAGTGGTATGTGTCTTTGCAGGAGACACATATGAGTAGTTCTCCTCTCGAGATTTGCCGATGGCATGCCGCACAATTCATATTTAACCCTGTAAAGCCGGTCAGCTGCGATGAGTCACACACAATGCAAGCGACGCAGCGCGACGCTCGCTTTACAACGGTTTATTTTTAGGTTTTGAAATGTTTTAGTCTTTTAAATCGCACTTGATCACTATATTTTGATATTTCTTTCACTGTTAGAACACTTTTTTCACTGGCTTTAATTTGGTGATGATCAGTATAGGAAACTTTCGATATTTATATTTTTTATGAAATAAAATCGAAGACAAAGATTCTCACTAGAAGAGACGCGACGCCATTTTTTTGTTTTTTCATTTGTTATTATTATTTATTAATTTTTTCATAGTAAATTGTTAGGTATTAAATACTTGTTTTTTTACACTGTTTTAATATATACTTTTTAACTAGATTTATTTTCACCCTAAGTACTTTTGTTTTGATATTTAACATTAATATTTAAGTCTGCTTTAATTGTCTGCTTATTTTTTTTAATATTACATAATGTAAATCCATTATTGGTCGTAGGATATTATATGTAATTTAGGATCATGTAGATTAAGGACTGTGGATTTTGTTTAAATGAATATTTAAACAAATAAATAAAATAAATAAATGATGCCATGTTGATATTCCAGTGAGCGCGACACACTGCTGCGTCGGTACGCGCACTACGAGCGCCTGTCGCGCGTCTACCACGCGTACGACTCGGTGCACCGCTGCGTTCACGAGCCGTTCTCACTGGTGCAGGCGGACACGCTGCTCAATGCGGCGAGATACGTGCTCGCTCTGGTGGACGACCGCCCGCCGCCGGGAGTGTCTATGTTGTATCCTTTTAACAATCGTCATCATCACAAAATAAGGTGATGCTCCTTTAGTGTTATATATTAATTTTAATTTTTTAACTCCCGACAAAAAATGCGTAGTTATTAATTTTGTAGTTTTTATAGTGTTATTGTATAGTTTTAACCACACAGGTAGAACATATCAGATGATTTTTGATAAGGTTATTCATTTCTTTGAAATGGGTGTTATAAGTTGGACTGTTGTGTGTGTGTTTCTGTGTGTCTATCTGTCTGTGGCACCGTAGTTCTTAAACGAGTGGAGCGATTTGCATGCATTTTTTTATTTAAGAGTAGGTTTTCCGTTGTGATTCTTATTAATCAAAATCGGTTAAGAAGTTTACAAAATATGGGGGGTTGAAAGTTCGGATGAATAATCTAGTATTTCCAAATATACCCGAATTTGGTATCAAATGAAGGGAAATTATGTGTGGAATTTCAGTTTTGCAACTGAAAGTTATATAGAAATTGGTCAAGTCATTCATGAGATATGGGGATTCAAAGTAAGGGTGAACAATTTAATGTGGCGCTTTATAAAACTGAATGATGTACATTGACTTGCATACATAAACTTATGTACGTACTGCTATAATATAAATTTATATCGAGTAAACAGAGTTTTTACAAAAACAGGTTATTGACATAAAATAGAAAATGGTTAAATAAACTACGATTATGGTTACTAAAATTAGATTACATGCAATATTATTACTATTACTAGGTAGTAGCATTATACTAAGTGCTTGAACTAATGAAGTATTTGAAATATTTGTATAATCGAGAAAAATCCATAGAAACCATAGAAATGTGTTTTTGGCTCCTATGATGGACATTTAACAATGAATGTTTCAAAGCACGCTAGCCATTAACTTAATGCATCGTTATAGCTATTTAACCCAAAAAAAGAATCGATCTCCTAATAGTCAATTTAATTTTTTCTATGAATTCTTAATAATTTTTTTATGGTTATTATTAACATGGTCGCGTTTAATTTTTATGCGTAAATATTAAATACAATACTAAGTATTACCACACAAAAAATGGGAGGCAACGAACATAAGAACTCTGAAATCTTAAAAGTTTTAGTTTAGGGTTGTCATCTAGTTACCTTCTAAAAACAAAGAAGCAATTTTGTTCGAAATCAATTTTGCTTTTTCTAGTGGCCTAAGAGGTATGTAACCAATCGAAATGTATCACTAGAAAATAGAAAATAAATTTAATTGTATGATATATTATTATAATATATTATTATTGATATTATTTGTCATGTTTTGTCTTTTGGCACGGAGTATCAGATGAAGGAGGTTACCAGGAGAGTACAACTAGGATGGGCAGCTTTCGGAAAACTAGACGATATTTTTAAATCTACCCACATCCCACAGTGTCTTAAGACTCGTCTCTTCAATCAATGCGTCCTACCAACAATGACCTACGGTGCTGAGACATGGCGACTTACTAAGGAGGCAGTGCACAAAATCAGCGTTGCGCAGAGAGCCATGGAGCGCGCCATGCTCGGCATCACACTGATAGACCGGGTCCCCAACGTCAAAATGGCCGCGAGCGGACTAAGGTTCAGGATGTCGGCGAGCGAATAATGGGGCTCAAATGGAGTTGGGCAGGACACTTGGCCAGACGAAATGACGACAGGTGGACGAAAACGCTGACTGAATGGTGGCCGAGAGAAGGGCACAGAAAAAGGGGTCGTCGTCCACCATCCCGATGGGTTGACGATGTTCGAAAGACCGTGGGTTGCACCTGGCTAAGAATAGCTTATGACAGAGGCGAATGGCAAAATCAAAGGGAGGCCTATGCCCAGCAGTGGGTCGATAAAGGCTGATGATGATGATGATGATATTATATGTATTGTATTTGTATTGATATGTCGTTACCGGAGATCCAAAATCCATTTACCGCGGTAAATGGTGCTCCTAGAAAAAGTATGACCACTGGCCGGTAGATGGCGCTAATAGAAGAAGTATGACTACTGGCAGGTAGATGGCGCTAATAGAAGAAGTACGACTACTGGCCGGTAGATGGCGCTAATAGAAGAAGTACGACTACTGGCCGGTAGATGGCGCTAATAGAAGAAGTACGACTACTGGCCGGTAGATGGCGCTAATAGAAGAAGTACGACTTCTGGCCGGTAGATGGCGCTAATAGAATAAGTACGACTTCTGGCCGGTAGATGGCGCTAATAGAAGAAGTACGACTTCTGGCCGGTAGATGGCGCTAATAGAAGAAGTACGACTTCTGGCCGGTAGATGGCGCTATTAGAAGAAGTACGACTACTGGCCGGTAGATGGCGCTAATAGAAGAAGTACGACTACTGGCCGGTAGATGGCGCTATTAGAAGAAGTACGACTACTGGCCGGTAGATGGCGCTAATAGAAGAAGTACGACTTCTGGCCGGTAGATGGCGCTTTTAGTTGCAGTACGACTACTAGCCGGTAGATGGCGCTCCTAGAAGAAGTACGACCACTGGCCGGTAGATGGCGCTAATAGAAGAAGTACGGCCACTGGCCGGTAGATGGCGCTCCCAGAAAAGTACGACCACTGGCCGGTAGATGGCGCTCCCAGAAAAGTACGACCACTGGCCGGTAGATGGCGCTCCCAGAAAAGTACGACCACTGGCCGGTAGATGGCGCTCCCAGAAAAGTACAACCACTGGCCGGTAGATGGCGCTAATAGAAGAAGTACGACCACTGGCCGGTAGATGGCGCTAATAGAAGAAGTACGACCACTGGCCGGTAGATGGCGCTCCTAGAAAAGTACGACCACTAGCCGGTAGATGGCGCTAATAGAACAGTACGATTACTGGCCGGTAGATGGCGCAACTAGAAATGCGACTTCAGGTCAGTAGATGGCGCTTCTGGTTGCAGTGCGACTACTGGCTGGTAGATCTGGTAGAGAGCTGTCGGTGATGAGGGTGACGGTCACGGGGTTGACGCTGATGAAGGTGATGGCGTTGACGGTGACGAGGGTGTCGGAGGTGACGGCGTTGACGGTGATGAGGTTGACGGTGACGGGGGTAACAAGGGTGACAACGGTGACGGTAATAAGGGTGTCATGACGGAGGTGACCAGCATAATTTGTTTGGACCTGGTTGCTGGTCTGCCGAGTGCGTTTGGAAGTGCTGCGCTATCAGTTATGAAAATGAGCGACGTTTGATTTGCACTGTCTTTGGTTGCAAGATCTGTACAAGCGGGGCAGCGACATATTTTATTTTTTATTTTATTTATTAGGAAAAACAAACAACTATAATATACATGTTAAATAACAAAATAGAAAGTTCCTAAGGGAAGTTACACTTAGTTATACTATAGTCCACGGCGTTTTCCACAGTTTGAAGTTTTGTAGTATAAAGCAAAGAGATGCAGCTAGAGGTACATCTAATAATAATTAAAGAAAATTTAAAATTAAAAATGAGATTAGAAGAAAAATATCACATGACACACAAAAATAAAGTGAAGGAGTAAAGGAAGATGCTCATAATAAGTTAGATCAGAGTCAACAGGATAAAATACAAAAGAGAAAGGTTTATGTAAATTAGGTAAGTTCAATGTGATGCAGACTTTTTTTAAATTTATAAAGGGATAAAGCAAATATATCTAAGTCAGCAAAGTTATTATTATAGGACATATTGTTAAACAAAGTTTAATATATGCATGGTTAAATTAATTTGACCAGCTGTTGGGCCGCCTAAGCGTTTGCTACTTCTTCCCATGACCCCCCGCTTACCATTTTTAATTGAATTAAATTCTTGTACCTGCCTACCGACATAATTATGTATTTGAATTATATTTTGTTTAAAATGTTTTGACTATGTGTATAAAAGCATATCTGGTACGTGCCGTGGTGTGCCGGCAGTAGAATGTTGCCTCTCCTCTCTCGACTTGTAGCTCAGCTGCAGTGCAGTTTCGGCTAGTGCGGAACTTTTATAAAAGTGTTATGTATATGTTATTTCGGCATTGCACATTTACCCTGCATCGCTCGACGTGTTAATTTTGCTAAAGACAGTTCTGTTATTTTCCTAAGCTTCACTCAGTGGCATTTATCTGTGTCTGGCGAAACAAGCGAAGACACTAGGCGCTTCCAACCTTGCCAAGCAGATGTTGGACAAGATCTTGGGACTGCAGATACCACAGAAGTTTCAGGTAAACTGTATTTTATATGAGACTAGCTAAGCCGGATAAAAATACTATTTCCTTCTTTGTTTCCCTGACGTGAATGGAACAATAATGATCGAATAAATGGGATCACTTCTTATAGTGCCTCTCCAGTTATTGAA
Source organism: Pasiphila rectangulata (assembly GCA_963082625.1). Classification (NCBI taxonomy): domain Eukaryota; kingdom Metazoa; phylum Arthropoda; class Insecta; order Lepidoptera; family Geometridae; genus Pasiphila; species Pasiphila rectangulata. The sequence continues at coordinate 17,055,320 of OY720236.1, read as the reverse complement.
GGTCGTCTTTAATTACTCCAATTTGGGCTATTCTAAATAGTTTTGAGCCTTTTTTATGCTGGTCTCTTGCCTGATATTCCACAGCCAACTTGGCTCCTTGAGGGTAGCTACCTTTTCATTTGTATTTGAACTGAACGAACCAAAACGTTGCCCCATCCGCCAACCGTAAAACAGTGTATGTAAATAACTCTGGGTTTATTTGAATAACATCTCAGCCGTTTTACGTCTACTGCTGGACATAGGTTCAAGCTCCAAATAATGACCATGTGGGGTTGCTGCCATACTCACCACGCTTGGCAGGCGGGCTTGCTGATGTTTGTTTATGTATTATTTATCAGGAGCTTATCAATGAAACGAGCGTGATCTAGCCATGACTACTTTATTCACTGCCTACCCACAACATCATTTAAATATAGAAGATACCTACAACCCCCTTATTAGAACAATAAGTGAAGCGTGGTAATTTAACACTTAAATTTAAGATACTTAATCATTATAATTAATTACATAACATAATCTCTCTTGTGTTGAAGATGGGATTCTAATAACAAATCATCTGCTTACTTAGGTACATATTTAGAAATAATTCATTCATGCAAGACACGGTAACAAATATGTATACACAATGAATTACCTAATCATCCTTCTTGAAAAATTAATAACATTAAAGGTGCATTATCGTTGCTTATACATGAAAAATTAAGTACTTATTACTATCCAAACAAAAAAAAATATGACTATCAAATTTAAAAATAACTTCTATCATTAGGTACTTACCTATATTATGTATTGTTAAGTTCTAACTCTACATGCATCTGATTGTTTCCTTTTGTTATAAAAAGGTAGCATTCTTAATTGTATTAAAATAAAATAATAATTATATCTAACTGAAGCGGCATACATACTTTTTATTTTTTAAACTAGGTAAGAGTCGTAATATGAGGTAGGTACGCGATTCAATCACCGCGAGCGCACACGCAGCGTGCCCGGGCAGGTCCACCGATCAGGAGGTATCACTGCCCTGCCAGAACGAGTACGATGGTTAGATGATGCGTTTGGTTCAACTGCAACACTGGGGCTGATTGTTGATGAGGTTGAGTTTTCAATGTGTAAATCTTCATTCAAAATGTCATCATATTGTGATGAATTATATGGTGCTAAATCTATACGATTAATAGAATCGATTATGATATGTTTCCGATTGCGTCTCAACAAACGTCCTGATTGCATTCTGATCAAATATGAGCGAAAATCTACAATATCCTGAACTACGCCGGGTTCCCACCTATTGTTATTCCACGCCTTTACTTTTTGACCTATGATTAATTGTTTAAGATTACGTGATCCTTTATCGAAATAACGTTTTTGAACTACTTGCCGAGCTTTCAATTTACTTTGTATATCCTTATTTAATCTAGGTTTATAAACCAAATGTGACCTCGGTAGCATGCTTCGTAGTTTTCTACTGTAAAGCAACTCAGCAGGAGAAGGTATATCTGCACTGATAGGTGTATTTAAATATTCTAAGTAGGCCAAATTAAATTCCGACTCATCATAATCAGTCTTCTTCGTTAAATTCTTTATAGTTTGTACAGTCCGCTCGACTTGCCCATTTGACTGAGCGTATCCAGGTGAAGATGTCTTATGCTGAAAATTCCAATCATCAGAAAAAACCTTAAAATGATTAGATGAAAACTCTGGGCCATTGTCGGTCATAATCGTTTGAGGAATTCCATGTCTAACGAACATTCGCTTTAATTTTTCAATAACCTCCTTTGATTGCAATGATAATAATTCTTCAATTTCTACAAACTTACTAAAGTAGTCTACTACGATGATGTAAGACCGATTTTTAAAATGAAATATGTCGGCACCTACCTTATTCCACGGTATATCTGGTATTTCATGATTTACTAAGGGTTCCTTTGTGTTCTGTTTTCTATGGGTCACAGTAGACATGCTTGACAATTACTTAAATAATTTTCTAATTGTGAATTAATATTTGGCCAAAATATACTTTCACGTACTCTGAGTTTGCATTTTTCTAAGCCCATATGCCCTGTGTGTATTATTTTTAACATGCCTTGTCGCAGACATTTTGGAATAACCATTCTAGATCCCTTCCATACAATACCAAAATTCATAGTTAGCTCATCCCTGTAATCCCAGTATGGAGCTAAAACATTGTCTATTTCTTTATTATGCACAGGCCAACCAGACTTTATTATTTTAATTAAACTTTGCAACTCACTGTCATCCTTAGTACATTTCTGTATTTTTAATAGATGAGAGTCTGTCAGCTGATTGCTAGCTGATAAGGCGCACACCTGCGCTTGAAAATGTAAATAGTCACGTGGTTGCGTTTGGGCCTCACTTCCTAGGGCTGGGGGTGCCACTGCACGCGATAGTGTATCGGCAATGTATAAATATTTCCCTGGCTTATAAACAAGTTTGAATGCGTATGGTTGCAACCTTAATAACATTCTTTGCAATCTAGGGGGAGCTTTTACTAACGGTTTATTAATAATACTTACTAGAGGTTTATGGTCTGTTTCTATAGTAATATCTGACCTTCCATATATATACATATAAAATCTTTCACAGGCAAACACACAGGCGTATAGTTCTTTTTCTATTTGTGCGTATGATTGTTCAGTTTTTGTTAACGATTTTGATGCATACGACACCGGTAAATTGTCTTGCAATAAACATGCCCCTAAACCATTTTTACTAGCATCTACAGAAATTGTTATTGGTTTATCTAATGTGTAATATTGAAGCACTGGAGGGCTCACCAATAACTTTTTTATATTATTAAAACACTTTTAAAGATAAGATAAAGATAAAGAAACGTTTATTTTGTCACATTTTTACAATCAAATAAAAAAAAAATCATCAATTCGGTTTTAAAACTAGTGACAAAAATGGTCACTACTCAGCATGTGCTGTGGAAGAACGAGTCGTACCACAGCGCTGGTCTTCCGTAGTGGTGAAGTCTTTTGATCAGTCTTTTGATGCCGTTCCTCCCAATGCCATTCTACTTCCTTTTTAAGCAATTCTCGTAATAAAGCTGTGTGCTCTGATAAATTCGGTATAAAACTACTAACATAAGTTACCAACCCTAGAAATCGCTCCACTTCTTTTACATTCGATGGAGTCGGCATATCTTTTATTGCACTAACACGAGATTCGTCAGGAGATATTCCATTTTTTGATATCTTGTGACCTAAATATAATATTTCCGATAATCCTATTTTACATTTTTGTTTATTCAATTTTATGTTTATTTCCCTACATCTTTGTAAAACTGCCCGCAATTTTTGATCATGAATTTCTTTATTTGGTCCAAAAACTAAAATGTCATCAATAAATTGTATAACTCCTTCAAGGTCATCCAAATGTTCGTATAATTTCTTATGAAAAAACTTCAGATGCTGAGCAAATGCCAAATGGCATTCTCAAGAATTTAAATCTGCCAAAAATAGTGTTAAAAGTACATAAATCTGTTTCCTCTAATTTTACTTGCCAAAATGAATGTTTTGCATCATTTCGACGACCTCTGTGGCGCAGCGGGCGAAGGTCCGCCTGCGACGCTAGAGGTTGCGGGTTCGATTCCCGCCTCGGGACAAATGTCTGTACGATCTGCAGATATTTGTTCAGGGTGTTCTGGGTGTTTTTCTATATATAATAAAAATATCTATCTATGTAGTATAATGTATTAAGTATATCAGTCATCTAGTACCCATAACACAAGCTCTGCTTAGCTTGGGGCTAGATGAAAAATGTACTGAATACCTTAGCCCCCGATAAGCGAGTCGTAACTTCTTCAATAGTTGGTAATTTAAAATGTTCTCGCCTAATCGCATTATTCAAATCCCGTGGATCTAAACATATCCGTATATCACCACTCGGTTTCTTCACCACTGTCATACTATTTACCCAATCTGTTGGACCTTCCACTTTTGCTATAATGCCTTGTTGCTGCATTTCTGATAATTTATTCTTAACCTGTTCCGTAAGAGCTATCGGTAGTTTTCGTGGTGGATGTATGACCGGCTGAGCACTCTCCTTCAACTGAATTTTATGTACCCCAGGTAAACACCCTATGCCTTCAAAAACGTCCCTAAAATCATTTAATAAGTCGTTGGAGCTACAGCTAACTGACATAATTCTTTTAACTAGCTGTAATTCCTCACAGGAATTTTTACATAATATTGGAACCGATTTCACATCAGCTACTATAAATTTCAAAAAATAAAAATTTTGCTTATATTTCACTTTTAGATAACACTTGCCGATTACCGTTATTCCGGTGCCGGAGTAACCCTGCAGTTTTATGGATGTCTTTGTTAAATCACATTCGGAAATACCAATATTTTTTAAAAATCTTTTAGGAATTATGTTAACATCAGCTCCAGTATCCAGTTTAAATTGAATTAATGCATTATTAATTAATAAATCTGCAAACCACTCATCTCCATTCTGTTTATTATGACATACCTGATCGGTGGCCTCCCTGTGGTCCTCCTCACATACTGCATACACTCTGCACATCCTCGAAAAATGGTTCATCCGATTGCACTTATAACACTGTTGACCATACGCTGGGCATTCATAGGCCCTATGATTTCTACCACATTTTTTACACATCAGACCGGCACTCTGATATGAACGTCCACGAGCACCGAAATTAGACTTCCCACGACTGTGTTGATAATTCGTTCCACGGCGTGGCTGACCGCCGCCGCCCTCAGCGCGGGCTGCCGGCCCAGCACCGCCGCCGCCGCCGCCGCGGGAAGACCCTTGCCCAGCAAACATTCTTCGAGATTGTCCTCGTTGGTTTCTTCCTATCCAATGCACATCAGCCGATTGAATCTGAGTTTCCTCGTAACCTGTCTTCACTCCATAAACGTGATGATTACTATTTATTTCTGTTTTAATATTCCCGGCTTGTACTCGTGACATTTCCGCCAAACGCCAAATATCTATCGCCTTTGATAATTTTAAATCAGCTTCCCGTAACAATCTTTCTCTGAGTGCTCCATCCCTCAATCCACATATCAATCGATCTCGTACCAAATCGCTGCATAAATTTTCGAATTCACAGTTTGCCGCCATTTTGTTCAATTCGAACACGTATTGTTCCAATGACTCCAACTCCCCTTGGTCTCTCGTGAAAAATTTATGACGTTCAATTGTAAAATTTTTTCGCGGCAAAAAAACTGCATCAAGCTTTTCTAATAAGTCTTCAACTGTTTTGATCTCACACTTTAACTTCAACTGGTCATAAACTTCACGACATTTCTCCCCAGCAATGTGTAATAAAATGTTCAACTGCACATTTTTCTCCTTTTTGGAAAGTTCACACGCTTCATAATATATTCTAAACGTATTTTTCCACTTTTCCCATTCCTTGCTCAGGTTTCCCGATGTCACATTAGCTAAATTATTTTCGTACGAAAATGGTTGCGGCGGCCGTAACGACTCCATTGAGACAGATTTAGATATTCTTCCTGTGTTTTCTTTGACTTGTCCACACTTGTACACTACAATTCTTCTATTTTCTTTGTATTTTAGTTAATTTTAACCGGCTGCGCCATGTTTATGTATTATTTATCAGGAGCTTATCAATGAAACGAGCGTGATCTAGCCATGACTACTTTATTCAGCCTACCCACAACATCATTTAAATATAGAAGATACCTACAATGTTGATACACGGAAAGACGCTGCTGCCCATCTTCCGGAGATGTACCATGACAGAATCTTACTGATTTTTATAACAGCTTCTAATTCTAATCGGGGATACCAGATCTGCACTGACGTCTCTCATCGAGGTGTATTGTGCATTGTCTCGCGTGATTCTACTCCGATCCTCGCCAGCCATTGTAATGCTGGAGAGGGATCCGGGGCCGCTGGCAGAATCCCATGAGCATCCCCGAAGGATATGTAAAAGAAGGGCACGACTATGGGCTCCTGTAGTTGTTTTTATATCGCTTCCTTTGTGGCCGTGCAGTGCAGCAACACGTGTATTATAACAGCTTTTTTATTTTGACTTTTAAACTATACGTTTCCAGGAGAGCGTAGAACTGCTGGTGGTGAAGACGCGCGGCGCGGGCGGCGGCGACGGCGGTGGCCGAGACGAGGACGTGGCGCCGCTGTGCTGGCGCTGCCGTCGCCACGCGCCACCGCTTCCCCCCGCCGTCTGCCCCCACTGCGCGCACGCTTTCGCGCACTCACTCCTCACGCACGGTACACACACTCAAATTGATCTTACAAGATCGAGCCTGCCTCGAAGCAAGCGACCTTGCGGCGATGGTCGAGACGTTGGACCTTATTGTCCTCAAATAACGCACACACACTTGCTCTTTACGCATGGTGCACACACTTATGTTTATCTTATAAGATCGAGCCTGCCGCTCGAAGCAAGCGTCCTTGCGGCGGTGGTCGAGACATTGGATCTTAGTGTCCTCACGAAACACACACACTTGCTTTTTAGGCACGGTGCCATACACTCACTCCTCACGCACGGTACACACACACTCCTCACGCACGGAACACAGACACGCACACACACTCGCTCCTAACGCGCGGAACACACACACACACACAAACTCGCTTTTCACGCGCGGAACACACATACACACACTCGCTCCTCACGCACGGTACACATGTATACGCAAAGCAAGCAAGGGAAACTCTCAAATAGAATATCTTTTTCACGATTAGAGCGTTCAAACAAACTAACTTTTCAGCTTTCTAATATTAGTATAGATTTTTAGTTGTGTCGCGGATAATTGCTTATCTTTCTTGTTACTTCATAGTCGGGTTACAGTTTCAAACTATTAACTTGTCCATTACAGAAGTGCTGCCGCTGGTCCAATTCGAGCCAGCGGAAGACATCTCTCACGAAGAGGCGCTGGAGTTGATAAGTCGCATGCCTCTGGCCGATGCGGTCGACGCGGGCGGCGCAGAGGTGCTGAGAATAGAGCCTGATGCAGACTATGTGGACCCCTTCCTGGACAAACTCGATGAGGTTACAATCACACATCGTCTCAGCCGTAGGACGTCCACTGCTGGACATAGGCCTCGTAAATTTGCTCCAACTCGGAAACAACTAAAAAAGCTAACTATTAAAAAGAACCGTGTTTTCTAATCGCTTCTTATCACAGTGCTTAAAACAGGGAAGCGAATAGATTCATTCATGTGCTTTATTTCCTGTTAACTTAGGATTAAATTTGTTTTTTTTTATTGTAAGTTGGCGTCTCTATGTTATTGTAATTGCAAACTATGGACGCTTAAACTCTTTTTATGGTTTGCTCTGTTCTGGTATGTGAAATATATGAATACTCACTACGCTTGGCAGACGGGTTGGCGAGTGCAATAGGGGTTTTGATATCCTATCAAAACATAAACGTGAAAATGGTGCCCAGGCCAAGTTCAATATTTAGAATGTTTTGTAGAAAGGTTGTTGACTTCGCCCACAAAAGAGTTGAGATCTAAATTACGTTCTGTAGATAATCCTGAAACTTATTTAATAGAATATTGCTGATAACTTAGGATCAATTTCAGCTCACGGTTTAATTTGGCTCTTGTTTAATAATATATTTTAGTAATGATAGCTCCAAATATAAAACTTGTCAGTTGTAAAAAATAGCCCAATTGCGTGTCTAGATATGGACAGTCGCATCCCATCCGATTCTTTCTGCATACGCGGGTAAAACAATAATGCGACATTCTACTGCCGGCATCCCGCGGCACAATATTGTTTTAATATTAATATTCAATCAATTAAATACATATAGCGGGACATCTCACCCAGCACCATTGAGCCCCATTTAGCTAACTTACTCCTAAAAACGAAATCCAATTAATTCTTATCTAAATTATTATGACGAGGCATTAATAAACATTTTTTTTTAAATTTTCTTTAAATTACAATGATAAATCGCGGACGGGCGGGATATAAAGTTATAGAATAGTAGTATAAAGTATTTATTATGTACAGAAAATTAAAGGGCGGAAAGCGGCTTAGCTCATCTGTAAAGCGAAGAGCTTATGTTTTATTGCGGGGCATTTTTTTTCTCTAGTTAACCAATAGTGTAACTACACCAACATGAAGTAATAAACATAACTCCAGACGAAAAATATAAATTCCTAATGTTTTGTAATTGCTGACAAAAGTTGAAATACTTCACGCCAATATTGTCCATGCGTTGTCTTCACAACGATGTTATATTTTAGGGTTCCGTGCCCGAAGGGTAACAGGACTCTTTTGCTAAGACTCCGCTGTCCGTCTGTCTGTCTGTCTCCAGGCTGTATCTCGTGAAGTGTGATAGCTAGACAGTTGAAATTTTTACAGATGATGTATTTCTGTTGCCGCGAATTCCAAAACCAGAATAAAATAAATATTAAACGGCATACGACAAACGTGATTTTTTTGCCGTTTTTTGCTCGTTAATAATAACGGCATCAGCTAGACGCTTTAAATATTGACAGAATATCGGAACCCTGTGTGCGCGATGAATAATAAATAAATACATACCTGTGATGGTTAATAAAGGATTCCTTACGTTGCGGGTCCAAGCCCCATCGGATACTAAGTTATTTTGTTAATATATATGTTACGGGTAATGCTAGAAGATTGAGTAAACCTAGGTTTATCCGGGTTTACGTAGAACCACAAGGAGTTTGGGTAAAGTCCGAATAATATTTAAAAAAAAAAAAAATTCGGGATTTTATATTGTTACGGCTAATAGCCGAAGTGTGCCTACACCTAGTTTTAGCAGGGTACAACTAGGTGCAGCCGGCTACACCTAGTTTTAGCAGGGTACAACTAGGTGCAGCCTGCTACACCTAGTTTTAGCAGGGTACAACTAGGTGCAGCCGGCTACACCTAGTTTTAACCAAACCTAACCTCGGGTACGACGACGGAGCCCCGTTTCGCGGGGCTCCTATTTCTGTGTAAAGGGTTAAAAGTAAACAAACTAAACCTAACCTCGGGGTTCCCTTAGCTCGCTCTTGCATCCTACGTCGCCTATCGACCGACCGAGTTGTACCCGGCTAAAACAACTAATTATAATTCGGACTTCACCCAAACTCCTTGGGTGATTCTAAGTAAACCCGGGTAAACCTAGGTTTACTCCATCTTCTAGCATTACCCGTAACATATACATATTTTTTTATAGATGGTTAATAAAGGATTCCTTACGTTGCGGGTCCGAGCCCAATCGGAGACAAAGTTATTTAGTTAATATATATATATTTTTATAGATGGTTAATAGAGGATTCCTTTGCGCAGGACGAAGAATGTGGCGTGGTTAGGTGCGGCCGCAGCGCGCTGCTGCAGTTGAGCCCGGCTTGCGTGCTGGCGGTGCGGCGGCCGGGCCTGCCGCCCGTGCTGTACCGCAACATGCTGCCCGAGCTGCCAGCCGCGGCCTGCCCGAGCTGCCATAACGTGAGTGCTAGGCGCCCCTCCCCGTCACTTCACCCCCTCTCTTCCAGCCAGTACATTGATCACTAAGTATTGATCATATTGTTATTCACATAAATGCAGCGTATACGCAAAATCAACTATTGTCATATTAATTTACTTAGGATTTATTTTTACTTAGGGTTGCCAAAATACTGTTAATTTTCTTTTATTAATTGTTTATTATTCTTTTAAAAAAAAATACGTTTCTCATTTACAGCTGTTCTACCTCGAAGACTTCGAGATCCAATTGGTGACTGTGGGGCACTGTTCCTTCTGTCGCCACGCGCTGGCCGAGGCGGAGCGCTCGGCCGAGGACTCGCCTGACTCTCCCCCCAGTCCCACCGCGCCGGCCTCCTACAGATAGACTACCCCTCACTGACTGCACATTAGAGATCAACTGGTGACTGTGGGGCACTGTTCCTTCTGTCGCCACGCGCTGGCCGAGGCGGAGCGCTCGGCCGAGGACTCGCCTGACTCTCCCCCCAGTCCCACCGCACCGGCCTCCTACAGATAGACTACCCCTCACTGACTGCACACTAGAGATCAACTGGTGACTGTGGGGCACTGTTCCTTCTGTCGCCACGCGCTGGCCGAGGCGGAGCGCTCGGCCGAGGACTCGCCTGACTCTCCCCCCAGTCCCACCGCGCCGGCCTCCTACAGATAGACTACCCCTCACTGACTGCACATTAGAGATCAACTGGTGACTGTGGGGCACTGTTCCTTCTGTCGCCACGCGCTGGCCGAGGCGGAGCGCTCGGCCGAGGACTCGCCTGACTCTCCCCCCAGTCCCACCGCACCGGCCTCCTACAGATAGACTACCCCTCACTGACTGCACACGAGAGATCAACTGGTGACTGGGGCACTGTTCCTTCTGTCGCCACGCGCTGGCCGAGGCGGAGCGCTCGGCCGAGGACTCGCCTGACTCTCCCCCCAGTCCCACCGCACCGGCCTCCTACAGATAGACTACCCCTCACTGACTGCACACTAGAGATCAACTGGTGACTGTGGGGCACTGTTCCTTCTGTCGCCACGCGCTGGCCGAGGCGGAGCGCTCGGCCGAGGACTCGCCTGACTCTCCCCCCAGTCCCACCGCGCCGGCCTCCTACAGATAGACTACCCCTCACTGACTGCACATTAGAGATCAACTGGTGACTGTGGGGCACTGTTCCTTCTGTCGCCACGCGCTGGCCGAGGCGGAGCGCTCGGCCGAGGACTCGCCTGACTCTCCCCCCAGTCCCACCGCACCGGCCTCCTACAGATAGACTACCCCTCACTGACTGCACACGAGAGATCAACTGGTGACTGGGGCACTGTTCCTTCTGTCGCCACGCGCTGGCCGAGGCGGAGCGCTCGGCCGAGGACTCGCCTGACTCTCCCCCCAGTCCCACCGCACCGGCCTCCTACAGATACAAAAATAGTAGATATGTTAAAAATCAATTATTTATGCTTAATTTGTAACGTGCGTTAGGGAATATTCAAAATGTTAACACAAACACCAAAAGTACAAAGTTATGTGATTAGAAACACCACCAGTGTGCCATTATTTATGTCTTGGTAAACATTTTGTCATCATTAAAATTATTTAGTAATCAAATGTATGTTTTGGGTAAAATATCGGTTACACTCCGGTCGGCTTGGTTATATCTCTTATTATAATTAGCTATAGGTAATGTAACAACAGATTCGACACCAATTTCTTTAACGATTTGACACTTCGACCGCTTATTGCAAGTTAAAATCCTTGCAAAAAGAATAAGAAGCTTTAATTTAAATAAAAAAGTTTTCCTTCTTAACATAATAGATGCAGCTAGCAAGGTAACAGTGGTTTTGTCATTAACGAAGTAGGTATTATAATCCATAATCTATATCCAAAGTATTATTATCCTTAGGAGAATAACTCTAAAACATATTTTTCATAAATGGGTGTCATAACAATACAATAAACGAACGCTAACGCCATCTATAAGGTTTGAGGGAACTATTTTTGTAATTTTTTCTCCGAAAACGCCTCAATTAATTCGTTATATATGATAAAATCATAGTTTAGAAATGATCGTGTTATAAGGTTAATTGTAGTGTAAACTCTAATCTCTTTTCTATCTAAACCAATCTGTCCATTAGTTCCGTCCATTTTTGTTTATATAATAGAGACGTATGTTAGAATACTATACCACTAAGCGCGTATATCTTGGCCCACATTAGATAAAGCCTGAGACATAAGTATACATAGAATATAATTTATACCTAAAATGTACAAACATTTAATGTATTTTCGAATGGAATTACTTATTAAATCATCCATATTGATCTTTAGTAACTCTTTTTAGAAGATAAATAGAAAACAGTTGAGTTTTGCCGATCGCACAAAGCCATATAGTAGAAGGTTATAGAATAATTTTACTGATACCAGTAAGTATGTGTTATGTTACTTTTAATATACGTAGGAATGCATTCTGTATAAATTGATCTCTCCTGACAATCGTATTATGTAAAATGTTGTGATAATGCCACCGTCCCAATGTAATTTAAGTTTAAAATATTGATTTACATAAATACAATGCGTTTTACTTAGTACCTAACCATTCCCATATTTGCACAATACTCATCTCTCACAGGATGCTAAATATATAGGGTATGGGAAGTAAAGGAAGTTCTTTCTTTAAAAATGTATGTGCAGAATCAATACGTGCTGTAACCTCCAGTCTGTATAGACACGGATCCGTGACAGAACTTTTGGTGCGCCCGTATGTCTTGTCACGGATCCGTGACAGAACTTTTGGTGCGCCCGTATGTCTTGTCACGGATCCGTGACAGAACTTTTGGTGCGCCCGTATGTCTCGTCACGGATCCGTGATAGAACTTTTGGTGCGCCCGTATGTCTTGTCACGGATCCGTGACAGAACTTTTGGTGCGCCCGTATGTCTCGTCACGGATCCGTGACAGAACTTTTGGTGCCCCCGTATGTCTTGTCACGGATCCGTGTCCGCGCGCTCCTCTTTACTTTTTGATGAAATTAGAAATAATTTACCAAAATATATGGTTGTTTTGTTTATTTGACAGCACACTGACATAATAAAATAATGAGCCCTATCCGACATTTTTGCCCAGTCGTTCATAGAGTTAAAAAATTAGGTAAATTCATTGGAACTTTTTACTTCCCGCATTTTCGAGTTTGTTTGTGAGGTGCCTAAAATTTTTACAATGTTTCTGTAATTATTTTTCTTTTACTTATGATATTCCAATTATATAAGATTGCAGCTCAGTTATCAGTGATTAGGAAATAAAATTTATTTTTAGGAAAAATAACGAGTGTTTATACGAGGATAAAATATAGGTAGGTGTAAATTCGTACATAGGTAGGTACTCTCGGTTAAAAGGCCTACAAGAAAATTATAAAAATGTTCACTACCGTTTTGTTCAAATAAATACAGATAAACTATTCACATAAACAAAAAAACATCTTATGTTAAGTCAATCTTTTCAAAATTATGTCATAAGTAATTAAATTTTAACGGTGCAGGAAAACATAGTGAGACCCGCTGCTAAGTCAGCGTCAGACTGTTAACCTGTTCTTTCCTCTGACTAATAGCCGACTAAGCTGAGAGGATGGTAGAAAGGTATGGGTGCTGGGCAAGCCAAATCCATCTAACAATGTCCCAGGCACTGCAGCGTCCCATCCAGCATAAATGCCAGTTGCTGATATAAATCAATCAAATACAACGAATGAAACTAACGTTTACGTCGAACCAGTGCCGGTTTTAGCACTACCAGCGCCCTGGGCGAGATTTATACGGCGCCCCCTAACTGCAATTCAAACCCATATGAAAAAAGGAAAAAGATATAATGAAATTAACATTTATTAAAAGAAATAACCATTTATTTAAAAAAACTAATAAAATTTTACTTTTCTAGCCTTTCTGTCTGCGAACTCTTTTATTATTTTATCGAAATCGAGGTTTTCAGCAATTTCTTTCTCGATTGACAAAGTTGCCAAGTTTGTCAATCGGGATTGCGATATTGTCGATCGCAGATAGGTTTTTATCAGCTTAAGCTTAGAAAAACTCCTCTCCCCACTAGCAACCGTTACAGGTACTTATAGTTAATAATATGCGCATTGCTATCCATACATTTGGATACAGTTCTTGTAAGTTGCGATCTTTGATAAAATTTAAAACAAAAACAGGGGTAGCCACATTCTGATCAGGCAAAAAAGATTTCAGACTTATGAGTTCATCACAAAACATACATCCATCTATATCTGATTTAGAGTCTACAGTCAATTTCAATTGGAGATCACCACAGAGTTTGACAAGGTCAGGTTTTTCCGGAATCTGTTTTATATTGTACAAAAAAGTCCAATATTCCGAGTACTCATTTAACTGTTCAAATCTTTCATTGACTGAGATGTAGTGTCCAAAAGGCAGTTGAAAAATTCAATCTCAATTTTTTTTTCCGGAGAAGCTATAGGTTCATCGCGGGCAGTTTCACCAGCTTGACGCTTAAGATATCGAATTCTTGTCGTGGCTCAAATAACATCAACTCTCTCTAATTTAAACGTAAAAAAGAGATAGATAATGTTTTTCTCGATGGTCGGGGATTCTCGATAAAATTAAATGCATGCAGGCCTCGCTCAATGAGCGAGATAAATAAAGAGGCGCCTGCGGCGCCCCTTTATATCCGGCGCCCTGGGCGGTCGCCCAACCGCGCCCTACCCTAACGCCGCTACTGCGTCGAACGAAAATGTAACGTTGTATTGATTGAGTTTCGTATTATAGGGTTAAATAAAATACATGTAGGTACGCTTTACAGTTTTATATTAACAAATTAAAATTAAAGTTGTATACCTATTCCTAATAATAAATAAATCTTAGGTGCTAACAATGCTAGCTAAAGCTAGGTACCTATTCGAACAATCATAAAATTACTACTGGTCGGTTTTCATTGGTCAAGTCAGCGAACAAGTAGTAGATAAGTCAATGATAATAATTATGAACATTGTAATGTTAAACGGGTTTTCTACTCCCGTGATTTTTACGTTGAAAATAGGTTCCAATGTGTTCAATTCCTCCCAGTTCCTCACGCGAGCGCGTGGGGGGGAAGGAGAAGGTCACACTCCATTCCCTGATGAAAGTTACAATGGGAGGAACTGAAGATGTTGAAAACCTATTTTCAATTTATAATTAACGCGAGTCTAAAACCCGCTTTACATTAGAATGAATAGTGTGATGTTACTTCACGAGTGTTTTGAAAGTGAAATGCTGAACATTATTACGCATAGCGCCATCTAGCCCCAAAGAAAGCAGAGATTGGGTTATGGATACCAGATGGTTGATACTTAAATACACTGCTTAAATACGATTTTTACGTAAATACATCATACATAAAAAAACACTCAGACCCGAGACAAATATCTGCAGCTAGCGCAATTATTTTGTCCTCGGGCTAGAACCAATCTGTCAAATTGGCCTCCTATAGTCCTCGTGTCAAATAGTTTCTCCTTTACTTATAAAACCAATGATAATTAAGCGGCCCGTAACGATTTTATGAATTAAATCAATCGTAGAGTCGTATCTAAGTAATGCCAGAGACGATTAATACCTATGTACTTATATTACTTGTAAAGTAATGCTGCAATTTAAGTGGCGTTTATAAGTAAGGGGGTGTGTTGACGGGCCACAAATCACTGTTATAAGTCTAGTCTTCGAGTAACCTACTTACATTTAACCTATATAAACCGACCAAAGTAGGTATAGTTTTATTCTTTGGGAAAGGCAATTAAGTCTAACTTAAAGACTATTTCCTCTGCGACGTTGTTTCTTGTAGTTTGGCATGATCACTGAAACAAAATACGTGTTTAGAATTTTGTAGGATAATACCTAGTTCTTACGTCATCAGGACATTTCACACAGCACCCTCTCTATCCTTAGTGAGCAGAGTTTGCGTTATGAATACCAGATGATTGATAGAATATCTGCAGAACAATTAATATTACCTAGGTACATTCATTTGAAGAATGCATTCTTCAAAAAGTAAATGCAAAGGCAAACATTGATACAATTATTTGAATGTAATTATTATTACAGAAGAGGTCTCCTTTTTAAATACACCGATGACATTGTACCTAGATGTGAAAATCCAGTATAGGTACTCACGAAGTAGCAGCAGCCTTCTGTAGGTACAAAAGTAAGAAAGACTTGCTGATGAGAAAACCTGTTCTTGAAAATTACCAAGCTGAAAGGAGGAGATAGGCAAGCACGAATTCATCTGATAATGTCCCAGGAACTGCAGCTTCCCGTAAGCACAGTATGTACATATGTATACCAATTGCTGACGCTGTATAGATCATTTTATTTATTAAGAAAGGCAATGCCAACAGTGGACATAGTAAACACTTAAAAATAACATGTTACAAAATATAATTATATACTATAAAATGTCTACCAATAAGAGGCATGCACAGTATTTACAATAAAAGCAAAGAAACAACAGCTACAAAATTAAAAATACACAAACAAATAGTAAAATAAAATAATTAAAAGAAACTAAGTTTTAACAAATATCATCATAAAACACTTTTCTGGTATCTATTTGACCCTCATGTCACATAGATTACCAGAAAAGTGTTTTGATAATTTGTTTATTGACATGTAATGAACCATAAAATGGATCAAGGTCTGCTATTGACTGTGTTATTTTACTATATGCATTACTCATTCTTACTATGGAGGAATTGAGGCCAAGATTCGTTCTCTTGTAGGGACTATTAAACATTTTTTTTCATCATAATATATTAAATGAATATTAAATGCCAATTTTTAAATCATTCTTTATAGATGTGAAAGGCCCTCCTCTCTTAACGTGGATTGATTGTTTTAAAATACAAGAATAATAACAAGAACAATAAAAGAAAATACAAGAATAATGTTATATTAATCTTAAATATGTAGTAGGTATCTAATACGCAATCCAATAAAATTTCAACTGATTTTAAGAACATGGAAACGAAGACTTGGTGGAAATGATGTTACAGGTAGGTACGTACTATGTAGGTAGATATAACATAATTTCCACCAATTCTTCTAAACAAAAAAAATATAAACAAATCGGCCAAGTGCGAGTTGGACTCGCGCACGAAGGGTTCCGTACCATCGTGTGTAAGTATATTGTGCATATTACAAGGGTCCACCTGTTGCCGTTATTAATATCGAGCAAAAAAGGGCACGAAAAATCACGTTTGTTGCATGGGAGCCCCCCCCTAAGTATTTTTTTTATTCTGTTGGTTATAGCGGCAACAGAAATACCTACATCATCTGTGAAAATTTCAACTGTCTAGCTATCACGGTTCATTAGATACAGCCTGGTGACAGACAGACAGACGGACAGCGGAGGCTTAGTAATAGGGTCCCGTTTTTACCCTTTATGTACGGAACCCTAAAAATCTAAGTTAATAAAAAAGTAAGTTACTAAACATTATAAAATACAAATAAAATATATTAGCTTACACAGAATGCAATGATAGCAGTAGTACGGCAACAACAATTTCTAATGATGCATCATGATCAGTAGGTACTTGAAGATTCATGAGCGAAGCCCATGTCCAGCAGTGGACGTTCAACAGCTGACATGAGATGAGCTATAGATGTGAAAGCTAAAACTTACTAGATAGCAGCAGACGACTCCGGCGTGGCTCTGCATGGGACACAAGTCCGCAAGCTGCACGAGGTTATCGCGCAGGCACCCGTGCCTGTGCACGCACAGGCCTCCTTGCTTCACGCACGGCTCCTCGAGCGTTATGATTGATCTTGATTCTTCTGTAAAAATTCATGGCCGTTATTTTTAAATAATCAAACTGATAAAGTGGAAACTGGACTGAACTGGAATATAGTGGAAATTAAGAAACCCTAAAAAGTAAAAACAGATTCACTTGTAGATTTGATCAGTAGATCAGGGCGGAATACAGCGCAATGCAGACGTAGATATTAAGACAAGTCGCCTCGAATGGGATTGAGCATGCCAGGTTGCTTGAATGGACTTGAGACGTTGCACGTTGGGCCAATTTCACCATACACTGGACAATAAAAGTGCAAAGACGTTGGAAGACCCAGAAAGAATGGCGACACGACCTTGATTGCTTATTGCTTGATGTCTATTGCTATTTTTGGCCTTGGCCCGTGAAAAATGGAAGAAGAAAAGGAAGACCTTTGTCCAATATAGGATAAAAATGGTAAAGTGTAAGTATATGCGATATTTTTTTGCTAGATAGCTTTACATAATGCTGTTACCTACGTGCGGAATGACTTTTAATAAGCCTGTTGCTAAATAAAATGTACAGAATCACAGTAGGCTCAGAAAGTTAAGCCATTTTAAATTTGACGTATAAGCAAACTAAGATCAAACAATGTGTTGCAGGATGTCAGTGCTAGGTATTGCCAATAGTGGATTGAAAATAGCTTTCGGTTCGGCTACTAAAATCAATTGAATATTGAGGGAATGGTAAAATATTACCCATACCACACGGGAAGTAAAAGTAGTTTTTCCCAAAATTGCGTAGGTACATCAGACTACACCTGAGCTCTTTCCTACCTATTATTGACCCTGGAAAGACTGAGTGTGACAGGTAGGTAAGGTAACCTAATTAGCGGGCCACTTGTCGAAAACCCGGGTAACCCACACACGGACAGAGATTGCACTCCATCAAGTGGTCCAAACGATCGAAGGTGCAATAGAAAGCAAACAATCATGTCTAGATACAGAAACACATCGAAAAAAACATTCGAAAGAAACAGATAGAGATTGTATTATGGAAACTATAATAAGTAATTAATAGTAGGTACTAAATTTTTTTTATGTTAAAAGTAAACACCTAGCGTCAAGCCAAATATCTGCAGATAAGCAAATTAGTCTCTCCGGGGATCGGACCGTCTCATCCGGGTCTTTCTTAGATTTACTATTCAAATCTAAATGCTTACCTGCTTGGTTTACGCAGGTAAGCTTAATAGTTTACACAGGTATGCTTAATAGTTTACACAGGTAAGCTTAATAGTTTACACAGGTAAGCTTAATAGTTTACACAGGCAAGCTTAGTGGTTTACACAGGTAAGCTTAATAGTTTACACAGGTAAGCTTAATAGTTTACACAGGTAAGCTTAATAGTTTACACAGGCAAGCTTAGTGGTTTACACAGGTAAGCTTAATAGTTTACACAGGTAAGCTTAATAGTTTACACAGGTAATTATAATAATTGGTACAGAATAAACCCACGCCACGCGATACCGATTCACAGTATTCATGTGTTTGTTGCTATTATCCCGTTTCATAGAAATCGATTACATTAACTAAACAGGTCAATGCCAAGCCAAGTCTTGTCTGTAGGTCAGTTTACCCAAACATTTGGTCGACACTGACCTCGTTCCGAGATATTTACGTGCTCCAATAAAATTCGCTACATACTCTACACTGGCAGCAAAGCGTGAATGGAACACTGCTTGTTGACGTTTTGATCTTGACGAATATATGTTTTTTTTTCTAAATAAGAGAACATACACTCAATAACATAGCAGTTAGGATCATTATCATCATCATCTCAGCCGCAGATCGTCCACTACTGGACAAAGGCCTTCCTCATGAATCTCCAAGATCATGAGGAGGTTGTTGCCGGAGTCGCCACGCTTGGCAAGCGGGCTGGCGAGCGCTGTAAAGGATGTTGATACATGGAAAGACGCTGCTGACCATGTTCCAGAGGTATCTCTTAGCAGATTCTCCATCCATGGGCAAGAGGCCAGGGGCAATATATTGCCGGCACCCCACGGCAAGTAGGGTAGGATAAATCTTGCCGTTCACATATAACCCACTTTGTCCCACGGAATCGCCCCCGCAAACCCTTGCCTCTCAGTCTACTATTTGACCAACTGCGCCACGGAGGTCGCCTTTACCATTATAAAATATTTTTTTATTAACCTCCCTTTTCTCTATAGGGGATTTGTTTATCGTTTGTAGGAAATAAGATAAGGCAAGTACCTCGTTAGAGCCCGCGCCACTACCGAAGTCCGGTACGGTAGACGCGGCGGTCCTATCATAGAAAATAATAGCTAATAGAAAATAATGTCTATGTAAGTGTCCTGAGTACTTGGGTCTCCAAATCCACGAGGGAGGCCTTTGTGTATGTCCTGCGGCTGTGATGATGATGATGTAAGTGTGCTTTTTTCCCACTTTTGCTGTAAGACTCATGTGATGGCACCGACACTATGTAACCGAAATCTACTAGGGTAGGGATATCGGATGTTTTGCGTCAGTTAATTTACACGTCATACTTAAAGTTAATTGAGAGAATGCACTCCATGTGACTATGAGCACAGATAGTACAATACTCACAGCTATGAGTCATGCTCGGAAGTCATGTGCTCCGTAGCGTGTTGTTGATTACATGAATGTTTATTTGTTATGTCGCTGGTAAACCACAAAAATAGGTATGAGAATTATTCATAATATAATTCCATTACGTTTTATAAAACCTTCAACGACCTCCACGGCCTTGAAAGACGGCTGAGACGCAGGAGGTTTCGCGTTCGTTCCCTCCGCGGGACCAATGTTCGGTATTACACTTAAACTGACACGACCGTCCAATTACCCTGCTATCGACGGTAGCTAAGCTGTTCGAACGCCTCCTTCTCCGCCGCCTGCACCCTACCATCCAGCCCCGCCCTGAACAGTTTGGGTTTAGAAGCGGCCATTCGACGACGCTTCAGCTGACGCGCGTGCTCCATCATCTGGCGGAGGAACACAACGCCCGGCGCTCCACGGTGGGGTCTTCCTCGACATTGAGAAAGCCTTCGATCGTGTGTGGCACCCGGGCCTGGTGTTCAAACTCCTGCAGACTAGCACGCCACCAGCTCTCATCAAGATTGTGGCTTCATTCCTCACCAACAGACGGTTCTCAGTCACGGTTGAGGAAGCCACGTCTTCCACTCGCCTCATCGAAGCGGGCGTACCGCAGGGCAGTTGCCTCTCGTCCGCGTTGTACGCCCTCTACACGGACGACATCCCCACCCTAGCGGGAGTTATACAGCCGGGCAGGGGGAAGGACGTCACGCTCGGACTGTTCGCGGACGACAGCGCGTACTTCGCGTCATCTACCAGCCCCGCCTTCGCAGCCAAGAGGATGCAGCGGCTCCTCAGCCTCCTGCCGTTGTGGCTAGACAAGTGGCGCATCGCCGTTAATGTGGGAAAAACGGCGGCGCTCCTCATCACTCGACGCCGAAAAACTCTTCCCCCTCTGCAACTTCGTGGCCAGGATGTCACATGGGTTCCGCACGCTAGGTACCTTGGAGTGGAGATAGACCGGTCGTTGAGTATGCAGCCCCAGGTAGACCGCGCGCTTAACCAAGCTCGCGCTGCTCGGGGGCTCCTCCGACCTATCTTAGACTCCCATCTCCCGCTCAGGACCAAGCTGCGGATGTACAAGACGTACATCCGGTCACGACTGACCTATGCTGCACCAGCGTGGTACGCGCTGACCTCCACCACCAACCGGAAGCGCATCCAGGCTCAGCAAAACATCACGCTGCGGATCTGCACGGGCGCGGGCCGCTACGTCAGGAATGACGTCATCGCCCGCGACGTGCAGATCCAAACCATCGAGGACTTCGTGATCCACACGGCGCGTCGCGTGTTCGACCGCGCCGACAACGGACCGCACGCCCACCTCAACGGCCTCGCCCCGCTGCATGCCAGACCCCCGGACCACAAAGGACAGTGGCTCCAACAGCCACGGGACCTCCTCACACAGGGAGATGAATAAAAAAAAAAAAAAAAGTGCAATCAGCCTGAAAGGCGATTATCGATTGACCCAGGGGTAGTAGCCCCTGGAGTAGAAGCCGGGGTAAGGAGGTCTAACCTCGAGGCCCCACCCGGAGACCCCCAAAGGGGTCCGGAAGACAGAGATGATGATGATGACACGACAGAGCAGTGTACGGTGTTAAGGTAAGATTTTTTAAAAGATTTATTTATTCAACATACATTCACATGATACATAAAAATATAGATAAATAACTTATACTAGACGTATAACTCTTTAGGGGTACTATATTAACTCTATATATCTCTTTCTTTTGCAGCCGTGCTAGCTCAACCTGCAGGTAAGGAAACCATTTTCCGGTTTATGTAAAGGAAAATTATTTCCTTATCTCAACGTAAGAGTACTGTGTAAGTAATTGTAATCTGGTTAGACCACGATATGTGTAGAGTGATCGACTAAACCCAAGGCTGATTTGTGGGCTTTGTCACTCTCAAAAAAACACTGGAAGTGGCCAACCGAGCTCGCTAAGTGTGGTGTCGAAAGAATAGCACAAGTAAGTTACATATTGTACACATTATATTTTCAAAAACGTAGGTACATAAGACATTTTTTGCAGCAGTCTCCGTCTGCCGACAAATGTACTAATTCGCATACTATGAATCCTGGAAATGTCAATGATTCATCTACAATCTAAGTAGGTAATCTTCGGTTTTCAATATAGGTAATTGGTTGTTTGCGAACACTAGCTAGTTGTTCTAAAGAATGCCTGAATCACGCACTGGACGCCAACAATATAACGTTGTTGTGCCGGCCTATCGCCGCCGGCCGGGGCGCCTGCTCAATAAAACGTCTACATGTCGAATAAGTCCACAGTGTTAGGCTTAGACGACCTCCGTGGTTCAGTTGGTTTAATAGCTGGCTGAGACGCAGGGGGTTGTGGGTTCGATCACTGCCGGTAGACAAATATTTGCTTTTCTGCAGATATTCTTTGTTTGAGTTATATGAGTTTTTTCTGTTATGTTGGTATGTATTTACAAAAAAATGTCTTTAAGTCGTCATCATCATCATCACAGCTTTAGGTCATCCACACCTGGACATAGGTCTCCCTCATGGATGACCATGAGGGGTTTTTTCAATACTCTCCAATATTTAAGTACTCTATCAATTGCCTGGTTTCCATAGTAGGTACAAGCTTTGCTTAGCTTGGGACTAGATGGTGTACCTATTCAATCTTTTGAATGATGTTCAAGAAGAAAATCACAAAACCAATTGTTATAATTACATGCTTAAAATCATATACCTACCTACTACAGCCTCTAAGTGTAACCTTATTTAAAAGGTGCCACATCATGCACAATTTCGCGACCTTACAATTATGCTCTACTTACTACTTTATTTAACTTATTTAGTAATATGTAAGTAGGTATGGTAAATTTTTTTAATACTCATGGCTTGACATAGTCTATGAATGTCACGTGAAATAAAATAATAATGGAAAAAACACATGCTATTATTTCGCATACGCTTAGCTGCTGTGTGGCTCCCTCCTCATTTTTTTTAATTTTGAACTTAAACGTTCATCTAACCTCTATCAAGATGACAAATAGTTAGACATAATTATTCAAGCCTTTGTAACTTTGTTGCAGTGAAAATAATTTTCTATCAAGATTTATAAAAACGCAAATACTCATGATATCATTTTGACATTTAAGCTTACAGATACCAATCTAAATTTCGCTGAAAAAGTTCTTACCTTCAATAAAACTTGGTCTCGAGAGAGGCGTCGCCAAGACTTTCACCAGGACCAACACAGCGAACACAATCACCGATTTAAACATTTTATTTACTAAAAATAATCAAAAATTTGATTATTAACTTTGTCGCAGTGTAGTGGCGGGAATGATCAGGTTCATAATACGAGCAGCCGGCGTCGGCCGCGCGTTTTATAGACGCGTAAAGATAAACAATCAGATATCATTGCGCAGGGGGCTACCGGTATTCGATTCCGGCATCTATGACATAGGACACCTTGAATTTATTTAGGTATAGAATAAGATAAGGTTGTCAAGAATAGATCATAAAAACTTGCTTCAAAGTCTAACGCGCCTTCGGAACAAACTTTAGGGTATAGCATAAGTTTTAAATTCCTTACAGGCATCATTTAACTTTAATGTAGATCAGGGGTGGAGTTGCAGGAGGCTTTCAATGGAGGGCAGATTCTTATATACCAGGAACGTGAGTCAAGGTCAGCGTTCATACTGTATACAGTAGCCAGAAAATACCAGAAAAAGGCAGTTCCGGTCGAAACAATCCGCATTTAGCTGCTCCCAGTCTCATGTGGGGCCGCAGTAGTTGAGGGCGGTACTTAGTGACCACGGTCGATACTTTTTAAAATACGGAAAGTAGCCACCTAAATTTAACTTACAATTGTACGCCAGTCTAGTTCAGTACTTAATATACGTGTTTAGGCAGTTCGTAGTTCCGTAGGTTCCGCCATATTATTATCGACCTCCGTGGCGCAGTCGGTTGAGACACAGGAAGTTGAGGGTTCCACGGGACAAATATTCGTGTTTTCTGCAGATATTGGTGTTCTGGTAATTTTCTATGTACTCGTATGTTATATAAGTATGTCATTATCATCGTTTCAGTCCGTTAACAGCTTTTAGTATAGGCCTCGTCTTTATGCGGCATTGTTTACGGTCCCATGTTATTCTTGTCTACTGACTCCCAACAGAGTACAGAGTAGTAAGGCCGTTCACATCCATAATATATGATTTATACAGCAACTGGTATTCTTGCTGTACGGGACGCTGCAGTGCCTGGGAAATTGTTAGATGGATTAGGCTTTCCCAGCACCTACCACCTATCCTTTCAGACATTAGACTCCCAAAAGAAATTACGTAACAATTAGGTGTGTATTTAATATTACCTATGTATTCTATCAACCGTCTAGTACCCATAACTCTGCTTACATTCGGACTAGATGGTGCTGTGTAAAAGTAAATTTTATGACTTAAATAAATTAGGCGTCAGCTTTTTCTATTTGTCTTTTCTATAGTGTAAAAACAGTTAGCCAGGCAGTAAATAATGCGCGATTAGTTTGATTACGTAACAAGTGGTTAATTTGGGATGTATTGGGCCCGACCTTGATCTCTAATATTGTTGTCTGACCTGTGACCTTGCGCATGTGACTTAGATAAAAGAATCTACGTCTTCTGCGGTTTTCCAACTAATGTAATATTTACTATTATTATCTAAATAGGTCAGAGGGTTATGCGGTGCCTATTTTATATGAAGGTATATTTCTATGAAGCAGGTACCAATTCACCGTTATTTGTAGACGAAAGTTTGACTTTAGCCCGTTGACACCCAGTGCTGGGTATAAATAATAATAAAATTTCTTTATTTCATACTTCATACATAGGTCCATAGAATAGTACATAAAATTGGAATATAATAATCAAATAGCCACCTTAATTTACAGAAAGCATTAGTCAAATTGTATAGGCCTCCTCTTTAACACGTAAACTGAAATGGTCATGTGCCAATACCTAGCGGTCCCAATCGACGGAAGCCTCCCAGCCTCATCTACTGTCGTCCGACACGACATCCTTGACGATATCGAACGACTGTCTAGCGACTGTCAGGTGGTCTACCTCAAGGCCGTCTTGCTTTAATCGGCAACCACTTTGTCTCCGCCTTGGTCTATCAGCCGTCGTCCCGCCTAGCAAAATGACGTGCCCATCTCCACTCCACTACACTTTAAGCTTGTGATCCGCATACCTACGTCCACAAAAAGCTTTTAATAGAGAGGTGTGGAAGGAATGGAAGGTAGGAAGGCCTTTTGCCCTGAAGTGGGACAGTACAGAAAATAAAGGTCTTGTGGATATGTGTAGGTAGGTATAAATATCATTCCTCCTTCGCATCTCTATATTCCATTTATCAACGATGCCATAAAAATTATGACTTTATTACAATTGACTATTCTTTTGGGTTAAGACTTACTTCAGGAGCTGGACCGTCATTCTTGTTTTGCCTTTGACAAGGGTCTTTATAGCTTACATCTTGTACCCGTTGTCTACAATAAGTTCTAGGCAGCTAATTTTACTTGCGTATATTTTTTTTTATTGTAGATAGATCTTTATTTGACCACAATCTCATCTGATGGTAAGCGACGATGTGGCCGATGATGGATCACAAAGAACTAGAAGACAACTTTTCACTCTTGACTTGAAGAGACCCAGATTGTAGTTTTCGGGGAACACAGAAGCCCGCAGCGAGTTTCAGACTTTAGCGGTGCGGATGATGAAGGTATCCGCTTTCACTTTGCGTCCGACATTGCAGTATATCAAAGAACATTCTTTAGAATGACATGGTCCTGAAGCTTTAAATTACCCCTTTGGTTATTAGAAACATTATAATAACATTAAATAATGTAAGCAAATATTTAGAAGCTACTGGAAAGACATTAAAAATCTGGGTCATGGTTTTCAGATTAACTATTACAGCTGTGATAAGAATAGAATGAGTTTCGGCGTTTAGTTTTGCTAAACGATGCTAACTAAAATGTGCCCCACTAACAGTGTGAAAGGTAAAACCAAATGCTGACATAAATGAAAATCAAAATTATATTTAATCCTTCAAATATGTATCAAATGTATAAGCTTAGGATTCAAAAATATTATTATAAACATGCTTTAAGCCTTTTCATTAATATCCATGTTAAGGGGTTTGGCAAACAATACATTACACAAATAATACAATAGCCATCGTATCGCAGGGGTCTTAATTTTGAATTTGAGTCTTAGAATAGTTTGAGTATTGAGTATTTGTGACTTACCGGAATGAAAGTCAGGAACTGGGTCTCATTCAGCTTGCTAGACCGACATCTTCAGACTTTGGATGTCGCATAGCTCCAGAGTGGTTGCCAAGTTAAATGAAATAATCCCAAATTCGATGAGTTTATCTTGTTTAGTTTCATTGGCCACCTTCCATCTTGTCCTACGGCCCGGGACATCATGTACCAGAGTGCTCACCACGACAAATCAAACGACCCTAAGCACGACGGGTCTTGTTTAGTTCATCCATCCAGCTTTAAACCCTGGATATCATAGCAGATACACGCAATCTCCTCCTGGGCCTTCCACGTCGCTTCCGAGCATTGGGCGGGCCCCATTGTAGTGGTCTTCGCTCACAGACCGCTGGACATGCGACATTCGTGTCCAGCCCAGGGGGCCTACTCTTGAATACAAATTGCGATTAATCGAAATCGTAATCAAGCCAAACTAACTCTCAAGGCCATTACGTAAAGATTGCCATCCTGACGATATATCATAATTGTTTTCTAGAGTATGCGCCCTATTCCACTCCCGACAAGCGGCTTTGTGACCAACGTCAACGATTTGTGTTTTAGTAAAGATTTAGTAATGAAATAAGTTTACCTTATACCACACTTATACGCAGGACGATGTTGAGTGCCTGTTTCTTAGTCTGCGGTTTTTCTACAACGTCGACCTTGCAGCAGCATCGTCCATCCTCTGTCAAAATTATGGTGGGTTACTAAACAGTAGGAAGTAAATTGGCCTTTAAATCTTTGTATAGATTATTGATACAGCGTGAGCAACTGATATTTATGCTGTACGGGACGCTGCAGTCCTGGGTTATTGTTAGATGGGTGAGGCTTGTACAGCCATCCTCTCAGCTTAGTCGGCTGTACTCCGAGGAAAGAAGATGTCCATTCGTCTAAGCAAACTGAGCCGTTGGTTGCCTCGATGTTTTCCTTCAACATTAAAGCACATGTTAAATTTTCACCAAGTCCATTGGTCGAACCCTCGACCGTATGTATACCAATATACAGAACATCTCATATTCATTTTGAAAGTAATTTATTTAAAAAAAACCGACTTCAAACGGATTAAAAACAATGATCAAAATCGGACTACTCTGTAAAATTATATATTACAATCAGTGAGGTTGGATTTGTTTATAGGACCAACTGCAGGGTATAACCTTTCCATTAAAAAAGAATTATCAAAATCGGACTACTCTGTAAAAAGTTATGCGTGATTGATCATACATAAAAAAAATATACGCGACGACTTGAGAACCTTCTGTATTTCGTCAGTTAAAAATTTATAACGAATGCTACTCACCGTGACATTTTATCTACTTCACGAGATTTAGGTCCCTGGTCAGAAACATACATCACATGACATAGTTTATCGGGATGTTGATTACATCACATGATGTCCAGTAAACAATAGTAGGTACAATATCATATTGCAAATGTTACACCGCACCATATGTGATGAACAGCGTTATGTAGGTAATTCCATTAGACGAGCGTATAAAGCCCGAGGCTAAGGCGGTTAAATATTCTTTAGGAAATATTTATATATTTTCATATTTGTTTTCCTTTTTTTTCATATTTGTTTCCGCCGTGGGGTGCCGGCAATAGAATGATACCCCTCCTCTCATGCCCATGGATGCAGTAAGAGCCTGCTAAGGGATACCTCCGGAAGATGGGCAGCAGCGTCTATCCGTGTATCAACATCCCATACTGCGCTCACCAACCCGCCTGCCAAGCGTGGTGAGAATGGCAATTACCCCTCATGGAGATCCATGAGGGAGGCCTGTGTTCATCAGTGGACGTTTTATGGCTGCAATGATGATATTTGTTTTCTTAGGTGTTATTAATTTAAGTTTCTAAACGGTCGTAGCTCACAGGTATACGACATCATCGCTCCCCGAAGGTATGAATACTTCGTCTGGGTATTTTTCTATGTATGATAGATGAGTACGTATTCATTAATAACAAGTTTATAAAATTTAAAAAAATTAAGTTACCCCCGACACTTTAATTAGGAGGTAACCTATTTTTTTTTAATGTGTTTCCTTAGTTTCGCAATCTACACTTATTGTCCTTTCATTTATAGTAGATATATGTAAGTACCGACGCAAGGGGTTGCGGGTTCGATTCCCGCCTCGGGACAAATATCTGTACGATCTGCAGATATTTGTTCAGGGTGTTCTGGGTGTTTTTCTATTATATAATAAAAATATATTCTCTGTATTAAGTATATCAGTCAAATAGTACCCATAACACAAGCTCTGCTTAGCTTGGGGCTAGATGATGCTGTGTGATTTGTCCAGCATTATTTATTTATTTAAGTAAGCAGTAGTAATGCGTCCCACGGATATGTCACATGGAGGGAAAGTACCTTGAATATTGTAGATGGAACATTTTACTGAAGGAAGACATTATTTAAATTTAAAAAACAATTTAAACTGCATTCATAGATATTTAAATAATTACATGGTTGAACCGGGAATCGAACCCGTTACACGAGAAAAATGATCATCCTGTAGCTTTATCGTACCGATCGAAAGGCTTCATCGTGAGGATCTATTTATCCTTTTGTCATGCACTTAAATTATAGTAGGGAAATGATGCGTACTTCTCAACTACATCTATGAATGCAGTTCAAATTGTTTTTTAAATTCAAATAATGTCATCTTTCAGTAAAATGTTCCAATTACAATATAGAGGTACAAGGTACTTTCTCTCCATGTGGCATATCCGTGGGACGCCCTGTATATCATGTTATTATGATAGACAAGCTTTTTCATCACATAAATTGTGTAAAGACGTTTTAAGTTGACATTAACTGTAATGGAAAATGTTTATTTTATTCTTTTTTGTACGATAAAATGAAAGCTTGTTTGTTAAAAAGTTTTTTTAATCGAATTTTATTTAGTTTTGTTTTCTAAATTTATATTTTGTTTGTTAGTCTCCTCAGTCTCAATGGTTTCTAGAAACAATATTTAATCTTTAGCAAGCTATGTTTAGCTTTTTATGCAAAGACGTATGTATGTACATATAATTGGTTCGTGTATATTATAAAAACTCTTAATCTTATAAAAATATTTGTCTTCCGAATAAAATAAAAATGAATAAAAATATGTTTATTCATTATATTAAAAATCTATTAATCTAAGTGATATTAATCATCTTTAATTTCATTTCATTTTTGACCTGGAAATTGTTTACCAATAAAATGAGTATCTAACTATCTAACCTGGGTGAATAAAGCCTAGTACATTATATAGTTGCCGTGGGGTACCGACAGTAGAATGTTACCTCTCCTCTCATGCCCATGGATGCAGTAAGAATCTGCCAAGGGAAACCATCCGAAGATCTTTGGTGTATCAACCTCTCGTACTGCGCTCGCCAACCCGCCTGCCAAGCGTGGCGAGTATGGCAACAACCCCTCATGATCTTAGAGGTTCATGGGGGAGGCCTATATCCGGCAGTAAACGTGGATAGCAGTGGCTGAATGATATCATAATGAGTAGATTGGTTTCCGTGTCGCTGCCGCCAGGAAATTGCGTAACATCGTCGTCAAACACTAAATAATTATGCAAGACGTCGAGACGCCTTATCCACCTTACAGGCATCATGTTCTGCGGCGTATGTGAAGCAATATGTATAAGCAATATGTATACTAGCTGTGCCCGCGATTTCGTTCGCGTAGACTTAGGTCTAGTAAGCCTGCTTAAGACCGTAGAAATAAGCCGTGTAATACTCGTATAGTGATCGTAATATTAAACAGAGATATCAGAAAATTCGAAGAATGCTCAGAGCGAGAGTCAATTAGGTATTTTAGTTTGTTAATTTCCGAAACAGCATGTACATACGTAGGATACTCAGAATATTATATACACTAGAATATATTTGTCTAAGAAATCTTTCCAAAGATACCTAGTCTCCACCAGCCTCTATACAAAGTTTTATGCAAACCAGTTTGCGAAACTTTTTCCAGTCTGCCGCAGACACTGTATAAAGCCTGCTTTAACGCTGACAGCGCATCTTCTGGCGACGAAAATTGTATCACTTTGATCTCATTTTTTATTTTCGGGAATAAAATGGAGTCACACGGTGCTGTAAGAAGGGTGACCCAGGAGTTTGACCGGCATGTTGTCCAGGAAGTCCCTCCTTTTGAGTGCGGTGTGTGCGCTGTCGTGGTGGAGTAGTCGCCCGCGGAGCCCTGTATTCGGTCGCTAGTTGCTCATAACAGATAAAACTTCTGCCAAGCATTTGATTGTATATCATTCGGCTTTGATGCTTCTTTTGGTATCAATTCCTTTCTCCTACCAAATAGCCAGTCAAATTGAAAAACTCTCAATCAAAATCATACCTACGCTTCTAGATCGTTTCACTTTGGTAGGCTTTGGTAAATTTTGAAACACCACCCAAACAGGCGCTTTGTTTTTGGATCGTATTTATAAATCCAAGCCTCATCCTGCAAAGATCTCGTATAAACACGTCGATACGTTGCTGATACATGCTTCGGCCATTGCGTTATCCCAGCGTTCTTCTTTCCCTCACTAGGAAAAAAAGTTATCTGAAGTGAACGAATTCAATTATGTGCTTTATTCAATTTAAATGTGTCTTGTTATTCTTTTGTAAATTGACTATTCTAAGTAGCGCTTTGCTCTATTGAATAAATACTTATTGACTTTGACTTTGTTGATCTCCATCAAGAAAATAACGCGCTTGGCATGCAGCCTGGTATGTGGGATACAAAACTTTATCAACCTTTCGCAGTTCGGCAAAAGATGTATACTGCATATACTCGCAAAGTTAGCAAGCAAACTTTTAAATTGTTAGATATGCCACCATGATGTTATTACACCAAAAAATGTATGTTCATTTAAAAAATGTGTGATAACAATAACGCCGACGCACTCACACTGGTTTTGCCAAGAAACCAAAGTGTTACCATCTATCGTGCAAGCAATCATGTTGCACGAACTTTCAAAAAATAACACACTGCCTCCACGTCCGGCTAACACTATGTTTTGAGGTACCTACACACTGATTCCAACTGAGTGAGCTTTTCGTGCGGAAACACATCGGTCTGGTCTCATTACGGTGAGAGCGTCTTACGATATTAATACACAGTCAACTCTCAAGTTGATCAAACCTTCTCCTAATTTAAAATCGGCTTAAAATACCAGGCTATATACAGCTGTACCACGTCTTCTACGGTTTAAAGGACCTTGTTGTTTTTCACCCTGACACACCGCCTGCCTGAACCCGTGAAGTGACGCGAGGCACAGCCTTTGCGGCGGTATAAGTGATATGAGATTTCCAACTTAAAGTTTAAGCTAAATAACTTTTGATTCTGTAAGTCGATTTTGATGAAATAAACACTAAATGTTGCTTGACATTTATCAAATATTGAATTAAATTAGTGGTTTTTGCGTTATGTGCTCACAAACAAACAAACTGACAAACAGACAAAAATTTAAAATAATAGTTTTTTTACGTTTTATTACCTCTTCATCATGTATCATACATATTTATAACTATTTTATTATATGTATAGATAAGTGCCTCCGTGTCAGTAGTACGACTAAGAAGTACAAATGGTAGTACAAATGACACACCTTTGTATCTCTAGTACTACCAGTAGTACTAGTGACCTTAAGCGGCATTGGTAGTACAACGTAACGTGAACATTTAACACTTGCTTTAACGGTGAAGGAAAACATCGTAAGGAAACCCGCGATTTTGTCAGCTTCAGATGTATTGGCATGTTTTGTCCTTTAAGTATAGGCGACTAAGCTGAGAGGATGGTATAGGTGTTGGTTAAGCCTAATCCATCTAATAATGACCCAGGTGTAGCTGATATGATGATGGCGTAGATGTGGGCATACCAAGATTATTTTCTCGTTTTACGACTTATTCTAAAAGCATGTTGCCATGGCGACCGCAAAATAAATACTTATATTAAATCTCTAGATCCAGTCAGCATCAAATGTATCTAAGCTATTATTCGTCTCAGATTTTTTACAAACTGACCTAAAAATCTGAACTAAAAAATCGTTTATGGAATTTCGGCAGAGGTTGAGGCAAGCGATATCTTTTAATGACAATGTTTTAACATCTAATGTCTTAGTAACTTTGAGGGAAACGTGGTTTGTCTCGTCATTTAGTCGTACTGCGGCTGCGGTAATTGCGGGAATCGGATTTTTTATGACACATTATTCAAACTTGACTATACTAAAAATAAATTTAAAGTAAAACAACTTTTTAACAAACAAGCTTTTACTTAAACGTGCCGACTAAAAATAATAAAATTAACATTTTCCATTAAAGTTTAATGTCAACTTAAAACGTCTTTACACAATATATGTAATAAAAAAGCTTGTCGCGAGATTAACCTGTCTGCCTGTAACTTGATCTAATTGATTTAATTTTTTTTTTCAAACAATGCAAATACGATTACCTGCTTAAATCTTGCGACAAGCTTTTTTATTACATATATTGTGTAAAGACGTTTTAAGTTGACATGAAACTTTAATGGAAAATGTTAATTTTATTATTTTTAGTGGGCACGTTTAAATAAAAGCTTGTTTGATAAAAAGTTTTTTCTACTTTAAATTTATTTTTTACTTTTTAGTTATCACTGGATAGTTGGTTTCTTGTCTGTTCATCTCATGACCGCCATGTTGGATTGAAAGTGATGTCATATAATTTTTCAAGTAACTCTCAGCAAGGACTTTCATTTGATACCCATATTGTAAGAGTGCATTAAGAATAACTAGTCCCCCATCTTGAGTAGGTATACCGTCATGTTGGATTTCGAGTAATGTCATTTAATTTTTCGAGTAACTCTCACCAAGGCCTTTCATTTGATACCCATATTATAGGAGTGCATTAAGAATAACTAGACCGCTATCTTGGATGTTCCGCCATATTGGATTCAGAGTATCGTCACTTCATTTTCGATCTATTTTCAGCAAGCCCTTTTATTTGATACCCATACTGTAGGAGTCCATTAAAAATAACTTGTCCGCCATCTTGGGTGTTCCGCCATGTTGGATTTAGAGTGAAGCCATATAATTTTTTGCATTATTCTCAGCAAGCCCTTTCATTTACTCTCAGCAAGGCCTTTGATTTGATACCCATATTGTTGGAGTCCATTAAAATAACTAGTCCGCCATCTTGGGTGTTCTGCTATTTTGGATTCAGAGTGACGTCATTTCATTTTTTGAGTTATTCTCAGCAAGACCTTTCATTTGATACCCGTATTATAGGGGTACATTAAAAATAAGTAGTCCGCCATCTTGGGTGTTCCGCCATGTTGGATTCAGAGTGACGTCACATAGCTGACCATGCGTTGTCATCCAAAGTAAACATGTATACAAAATTTCAGCTCAATCGGTTGAAGATATCTGCTTCAAAATTGAGATGCAAGATTCCTCGAACAAACATAGTTACATACATACATACTTACATATGTACATATGTATGTACATACATACAGGGCAACCTAAATAAAAGCTTGTAAAATAGGCAGACGCTGCGGTAGCCGAATTTTTATGAGTAATTTTCTATCTCAACTTGAAAGTTGAGAAACTAGGTAGTTTGGCAGACGCTGGTAGCCGGAAAATTTTTATGACTGAACTATCAGATTTACTGACAGACAACGCAGAGCTAAACACTTATTAAATGTCTGCTAATTCTGAAATCGATTATGAAAATTAGCTTACTAGATAACTTTAATAAACAATTGCCGAATTGATGCAATTTTTTTTATTAACATAAGTCAAGTCATCTATGGGGCGCCGGCAGAAGAATGTCGCATCTCCTCTTCTACCAGTTTATTCAGTAAGAATCTGCTAAGGGATACCTCCGAAAGGTGGGCAGCAGTGTTTTTTCGTGTGTCAACATCCCGTACTGCGCTTGCCAATCTATATACATATATTACTAGCTGACCCGGCGAACTTCGTTATTGCACCTTATCTACAACCACCACTTACAACTTACCCTACTACTACCCTACAACTACCTTAATACTTCCCTACAACTACCCTACTACTACCGTACAACTGCGCCATCGCTCTCCCTGGATCTGGTGACAGGGGCAGCTAAAGCCCTAACTCCAGACTGCCCACGGATCCAGTGGTCCCCTTGCAGGGATTCCGCTTCAAGCGGTGCGGGTGGCTACTGCCTTCACCCCACCGCCACCATCTCTTCTCTTATATATATAATATATGTATATTTACACAACATACTATACATATATAGTACATCCACCGAAAAATGGGCATCCAGGCGACACGGCGGGGGATATTCTCGACCCCAGGAAGTAGGGGCCCATCCTTCCCTCCAAACTAAAACTAAGGACAAAAACTTTTATATCTGGCCGAGATCGGGTCCCAGACTCCCGATCCCCCCAGATCCCCCTCCGATGGGCACCAGATCCGTTAAGGTCTCCAGCCTCTGCTTAAGGCCGAAGATCTCCCGGTGTCTACTGCCCAGTCCTCCCTGACTATTTACAAACGAATCCGGGAGAAAATGGGCCACAACTCCCGATCCCACCCGGAAACCTCCTAAAGGGGCTCTAGATCCGAACAAGTCCCTAGACAGGCTCATCCTTGTCCTTCTGAAAGGACCGACCGGAGCCCGGAGCCCCCTTACATCACTGTAAGGTAACATACAATCTATCTACATAGCCCGCCACACCAATATATATATACACTATAATATAAAACTGAGCGGAACCGGCCCTCGATTCCGCTCCCGCTACCAGAGACGTCCTCTTTTTGCCTCATCCACTGCCTCCTCTGCTAATCAGAGGGATGCTTGGAGAGTTTACATCCCTACTCAGCTCTTAAACTAAGGACAATATAATAAATAAATGTACTAAATAGATACGATATTGTAAATAATAAACATAAAATAATAATATACTTAAATAAATATATATAATATACCCCATACAGTGTTTCTGTCCGCGCCAGCATGCCATGCATCGTAACCCCTATTTGGAGGTATACGATGCGCCGGAACCCCCTATCCGCAAACCGGGGACGCGCCACGTCGGAGCACCACCTCTCCACCCACTGGGACAACCCAGCAGGTCCGTGGAACTCTACTATTACCCTACTACTACCCTACAATTACCCTACTACTTACCACCCTACAACTACCCTACAACTACTCTACTACTACCCTACAACTACCCTACAACTAACCCTGAAACATGTGTTTAATTTTTTTTTCCATACAAACTTTTATCCCCTATTTCAACCCCTTCTGATTTAATTTAAGCAACGAAAAGTAGCCTATCATCATTCCAGCCGTAAAAAGTCCACTACTGAACAGGCCTCCCTCATGGATCTCCATGAGGGGTAGTTGCCATACTCACCACGCTTGGCAGGCGGGTTAGCGAGCGCAGTACGGAATGTTGATACACGGAAAGACGCTGCTGCCCATCTTCCGAAAGTATCCCTTAGCAGGCTCTTACTGCATCCACGGGCATGAGAGGAGGGGTAACATTCTACTGCCGGCACCCCACGGCAATACATACATTCTTACTTTCACTTTTATATATTATAAGAAAAGATTGAAAGCCAAAGCGCTGAGATGTATCTGACGCGGACTGTAACTTCTAAAAATAAACAATACATTTTATATTCCTGCTTCATCTAGCTAATGGCTAGATCAAAATACTTTCATTACAAACCCAATGAATGTCGGACAATCAAGGAAAGAGCGCAAACGATAAGTGATAACCGTAATCTGGTTTTTGTTGTCAGCGACTAATATACTAAATTAAAATGTTTCCAACTGATAGGCTAGCATGGATACTGTAAGCGCTCCGGAAAGGCAGAGTGACAACTTCATTCAATTTACGATGATTAATGTTTGTGAGCCCCTTTGCAATGGTAATAAAAATATTGTTTAACATTTTTTAACCCTTATAGCTTCGCTTTGTCTGTCTGTCCTCGGCTTAACGAAGATACTTTACTCCTAGAGAGCTGTAATTTTGCACGGACATATAAAATAATGCACACCAAAATAATAGCACAAATAATGCTAAATAATAATTTAGTTAAAGAATTCCCATCCTGTACCAGTAAAATCTTGTACCATTGGTCCTGTACCTATGTACTCCTTTGCAAAGGAGCTGTGGAGACAGCTTCTCGAACACATTAAAATTAAAGTCCCCAATAGACCTACTAGACATCCTACTTATCTAGACATTCCGTTCAGTTCGCGAATTACAGGCAAAATTCCTTTTTCAGTAGAGCAGTAGCACATACAACTGTTTGGTTAATATCCCCGAACTCAATTTATTCAACTCGAAAGCACAAACTGTTAACAAACTCCTGACAAAGCGCTGGTCTGATACGTTAGCATCCTAATACAAGTATATTTTTATTACTGAATATTATTTGTATCTATCTCTTTTTTGTATTATTAAGTTTTTGTTTTTACCATTCCCTATCAGTTCCTGTCTTGTTAGTTCTTGTTAACTTTTATGTTTTAGAAATTTTGTGCGGTTAATTGTTAGTTAGTCTTAGTTTACTTCATTGTACCTAGTTTTACAAGACAGAACTGAACAGTTCTGTCTTGTTCCACAACATTGTTCCGTTTATCCTCCGCAAGTAAGCAGTATTTTATATTCTACATGCGAGGACACATATTTGGTTAAAAGTTATTATGTAAGTTTATAATATAATTATAGTATGTAAAACTGCTTGTTCTCCGAATACAATAAAATAAAAAATAAAATAAAATTATTAGCTTAAACTCGAATAAAACTATTATTTGACTAGGAAACAATTATATTAACAACTGTTACTAGAATATTACAACAAAAAATTCATGTGCGAAAATCCGCAATATTGAGACAATAGGATTTCGACCGTTACTTTTCACGTGTCTAATATTTTCTGATCGTCCTGACATGTGATGGACTAAAAATTTAATTTATTACCCAACTAACTTTATGAGTAGGTATGGTCTTTTGACCGGTTGAGACACAGGAGGTTGCGGGTTCAATTCCCACTTTGAATTCAATGTTTATAGGAACTGCAGATGTCAATCTCTGGTCTAGTTGTTTTTATGTATAAGTTTTTGTCATTTATGGAAGACAGTAAAAAAATGCCCTTTTCTGTTCACAGCACAACTCGTAGATGCTCTACGAAGTGCTACAAAGTACAAGTGCTACAGGATTCACCTCTACGAGTATATTATTATTATGTGAACTAAACTGAAAGAGGGTGATTCTGACAACTCTTAGGAAATCTCTAGTTCTACGACTTTTCAGGATTCGCTGTTTTTCATTCTAGATAAGACCACGAAAGTTTTTACTTCAACAGCTGATTATACGCTACATTATGTATATTTATATTATTTAATACGACAACCAAAACGACAGCTGATTCTTAGCAGGGTCGTTGACCCCGCAAAGAGTTGTCGTACAGGTACAAATACAAATAATTATAACTACACTGTGGTATTTTTTTAATATCATGTAAGAAAAAACAATGAATCCGATTATGACCTCAAACACGTTCACATAACAGCAATTTATAAAATTGAAAATAATATTTCAAATACTACTAATTTTCAACTGAGCTGGAACCCTCCCCCTTTCGGATTAGTACGCATATATGTATAATAATAGACCCTGTATTAGGGATTCTCTTTAGAGGCCGTCTCCACGAGCGAGGGAATCGCGGCGATGTTATCGTCCGTGCCACGTATTTCTATACACTCTCTTAGAGGCCGTCTCCACGAACGAGATAATCGCAACGAGTCCGCGCTATAGAATCGCCGCGATTCCCTCGCTCGTGGAGATGGTCCCTTAGACCTGCTTTTCATAGCTACCTAAGCACGTTTTCAAAGTCTTAGTCTTTGAATTTAATGATTTTTTGACTCCCCCTCCCTAATACTACACAGCGCGTGGCCCAATTTTGGTATTTACCGTAGGTGACTAGGTAAAAATGAGCCTTAATTAAATTCTTATCCATACTAAGCCATT
The DNA here is from genome assembly GCA_963082625.1 of Pasiphila rectangulata. Classification (NCBI taxonomy): domain Eukaryota; kingdom Metazoa; phylum Arthropoda; class Insecta; order Lepidoptera; family Geometridae; genus Pasiphila; species Pasiphila rectangulata. The sequence continues at coordinate 17,017,204 of OY720236.1, read as the reverse complement.
GCCAGGACTCATTTTGATTAAAACATCTCGGCAATTGTCACGGATTAAGATAACTCTCCTTTATAAAAGAAGTGATCGGAAGGTTATAATTCACATAACCCTTTTGTTCCGGACAGTTAGGGCTCGTTGGGAGGACACACCAGCCATGCTTGCGGGATACCACATTGTCAAGGTATTATTATCATATTCTCTTTCATCCCACTAATATTATAAAGCCGAAAGTTTGTTTGTATGGAGGTTTGTTACCTCTTCACGCAAAAACTAGGCTACGAATTGAGCTGAAACTTTGCACACGTATTGATGTTGACCAGGATTCACACATAGGCTACTTTTTATCCGGGTACAACGCATGCGAAGCGGCGGGCACAAGCTAGTTAACTATATTTCGGCCTAATTCGATGTGTATAAAATGTAAAAAACTGATCCCTGTGACGTTGTCTGCGTTGTTTGTAATTGTATAGTGTTGAACCACACTTACATAGGTAGAACAATTCGAGTAAATGAAAAATCTTATCAAAATTTTTCGATTGCGGTGGGGTTTGAACCCACGTCGGTCAAATCGATCCTTAGCCGTTTTGGGAACGGAGCCGTAAGCTTTTGGAAGATTCAAGGATCGATTTTTGATTAGGATTTTAATTATTATATCTATTTCACGCTATTTCACGACAAAAGTAGTCTTGAGTCCTTATTGTCCTAACTATCTCCATACTAAATAAAATCATTGAATAAGCCCTCGGAAAAGGAAAAGCTTATAATAGGAACCTGATATTCTATTACCATTTTAAAATCAATATCAATAACAGCACAAACATGGAAGCGATCAAAGGATTCTATTATGTGCTTGTGTGACAGCCAGACAGATTGGAAGAGCTCGACACAGACCAGAACACATTATCCATAGGTAGATCATTTAGCCTGGGGAGTCCTATAATAACCATTTTCGACTTTATTGCTTTCGCTCGACCACTCGATTTGATTATCAAATGCGTTTATTATTACATCGGCATAAGCCGTGTTGGCCGAGCGGTATGTACCCCCGACTTTCAATCTGAAAGTTGTGGGTTCGATACCGGCCGTGTACCAATGGATTTTTCTTTCTTGAAAAATGTATGTGCACACTTAACACGAGCTTTAACGATGAAGGAAACATCGTGAGGAAACCCGCGGCTTAGTTAGCTTCAGACGTATTGACCTGTTCTTTCCTCTGAATAATAGCTGACTAAGCTAAGAGGATGGTATAGGTGCTGGGCAAGCCTAATCCATCTAACAATGTCCCAGGCACTGCAGCGTCCCGTACAGCATGATTACCATTTGCTGACGCTGTATAAATCATCTATAATAAGCCTTATCATATCTGCTGGAGTGCTGTGTAGTTTATTCATAACAGAAAGCTTTTAAACCAAATTATGTAAGCACATAGACCAATGTACACTTGCCTTATTGAATAATTTTACAGTTTGACATTTTTATTTGTTAAGTACACGAAATCTATATAATAATCTCCAAGATAAAAGACCATGCTGCCCATCTTCCGGGGGTATATACCTTGGCAGACTTACTGTCTTCTTCTGCCGGAGAGGAGAGGCAACATTCTACTGTGGCGGCACCCCATAGCACAACATACTACTTTGCTACTAATTGAACATCACTTACTTTTTTCACTTTCAAATGACTCGTGAGTTACACTATTCATTGTAATGTTAAACGGGTTTTCTACTCATGTTAATTATTCGCTGAAAATATGTATCCAACGTGTTCAGTTCCTCCCAGGGGAACTTTCGTCAGGGAATGGAGCTTATACGCGGCACCGTCTCCTTCCCTCTCACGCGCTCGCGTTGCGTTAGTCATAATCACTTACTTTGCTTTCCGATGTTACTGATGATTGGATCCACACCGCCATGATCCACCGGTTTCACTGGATTCAAGGGGGTAAACAAATTTTCAAGACTTTGAGGAACCGATGGGGTGAAAATTCCACACTGCGACTCATGGTGACAAATCTGTAAAAAAAATGAGCACGGGACGCCTGGTAATGTGAAACATTTTAAGTTAGCGATAACTCCTAATATATGAATTTAAATAAGCTAGTGTATCTAATGCCGTGGGGTGCCGGCAGTATAATGTTGCCCCTCTTCTCTTGCCCGTGGATGCAGTAAGAATCTACCCAGAGATACATTAGGAAGATAGGCAGCAACGTATTTCCGTGTATTCTGTACTGCGCTCGCTAGCCTGCCTGCCGAGCGTGGGCAACACGGTTAGATTAGTTCTATTTAAAATGTAATAGGCGTGCGTATAGCGGTTTGATCAGCGTGGCATGCTGAGTATCAAGTTATCAATTGTCGCCTGTGGAATAAGGCTCCATATTCTGAAAAGATGCGAAAAAAGTTCTTCTCCCGTGTTCAAATTTTGAGGAAAATTACTGAAAGCTCTTCTTCCGAGTAAATCCGATGCATGCTTAATTGAATTGAGATCGGCGGACTGAGCAGGCCACTCTAATACCGTGATATTGTGCTCGCTGAACACATTCATTTCATCACCAGCTTTGCGGTGTGTGGGCGTGCATTATCCTGCATGAACACGAAATCTTGGCCAAACAGCTGGTGGTGGGGGATGACCATAGGATGCACTACCTGTTCAATGTATTGCTCTGCATTCAAATTGACTCGTATGCGAACGAGATCAGTTCTCCCACCCGGGCGAATACCAGCCCACACCATGATCGTTCCGCCTTGATAAGGATGAACTTCCTGAGGATTTCAGAGTCGACTTTGGCGACCAGGAACACGCCAAACACGCACTTTCCTTGAATCAGAATGAAATCCGAAGTGAGACTCATCGGAAAAGAGAACACGTGCCCACTGATTGTCGGTCCATCGAAAATGTGCCCACAATAAACGACGCCCTCGATTTCCACGTCGCAAAGCTGGAACTCTTAATGGTCTGCGAGCACGGAGATTGACTTCATGTAATCTTGCAGTTTGGTCACTGATAACCACTTGGTGCTGGGACTGGAGTCTTCCTACCAACTGGCGAGCTGTAATCTGGGGCTGCCTTCTTGCAGAATTTTTCAGAAATCGATCTTTTCTCTGGGTAGTGACCCTGTATCATCCTCGGTGACGTTCGGCTACATCTCCTGTAGCCCTGTAGCGTGCCCATAATCGGCAAATTACGCTTGGCTGTGTGTGAACAGCGGCCGCGATATCTCGTTGACTGCGTCTAGCTTCCAACATACCTACCCACAGCCCTAAGCATCTCTTCCCGCGTTAAATGACGACGTGACATAACGCATAGAGTTTCAAAAATGTCGAAAAAGTTGGCGGTAATGGGTTTTCACAAGGAAAAAATCGATACATGACAAAAATCACAACAACTTTATGGTATCAAACCCCTTACTCTGCGACTAGGTTCGGGTTTTCCTTCTTATTTTGAAAAGATTTCGCACTTTTGTTTATTTTATTGAATTTCGAACAAATGATTTATTCCTCTTCCAGCTTTATTTATAAATTTTAGTGACCAGTACTTTTTTTACGAGTTTTCACAAAAAAGTTGAAGTATTATTGCTTGTTGAGTAGTGTATAAGTATAATACATCCTGTATAGTACAAAACAAAGTCGGGTTAGTTACATCACTTATAACTTGAGAACGGCTGTACTGATTTCAAGTGTTTTGGATTTTTCTTTGCCCGGGTACACATAGGCTACTTAAACATCGTCAATTCACTGAAAAAATAATTTATAACGTAAATATATTTTCTCATACTTGTAAACTGCGATTGCGTAGAACCCATATTGTGTAGAATTACAAATAAGTTGAATCCCGATTGCGTTAAAATAGCGGCTGTGTGGAATCACGAATGTAGTAAACTGCAGTTGTGTTGAACCCATATTGTATAGAATCACGCGTAATCCTTTTTTAAGGATGATGTAATTCAATTTGTCAGTTTCGGAGAAATAGCTCAAAGAAGTGATGCGGTTTCATAAACATACCGAAATACGTTAAACCGAAAACTCAATTACTTCCAGTTAATATGTTTTCGCAAAACTAGTGGCAACTACCCTTCATGGAGATCTATGAGGGAGGCCTGTGTTCAGTAGTGGACGTATTACGACTGACAAATGATGATTATGACATGTCGTGAAATTGTTTTTTTTTAATCGAAATTTACCCTAAAATAAACACAAAGAAGGTGTTTAAGAAAGAATGGAGACCTATTAATAAATTACAAATTCAAATTCAAAAAATACTTTAGTCAGTGTGGCCGCATTTCATTTCATCTATTATAGGTGATTTATACAGCGTCAGCAACTGGTATTCATGCTGCACGGGACGCTGCAGTGCCTGTTAAATTAATAGAATAAAGCACATAATTGAACCTGTTCACTTCAGATGACAGCGAGTTAGGAGAAGAAGCAAACAGAAGAACCTGACTCGATTGTTATAATCATTCAACAATTTTCTTTTGCCTTATGTTACGTTTGACGGAGTTGGAGCAGATTCCGTCTCAAGTGGTTTTGTCCTCTAGGTAATCTGATAAACTTATTATAAGCTTTATTACTAATATGACAACAAACCCTTAATAATGGAGCAAACCTCTTAGTATTCGGAGATCCATGAGGGAGATCTATGTCATGAGGGGGTATTGAAAAAAAAACTGAGTTGAATGAAGGCCATAGGCTTGTTCATTGATAAACTTGTTACCGAAAGCTATGTATGCCTATTATATTTAAGTATTTCCTTCGATTTATCATGGGTATGGGATCCATCATGGATCATTGGAACTGGGTGTAAAAACTAGTGGGTGTAAAAGCGAAACAAAACTCCCAAACGCAAGTTTAAATTTAGGGTATGGGACTATGCCTGAGGAACTGCCTTTGCATCTATTATAGATGATTTATACAGCGTCAGCAACTGGTAATCATGCTGTGCCGGACGCTGCAGTGCCTGGGACATTGTTAGATGGATTAGGCTTGCCCAACACCTATACTCACCTATACAGCACTTATCTCAGCTTAGTCAGCTATTATTCAGAGGAAAGAACCGGTCAATACGTCTGAAGCTAACTAAGCCGCGGGTTTCCTCACGATGTTTCCTTCACCGTTAAAGCACGTGTTAAGTGTGCACATACATTTTTCAAGAAAGAAAAATCCATTGGTGCACTGCCGGTATCGAACCCACGACCTTCGGATTGAAAGTCGGGGGTACATACCACTCGGCCAACACACACGAGGAACTGCAGTGTTACACTATTAAAGTTATTTAACTCCTTATGGATCCCTACATCAGAATCGAGTTTTGAAAAAAGGGCCCATCTCTAAGCAAAAAATAATGATAAAATCCATTCATGATTGGCGGAGTAATCGCGTAAAAAACATACAAAATAACATAAAGTTGAAATGAGAACCTGCTGCTCCTTTTAAAAGACGGTTAAAAATGTTAGCCAGCTCAAGTTTTTTAATTAGGGAAATCCTTTATTCATCATCATCATTTCAGCCATAAAACGTCCACAGGCCTCCCTCATGGATCTCCATGAGGGGTAGTTGCCATTCTCACCACGCTTGGCAGGCGGGTTGGTGAGCGCAGTATGGGATGTTGATACACGGATAGACGCTGCTGCCCATCTTCCGGAGGTATCCCTTAGCAGGCTCTTACTGCATCCATGGGCATGAGAGGAGGGGTAACATTCTACTGCCAGCACGGCGGGGAATATATAATAATATATAATCCTTTATTGAATAGGGAGAAATATAAGTTATGCCGGGCTTTCATTTCCCGCTAAGCCATAGTTTTGCCAAAGAATAAATAGAGCAAAGAGATCCATGCGCCATTGTTGAAATTCCACTTGTCTTACAATTTTGGCGCAACCTGTATCTACGAGAATATGCTTCAGCATCACCTAGCGAGGTCGACTATTATGTAGGTACAATAATTACGCTAATTAGAAGCTAGCAACTACCCATTATATTATGGGCTTGATTGTATTCCTGACCTGCTGCTCTTGAAGCCACAGATTAGCTTGGAACTGACTTACATTTTAATGAAGCTGTCGCATTATAATAATCTTTACTTATCTATCTACCTATATAAATATAAAAATAGGCCAGGTGCGTGTCAGGCCACGTGCTTTGCAGGGTTTTGTAGCTAACCGTAGACCTGTTGTTACAAGTTAGTGTTAAATAAATAAATAAGTTTTCGTCTTGTCCATGTTCATTTACCCCTATCGTTGCCGCCGGGAAGTTAGTCTTAATAATGAATTTATATAACTCTCCCGTTGTTGTTTGTTGAACCGTTGGCTGAACCGATTTAGGTGTAATTGTGTGTGTATATTTCAATGAGTTCCTTGATGGTTAGAAAACCTAAGATCCAGTTTAAGGTCCACACTGGACCTTAGATCATTCATGAGTCATAAGTGTATAAGTATAGAATATATATATATATAAATATATTATGCAATGCTTTGTACCCGTGGTACTATAAAGATGACGGGACGATGGGCGTTGTGATTGGTCAATAAAGCCCCGCTTCGCTCCGGCTTAGTGAAACGCTCCCAAGAGCTAATCTGATTTTTTTCACCAGGCCCTTTTCTTCTCGCTATGCTTGGCCTGCCTGTCTGCTGGCTCCGGGGAAAACATGTCTCGAGACTTCATAGACCACGTGCTGAGGATACCGAATCCGGAGAAGATCCTGAACTCAGTTCTGGGAAGATTGGAAAGGAATCGACAGCAGGGGCTTCACCGCCCCCGATTCACCAATAAGGATCTGGATTGTGAAGAGCCGTGTCCCGGAGTATGTTTTTAATCTTAGAATCATAATTTAAGCTTAGCACTGTTGACTACGTCCACTGCTGGACATAGACCTCCCTCATGGATCTTAATGATCATGAGGATGTTGTTGCCATACTCGCCACGCACCAATTATTTTTTTTAGCATTTTTTTATATCGTTATCTCGGGGTGTTATTTTATCAATGCACTCTCTTAAAACATTCCGTTACGTCATTATGTAGGTACGTCAAATTGGATTTTATAATCGACTACATTGTTGCTTGTTGCTTTGATTGGAGTGGGGATAAGGTAATATAAGAACATTAATCTCGTGAATTCCTATTGAATCACTTTTCAAACATGGTTGTAATACCTTTATTACACCCATATTTCAAAAGTTATTTCAGCCATCCATACCCATAATAGGTACACACATTTTTGAAATGTGATTTATTAGGGATTCATGAGCGCAACATCCTACTTGTTTTCTTATCTCCACTCTAATCAAAGTGTCAATTCTATTCTATAGTGCTAATAAACCACTAAAAACCACTCAATTTTTATTCAATCTACAGGGTGTATATAGTATGTATACTAAACCGAAAGGGGGTGATTCTGACCATCCCAAGGAACAACTTTTGTTTTTCAACAACTTGTCAACTTTTTTGACTTTTCAGAATTCAGTGATTTTCATTCAAGAAAAGACCGCGAAAGTTTTAACTTAAACAGCTGATTATAGAATAAATAAAAATAAAATAAAAAAAAAGCCTTTATTTCTACTACTTACTTAATAAAAAAACACAATTTACTTAAAACTAAATATGTAAAGCAGTAGTCGCCTCAGCAGCGTAGGCCTCCCCTAAAACCCTCCATATGTCCCTTATTCTTAAGGTATTTCTTTATTAAAATCCCACACCATTCCTTCCGAAATGTGTAGCAGTGTGGTAGAGTATAAAATCAGAATATTCATCTATAGATTCTTTAGCTCTTCTAGTTTTGCATAGGCCTATAATATCCCACTTAATCGATTTCATAGCAAAGACAAGTTCTATTATCCTGCTGTCTGATAAAAGAGTTCTTACATTAATACTTGCCACATAAAAATGATAAGCTTGCGTACTTTTTTCCATGTCCGCGGTTCTGTTATATTTTTGGTTTTCGGGGGTGCGGTCATACTTCTCCACGATGACCGGTCGGCTTGGAGAAGGCGGAGGAGGGACGCTTCAGTTTTTTTGAGTATCATTGGATCCCCGACTCGATGAGGGTTGGTCTGTGGGTTGTAAATGTGATGGACGTAAAAAGCTTGTAATGTTTTGTGATTTATTTTTCTTTGATATTGGTTTCAGGCTATTTTCGTTGGTAATCTTGGTGACCCCGACCGCCTCAGGTGATTCAGACAAAAATCTCTTATTGGGGTTGGGATGTTTCTTGGTTGGATTCTGTTCCGTTGAGTTCTTTGGGTTGAAAGTTACAATTTTATCATAGCGTAGAGTAGCCTTATTCCCGGCCTCTATCTCACGCTTAAGATCTTCTTGAAGCTCTCTACGTTTTTGCAGCACAGCAGGAGGAAAATCTTCCTTTATATAAATACCTGTGTTATCTAGGGTTTTTTTCTTCCGTAAAAGCTCAATTTTTCTACTAGTTGTTGTTAATGTAACTACCACTGGTCTTATCTTGCCTTTATTTTTTCCCATTCTAAAAACGGTTTCAATTTCCCATTTTTGACATGATATTTTCATTTTCATATTAATTATATCTAGTATGGAGTTTAATAAATCTTCGTATTTTTTTTCTGTGTCCTCCACCCCAAAAAATACTAGATTCTTTCTTCGCACTTGCTTATCCAAAAAATCTATGGTTTTCTGCTGCATTTCTATTTTCTTTTCCATTTCCATCGTTTTTGTTTCAATATAATTGAATTTTGCATCTATGTTTCTATTTATAGACTCTTTTATATTATCTTCCATGTTCTTCATATCTTGTTTTTGTCTCGATATATCTCCTTGTATGACTTGTAAAATCTTCATAATATCTTCCATGGTTTTGTTTAAATGTAGCGCCCTCTAGCGACAAGTAGCGTAACTAAGATGGTAGCGAGCTAAGGTAAGGTTTGAACCCTGCGCGCACAGTACGTGTTTAGTGCGTATTATGACCACTGCGGCGCTAGTCGATCGTGTTGATAATATGACTTGCTTATTTTTAGGTTATAGTTTGTAATCTTTTCTTCGATATTACTTTAAAGCACTTCTATTACTAGTATCTAGGAAGACTAACCTTTTTCCTTTAAAGTTGGTGTTTTTGTCTTCCGTAATCTTCGTGTTACTTCGTTTGTTGGTGAAATCCGTTACGAATTGACTTTTGAAGATTACACTCCTCAAACAAATGATCTTGGTCTTATAACAATTCTCTTGACGATTTACTGTTTCTTTTATGATATTAACACTGTTTCGTAGTGAATGAAGTGGTTTTGGATTTTTACTTTATAAAATAATACAGAGTCGATGTCAACAAGGGTACAGTAGCGCCCTCCCTCTTAGATTCCGAATATAGAATAATGACAACCTAAATGCCTAAATTCCAAGCGTTGCCGTATAGGTAGGTACTTACAAATAATAAATAAAAAGTAAAAAAAAAACTTTTAACAAACAAGGTTTTATTTAAACGTACTAAATAAAAATAATAAAATAAACATTTTCCATTAAAGTTTAATGTCAACTTAAAACGTCTTTACACAATTTATGTGATGAAAAAGCTTGTCGCGAGATTAACTTGCGTACCTGTAACTTGATCTAATTGTTTTTTTTTTTCAAACAATGTAAATACGAGTATCTGCTATATTGTATTTACATTGTTTGAAATAAATAATAATATAATAATAAACTTTAACTTAGTTTAGTACAACATTTGATAATACGTAAACTACGGCCCAAATTATAAATATATACCTTATAGACTAACATACATAAAAATAAATCTTAATTACTAGACACTCGTTGGGATTGTAAAACTACAAAGCAGCAGCTATCGCAGGTACGATCTCTGGTCGGGGTATTTTACTATGTAAGTTAAGCATTAATTAAAAAAAAATGTATTCAAGTGTTCTATTAACCATCGGGCTCTGCTTTGGTAATGGATGTGAATCATCATCATTTCAGCCATAAAACGTCCACTGTTGAACACAGGCCTCCCTCATGGATCTCCATGAGGGGTAGTTGCCATTCTCACCACGCTTGGCAGGCGAGTTGGTGAGCGCAGTATGGGATGTTGATACACGGATAGACGCTGCCGCCCATCTTCCGGAGGTATCCCTTAGCAGGCTCTTACTACATCCATAGGCATGAGAGGAGGGGTATCATTCTACTGCCGGCACCCCACGGCGGATTTGAATGATCCAGTGCTATTCATTTATTTCCCGTGGGGTGCCGGCAGTACTATGTTGCCCCTCCTTTCTTGTTCGTTGATGCGGTAAAAATCTGACAAGGGGTCCCTCTAGAAGATGGCAGCAGGGTCTTTCCATATATCAACATCCGAGCCAAGCGTGGTGATTATGGCAACAACCTCTAATGGTCTTGGAGATTCATGAGGCAGGCCTTTATCCAACAGTGGACGTCCTACGGCTGAGATGATGATGATGATTATATATTTCTTTATTCTGTACTAGGTTTTTGTCCAAAATGTAGTTAACCCTATCAAAAAGGCGCGGTCTGCTCCACCGCGCATTCCCGTCGCGCAACTCGCCAGACGCCCTGTACTTACATCGTTGATATCAATCACTTAGGCTTTTGTTATCCCAAAAACATCGAATAACACTTACAAAATATATAATAATATCTACACTTCATTAATAACGTTTTACACCAATTAGATTTACCGTACTGTCATATTGGAAGTTTATCCCTAATACTAATGATTTTAACGAGACACCCAAAGATTCATTTGGGTCAAGTCAGCGTCGCTTTTAATTGCAACAGGCATCGAACAGATGGCATTGGAGTGCAATTTTGATTTAAAAGTGTTAAGAGGTCTGTTAAACCCCGATTTTACCTACTTAAAAACAAAAGTTTCGTTGCATGAAAAGTTTACTTAGTTATTATATTTCGATTTACAAAAACTTCCTCCCAAAATGTTGTACCTCGTAAATCTTAAGGAGCCGTCTTCACTTTAGGTCAGAGCTTCCGAGTACACAATGCAAAGAACAGATGGCATGGGGGTGAAGTTAGAATGTATTAAAAAACTTAAACATTCTAAAACAAATTCAACTTATGCAATAAGAACTATTGTATCACACGTTAAATTTTCTTTATTGATTATCTATTCTGTATATAAGCAAAAAGAAGTCACCGCGGGACGATTTTAATGCTATCAGAGAACGTTTCGGAATATCCTAGATCGCGCAAGCGACTTTTTTCCTGAGATTGGCATAAGTGCAAGTTCCAGCTTAACTACATTCGGGGAGTCCCTATCTATACAGTATAAAGGTTTGCCGGAGACCCTTCACCCACATGGTGAAGGTGGAAAAAGGATAAAACCTGAAAAATGGATTTCGTATCCAGACACATAGATAATACTATATCGATAGGACTCCTCATTTTGCTGTTTCCAAGTCTTCAGAAATTTTCGTAAATTATATAAAGCTAGACACACTGACTGACATCATTGTTCTCCCACTTCCACTTGGAATTCGGGGAATCCGAAGGTGGGGTTGCGTGTGTAGAGGGTGCAGGGGTGAGTACGAGAAAAATCGTTAACTACCCCTTTTCCACACCCTTCACCCACCAAAAAAAAATTATTAAAATCAACCTGCCAACCTAATCAAGCTGCAAGCAGCTCGCGCACAACCTACCCTCTGTTATTTTAATAATCAACCGCGAGCTGCTTGTACTCGCGTAATAATACTTTCAGATGCATACTGATGACAGCATTCACTAATATGTGATGTGGTTGGGAACTAATGTACGATCATTTTCTATTCCGAGAAAAATTGGATTGGATGTGGTGGGAAGTGGCCAACTAATGCATCGTTGGCGCTTTTAGGTGAAATAGTGTTCTCAACTTCAATTTATTTCTTCACACACATGTAACATTGCCACTGCCGTGGGGCGCCGGCAGTAGAATGTTACCCCTCCTCTCTTACCCATGGATGCAGTAATTGGCTGCTAAGGGATACCTCCGGAAGATGGGCAGCGGCGTTTTTCCGTGTATAAACATCCTGTACTGCGCTCGCCAACCCACCTGCCAAGCGTGGTGAGTATGGCAACTACCCCTCATGGAGATCCACGAGAGAGGCCTGTGTTCAGTAGTGGACGTTTTGCGGCTGAAATTATGATGATGATGATGATGTAACATTACAGGGACTATATTATCATCTAGAGATAAAGATAAAGAATTCATTTATTTACCAAAAAATAATTACAAAGAACAACTTAGGCGTTACACAAATACTTATCCAAGAAATAATTAATTAAGTACCTACAAATTTAACCTTACATATTTTATTACCTATAACGTATTATATTATCTGTGCTATAACGTACAAATTGACGATGACCATGACGAGGTAGTCACCATACTCGCCACTAGTAGCCACGCTTAGCAGGCGGGTATGGCGAGCTCAGTACGGGATATTGATACACGGAAAGACGCTGCTGCCCATTTTCCTGAAGTGTCACCTAGTGCATTCACGGACAAGAGATTAAAGGCAGTATTCTGCTGCCGGCACCTCGCGGCTATTATATACTTATAATATAAAGTATATCTAGCCATATTCTATGTGTATAAAATGTAAACAAACTGCCAGTACTTATCCTAAAAATGACTTTCTTCTTGTTGGTTTCTAGGGTTCCGCACTCAAAGGGTAAAAACGGGACCCTTTTACTAAGACTCCGCTGTACATCTGTCTGTCTGTCTGTCGGTCACCAGGCTGTATCTCATTAACCGTGATAGCTAGACATTGAAATTTTCACAGATGATGTACCTACTTATTGCTGTATAAGTACTACCGCTATAACAAAAAAATACTAAAAACAGAATAAAATATATATTTAAGGGGGCTCCCATACAACAAACGTGATTGTTTTATTTTCTATACGACTAAATGACGGGACAAGCCGAAGGCCCACTTATGTAAGGTGGTAACCCCCACCTATTACAAATGCAATGCCGCGGTGATCCCGTTCACAAAGCACGTGACCAACGCTGCATTGCGTCCGCCACCCTGAGACAGAGTTGTAAGGTCTCATGTGCCCGTAATTGACAACCTCTGTGGCGCAGCGGGCGACGATCCGCCTGCTACGCAAGTGGTTGCGGGTTCGATTCCCGCCTCGGGACAAACTTCTGTACGATCTGCAGATATTTGTTCAGGATGTTCTGGGTATTTTCTATACTTATACATATATATAATCTATCTATGAAGTATATGGTATTACGTACCTATATCAGTCATCTAAAGGGTTTTTCAACAACTTTTTTTTTCAGGGTTTTTAAAAAGGGAACGCGAACGCGCGTCTCGCGGCGCGTATTATCGTATCAAATATATTCTTAAAAATAGTAAATTCAATAAATAAGCCATAATTACAGCATAATTTTATCAAACAAGTATATTTCTATAAGTGACATTGGTTTTCTCTCTGTGCTTCAATTCAGTCAGTGATTATAAGAAAAAATTTCAATTCTAGCACTAAAATGTATAGGTACCTACCTTGTACCTACTTTTTACAAACAATGTTAACTACCTCTATAACTAGGTAAAAATGCTCTAACAACAGTGTAAATTGTGAGTGATTGATTATCTTCCGTAACATTTCTGTACCTAAGTGAAAAGTTTTCAAGGTTGTAACTTTCAAAGGACAATGCTCATGGATATATGGAATCCCGTACTAAGCTGCGTCAAAACCAAATTTGTTTTTTTATGGTCTATACTTATCATATTAACTCCTACAAAAGTTGTTTTTGTAAACAAACTGGGGTTTCGGATTAATTTAATGAAATCGTTATGAATGAGCTAGCGTTAGCGGTTAGATCTGACATCTATCTAATGTCAGTAATGCGCCCGCTAAGATTTAGGGACGCGATCGATAAATCAAAATCTTTAGTAAGAAAATCGATTTTATGTCAATTAGCAATACTAAATCGATTCGGTGTACTGGATTTACTTAATTGTTACTATTATCGTATTATTTTATCTGTGCTATTATTCAACGAGAAGATAGCAAAGGGTAAATATATATCATCCGGAAATTGTTTTTGAAGCAAACGTTAAGATATTTATTAAAAATGAAACGATTGGAATGACTGTTTAGTCGAGTCATCATATTGTTTCTAATAATGCACTACATCCCTATAACCGGTTGTGTGAACCCCACGTAAAGGAATTATAAACAATTTTCATACTTTTATACCTTATATTAAATTCCGGGTTCAAAAATCAAATTCCTGACGCGTAATGTCGTAAAAAAATATAAAAATAATTACTATAAAATTTTAATCTTGATGCGTGAGACTTTTTGGGTGCCACTTTTGGGCATCTCCTTTAAAATCACTAACTCAATGCACAGGTGACATTGACCTTGAACTATTGAAATGTGAAAGAATCAAACTTACATACCTATTTAATTCGTTCTTGCTTTTTCGTATCCTGACACTTATTAAAAGGCTGTTGGTGAATTTCGACTACAACTGCAAAGCTCCGTTAGTGATATCGGAACTAACCTGCCTGCCGTGCAAGAGTGGAGTGTTCGAATCTCAGTAACAAAAATCTTTTTGTTTTATGAACATTTATGGTGCATGTTTTTCTATGACTTTTTACTAAATTTGGGACGTTTGGACAAAATAACGGCTTTCTAGGACCAATAGCCTCTTATTAAAGTCGGTGACGGATGGAAAAACAGACAGGCAGGCAGGCAGACAAACAAAGTGAAACTATAAGAGGTTCTTTGACGAGCTCTGTGGCGCAGCGGGCGAAGGTCCGCCTGCGACGCAAGGGGTTGCGGGTTCGATTCCCGCCTCGGGACAAATGTCTGTACGATCTGCAGATATTTGTTCAGGGTGTTCTGGGTGTTTTTCTATATATAATAAAAATATCTATCTATGTAGTATAATATATTAAGTATATCAGTCATCTAGTACCCATAACACAAGCTCTGCTTAGCTTGGGGCTAGATGATGCTGTGTGATTTGTCCCGCATTATTTATTTATTATTTATATTTATTTTATTCTTCTTTTACTACGAAACGCTAAAAATTAAGCCGCTGGTGCCGTGGGACGCCTGCCAGACGTGGACCATTTTTAATTTTGCAATAACTCCTAAATTATTAAATTAGTTGGGTAGGGTGTAGGTGTGGTGTAGGTAATTGTGTAGGCATGAATTATTGTTTATGAGTTGCTTGAGGTAACTTATGTATATAATTATAATAAGGATGGGTATCATATCCGTCCTATTATCTTTTTAAAGATAAAAGATAAAAATTGTTTATTTTGTGACAGAAATAACACAATATTATATTTTTAAAACTAATTAAGTTTAGAGAGAATAATACCGTGACAAAAAAGGCCACTACTCAGCATTTGCTGTGGCAGAGCAGGTCGTACCACAGCGCTGGTCTTCCGTAGTTACCGTCGTTTGCGATTGGTGGCAACCGCAGCACACTAATTATCATAAAATGACATATCTAATTCAAATAAATGAGACATTAATATCTATTTTTTCCTTTTCTTTCTTTCGAACGAGCTTAATATGCAACAGGTATACAAAAATAGAACATTACATTATTATAGTGAAAACTAAACTATACTAAAACTATTCGCAATTGGAAAATTGCGTATCACCACACTGCCATTCAGCTGTCGCAACGGCTGTCGACATGCGATCGGCAGTCGATTACTCCGAACGGCCGTCACGACGCGACGGCTGTTCACTTAGGTACGTTCCGCGGCCGACTCCTTCGAACGGCTGTCGCGACGGATGTTCGCATCCGTTCGGCAGTCGACTCTTCCGACTGTGGAAGAAAGATTGACAGTGTGCTTAAGGTAATAAAATAACTTTTTTTTTGTTTCATCATTGTTATATATTCAAACTTTTTAACATAAATTATCCTTCTTCTATTATAATCCTTCGTTTAAGAATCCGAGTTGGATTCGACGTTTGACCTCTTTCTCGAAGTTGGACTTACCTAATTGGACTTTGTCGTATCTTTAATACAAGTTGTATTAAAGGTACCCCAATAAATTTTATTTTCAGCTTTTTTTGTAGCGTTTTCGTGGCATTGTTATTTTATATGCCCATGCAAAATTACAGCTTTCTTGGACTAAGAGTCTCTTCGCAAAGCCGGTGACGGACGGACAGACAAAGCGAAACCATAACAAGGGTTTCTTGTTTTACTACGAAACTCTAAAAATAAATTCGATTTAGAGTCTTCTTGTGATCGAACATAAATAATGAAATCTAGCCAAACCGGCTAATGAGTAATTTACTGCTAACCTAGTTTTATAAGAATAAACTGTGAGATAATGTCCATCAGCACTTTTCATGTTGTCTCTAATTAACGTGTAGTTTTCAACTTCTGGCCTTCTTAGTTTTATGTGGAGTTAAGTTTTCCCATTTTATTTTATTTCAATTACCCTGATGATGCTGATGATGATGATGTGTAGGTGAGTATGATGATTAGTGGATGTCGTCACCCGTGAGTTTTGAAACATCCAAGAGTTTCGATAACCATCTGTGTGGTAAGTTCCACTTTACCAAATCATACTTTCTAAAAGCAAATACTTGGCCTTACAATAATTAAGGAGTTTCCTCGATTCCTCAGGTTCATCACGTTCTAGTTAAAAGTGTATCTACGAGTTCTCGAACTGAAAAATAACTTTCCTGATCGGTTCATAAACGACGGAGTTCTGAGGTACAATGTAAAGGTAAATTATAAAAATAAATAGATTAGGCCAGATGCGTGTTGGACCACCGGTTCCGTAGTTAACTGTAGCCCATTTGTTAAAAGTTAGTGTATGTTTTTTTACGGTAACCAAAATATTTTAACAGGAATTAATTGAGTTTTCGGTTTAAAGTATTCCGGTAAGTTTTGTTACCCGCATCACTTATTTGAGCGACAATTTCTCCGAAACTAAAAAAGCTAGCAGTTTTAGTTTTTCTGGAAAGTTTATGGTTAAAACTTACTGAGAAAAAAAACAGCCAACAAAGGCACTTTATGTATGTGCATAGACAATAAGTACAAGTGTCAAGTTAGTCTCCTAATAAACGGGTTACAGAGGACACGTCGTCTATTATTATCAGTGGCATACGAAGATAAAAACTCAGTCGCGTATTTCGGAAAGTTTCGTGGACGTGACGAAGATTGCATTAATAATGTCAGTGGGAATAATGAAAGAATTTGTGGTGAAGACTGGAAATTGGTCGTGTATTATGGAAAGATGGAAATGTACTTTTTAGTGAACGAAGTTAACGAGTTAAAGTTACTTACATTAATTTCGGTAATGGGTGAAGATGCCTACGACTTGTTATCGACGTTAGCGAGTCCAACACAACCATCGCAATTATCATATAAATCGGGCTATAGAATTGTTAGCGGCACACCTCCAGACAAAACCGTCAATCTTGGCGGAACGTTATAAATTACGTCAACGTCGGCAAGTTAAAGAAACAATAGCGGAACATGTGTCAGAATTAAAAAAAACTGTCCAAGTATTGTAATTTTGGAAGAACATTAGACGAAAATATTCGCGACCAACTGGTATGTGGACTGAAAAGTGAAGTAAGACGGCTGATTATTTTCCGAAGAAAATTTTAATTATAATCGGGCAGTCACATTGCATCAGCATCATCTTCTTAGCGATCAGCATTGTCTTTGGAAGCTGCTGAGCGGGACGCGGGGGCGCTGCAAGCTGGCGCAGCGTGCTCAGTGGAGGAAGGGCTGAAGCTGAGCGTCAGCTGTTCAAGATGCGGAGACCAAAGGCATCAGGATGTTAGGATGCCCTATCTTGCATAAACAAATCTGTGTATAAAAATACTTAAGTCATTTCAAATTAAACCCTTGTTTATTACAATTGCGATTCTACGTCGGGTCGGTAATTCAGCCTTTAGGATTCGTAGAAACTGTTGTTGATTATAGAGGAGTTAGCAAAACTTTTGATTTGTATGTTATGAATAGAGGTACAACTAATTTAATAGGCAGACAGTGGTTGGCAGAGTTTAATATTCCTGTTAAAATACCTACTAACTACAACTACATGAATGTTTCGCACAATGAATATCTATCTATCTATCTATCTATGAAATAAAAAATGTAAAGAATGAAATAGTCTGCCTCGCCGTAACACAGTCTTGTACTAGCACGGAAGGCATTAAATTCCTTTAACTGTATGCATGCATGACATTAAATAAAGTCATAACACCTTCACCTTTAAGTAAGTGTATACTGTTAATTTAAGCTTGCAAATTTGTTTTTGTGAAATATAATATATTCATAAATTCTTATTCTTAAATAATTTCCAGACATAGATCGCTGTTTGATGGTTCATTGGGAAAGTACAGCGGAGGTCAGGCGGAGCTGTGTGCAGGAGAGCGCGGAACCGATATTTAGCCGCGGCGTCGTCCAGCCGGTCGCGCACTCGGACTGGGCCACGCCTCTGGTGGTAGTGCGCAAGGCGGATGGGGTTTGAGAATATGCGCCGACTACAAGGTAACCCTTAACAAGGTCTTAGCGATCGATATTATATCCGGTTCCGAAAATGGAGGATTTATTTAGCGATATTAGTGGGAAAAATTTTACGAAATTAGACTTAGGATAGTTCCCGAAAGTATACGGTTATAAATACGCGTAGGGGTTTATTTAAATATTTACGTGTTGTTTACGGATCAACACTACCACATAATAAATAGAAACGGGGTTCGGGTTGACCCGAAGAAAGTCAAGGCCATCACAACCATGCCTCCTCCTACTAATGTTACAGAATTAAAATCTTTTATAGGCATGGTCAACTTTTAAGGTAAGTGCATTGGTAATCTAAGCGTATATTTGACACCTCTGTATGATCTCTTAAAGAAAGGGAAACATTGGAGGTGGGGTAAGGAACATGAAATGTCTTTTTGTGAGGGGAAACGTTTTTTGAGCAACACCGAGAGTTTAGCGCATTTTGACATGGCTTGCGAATCTGTGCTGACGATGGTGCGCAGCGGGCTCCCATGACGGCGACTCAGAATACAGTTCTGTATTCTGAGGACGGCGACGAGCGCGTCGTCGCATACGCCTCGCGCGCTTTATCCTCTCACGAGTTGCATTACAGTCAAATACATAAAGAAGGCTTAGCGATAATATTTGCGGTTGAAAAGTTTCATTAATATCTGTATGGTAGAAGATTTGTAATACGAACAGATCACCTTTAGTTGGCATTTTCGGGTCGAATATAGGAATTCATACCGCTGCGGCTAGCCGACTACAACGTTGGGCTATAAAACTAGCAGCTTATGACTTTGATATAGAATACGTTAGAACAGATAAAAATACGGCAGACGCATTGTCATGCTTAATCAATTCACAGAAAAATGATGTTGCTAAAGATGAAGTAGAATTACCTTAACAAACATAGGTATTTGCATTTTTCAACAGAAGCGTTAATCATAGATTATAATGTACTAAAAAAAAAAACGAGTCGTGATCCTATCCTTAGCAGGATATTAAGTTTTCTCATGGACGGATGGCCTAAAGAAACTGATATCAAAGAGTTAAAACCATATTTTAATAGAAAAAAAATGAAATAGACGCGGAGTTTAATGTGAGGTCATCGCGTAATAATACCAGCCTCATGTAGAAATAAAACAATTGCAGAACTCCATGACACACATGGGAATGGTTATAACGAAGGCATTGGCCCGCAACTACGTGTGGTGGCCGGGGGTCGACGAGGCCGTGGAGGCGCGGTGCCGCGCGTGCGCCGTGTGCGCCGCGGTGGCCGACGCGCCGCCCGCGCACATGCCCACTTTGTGTTAGCCTTCGCAGCCCTGGTCCAGACACCATTTAGATTGTTTGGGGCCAATAGTAACAATAATTAACGTATCTGGTGTTAGTCGATTCATGTTCTAATTAATGGATTGAAGCCATTCGAATGGAACGAACAACTGCACGCATCTGTCGACCATCTGTTTTGAACCATAATGGTGTAAAACATATTTTCGGCACCAGCTTCAAACGGCGCCGCTGAGAATGCTGTAAAAATATGCAAACGCGTGATAAAAAAGGCATTCAACCAAAATCCTAATGTAAATACCGCCCTTTGTCGTTTCGTAGAATACAGAAACAAAAGCCATGCTACAACCGGTGATAGTCCTGCCAATAATTATTACAAGGCCGCAATCTTTGCATGGGATTAGACAACCTTAAACCAGACAGAGAAGCTCGTGTAATCAGCAGGGAAGCACGAAGTGAACAGCTCTCGGGCGGTTCGCAACGCCATCCGCAGCCGAGAGCGCACGGTACAGGGCCTATAGCGGCGCGAACAGAGATGGCTTCCGGGGACTATTCTATAACAGCTAGGAACTACGGACGGATTATCTAATACACTCCAACGAGAAAACCGATATTCATAGGCATATCGATCAGCTAAGACCAAGGGTTACAAAAGAGATTGTTAGTTCATCTGAAGATATTTCTACAACTAGTGTAGGGGTAGATTCAGTAGCACAAACATTGCAGTTAAATAAACATTCCCGGAAATCTTTAGCCGTACCTACGGCTGGAGACGTAGACACAGTCCGCAGTGTGCTAGGTTTGGGAGAGGGTAGTACACCTACACGGGTAGATTCAGAACCAGAGGGGACCACTTTTTTTTTTTTTTTAGTTAAGTTTTAATTTCTTTAGCATAATGATGTTATTTTATAAGTTAGTTAAGAAAATAGTTAAGGATTATCATTCCATGACATAATAATAATATATGTATATGTCGTAGATGGATAGTATAATCAGATGTTTTACAAAACCATTAGTAGGTATGCAAAACAGCTCCGTTATGTAAAACAGCTTAACAACGTCAAGCTGGATTGTCAATGTAACGCATGCGACAAAACAGCTCCGTTATGTAAAACAGCTTAACAACGTCAAGCTGGATTGTCAATGTAACGCATGCGACAAAACAGCTCCGTTATGTAAAACAGCTTAACAACGTCAAGCTGGATTGTCAATGTAACGCATGCGACAAAACAGCTACCTTTTAGATGTAATGCAGAATTACCTGCAGTTATGGCCTAGGTTAGAATAGAATAGAAAACTCTTTATTGAACACCACATAAAAAATAGAACATTATAGGTTTTGGTTGTATCGCAACAACAACGCACGAGCCGAGCGAGCAAAGCGAGCGTGCCGCGGCAGCGGCCGGTGAAGTGCCAGAAGCCACAAGCGGCGAGATTTGAAACTAAATTTCCCAATTCAACGTTTAATTCCACGCTGTTATACAAAATCGCGACACATTGATCCGCTGCATTGAAAAAGGCAAAACGTTAATGCAATAATGCGTTGCAACGTTCAGAGAATTTGTAATATCGCTAGCTGTTTTACATAACGGAGCTGTTTTGCATACCTACTAATGGTTTTGTAAAACATCTGATTATACTATCCATCTGCGACATATACATATAAGTTAGTTTATTTATTTTCTTATTGCTAATGTTGTTTTTCTGATGACTGACGTTCACTAACTATAACCCTGAAGGGTAAACGCCCATTGACAAGGTAGCAACGTAAGCTTGCTGCAATAGCAAAGTATTAAATCATCACTGTTAGGTTAGCAAAGTACAACTTGAGACCATTATATTACGAACTAGCTGTTGCCTGCGACTTCGTCCCCTTAGTGTTAAAGAATAAATTCACCAGTACTATATTATATAATAATAATAATAAAGCCTTTATTTTCCATGCCAATTTGCATAAAATAATATAATATAGGTATCTAGTTGTAAAAAAGTAAGATAAAATTCATTTGTCTTTTTTAAACTTTCGCGATCACAACACATTATTAACATACATATAACCGGGTATTTATCGCGTAAATTACCTTTATTATTTCCCGACGTTTCGCTTGGATTGCACCAAGCATGGTCCCGGGAAGACTGATGTGATGGAGGTACCGCAGCAAAGCGAAGGCGTTTGTTGAACTACCCTCACTTGATCTTCATAAAAATTATTAGGGCCGGTTCCCACTGGGACAGCACACTACACTGACTGTATCCACATACTGAGTTGATTTTTCACGCCGAGTACACTTTGCTATCACTGGATTCCATGAGGCAGAGAGTCTGAAGCCGTCTTCACGATTGAAATTAGGATGCTTCTTAATCTCAATCGCTTCCCGAACCATTCTCTTATAATAGTGCCTCTCGTTGGCTAGGATTTTTGGGTTGTGTAATTCAATCCAGTGATTAGGTCCTGAGTCTACTATATGTTCTGCTATAGCAGACTTGTTTATTTGTCGATTTTTCACCGCAGCTATGTGCTCCTTAACACGTTCGGCGACAGTGCGCTTCGTTTGGCCTATGTAGGAGCGCCCACAGCTGCAATCGATCTTATAAACACCAGGAACCTGCAAAGGTACTATATCCTTTGGCGTACGCAGATGCTTAGCCACTTTTGCGAGTGGAGTATAGATCGACTTAATCGAAAACTTCTTCAGCAGGTTCCCAATCTTGTCCGTAACCCCTTTCACATAAGGCATGAACGCTGGCTGTCTTGCTACATCTGTGTGTTTCTGTTTGCGCCTGCGATTAGGATGCCATCCATTAGTCCTGTATCCGTTTCGTTTTAGAACCTCCTGAACATGTTCCAGCTCTCCGGGTAAATGTTCAGGGTCACAGAGGTCATGGGCTCTGTTCATAAGGGAAGAAACTACTGACTCAAGATGTAATGGATGATGATGTGAAGCAGCATTCAGATATCTGTCCGTGTGCGTCTGTTTTCTGTACACGGTATGAGATAAGGTTCCGTTTGATTTAACCATCACTTTCAGATCTAGGAAAGCTAAAGACCTGTTTTCTTCCATTTCATATGTGAACCTGATCTTCGGGTGTATTGAGTTGAGATGTTCTGTAAGCTGATCGACTTCCTGTTTACTTCCATTGATAATGCAGAAGACATCGTCGACGTACCTTTTCCATAGCTTTATACCATGGGCAGTCAGGTTAATCATGGTCTCAAAATGCTCCATCCAGATATTGGCAAGTACAGGGGCCTCCATCACATCAGTCTTCCCGGGACCATGCTTGGTGCAATCCAAGCGAAACGTCGGGAAATAATAAAGGTAATTTACGCGATAAATACCCGGTTATATGTATGTTAATAAGATAAAATTCATGACATGGCCCCGCTCTGGGTATAGGCCTCCTCCAACTCTTTCCATTTGTCTCTCTCTTGCGCTGTCTGCATCCAGTCCTTGCCAGCGATTTGTTGCAGTTCATCGCTCCAGCGTTCTTTAGGTCTGCCTTTGTTTCTTTTTCCGCTGGGACCAGTCCATTTGGTGATACGTTTTGTCCATCTTCTGTCTGTAATTCGGGCGACGTGTCCAGCCCATCTCCATTTAACACGTTAAGTGCGTAACGAGGCCTAAATTATCCCACATGCAACTTCCCTGTGGTGCGGCAAGGAAAAACATGAACTTCTCTGTCGTGCGACGGGCATAACTTCGGTTTGGTCCAGTGAAGAAAAATGATATATATATATATATATATATTTGAGATGTGCTAATGGTCTAGGACTCGGTGGTATACCTATCTTGGTACCGGATGTCTTAGGCCTCGTACCGCACTGAATTAATATAATTTTAATGTAGTGCGAAACGAGGCTAAAAACGTCCCATACTCCCCCTGACCTCGTACCGCACCCTACGCGTTGTCCCCGCGACCAGTGTTGTGCGTCGCGTCGATAAGAGATCACGTCCGTATTTTCAACGCCAACCATGTCCTCCAAACGATGTCGGAAGGAGTTAAATTTGAAAAACCCAAAAACAGAGCCAATATATAATTCTTAATATTTTTTAAAGTAAGAATTATAATTATCTTGACCATTTGTCTTCGTATTAGAAACCTGTCTGTAACCACATAAATTGTGATTATTTTTGTACTAGCGTTTTAAAGTATAGGAAGAAATTTTTTAAATATTTTTGTTCTTTATGGCGCCTTGAAACGATTTTAGATTATTTTTACAAGCTTTTATTTAGCTTGCCCTGTATGTATGTATGTAACTATGTTTGTTCGCGGAATCTTGCAACTCAATTTTGAAGCAGATATCTTAAACCGATTGAGCTGAAATTTTGTATACAAGTTTACTTTGGATGACAATGCATGGTCAGCTATGTGACGTCACTCTGAATCCAACATGGCGGAACACCCAAGATGGCGGACTAGTTATTTTTAATGGACTTCAACAATATGGGTATCAAATGAAAGGGCTTGCTGAAAATAGTTCGAAAATGAAGTGACGATACTCTGAATCCAATTTGGCGGCACATCCAAGATGGCGGACTAGTTATTCTTAATGCACTCCTATAATATGGGTATCAAATGAAAGGCCTTGGTGAGAGTTACTCGAAAGATTTAATGACATTACTCGAAATTTAACATGACGGTATACCTACTCAAGATGGCGGACTAGTTATTCTTAATGCACTCTTACAACATGGGTATCATATGAAAGGCCTTGCTGTGAGTTACTTGAAAACTTATATGACATAACTCTCAATCCAACATGGCGGTCATGAGATGAACAGATAGGAAACCAACTGTCCAGTGATAACTAAAAAGTAAAAAATAAATTTAAAGTAGCAAAAACTTTTTAACAAACAAACTTTTATGTAAACGTACTCACTAAAAATAATAAAATAAACATTTTCCATTAAAGTTAAATGTCAACTTAAAACGTCTTTACACAATAAATGTAATAAAAAAGCTTGTCGCGAGATTTAAGCAGGTAAGTACACGTATTTACATTGTTTGAAAAAAAAATTAAATCATTAGATCAAGTTACAGGCACACAGGTTAATCTCGCGACAAGCTTTTTTATTACATATATTGTGTAAAGACGTTTTAAGTTTACATTAAACTTTAATGGAAAATGTTTATTTTATTATTTTTAGTGGGTACGTTTAAATAAAAGCTTGTTTGTTAAAAAGTTTTTTTACTTTAAATTTATTATAAGATTAAAACAAAACGAATCTAATGATCGAAATCGGTCCAGTCGTTGAGGAGTTATAAGTGGCTTTTAGTAGATATCTTCAATAGACAGTTTAAATTAAACACGTCGATATTATTTTTCCCATCACTAATCTCAGCGAAAATTTGCCCCATATCAGTGCGTTATGAGGTGAATAAGATCCCATATTTTGTTTTGCCTATAATTCCTAAACTAGCTAGCAGATCCCGGGGCGACGGTAGATTAGGGTTCATCAATTCACTGTCTATATTAATAAAGACAAACATTCTCATTTATCTTTGATTTCGCGCCAGAAAATGGATTTTAGTCTGTTAAGAGAGGTGGGGTCTTATAGACCGCTTGTCGCCCCAACGTCTGGTCACGGTGCGGGCCGATAACACCTCGTGCCGCAGGAACGGAAAGTATGCAAAATTGATGCCGCAGTGAACGTGTTAAGTTGTTGTGCGTGTTGAACTGCGTCTATTAACTTAGTTTGTCTCCGAATGTCTTCACTTCTGCGTTTATCCTTAAGCTTAAGGCCTAGAATACTTCGTTCCATAGCGATAGGAATATCCAAGTTTGTGCTCCATAAGTAAGGCAAGGCAACAAGCACGAATCTATAACCTTTTTCTTTAGTTTTAATGGGAGTTTTGATTTTAAGATTTCCTTGGAGCTCCAGTATTTTTTCCAGGTGATGTTAATACGGCGGTCTAGTTCGTCTTCGTGTCTTGTTTTCTTAAATGATATTTGTTTCCCGAGGTATGTATATACATACATATATGTAGCTGTCCACGTATTCTATATTTGTTCCGTTTACCTGTATAGGATTTTGTATACTATTTGTAGAGATTTTAGTTTTTGTCATATTCATTTGTAAACCTATTTTGTTGCTAGCATTGCTTAGTTCTTCTATCATCGTTTCAAGCTGCATTGATGTGTTTGAAAATATAATGATATCATCTGCAAAACGTAGGTTGCTTATGAACTCGACATATATTTTTATTCCCTTACTGTTCCATCTGAGGTCCTTCATAATGTCTTGTAATACGGCTATAAATATCTTGGGAGACAGTGGATCCCCTTGCTTTGCCCCACTTCTTATGATAATTTTTGGTCCGAGCCTGTCCAATTTTACCCTGCTTGTGCTGTTTTTATAAATGTTTTTAATTATATTTATGTAAGTATTCGGGACTCCTTGGTGTTTTAATGGTGTGAAAGTTCTTGCCATATGCTCTCATGTGAGATTGAATCAAACGCTTTTGCGTAGTCAATATAGGCAAGATAGAGCGGCTGATTATATTCTAGATGTTTTTCCACTATTAGATCTAGTGTATGAATGTGGTCGTTAGTAGAGAAGCCTGGACGGAATCCGGCTTGTTCCACTGGTTGATTTGCCTCTATGCTTAGCGCTATCCTTTTTTCGAGACACATGGCAAACAATTTATACATCGTAGGCAGCAGGCTGATAGGTCGGTAGTTATTGATATCCGAAGCATCACCCTTTTTATATAATAGAATTATTCTGGATTCTCCCCAGCTCATAGGAATGTCTTATAATTCTAGTATTTTATTATACAATGTTGTTATAGAACTCAGTAGTATTTTTTTCCCTATTATAAGAGCTTCGTTAGGGATATTGTCGTGGCCGGGGCTTTTTTCTTTTTTCAGTTTTTCAATGTTTTTCATTATTTCTCTGTATTCAAAAGGTGTGATTGGTGTATTTAGTATTATTTCTTGGTTTTCGTACATATTATTTTCTTGACCTTCTTCCTGGTAGAGATTTCGGTAATAGTCTGAAGCAATGTTTATAAGGTCTCTCCTTGTCTGTAGTTTACCTGTTTTATTAAAATATGGGAATATCGGCAGCAATAAAATAAAGGTCTCCAAGTTATTATTTTTTTTTTTTGCGTTTCCAGTTTCTGCTCTAGAAGCTCATTCTTGGTCTCAAGGATTTGAAATTTCTCGTTTATATTGTTGTTGATAGTGTTTTTGATATCCTCCTTCATATCTTTCATTTCAGTTTTTTGCTGTCTCATTTCTTCCTGCATTGATATTAACATCGATTTTATTTCTTCCATTATTACACCTCACAGTAGGTTATAATGTTGTTGTGTTTCTTTTATTTTAATGCCCTCTGATGGGGATTTGTGGAAGCTCTATGCTCGAGATTGATGTTTCTTTGTTATAGTAAGGCCCTCAACCTTCAAAGTTCTGCCAGCTGCCGATAGATGTCTCTAGGGTCTTCGATTTTTTATGTAAATGTTTGTGAGTTTTGACATTGATACTGGCGTCCTCTAGTGATCAGTAGAAGCACTATCGTAGGGTTTGAGCTACTTGATTGTATATGTGATATCCTTTTGCCTTGAAGTTCTGCTGCTGCCCGATAGATGTTGCATAAGTTTTTTCACTCGCAAAACTTCTCTTTGTCCCGGCGGTGGTATGAACAATTTCTCTTGGTTTAATATTAATGTTGCTTCCCTCTAGTGGCAAGTCGTAGAACCACTATCCTATATTGGATGCCTCAATGGGGTAGTAAAATCTTCTTGCCGTGAGGTTAGGCCACTCGCCGGTAGATGGCGCTTTTTAGATTTTTCTATGCAATAATTATAACCAGCAATATTTCGAGACAGTTTCGACCTAACCTAAAAATATTGCCTCTTAATTATGCACTTATTTTTTGTTTCAGTCACACACGCTTGTTTAATGCCTATATTATCTTCACTGTTTTGCATTTCATAAGTTCTTTAAAGTCTTCGCAATGTTATGGGAAATAATATTTTTGGCCGATGTTATGCCGCAGAGTTCATGTTCGTATTTATCTTTAGTCTTTCACTCTCACTCAAAAACTTCACTTTAACCTTGTGGTATGTTACACTTTCCAGAGTTCTTGGTGTATTTCCACTACTTTTCACTTTTAGAAATATTTTTTAAACGATTATAAACTCGGAACCGATGTAAACAGTGGCACGGTGGCGCCCTCACCCCCATATATACTATATTATATCTAAGTTAAACAAAATGGATTTATAGTCCAGGCATTCTTTGATTTTACAACCACCATGAATATTGGAAAATAATTGCTTATTTTGAATGAGAACTCAACAATTCGATTTCAAGCGTGTAACGTGCACGGTTTTGGAGATCTGGCACATTAGTAAAAACAACTTTAAACCCCCTCTTGAACCCTTTAGAGTTTAAATCACCACTGTTTAGTAGTAGTAGTAGAACTTTTTGTGAAAGGTTCATCCGGGGAAGTACTACCACCATACCTATTTCTGCCGCCAAGCAGTAATGTCTTCATTGCTGTGTTCCGGTTTGAAGGGTAAGGGGGCCGGTGAAATTACAGGCACATGAGACCTTACAACTCTGTCTCAGGGTGACGGGCACAATGCAATGCAGCGTTGGTCACGTGCTTAGTGAACGTGATCACCGCGGCATTGCAAATGTTACAGGTAGAGGTTACCGCTTAACATCAGGTGGGCCTTCGGCTTGTCTCGTCATTTAGTAGTATAAAAAAAACATAATTCCCTTCTTAGTCGGCGGTTTTGCACTATTACAAACGTACCCTGAAAATTTCAAGTTTCTAGGATCAGTAGTTTAGGCTGTTGTCTGTCACTGAATCTGATAGCATTTTATTATAAGTATGTAGTAAAGCAACTTTTTGGAAAACTATTTATAGGCCAGATAAATCTCGCCTAAGCGGCTTACAGATTTACTTGAATTTTTAATTTTAGCCACTTGTTATTATTTATTTTGAATGACGATTCTACATTCCGAATTTGACGTATCTACCATGTACGATTTGAGAGATGTGACACCTTTTTAACAATTATTCTTTTTTAGGGTTCCGGACCAAAATGGTAAAAAGGAACCCTTATAGAATCACTCTGTCTGTCTGTCTGTCTGTCTGTCTGTCTGTCTGTCTGTCTGTCACAACTGGATATCTCGAGAACTACTAATTTTTATAAATCTACACCTGTGTTCTCAATTAAAAAATGTTCAAGTTTTTTTAATCCTTGAACACTTCATTGCTTATTTTGAAATAAGAAATACTAAAAACAGAATGGAATATAAAACTGAAGGCATACCTACAACGAACTCCCATACAACAAACGTGATATTTTTGCCGTATTTCGTTCGATTCTAATGACAGAAACTGGTATATTCATATTCATAGGTAGTATTCATTAGGAGATTGAGATGATAGTAGACATTTAGAGTGATTTGACACGTTCGGAGTAAAACTAAATGAAATGAAAATGCGTTTCTTGATACACCACACCTTAAACATAATTAATAAGGTAATATTTATGTAGGTTTCAGTTTCCATAAAAGTGTGGTGTGCCAAAAGGGTCTGACTCAGCAATATTTGCACCTAAGATATAAAATGCAACAATGGTATTCTGGCAGAACATTTGAGTACCGCAAAAGAACACATAAAATAGAATAGAACAGAAATGTCAATGCAGGCAGGAGTTGACACTGAGAAGCGAGAGGAGACGAAGTATCAGGCAAAACTACTCTCGAGAACTGCCCCCCAGTGCTGCGAATTATTCATCATCATTTCTGCCGTACAACGTCCACTAGCATAGGCCTCCCTCATGTATCTCCATGAGGGGAAGTTGGCACGCTTGGCAGGCTGGTTGGCGAGCGCAGTACGGGGTGTTGATACACGGAAAGACGCTGCTGCCCATCATACGGAGGCATCCCTTAGCAGGCTCTTACTGAATCCACGGGTATAGGCGGAGGGGTAACATTCTAATGCCGGCACCCCACGGCTAAAATACACGGTGTGGAATATTAAACATATGAAAATGCCGTTTTAGCGAGCGCGCCCGCTTTTACTGTTTACGTACACGTGAAGTCCCCCTATGTACTTACATCATCATTGCGTACAACTTTGACGTTATCTTTTCAGAGTCTGCCAGAATACACTGAGTCCCTTCAAACATCTAGAGAGCGAGGCCTGAGACAACTTGGCACACAGGTAAGCGCAACTCGTGTGTGTGTTTTCAATAAATAAATAAATAAACTCCCCTTATAAACTTTATGTTCAGTAATCGGTGAGTAAACACACCGACATCCGTCCACTACTAGCGGGGTGGGCTCATCAAAGCCTTACATTGCAGGTATTGACATTTATCGCATTGACTCAAAAAATTACATTTAATGTACTTATTAGGGCCGGCGCTGACTCACGGCGCGGGATGTATGCATGGCTCTGTTAAGGATTTAATTCCAGATCAAATAAATTTTATCATTGTTTTAATGAGTTTAGAATTCATATTACACTAACTGCCCCGGCGAACTTCGTACCGCCCAGAATCAACTACCTATTACCACATCTTCTAACTACTACTTTACTATTACTACTTTTTTTTTTTTGGTGACGGGATGGAAATCTGCTAGGTCAGATACCATGCTGCGTTAAGTGCACAGCATGGTTATGTGAGGTTGTCTCCTGACGACTCACTAAAACCACCCCGATGGCCGGCCTCGGTGCACTAGGGGCTCCGGTTCCTCATAAAGAACACTCTAATACTACGCTACAACTACTCAATTACTACCCTGCAACTACTCAACTACTACCCTACAACTACTCAAAGTTTTTTGCGTAATTTTCTTATTTTTTTTTCATAAGATCCTTCTGACAATAACAAACACAACAAAAAACGAATTAGCGAAATCGGTCCAGCCGTTCACGCGAGCTACCGTGACCAAGGAAAATATAATACCTATTTCCCTTGGTCACGGCATCACATTAATATATAAGTAATATAGATTATTCATATAATAATATCAGCCGCAGTGTCCCGCGAGCCACATACACACACAGGTCACAGGAATATGACAGCTAAACTAATTGAAATAGGGCCAGCGCTGACTGACGGCTTGCTGCGGGATACCGCATTATGCCAAAGCGCCCTTCAGATCGCCGAAGAACGCCTGCCGTGCAGTGAGTCAGCGTCAGCACTTCATATCGAGGCTTCCGTCGATTGGGACCGCTAGGTATTGGGACCGCGGTCCCATTCGCCAACGTAGGACATCCACTGCTGGACAAAAGCCTCACTCATGGCCGAGTACTGATCATAAGGGATTATTGCGATACCACGCTTGGCAGGCGGGTTGGCGAGCGCAGTACGGGTTGTTAATACATATAAAGACACTGCTGCTCAGTTTCCTGAGGTAGCTCTTAGCAGATTCTTACTGCATCCACGGGCAAGAGAGAAGAGGACATTCTACTGCTGCACCCAACGGCATTTAAGTTGCCGTTGGGTGCAGCAGTAAAAAAACTCGCGTAAAAAAATAAAATAACTTTTCTTAAGTTATGTGAAATAAATATTACATCATCATCATCATTTCAGCCATAAAACGTCCACTGATGAACACAGGTCTCCCTCATGGATCTCCATGAGGGGTAGTTGCCATACTCACCACGCTTGGCAGGCGGGTTGGTGAACGCAGTATGGGATGTTGATACACGGATAGACGCTGCTGCCCATCTTCTGTAGGTATCCCTTAGCAGGCTCTTACTGCATCCATGGGCATGAGAGGAGGGGTATCATTCTACTGCCGGCACCCCACGGCGGCAATATTATATATTATTATTTTATTATTATATGAATATTGAAAAGCTAGTAGGTAACGGAACAATTTCACCAAATTTTATGTTGATATTTCTTTTGGCAACGTCATATTTCTCATTAAATTAAGCTTTAGGGAGTGCAACAACAGACAGAATCGACACCAATATCATAATACCGGTAGAGGTCGGAGGTAGGAGGTATTCTTAATTTAAAGTATTCAATTATACACAATGACTCATCCACTGAGTCAACCACTTCTCACAAATGACTTGTCCTCAAATTTCCGGTAAATGCGTGAGGTAATCGACTGAATCCGACCTCTACCGGTATTATGATATTTATAATTGAACACAAATTAAAAATAAAATAGCAACGCTAAAAAATATACCAAAATATGTATTACTAGCTGATGCCAGCTTTGTTTGCACATCGCGACAAAACGTCTTATTTACAAGAGTGCATTATGATGGCATTCTGGAACACCTTTAAAAAGGAAAACGATCGAAACAAATACATTCGTAAATTACGTCATATCTTGGCAGTGGATATTTCCATGTTCTTCATAACATTGATGTTTTAATAATGGGTAAAATTATATACCAAATTAGGAAGTATGTCCACACCACCGCGCGTAGGCCACGCCACGGCTGTGTTACGTGACGTGAAAGGGTTTTTTAAGGTTGTTGACCGCAGATGGCCATAACAACGTTACCGGACTATGGCGAGCGCAGAGGGCGCCTAGCCGCAAAAGTTATGATGGGGCAACGAGCGCAAGGGCACCACTTAGGTACAAACCACGGCTTGGACTGCTACCAGATTTTTATAGTGATGGTAAACGCCCAGGCGCAAAACTGCACCTTAAGACGGAAAAGTGTATTCTTCTGCCCCGCCGCGCCGGCGGGATTAAAAGCGTGCCTAGCAGCTAGTTTGGGAGGGGTTGACGTCACCTCCGGGTTAGCGGCGGTGAGTTCGTCAACGGGCAAGCCGAGAACATGTCTTGGTCGACGGAGAAAAGTGACAGACAAGACACGCAGCTTCCAAAGATTTAAATCGATTCAAATCTTTGGGAGCCACATGTAGAATGAATTTTTTTCACTCCTACTGGACAAAAATGCCCTATCTTTGCTTGCGATAGTTTCCCAAATCATTACTATTTTATTCCAAAGGTCTTGTCATCATTCTTTAAAAAAAATCAGTACAAATACATCTGTAGATTTCGTTATCTTCTGGCGGTGGATATGTTCATTTTCTTTGATATTTTAACGTTCGCTTTTTAATATTTACCAGCTAAAATAGACATAGGGTATGTCCACAGCACCGTGGGCCCCGTTGCGTACAGCATTCTGTCATCTGTGACAGAAATACGTGAAGTGACGTGTGACACACATCCGCATGTAGCGTGACCCCTTACGATGGTTCACAACTGATGACTATTTATTCCAGAAGCATTACCCGATTTGCCACCTGGAGAGGAAGTTAAAGAATCTGAATACAAATGAGTACGAATACAGGCCAGCTTACTACGAAGAGGTCACGTGCTCCACGCCGTCAAGGGAAAACGAAGAAGTGACTAATGAGGTAAGGCCTTTGCATCTATTAAGATGATTTATACAGCGTCAGCAACTGGTAATCATGCTGTACGGGACGCTGCAGTGCCTGGGACATTGTTAGATGGATTAGGCTTGCCCAGCACCTATACCATCCTCTCAGCTTAGTCAGCTATTATTCAGAGGAAAGAACAGGTCAATACGTCTGAAGCTAACTAAGCCGCGGGTTTCCTCACGATGTTTCCTTCACCGTTAAAGCACGTGTTAAGTGTGGTAATAATAATGAGGTAGGGTCACTGAATTAAGACCTTATTAATTTTATTTTCGAACGAGTGAGCAAAGATTACACTTATATTAGTAACATTACTAGTTGTTCGCCACGAACTTAGAACGAGCGAGCGACTTCTTTAAATGAAGTCCATTTGTATTTGAACTTGATTTGTAGCGAGAATAGAACACTCCTGCGTTTTCAGCTACTAACCTATGTTGGCAACATTTCCTCGTGTTAAAATTTCATGAAAATCCGGGTTCAAGAGTTATGCTCGGACAAAAAACATCGATTGATAAATCCCCATATCTCTATAACTACATTATTGAAAACCCCCTACTAACAACAATCGATTTGTATTGATGTAATCTACTTATGTTTCAAACTTGATCAAAAACTGATCATTCGCTCAAGACATGTTCTCGGGCAATAAAAAACTATTTCACCAGAATATCACAGAAACTATCTTGTTAATTACCCAAGACAATGATGTAATCTTATCAAGTTTCAAATTTCATCATAAGGCGATCATCCGTTGAAGTATCTTAGAGCAAAACAAAACGATTAAATATCTCAGAAACCCCATAAATGAAAATTCTCGAACGATTTATATTATTTCATCTCCTTAAGTTTTAAATTACATCAAAATGCGATCATCGTTCAAGAGTTACACTCTGACAAAAATTGCGGACACAGGGCTGCCACAAATACTCAGCCGAAACACCTAGTTGCCACTCGCTCACTCGTTCGAAACGCCTAGTTGCCACTTGCTCACTCGTTCGAAACGCCTAGTTGCCACTCGCTCACTCGTTCGAAACGCCTAGTTGCCACTCGCTCACTCGTTCGAAACGCCTGGTTGCCACTCGCTCACTCGTTCGAAACGCCTAGTTGCCACTCGCTCACTCTACACGCTTCTAGGTACATAATTATGTTGAATAGCCCTATTGTCCAGGAAGTACAGCCTATAGGCTATACATACAACATCACAATTATGGCTAATAGGAGCGGAGCATTGTCGCATAAGCGGGGAAAATGTATTCCTTTTGCGAGCTTCCGTTGCGTGCGCTGCGAAAACAATTAAAGTTACGCAACCATCATGTATCGCCAAATTTTTTTTTACAAAAATTTTGCGACCCACCATTACTCTAAGAAGAGTGAAGTGCTAGTATTTAAAAGTGGAAATATAAAGCTAGTCCATGTTCCGCCCATAACACTTAACGGTGCGGCTCTGAACTTTGTTGATAAATTTAAATATCTTGGCCATTTAGTGACGGACAGTTTGAACGATGACGCAGATGTTGAAAGAGAGCGTAGGGCGCTGGCCGTACGGGGAAATATGATCGCCCGTCGATTTGCACGTTGCTCGAGAGAAGTGAAAATCACTCTATTTAAGGCTTACTGCCAGTCCTTCTACTCGAGCAGCCTCTGGCTGAACTGCACCAAACGTGCGGCCAGCACCTTACGCGTGCAATATAACAACATGTTTAGGATGCTGATGCGGCTGCCTCGCTTTTGCATCGCATCTGGGATGTTCGCGGAGGCGCGCACAGACGGCTTTCAAGCTATTATACGCAAAAAAGTCGCTTCTCTACTTCAGCGTGCGCGAGGCAGTAGCAACAGCATCCTTCGGATGATAGTTTCTCGTTTAGACTGTCCCATCCAAAATAAATGGATGAAAATAATGATGGGATCGGAGTCTTTATAAGTTATTATTTTAATTAATTGACGTATAATTTTAATATAGAATATAATTTTAATTTATATGATGATGATGTAATTTTGCCCTATTTTTATTCTATTTTTGTTTATTTGTATTATGTTCTGAATTTAATGTGATCTTAATTTTATTAATGCTTCTATGATTGTGTGTTCCTGTGTCTTATTTGAAATGTGTGATATGAATTTGTAATTTGAAATAAATGAGTTAATAATAATAATAATAATTACGTTTTTTATGGTAATAAAATTTGTTCTAAATTTGTGTAAAATAATGCATTATTTGCGAAGGTGTTTCTAAAGGTTAATATAAAAATCTTATTAACTTATTCATAGCATCAATCCCTATCCAAATAATGTCGTTATTCATCATAAGTAAAATGGAACCATTTGGAACAGAAGATAAATTAAATTTTGCCCTTTAGGTCCACTCAAAGATATCTTAGAAGATATCACAGTTTTCTTACCGCGCGCGCGTTTATTAAAGGTTACGGTGTACTCTCTTACTGTGACGCAGACAAACTTGCGCAGGACAGCTAGTCCTTTAAATTATTTAAGTTCATTTTAAGGTGGCGAGTGCGGGATATTTATACACGGAAAGACGCTGCTGCCAATTTTCCGGCAATATGCCTTGGCAGATTCTTACTGCACAAACCACGGGCAAGAGAGAGGGCGCAACATTCTACTGCCGGCACTCCATGGCGTCCATTGGCAAGAGAGGAGGGGATACATTCTAATGCCTGCCTGCCGGCAGCTCGCCGTGTCAATTGACGATCATTTCATTCTGAGCTTACAATATGTATAATGCAAATAGATCTCACTAGGGTCGCAGCTTTAGAGTTAATTAAACCCCGGGGATCAGCAAATTATCGATCGACTGAGGCTTTGTCGAATTGCAATCTCTACTGCATGATGTCTACTACCGACGACATACGATAAATAATATGGGTCACTCTCAGTAGGTCCAGTCAACAGATTTTATCTGGATCTAGTGAGAGTGTTGTTTGAAAACTCTCACTAGATCGAATTTCAAAAGTTACAAAAATTAAACTGTATCTATCCCGACCACCGCCGTGGTTCAGTCGGTATAATACTTACCCGATAGAGCAGGGTTTCATTCTCGCCGTGAGACAAGTGTACCTATATTTCTCTAGACTGATCTACCGGGTCGGGGTATTTGTGGTCAGTATATATTTAAGCCGTGGGGTGCCGGCAGTAGAATGTTGCCCCTCCTCTCATGCCCGTGGATGCAGTAAGAGCCTGCTAAGGGATACCTCCGGAAGATGGGCAGCAGCGTCTTTACGTGTATCAACATCCCGTACTGCGCTCGCCAACCCGCCTGCCAAGCGTGGTGAGTATGGCCACTACCCCTCATGGAGATCCATGAGGGAGGCCTGTGTT
The DNA here is from genome assembly GCA_963082625.1 of Pasiphila rectangulata. Lineage (NCBI taxonomy): Eukaryota > Metazoa > Arthropoda > Insecta > Lepidoptera > Geometridae > Pasiphila > Pasiphila rectangulata. Next base: position 16,980,747 of record OY720236.1, on the reverse strand, counting down.
CAGTAGTGGACGTATTACGGCCGAAATGATGATGATGTATTTATGGCCCTCAAGATCAACGCTTGGAGGTCCATGACGTCATACAGCTGAGTTTTATATGTATATAAAAAAGTAAGTATTAAAGTACCTGTGTATTTTATCAGGCATCTGCTACACACATAAGCTCTTATTTGGGAAATTTAGATGGTGCTGTGTGTTATGTACAATATTATTTCATAATATTTTATTGATGTTGAAAAATTATATCCATGTTCATTATTGTCTCGCAAGCCATGCATTGACGGCATTTATGCATGGAAACTTTTAATTAGCCGTCAAAATGTAAACGATATATGATATAACGTTACATTGTCTGTCAACCTGTATTAATTCTTAAAATTGTTAAAATAAAATATTTTTCCTTCTTTTTCGCATTAGTAAAATAAATTATATTCAACGCCATCGAAGTCATGTCAAGAATGTCATTAATGAGCCTGCGCCGCTTACAGTGGACGGCCCGCTTAAGACGCGTTAGCGAGCTGATCGCGGAGTTTTGCTGTTTTTCAGACGCTATACTCTCTGTAAATACAGGTAGTGGAAAATAACTGAAAGGTCATAAAAATATTCGACATTTTATGTTTAAAGTCCTTGTTTAAAATTTTGCTTAAACGTCGTATTTACTTCAGTAAAAATTCTCAAAGAAACCGCAAAAAAACACAAAACCTTTATCTTCTTCTAAAGTTGAGGTAATTTATTTTTATTTCTACACCAACGGGTAGGTAGATAACTTATTTATAACCAAAGTACACGTAAAATTTTTGAAAAAACTATAACTTTGAATTTAATATGAATTATTATTGCAAATACGACCGTGCGCAAGGATAAACTTTGAACTCTTCCTACTAACGGCACGAAACTCTCAAAGTCATTGGCTCACTACAGCGCCTTAAGTTTACAGACTTGTGGTAGCACAAGTCCAGGTAGACAAACACCTTGTTCACATCTGGGCCGTAGCTACCTCAAATAAAACCGGGCAAGAGCAAGTCGGACTACCGCACCGAGGGTTCCGTGCCATCATACAATATTATATATGATAATAAAGGCGGTTTATATTTGTTGGAGAACCTTTACAGCGCCATCTCTTGTCTGATGGCGGAACTTATGTAGATTTCTTACATTTTAAATTATTTCTAAAAAACTATGCAAATTAGAGAGTTCCTTATAATTTTCCTGTAATTTTTACATACACTCCTATTAGCAATACAAGTTTCAGGGTTTATCTCTGTAAACTTCGGAGATAAGGGAGGGAACTCTATTTTTCCAACGTTTTTGTAAATAAGTCGAAAACTATAAGGCAAATGAATACCTTTCATATGATACTCCACGTGACCTAGTAACTTCACAAAATTTTTCGAAACCCCCTTCCTTATCTGAAAAACAATGCAAATTTGAGAGTTCGCTATAATTTTCCTGTAATCTTTACATACACTTCTATTAGCTTTAAAAGTTTCACGAGTTTATCTTTGCAAACTACGGAGATACGGGAACGGTATTTTTTCCAACATTTTTGTAAATAACTCAAAAACGATAGGAAAACTAAAAACTTTATTTTATTTTGCAAATGAATACCTTTTATATATATATTTTAAAACCCCCTTCCACCCCCCTTGTCTAAAGTTACTGAGTTCGCTATAATTTTCCTGTTGTATAATTTTCCTTGAATTCTGAATATCATTAGTTAACGCTTATCTAATACTACTACTCTTGCTTACTAATCTTGCAAATATAAAAATGGAAAATATATTCTATTTGAATTGAAACGGGGTCTCAAAAATTTTAAGTAAAGTCACTGGGTCGTGTAAAAATATGAAAGGAAGAAATAATATCAAGAAATAATGTGCAAACATAATATGTTTGCACATTATAAAACAGTTTTTAGTTATCTATAAGGTCGTATGGTTTTGGACTAATTTTGAAAAGCGTTGAAATTCAAACTCTAAGGACTTAAAAAGGGGGTTCAGAATTGTTTTTACTAATGTGCTTATACCACTAAAATAGTGCACGGTAGATGCTTGAAATTTGTTTGTAAACTCCTCATTCAAAATAAGCAATGACTTGTTCAAGGATTTCAGTTTTCAACTAGCAGAATTTAAAAAAAACATAATAATCCGTAGACAGTTTTCGAAAAAGTTGCTTATCAACATATGGATGTTCCGTTTTCACTTCAAAACGGCTTAACCGATTTTGATGAATTTTAGAAAACAAATAGATTAGACTATGGAGACTGGTACGGAACCCTCGTTGCGCGAGACCAACTCGCACTTTGCCGGTTTAATTTTATTTCATCGCTTTGAAATAAAACAACCTACAAGCAAGCTCTGTGGAATCGTGCGGGACAGAATGGACCAATCACCAATCTGTTAAGATCGGTTGTCCAGTTTTCTTGACGTTTTAAAAAAAAATCTATTATACTTGTAGTGTTTGTGCAGCTTCCTCCGCAGCAGACCAGCCGCTCATGGATCTCCAAAATCATGAGGGGGTGTTGTTGCCATAATCGCCACGCTTGGCAGGTGGTTTGGGGAGCCCAGATTTTCATACACGGATAGATGCTGCTGCCCATCTTCCGAAGGTATTCCTAGATTCTTACTGCAAGGGCGAAAGAGGAGTGATAACATTCTACTGCCGGCACCCGACGGCATTTATTTGCTTTCTTATAATTCCCTTGTTCTCAGATTTGTTCGAGCCTAGGCTTCTCATGCGTGCAGTGGAATAAGACCATTCATCTCACAAGAAGGAGGTACACCAGGTACATATGTATTTCCACTCTCTTAAGTGCAACTCTTAAGAGGGGCCAATCCAACTTACTTTTCATACAACCGCTCGTACGTGGGTGTGGCGTCGTAATAGATCTTTCTATGAAACTTTTGATCTAATAGGTACATATCTTGTGCACTATATCTAGGTTTCTATCCAAACAAAAAATCAAAATTTGGAGAAACTAATTTTATACGGAATTTCTTTCTCCAAATTTAGATTTTTTTCGACGCCACACCCACGTACGAGCGGTTGTAGAGAAGTAAGTTGGATTGGCCCCTCTTAAGGAGCCCCCCACGGCATGTTGTTTGACTTACCTCCCTTTTCTTACATAACCCCGGTTTTCAGAAAGCCGAGAAGATAAGCGCTAGAGAAAAATAATAATAATGCTAGACAATTCATGATCTAGCCCCAGCTAAGCTATACTTAATACATTACTGACTTGACTGATATACTTAATACATTATCCTACATACATATCCTACATCCTAGATTTTATTTATTTTTTACTAGCTTCTGCCCGCCGCTTCGCACGCGTTGTACCCGGATAAAAAGCAGCCTATGTGTTAATCCAGACCTACATCTATATGTGTGCAAAGTTTCAGCTCAATCCGTGGGGTAGTTTTTGCGTGAAGAGGTAACACACCTCCATACAAACAAACTTTCGTCTTTATTTTATTTTTTATTTTTCTTATGGTAAACCAACAGCGTGACAATGTATCTAGTTTTTGAAATATCTTAATAATATTAGTAGGATTTTATTTTATTTTTTCATACCTATTTAGAAAAACAAATGTTATCTGTTTCGCAGTTATGTGGAAAAATAATTATCTAGCGTTTTCATTAAAATGAAAACACCTGAAAAATAGTTCCTTAGCATTATAATAAAAGGGCGCTTTTACTAACAGGATTTTTTTGTTGGTGTCAAAACAATGTTAAGTACTTTCTGTTCAGTAAAAATAAAAATTGTGTGTTGAAAACCATAGTCATACAATTGTACTAAAGTAACATAATACTAAAGTAAAGTAAAGTCGTAAGCTGTAAGCACAACAATAACATTTAAAATGGTGATGTTCGCTACTACCTATACAGAAAACTAGCTTTTGCCCGCGACTTCGTCCGCGTGGAAGTCATAAAACGTAAAATCCCCTTTTCACGCAGAGAAAATATAGATCCCATTTATTCCCTATCCCGTGGGAATTTCGAAAAATCTCTACTTAGTGCACCTCTAGGATACTCAAGGTACATGTGTGCCAAATTTCAAGTCTTTAGGTCCAGTCAGTCAGTCACTCAGTGAGTCAGTCAGGACTTAGAATTTTATATAGTATAATAAGATCATGTAATTTTATGACTTAAGATCTTGCACTGTAAGCCGAAAAATGTGTTTATGTGCTGTTGTTGGCTGTGACAACGGAGGAAAATAAATTAAAATAAAACTTTATCCAACAAGGCTGAAACACTTTTTTACTATTGCCCTTGACATAAATAATTAATTGTTTTGTAATAGTTTATAAATAAGTAAAGGATTTTACGGCGATTTTATCATTTTCCTAACGTTTAAAAAAAAATATTAAATATGTTACACGAATACGCAAATGTATTATAATTTCCACTCTACTAATTTTCAAACAATCAAATTTGACAGGAAATTAGTATAGCCTGCGCCAAATACCTCATAGCTTGGCTATGTGATTGCGGTAATACTGTAGCAGAGTCCATTTTTTGACCCCACGCAACGTGTTGTTGTTTTAAAACTTTGAGATAACTGCACCTAACTTGTTTCTTTTTATGCGTTTTTTTGTATAATTAATTTTTTTGGCCTCTGAACGGTCTTGTAAAAAACACTTTTTGTCTTGAAAATGCCTCATATTTTTTATGTTCCAGCGATTGTTGGGAGACTAGGACGATCGTGATTCCGGCGGGTTGTGAGTGCATGTGGCCCGTACACAAGCTCGGCGATATGAAACTGCACGTCTAAACGCACACGGGCGACGTCACGGCGACCATAAAGTTGCTTGATAGTCGAAAGGGCCGAGAATAATTTGTGATCCAAAACATAATATTTCGTATAACTAATAATGTATACTTATATTATAAATAAAAAAGGATATACATTATTTACGAACATGCAAAATATTCCATTTAACACTTAGGTACTACTGTAATACCATGAACTAAATAAATACTAGTATTTATATTGTATCTATTTGGTCCATGGTAATACTTTCATATCGGGAAAATAATAAAAAACATCATTTTATTGTCAAAAACATAAAATGGTAGGTAAGTTGTTATGGTTTTGTATGTAATGCTTTATTTAATAAATCGCGTTATTTCTCGGTGTCGTCTCTCAATTTTGAAGTCTCATAAAACATTATTTTAATTCATAATGTATACCTCTATTAATTGTATCCAATCACTTGTGTTCGCAACTAACCTAAATTTACTTATTATTGTAATTTAGTTGTTTAATATTTTCTTTGTTAAAATGTTTATTCGTGGTTTTTTCCCGACTGCCAAGGAAGGGCATTGTTTCTATTTAGGTAATGCTTATTTTGTTACAATTTCACCGACTTGTTACCAATAAATTAGCTTGAACCAGCCGATTATCGAGCAACTGTTATGTCGCTCGTGCTAGTTATACCGACGACTGATGGAAATAATTGTTAAAAAATATATTGACATTTAGCTGTGAGGTTACTAGACACATACCAATAAATTAAGCTCAACTATTAGCCGATTATCGATAAACTACTATGTCGCTCGTGCTAGTTATACCGAGGACTGATGGAAATAATTGTTAAAAAATATATCGACATCTAGCTGTAAATGAGAAGGTTACTAGATATGTACTTACATCACTATTAGTAATGTTATTAAAACGAGTGTAAATTTTAACGCAATTTGTGTTATTATTTTTCCGATGGATAATCAGAATGCATTGTGGTTGTTGACTTTTTAATACAATAATAGAACATGTTGTAAACATGTTGAATTATTATATTTTATCCTACTTTTCGAATAACTCATGACCGAAATAATTTGATGCTTTTAAAATAAACTTAACAATGTAGTGTGGGATGTTGATACACGGAAAGACACTGCTGCCCATCTTCCGGAGACATTCCTTGGCAGATTCTTATATTCGATGGCACGGGCAAGGGAGGCGAGGTAACATACTACTATGGTACTAACGACGACGCAACTACTGATTCAAGTTATCGTTTCGATACAAAATAATTGGATCAAAAATACATAAAAGCAATACGAGCTTTTTTCCCCTTCTGAAGTGATTTTCCTAACGACACCACTGTCTTCTTACCGTAGGGTGCCAGCAGTAAAATGTTGCCCCTCTTTTCTTGCCCGTGGATGCAGTAAGAATCTTCTAAGGGATACCTCCGGAAGATGGGCAGCAGCGTCTTCCGCGCCTGGCGGGTTGGCGAGTATAACAAAAAGTCCTCAATACCTTAACCCAGCAATGGATGTCCCACGGCTGAAATGACGATGATGATGAAATGACGATAATGATTAAAAGATGATGATGATGAAAAGATGATGATGATGAAAAGATGATGATGATGAATATAATAACACTTTTAAAACTACCATGGTTGTCGTGAACAGTCAGGGACTTTGAAAAGAACTTGAAATGGCATTATGACGTTATGGCGTGTAAAACTGCGCGAAACATCGGGAAACTCAAAAGACTCAAATCATGGTAAACATCGACTAAGCTCTTTAAATAAAGAAAAAAAAATGGTAAACATCCCGTAAATATGGGTTCGGTTCGTCGTCCCGTATTCATGAGGTCTTTTCTCGGCCACAAATTAAAGTTTTTAACAATATGTTTCGTCGCTTTTGCGTTCGTTAATACACATTAAGTAGATACAATGGTTGCGTCACCAGCTTAACTTGTAGAACAGAACCTTTATATTTATTTCATTTAACTGTCTAGTGAAAGGCAAGGTAAAGTATCATGACTATGAGATTGGGGACGTCGCCGGGCAGTGACCCAAAGCCTTGAATTTGTTTAGAAGTTGCTCGATTTCTATCAGTTAACTCGTTCGTAACTGTGAAAGAAACCCTGTCTCTTCCCGCTTTACCAAAACATCCAGAAAGGGCAGTACTTCGACCTGCTCTTGCTCTACGGTAAACGCAATCCTTGGGTGTTTGTTATTTAGAGCTGCTAGTACCGAGGCTATGTGATATTTATGTATTATGGCAAACACATCATCCACGTAGCGCCATCACTATCTAGGCCTGTGGGATAGATTTTCTAGTGCGATGCTCTCGAACCACTCCATGAAGACATTTGCAACCACAGGAGCTATCGGCGACATAATAATCGCCCCGTCATACGAAATAACAACTGGTGAGAATAAACTCAATTACCTTCAAGTAGGCGATAGACTCCAAGTTGGTCCATTATGCGTGATACAATTATAGTTATTCCTGAATGATCTCTATCTTGTCTACTATGGGTACATTAGTGAAGAGAGACGTCACATCGAAACTCACCATCCGTTCGTCCTCGTGTAGTGCTATTTCTTCCAGCAGTTGTGTAAAGTGTGTGGAGTATTTTATGTAACTAGTTTTTCTATTTTATCGCTTATCATCAGGCGAGATTGTGGTCAAATAGAGGTTTATCTGCAATAAAAAAAACTAGTGGTATGTCCTGTGAAAGAAAGTAGTAGCTCTGCCATAAAGCGGGCTGTCTTATACGTTCATAAATGTTTTAATTCAGAACTCCGTCGTTTATGAACCGATCTGGAAAATTCCTTTGATGATGGATCCATGAGGAATCGAGGGAACTCCTCAGGAAACAAATAGTGATTTTGGCATATTTAGCTCCAGGTCAAGCATTTTCATTCGGAAAGTATGATTCGGTGAAGTGGAACTGATGAAGAAGACCACAGATGTTAATACTCTTTCAATATTACAATATTCGCAGGTGACAACATCGAAAGATGGCGAAGGTAATATATTCCCTAGCCACTAATCATACCTACTTGATGATGTGTATCATCATCATCATCATCAGAGTCATTGGAATGAAATAATAATATAATAGTGTAGGTACATACATATAATGGAGTCCCTTGTTGAGGTTGAGTTTTTGTTACATTTAATAATGTTTGCTTCCTTTTAAGCCCAACTCTAATGCTGGGATCCGTGATAAATAAATGGAAATATTCAGATAAAATAAGCATAAGTACTTGCATGTAGTGGTTTGGGTATTTCCACCAACATTTTATATTTTATTATTGAAAACGGTTTTTTTTTGGTGAAATATTAATGAATAATAAGTCCATGTTCTTTTAATTCATTCATCTTTTTAGATTCAGATTCATTTATTGGTATACACATATACACGTCAAACATTTCAGTAAACAGTCAAAAAAAAAAATCAATAAAATAAAATAAATTAATTACGCACAATGCTCAAAGTCAGATAGATACCTATAGTAAACAAAAAAATAGAATATACTAATAGTATTATATAATAATAATAATGTACATGTCAAATCAGATTGAATTAAAGTATGTCATATAAATCATTCCAGTTATTATGTCATACTTAACCTACAATTCCCTAGATTAAGTACACAAGAACTCCTCCACAGTGTAGAAGGTTTGCTCCACAAGCCAGGCTTTGAGTTTAGATTTGAATGTGCTTAAGTTGGGTGCTTCGGTCACGGTTTTAGGGATGCGGTTATAGACATCCGGGCCCATGACATGATACCAGCTGATACCATGATTTATACCAGCGTTTGTTAATATAACCAACTTATGCTGAGACACAGACCTTTTTGTGATTCAAGGACCATTTTTTAGGGTTCCGTACCTCGATAGGAAAAAACGGAACCATTATAGGATCACTTTGTTGTCCGTCCGTCTGTCTGTCAAGACCCTTTTTCTCAAGAACGCGTCGAGGTATCAAGCTGTAATTTATATCAAATACTCAAGTCTACTGTTCTTTTGGAGCTGTGACAAAATCAAACTTCTAAGCCAACGCAATCAAAAGATACAGCCGTTTTTGCCGCAAAATTCCGCAAATTTTCGTCACACGCAAGGGAATCAAAACCTACAGGGTACTCCCGTGACTCAGAATCTTGAAATTTAGTACGAAGCAACGTCTTATAGCACAGATAAAGGTAAAAATTGCGAAAACCGTAAATTTTTAGTTACATCATAATAAAAATATTTTTAATAATTTTAAACTTACTACCCCTTTCCTCATGAACGCGTAGAGGTATTAAATTGAAATTCATATCAAATACTCAGGTCTTATATACGTATATAATACAGGTTTGTACGGAACCCTTGGTGCGCGAGTCCGACTGCAATTGGCCGGTTTTTTATAAAAGTTTTATCTGTATAGAAATGCTTGTTATTACAATAAAGAAATGATCTATCTTTCTATCTAGTCTTGCGATTCAGTGGACGATGGCACATTTAAATGATTCATCATCATCACCTTCATAATCTTACCGTAGGACTGGTGTCCACGTGCACCTGGAGATCCAAGAGGGGGTTGTTACTATACTCGCCACGCTTGGCAGGCGGGGTTGGCGCGGCTGCCCATCTTCCCGAGATATTTTTATTAAATCACCTATCTCATCCCACTGCTGGGCAAATTGTAATTGGTTCCATATTTCGAAGGAGAGAGATGACTGGAAGAGTTTGGGGAAGACATTTGCCCAGCAGTGGGACGACATTCATTTAATAAAATGAATGGAGGTCGTGGATTACCGTGGGGCGCCGGCAGTAGAATGTTGCCCTTCCTCTCTTATCCGTGGATGTAGTAAGAATCTGCCAAGGGGTGTCTGCGCCGCAGTGTCTTTCCCTGTATCAACATCTTGTACTGCGCTCGCCAACCCGCCTGCCAAGCGTGGTGAGTATGGCAACTACCCCTCATGGAGATCCATGAGGGAGGCCTTAGTTCAGTAGTGGACATTTTACGGCTGAAATTATGATGATGATGATTCATTAACATATTGTAGCGCGACAAACGCGAATTGACTTTAGCCCACGTGTTTGAATGTTTCGTTATGACATGCGATTGGTGAACTCACACGCCACCGCCAACGACTGAAAGCCGCAAACCGTTAAGACGGGCCAATCAAACTTACTTTTCATACAACCGCTCGTACGTCGGTGTGGCGTCGTAATAGATATTTCTATGAAACTTTTGATCTAATAGGTATCTTGTGCACTATATCTAGGTTTCTATCCAAACAAAAAATCAAAATTTGAACAAACAAAATTTTATACTGAATTTGTTTCTCCAAATTTTGATTTTTTTTGGATCGAAACCTAGATATAGCTAGTGCACAAGATACCTATTAGATCAGGCCAGTGCCACACCCACGTACGAGCGGTTGCATGAAAAGTAAGTTGGATTGGCCCCTCTTAAGATACGAAAAGAGGTAGCCTACACAATGTAAAAATATAATAAAAATCAGCCAAACAAAGGGTTCCGTACCATTATTATGTGAATATTTCAAGCGTCTACCTGTTGCCGTTATTAATATAAAAAACGCAATTATTATATTAATATAAAAATCACTAATAAACTAACTAATAAACTCCTTAAATGGAGTTGGGCAGGACACCTGGCTAGACGTGGTGATGGCCGCTGGACTAAGGCTGTAACGGAGTGGTGGACAAGATCCGGCCAGAGAGGTCGAGGTCGTCCAAAAGCGCGATGGGTCGACGACATTATCGCAGGCGCTGGGCACACCTGGATGCGAAATGCACAGGACAGAGGAGGCTGGCAAAAACTCAGGGAGGCCAGCAGTGGGTGATTCCGGGCTGAGAAGAAGAAGAAGAATTAAAATCACGTTCGTTTTATAGGAGCCCCCTTAAATATTTACTTTATTCTGTTTTAGTATTTGTTGTTCAACAACAGCAGCAATAGAAATACATCATCTGTGAAAATTTCACTGTCTAGCTATCACGGTTCATGAGATACAGCCTGGTGACAGACAGATAGACAGACGGACAGTAGAGTCTTAGTAGTAGGGTCCTGTTTTTACCCGGAACCCTTTAGGGTTCTCATCATCAACTAACTCTTTGCAGCACCTAGGTGGTGGAGCAGGTTCATCTATCATTTCAGCCATAAAACCTCCACTACTGAATACAGGCCTCCCTCATGGATCTCCATGAGGGGTAGTTGCCATACTCACCACGCTTAGCAGGCGGATTGGCAAGCGCAGTACTGACATTGATACACGGAAAGACGCTGCTGCCCATCTTCCGGAGGGATCCCTTAGCAGGCTCTTACTGCATCCACGGGCATGAGAGGAGGGGTAACATTCTTCAGCCGGCACCCCACGGCACAGCTTATATAGGTTCATCTATGTTAGTTAAAAAAAATAAGTTTCGTTTAAATCAAATGCAAAACATGCACATGATGCAATGACAAAAACACGGGAATATATCGCGTAATGCCTTTGATTGTTCCCGACGTTTCGACTGTGTTTCGACAATCGTGATTCCGGGTTGACTAGAGAGTCCATCCAGAAGCGACTGTTTTGCAGCTACCCTCACTTCGTCATCAGCCTCGGTAAGGCCGCGCTTACATTGCGGCACACAACACTAATAGTATCTTCATTATGCAAAGATACCTGTCTCTGTGTGTCGGTTTAAAGACGGTGTGCGCTAAGGAATCATGTGCGCCATCTGTCTTCACCATTACCTTTACGTCCAGAAAAGCTAAAGTTCTTCCATATTTTCATGTGTAAACTGGACTTTAGGGTGGACTGAGTTTAAGTAAGATTTAAATATTTCAGTTTCATGTACACCAGCCTTCAATACACAGAAAACATCATAATAATAATAATAATAATTTGACTCTTATAGACAAAGTTAATAAAACAGCACTACTGATATACTACAGAATATAGCAGTCCCTAACACACACAATTTGCAAAAAACCATATCTGAAAAACTCACAAAGTACATCGACCTAAAAAATGAAATAACAAGAATGTGGCGTTTGGATAATGTGTCAATTATTCCAATTGACTCTCTACAACCGGGGTGATACCTCAACAACTATTTCAATCACTCGCCCAACTAGACCTGCCTAAACACACATTCGCACTTTTACAGAAAGCAGTTATCCTTAACACGTGTAGGATAGTGAGAAAGTTTTTGCAAACTGATGTTTCGATTGACGCACCACAGTCCTCTAACGGAGGTGCATCTACAAATACAACTAATGTGCACTTGGCTTAGGCCCGTGCACTTTAGGTAAATTCCGGCCTTATTAAAGCCGAGCTGATGAAAATCTATACCTAAAATAATAATAATAAAATACGTTTATTTCAGGCTTCGTACACCCATAAAAATACAAGATAAATTAAACTAAATAAAAATTAAATAATACAAGACCTCTAAATTAATTTTGATGTGACACTAATGAAAAATGAGGAATATTTACAACAATATTATTTGGCAATGTTGCATTTGATGTTATTATTATTTAAATAAGCGTGCATCCTTGATGAATGATACATATAGATGCAGTCAAACCTGTTCGCGAACACGCTCAGAATGCTGTTGGAGCTGGCCCGGACCCTGCGCACCAGAGATGCTCCCCGCTTGCGCATGGTGGTGTAGAAACAGTCCACACGCGCCTCGGCGAACATCCCTGACGCGCTGCAGAACCGGGGCAGCCCCATCAGCACTCTGAACGCGTTATTATACTGCACACGTAGGGCGCTGTACTGTTTTTGCGTATGGTTCACCCACAGGCTGCATGTGTAAAAACTGGAACAATATGCTTTAAAAAGCGTTGTTTTCACCTCTCGAGCAGCGAGCGAACCTGCGGGCTATCATGTTCGCTCTTACAGACAGCGCCCTCCGTTCTCTCTCGATGTCTGCATCGTCTTTCAGGTCAGAGGTTAGGAGATGTCCCAAGTACTTAATCGTATATAATCGTACCGTTTTCACATCCTTACTCCCTAGGGCGACAGGTCTAAGACTTTAAAAATGCTCCATCCAGATATTGGCCAAAACCGGAGCCACTGGCCTGCCCATGGCCACTCCATCGATCTGGAGGTAAAATTGTCCCTAGTGTAAGAAGTAGCTGCCTTCTAAACAGGTCCAAAGCAAAACAACATATTAATGTGGAAGTTCTAGGTCACTCAATTTCACTTCGACGTCTTCAAGGCACTCCGCTGCTGGAAAATTTTTGTTATTATAATTATTACAATTAATGGTGGTAGGGAAAGATTACGAAAACCTATGATGCAATGAATAAATAAATAACAGATTACAAAGGCCAGGGGGGGAATTCTCGTGAATCGTGATTTTGTTTTGTTGAACCTGTCGCGGTTATTAATATCTAAAAAAACGGCATTATACGTTTGTTGTATGGGAGCCCCCTCAATTATTTAATTCTGATTTTAGTCTTTGTTGTTATAGCGGCAACAGAAATGCATCATCTGTGAAAATTTTAACTGTCTAGCTCTCACGGTTCATGAGAGGTACAGCCTGGTGATAGACAGACGGACAGGGGAGTCTTAGTGATGGGGTCCCGTTTTTACCCTTTGAGTACAGAACCCTAGAAATTATGTGATGCAGTTGGTAGGGACACCTATGTGCAATCCGCGCTTGGCAGCTTTATTTATCTCACGTGAACTCTGCGGGCGCGCATTCTATCAGTTTTATGCCGACTCGCGACGCCGACAACCGCCTCCAACCTGTCAAATTTAGCTACGCAACGCTATTTTGGATGTGCAATCTATATAGCAACTTGTTACACCGTTGAAGGTCGTTCGTTAGTTTGGAAGAGTTCCGTTGACTATTTTGGTAAGCTGTGATTTTACTAATAACAAGGATTATATAATATAATTCATCATTTCAGCCGTTAAACGTCCACTACTGTACACAGGCATCCTGATGGATCTCCAAGAGGGGTAGTTGCCAAACTCACCACGCTTGGCAGACGAGATGGCGAGCGCAGAACGGGATGTTGATACACGGAAAGACGCTGCTGCCCATACTCCGGAGGTAACCCTCAGCTGGCTCATATGCACCAACGGGCATGAGAGGAGAGGTAACATTCTAATGCCGGCCCGACACGGCACTATTATGTATAATAGAAAATAGTTATATTTTAATTGCTGCGTTTCTGCAGCGGGTGAGAAGGGTTACTCATTATAATAATAGTTGCGTTTCTGCAGCGGGTGAAAAGGTTAAACATAATTTTAATCGCTGAGTTCTTCAGCGGATGAAATGGTTTTTTTTTTACCTTTTTTTTTGTTTAGGTCGGTCCATCTTATAAATTTACAAACGACAAAAAGTTGTTACGTTACTTACCTAGTTAGTTACTGAGAAGTTAGTTAAAAACCTATATATTTTTTTTTACTTTGTTTTTTTATGTGCGAACACTAACCAAAGGTTCTACCTGAAAACCAGCGTTATTCCTTTTATTTAAGGATTAACATTATGCTGAGGTAGGACCTTTTGGTCCACAAATTTTACTTGTCATCATCATCATCATTCCAGCCGTAAAAAGTCCACTACTGAATACTCACCACGCTTGGCAGGCGGGTTGGCGAGCGCAGTACGAGATGTTGATACACGGAAAGACGCTGCTGCCCATCTTCTAGAGGTATCCCTTAGCAGGCTCTTACTGCATCCACGGGCATGAGAGGAGGGGTAACATTCTACTGCCGGCACCCCACGGCAAATTTTACTTGTGTTAGAATTAATTTATTATGTTAGTATTCGTTTTATGTACTTAAGCCTATTGTGGATCAATAAATGATTTTCTTCTTCTTCTTCTTTCTTCTATCACTCTCATATTGCATGCATAAAGATGTACCCTACATTTTGCTTAGTTAGTTCTTGCCACAAGACTACAACAAATAAATAATAATAACAAATAATAAATAAAGGGAGAGAGCCTAAATTCTCAATATTGAAACAGACTTTTCAAGCGCATACCTAATCGTTTCTTGCGCTCTTTTTGCCGCGGACTGATTGTGCGCTAACTAATCGCCGGTGGCTACAATACCGCTTGACTTTTTAACCGACTTGCTAAAAAGGAGGAGGTTCTTAAGTTGCCTCTATTTTTTAGGGTTCCGTACCTAAAAAAAAAATAAGGAACCCTTAAAGGATCACTTTGTTGTCCGTCTGGCGGTCTGCCAAGACCCTTTATTTCGAAAACGTGTAGAGGTCGAGTTGAAATAAAAACCATTATACTACTAGATCTTCTGTGAATATTTCAAGCGTCTACCTGTTGCTTTTATTTATAGAGAAAAAAACGGCAAAAATCGTCTAAAAAAAAGTACTAGCCATAAGTTGGATTGGTGACCGAACGTTTTTGTACATTTTTGAAACCTTTACTAAATCAGATCAGCTAATTTATAATATTTTTTATGTTCCTACATACCTACGAAACCCTCGGTGGGCGAATCCAGCTCTCACTTTTTTTTTATTATTATTATTATCCTTACTTAACTCAGAACTCCTTGCTTAAGAATGAACGAGTCGCCCATCTTTCCATACAAACGTGGAAGGGTAACTACTCCACTGTTTGACGTTAACCATCCAACACTAAGGATTATATCAATTTATCTCGTCATAATCTATGTTTGTATACCTACACCCCAAACCGCAAAAAAAAGTATTTATTTCAAAAATACAAGCTTCTAAACTTTCGTATTTCAACACTGATTTTAGCCCAACTTTGGACGAAACTAAATAGTATAAGGAGAAAGAAAACTCAAAAATAAACGCCGTTCCGACATAGTTTAATAAAATTATTCAAAAGTTAAAAAAATGATATTTTGTCAACTATAATGTCAACTGTGCTCAAAGTCTATTCACATATTTTTGCGCGGTCGGTTTAGGAATGAATCATTGTGCATTTCATTCTAGCGTGCGGGTGAACACACTATTTCAGGTGAGATAGCATACATTTAGGCCGCGCTCACTGACGACTTTGCCTCCGCGACTAGTTGGACCTTAAGAACCGATTTCGAAAATTCTTTTTGAGTTTGAATAGTTACACTTTCAATTTAGGTCCTTTTTTTCAAAACTCAGTTATACGTAGGATCCAAGAGGAATCGAGGTTCAATAATGAGTCTCAAGTACTGAAAAATACTGCCGTGGGGTGCCTGCAGTAGAATGTTACCCCTCCTCTCATGCCCGTGGATGCAGTAAGAGCCTTTTAAGGGATACCACCGGAAAATGGGCAGCAGCGTCTTTCTGTATATCAACATACCCGTACTGCGCTCGGCAACCCGCCTGCCAAGCGTGGTGAGTATGACAACTACCCCTTTAGAGACCCATGAAGGAGGCCTGTGTTCAGTAGCGGACGTTTTACGGCTAAAATGATGAATGTCATTAAATTCCAGCACTATCATGAACAGCCTCTCACATAAACTTAGAATTTACAAAACTGAAAGTTAGTCTCTGAGTAAACTTAATATTTAGTCGATGTTGGTCTTAAAATATTTAACTGCAACATTTTACATCTAAATATGAAAAATTAGTGTTAAAAAACGTCGAAGATCGCAATAATCAAGTGCTAAAATCTAAAGTTTATACATCACTAGCACACGCATCGAATCAATATTTGGTTACATAATATCGAGCTGTCATGGTGATGATGATGATGATCGAGCTGTCAGTCCCTCTACAATGTGTACTAACTCCATAGGCTTACCCTGCATAGTTGTCAAACGTAACTTTTTTGCTTTTACATACTCTAAAATTGACCATTGACAGCGAAGATCGATAGATTTACGCCTGTTGCAGCGTTGATCCCGAGATATTATTCTGTTGCAAACCTGTCGCGAGATACGTAATCAATCACCCTGCGAACCATTTAAAACATTTTGTGACACTGATTACTTAGTTGTTTCATAAACTAAGTGTTAAATGCTCCAGGTTTTACAAATGCTTGAAATAAAATTTTCATTTCGTTATTCGAGAATTCAAATAAATAAATAATGCTGGACAAATCACACAGCATCACCTAGCCCCAAGCTAAGCAGAGCTTGTGTTATGGGTACTAGATGACTGATATACTTAATACATTATACGACATAGATAGATATTTTTATTATAATATAGAAAAACACCCAGAACACCCTGAACAAATATCTGCAGATCGTAAAGACATTTATCCCGAGGCGGGAATGGAACCCGCAACCCCTTGCGTCGCAGGCGGACCTTCGCCCGCTGCGGCACAGAGGTCGTCAATTGTTAGGTATTAGCAGTATAAGCGTCGATGTTTAATTTTTAAACGTAAAAAATACCTAAGCAACGAACAATAGCATTTCGAATACATAATTATTGATAAATACACAATACGTACACAATAATGTAATGAAGCTAATCGTCGAATAAGTACTTATAATGTATGTTTATAAAAGGCCATGGGAAGTTATGCGATATTGTTTACGAAGATATTGATTGGGACGTGTTTAAGTTTTATTACAGGGTTATTCTAATCATATAAAAATATGTTTTTGAGATTGCTTAGGCAATGTATGTATGTAGGTATGTTCCGTTTTCACGTCAAACGGCGATTTTGATGAATTTTAGTATAGGAATAGATTAGACCTCAAAGGCATAGGCACTTTTCATTCCGCAAATTAAACTGGAAAAGGTTGAAATAGGAGATAAAAGTTATTTTTAACGCTATTTTTAACTCTATTTTTCCTAATAATTTGCTTACACGGAAAGACGGTGCTGTCCAGATGGTCTTCCAGACGTTACTCTTGGCAGATTCTTACTGCATCCATGAGCAAGAGAGGAGAGGACAACATTCTACTACCGGCACCCCAAGGCCACGGGTAATTTTTTTTCATAAAAATTTAAAGAATTATTTTTAACTCTTCATACTAGATGACCGATGATTGCTTCATCCTTACACCTGTGCGAAGCAGGGGCGAGTCGCTAGTATATTATATATTACAAGCTTTGCCACCATCACACAATATCAGCGCATAGATACATAGATAAACTCTTTATTGTACATTCACCATATAACATAAATTTCACAAAGAGAAACACAGACAAATATAACATACAATGGGCGGTATTATCGCTAAAAGCGATTTCTTCTAGACAACCTTTGTATGGACAGGATATAAGATAATAAAAACGGAGTAGATTGTTGTTAGTATTTGTTCTTCACATAGTCACCAACAGATAACGTTACCAGTGTTATGAGGTTCTTTAGCTCTTCGACCTAGTTACCGGTAACCTCAAGCTCGTCAATATTGTATTAGAGAACACCAAGGAATTAAAATTTGACAGCATAAAATGGCCGCCAACATGGCCAGCCAAATAACCTAAGAATTATTTATGAGTTAACTTGACACTGGCGGAATTGTGTAAAATCAAACTCAAAAAGCCATAAAATAAAAAGACAAGAGAAGAAGGCAGTAGAATGTTGCTCGAAAAAATGGCCGCCAACATGGCGAGCCAAATAATATAGGAATTTATAAACTGGCGGAATTGTGTAAAACACAAAAAGCCATAAAATAAAAAGATAAGACAAGAATGTTGCTCTATTGCCCGTGGATGCAAAATGAATCTGCCAAGGGACACAACCGGAAAGATGGGTGGCAGCGTCTTTCCGTGTATCAACATCGTGCTAGCCAACCCGCCTGCCGAACGTGTCGAGTATGGCAACAACCCCCCCACGATCAGTACTTGTTTGCAAAATCTTGAGGGAGGGGGTTTGTCCAGCAGTGGATGGGATGTCCTACGGCTGAGCAGATGATCGTATATTTCAAGTTTATAATAGATTATCCAGAACGCATTGTTGTTACAGAAATGGCGCCTGTCCGATCCATCAGAGAATTCTACAAGGGTCGAAGCGTGTTAGTGACAGGCGGTACCGGCTTTATGGGGAAAGTGCTGATCGAGAAGCTGCTATACTCTGTCCCGGATATTGGCACTATATACGTACTAGTGCGGCCTAAGAGAGGGAAGTCAGTTAATCAGAGGCTGGAGGATATGCTGCGACTTCCGGTGAGTGTTCCCCGATAATCGACGACCTATGTGGCGCAGCGGGCGAAGGTCTGCCTGCAACGCAAGAGGTTGCTGGTTCGATTCCTTGTGATATCTCTGGACATCATCATCATGTCAGCCGTAAAACGTCCACTACTGAACACAGGCCTCCCTCATGGATTTCCATGAGGGGTAGTTGACATACTCACCACGCTTGGCAGGCAGGTTGGCGAGTGCAGTACGGGATGTTGAAACACAGAAAGATGCTGCTGTCCATATTCTGGGGTGGGGTGCCGGCAGTAGAATGTTACCTATCCTCTCATGCCCGTGGATGCAGTAAGAGCCTGCTAAGAGATACCTCCGGAAGATGGGCAGCTGTTTTGATGGAAGGCTTTTATCTAGTTGTGGATGTCCTACTGAGAAATGCAACACAAATTAATTAAGACTCACATTATGGCGAGAATCCAACTTCTCGACCCTTAATTCGAATCCTGTCTTCTTGCTTAGATATTCTACCACCTCCACGGCCTGCACGACATAGTGAACGCGAGACACGTAGAGCTGAGTGGTAGGTACCTCCGCTCGGAAATTACTGGATGCTAATGCAGTTCCGCACTGGTTCTCAGTTTTCAAGAACTGTAAATGATAAAGCATTACATTACTGGCATTGATTGTAATTTTTCGAATAAATATGCCCTCCGTTGATTACGTAGATAAATCTTTAAATATATTTTTAATTTTTTGCAGCTATTTGACCGCATAAGAAGCGATCGTCCGAAGGTCCTGAAAAAACTCAAAGTATTGCAGGGGGATGTTCTTTTCGAAAACTTCGGTATTTCTACCTCTGATTTCGAAGTGCTTTCGGAGATATCTGTACTATTCCACTTCGCGGCCACCCTGCGTCTCGAGGCCCCTATGAAAGATAACGTCAATATGAACACTTCTGGCACCCTAAGAGCCATCAAGGTGGCAAAGCAGTTGAAGAATTTGGCAGCTTTTGTACACCTATCGACAGCTTTCTGCTATCCGGATTACGAAGTTTTGGAGGAACAGGTAAGTACACTACTGAGAGTAAAGGCTCGAGCACTAGATGCATATTTTATTGCTGTTCTAAAAACTGGATCTAGATAGATCTAAATGTTTTAACTCTGTGGGTGGATCTTTAGAATGGATCTACTGAGAGTGCAAGTATGATTTAGTCAAGTTGCCGAGGGGTGCCGGCAGTAGAACTTTACCCCTCCTCTCATGCCCGTGGATGCAGTAAGAGCCTGCTAAGGGATACCTTCGGAAGACAGCAGCGTTTTTCCGTGTATCAACATCCCGAACTGCGCTGGCCAACTCGCCTGCCAAGCAGAACCCCTCATGATCCGTATTTGATGATCAATGATGGCCTTTGTCCAGCAGTCAATGTTCTATGGCTGGTAGTCTAGTCTAGTCAAGCGAGCTGTCCACAGCGTATGGAACGGAAGCCGCAGGTACTGCCGTAAATGTCGTAAAATGTTGCCTCTCTTGCCCGTGGATGCAGTAGCAATCTGCCAAGATGCCGTGAGGTAGACCTGTCCAGCAGTGGACAGAAGACCTACGGCTACGGAGAAGCTTTACCTACATTAATAAATAATAAGCGAGTCATTAAAGCTTAATAAAATAGGTAACTATAACACTATCTTGGTTTGGCCGGTAGATTTTATATTATTTGCAAATAAAAATTAGAGATTTTGGACACCTAATTCTATGTGTAATCTATATTTATATTATAAAGAGTGTCCTGACTGACTGACTCATCAACGAACCGCCGAAGCTACTGAAGATACAAACTATTCAGGGCAGGGACAATATTATTATTATTATTTAGCCTCCACTGTCCAAAAACAAACAAAACAAACTGCAGGGACAATAAGAAGACAAAAATAAAAAGTATTCCCCTAAATAGGGTTTAAATCATGCCCTAACTAAAAAATAGGGGATAAAGTTTGTTTAAAAAGAAAAAAAAAGAATACGTTGTACCTATAGTTATCAATGATATTGTCCTAAATGTATAATATTGCGATGAAAGTCCGTATCATTCGGATAATAATTATCAAAAACTACAACAGCCAGGAGTCACAGTTTTTTTACCCAATTTTGCACCTGGAATGAGAATGAGTGTAGAATTTTGTGGGGAACTACAAGGTTTACGAGTCTGAAATACCTATTGCATGTGGGTTGGTTTTTTTTAAGTTACTCCTAAAGAGTAATTTGTAAATATTTGGTAAATTGAGGTTCAAAGTTTGTTTGGAAACCGTTGATGTGATGCCATTAAAAAAAAAACTAAGATCTTTACCGGGTAACCCTTGGAAGATTATTACTGCATCCAAAGAAATGATAAAGGGCAGTTTACATTTTAAAATTTCAGATTCACGCGCCGCCAGCGAATCCGCAGATCGTGATAAATCTTACAGAATGGCTGGACGACAAACAACTAGCGACGCTAGCGCCATCTATGCTCGGCCCCCATCCCAACAGCTACACCTACTCGAAACGTTTGGCGGAAATTATTGTGGAAGACGCGTACGCGGACCTCCCTATAGCCATCGCTCGTCCTAGCATCGGTAAGTACCTACCTGTGTGTCCACCTTGACTTGTCACTGTCAGATCGCCTGCTGTTACTACAGTAGTAATAGTGTGGACTCAGAGGCGGCTCTAGCCCTTGTGGCGCCAGTGTGCCACCAGTACCCTGGCGCCCCATAGTAGGAGCGGAGTCAAAATGGAATACTTACAGTCATATTTTCATACGAAAATTCAGATGCAAATAGTGCAATTTTAAATGATGTCAAGAAGCTAGGAAGGAAGGGGTTACAACAATTAAAAAATCACGCCTTTGTAGTTCTTTTAAAAATATTTAATGACTCCAACAATAAACCTTTCATTATAACTTGTATTCTTTTTCAGAGATTGTTCCTTCTCCAGCTATCTTTTTCGGCTCTGTGCTCCAGAAAGTTTATTTTTTCCATCGCCATCAGACATCTAAAATAAATAATAAATTATGTATGGGCACCTAAAAGTATTTATCAATGTAAATTAATATACGTCAAGAGAAATAGTTGTAACTTGAACTAACAACATGTGTGACACATATCAATCAACGTCGCGGTACCTACATTACGCAATCTAACAAAAAATAAAATAAGAAACCGGTCAAGTGCGAATTGGACTCGCGACACTGAGGGTTCCGTACATAAAGGTAAAAGAAAATCAAATCTGAAAAAAATTGGTCACCCATCCAATTTGCTTAACCCCAATTTTAGTTTTTAGTATTTGTTGTTATAGCGGCAATAGAAATACATCATCTGTGAAAGTTTCAGGTCGAAGGGGTTTTTCAAAAATTTTGTAAAGTAAATAGGTGATGTGGGGAATCATATGAAAGGTATTCATTTGCACATTAATAAACAGTTTTTAGTTTTCCTTTAAGCCGTATTGTTTTTGAGTTATTTACAAAAATGTTTAAAAAACGACCGTTCCCCCCCCCCCCCCCCCCCCTTATCTCCGAAGTTTGCAGAGATAAACCCGTGATACTTTTATAGCTAACAGAAGTATATGTAATCTTTATAGGAAAATTATAGCGAACTCTCTAATTTGCATAGTTTTTTAGACAAAGGGGGTGGAAGGGGCGTTTTCAAAATTTTTGGAAAGTTATTAGGTGATGTGGGCTATCATATGAAAGGTATTCTTTTTTACATTAAAAAACAGTTTTTAGTTTTCCTTTAAGTCGTATAGTTTTTGAGTTATTTACAAAAATGTTGAAAAAACATAGCGTTCCTCCCCTTATCTCCGAAGTTTGCGGAGATAAACCTCTGAAACTTTTATTGCTTTTAGAAATGTATGTAAAGATTAGAGGAAATTTATTACGATCTCTCTACATAGCATACTTTTTTAGTAATCATCGAAAGTGTAAAAAATCACCATAAGTTCCGCTATCAGACAAGAGATGGCGCTGTCAAGGTTCTCCAACAAATATAAAACCGCCTTTGTCATATATTGTATGATGGCTCGGAACCCTCGGTGCGCGAGTCCGACTCGCTCTTGCCTGGTTTTATTTTTCGCTAGCTGTTTTTGATGACATCTGACCCCGATGCATGGCGCATAATTGTGTAAAATTAACTAAATCTTATCTTTTTTTATGTAATTTTTATCAAAAGAAAAGCCGATTTACTTCATATTTACATGTTTACTCAAAGATGATACTTAATTCATTGCATCAAGGCTTATTTTCGCAAAACTACGGAGCTGCGGTAAAACAAAAAAATTGCGGCACGCGTACACAAAGCCTTTGAAAAAAACCGCCGGCGCCGCAACGTCCCTTGCAATTTGAATTTGAACTTTATGTATTCTATTACAGCTGAGTTAGCAATGATGGTCGGCGTGTTTTCAAACGAATCAAAACAGGCGCTGGCACGCGCCTTTGGTAGTGATGCGACACTACGCCAATATACCTTAATTATCTGTTTTAAGGCTGATTTCACGTTGAAACAAAAGTAATTGTGTAGAGTAGGTAAAGACGCAGCTTGTGGTGGCGCGTCTTGCTTTGCTACCGCGCGCCCGGCTGCATCGGCCGAAACACATGCTGTGACATCCTGTAATTACGGGAGCACCAGGCTATTAACATTTAGTCCTTAGTATTATGTATATTTTGTGTAACCCTGTGTTGGATGTCCTATTAAATAAATAAATAAATAAACACGGGCGCAGGGTCTTTGAGTGCGCCGGTGCCGTGAGCGACGCACGCATCTTTGGAGGTGTCGCATTAGAGGGCGCTCGGCGCCCCCTGAGACCCGGCGCCCGTGTGCGCCGCACACCCTGCACTATAGGTAAAGCCGCCTCTTGTGGTAATAATAGTACGTAATTGTCAGATTTGTAACCTGTACCAAATTCTAAGCAAATGAAGCCGAAACTACAGTCGCTGTAGTCTAATATACGGCGTATTTTAGTACCAAACTATCCGCTAGAGGCGCTGTACAAGTTTTCATACATTTTTTTAACTAAGTACAGTCGCTAGCGAGTTGATAAATTGTGAAAACTGCATGGTAGACCTACTGTAAACCTGAATGATTGAATGAATTAGTAAGTGAATGGATGAATGAATGAATGTACATTTATTTGATTACAAAAACTGCACAGACAGAAAATAATACATTAATGTGTGAATCCATTTTCCACATTTGAACTCTAACGTCCGTTATGCCTGAGATGTCTGGCTAGCATAGCCAGCCCAACTCCGACCAGAAGCACAAAATCTTCCTGGAATCTTCGCAGTCTTCACGGAGTGACCTCGGTTGATGATTAAATTACTTCTAAATTGCTCTGGTCAATAATTTGCGATCCCTTAATCTCTGGAAATTCGTGAGAGCATGATAAGGCTTACAGGTCGTGAGTTCGATCCCGGCTGAGCACCAATGGTTTTTTACTGTAAAAATTGACACGCGTATGGCGGTGAGAGTTTTTTCTCCTCGTGTGGGATATTGTTGAACAGGTATTTAAAAACCACTTCGAGGTTTTAGAGACATTTTTTCGATTTAGGGTTCCGTTTTAGAAATGTAATAATAAAGTTAAAAACTTTTTTTAGAAGGCTCTCCCATTCTCTTAAATCAAAACCGCTACCTACTTTACAAATCTGAATAAAAAACATGAATGTAAGTAGGAAAGTCGCTGCTTACCTTCTTCCGCAGGTATTCCTTAGCAGGCTCTTACTGCATCTACTATGGGTATGAGAGGAGGGGTAACATTATAACTGCCGGCATCCCACGGCGTGTTGTCTACATCTACAATAATAATAATGAGGAAAGTTTGTGTGTTTGTTTATGTGCATTGAATAGGCTCCGAATCTACTGTACCGATTTGAAAAAAAATGTTACCATTAGAATACTACATTATCCCTGGGAATACGGGGATTACGCGGGTGAAACCGCAGAGTGCGGCTAGTCCTACTAATATTGTAAAGCCGAAAGCTTGTTTGTATAGAGGTTTGTTACCTCTTCACGCAAAAACTACCCTACGGATTGAGCTGAAACTTTGCACACATATATAGGTCTGGATTAACACATAGGCTACAACTTTTTACTACTTTTTATCCGGGTACAACGCGTGCGAAGCGGAAGCTAGTAATTAATAAATCTGCAAAAGAAATGTTTATCCGCAGTGTGCCCGGCGGTTCTGGAGCCGATGCCCGGCTGGGTGGACAGCCTGAACGGGCCCGTGGGCGTGATGCTGGGCGCCGCCAAGGGCGTCATCCGCACCATGCTGTGCGACGGCCGCTGCATGGCGCAGGTCGTGCCGGTGGACGTGGCTATCAACGCCGTCATCGCGATCGGCATGCTCGAAGGCACTAGGGAGGAAAAGTAAGTTATTATCAATATAATAAACAACAACTTTGCCGTGGGGTGCCGGCAGAAGAATGTTACCCTTCCTTTCATGCCCGTGGATGCAGTAAGAGCCTGCTAAGGGATACCTCCGGAAGATGGGCAGCAGTGTCTTCCCGTGTATCAACATTCGTACTGCGCTCGCCAGCCCGCCTGCCAAGCGTGATGAGTATGGCAACTGTCCCTCATGGAGATCCATGAGGGACGCCTGTGTTCAGTAGTAGACGTATTACGGCCGAAATGATGATGATGAAACAACAAATTTAGTTTATTGGTTCTGCTGCAGTAAACACATTAAAAACATTACACATTAAAGACATTACTAGACACTCGTTTGGACTCGGTGTAATAAAGTTTGTAATAGTGTAAAAGTGTATAATAAAGTTTGTTTTGGCTACATTGCTTGTTGACATACCCGGACAAGTGAAAATGGCATTCAGGAACAACCCGCTGGTTTCTCTAAAAAAATATTTTTTCAGACGAAGCCCATTCTATACCATTGTGAGGCCCGTGGTGGACATTTGTCAGATATCGTTTTTCATTCATAATTATTATTATTCATACCTTCAAACCCAAATGCCGTGTGACACGGCATTTGGGTTTGAAGGTATGTATTACGAAGAGAAGAGACATATTATGTCCACCATTCTATATCTCCACAGGCCTGAAGTGATTCCCGTCTACAACGTGAACACAGGCCACCAGAAGCCGACAACCTGGGCCGAAGTGCTGGACCTGGGGAAAGCTTACGGTCGGAAGGCCCCCTTGGAATGGCCCCTCTGGTACCCCAACGGAGATATCACCACCAATGTGGTCCTGCACGAGTTCAGACGCGTCTTCTACCATCTCCTGCCGGCCTATTGCATTGACTTCCTGCTGTTTTTGTTGGGCCAGAAGAGATTGTGAGTGGTTAGATTTATTATCGACTGACGTGCCCCTGCGCACTTAATGCCCCTCGCCCTGCGGTACGTCTCAAGTGCTTCGTTTAAGAGCCCATTACTTTTTTTGATATGAAACATCTTTTTATCATCATAGCCGTAAAATGCCCACTACTGAGCACAGGCCTCCCTCATGGATCTACATGAAGAGTAGTTGCCATAATCACCACGCTTAACAGGCGGGTTGGCGAGCGCAGTACGGGATGTTAATACACGAAAAGACGCTGCTACCCATCTTCCGGAGGTATCCCTTAGCAGGCTCATACTGCATTCACGGACATGAGAGGAGGGATAACATTCTACTGCCGGCACCACACGGCAGAAAATCAGAATAACTAATTTATAGTAATTATTATGTTCCTACATACCTACGGAACCCTCGGTGGGCAAGTCCAGCTCGCACTTGTCCGGTTTTATTTTTGTCTAACAATAAAATTGGAAACAAGCTTTAGGAGCTTGTTATACACAGATGCGGCCTACTTGAAAATACGCTCCTGATACTTATGCCACAGTCGAAGGGTTATGCTGGCGGCGGAAAGATGGACCAAAGCAGTCACCGAATAAATAATAATAATAAATAATGCTGGACAATTCACACAGCATCACCTAGCCCCAAGCTAAGCAGAGCTTGTGTTATGGGTACTAGATGACTGATATACTTAATACATTATACTACATAGATAGATATTTTTTATTATATATAGAAAAACATCCAGAACACCCTGAACAAATATCTGCAGATCGTACAGACATTTGTCCCGAGGCGGGATTCGAACCCGCAACCTCTTGCGTAGCAGGCGAACCTTCGCCCGCTGCGCCACAGAGGTCGTCATGGAGCCAAACAGCCAGGCCTCGGTAGACCACCTGCTCGCTGGTCGGATGATATTGTTAAGACAGTAGTGGAACAGTGGTGGCGTTTTTTCAACCTTGTTTGATTGATCAGTATTTACCTACCATGGTGGCTTTGCCGTAGAGCAGAACTAGTGAATTTTTATTTTGGTATGAGAAGCGTATAAGAGCGGAGGCCTTTACAAAGCAGTGGGTGTTACCGGCTGATGAGATACATTTTTTTTATTCATATAAGACTTTGTCGCTTAGCTACCACAACGTCCGTGTAACGAAAAGAAATTAAACGAATACCATACATAGATAGATGCTGTCCCGCAAAAAGTCTTCCCCAAGAATCTTCCTTCCAAGAATGCCGCTCGCACGCCAAGTCACACCAATCAACCCTGAATCTTATCAAGCGTCAGCGAGCCTTCTAGACCTACCTAGATTTATTATCACAATACAACGGTAAAAAATGCCGTGGGGTGCCGGCAGTACAATGTTCCCTCTCCTCTCTAGTTCGTGGATGCAGTAAGAATCTGCCAAGGGATGTCTTCGGAAGATTTAAGGAGCGTCTTTCCGTGTATCAACATTCCGTACTACGCACGCCTGCTAAGCGAGTACGGCAACAACCTTCATGATCTTGAAGATCCATGAGAGAGACCTATGTCCAGCAGTAGACGTGGATAGCAGTCCTACTGTTGAGATGCGGCGCCCGTTGCAGAAAGAATACCGTACTGCGCTTGCCAACCAACCTGCCAAGCGTGGCGATTATGACATCAACCCCTCATGATCTGTACTTTGGGAGCCATAAGGGAGCCCTGTGACATGCAAGCAGTGGCCGTCCTACGGCTGATATGATGATGATTGATAAGGTGAATGGCCAATTAACCCTAAAATTACATTTACAGTATGGTCCGAATCCAGTCTAGAATCAGTCAAGGTCTAGAAGTCCTGCAGTACTTTACCATGCGACCTTGGAAATTCCCCTGTCCAAACTTCGACGGCATCCAGACGAGCCTGGATGAGGAAGAGAGACTGATATTCAACACCGATGTTACTGATTTAGATCGGGATAAATATCTGGAGGCCGCTATCGAAGGGGGCCGAGTCTTCTGTCTAAAGGAAGACCCGACTAAAGTCATTCAGAACAGATCGTACCACTGTTTGTAAGTGTACCTTCCTATTTATGATACTCTGATCGCGTTCCCAGCGTGTATCACACTTAAAACGAGTTACCGTGTCATTATTTAGGAATTTCAAAATATGGTACTTATACAGTTTTGTTTAGGTGTGACGCGTTGGGAAACATTTTATAATACTTAACGCTCTAACTTGTTTTTAATTTGACACGCTGGGAAACCTTCATCTTGATGGCGGAAGTTTCCGTAATACTGTCTAGAATCAGTAAAGGTCTAGAAGTCCTGTAGTCCATGCGACCTTGGAACTTCCCCTGTCCAAACTTAGACGGCATCCAGACGAGCCTGGACGAGGAAGAGAGAGTGATATTCAACACCGACGTTACTGATCCAAACCGAATACCTGGAGGCCAATGTCGAAGGGGGCCGAATCTTCTGGCTCAAAGGAAGACCCGGCTTAAGTAATCCAGAGACGGAGTGTACCTACACACTAAAAACGAGTTATCCTGTGAATCGATGGAAATATCAAAATATGGTACTGTGTGACTCAGTAGGAAAACATTTTTTTAAACCCAACTAGTCACGCTTTAACTCGTTTTTAATGTGACACGCTGGGAAACCTTCATCTGGATTGCGAAAGTGTCGCTGTGGCTCGTTGGGCGATTATTTTTTTAAGATTTCCCAACTAGTCGCAGTCTAACTTGTTTTTAATGTGACACGCTGAAAAGCCTTCATCTAGGTCGTAAAAGTTTCGTTGTGACTCATTGGGACAACATTTTTAATTCCAAACTAGTCACACTCTAACTCGTTTATAACGTGACACTGAGAAACCATGCATAACTCGATAGCGAAACTTTAAAAAAATCTAGTGTTCTCTCACACCACTATACAAACATTTTCTTTTCCAGCTTGTATACATTGGATTGGTTCGTCAAAATTCTTTTCTGGCTCTTCGTCGCCTCCTGCCTGGCGTCATGGTTCGAGCCGGTCAGGTCTATTCTGGAACTCGGCAAGCCCGTGGTCAAGCATTTGCCGTTTGTGGGAGGTGCCGTCTTCGGCACGGAATAACCAATCGGCTAACAATCCGTCATTGATCGTCATCACGTTGTTTCCGTGAACAGGTTTTAGTATGTAGGTACCTAATATTGCCGGGCGTTCCAGGGTTAAAGTAGAGGAAATCTATTACATACTAATATTATAAAGTTAGAACGCCGAACAGTTTGTTTGTTTGGTTGATAGCGCTTCTCTCAAAACCTACTGTTTTGATTTGAAAAAATAGTTTTGGGCTGGATATAGCTTTAGATTTTTAGTTTATAGGTAAAACATCACGCTATGACCAATAGGAGCGAAGCGTTAATTAAGAATGTTCCAAAAACGGGTATGGTTTGTTTACTTTAAGAGGTTCCGTTGCGTGCGCTGCTTAAACGGTTAAAGTTACGCAATTACATTGTATTACGGAATTGTTCCTCTTAACAAGTTTACAAAATTAAAATTCTTTTAGTAACCACCGACACTTTACCTAGTCTTTGATGTTACCTCAAAGTATTTTTTCTTTTATTCCCTTAGTTTTTTAATGTACACATCATGCCCTTTCATTTGATACCACACTTGGGTATATTTTAAAACATTGGATTGTTCACCCCCTACTTTCAACCCCCATATCTCACGAATGGCTCAACCGACTTCTATAATATAGCTTTCAGTTTTGCATTCTATACATAATTTCCTTTCATTTGATACCAAACTCGGGTATATTTGATTATTCATCCCCTCTTTCACCCCCCTTGTAAACTTATAAACTAATTTTGATAAATCATGTTTAAGAACCACCGCCGGAAAACCTGCTTACAAATAAAAAAAATACATTCAAATCGGTACAAAACTCGTTTTAGAGCTACACGGTGCACAGACAAGAAACAAAGCCACACAGACAAACACACATAGCGGTCAAACTTATATATAACACCCCTCTTTTTTTGACGGGGGTTAAAAAGTCTGCGGTAGGGTAGCCAGTAGCATGTCTATGTTTTAAGGTTGACTCAATTAACATTTTTTATTGTTCATTTGCGAAATAATGTATCATTTGCGAAGGAGCTTTTGTACACATGGTATTAACCTAACCCTTATCCAAATAAATACGTTATTAATCACAAGTATTTTAATTATACATAAATGAGGCGTTTTCATTAAAAACTCGAACCTTATAGATGGCGTTAATTTTCTTTTACTGGTAGGCACAATTTGACAATGACAGGATTAACCTCTGACATACCGGATCGTCGCGTTGCGTTTTTACTCCTCATCCCACGTACTTGCCAGCAGCGCGACCCGATATCGCGTCCGCGGGAATTAGAGGTACTAATTGTGCTGATTTAGGCTATATACGGGATGATCATTTTAGACATTAATTTTTCATAAATAATGTCTGTAAAAATACATTGTTATCGAAATAAAAGTCTTTTATTTTTTATAAATTTTTATAATTTTTAAAAAAAATACAAATTTCACTTTAAATTTAAAACAGGTAATAATAAGCCGTGGGGTGCCGGCAGTAGAATGTTACCCCTACTCTCATGCCCGTGGATGCAGTGAGCCTGCTAAGGGATATCTCCATAAACTGGGCAGCAGCGTCTTTTCGTGTATCAACATTCCGTATTGCGCTCGCCAACCCGCCTGCCAAGCGTGGTGAGTATGGCAACTACCCCTCATGGAGATCCATGAGGAAACTTAAACTTAACTTGAACACGGGAGATTTAGTCTTTTTTAAACTTTCGCGATCACGACACATTATTAACACATATTTAACCGGGTATTTATCGCGTTATTTACCTTTATTATTGCTCGACGTTTCGACAGGATTGCACCCATCGTGGTCCCGGGAAGACTCAGCCTTCAGTCTTCCCGGGACCACGATAGGTCCTGTCCAGGTCACAAACTTGCTTACTCCGCTTGCCAGCTCCATCTGTTAGGTTTAGTAGAAAACTCTTTTTGTTTTGTTACTGAAAACGGCTCATTATTATCCTTAACATCTTCTTCTTTTCAGCCGGGAGGCACCCACTGCTGGGTGTATGCTGTCCTTAGTATCATTTGAATTTAATGAATATCATAAGATATTTTAAACTAGCCGCACCCCGCAGTTTCACCCGCGTAGTTCCTGTTCCCGTGGGAATTTCGAAAAATCCCTTCTTAGTGCACCTCTAGGATACTCAAGGTATATGTGTGCCAAATTTCAAGCCTCTGGGTCCAGTGGTTTAGGCTGTGCGTTGTATGTCAGTCAGTCAGTAACGGAAGAGTTTTATATACATAGGTATATTGATAACTTGGCAGCGAAATCAAGTACCGCGAGTGCCCCATATTGCTAAAACCTGACAGATCAAAAGAACGATCAAAAATCCCGTTGGAAATTGTAAACCTTCTTAATAATCCTTTAAAAATATATTTTTGTTAAACATGCATGCATTTAATAGCGTATTTTTGAGTTGATATATTTTATATTAACAAAAAATTGAATTGTTTGCTTTTGTTCAAAAGTAAGGCCTATGCATCTATTATAGATGATTTATACAGCGTCAGCAACTGGTAATCATGCTGTACGGGACGCTGCAGTGCCTGGGACATTGTTAGATGGATTAGGCTTGCCCAGCACCTATACCATCCTCTCAACTTAGTCAGCTATTATTCAGAGGAAAGAACAGGTCAATACGTCTGAAGCTAACTAAGCCGCGGGTTTTTCACGATGTTTCCTTCACCGTTAAAAGCACGTGTTAAGTGTGCACATACATTTTTCAAGAAAGAAAAATCCATTGGTGCACGGCCGGTATCGAACCCACGACCTTCGGATTGAAAGTCGGGGGTACATAACACTCGGCCAACACGGCTTTGTAGCAACAGGCAGGTACCTAGTTAGGATAGGTAAGAGGTATTATTATCATAAAGATGAATGCGAGAGGCAAACGAAGTAAGTATTTAATAATTACAGGTACCTAGTACCTACAAATCTACTAAAAATACGTTACATTAGATATGAATTTTATTTTAATATGTAATTTTGTCTTTGATACATCTTAGTACAAAAGCTACCGCAGCTTCTGCCTAAGTACAATATTCGGCTTCCATCAAAAAAAGTTCGAGACAAGCGCCATAAAAAACTTCCAGCTATCTCAGCGCCTGTTAAAGGACCTTATTTTACTTCGGTCACGTAAAGTTTAAAAGATGCGTCATAAAAATTTCCATCTACCGCAGCTTGTGCCAAAGTACCTACCTTGAACTTGAGAGCTTAGTCATAAACATTTCCAGCTACCGCAGCTTCTGTCAAAGTACCTTAGTCAGCGTCCATCAACTATGGCTACCGTAGCTTACCAAAGGTAAACCATCTGGTTTACCTTTGGTAAGTATCGCTTATCGTTAGCCATAGGAAGGCTCTACACAACGTGTTTACAAAATACCCCGTAAAAAATATAATTAATTATCTAAGCCAAAAATATTGTCAACCCTAGTAAGCTGTCATGTCAGGGAACCAGATTATTTAGCAGAAAGACCTACGTACCTATTTGACCTAATAATTCTCTACTTTAATAGTAAACTTTAAAGTAAATTTAACTCAAGTACAGGCTTCAAAAAATATCAAATATGACAGACAGACAGACAGAGAAAGTGATATCATGAGGGTTCCTTTTTACCATTTTGGTCCGGAACGTTATTTTGGATTTGAAACCAGAGCACTTGTTAAGCTAAGATAATGTAGAGCTAAGCTTTTAACTCTACATGCATAGCTTCACAAACTCTACACCATAGACATATTTTTTTCTTAACCTGCTTAGAGAACTCTATGCTCTACAGTCTACACCTTAGTCTTAGTCTAAATATGTAGCACAGGCTATAAATTTCTAATGCTAGATAATAGATAGGTAACTAATTAAATTAAAGATAGATTTAATCAGCCGTTTTTAGAAAAAAAGAATAGAGTGTTTTCTTCGCTAGTTCTAGTGACAAAGTTACTGAAACGGCAACACTATCGAGAAGCGCCGTAGGGTACGAACAGGTACAAACGACCGTACGCCAGCGATGCCGTTTTAGCCATTTTGTGGCTAGATCTAGCGGATTTTCAACGGTTTCAGCCAAAAAATAATCAATTTTAACCAAAATTAATCTAGCTACTTTTGGTAATTTTTTAAATTATAAAAAAATTATGTTACCATAACTATGTTTTGCTCTGTTTTGCCACCTGAAGTTTTAAACAAAATTAAAAAACGGTCAAACCAATCAAACTAATAGAAACACCATCTACATCATCATCATTAGTTGACGAAGATATTAACAAATGACATTGTAGACCTACAAATTGATTTTTAATTTCATGCTATGTACTAGTTAAGTAGTATAAACAAACTTTTTTTGTTAAATTTGATTATTGTAAGCTAGATTTAAGTAAGTACTAGATGCAAACTTTATTGTATGTTTTTAATACATTTGTATTTTTATGTTCTGGTACATGTTAAAAATATTATAGTATGTACCTACCTACTGTTTTATTTAAACCCACTTATCCCTAACCACAGGATTATATAGTATTATACAGATAATAATAATATAATATTATCAATAGTAATAGAATAATATAGTAGGCAAAAAATACTTTGATATTTAGCCAGTTCACACACACACATTTCAAAAGCGATTTTTTTTACAAAACTGGCCACCTTTTTATTTAATGTAGCCACAAACTAGAAAACTAGATAGCAACACTGCCGTACGCTGTACGCAAATAAAATAAGAAGAAGACGAATTTGACCTCTTGCTTGCTTTCATTTCTCCATTTGTATTGCAATGTCTATATAGTCTGTTGTACTACTTTTTACCGTAATCGATGCAATTTACACGTTAATTTTACCGTTTTTAACGCATTGCTAGCTAAAACAGTTTAGTTATTTTCATTACTGTTCAGAATCTTACAATTTTCAGCGCATGGTCTGTCTGAAAAACCATGAATTACAAAATGTTTTGGAAGGTAAGCAACAATTGGTACCGGTATTTCGGTAAATCCTGTAGATTGCATGATGTTTCAGATGCTCAGTAAGCTTATGCTTATTCTTCACTTTATTATCAAGTATGTGGTAGTTTACCACGCTATAAAAATAACTTATTGAGTGATAATTCGAAATTAGCGTGGGCCGAAAATGTGTACGTGTAGTGTACACGTTTCATATCTGATGATCTTCATCCTATACGATACGACTTGGTAAAGGCTGGTTTGTATTGGCCTGGCCTTCATATTTTATGTGTAGTGATACACAATTTTTTATATAATAATCACTATGAGCAAAAGGAAACTGCTATGTCAACCTACAACATGGTCGCTGTAATGTTTAAACCTGCTAAGTACGAGTCTCGCACGCTATAAGTGCTGTACAAACCCATTATAAAAACACTTCTTGTTTGCATTATGTATGAGAAAATGTTGTTGTATTATTTATTGTTATAGAGGCCATAGTAACACACATTCTATGTAAAATTTGCAGTAGCTACTGTTACAGACATCTAAAGGACTGTATTAAATGATAAAAAAAGAAACACCAGACCAACAGAATGTAATTTTATGAAGGAATACATTCTGGAGGACAGTTGGTCTAATAGCCAACTGATATACAAGAGGGGGTGCTGGCAGTAGAATATTACCCCTCCACTCATACCCATGGAAGCAGTAAGAGCCTGCTAAGAGATACATTCGGAAGATGGACAGCACCATCTTTCCGTGTATCAACATCCTGTACTGCTTTACAGCTGAAATGATGATGACACAAGAGGTGGGTTCAATTTCCACCTAGGAAGAAATGTATGCTTTTCTGCAGATATTGTTCCATGTTTGATCAGTATAAGTACAAATTATTCTTAGAAATATGCAGCTTACAATTTATTTACCTCTTTCCTCTAACTGACTAAACTGGAAGAATAATATAGTTGTAGGGTAAGCCTAATTCATCTAGCAATGTCTTAGGCACTGAGCATTCCATACAGCCTGATTACCAGTTACTGATGCTGTATAAATCATCTAAAGGCACCAGTAGTACCCACCAATAACATACTCTCTGCTTACTAAAGAGCTAAATGGTGCTATGTGAAATGTCCAACTTTAATTAACTTGCTTCTGCCTGCTGCAGCGAGGGAATAAAGCTGTACTTAGCAAAATACAAACAGCGGCTAAATAACCACCCAAATGATTTAGCTACACCGCTCAGTGCTGTGTGAAATGTGCAACATTATTTATTAACTAGCTTCTGCCTGTCGCTTCTCATGCATTTTACCTGGATAAGAAGAAGCCTTTGCATTAATCCTGGTCAACATCTATATGAGTGCAAATTAAATCAATGTGTAGGGTAGTTTTTGCGTGAGTAGGTAACAAACATCCATACATCTATACAAACAAACTTTTGGCTTTATGATATTAGTGGTATTGGGTCCTATTAGCTGTGATTGTGATTTTAGCCATAGCCAAAGGGCTATGGCTAAAATCACCTTGCACTTTACTTGGATAACTGCAGTAGCATAGTTTTACAAGTGGAGGACATCACATCACTTTTGCAACACCAAGAATATTCAATTACTTACAGACTCTTACCATAGCTTAAACAAATAAGTACTAGAATAATCTTTTTAAAAAATTAGCGATCATGACAATATATTAAGACATCTAACCTGGTATTTTCCTTTATTATTGCTCAACATTTCAACAGAATTGCACCCATAGTAGTCTGGGGAAGACTGTCTTCTCAAGATCACGGTGGGTGCAAGTGGATAAATGTTAAATATGTGTTAATAATACTAAATGTATTGATGTATAGGTGATTGTATGTGTCTATCTATTGTATTGTTTTTACATGACAATAGTGGCGATTTTGTTTTTGTACTAATTTAGAGATTTGACATTTCTAAATTTTGAACTGCCAGTGTTTTATTACGTCAAATTCGTTAAACTTAATTTTAAATTCATAACAGAATAGCTATATGTAATTTTAGTCCATTGTACGAAATTATTTGAATTAGCTATAGTTTGGAAGTGTGCTAACAGAATTGACGCCAATGTAATGTGAAATGTCCACTATTAATTATTAATTAGCTTCTGCCTGCTGCAGCGATGTGTAATTTTAGTACTTTGTAAGAAATTATTTTAATTAACTTTAGTATGGAAGCGTGCTAAAATAATTGACGCTAATGTAATGTGAAATGTCCACCATTAATTATTAACATGCTTCTGCCTGCTGCAGCGAGGAAATAAAGCTGTATTTGCCAAAATACAAACAGCGGCAAAACAACTACTTACCCAAATCATTTAGCTACACCACTCAGTACCATAAGCTACCCCAAAAGACTAAAAAGGCAGCACATCATAGATCTAGACACATGATTGCATACAAAGGGGCAAACAATTGCTGGACGATTCCCCAGAAAAGCTCAACGCTCTGAACAAACCTGCTTATAAATAAAACTTAGGAGCTAAATGGTGCTGTGTGAAATGTGCAGCATTATTTATTAACTAGCTTCTGCCTGCCGCTTCCCATACATTTTACCCAGATAAGAAGTAGCCTTTGTGTCAATCCTGGTCATCAACATTTACATATATGAGTGCAAAGTAGATCAATCTGTAGAGTAGTTTTTGCGTGAAGAGGTAACAAACATCCTTACATCTATACAAACAAACTTTTGGCTTTATGATATTAGTGGGATTGGGTCCCATTAGCTGCTTTGGCTATGGCTAAAATCACCTTGCACCTTACTTGGATAACTGCAGTAGCATAGTTTTACAAGTGGACAATGCATCACTTTTGCAACACCAAGAATATTCAATTACTTACAGACTCTTACCATGGCATAAACAAATACTAGAATAATCTTTTTTAAACTTTAGCGATCATGACACAATATTAACACATATAACCTGGTATTTAACCTTTATTATTGCCCAACGTTTCAACAGAAT
Organism: Pasiphila rectangulata; assembly: GCA_963082625.1. Classification (NCBI taxonomy): domain Eukaryota; kingdom Metazoa; phylum Arthropoda; class Insecta; order Lepidoptera; family Geometridae; genus Pasiphila; species Pasiphila rectangulata. The sequence continues at coordinate 16,943,696 of OY720236.1, read as the reverse complement.
TACAGCCCATCATAGTCCGGGGAAGTTGGGTACATCATCATTTCAGCCGTAAAACGTCCACTACTGAACTAAGGCCTCCCTCATGGATCTCCATGAGGGGTAGTTGCCATACTCACCACGCTTGGCAGGCGGGTTGGTGAGCGCAGTATGGGATGTTGATATACGGAAAGACGCTGCTGCCCATCTTTCGGAGGTGTCACTTAGCTGGCTCTTACTGCATCCACGGGTAGGAGAGGAGGGGTAACATTCTACTGCCGGCACCCCACGGCTAATGTGGTGTGTGTGGATGGGTACATGTGGTGGGTTAAATATGTGTTAATAATACTAGATGTATTGATGTATAGGTGATTATATGTGTCTATTGTATTGTTTTTACATGACAACTACTAGATTCGTTTTTGTACTAATTTAGAGATTTGACATTTCTAAATTTTGAACTGCCAGTGTTTAATGACGTAAAATTCGTTAAACTTAATTTTAAATTGATAACAACGGACTAGCTACATATGTAATTTTAGTCCATTGTGCGAAATTATTTTAATTAGCTTTAGTTAGTAAGTGTGCTAACAGAATTGTCGCACATGCAATGTCATAGTGATAAAATTAAATTTACTGAATTTAATTTAGACTTAACAAAATAATTAACATCTGAGAATAATAATAATGATGGACACTACACACAGCACCACTTGATGGTTTCTGAGTTTCTAATACTTAAATACATTATTTTTTTTTACATAGAAATATCTGCAGAACAATTTTATTGTTCTGAAGATCTGTAATTACGAACATTTGTCCTGTGGCGGGAACCCTCCTTCCTGCATATCAGTTGGCTAGCCATGGTGGCAGTATATAATTAATTGTGTGGTACACTTTCAGGTTCTAATGCCAATGCTATTGGTGCTAGCACAGATATCAGTGCTAGCGAAGAAGCAGAAATCATCCGTGGTAACCAACATAAATGAAATCAAGGAATTCAAAAAGCTACTCAGAACCAAAACGAATGTCATGGTATTGTTTGTAAACGAGCCTAAGTCTTCCCAGCAAGTGATTGATGTTTATAAAAATACAGCGGACACTATGAAGGGGCAGGCTACTATAGTCATAATTGACTGTACAAACAGGTATGATAATAGCTTCGCTGTGGTGCAGTAAAATGCTGCCCCTCTCTCTTGCCCATGGATGCAGTAATCAAGCATTGGTACGGGGGTACCAGAAAAGGGGGCGAAGGTTTCCGAAAAATGCCTCACAATAACTCCGATCCCTGTGACCCTAGGGTCACCAAAATCAATCAGTACCCTTCACTCATTAAGACAGTGCTAACAAAAAGGGTTTCATGTAAATCTGTCAACGCGTTCGGTTGTAATCGTGTCATGCACAGACAGACAGACAGTGCTATGCATAATAGGGGGCCTCGCCCCCTAAAGATCTGCCAAGAGGTACCTTCGAAAGATGGACAGCAGCGTCTTACCGTGTATGAACATCCCGTACTGCGCTCCTCGCCAACCCGCCTGCCAAGTTTGGTGAGTACGGTTAAAAGCCCCTTTGATCGATTTTGTAGATCCATGAGGGTCGGGTCTCCAAGATCATAAGGCAGTGGACGTCCTACTGCTGATGGTGATGATGATGATGATGATGGCGATATAGAATTAAAAGTAAGAGAAGAAGGGCCACATTCTATTGCCGACACCCAGCGGCATCAATCGTACCAGATTATTGATTGGAATGGAATGCTTAAAATATGTATATAAGTGACTCGGCAATCATGGTCAAGGCATGGTTTTATAGCTGGGCTCCAGTGTTCAATATCCTTAAACATTTGTCAAACATCAGATCCTGTATTTTCAGTGAAGGCAAGAAATTGTGTAAGAAGTTGAAAATAGCAACAAATAAGCCACACTACACAAAGCACTACAAAGATGGTGAATTCCACAAAGACTATGACAGAAGCGAGACTGTCAGTGCAGTGTCTAACTTCCTCAGGGATCCCACGGGGGATCTGCCTTGGGAGGAGGATCCCACTGCAACGGACATTTACCACCTTCTTGATGGAGAGGTAAGTTATACATATTATGATCAGCGTCGGAACAAAGTGTTTCTATGTGTGTGATAGTCCAGCAGATAAGGTCCAGCGTTATTTATTATCTATTAGAACACTGAGTTGTTAGCTGTAAACATCATGTGTGGCTAGTTGGTGGTTCTGTCTTTGTGTAAACAAATATTTTGTTTACACAACTTAGAACTTCAAAAGACAACACTGCTATCCTATGCATTTCAACCCTTTAGCATCATTTACTTATGGAAGTTTGCTTCGTAGTTTGTATGTTATTACATAGCGCTGCGTCCAAACTATCCGCGCCGCCCGCATCGAAAGCCGGCATTTTAAATCCGTTCAATCCGTTGCGGGATGTGTGTGCGGTGCGTCCGCGGCGCGGGCCAATGGACGCGTACCTTTAATGTGCGTCATTCATTATTGTCTTTAATTTACAGGCTCTTAGCAAGTTCTTGAAGAAAGGTGCAGTGTCATACAAGAAGGCATTGGTAATGTTCTACGCACCATGGTGTGGATTCTGCAAGTCAATGAAGCCGGATTATGTTCAAGCAGCTGCCGATCTGAAGGTAAATGCATGGTGGAAATGTTTTATCTAACAAAGTGGCCAATTAAGAACACCAAAAACAAGTACTGGAAGCTCTCTTTTGGACCTTATCCTAGTTGTTTAACATAGTCTAAAGTTTGAAGGGGACATATTTAGTTGACACCAGGTATTTTTATTTTTTTATCATTCAGGTACTCTAGTAAAATTCTTCAAATAATGACATTATATAGCTTATACATATATTATATCAAACAGCTGTTTCATGTACCTAATCCGTCTAAAGTAGTAAATGTGAAAGTGACTGTGTTACACTTTCACACAGTACATGCATAAATTTGAATGGCACTTTGCATTGCATTTGTATGATACGAATCTAATGCAAAACAGAGGGAAAGGTTAGATTGAACTAAGTTGCTCAAATCGTGAAAAGAATGAGGGCAAACAAATGGTATAAGTATGTATGTATAGTTGCTTTACAAGATCGGACCAATTAGAATCGGTAGTTTGTGCAAATCTATACAACTAATCAGAGCAATTAAACCTAGAAAAGTTGCAAACATAAATAAGTTAACTTTGAAAATATTTTATATTATAACCAAGCTTATAAAAAAGCTCTTTCATTTGATAATCATATCAGAATATAAGTATCAAATGAAGAGGATCTGACAATATGTATACACTACACCATCCGCCACCTCAGGGCGGCGACCATTGTAAAAGTATCGAATGTGTGTAAAGAAAAAATAGGGACAGACAGACAGCGGGAAGGGACTTTGTTTTATACTATGTATTGAACAACATTGTTTTGAAGACGTTTTATAGCCGGCTGAGCCGGTACGGGACAATGTTAGTAGTTTTCTGCACATATTGTTGGTTGTCTGAATATTCTCTATGTATAATAAGTATGTATTTACAAATATTCTATTGACCATCTAACCCAAGCTCCGTTTACTTTGGGACTAGACTGGATGGTGCTGTGTGATGTGTCAGAATCATTTATTTATTATCGTTTTTGCAGGGCGAGGCGTACTTGGCCGCGATCGACGTGGCGAAACCCGGCAACTCTAAAATAAGACAACTCTACAACATAACTGGATTCCCGACCCTGTACTACTACGAGTGAGTCAACTTGTTATGTTTTTATTGTTTTGTATTTATTTGTTCCATCGTCATCAAGTCAGTCCGTTTCCACCCACTGGCCTTCTCTTTAATGTGCCGCTGTTTACGGTCCCTGGTGATTACTGACTCCCAATGAAACTATTTTTTTCTAATTCTAATCAGCCTGTAGGATCCCACTGCTGGGCAAAGGCCTCCCTTCCCTCTCTCCATACTTCCCGGTCCAAGGAAATGAAAGTACTAATTTAATAAATATAATACGGCTTTCACCACGTACCCAACTGTATCCGTAAGCCGTCCACTGCTGGACAGAGGCCACACTCATGGCCAAGTACTGTTCATGATGATTGATGACTCTGTTGTTGGCGTACTTACCACGCTTGGCAGGCGTGTTGGAAAGCGCAGTACGGGATGTTCATATACGGAAGGTCGCTGCTGCCTATCTTCCGAAGGTGTCCCCTGGCAAATTCTTACTGATTCCTCGGGCAAGAAAGGAGGGTCAACATTCTACTGCCGGGACGGCCATTATCTTGTTTGCTGAATACTAATCTAGGCATGGAGATAAGGTAAGCCGGATAGCGTAGCTAATTGCCTCCGGCTCCGCTATTGATTTAAAATGGTTTCATTACGCTTATTAACGAACGTAATTGTCAACTAGTAGAAACACTTAAAAACCTGTAACCTGTGTCTACGTTTAAAGATACCTATCGTGTATTGCCAACAATAAATATTCTAAATAATAATAATTGGGGAAGGCCTTTGCCCAGCAGTGGGACCCAAATGGCTCATAATAATAATAATAGTTGGCGTGTTTAGTTAGTTTTTAACTAAACAACACCCCTAATTGTTGTATTGTCATCGGTTTCTCGATATGTACCTATGGAAAGTTTCAATGAAATCTTATGTCTAAAAGTAGTTTACCACCACGCTTGAAGATTCCACCTTTTTATATTGTTTACACATGGCGGCAATGCCTTGGGCTACTGACAGTACAATGCAGGCTCTCCTGTCTTGCCCGTGTATGCAGTAAGAAACAGCCAAGAGCAGCAGCGGCCTTCCAAGAGAAACCGGCATTCTCCTACCGGCACCTTACGGCATGTGCATCGTGTCTAGTGCCATCATCAACATCATCATCATATCCGCAGAACGTCCACTGCTGGACATAGGCCTCCCTCATAGATTGATCATGGTGTGGCCATACTTACCACGCTTGGCATGCGGGTTGACGGGCGCAGTAGTGGGATGTTAATAAAAGACGCTGCTGCCCATCTTCCGGGGTTATTCCTTAGCAGATTCCTACTGCATCTATGGGAAAGAGAGGAGTAGTGTGTAGTGTAACGTCTGTTTATTGCAGAAAGGGCCAGTTCCGTTGGTTGCCATACTCACCACGCTTGGCATGCGGGTTGACGGACGCCGTAGTGGGATGTTGATAAAAGACGCTACTGCCCATCTTCCGGAGTTATCACTTAGCAGATTCTTACTACATCCACGGGGAAGAGAGGAGTAGTGTGTAGTGTAACGTCTGTTTATTTATTGCAGAAAGGGCCAGTTCCGTTTCCCATACAACGGCGACAACAAGCGGCAAGCGATGGTCGATTTCATGCGCAACCCGACGGCCGAGGTCCAGAGCAAGAAGAAGGACCTCGATGAAAGCTGGTCCGAGGACACGTTCGTTGTGCATTTAACAGGTTTGTAATAATAGGGAACTGTATTGCCATGGTGACAGATGAAAATCTAAAATCCATTTAGCCCGTCCCTCAGTTGAAATATGATTAAAGGCTCGAGCAGACCGGATGCGTATGCGTAGACGTGCACGTACCACTGAGATAGAAGAGGAGATGCATACTGCCTGAGTTGTAATGTATGGAACTGACATATGACGCGCATGTCTAGTGCACGTACCACAGAGTTGTAATGTATGGAACTGACATATGACGCGCATGTCTACGTTACGCAAGCGGTGTGTCCTGTCTCATGCAGTTCCATACATTACAACTCAGTGGTACGTGCACGTCTACGCTTACGTCTACGCATACGCATCCGGTCTGCTCGAGCCTTTAGAATTCGGCAGTTTTTCGTAAACTGTATTTCAACCACTAAACAAAACTGTGAACTGCCATATATCAAAAATGTTACGTATTAATTGCTGACACTATCAGGCCACCGCGCCTCGTAAAGTTTCTGACTATGACGAAGACCACTAATTAAGCAAATCCAGCTAAGCCTCGCGATTACAATTCATTTTAAATGTCAAAAAATACGGAATATACCGCGTAGCGAAGGTTTGTTTGTTTCCTGACAGATCAAGCTGAAAATTTGCACACATGTAGGTAGATGTTGGCAATTGCTTATAAGCTACTTTTTATGCAAGCTCAACGCATGCAAAGCTGCAGATAGAAACTAGTTTTAAATTAGAATTTAGCGCCTCCAATGCCTCGGCAAATTCTATTCGCCCCGCGTTCATATATCGAGCGGAATATCGTCCTCTGCTAAGGTGCGCGCGCGCCTACATGAGGCGCGCGCGGGACGCTATACGTTGGTGTGTGTGTCAAAGCGTCCGAGTGCGTGAGTCAGTAAGAATGTGTATTCACGTATTTTTTTTGCTTTTACAAATTAATTAAAACATTTGATGCGCATTAAAGTTTAAAAGGGGCCCGTGACGTCGTAACTTGTCTTAACTGTAACGATCTATGATGTCACGCGATATTACGACTCTCGCCGGTATTTTTTGATAGGGACGTGACTTTGATAGTTTACAGCACGGACTAAAAGTAAACATTTGTCAACGAGCCAATGAGGCTTTTGCATTCGAGAGTAAATACTTCAAAAATAGTTCCCTCGAACCTTATAGATGGCGTTTTTCTTTTACTCTTAGAATAATAATAACGTAATAGAAACCAGGCTAAAATTGCAACGAAAATCAATCATTCTGTACTCTTTTTACTTATGGCATTATAACCGAGTTTGAAAGAGATGCATATACAGTCATACTCTTTGGAATTTACAAGGATGGCGTAAATAAACAGTCAAATGGTTCAAAATTTGGTTCTACTTATGACGTATCATCATCATTCCAGCCTTAAAAACTACTGAACAGGCCTCCCTCATGGATCTCCATGAGGGGTAGTTGCCATACTCACCACGCTTGGCAGGCGGGTTGGCGATCGCAGTACGGGATGTTGATACACGGAAAGACGCTACTGCCCATCTTCCGGAGGTATCTCTTAGCAGGCTCTTACTGCATCCACGGACATGAGAGGAGGGGTAACTTTCTACTGCCGGCACCCCACGGCTAATGAGATGACGTATAAAGCTAAATAAAGCAATAATAAACGTGAAGTTAGCTATAAAGATGACTTCTTACAAACTTGAAGTAAGGCACAGACAATTGTATTTTGGCCTTACTTCTATTATGTCATTATTCTAAGCTTTTACTGGTAGAAAACACAATTTGACAATGACAATTTTGCTTTCTACGCTTGCCAGCTCTATCTGTTAGGTTAATGAGCCGTTTTCAGTAACAAAACAAAAAGAGTTTTCTACTAAACCTAACAGATGGAGCTGGCAAGCGGAGGAAGCAAGTTTGTGATTAATCCTGTCAATGTCAAATTGTGCCTACCAGTAATAGAAAATTAACGCCATCTATAAGGTTCGAGGTAACTATTTTTGAAGTTTTTACTTTTTAATGAAAACGCCTCATTGGAAAGCACTTTTTTTCTTTTTTACTGAAAACGGCTCATTCAGTCGATAGAAAATGCTTAACATTGTGTCCTGCTCTCTGTTCTCATCTCAGGTGGTTCGAATTCAGAAACTCATTAGGAAAATATAGGGATCATTTGGAACAAATCTTAAAAAGTAGACTCGCTCCGTTGAATTTTTTTTCATTGTCTACCTGTCTAAACAAGTGACCTTTGATTTATTTCGTCTTAAGTTCTTAAGCCCCTGCAATAGCTGAAAGCTTCGATCAAATATAACCTAGATATCGCGTAAGCTCACTAAAAGTGACCAGACTAAAGAGTGCAAAAATTCATTGTTTGCACTCTTTTGCCGTCAGTATCGCGCCGACTGTCACGCGTGTAACAATGCCGAAATGTTTCGTAAAGTTGTAAAAATATCACGCTCGCAAGGAAAAAACAACATGGAATCTCGTATTTTCGGAATGTATTACATTTTTACAAGTACATAGAGTGATTAAACTTCTAAATAATCTAGTAATCATCTTTAAATTATTTTTTAAAAAAATTATATCCTATTATTTTGGCTTCGATGTTGTCTCTTTCACACGCGTAATGTAAGACAAGGACAAATATAACCTTGGTTCAGAACAATAACATTGCAAAATATTGGAGTCGCCTTATTTTTAAAACATTTTAATCTAAAAGTAGTTTTAAATAACAGATTTCCCAAAAACGAAATTCAAAGAGAAAAGTGGCGGTTATTGGTTAAAGAAGAACGCAATGACGAATATTATACACCTAATGACACCAGTGTAGTTTGTTCAGACCATTTTGCTGAATCAGACATGTACATCACAAAAAACGGACTTCGAAGAATATATAAAAATAATTAAAAATAACCCTAATACGTGCCAGGTTAAAGCAGCATACAAGAAGATGTTAGCTCATTTAGAGCTAAGTAGTAAATTCAGTGGGAATTGTATACCGCTAAAAAATATTTCCATTCTGCAAACTACTTCAACCCAAAATATTATTAATATTTTGGGTTGAATACGTCGAGCAGTCACCTGACGGTGTATGAAAATACGAGTATGAAAATAATAATAATAATAATAAATCATTTATTTCTCTCACAAAAGCATTAAAACAATAAGTGGCACAGTATAACAAAAAACCTTACATATTAAGCATGTTTTCTGAGAGGTGGTAAAAATGAATTGTTATTAGTAAGAAATGAATATTAGTAATAAATAAAAGCATTTTTGTTATCAAATTATTTACCCTTTGAATTCATGTATTACCTAATGCCTCGAAGTTTGGGTTAGTAAAAATATTAACTTAAATTGTTCAGTCGTTGCTATATGAAAAGAGAACAAACAATTTTACTTGTATATGAATGTATTTCGGAGTCAATGGAGAAAGGTTATTACAAAAAGTGATAATTTGAGCGAAGCCAGGGCAAGCTATCTAGGTCATAAATTTACAGTAAAATAACAGTTCTTCATAAATTTCATAAAGCAAAAAAAATATTATACGAAAACTACTCCATTGGATTTATGTTCTATCGTAGTTTTGACAGATATATCGTAGTTTTGACAGATTTCAAAAGTAAAAATCAAGCCGTTTTCTTGCGTAGTTTCATAAGGTAATGTTGTATCTAGGTTATATTTGATCGAAGGCTGAAAGGCCCTAAAAGGTGTTTTGAACAAGACCGCAACCTTTTCCGTATCTATTCCAATAAATAAATTGATATTGACAAATGACAATGCATGACAACTTCTACTCTGAAAGATCTTCCAAAACAAATTTGCGTAAACGTAGTTTTATATTCTCTTTGGCGATAACCAACATGCCCCGTTTTATAGATAAATTGTAAATATTGATTTGAATTAGATACAGTAAAAAATTTGATTCAAAACCATCCAAGCCATGATGAAATCTTATCGAAATTGGTTCAGTGCATTCTGCAATGGTATTAAACTTTATTTACCTGTGATTTTTTAGTTGATGTTAAATCAAATCATCAAACATGATTAGCTTATAACAAGTTTCTCAACAAGAAACTTTACAACCTCCTCAATGTGTATATTTGTACGTGTCAGCCATATCTCTTAAAATGCTGTGTTTAGATTGCATAGACAATTTGTGAACCACATGTTTTTCTGAGCCTGTCGCAGCACCAGCCTCTCACTGGTTAGGAACTCAAAATTGTAAGCATAAGTATATATATACATATAGTAAGGCCCACGATGTTTCCTTCACCGTTAAAGCACGTGTTAAGTGAAATGGTTCGATACCGGCAGTGCACCAATGAATTTTTCTTTCTTGAAAAATGTATGTGCATACATTTTTCAAGAAAGAAAAATTCATTGGTGCACTGCCGGTATCGAACCCACGACCTTCGGATTGGAAGTCATAAGTACTCGTGCTATAAAAAACCTATTGTGTGAGAGGAAATAAATATTAACTCATTCAGGAGATTAAATCACTTTTGCGGCAGGAAGCATTTAGCAGCGTAAGGATATAGAAACCTCACTTTTCACGTGCCTACATTAGAAATTGCCCAAAGCTGAACCCTAAGTGGGTAGTGGGGCGAACCTAATCACTTCAAAAGTTTATTTAAGTATTCTTATCAATCGCCGCCGTAGATGCTGTAAGATTCTTTCAAGGGATACTTCCGCAAGATTGGCAGCAGCTTTCCGCGTATCAACATCCCGTACTGCGTTCGCCAAGAGTGGGGATTACGGCAACAATCTTGGAGATCTATGAGGGCGGAGGCCTATGCCCAGCAGAGGACGTGGACATTATTCCTTCAGCATGTTGATTCTATAAATCATCTGGTTTCCATAGTATAAGATTTGCTTAGTTTGAGACTAGATGGTCTGTGCTGTGTGTCCCCAGCGTTATTCATTGACCGTCATGCTGATCGCCGTAAAACGTAGAACTTGGGATATGGCTTTTCACCGCAGCTCGCCGTCTCAGCAAGACGGCGCGTAGAGAAAAAAATCGGCCAAGTGCGAATCGGACTCAGGCGGGGTTCCTTACCATATATACAACTAAATATTCTGTGAATAGTTCAAGCCTGTTGCCGTTATTAATATCGAGCAAAAAACGGCAAAAATCACGTTGGCAACCCTCCTTAAATATTTATTTTATTCGGTTGTTAGTTGTTAAAGCGGCAACAGAAATACAACACCTGTGAAAATTTCAACTTTCTAGCTATCACGGTTCATGAGATACAGCTTGTTGACAGACAGACAGACGGACAGCGGAGTCTTAGTAATAGAGTCCCGTTTTTTACCCTTTAGGTGCGGGAACCCTTAAACATAGTGGTAACAGTAACATTCTAAGTACACAACCATTTTTTCAAATCTTATGGAGACACGTCTCTCCATAAAGCGCGTCGGGAGTTAAGGAAGAATGCCATCCAAAAAGGATTCTGCTTCAACTAAATCATCTGATAATCCACGGCCCAATTTCACCCATTGCTGGGCATAGGTCTCCCCTAGTATGTGCCACTCGCCTTGATTCTGTGCTAGTCCAAACCATCGTTTGCCTATGACTTTATCGACGTAGTGTGCCCATCTTGCAGCCGCACGACCGTCATGATTTATATATATCCTTGTCTCTGACACCATCATCATTCCAACCGTGAAACGTCCACTACTGAACACAGGCCTCTCTCATGGATCTCCACTAAGGGTAGTTATAACTATCCATCGATACGTCGATAAAGTTATAGGCAAACGATGGATCGGACTAGCACAGAATCAAGGCGAGTGGCGCAAACTAGGGGATACCTATACCCAGCAATGGGTGAAGTTGGGCCGTCCATTACTGAACACAGGCCTCTCTCATGGATCTCCACGAAAGGAAGTTGCCATAATCACCACGCTTGGCGGGTAGGCGAGCGCAATTCGGAGTACACGGAAAGACGCTGCTGTCCATATTCCGGAGGTATCCCTTGGCAGGCTCTTACTGCACCCAAGAGCATGAGAGGAGGGGTAACATTCTACTGCCGGCACGCCACGGCTCTGACACCATGCCCAGCTCCATTTGGGTTCCAAAATCCAACTGAAATATAACACTCATTTCAGGTGAAAATTTCGACAGTGTTGTATCAAAAGTCGAGCACGCTCTCGTGGTGTTCTACGCGCCTTGGTGTGGCCACTGCAAACGCATCAAGCCCGAGTTTGAGAAGGCCGCCGCCAGGATAAAGGCTGACGCTGAAGGGGTAAGCTCCATACATTTTAGGACAAACAACAGCGAGTTTCCGTACATTGGAATGAAATGAAAAATATTTAAGGCTCGAGCAGACCGGATGCGTATGCGTAGACGTGCACGTACCACTGAGTTGTAATGTATGACACGCGGTGACATCGGTTGTGTACGCGCACGTCTACGTTACGCAAGCGGTGTGTCCTGTCTCATACAGTTCCATACATTCCAACTCAGTGGTACGTGCACGTCTACGCTTACGTCTACGCATACGCATCCGGTCTGCTCGAGTCTTTATTGTAAGGCAACAATAGAAATGTAAAAAGATCACACTTATCCTACTATCCATAGATACGTAACTTGAAAACTAACATACATAATAATAGAAACTTAAAAAATAACACGTTTGAGACGGCGGCGTAAAACGCATCCTTGTCTCATAGCGACGATTCACGGTGTCCATTAATTGCTGGCTCAACGAATTATGCGAAAGGAAATCATATGATGATGTGTAGGTCATCGTCATCACATTCGTAGGACTGCTGTACACGTTCACTGCAGGACATAGGCCTCCCTCATACATCTCCAAGATCATGAGGGGATTGCCGCGGGCAAGAGAGGAGAGGCAACATTCTAATGCCGGCACCTCACGGCATGTCTAGGTAGATGATATATCCTAGCCATCTTTCGATGTCGTCGCCCGTGAATTTTGTAATATTGAAGGGTTTAGCATTACCATCTGTTGACCACTTTCTGAATGCAAATGCTTACGAGCTAAATATGTCTAAATGTTGAATTATTCCGATCTGTCACCTTGCTTTGTCCCCATGGCGTGACAGAACGGACAAAAAAGTTTACCTCATTTGTGGAGCATTTCCTTATGGATCCCATCATCAGAACTGAGTATTGAATAATGTGAAATGCAGGAAGAGAAACCTGCCAGCTATAACAGAAATGCGAATTTATAAGAAACGAGTACAATATCTGTCTAAATGACAGCTTGTTGTAGGAAAGAGGCGGAGCCTAGCTCCATATCGATTTATATAGTTTTGGCACAGCGCCTCTAGCGGCGGCTGTACGAACTACGTAATAAGCAAAGGATTTAACTTGGTAATGTCTATTTGTAATCTCTCGGTAATGTCTATTTGTAATCTGATGGTATGCGGTGCATCCGTTAAGACACAGATGGCGCTGTGCGCTGTGTTTAACAAATAATAATAATTCCGGTAAAGTGGAGAGTAGTGTAAGAGGTGAAGTGGCGTGGGCTACTTAAAATTGTAATTTTATAAACTCGTTTACAAGAATGAGATATCAACATATTCTCTCTATTCGCAGATAAAAGGCATCCTAGCAGCGGTGGACGCGACGAAACAACCCGACTTGGCCTCACGTTTCGGAGTGAAGGGATACCCTACCCTCAAGTACTTCCACAAAGGAGAGTACAAATACGACGCCGGCCACGCCAGGCAGGAGGAGCAGATCGTCAAATTCATTAAGGTAGATAGATAGATAGAAAATACTTTATTGCACACCTTAAAACTAAACATAATAACAAGAAACACTGAAAAACAAAGTGATAATTGACGGCCTTATCGCTAAAGAGCGATCTCTACCAGGCGACCTTGGGATGGATTGGATTGTAATATGTATATGACAAGGATCCCGCCGTGGGGTGCCGTCAGTAGAATGATACCCCTCCTCTCAAGAGCCTGCTAAGGGATACCTCCGGAAGATGGGCAGCAGCGTCTATCCGTGTATCAACATCCCATACTGCGCTCATCCACCCGCCTGCCAAGCGTGGTGAGAATGGCAACTACCCCTCATGGGGTGATCCATGAGGGTGGCCTGTGTTCATCAGTGGACGTTTTATGGCTGAAATGAATATGACAAGGAGTTATAATGATGGATTCGATCCCGTAGAGATACTGCGAGCGTAGTCCTTTCCATATCTCGTTGACAACCGACAGAGACACACTGTAAGTTAAAATGGCATCATTGCATCGGCAGGATCCCCAAGAGCCGCCGCCGCCCCCGCCGCCGGAGACGCCCTGGGCGGACGAGCCGAGCGCCGTACGCCACCTTGACGCCGCGACCTTCCGCCCCGCGCTCCGCAAGATCAAGCACGCAATCGTTATGTTCTACGCACCATGTCAGTACAAGTCTCTTTTAGCATTCCATACCTCAAAAGGAAAAAAACGCATCCCTTATAGCGTCACTTTTTTGTCCGTCTGTCTGTCAATACCGTTTATCTCGAGAACGTGTAGAGGTATCGAGTTGAAATTAAAAGCATATACTCAAATGTACGGCCTCTTTAGGCTGTCAAAAAAATCTATATTCCATGTTAACCTGAAACAAATATACGACCGTCTATGCTGCAAAAAACGTATGTTTCGACATTCTCAAAGGAATCAAAATTCGTAGGGTACTTACCGTACACCTACATATGTATAACTATGAACGGAAAATGAAACGTCAAGAAGACGTAAACCAATAATTCAAATAGCGGGTGTGGTCCTAAAAGGTGACGTCTCAGCATAATGCTGCTTACTGCTCGGGAGCAGTACGCAATGCTGGTTTTGCAGTATTCAAAATTATCGCAATTATCAAGATATTACTTCCCTACTTCATCATCTTCATCACAGCCTGCTGTCCACGTCCACTGCTGGACATAGGCCTCCCCTCATACATCTCCATGTTCTTGAGGGGACTCGCCACGCTTTGCAGGCGGGTTGGCGAGCGCAGTATGGGATGTTGATACATGGAGAGACGCGCATCTTCCGCAGCAGAGCAGACCCTCATTGACAACACCTTTTACAGCTATGAGGAATTCATTGCGTTTAATAATTGTATGTAGCTGACATCATCCCACTCTATTTATATTTAAATTACCATGTGTTATTTTTAATTTTTTTTTTGTTTGATTTTCTGTAATTTAATATGTTATGTTTAATTGATAGTTGTTATTTAAGTCAAATTATTAGTTTTTATTTGAAATTCCATGCATGACTATTTCCTTAATTAACTCTGACTTCATTTATTAATTATATGACGTGTAAATCTTGTATTCTACGAAATAAATGATTATGATTATGATTCTCACTGCATCCACGGGTTAGAGAGGAGACATTCTAATGGCGGCTCCTCACGGCAAACTACTTGAAAACTAATAAATACTTTTTGACTTTGACTCTAATGGCTACCAATACACATTATGATAAATATTGGAATTTGGCTAAGAAAACTATTTTAGAATGATATGCATTAAGGTTCGAACCAAACGTGAAGGGCAATCAGTGGCGCTTTGAATTCCGATTAACACCGGCATTTCCGGTCATATTTATTTAGGGGGCGAAGCCCCCTTTTATGCATAGCGCTATCTGTCTGTCTGTGTCTTTGCATGACACGATTACAGCTGAACGCGTTGACCGATTTACATGAAACCTTTATTGTTAGCATCGTCTTAATGGTCACAGGTACCGGAGTTATTATGACCTTAAAAGGTTACTAAAGGTAAAAAATGGCATTTTTCGGAAACCTTCGCCCCCTTTTCTGGTACCCCCGTACCAGTGCTGGTTAAATGTATTTATCTGAAGCGTTAATTCCATTGCAGGGTGCGGCCACTGCAAGACGACGAAGCCGGAGTTTGTGAAGGCGGCGGAGAGGTTCTCGGACGAGCTGATGGTGGCGTTCGGCGCCGTCGACTGCACCACCGCGCAGGACCTCTGCGCGAACTACAAAGTGACCGGGTACCCCACACTGAAGTACATCAGTTACTTCGACAAGAAGGTCGCCGACTACACTGGAGGGAGGAAGGTACGTCACATTGCGCATGCTCGTAGCCAGGCGGCACGTGACGCTCTCTAGATGACTGTGTCCCACCAATGCATGTGAAGATAAGCGTTTATTATGTCACATTTGCACAACCAAATAAAAAACGTAGTCTTTTTAAAACTTTCGCGATCACGACACATTATTAACACATATTTAACCGTACACATAGTCTTCCCGGGACCACGATGGGTGCAATCCTGTCGAAACGTCGGACAATAATAAAGGCAAATAGCGCGATAAATACGCGGTTAAATATAAAAACGTCAATTCGATTTGAAAACTAGTGACAAGTGGTCACTACTCAGCATGTCCTGCGGCAGAACGAGTCGTATAGTTCGCGCAAAACTTCTTGAGCTCTGTGAAGTTAGCTTCAGTGACTGCGCAGTACACAGTTTTTATGGCGTTGAGGGGAAGGAATGATAAAAGGGGTTCGAGAGGGGCTCAGTCTGTGAAATTAGGGTTGCCGGCGCGAGTTTTGGTGTATTTTCGTTTTATTTAGCACACATTTTACTATGCATTTATTTATTTTTCAATTATTAAAACAAACATATTTAAAAATCAATTATTATATTCAATTAAGGATTAATAAAAACTTAAATGCTAGAACGAATTCACCTTTATTATCTCAAGAAGCCAATTTTTTAATACAAAATTTCGACTATGTGGCAAGATTATTTATAACCTAGTTGGCAATATTGAATGAATATGTCAACATGCGCAACTTTTCATTTGCCGCAACGTTCACAGAGCTCAAGAAGTTTTGCGCGAACTCTACCACAGCGCCGGTCTCCCGCGGTTTCCGTTCTGTAACCATGTCTCGTGTGAATAAATTATGCGCTTGGAGATGTGCGAGTTAGTACTAGGGCGACTGCCCTTCGTCCATCGTGCCCACCGTGTTGACTGGGGCGACTGTTGTGAAAAATATTTTACATCTGCCAGGCGTCCCGTGTTTTTTGTGTTTGTCTGTTACGCTATTACTCCGTCAATTATGAACGGTTTTTCATGATTCTTTTAACGTAAACTCGACTGATGATTTTGTAATCTTACCTACTTTCCTTATAGGCGGATGACTTCGTCTCATTCATCCACACGCAGCTGAATCAGAAGGCGACACAAGCCTCCACAGCCCAAGAAGCCGGCTTCGGCACCAACGTGAAGTTAGCCTTTGATTCCGACTTCGAGCGAATCGTCAGCTCGCCCAAGCCTACCTTCGTCATGTTCTTTGCTAGTTGTAAGTATCATCGTCTTCTCTTCTCAGCACTAGGACGACACCACTGTTGGATATGGGCCACCCTCATGGATCTTCAAGAACTGATCATGAGGAGTTGTTGCCATACACACCACGATTGGCAGGCGGGTTGGCCGTTGATTCCGACTTCGAGCGAATCGTCAGCGCGCCCAAGCCTACCTTCCGTCATGTTCTTTGCCGTTTTTATTTTTGCGTGAAAGAGTACCAAAATACATACATACATACTTACAAACATTCGCGTTTATAATATTAGTAGGAATCATTTCTGTAACAGTATACTGTGCATGAGGGAGTGTTGGTTCCGACACTCATGTACGGAAGTGAAAGTTGGGCATGGCAGAAGAAACATGAAAGCAGAATAAATGCAGTTGAGATGAGAGCGTTAAGAAGTATGATAGGAGTTAAACTGAGTGACAGGATAAGAAATAGTGAGATAAGGAAACGTTGTGGTCTGAAAGAAGATGTAGTGACGAAAATAGAGAAAGGTATGCTGAGATGGTTTGGCCATGTCGAGAGAATGAATGAAGAACGATTGACGAAAAAAGTGTATAAGGCGAGTGTGAATGAAAGTGTTGGAAGGGGTAGACCTAGGCGGACGTTTCAAGACCAAGTCAGGGACGTCTTGAAAAAAGGCCAGGTCAAGAGTACCCTAAACCGAAGAGCATGTATGAAGGGAATAATGAAAGTGGACGAAGCGAAACAAGTATGTAAGGATCGTAGTAAGTGGCAAGAAGTGGTCTCTGCCTACCCCTACGGGAAAAAGGCGTGATTATATGTATGTATGTATGTAACAGTATACCCGCCATTCTGACACACAAACTTTCACTTAAAAACCTTGTTTACTAATATAAAAATATTGTATACAGGCTCATCTGAGACCTAGTGCATGGAACAAAGCTCCGTTGTATTCTAATGTCAGTTTGTGCCGATGAATTTCCTTATTACAAATACAAATAAATTCATATTTTTATAATATAATGTTATTAAGAATTTGTAGAATACTCTCAACAACTCTTACTTTGCCTTGAATTATGCTAATTCTCTTCCGCGACCATAATTAAACATCTAAAATCTGAATGATAATGTGTAATTACTTAATGTGAGAATCTCTCACGCTTGCGACAATGTAGCTTCTGTTATTTATGCAGCACCTACTGTGTACTATTTTAGTACTAGACGTTTGCTGTGAACCATAGGAATTAAAATGTTATAAGTACCTAAAAATGTTATAAGTACCTAAAAATGTTGTAAGTTGTATGGAACATAACTAAAAAGCCAAACGGCTAAACTGTATTTTTCAAAGTACAAATTTATTTTGCGAACATGGGTTTACGGAGGTATCCCTTGGCAGATACTTACTGCATCCACAGACAAGAGAGACAACATTCTACTGCTGGCTTCCCACGGCACATTAATTTATTATAATTATTTTATAAGCAAGGAGATAAAACTATAAAAATGTGTTTCAGGGTGCAGTCACTGTGCTGAAGTGAAGCCGCAATTCAGCAAACTTAGCAGCATTTTGGTAAACGAGAACAGCCCTATCCAAGCGATAGCCGTCGACGCAGCCGAGAACGCGAAGGTAGCAGATCTAGCCGGAATACAAACACTGCCAACCTTCAAAATATACGCAAACGGCAAGGCCCTAGATGAGTACACTGGTGATAGGTCCGCTAGCGATATGCTCGCGTTCTGCAAAAAGTTCGCCAAGGTCAAAGAAGAACTGTGATTTAATAATAGTTTAACGTTTAACGTCCATCAACTACGCCGACGCCTTACAGAATAACACGATAACATATAATGTGGTTGCCTCTTCTTTAAAATTATTTATTATTATTACCTGCCTTGGGATCCAAGCAATGCTGCCAATGACTCAGACTTTCGGCGTTATTTCAATCTGTTGGTCTGGCTAAGGTCAGAGTAGTACTGGGAGACAATGCACAATACAACGTCTTTTCAGAGATCTCGCTCGTGTGGGAATAACTACCCGAAATACTGCAAGATCGCATATTTGTGTGTGCATGTTAATTGTGGTTTCTGCCACAAACTGTGATCGAACTGCATTCTCAGTATTTTTATTCATTGTCAGTTTAACCCTTCGCTTTTACTCTGCCGATTAATCAATAACATTTTTCGAAAACTTTTGCGGCTGCGGCTAAAATGGCATACTCACAGTTACACTCCAATCTCGCTCGTGTGGGAAAAAGTACCCGGAATACTGCAAGATCGCATTTATTTATGAGGGACTAATTAAATTAATTCTAACTTGCCACAAGCTGTGAAACAACTGTCGTGCACCTTGTGGCAAGTACTCGTACATTTTCAACTCGTATATTTTCTTTTTAACAGAAATAGATATTTGGGAAGCCTATTCTTTATAATTACAAAGTAACCCTTTCGCTTTTCCTCCACACTCGTGGTACGACGGGCCGTTGCTCAGCCGCGGGTTCGGTGGGTGTGCCTTCTGGGGGGGTTGCAGTTGCAGGGGAACAGTTCCGGGCGTGAGCCCCTTACTGCGGTTTGTATGCGCCCTTAATTACAATTAAGGGGTCGTTGGGTCGGCTCAACTTGAGCCTGTCTCAGTCCGCACGGCCTTTGCGGGTTTGGGTTTTGGTGTGGGCTGGGGCTGCTCTTCTTCGTCCTTACTGAGCAGCTCTCTAGCGTAGGGTTTGTTATGTGGTTGGCGGTCGTTCTTTAGGTGGGGGTAGCTGGAGTGGTCGCTTCGACAGAACATGCTTCCTGTGAGGCGTCTGACGAACTCCTCCAGCGTTTCCACTTGCAAGTTCTGGAGGATCGTGACTGTCTGCAAGTGCTTTTTATATCGTTTTCCTCCCCCTCCTCCATTTATTAATGAAAAGGGGGGGGGGGGAATGAAAACGATAGCCATCTCCAGGTTCTCTGACACTTGGTCACACTTTCACTTTTGCTCTGCCGATAAATCAACAACATTCATCGAGCACTAGCTGCTGCGGCTAAAATGGCACACTCACATTACAGGCCTCGATGTTTTATAAGTAATTGTTGGCAATGCTTCTGTCATGTTTTATCAATTGGATAACGAGGTGGGCTCGTAAGTCCAGGGCTGCTCAGACTTGTGGTGTCGGCGATCTACAAGAAAACATTTTGACAGCAAAAGATTGACTACCTGGCGTAAGAACTAGGTAGTAAGAACCTTGTACATCTATTATAGATGATTAATACAGCGTCAGCAACTGGTTTTATGCTGGTCAACACG
Source organism: Pasiphila rectangulata (assembly GCA_963082625.1). Classification (NCBI taxonomy): domain Eukaryota; kingdom Metazoa; phylum Arthropoda; class Insecta; order Lepidoptera; family Geometridae; genus Pasiphila; species Pasiphila rectangulata. The sequence continues at coordinate 16,923,773 of OY720236.1, read as the reverse complement.
CTGCAGCACCTGGGACATTGTTAGATGGATAAGGCTTGCACAGCACCTGTACCATCCTCTCACCTTAGTCGGCTGTCAGTCACTAACTAGATACCTCTAAAAATATGTCACTAAACTTCTGTGTAGGGCGGCAGGTAATAAAAAAAACATTTTTTTAACGCTACTTTAATGCGGCCTTGTCTTAGTTACACAAACAACGCCATCTAGTCACAACAATCGACAAATGCGATATACATATGTCGATCGTCGTCGCATACCTTAATGTTAGGTAGGTATTTACAAATCGGAAAATGGTAGGTGTTTCTTGTTATCGTATCGAACAGCTTTGCCGATCAACTGGTCGATTGTGATTGACCGTTGACGTACCCCTGGTCTAGTTGTTGGACGTTGATCTTAACAAATGATAGTTGGAGCGTTTGTCTCGTTCTCATTTCACCAATATTACTCTATGTGAAAGATGTCGAAGGCAACGCTTCAATACTCCATCATCACAGGCAGTGGACGTTATCTTTATATATGTATCTGAATATCATAACTCTACATGTACTTAGTCATATTTATAGTTTTTGAGCTTGTATGGCATTGTATGAGTCGGGTTAGGTACGTCATGTCATGACGTAAGAGGACTATATTCTCACTATGTATAACTTATTATGTACAAATCATAATAAATAATGATATGTGATGTAATGAACAATAATGCAATCATATTGTATAATTTATTTTAATAAAATTTAAATACCTTTTTACTATATTTTATACATGTACTTATTATTTTACATTGTTGAATTTGAAAGTTTCTATGTATACAATTAAGGGGGATATTATATTCGAATGAATTATTTTAATGTTAGATAATAATTTATCAATTCTAGTTTTTTTTTGTGTTCCTATGATGGCTTAATGAAAGTTTATTGGTAAATTTACTATTTTGCTTTTCTGTAACTACATAAATGTAGCGTTAAGGGCTAAGTCGCGGGACATAATTATTTTTTTTTGACAAACTGAAACAGGTGTTATGTATGACGTTTTTGCTTTGAATTTCTTTGTATAACATTCCTTCTATAAATATTATGATAGATATCTTTAGGGAAATGCAAATGTTTATTTATAGAACTGTCCTTAATATTCTAGATGTATTTCTTGTTTAAATCTCCTGCAAAAAGATGGCATCCATTAAATACCGTGTCATTTTAAAGAGGAGACTAACTAACAGACTACGCATTCGTGGCATACTAGTTAATTTAGCCCTTTCATGTGATACCCATTTTATGTAATTTGACGAAAATTACATCGTCCGCCATCTTGTGGCGGCGGCCATTTTTAAAGTACTGAGCATACAATACATTGTACCGTCAAAAGAACTAAAGGTGCACAATCGGTTGTCAGTAAGTGGCTATGTATGTATGTCCGGGCCAAATCTTGTAAGTTAAGCTTCCAATTAAGATTTGACCCGGACATACATAAAAACATTACAAGTTAAATAAAACTTTGTAACGGATTTAGCTACATCCTTTCCTGGTCATAGTGGTGTAATTATGGCATTTAAAGATACTTTAAACAATATTCTGATCTGTGTTAGTAAGATTAAAATTTTATATATTTTGATCATGCATTTACTATACATAATATTTGTACCTATATATCTTGAATTAAATGTACTTAATTCCTATAGTTGGTATTTTACGTTAAAAACAAATTAATATTAAATGCAAGTATCAAGATAATACTGGTCAGAGATCGCGAGTTTGTAACGTTTATTATAAGTAGATTCTACGGAATCAGTAGATTAGTATCATGGACAACATATCCGGAACTAGACTAAATCTGTATTATAAGCTTTTTTTTAACTTTCTCCTAAATCTATAGGAAACACTTAGAAACCGTAGACATTAAAATTAATTAAAACCAGCGTTTACCTTGATGTGATGCTGTAGATTATACCACAAACATGAAGACCTTCTCGACTTTAGTATGCGTTCATTGACCTTTATTTATTATTACTACTTTTAAACAAATGGTCTAAGAGCTTGTGCTCCCTAAAAAGTAGGTACCATACCTACAAATGAACTGAAGGTACATTAGATAGCAAAATTAACAACCTAATTTTAACATAAGTAATTAAATAATATAGTAATGAAATTCACACATTGATATATACAACTTCGCACACAAAATATACCTAATAAATATTTTGTACAAAGATGTTTTGTCTGTACCTACTATCACAGATAATATAATACACTAGTACCTATACAATAACGCTCGAGAACGCAACTAAATGGATGTTGAGTGTTTTACAAACTGAAACAAACTTTCTAGAACAAAAGCTTACTTCGTCATACAAACTTCATAATCACTAGTAATGAATTGTGACTAATTAAACATAATACTCCTTAGTTTTGTATTGTTTACAAAAAATATATGTTGCTTTCGTTAAAAACTACCATTTATAACAAAAAGTAAGTAATTGAAATCATAACCAATTAGATTGTTAATCTGACACAATATAATAAAATAAAATATTTTTATTATCAGCTTGTTTAATTTGAAAGTCCACTCTGATTTACAGTCGTCTGTTTAACTGCAACACTTAAAGCTTGCTTAGTTTTTTCAGTAATTAGAACAATATACATCGACGTAAACAAACCGGAATCAATCAAAAATATATGTTTTTTATAGAAAGTGATTGGCAGTGTGTTTACATGTAGTACCTGGGTATTAAAACGAGATTTTAAACCTTTGGGGGGTAAACGTCGAATTGAAAAGTTATTTCTTTCCACGTTAGGCGTGGTGGGCTACGTTCGAGATATGTGTAATTTTGAAAACATTTACACCACACTCTTAGCCACACTGTACTTGAGGTTGTACTTCATACCTCGGCTCTGCGGTGGCGAATGTACTTTGCCACACGAGTTCGGCCATGAGGATATGTTAGTACTCGTAGCCAAATCAGTTAGGCCATGAAGAAGAAAGAAGAAGAAATACATTTATTAGACACACACACACCAAACTTAAAAATAACTATGTTAAAAAAAACTGACTTATTTCTAATTTTAATCTAGGAGTACCTACCCAGTTAAATATTCTGCGACATAGTGACAAATAGATGGTAAGCAGTTCACTCAGAGGGTCAAAGCAGAATGAATACTATTTCAAATAATGAGTTCATGAGGAAGAAGCCGGAAGTGGCTAGCGGTGTAACTACGGAACCCTACATAGCGCGTGGCCCGACATGCACCTGGCCTAATATTTTTTTTAATTAGCCGTAGAAACCTTTCAGTGTGTCGTGGTCACAACAAAGAACGTAAATTGATACTAAACATATAGGTAAGTACTGGGGGTATGGCCGGTGGTAAGGTGAGTCAGAAGGGGTAGTTAGCGCTACTTCCGAGTTTAGTATAAATTTACGTTATTGATACATCTAGGTATTGATATAATAAAATGTGTAAAAAGACTGAATGAAGCAAGCTTTCAACATGATCATCATCATCTTAGCCGTAGACGTCCAGTGCTGTCCTGCTGGACGAAGGCCTCATGAATCTCCAAGTACCTACTGATCATGAGGGTCACTCACTACGCTTAGCAGGTACGCTCGGGTTACTGAGCCTAGTAGTTTTAATCATTCATTTTTATTTATAACAAGTCCAGAATATTGTCTTAGTAAATTTCTGGTACAGCACTCTTCACGTGAGCCGCCGTTCCCATTTGGAAATACTTCGGGCGATCTCGTAACATACGGACAGCCAGCATTTGGAGAATCAAGAGCATGATAATACTGTCTATAACAGAAGTAAGAAGAGAAGCAGCCGATTATCGAACCAGCGAAAACGTCCTCCCAATGGTGGTGGTTATCGCAATAGCGGCTTATCGCGAGCACGCCTGCGACCACCAGCGGAACTAGACAGGCCACCACTCTCAGACCTTCGCCTCGGTTCGTCGACAACACCCGTAGTTCACCGCACAGCCAAATGCTGATGAAACCCAACGAGCAGAACGAGAAGCTACTATGACCACTCGGAAACGACTTCCGTCCTTCCATCATGTCTTTTGTCAAACCCGTGCATCGCAAGTTCCCCGGGACTTTCCCATCAGGGTAGCAGCGGTAGAAGTAATCCGGCCGCGGTCTGCCCACAATCAGCTTCCCCGACAAAGTTATGACCGCGTTGATAGCGCACGCGAGCGACCAGGCTAGAAGAGGCGGGCTCACATTATGAATTCCAGTTTCTGTGGACGGCAACGATAGAACCACCAGCGGCACACAAAATAACAAGATAATGAGGACCCAAACCGGTATCAGAGATTCTTTTCTTGGGCGTTTATAGTTCATCATATCGGTCTCGGTGATCTCTTGCATGTAAGGTTCCACATGGATGTGTATTACGGAGACGACTGTGAGCAGGGTGGCTCTCAATAATATTTCTTTTTTGGTATTATAGGGCACGACTTGTATCCTGTCCACATAGTTCCTGAACCTATCTAAGGACATAACTTAAGCTTAAATTATATATATTTTTCAGCTGACTAAAAAATTCTCAACTTTGTTTATAGGTATCTGGCGTGATTTGGATATTGGCAAAATGGTATGGCTATTATTGGCTATCTCTGATGGCTGTGTCAAGTAAAGAGTAAAGAGAATAATAATTTAGCAATCCGTTTAGTGTCTTCTTCTTTTTTTTCTCGTATGGCTGGTTTTGTTTGGTTTTACACAATTCTGCCAGTGTCAAATATCTTAGGTAGGGTTCATTTTTATTTCCCGTTACTCCGTTCCGTTCACCGATTATCTCATAGCTAAGCTAATTTACTTACCCAGGTACGTAAAGTTTTTCTCCATCATCATGGGTTTGCCTTAACTATCCCTTTTGGCCAATCGCTAAGTAATTTCGTTGCAAGTGTCCTGTCCGCTATACTTTCGTGTCCTTTTTCTGAGGATCCTAGATAGGAACGTTTAGTGTCAAAACGTGATGTACCTACTTGGCGCCAAAAGTCCACATCATCTATCAAACATGGTTGTATGCTTAGGTTGTACGATTGGCTTATTGTCAGTGTACGATGAGGTGATTAATATACTTATTCACATTGTCTGCCTGCCTAAATGTGAGAGAGTGGCCTGGGCAAGAGATTTCTTATACCTACCTAACTAGTATATCGCGCCCTCAGAATTATACTTACCTACTGATATCACGCCTAGAGATTAGGGTCTTATGCCTATTTTGAATCTGTGGTAGAATATTTTGTTTGAGTAGTACACACACGTGGACCAATGAAGCCATTTAATCAAAACTTTTGTACAACAAACATTTCCAAGTTCGCGGAAATTACTTTTATGCAAAAACGAGTTTCTAGTTTTGCTTTCGATGAAAGAAGTCTTGTTGTAACTGTTGTAAGTATTTCCTTCCCTTCTCTTAGAAGCTTTCTAAAAAGTTAAATATCAAATCCGAGCTACCACAGTGCTACCGAATATTGTAACCGTTGAAAATATTCAGTAGGTAGGTAATCATTTGTTCCTTTATAAGGGTTCCGTACCCAAAGGGTAAAAACGGGACCCTATTACTAGGACTCCGCTGTCCGTCCGGCTGTCCGTCCGTCTGTCTGTCCGTCTGTCTGTCCGTCTGTCTGTCTGTCCGTCTGTCTGTCCGTCTGTCTGTCCGTCTGTCTGAGCAACAAACGTGATTTTTTTAAAGTTTGTTACTTGATATTAATAATGGCAACAGGTAGACGCTTGAAATATTCACATAATATTTAGTTGTACGTTAATTTTAAATATAAATAATTCAATTTAAATAAAATAAATATTTAAGGGGGGCTCCTATACAACAAACGTGATTTGAATGCCGTTGAATAATAAAGCCGTATCAGAAGTGAGCAAGTAGATAGATAACTAAAAATCATAACCAAATGTGGGTGGTGCTACCTCAAAAGCAAGTTATTTTGCCAAATAATTAGATACGGAAGCCTGCGTGCGCGAGTCCGACTCGACTTGGCAATTTTTTATTATAGGTAAATAAGTCGCGAGGAAGAAAAGCGTGGTTTAGTCAGCATCAGAGGAGTTGACCTGTGGCAAGCCTAAAGACTTTAATAGATGTAAAAGGCCTTACTTTTCCATTAAATAAGTGCAAACTATGTACATAAAATATGTTAGGAGGAGTTAGTACCTAACAGGTTTTGGATTTCCTGGCTGTGTGGGTACGGAGATCGGGCTATGACACTTTCTACTTGATGAGATACTTGTGATAGTTGGTAACGCTCGGAAAGGTATAGATACATAACTAAGGCTTATCTGCGACTTCTCTCATGTTCCGATCCATAACTTAACCCCCTTACTTATAAACCCTACTTAAATTAATTAAAGCTTTGCTGAAATGACGTGTTTATTCAAAAGAAAAAAAGTTACATAGAATAATCAGTTAAGGTTGAACGAGTCGCCCATACTTTCCATACAAACGTGGAAGCGTAACTACTCCACTGTTTGACGTTAACCATCCAACACTAAGGATTATATCAATTTATCTCATAATATATGTTTGTATATACTCCAGACCGTAAAAAAGTATTTATTTCAAAAATACAAGCTTCTAAGCTTTCGTATTTCAACACTGATTTTAGCCCAACTTTGGACGAAACTAAATAATATACGGAGAAAGAAAACTCAAAAACAAACGCCGTTTCGACATAGTTTATTTATTCAAAAGTTGAAATAAATGTTATTTTGAAAAGATTACGCTCAAGTTTTCCTGTAATAAATAACCCTTGTGCTAAAAGTCTATTTACATATTTTTGCGCGGTCGTTTTATGAATGAATCATTGTGCATTTCATTTTAGCGCGCGGGTACACACACTATGTCAGGTGAGATAGCATACATTTAGGCCGCGCCCACTGACGACTTTGCCTCCGCGACTTGTTTAACCTTAACAAAATAAAAACAAAACAAACACCATCTAAATTTAATTAAAGTGCTTATTTGAATTCGTTCGAGAACTTTTTTCCAAGTGAGGAAAAAGGAAGTAATTTATAAAACCGTTAAGTACTAACTGAAGTACAGTTAGTTGTGAAACGAACCCACGACCTTCCGATTGAAAGTCGGGGACCATTCCACTACCACTCTGCGAACATGAATCAAGTACGTACACTACGAAACTCGACAAATGCATGTGCGATGAACGCTTCTACGACAAAATTGTAATGTGACTAACAAACAACCAATCATTCATTACCTAAAAATCTAATTTGAGACTACAAGGATTGATCGATGTTAATGCTGAGCCGTGGCCCATTTGCTGCTGTAGCCCACAAGAATGAGTCTGAACTATAACAATTAACAAACTTTATCGATGTAGGTACATGTCTTATACTAAAGTAATGCAGTTATAATTCACCATTAAATAAACCAATCACTGCAGTCGAAAAAGCGAAAACATAAGTAACGTTGCGCGTTTTAAGCTGCCTATTTGCTAAAACGATGCGCGATGCATATTTACCAAAATCTGTGAATCTTTTTGTTCTTAAAATTATAAAACATTAATTATAGTCATCATGCATGCACGCTGGTTTCGCCGTAATTACCTGCGTACAGTCGGCATAATAAGTAACCTTTCACATTTTTGTTGCGCAGCTATTTGGTCCAGTGGCGCAGGCAGGCGCAGGCATCGCAGCTGTAGTAAGTAGGTACTAAGGGCGACTGATTTTTTATTGACAAAATAAACACGTGCCTTCTTAGTTTCTTAATATCGAAATAACCATTTCCTTCTCTTTATGTCAGACGATTCAGTTAGTTTTGGTTCACAAGTAGGTAGAGGTCGCGCAAAACTTTATGAGCACTGTCAAGTTAGCTTCAAAGACTACACAGTTTTTTAAGGCTTGTAGGTACCACACCGTTTTTAAGGCGTGTTGAGAAGGAAAGACAAAAGGGGTGCGAGATGGCCTCTGTCTGTGTGTTCACAGAGCTCATAAAGTTTTGCGCGAACTCTACCTTCTGGTAGAGTTCTGAGAAGTGGTAGTTTTTAAACTACCAATATTAGGTATTTAAATAATTCAGATAGAGCCATGCGGTGCTGTAAACTAGTAAATGAAATGTGTTTTAAAATTATCGCCTGTTAAGTAATCCTCCTTTCTGATATAATAAACGTGAAAGTAACATTTTCACGGCTAAACAATGGAGATAGTTGAACCTAGGAGAAGGCTACTTTTTGTCTTTAAATAGGCGGACGAAGTCGCAGACCAGCTGACACCTAACACCCTAACACATGATCAGAAGATAGGAGATGCATGTTACCACTGAAGCTCAACAAATAACACCCTCCTCAAACCGACGAAAAATTAACTACAAACCGCCTAACTCATTTGGAAAAAAATAATTCTGAAGCGAACGAATTCAATAACGGAATTCGATCGATTAAGATTTTTTTAATATATTAATAAAAATTAAGATAATTAAGCACATTCATCTTAAATGTGCCTTGTTTTTGTTTTGTGCATTGTATAAATTAGGTATACTTATGTAGATTTTTGCTCGTTTGCACAAACACCTATTGACTTTGACGTCTCTTACTGGAAGGGGTTTCGTAATAAAACAAGAAACCCATATAGTTTCGATTTATCTGTCTGTCAGTTTGTCCGTTCGTCACCGGCTTTGCGAAGAGACTATTATACGCAACTAGCCAGGGATAACGCTACAAAACATTCCGAAAAAATAATTAATTTGGGGTACCTCCCTACCCGTTAGGGGAGGATGAACTTTTTTTCTTGATTTTCTCATCGTATGGGGTATTGCCGTGGGTTGCCGGCAGTAGAATGTTTCCCCTTTTCTCCTACCCGTGGATGCAGTAAGAGCCTGCTAAGGGACACCTCTGGAAGATGGGCAGCAGCGTCTTTCCGTATATCAACATCTCGTACTGCGCTCACCAACCCGCCTGCCAAGCGTGGTGAGTATGGCAACTACCCCTCATGGAGATCCGTGAGGGAGGCCTTAGTTCAGTAGTGGACGTTTTACTGGTTTTACGGCTGAAATGATGATGATGATGATGATGGGGTATTGTTTAGTAGATATTTTAGAACTATTTAGAACAATTTTTCGATTTAGGTTTCCGTTTGCGAAATATTGAAGTTTAAAACATTATTTCGAACGTCCTCCCCCCTCTAAAATCTTAACTGCAAGTATTACAGATCATTAATGTAGTTTTAACCACTAACTTTCTCATACAACTAATAAGGAATAAGCTAGCTTTTTTAGTTTCGGAGAAATAGTCGCTCAAATAAGAGATGTTTTGGTTAACGTAAAAAAAACATAAACATATAGGTACCCAACTTTTAACAGTAGGTCCACGGTTAACTACGGAAAGCGCCTGGGCTTTTTTGTTTAGTTTATTTATGAGTAATGATTGTTAAGTCAAAGTCAATACGTGTTTACCTAGTACTTTATCCGTTCACAACTCGCGCTAAACTGCGCGCTGAACAGAATATACTTATGATAAAATTAATAAAAAGATATGTAGGTGCATGTTGCGTAATAAATTGGTAATTGTGATTCCCAAGAGGTCACAGTCTGCGCTGGCGCAGGGCGGTGTTACATAAACTGCACCGGAAAGTTCCTCTCTAAATAATAAAAGTGAACGTGTTCACGTAATACTTATTATTTATAACATTTTGATCTGTGATGCCAAATTGCCGACTCGATAATATCGAGAGTAATATAAATTTATATATTTAAATAATAGTAATAATTATGTGGAAGGAAGTAATCTACATGATTATACATTAAATTTATAAATAATCATAAATAATGCTGGAAACACACACAGCACCATCTAGTTCCGAACCACAGATTACAGAACCTGACCCAAACTAGGGAAAGCGTGAAGGTATGCTTTATGGAAACCAGATGTAAGTTTTGTAAATACAATCTCACTATTCACGGAACCTGGTTTTATATATTTATTATTTATATTTTCAAGACCTTGTATTAATTACAACATATTTTGCAATAAAAAGTTGAATTGAATTGAAAAAAAAACATGTCAACATGGGTAACGCTCATAAAGTTTTGCGCGAACTACTCGTGTATAGAGGGTATACTTAGTACGTACTCAAATTTATTCTGTAAAATAGAAAGAGTAGCTAAACTATAGACTATTACAATACCTACCTATACTTTATTTCACAGCCTAAAACTAAAAGATATTAAACAAGAGAAACTTTAAAAACGAAGTAACAATTGACGGCCTTAATGCCAAAGAGCGATCTCTACCAGGTCATTTACATAATGTTACTGTCTGTGGCAAGGCAGACAGACAGACAGACGCCGCGGGGCGTCGTAATAGTATTTATTTGGTCCATGGTAATAGGGCTGTAAGCATAGGGCTTGGCCTGTAAAATACTTTAATAAGTCCTTATAAATTCCTAGAGAATAGACATGATGATAGCGTATGGAAATCAAACTCCTATTTAGTCCATCAATTTGATAATACAAAAATAATAGACACGTAATTGTTGCTTTTTCAAACTAATAAAATTACTTATACCTGCCTAGATAAAACGAGTTGAAGTTTAGAAGTGGGGGCTCGTGACGTCATAATGCTGTACCGAGGCACGTCGCGCGTCGCCGTCGGCGTGTGACTTCATGCGACATTTCTATACATACAGGGTGTAAAAGGACGACTACCGAAAACTTCGGGGGTCAATGTACTCATCAATATGAACCAACAACTTTTACTAAGGAACTTTCACTGTAAAAAATATGAAGAAACAGCTGTTCCCCACAAAAGTACAATTCCTACTTTACTAAAATCTATGGAACAGCTGTTTCTTTACATTGTTTTACAGCAAAAGTTCCTTAGTAAAAGTTGTTCATAATGACGAGTACATTGACCTCCCGAAGTTGTCCTTTTACATCCTGTATAATATACCGTAGTTATTTTTGGATTACGTTAAAAAAAATGTATACGTCTCCAATAGATTTTGTTGTTTTACATAACGGACTAATAATTAAAATTTAGTCATCTAGCCGATCCAGTTTAAAACGCTCACACCCACAAGCCGTGAATTCACTTCACGAGTAAAAGTCTGGCCTAGTTTTTAATATATTTTGCATATTTTGTAAGCTGTTTCCTAAACATTATGCTGTAAAAAAATCTGTCGCTACGCTACTCATATCTGTACTAATAATATAAAGAGGAAATATTTGTATTTTGTATATAACGAATAAACTCAACCGACTACTGAACCGATTTTCAAAATTATTTCACAATTAGAATACTACATTATCCCTGAGTTACACATAATTATGCTATATTTATAACTGTATAATTTTATAACTGTTCGTATTATGTGACAAAATAAACATATTTTTATCTTTTATCTTTATCTTTTATCTTATATTTTTACCCGTATTCCCACGGGAACGGAAACTAAGCGGGTGAAACCGCGGAGTGCGGCTAGTGTAGGTATAAAGTTATTATATTATATCTTAATTGTCATTTTGTTATTGCAATGCAGACAGACAGACGCCCCGGGTAGGCTTGCTAAGTAAGTAATAGGCAAAGATTATCTTTGGTAATAGTGACGTTAGTATACTTTGGCTATGGTGTATTACTAGTGTATTATTATTATCTGTGGTTATAGCAACCTAATTAAGAGTCCCTATAATAAAATTACTTAACTAAGTCCGGAAAATGATAAGAATTTATAAATTAACTTGACACTGGCGGAATCGTGTAAAACCATACACAAAAAGCCATAAAATAAAAAGACAAGACAAGTCCCTATAATTATAGGAATTATAGGGACTCTTGGAAAGGGACTTATAAATAAATAAATAAATAATGTGATTTGTTCAGCATTATTTATTTATTTATAAGTCCCTATAATTCCAAGAGAATTCCAGTTTATAATGCTGTCAAGCCGTGAGTTTGTGCTCGAGTAAAAGCCTAATGAAATCCGTTACTACCCCGGTAGTAAGTGTGAGAATTGCACATCAATCCGCGTCTCAGTTCTCAGTTCTTGCACATTTGTTCGTTTTATGACACAACTCAGTTCAATGACAATGAACTGTGCGGTTGCCGTATAGCTACTTGTTGTGGCCTCAAACTTGACTTGACTTCCTACTTGCATTGCGCCAGCTGTGTGAGGTGTAAGATGATCTATGAGCACTAGGACTTATGCAGTTATTTAGGACTCGGTTCGATCTAACCCGGGGGACAAATGTTTGCTTTTCTGCAGATAACTGCCGTGGGGTGCAGGCAGTGGAATGTGGCCCCTCCCCTCTTGCCCATGGATGCAGTAAGAATCTACCAAGGGAGACCCCCGGAAGATGAGCAGCAGATTTATGTTTATCAACATCCCGTACTGCGTTCGCCAACCCGCCTGCCAAATTTAGTGAGTTGTCTTTTTTAAACTTTCGCGATCACAACTCATTATTAACATACATATAACCGGGTATTTATCGCGTAAATTACCTTTATTATTTCCCGACGTTTCGCTTGGATTGCACCAAGCATGGTCCCGGGAAGACTCTAATATAACATATAATAACGAAACGTCGGGAAATAATAAAGGTAATTTACGCGATAAATACCCGGTTATATGTATGTTAATAAAAAATTTAGTGAGTTTGGCAACAACCCTCTCATGATCAGTAAGTGGAGATCCATGAGATTACATGTCCAGCAGTGGACGTCCTACGGCTGAAGATTGATCGGAAGATTGCCTCGGGTCTGGATATTTCTGTACTTAGGTATGATTTTCTAAAAAAAAACAAGAAAGTTTTCTATCAATCAATGCTACGAGTAAATGCTAACTAAGTTATGTATGTTTTTACAAAGACCTACCCATAACACATAATCTGCTTAATTAAGGATTAAGGTTATAAGTACTTAGTGACCCGAAACTGCGCTTAGACATCCTGACCTGTCAAATTTAACGGAAACTTATATGGGGCTTTTAAATTAAAATTAAAAACAACAATAGTTTATTGATTTATTACAATTTACAAGCTAAAAATTATGAATATTATGATACATGGGTTTAACTTACAAATACTTAAATAAGGCTTAGTGATCTGTTAACGTTTATCAGGATCCACACTAAGTCAATGACTTGTGTCATGATTCCTTTATGTACAAAGAGTAAATGAGCCTACCTCATTATAATATTTAATGGCTATAAGATTTAGTTCGGCTTGGTTACGATTTCGATTCATCGCGATTTGCATTCAAGAGTAGTCCCCCTGAAGATCGGACGACGCAACGACGATCTTGATCGTATCGAACGGGACCAAAAAAATCTGGGAATTCTTAAGCTGAGCTGATGGGCTTTTGATGCAATGCTCATTGGACGGTTCAGTCGGGTGGGTGCGTATGCCATTACATGGGTACTGCCATGGAGCGCCGGCAGTAGAATGTTGGCTCTCTAGCCCGTGGATGCTGCAAGAACCTGCAAAGGGATACCTCCGTAAGAAGGGCAGCAGCGACTTTCCCGTCTATCCCGTACTGTGCTCGCCAACCCGCCTGCCAGGCGTGGTGAGTATGGCAACATCCATCTCGTGATTACTAGAGAACCACGAGGGAGGCATATGTCCATCCTCGGACGTTCTACATATAGGACGTTAAACATGCGTCCAGACGCTTTTCTTATGACGCAATGAATATGTCAGATGTGGACACAATTTTAACGCGTTATTATGCTTATTTTTAAGGTGAGTGTCAAGGTGAAACCATTCCGTAACGGTGTAGGCCTAAACTTTATGAACACATCAGTATTATTCAAGTGCAATTATTCAAATAACGCTGATTGCATATGCTCTGACTGCGAAATGTTCTCATCTTGTCTAAATCTGGAAAGCTAATAGTCTATACATTGTATTGCGTCTCTTTACGTAACTGATGATAGCTACAACCTTATGAGAGATAAACTATCACTATTATATCGACATGAACGTATTGGTATTGTAATAGCTACTATAATGTAGTAGGAAGTACGTGTAGAGATCTGTTGACCTAGTTTTGTTTCGCAGGGCATAACGTCCAATTCTGCTGATTGTCCTTTAGCTTTCAAAAAGGCGTATTTTTCTTTAAAAAAATCTACTTCTAAAATGTATCAACATTTTGCAAATCCAAAACAACAAAAACGCATATACTACCATAGTATTAACAACAAACATTTTGATTAAAATAGGTATATCTTGTCACAGGATAAACAATAAAATAGAGGTGCAGCACCAATGAGAAGGTAATCACCTCATCACAAGATGCTCTTGGACAAGTCTATCTATTAAAAGTGGGTAGTGGGGGGTATTGCGTAGATGAAGGCAGGCCTGAGGTATGTACGGAAATAACGCATTAGTACACATAAGAAGGTGCTAACTATTTCCTCCTTTTTTCCGATTTAGGGCTCTTCAACTTTCACACTCCTATGTGTAAACCCTTAAGGCGAAGCATTTATAAACAATGATTTGAATGTACCTAAATAATTAAATTACTTGGTAAAACAGGGTCTGACACGGGCTACCTGCATACAAACTGACGCGAAAAGCTAAATTTGAAGTATGCACGACAAATCGAAATATAAAATATCAATTCTGAATGTCTTGTAACAGCTAAAAAAAACCCAGACACCAACATCGTCAATGCGTCGTCTTGAACGGGTTACTATGTTGTGACCAAAGGTTGTGACAATATACCGCACTAATAGGTACTTATGAGTTGTGGCAGTCAGGATAGTTAAATTGTAGCTTATCGCACTAACATTACGGCACATCAATAAAATAAAAATAATATTAAATAAATATAATGCCATTTCACACTGCAGCACGCAATATCTAGACCCGAACAAAGTAGGTACCTACCTAAGCAGAGTGTGTTATTGACCTGTTCTTTCCTCTGACCAATAGCCGATTAAGCTGAGAGGATGGTAAAGATGCTGGGCAAGCCTAATCTGACCAGCACAAATACCAGTTGCTGACGCTGTATAATCATCTATAATGGATGTAAAGGCCTGACTTTTATTATTATCATGAACATTTGTCCCGTGGCGGGAATTGAATTCGCTATCTCTAGCGTATTAGTCGGCTTTGAGACCAAGTGGGTCACGGAAGCAGTCTCATGACTAATCCATCATAGGAATAAAACAGACAACAATAAAAGAAATAAACAAAACAGATTACAGCAACTATAATATAATACTTAGGTATGATACAACAGCATTCGTTTTACGGTATTTTAGTGTGTTTACTCCCCTAATCGATCTCAATAAGATCATGAGGCGGTTGTTGACATACTCGCCACGCTTGGCAGCCAGGCTGGCGAATGCAGTACGGGATGTTGATACACGGAAAGCCGCTGCTGCCCATCTTCCGGAGGTATCCTTGGGTAAGTGCATATTTCACACTTATTTACAAAAAGAATACGAGTATAATATTATGTTAGATGGTATGCAGAGATTAGTATATTGTGCTAGTACACGAAGCCAGGACGGTAGCTGGGCACCAGAAGATCTTACGTAAAGGCGTAAACAAATCAGCTTCATGTTTACGCATCACTGTGTCGGTTCATACAGTCATGGATACGTAATGTGCGTAGATGAAACGCAGATGAACAGAGGCTTTCTGTTAAAAGTTCGCATATGGCTTTATGGTGTCAATTATCTTGGCGCACTTCCTAAAGCTTACTAAAATTGCGTATAATAGACTAAAATGAGAGAAAGCTATACGGTTAGTGCCGTCCTCAAATTAAAACGGAATTATTGTCAACCTTATTTTACGCTGACAGTTTTAAATTTATAAACGTCATATCTGTAATCATAGTCAGTTTTAGGAAGTTTAAAACAGCATCGCCACCATATTTATAATTATACAGGGTGATTTAGGGGTCGTGGAGCAAGAAAGAAGCATTTAACTTATTTTATTCTAAGGATCACGATAGGTTAGGACTAACAGTATTCCTGCGACTAATTTTAGTCAGTACAGCAAAAAATAAAAAAAACTGGGATGATTTGAGAGCATGGTCACCCTACTGTTGTTTGTTGGCAGTTTGTTTTCAATGAAGTTGTAATTGGAAAAGTAGGGTGACGCATTTTAAGTTACTATACGTTTTTTTTTATTAAAATACGTAAATAACGAACCATCTCTGTTTCAATTGAAATACATACAGGTAACATCGCAATCGTCTACTGAGTCAGAAAAAAATGGTTGGGATCACGACCCCGAAATCATCCTGTATATAGCTTTAGGAAGTGCTACAACAGTATCGACAATAGTGTGCTTTTTGCGGGAACGTTTCGTAACGCACTCATGATTTTCTATTATTTTAGGATTTTTATAATGTTTATTTTGTTCATTGATCTTTAAACATTTATAAATGTCATTTCTAACAGCTTACTCATTACTTTAAGAATATCATAATCATTATTGGACAAAGGCCTCCCCGGCCTCCCTCATGGACCTCCAAGTATTGCGGCTGGAAGTGGCCTGCCACCATTACGTCTAAGTGCAGTCCTTACCAGGTCGTCCGCCCAACTCATCATTATTGTCAGCTCGTAGTGGCCTACTGCTGGGCAAAAGCCTCCTTCTCCAACCGCCAATTAGCTCTACTCTGGGCCTTTTGCATTCAGGTCTTGCCCTGGGCGGCTACTATATCGTCCATCCATTTGGCAAGTGTTCTGCTGAGAGGTCTTTTGAGTCTCCGAGGCCACCACTCAGTCAAGGCCTTACTCCACCTGCCACCACCAATCACCAGATCACCGCCCCATCCATGACTCAATAATTTATTAATTTCTTAGGTTATTTTTGGTGTAAAATTCTTTACGGGGGATAAAACCGATCGGACTAGGTATAGGTGACGCGTGACGCTTGGAGATGTGCGAGTAAGTACTAGGGCGACTGCCCTTCGTCCATCGTGCCCATCATGTTGACTGTGGCGAATGGGGCGACTAGGGTGACTGTGGCAACTATGGCGACTGTGGTGAAAATGTTTTACATCTGCCAGGCGTCCTGTGAAGGCTCAATTTTTTTCGAATTGAACCAACGGTTTTCCGATTGAAAGTACGGCACATCTTACGGCTAACATCTCACTTGCCAATATAGTACCTCTTACCTAAGAGTTACTGACCCGCACTTCAGTTTATATTGCACATTGAATGCAGGTAAAACGGTTACTTAATAAGTGACCGATGTTCAAATCGCCGAAGGCTTTTTCAAGTATTCAAGTAGTACTTAAAGGTAAATAAATGAAGTAAAGTTAATTGGACTTTCACGGCTAAGAACATAAAAATAATTTACCTGATCATCATTCATAATTTCAGCCGTAAAACATGCACTATATAGAATACAGGCCTCCCTCATGGATCTCCATGAGGGGTAGTTGCCATACTCACCACGCTTGGCAGGCGGGTTGACGAGCTCAGTACGGGATGTGGATACACGGATAGACGCTGGTGCCCATCTTCCGGATTCTTCATATTATAATTAATATATTTCTCAAAATATTAATTCACCAATGTTACATATCATAATTTGAAAATAGGTACAGCTAAAATTTACTTAGAAATTTGTGTGGTGGTGATGATTCATGATTTCTCAAAACATTTACTCTGAAGCTTTACAATCATGAAATTCAGAAATTGATTCATTTATTTCCATAGTTTGCAATTACAAAACATAGACACGTCATTCACATTCACACGCATTCTTATTAAGAAATAAATTATTATTTAAATTATTAATTATTATTTTTTGTCATTTATACATATAATTGTGAATGTGTACAATAATAAACATGAACAATTATGACCGTGTTGGCCGAGTGGTACCGACTTTCAATCCCAAGGTCTTGGGTTTATTAACGGCCGCGCATAGGTTTTTCTTTCTTGAAAAAATGTATGTGCACACTTATCACGTGCTTTAACGGTCAAATAAACATCGTGAGGAAACCCGCGGCTTAGTTTGCATAAGACGTATTGACCTGTTCTTTCCTCTGACTAATAGCTGACTTACCTGAGATGATGATATAGGTGCTGGGCAAGCCTAATCCATCTAACAATGTCCCAGGCACTGCAGCGTCAATACCAGTTGCTGACGCTTATAAATCATCTTCAATAGATGCAAAAAGCCCTATTTTTTAAAGTAAAGTTAATAAGTGTCTTTAAAATTAACATCAGTTAGTTTTTCACGACTAAAATTTAGCTAAGCGGGACTCGTGGCGTGGCGTGATGATAGCAAGTGGAGTTAAGCTATAAGTAACTGAATGGTAGCCGAGACAAGGACACAGATACATTGATCATCCGGAGCAAGATGGGCAGATGAGATTGATAAGGTCGCAGGAAAACCACGTATCGGACAGGCGCAACCAAGATCATGGCGGATGGCACAATTTAAGGGAGGCAATACCCAGCAATAATAATAATATTTTTATTAAAATAACTTACGGCTAAGTAGTACATATTACTTATATCTAATTTAATCAAAGAAACCTTATGAACTTAGCGTGTGCCTGAACTAGGTGATCCTGTTTTCAGGCAAAACTAAGTCACAAGCAAATAAATTTAATCACACTAAAATTTTAACAGATATGATAAGATAGCATAAAGAAAAAATAATAAAAACAACAGTGACGAATAAAGCTTAAACTAATGTTTACATTATTTAAGCAAGTTTGTTAAAATAGCGTTATACCTACTTTATTATAGCTGATAAGTTCTCTGTATTGTCATATGACACATACTTTGGAGATAGTTTTTAACAACAAGTTTACAATTTCTAAAATAAAGAGAAAATATGTTGGTTATCGCATTTATTCTATTGTACAAAAATGGTCCAAGGAAACTATAAAATCTATGAGCAAAGGTGTGCTTTTTACCTGATAATATAGGGCAAACATTATTCCGTCGTGAGTTAGTAAGCTCAGTGCTGTATGGAAGTGCTGTGTGTTGTTTTAGAATAACCGTCGAACTGTTAACACACGATTTTGATATTGTATACATCACACGATTTGTATAAAAGATTGGTAGGAAATATAAAAGGGCGGAACGTTGAAACTTTAAATATCGCTCTTTGTGTTTTTTCGACAGTTATTAACAATGTTTTACCTACTCCACCCCATGATGAAATACAGTTGGTTAGTATTGATTGACATAGAGCTAGGTAAACTTGTTTAAAATTAGCTTTCGATCCGCAATATAACGCAGCTTTTTAAAAACAAAGATTAACTTACGGACGCGATTACTTAAAACTTCTAGATGTTCTTTAAAAGAAAGAGTTTCATCCAAGATTATTCCTAGGTATTTTGTTTTGCGTGTTCTATCAAGAAAAGGGCAAAGGCTTTGGTTGTTAATATGTCTTTGCAATGATGTGCAATAAATTTAAGATTTCGTTCTGTTGATGTTTGTTTGCGCATCGAGACCTTTATATAATTTGTCTTTTCTGCATTAAGTGTTAGTAAATTTTGCTAAAAACACTTATTTCCAATATTAAATGACTTATTGACAACCTCTGTGGCGCAGCGGGCGAAGGTCCGCCTGCGACGCAAGGGGTTGCGGGTTCGATTCCCGCCTCGGGACAAATGTCTGTACGATCTGCAGATATTTGTTCAGGGTGTTCTGGGTGTTTTTCTATATATAATAAAAATATCTATCTATGTAGTATAATGTATTAAGTATATCAGTCATCTAGTACCCATAACACAAGCTCTGCTTAGCTTGGGGCTAGATGATGCTGTGTGATCTGTCCAGCATTATTTATTTTATTTATTTATTTAAATCCAAGTTGCGTAAACTTGTACACCTCATTTATAGAAAAGCAAAATGCAATCAAAATTTTGTCTCCGACGGGACTCGAACCCGTAACGTTCAGACACCTTTAACGCAGGCTGCCTTTACCGTTCGACCACGGAGCAATTAACCGTCGGGTCGAAAATCTTGACTGCCTTTATCGGTTTCAATCCGAGTGTTTCTATAAATGATACCTTAGTGTGGGTTTACACTTTATATACAAAAAAAATTGCTTGTATACCTCATTTTCAGAGTTCGCTGAAAAAAGTAGGGCAGTGTCATCAGCATATGAAATTATATTTCCATGATCTAGTTTGAGATTGCAAAGGTCGTTAATATAAAAATAAAAATAAAGTCGGGCCCAGAATACTGCGTTAGGATACACCATAATCAGTATTTTTTAGATCATCGCTAAGGACACTGCCGATCCTAACGCACTGTGTGCGGTCTCCCAGATAGCTCATGAAAAGTTGAAGTTGATACCTCTGATACCGCAGCAGCTGATGCTGTTCATCACGTGACTAATCACAACGAACAAGAACTTGATCAGAGACACCGCACTAAAGGATTTTTTTGGACCTTGCGAAAGCCTTTGATACAGTTTCCGTTTCCATTCTATTGTATGAACTTGAGAATTTAGGTATTCACAGGTACTTAACTTCAACTTTTCATGAGCTATCTGGAAAACCTTACACAGTGCGTTAGGATCGGCAATGCCCTTAGCAATGATCTAATAAATACTGATTATGGTGTACCCCAAGGCAGTATTCTGGCAAGGTTAGCAGATTCCCTTTGTGATGAGCTCGCATGTAATATACCTGGGGATGACTCACGTTGCTTTGATGTATTAGTGACATTTTTAATAAAATTCCAATTTCCAACAAGGAAAAAATATACAAGAACTTTGTATTATAAACTAGTTGGGAAACTGCTAAGAAAACTCTCGGTTGGTAATTAATTTCTAATTAGACATATAGGGTTTCCTTCAACTCTCCGTGCGTCAACAATATTTTAACGATGCTTTTGTTATACTGTGGAAGTGTAAGTTATTTCACAACTAATGAAAAGAAACGTAACCATGAGTTTGCGATTCAAATTCGATGGAAAATATAAATTAAATCGGCAATGTGCGCATATAATGAATCCTATAATATACTAGGTACCTTATCTCGAAAATCTAATTTTACCTTACATTCACAAATTTCGCCCCGCTCCGACCCTGGACGCTTACTCTAGAAAACGATTACGATATTATTGTCAAATGGTAATCCTTACGTAATGGCCACAAGAGTTAGTTTGGCTTGGTTATGATACAACTAATTAATTCTTTTTTTGAATAAAAACAAATTATAAAGTGATCCTTATACAATATAGCATGGGTATGAACTAAGGTTCATACCCGTGCTTATTCTCAAGATCTTATAAACTGTATTTATTGAGATATGAAGGTTCAAGTGTTAATTTAGAGGCAACTTTGCGATTTCTTTCTACCTAAAGAGATTCTATCGAATGTTTTGTAAACATATACTATAATAATAATTAATTTTAAACATATAAAAAATAATATAAGTATAGAATAAGTCCTTAGACGTTATTTCACACAGAATGGCGAAGGAAATCATCTTCAAATTCAGACGTACTGATGTTATTTTCTCAGAATATATCTAACTTAACTGAGAGGATGCTTAGGTGCTGGGCAACACTAATGGCCTTGTCTAAGGGCCACCTAACAATAACCCATAATCTGTACCAGTATAACAGTTCCTCACGGTTGTATATAGGCTTTTAACATCTTATAGATGATTTATAAAGCGGCAGCAACTGGTAATCATTGTATTACGGAGAGCTGCAGTGGCTGGGACAATGTTAGATTAGATAGATTATTACCTACAGACTACCTCCCAGTTTAGTCGACTATAAGTCAGAGGAAAGAACAGGTCTCACGATGATTTTCTTCGTAAAATACTTGTCATAAACAGACTGTAAGGTTTTATATGGTAACGCAGTTTCAAGTATTTTGCATCTTGTACTTTACTAATGTTGCCTGAAATAAACATATATTATTACTAGCTTCTGCCCGCCGCTTTGCATGCGTTGTACCCGAATAAAAGTACCTAGCCTATGTGTTAATCCTGGTCAACATCAATACGTGTGCTAAGTTTCAGCTCAATCCGTAGCAAGTTTTTGCGTGAAGAGGTAACAAACCCGAAAGCCGAAAGTTTGTTTGGATGGACCAAGCAAACTTTCGGCTTTATTATATTAGTGGGATTATTGACGAGCTCTGTGACGCAGCGGGCGAAGGTCCGCCTGCGACGCAAGGGGTTGCGGGTTCGATTCCCGCCTCGGGACAAATGTCTGTACGATCTGCAGATATTTGTTCAGGGTGTTCTGGGTGTTTTTCTATTATATAATAAAAATATCTATCTATGTAGTATAATTTATTAAGTATATCAGTCATCTAGTATCCATAACACAAGCTCTGCTTAGCTTGGGGCTAGATGGTGCTGTGTGATTTGTCCAGAATTATTTATTTATTTTATTATATTATTATTATAATTCTTAAAGAAAGAAAATCTCTTGGTTCTATACGGCCAGTATCGAATCCATGACCTTCGGGGATACATAGAGGTATGTATATGCCACATTTTTCTGACTGATTAATAGTCCCATTAGTAATTCATTGATAATAAACATTAATAAGTAATAATTGGTTCTTTATATAATAAATTATGTATAAACATGTGAAAACCAGTTTGTTTACTTAATGATAAAGTCATGCCCAAATATAATCATTATAATTTTATTGTATATCAAAAGCTCGTCTGGTACAATAAATATTTTACAAACTTTTATAATAATACAGCTGCTTATCTTTATCAAGGGTGCTTTCGGAGAATAAAATAAAAAACAATGTATCTAATGAAAGTTAAAATAAATAAAAAATAAATAAATAATGCTGGACAAAATCACACAGCATCATCTAGCCCCAAGCTAAGCAGAGCTTTTGTTATGGGTACTAGATGACTGATATACTTAATACATTATACTACATAGATAGATATTTTTATTATATATAGAAAAACACCCAGAACATCCATAGTTACAATAAATACACGTTCAGTACCAGACATAATACGAGCAACTCCTTAGAGCTTCCATAATCGTGAGCTTAATTATGTAATAGGTAGACTGGACCAAGCAGGTTTCAAGTATACACACACACTACATGTCAGGTGTCATTAGATTGTCTTTTAATCTACTTCCGTTATCTTTCTTTTGCAAGCCTAAGCATGATCCGCTATCATTATTTTGCACTCCTAACAAAACAAACAAACGTTAGGTACAGAGATATCCGATATCGAATAGCTCATTTTTCTTTTTTTTTATTAGTTCGTGAACATAAAGATTCAGTATCGAGCAGTTTGATTTTGCCTCGAGTCATTGTTTAATTTCTGTATCATATGCATTTATTTGAATGTAGATTTTGCGAGTAAAAATTTGTTTTTGAAACCGTAGTAGGGGGATGCGAACGCTCACCGCCATATAAAACGCTGTCGCGGTGTTGTGGGGTCAGAACAGACGCAGCTTTTGTCTTGCAAAGGCGAACTTGAGGCAGTGCACACTCCTAAGGCAGCATGGCTCGCTTGGCGGTGAGTACCGTCACATAACATATCTACATTATCGGGAAAGTAGTGGTCCTAGCATCCGTGGGTATCGCAGATCAAGCGAACCTGAATATCCGGTGCGCTTCATTGGTTCATCATAATTCTAGATTTTGATCCATTTGTTTCTTTAAATACCTAACTAGAGATAAGTTGCTATATCGCTTCATCGAAATTAAATTCCCTACAATTCAAAGTGCTAAATTGGTTCATCAGAATCTTAAGTACTTTATTTTTCATCAAAATAAAGTAACCTATTTTTTTTATTTAAAATAAGTGCAGTTTATTTGAATCTATGTGGTATTATTAAACTACATTTTCCTTCGGGGAATGCCTGTCATTAGAATTCATTGGGTGGTCTTAATAAAATTAAGTATTCCTTGATAAGATTATTTCTAGTAAAAACCTATTTTTCATTTTAAACTTCTAGAAGGATATCTAAGATTAATCGCATTTTATTAATTACCTAACTATTTTTTCCTAATAACAGGTGAAAGGTCGGTAAAAATAATTAATATATTTTATTTAATATCGTATTTATTTCTAATTAATGATGGACATTTAACACGGCACCATCTATAAAGCCCCAAAGTTAGCTAAATATTATGGGCACCAGATGATTGTTGACAAGCAACATTCTACGACACACTCAAGATCAGATAAAAGTTTCGATATACTTTAAGTTCTATTACGCAATTCCGTAACAACTGTTACTTAACACGTAACGAGTACTTAAATCACGTCATTTGGAACATAAGATGTATATCTTCACTATTGTATAGACCGAGTTGTTTTACTACTTTCAATTTCATGTATATCTATGCGAACAGGGAAAATAAGACTTTATCTGAACACACGATGATTTTTAACCACAAAATTGTACATGTTTAAATGCTCGTTAAAACGTATTATACTTTCTATTTATGACATAGTTCTAGTGTGCATATGTGATTAATAGTAAATAAATAAATAATAAATGATAAAATAAAAATAAAAAGAGATTTGTTATCTTTAAGAGATATATTAATAACGATTATAAGATGCCGTATGAGCAGAAGAAAGTTAAGAAAGTTGCCCCTCCTCTCTTGCCCGTGGATTCAATAAGAATCTGTTTAGGAAGTACTGTACTTGCCAACCTGCCTCCGTGGTGAGTATGGCAACAACCCCCTCATGATCAGTGCTTCGCGATCTGTGGGCAAGGCCTATGTCCGGCAGTGGAAGTCCTAGGGCTCAGAGGAAGAAGGAAATAGTAAAGTAAGAAAGAGCAAATTATTTATACTTGTGTATTATTTCAGCTGAGCTGCTTCCTACTGTCTTGCATTGGCATCTGCCTGGCGACTTTTGGACATGAACAGTTAGTATTGTTTGTTATATAAATGTATGTAAAACCTTTACATCTATTATAGATGATTACACAGCGTCATGCAACTGGTATTTATAGTGTACGCTGCAATGTCTGGGACATTGTTAGATGGATTAGGCTGGCCTAGCACCTATCACCATCCTCCCAACTTAGTCAGCTATGAGTGAGAGGAAAGAACTGGTCAATGCATCTGAAGCTGACTAAGCCGAGGGTTTCCTCACGATGTTTTTCTTTGCCGTTAAAGCAAGTGTTAAGTAAAAGTCGAGGGTACATACCACTCGGCTAACAAGGTTTTTGCTGGCTTTTGTATGCTTTGTTTTTACCTAGTTGGCTTCTATTTATGTTTTGTTAATAATTGGTTTTAATAATTATCGTAGTTGCGTCTCCAGATATCTTTATTTTTTATAACTCTATTTAATTGGCACACCTTGCAGTGGATGAGACTGGGATGATGAGATGATTACGATGTCACTTGCTGTGCCAAACTAATTATATTGTTTATGTTGATGCAGCCGTACAACTAAAAGTTGTTACGAGTTGTTACGATGGACTGGGTAAGTAACGCGTTATGGGCGGAAGCAAAACATGCTACTATATCTTAGCTGCACAGTTGCGGCAATTTGGTAGATTTCTAAGAGATTCCCACGTCTCTTCGTTGTGGTAAATAGTGAAAATCTACCTATTGTGTTTAACTGACACAATTTGTTCTCACTTCAGCCTAGCGATCAATATAAAAAATTATAATTTTGTTATGAAATCGTACACTTTGATTCATCTCTTGCGAAATTGTAGCACGCCACTCATGGGTGTAACTCACTGTATATTTTTGTTTTAGTGTTCATATTCGGGTTCATATACCTGAGGAGCATCATTCCTCGCACGACGGCGGCCACGGTGGTGGCGGTTACGGAGGAGGCCACGGCGGTGGCAGTTTTGCCGATCACTTGCACGGAGGTTTTGTCGATCATCTGAAAGGCCATGGCGGCGGCGGTGGATACGATTTCGGTGGCCACGGGCACGGCGGCGGCGGTGGTGGTGGATACGATTTCGGTGGCCACGGGCACGGCGGCGGCGGTGGATACGATTTCGGTGGCCACGGGCATGGTGGCGGTGGCGGCGGCGGCGGATATGATCTGGGAGGTCATGGACACGGCGGCGGCGGCGGTGGATATGATTTTGGAGGTCACGGACACGGCGGCGGCGGTGGATTTGATCTAGGAGGCCACGGACACGATGTCGGAGGCGGTGGATTCGATATTGGGGGTCATGGGCATGGTGGTGGCGGCAGCGGATACGATCTTGGAGGCGGCCATGGAGGCCATAGTGGCGGTGGATACGACTTCGGCGGAGGCCATGGAGGCGGCCACGATATCGGAGGTCACGGAGGAGGACACGGAAGCTATGACTTAGGCGGCGGACACGGCGGGGGAGATTTAGGTGGCGGCCACGGAGGAGACAGCTACAGTCTGGTCGTAAGCCAGGGAGGCATCGGAGATATTAGCGGTGGGTACAGTGGCGGCCACGGCGGCAGTCACGACCACGGCAGCAGCGGCTACAGCGGCGGCGGAAGCCACGGAGGGTTCAGTGGCAACGACCTCGGCTTCGGAGGTGGCGGCGGCGGCCATGACAGCTACAGCGTTGGCCACAGCAGTCACGGATCAGGCAGTGATTTTGGTGGCCACGGAGGTGATAGCTACAGCGGTGGACACGAAAGCTATGCTGGATTGAGCAGCTACGACACACTGAGTGGAGGCGGTGGCGGCCATAGCGGCAACTTTGGAACACATGGAGTCAAAGATGACAGCTACAGTCTGATCGTGGGCGGCCAATCTTCTGGAGGGGGACACGGCGGTGGCTTTGGTGGCCACGGAGGTGGATTTGGAGGTCACGGTGGTGGTTTCGGAGGCCACGGAGGTGGCGGTGACAGCTACACAAACGCCATCTCAGCCGGCCACGGAGGAGGGCCATACAAGAAGTAAACCAAAACCACCGGATGATGTCGCGTATAGGACATTACGTAAACCAACTAAGTCATAGTATTCGTTTGATTTCCTTATAAAAGAAGTAGGTAGAATTAGTTTTATTATAAGTTTTTGTTGTTTTGTTTTAACTTATATACTTATTTAATAACCGTTAAATGTTTTCTCTACCCCATTCTTCCCGACCCTATCTACAGATCCAGTCAGGATCCACGAGTAGTGAGAGTTGGTCCTGGTTGTAGAACTTTCCAAGGAAAAGCATAAATTATGACTTTCATATGGTCGACCAAATAATGAGGTCTCTGGGTCCACAGCAAACCACCTGCTCGCTAGTCGGATGATATTAGAAGAAAGGAGAGGAAAAATCAGATTCGGATGCCACAAGACCGCCAGGAGTAGCGTTTAAGAGAAGAGGTATTTACCCAGCAGTGGGAGCTACCGGCTAAGTAAATGGACAACTAATATTTTGTAGGTAACAGATATTTATCATCTCATTATACAAAATGTCACACCTACAGACTGGATCTGTCGACTTGATAAAGTAGGCAATGCTTGACTTCAAGTAGGTACACTCAGCGCCATCCAGCCCCCAATCAAAGCTTTATAGGTTGATAGGTAAATAATTATTATTAATTTAAATAGGGACAAATGTCTGTACGATCTGCAGATATTTGTTCAGGGTGTTCTGGGTGTTTTTCTATATATAATAAAAATATCTATCTATGTAGTATAATGTATTAAGTATATCAGTCATCTAGTACCCATAACACAAGCTCTGCTTAGCTTGGGGCTAGATGATGCTGTGTGATTTGTCCAGCATTATTTATTTATTTATTATTTATTTTACCGGGTTTACAAAAACAAATTCATGTTTCATGGTAAACATACTTATTATACCTTTCAAAAACCTGCAGAAAAAATTGAATTGTCCCGTGGCGAGAATCGAAGCCGCAACCTCTTGCGTCTCAGCCAACTGAGTCACAGAAGGCGTCAATTTATTTGATAACTTATCAAGAAGTTATTGCAATAAATTATGCATATTGAAAGCGTAATCTGGAATCTGTGTTTGGTATCTTATCTTTACTAATTATAATTAATGAACAACTTCCTTGTTACAGAGGTTTACAAAAGTTACTATTACAGATACATACTTACATACATAGTTTAGACTTCTGAGGCCTCAAACAAATTATGCTATTAGGTACCTACATTTAAATTAATAATGCATGTTTTAACTTTAAGCATTTTTATATCCATTTTATTGAGCAAATAAATTATTCTTATTCTTAATCTATACTAAAGTTCGTAAAACTTAGCTTGATGGCTGCGACATTTGCCAAGTGACACAAATAGGGCCGGGATCAAAAATTAAAAATCAAAATGCATTTATTTCACTAGCAGAAATAATATTACTTATAGGGTTTACAGTAGTGGAAACCTCATTTTAAGTAAGAAATACCTGTGTTAGGAGGTTCCGCTCTTCAGATATCATAAAATAACATTATGTTTTTAATTAAAATAAAACATTCAAAATAATAAATCTGGAAAGTAAGTTTAGCTGTAGTGTCTAGTTGAGTATGAGGAAACTCATCCCTGGGGTGATGTGCAAGGGTGAGTATGTGTGTAGGTGAGTAGGGTATTCTCCAATAGCACCGGCCAAAACGCAGAAAAAGCAAAAAGGATGATGTTGATGCTGTCGCAGCGGTATGCATGGACCGTGGGAATAAGCCACTGTTCTTACGAGTACTTCGACAGTCGAGACCAGACTTTCATTTTAGGAACCTCCGTAGCGCAGTTGTTCTAAAGCTGTGTACGCATGACGCGAAAGAATAAAACATGGTGAGCATGAACATCGATCACCGAGCATTTGGTCCGTACGTGTCGACGTAAATTAGCAAAGCGAACTCGAACACCATGAAACGTGGTTTTATCGAACAGCCAAATTCTATCGCCACGAAAATTCTTGACGACTCAGTGTTTGATTTCAAGGATATGAAAAACCTTATCGAAGTGTGGTATAACTAGATACTATAGTTGTTCGCCCGAACTTAGAACGAGCGAGATTTATTTTTTTCAATAAAGTCCCATTGTGTTTGAACTTGATTTAACATAGCAATTTAGACTGGATTACTTTATCTTTAATTGGACTTCTAAATTATAATTTTCATCAAAATAAATCCGTTAGTTCGAAGGTTACCCTTGAACAAAAAAAACGAATAAACCCCCATATTTGGATAAAAAAATATTGTCTTCCGAGTTTTTGATAAATGGGAATTACATTTGTATTGAAGTAATCTTTAAGTTTTAGATTATATTGAAATCTGATGATCCATTCAAGAGTTTTCCTTGGACAAAATTCGATTAATCTCTCACATATCAAAAACTATTGCAGGGCCGGCAGTAGAAGGTTACCCCCTCCTCTCATGCCCTTGGATGCAGTAAGAGCCTGCTAAAGGATACCTCCGCAAGATGGGCAGCAGTGTCTTTCCGTGTATCAACATCCCATACTGCGTTCACCAACCCGCTTGCAAAACGTTAATAACCTTTTGATAATAAACAAACGTAAAACAATCAGAAAAACATTGTAAATCCGTGAGTTTTTCTCAGTCATAGCTTCAAAATGACAAATTAGATTAGAAAGCTACCGATGCTGAGTAATGTCGTATGCGCAGTCTTTAGCCATATTATACATACATACAAACATCCAGCCGAGACACCTAGTTGCCACTAAGAACATCGCACACACTCTCGTTCAAAAACTATAAAGATTACAAACTAGTATTTCATGTACTTTTTTTTTAATCTTTTAATCTTTTCGTTAGTGGTACGGTACGGGTAATCCTCAAACAACCGAGGTCACTCCGTGAAGCCTGTGAAGATCCCAGGAAGATTCTGCGCTTCTGGTCAGAGTTGGGCTGGCTATGCTAGCCAGACACGCATAATGGACCAACTTTAAGTCTAAATGCGGAAAGGGAGTCACACACACAAATACGGTACGGGTAATTTACAATCGATTCCCGCCACGAGACAAAATTATTGTATGAACTGCCATGGCTTGGGTTAGCCTAAGACTGGAATAACGATTTAATTTTTTAAATAGAAATTTAATTGCTGAAAGTTACGAGCAACGGCTATGCGTCCATCTTCACAAAAAAATTACTTGGTGCGCCATTTTTCATCCCTCGCCTGTGACTCGTATGACTTCTGACGAGTGAGTTCTGACTCAACCAATCGTATCCATGAATCTCCATAAATCATCAGAATCAAGTTGATCCAGCCATATGGTCTACCACAAGGTCGTCGTTGTAGGGAGCCCAGCCAGTAGTTGTTTTTTTAAATCCCAAACCTAGTACGAGTTCGAAGACCTTGGTGGCGCAGCGGGCGAAGGTTCGCCTGCGACGCATAAGGTTGCGGGTTTGATTCCCGCCTCGAGACAAATGTCTGTATGATCTTCAGATATTTGTTCAGGGTGTTTTGGTTGTTTTTCAATATATATATAAAATATATATATACATACATATATGTATGTAGTAGGTAACATATTAGTCATCTCATATCACAAGCTCTTCTGAGCTTGGGGCTAGATGATGCTGTGTGAATGTTCCAGCATTATTTATTATTTACTTGAGGAACTTTTATGAATTCGTTTAACAATAATACCGAATTTTCTTGAAGTCAGATAAAACATAAAGGGCTCACGATTGCGATGGCATTGCTTTCTATAAAATTATACACAGTCTCTAATAATCACATGGAACTTAAGATTGCCTTACCATTCAATGAGGGAAACTATACAATTTAAATGAAACTTAGAAACCACAGGAGGTGTTGGTGTCAAAATACCAACATAGACGCCGTGTATTGAACAACATTGAAATTGTTTTGCCTCGAACAGTTTTTAACAATGAAGAGTTTCGATGCTATTATTATATTATAAAATCTTATAGGCAAGCTAAACCCTGATATATAACCCTATTATAAAAAAACAGAGGTCAGACCATCATATAACTAAGCTATAATATAATTTAAAAATGGGATCCTAAAACAGTTCCTTCGCATTTCCCACTAAACAGGATTTTTGAGTTAGGTCCTTTTAATACTAAGTGTGCGATACTTTCCAGATGCAAAAGATAACAGACAACTTGAGAACCTTTTTATTTTTCTAAAGTCGTTTTATTTAAATTTAGTGTAAAACACGTCTTTGACAATCCTCACCACGTTTATATTGGCTGTTAAATTGATATTAACGAGAAGATGGAAAAAGGTTTATTCAGCAAAAATAACAGTTTTAAATTCCTATTACGAAATAGTTTTAGCTGTTTTATTCAATTGAGTTGAAGCTTAAATGTTTTTATTAAGCTTTAATAGTTTTTGAAACAAACAGCAACGAGTCTTACCTTTCAATTGTACGGCAGCATGCATCTTCGAATGCTATTAAATTCTTATAGGAGTTCCTTTTGTACTCGTCACGTTAGGAGCGAGCGCGCAAGTGACTGTTTTGTCATTCTTACCTGGGTCTGTGGTTAGGAAATAGCCAATTAATTTTGCTTAAGTTGTAGCCAAGGACACATTCTAAAACTTCGCATATAAAACCTTCTAAAGCTGACTAAGCCACGAGTTTCATGATGTTTCTTTACCCGACGTATTGACCTGTTCTTTTCTGATTATTAGCCGACTAAGCTAAGGAAAACGTATTTTTAGTTTACCTACGGTACGCGATAAAATCCTGTAATTTTAAAACTAAAAATATGTTAACAAATCGCGAAAGTTTAACAAGTTATAAGGAAAACGTGTTACATCAAATGGCATAAGCAAGGCAAATAAAAACAATCAGTTAAACCTATAGATTAGAAGTGAACTAAGCTAATTTATTAAAATTATCAATGCTTTTAAGATGGACGGGGACTGTTTGTGACTTACTGATGAGCTTACTTACAATTTCCTGTTTCAGAGACGACTGCACGTCACTTAGAAAAAAGGTGGCGGATGAGAATTATCCTTTCAATGCGATGTTTAAAGATAAAGGTCAATCGTCAAATCCAATTCGGATGGGCAGCGTTCGGGAAACTTCGCAACGTCTTCCAGGATTTTCAATCAGTGTGTGCTACCAGTGATGACTTACGGAACCAAGACCATGGTTCCGTAAGTCCTCGGCCACGGTGGTCCTTCACTGCTGGCCTCATGAATAGCTCAGGGTAGCTCAACAAACTATGGAGAGGGCTATGCTCAGGGTTTCTCTACAGGATCGAATAAGGAGATACGTAGAAGAACTCGGGTCACCGACATACCCAAACGGATTAGTGACAACGCTGGAGTGACAATGGGCAGGCCATGTAACTCGAAGAACAGACGACATAGGACCTCCACCAACTAGATGAGCGGACGACCTGGTAAGGTCTGCAAGTCGGCGGTGGATGTAGGCCGCTTCCAGCCGCAGTACCTGCAGGTCTATGAGGGAGGCCTATGTTTAGCAGTGGACATCCTACAGCTGAAATGATGATGACGATGATGATACTAACTTGATGACATCGTCCTTAAAAGCTTATCTTAAGTTTTTCATAAGAGTAGTCAACGAACGATCGAGCATTTGATCCAGTAAGGCGCTTATTTTATCCATCGGTACTGTATTATCGGGTCTGGATTCAGTCTGTATTCTGGTGAATCGTAAGACATGTTCATGGTTTCATAGAATCAAGAATCAAGAATCAAAAAATACTTTATTCAGTGCGGCCGCATGGACCTTATTGATAGAAAATTGTAGCTTGATTTGAACGAACTGGTGTATTCTAGTTAGATTTCATACGCATTAGGACTTACATGAAGGAAGGTTCCAATAAGATTTGCACTCCATAAGAAAACGAATTCTTGAATGGACCATCCGATTTTGATGATATTTAAAGCCTATGGAAATAACATGAATGCAAACCGAAAGTCACGGAAGATATTTGATAAATAGTAGGGTAGTTTTTCAGGTCAATAGCTTTAACATAAATATCAATAGCTTTTCGGCTTTAACATCAATAAAAAATTGTTGTTGATGATTTTTCAATAATGAGGTAGTTTTTCAGATACGAGAGTTCCATAATAAAATATACTTTGAAGAAATCACCCGATTTTGGTGAAATTAACATTTTAAATAGATATCATGAATTGAACCCGATTTTTATAGGGATTTTGATAAATGTGGTAGTTTTTTAAGGTTAACAGAATATTTTTATTGAAGAATTTTGATAGATAGGAAATTAATAATTTTTTTTTCCGAAGATAACTCTTGAATGGATCATCTGACTTTGATATATCATAAAACATAAGAAGATTATCAGTACAAATTGATTGTTGCTGTGATATTTGTTGCAGCCAAGACGAGTCTTTTCCAAAAGAAAGCTGGGGCCTAATTAAATTAAAAGCTTTTATTTAACAACATTTAAAAGATGTATGTATGTATGTAACTATGTTTGTTCGCGGAATCTTGCAATTCAATTTTGAAGCAGATATCTTCAACCAAGGGAGCTGAAATTTTGTATACATGTTTACTTTGGATGGCAATGCATGGTCAGCTATGTGACGTCACTCTGAATCCAACATGGCGGAACACTCAAGATGGCGGACTACATAATTTTAATGTACCCCTATAATATGGGTATCAAATGAAAGGGCTTGCTGAGAAAACCTAAAAAAATAAAATGACGTCACTCTGAATCCAACATGGCGGAACACCCAAGATGGCGGACTACTTACTTTTAATGTACTCCTATAATATGAGTATCAAATGAAAGGGCTTGCTGAGAATAACTCAAAAAAATGTAATGACGATACTCTGAATCCAATATGGCGGAACACCTAGGACTGGAATGGACTGGCCTGGCCTGGCCTGGACTGGACTGGACTGGTCTGGACTGGACTGGACTGGACGGGAATGGACTGGACTGTACTGTCCTGGTGAACTACTTATTTTTTTTAATGTACTCCTATAATATGGGTATCAAATGAAAGGGCTTGCTGAGAATAACTCAAAAAATCAAATGGCTTCACTCTGAATCCAACACGGCGGAGCACTCAAGATTGAAGAGACAAGTTATTTTTAATAGACTCCTAAATATGGGTATCAAATGAAAGGGCTTGCTGAGAATAATTCGAAAATGAAATGACGATACTCTGAATCCAGCATGTTACATAGTGGATCATCCAAGATGGTGGACCAGTTATTCTTAATGCACTCCTATAATATGGGTATCTAATGAAAGGCCTTCCTGAGAGTTACTCGAAAAATTAAATGACATCACTCTAAATCCGCCGTGGGGTGCCGGCAGTAGAATGATACCCCTCCTCTCATGCCCATGGATGCAGTAAGAGCCTGCTAAGGGATACCTCCGGAAGATGGGCAGCAGCGTCTACCCGTGTATCACCATCCCATACTGCGCTCACCAACCCGCCTGCCAAGCGTGGTGAGTATGGCAAATACCCCTCATTGAGATCTATGAGGGAGGCCTGTGTTCATCAGTGGACGTTTTATGGCTGAAATGATGAATGATGGATGACTCTAAATCCAACATGGCGGTCATGAGATACACAGACAAGAACCAACTGTGTGATACTGTGTGAACCAACAGTGATAACTTAAAAGTAAAAAATAAATTAAGAGACCTAAAACCTGCTTAAATCTCGCGACAAGATTTTTTAATACATATATTGTGTAAAGAGGTTTTAAGTTGACATTAAACTTTATTGGAAAATGTTTATTTTATTATTTTTAGTGGGTACATTTAAATAAAAGCTTGTTTGTTAAAAAGTTTTTTTTACTTTTAATTTATTTTATATTAAGTTTAAGCGTCAATAACTGGTAGCACCATCTAAAGTAAATTCACATATCCGCTTTATTTTGTTGTAAAAATACTTATCGTACATAGGAAATTACACAAACGAAATAATCACCAATCAAAATACAACTGCGGACTAACGCTCTTGGTCTTAAATAGTGTTTGAATATTTTAGCAAGCGTACGTAGTTGACTAAACTTCATCATCTCAGCCTACCTCTGAATCTCCAACTACTGACCAGGCTGAGGCTCCAGACTGAGAGTGTTGTTGCCATACTCACCACGCGTGGCAGGCGGGTATGCGAGAATATTGCTCACATGGATGTTCACACATGGGAAGACGCTGCTTCCCGTCTTCCGGAGGCATCCCATGGCAGATTCTTACTGAAACCACGGGCAAGAGAGAAGAAGCAACATGCCATAGCCAGCAGCCGACGGCAACTTCAACAGGAAATTCAACAACATATCGATGCTTGACGCAAAATAATTAGCATTCATTAAGCTATGTTCAGATATTTTCCGGACATGATGTAGGAGGAGCACACTTTGTATGTGTGGTACCTATGACCAAAGTAGTATTTTTTGGAAAAATACCCTGCAAAACCCTGCAAAATATTCTAATAAAGAACAGATTTGAAGATGGAAATATTACTATTAATAAGTCCGTTAACAAAACAATATATCTGAACTAAGTACTATTATATTCTGTAAAAGATTACTATTAAGTCCTTTAACAATAACATTATCTAAAATAATATAATAATAGTCGATCTGAACATTTCAAACAGCATCTTGCTCTAGTAATCAGAGCTTGTGTTTTGGGTACCAGATGATTGATAGAATACCCAGTCTCGGAACAAATATCTACAGACAAATTAGGTACAAACATTTGTTTCGGGCGGGAATCGAACCCACTACGCAGGCGGTGTATCAATGACCAAATGAACCACGGGGGCAGTCATTAGAAGGGATTGGCAAAATAAAATAAAACTTGGACTTTTATTAATTAGTTAGGTACTTTAATCCCTACAACTTCGTGTAAGAGTTCATGTAAAATGCATAAATACCATTATCGTTCGCACTTTTTTCAGAAACGAGTTAATCTTGTTTTTAAGTCATACGTAAGCTAGTCACACGGAGCATCATTTAGGTTATTTAAAAAATAATTTATCTCATACACATTCGGCACTCATATACCTACCCCTGTGATCATGACACTTAGTCCATTACTATTTTAAATAGCACCTTAACTGAACTTCCAGTGCATGTTCAGATCCGATCACCATACTTTAGGCTGCCCGTCAGCCGGGGGGTGTCATCCTGCTTAAAGGGTCTTAAAGAATGATGAAGTGGCCGCTTAGCATTCTTGCGTTTCTTCTCGCCAATATCAAAAACTGAGGGGTAATTATTATTCTTTTGAGAGACTAACTTTGTTTCCACTGGGCGCACCTCTATAAATTCAATTGTTTCGGTGGGTATAGGCTCCGTATCAGAATCTTGATATACCAACATAGTCGTCGTCGATGGGATCAGGGGTGCTTCTGTAGTAGAAGGGCCCTCTACGTACTGAAAATGATCATTGGATGCTTCTCCAACCGACAATGGATCACTTTGTAAAGCCTTCGCAGCCATGGCTGAGTAGTACGAGTGAGCTGGTGAAGATTCCCTTATAGTGTAAGGAGTCGACGTGGCGGCCTCAAAACCTGTATTTTGGTCAAAATGATTGTACGAATTATAGTTCAGTGAAGATTCATCGTTTGCTGAAAATTGTAAACCTCCCAAATGGTCCACTTTAGTTTGATGATCGAGCCCTCCAAAACTTATATTTTGCGTGGAAAATGACTTTTTCTTACCTTTTTTCACAGGAAAAATTGGAGGTGGAGTTTTAATGTTATCTTCCGCGGTGTACACATTTGATGCAAAAGCGTCAAAATCAAAGTTGTTCGTATAACTATGGTCTTTGAAGTTTTGCAAAGGGTCTTTGAATTTGTGTAGTGGCGAAGCATGTAGCGGGGTTGTGCGGCCAAACGTCTTGGGCTTGTAGTCGTGCACGACGGTGGAGGACATGCCAAAGGGAGACGGCGCGCTGCTCGTCTTTTGACCGTAGTTAGTGACTTGCTTCTCATTGCCGAAATACAGCGGTGGACCCGCGCTGTGAATTTGACCGTAGTCTTTGAATGAGGGCACAGGTTTGTATCCGTCTAAATTCTGATTACCAAAGTACGATGTGGGATTTGTAGGTCTCGGCGTCGCGGTGGGTCTATTGTATTGTGAATACATGTTCTCATAATATGAATAGTCGTTATTATTATAACCTTTTTGTGATTTTATAAACTTCTGACTGTTATACTTCTTAAAATTTTTGCTATCGTTTCCGCCTTCTCGAATAACTCCTTGACTGTTGTAGGAAACTCTCGGAGGATGCAACATTTGATCTCTAGTTATATCTACGTTCGAAGGGATCTCTCCATGATCATGGAATATATGATCGTGCGTAACTTCTCGAGGGTTATACGCCATGTATTCTAAATGGGGCGGAGTTCCCATCGAACCAAGGGCTGCCTGGTGGTTTGAGGGATAGGGCAGGAAGGCTTGAGAGTTCTTGAATCGACCGAAAGGCTGCGCGTGGCCGATGAGGCCGGACATGCCAGA
The DNA here is from genome assembly GCA_963082625.1 of Pasiphila rectangulata. Classification (NCBI taxonomy): domain Eukaryota; kingdom Metazoa; phylum Arthropoda; class Insecta; order Lepidoptera; family Geometridae; genus Pasiphila; species Pasiphila rectangulata. The sequence goes on along the minus strand of OY720236.1, from coordinate 16,886,548 downwards.
GACGGAGTCGCCTCTCCCGTCGTTGTAGACCAGCTTATGAATGTGCTCCTCACTGAATGTGTGGATGTGCTCGGTGTCACCGTCGATTATCTTCTCAACTCTGTGCGGTCGCCTTATCTTTTTGATCGTGCCGGACCCATCCAAATCGGAGTAGAACTGTTCGTGAAAATTCGACACCGGGAGTTCATCTTCCTGAGACTGAGGTTTCGGTCGAGGGGCCCGCTGTTTCGATTTCGTTTTGCGGGGAGGAGTTTTCTTTCGAGGTTGTTCACTGTTCACCTTGAAAATCTTGATTTTTTTCTGGGGATAGTTGGGTTCCGGGTAGGTCGACGACTGCTGCAGGTAGGAGCTTTCTGCCGATTCTGGAGGAGGAGCCAGGTCGTAATCGTTGTCTATCTGCGAGGTCTGGGGGCCGTAGTAGCCGCGCGCACGATACAGCGGCACGATCTGCGAGGCGGCGGCGCCGGGCGGGCGCGGCGCCTCGAACGAGTCCACGCTGAGCGGCATCAGCCCCAGCGGAGGCAGCGCCACGCTTGTCGGCACCGCCATAGCGCCCTCGGCGCTCGGCATGTACGCAGGGGCATACTGGGAGGAGGCAGGATGATTCGTTATGTATATCTTCTTATGATGATGGATGTGCTTGACTTTCTGTGGTAGGTGTATGCGAATCTTCTTCCTGTAACAAAAGATAATTATAGTGCCGGGTAGTTAAGTTTTGGATCGCATGCATGCACGGCGCTCGCTTTTTATAATAGCGGAGGTTCCGTCTAGCGGTGTCGTTGGCACCGCGCGTGACGGCTTTCGCTCTCCGGCGGCGCCCGCGCCGGCGCGCGCCTCTCGCCTTCCCCTTTCGATATACGTATTACTATTTTAATTTGTTTCATAATCATAAATTACCGATAGTTATAGTTTGTTTAATTGGGGGTTGGATTTGCGCTTTCTACGCGTCACGCGTGGATTACCTTTGGTTCAATGTCGTCGGTTCATCGTAAATTACCTAAGCAGAGCGGTGAAACACATCAATTAATCGCAATTGCGCTTCGGCACACTGACATTGACTATGACTAGTTTCCATCGCGTTGCCATTGTGATATAATGAGTGAAAGTTACTTTTCGCATGCTCGTAAGGGATGAAATCGAAGGTTGAATATCATATATTTTCCCACGTGAGCTTGTCGCAGGACGTCCACTACTGGTACGGAAGTACGGGATGATGATGTGTATCAGCGTCTTTCCACACGAAAATACTCTGCTGCCCATGCTGCCCTGCCGTGAGTCTGCCTGTCGTAAACACGTTACAACGTGTTTACGTTATATCTATTTAACAAATCATTATCTTTTACAAGCAAACGCGTTGATGGGTAATTAATGTAAAGATAAAGATAAAGATAAAGATAAAGACATTTATTTGCAAAAAACATGTGTTTACATTTTCATGCGAGTTGTTTAATTTTTTACAGGGTCACAACATGCTTTACCGAAATCGGTATGCAAAGTTTTTAAGATATGTAGGTAGGCATGCCGATGTTACAGTAACGCAAGCATATCATAATTATTCCCCATAAATAACATGGTTCACATCAAGGAAGTGATTGATTCATTCAAAATGTACTAATCTTTTTACAATTGCAATTGTACGATTGCTGTTTTTTTCGGGTAAAATAGTATCGTGAGAATGTAGTTAAAAAACTCGACTTACTTAGCTCCTTCTGCCGTGACATATAATGATGCAACAGCTACCAGAAGAGTGAACTACAACAAAAGAAAAGACTGAGTTGAATCATCAAAAGTATATTTTTTCGTGTCGTATTAGCATTAATTTTAGGTTTTGAGTAAATTACTGACCTTTCTTACCTATTATAGATAACTTATAACGTAAGGCACGCTGCAGTGCTTGGGCATTGTTAGATGGACTAGGCTAATGTATACCTTTACCGTACTTTCAGATTAGTCGGTCATATTCACAGGAAAGAACACGTCAGTACGTCTGACGCTGACTTAGCCGCGGAAACAGTAAACGGCCGGAAATTGTAAAAAGTATAATAAATTCCTTTCTCTCATCGTATAGTTAGAAAGTATTTAGTGTTCATACTGTATTGAATAAGGATCTAGTATGTAAAATTGTATTTAGTTGTTTGTTTAGCTATTAATTAGATATATATTTTGAATCAAGTTATGTTAGGTACTTGTCAGCAAAAGAACAGGTCAATGAGGAATCATTGACCTGTTCTTTCCTCTAAATATAGCCAACTAGCTTGTGTCCGCCGCTTCGCACACGTTGTACCCTGATAAAAAGTGGCCTTTGTGTTAATCCTGGTCATCATCTATACGTTTGCAGAATTTCAGCTCGATACATACGCTAGTTTTTGCGTGAAGATGTAACAAACCACCATACAAACAAACTTTCGGCTTTTTAATATTAGTGAGATTACATAAGCTGTAAAGATAGTTTACCTAGGTCACACAATACCCCAGGCACTGCAGCGTCCCGTAAAGTATGAATTAACTGTTGCTGGCATCGTACTACACATCTAATAGATCTGAAAGGCCAATCCACTTATCACTAGGCTTCAGTCAAGTGTAGCGAAGAATAAAATGTGGATAAATAACATACAGATTTATTTTAATTATAGTCTATATTCTGCAATGCATACAAACAATTTCTGCATTATCTAATAACAAGCATTGGTACGCAGGTACCAGAAAATGGGAGAAGGCCTCAAAAGGTCAACAAAGGTCAAAAATGGCATTTTTGGGCTTTTATTTTTTGGTGACCTTTTGAGGTCACAATAACTCCGGTCCCTGTGATCGTCACCAAAATCAATCAATACCCTGCTTTTATTAAGGCGGTGCTAACAAAAAAGGTTTCATGTAAATCAGTCAACGCGTTCGGTTGTAATCGTCTCATGCACAGACAGACAGCGCTATGCATATTAGGTGGCTTCGTCCCCAAAATAAAGGTTGTTTTGGGTTTTTTTCTTAGCCAGCCGATAAAATAATTATTATTCTTATTTAAGTTTTATTTGGTTATTTATTTTAATATAAACCGTAAGGTTAATTATAAAATTCGTGCTATGAATTTAAAAAATAATCGTGCTAAAAATTATATAGTAACCGATTTTATTATATGGATTAATATCTATTCGCCTATAACTGATTAATGAGACACAAAATGATACTTAGTTTACTTACGATTACAATTACTAAAATAAAGAGCGTAGCATTTTTTAACCATGACACTTTTAAAATAATGGTGACGATTTCTTAAAATTATTATTTCTTTATTTGACTGCACAAGCGCAACATGAGTGGCAACTTGATGACAACAACGTTCGTAGTTTGCTTACATAAATTGATTTTTCCCACAACCCGTAAAAAAAAAACAATAATCTCAGGACCAACAGTCGTCCTCACCAAAACGACGGGATCAATTAGAGGTGAAGCTTTGACCATAGAAAGAGAAACGTTACTTAGGACCTATAACCGCATGCAAATCCATGGCACTATCATAACACAGACACATCCTTAGCACAGTCCTTGCTCACTGATCACAACACATCACAAAAATACCGACCAATTTCAGCCAATCCATTGTAGCCCTTGGTGGCACGCTTTTTAGACTAGTATGACTTTTCTTTTTCGTTTTTCCGTTCTCGACAAGTGGAAGCCGCAGCGGCCTTCGGGCTCATATGATAATTAAATCGGTGCGCGTGATCATTTATAACATTCATTTTCACGGCTGAAAGAATTCAGTCGATACGACGCTGTCCAACCTACTGCGCTATCGATGCATTCACACCCTTATTGGCAAGGAAATAGGTTGTTATCTTGTCTTCTGTTGATTGGAGTTATTTTTGTTGAGACGAGGATGTTATGATACGCCAATGATGGATAGCTGTGGTATTGTGTACCAATCGATTTCAATGATAATATGTCCTGACACCTCTCAGGTGCCTGACTAATAACAACGTGTTTAGGGTCTTGATTTCAGGATTCACAAATATACTATAAACTCTCTGTCTATATTATTAATTCTAATAATTTCAGCCATAAAACGTTCACTACTGAACACCGGCATCACAGGGGTAGTTCCCATATTCACCACTCTTGTCAGGCGGGCTGGCGAGCGCAGTACGGGATGTTGATCAGTAATGCCATCTGCCAGTATCAATTAGCAGGCTCTTACTGCATCCACGGTTATGAGAAGAGTGGTAACATTCTACTACGGGCACCCCAAGCATTTTTACTAAATCATACATTTTTTATCACCAAATTATTGAACCGAATTAAGGTCTTTTTATCTACTTTTCATTCTACTTATTTAGGTGATTTGTAAAGCTTCAGCAACTGGTATCCATTGCAATGCCTGCGCATTGCTATACGGATAAGACTTGCCCAGCACCTACACTTCTCAGCTCATATATATTATATTTATTTATAAAAAGAACGCCGACAGTATATATATAAACACATTCAACAAAAAAAATTACAAGGAACAGTTCTTATATATATGCCAATTATAGGCGAACACAACACTCTTTGAATTTATACTAAAAGTAACTAAATATATCTATATCACATCTATGGTAACTAAATTACAATGATATCATAATTAAAACAAGAGACGTGTTATTTATAACTATATCTATGGGTCATCATCATCATCAGCCCGTATCAGTCCACTGCTGGACATTTGGAGATAGGCATCTCCCATGGCACGGTATGGCATGATATCTTTGGGTCTTATCGCAGAAGGCAAAAAAGAATTGTATTTGTTGATCTTTGTTTACTACACTTAAAACTAAACGGAAAATATTTGTATGAACTGCCGTACCATATAATATTGCAATATAGTTAAATAATAAAATATATGTACTAAATATATTATTATATATTTTATATTCCAGGTGCAAACAAATTAGTCAGGGATATTTTAAGAGATAATACGTTACATTATAACAATTAACTTTTAACTGTAATTATGGAACCTTTGCATATCAATTTTTTGTTTTCATTTACCGAACAAAAAAATAAATTATAATTAATTTATAAAATAATCACCCCTATTATGTACCTGTCAAGATGTTTAACACTGTCTGTCATGTCACGTCAAAAGTTGTTTTTCTTAAATGTCATTATGATTCAAGTATTTTATTTATCAACTTTATGAGGCCACTTGAATGATAGTTTAAAGAGGTTCTAGAATTGGTCGAGGTCTCATTTAATTATCTTATTAACAGGGTGTTTTAACGTAGCAATTTTTTTCCTAGTTTTCTCCAAAAAAACATAGCAAAACCTACTATCTACTAGCTAATACTTACTCCGAGAACCGAGTACTATCAGCTGTAAAAATATTTTGACTAATTTGTTAGCACCTTATATATATTATAACTTTTTTTATATTTTGTTATATTTAATATTGTATATACATATATAGTTTAATTATATTGCACCATATGAATATGGGAAAACAATGTTATTCTGGCAGGACTGAAAGTGCTATCGAGATCCTAATAAAAACCAAACGGTCTGTCGGTCCGTCACAGCAAAAAATGTCACGTCACTGACTCTTTGTTTTTCTGGGTCCCATGTAAACAATAATACTAAAGCACGCTTTGAAAAAATATATACTTATTACCTACTTATCGATTGAAAAAAATATTTTGTTCCTGCATTTTATGAAGGGTTCCCATCCCGTACCACCAAAATCTTGTCTGGTCGTCACTAAAATCTAAACATACTTCCCAACGAGTACATACCATTAATAAACGGTGGGAGTACATTTCTGAAATGTATTCCCACTGTGTCACACCCAACCGGAACAGTATAGGAATCTTACCGTTGTGGGCTCAAATGAAAGGCATTGGTGAGGTTTACTTTTTCGATGACATGACAGGTGTCAATACTGTTATAATTTAAGAACTACTCAGCCTTAAATTACATTAGTGAGGGAGCCTCACAAACACCTAGTGTGAGGTCACATATTTTGCAAATTCTTGACTAATATAGCATATCTAAATATTTTTAAAATTATCCTTATTATGATTGCAATGGGGGCGGAATGCGGTCATATGAAAGGGGTCCCCTTTCATATGACCCCACATGACCTTCACGGAAATTTTTGAGACCCCCATTCCGCCCCCGTTGCAATCATAATAAGGATAATTTTAAAAATATTTAAATATGCTATATTAGTTAAAAAGCGTTATCTTGTACCATTTCAAAAGTTGCCGTGAGCTGCTGGCAGCAGATGCAGTAAGAGTCTGCTAAGGGATACCTCCGGAAGATGGGCAGGAGCGTGTTTCCGTGTATCAACATCCCGTACTGCGCTCGCTAACCCGCCTGCCAAGCGTGGTGGCGCCTGCCAAGCGTATAGCAACTACCCCTCATGGAGGTCCATGAGGGAGGGCTTGTGTTCAGTAGTGTTCAGTACTGCCGGCACCCCATGGCATATGATTTGACATAAAATTGATAATTATGTCAAATCTTATATTTAATAAGTTTAGTGTTTTTTTCATAAGTGAATAGAATTTATTTTAGAGAAAATAAGTCTTTTACCACTAATAAATATGTCAAAGAATTCTATAAGCTATCGTTTCGTCTTTAACCGCAAAGCTACATGTTCTTACCTTTCTTCCACTCATTGTTAACTACCGTAGTGTGTTATAATAAGTAACAATCGAAATAATCAAGATCGTAGACATACACAGAAGCAGTAAGTACCGCTTTAGAGACAGAGAGTGCTTACTTTAAAATATCTAATTATATACCTAGTAAACAAAAGTGCTTGAAATGATTTTTTTTCAACAACCAAAAACTAAGTAACAATCAAAAGCGTTTGTTACGTCGTACGAGAGGATCACTCTCAGTAGATCCAGTTTCGAAATTTACAAATTTACAAAAAAAATAACTGTATCTAGAGATGGTTAGTTAGTTTGCCCCCAATCATTTCTTTTGAACTAACGTACTAATAATCTCACTAATACGGCGCCACCGAAAACCAGTGCTGCGACAGCATTCGTGTTGTTACAGCAAATGCTGAGTGGCGACCGATTTGTGTCTTATTTTATTGTTTTTTTTTATTAATTATAATTATGTGTACGTTGTTAAAATAAGGTGCAAATAAATATTTTCTATTTCTATTTCTATAATATTATAAAGCCGAAAGTTTGTTTGTATGGAGGTTGGTTACCTCTTCACGCAAAAACTAGCGTACTTATCGAGCTGAAATTTTGCAAACGTATATGTAGATGTTGACTAGGATTAACACAAAGGTTACTTTTTATCCGGGTACAACGCATGCGAAGCGGCGGGCACAAGCTAGTAGTTTCATAAAATAATTAGTGGTAATAAATATTTATTACAATTTATAGTTAAGTGAATAAACGTACAATTAGTTACAATGAGTTTTCTTAGATATAACAGATAAACACAAACATGTTGGCGCAATTGTTAACTAAAATTGCGTAAAATGTACTAAATGACAAGTAGCTATTCGGTTGCCGTAGGGTAGGTGCAGAAGTATTTTACCCCACCTCTCATGCTCCTCTCTGCTGAGGGATACCTCCGGAAGATGGGCAGCAGCCTATTTCCGTGTATCAATATTCCGTACTAATAAGTGTTACTGATAAGCGTGGTGAGTATAGCAACTACCCATCTTGGGGTCCATGAGGGTGCACTGTGTTCAGTAGTCGACGTTTTACGGCTGAAATGATTCAGTTAGTGCCATTATAATTTAAAATTGCCTAAAATTAAATGAAGGAAGAAGAAGAGGAAGCTATACCGATGGCTACATTCCTTTATATTCTGAGCACTGTCCACCAATTGATTGAAATTCTGCATAGACGTGCGTGTCACAGTTCAAATGGCTTCACTCGTTTGTGAGTCTTTGCTTTATAAACGACCTCCGTGACACAGTTGGTCTAATAATACCCGATTGCAAACAACTTAGTTGAATTATTATACATCATTTATTTGTAAACTCATAAAAATACATTTTTTACTATAAAGAAATACAAAAACAAATACTCTACAGTAAAAAATATATCAAAACGGTGAATCACCGGCCGCGAAGCAAGGCTCAAGCGGTCGATGACTAGGGCTGCAGGGAGAGGAATCTCCTTACTATACGTGCCGAGTCCAGGAGTACTGCCTTTTGGATCTGGCTCTTGATCCAACTGCCTAGCGAAAGTCTCTCGAGATGTTGATCGAGACTCTTCGCTATGAGTCCGTTAACGGAAACGACTATCGGAACAATAGTCGCTGAGTCAACATCCCACATGGTGGCAATCTCGTGGGCTAAATCAAGATATTTGCTGAGCTTATCTTTCTCGGCTTTGACGAGATTGGCATCATGTGGAATGGTGACATCAACGAGTATTGCCTTCCGCTCCAACCGATCTATCAGAACGATATCAGGCTTATTATTATTATTATTATTTAGCCCCAACTGTCCCACTGCAGGGCCCTTCCCTTCCCTTCCCTACTTCCACTCTTCGCGATAGTTTAGTCAACTAAACTATCGCGACTATTCAAATAGTCAATTTAAATAAATTAGGCCAGGTGTGTGTCGGGCCACGCGCTATGTAGGGTTCCGTAGTTAACCGTAGACCTGTTGTTAGAAGTTGTTGTAGGTACTTATGTATGTTTTTTTACGTTTACAAAAACATATTAACTGGAAGTAATTGAGTTGTTGTTTAAGGTACTCCGGTATGTTTGGGAAACCGTATCACTTATTGAGCGACTATTTCTCCGAAACTTAAAAAGCTAGCCTAACCCTAAAAGTTTTCCTAGAAAGCTCATGGTTAAAACTACATTCATGATTTACGATATGGGAGGTACCCTAAATTCATTATTTTTTCAGCACTTTTTTATAGCGTTATCTCGGCGTTGTTATTTTATAAGTCCATGCAAATTATCAGCTTTCTAGGACTAATAGTTTCTTCGCAAAGCCGGTGATGGACGGACAGACAGACAAACAGACAGACAAAGCGAAACTATAAGTGTTTCTAGTTATAAAGACAAAAACACATTCAATTAAATAAACTGAACAGCGCATTATTGAATTAGTTTACTTCGGAAAGCCTTTTTTCCAAGTTTCCAAGGAAGGAAGCGAAAATTATACCTACTCAATATATATTTGTTACAAGCTTGTGTCCGCCGCTTCGCATGCGATTTACCCGGATAAAAAGTAGCCTGTTTGTTAATTCTAGTCACAATTCACAATCACAATTAACATCTAAGTATATGTCTGCAAAATTTCAGCTCGATACGTACGCTAGTTTTAGCGTGAAGAGGTAACAAACCTCCATGCAAACAAACTTTCAGCTTTCTAATATTAGTGAGATTACACAAGCTCTGCTGTGTGAAATGTCTAGCCGTATTCTTTAGGTATTATACATTATTTAAAAGGGCAAGATAGACTGTAAACCTCTCGGCAGGCCCCGCCTGCTAGATAGATGGACGGACGATATATGTAGTTACCGTACCGTACCTAGATAAGAACTGTATGGCGTTCTGATGGATCTCCATGAGGGGTAGTTGTCATACTCACCACGCTTGGCAGGCGGGTTGGCGAGCGCAGTACGGGATGTTGCTACACAGAAAGACGCTGCTGCCCATCTTCCGGGATGATAACGACAAGATACTTTAGTACTACTCAAAGAACAACGACATTTTGTGGTTGAATAGTAGAATTTTTGTGAAGAGTTCATCCGGGGAAGTACTACCACCACACCTATATCTGCCGCCAAGCAGTAATGCCAGCATTGCCGAGTTCCGGTTTGAAGGGTGAGGGGGCCGGGGAAATTACAGGCACATACGGGACCGCCGTGGGGTGCCGGCAGTAGTATGATACCCCTCCTCTCATGCTCATGGATGCAGTAAGAGCCTGCTAAGGGATACCTCCGGAAGATGGGCAGCAGCGTCTATCCGTGTATCAACATCCCATACTGCGCTCACCAACCCGCGTGCCAAGCGTGGTGAGAATGGCAACTACCCCTCATGGAGATCCATGAGGGAGGCCTGTGTTCATCAGTGGACGTTTTATGGCTGAAATGATACGGGACCTTACAATTCTATGTCTCAGGGTGACTTGCGCAATGCGATGCAGGATTGGTCACGTGCATCGTGAAGATGATCACCGCCGTATTGCTGTTGTTATTAGTAGAGGTTACCGCTAACATCAGGTGGGCCTTCCGCTTGTTTCGTCATTAAGTCGTATAAAAAAAATGCCGTAACTTAAGTAAGTACCATCTGAGAAGTTATTTAGTTTAGTTATAGTTTTTAGTTTAGTTATAGGGCCTTCCGCTTGTTTCGTCATTAAGTCGTATAAAAAAAATGCCGTAACTTAAGTAAGTACCATCTGAGAAGTTATTTATTTTTGACTCCTCAGTCACGTCGCAATAATTTCCGCCATTTTGTAAACATATAAACAGTGACCGACTTGTTTGTTTACAAGTACACTCATGCATACTGTATGCAAAGCGCATGGATACGCTGACACTTATGAAATAAAGTGTTGAAATAGAAACATACTATCATGTCTTACGATGTACATCTAACTTCCGTTTACCGTGCACGCATGTTGGTTGCTCCTTTCGGAATTCGGATTATAACTGTACATAATATCAATTCCGCAGACATAATGCTTGACTTTATTTAAAAGAATATAATTATGACTACAAATACTCTACTGGCTTCTTTCTCTGTATAAGTTGCCTGGAAGAAATGGTTACTGTGCGTCATATACATTTAATTATTGAAGTAAATTTTTAGTACTTTTGTGTACAATAGGCGATCATTCATTCGTTCATTCAGAGTGTGCTCAAAGGGGGACACTTTAAGTACTTAGTGTATGTAGCTACTATACCTACTCCTGCTTCGGGATAGCCCTGTTATGATTCGACGATGATACAAACCCCCATACACTTAAAAATAAATAATGATAGCACAGAACCCTCAGTGCACGAGTATTATGTATGAATCAAACGTTTAAAAATAGGATTTCAATTGAGGAAAAATACGAACGTTTGCATTATATTGTGGCTCACATCCGATACGTAGTTAAAACAGGAATGTATTTATAGCAAATTAGTTTTTCTATTAAAGCGAGTGCGGCAATCTTTCACTGCCATGTGTTTGGTCGAGATTAATAACTGGTAGCGAATAGTTTTGGTGGCGTGCGCGCGCTGGTCACGCGACCGCCGCATCCGCGTTCTATTGTAACACCACTGCCCGCGTAACGATTACAAGTTTACTTAGTATTTCTGTATTATTTTTTGTTATAATCCTGAACATTTCTGTGGTATTTGGGATGCAGAGTAAAACACGGTATAAACGAGACTGACATTTATTGCTTGTGACGGTATACATATAAAAACATATTTGCGCTTACCCGCATTGATATACTACAATTTTCCCCTCTTTGATTAGGTATAAAGATACAACACCAACTAAAGTAGATATATTCTAATTACAAACTGTATTATGAACCCTACACTTATACATATCGTGTAAACGTGGGTGCTTACTAACAACTTATTAATAATCCATAATGCCTATTTAGCTAAACCATATCGCATAGGTACCGAAAGTAACTTTTTGAAACTTATTATATTTTATAATTGAGTTTTTTGTCGCGAGGGCGGAGATAACCAGCTGGGACATTGTTAGTGCGTATGTCTTCCTCATGGCCAGCCTGGAGGGGCTGGGGAGTACTTGGCCGCGGATGTGCGAGAACGGCCGCGACCGCCGGTGAGAGAGACGACTCCGCATCATGAAATGCCGAATCGGCTATCTCTGTAGGTATATGAATTAGTCTTACCGATGGTTTCGCCTTGGAGCAGATTCGACCCGCTGGCATCGTCTGTAGAATCAGTTCGAACACTCCTGGCCAGTGAAAGTCGATTACCTTTGTGTGCTGGTATTATCTGGTCTATGTGTTTGGTTTTCTCCTCGTCCTCAGTGCGTACCTTGTACCTACGTCACCGTACCGGTGCGTTTAGCGATAACGCCCGGCTTCCATTTAACTATATTGTTGGGACGTAGTTCTTTAATAAGAACATGATCGCTCTCATTTACCTCGCGGTACACACCCCCCGCGTTACGAACCTGCGCCTCCTGCGCGGCCTCCAAGCATGTCGAGCCGCGAGCGCAGCCGGCGCCCCAGCATCGTCGTGGCTGGTGAGCGCTTCGTGCTGGCTTGCTCAGTGTTGCGGTACTGGAAAAGAAACTTACTAATCGCTCGGTCTACATTTTCTCCTTCTAGCGAGGCCTTTTTCATAGCCTTTTTGACCGTTTTTACGGCGTTTTCGGCGGCCCCGTTGCTGGACGGATGATACGCCGCGGACAGGATGTGCTTGACTCCATTGCATCGGAGAAATTTTTCAAATTCCTCCGATGTGAAAGGCGGGCCGTTGTCCGTAACCAGCTGTTTGGGAAGACCAAATCTTGCGAAGTACTCTCTCAGCACGGTGACGACCCTCGACGCTGTCGTGCCCGCGGGCATGTAGAAAACCTCTATCCATTTTGAATGGGAATCGATCACTAAGAAATAGGTCTTACCTTTAAAGTGAAGAAAATCAGCATGTAACCTTGACCAGGGATCAGCGGGCCATGTGTGAGGCACGGGTGGCACGTGCGGTGGCGCATCGCGCACGGCGGCGCAAGCGGCGCAAGCGGCGCAGGCGCGCGCTCGGCCCTCGATGTCGGCGTCCAGCGCGGGCCACCACACGCAGCCGCGCGCCACGTCCTTCATGCGCACGACGCCCGGGTGCCCGGAGTGAATCTCGTCGAGAATTCGCGGCCGCAGCGACGCTGGTACCACAACCCTGTAGCCCCAGACTATACACTCGTGGTCTACATGGAGATTATCTTTTCTGTAGAAATACGGCTTTTCGTTTTCTATTTCCGTAACCGCCGGACACCCACTCATTAAGTAGCCGTAGATTTTACGTAGGACTAAATCATTTTTAGTCTCCTTAGCCACGTCTTGGTGACTGATAGGGAAGCTATCTTCCACAAAATGTAGATATGCAGCGTCATCCCGTTCGGACTCACCTTTACACTGTTGCTGCGGCAGACGCGACAGTGCGTCCGCGTTACCGTTTCGTTCCGTCGGCACGAACTTGATGTCATAATCAAGGCGGCCAACCTGACTGCGTACCTTTGCCGGCTGGCGGCGGTCTGCGGGATGCTCTTTTTAGGTCCAAAAATATAGCTGAGAGCCATGTGGTCGGTCTTTAAAACAAACTTACGGCCGTAAAGATACTGGTGATGGCGGGTCACTCCGTAGACGATGGCGAGGGCCTCCTTGTCCACCTGACTGTACCTCCGCTCGGTGTCAGAGAGCGTGCGCGAGGCGCAGCACACGACGCGCTCGGAGCCGTCCGGGTAGGCGTGCGACAGCACGGCGCCCAGACCGTACGCGCTGCTGTCCACGGCCAGCACCAGCGGCAGGGCCGCGTCGTAGTGCGCCAGCACCGGCGAGCGCGTCAGCACCTCCTTCACACCGCGGAATGCCGCCTCGCACTCCATAGACCACTGCCAATTTGTTCCCTTTTTAAGGAGACCATACAGAGGCTGTAACAGAGTACTCATGTTTGGAATAAATCGAGCGTAATAATTAATAAGCCCCAACGCCGCCCTCAGTTGTGAGACATTCTCGGGATTCGGAGCCTTGAAAATCGCGTCAACTTTACTACTATCGGTATGCAAGCCGTGTTTGTTGATCCTATAGCCGAGGTAACATACTTCATTTTTAAAGAATTCACACTTCTCAAACTTAACCCTTAGTCCTGCCTCCTGTAACCGCGACAAAACAGCCCTTAAATTTGCCAAGTGCGCCTCTTTGGTGGCGCCGGTTACACAGATATCATCAAGGAATGCCACACAGTTTAGACCGTTAAGAGTTTCTTCTATTAGCTTTTGGAACAACTCTGGCAAACACTTTAAACCGAAAGGCGCTCTTCTATACACAAAAGTACCTATATGTGTGGTTATAGCCGTAAGTGGTTGCGAAAGATAATGTGGTGTGCTGGGGAAATTGCAATTACCTCGAATTTAATAGTTCCAAGTGCAAAACTATCTCCTTTACTAGATCTCGAACGCATCTCCAGTACACTTACAATATATCGGGGGTCCCTCTTGAACGTGTCACAAAAATAAGAGACCTAGGACTAATGTTAGACCAAGAATTAACATTCAACCCACATATCCAAGATATTTGTGCCAAAGCTATGAAGTCGTTGGGGTTTGTCATGAGACAAACATCTCGATTTAATGATAGGAATGCCATCATTTTACTTTATTATGCGTACGTTAGAAGCAAATTAGAATTTAGTTCTCTTGTATGGGACCCGCCCGAAGACAAATACAACGTCATGATAGAACGAGTACAAAAAAAAAATCTCTCGCTACTTATTTAAGAAAATGCATGGATACTATCCCTACCTGTATCCATCGCTATTTGTTGCTGGAATGGTAGGTATGAACACCTTACAGTTGAGACGCAAATGTACATTACTCCTACACTACTACATGCTATTCCACAACAAAATAGATAACCCGAGTGCGTTGTCTCGCTGCTCCTTGTTCATGCCAGACAGGCGGCGACGGCTGCGCTCGCCGCGCCTATTCGCTACCCCGCCGGTGCGCACACAAACCGCGCAGTATGCTCCCACGACTCAGGCCCTCAATTTGCTCAATGCCCTGCTAACTCAGGACCAGGAAATAGATATTTTTAACTGTAAACCTAATATGTTTTTAGATAAGTGTATTCGTTTTTTTAGTTAAGTATTAAGTGTATGTAATGTGTACTTACAATAACCTGCTGCACGCGTTGGCGTCGGCTGTAAGTGCAGCAGGCAACTGATATAAATAAATAAATTAATAAAACGCCGCGAACAGCTGTTCGATTCGAAGCAGTGGATAGTGAAAGTCTTTTAAAACCTTATTTAAGGTTATTTTATAATCTCCACATAATCGGATGGACCCATCGCGTTTGATCACGGGAACAATAGGTGTTCCATAGTCGCTACGATCTACCTTGAATATCACCTGTTCGCGCTGTAAGCGTTCTAGCTCCCGTTCAACGGGATCGCGTAAGGCGAGGGGCAGCGGTCGAGCTTTACAGAAAATTGACGTGTCATCTTTCAAAAACAACTTTAATATAGTTTTACATCTGCCTAAACCAGATTTAAAAACATTAGGAAAATCAGTCTTTAATTTTTCTATCTCAGGATCGTTTTCAGTCGAAATATTATACAAGCTGATTGAGTTTAATCCTAACTTACGTAACCAACGCCGGCCTAGTAGCGGAGGGCCCCCGTTGTTTATGATAAAAAGCGGCAATGATACCGTTTCACCCCCACAGTGTACGTTTACCAACACGCGCCCGAGCGGAACGATCGCTTCTCCCGTGTATGAATGGAATTTATTATCATCCGAAGTTATAGGTAGGTGCGACAGATGTTTATCATAGAATGACTTACTGATCGCCGATATCCTGCTGATATCTATTTCAAATAACACTTTTACATTAGTGATATGGACCGTCCTTGGAATCCCTTTTAACCGCAACTACTTGATACAATCCATCACTCGAATCTGAACTTGAACTTGAGCCATTGTGGATAAAGCTTTGGTACCTGGATTTCGGCGCCTCCTTTTTATTTTTGTTGCACATAACGGATAGATGACCTTTGACCTTGCACTTGTCACATACATACGACTTATATCTACACTTATTGGGCGCGTGACGAGTCTTGCCACAGCGCCAGCAAGCGCCCCTCGGCTCGCGCGCTGTCGGTGGCCCCTGCGTCACCCGATGCAGCCCGGCCTCGGCGGCGCCCTGCCCGAGTCCCGCCCCGCCGGCCTCCGCCATCTATCATAGATGATTTATACAGCGTCAGCAACTGGTAATCATGCTGTACGGGACGCTGCAATGCCTGGGACATTGTTAGATGGATTAGGCTGCCAGCACCCATACCATCCTCTCAGTTTAGTCAGCTGTTATTCAGAGGAAAGAACGGGTACAATACGTCTGAAGCTAACTAAGCCGCGGGTTTCCTCACAATGTTTCCTTCACCGTTAAAGCACGTGTTAAGTGTGCACATACATTTTTCAAGTAACAAAAATCCAATGGTGCACGGCCGGTATCGAACCCACGACCTTCGGATTGAAAGTCCGGGGTACATACCACTCTGCCAACACGGCTTTTTTTCACCGTTAAAGCACGTGTTAAGTGTGCACATACATTTTTCAAAAAAGAAATATCCATTGGTTCACGGTCGTCTGCAGCGTCCCGTACAGCATGATCACCTGCTGTATACATCCTCTATGATAGATGCACAGGCCTTACCTTACGGTTATGAGTTTTCATAACAAGCTAGATTTCCGCGTCAGTTTGTATGCAGGCGGATTTTACAGTTCTTACTCAGTCCGTGTTTTACCATTGCAATTTAAAGAATTACATTCGAATAATTGTTTATCCGCCTGCCAAGGGGTGCCAACAGTAGAATGTAACCCCTCCTCTAATGCCCGTAGGATGCAGTAAAAGCCTGCTAAGGGATACCTTCGGAAGATGGGCAGCATCTTCCATTCATCTTCCGTGTATCAACATCCCGTACTGCGCTCGCCGACGCGCCTGCCACGCGTGGTGAGTATGGCAACTACTCCTCATGGTAATCCATGAGGGAGGCCCGTGTTTAGTAACGGACGTTTTACAGCTAATATAATGATGAATCGTTTGTCGATTCGTCGCAAGCAGCTGATTATTCGAATGGTCCAATTGGTCTATCGTAAGCCCGGATATCATTATACTGACTACTCCGCATTGGAACCCAGGAACATATAAAATTTAATTTATCAAATAATTAATCAACGACACTATGCCAAGCACTTACCGGAATGAACATGTCCAAGATAGTACGTGCAATAAAAAGTTATTTATTAAGGCTATTAAGCATTCAATTGATTTTATTTTAATAATTAAATAAAATGCGCCAATCCTTTCTAAAACATATAAAAATACAGAAACGTGGACATATCACACGGCACCAAAGTAAGCAGAGCTTGTGTTATGGGTACCAGATGGCAGATGGAACACTAATTTTATATTTTGATAAATAAATACCTATAATAGATAGATTAGAAAGCATTATAAGATATAACATAAAAACTGACTTACGAGTACATACTTATGACTAATATATGTATATCTATATTATATGAATACTTATCCTGAAATTGTCTATCATTATCTTGCCATAGCAACTGCCAAACGATATGTACTCGATCCTCTTTAGTTCGACTCAAATACGATAAACTTTTTTTTTTCTGACTACCCACTTCTAACTCATCATTTTTAGGGTTCCGGACCAAAATGGTAAAAAGGAACCCTTATAGAACCACTCTGTCTGTCTGTCTGTCTGTCTGTCACAAGTGGATATCTCGAGAACTACTGATGCTATCGACTTGAAATTTAAAATGGTAAAAGACAACACTTTTTTACTAATATAGCATACATAAAAAAGTTAAAATATATTCTTATTTTGATTGCAGGGGGGCGGATAGGGGATCTCAAAAATTTTAAGTGAAGTTACTAGACCGTGTGGGGTATCATATGAAAGGTATTAATTTGCACATCAATAAACAGTTTTTAGTTTTCCTTTAAACCGTATCGTTTTTGAGTTATTTACAAAAATGTTGAAAAAACGAACGTTCCCCCCCCTTATCTCCGAAGTTTGCAGAGATAAACCCGTGATACTTTTATAGCTAATAGAAGTATATGTAAACTTTATAGGAAAATTATAGTTAACTCTCTAATTTGCGTAGTTTTTTAGACAAGGGGGGCGGAAGGGGGGTTTTCAAAAATTTTGTGAAGTTAATAGGTGATATGGGGTATCATATGAAAGGTATTCATTTGCACATTAATAAACAGTATTTAGTTTTCCTTTAAACCGTATTGTTTTTGAGTTATTTACAAAAATGTTGAAAAATTGACCGTTCCCCCCCCCCCCCCCCTTATCTCCGAAGTTTGCAGAGATAAACCCTTGATACTTTTATAGCTAATAAAAGTGTATTTAAACTTTATAGGAAAATTATAGCGAACTCCCTAATTTGCATAGTTTTTTAGACAATGGGGGTGGAAGGGGCGTTTTCAAAATTTTTGGAAAGTTACTAGGTTATGTGGGATATCATATGAAAGATATTCTTTTGCACATTAATAAACAGTTTTTAGTTTTCCTTTAAGTTGTATAGTTTTTGAGTTATTTACAAAAATGTTGAAAAAAATAGCGTTCCCCCCCCTTATCTCCGAAGTTTGCGGAGATAAACCTCTGAAACTTTTATTGCTATTAGAAGTGTATGTAAAGATAAGAGGAAATTTATTACAATCTCTCTACATAGCATACTTTTTTAGAAATCATCGAAAGTGTAAAAAATCTACATAAGTTCCGCTATCAGACAAGAGATGGCGCTGTCAAGGTTCTCCTACAAATATAAAACCGCCTTTGTTATATATTATATTGTATGATGGCACGGAACCCTCGGTGCGCGAGTCCGACTCGCTCTGGCCCGGTTTTATTAATACTCGTAACAAAACAAAATTGTTCTAGGAAACTCCGCGAATATTTTTTTTTGTGTTGTAAGGTACCTAATCATTTATTTTAAGTATGTAGGCTGTGTGTTTAAAGTAGCTTATTGATTAAGTTAGTTCTGCACGAATTACGCTGTAATAATTTAAGCTTATCTTGTATTTCTCTTTTAAGTGAATGTACCTCTATATTCTTTTGAGAAATAAATTTCTAAAACCGTAAACTCGCGGATTATCTAAATAATATTTATATTTGTGTAAATTTTACACTGC
This sequence comes from Pasiphila rectangulata, assembly GCA_963082625.1. Lineage (NCBI taxonomy): Eukaryota > Metazoa > Arthropoda > Insecta > Lepidoptera > Geometridae > Pasiphila > Pasiphila rectangulata. Next base: position 16,867,680 of record OY720236.1, on the reverse strand, counting down.
ACCATCTAGGAGCGAAGACAAAGTGTGGAGGAGATCATGGGAACCAGATGATTTATGGAATACTGAACTATTTATACTAAATAAAGCTAAATCACCGACATAGCCAAACGGATTAGCACGTTGAAGTGGCAATGGGCAGGCCATATAGCGCGCAGAACAGATGGCCGATGGGGCCGCAAAGTTCTCGACAGGAGGCCACGGACCGGCAAGCACAGCGTAGGACGTCCAGACAACTTGGTGAGAACTGCTGGTCGGCGGTGGATGCAGACGGCTTCCAACCGCAGTACTTGGAGATCAATGAGGGAGGTCTTTGTCCAACAGTGGACGTCCTACGGCTGATATGATGATGATGATGATGTGCTTTTAATTCTCTTAAGAAAATAATTATCTTACATAATAAAACAATATTAGTCGCATTCTGTGTGTGTCAGTGTCTGTCTGTCTGTTTGTTTGACTTCTTACTCATAAAACCCTTAACCGCGCAACTGATCTTGATGCGGTTTTCACCAATGAATAGAATGTTTCACTTAGAAATTCAACTTATTATGTACTAAAATTATAATCAACAGAGCAATACAGCGAGCATACAAGATACTTTTGACTACAAAAAACTTAAAAATAATAACTTGCATACAAATTACAATAATCGCAAAGATAAGAAGTCGAGCAAAGTGGCATAGGCTAAGTTCGAATATCCATGGTTATAGAAAAAGATATAAAACGGCATGGAGATCCTCCATGAGGGGTGGTTGCCATACTCACCACGCTTGGCAGATGGGTTGGCGAGCGCAGTCCGGGAAGTTGATTCACGGAAGGACGTTGCTGCCCATCTTCCGGAGGTATCCCTTAGCAGGCTCCTACTACATCCACGGGCATGAGAGGAGGGGTGATATTCTACTGTCGACACCCCACGGCAAATGTGCTATAAAAAGTTATTTACTAAGGCTATTAAACATTAATTTCTTGAGTTTTAATAGTTATAGAAAACGCTGAATACAGATTTTATCACGCTAATCCTTTTTAAAACATATAAAAATACCGAAACACTGGACATTTCACACGGTACCAAAGTAAGCAGAGATTGTGTTATGGGTACCAGATGGCTGATGGAATACTTATACATATTTTGATTAACAAATACCTATAATAGATACATACTCGTAGAAAGCATAACAAAATATACATACAAACTCTTGGATTATATAAACAATATTTATATTTCTGTGAATTATACAGAGCACCATCTCAGAAGCAAAGACAAAATGTGGAGTAGATCATGTGCAGGTACCAGATGATTGATGGAATAAGTAAGTAAGGCCTTTGCATCTATTATAGATGATTTATGAAGCGTCAGCAACTGGTAATCATGCTGTACGGGACGCTGCAGTGCCTGGGACATTGTTTATTTATTTATTTATTTATTTAATAGGACATCCAACACAGGGTTACACATAATATACATAATAATAAGGACTAAATGTTAATAGCCTTGTTTGATGGATTAGGCTTGCCCAGCACCTATACCATCCTCTCAGCTTGATCTAGTCAGCTGTTAGTCAGAGGAAAGAACAGGTCAATACGTCTGAAGCTAACTAAGCCGCGGGTTTCCTCACGATGTTTCCTTCACCGTTAAGCACGATTGAATTGATGGAATACTTAAGGGGTAATTCTTTAATCAATCAATTCAATCTTTTTGGAAATACATATTTTATTAAAAAATACCATACCAGCTGTCAGTAAGACCAACAGACAACTTTTTTCTCACGCCCCTTGGATTTTTTTTTAATGTATCTATTTGTGGTACCGGAGCCCCCCTTAAATATTTCATCCATCAACATTTCACCCGTAGGACGTCCTATTATTTGTTTTATTATGTTTTTATAGTATTTTTGTTATAACGACAACAGAAATAAGAACAACATCTGTGAAAATAGCAACTGTCTAGCTATCACGATTCGTGAGATACACCCTAGTGACAGACAGACAGACAGGCAGACAGACGGACAGCGGATCTTAGTAATAAGGTTCCGTTTTTTTCCCTTTGGGTACGGATTCCTGAAAACTGAGAAACACAACAAATCCAAACACAGGGTGAACCAAAAGTCTTTTAACTTTTCAAACAATGCTGAAATTAACTACAAACGACATAATAATAAATTACAAGTAAAAAAAACTTTTTAACAAACAAGCTTTTATTTGTATGTACCCACTAAATATAATAAAATTAACATTTTCCATATAAACTTTAATGTCAACTAAAAACGTCTTTACACAATATATTTAAAAAAAAGCTTGTCGCGAGATTAACCTGTGTACCTGTAACTTGATCTAATTGATATTTTTTTTCAAACAATGTAAATACGATTACCTACTTAAATCTTGCGACATGCTTTTTATTACATACATTGTTTAAACTCTTTAACCATTTGCCTCTAGAAATTAAGGAGCTGGATGGCAATTTGTTTAAAATAAAGTTAAGAAGTTGGCTTGTTAATAAAGTTCACTACAATTTAAAAGAATTTTATGAGAATTGATTGTACATCTAAAAAAATATTATGTCATACCTTTGTTTGTTGTATACAAAACCTTAATTATTGTATGTCCTAATAAGGATACAAATTGTTGATACTTATAATTTTTTAAGACCTGTACATGTTTGCACACAATTTTACAATAAATATATCTTTATCTTTATCTTTCAAAAGGCGCTAGTAGATTTTGGCGGCCCATGGCGGCCATTTTGTTTTGGTGAAATATGTATTTTTTTGTTATTATTCATTTAACTATGCCAAATCACCATGGCAAGTAATACGATTGAACAACACGTTCAAATGATAAATCTTTATTTTCAAAATCAGTGTAAGTGCAAACGTTGCGCGCATTGCGCCCATTTTACGGTAGGTAGACCAACCACGGCCCTTCACAGTCGACTCTTCAACGTTTTGATCAGCCAAAACCCATATCTTCTTCCAGATCTTGCGTTCAAGAAACGCAAGTTCGGCCGAGAACATCGCCGCGATCCATGAAAGTGTACAGCAGAACCAGAGGCTGTCGAGTCGATTCCTCGCCGTGCACAAGAAACTCTTTGACTTTTTTACAAGGCTTTGGCGTTGTTTTTTCGGTTTCGGTACAGTTGGGAGCCCGCACTCCAAAGCTTGTTGACTAGTTTGCATATCAAACTCGTAAACCCACGTCTCGTCATCAGTAACAATGCGTTTCATGAATGTTGGGTCGGATTTGAAACATTTTAGCAAGTCCTCAGCGGCTCTTATGCAACTGAGTTTATGGTGAAAATTCAGGTCTTTTCGGACTAGGCGAGCGGCAACATGTTTCATACCCAAGTGATTATTTAAAATGGTGCGGATCGACTCGTGAGACAATGAAAGTTCAGCGAATATCTCTCTCAAATTTGAATGAGAATTTTCAGTCACTAATTTCCTTCACTTTTGCGAAGTTAACTTCAGTTGTAGACGTTGATGGCCTACCAGAGCGAAACAAATCTTCTATCACATTTCGCCCGCTTTTAAAACCTTTGTACCACTCATAAGAATGTTTTTGATATATTCGATTCACCGTAAGCCTTCTGTAACATTTTCAGTTACTCCGAACACGAAAGTTCATTGGCGATGCAAAATCTAGGAAAAACTCTTTCTTCGATATTTTTGATCCAACTAAAAACAGCACTGTTCAATCAATCAATCAAATCAAATTAAATCAAATCAAATTAAATCAAATTAAATCAAATTAAATCAATCAAATCATCATCATCATCATTTCAGTCGTAAAACGTCCACTACTGAACACATGCCTCCCTCATGGATCTCCATTAGGGGTAGTTGCCATACTCACCACGCTTGGCAGGCGGGTTGGTGAGCGCAGTAGGTACGGGATGTTGATATACGGAAAGACGCTGCTGCCCATCTTCCTGCCCTTAGCAGGCTCTTACTGCATCCACGGGTAGGAGAGGAGGGGTAACATTCTACTGCCGGTACCTCACGGCGAATACACGCACTGGCAAGGCGCTGTTATAAATATAAATAACAGATGCAACTCAAACTCCGCGCCAAAATAGAAAACAGTTGTGCCAATCTAACAGCAGTAAAATAAACATGAAATATAATTTAGAACCGTAGACAAACTATCCGTAACTGATATTTTTTTGACTGAATGTATATCCCTAGATTACTTACATACTAGTAATTTAAAATAGTTGCGCCCTGCTGTTCAGCTGAGCGCAGTGCAGTTAGGTCACGGATAGTTTGTGAAGTTAATTCCACGGATGCACCGTAATCAGGCTATCCTCCTTTAAATGCAAAGGGAACTCTTAAAACATTCCGTTACGTCATTATGTAGGTACCTACGTTAACTACCAACAAGTGTCTAGTAATTAAGATTTATTTTTATGTATGTTAGTCTATAAGGTATATATTTATAATTTGGGCCGTAGTTTACGTATTATCAAATGTTGTACTAAACTAAGTTAAAGTTTATTATTATATTTTTTTTTTCAAACAATGTAAATACAATTTAAGCAGATACTCGTATTTACATTGTTTGAAAAAAAAATCAATTAGATCAAGTTACAGGTACGCAAGTTAATCTCGCGACAAGCTTTTTCATCACATAAATTGTGTAAAGACGTTTTAAGTTGACATTAAACTTTAATGGAAAATGTTTATTTTATTATTTTTATTTAGTACGTTTAAATAAAACCTTGTTTGTTAAAAGTTTTTTTTTACTTTTTATTTATTATTTGTAAGTACCTATACGGCAACGCTTGGAATTTAGGCATTTAGGTTGTTATTATTCTATAATCAGCTGTTTAAGTTAAAACTTTCGCGGTCTTTTCTTGAATGAAAATCACTGAATTCTGAAAAGTCAAAAAAGTTGACAAGTTGTTGAAAAACAAAAGTTGTTCCTTGGGATGGTCAGAATCACCCCCTTTCGGTTTAGTATACATACTATATACACCCTGTAGATTGAATAAAAATTGAGTGGTTTTTAGTGGTTTATTAGCACTATAGAATAGAATTGACACTTTGATTAGTGTGGAGATAAGAAAACAATTAGGATATTGCGCTCATGAATCCCTATTAAATCACATTTCAAAAATGTGTGTACCTATTATGGGTATGGATGGCTGAAATAACTTTTGAAATATGGCTGTAATAAAGGTATTACAACCATGTTTGAGAAGTGATTCAATAGGAATTCACGAGATTAATGTTCTTATATTACCTTATCCCCACTCCAATCAAAGCAAATGTATTATATGAATACTTATCCTGAAATTGTCTATCATTATCTTGCCATAGCAACTGCCAAACGATATGTACTCGATCCTCTTTAGTTCGACTCAAATACGATAAACTTTTTTTTTTCTGACTACCCACTTCTAACTCATCATTTTTAGGGTTCCGGACCAAAATGGTAAAAAGGAACCCTTATAGAACCACTCTGTCTGTCTGTCTGTCTGTCTGTCACAAGTGGATATCTCGAGAACTACTGATGCTATCGACTTGAAATTTAAAATGGTAAAAGACAACACTTTTTTACTAATATAGCATACATAAAAAAGTTAAAATATATTCTTATTTTGATTGCAGGGGGGCGGATAGGGGATCTCAAAAATTTTAAGTGAAGTTACTAGACCGTGTGGGGTATCATATGAAAGGTATTAATTTGCACATCAATAAACAGTTTTTAGTTTTCCTTTAAACCGTATCGTTTTTGAGTTATTTACAAAAATGTTGAAAAAACGAACGTTCCCCCCCCCTTATCTCCGAAGTTTGCAGAGATAAACCCGTGATACTTTTATAGCTAATAGAAGTATATGTAAACTTTATAGGAAAATTATAGTTAACTCTCTAATTTGCGTAGTTTTTTAGACAAGGGGGGCGGAAGGGGGGTTTTCAAAAATTTTGTGAAGTTAATAGGTGATATGGGGTATCATATGAAAGGTATTCATTTGCACATTAATAAACAGTATTTAGTTTTCCTTTAAACCGTATTGTTTTTGAGTTATTTACAAAAATGTTGAAAAATTGACCGTTCCCCCCCCCCTTATCTCCGAAGTTTGCAGAGATAAACCCTTGATACTTTTATAGCTAATAAAAGTGTATTTAAACTTTATAGGAAAATTATAGCGAACTCCCTAATTTGCATAGTTTTTTAGACAATGGGGGTGGAAGGGGCGTTTTCAAAATTTTTGGAAAGTTACTAGGTTATGTGGGATATCATATGAAAGATATTCTTTTGCACATTAATAAACAGTTTTTAGTTTTCCTTTAAGTTGTATAGTTTTTGAGTTATTTACAAAAATGTTGAAAAAAATAGCGTTCCCCCCCCTTATCTCCGAAGTTTGCGGAGATAAACCTCTGAAACTTTTATTGCTATTAGAAGTGTATGTAAAGATAAGAGGAAATTTATTACAATCTCTCTACATAGCATACTTTTTTAGAAATCATCGAAAGTGTAAAAAATCTACATAAGTTCCGCTATCAGACAAGAGATGGCGCTGTCAAGGTTCTCCTACAAATATAAAACCGCCTTTGTTATATATTATATTGTATGATGGCACGGAACCCTCGGTGCGCGAGTCCGACTCGCTCTGGCCCGGTTTTATTAATACTCGTAACAAAACAAAATTGTTCTGGGAAACTCCGCGAATATTTTTTTTTTGTGTTGTAAGGTACCTAATCATTTATTTTAAGTATGTAGGCTGTGTGTTTAAAGTAGCTTATTGATTAAGTTAGTTCTGCACGAATTACGCTGTAATAATTTAAGCTTATCTTGTATTTCTCTTCTAAGTGAATGTACCTCTATATTCTTTTGAGAAATAAATTTCTAAAACCGTAAACTCGCGGATTATCTAAATAATATTTATATTTGTGTAAATTTTACACTGCACCATCTAGGAGCGAAGACAAAGTGTGGAGGAGATCATGGGAACCAGATGATTTATGGAATACTGAACTATTTATACTAAATAAAGCTAAATCACCGACATAGCCAAACGGATTAGCACGTTGAAGTGGCAATGGCAGGCCATATAGCGCGCAGAACAGATGGCCGATGGGGCCGCAAAGTTCTCGACAGGAGGCCACGTACCGGCAAGCACAGCGTAGGACGTCCAGACAACTTGGTGAGAACTGCTGGTCGGCGGTGGATGCAGACGGCTTCCAACCGCAGTACTTGGAGATCAATGAGGGAGGTCTTTGTCCAACAGTGGACGTCCTACGGCTGATATGATGATGATGATGATGTGCTTTTAATTCTCTTAAGAAAATAATTATCTTACATAATAAAACAATATTAGTCGCATTCTGTGTGTGTCAGTGTCTGTCTGTCTGTTTGTTTGACTTCTTACTCATAAAACCCTTAACCACGCAACTGATCTTGATGCGGTTTTCACCAATGAATAGAATGTTTCACTTAGAAATTCAACTTATTATGTACTAAAATTATAATCAACAGAGCAATACAGCGAGCATACAAGATACTTTTGACTACAAAAAACTTAAAAATAATAACTTGCATACAAATTACAATAATCGCAAAGATAAGAAGTCGAGCAAAGTGGCATAGGCTAAGTTCGAATATCCATGGTTATAGAAAAAGATATAAAACGGCATGGAGATCCTCCATGAGGGGTGGTTGCCATACTCACCACGCTTGGCAGATGGGTTGGCGAGCGCAGTCCGGGAAGTTGATTCACGGAAGGACGTTGCTGCCCATCTTCCGGAGGTATCCCTTAGCAGGCTCCTACTACATCCACGGGCATGAGAGGAGGGGTGATATTCTACTGTCGACACCCCACGGCAAATGTGCTATAAAAAGTTATTTACTAAGGCTATTAAACATTAATTTCTTGAGTTTTAATAGTTATAGAAAACGCTGAATACAGATTTTATCACGCTAATCCTTTTTAAAACATATAAAAATACCGAAACACTGGACATTTCACACGGTACCAAAGTAAGCAGAGATTGTGTTATGGGTACCAGATGGCTCATGGAATACTTATACATATTTTGATTAACAAATACCTATAATAGATACATACTCGTAGAAAGCATAACAAAATATACATACAAACTCTTGGATTATATAAACAATATTTATATTTCTGTGAATTATACAGAGCGCCATCTCAGGAGCAAAGACAAAATGTGGAGTAGATCATGTGCAGGTACCAGATGATTGATGGAATAAGTAAGTAAGGCCTTTGCATCTATTATAGATGATTTATGAAGCGTCAGCAACTGGTAATCATGCTGTACGGGACGCTGCAGTGCCTGGGACATTGTTTATTTATTTATTTATTTATTTAATAGGACATCCAACACAGGGTTACACATAATATACATAATAATAAGGACTAAATGTTAATAGCCTTGTTTGATGGATTAGGCTTGCCCAGCACCTATACCATCCTCTCAGCTTGATCTAGTCAGCTGTTAGTCAGAGGAAAGAACAGGTCAATACGTCTGAAGCTAACTAAGCCGCGGGTTTCCTCACGATGTTTCCTTCACCGTTAAGCACGATTGAATTGATGGAATACTTAAGGGGTAATTCTTTAATCAATCAATTCAATCTTTTTGGAAATACATATTTTATTAAAAAAATACCATACCAGCTGTCAGTAAGACCAACAGACAACTTTTTTCTCACGCCCCTTGGATTTTTTTTTAATGTATCTATTTGTGGTACCGGAGCCCCCCTTAAATATTTCATCCATCAACATTTCACCCGTAGGACGTCCTATTATTTGTTTTATTATGTTTTTATAGTATTTTTGTTATAACGACAACAGAAATAAGAACAACATCTGTGAAAATTGCAACTGTCTAGCTATCACGATTCGTGAGATACACCCTAGTGACAGACAGACAGACAGGCAGACAGACGGACAGCGGATCTTAGTAATGAGGTTCCGTTTTTTTCCCTTTGGGTACGGATTCCTGAAAACTGAGAAACACAACAAATCCAAACACAGGGTGAACCAAAAGTCTTTTAACTTTTCAAACAATGCTGAAATTAACTACAAACGACATAATAATAAATTACAAGTAAAAAAAACTTTTTAACAAACAAGCTTTTATTTGTATGTACCCACTAAATATAATAAAATTAACATTTTCCATATAAACTTTAATGTCAACTTAAAACGTCTTTACACAATATATTTAAAAAAAAGCTTGTCGCGAGATTAACCTGTGTACCTGTAACTTGATCTAATTGATATTTTTTTTCAAACAATGTAAATACGATTACCTACTTAAATCTTGCGACATGCTTTTTATTACATACATTGTTTAAACTCTTTAACCATTTGCCTCTAGAAATTAAGGAGCTGGATGGCAATTTGTTTAAAATAAAGTTAAGAAGTTGGCTTGTTAATAAAGTTCACTACAATTTAAAAGAATTTTATGAGAATTGATTGTACATCTAAAAAAATATTATGTCATACCTTTGTTTGTTGTATACAAAACCTTAATTATTGTATGTCCTAATAAGGATACAAATTGTTGATACTTATAATTTTTTAAGACCTGTACATGTTTGCACACAATTTTACAATAAATATATCTTTATCTTTATCTTTCAAAAGGCGCTAGTAGATTTTGGCGGCCCATGGCGGCCATTTTGTTTTGGTGAAATATGTATTTTTTTGTTATTATTCATTTAACTATGCCAAATCACCATGGCAAGTAATACGATTGAACAACACGTTCAAATGATAAATCTTTATTTTCAAAATCAGTGTAAGTGCAAACGTTGCGCGCATTGCGCCCATTTTACGGTAGGTAGACCAACCACGGCCCTTCACAGTCGACTCTTCAACGTTTTGATCAGCCAAAACCCATATCTTCTACCAGATCTTGCGTTCAAGAAACGCAAGTTCGGCCGAGAACATCGCCGCGATCCATGAAAGTGTACAGCAGAACCAGAGGCTGTCGAGTCGATTCCTCGCCGTGCACAAGAAACTCTTTGACTTTTTTACAAGGCTTTGGCGTTGTTTTTTCGGTTTCGGTACAGTTGGGAGCCCGCACTCCAAAGCTTGTTGACTAGTTTGCATATCAAACTCGTAAACCCACGTCTCGTCATCAGTAACAATGCGTTTCATGAATGTTGGGTCGGATTTGACACATTTTAGCAAGTCCTCAGCGGCTCTTATGCAACTGAGTTTATGGTGAAAATTCAGGTCTTTTCGGACTAGGCGAGCGGCAACATGTTTCATACCCAAGTGATTATTTAAAATGGTGCGGATCGACTCGTGAGACAATGAAAGTTCAGCGAATATCTCTCTCAAATTTGAATGAGAATTTTCAGTCACTAATTTCCTTCACTTTTGCGAAGTTAACTTCAGTTGTAGACGTTGATGGCCTACCAGAGCGAAACAAATCTTCTATCACATTTCGCCCGCTTTTAAAACCTTTGTACCACTCATAAGAATGTTTTTGATATATTCGATTCACCGTAAGCCTTCTGTAACATTTTCAGTTACTCCGAACACGAAAGTTCATTGGCGATGCAAAATCTAGGAAAAACTCTTTCTTCGATATTTTTGATCCAACTAAAAACAGCACTGTTCAATCAATCAATCAAATCAAATTAAATCAAATCAAATTAAATCAAATCAAATTAAATCAAATCAAATTAAATCAAATTAAATCAAATTAAATCAAATTAAATCAAATTAAATCAATCAAATCATCATCATCATCATTTCAGTCGTAAAACGTCCACTACTGAACACAGGCCTCCCTCATGGATCTCCATTAGGGGTAGTTGCCATACTCACCACGCTTGGCAGGCGGGTTGGTGAGCGCAGTAGGTACGGGATGTTGATATACGGAAAGACGCTGCTGCCCATCTTCCTGCCCTTAGCAGGCTCTTACTGCATCCACGGGTAGGAGAGGAGGGGTAACATTCTACTGCCGGTACCCCACGGCGAATACACGCACTGGCAAGGCGCTGTTATAAATATAAATAACAGATGCAACTCAAACTCCGCGCCAAAATAGAAAACAGTTGTGCCAATCTAACAGCAGTAAAATAAACATGAAATATAATTTAGAACCGTAGACAAACTATCCGTAACTGATATTTTTTTGACTGAATGTATATCCCTAGATTACTTACATACTAGTAATTTAAAATAGTTGCGCCCTGCTGTTCAGCTGAGCGCAGTGCAGGTTAGGTCACGGATAGTTTGTGAAGTTAATTCCACGGATGCACCGTAATCAGGCTATCCTCCTTTAAATGCAAAGGGAACTCTTAAAACATTCCGTTACGTCATTATGTAGGTACCTACGTTAAATTGGATTTTATAATCGACTACATTGTTGCTTGTTGCTTTGATTGGAGTGGGGATAAGGTAATATAAGAACATTAATCTCGTGAATTCCTATTGAATCACTTCTCAAACATGGTTGTAATACCTTTATTACAGCCATATTTCAAAAGTTATTTCAGCCATCCATACCCATAATAGGTACACACATTTTTGAAATGTGATTTAATAGGGATTCATGAGCGCAATATCCTAATTGTTTTCTTATCTCCACACTAATCAAAGTGTCAATTCTATTCTATAGTGCTAATAAACCACTAAAAACCACTCAATTTTTATTCAATCTACAGGGTGTATATAGTATGTATACTAAACCGAAAGGGGGTGATTCTGACCATCCCAAGGAACAACTTTTGTTTTTCAACAACTTGTCAACTTTTTTGACTTTTCAGAATTCAGTGATTTTCATTCAAGAAAAGACCGCGAAAGTTTTAACTTAAACAGCTGATTATAGAATAATAACAACCTAAATGCCTAAATTCCAAGCGTTGCCGTATAGGTACTTACAAATAATAAATAAAAAGTAAAAAAAAAACTTTTAACAAACAAGGTTTTATTTAAACGTACTAAATAAAAATAATAAAATAAACATTTTCCATTAAAGTTTAATGTCAACTTAAAACGTCTTTACACAATTTATGTGATGAAAAAGCTTGTCGCGAGATTAACTTGCGTACCTGTAACTTGATCTAATTGATTTTTTTTTTCAAACAATGTAAATACGAGTATCTGCTTAAATTGTATTTACATTGTTTGAAAAAAAAAATATAATAATAAACTTTAACTTAGTTTAGTACAACATTTGATAATACGTAAACTACGGCCCAAATTATAAATATATACCTTATAGACTAACATACATAAAAATAAATCTTAATTACTAGACACTCGTTGGGATTGTAAAACTACAAAGCAGCAGCTATCGCAGGTACGATCTCTGGTCGGGGTATTTTACTATGTAAGTTAAGCATTAATAAAAAAAAAATGTATTCAAGTGTTCTATTAACCATCGGGCTCTGCTTACTTTGGTAATGGATGTGAATCATCATCATCATGATTTCAGCCATAAAACGTCCACTGATGAACACAGGCCTCCCTCATGGATCTCCATGAGGGGTAGTTGCCATTCTCACCACGCTTGGCAGACGTGTTGGTGAGCGCAGTATGGGATGTTGATACACGGATAGACGCTGCTGCCCATCTTCCGGAGGTATCCCTTAGCAGGCTCTTACTGCATCCATAGGCATGAGAGGAGGGGTATCATTCTACTGCCGGCACCCCACGGCGGATGTGAATGATCCAGTGCTTTTCATTTATTTCCTGTGGGGTGCCGGCAGTAGTATGTTGCCCCTCCTTTCTTGTTCGTTGATGCGGTAAAAATCTGACAAGGGGTCCCTCTAGAAGATGGCAGCAGGGTCTTTCCGTATATCAACATCCGAGCCAAGCGTGGTGATTATGGCAACAACCTCTAATGTCTTGGAGATTCATGAGGCAGGCCTTTATCCAACAGTGGACGTCCTACGGCTGAGATGATGATGATGATTATATATTTATATAATCTGTACTAGGTTTTTGTCCAACATGTAGTTAACCCTATCAAAAAGGCGCGGTCTGCTCCACCGCGCATTCCCGTCGCGCAACTCGCCAGACGCCCTGTACATCGTTGATATCAATCACTTAGGCTTTCGTTATCCCAAAAACATCGAATAACACTTACAAAATATATATCTACACTTCATTATTAACGTTTAACACCAATTAGATTTACCGTACTGTCATATTGGAAGTTAATCCCTAATGATTTTAACGAGACACCCAAAGATTAATTTGGGTCAAGTGAGCGTCGCTTTTAATTGCAACACGCATCGAACATATGGCATTGGAATGCAATTTTGATTGAAAAGCGTTAAGAGGTCTGTTAAAGCCCGATTTTACTTAAAAACAAAAGTTTCGTTGCATGAAAAGTTTACTTAGTTATTATATTTCGATATACAAGAACGTCATCCCAAAATTTTGTATCTCGTAAATCTTAAACAGCCATTTACTTAGGTCAGAGCTTCCGAGTACACAATGCAAAGAACAGATGGCATTGGGGTGAAGTTAGAATTTATTAAAAAACTTAAACATTCTAAAACAAATTCAACTTATGCAATAAGAACTATTGTATCACACGTTTAATTTTCTTTATTGATTATCTATTCTGTATATAAGCAAAAAGAAGTCACCGCGGGACGTTTTTAATGCTATCAGAGAATGTTTCGGAATATCCTAGATCGCGCAAGCGACTTTTTTCCTGAGATTGGCATAAGTCAAAGTTCCAGCTTAACTACATTCGGGGAGTCCCTATCTATACAGTATAAAGGTTTGCCGGAGTGCCTTCACCCACATGGTGAAGGTGGAAAAAGGTCAAAACCTGAAAAATGGATTTCGTATCCAGACACATAGATAATACTATATCGATAGGACTCCTCATTTTGCTGTTTCCAAGTCTTCAGAAATTTTCGTAAATTATATAAAGCTAGACACACTGACTGACATCATTGTTCTCCCAGTTCCACTTGGAATTTGGGGAATCCGAAGGTGGGGTTGCGTGTGTAGAGGAAGCAGGGGTGAGTACGAGAATTCATTCATTCATTCATTCATTCATTCATTCAGCTCGCGCACAACCTACCCTCTATTATTTTAAAAATCAACCGCGATCTGCTTGTACTCGCGTAATAATACTTTCAGATGCATACTGTGACAGCATTCACTAATATGTGATGTGGTTGGGAACTAATGAAGAGAAAATTGGATTGGATGTGGTGGGAAGTGGCCAACTAATGCACCGTTGGCGCTTTTAGGTGAAATATTGTTCTCAACTTCAATTTATTTCTTCACACACATGTAACATTGCCACTGCCGTGGGGCGCCGGCAGTAGAATGTTACCCCTCCTCTCTTGCCCATGGATGCAGTAAGAGGCTGCTAAGGGATACCTCCGGAAGATGGGCAGCGGCGTTTTTCCGTGTATAAACATCATGTACTGCGCTCGCCAACCTGCCTGCCAAGCGTGGTGAGTATGGCAACTACCCCTCATGGAGATCCACGAGAGAGGCCTGTGTTCAGTAGTGGACGTTTTGCGGCTGAAATTATGATGATGATGATGATGTAACATTACAGGGACTATATTATCATCTAGAGATTAATATTAATATATATAATATATATTATTATGTGATAATATATATTATTATTATATATATATATAATATATATTATCATCTAGAGATTAATATTATTAATAAGAATTCATTTATTTACCAAAAAATATAATTACAAAGAACAACTTAGGCGTTACACAGATACTTATCCAAGAAAAAAATAATTAAGTACCTACAAATTTAACCTTACATACTTTATTATAACATACAAATTGACGATGACCATGACGAGGTAGTTACCACACTCGCCACTAGTAGCCACGCTTAGCAGGCGGGTATGGCGAGCTCAGTCCGGGATATTGATACACGGAAAGACGCTGCTGCCCATTTTCCTGAAGTGTCACCTAGTGCATTCACGGACAAGAGATTAAAGGCAGTATTCTGCTGCCGGCACCTCGCAGCTATTATATACTTATAATATAAAGTATCTCTAGCCATATTCTATGTGTATAAAATGTAAACAAACTGCCAGTACTTATCCTAAAAATGACTTTCTTCTTGTTGGTTTCTAGGGTTCCGCACTCAAAGGGTAAAAACGGGACCATTTTACTAAGACTCCGCTGTCCGTCTGTCTGTCTGTCTTTCTGTCTCCAGGCTGTATCTCATTAACCGTGATAGCTAGACATTGAAATTTTCACAGATGATGTACTTATTGCTATATAAGTACTACCGCTATAACTAAAAATACTAAAAACAGAATAAAATATACATTTAAGGGGGCTCCCATACAACAAACGTGATTGTTTTTTTTTCTATACGACTAAATGACGGGACAAGCCGAAGGCCCACTTATGTAAGGTGGTAACCCCCACCTATTACAAATGCAATGCCGCGGTGATCCCGTTCACAAAGCACGTGACCAACGCTGCATTGCGTCCGCCACCCTGAGACAGAGTTGTAAGGTCTCATGTGCCCGTAATTGACAACCTCTGTGGCGCAGCGGGCGACGATCCGCCTGCTACGCAAGTGGGTTATAATTTCCAAAGCCGACTGGCGATTTGGGGGGGGGAGGGGGGGGGGGGAGTGGGGGGAGGGGGATACCCCCCTGTACCATCCCCCCCCCCAAGCAAACCCATGGTTATGGAGATAACCATGGTCAAAGTTTTTAGGTTAGAATAACGATTTCCATTATGGATTTAAGGATGGGGAGGGGGCGGAGACGGGGAAGGGGGGAGGGGCTACCCCCTGTTACATCCCCACCCCGCGGAGTTATAAAAAAAACCTAATAACCTACTGTTTCTCCATATCGGTTCTGCCGCAGCAGTGTTTTTGGGTGGTTATAAAAAAAAAACCTAATAACCTACTGTTTCTCCATATCGGTTCTGCCGCAGCAGTGTTTTTGGGTGGTTATAAAAAAAAAACCTAATAACCTACTGTTTCTCCATCTCGGTTCTGCCGCAGCAGTGTTTTTGGGTGGTTATAAAAAAAAAACCTAATAACCTACTGTTTCTCCACATCGGTTCTGCCGCAGCAGTGTTTTTGGGTGGTTATAAAAAAAAAACCTAATAACCTACTGTTTCTCCAGCTCGGTTCTGCCACAGCAGTGTTTTTGGGTGGTTATAAAAAAAAACCTAATAACCTACTGTTTCTCCATATCGGTTCTGCCGCAGCAGTGTTTTTGGGTGGTTATAAAAAAAAAACCTAATAACCTACTGTTTCTCCATCTCGGTTCTGCCGCAGCAGTGTTTTTGGGTGGTTATAAAAAAAAAACCTAATAACCTACTGTTTCTCCACATCGGTTCTGCCGCAGCAGTGTTTTTGGGTGGTTATAAAAAAAAAACCTAATAACCTACTGTTTCTCCATCTCGGTTCTGCCGCAGCAGTGTTTTTGGGTGGTTATAAAAAAAAAACCTAATAACCTACTGTTTCTCCATATCGGTTCTGCCGCAGCAGTGTTTTTGGGTGGTTATAAAAAAAAAACCTAATAACCTTCTGTTTCTCCACCTCGGTTCTGCCGCAGCAGTGTTTTTGGGTGGTTATAAAAAAAAAACCTAATAACCTACTGTTTCGCCATCTCGGTTCTGCCACAGCAGTGTTTTTGGGTGGTTATAAAAAAAAACCTAATAACCTACTGTTTCTCCATCTCGGTTCTGCCACAGCAGTGTTTTTGGGTGGTTATAAAAAAAACCTAATAACCTACTGTTTCTCCATCTCGGTTCTGCCACAGCAGTGTTTTTGGGTGGTTATAAAAAAAAACCTAATAACCTACTGTTTCGCCATCTCGGTTCTGCCACAGCAGTGTTTTTGGGTGGTTATAAAAAAAAACCTAATAACCTACTGTTTCGCCATCTCGGTTCTGCCACAGCAGTGTTTTTGGGTGGTTATAAAAAAAAAACCTAATAACCTACTGTTTCGCCATCTCGGTTCTGCCACAGCAGTGTTTTTGGGTGGTTATAAAAAAAAAACCTAATAACCTACTGTTTCGCCATCTCGGTTCTGCCACAGCAGTGTTTTTGGGTGGTTATAAAAAAAAAACCTAATAACCTACTGTTTCGCCATCTCGGTTCTGCCACAGCAGTGTTTTTGGGTGGTTATAAAAAAAAAACCTAATATCCTACTGTTTCTCCATCTCGGTTCTGCCACAGCAGTGTTTTTGGGTGGTTATAAAAAAAACCTAATAACCTACTGTTTCTCCATCTCGGTTCTGCCACAGCAGTGTTTTTGGGTGGTTATAAAAAAAAAACCTAATAACCTACTGTTTCGCCATCTCGGTTCTGCCACAGCAGTGTTTTTGGGTGGTTATAAAAAAAAACCTAATAACCTACTGTTTCTCCATCTCGGTTCTGTCACAGGCAGTGTTTTTATTTTATACATTTCCTAAATAGCTTCGGAGTTGTATTTAGGAAGAACTAGTTTAGCCTAGGCAAAACTAGTTTGCCTCAAGCCAAAAAAGAAGAAGAAGAAACATAATGGCGTCGCTTCGCATTCCGTTCAGAGCAGTGTAAAGCGTAATATTGCGTATTTATTATACACCAATGATAATTGTGAAAATTTAAAAATATTTAAGTAAAAGAACATGACTTAAAATGGAATAAAATACAACTCTACTGTGTTAACGAAACGTAAAGTGTCGACTTTCTCGTCTGACATGACAATTAGTTGTCAAATTGAAGTGGTGATTGTGTGTTATTTCCCAGTTTGTATGAAAACTAAAAATAAATATATCTCGTGAACCGTAAATTTGCTTAACCTGAGACTTTGCAAAACGCTTTCTTTTGGTGAGTACTATCTACAAAAAAAATATGGTCTTTCAACTCGCCAGTCGGCCTTGGAAAGTATATCCCGCAAGTGGTTGCGGGTTCAATTCCCGCCTCGGGACAAACTTCTGTACGATCTGCAGATATTTGTTCAGGATGTTCTGGGTATTTTCTATACTTATATATATAATATATCTATGTAAGTATATGGTATTACGTACATATATCAGTCATCTAAAGGGTTATGTACTAAATGTAATGTAATAAATCGAATTACAGTTATGTATGACATTCCCGGTGTTATTTCTTACAAACAGTGAACATAGCATGCATTTTATAAACATTTTTTTAGAACACAAAATAAACTAAACTTAAATACATATTAAATTAAACAAAACAAAAAAGATATAAAATATAACAGACAAATTTATATTAAATGATTTTGAAACAAACCTTTAACCCGCGATTTTGCCGAGGCTAAAGAACCAAAACGCGACTTTGAAATTAAAGAAATAATTTGTACATAAATAAATAATACATGGATCCATAACTTTGGCTACGAAGGCACTGAGAAGTTGGTTTCTAATTTTAATTTCTAAAATAACTAACAATTTAATGTATTTTTTTTGCAATCTATGGTTAGCTCTCCTGGCGTTTTGTATTTATTAACTATTACTATGTTCTAATTAAATGAATTAAATTTTTCCTGGTGTTTGTAATTAATTTATTTATTTTGTATCAGTTGATTTTATTTTGTAAATTTAAAATATTAATGAGAATTAGACATAAGAGAAATTGTAATTAAAAGATTAGAAGGAGAAGCCGAAGAGTAGAGAAGAAAAAAATAGTGAAGAAGTAGAAGGAGAAGATCCTGAAACACAGCCTAGGCTAGTTCGGGAACTACGGACTCAATCACCCCATGGTAAATATCTACTTATGTCAAATAAACGATTTTATTATTATTATTTTAAAAAAATACATAATCTTCTGCACGTTTCCCAATGTAGCTTTTGATAATTGGAGAATGTTGACCAAAGTCAAAGTCAGTAAGTGTTTACTGAATAGGGCAAAACGTACTTAGGATAGTCAGTTTACAAACTAAAAACAAAACACATTTAAATCGAATAAAGCACATAATTGAATTATTTCGCTTCGGAAAACCTTTTTACCAAGTGAGGGAAAGAAGACATTATACATAAAGACCAACATTTGTACGACAATAAGGTAATATAAAACATTTTCTATTAACTAGACGACTACTTGGTCGGGGAACTTCTATACTGACTTGTTCTAAGAAAATAATCTAACTGAGAGACCTTTCGAAAATGCGTCTAATACCCTGTTAAGCCGTATGAGCATAGAAACAATGGAATTGTAGCAAAGATCCCTAGTATAACCTTCAATCACATTCGCAGTATTAATAAATTCTTAATAGCTTTCGGCAACCGGTTTCTGACGCGTCATCAAGGAAAAAACGCTATAAAACCCCGGCCACAGATTGTTTAATAGTACCGGTCAGTCACTTGGCTCACATGCAGTAAGAGCCTGCTAAGGGATCCCCCCGGAACAAGGGCTGCAGAGTCTTTCCGTGTATCAACATCCTGTACTGCACTCGTCGCCCCGCCTGCCAAGCGTGGCGAGTATGGCAACAACCCTTTCATGTTCAAATCCATGTGGGAGGCCTATGTCCAGCAGTGGACGTGGACAGGAGTCCTATGGATGAGATGATGAATCTGCGTGTAACGCTTTGGGCTGGATTATTGTGTATGATTAATTTTATTATTACTGTTTATCTACAATGGTATTTGGTACCTTGGTTTTCATTAAAAACAAAACCTCTCTTATGTGATTTGTACTGTTAGCGGCAAATGTCCATTCTGTTGGCAAAAAACCGGCATCACCAACCGGTGTTTTGAAATAATTAAAATTCACTAATTTATTTATGTAAATATTGAATAGTATATTATATACAAGTTACATAATAATATGGAAACATAACATAAATAGTTTTAGAAACTATATAATATGATAACCATTATACAGTTAATAAGTTACATGTAACTACTTATTTATATAAGGGTTTTTCAACTTATAATAATAATAGTAAACGCGGAAATAATTTGGATTTTAAGATTAATTATAATAATATTGACATTGATGAAGTATATGATATTAAATTTTTAGGAATCGTTTTAGATAGACACAGTAATTGGAAGGCACATGTAGATGTTGTATGCAAAAAAATTAATAAATTTGTTTATGCACTTAGGAAAATTAAAAACCTGACAAACAAGGACACAGCACTTATGGTGTACCATAGCCACGTGTGTTCAACACTAAGGTATGGGGTAATAATGTGGGGAAATTCGACAGATGCTTCAAGAGCTTTTATAACCCAAAAGAAATGCATACGATCAATCTTTAACCTGAAATGGACAGACTCTTGCAAACCAGTATTCATCGAACAAAAATTACTTACCTTGCCAAGTTTATATGTATTTGAGATGTGTAAATTTGTTAGAAATCATTATTCGCTGTTCGAAAAAGACGATAATGCTAAGTTTAAACGTAATATTATACAAAAACCACTGATAGTGCCACGGTACAGACTAAAGATGACAAACAAAAACTGCTATGCCATGGCAGTAAGGATATATAACAAGCTGACGAAAAGTTTTAGAGATATGCCTGATCCAGAATTTACTAGGAAACTTTATGATTGGCTCTGCGAAAAATGCTTTTATACAGTAACAGATTTTTTGACATTTAAATTTTAAGCAAATACCTAATGTTATTTTATTATTAATTATTGTGAAATTTAATTTTATTGTATGATTGTTACTTAATGGAATTTTGTATATAATTTATGGATAATGACTTCATGCATGACTTAAATTTGAATTTTAAATTATATAATATAAGTACATAACTTTGTGTAAAAGCAACCTACATATAAATATTTGTACGACCGGAAGGTCAAAATATAGTGATACAACTTATTTATGCCCATCTGTAAATCTACCTATATTTAAGCAAATAAATAATTCATTCATTCAAAAAAATAGGGTACATATTGTATCCTATTTTTAAAAGATTGACCTTTTAGTTTTTTGACGCTTACTAAAAACAGGTATGATTTGATTTTGATTTCGCATCTGTTTACAATATCACCGCATAATTGTTTTTTTTCTCAAATCTTTTTATTGCAGAGGTATCTAAGGATACCAGGCTCATCTTGTCTTACCATATTGCATAAAAAATGATAATACAAAATATTTCCAAACTTTTTCTCGCAGCTTTCGAACTGCCAAGGTCAAATAAAATAAAAATAAAATGTGGCTACCATTTAAGCACCTTCATGGAGCACTGAAAGAGAGCTTACATTGTGCCTGTTTAGTATTGTTTGTGTAATGTCGTGCGTCTTTCAATATGTTCTTTGTTTCTTATATAGATTAAGTATGTGTTCTTCGTTACCTGTGTGAAATAAACTTTTTTTAAGACCTCTAATAATCTATTGATCTGCAAACAGAAATAAAACCGGTCAAGAGCGAGTCGGAATCGCGCATTTCTTGTCTGATATCGGAACTTATGAAGATTTTTTAAACTTTAGATGATTTCTTAAAAACTATGCTAATTAGAAAGTTCGTTATAATTTTCCTGTATCCTTTTTATTATGTTTTTTTGTATATTTATTATGCTACGAGTAATAGCTATAACAAGTTTCTGGTGTTTTACTCTACAATCTTCGGAGATGGGGGAGGCGGTATTTTTTCAACAATTTTGTAAATAAGTCGAATACGGCTTAAGTGAATATACAACTATATATAACTATATAATATTCTGTGAATATTTCAAGCGTCTACCTGTTGCCGTAATTAATATCGATCCAAAAACGGCAAACAAATCAGTACGGGGCTATAATATATATTTTATTCTGTTTTAGTATTTGTTGTTATAAAAATAATAATATAAACTTTATTTGAGACAACTATAGATTAGTAACAAGATGGTACTAAATCTAAGGCCCATATAATATATACCTTACATACTAACATACATAAAAATAATATCTTATCTACTATACACGTAAGTATAGCGGTAAGAGACACATAATCTGTGAAAATTTCAACTGCCTAGCTATCACGGTTCATGAGATACATACCTACAGACAGACAGACAAACAGACGGACAGCGGAGTCTTAGTAATAGGGTCATGTTTTTACCCTTTCAGAAATTCATTCATTTATTTCCATAGCTTGCAATTACAAAACACAGACACGTCAACTTACAAAAATAAAAACATATTTAATCTTATTTAATTTAATATTTTAATGCACAATTACAAAAGGTGGGCTTGGTGCTAAAGCATTCTCAACCAGCCAAACCTGTAGTTTAGAGTGTGGTTAGCGTGCTATAATGGTACTTACTTAAAAACTAAATAAACAGAAAATAACATTTAATCAAATCACCTACACTTCACAATAGAACAGCCGAGGGTTAAGCAAGGGGAGATGATGATGAACCTACGGGTATATTTCAAGAAAGTGCTTGCGCGTAAGTTGCTTGAAACAGTCCTTTGATTGTACCTTTTTGATGTCGAGGAGTAAAATATTCCAAAGTCGAACAGCCTCCACTGAAAAGGAGTCATCCCGAAAAGAAGTACTATGCTCTGGAATGTCCAGTAGTAAGTTTTCGGAAGATCTTAGCTGTTTGTTGTGAGTGTCAGTGCGAAAAGGGAACCGTGTCTTGAGGTATTCGGGGGTGAAAGGGTCTTTGAGAACATAAAAGAGGATAGGATAGGATTCTGAGATTTCTGCGTTGTCGAATGGGAAGCTATTTAAGTTGGACACGGTATTTACTGACATGGTCATATTTACGCAAACAGAAAATAAAACGGATACAAGTTCAGTAGGCTCATCGTAAGTGTTCTTATGTTAACAGGAAATAAGGCACATGAATTAATCTGTTCGCTTCCCTGTAGCACTGTGATAAGAAGCGATTAGAAAACGCAGTTCTTTTTATTAGTTAGTTTTTTTAGTTGTATTGGAGTTGGAGCAAATTTCATTCCTTTCCTTTGGGTACGAAACCTTAAAAAGAGGCTTTAATTCAGTTAGAAAAGTCATGGTTATTATGTAGCAAAAATATGAACAAAGACCGTTATAAAAAACCATTGAACGCTTCAAGTTATAGAATAAATAAATAAAATTGGTTGGAATCTTCGCAGACCACCGGTCGCGCGGTCGGTCCTAAAACACAGACAAGTTATACATGGTCCTAAAGTTATATTTTACCTAAACTACCAGTAGATGGCGCTTCATCGCTACTCAATCATGAATCTAAGTTGGAAGACGAGGATACATTGTGACTTCACATAATTTGAAGACCACCATCGCTGGTAAACAAATAACTAGAGAACCGGTTGTTTCAGCCCGTTTTCTGGGCCTGAAGATGATCTTCGTGAAGAATAACCTTCGCTGCACGATTGCGGTCTTCGTGTGCTGGGCCTTCTTCGCGGCCATCGGCCTGGCCGTCTACTTCTTATACATCACGCTGCCGCAGACACAGACCCGGCTCGAGCTAGGTAAACAAGCATGAATTATTAATAAACCCTCTCAAAATTAACATGAGATAATCGAAAATATAATGTATAAATAATAACGAACCCGTAGAGCATAAAAACAAAATCAAAATACAGGATATAAGGCACAGAATCGCAGTAGGTAGAAACGAGGTAAGGCTATTTAAACTTTATAGATTGTCTACCTTTCAAAACAATTCTGCTTTACGCAAATCACATAATGGATAGAGCTAACGGTATGGCACTTTTTATATCCATGAATACCCTTCGTCCCACTACGTAACGAGTAAAAAAGAATAAACCAGTCTAAGCTGAACAATCTCGATCAGTGTCCTTTTTCACACAGTTTTATAATAGACGTACGTAATCTGATAATGATGCTTCCTAGCTGATTTCGGCTATGGCAACTGTGCATTCAAAGAAAAGGTCTCATATTATGAGAGTTTTGGTTTCTACTCTTTCATGTGCTTTGAGGTGACTCGAGTTCCCAATCTGATTAGAGAAGGTACGAGAGCACTTTGGGCATGTTAATACCCCGTCGACAAAATTATACAGGATGTTAGCTGGTGCACGGGCCTTCAGCTCATCACGCTTCCTATCGAGCTCCTCACGACGCTCACTTTCAAAAGCATCAGGTTGTTGATGGATGAGACGTTTCCACTCTGTGCGCTGCTGCTTTTGACTCCCAAGTAGATGGCTCAATTTTGCATCGCTTCATATGTCTTTTCAGAACATCCTTATATCTCTGGCCACTGTTTTTTACGCTTGCCGTACTCGAGTTCTGAAAAACTAAATTTAACAGAGTTTCGAGTAAAGATTGAAAATCGGACAAACAGAGAGCGTAGGTTCAGTAATAGCAGTCAGTCATTATTCAGCCTTAGGGGTTTCGTAGCAGATAGCTACGAAATCCCTAAGGTTGCGGACACGAAATCAACGGGCGGGGAGCGGCGCGTTTCAATGCCTACATTTTAATGAAACTGGCCTCGAAGTCAGCGGCGCGGGGAGCGGTAAACGATCGCCCAGCGGTAACCGCGCGTTTACACAAATTTCTCATAAACAAAGGTCTACGCTCCCTTAGCGATCTGCCCGCTGGCTTCCAGACCAAGGCGCCTACTCTAGAAAACGATTATGATATTATCTTCAGAATGGCTCTCATTCTTCATCTAATGGAATGAATCGTTACGTAATGGCCGTAAGAGTTAGTTTGGCTTGATTATGTTTTTGATTTATCGCAATTCGCATTGAAGAGTAGGCCCCCTGATCTGCATTGCGCCGTCGCCGACGCCGCTCTCCGCCCGCTGACCTCGTGCCCGCAGCTTTATGATACATTTATTTATGTCACAATAAAACGATTAACCTGCGCTGTACAAGCTCCCGATCTCGAACTAGGTGAAAACTCTTAGAAGCAAAAATTTAACTGTAGGTATATTTGCTACTGGCAAGTTTGCGCCAACTGCGATTCTGTGTGTTACACTCTAAGCCATAAAATAAATAAATCAACCTAGTCCCTTTTGCCGACTAGGTTTAAAGGAGCCGTGGTACCTGCGACGCGGCGACTGGCAGGCTATGCCCGAATACGAGAAAACGTTCCTCAAACTTCCCGTCAGCTACGTCATCATCGGTCACAGCGCGTTGACGTACTGCGAAGACGAGTACGAATGCATCCAAGCAGTCCTAGACATACAAACCGACCACTTGCGACGCGGCTGGGCCGACATCGGACCAAACTTTCTCGTCTCAGGCGACGGTCTCGTGTTCGAAGGCAGAGGGGCCAACCTCGTCGGAGCAATGGTCCGCTCGTGGAACGCCAAATCAATCACAGTCATGTTCTTAGGCGACTACTCAAAGAACAAAACAAAACCGATCCAGTTCGAACACGTGTCTGTATTGTTAGCGGAATTAGAAACCCAAGGGGTTCTGGCGAAGGATTACTCCCTGATGGGACAATGCCAGGTGAAGACGCAAATCATCACTCCTGGGAAGAATATAATGAAGGAAATGAGCTCTTTCAAACATTGGGATCCTACGAATAATAAAACCGGGCAAGAGCGAGTCGGACTCGCGCACCGAGGGTTCCGTGCCATCATACAATATAATTTATGACAAAGGCGGTTTTATATTTGTTGGAGAACCTTGACATCTCTTGTCTGATAGCGAAACTTATGTAGACTTTTTAGACTTTCGATGATTTCTAAAAAAGTATGCTATGTAGAGAGATTGTAATAAATTTCCTCTAATCTTTACATACACTTCTAATAGTAATAAAAGTTTCAAAGGTTTATCTCCGCAAACTTCGGAGATAAGGGGGGGAACGCTATTTTTTTCAACATTTTTGTAAATAACTCAAAAACTATACGACTTAAAGGAAAACTAAAAATTGTTTATTAATGTGCTAAAAAATACCTTTCATATGATACCCCACATAACCTAGTAACTTTCCAAAAATTTTGAAAACACCCCTTCCACCCCCATTGTCTAAAAAACTATGCAAATTAGAGAGTTCGCTATAATTTTCCTATGAAGTTTACATACACTTCTATAAGCTATAAAAGTATCACGGGTTTATCTCTGCAAACTTCGGAGATAAGGGGGGGGGGGACGGTCGTTTTTACAACATTTTTGTAAATAACTCAAAAACAATACGGCTTAAAGGAAAACTAAAAACTGTTTATTAATGTGCAAATAAATACCTTTCATATGATACCCCACATAACCTATATACTTTACAAAAATTTTGAAAACCCCCCTTCAACCCCCCTTATCTAAAAAACTATGCATATTAGAGAGTATGCTACAATTTTCCTATTAAGTTTACATACACTTCTATGAGCTATAAAAGTATCACGGGTTTATCTCTGCAAACTTCGGAGATAAGGGGGGGGGGACGGTCGGTTTTTCGACATTTTTGTAAATAATTCAAAAACAATACGGCTTAAAGAAAAACTAAAAACTGTTTATTAATGTGCAAATGAATACCTTTCATATGATACCCCACATCACCTATTAACTTCATAAAATTTTTGAAAACCCCCCTTCCACCCCCCTTGTCTAAAAAACTATAAAATTAGAGAGTTCGCTATAATTTTCCTATAAAGTTTACATACACTTCTATTAGCTATAAAAGTATCACGGGTTTATCTCTGCAAACTTCGGAGATAAGGGGGGGGGGGGGAACGGTCGTTTTTTCAACATTTTTGTAAATAACTCAAAAACAATACGGTTTAAAGGAAAACTAAAAACTGTTTATTAATGTACAAATGAATACCTTTCATATGATACCCCACACGGCCTAGTACTCACTTAAAATTTTTGAGATCCCCTATCCGCCCCCCTGCAATCAAAATAAGATTTTTTTTTTAATTTTTATATATGCTATATAAGTAAAAAACTGTTGTCTTTTACCATTTTAAATTGCAAGTCGATAGCATCAGTAGTTCTCGAGATATCCATCTGTGACAGACAGACAGACAGACAGACAGAGTGATTCTATAAGGGTTCCTTTTTACCATTTTGGTCCGGAACCCTAAAAATGAATGCTTGGGGTACAAAGACCCGTGAATAAGTTACTCGTATACTTCACAAAATGTTGTAAACTAAGTACAGTCAGTTTATTTATATGTTTAGTCTTATATGCGTAGATACCTAAAGCCGCGCCTAGTTACTAGTATTTAGTAGGTTGCTGCTACTGATAGCAGCACGCTGCTGATACTCGTAAGATTACTGACCAAGAATATTTCTCTAAACGATGTTAATTGTCGCTATAAGTGTTAGCCGCCAGAAACATTGTGGAATATTGTAAAGCCACATGGTTCAAGTTTTCTTAGGTACTTTCGAGTGTTTCTGGACCGGCCCGCTCTTAGTAATAACTAATAAGATAGGTAGCACATTCTTTTCTGACACGACCAGAAGTTTGCTGTGACGTCGGGCGACGGCGTGATTTGTTTTTACGCACTCTACGATATAATCTATAGTAATATTATAAAGAGGTAAATTTTGTGAGTTTGTGAGGTTGTAGGCGGTAATCTCTAGATCTACTAGACTGATCTTCAAAATTATTTTACTAATAGAAAGCCACAGTATTTGTGACTGTCATAGGCTATAAATTACCGCCCAACGAATTAGGCACCGGGTCAGCTAGTCGTGTTATATAGTCAGGTGAATCGAACGATATTATACTGTCATACGAGTCATCAAAAAATAGAGAGATTTCGAGTGATATTTTTCTCACAGTCTTGCGCCTTACAGTGACATTTGTGTTTTCATCACAAATGTAATGCACTCCAATGGGTGTGTTTGCGTTGTCACTTCTGTACTTATTTTGAAGACATGATGAACACTTCCAGGTCGTTCTACGATCACCTATGAGTGTGCCGAAAAATCTTGTCGTGGATATATTTGCGCATTCCAGGTCATATGTCAGACGACATAGCATGCATGTAAGGTGTTGCCTATTTGGAATTGTTTGTCCACATTTGTCACAGTCTTTGAGCTGCACTGGAGTTCGTGCGAGAGACATCTTTGGCAATTTGTGTATCTCTTAAAGGTAAATCAGCGAAGATTATGGACGGACAGGGTTGATGGTAATGATGTGGTTAGTAAAAGAATTCGCGTACTCCAGAAAGCAGTTAAACAGATAACATAAACACCAAAATGTCACAATGCATTGCAAAAAGGACTTATTTTGCAAAGTAGGTAAACACTTAAGAAAAAGCTTAAAAATCACCAAAAAAGTCCCAAATTTAGTAAAAAGTCATAGAAAAACATGCACCATAAATGTTCATAAAACAAAAAGATGGTAGGTAAACACTTAAGAAAAAGCTTAAAAATCACCAAAAAAGTCCCAAACTTAGTAAAAAGTCATAGAAAAACATGCACCATAAATGTTCATAAAACAAAAACATGTACGTTACTGAGATTCGAACACTACACTCTCGCTCGGCAGGCAGGCTGGTTCCGATATCACTAACGGAGCTTTACTGTTGTAGTCGAAATTCACCAACAGCCTTTTAATAAATGTCAGGATACAAAAAAGCAAGCACGAATTAAATAGGTATGTAAGTTTGATTCTTTCACAGTTCAATAGTTCAAGGTCAATGTCACCTGTGCACTGAGTTAGTGATTTTAAATTTGAAAGTTACAACCTTGAAATCTTTTCACGTAGGTACAGAAATGTTACGGAAGATAATCACTCACAATTTACACTGTTGTTAGAGCATTTTTACCTAGTTGTAGTTAACATTGTTTGTAAAAAGTAGGTACAAGGTAGGTACCTATACATTTTAGTGCTAGAATTGAAATATTTTCTTATAATCACTGACTGAATTGAAGCACAGAGAGAAAACCAATGTCACTCATAGAAATTTACTTGTTTGATAAAATTATGCTGTAATTATGGCTTATTTATTGAATTTACTATTTTTAAGAATATATTTGATACGATAATACGCGCCGCGAGACGCGCGTTCGCGTTCCCTTTTTAAAAACCCTGAAAAAAAAAGTTTTTGAAAAACCCTTTAGATGACTGATATACGTAATACCATATACTTCATAGATAGATTATATATAAGTATAAGTATAGAAAATACCCAGAACACCCTGAACAAATATCTGCAGATCGTACAGAAGTTTGTCCCGAGGCGGGAATCGAACCCGCAACCTCTTGCGTAGCAGGCGGATCGTCGCCCGCTGCGCCACAGAGGTTGTCAATTACGGGCACATGAGACCTTACAACTCTGTCTCAGGGTGGCGGACGCAATGCAGCGTTGGTCACGTGCTTTGTGAACGGGATCACCGCGGCATTGCATTTGTAATAGGTGGGGGTTACCACCTTACATAAGTGGGCCTTCGGCTTGTCCCGTCATTTAGTCGTATAGAAAATAAAACAATCACGTTTGTTGTATGGGAGCCCCCTTAAATATATATTTTATTCTGTTTTTAGTATTTTTAGTTATAGCGGTAGTACTTATATAGCAATAAGTACATCATCTGTGAAAATTTCAATGTCTAGCTATCACGGTTAATGAGATACAGCCTGGTGACCGACAGACAGACAGACAGATGTACAGCGGAGTCTTAGTAAAAGGGTCCCGTTTTTACCCTTTGAGTGCGGAACCCTAGAAACCAACAAGAAGAAAGTCATTTTTAGGATAAGTACTGGCAGTTTGTTTACATTTTATACACATAGAATATGGCTAGATATACTTTATATTATAAGTATATAATAGCCGCGAGGTGCCGGCAGCAGAATACTGCCTTTAATCTCTTGTCCGTGAATGCACTAGGTGACACTTCAGGAAAATGGGCAGCAGCGTCTTTCCGTGTATCAATATCCCGTACTGAGCTCGCCATACCCGCCTGCTAAGCGTGGCTACTAGTGGCGAGTATGGTGACTACCTCGTCATGGTCATCGTCAATTTGTACGTTATAGCACAGATAATATAATACGTTATAGGTAATAAAATATGTAAGGTTAAATTTGTAGGTACTTAATTAATTATTTCTTGGATAAGTATTTGTGTAACGCCTAAGTTGTTCTTTGTAATTATTTTTTGGTAAATAAATGAATTCTTTATCTTTATCTCTAGATGATAATATAGTCCCTGTAATGTTACATCATCATCATCATCATAATTTCAGCCGCAAAACGTCCACTACTGAACACAGGCCTCTCTCGTGGATCTCCATGAGGGGTAGTTGCCATACTCACCACGCTTGGCAGGCGGGTTGGCGAGCGCAGTACAGGATGTTTATGCACGGAAAAACGCCGCTGCCCATCTTCCGGAGGTATCCCTTAGCAGCCAATTACTGCATCCATGGGTAAGAGAGGAGGGGTAACATTCTACTGCCGGCGCCCCACGGCAGTGGCAATGTTACATGTGTGTGAAGAAATAAATTGAAGTTGAGAACACTATTTCACCTAAAAGCGCCAACGATGCATTAGTTGGCCACTTCCCACCACATCCAATCCAATTTTTCTCGGAATAGAAAATGATCGTACATTAGTTCCCAACCACATCACATAATAATGAATGCTGTCATCAGTATGCATCTGAAAGTATTATTACGCGAGTACAAGCAGCTCGCGGTTGATTATTAAAATAACAGAGGGTAGGTTGTGCGCGAGCTGCTTGCAGCTTGATTAGGTTGGCAGGTTGATTTTAATAATTTTTTTTTTGGTGGGTGAAGGGTGTGGAAAAGGGGTAGTTAACGATTTTTCTCGTAGTCACCCCTGCACCCTCTACACACGCAACCCCACCTTCGGATTCCCCGAATTCCAAGTGGAAGTGGGAGAACAATGATGTCAGTCAGTGTGTCTAGCTTTATATAATTTACGAAAATTTCTGAAGACTTGGAAACAGCAAAATGAGGAGTCCTATCGATATAGTATTATCTATGTGTCTGGATACGAAATCCATTTTTCAGGTTTTAACCTTTTTCCACCTTCACCATGTGGGTGAAGGCTCTCCGGCAAACCTTTATACTGTATAGATAGGGACTCCCCGAATGTAGTTAAGCTGGAACTTGCACTTATGCCAATCTCTCAGAAAAAAGTCGCTTGCGCGATCTAGGATATCCCGAAACGTTCTCTGATAGCATTAAAAACGTCCCGCGGTGACTTCTTTTTGCTTATATACAGAATAGATAATCAATAAAGAAAATTAAACGTGTGATACAATAGTTCTTATTGCATAAGTTGAATTTGTTTTAGAATGTTTAAGTTTTTTAATAAATTCTAACTTCACCCCAATGCCATCTGTTCTTTGCATTGTGTACTCGGAAGCTCTTA
Organism: Pasiphila rectangulata; assembly: GCA_963082625.1. Lineage (NCBI taxonomy): Eukaryota > Metazoa > Arthropoda > Insecta > Lepidoptera > Geometridae > Pasiphila > Pasiphila rectangulata. The sequence continues at coordinate 16,836,559 of OY720236.1, read as the reverse complement.
CCTAAAGTGAAGACCTAAGTAAACGGCTCCTTAAGATTTACGAGGTACAACATTTTGGGATGAAGTTTTTGTAAATCGAAATATAATAACTAAGTAAACTTTTCATGCAACGAAACTTTTGTTTTTAAGTAGGTAAAATCGGGGTTTAACAGACCTCTTAACGCTTTTAAATCAAAATTGCACTCCAATGCCATCTGTTCGATGCCTGTTGCAATTAAAGGCGACGCTGACTAGACCCAAATGAATCTTTGGGTGTCTCGTTAAAATCATTAGGGATAAACTTCCAATATGACAGTACGGTAAATCTAATTGGTGTAAAACGTTATTAATGAAGTGTAGATATATATTTTGTAAGTGTTATTCGATGTTTATGGGATAACAAAAGCCTTTTCATCACATAAATTGTGTAAAGACGTTTTAAGTTGACATTAAACTTTAATGGAAAATGTTTATTTTATTATTTTTATTTAGTACGTTTAAATAAAACCTTGTTTGTTAAAAGTTTTTTTTTTACTTTTTATTTATTATTTGTAAGTAGCTATACGGCAACGCTTGGAATTTAGGCATTTAGGTTGTCATTATTCTATAATCAGCTGTTTAAGTTAAAACTTTCGCGGTCTTTTCTTGAATGAAAATCACTGAATTCTGAAAAGTCAAAAAAGTTGACAAGTTGTTGAAAAACAAAAGTTGTTCCTTGGGATGGTCAGAATCACCCCCTTTCGGTTTAGTATACATACTATATACACCCTGTAGATTGAATAAAAATTGAGTGGTTTTTAGTGGTTTATTAGCACTATAGAATAGAATTGACACTTTGATTAGTGTGGAGATAAGAAAACAATTAGGATATTGCGCTCATGAATCCCTATTAAATCACATTTCAAAAATGTGTGTACTTACCTATTATAGGTATGGATGGCTGAAATAACTTTTGAAATATGGGTGTAATAAAGGTATTACAACCATGTTTGAGAAGTGATTCAATAGGAATTCACGAGATTAATGTTCATAAATTACCTTATCCCCACTCCAATCAAAGCACCAAGCAACAATGTAGTCGATTATAAAATCCAATTTGACGTAGGTACCTACATAATGACGTAACGGAATGTTTTAAGAGTTCCCTTTGCATTTAAAGGAGGATAGCCTGATTACGGTGCATCCGTGGAATTAACTTCACAAACTATCCGTGACCTAACTGCACTGCGCTCAGCTGAACAGCAGGGCGCAACTATTTTAAATTACTAGTATGTAAGTAATCTAGGGATATACATTCAGTCAAAAAAAAAATCAGTTACGGATAGTTTGTCTACGGTTCTAAATTCTATTTCATGTTTATTTTTCTGCGGTTAGATTGGCACAACTGTTTTCTATTTTGGCGCGGAGTTTGAGTTGCATCTGTTATTTATATTTTTAACAGCGCCTTGCCAGTGCGTTTATTCGCCGTAGGGTACCGGCAGTAGAATGTGACCCCCTCCTCTCCTACCCGTGGATGCAGTAAGAGCCTGCTAATCGAATAAGAGCTGCCCAGCGGCAGCAGCGTCTTTCCGTTTATCAATATCCCGTACTGAGCTCGCCATACCCGCCTGCTAAGCGTGGCTACTGTGTGCTATGCTTTGAGTCTCTCTGAAGGATAAAACCCGCGACGAGGTTGTGCGAAAGAGAACCGAGGTCATCGACATAGCACATAGGATTAGCAAGCTGAAGTAACAGTGGGCTGGCCATATCTTTCGAAGAACCGATAACCGTTGGTTATATAAGGCCGTTAAGGTAAACGAGTTTTTGAGTGGTGACCGCCGGCTTGGTAAGCGTAGTGTAGGACGCCCACTAGCTTGATGGAGTAATGACTTGCAAACGGTCGCTGGTAGACGCTGTGTGTGGCTTGCTGAAGACAGGGCTGCAGATTTGGGGAGACCTATGCCCAGCACTGGACTAATATAGGTCGATGAAGAAAGCACATAATTGAATTCGTTGGCTTCAGATAACTTTTATTTCCAAGTGAGGGAAAGTACCTATCTAACAAGAAACACTCACGCCACACACTCACTGCCTGCATCTGTTGCGGTCTTTCGACTGCTCTAATTCTTCGAAGGTTTTGTTGTCAAGCTCTTTAGCAACTTGATCGGACCACAGTATAGGGCCTTCGTCCTCTTGATATCACTCGTGTAATTATAAGCTTTTGATTGTCGAAAGATTGTCGGGCGATGTGACCAAAATATCGGAGCACTTTTCGCAGGCATATGCTGGAGATCGTTTGGGTTACTCTAAGCTCATCTAGGATGGATTTGTTTGTTCTGTGATTACGTGAGTATAGAGCTGCAATTTAACTTGTATAATGCTGATATGATAGGCTTAGCCCGAGCGGTAGAAAGTGGGAAGCATTACACCACACATGTAGAAAAACCTAATAGTACTTTCCTTAGAATTTCACTGTTACGAATGTTTAATTGTAGAACGTGCGATAACAGATGTAGGTTAGTATAATCAGTTTAACACGTTCGTTTTTTGAATGTTTGAATTGTTAGCGCGTGTTAAATGGTTTATGTGCGATGTTAGACAATGCAATTTGATAAAAGAAGTATTTGTAAACTTTTTATCAGAACACATTACCTGCTTATTAGATTATCAAGTAAAAAATTGCCCTTTCACATCTGTTGTTAGATGAGCTACTCACCGTCAGCAACTGGTATTTATGCTGCAGTGCCTGGGACATTCTTTGATGGATTAGGTTTGCCCAGCACCTGTAATCATTCTCCCAGAATAGTCTGCTAATGAGTGCCCATTTTGTCTCCGAAAATCGATTGTCTGAAAATCACAATCAATAACAAGTATCTCATAAACATAATATTATGATCCCATAAATATCATTTAAAATAAGATATTGTTCATCCTATTGCTCTTTAGGCATAAAGTTATTTTTCCTTATATATTATTTCCATAATTTTCATCGTTATAAACATACTAGCTTCTGCCCGCCACTTCGCATGCGTTGTACCCGAATAAAAAGTAGCTTATGTGTTAATCCTGATCAACATCAATACGTGTGCAAAGTTTCAGCTCAATCCGTAGCCTAGTTTTTGCTTGAAGAGGTAACAAACCTCCATCCAAACAAACTTTCGACTTTATAATATTAGTGAGATGTGTCATAATAATAACGAATCTTAAAACTTATTCTTCCGATTATTTTCGAACGACTATAAAACCTCCCAGTGACAGAACCGAGACCGAAGGACAGTACGTTATCAGGTTTTTTTTATAACCATCCGAAAACACTGTCTGTCAAAATTTCGGAGACAAAATAGACAACCGTCTGAATTCGATAAATAAGTAAATAAATTTTATGGATTATATTATATTAGGGATATAAAATTTCGGAGACAAAATAGAGAACCGTCTGCTATTAGTCAGACGAAAGAACAGGGCAATAAGTCTGAAGCTGACTAAGCCGCGGGTTCACTTACGATCTTTTCCTTCACCGTTAAAGCACGAGTTAAATGTGCATTCATCTAATTCTAATTAAAGGGGGGGGGGTTACCAAATCTGCACTGACGTCCTGCATTGGGGTGTATTGTGCATTGTCCGTCGAGATACTGCCCCGACCCTAAACTTGAAATACCGGAGAAGGACTCGGGGCCGCCGGCAGCATTCCATTAGCATCCCCGAAGTGTATGTTGTGGAAGAAGAAGAGCTCCCATGAGCTCCTGCAGTCCTGTTTCTAATCTAGATTGCTTTGAAGACCAGCGCTGTGGTACGACTCGTTCTGCCACAGCACCTGCTGAGTAGTGACCATTTTTGTCACTAGTTTTAAAACCGAATTGATGATTTTTTTTATTTGATTGTAAAAATTTGACAAAATAAACATTTCTTTATCTTTATCTTTGTGGCACCACAATGCAGCAGCACGTGTCTGTGGAAGACGTTCCTGTTCAAGACGTGAACGTGCATTCATTTTAAATTATAAATAAATAAATAATGCTGGACAAATGACACAGCATCATCTAGCCCCAAGCTAAGCAGAGCTTGTGTTATGGGTACTAGATGACTGATATACTTAATACATTATACTACATAGATAGATATTTTTATTATATATAGAAAAACACCCAGAACACCCTGAACAAATATCTGCAAATCGTACAGACATTTGTCCCGAGGCGGGAATCGAACCCGCAACCCCTTGCGTCGCAGGCGGGGGTTGCGGGTTTGATTCCCGCCGCATGAAATGCAAATGAAAGAAAATTCATTGGTATCGACCTCCGGATTGAAAGTCGAGAGTAGATACCACCGATTTCAATCTTTACATACCACTCACTGCATGCCGTGGGGTGCCGGCAGTATAATGTTGCCTCTCCTCTCTTGCCCGTGGATGCAGTAAGTATTTGCTAAGGAATATCTCCGGAAAATGGGCAGCAACGTCTTTTCGTGTATCAATATCCTTTACTGCGCTCGCCGACCCGCTTGCCGAGAGTGGTGGGTGGGTATGGCAACAGTCCCTCATGGTCTTTGGATCCATGAGGGAGGCCTGTGCCCAGCAGTGGCCGTGGACAGTAGTCCAACGGTTGAGATACAAGACAATGAGCAGCGCTCGCGCCTAAATAATATCGAAATAAAAGGTGTTCCTATGACTAAGACCGAAAATCTATTCGATATTATCTCGAAGATCGGAATGCATATTAAATGTACTATTCCGAAGGAGCAGATTAATTATATCGCGAGAATACCTATGCGAAATAGCAAAGTAAACAAGTCCATTGTATTGGCGGTCCACAGTAGGTATATGAAGGACGATTTTGTAGCAGCAGCGACAAAATGTACTACGGCCGCCGTGAACCTTGGACTGAGCGGCAATGATAGAATATTTATTTATAAATGAGCACTTGACGATTGGAAACAAAATATTGCTTAATAAAACCAAAGAATTTGCGAAGAACCGGGGGTTTGCATTTACTTGGGTCAAAGGCTGCAAGATCTTTGTTCGAAAAAAACCCAGCATCCCCAGTGATAGCCATTCGCTCGGAGTCAGACCTCAAAAAATTATAAATATCATACTATGTATCGCTTTATTATCCGCACTCGCTATAACCCATAAATGCAATCATAAGTTAAATCGCACTTACTCGCTTACTACATTTGCTATGATGAGTCATCCTGCTCGTCGCTTATCGCTACGCGCACGAAGCGCTCAGGTAAGTTTGCTAGCCATTTGCTATTGTTCGCTCGGCCTTCTTCGTTATGATTACAAGTATTTTGCATTTTCTATTTACGCTAATAACTTTCTGTCAACATTTCTAATACTAAAAACCTGCTATAAATACATTATTTTGCCGCCCCTTAACATATTTAACCAACGTAAAATGTACGATTACTCTAAACATTATTATTTTATGCCTATTCAATACCTAATAAACAGTAATGTTATCAATGATTCCGATTAGTATGTATTACCAAAATGTACGAGGACTACGTACTAAAACAAACGATCTATACAGAAATATATCTTCAAACTCGTATGACATTGTTTGTTTAACGGAGACATGGCTGAGCAATAGTTTCTATAATAGCGAGTTATTTGACGATAGATATGTCGTTTGGAGACGAGATCGGAATTATGCGGTAACACAACAGGAATATGGAGGTGGTATTTTAATAGCTTTACGTCGTGACCTTGCCGCCGAGAGTCAGGCTGAGTGGTTATCGTCGGCAGAGGACTTGTGGGTTACCTTAACACTTCGTAATCGCAATCCCAGCAGTACTTATAAAATGCACATATGCGTGGTCTACATTTGTGAGGAAAATCTGGGTAATTCAATGTACGTGCAATTATCTAACTTTACAAATAATTTGACTAATATCGTGTTAGATAATCCTCTCGATAAATTCATTATACTCGGAGATTTTAATATGCCCTTGGTTACATGGACACTTAGTGATGACGGTATTTCTTTAACACCTAGTAATCTGCAAGGTCAACATCAAATTTATTTTAACGACAGCCTTAACGTGTGTAATCTGCTGCAATATAATCAAATTTTAAATAAGAGTCATAGCCGCCTTTTGGATTTAATTTTCTCAAACAGTGACCTGACTGTTCATGCGTGTGACACCCCGTTGGTACCTGAGGACTCCCATCATCCATCTCTCTTTATCTTTATCTCTATGTGTATCTGCCGAGTTCGTTCAACTTCATACAATAAAACCACTCTCTTACATACAATATAATTATAGAAAAGGAGATTATGATGCATTATGCACCAAGCTGGATGAAATGGACTGGAGTTCTATGCTCGGCCGTGGGACTGTAAATGAAGCCCTATCGCTTGTGTATAGTACGATTTATAGCCTTCGGGATACCTACATACCCTCTAAAACTTCAATACCATCTCGTAAATACCCTTTATGGTACAGACGACCTCTTATAAAGCTTCTTAAGGAAAAGTCTAAATTCCATATTAAATTTAAAAAATATAACAACATCAGCGATTATAATACAATTGTCATGTTACGTAACAGAGCACGTCTAATGGAAAGTGAAATGTATAATAAATATATAGGAGACGTAGAAAATTCTATATGAAATAACCCCCGTGCTTTTTGGTCCTATGTAAAAAGTAAAAACCACTCGAATGCTTACCCATCAGTAATGTCTTATGGTAGTCGCTCTTCAGACCAGGGCACTGATATATGTATGTAATATGTTTGGGGAATACTTCCTTTCCAACTTTCTTCAAAGCTCGTTGAATTCACCTACTGATTACTCAGACGGTGAACATTCCGAGTATCATCTGGCATCAATCGCCGACATTGGGATGGTGGAGATACTAGAGGAAGAGGTCTTCAAGCTATTAAAGGCCTTAGACTTGAATAAAACTGCAGGACCTGATAATTTACCTGCCGTCCTTATTGTAAAATGTGCCAAAAGCTTAGTTTTGCCTCTCTCCATATTGTACCGCCGCTCTTTGTCGGAGGGTATTGTGCCTGTTATATGGAAATCGGCCTTAATCACTCCCGTGCATAAAAAAGGTCCTAAAAATAAAATTGAGAACTATAGGCCCATATCAAAGCTATGCTTATTTGCTAAGATCTTTGAAAAAATAATTTATGTCCAGTTGTACTCTGCTATCAAACATGATCTCGCACCGCAACAGCACGGATTCTTAAAGGGTAGGTCTACTACGTCAAATCTCCTGTTGTGTACGGAATTCTTGTCTCGTTTTATGTCAGAACCCTCTCAGATAGATATTGTATATACCGACTATAGCAAGTGTTTTGATAGAATTGATCATTTGCTCCTATTAAAGAAACTGCAACAGATGGGTATACGCGGAAACCTCTTTAGGTGGTTTACATCTTATGTCCATAACAGATGTCAAACGGTAGTTCTTAATGGATACTCCTATGTTAATTCCCTCGGGAGTCCCACAGGGATCTTTATTGGGACCGCTACTTTTTACAATCTTTGTAAACGACATCTCTTCTTGCTTTCAATATTCTAAAATTCTTTTGTATGCAGATGATATGAAAATTCTATGTAATATTAAGACAGTCGCCGATGCCCATCACCTGCAGGACGATCTATTGCGATTTCAAAATTATTGTTTAGTGAACAGGTTGGACTTGAACGTCTCCAAGTGTTGTGTTTGTTCTTTTACTCGTAAGCCATCCCCTATAATGTTTAATTATTCTCTTATCAATATACCTATCACAAGAGTACTTAAAATCAAAGACCTTGGTATATTTTTTGACAATAAACTGTTATTTGATATTCACGTTGATTATATCGTCAAAAAAGCTTCCCGTGCACTTGGTTTCGTTCTAAGAATGTCTAACGAGTTCTCTAATTTAAAAACATTTAAAATTTTATTTCGCAGTCATTTGGAATACGCATCTCAAGTCTGGAACCCTCTCTACAACGTCTATATTTCTCGGATAGAATGCATACAAAAAAGGTTCTTGCGTTATTTGCAATTTCGCGCAAAAATTTACCTATCTGATTATACAGCAAGATGTCGTAAATTTCACTTCCTCCCCCTCTCCGAACGAAGGAATATCTCAGATCTATCATATCTTATGAACATTGCAAATGGCACAGTAGACTGCTCTGAGCTCCTAGAGCTTGTAGGACTGCGCACAACCAATGCGACATTAAGGAGACCTAACCTCTTACATACTCCTTTAGCTAAAACCAATTACAGGCAGAATGCATTTATAGTTCGAGCGAGTGACGTGTTTAACTCGTCTAATTTGGATGTTGATCTATTCAATACCTCAGCTGGCAAGCTTAAACGTTTACTGGCAAGCGATTTCTTTAGGTTAGGTTAGGTTTTAATCATAATAAATCTTTTTCTCTCTTTACATACTTAGTTAAATATTATTATTATCTTTTTTGTTTTTAATTTGAGTTTGTGTTTTTTTTCTTTCTTTTGTAATAATGATGTAATGTTGTCCACGATAACTTTAATTTTTTTTTTTTTAAACTAAAAGTGGAAACTTGTAATTGGCCATCAGATACTTTGAAGCATTGTGCTTTTAAGTAGTTTATAATTTAGTTATAAAAATGTACCTAGCTGTAAGTTTTATTAAAATTAATAAAATAAAAATAAAATAAAATGATGATACCACTCGGCCAACACGGCGGGTTGGCAAGCGCAGTATGGGATGTTTATACGCTGCTGCCATCTTCCAGAGGTATCCCTTGGCAGATTCTTATTGCATCCGCGGGCAAGAGAAGTAGGTCAATATTCTACTGCCGGCACCCCACGGCAATATTCTGATCATTATTATAGCACTCAATAGCTACACTGTTTTATAGATTTATAGTTCGACTGTTACCCAATCCACTATAGGCATACTAATCAGAATCATTAATTTCTCATTATACAATACCTACAATATAAAAATCGGCCAAGTGCGAGTCGGCTCGCGCGCGAATGTTCCGTACCATAATTATTCATTCTATTAAGCTTATCTTAAAATATATATTTTATTCTGTTTTTATTATTTGTTGTTATAGCGGGAACAGAAATTCATCATCTGTAAAAATGTCAACTGTCTAGCTATCACGGTTCATGAGATATAGCCTGATGACAGAGAGACAGACAGACAGACGGACAGTGGAGTCTTAGTAATAGGGTCCCATTTTTACCCTTTGGGTACGGAACCCTAAAAAATATCTACCGAATATTAAAAATCTTTTTTTTATATTTCCATAACATTGGCAAATCGTTACAAAAAAGACGTAAAACCAAGGAAAAAACACGATAAAAACAAAGAATTAAGGACCTTAGTTTTTGATTTGTTTTATTAACACATATTTAACCGGGTATTTGTCGCGCTATCTACCTTTATTATTGCCCGACGTTTAATAATGTTAGTAATGTGTCGTGATTGCGAAAGTTTAAAAAAGACTATTGATTTGTTTTATTCTTTTAATTTTTATTATTTTATCGAACGAGTGAGCGAAGCGAACGAAGTCCTGAGTGGCAACTAGGCGTTTCGGCTGAATGTTTGTAAGTACGAGTATGTATGTATGTATGTATGTATGTATGTATGTATGTCCGCAATTTTTGTCCAAGGATAACTGTTAAACGGTTGATCGGATTTTGATAAAATTTCTAGTTTAAGGAGATATCATCATTCCAGCCTTAAAACGTCCTCTACTGAACACAGGCCTCCCTCATGGATCATGAGCGGTAGTTGCCATACTCACCACGCTTGCCAGGCGGGTTGGTGCTCACGGAAAGACGCTGCTGCCCATCTTCCGCTGGTATCCCTTAGCAGGATTAAGATCCTAAGGATTAAGAATAAGATGCAGTAAGCTGCATCCACGGGCATGAGAGGAGGGGTAACATTCTATTGCCGGCACCCCACGCTATTCATAGATGTAAGGAGATTTACATCTATATAAATTCATTGCCGTGGGGATATTTTGTTTAATGGGCCAGTTTTAGAGACGCATAGCCCTCTTAAACACATGCCTGGATTTTCATGACATTTAAACACAAGGAGATTTTATCAGCACACGTTTAGTAGTGCATGGTTGCAGGTTCTTTTCCCGCCACAAAAAAAGTTCAAATGCCATGGGACTTCATTGAAAGAAGTCGCTCCTGCGTTCTAAGTTCGTGGCGAACAACTAGTTTATTGAAGTGACGTAAAAGCCTGAAAACTAACAACTCAATCCCACTTTTGTGCTGACCACCTCTGCCACGTGAGGGGCGGATACTTATACCGAATTGACTTAGCGAGTGGCCGAGAGGGAAACGGAAAACTCATGAAGACGTAACATATAAAATTACTTATCATACTTGTCACTGGCAGAATTGAGTAAAACCAAACACAAAAGTCCATAAAAAAAGAAGCAGCACTTTGGCTGTCCGATAGAAAACAGTTTAAAAAGAACGTTTCTTCCCAACATTTAACGTACGCCCATTGATTTAGTCTTGTTACCTTTAAACCTTTATTCCCTGCTGTAATAGACTACAACATACGTAATTGTATATTACACATCTAATACTAGACGCAAAGCATTATAGATATGATAATTTTATCCATTTTGTCCCGGTTGTTCCCACACCAAACGGGAAGGCGCTATTAAATTGTTACGAGCACTAAGCAAGGTAATTGTGCCCAATTTGGAACGTTTTTATTACCCATGCAACTATCGAACCACTTTGTGGACCAGTCGGGCTCGAGATTTGGCCCCATAAAGTCCCTTCAGCTGTATTGAGGCAGCAAAGAGAAACCCACAAACAAATACGAACCGAGGGTTCAAACCGGAATCGACATTTTTGATAAGGGTTTTCAGTAGTTATTTTTGAAGAGTAGTTTAACACCACTCTTTGTTATTTGATAATGTTTTTAATTTCATAAGAAGTTTTTTAGTTCTATGAAACTCAAGGCAGTCATCTTATACACAAGGTTATGTGTTACTTTATAATTAACCTTATTTCTGTGATTACAAAATAGTTATATGTGCAAAATGTACATAAGCCAACGCTATTCTTTATGAATTTGAGTTCTACAAATGTTATGTTGAAAAAAGCCTTAATATTATATGAATACAATAATTCACGATAGTTATAATAATAATATACATCTAAATTACTAAAAAGGCGACGCATACCTAAACAAATATTTGAGTGCAATTATTTAAATAACAACGGTAAAACGGACTTGGGAGCCGCCTGCACACAACCTGACGATGTCTCGTCAGGTTGTCCTGCCAGCTTGAAATGAAACGTCGCAAGCGCCAAAACAGTAATCCAGTAAAATTATAAAAATCGTCAAGTGCGAGTCGAGCTCGCAAACGAAGGGTTCAGTACCATTATTTGGCAAAACAACTTGTTAAAATCACGTTTGTTGTTTTGTTTTAATTTAATTATTTATTTTGGGTTCCAAACAACACCATGTGTCATCTGAAGTGAACAGATTCAATTATGTGCTTTATTCTATTTATTTGTGTTGTTTTATTTTGTAATTTGTGACGCGTCAATAAGGTCCATGCGGCCGCACTGAATAAAGTATTTTTTGATTCTTGATTCTTGATTCACCTTTCGAAATCCAAGCCAACCTCACCGGCACATGGTACACAGGCCCTGCCGACCAGCAGACGAGGCTTTGGCGCCCCAACCACCAACCCTCACTGGACCAGCGTGGTGGGTTATGGTCCAAACCGAAGGGGTTTGGACCGTAACCCACTAGGCTTTCATCGTGTGAGGAAAAAGGAAGCATTTTTTTATTTTAAAGTGACAATCTATGTTTTTATAAAGATGTTTTGGGTTTTTTCTGTTTAAAAACGAAACAAAAAACTAAAACAGCTTTATAAAATCATAGATAGACACTTTGAAATAAATTAAACTAATTTGATGTTAAAATATGAAAAATTCAAAACACAAAATATTAATTCCGATTGTTTTATAATTGCCAAAAAAAGTTGAAATCCCTAATGCCCATATCGCTAATGCGTCGTTCTAAAATCATCATCATCATTTCAGCCGTAAAACACAACTGAACACAAGCCTCCCATGGATCTCCATGAGGGGTAAGTTGCCATACTCACCACGCCTGGTAATCGGGTTGGCGAGCGCAGTACGGGATGTTGATATACGGAAAGACGCTGCTGCCCATCTTCCGGAGGTATCCCTTAGCAGGCTCTTACTACATCCACGGGTATGATAGGAGGGGTAACATTCTACTGGCGGCACCCTACGTCCAACTTCACGCCTTAAATGAAACACATTTATTAAAATAAAACAATAAAATTAATATAAATACATAAATAGATTGAGACCTGATTGTAGATTCATATGGGTGGCCTATCTATCAATGGACCTACGGATGAGATAATGATGATGATAATGGTTCATTCAAAATCTTATCCCTTTCATTTTTAATTTTATATTCATTGAACAATTAAATATTCATTGTACATTATGCATACATTTATACTCTTAATGTACAAATTAGCTTTGCTCTAGGATGCTAACATAGATAAGTACATTTACCCTGTAAGGGCGTAGCAACATTAACTAACATTGAAAGAAATGCACATGCCTATCTCTCAGCCCTCTCGTGATCGGATAGCAAGAACCTCAGTATCGTGAACCATTTTATAACAAGCAATTGAAATAAAATTATACTGGATACGCATTACAGAAATTTCGGTACGATATATAAATCACTTTCTCGAAGCATTTCCCTGATTTGTGCATTTTCATGAGTTTCACTGTCGAGTGCGGGCGGAAGTGCTGCGCACACGCAACCTATCCTACCAATAGGTACACTCAACTACGCAGGAAATGTTTTCAAAAACAAACAAATAACCCACCTAATTATAGAGCCGAAAGTTTGTATATATGGAGGTTTGTTACCTCTTCACGCAAAAACTACACCACGGATTGAGCTGAAACACACGTATACGTAACAACTTTGCACACGTATGTAGATGCAGGTCTGGATTAACACATTGGTTACTTTTTATCCGGGTACAACGCGTGCGAAGCGGCGGGCAGAAGCTAGTGTTTTTATAAAGCGGTTTTAGGTTTTTTTGCTTTCGTAAACAAAACTATTACAACAGAAAAAAAACCTAAAACAGCTTTATATAAAAAAAAACATAGATTGTCAATTTTAATAAAAAATGCTTCCCTTTTCCTCACATGATAAAATACAAATATAAACCATATAGCTACTACTCACTTCTACTACCTAATTTAGCCAAAAAATATAGCTTTAGTTTAAGTTTAGTCACATAATAAACTTTTTGGGCGCACCGTTTTAGTAGCCCATTAAATTGTTCCAGACTCGGACAAATCTAAAAAATATAAATATGTTGAAATCGGTCCAGCCGTTCTCGAGTTTTATATGGTGTGACTAACCCGACTTTGTTTTTTAATACACATACCTATCTGCAGATATTTGGGTGGCTGTATTTGTATGATGAGTATTTACAAAAAAATAAATAAGCTTATTATCAATTACCTTGCAGTAGTTAATTAAGTAATTTTAAATTTACTTAATTACTTTTAGAAATTCTTCGGTTTCCTCATAATTCATAATTGAAAATACTGAGTCAATTATTTAAGGCAAGCTTAAAGTTCAATGTTGTTTAAGTTTTGAATTGCCTAAAATTTTTCGTCAAATCGGTAATGAAATGAACTATCGACTGCTTGAAAAAACGGCTAAGCATCAGCTATAAAAAAGAAGAAGATGAAAAAAACAGCTGTTCAATGTCGGCCATTGCTTTAACTAACTTGCTAGAACGTTGTTAGACATGGTGGCTGACTATTCTAAAATAAGACAGCTGTTAGCATACGGTTAGGCGAAGCATAACTTTAATAAGTGAATAGTTTTTGCTCATAACTAAAACCATATTGCATAAGACTGTAAATCATTATAAAATAAAACCAAAGCACTAATATCTCAAGCAATTTACAAAATTAAAAATTTTAAGTAACCCCTACACTTTACCTAGTCTCTGAGGTTACCTAATGGTTTTTTGTAATATGTTCCCTCAGTTTTCCAATCTACATCATGCCCTTTCATTGGGTATATTTGAAAACATTCGATTGTTCACTCCTACTTTTAACCCCCATATCTCATGAATTGGCTTAACCGATTTCTATAAAACTAAACTGAGGGTACAGACTAGGGTAAGTGTCGGGGTTACTTAAAAATTTAAATTTTATAAACATGTAAAAATGTCTAACAATACTTCAATAATTCGCTCAAGGATCGCTAGTTTTCCCTTTTTACTGACCTTTGGTCAATTTCTAGGTACACAATACACGTACGTTACTGATAACATCAAAAAACAATTTTCAGTAGAAATAAGTAACTTAAATAAACCTATAATGCTCCAAAACATGCAGTAAAATACTTAATTCATCACTGATTGAAACTTCCATACTACTAAGCATTTCAAACCTAACAAACTCACCTAGTATCAACCTACATCGACCGCGTTACAAATCGTAAGGGTGCATAAAAACAAAAAACAATATCACGTGGAGTTCATTCACTGCTCGCGCATTCCCAGTTTTAACGGTCCCAGATCCTTATAATATGAGAGGCAATATTCAAAGTAAAGATAAAAAGGTAATAAAATTAAAAAAAAAACAAAAAGGGAAGTATAGAACATGGCTGTCCTAAGAAGCATCAATCTGGAGGCATGCTAAAGCCCACCGGTACACTACAGACTTTTTATTCTCCTTCTGATTATTAGACCACATTAAAATGTTAGTCAGTGGTCTTCAAACTGTTTTATAATATACTATATTGTTTTAGGTGCTTGAATGCTATAGCGGGAGACCGAGACGGCCGGAAAAAGGGAACCTTTGTTCTTTTGAAAAAAGGGAACGTTTGCCTTTGTTCAGCAGTGGGACAAGAAAAAACATAAGTGACACCCAGTCATGATTTTATGGCAAGGCAGGAAACTTAAATGTCTTTCAGTCTTCATCAGAGTTGCTTTAAGTTCTGTAATCTGTGGTTGCAGTACAAATTGTCAAGCCGTCGCTCACATTT
The DNA here is from genome assembly GCA_963082625.1 of Pasiphila rectangulata. Lineage (NCBI taxonomy): Eukaryota > Metazoa > Arthropoda > Insecta > Lepidoptera > Geometridae > Pasiphila > Pasiphila rectangulata. Next base: position 16,821,544 of record OY720236.1, on the reverse strand, counting down.
ATACATCGACAGTAGAACAGGTTCGAAATGCTGAAATCCATCACTGATTGAAACTTCCATACCTACTGTATGGAAGTTTCAATCAGTGATGGATTAAGTATTTTACTACATGTTTTGGAGCATTATAGGTTTATTTAAGTTACTTATTTCTACTGAAAATTGTTTTTTGATGTTATCAGTAATGTACGTGTATTGTGAACCTAGAAATTGACCAAAGGTCAGTAAAAAGGGAAAACTAGCGATCTTTGAGCGAATTATTGAAGTCTTGTTAGACATTTTTACATGTTTATAAAATTAAAATTTTTAAGTAACTTTACCCTAGTCTGTATCCTCAGTTTAGTTATAAAATAAAAAAATAAACATAATATATATCATCATTTCAGCCATAAAACGTCCACTGATGAACACAGGCCTCCCTCATGGATCTCCATGAGGGGTAGTTGCCATACTCACCACGCTTGGCAGGCGGGTTGGTGAGCGCAGTATGGGATGTTGATACACGGATAGACGCTGCTGCCCATCTTCCGGAGGTATCCCTTAGCAGGCTCTTACTGCATCCATGGGCATGAGAGGAGGGGTATCATTCTACTGCCGGCACCCCACGGCGGTAATATAATATATATATTTAACTGAAATTGTAATTATTTTATTTATAACCAAAAAGACATACAGAACTACAATAGTGGTCTTAATTTTTCACAGCTTTATTGTTCTGTTAATTAGGCACCAATTGAGAGTACTTATTTGATTATAAATTTTGTACTTTCACATATACTTTTTGTGGCTTCTATGGTTATTTGTTTTAATCGTGTCATATACCCAGGAAAACAAACAATTATTTACTATTCCTATATATTATCACGTGACATATTCAAGGTTATTCAGCGCTATAGATCTGATTAGTATAAGTAGTATCCATAATCTACAGATGGGCATATAAAAGCTATCAGTAAAGCATTTAATTTACAACCTCTTTCTAAAAACAGGTTTTACGAATTTCTTTGTAATTGGTTCATTATAAAAAGTTTGGGAGCCAGTGTGTTAGAAAAGGACTCCTTAAGATTTATTATGTACAAGGAAGAGGGTTCGGACGTCTAGTAGGTTTATTAGAAAGCCGGCTTATCTCTACATTTTTTGTGTTACGGTAAATCGGGCCTTTCCATGGACGGTCGCTCCATCATCTAAAGATATCGTAACTTAAGTAATCGATGTTCCATAGTTACATATGTTTAAAACAAGAGTGCTTTTCAATTACACGTGGTAGGATAAAGTTTTATGTTTTTCTTTCTTTGGAAGTATTATATTTGTTATGCGAAATAAAATGCGACAAAATGGTATGAGTTTACCGAAAATAAATTGCATTCAATCATCATCATTTCAGCTGTAAAACGTCCACTACTGAACACAGGCCTCCTTCATGGATGTCTATGAGATACATACATGGAAAGTAACTACTGCCCATCTTCCGGAGTTACCCCTTTGCAGATTTCTAGTGCATCCATGGGAAAGATGGCAACATTCTACTGCATGCTCCCCATGGTAGTACTATTTTTTTATTCAGCCGTTACTGTCCCACTGCTGGGCAAAGGCCTTTCTTTCCTCCTTCCACTCCTCGCGACTTAACGCAGTTACAGGCCAAGATTAGGGCATGAATCTCGGAATCTCGGAATATCGCAGTATCGGAATCTCGGAACGCAAGTTCCGATATTACAATTCCGATACTGAGTGATCCAATATCGATATCGAACAATTTTTTCTATACACTAAACCTATATTTTGGATCCTTGTGCATGCGATACAAGAACCATAATATTATAGTTTTGTCTGTCTCGCTCACTCTTTACCTGCGCGGTCGGCGGTACGACTTGCTTATTCGCACAAACGAACAAAATATGAAATATCCTGTCAATCAGTTGCGCTCAAGAACTGTGTAAGTTGTAAGTGTGGCTACATGCAATCCATGATTCCGAAAGCTTCTACAGCGACACCTACAGTGCTTCAGATGACGATACATTTCCGAAACCCACAAGTGAAGAAATATGTGATAGTTGTTGATTTTGCTTGCTTATTTTAAATTATAAGAAGTTTTGTTGACTCTAAGTTCGGTAGTTTAATTAGAAGGAAGTATAAGAAAATAACGAGAAATATGTGATTTAATAAATACTTAAAAACAACCAATGTTTGAACCAAATTATAGAAAACGATTTAAAAATGATTTTTGTTGCTCTCAATCCAACCTCATACCGAATTTGTGCAATTTATAAATAAAATGTGCAATTTCTAAAGAAAAAACCAAATTCCGATATTAATATCGGAATTCCGATATTGAGATCTAATATCGGAAATCAGTATCGGAATTGAAAACCTTCCGATATTACATGCCCTAGCCAAGATAGTAAATTACTTTACTCATTTTATATTTTCTTCTTCTTTTATGAAGAAGAAATTGATTGAATTTTTTTGCTGTGTGATTTGTCCAGCATTATTTATTTATTTATGGCTGTTTTTTGATTTCTGCCAGTGTCAAGTAACATTATAATAGGGATAATTTTATTGATTGTGATGACGTGTTTGCCATAACCCTTTTGGTCAATCGCTAAGTAATTTAGTTTCAAGTGTCCGCTCTTCACCTGGCATAGATAGATGTTCAGCACGGAGGTGGGGTTGGTTTTATTAACCCGTTATTTGAAAATATTTTTATTCTTATAATTTATTCATATTTTAGATTGAAGGATGTAGGTATGCCAAAAGTGTCAATGATGGCGAGGTTAGTATCGCCATCTGCAAGACAAGTAGTGAATTAGGTTCTGCTGTTTCTGTTTACTTTCACTCGCATTGGCAGCTCGGCAAATTCATTGAACCAACAGACTATTTTACTGCAACTTCCAACATTGCATTTTAGGTGGAGCTGTTAGCAGTTTATCGTGTGTATCTGTCGGCAACGTAGTGAAGCGAACTTATCGACCTGCTAGCTTCAACTCTATATGCTCCAAGTTTTAGATCATGGGTTTTCTGGCTTCAAGTGGTCCATCTGCTTTTTATTGGACTCGTGTCAAGCCTGCTCCAATTACCATCCTACAGTGGGCTAACGCCAGTATTTAGACGTCAGATGGTCGAATCACTAGCACACATATAGCTGTGTAACCTGTGTTCTGTGCTAGCGCATGACTTGCATGATTAAACGCTCGAATAGGCATTTTGATACGGTGTCAAATTAAAAATATAATTTTGGTCTTTCAGTAATAAAAATAGCTAGCCTATTCTGTTATTGAGATTCTTTAACGACCAGAAATAAATACCTAATTTCCAGTGAAAATTGTGTAAGACAAGTGTCAAGGTCCACGACTTTCATAAATAAAAGTAAGGCCTTTATCGATTATAGTTGATTTATTCAGCGTCAGCAACCGACATTCATGCTGTACGGGAAGCCGCAGTGCCTGGGACATTGTAAGAGGGTTTAAGCTTGCCCAGCACCTATATCATCCTCTCAGCTTAGTCAGCTATTAGTTAGAGGTAAGAACTGGTCAATATGTCTGAAGCTGACTAAGTTGCGGGTTTTCTCACGATGCACATCCGGCATGAAACCCGCGACTGAAAGTCGGGGTACATACCACTCGGCCCAGGCCCAGATAAGCCCCTAGGCCCACAAGGCCCGGGCCTAGGTGCCCTCCAAGCTTAGGGGCCTTCATGGGGGAATATTTATACCCCTAAAGTCTACCTTGCCCGAAAAATTGGCGCATGTAGAAATATTGTAAGGGCATTTAATTACCAAGTGCCTAGGGGCCCTGGATCCCTTCATCCGGGCCTGACTCGGCCAACACGGCCTAGTAGTCATCAACAGCGATTTATAAACAGTGTGTAAAGCGTTGAAATTTTTTGTATGACAAACTCTTATGAGGTATTTTGTAGACCCGCCACAAAGCGCACCATTCAGAATAAGGTCTACTAATGGAATATCATTTGTATTATTGCCCTTATGGGACATTACATGGAGTCGGCATAACATGTCGATGTTAAATAGTGTCCTTATTATTTTATTTATTTATTCAAAATAAGGAATAACCATCCATTAATACAGGCTAATATGCAATGTTTTGTCCTGTAACCGTACGTCAATTATAGGGGAATACATGATTTCAAAATATATATTAATATCATAGAACAAGTTTATAAAATTCAAAATTTTAAGTAACCCCCGACACTTTACCTAGTCTCTGAGGTTACCTAATTTTTTTGTTATGTGTACCCTCAGTTTTGCAATCTTCACATTATGCCCTTTCATTTGATACCCCACTTGGTTATATATGAAAACATTCAATTATTCACCCCTACTTTCAACCCCCATATCTGATGAATGGCACGACCAATTTTTATATAACTTTCTTTTGGTGTAGAATACATATCATTTCCTTTCATTTGATACAAAACTTGGTATATTTTTCCATTTAGTCTAAATCGCGAGTTCCTCGCGATTGAACTTAAAACTTACAAACGAACAAGTTAAGTTAAAGAAAAACCTTTTTCAACATAAGATTTTATCATTACTTGTTAATAAAAAGAAATAAAAAGTTAAAAATCGCTCATTACTGAGTTTATAGGGCCATCTTCCAGCTCCATCATCAGACCCCCTGGTTACCATCTAGCACCAGAGTACCAGTCAAGATGAATCAAACGAGCCCAAACTCAATGGGGTTGCGTAATATTACTGCGAATATCAGTTCACTGTGAATATGTAATTTCGCTTCAATTTTCACGCGCCCTCAAGATATTACATTTTTAACATATAAGTACAATTTATAAAATAAGTGCCTAAGTGTGTTTTACTTTTATAAGACATTTTGAGCTTTTGATAGTCTGATTATAGTCATTTATTTTATGATCAAATAATGCCATGTAAAACGGAATAACGCACAATAATGCTATGATAAATGTTGTTTTAACCTCCAAAAAAAATTATATATACATACATATATATAAATATATATATATATAGGGTGAATTTTTGAGACGGGACAGTAAGGGCAGGTACCCTAAGTTACAGGAAAACGTTTTTAGAAGACTATCCATACATTTTTAAGATATTCTGAACTGCATTTACAGATTTTGGAAAAAATGTACAGTCAGCAAGAAAATGGTCATTTTACGCAAAAACTTTTTTTGATGCCAATCGATCCTCTTTCTTATTAGGAACAAAAGTCTACTAGACCGACTGAGGTCTGAGTACTAAAGATAAATTGAAAGCCCTTAAACAGCTGATATACCGCCAAATTGCTGTAAAAGCCCTGTTTATGGATATTGTGTGCTAGTTGGGATCGGGACAGGTGAAACTAAATAAAAGCTTGTAATAAAAGATAATAGCCGAATGCCAGCGTCGCTCACTCATTTCAATATCTCAATTCAATCTAAACTTGTATATGAATAACTTATCCATGCCTAAGTTAATATTAACTGTACATTATAAACGTTACTTGGAGAAACATTCCATAAGGAGCAATAAAACCATCGCTTCCATTCAACAAATGACTACCGTCTATTGATGGCTTGCTCTTGACTATGCTCTTGACTGTTCTATAATAGGCCTAGTACTCACCAATGAGGAAACCTCACTGGAGTAGTATTTAACTACAGTGAGCTTAACATTAAACCTATTAAATTATATTAGTGACAGTAAAGTTATATTAGGGCTCAAGTTTGCTATTGAAATTATTTTGACCGATCGCTTTTTTTACAAAAAAACAACTGTGGCATCCAAAAGGCTGTTTAGATTACAATCAATAGTTTGTAGCTGTATACTGCAATAGTATGTTTGTTACCATTAAACGACAAACTACTGAAAGAATTGAACTGAAACCGAGGAACTCAAGTCCACACGTATATTACAATTACAATTACAATTAGCCATAAGTGTCCCACTGCTGGGAAAAGGCCTCCCCTCCAACTCTCCATGCATCCCGATCCGCCGTCAATTCGACCCATGCGCTATTATATTTATAATAATTAAAATAGCGCAATAAAAATGTCCATCCACTTCCAAAAATAAAATCAATAGCAAGGCCGGTTAGGAACAGTCTCTTGCTTCGGGGTCTTAATTAATTGGAATAGTTAAAAAAGATGGGATATAATGCGTAGAATAGCGGTTAAGGCGCTCAGGGGAGTCTGCCGATGCCGCCTCCCGCCACCCACATTGAAGATACATTCTTAATCCTCTGTCATCGGCTAGCTTTTTGTTTTAGAGAGCTTTACGAGAAAACGGGCATTACGGGCTTAAGGTATAGTAAATATAATAGTATTTTGGAAGCTTTGGCGATCTGTAGACATCATTTTAAACTGATTATCGCTTGATTAACCGGACTTTATTGTGTAATTACTTACCTTATTTTATTATTTGATGACATTTCGAGCGCCTTACAGACCTATCGGTGATAAAGTCCCGCTAATCAATTTTAAAATTAGGTATATGTATATGCTAATTTAAAAACTAAAAAAAAATATAGAATCTAAGACAATTTTGTAGCACCATTTGTACAGTGGGCGTCAATTAAGCAGCCCTGCCGCGCCCGTCGCGGCCTAAGGGATTTTATTAAAGCTGGTGACTGTGTGTGAAAAGCAAAGATTTTTCCCCCGGCAGGAATCGAATCCGGAAGATGGGCAGCAGCGTATTTCTTTGTATCAGCGTCCCGTACTGCGCTCGCCAACCCGCCTACCAAGCGTGCTGAGTATGGCAACTCAATCCATGAGGGACGCCTGTGTTCAGTAGTGTACGTTTTACGGCTGAAATGATGAATGAGGAATCAAACTCGCCACTTCTTGAGGTCGTCAATAAATACTATTTGGCAGTGCTGAAACGCGATGTTGTGATAGATGGAACGTTCTCACGATCTATTGAAATTGTATTTGTAAGTCATCAAGCCTACTAATGAACTACATTCGTAGGTAAGTCTTAGGGCGTTATCACAGGACACTTAATTTTTCGATTACGTATAAATATAATTTATTTAAAAATATAAATCCATCTTACGTACGTGACCAACTAAAAATTAAAATTTAGTCATCTCGCCTCATCATCATCATCATCTTAGCCGAATGGCATCCACTGCCGGACGAAGGCCTACCTCATGGATCTCCAAGTACGATCACGTGGGCGTTGTTGCCATACTGACCACGCTTGGCAGGCGAGTTGGCGAGCGTAGTACGGGATGTTGATACTCGGAAACACGCTGTTGCTCATCTTTCGGCGGTATCCCTTAGGTATGTATCCTATTTCGTATAACATATTACGATTTACTGGTATTCTAAATTTAGGCTTATAATATAACCTGTCTCCAAACCGTGTCAGCAAAAGTCGCAGTTAATTTAATGAGTGTTTACTGACCAGGATCACTCACTCATAACGAACCGGGCGAGCTCGAATCATTTTGAAAACCTGCATTTACATGTGCCATGTCGTTGCGTAACGTCGTTTTTCCGTACACATTATGTAGTTTTGATTAAACACGGCTTACAATGCTCCAGTTAAACCTTTTGTAATCTTTGTATGATATGACATACCAGAAGTGTTACAAAGTAAAAAAAGTGCACGGCTTGTGCAATTGGAAGGCAAATGAACTAGCTTTTTGATGTAATATCCGTGCCACGTTCTCCGGTCCGCCACCATTTGAGCAAGCCCGAATTGATAATTATTAATTAGATACTGAGAAATTCTTCGTTAAACCATTTATTTTGTAACTCATTGTCTAAGTAGGTCAGCTATCTTAACTTTTCTTTATATCATTGTTACCTAGTATGTTTTTATTATAGTTCCCAAACCGTCGATATTTGGAACTATGTATTTTGTAAAACAAAAGGCGGCAATCTCGAATTCGGCAATTTGACATTTTTAGTTAAGTACTGATTGTAATTGTGTTTTATTAAGCGTATTATTATATTATATTGTATACTATACAATAATTGAATTCCTCATGTATCCCAATAATAGAGTTTTTAAACATGGGACTACCTCTGAAACATGACCTGCCTTATAAAAAAAGAATTAACGGTGCTAAAAGGCACACCTCACCACATTCGCTTCTGTATAAAATATGTACCTATGAAGCAGAATTAATTACCCGCTAGCTACATTATAGTGCCCAAAATACAGAATTATTCATATTTGTGATGAGCAACACATAATTATAAATTATAATCCAAGTGGCCTTGACCGTGGCGCATCTTTAATTAATGAATAAATAATGTAGGAACTTTTCACACAGTTATCTTCAAAGTAAATCCGAAGTTTGTGTTGTAGAAACCATATTAAGTACTGATCTGTTAGAAAGAAAGAAAGAAGGAAAGAATAAACATTTATTTCTGACACAATACAAAAATACACAGCTAATTATCAAACAATCTAAGGAAAACATTTATATTGTGCCACAAATATGCGCCCAACTCAGCATTTGTTGTCTTGTCCTGCACAAGACATGACAACGCTGATCTTCCGTTGATTTTACGATATAAATATTAAAATATTCAATATTTTTTAAATATCTATTAGCTTCATAGGTTTTGGTAAGCATTTGTCCCATATCACAGATTACAGAAACTAACCCATATCCCGTTGGATAGTGACCTCGGCAGTCTCTTGCGTCACAGCTTAGACCGACTGCGCCTAGGATGCTGTCAGTTGTCTCTAATTACCTAATTAAGCTTTTATTCTTAATAATATAAAAATAATTAAAATTCCTAAGAGTATAAATTGTGTGAATAAAGCTTTGGCGATCACAATACATCATTGCTAAATTGGAATATCGGGTAATTATTGCGTAATATGAAAATTTTATCTTACCTTTCGACAGGATTGCCCATATCCTGGTCAAACCAACATATAGTTCTAATGTAAATGTAAAAATTTATATTTCTCTAAGCTTCATTTGTTCCGACGACCTCGTGTCGGGGAAACTCATGTTTTTATACTGTAGAAATATTATTTATTTCTTCACATGACCTTAATGACACAGGAAAGTCCCAAGTTGAACGGCCGGCACGCTTCGCTGGGGGGAGGTTGACACTGGGTCTACTCTGACATCGATTAATCATAGATTATAGAATAACTACCGTGTCATGTCACACTTGAAAACTAAGAAATGGTTCGATAAGCAGTTTAGAATAGTAGAACAAGACAATACTTACCTGTCCATCCCAAGGTTGCCTGGAAGAGATCGCTCATAGCGATAAGGCCGCCCTTTGTACTCATATATTGTTTTATTTGATTCCTTTATTTTAATGTTCTATTTTTTTATGTGGTGTGCAATAAAGAGTTTTCTATTCTATTCTATTCTATACTTACATAGTTACACACCACCCTGTTCTTCTTTTTCGTACCTACTTATTTTTAAATTATTTATATTAGTTAATGGCCGTCCAGTCCATATCACATTAAAAACTAAATATCCTCACATATTATAAAACGAAGTCCTCCGCCGCTTCTGTTTGCGCAAAACTCAGCAGAAACTACCAAATGGATTTTCATGCGGATTTCACTCATCATCATCATCATATCAGCGTTCAGCTCTTCAGCACGCCAACGTAAACGGTCCTGTGCAAGTCTCATCCACTGTCGTCCGGCAACTGACATGAAAAAAGTTTTCTGGTAAAAAATATAAAAAAGTGTTTACATACAGGTAATATAGTTTGTGGGCATAACTTTTGTTAAAGCACTACACTACGCAGCCGAATGGTTAGTCTTAGCTTGGTCAGGCAAAGTGTTGAAAATATGCCTATCACATGTGTTAGGTATATTATCTGTGCTCATAACCACTGACTATGGCTGACCTAGCTGTTCAAATACAAGATACTTTAGTGTCTTGTACAGAATAAAAAACCAACGTCGGCACACACACTTATATTTTATATATTAATTAATAATATAAACGCTGAAAAAAGAAAGGCAACATTATTAAACATGATTTATACAGCGTCTGCAACTGGTTTACATGCTGTACGAGATGCAGCAGTGTCTGGGACATTATTACATGGATTAAGGCACCCATAATACCAACCTCTTAGTCCGCTATTAGTCACAGAAGAAACAACAGCTCATTACGTCTGAATCAGACTAAGCCGCGGCTTTCCTCACGATGTTTTGCTTCACCGTTAAAGAACGTGTAAAATGTGCACATACACTTTTAAAGAAAGAAAAATCCATTTGTGCACCGGCGGTATCGAACCCACGATCTTTGGATTCGGAAAGTCGGGGGTACATGCCACTCTGCCAACACGGCTATATACTAATAAACACAAACATAAATCATAGGTAACTAGTAAATAAAATTAGATGCTGCAAATTGCTGATACCGTTAAAATTACCTAAATCTATGTGAAGGGACAGTTCTATCTAACAACGCGTAAGTAAAAGTTAATAGATGCTATATATTTATGTTATCATGTTTAACAATTAAGTACCCTCAATAAAAAGGTTACATAAAGTGTTCCTACTATGAAGCAATCTTGCTATCTCTCCGCCATCGCAAGATTCCCTCTCAACTGTAAAAGTGAGAGGGCTTCCGTTAGCGCGTGCGATTGTACGCCATATTAGGAATATGGTTCACGAGCAATAGCAACTTCCTAGAAATTATTTATGCGTACTATTGACTTAATGACTTCTTCATGAACATGTTACAGCGTAGGTACAGTTAATTATAACCTTACAACATAGATCCCTCATTTTCTGACGGGAAACGACTTCAATGAGCCTCCATGATGATTTGAAGGTATAAGTGGATCTTTCGATATCGTCAACCGTAATATTTTAATATTGAAGAGTTTCGATCATCTGTTGTCTTTTTTATCAGTTCCACTTTACCATAATCATACTTTATAAATGCAAATGCTTGATTTTTAGCTAAATCGCTTACTGTCTCCCTACAATATTTAGGTCGCTATGGTTTCATGCTATTCAAGGTCCCTAAAGATCTAAAGGATAAAAAAACTTTACGCCCTAAACTAGTGAGGAAGGATTCGGTTCGATTAGCAAGCTGAACTGGCAGTGTGTTGTCAAATCTGTGGAAGAACCGATGGCGTAAACGAGTTCTTAAGAGGAGACCCGCAATTCGGCAAGCGTAGTGTGGGACACCCACCAGCTAGATGGAGTTAGGGTTGGCGAACGGACGCTAGATGCGGCAAGCCAAAGACCTGCGTCTAGCAGTGGACTAAAATATTTTTCGTTGTTGTAAACGTATTTATTCAATTTTAATCATGTAGATACATCTCTTATGGCCAAGCCATTGCAATCTATTGTATATTGTTTCGCCAATAGCTTTAAATGTTTCCGGACTGGATGAGAAAAGCCGGTAGCGTTCTGTTATGTCGAAGATCCGCCTCGGGGCGCCTTGAAGCGCCAGGATAGTAAATAAGTAAGATAAATCAGTGTTCGACTTATTACATAAAATCTTATTAAAATAAAATTTAAGGCACTTTATTTACTTGGCTATTATAGAAAAATGTTTATTGTTCAGAAACATAATTACATAAATTGATGGCAATATTGACCGTGACGTGAAGAACAGAATAAATGCGGGTTGGATGAAATGGCGACAGGTCTCTGGGACAATTTGCGATCAATGAATGACCCTTAAACTTAAGGGGAAGATTTATGACTTGTAAGACCTGTCGTAATGTATGAATCAGAATGTTGGGCTATAAAAGTGACGACTGAAAGAAGAGTACATTCAGCAGAGATTACGATGTTGAGATGGATGTGTGGAGTGACGAGAAAGGACAGGATTATAAATGAGTATATAAGAGGAAGCGTGAAAGTAGCGCCAGTGGTGAAGAAGAGTAATAAGATTAGCATGGTATGGCCACCTGATGAGGAAGGATGAATCGAATTTAGGAAGAAGAATGTTAGGAAATAATGTGGATGGAGATGGTGCGAGAGGTAGGCCAAAGAAGCGATGGATGCAGTGCGTAAAAGAAAGTGTGCGAAAAAAGGAGTGAGATAGCGGTGAAAGAGGAGAGTAGAAGAGGAAAACAGGTTGTGCTGACCCCGCATAGAGTGGGATAAGGGCAGGGAGAAGAAGAAGAGAAATTTAATAACATAAATTAACATATCAATGGCCCCCAAACTAGGATAACCTGTATCTAGTTTTTTCTCAACTAGGACGATGATGATGATTATGTGGCAGTATGTTCATAAATTGGACCAAGTGCATATCGGGCTACGCGCTGTGTAGGGATCCAAAATTACTCGTAGACCTGGTTGTTAGAAGTTGGTATGTATTTCTTATACGTTTACCAAAACATCATCATCATCATTATACAGCAGGCAACATTCTTATATGCCGTGGGGTGCCGCCCACGGCTAAAGCCAGCCATACCATAACATATTAGAAGAAGTATAAATTGAGTTTTCGCTTTAAAGTGTTCTGGTATGTTTGGTAAACCATATTACTTATTTCAGCGACAATTTATCCGTAACTAAAAAGCTAGCGGCTAACGTTAACCGTTATAGTTTTCCTAGAAATTTCATGGTTGAAACTAGATTTATGATTTTGTTCAGATTAGTTAATTTAGCAGTTAAGACTTTAGAGGGACGCCCTTAAAAATGTTGAAAAGTTTAACATTTCTGTTAGGGTACTCTAAATCGAAATCGTAGGGTAGATGTAGTGTAATTATAGTGTAGTTGTAGGTTTGATACGAAGTTCGCCGAGACAGCTAGTTATAATTAAACTAGACATACAGTACAAATCTGTAAAATATGTTTTAACAATGCACTTGACTTACACTAAATATATTATTTACTGTAGTGAAGCGTGCGCACTGCCACTGATTTGACTCACCTCAATGAAGACTCAAGTATGAACCGTAACAAAGTTGTGCTTTCATCGGCACCATTAAAATACGCAAGTAAAAAACATGGCTCATAAAATATAAGGAATTTTCAGTTTCAATCATAAAACGCTTAGAATGTTTTATTATAATATAGAAAATATTCACAGCTCTGATTTTCAGTGGCGCCATAATTGCTCCACAGGGTGCAACGCCGACCACAGCAATACATCGATGCTATCCATCATTATCATCATCAGCTTCTTTTAACCCACTGCAGGGAATAGGCCTCCCTTTGCTTTGGCCGATCGCTTCTATCGTTAGCTATTCTTGGTACCTGACCAACCCACGGTTTTCTGCGTATCGTCAATCCATAGCGATGGCGGACGATCCTTATTGCTGTACCCTTCTCTCGGCCACCACTCCGTCAGCGCTTTCGTCCAATTCCTTAGCACGCCCAACCCATCACATATGTAATAAACACCGTAGTAATTAAGATAACTTTAGGCATAGTGGAGCGACTTTACCTTCTACAACTTTTAACTTTTCCTCTTAAAATGCTTTCTTCGCAAACCTCTCTCAGACCCTTATCAAATTCTTATCATATTGATAGCCATCTCAATATCATCAATATTTTTATCTCGCTCCTTTAGACACAAAACAATATTGCTGCACTGCACAATAAAGTAATAACTAAACCGTCAACCGATCAAAAATGCACTTATTCTTAAGGCCTTTCGGTTGAGTATTTGCAAAATCTACCAATAATTGTCTGAGCGTCAATGATCTGCAAAACTATGCTTTCGGTACGCAGTGATTGGAATCTAAAGTTGATACTTATTTTTGTTTTTTAGAGCAATTCGTAGCTGGCGAGATGCAGTGTCGCGAATTGCCACCACGTTCGATATAAAAGGAAGTTGGCATAAATTTCTTTGACACACAACGCCTGGCTGTTCTTGCGTTCGGACTAAGTTCTTTCATTACTTACACCATGTCTGCACGATATTTGGTAAGTTATTATTGCCACATACAAAATATTTTATAATAGGTATGACATATCGTGGGTTAAAAGCCAAAACAAAGCATCTGCATTTAATGAAATTTTAAAAGAAGCTTAACGACTGTGCTGATTTCACATTTATAAATTAGGTGTTTTCGTATTTTTTTGCACGTTCATTTGGGTCATAATCCGTGTTATTACAATACCGCGTTCGATCAGCATTTAACACGGTGTCATATGCTAAACTTAATTATTATTTGTTGTTCTAGGATCTTTAAGGATTAGTGCATGTTCTTATTAATAACGTTAATAATTATTTTTACGTACTCAATTATTTTTCTAAGTTAGTATAGTCCATGTCTAGACGGTTCAAATCCGCATGACTACAAGTCCGTTTCCGGGCCTATAGCCGTAATTTTACATATCAGTGCGTTGATTGACTCCTAGATTTCCGGTAAGCATACGGCTTGTAAATGTGTTGTCGAGGAGCGCAACTGTGATTATTAAAATTCAAAGTGACATTCGGAATTCGGGAAATATGGGACCAACCGGATATTGATACCCGAGAACAAATCCCGAGTAATCTTTCTGAAATTCAAAACAACAATATAATTAAAATAACTAAAATTACGGCATCTACGACAAATATTTTTACTGTTTGATAAGTATTTAGTTATTTATGGATCATCAATACTTACATAGTGTAGGTACACTAAAAGTAGCTTAGAGTTAATCATCATTTCAGCCGTAAAACTGGTAAAACGTGCACTACTGAACATAGGCCTCCCTCCTGGATCTCCATGAGGAGTAGTTGCCATACTCACCATGCTTAGCAGGCGGGTTGGCAAGCTTAGTACGGGATGTTGATACATGGAAAGACGCTGCTGCCTATCTTCCGGAGCTAAGAGTTGCCTTAATAAAATTCATGTCGTGCCAGTATAATAGTAGGTGAAGACAGCATGCAACAAATAATCATGGGCGAGTAACATAGTATTTTCTAGCTTGATTAAAAAACCACCGCAATTAGATTCATTGTCGATTCCTTTACACAATTGTCCCGTAACGGGTTTGATTCCCGCCACGGGACAAATCTTTGTAATTGTTCTGCAGATATTTGTCTGGGTATTTTCCTATGTAGGTATGATAAGTATCTGTGTATTTATAAAAAGAAAATAAGTATTCTTTCAATCATCTGATTTCCACAGTACAAGCTTTGCTTATTTTAAGACTAGATGGTGTTATGTGCATTTATATAACTTATTTAATTGAAACAAAACAATAACTCACAGATTATTTATTAATATGGAATTAAAATAAAAAAGTTCTTACGAAAAATTACAGTTGAAATCAGATTCGTATTTTTCTAATAGTTGTGACAACACGGGAACAGAGGGCCATTTATCAAAAACCGATCATTATAACCACAAGGTTCGTTAACCAGCAAAATTGACCGGACCACCTAAAGACGTACTTTACGTTTGGAGGCAAATGAAAGGTTTACAATGCCACTGGTTGAGTTATTTATTGTTGTTTTTGTCGTTACGTAAACACAGATGCAGACTTAGAAAGTTACCGTGATATTTCCTTTATTTTTGACCAGTTGATCATTACTATTCTGCCCCCGATAGTAAAAAGGGCGTATCTCATATTTTTTTCCAGTTTTGTGTTACATTATATTACAGTCGCCTTCTTACATAAAATTCCGGCAATATATGTATATAATTAAAATCTGGAAGAAATGTAAGATACGCTCTTTAACTATTGGGGGCAGTATTGTTGATATTGCTTGCTTTAATAGTTTTCTAGAAAAAGAAGCTTTATGCGATATGAATTCTATTGTTGCGTCGCTGACGAGTTTATAATATGAGTGTTCTCGGCGATTGTTTTTTAATTGCACTGCTAATGCCTTGGCTCAGACAATACTAGTTATTCAACTTGTTTTTTTTTTAATTTCCAGTTGGCACTAGTTTGCGTTGCGGAGTTAACATCGCTGATTTTGGCGGGTGGCGGTGGCGGCGGCCACAAGAAGGTCATCATCCACGTGCCAGTGTACGTGAAGCATCATCACCATAAGCATACTATCGTGAAGCACGTCCACCACAAGAGCGGAGGCGGCGGAGGAGATGATCACTATGAAGTCCTGGGATACACGTACGGAGAACCAAAGGCTGCTCCGCATGGCGGAGGAGGTAAGGCTTTGATCATTATTCGCTAACTCTTCATCTCAGCCGTAGGATGTCCACTGCTGGATATAGGCCTTGTTCGAGAATCTTCAAGTACTGATCGTGAGGGGGTTGTAGCCATACTCACTTTGGCAGGGAGTAGGCAAACGCAGTACGGGATGTTGATACACAGAAAGACGATGCTACTAATCTCCGAGAGGTATCCCTTCGCAGATCCTTACTGCATCCACGGGCAAGTGAGGAGGGGTAACATTCCATTCCACTGCCGGCTCCATACGGCTTGATTATTAAGGGGACAATACATTGAAAAGGATTAACTTTGTAAACAGCTGATCTATGGAGTATATAAAATTGACTGACTGATCGATTGTGGTCAATTTCAATCACAAGGACGGCTTTACCGCTAAACATATTACTACTACATGAAGAGGAAGCTCGCGGATGTGAGGTCATTGTGAGTACGGCAGTTTCTGACGTTTGTTCTGTTTTGTCTTTCTTCTGAATATGGCTAAGTTGAATGGGTGTACAGGTGTTGGGCAAGCCTAATCCATCTAAAATATCTGATAATATGGCCCAGGCACTGCAGTGTGAATGGTAACGCTGGTAACCTTTAGAAATTTCAAAAGCCAATCTTTAATTAAAACCTAACCAGTGCGTAAACAAAATAATAAATGTTTGGATTGTTATCAACTATTTTAATTAACTCGGCATAAGTCCATCACGTCTTAGAATATTACTGCCAGTCAATGGATTACCTAACTAGTAGATTTTGGTAAACCAGTAAATAATGAATTTAAGTTCTAGTTCAATGGTTTCTAGGTATGAACTTGCAATCACAAACTGGCTTAAGGTTCGTCATAATATATCTTTGCAATATTATGAAGGCAATGTAATGCCGATCAATGTCAATCGAGCGAAAGCGAGGCCCATTAATGATTATCTCGAATTACATTGCTGGCAAAGATAGCCATTTTTCATGTTGATTCGGAAACTTAAGACGTCCATTGCTGGACATAGGCCTCCCTAATGAATCTCCAAGTTGTGATCATGAGGGAGTTGTGGCCGTACTGACCACGCTTGGCAGGCAGGTTGGCGAGCGCAGTACGGGATGTTGATACACGGATAGACGCTATTGCCCATATTCCGGGGGCTTTATAATATAAGTAGCATAAGTTTTGCGCCATCAATGTGCCATAAAAATGTATGTTTGCTTTACTTATTAATTTGGAACAACGAGCTTTGGTGTCGTGCTAAATACTCAGCACGACGTAACGTACCTAAGCATTTACGCTGCATAATTGAAATTAATTAACCATAACAACCATTGTAACTTGTTACGCTATGGTAACTGAAAGTGGGACAGTTACCTGACTACATCATAACAAGTTACAATGTTAAATTGTCAATTAATAAAAATAATATTGGCACTTGTCATCTGAATAATAAAAACAAAACCTGGGGACTGACTGGGTACTAGCCTAAACAATTATATACACCAAACTTAGGTTGGTAAAGAAAGACTCTTTACATCTATTAGAGATGATTTGTACAGCGTCCGCAACCGATATTCATGCTGTACAGGACGCTGCAGTGCCTGGGGTATTGTTAGATAGACTATATTAGGCTTGCCCGGCTCCTATACTATACTCTCAGCATATTCGATTTTATACTAAATAACAGTATAACATAATGAGTTGTAAGTCAGATGTATTTTATTCCGTAGGTTGACATTTTAACTGTTAGAAATTTTATTTATTTATTTATTATTAGAGAGTGGGCGCTAATGCCTATCACACAGGATACTCTCAATCCTAGTTTAGGCAATTAGTTGTATCACTAGAATTAGTCAATCTAACAACATTAGGCCTATTTTTTAATTAGACTACTTGTAAAATGTAATTATTAAGGTGCAAATAAACATTATTATTACATTATTATTTCACATGATTGACCTAATGCAATAGAGTGGTCACTTTCATATAATATATAAAATTTAATTAACTACTTTTTTAAGTTAGTAGGCTAATTTTGAAGGCTTATGTCCCTAGCCATGTTCGTTCTAACGACGATGGTTTATACGTAACAATGTCTCCAGACCAAAATAAGAAACATACCTACCTAGTTACTTCTTAGTAGCAAAACACACCCATTATATTGAGTTTAAATAAAAAAAATACTTGTTTAGTAAGTAAATAATTTACTTACTAAACCTGCCTACCAACTTAAAAAAGTACGTTACGTACGAATTTAAATTAAGAACCATTGAATGAGTGACAAAAACGAGTAAGTGAAAACAACAAGTTTTCACTTACTCGTTTTTTCATAGAAAATGTATGGGGGTTTCTTTTAATTATTGCCAAAACTTACCATTTCATTTGGTATGTTACTTTGGGAAAAGTGTTCAGAGCCGATTAAGACCAACTTGTTTATTTTGACATTGTAATTTTTTGGGTGAACCGTACTTTTTTTCAAAAATCTAAAAATGGCAATATATTTTTCTTCAAAATAAAACAGACAGTTTCTAAGAACAAAACAAAAGAAAAGGTTAAGGCCCCTTAAGGGGCCAGAAATTTGCCCCACCCTGTATTATTTCAGCCATAAAACGTCCACTGATGAACACAGGTCTCCCTCATGGATCTCCATGGGGGTAGTTGCCATACACACCACGCTTGGCAGGCAGGTTAGTGAGCGCAGTATGAGATGGCTTATACACGGAAAGACGCTGCTGCCCATCTTCCGAAGGTATCCCTTAGCAGGCTGTTACTGCATCCATGGGCATGAGAGGAGGGGCAACATTCTAATGCCGGCACCCCACGGCACACCCACCCTGTATATAAACTATATATATATTTGTTTTGCTGTGTGGTTCTTGACTGATTCCATAATGTCAGTCAAGAACCACACAGTAATGTTATTATTGAAAATAACACACAATCATCATGTTATGTCCGAGTTGCGATTACCAAGCTAGAAAACTAGGAAGAAAACTTACGCAACCGACTTGTACGCATGTTCATGTTCACGGTGGATATCAATTTATTTCTGCGTACAGACGGGGTACACTTTCCAATTTATTATAATGATATCATGATAATCATGATTGCCGTGGGGTGCCGGCAGTAGAATGTTACCCCTCCTCTCATGCTCGTGGCTGCATTAAGAGCCTGCTAAGGGATATCTCCGGAAGATGGGCAGCGGCGTCTTTACGTGTATCAACATCCCGTACTGCGCTCGCCAACCCGCCTGACAATTGTGGTGAGTATGGCAACTACCCCCTCATGGAGATCCATGAGGGAGGCCTGTGTTCAGTAGTGGACGTATTACGGCCGAAATGATGATGTTATCATGATATTGTTATTGAAGCCGAGTGGAATGTACCGACTATAGATTTTCATCATATTTTTCTACGGCCCAATTCCCACTGTTTAGTGTAGGTTATGTTTATATGATATATATGTTTGTATATGTTTATGATTAGTCAGCTTGTTGTCGCTGTATACGTTGACGGTATAGTGAAAAGACCATTTTTAAATTTGAAATAATGCAATGTTTTAGGACACGGCTGGGGCGCGGCTGATGAAGGGCATGAGGGCTACGGAGACTCACCAGTTAGCTTCGAAGGCGGAGACCATGGCGGCTACTCGCTGTCAGGTGCCGAGGACTACGGGCACTGATCACCAGAGCAGCACAGGAGGGATACTAATAGGGCTCTATTTTTAAATCACTCGAATGACAAATTAAAAAAAATCTAATTTAGAAATTATAAATTCGAACGAACAGGAGAAGGCCGAGTTTGCATACATTTCTGGGCCAAGGTTGATATATGAAATATATAAAAAAAGCCTCGGAAACAGTGGGTAAAATGAGCAAACTGCGGAATAAAATCGCGTATTTTTGCTTAGCCTTTGTGACAAAATGAGATTGATTTATAAAATCTGCATAAACTGGCATTTACTAAAACTCACTCACTCGGGGTAATACAGTAAATAAAAAAAATACTTTCATGTTATAGGAGTTGAAATGAAAACAAAAATATTAACCTAAACCTCGGTCACAAAGTAACAAGTCCAAGGACCCGACTCTGGTAAAATGGTTCAATATAACGTTAGATTATATCTTAATTGATAGAAAATATCTTTTGTGATATTATTTCTTCATGAGAATAAGGTCCCTGTAGACGTGATTCAATGAACGCTGTCTGTCGAAAAATCAACATCAGACCACAGATAATAATTAAATAATACTGCGCTATGTCCAAGGAGTTTATGTTTTTTGCAATTACAAGACGAAAAAGTTTCCTTGGCCATATATAAATAAATTATTCCTTAATGTTAGAGGTATATACTTTTTATACATGTAATTTCTCTTTTTTTACAAATCAGGGCCCAAAATCGTCAATGTCAAAATGTAATATTACTTAATTTTTCGGCAGTCAACACGATATAATATTGCAGTTACCTATCTAGTTCAAGTGATATTGCGTCAAACATTTTTTTCAATAAATCAAAATACGTTTGTTGACTAGCGATTCAAAACTAGAATACTACTACTCTATGTTGTGTTTTTTTGACATGATAATAGGAACAAGGATAAAAAACACTTTGTCCTCATCAAAAAATATCAATGTCCAACTCGCCAGTTTTTTTTTACTTACTATTTCTAAACCAACCACAATTAAGTATAAGAGCCATTATTCCTCCTGTTTTTTTGTAGAGCATGGTCTTGACAAATTACTTCTCGCATAGCGTAGGGGCTAAAAGTCCTTCTCTGCACCCTAGACATAATTATCTCTGTAAATATATAACAATTTAGTTCGGTTTAAAATCCTACATTCAGTATTACTGATATTTTGTAAAAATATAAAGGCATTTCAGACAGGTACTCAGCAGCCTAAGTGTTATTAATATGTTAGCCGTAGAAGGCTGTTATTGGTAGACGTTAAATGGGGCATCCACTGCCTTAGCAGATGAGCTATTAATGACCCGCAAGCCTTACATCCATCTCAGCCGTAGGCTGTCCACGTCCACAGCTGGACTCAAGAGAGGGTTGTTGCTATACTTACCACACTTTACGGGTTGGCTAGCGCAGTACAGGGTGTTCATACGCAGAAAGATCTTCCGGAGGTAGCCCTCAGCAGATTTGTACTTCGTCCATGGGCAAGATAGGAGGGGCAACATACAGTCGGCACCCCACGGCATTACATGGCTGGTTTTGATTGACATTTTTTAATGCGAAAAACGTCAATCAATGCCAGCAATGTCATTCAAGCGATTCCTTAATGAGATATATCATCTTGCAGTTGCCTGCTCGCATTATACCATTCTCGGCAGTAGAATGTTACCCCTCCTTTCATGCCCGCGGATGCAGTAAGAGCCTGCTAAGGGATACCTCCAGAAGATGGGCAGCAGCGTCTTTCCGTGTATCAACCTCCGGTACTGCGCTCGCCAACCCGCCTGACAAGCGTGATGACAACAACCCCTCATGGAGAACCATGAGGGAGGCCTATGTTCAGTAGAGGACGGTTTACGGCTGAAATTATGATTATATCATTACTGTTGCCAAAAATGAGTAAGGACCTATTCAACAAGTATAAATCTCATCTGTTTTGCCAATTTTAACAAAAATATACAATACCTCCGATGTCTACCAAATGAGCATTATGTTCCACGAGGTAAGACATATACATCGCTCAAGTTCTCTGCGGTAAGCATCTGGGTAGCTATTATATACATATATATATATATATATATATTTAGTACAATTTAACTCTTCTATATAGGAGTTAATTTATATATTTACAGTACAATATACGTGTTTTAAGATAATGTTCAACTTATGTTAAGTGTTAATGAGTCTCAACTTTTAAAGTTGTGGATGTGTGATAGTTATAACAATTTGTTATTTTTTTATAATTGTTGATTAATGAATAGTGTGGATTGTATCTCTTTCTTTCTCGATGTAAAAAAAACTGTTGTGAAATCTTATGTATAAGCTTACTTGTTACCTAAATATTTTTTGTTGTTAAGTATAATACATTTTATACAATTCTTACCTATATTTGTTTTATTTTTTTCATGTAATGCAATTCATTTTCTACCATATCGGGACAACAACATGTTTCCATATTACCGAAAAGTTACTCTGTTATATACATATTCAAGTAACATACTTATAGAAATACATACACACAAGAACCTAGGTACTAAATCAAAGTAATCTTTATTAATTATGACAAATTGGCCACGTTGCAGTCTCAAATTTAAATTTAATAATACACAAAATTAAATTGGTTCGTTTCAGAATTTTTGAAAGATAGGATAAGAAGCGAAAAATATATAGGGAATTCAAAGGAGATTACAAATAAATTCAATTTAATCAGAAATAATTACAACCATTTTGATTAAAATAGTAATCAATGCATTGAAATGGTCGTTATGGCTTTAAATAGGCCAAGTGTGTGTTGGTCCTTACATTTGGGTTTTTTTTCACTTTATAATGTTTGCTTGTTAAACAGTAAAATGATAGTTAAATAAATTGGGCGACGTGCGTGTCAGGTCACAGTGTAGGCTTCCGTTGTTAAGCGTAGACTAGTTTTTAGACGAGGGTGAGTGTTTTTTTTATGTTTAACAAAATATTTTCTATATGCATGCAGTTGGAGAGGACTTACCTTGCCGTAACACAGTTTTTGAACTAGCACAGGAGGTAAGGTCTAGATAATTACTGTATATACATACATATGTTGTATGCTGTTAAGGTTTTAATAAATAAATGGTTGAATTGAAATGATTGACATATGTTAATATATAGGCGAGAATTCAGCTGTCGGAATCAAGTGTACCAGGTATATGGTAACATACCAGCAGAGTGATTACGTATCTCGCGACAGGTTTTGCAACAAGCAATTGACAGCAATATTGCTGTCAAATGTCAATTCCTTGCTAATCTCTAATACAAAAATGACATTTGACAGCAATATTGCTGTCAATTGCCTGTTGCAAAACCGGTCGCGAGATACGTAATCACTCTGCTGGTATGTTTGTAAGTCGGTAAGTTTGTAACTGTTTCACGTAGTAAACTGATACAGTTACAAACATTCTGTTTGTTTGGCGGAACGCGTTAATCTCATGAACTGAAAAAAAAACTATTTCAGTGTTGGATAGCCCAACTATCGAGGATGACTCTAGTCATAAAACATCACGCTACGACCAATAGTTGCGATCATCATTGAAAAGTGTTGCATAAACAGGGAAAATTCATTCGTTTTGAGGGCTTCCGTTGCGTAAACAGTTAAAGTTACGCAGACCTCATGTATGGCGGAATTGTTCCCCTTAAAACGTTCTAAAAAGTCTGCGATAGCATATGTCTACCTTTTTAAGGTTGACCCACTATATAACCTTTTTTTTTAATTAATTTGTGTTAAAATCATAACATAAAATCATTCAATAATTGGGAGATTATAAACATAGTTTCAATCCTTATACAAATAATTCATTTATTTTAGACGTTAAAAACGTCCACTACAGAACATAGGCCTCCCTCATGGAGATCCAGACACAGAGATCACCACGCTTGGCAGGCGGGTTGGCCGAGCGCAGCACGGGATGTTGATACACGGAAAAACGCTGCTGCCCATC
The DNA here is from genome assembly GCA_963082625.1 of Pasiphila rectangulata. Taxonomy (NCBI): domain Eukaryota; kingdom Metazoa; phylum Arthropoda; class Insecta; order Lepidoptera; family Geometridae; genus Pasiphila; species Pasiphila rectangulata. The sequence goes on along the minus strand of OY720236.1, from coordinate 16,797,923 downwards.
TTCCAGAAGTATCCCTTACTGCATCCAAGGGCATGAGAGGAGGGTAACATTCTATTGCCGGCACCCCACGGCAACGTAATAAACAAATAATTACGTTGGGAATTAAATATTGATCTTAATCGGCTTTTACACTATTTGAATTAAAGGAATCGAAAGTATTAGAAATAGATTTTTAAAATATTGTATTAAATTAGCAGAAGTAGTAATTAAGAGCAATAAGACGTAAATAAAATATGACAATTATATATTCTATAGCAATAAATAATATGTCATATAGAACTAGAAATAAGAAACTAGACGAAGAAATGTACAATAGAAATTAAGAAAGTTGTAAAATAGTAATAAATAAGAAATATTTTTTATTAGGAATAAGTAGAGCAAAATAAAATATGTCTACAACCTTTATTTTCCCAAGTATAAAAAGACTCTGAATAAATCAGAGGTGGATAGGTAGGCTAGCCGACGGCCCCTAAAAAGGCACTTGGTAGGCGCCATTAAAAAAAAAAAAAAAAATTAAAGGAATCATCATTTCAGCCATAAAACGTTCACTGATGAACACAGGCCTCCCTCATGGATCTCCATGAGGGGTAGTTGCTATACTCACCACGCTTGGCAGGCGGGTTGGTGAGCGCAGTATGGGATGTTGATACACGGATAGACGCTGCTGCCCATCTTCCGGTGTCCCTTAGCAGGCTCTCACTGCATCCACGGGTAGGAGAGGAGGGGTAACATTCTATTGCCGGCACCCCACGGCATTAAAATGAATGAATAAAAGAATTAAAGGAATACCTTAGACGAAATCACAGTTTTACCGCACGCGCATTTTAATCAGGTATAGGTAGCTGCCTACGACCCACTTCGCTATGTTATGTGACGCAGACAAAGTTGCGCGGGACGGCTAGTTTATTACATTATTATTATCATACTTATAGCTATACTCAATAGCTAAACATCACACATACCTCCTTCTTCAGAATAGTAAGATCAATAGCTAATGTCTATAATGATGATTTTGAACGTAATTGAGTGTGGCCGTTGCAGTCCAATGAAAATAACAAATCACAACTCGCAGCTTTCTAATGATTGTTCACTTTATTCCTTTTAGTCTACACTTTTGTCAAGCTCCGCTCGATATTTACTTAAGGTTTGCTTCAAAGTCATTATCATCATCATCTCAGTAGGACGTTCTCTGCTGGACATAGGCCTCCCTTATGGATCTCCAATTACTGATCATAAAGGGTTGTTGCCATACTTATCACTCTTGGAGGGCGGGTTGGCGAGCGCAATGCGGGATGTTAATACACGGGAAGACGGTAGCGTCTTCCCGTGTATTAACATCCCGCCATTTGCCAGTGCCCATTTTCCGGAGGCGTACGTTGTCAGATTCCTACTGCATCCATGGGCAAGAGAGGAGGCATGCATTCTACTACCGGCACCCCATGGCATACAATAGTCATACAAAAGAGTAATTCCTGCTCAAGGGTGCAATTCTAGTTAATCGTGATTTTGCGTGATATTATAGTCTTCTTTTAAAATTCTTTGGCGTGTTTTTCTCTTTTTGATTGTTTTTTTGTTGATTGTGGCTGGTTGCTGTTATTTTTCAAAGTTCCGTGGTTTTGGATCTAAAATTAAGAATCAATCAATTAAATACCGCGTAGTTTTGTTCTTCTCTCAAGTAGTTCATCTCTTCTTTTATTTTGTAAAAGGTCAGGTATACAAGAGCACAATTTATATTAAAGTAATGATTTTGAGATTGCCAGAAATTGAAACTTACCTACATATATTTTTTTACTTCAAATTCCTTACGATCTAAAACCAAAATTCTGAATAGAAATTTTATATTAAAAACACATCAATCAGTATAAAAACAGGGCACTGGGGTTGTTGCTATTTGACAGTTCAAATCGCTGTCGTATTGCTGTCTAGTAGAGTACATACGTAATAGCAAATTGTACCAAGACTACGATCAGAATGCACTTTTTAGTTTATATATTAGATTGTCCAGCAGAGGGAGACTTAGTACTCGATTGCTGTAGGCAATTTGGCGTTGACGCTTCACATCGATGATCGCGGGATTTAAGCCTGTCGCAAAATGTTCAGAACACAATATTGTGGCAATTTAAATTATAAAAATATAATGTTGCAAAAAATAACGAGGGCAATACGCCACTTTTTGTGTGTTGTGCACATTTTTTAGCTTCTCCGCAGAAATGTAAATGTAAATTTTTAAATTCGTAAATGTTTAAATTTCAATAAAAAGCTTTTGCGAATTCGAGGAACTTACAAAAGAAGGCAAGCGAGCAACAAACTCAAAGCTTATTCCATGGAAATGGACTTATTGTTGACTTGGGTGACCTTTGTGACTACGTAGAATTGACTAACAGATTTCTCTAGAAGAAAAACTTTTACTTTCTTCTTCTTCTTCTTATTTTTTGGCTTTGACTAGCAGTCATAATTCTGCCAGTGTCCGTACTTTCATAAATTACGCCGGAGAATCAAATAAGAATATGGCCGGTGTTCTAAAAGAGACACACCCGAAATTTTAACTAAATGATTAAACTAAGTATAACTTTTACTCTCAGCTTTATTTTTTTTCTTTGTCGAGTCAAAGTCAAAGTCAATGTCAATAAGCGTTTATTTAATAGAGCAAAAAGCTACATATAATATTCAATTTTCAAAAGAAGACGCCACACACGTCTTCAGCACGTCTTCGGCAGCAGCGTCTTTCCGTGTCTCAACATCCCGTACTGCGCTCGCCAACCCGCCTGCCAATCGTGGTGAGTATGGCAACTACCCCTCATGGAGATCCATCATGGAGGCCTTAGTTCTGAATTTAGGGGTGTGCAATTTATTTTTATTTCTTGTATTTATGCTATGCAAATCACATTGTGTATAGACAGTTATGTGAGTTTTTTAACGAATTGTTGAGTTGATGCGCGTTGGTCAGATATAAGATATTATGAAAAGCTTTAGGAAATTGAAATTATAAATCCACTCACAAGTGACCTCAATTTATTATAAGTTTTCATCTTATAATCTGTATCTCAATCGCATCTCGAATTATTCATAGTATTAAATATATTTAAATAGTTAATTCACACATATTATATTTGGAGTTTTGTTTTTTCAATATTAGCCCTCATTTAAAGCTTTTACGATGAGTAGTACGTTGTGCGCTGCCTGTCAATGAATGAGTCAAGGCTTCTTATTATACACTCATCATCATAATAGCCGTAAGACGTCCTCTGTCGGACCTAAGGCTGCCTAACAGAGAGTCTTAGTGAGAGAGAGTTAGAGATCTCTAAGTACCTACTCGTCATGATGATCATGATCTACGCGGAAAGACCCTGCTGCCAATCTGCCGGAGGTATCCCTTACTGAATTCACGGGCAAGAGAAAACATTCTACTGCCGGTAACCAGCGGCAACTCATTGCTAAATCTAAGTCAAAAGCCTGAATGTTGTAAGACCTAGATAAATGTAATTCCTATTGTGACGTGATAGACACTCGTCAAAAATCTTGAAAGTTAATTTTTTACTCTTAGAAAAGATCTTTTGTCTATAATTTCTCCGTTTTCCGTTTCACATTAGTCAATCGTGAGAAACTCGGTTTGTGGTAATGACTGAGAAGTTACTGATTGTTGCTATGTTTCAATTCCAATGCGCACATAGAAAAAAAACTATAAACACATTATGTCGGTTCTTTGTTGTAGCCAACTTCACCATTAAACTTATTGTATACGATCAAGCTTTCCGGTTGGAAGTATCTATATATAAATTAATATCATCATATGGAAATAATAAATCAATCAATGCAAAGTTAGATTTTCCCTGTGACTTCGTAGGTACGCGTTTTTACGCTCTGCTCATAAACTATTTGTGATAGAGCTATACAAGTATGTTATAGCCTAAAAGCCTTCCTCGATTAATCAGCTATCCAACACTAAAACATTTTTTCGATTCGAGTTGGTAGTTCCTGATATTATAGCCGTTCAACCAAACAAACAATCGAACAAACAAATTCTTTAACTTTATAATATTAGTAGGTATAGATAATGTAAGGTTTTAGAATTAAAAAACAGATCTTTGAATATTTTTTATTCGTAGGTACTTTCTAAAACTAAATAACAAAATCTAATAAATTACATTACAAAAACTAATAAACGTTGTAAAAGAAAAACAATTAGACACGTAAATAAATGCTTCGGGAACTGTTGTAAAAAAGGTAACTATGATGTAATCGTTGTAATATGAAATGTTTTATTCTTATTTTGGATTACGGTTGAGTCCGTTCTCAATTCATCTATTATGCTTTTGGGTTATGTAATACTCTATGTAGGACAAACGAAATTGTTACAAAGTTGTGTTTTTTTTGTAAATGAAATAATTCTATCTGATGACATAATTCTAGCTTAATACAATTTGTTTGTTACTTTTTTCTATAAGTAAACGAGTCTACGGATCATTAAGTTGGTAAGAGGACGTTTTGTAATGTTTACATTTTGGTCAAACATATATAGCAGATAGCTGAAATTTAACTTTTAACTAAATTTGAATTTTTTTTAAGTGATTAACAAATAGACGCACGTGTATGGAAATACACTATTTTTACAGTTATGATGATGATGTGACTGGATCTTTCCCGTGACTCTATATCATCACACTAGTCATCCACATCGTTTTCGATGATGGCGACCCAAACTAAATACTACGGACTATTTCTTAAATGAGCCCTGATATGGCCCGCTAGACCAAACCTTTTTAATACCCGAGCAATTTCATTTTTTCCGTGACTGCTACATGATAGTGAAACGCTGTGCTCAGGAATGAAGGAAGAACTTCGAGAGAGTGAAACCTTCAATCACACAATATTTAAACAATTTGTATCCTAAAAATACCTAAAATTAGTCAACAATAGTTTGGGAATACCTTAACTACAACAGATTTACCTAGATTTTACCTGCTGGTTTAGTGAAATCTCAAATGCAAGCGTTCAGCTGGGATTAGCCTGAATACCGTATACTTAAACTATTTCTATTAAATAAGGAAAAGTGCTACTTTCTGATTGTTTTCATTGACTTTTCAACGAGCGTATAGCTGAACATTTAATTTAACAGATAAAACTGACTTTACTAGTCGCCTATTTGCTATATGATTTTCATGCTATCCCTGAACAGCTCTCCCAAATTCTACAGGCTTGAATTGATTTCAGTAGGTAAGCGTCTCAATACCCCCCGTATTCGTCGTCTGCTGTACGCCTGCTTCTCTCGAGAATGAAACAGGCCCCTCGTGAGTAGAACTCACGTCGTTCGAAAGATAAGCTGTGTTCTCCCCGACATTGCCAACAAACGAAGTCGGCTCTATGCCCGAGTTACCATCAAAGCCTGCCGGGAAATCTGAGGGTTGGATGGTTAGAGCGGTGTTGTGCGTTGGGACAGACCCAGCGAAAGGATCGTGATTGGCCGCGAAAGTTTGCCCGTCTAGACTCGCTGTCGGTTGAGGTATGGCGCCCGCAAACGGATTATGGTTGTTCGTTTGAACGGCACTTTGAGGTGTTAGTTCTGCGAACGGGTCGTGAGAAGGCTCCGCTGCGGCCCCGCGAAGGTACCCATAGGTGCCAGGGTACGACTGCTGCAAGCCATTGACAGACGTGAACACATCGTCCTCTTCATCGTCTCCTTGCTCTGTTACTTCGTAGCCATTGTTAACGTGCGGTATGACGCCGGGTAATGAATCGTAGACCTTCACTTGTTTTACGGTGTGCGTGATGCCCTGAACTTGAGGTATCTGATGGCCGATGCCTCCGAAGGAATGAGACGGTGGGGAATATGATGAGGCGTAGTCGTCTTCGTAAGACGGCGCCGGTGGGGGATCGTAGCTCGGGATGTCGTGGTGATGATGGCCGTGTCCGTGGTGGTGATGGCCATGTTTGTGGTGGTGATGGCCGTGACCGTGGTGACCATGCCCGTGTCCTTTATGCTCCGTCTTAGTGGTAACGTGAGATTTCTTGTGATGATGGTAATGATGGCCGTGGGGGATATGCGGCTTCTGGTGGTGGTGGTGGTGATGATGATGATGCTCCTTCTTCGGTTTGTGGTGATGATGGTGGATAGTGATCACCTTTGTGTGGTGATCGTGGTGGATGAACTCGGGAACGTGGATGTTCACATGGTCGCTGAAAGTAATAAATTTATTAATATTTGAAAGGATGAAGACGTTTCCTTTGTTCAATTCAAGATAATAAAATATTCGCAGGGAAGATAGTAAAAAATCTTTAGGTATTCATGGTCATATGCCTGTCTATATTTACATTTTTTTTAATGATAAGTGTTTTCGGTTTCTAAATAAAACTGTAAATTAACGTGAGATAAACTATTAATTTTGTAAAAACGGGAATTTCTCACGTAGTATTGTAACGTCGAAGATTATTCCGACACGTTTCGATTTTTCAAGAAAATCATCCTAATATAATATGCGACACAGTGTCGTGTCGGCCCCACGCGCGGACGGTCATTAAATCCCATGATGATGATTTTCTTGAAAATTCGAAACGTGTCAGAATAATCTTCGACGTTACAATAATACGTGAGTAATTCCCGTTTTTACAAAATTAAAACTGTAAATATTTTAAACATTTGAATTTTGAGCTTTTATTGAAAACCTACCTACCTTAAAAACAGACATTATTTTCGCTCTCTGAATTCGCTCCAGCAGATATATTAAAACACTATTATTGTAGGAAGTAAACTCATAAATGTATACATTATATGTATAAATACTCTTGGAAAAAATATAAAGTCGCTGTATGATATTCTAATCTAATCAGCCTGTAGGATCCCACTGCTGGGCAAAGGCCTCCCTTCCCTCTCTCCATACTTCCCGGTCCGCTTAAAAAATATAATCTTAACAGTGACTAGAACAGATAGAACCTGTAGACTGTGTTATACTCTAATTATCAGTACATATGGTTAATCCTATGACAAATACTTTAGTCGATCTTACTATAAAAATGCAAAGAGGGCAAAGCCCTCCTTATCTGGGTACATCGTGTACGAAGCAAGCACAAGCTTAGTTATTAAATTAAGTCATTCCATACTGGATGAAAGGAAGCGAGGTCTCTGCCCCGCAGTAGGAAATAATGCCTTAAAATAAATAAATAAATTCCTTACTGGTGTTTCCCTCCATGGCCGCCAGTTTCACCGCCTTCCAGACAAAACAGCACCAGAAGTAGAAGATACTTTTCCAGATCCATCTCTCCTCTTCAAAGTCTTCAGAGTCCACAAAAAGAGAGACACCAGACCGACCTACACTCACATTTTATGCACCACACTGTATAATAGTTCCACAATAAGTCTGGGCAAGTACAAAAGTTCTTCCCGATTTTAGTTTTTATCAGCAACAACACTCAGCACCGCACAGTCTCAGCGCCACAACGGATTGAATAGCAAAACATCTTGAGATGACCATTTATTCAATTTCACTTAAATAAACCCGTAATATCGACAAAAAGACAACAATACTATTGTCGGAGCAAAAGCCTTCTCGCCGCGACAGTGCGCCCAATCTAACTCTTATATGCACCAAGATAAAGTTACATTTTATACTTGAGGAAATGTTGTTGCATTTGTTTTGTGGACATTATGTGTAACAAGTATTTCACTACCGTTCCAAAACAACGCATTCGGTCTGCGGCATAGGACGGTGGCGTAACTATTGATTGCACGCTCCACATTCTTCTGGTAAGAATACACTAAGACAGACAGGCTAACACAAAATAAGAGATCCTTTTTCGAGGAGTATAGGAAGGATAACACTTTCATCTAAAGGAAATCTTGGAATAGAACATAGAAATTGACGTTTTTCTTCTCAAGTCTCCATAGTTTTTAAGCCTTCATCATCATCATCTCAGTGACGTCCACTGCTGGACATTATGCCTCCCTCATGGATCTCCAGAAGAGGTGATTGTTGCCATGCTCACGACGCTTGGCAGGCGGGTAGGCGAGCGCTGTACGGTATGTTAATACGCGACAACACGCTGCTGCTCATCTTCCGAAAGTATCCCTTGCAGATTCTTACTGCATCAACGAGCATGTCAGATACAAGTGTTGCGACCACAGAACGGATTTGCTTGCGGGTCTCTTATAGATCATTGAAATGCATTAAAATTATAGAAAGTCAAGTGCCACAAAAATTCTAAGGTGCTCAAGAACGTTATTAATCAGCAGCTGTTTATCAGGCTGAGCCAGCGATCGGAGACATTATTTTCTCTACGAAAACATACATTATAAGTGGTGACAAATGAAGCTATTGTCAGAGTCGAGCGGGAAGATCGTTAGGAAAGTAAATAAACACAACACGTGCATCAATAACCTCACTAATAAATAAAGACCAGCGATCGTAAATAAATAAAAAAACTCCCATAAACATTTAATTATCCGTTCCATTCCGATTTATTGGTTTCCCGAGGGAAACATTTCTCAAGCTTACCTTATCTTGATTTCTACTTTATTTCTCGTGTCTCTTACAGTTTACTCGCATTAGGGTAAAGTGTTTGAAACATAGTTTACATTAATTTAAGTGCTATCATAGGTATCGCAGTTGGAGATAATATTTTAATGTCCTACTCTATCAACCTAGAACAGAGACTTCCTAATTTTTAACGAGACTACATACAGAAAGAGGTAGGTACCCAGGTTGGTACAATAGTCATAAACAAATCGAACGGCATGTTTATTTCAGAAATCGCTGCATTATTTTTTTAGAGAAATTATATTGTTTAAAAGTGTTATATTAGTGGCCAGCGTAATTTATAATATTAAAGAAAACGTGATAAAATAAAAATATAGGATGTTATCTAACTTTATTGTAATAAACTATATATAAATAATTTTTAATAATAACAATGGTAAATACATCATATTTATCTCGTTATTTCAATCCCAGTCAAAACCATTAAAACCAAGCAAATATAACGTGTTTTAAAATTGATCCTACTTATTTAAGCAACTTCCAAGTAGGTATCAACATAATAATTAATATAAAATACCAAAAAAACGTAAGCTTTAGAGCATTGAATTAGTATTGCATTGTTTGTATGTTTGTCGTAGATACGTGATTAAATTGTTATAAGATTTGACCGGCCCCCGTGGCCGGTCAAATCTTATAACAATTTAATTTAAATAATAAATATTTACTCCGGGGTGGACACCAAACCATACAGACAGACGGCTAACAGAGAACTACGCCACAGAGATCGATAGTTGATTAAACATTTTTATATAATACAGAGTACACATTGATATCCTAGATTAAGCTATACCTAATACTTTAATAACATAACCGCCAAAATCTCGTATTAAGGTCACTTTCCATCACCCAGCCTCATCGATATAGATCATAGAATCATCTTTTTCCTATTTATAACTGAGTCCTTTTATAGCGGGTTGCAGAACCAAAGAAAGCCTCAGCGTAAGATACACCTATATTTATAAAAGCTGCTTAGACTATAACAGTACGTTGTTCGGAATTTTTTGACAAAAAAATATCAAAGAATCTGCGATAAGTACAGTTTATATGTTTTAAGTAGCGTTTACAATACAGTATGCGGATACATTTATGTAGACACATAAGAGTACAAAAACTACCTGCTGCAAATGCTGGGGGAGCCCTGTTTGAGTCATTTAAGTTGATTATGTATTGTACATAAATAATAAATAAATAATGCTGGATACTACACACACCATATAGAGGTAGTCCCAAACCAAGCAAAGCCGTACTTTGGAAACCAGATGATTGATTAAATACTCAAATACAGTGTTTTTTTGTAAATATTATACTTATTTATTATGATACATAGAAAAATACCAGACCCTGGACAAATAAATACAGAATAATTACAAAAATTAGTCCCGTGGCGGGAATTGAACCCGCTACCTCCTGCGTATCAGTCGGCTATTAGACCAACTGACCACGGAGGCAGCTGTGATTGATTACATTTATAATATAATGTGAAAAAATTTAACTTTTTGATTGATTTGATACTTAGAAAAATACCCAGAACTAGCTTAGCGCTTGGTCTACAACCCGTTTGAATGTAAAGAATGCATGAATATCTGATATCTGATGAACCAGTTGGTCTGATGAACGTCGGACATAACTTCTACGAATTCTTTGGTTGCCTTAATCGTCAGTCTTAAAGAATTAAAGAACTTCTTACTTCTAAATAAGTTAAATTTTGTACGGTTTCTGTTTCAAACTTCTAGTTCAATGAACTACTAAATTTGAGAAATAAAACAACAGTCATGCCTAACTAGCAAAGTCACTGTAACAATGTTAATTAACACTGTAACGAAATGATATAACAAACGTGACTCCATTTCAATTTTATGCTTAGGGCATTCGCCGGATAACTGCAACCTGAAAAGAAAAATCTTATTTTAAAAGCAATGTAACAGTTGCCGTGGGGTGCCGGCAAAATAATGTTGTCTCTTCTCTTTGGCCTGTGGTTGCAGTAAGAATCTGCCAAGGGATACCTCCAGACGATGGGCAGCAGCGTCTTTCCGTGAATCAACAACCCGTATGCCAAGCGTGGTGAGTATGGCAACAACCCCGTCATGATCAGTACTTGGAGATCCAAGAGGCCTGTATCTTAGCAGGTTGTGAATGTCTGGCACGTCAGGCAGGAGGAACTCAGTGATGGCCGGCCTGAGGACCGGCGCGGCTGGTGATGAGCCCCTATGGGCTTCCCATCAGAAAGGTAATATGGCTATTATATGGTCTCCCATTATCAAAGTGCTCACTTAAGTGCATAATGATCTTCATGCTCTTCAGAAGTCAAGTTGACGTGATCAAGGACAGTGCGTGCCAGCCCTCCAATTGATGTGGCAGTTCTATATAAGGTTCTATCCAGGACATTGTACATTGGAGGACCTTGAAAGATTAGCGAACAAGCCGGCACATCACAAGTTAGAAAAGTCACGTACCTAGGCACGTCTATAAAGCGGGATCAGCCGATTCAGGCCTGGTATCTCCCTCGGCACGTCGGGGATGTCAGGCACGTCCATCGGCAAATCAGGCAGGAAGTCCGGTATTGCCAGCCCGCCCACCGGCTGGCTATGAGCTCCCATCGGCATTTCATCATGATGACCCATATGCATGTGACTATGGGAGCCAATGGGCATTTCATCGTGAAGATGCATGTGGTGGAAGTGTTCGTGATCGTCTGAGGGCGAGCCGATGTGGTCGAGGCCCGGCCGCCCGCGGTGGTGGTGGATGGTCTTGTAGACTGTATGCGTGTGCTTTATCTTCTTTACTTTGTACGGCACGTGGATGACCACTTTCTTTTTACGGCTGTGGAACAAATAACGTTTTTGAGTTAAGAATGTATTATTGTCAATTTCATTAGCAAGTGCTCCTTGACAGCAGACTGCGAAAACGATTAGACGATTGATAACTAGTGACGAGCGACAAAATGCTTCTGGCCACGTGGTTCGACTGCATGGTTCGATCAATCGGAGTAGTACTACAGTTAGCAAACTACAGTGACTATTTTGTCGCTCGTACCCGGTCTGTGGATATTTTATAAGTGCACGCATAAGCACGTGAGAATCTGGGGACTTTGTAAAGCTTTTTTTATCACAGGAACAAAAGTCACCAGTCTTTCTTAACGGTTGAGTCCACAAACGGGTGAAAAAGAGCCTACAATGGGTCAGTCTACATATTCTTTTTCCACTCATTGATATCATAATTACAAAACAAAATCCTGTACCGCGTTTGTCTGTCTGCCTGTTCGCGATAAACTCAAAAACTACTTAACGGATTTTCATGCGGATTTTACCAATATGTAGAGTGACTTAGCTTCTGCCCGCCGCTTCGCATACGTTGTACCCGAACAAAAAGTAACCTATGTATTAATCCTGGTCAACATCAATACGTGTGCAAAGTTTCAGCTCAATCCGTATCCTAGTTTTTGCGTGAAGAGGTAACGAACCTCCATCCAAACAAACTTTCGGCTTTATAATATTAATGGGATTCATAAGGAAGGTTTAAGTATTTAATTTATTTTGTATAAACTCTTACTCAGATTCAGATACATACTGCATCTACGGGCAAGAGAGATGCGGACGTCATCTTATCTCATCCCACGGTTAACAATTGACTTTATTGTTCCTAAGCGATGGCAGACAGCACATGGTAGTCTAGATTGCCAGTGCTAAGCAGTATGTCCGTCACAGGCCAACGAGCCAGGAAGCTTCCTAGTAGCCGCGTGTTCGTTTCCTGACGTGAGGATCACACATAACACGTTGTTTATGCAACAATCGGTTTTCACGTTCAACTGTTTGAATCACTGGTTTAGTAGAATGTTAGCAATTTGGAATACTATCTGTGTTTAATAAATATAATACGGCTTACACCACGCACCTAACTTATTATCATCTTGCTGACGTTTCGTAGACCATTTAGAGGCCCTTCTTCATGAGCACCGTTCGTGGCCGACTCCGAGGGCCGCGAGACGAGAACTGTCGTATTATATTTATTAAATGATGTCTAGCCACGATAATTTCAATTCAGTGACTATCTGTGTTGTTACACTTGCTCGTTAGAAGCTGCTTTTTATATGTAAAGAGCTAAGCCTTTCACATAAAATATAGATGATTTTTATAGCATCAGCAACTGGCATTCATGCTTTAGGGACGTTGTAGTACCTGGGACATTCTTAGATGGATAAAGCATGCCCGCGCCTATGCCATCCTGTTAGCTTAGTCAACTATAAGTAAGATGAAAGGACAAGTTATAGGTACCTACGTTTAAACCTAAGTGCTATGTACCTTAGTTATATTTCGGGCTGCTTTTATAGCCATTCTAATATTCTTCTTCTGATGCGCTATAAAGTGATTAATGTAGCCGACCAACTCAAATAGAATGAGCACGGGACTTTTGAAGAAATTATTGGTTTTACAAAAAAACAAATGTAATTGAAATTAGACGGATGGGTTTTCAACATTTTTACATATCGTTTCCAGCGAATTATTTATGAATGAAAACACGCCTTTAAAATATATGTAACTATAATGAAATTCTCCCTCACCATGTTGACCTGTTTTTCCTTTAAACAATAGCTGACCTAGTTGAGAGGATGTTATAATAGGTGCTGGGCAATCCAACCTTAAATAAGTGAACAGGAAGTGGACTACCAAGTGAACAAGTTTGTTAATGTAAATATGTTCAAAGTCTATTTTATATATATAAATACTTTATACATTTAATGCTGGAAGATTTCGGGGGAGTTCTAAAAAACTAAATTAAACAAAATGCTGCATACCCACGGCTGGTGATGCCGTGAGTTGCAGCATTTTGTTACTGCAGTTCCAAACAAAGCAAAGCTTTAATACTTAACACATTTTGAAAACATAAATAAAAATTGAAAAATAATTAAAAATATACATTTTTCAAAAAACACCATGGAATAGGTCCAAGTAGAAATTTCAAAACAATAACTTTATAACAATCCCAGTCTGGGATTGTTATAAAGTTATTGTATTAAAGTTATAATATATAACATACTTCTGGGATTCCCAGAAGTATGTTTTTTGGTTCTGGAGCCTTTTTGGCTCACCTTAAACGGCTTAGAAACACAGCTGTAATTAAAATAACTCTAAAAGACTAACTACATCGGAAACTTTCCTTATTTTACCACCATCACCTATTTCCCACGAGATAAAGCAACACGTTTTATAACTTTTATAACCGTATCCTAACAATTTTATAACATCTTGTTAGATTCATTATAAATATCTTGAGTCTTCCAGAAGGGCTGGTGTGATCTGGGCAAAACAGGGAGTAAAAATAATTTAAAATTCATTGCAATTCGGCTATCTGTTATAAAAAGATCCGTATTAACTTGGTATGAAAACTGTCCTTAGATAAGTAGGCACACTTGCGATACTATACACGCAAAATGTTTTCTTATGATAAATGAACTTTTTTTAATGTTCCTTTTGACAAATATACAATCTTTAAACCGATATTATTATTTACTCTATAAATGACTGGCAGACTTGGGCGAACTTCTTACCCCCGCAACCCTAGTGTACACTACCTTGGTCCTAAATAAACATAGCCTCCCATTTTACTCCCTGATATTATAGCAATACCTATATAATTGTTTTCGAGTTATAATAAATAAGTAAATATTAAATAGGTTAGAATATATAAATAATGCTGGACAATTCACAAAGCATCATCTAGCCCCAAGCTAAGCAGAGCTTGTGTTATGGGTACTAAATGACATATTTAATACATTATACTACATAGACAGATATTTTTTTATTATATATAGAAAATCATCCAGAGCACCCAGAACAAATATCTGCAGATTAAACAGACACTTGTCCCGAGGCGGGAATCGAACCCGCAACCTCTTGCATCGCAGGCCCGCTGCGCCACAGAGGTCGTCAAAATGCAAATATTGTATTATTTTAGTACAGATTTAAAATCCAAAATTTGACATACTTTAAATTGTATGGAAACACAGAGAAACACAGGATCCTAAAACACAGCCCTAGCTAGTTGGGAACTATGGACTTTTGTAAAAATACTATTACTAATAAATTACATTTTATTTTATTTTTACAATTGACGAGCTCTGTGGCGCAGCGGGCGAAGTTCCGCCTGCGACGCAAGGGGTTGCGGGTTCGATTCCCGCCTCGGGACAAATGTCTGTACGATCTACAGATATTTGTTCAGGGTGTTCTGGGTGTTTTTCTATATATAATAAAAATATCTATCTATGTAGTAGTACAATGTATTAAGTATATCAGTCATCTAGTACCCATAACACAAGCTCTGCTTAGCTTGGGGCTAGATGATGCTGTGTGATCTGTCCAGCATTATTTATTTATTTATTATTATTTACAATTACGATTATCAGCATAAACTTATTATCAACAAGCTAGTTCATCATAATCATTACCCAAGCCATACACATTATCACGTCTCCATTACTTATGACCATGTTGTTTAAATGTTTGTCTTATACTTTTTAATCTTTTATTTAACTTGCAATGTTAGGCTCATCCGGGTGGAAAGATGCAACTCAAATTTTGCGGCTTATTTGTTAATAAGCCGCAAAATTGGCACTAGGTAATATATTTTTATTTTGAACGAGTATCACTATTGTTAATAAGCCGCAAGATCGGCATCCACAAATTAATGATCACCGCCTCCACCAAAATAGATAGATACAAGATACAAGATACAAGAACTTTATTTGTACGAAACACAGGTTACAATAATGGTCTTTAATAAAAATAAGTTCAGCCATGTCTCGCCGCAGATGGGCATACAAATATTAAAACCTAGTTATTGATATGATCTATTTATTTAAATAATAATAATAATGATAAAAATGAAATTAGTCGCATGCAAATAATAGTAGGTACTTTACAATAATAATTTAACAAACAATAATTTATAAAACAATGTCAGAATGAGGTGAGTAGTATATATTTTTTTTTTGGTCTTAGTCAAATTTGTCGGTTAGATATTCATGCACGTTATAATACGCTTTGTCTGTCAATAACGTTTTAACTCTACTTTTAAATAGGTGTAAATTCTCAATTTCTTTGATGCATTTAGGTAGTTTATTAAATAATCTTGGTCCCATGCAGAATATACTTTTATCAAATAGGGCTGATTTGTGCCATGGCATGGCTAATCTATTTACTCTCTTGCTTTGCAGGTAACCAAATTCATATAAGTTTCTTTTGACAAATATTACTGCTTCTAATATATATATAGATGGAAATGTTAAGAGTTTAAGTTTTATAAAATGAGGTTTACACGAGTCAGTATTTTTAAGTCTGGCTACTGAACGTACACATCTTTTTTGTGCTATAAATATTCTCTGCCGATCAGTACTATTCCCCCAGAATATCACTCCATACCTCAAAGTTGAGTTTACATATGCACTATAAGCCGTTAGAACCGCAGTCACATTAGCTACTTTGCCTAACATAAATAGTGCATAGGAAAATTTATTGAGTTTTTTACAAATATAGTCAACGTGATCAGTCCATCTTAAATTACGGTCAATATGTAGTCCCAAAAATTTAGTAGATTTAATGTTATTAATTTTATGTCCTAAATATTGTATGTCAAGTATTGGCATGTCACGTTCTCGGTTTGAGAATGTCATGATTGATGTTTTGTCCAAATTAATAATTAGATTATTCAGGGTCAGCCAATCTATTATGTTTGATAGAGTATTATTAATGTCAGAGCTGAAGTCCATATTCTTATTATATTCAAAAACTACAGTACTGTCATCAGCAAACATTATTATTGGATGATGTGTGGTATTCGGGAGGTCATTAATATACAGTATGAATAATAGAGGACCTAATACACTCCCTTGTGGCACACCATATAGTGTTTGTCTTAGTTCTGATTCATATATACGCTCTTGTTTCGATTTTGGGCACAAACGCGTTATTTGTGTTTTTTGCCATCTCCCTTTAAGGTAGCTACTTATGAGATCCAGTACATTTCCACGAATCCCATAGTAAGATAGCTTGTTAAGGAGTGTATTGTGATCTACGAAGTCAAAGGCTTTGGTGAGGTCCATGTACATAGCACATACTTTATTTCTGGTATCTATATTATTTATTATGGTTTTTAAAAATTTAAATATGGCTGTGTTTATGCTTTTGTTCCTTCGGAATCCCACTTGCTCATCTACCAGTATATTACATCGTTCTAGGAACGAGTAAAGACAGTCATATATGTGTCTCTCAAATACTTTAGATAATACAGGAGATAATGCAATAGGTCGGTAATTATTAATGTCCTCTTTAGAAAGTTTTTTGTGCAGTGGCTTTATTAATGTAATCTTAAGTTTGTCTGGAAACACACCGTCATGTATGCATAAATTAATAATATAACTAATGACAGAGCTCAGTGGAAGGGCTACAAGTTTAATAATTTTAGTGTTTATATCATCATATCCCGTGCTATTTGTATTTTTGAGCGAGCTTATGATTTTTAGTATGTCGGGGGGCGTTGTTGGGTTCATAAAAATTGAGTTTACATTTCTACAGTTACCTGTATAATGGTTTAGGGTTGGGTGTAAGGTAGGTTTTGCTAAATCTATAAAAAGTCATTAAAAGCTTGTGCTATTTCTCTAGGATCTGTTATTATTTCATCGTCTGTTTTAATTTTATGAATGTCATATTGTGGCTTTTTTGATTCATTGTTTTTTATAACTCTCCAAGTGGCTATTGATTTGTTACTTGCTTCAGCTATCATATAACTGTTCTGTGCCTTTTGTGTAAGTTTTATGATTTTTTGTAGTCGTTGAGAGTATTCTTTAAAGTAAGACTTATTTTCTGCACTTCTATGTTTTCTATAATTCCAGAGAAGCTTTCTCTTTCGTTTCGAACATATTTTAATACCTTTTGTAATCCATCTTTTGCGTTTTTTTATTGTCATTCTTATCTTCTTAATGGGAAAGCAGATAATACGTACAGTCTATAAGCAAATTCGTATTTAAAAGTACCAGGCGACTATATTATTTAAAGACGTTAAAAATTGTCTGTAATAAATAAACTACGATTTAAATTCAAACAAATCTTTACGAACTTATTTCTAAAATTTTAAGCAATTAAGTTCTTCTTACTTCTTATCTACCACCTACACCAGAAGTGCAGAACTACGAAGTGAAACTGATAATAATCTATAAATAAGAGATATTAAATAAGAGATTTATAGATTATTATCAGTTTCACTTCGTAGATCTGCACTCCTGGTGTAGGTAGGTTTACATGAATATGAAGTTCCAGGTCACAACAACTAACAGTAATAATTATTAAAATTAATAATGACAATGATCTCTAATGAAGTTCTGCGCTCTCAGTACTTTAAGACTAAGTTTACACGAGATTGTGGCTTATCGAGCCCTTAGTCTGCTAAAACTCAACTCAATAAAATCCGTTAACTAAGAATCATGTGTTTAATCCTTTTAAATCAAAATTTCTCGCACTTGGGTCTAAAAACCAAATTGATAGAATAATAATCCGGGATCCAGAGTTATTTATAGATGGAGTTTTAATGGAACTTGTTACAGAAGCTCGAAATCTAGGCTTCATTATTATTATTTATAATTATGATATTAAATTGAGCATATCAACACGTCGAATCGAGCCTTGACCCTTTTAAAGACGGAAGTGCTTTAACGAACTATGTTACGGAACCCGTGATGGGCTAGACAATGTCCCTTTCCTTAAAACATGTCCTTGCCATCCGAAGTACGAAAGGACGTTGATATTATCTCGGTTGATTGTACCTAAGAACTCATGGATGCCCCGAGAATCAATGTATGGAGTTTTCTTTTTAACAACAAAGCTTTTGGATGCCGTGACCATAAGCCAATTTTGCATACCCCCGTAGTTCCAGAGACAAGCAACAAGCTACTAAAGTTTTTCAAAATGACCCTAACTAAAAAAGCAAACGAGAAAAAAAAAGCGACAAACTTAGAACAAGCAAGCGGCTTCTTTCAATGAAGCCACGTTGCATGTGTGTGATCTACCAATAATAATTAATAAACAATACTTTAATGTGACTTATAATGTTTATTATCAATAAATTACTACTATGACTATTATTATTATGACTCATCTAAATTACAGAGGTGTATTTAACCGCTTTGGAATGGACGCAATGGATAAGGATATGACGGAAGCTATTTTAAATGATTAATGTATAGCTTGTATGTATAGCTAACATGTCTGTAAAAAGTAAACTAGTACTTTACTAATTACGCGATAAATTCCCGTTAAATAGCTCTATAAATCAGCAATGATACATGTAAAATGCCTTCCTTAATTACTTACCGTCTTGCCCCAAAGTTAGCAAAGACGCCTCATTTCGGAACATCTCATAATCAGTTGATTCAGACGCCTATAGGTTGGCTGGCCTTCCTTACACCTCAAGCGATATTACGAATAAAATTACCATTTACCTAACGCTGATTCATAATTTTGTTAATTAAAAAAGTGTTGAACAATGTTTGCATAATGTTCGTAATCGCTTATTTCCATATGCATTATGCAAGACCACACAATTATTATTGACTTCATATTGCTCCCTGGACAACGCTAAAAGCTTTTGCAAAGTCAAGACGGCGTAATAGCGATATTGGCGTCAGGTATATTTTCAGCGTTTACAAAACATACGGAATTGCCATTTGATGTTCCGAATTCATGTTTTTGACTTAATTTTTTTGTTATACAATTTTAATTACAATAGTGTTGAACAACGTTTGAAAAATGTTCGTTATCGCTTATTTCGATGCATATTATTATGCGTCATGCAAAACCACACGATTATTATTGACTACATATTGCTCCCTGGAAAGCCAAGGTTAATTTTAACATATATTAATAGATTTTATTTTGCACGAGAATTACTGTTTCGGCGCTTACGACTCTCAATCCACGTTTTACCATTGTAGTTGTTCACAATTACATTCAAATAATTGTTAATCAATGCGTCGCCATATGTTAATTTTTTTGCAACCGAATTGTATAATACTGTATCTAACAAGATTACAAAATTATAAAAATAAGTAACGCGTGAGCATCATGCCCTTTCATAATTATGATACAAAACAGTCCATTGTTCACCCCTACTTTCAACTCCTATATCTCATGAACTGCTCGACCGATTTCTATATATCAGTTTAGCATTCTACACATCATTTCCTTTAATTTGATACCAAACTCGGGTATATGTAGGTATTTAAAATATTCGATAATTCATCCCCTCTATCCCCATTTCTTATAAACTCCTTGACCGATTTTGATAAAACATACTGAACAACAGAGGTAAACAACTGCTGCTTTAAAAAAAACTACATGCAAATCAGTCCACTCGTTTTAGACCGACGGTGCCACAGACAAACACAGATACAAGTGTCACACTTATAACACCCCTCTTTTTGTCACATAGATTTTCCAAGAAAGAAAAATCCAGCTTACTTTAAGCTTATAAGTAAGGCCTTTTGTATCTATTATAGATGATTTATACAGCGTCAGCAACTGGTAATCATGCTGTACGGGACGCTGCAGTACCTGGGATATTGTTCGATGGATTAGACTTGCCCAGCACCTATACCATCCTCTCAGCTTAGTCAACTACTATTCAGAGGAAAGAACAGGTCAATACGTCTGAAGCTAAGCAGCGGATTTCCTCACGATGTTTCCTTCACCGTTAAAGCACGTGTTAGGTGTGCACATACATTTTTCAAGAAAGAAAAATCCATTGGTGCATGGTCGGTATCGAACCCACGACCTTCGGATTTAAAGTCGGGGTACATACCACTCGGCCAACATGGCTTTTTAGCTTACTATAGTAAGTACACTAATTAAAACAATATAATTACAAAACAATAAATTCCTTACCCTTCTGAGCACGTGAGCATCAAAGCCAAGAGCAGTGTAAGGCACATAACCTGGAAATAAATAAATTGTTTTTATGTTTATAGTTTAACCTCATAATATTTCAATTTGGCCAGGTACGTGTCGGGCCAAGCGCTGTGTTCTATTGTTAACCGCAGGCCTGTTGTTAGAGGTTGGTGTATATTTTTCACGTACCATAACATGTTGACAGATATTATTTGTTCAGTTTACGCTTATTAAAGTATTCCGGTATACTTGGTAAACCGTATCACTTATTTGAGCGACAATTACTACAAAAATATAAAAAAACTAGCTTGAGCGTTATAGTTTTCCTAGAATGTGGATTTCTTCGAATTTGTCATGTTAGCAGTTTAGATTTTAGAGTGGTTAAAAACAATTTGAAATAATATTAAAACATTAATTTTTCGCAAACGGAACCCGGAAAGTTAAAATCAATTGAACGATACCCAACTCGATGGAAGAATAAAAAAAAAGTTCTTCCCATCTGAAGTGTATGGGAAGTACCTCAAATTAATTTTTATTTAGCATATTTTGTACCGTTATTTCGGCTTGATGATTAAGATATATGTATGTCCATGCAAAATTACAGCTTTCTAGGACTTATAGTATCATAATACTTCGTAAAGCCGAACACAGAAAGACAGACAGACAAACAGATAAAGCGAAACTAGAGTTTCGCCGTAGTACAACAAGGAAACCTCAGAGGGTTTCCTTGTTGTACTATGGAATCCTAAGAAACCCCGACGCATCTAGGTACAAAAAGACTGGGATGGAACTAATGAAGGAGCCTTCGCTCATTAATTGATATATGATAATAATGGCGTGGGGTGCTGGAAGTAGTGTTTGCCCTCCTCCCCTGCCCGTGCATGCAGTAAGAATCTGCCAGAGGAATAACTCAGGAAAATGGGCAGCAGCGTGTTTACGTGAATCAACATACCGGACTGCGCTCGTGAACTCGCCTGCGAAGCGTGGTGAGTTTGGCAACATGATCATGATCAGTACTTGCAGATCCATGAGGGAGGCCATGTCCAGCAGTAGGCGTCCTATGGCTGAGATGATAATGACTTGATTTTTTACTATAACTATTATCCGTTAATATTATTAAATAGACAAGTTTTTATATATAACGCTAACAAATATTTTTATTATATTTATATTATCCAACCAACTTTAATGTTTTATAGAGGTAGATATTTTGTGAATGATCGTTAGTAGAAACATTAGTAAAAGTATTGAACCGTCCTGTGATATAGCACCTTACTGTCCATGATCACTAAATCTACACATCACCAATACCACAAAAAGTTCGCACAGTAAGCCTAATTAATCACCTAATTAGCCTCGTATGTTATCGCTAGCACAATTAAACAAGACAATGCGCAGATCTTATCAATCCTCAGCGACATCACAATTATCCTACATCAAATAAGCGCTCTCATCTATTTGTCTACGATAAAAACACTCACCGCCACCCGAGAATCCATAATTGTATGATTTGTATGACAATGTAGTGGAAAGCACTTCCACAAAAAGGCCAGAGAGTGCGTGCGAAAACGTGAATGTGCAGATTTCCCACGAAAATGATGCGCTCAGAGTCAGATGCACTATAACAATGAAAGCCGATGCGGCTATCAGTGCTTATATATTGCACTCACATGCACCCTGCTGTCCTCCCGGCGCACGCGCGGTGTGCACCGGCGCCCTCCCGTGCCGCGGCTGGGGCGAGCATTCAGCGTGCTCCACATCATATCAGTGGCTGACGCTATGTCGTCATCATTTCAGCCGTAAAACGTCCACTACTGAACACAGGCCTCCCTCATGGATCTCCATGAGGAGTACTCTCCACGCTTGGCAGCCGGGTTGGCGAGCGTAAGGGATGTTGATACACGGAAAGACGCTGCTGCCTATCGGAGGTATCCCTGAACTTGTATGAAAATTGAATATCAGTTGCTGACGCTGTGACAGCATCATTTCAGCCGTAAAACGTCCACTACTGAACACAGGCCTTCCTCGTGGATCTCCATGAGGGGTACTCACCACGCTTGGCTGGCGGGTTGGCGAGCGCAGTACGGGATGTTGATACACGGAAATACGTTGCTGCCTATCGGAGGTACCCCTGGGCAGATTCTTACTGCATCCACGGGCAAGAGAGAAGAGGTAGCATTCTACTGTCCCATCATGGCGCGGCGTCTCTCTCTCTCGTCAAGACAACAACAGATCTAGACAACAATCTGCGCGATTACGAAAAATCTGAATTTTAATGCCCTGAAAAAGGTATTCTTGTTTGGGACCATTTTTATTATTATTTAATACTTTATTGCACACAACTTAAAATAAGGTTCAATTGGTGGACATAATGCCGAAAGTATTTTCTACCTGTCAACCACATAAAGTGAAAAACAGTCAAAAGGCGTGCTTAACATAATGAGGTAAACTTAAAAGCAAGGCAAAATCTTAACGTACGAACCTACTTACTAATACCATTGATATGCCGGATGTATTATAACAAGTGTACAAACCCAAACGGGGTTGGCCCCGATTGGCGCCCCGTCCCGTACCGCGGCTGCGCACTCAGCGTCCTCCTCTCATACACTCCACGCTTGGCAGCCGGATTGGCGAGCGTAAGGGACGTTGATACACGGAAAGACGCTTCTGCCTATCGGAGGTATCTCTGATCTTGTATGAAAATTGAATATCAGTTGCTGACGCTGTGCATGAGGGGTACTCACCACGCTTGGCAGGCGGGTTGGCGAGCGCAATACGGGATGTTCTTACACGGAAAGATGCTACTGCGCTCGCCAACCCGGCTGCCAACCGTGGTGAGTTCCCCTCATGGAGATGCATGAAGGAGGCCTGTGTTCAGTAGTGGACGTTTTACGGCTGAAATGATGATGACATAGCGTCAGCCACTGATATTAAATTTGACGACGACGACTAAAAGACGCTGCAGTACCTGGGCTGGGCTGTAGTTTCCTCTCGTCTCTTGCTCGTGAATCTGCCAAGAAGAATCTGGATACTTCCGGAAGATGAGATCTATGGGAGGCTTATGTCTAGTAGTGAACTTTACAAACACCAGTCCTACGGCCGAAATGATGATTATCAAATTAGGAAGACATAGCAAGATAAAAAGCATGGCGACCTCTGTGGCGCAGCGGGCGAAGGTCCGCCTGCGACGCAGGAGGTTGCGGGTTCGATTCCCGCCTCGGGACAAATGTCTCTACGACCTGCAGATATTTGTTCAGGTGGATGTTTTTCAACGTATAATAAAAACATGTATTAAGTATATTTGTCATCTAGTACCCATAACACAAGCTCTGCTTAGCTCGGAGCTAGATGATTATGTGGGGATTGTCCAGCATTATTATTTATTAAATCACTAAGCGGGCTGTCCATTGCGAGATACAATGGGTCAAAGCGGGCTGACTGCTACGAGATGTAATGGCTCAATAATACGCTCTATGGATTAATAACACGCTCTAATGGCATTGCTGGCATTTAATAACATTTTAAGCATTGATTCGAAATGCCGCAGGGGACAGTCCGCTTAATAATAGAATTTCTCTTATGTACGTTAACAATATGTTTGATTTAGGTACTTTCCTAAATTTATTATACAACAGGTTGTTAGGTGTGCATCACTCGTAAAGTTAACAATATTTCAATTTAGATTTATTTGATAAAGCATAATGAAGTTACATATTTTATTTATTTTACTGCACGTTAAGTATTATTCAATACTTATATAATATATAACAAATTATACTTATATTACTTGTTAACAAAGCGTAACTGGCCTGCCAAGCGTGGTGAATATAGCAACAACCTCATAAGATCAGAACTTAGATATTCATGAAGGAATCCTATGTCCTGCAGTGGACATAATGCCGAAGGTATTTTCTACATGTCAACCACATAAGGTGAAAAACAGTCAAAATGCGTGCATCATGAGGTAAACTTAAAAACAAGGCAAGATCTTAACGTACGAACCTACTTACTAATACCATTGTATGCCGGATGTATTATAACAAGTGTACAAACCCAAACGGGGTTGAAAAGGATCTTAAGGCTGATATGATTATAGGTAGTATTACCCACACTTAGAACAATGAAATTGTAAGCCGTGATGGCCGAGTGGTACGTACCCCCGACTTTCAACCCGAAGGTCGTGGGTTCGATACTGGATTTTTCTTTCGTGTAAAATGTATGTATGTGCACACCTAACACGTGCTTTAACGGTGAAGGAAACATCGTGAGTAAACCCGCGGCTTAGTTAGCTTCAGACGTATTGACCTGTTCTTTCCTCTGACTAATAGCTGACTAAGCTGAGAGGATGGTGATGGGCAAGCCTAATCCATCTAACAATGTCCTGGGCACTGCAGCGTCCCGTACAGCATGATTACCAGTTGCTGACGCTGTATAAATCATCTACAATAGATGCAAAGGCCTTAGTTTACTTTCATCATCTGGATCCCTCATGGATCTCTATGAAGTTGCCATACTTACCACGCTTGGCAGGCGGGTTGGCGAGCGCAGTACGGAATGTTGATACACGGAATGACGCTGCTGCCCATCTTCCGGAGGTATCCCTCAGCAGGCTCTTACTGCATCCACGGGTATAAGAGGAGGGGTAACATTGCCGGCACCCCGAATGGATCCTGTTAAAATTACGATACCAAAATATTTCTACTTGCAGCTCGTCATATAAGGTCAAGGTCACACACACTGTGTTGGCTGAATTCTTTCATTAGTAAGAATAAACCTCATTTGTTTAAATAAATAAATGATCTACTACTTTAAAAAGTTTCACTTGTTTACATTAGTTTTCATGTGTATTGCAAACTTTATTTTTTACTACAACTACTAACTACTAGTACTCTACTACTAATCTACTACTTCTACTACTAACGACCACTACACTACAACGGCGCTACTACTACTACTACTACTAACTAGTACTACTCTACAAATACTCTTCTACTACTCCACTACTACTACTACTACTAAGACCTTATTAAGATAAAAATATAAGAAGTTTAATTTCATGTTTAGTCTTCTTCTGCATGTTTCGTCACGCTTCCCTGTTTTAAGCACTGTGTTATGAAGCGATTAGAAAACACAGCTCATAAAATGTATAGGTACTTTTTAGTTGTTTCGGAGTTGGAGCAAATTCCATTCTGTTCACAGAATATTTAGTCGCTTGAAATATTCACAGAATAGTATAGTAGTTCTTTTGCCAAATAATGGTACTGAACCCTTGGAGCGCGAGTCTCACGATTTTTTTTTTATTTGTTTATACAAATCGATAATTTTCTCCAACTGCTAAGCGTGACCATAACTCGTTTAGTTCCATTGTAATAATTGGCAAATAACGACCGTGTCTGAAACAGTTGCTTTAATAAAACTATTACAATTTGTGTAACTTACGCCTTTACCATTCAGGCTGATGGCAAAATCAAGACCAGAAAATTGATTATAGATTGTTATTCGCTAACGAAATCCAATAGGCTTACCGCTGATCTGTGTGCAGTGTAAAATGCCGCGAATTGATGGAGGCAGTACGTCATTATGGTCTAGCAAAAGAAGGATAATACACTTATTTTTTGGAAAAAAAAAGTTTTTTATTATCTTTATCTAAAACAAACATTATAGATATACATAAGTGTCAAATTATATAAACATAAAAACAACAAAAGAACGTTTAAGAAAATTAAAACCAATAAATATTTAATTCCCTTTATTTTGATACCATACCCGATAGGTATAATTAAAAAAAAATAACTTCTTAAAATTCGGCGAAAAATATCCGATTAGCCCATAGCCATTTTTTTTTTTTTAATACTTATCTAAGGACACTTGGAACAAATCTTACGATACCTTTATTGTCGAAATCCATCCAGCCGTTTGGAAGATAGGTACGTTGGAATAATGAAGTTTACAAACAAACAAAAAAACAAAGAAACAAACCCCATAAGCTGACCCTATTACCTGTGACTGGACGAATGTCGTCTACTCAACGAACCATCGGACGACCACGACTTCGTACCATATAGTAACCATTACAATGTCATAAGAAATATGGTCGCCGTAGCCGAAAACGGTTTGAAGGATTATTATTGTTACTAACGTACGCAAATGATAAAATTTGCGTTTTAAATGATAACATTTGTGATTTAAATAATTAAATGGTGGTTTATTTTGTTTTTACCTATTATATAGGCACTCTTATGGGCGCTATTTGATGTATATAATTATAAAGGTATATTATTATATTTGTACGAAAATAAGAGTACTACGTCTCTTGAAACTAGGTAGAACTAGGTAGGGACCGTGATAAATATTTATTTAAACATATGGCGTTGTGCATTTAACAAGTGATGTCGGTTCGTGAAGGAAAACATCGTGAGGAAACCCACAGCTTAGTCAGGTACAGGCGAACATAACTCTGTATTCAATGAACTGATGATTTATTCCTTCATACATAGCATAATATTTTAAATGGAAAAAAATATGATAATGTCCGTTATTAATATAATATAGAAACCCAATCTCAGTGAAAATTGTCAATACACATTTCACATTTTGTGGTTAAATGTAGAAATATTCGTAAGGTCGCCTGTCGTAAAATTTCATAATTTACATATTTCTCCATTGTTCAGTGCGCTATGCAAAGGATTTTAGTAAAGAATGTTTTTTGTTAAAACAAGCATTAGTACGGGGGTACCAGAGAAGGGGGCGAAGGTTTCCGAAAAATGCCATTTTTTACCTTTGGTGACCTTTTGAGGTCACATTAACTCCAGTCCCTGTGACCCTAGGGTCACCAAAATTAATCAGTATCCTTCTCTCATTAAGACAGTGCTAACAAAAATGTTTCATGTAAATCGGTCAACGCGTTATTGTAATCGTGTCATGCACAGACAGACAGACAGCGCATAATAGGAGGCTTCGCTCCCTAAAAATTTGATACTTTTTGGGGTTCCGCAATACAAAAAGGAACCCTTATATTTCATTATGCTATGCCTTTCTGTCCGTCTGTCTGTCGGTCTGTCTACGGCTTAGCGAACAAACTATACGTACTAGAAAGCTGTAATTTTGCATGGACATTATAATCATAAAATCATTATCATTCATTCATAAACACAGGGTGTATTATTAACATGTGCACTAAGCCGAATGTGCCGTGGGGTGCCGGCAGTAGAATGTTACCCCTCCTCTCCTACCCGTGGATGCAGTAAGAGCCTGCTAAGGGACACCTCCGGAAGATGGGCAGCAGCGTCTTTCCGTATATCAACATCTCGTACTGCGCTCACCAACCCGCCTGCCAAGCGTGGTGAGTATGGCAACTACCCCTCATGGAGATCCATGAGGGAGGCCTTAGTTCAGTAGTGGACGTTTTACGGCTGAAATGATGATGATGAAGCCGAATGAGGGTGATTCTGACCACCCCAAGGGATAACTTTAGTTCTACGACATTTCAGGATTCGGTGATTTTCATTCATGAAAAAACCACGATAGTTGTAAATTCAGCAGCTGATTAATCGATAACGTCGAACCAAATGCTAGCTGATTCTTGACAGGGTCATTGACGGTAACCGTTGACGTTCGCGATAATCGCTGTCAATGGTCAATTTTGTAGTATATAAAAGCAAAAAAAAAATGTATCACAGCGATGATCGCGAGATGTACGCCTGTTGCAAACCTGTCGCGAGATACATACGTAACCAGCCTGCCGTAGTACTTGAACGCCTTATTGCGAATTCCAACAGAACTTGGACTCGGCTCTCGCTTAAGCTGCGAAGATTATATGAGACAATATATTAATCAGACCCTTTCTCTTTCATCTACGTAGATGAGCTCGCGGGGAGTGAAATTGTCGAGAGTGCAAATCACCTAGTGCTTTGTCTTAACAATCGTCGATTACAAGACAGGTGTCATTTAGCTTTAGAGATAAACTTGAATAATTTTCATATGACGTGGGGTGCCGGCAGTAGAATGTTTCCCCTCCTCTCGCACCCGTGGATGCAGTAAGAGCCTGCTAAGGGATACCTCCGGAAGATGGGCAGCAGCGCCTTTCCGTGTATCAACATCCCGTACTGCGCTCGTCAACCCGCCTGCCGAGCGTGGTGAGGTTGGTAACTACCCCTCATAGAGCTGCCGGGACCACACGCATAAATCGTCGATTACAATGTTGTATTATAAACACAGTAAACTTTAATTATCTTTTAAAATAAACTTCACAATATTCTAATATTTTCAAATTTAGAACCAACCAATTGGTTAGCTTAGAAGTCAGCCGGAGCATCGGTTCATTTCATTTCACGCTACCACAACGCGGGACGGCCGCATAGGCGTCGGCAGAGCGGGACGATAATTGTGATTCGTGTCGTAGGCGTAGACGCACAGGTGTGCACGTTTAGTTAATATTATGTACGTGAATAATACTGGACAATTCACACGGCATCATTTAGCCCTAACCTAAGCAGACCTTGTGTTATGGGTACTAGATGACTGATATACTTAATACAATTCCACTTTTTTGACACTGCCATGCTGTTTTTGCAGTGCGCACAAAAGTTATGCTACAAGCTAGGTCTAGACCTTATTTTTTATTACTTGTGTTGTTAATCTTGTATCGTGTATTGTGTGCCTTAATAAATAATAAATAAATAAATACATTACAACATTAAAAATTGAAAATTACAAACCTAATTAAAGTTTTGCCAGTTTCGCCGTTGACGGACACGTCAAGGAAGACATCATCATCATCACATTACAACATGATAGATATTTTTTTATTATGTATAGAAAAAAAGCCAGAACACCCTGAAAACATCTGCAGATCGTACAAACATGTAGTTAACGTTGTCCCGAGGCGGGAATCGAACCCGCAACCTCTTTCGTCGCAGGCGGACCTTCACCCGCTGTGCCACAGAGGTCGATTTCGTGTAGTAGACGCTCCCGCTTCGCGTCGCGCATCACGCATCGCTGACGCATTGGCCTCACCTTAGGCTTGCCCAGCACAAACACTAACGTCTTAGTTTATAGACGACCTCCTTGGTGCAGTTTCAACCAAATGCGCCAAAGAGGTCGTATAGACTAATGAGTTCTCAGTAAAAAATAAAAAGTGTTTTCCACAAAACCTAACAGATGGAGCTGGCAAGCGGAGAAAACGAGAGCGGTTGAGCACCGATTAAGTGCCATCTACAAGTAACCAAGAGTTCTACTCATTTTCTGAATTCGCATGCAGTAGCAATGTCTAGAGATGTCGCTGCATAGAGACTGTAGCTTGATATTTAGATTAGGTACAACGTTTCAAAGAATTCAAAACCATTATCAAAAATGTTTGTTTGCGCTGCTAGTTCTCCCTGCATGTGCATAATTAGCGGGCGGGAGGGCGGTGCTCCTGCATCTCAGCTTGCATTTTATTGTCATGGATTTCCGCAAAGTAACGCCTGATTCCATTAATTATATAAATCGAATGTTCATTGTGTTTCATTTCCTTTAATTTAATATAGCTCATATCTTTGTTTTATATTTCCAGATTAAACATAACACCACGCAAACAACAACGAACAGCGTAATAGTTCCTCTTGTTATACAAATTATGCGTAACCATTCAATAAAAGCCAAGAAGCATTAAATTCAACATTACCTACCTTTGTTACGTATTGGACAAACAATCGGTATCAATCTGATTAAATAAATTAGCCTTTTATATTACACTACCATTATTCTATTTCATATAATTTTAAACTGATAAAAATATAGTTTTTACTATAGTGAAATATAAAAACAAAAATTATATCATAAAGGTCCAATCATAAAGACCAATCGCGCCGCAAGGCTCAAGCGCTTGGTGACTTGGACTTCAGAAAGAGAGAGATATATTCCGAGACTATACGTGCCGAGTTCTGGAGTAGCCAATTGGATCTTCTTCTTGAGAGCGTCTCGAGATGTGTCGAAGAACTATTATTATTATAAAGAGCCGTATGACATTTTTTAGGGCTCAATGCCGAGACAAGCCGTATGCCCACCTAATATTAGGCGGAAACCTCTATTACCTATACCTACCACAGTAATAATAACGCACCGTTCACCGGCCCTATTACTCTTCAAACCGGAACACACCAATGTAGTAATACTGTAATACAGTAATACTGCCTGGCGGCAGAAATAAGTATGGTAGTAGTCCTCTCGCGGATGAACACTTCACAAAACGTTCTACTACTACGACACCTCTTATATCTATTATAGATGTTTGTCCAGCGTCAGCAACCTGTTATCCATGAAGAAAGGGGGCAGTGCCTGGGACATTGTTAGGTCGATTAGGTTTGCCCAGCACCTATACCATCATTGGCTTTATACAGAGGAAAGTGCAGGGTAAAACTATCTAAAGCGGACTAAGCCGCAGGTAAATACATAGTTATCATACATAGGTATATAACTTTTGCCTATGTTTATGTATGTTCTTATTAAATCGATCAGTATTCTTAATTTTGGGCCATAAAGGTCTCTCCTTTCCACGTTATGCGTCCCAAGTGGTGGTGGGGTCAGCTTTTCGTATTCATCATCATCATTACATCCGTAAAACGGCCACTACTGAACACAGGCCTCCCTCATGGATCTCCATAAGGGGCAGTTGCCATACTCACCACGCTTGGCAGGCGGGTTGGCCAGCGCAGTATGGGATGTTGATACACGGAATGACGCTGCTGCCCGTCTTCCGGAGGTAGCTCTTAGCAGGCTCTGGTTCTCGTGGATGCAGTCTACGGGCAAGAAAGGAGGGCCAACATTCTACTGCCGGCACCCCACGGCACGGCTTTTCCTATTGTTTTTTTTTTATAATAATAAATGACGAGACAAGCCGAAGTCTCACCTGATGTTAAGCGATATAACCTCTGCCTATAACAACTGCAATAACGTGGTGATCACGTTCACAAAGCACTGACCAACGCTGCATTGCATTGTTTCCCTCCACTTCGCTCCGTCCTCGAGGTCGCGTCATCTTCGGAAGCTTGGCACTCTCCCATATCCCTTAACGCTTATCTCTCCATGTTGTCTTGGGGCTGCCTCTGGATATGTAGTGGAGTTCTAGTGCCACCACGTATTCCGGTGGCCAAGCTGAGGTAAGTGCAAAAAATCATAAAACACTGAACACTCGTAAACTTTCTTTTGATTCCTGATTCGTAATAATAAACCAATTGAATTGAAGTTGGATCTGGTTGGGTAATAAATACCTAAAAACAACGTTATGTGCGTTCACGTGCACCGTTAATTTAGTTATCATAACTAATTAGCCGAATTATACTTACCACATGCGTTTGCGTGTGTTCTTGAGATAATCGGACAATTTACCGAAAGAAAATTGTACAGTCAGCATCAAATAACGATTATCATCAAGCTCAAAGAAGAGTTATGTGAGAGTGCGTTTTCGTTACCATATTTTTATGCACTTACGAATAGTGCCTGTGCATTTTGCATTTTTTGATTCATTTCGTGTGCCTACGATTTTTTTTTGTTTTTTATTGTTTAGTAACGAAACAAACTTGTGTTGTATTCTATATGTTTATCAATTTTAATTACATCGAACACCTTGTGTCACTTGTCGATGGGTCATTAGTCCGATGTCTTATTCTATCGACGCCAAAAATGCAATTGACATTTGTTTCACATGTACCCTTAGTTTCAATGTTTGTGACACCTAAAATGCAATCTGTCCACTGCAATCTTGCTGTCCGTCATCTGACTATAGGGTCATTAAGAACTTGTAAGTCTTACACGGCTGGTGTTGATTCAACTTCATCATAAATTCAGCCGTTAAACATCCACTACTGAACTAAGGCCTCCCTCATGGATCTCCATGAGGGGTAGTTGTCATACCACGCTTGGCAGGCGGGTTGGCGAGCACCTCACAAAAACCCCAGGAGAAGGATATAAGAATCGCAGGAGGCACAAACTATATATATCTACATGTCATAATATCTCACTAATATTATAAATCTGAAAGATTCTTTGTATGTATGTATGATTGATACCTTTACACGCAAAAACTACCCTACGGTTTAGCCTAAAACTTTACATAGGCTACTTTTTGTTCCAAAATTAGTTAAAAGCTTTACGCGCGCGAAGCGGTGGGTATTATAGATAGTAACATTATAAAAATACTCTCCGACTTGCCTTCGTACCTGACTGTTAGATACGAGTCTCCATGAATGTGAACTAAAATGTGAACAGATTTTTGTTTACAATCACATGTTGAAATAATGTGCCGTCACTTCTTAGGGCGGGTGAAGCATCATTATACTTGGGCCGCGGACCGAGGCAGTATAACCGCAACGACGCATGACTTTGTTCCGTACTACTGCAAACTCGGGACGAGGCTGCCTCACCTAAAGCCCGGGAGGAGAATATTAGAATTGCAGAAGGGTAGAAAAGCATAAGGTTAAGAAACCTGACTTTTACCTCCAAATTGGGCTTTAAGCCAAGTACATGTAGAGCATGTAGAGTAGAGTAGTATAGTTTGTAAACTAAGCTTGATCAAGATATATCAAAACGGTGCAAAAAAAGTAAAGATAAGCCTGACTTCTACCTTTAAATTGTGCGTTAAGCCATTTACATGCAGAGTAGAGTAGTAGTAAAGTAGTGTAGTAAGGTTTGTAAACTAAGCTTGATCGCTGCGACGGCATATGCCAAGTGATACGATGTCCAGAGCTGGGACGATCGCTGTTGAATAGGACGTTAATATTGGTTACGATGATTCATCGGCATCGTACATCACCATTCGTGCAATCCTCTCAATAAAGTACGATGTTGCCTCAGGCCATTACCGTTACAAAATTCTAACTTGCTGGACGGGATGACAGCCTGCGCAGCTTATAGAAGGAGAGTATGTGGTAGTAGTTAGTAGTACTTGTAGTGGTAGTTGATTCTAAGGCGGTACGAAGTTCGCCAGAACAGGTAGTATTCTAAAAACAGCTACAGACCGCCGGGGGTCTTGGAAACGCATTATAACTTAACCGCAGTCCAGCATATCAGCGAAGAGTAGTGTAATACTGCGTCAGGGGAGGGTTCAGATCAGGAGCTTTCTTCACCCGGCGAATCAAGTAACATTAAAAATGAAAATTCTAATAGAAATGTTCGATTCTAGCAGGTTCTGAGGTGTACTGCCTACCAACCTACCGTCTTGTTGTTTTTACAGACATTAGTGCTACATTAGTAGATTTAATATCCTCCAATATTAAATTAGCAAAAATAGTATTAGAACACATTCCTGATCTCAGCCATTATTCCTTTATATCTTACAGGCTTCGAGCTAAAATAGAGAAAGCTCTACCTAAATGCACAGTATACGGTGCGGATGTTTGAATGAAGACAAAGTGCAGCTTTGTCTTACAAAATATGTACATCGATCTCAATAACATCGATTGGATTAAAATTATACTCAGAGACGTAAATAAAATGGTTATAGATTTTAATTATCGCATCAACACTTTATTTGACAAACATACTCCAGTTGAGAGAACAATAAAAAAATATCTCTATTATCCCTGGATCACGTATAATAAACGTTAAATGATTAAAACTCGTGACAACTCGATCAGATCAGATTAGGTTTCAGAAAGGGACATAACACAGCTACAGCATTATGGACGTTGTTGATAATGTTCATGCTGCTCAGGGTGTAGGCGAAGGTACAATCTTAACATTTTTAGATTTTACTAGAGCGTTTGATACGATGAATATATCACTTCTACTATCGAAGCTATCTTTTTGTGGTTTAGATAATTTTGCGATATCTTGGTTTTACCTTAAAGATCGATCTCGACACTGTGTCCAATCCTAATCCCGTAATTTCTGGAGTTCCACAAGGTTCATGCTTGGCCCTGTGCTTTTTATTTTATATTGCGCCAATATAATTTCTAGTATTTTAAATTGCAAACATCATTTATACGCCGATGATCTCCAGATATATTTTTCTTTTAAACCCTCAGAAGCTAGGACAGCTCTCGATAAAATTAATCAGGATCTAGACCGAATCTTGAAATGGTCCTATGCTAATAATAAATCAAACTAAATCAAAATGTCTTGAACTTGGAACAAAACACAAAATTTAAAAAATACGGTCTCGTAATCCTAGAATGTTGATTGAAGGACCACGTTAGTGAAGTCAGGTATCTTGAATTGCTTATGAACATTACATTACATTTTAAAAACTGTGTTATAGAGACAGGTCGTAACTGCTTTTATAGGCTTAAAAAACACGTTTGTTGTATGGTAGCCTTTTTTAAATGTTTATTTTATTCTGTTTTTAGTATTTGTTGTTATAGCGGCAACTATAAATACATCATCTGTGAAAATTTAAACTGTCTAGCTATCACGGTTCATGAGATATAACCTGGTGACAGACATTCAGACAGACAGGCGGACAGCTGCGTCTTTGTAATAGGGTCCCGTTTTTACCCTTTGGCTACGGAACCCTAAATATGACAATTGACTCTAACAATGAGAGCTATCGTATCTCGCAGTAGATCTTGCTAAGGATCAATTGCGAGATCCTTTACATCTATTGTAGACGATTTATTAAACAGCATATTTTATGTATTATTATTAGCAGTAGAATGATACCCCTCCTCTCATGCTCGTGGATGCAGTAAGAGCCTGCTAAGGGATACCTCCGGAAGATGGGCAGCAGCGTCTATCCGTGTATCAACATCCCATACTGCGCTCACCAACCCGCCTGCCAAGCGTGGTGAGAATGGCAACTACCCCTCATGGAGATCCATGGGGGAGGCCTGGGTTCCTCAGTGGATGTTTTACGGCTGAAATGATGATATTTTATATTTAAAATAAAATAAAACAAATATTTGAGGGGGGCTCCCACACAACAAACCTGATTTCTTTGCTCGATACTTATAACGGCAACAGGTAGACGAAAATACAAGTTATTTTGCCAAATAATGATACGGAACCCTTCGTGCGCAAGTCCGGCTCGATTTTTTTTTCAAATCAATTGACTAGTCTGATTTAGTACATCGAAGTGTTGAAATCATTGTGTATAAACGCCAATATATCCGAGTGCAGGAACAGAGTTCCAAGGATAATATAAAAAAAAAACATTTCACTTTAAACACGACACAATTATAAAAGCTTTAAATATTGTTACCTAATTGACAAGTGACATTGAGAAACTTGCTATAGAAGTACTATAGTAGGTAGTACTTAACCTTGAAGCCTAAGTGCCTTTCTTATGAAAAGTGTTTACCTGCAATAAATTCGTCACCATCAGAGCGTGAAAATTGAGTTCTCATTCGGAATGGTGCGATAGAATGAAGTGATATCGAAAACACAATGAAAGTATGTTTACGTAACAGTTACTTCCTGTCAGAGTGGGCTCGCTCGTGCAAAAAGACGAGCTGGTCCGCTCCACCAATCTAAACAAACGCTTAATCACGATTACGCCATCCGCCTCAAGCTCGACAATCATAGGTTACGTGCTGTTACACTTTCGTAACGTTTCATTAACTCACAACTCTCATTCACTTACAGGCACTCACTAGAACTTTTTTTTGTTGACTATCACTATCGGGCTCATTGAAACAAATGTACAATTTGTATTTATTTACTTGGAAACACATCCTTACGCTATCAGTCTTCAAACATCGGATTTAGTATAAATAATTGATAATAAATACGATTATTATTCATATAAGATGGTATCTGATGTATTATTAATTTGTTTTGGATGGCTCAGCGACGATGGCGTGCTGCTGCGGGGCTTGGTAGGCCTGTGGTTGGGCGTAGGGCTGCGGCGAAAAGGTCTGCGCGAGGTAAGGTCCCGGCCCCACCTGCTCCTGAAGCTTTTCAGCCTCCTCAGGCGCCACGGGACACATGCATGGGACCAGCTGGACATGTTGCAGGGATACAGGTGTCAGCGATGCCCCCGCAGGGACGCTTATCGGGATCGGTGCAACGTTCTGCTGCATTTGAATGTTCTGGAGCTCAGGCTGCATGTATTGAGGGTTCTGTATCTGGTAGAACTTGCGCGCGTCGTACGACGGGTACGAGTACTGGTACCGGTAAGCCGGCGAGACGCTTTGCGGCTGCACCCATTTCTGTTGTGATTGCCTGCTGAAACAAAACTACTATGAACAGACAGGTCAGTACTGCGACCTTATTCTTGTGAAGTTACTAAAATATCTTATGGGTTAAAATAATTTAATTATTCATTTAAATTGTCACAGAGGCTGATTTGAACGTTATTTTGACAGTTGACGATAGGTCTAGATAGATCTATTGTGATATTCTGTAGTTTCAAATGTTTAGGAAATAGTTCGCTTCCGCTGGTACAATAGAAAATATTGACTCAAAATCACAAAACGAAGT
The DNA here is from genome assembly GCA_963082625.1 of Pasiphila rectangulata. NCBI lineage: Eukaryota > Metazoa > Arthropoda > Insecta > Lepidoptera > Geometridae > Pasiphila > Pasiphila rectangulata. The sequence goes on along the minus strand of OY720236.1, from coordinate 16,761,070 downwards.
ACGATTGTCGTATGGGAAGAGTCTAGATATACATAGTAAATGAGGAAGAGGGACTTTTTGTATGTTTCATACGACTACGTGGCTAGCATGACATATGAGTTACACACTGGAAATTATTGGGAATACTAATTATTTATGATCGTAGAATAGTGGCGAATACTTGGAAAAGCTACTTGATTTTTCAATCACATGCCTATGACTCTCATGACATTTTCACTGGAAACGGTCACAACCAATCGTGTCGCTTTGTGAGAAGATGAGTCTTACAAAATGTCATGCGAGTCACAGCTAGTGATATACAAACACAGAAGCTAGATCAAATATTATGAACATAAAGGTAGTATAAAGGTAAAATAATTATAATAGGTATACATACATTCGCTTAGTGAATTCGCTGATGGAAGATAGAGTTTTTAAAAGTGATGATAGAGGATACATACGATGTGTCAGATCCCCACTTCAGGAAGAACGCCTCTGAGGATGCCAATACGGCCAGCGCCAGACATAAGCCAACCTGTAACAATTAACATAAAGGTGAACGCCTACCAGAGATTTTCAACAAGCCATTTTAAATACTCCCGACACAAAATGGGGGCGTAAGTTTAACCGCTATGTGTGTATGTCTGCCTGTGGCACTGTAGATCTTAAACGAGAGGACCCATTTAAATGCAGTTTTTTTTTATTAAAATCCAGTTTAATAATGATGTTTCGTAAACATGTTGTATCAAAATCGGTTAACTTTGACAAGATGGGGGTGAAAGTAAAGATGAACAATAGAACTAATGTTTTCAGATACACTCAAGTGTAATGTCAAATAAAAGGAGGTTATGTGTACAATGTAATCCCAAAACGTTGAAAGAAGTGTCGGGAAAAACATATTTTTTTTCATATTTACATAAAGTTAAACCACACTCAAAACAATCTTATCAAAATGTTACTATTCCGTTGGGTTTTAACCCACTAAGTTCACTATATATTGGTTACATTGCTTAGTGAGTAAACGCACTACCGGCTTTACGAAGGATCAAGACAGTATCGATTTCAGCAACGTAGGTTCAAACCTCATCGGAATCGGACATTTTTGATAAGGTATAAAGGTTTCTTGAAAACCCATTTTAAGTATAGATCACAAGTAAATAATCCTGGACATTGCACAGAGCAGCATCTAGTCCTAAACTTAGCAAAGCTTTCAGGATGGAAACCAGATGATTGATATAATACTTATATCTTGCTTCATTATCTCAGCCGCAGGGCCGCTGTCGACGTCCACTACTGGACAAAGGCCTCTCTCATGGACCTCTAAGATCATAAGAAGATTGTTGCCATACTCGCCACGCTTGGCAGGCGGATTGGCAAGCGCAGTACGGGATGCGATACACGGAAAGACGCGGCTGCCCATCTTCCGGAGGTATCTTTTGGCAGATTCTTACTGTATCCACGGGCAAGATAGAAGAGTCAACATTCCACTGCCTGCACCCCACGGCAAATATATCTTGTTTACTAATTCAAAAATCATACATAGAAAATACTCAGATGAGAAACAAATATCTGTAGACAATTTTACTTATTAATTGCTTCTTTATCACAAACATGTGTTCCACGGCAGGAATCGAACCCGCAACATGCTACGTATTAGCCGCTTATTTAGAAGTCACGGAAAGAAGTTATTTATGTGTAGCCCTTAGGTACTCGTATATGTCTAAATTCAAATAATATTATGTAGGTTGCTATCTTAAATGAAAACTTAGCAAAATTATCATAACAATGTTATTTTCTGTGAATATAAAAACACGCACAGCTGTAGGCCTTTTATTCGCAAAGCAGCGCAAATCATTAATATAATAGATACCTCTTTCAAATCTATACAAAAGACAAACTGTTATTAAAATATAAAGTGGTGCGTTTAAGTGGGATCTCCCCACAAATTCCAGAGGATTGTGCAGGTAGTGACAACAAATTATCTCATGCCATAAACTGTCCTGAGGTCTAAAATTGATTTGGTATTTTTTGTAGTGAACCTAATATATTATAATAGATAAGTAATTTCAAGTAATATTTTTTTTGAAGATTATTCATTTCCTCAAGCCAGTTCAAGCGCCCGCCCAATAAAACGTTAACTAATTATTTCTGTTTTACTATTTTGCTTGATGACCATTCTTTCTTGTTTTCGTTCTGTTGTAAATCAGTCTAGTTTAGACATCTGAGGCCTTAAATAAATGATGCCTATTACATTTTAATTAATAATTCATGTTTTAACTTTAAGCACTGTTATATCCTTTATATTGACTAAATAAATTATTATTTTTCTTAAATAACTTTGCACTGTTCTGTTTGTACTGTTGATAAATTTTATTTACAACTTGTATTATACTATAGATTGATGACTATTCGTATTCGCACTGTTCTTTCCTAACCACAGTTTATTTGATTTTTTTTGCACTGTTGATAAACTTTCACGATTCGGGACTATTATTCCTAAACACATGCTATTCCATAGCCTAGCTAGGGGAACAGTACTTCACTCACTGGATTGTGACATTATTATTATAGTGAAATATATTTTTTGGCGAAATTCAATCTGTTTTTATGAAATAAATATTATAATTACGACTTCATTTACACCTTGTTACATACTACAATAAAGCTTTGCTTAACTACCTCATGTTAGGCTGTTAGTATAACCGCACCATTTGATTTCATAGTTTTGCTCTACCTGGCTCTACGAAGTTAAATACAACATAACAACAACAAGATTGATGAGTCCGTATTACAATTGTTATGGTTTTTAACAACACAATTATGCATTCTCTAATTATATGTTTACGTTAACAAACATCAATCATCGTTGAGATGAGATTACTTAGCAATGTTTTGAATGTGATGCTTAATCTTTTAGTGTAAGCGGTATACTTTCATGGTTGTGTTTTAATAGGATGTATTCCTAATACATCCTATTAAAACACAAAATCATTATTGATTTGTCCAGCATTATTTAATAAGAGTTTATATTACGATCACCTGAGTTTAGGTAGGTATACCGTAAGAATTGGTTTTGTGCATGATAGAGACCAAATCAAGCTAAAGTAGGCCGTCCACTGTGAGATGTGATGGCTCATTAATGACTAGCCCTCGGCATGCCTGGTGGCAAAAAGTTACGTGGTATGCCTGGTGGGTCTGTGAAACCCGGATTTTAAAATATATTTTTGGAAACAAGCTGTTGGCTTATACATGAATTTATTATTTAATGTTCTAACTTTATTAATATATTATAATGGTTTTAAATAAAAAAATATATAATCAAGCAGATTAAATGAAACTTGTTATTAAACTTATATAGGTTTTGTACGTAAACTTTTACATCTCAAGTTTATAAAAATGCATATTCAACTTAAAAAGGAAGATATCTTTTCCTCCTCATTTTCAAGAACTTTTTTTGACTTTGTCAAATTGATCACAAAGATGGCTATTTTTGGAAAGATACAAATTAGTGGCCGAAGTCGACCGAAAGGTTTGAAAACCTTTCGGTCGACTTCGGCCTCTTCCTAACTAAAGTAAGAACCAATCACTTATCATTTACTTGAGAAAAAAATGCTTTAGAAACACGGCCAGCGATTTAGGCGTCGGGGCTTAATAAAAATTAATGTTTAAACTAAACAAAAAGACCAGAAATGATAAAAAAATACAAAAATAATTTGTACACAAAAATGTCACACCGAGTGCCTGGTAAGGTCTGTGAGACCCGCGCGAGCTTTACGAGCGTCTTCAACAATATAAAGTTTTAAGCTGAAAAACATAGCTGAGGGTGACGAGAGGTTCAACATGGCTAGCTGCTGAGAGCGGTAAAGCACAAATTTCAAAAATGAATAAAATACAACGGTTTTTTATGTGGCGGTGGGCCTGTCAGACCCTACCAGACATGACGAGGGCTAGCAAGGCTTACGTTGCTGGGTTGGTTGATTGTCTTTTTCCAAATCAATGCTAAAAATGTTAGTAAATGCCAGTCACGTCATTACGTTCGAGGGAGTTATGAAAAAGTCATACATCTCGCAGTAGATAGCCCACTATGGCTAGACAACACACAATGGCCCAAGAACTACAGCGGTCAGTAGAGCTTGAAATAACAGTTGCTGACGATATATAAATCTTCTAATGAAAACCAGAGTAGCATCTGAGCCTTGCCAGGTGCTACGCGAAGCTGTGCTGGCGACCTTTTTACCCAACACTTCCCATGTTCTTCTTCCACTCAGCTCCATTTATTGTTATTGTTATATGAATACTTTTGTGTTTGTATAGTTTTGCGCGTTGCTAAAATAATATATTTTCTTTCTAGTGACAAATAGGCGTCAAAGGCTAAGATGACTTCTCGAACTTCGTACCGCTCTTGCAGCGCCACTTACCTAAAAATATAGCCCTATTAAATAGTTAAATTACCCTGTTACTTTTTTAAAGTCTAGCGGAGACTATTGTGGCATATATATGAGGCAGCGGCTAGTATAAAAATTGAGTATTCCAAATTGTATGACCATCAGAACTAAAGGTATATTCAAAATAATAAATCAGGAAGTGATCGAAATATTAGGAAGTGGTTCTGCTTCAGCTTGCAAGATTTGACCCGGAAAACATCTCAAGTTAAATAAAAGCTTGTAAAAAGTATTTGATCTGAGATAGACGTAAGTGTAGACGTATGAACACAACCCTAAAGCCAACCTCTATAAGTCAAGGTACCAGAAACACAACAGCCGTGAATGTATTGTCCTGGGAACCACGACAATCAAGGACCTAGCGCGCTCATAGATAGATACATTAAAAAGTCATTTGAACACTCCGTAGATAATCGTTAAACAGAGCGTAGGAGTCCGAAGTCATAAATATTTTATTTCCATCTCATCGCTTCGCCTGGGGGTCATAAACACTAATTTTCTATTGAAATAACCATTAGAATTAATAGGTTCTCAGTGGGCGTCGTAAATTTATATTTCAATACCCGATATATTGACTTCTTACTTCATTAAAATTGATCGTCCATATAAGATTATGACGTGGAATAAATGTGTTCGTATAGTTTACAATTATTTATTGACAATCTTGTAAATAAATAGAAAGAGAACACTGTAGGTACAGTTTGTATACATGTACAGGCGCTTTAGCATCTAGACATACTCGAGTGCTTTTAGATGATATTTTCTGATATTTTATTATAATAAGGTATAAATAATACTAGACACTACTCACAGCACCATTAAGTAAGCAAAGCTTGTACTATAGAAATCAGATGATTGATAAAATACTTATTTTTGCATAATACTTATTAATTTAATTATTAAATTTTATAATTTAAATTAATAATTACGCTACAATAATTGTTTCTGTTAGAACTCTTTTTCAAATTCTGATTCATATTATTTATATATATTCTTTATATAAGCTGGCAGGAACAAGTCTGTCGAAACTGCTTCTAATTAATTTATAATCTTAGTTTTAGCGTTTAAAAAATAGGATAGATACTTTTGTGAATCTCATTTTATGAAGAATTTGTAGTTCTTATAGATATATATTTTGTATATCTTATAGAAATAAAAATTATTTGAATTTAAATTCAGGGAAGGCAAAGAGCATCTATAACCTCAACTTATTCGATATTGATACATCGTTTCTATAAACGATATCATCACACGTAATCCACAAGATGACAGGTGTACCGAATGAGAAGATGACTTGCATATCGATACATAATCGTGCATGTCATCTTCACACATTTAAATAACATAAAAATCCCTTGAGATTAAGGCGACGCATTGATAAACAATTACTTTAATGTAATTGTTTAAATTCCTTTGGTAAAACGCGGACTTAGAGGGTCCGCCAGCATACAAACTGACGCGAAAAGCTAGCTTGAAACGAAAAGCGCCAAAACAGTAATTCTTCTTTATAATAAAAACTATGACTGTAAAATCTAACCACCATTTTGATAAGGATGTATATATGCTTTTCTGTGCGTATAAGTCTACGCACAGAAAAGCATAAATCGTTTTCGTTCATCTGTTAAGTGAAAAACTATGTTTTTATAGAGGATTTGGATTTTTTCTGTTAAAATAATTAATCAAGCGTGTAAAGCATCTACCAATTTAAAGTATTTCAAGTAAAAAACACGGCAAAAGAATTAATTCCGAAAGTTTTGTATCTGCTGAAAAAAAGTTAAGATCCTTGACGCCAACACGTCAATGCGTCGCCGTCGTCTTAATGCATGACCTGTTATCGATTGATTTGCGTTTTTTGTTTATCTCCTAGTTGAACTGATGTTTGCCTCAAATGTCAGATGTCTTGATACTAGTATTATGGTTCAATAAATCATTGTGAGGGAACAGTTCAAGTACAAGGGATCTTGCTTTATGAAACTACCGCTTTCCTACTTTTAATTGGAACTATAGACGCGACAGACACATATTTGAATAACCCTGCTTTATTACATACGACTACACATGGTTTATTTGAATAATAACTGATATTAATAATAAAGTTTTCTGGGTTGGTTTCATATAAACTGTTGAAAATGTATTAGATTTGTAAAAGGTTTAAAGATGTCGCAAAAGAGCAAACCAGCAAGAGCACTCACCATAATGTAGGAATCCCGATGCATTGCTCTCGATCAAAGTCAAACTGAACAGCCCGAGGAACGTTCACCCCCTGCGACCCGCAATTCAGAACTACCGGTCGTAGCCCAAAAATGGATTAGGGGAATAGAAAAAAAAGCCTCGTTATAAGTACCGAGAAGAAGATGCAAGCACCCAGACCGGCCACGGAATGAGCGATCCCTGTAGTCCAGTCGTTTTTTATACACGGTATCAGAAACATTCCGTCCCTAAATGCCGGTCCCCGACCCCAACATGAGGTATAATAATAATCTTATTAACATATCTACACTTTTATCTTTACTTAGAACGTACCGTTATTAGCTCGATTTTTAAAAGGAGTTTCTTAGACATTAACCACTTAAGATAATTTCACACTTTTTTCTTGGAGCGGTTAAGTGTTTTGACATGAGTTTTTAGGTGAGGGGTATCGGCTTTGAGCGGTTGAGTGGCGCAGGCGCTTCGCTCCGCTCCCCGCTAATGGCAGGGGAGGATGTGCCCGACACTCGTGTCGAATCGAGACGTATTCATTACCGAAACCTTCTTCCTCTCTCCGATTTTTTACAACTCGTTTATGCCCTTTCATCCATGAAATCAATAGGCTCGATCGATTTCATTGATCAACACTACAGATAGTTTTAACAAATTTGAAAAACAATGGTATGTAATTGAAATGTAAAAAAATATATAAATAGAAAGGTTTTCCAACAAACCGTTTACTCCATGGGCCTAGTTTTATTGAAATGAAGTTCAGTTAGGAAGGTCGTAGTAATATTCATTTAGCTGAAACGCATTCTACCATAATTTCGACGAATTGGGTGTTCAATGCGTTGTTTCCGGAAGACGTAGACTTTATCCTTTTGTGTTATATCATCATCTCAGAACGTCCACTGCTGGACGCTCTAAGTTCTTGAGGATCATGAGGGGCTGGTGCCATACACACCACGCTTGGCAGGCGGGTAAGTATTTTAGATACGCAAAATTTTCGTAGCAGTAAGAGCGCGTTGAAATCTTTTGCATGACAAAAACTAAAAGTCGTTTGCTGAATTTGAATTCTGTGATATATCATAAGTACTTACAGTACCTACGTGGGACAGTACTCCTTTATTTCATAAAATATTGTAATGGTAAATATATGGTAAATATAAGGCGGCGTGGGGTGCCAGCAGTAGAATGTTACCCCTCCTTTCATACCCATGGATGCAGTAAGAGCCTGCTAAGCGATACCATCCGGAAGATGGGCAGCAGCGTCTTTCCGTGTATCAACATCCCGTACTGTGCTCGCCAACCCGCCTGCCCAGCGTGGTGAGAGCCGCCTGCCAACTACCGCTCATGGAGATCCATGAGCGAGGCCTGTGTTGAGTAGTGGACGTTTTACGGCTGAAACGAAATATATAAATGTATGTAGCTTAATTTACATTTGATTGGGTTTTTAATGATAAACGCTACAAATTCCACCAAGGTATCTCCGGAAGAAGGGCAGCAGCGTAGTTCCGTGCATCACTCGCCTCTAAGCGCTCCCTGACCCGATAGCTTTATCCTGTTCCCAGCCACTGCAGCGTCCCGTACAGCATGTTTACCAGTTTCTGACGCTGTATAAATCATCTACTTAGTCTGGCCATAAATACTGTTACAATTAAAAATAAACAAAATATTACATTTGAATTTAGAACCTTTTAATTTTATATGATTGTTCATTGAGTTTTCTCATTTTGGCGCCAATAAATTGTACAATATTTTACGATATTAAAATGGAGTGGGATGATAAAGAGAACCGAATCGCTGTGATTGCATTACACCAAGTAGGTATGGAGCCAAATGCAATTTTTAAAACTCTTCAAACGCTTGGTATTAGTAAAATGTTGGTGTACCGGGCTATTAATAGGTATAATGAGATCTCCTCTGTTTGTGACAGAAAAAAATCTGGCCGTCCACGTAGTGTTCGTACGAAAAAGGTGGTCAAAGCAGTAAGGGAAAGAATTCGAATAAATCCTGTCCGAAAGCAAAATATTTTGTCTCAGGAGATGAAGATAGCACCTAGAACCATGTCGCGTATTTAAAAAGATGACTTAGAACTTGCAGCCTATAAGAGACGTACTGATCATTTCTTAACTGATAATTTAAAAAAGAATAGGGTGGTAAAATCGAAACAATTACTGAAGCGGTACGCAAAGGGAGGTCACAGAAAAATTTTGTTTACGAATGAGAATTTTTTTACAATTGAGCAACATTTTAACAAACAAAATGACCTTATTTATGCTCAAAGCTCTAAGGAAGCTTCCCAATTAGTCGACAGAGTGCAACGTGAACACTATCCGACTTCAGAGATGGTTTGGTGAGGTATTAGCTATGAAGGAGTAACTGAGCCATACTTTTGTGAAAAAGGTATCAAAACATCGGCACAAGTGTATCAAGATACCATTCTTGAGAAGGTAGTGAAGCCCTTTAACAACACCATGTTCAATAACTAAGAATAGTCCTTCCAGCAAGACTCGGCGCCGGGTCATAAAGCTCGGTCTACGCAGTCTTGGTTGGAAACGAACATTTCGGACATCATCAGAGCTCAAGACTGGCCGTCGTCTGGTCCCGATCTTAATCCGCTGGATTATGATTTATGGTCAGTTTTAGAGAGTACGGCTTGCTCTAAACGCCATGATAATTTGGAGTCCCTAAAACAATCCTTACGATTGGCAGTGAAGAATTTTCCCATGGAATGAGTGCGTGCTTCTATTGATAATTGACCTCAACGTTTAAAGGACTCTATTGCAGCCAATGGAGACCACTTCGAATAAGCTTTTTATATTTTAAATTGTTTTATATTTATGTATTATACTAACACACTGTAAAAGTAATAAATGTTATTTGCAAGAGAAAAAAATGTTTTTCTTTGTTTCAGTATTTATGGCAAGACTAGGTATATTAGATGCAAAGGCTAAAAAAGGTTAAATCTATATTATACGGCTGAGATGATGATGATGATGATGACTCATAATCCTTAAGACAGTAGGGTAAGGCCAAAGTTTTATATTACTCTTTGTTCTCTTTGTTTAATCTCAATCGTATAAGAGGAAGCCGAGAAAGCATTACAATAGTCGACTAAAACAGTAATTCCAGAATACTACAAGTAATAAAAAAATACAGTTGACCTTTGTTGCCGTGGGGTGCCGGCAAAAAATGTTGCCTCTTCTCTCTTGCCCGTGGATGCAGTATAAGCGATACCCCGTACTGCGCTCGCCAACCCGCCTGCCGAGCGTGGCGAGTATGGCAACAACCCCCTGCTATGGGTGAGGTGATGAAGATGACTTTTTTTACTTCTGAAGGCCAACTTGTCGGCACCTCTCCTGACTTTTCGTAACGCTTTGGAGTGAAGCGAAGCGTCAAGGGCAAAATTGGATACCACTCTATTCACGAAAGTTCTCGCATCCATTGTTGAAGGCAGAGTGAATATCCAAACCAAGAAGATCGAGTTGAGGATCCGATTAGTAGTTATCATCATCATCATCACAGCCGTAGGACGTCCACTGCTGGACAAAGGCATCCCTCTTGGACTTAGAGATCCAAGTCCTGATCATGAGGGGTTGTTTGTTACCACACTCACCACGCTTGGCAGGCGGGTTGGCGAGCGCATTGTAGGATGTTGATAAACGGAAAGACGCTGCTACCCATCTTCCGGAGGTATCCCTTGGCAGATTCTTACTGCATCCACGGGCAAGATAGGAGGGATAATTATCTAATGCCGGCACCACACGGCTGATTAGTAGTAGTTTAACTTGAAAATAAAGATTTGAGATATTACCTAATTCTAACTTTAGGAAATAATTTGGTTTGTTACAACTTTAAATAAATAAGGTTAGGTGCGTGTCGGGCCACGCGCTTTGTAGGGTTCCGTAGTAAATCGTAGACCTTTTTTCGTTTTAAGAAGTTGGTGTATGTTTTTTACGTTTACTAAAACATGTTAACGGGAGTTAATTGAGTTTCCGGTTTAAAGTATCACTTATTTGGGCAAAAATTTCTCCGAAACTAGAAAGCTAGATTAACCGTTACAGTTTAACTAAAGAGTTTATGACTAAAACTACATGTATGATTTTTTTTAATCTACCAGTTTAGATTTTAGAGGGACGCTCGAAAAAAGTTTAAATCTTAAATATTTCACAAACAGTACCCTAAATCGAAAAATTGTCTTCGCTACCCCTAATTTATTTTAACATACCTATTCAACGATACTATGGGAAAATAAAGAAATAAGTTCATCCCCCATCTTAATTAATTATTTTTGTAGCATTTTCTGCAGCGTTATCTGCGTGATTATTTTATATTACTCTGCAAAAGTACAGCTTTCTAGGTCTAATAGTCTCTTCGTAAAGCTAATGACAGACAGACAGATACCAATTTTCTAACCAAAAATACAAAAATAAACTCGGTAAATTCAGTTAAGAACTTTATCCCATACGGTGCCGGCTGTGACAGCAGTAGCACCTTGCACGTGATGCATTAAGAATCTGCCAAGAATACCTCCGGAAGACAGTAGCGTTTTACCGAATATTAACATCCCGTCATGCGTGGCGAGCACAGTGAGGATGTTGGCGGGTAGCCTGCTAAGCCGGGTGAGTATGGCCTTCTCGTAATCAATACTTATCTTACTTAGGAGATCAATGAGATAAAACAATTAATTATCCAGGTATGTTTCGTCTTAAAAATAATGATAAAATTGAAACATATTTTTTGTAGGCTTACTAGGTAAGGTTTGATTTGTTTGACACACAAATTGAACAATGAGTGATAAAGAGGTATTTATTTGTTATCATTTGATCATAAATAGTTAAAAAAAAAAAAAAGGTATTAGAATATTATTAGTCTCAATAATAGCATTTACGAGTAAATAATTAAGAACGATTTAGGTTCTACGGTTTAATTTTAACAGTTAGATTGTTGATATGATGTACAGCTATATAAACTTGTCCCTTTAAGCAATTACTATTGTTATAAATAATTGAACTATTAGTCGTCTTCATTATCAAAGTTAAACCTTCGCTTTCCATCAAACCTAAATCCGTAAGCGGCAGCGTTTTTCACGTCAACTAGCGCCGGGTTGCGGTGTTTATAGAAACTACCATGGCCATGAGCGGGCCTTGACGATCCGTTCGGAACTCCTTGCGCCTCGCGTGGGTAGAACGCTTCGAAAGTTCCGTCAGATGGCAGCACAGTCTTCAGATCGCCGTCTTCCGGGTCGTACGGCCGGCACAGAGATGGCACCACAAGCATAACTACGAGCAACGCGCGGAACATCTAGAATTGAACGGTTGTAAAGTTGACAATAAGAAACAGTTATGTAGATAACTAGTAGGTCGACAATAGGCAAGTGTTACATACGTTGGTCCGAGGTCCGGCGGGCAGGTTTCGATGAGTTCGGTTACGTAATGGCAAGGCGAGCGGCGCGGCACTCGGTCACCTTGAGCGCGGGCTCATGCTAAAAGACCAATTGTGACGTGTGCGCCGATTCCGAAACAATACTTTCCCTGCGCGGGTCGATACTAACGCCGTTCTTGCCGCCTGTTTGCACACTGCTCCACTGCACTGTTTTACTCGCGTTTATACGCTAAAGGCCGGTAAACATTGGTCAAGTACAGAAGTAGTAGCGTGTATCATGTATAGCAGGCAGCATGTCAAGGTGTCAACTGCCAGGACAGTGGCTGTTTACACTAAGTACCCACTAGTTCCTCGGCATCATTATATCAGTATGACCACGCATGAGGACAATATATGGAGTCTGACCACGAGGTCAGACTACGTTTATCTGCACATTCTGTGAGAAAAACAAATACCAGGCAAATAAAGGGCCAGAAATGACTAGACATGATCTTGGGAAACCCTATCACATCTTGTACAAGTTGAGTTACAAAACAGCAGCATGTGCGTGTGGATTGAGAGCTCACTTTTGAAATGCTTTTAAATTGAATTGAAAAAAATCACAGATTTTGTGAAAATTATGTAAAACCTGAAGCAAAGGTCCATAAATTTGCAAAACTTCAATTAAAGCTGGTACCTATAGCCAAATGAGTGGAGCTCTCAATCCACACGCTTGAAAAGCATATTGTATATCTCAGAAACTACCTACTATGCCAATTTTTTAATTTTTTTTTTAATTTTGTGAATAATTTGTTAAGGCTATACCAAAAATTTAATATTGCTGGAAAACGCTGTTACAGAGTTATAGAGGTTCAACTAGAGTTCTCAGATCAGTACCTAAAAATGTTCATAACATACTTTAAAAGACATTTATAAATTATTTAACTTTCTTTACATGTAGTTTAGCACCTAACAAACATCGTGAAAAAGAAATAATGATCCAAAATTTAACAGTTACGAAGTTATAGAGAATCTAATTCTTAATCTGAGAGCTCCATATTTTTGCCTATATTGCCTAGGTTCAACCTCCAAGGATACAACAAGCTAGGTCAATGTTTTTTACAAATTTTTCACAATAAAAATACGTATCGTCTGTCGAATCACATGATATACCTACTAAAGGAGAAAACACATATTATTAAATTTTTGTATAGAAGGAAATCATGTACAGTGGATATGATTTTTATTTTTTTCGGACTGAGGTACGGTATATTTTTCAGTGGCACAGTCCTTCGGACGAATTATAATGCCCCCCCTAAATAGTAATAATAAATATATGAAATAAAAAAATAAAAATATACGGTACCACTACCAATAAAAATATAAGGCCCACCTGATGTTAAGCAGTAACCTCTACCTGTAACAATTGCAATGCCGCGGTGATCACGTTCACTAAGCACGTGACCAACGCTGCACTGCAATGCGCCCGTCACCCTGAGGCAGAGTTGTAAGGTCTCATGTGCCCGTTATTTCACCGGCCCCCTTGCCCTTCAAACCGGAACACAGCAATGAAGACATTACTGCTTGGCGGCAGAAATAGGTATGGTGGTAGTACTTCCCTGGATGAACCTTTCACAAAAATTTATACTACTACTAAAGTACTGATCTGAGAGCTCTAGTTGAACCTCTATAACTCTGTAACAGCGTTTTCTGGCAAGTTGAAATTTTTGGTATAGCCTTTACACATTGTTCACAAAATTTTAAAATAAAAACATTGGCATAGTAGTTTCTGAGATATACAATATGCCTATTTTTCAAGCGTGTGGATTCCACTCATTCATACACTCCACTCATTTGGCTATAGGTACCAGCTTTAAGGCTTTTTACAAATTTATGGCTTCAGGTTTTACATATTTTTCACAAAATCTGTGATTTTTATCAATTCAATTTGAAAGTATTTAAAAAGTGAGCTCTCAATCCATACGCACATAACAGCAGCTGGGATCATGGAAGCCTATATATAGTTTATTATCTACCAATTTGTTTTATTGCGTCCAACCAATTCTTTATTTGCGTTCAATCGGTTATCACCACAGTCCATAACAATATAATTTATTTGGTTTAATTCGTCTCGCAAGTCAGAATACGACCTCCGTGGCTCAGTTGGTGTATTAGCCGTACCTATAAGACGCAGATTATTATTTTAATTTTAAGCCGTGGGATGTCGGCATTTGAATTTTGCCTCGTCTCTTGCCCATGGATACATAAATATTCTACCAAGGGATACCTCACATGATGCAGAGACTAGTTTAATAATAACGGAAATACGCTGCTGCCGTATTTCCGTTATCAATAAACTAGTCGCTGCGTGTATCAAGGTCCTTAATGCGGTCGCCAACCTGCCTGCCAAGCGTAGCGGAGTATGGCAACAATCTCAACCTCATGATTCTGGAGATCCATTAGGGAGGCCTACGTCCACTAGTGGACAGCAGTTTTGAGCCTGAGATGATGATGAGTGTTCTCTATGTACTTAACAAAAAACCATGTACTTATTTAAAAAAAATAACAATAATCTGGTTTCCATAGTACCTACAAGCTTTGCTTAGTTTGGGTCTAAGATGGGGCTGTGTGTAAGTTAACATCTACCGAAACGATTGGGATACCTCCGGAACATGGGCAGCAGCAATCTAACCGTGCATAAACATCTCGTAGGTACTGCGCTTTCCAACCCGCCTGCCAAGTGAGGGGTTGTTACCACACTCACGTGGCGAGTAGGGTGGTTGGTAATGGTATGTATGAGTTTGCGCAGTTTTCAATTAGTCGGTCATAACAATAAAACAAACGAAATAATTACAGGTTTCTTCGATATTATTTTATCTTTAATTATCTGTTAACAATTTTTAATACTAATTGGAGGAAATAATACATAATCACTTTTTTTTAACACACAAATAATATAAGATCAACACTTGCGCAATAATTCACATCCCGATGTGTAACATTGCGCAATAAGGATGATAAGATTGCGCAGGAAAATTACTTACAAAAATCACATTTAGTCTGAAACCGTGGCGAGTAGGGTGGTTGGTAATGGTATGTATGAGTTTGCGCAGTTTTAATTAGTCGGTCATAACAATAAAACAAACGAAATAATTACAGGTTTCTTCGATATTATTTTATCTTTAATTATCTGGTAACAATTTTTAATACTAATTGGAGGAAATAATACCTAATCACTTTTTTTCCTAACACACAAATAATATAAGATCAACACTTGCGCAATCATTCACATCCCGATGTGTAACATTGCGCATTAAGGACGATAAGATTGCGCAGGCCAATGCTTGCAAAAATCACATTTAGTCTGAAACTATAGTCCGAAACCAAGGTACCTAACGGAGTAGTCGATCTAGTCTTCCACAATAGGCTTTTCTCTTCCGACTTCAGTGCAACCTCCACATTCTTTTTCAACGCAGATTTTCGTTTTATGACTTCCACGTGCATATTTAACGTTTTGCATTAAGCCTATCTCTTTTGTCTTGTCTACCCCTAGTTGCAGCTGATTCTCGCAAGGTGCACTGTTTATGACATTAGCTTGATAATGCTTAAGACTTCTTCTCAAATCAAACCTTGGACTAGTATTGTGGTCTTCGGGAAATTCAATGTCAAAATTCTACTGTTTAATGGTAAACAAACAAAACAACCTCAGAAAAACGTAGTAATTCCATCAGATTTTCTCAGTAAATAGGCTAATAAGTTGCAAAATTACAAAATATTAGATCAGAAAGCTACAAAAACTTAGAACTCATCTGGACTCGCCGCTATCCTGGGCGCGCATACAGGCTTACTTAATTATTAAAACACAACTGAAGTTGGCCGCGTGTAGCCCACCGCTGCTGAGTAATGTCGTAGGTATGCGCAATTGCCCGCGCGATGATACACCAACCAACCCTATGGTAATAGCCCCTCATGAACTTGGAGATCCGTGAGCGAGGCCTATGTCCAAGAGTGGACGTCCTTCGGCTGAGATGTTGATGATGAAACTATCGATGAAATTAAACAATAGTATTCCCACACTATCATCTTTATTGAAAATAATTTTCCCTTGGAATCTTACATTCTTCTAGATAATAGAACATTATAAAAGACGGGGCATATGAATATTCATTGAATTAGACTGACTATGATTTCGTTTATTATTAAAGGCTTGCACAAGGATCCATAGAAGCATTTATGGGTTGAACACAATTCTAAGCGTCAAATTATATGCGCAAATATGTTTTGATATATTTTGCCGTAAAATGCATTGTGATTGTTGTGCAAGCCGACATAAGTAGGTATTATAAAAATTCTACATCAATTTTGATTATTTCAATTTCTTGAACATATTCGGTTAATATTTATACAGTACAGAAAGGGTAGATTAGAGTTATATAAAATGATTCGCAGGTGAGAAGGAATACAATTCTTTTCGTGTTTAAATTTTCATCAAATTTGCAGCGCTCAGTTTTTGTGATTAGGTGCGATCTACATTCAGAGTACTTAATCGGCCGATTCATGTCTGTTCTTTTAGGGTATGTATTGCTGGCAAAAGCACTTACAAGCCGCTAAAGCTATGCATCCTAAGCTGTCCATCAGTTAAAATCAGTTACTAAACTGATTTCACTAGATCGCACGAAAAACTAAAACCTTGCATTTCTGTGATTGCGTCAAATTTTGTGACTTGCTAAACATGCTAAAACGTTCTGAATTACATCAATGGGGCTATACTTCTATATTCTGTGTGTCGTAATCGCTACGGACATTCATCGATACATTTGTAAATAAAGCGCTACGACGAAATATGATTTAAATTAAAATTCCAGGGTCTTAACGAGCCTAGTTCGTGGCCAATAGGTACGCTCCGTACAGCGTCGCTGGGTACATATCCGATTCTACACAGAAAGCTCATAATTTTCAACTATTTAACGGGACTTAATCGTAGTTTTTCGTAAACGTTCGCGATCACAATTCATTATAATATAATAACATAAACACATTTCAACAATCGTGGTCCCGGGTGGACAGTCAACCCGGGATCACGATTGTTGAAACACAGTCGAAACGTCGGGAATAATCAAAAGGTATTACGCGATAAATTCCCGTGTTTATGTTATTATATTATAAGGGACTTAATCGTATTTCATACTAATATTATAAAGCTGAAGTGTTCGTTTGGTAGAACGCGCTAATCGCAGGATGGTTCGAAATGAAAAATAATATTTAGCGTTTGATATACCCATTTATCGAGGTAGGCTATAAAAAAAACTCTGACAAAGCCGCGGACAACAGCTAGTTACCGTATATGCGTAATGAGCTGTTTTCAATAAAAAAGTTCATCTATAAAAAGGAATACCTAAGTACTTATATACTCGTACTACTGATGATGTAGGTAGCTAGCGCGCGGACTAAGCGCGGTAACATTAGTCCTGTCATTGTCAGTTAATACAAATTATGGTAATTACGCGACAAATTCCCATTAAATATTTTAAAATTATGTCTACCGATCGCGTTTTTAAAAGTACTATTGTTTGTAGCTTGATCGCTGCGACATTATGGCGATGTATCCCAAGTGACACGAATATGACTGGGACGATGTTGAAAAGGTATTATTTTGTTTACTATGACATTTTAGCCATTTAGCCTATTAGACCGACTCTCATATTTCAATATCACAAGCATAATCACAGCAGATGATTATTGTAACAAACAATCATGAATGTAACTGCATAATTCATAAAAATGGCAGCCTAAGTGGAAGTACCTATGTATGTAGGACAACATCAAAACGTGCAAATTGGTAGTTATTTTATGTAATTCCATATTGCATTACAAATCACACTACGAAACGTGAATAAAATATGTACAAGTTTTGTTTATGTAACCAATTGTTCACCTACAAATCATTTTTTTCGGTACATTTTTAGTTCGTTCTTCGTTACAGCGGCACAGACACATCTGTTACATACATATTTGTAATAAACCAATATGGGTAATAGTCAATCTACTTTTCTAGTACATTTATTATGATATGAAAGTACACAGTTTTATTATGACTAAGTATTCAATCAGACGTGACAACGCCAAAACGTGAATTTTACTATTATAACATCCGCCTTAGGACGCAGAATACTACTCAGTAACACTTAAGTGGAGGTTTTATAACGACATTAAAGTCGTTAAGTAGGTATACCAAACGTACTAATAGTACATTTAACATACCCTTTGTGTGACAAACAGCATATTTAAAATCACAACATCAATAAACAACAGACAAGTGTATTTATTATTATGATTGGGTGAAGGTGATGGGAACCTGTATAGTCTAAATACCTTTGCCTCGCCATTTAGCATATTTAAATTCAGAACATCGATTAAAACGATTTCCTCAAACAATGCTTTATGTACAAATTTTATACCAATTAGTATTTAGGAGCGAACATAGTTTTAAAATAGTTAAGGTGAATATCGCAAGATATTACGAAAATAGAGAATCTTTTTGTACATAGTATAAAGATAGGAAGCTATTTCAGAACCGAAATATGTATATAGGAAAAGAATATTATCAAAAAAGACGTTATATATAACTTATATTGAAGAACTTAAAAAGTTAACTCTTAAAAACAATACAAAAATGTTTTGTATAATTCGACGATTTAAATTGCATATTATATTATATTATATTATTATAACCCGATTCACATGCTCAATAATCAATAATGTTCTGTGATTTCAATACATAAATAATAGCTCTCGTGCAACCAAAAGGACTATAAGAAATAAGTATATACATATTTTGGCATGGAAACTCTACAAAATGCACACAACTTTAAGCGTAGGTCAACCTTAGTCCAGCAGTCATAAGTATCATCACAATTCCTTATATTACTTTACAACCCTACACTAAGCTTTTTGTTATGGAATTATGACTAAAACTCAGTGTACGCAATCACACGTGCTACAAATATTTAGATAATAAAGAAATAGTTAATTAAACCTTTACAATTGTCCTATCCTAGTTATTATAATAGTGTTATCGATGGTCAAAGTATTATGAAAAAGAATGTCAGACTTCAGTACCAACAAAACAAACCTAATTAAACAACACAACAAAATTAAATTTCATGTGTTCGTAAAGAACATATTATTTTTCAATGTTGCATTTATAGATTTCATTAATAAATTTAGCGGATTGCTCTTCTCTATGCTGTAAATATATAAACACAGAGCACCGTTAGACTACTTAGCACAGAATTCTTAAAGCAGTAAACATATGTAATGACCTTGCATCATTGACTGTGTTAGGCCTGCGTACGAACAAAGCGCATGTTGAGTGACATTGTTCCTAAATGATCAGCATTATCGGCCTAAGCGTCTTTTTCATAAAGGGTGTTTTTTAAACTAAAAAAACTTTGACTAAACAGCCTCATCCTTTATCTCACCAAGCGACCCGCGTGACCACAGTTTTTAGAAACGCTCGTTTAATGAGGCATACTTCTTTATCGTGATCGTGGTGTTTAGGACCTTTATGTACATTGTGCCTTCATTCGGGTCTGTTCTTAAACACGGTAACAATATTAGTTGCACTAATTCGTGAATATGCATTAAGACTGGGTAAGAAATTCCGATTTATTTCCTCCGTCAGTACAATTATATAAAATAAGAGACAAATTTAATTTTGCTTATTCATATTAATTAAATAATACTTAGATAAAGACAAAGTTTAAGAACTCATGACGTCAAAACTTGCCTTAAATTGAGACACGCAATAAAGTCGCGCGGCAAATCGACACAATGTATAGCAGTTATTTTTGATAACGTAAAAAAAACCTCGCAACCATTTTTTTAATATTTAGCCTTTTGTGTCAAGAGTAAGTAAATTGGCCTTCACTGAGCATAAGGAAACTTGTCGATTCATGCATTTGTCCGCACACTTTCAGGGACCTGCCTGAAAAGCGACCAATCAGTTTAATAAACAAATTTATTGCGTCAAGTTTTACTATTTATTTGTTCCCAATATAGGCAGTATACAGTCATATACGTATATACCTTTTCTTATTATTTAAAACTTTAATTTTAACAAAAATATCAACAAAATAAATAAACAGATTTATAAAGAAATCACAATTTTACAAATAATAATGATCATGATACCTTACAACTAATGTCCATAAAAAATTAACCCCTTAAGCTAAGGAATATACACTATTCATAATACCTCTTCACGATGGAAGTTATAGGGAACATGAACAACGTTTAAACATTAAAAAGATGTTGATTATTAAACAATATTTTTATGAAAGTAGAATTTCTATCGTACAAAGAGATCACATGCTTTAATCCATGTTTAGAACGTCTGGTAACTAAAGCTGGCACTTTGAATCCGATCGTCTCTCTCGCGCGCAGTCAAGCTTATGAGTGTGAGGGGGACAGATGTCGTTTATATGAAACCGAAAACCTTAACATTATTTTCTAGAACCCCAATAGGCACTCGACCCTTCCTAAAGCCGGAAGAGCTAAACAACCCTTACGGGCCGGGTCGAAAATCTTAATCAGAAAATATCACCTGCGTTCACATCATAAATATTAAAATCATAGCTAAGATTTTTAATTTCCATGAAATGTTCTACCTAAGTAATTTAAGGTTATTGTTTTGTTGTTACGACGTGCCAACTTTAGTTAGGCGTCTTGTTAATTTTTAAACGTCTATCTGATAAGAACAGGGTACACAGTCAAAAAGCGAGGAATATACAATCCAGAGCATGATATTTACATCTAAAATTCTTAGGATTATTTTAACATTTGATCGTTTGAACTTTATCTTAGAGATCGTAACACTTTGTATACAGGAGATGTAAGATTTTACGTTAGTTATATATAAGTAAGTGTAATATAAGTGCGCATAATACTTGCCCACCACTGCAGCGCTCTCACTAGCAGATCGAAATCAGTTATAACATTATCAAAAATTACTTAATGGTGTTTTTTTTAACAAAAACCCTTTACTTCAATTCCATTAAACTTATCAGAGTTTGAGTTTTAGCACTGCAGTTGCAGACAAGGCGTCTTAAACCTGTAGGTTATTGCAACAACCATAAAGTACCCATAAAATTAAGAGTACCTTTTCCTTAAATACAAACATCGAGACTGAACTATATTGTGTACATATTTGTACATTCCAGGCGCATTACATATACATAGACTTAACAGAGAACAAGCTACTAGCATCGACTAATGCATTGTTGCATAGTAGACGACAGACAGGGATGATAATCAAGGAGCTGGTAGCCATTTTGGAGTA
Source organism: Pasiphila rectangulata (assembly GCA_963082625.1). Classification (NCBI taxonomy): domain Eukaryota; kingdom Metazoa; phylum Arthropoda; class Insecta; order Lepidoptera; family Geometridae; genus Pasiphila; species Pasiphila rectangulata. The sequence continues at coordinate 16,739,755 of OY720236.1, read as the reverse complement.
GGTGCTTGAGGCAGCCTGAAAACAAGTACAATACTTCTTTTAAAGCCTTTTTTAATTTATATTTGTTTATTAGAAACGCCATTGCTAGTCTGCCCGCTACCATCAGGTGCAACCTTGTGCAACGTCGGGATAATAGGTCAAATAGATACTAATGATAAGTATGCAAAGTTTAAATTAAATCTGATGTCTTAAAGTGGGTTAAAACCACGTCCAAAGATTCACCTAATAAATGCCAATAAAGGTCATTATTTAAGCCACACAATATCCACTACTGAACACGAGGCTTATGGATCTCCTTGAGGGGTAGTCGCCATAATCTCCACGCTTGGCAGGCGGGTTGGTGAGCGCAGTATGGGATGTTAATACACGGAAAGACGCTGCTGGCCATCTTCCGGAGGTATCCCTTAGCAGACGGCATGAGAGGAGGGGTAACATTCTACTGCTGGCATCCCACGGCATCTCCCATTGTGTGTGTATTTAATTCGGATTTATTTTATGTTTATTGTACGAGTATCTATTGACATGAATTGAAAAAAACGTTTGCCAGGCGTCAGCAAAGTTTATTATTATTACGCATTATTATTTTGCATTTTTCTAACATTTCTTGTACCCTAAGCTTCGATAGAAGACTCTTTGCCCGACAGCCAGGTTAAAGTTCTACTAAAATATCATCAAAGAATAATGTACTTTTTTTAGGCTGCCTCAAACACCAACAACCAAAATGTCAACCCGGTCTCGGATTACAATGATATTACATTTGAACTAGTTTATTGTACCATCTAAACACAATTACCTAAACACGAAATCCAATTTGTGAACTATGATAGTAAATGCAGTTGTTAATTTAATACTACAGGTTGTCGGACATAACATGTCTCTTGATGTTCTTAATGTTACATACAGAAGTACACTGGTGGACGAGATGAAGGAAAACCAATGCCGCTTTCAGTAAAAATAAGTATTTACCACTGACGGAGCTAGCGAGAGGAGCTAGAAATGTAACAATAGTCCTGTCTATTTCAATTTCAAAACTAACGAGAGGAAAGCTGTTCATTTTAAAAATACGAGGATAACTTATGTAATCACTTTAAGTCGGATACCCGGCGAGAGTGAGGCTGAAGCGCGTTCGCGAAGGTTTGCCCCTGTAGACCATTTTCTTGTAAATCGATTTTAGATTCAGTAGATTCCGCGCCACCACTGAAGTCCTACAGACGCAGCGTTGCAATTATACAACTAAATAAAAATGTCTACGAACTCGGTATTATTGCCAAGACTTCCCTGTGATGTCTTCCGAGCATTGTAATGTGCATAATAATTGAACACACTAAGTTCAGACACGGCATAACGTTAAAATTTGGGCTCATTATCTGATGATTGCTTTCCAGACGTATCCGACGTGGAATCCCTTCACCAACATCTGCAGCAATCAGTACGCACCGTCGCTTAATGAATGCTGCCAATGACCCAGAGGCATTCTCTGTATGTATGGCTCTTAAACTAAAACGCTGATAGATTGCAGACTTACATTTTAAATACGCTGCTGGCTTTCGCACTCAGCTTTGTAACCAGATCCCTTAGATACCACGACATGTACAACATTAAGCATGTAAGAAACCTTAGTTTCTTTAAATTCACTTGTCTATCATAACAAGCATTTCGCTAAAACAATCTCGATTTTGATAAATCTTTAAGGTTCCATACTATGTCCATTGACCTGAATCAATGCATTGTCACCTTAGTTATGAACCAACGCGACAAGCATTATTATAACTACATTACCATAAAATTAGAAATAAATTATAACTACGGTATTGCTTAACAGTATCCCGCGTTGTCTAAACAACTATAAAATGATATCTTGACTAAAAGCTCTAGTAGCCGTACATAGCACAATTATATAGATAATATGGAATATAGATACTGCTGTACATGATAAAAGAAACTAATAGAAAATTTGTTCATATTGGCCAATGTGGTTCTTAGACGAACTATGTAGCGCAGTTATCATTTCGAATAACGTTAAAACTAACCATCGATATTGCTATCTGTAGGCCTTCGATAAATGAAGATATACGGCAATTCCTACAATGCCCTCCTTAGGCCAAGGGCCGTATTTCGAAATATAACAAATAAGTCAAAGTCATATTCACATAATCTTCTGTTGTGTTTTTCGAAACGCAACAACGTTCATTCACCACTCTTGGGCTCAGGAAGGCAGTACAATGTACTTAAGTAATGTTGCGTGCGCTTAAATGATATCAGAATGATTAAGTGATCTATAATACAGTGTTGCCCATGTCCAATGAGAATAAGCGTTGCGTTTGTGATGAATTCCAACGGTCAGTTGTTTAGACGCTGTAGAGATAGGAGTCCAGTTTGGTTTTGGGCGACGGTTGGGTGAAGGGAGAGAACCAGAATAGTGAGAACCGACCGAACACGGATTGAATGCTCTTCCACCGAGACTTGCGGACCCAGCGAGCTTGTTCCTTCTTCAGCTGCTCAATGCCCTGTGAACAAATTTTATTAACATTTAAATATTAAAGTATATTTAAGCCGTTGGTCATCCGACAGAGCAAGATGACCAGAAAACATTGATAAAGTCGCCGGCAAAAGATGGATCGGACTGGTGCAGCGTACTGTTTCATTAATTTGGAAAAGCTAAAAATACTTACTCTGTTATTTTTGTAATTAACATTTATGAACATTATGTTGTCGGTAAACATTGTATGTCGATCAAACCAATTATGCCAAGTAGTATGTAATCCTATGGGCTGATATGAAAGATACACAGATAGATTCAATCAAAAAGAAAAGATGACGCTGTGCTTAAAATCCTCGTAGTAAAAACTACAGTTGAATTACGATTTCGTCGCGGTGAGAACCAGCGGCTCGGCGATGATGAGCAGAAGTGGGATCATGGCGATTGGGGAAGGTCTTCCAATTCAAATAATTACTTACAGTTCCGTCGGTCCATTTAGCGTGTAGTTGGGTCCCGAGCATTACTGCAGTGAATATAGCGAACAATAACGCCTCGGTGATGAGAAACAGAAGTGGGATCACGGTGGCGGGGGGGGAGGTCGTCCAATGCGAATAGTTAAGTCACTTACAGTTTCGTCGTTCCATATGGCGTGCAGTTAGGCCTCGAGCTTGACGGCGATGAATATAGCGAAACACAGCTACCGGCGATGAGAATCAGAAGTGGGATCACGGTACCAATCGTCCAATAAGAATAGTTAAGAGTCACTTACAATTTCGTCGTTCCATATGGCGTGCAGTTAGGCCTCGAGCTTGACGGCGATGAATATAGCGAAACACAGCTACCGGCGATGAGAATCAGAAGTGGGATCACGGTACCAATCGTCCAATAAGAATAGTTAAGAGTCACTTACAGTTTCGTCGTTCCATATGGCGTGCAGTTAGGCCTCGAGCTTGACGGCGATGAATATAGCGAAACACAGCTACCGGCGATGAGAATCAGAAGTGGGATCACGGTACCAATCGTCCAATAAGAATAGTTAAGAGTCACTTACAGTTTCGTCGTTCCATATAGCGTGTAATTGGGTCCCGAGCATGACAGCGGTGAATATAGCGAACAACAGCGCCTCGGCAATGAGAAACAGAAGTAGGATCACAGTTGCTGGCGGGGAGTAAGCGCTGCATTCCCGCCATTCGTGCCTGATGCAAGTCGCGAACTGGTAGATGGCGAGCGCCACGGAGTGGATCGAAAGGGTCGCGATGTAGAACTGAAAATGGAAAGGATGAATAATAATGCTTGACATATCACATCATCTAGCACCAAAGTAGGGTAGCTATGGGAAACTGATAACTGGTAGAATACATTTTAAAATCGTCATTCTAGCCGCGGGACTGCCGTCCACGTTTCCACATAGGCGTCCCTCATGGAGCTCTAACATCATAAGGGGTTGTTGCCTCACTCGCTACGCTTTGCAGGCGGGCTGGCGAGCGCAGTACAGGATGTTCATACACGGAAAAACGCTGTTGCCCTTCGAGAGTTATCCATTGGCAGATTCTTACTGCATCAACATGCAAGAGAAGAGAGGCTACATTCTACTGCCGGCACCCCACGGTAAGGCTTTTCACATCTATTATAGATGATTTACACAGCATCAGCATCTGGTATTCACACTGCAGCATTGCGTGCGACATTTTTGGAATAACCGTGACAAGCACCTATACTATCCTACCAGCTTAGTCATCATATGTCTGATTCCTCACGACGTTTGCTTCATTTTAAAGTGACAAAGCACGTGTTAAATGGGCTCATGCCTTTTTCGAGAAGAAAAATCCGCGACCGGCACATCTACCCCTTAGGGGTAATAAGTGATAATTAGCTTAAGTGGGGTAATAACAAACCTGATACTTCAAAACTAAAAGGCCTTATTAACCGTTACCTATATTACCCGTTTGGTTATACCGAAAGTACACTTATGTCATTATAATCATAATAATCATAATGATTTATTTATTTGACACATAATATTACAATTGTATTGTTGATTCCTTAGGATCTTGAACTAGCCTAGGCTGTGTTTCGAGATCCAAGGCCTCTCCTTATAATAAATTACTAATTATATTATTGTGTAAATAATTACAAGAATTAAACAAACTAATCTAAACAATGTAAGAAATATTAAAGATATGAACAATAAAACAAAACATGTATATAATAATCAAAAATTAATAATTATTAACATCTGAAAATACCATATATCTAAGTAACTAATATATTATATTATATAATATAATATAATATTTATATATAAACATGATATAATAATGTAACAAGTACCTAAACAAAGTAATAAACTATAATAATAAAAGCATTTTTTCAATGCCTTCATAATCAAACTTTTTTAGCCATTAGTTATTACGTTAGTTGTGGGAAATTAACCGCGCGCCGTAACCCAATTTAAACACTGCGTTAACGGATATATTTTATGTGCAAGAGCTTATCCTCTTATCTAATGGATCAAAATGCATATTTCTATCTGAAACAAGAATCGAGCCACTTTCTTGGACTGAATTTTTATTACCATAAAAATCTCTTTGAATTAATTGCTACACGCGTTATCTGCCGATCAAATGTTTGTAAATCACGACACCGGATATACGAGCTAGATTTTGAATCAATTTGAATTGGCGTCTGTCTATTCGCTATGGCCCCGGGAATTCCCGGAAACGAAATTATTTTATACCCGGATTTTGTTTTTGATTTAGGAAACTAGTAAAAATACTGTTCCCAAAGATCCAGAGAAATTCCCGGTTTTGTTATCGAAAGGACAAGGAATCCCGGTTAAACAAAATCAAACCGGTTCTGCTTTTCCTGTCAGTCCACAGTAGCTCATGTAAGCCAAGCAGCGTATGTAAGGCTGTTTGTAATCCTTCACTTCTTTAGGTCACGGGTGACACACGGCGGTACACAACGTGGCCCACGAGCGCTGCTCTCTAGGTCTACCATGAGTATTCACAATCTATACTCGCTAGCGACTGTAATTAAAAAATTTATGAAAACTTGTACAGCGCCTCTAGCGGATAGTTTGGTACTAAAAACGCAGTAAACTATACTACAGCTACTGTAGTTTGGGCTTCATTTGCTTTGAATTTGGTACCATGAGTTACAAATCTGACAGATGTCATAGTAACGTACTTTCACTACTGTAGTAACGGCAGGCGATCTAACAGTGACAACTCATGGTAGACACACTTGACAGAGAATGGAAGTTTTAATAGTGCCAATTTCATCGCATCGACCACGTCGTACCGATAGTTTAATAGTGCGATGTTTTATTATATCGATGCCATATAGGTACGATATAACGTAGTGCGAAACAATTTATTTTGACTGTGTTCCACATATCCCATATTTTATCAAAGGTCACTCCGTGAAGCCTGTGAAGATCCCAGGAAATATCTGCGCTTCTGGTCGGAGGTAGGCTGGCTATGCTTGACAGACACATCGCGCATAATGGACCGCCTTGGAGTCTAAATGCGATAAATATAGTCACACATACATAAGGGTACTCTCAAGCGTGTAAGCGATCATCATGCCAGCCATAAAACGTCCACTACTGAACACAGGCCTCACTCATGGATCTCCATGAGGGGTAGTAGCCATACTCACCCGCTTGGCAGGCGGGTTGGCGAGCGCAGTACGGGATGTTTATACACGATAAGACGCTACTGCCCATCTGCCGGAGGCATCCTTTAGCAGTAAGACTGCATCCAAGGGCATGAGAGGAGGGGTAACATTCTACTGCCGGCACCCCACGACGATATCTACATGATAAACGCACCGTGAAAAGCACAAAGTACTTTTGGTTATTCTCCCCCACGCAGTTGTTCACCCACGGACAGTGGTGATCCATCTTCCTGATGCAGCGCTGGCAGACGGAGCAGTGATGGGCGCGCTCTGGCTTAATGCTGCAGCATTTTGTGCACTTGAAGATCACCTGGCCTTCGCGGAAGCTCATCTGCTTTATCATCTCCTTGGTCGCGTTGCCTTTCGGTACGGCGCCCTGGGAATTAAATTAAATGAAATTCATTTATTTCAAAGAGCGATGTCGCGCATATAAGTTTTGTGTCATAAGTCTTATTAACATTCTTACCTGCGAAGGCATGCAAATAAATAAATAATATCTAGTGCCAAAGTAAGCAGATCTTGTGTTATGGCTACTAGATGGTTGATAGCATACTAAAATACTTTTTTTGTAAATACGTTCTAGAAAACAACGAAGCAAATATCTGCAAATAAAGCAAACATTTTGTCTCCCGATGGGGATCGAACCCAGCAACCAGCTATTAAACCAACTGCGCCACGGAGGTCGTCAATAAATGATGATGGACATTTTACACCACCTTTTCCAAATTTATCATAACTTGTGTCATAGCAACATTGCTTACAAGTGACTTTTTCTACAACTTATCCTCATAACCATAAGCCTGTATTAGTCCACTGCGGGGTGGACATAGGCTGCTCCCAATTTACACCATTCAACACTTTCATCGGCTTGCCACGGCAAGCATGTTCCAGCGGCCGTATGTAACTATTAGATAGATATAATAACCTAACCTAAATGGGATAAGGGCAGGACACAAGATAAACTGGCTTACGGGATCAGTGCACGTGGTCCTCAGATGCAAGGCCAATGCAGGCAAAGAAATCACATGTTTTCGTACAAAATTCTGTAGAACTTACCGGATCAGTGAACATGGTCCTCAAGTGCGATGCGAAGGCCAGAAACGCCATAGTCTGATACAGGAAGATGTTGGTATAACTGTAGAACGGGTAAGTATTGACACCAGGCACCAGTATCACCACCATCACGACAAACTCCGCGTACAAAATCAGGAGCCATGTCAACACCGCACATATAATCCCGCAGATATCCTGTAATTCATTACTACCGTTAGCTTAACCACTAAGTTTTCTATAATTTTGTCTCGTGATATATCACAGCAGACGGAACATTAGGCAACGCAGTAAATACATGTTCATCTAGGTAAAGGTCCACTCTTGACTACAAGAATAGGCATAAGAAAAATCAACACAATCAAATGAAAAGAAAAATCAATGCAAGAAACAGTCTAATATAATTATCGGTTACCGATAAAGAAACCGATAAGTAAACTGTTGCATTACAAAACTTAAAAAAGTTTGCATAAGTACTCTAAAACCGACAACAGGTTTAATGATACTCGTATTTAAATCACTACCTGTCATTCCATCCAAGCAACAGGTAAGTAGCTAATAATATTATTTACAATTAATAATATTATAGTTCAAAATACACTGAAAGTTATGTTGTCACTTTCATTTCTTAAGTAACGACCTAATATTATTAGTATTGGAACAAGGCCTGTGTTAAGTCATTCATAGATATTGAACTGAAGTGCCGATAGCGTTGAAGTCGAATGACACATAACTGCATTTAGAATAGGTCAGGCTTTTCACACCTATTACACTAGTTCGCCAGGAACTTAGAACGAGCGAGCGACTTCTTTCAATGAAGTCCCATTGCATTTGAACTTAATTTATGGCGGGAATAACCTGAATCTCCGGTGATTAAGCTGAAATTTTGCATGTGTAAATCGGATAACAATGCAAAATTATTATGACATGCAGCTGATCTGATGATGGAACCGGATGGTGGCCATAGGAACTTGGTAATTAAACGACACAACCCCATCGAGTTTGATAATAATAATAATAATAATTTATCTTTATTTCAGACAAGGTCCATATCAATATTACAAACTAAATAGAAAATAAAATAAAATTAGATATTAAACTACATCTACAGGTATACAGGCTAGGCTACATTTAGGTAGGTAGGTATAGCTCAGGATGTCAATTCCATCCAGCGTTTAAATATTGTCGTTTGGATTAGCCTATCTGATAGACTAACAATAATACTATTTTTACACATGTCAACCCTGGACATGAATTTAGCAATACGGTTTCTTTGGATGGCATCAAAGGAGCTTACTCTCGCCTCAAAGAACATCCCGGAGGCGCTGCAGCACCATTCTAAACCAAAGAGCTTTCTAAATATGTTATTGTAAGCAACTTTGATGCCTCCAATCGCTTTTTTGGTGTATTGTATCCAGAGTTGGCACGTGTAAAAAGACTGACAAAACGTCTTAAAAAGCGTCATTTTCACATCATGTGAAGAGCGAGCAAATTTTCTAATAATCATATTACCGACTGTGCATAGCGCCCTACGCTGCCGTTCGATATCCTCGTCATCTTTAAGGCTCGACGTCACTATATGTTTTGACTCGTTTGATTAGTCTTGACAAGTGTTTTGGTGCTAGATGATGACCAGGGTCTGATGATGGAGCTGGAAGGTGGCCAAAGGAACTCGGTAGTTAAAGGACACAAACCCATCAAGTTTGGACTTGTTTGATTCGTCTTGACAAGTACTTTGGTGCTAGATGGTAACCAGCCAGGGTCTGATGATGAAGCTAACTTTATAGTTATTTTTAATAGCAAGTAATAAAAACTTTTTATAAAAAAGTTTAAAATCTGTTTAGTAGTTTTTGAGTTTATAGCGTACATACATACGCGGCGGAGGACTTTATTTTTTATGAATGTAGTGACCATTTTGACTAATACCGATCGTATGACTTCAAATTAAAAAATAATCGGAATAAATAGGTATAATAAACATGAAATGCCGTGGGGTAGTAGAATGTTGTCCCTTGACGCAGTAAAAATTTGCCGAAGAATACCTCCGGTAGTTGGCAGCAGCATTTTTCCGCGTACCGCCTGCCAAGCGTGGTGAGTACGGCAACAATCCCCTCATGTTCAGCAGCAGACGACGGCTAAGACGATGATGATTTAAGCAATAAATGAGGTTTGTAGAAACTTTTCTCTAAACATTCACATAACTATAGACAGGCGAGTTGTGTCGCTCTCTAGTCAATTGTATTCTGTCCATGTACTCGTATGTAACCATGATGTCTTGTGTGAATAAATTATCTTTATCGTTTACCGGTACACCTGACGTACTTTACTGTATATTTTCATTATTAAGTATGAATTACTAAACACTAGGTATGTTGACAGGTTACAGAAATTTAAATATCGTTTAATCCTTCGGTAAAATAATAGACGCATTTGTTTTGCTTTAGAAATGAATGACAAAATTCTTAGATAAAGCGCATTAAGAAGTAGGAGATCGTGACGTCGTCACAACGATCCGTAAAGTGAGATACGTCGTGACGTCACGCGTATAGAACTGTTCTTTCTTCTGACTAACAGCTGATGAGTTGACTGCTGGTAGGATGGTATAGGTGCTGTGAAAAAGCCAAATTGATCTAAAAATGTCCCAGCAGCGTCTAACGCCAGCATCATGTACGTCCAGCACGAATACCAGTCGCAGACGCTGTTTATATCGTCTGAAATAGATGTGTAAGGCCTTTCTACTAGGAATACTAACCTTGATACACCAAGCTTTGCCTCCGCAGCAGCGGTTGTGCATGTCCTTATCGGGTCGCGTGACCATGAGGCACTCTCCGTCTATCGGATACTGGCTATCCATGTCATCTTCATCCGAACTCTCGTAGAATTCACGTATCATTGATGTTATAGATATACGATTGCCTAGAACACACAGATCTGTTAGTAATCCAGGATAACATCGCAATTCACACATGTAAAGCTGGACGTTTAATAGGCAAAGTAAACGGCTCAGCGGGGTATAGGGGTGATGATGGGAAGCCTTGAAAAACGTCGTTTTAAGTATTTATTATTTATAAATTAACTTTTTTATAAAATAATTTAAAAAGCCGTGCCATAGGGTGCCGGCAGCAGAAAGTTGCCTCCCCTCTCTTGCCCGTGGATGCAGTAAGAATCGGCAAACGGATACCTCCGGAAGATGGGCATGAGCTCTTTTCGTGTATCAACATCCTGTACTGCGCTCGCCAACCCGCCTGCCTAGCGTGGCGAGTGCAGTTGTTGTCCTACTCGCCGCGCTCGGCAGGCGTGGGGTGCCCCTGATCATCTCGGAGATCCATGGACGTGGACAGCAGTCCTAGGGCTGAGATGATGAATTGGAAAAGTGAAAAAAAACATTTGCCAACAAGACATGGTCGGTCATTCAAATGAGGTAATACATTTTTTTTTCATTATTATTATATAGAGCAGGGGTGGCCAACTTGATTAGACATAAGATCTACTGTTTACGAACGAAACCCTGTGCGATCTACAACTTACATAGTTCTTGGAATATTAAATGAAACAGCATAGTTTAGTGTTTATACAAGATGATGCTGTAGTTACTACAGCATCATCTTGTATCATTTTTCAAATTTCAAAAAAAAATCGTAATTACTATCTACTACAGTGTAGTAGATAGTAATTACGTTGCGCAGTCTGGTCTACTTATTTATAATATTTGCCTTGCCAAGATCGACTGGACCTATAGTCGCGATCGACCGGTCGATCGCGATCGACCGGTTGGCCACCGCTGATATAGAGCATCAAAAAATTTGCGAATAGTCTTTGATGTTACAAAAGAAAGTCATTCGCAGACGGTTCATGCCGTGTAAGATACGAGGCGATACGAGGAATAATAAGGCAAAGCAAAACACCAATTATGAATTTATAACTCCTTAAGTATACATTACTGTTTCTTAGAGTGTGCAACATGGTTGATGCTATTCTTTATAGCTTACATTCAATTATTATTGGCAATACCTAGATTTTATCCCATATAACTTCTTGACAAGCGCTATATATCATAAAATGTATAAAACGTGTTAACATTTAATATGAAACTTTTATGGTACATTTGGTACATCACAACGGGTTAAATATTTCTAAGCAAGAACAATGTATCGCACGCTGACGACACGACATGATGCGATCGCAGGATACCCTCATGTTTACACTTGTGTTGATGATTTTATTGTTAATAATAATTAATGTATGCTCAGTTATTTAGTGTAAAATATGTTGTAGATCAACTTGATTTTTTAGTCTTTGTGAAGTGTTAAATTAAAGTTACTGTTATTAATACTCATCAAATTGAGTACCTATGTAGGTTCTCAGTATTTTGTAAACTTTTGCGATCTGTGTTTCGAAACGTCGGGAAATAATAAAATAAGGTAATTAAGCTATAAAGTCATTGCAGAAGATTACTCAGTTTACAATTGTGTTTCTTAAAAGACTATGTGTTGTGTTGGTGCAGGTTTCAAACATATTGTACGTAGATAGCTGGTAAGTTTGTTTCTGTATCTGGTTAAATAAGATTCTGAAAAGAATCTAACTTTGCAGACCGTAACACAGGTTAGATCTAGCACGGCTGCAAAAGAAAATAGATTGTTGTTTTGCACCCCTAAATAATTACCTATACACATACTATTTAGTACCTATCTATAACATTTCCTTGTATTTTGTGTTTCTGTATTGAAAATAAATAAATTAAATTAAAAAATTAAATATGGTTGCCTTAACCTATTTATATTTATAAAAAATAATTTCCATTCCCCTTGGTCACGCCATAACTTGAGAATTAATTCACCAATTTCATTCATCTTTTTTATCAGATTTCTAATACTCTGTAGTAGGTTATTACGACAAGAAAAATTAAGTAAACTTCCATAAAATTTAAGCACTAGGTATTTCATTATTTATTTATGCACCAACCGAAGATACACAAAAACATGCAAAAGTAAAAACAATAAAATAGCATGGGCTAGTGTTCTCCCATTTACAGGCTACAAACATCTAGGTTACAGAGTATAGATTCTTAAGTAGATTCTTATGTAGTGGTAAAGAAGTAATTTGATGAAGTAAAGGAGTAGAAGTAGTATTTTGTAGTAAGTAGATGTAGAGTAGTAGATGTAGAGTAGTAGAAGTTGTAAGTAGAAGTAGAAATAGAGGAGTACCTAGTGGTTGAATAGTAGTAGTAGTTTTTGGTTGAAGAGTAGTAGTTAACAAGTGGTAGTAGGCAGTTGATTCTGAGGCAGTATGAAGTTTGCCAGGATAGGAAGTAGTTCCTGGCAAATTTCAATCCAACTAAAATCAAAGCCATAATACAAAACTATTAAAGCTCTAAGTGTTAAATATCTGTCTCTTTTGGGATCGAACCCACAATCTCCTGTGTCTCAGCCAGATTAAATTAGACTAAATGAGCCATGAAGATTTAATGACCTCTATAGGGCAGTAGGCCATGGTCCTTTTTTTCATTTCATTTCATTTATTTATTCCATTAAGATACAATGTTGTTCACTTGGAAAAGCCTCCTGCAACACAAAAGGTTGCATGTAAGATTCCCGCCTTGGGACAAATGTCTGTATGATCTGGAGATATTGTTCAGGGTGTTCTGGATGTTTTTCTATACATAATAAAAAATATCTATCTATGTATAATGTATTAAGTATATCAGTCATCTAGTACCCATAACACATGCTCTGCTTAACTTGGGGCTGGTCAAGATCTAGAGTCAAGGGTAGATGAAGATGTGTGAATTGTCAAGCGCTATTTGTTATTACCTATTTATTTATTTATTGTCAATGCAAAAGCATTGGTGGGGGATATAATACAACATCCAGCTCGCAATGAACATGAAGCATAGCACTACCACAAATGAAATACAACATTGGACAACAGCATTGCACTAGACATAGATACTAGAACACATACATCATACTCTAAACTACTAAAAATAGTAATAGGTACAAAACATAAATAAAGAAAATCTTACAATAGCATAGAATCAAGAATCAAAAAATACTTTATTCAGTGTGGCCGCATGGACCTTATTGACACATCACAAATTACAAAATAAAACAACACAAATAAATAGAATAAAGCACATAATTGAATCTGTTCACTTCAGATGACACGTGAGTTAGGAAAAGAAGTGAACAGAAGAACCTAACTCGGTCGTTTTAGTCATCATTTAACAATTTTATTTTGTCTTATGTTACGTTGGACGGAGTTGGAGCAGATTCCGTCCCAAGTGGTTTTGTCCTCTAGGTAATCTGATATTTTATAATAAGCTTTATTGCACAGATTGCATACTCATGATATCAATTTTGCAAATGCTACCACAACAGCTTGTTGCATGAAATATTTCGCTATGTGCTACAAACAGGAACAGAATACAGGTATATTGAAGAAGTATAATAAACATAATTATTTAGCAGAAGGATAGATCACAATCAAAATAATCCACACAACACAAAATACTGTACAAAAAACAAGTACCACTAACAATTTTTGTCATGCAAATGCAACAACTGAAGAAATCAGTTAAACATTGAGTAGGTATACTGCCTACAGGATAACAGGACTCTCTTTTCATCAAATTTCGGTGCTTAGTCTATGTAGGTAGCTTTTTATTCTACCACAAATCAGTCGAAAGAGAAACTTAGGGCAGCAAAACATTGTGTTCTAGTTGGAAGGCACTTACTTTTTAAAGTCTATGGAGTACACGATTACCAAATTAATAATGTAACACCATGCAAAACAATCGGTTCGGCGTTGCTGAAAAGTGCACTGAATAAACTGAATTTAATTCACGCTATTCAAAATCAATAAACCGGAATGAAATCAGTCTGAGCGAAATGAAAGCCTGTCGTCTGACCGACCTGAAGACCGAAGTCCTGAACTGAACCCCCAAATCATCCCCGACCCCGAAGACTTGGACAGTGACAATAATGACAGGCAACAGCCAGTGCTGCCTTTTCTTATATCTGAGCCTTGAAGAATATTATGGTCGAAAATGGGTAGAAAAATAGGTAAGAGGTATCTTACTAATGTAATATTCCTCTACTTTTTAGGCTAATATATAATACTAATACGCTATTCATGGAACTGGGATAAAGGTTTTGGTTTTAGTTATTTTTTTAAGTTTTCAAACATCTAGAACACTAATTGGAATTTAGACGGTGTTTGTTGGTGTACCTGGTAAGTTTTTGCTTAGCGTGACTTGTGGTCAAAGGGCATATTGTGTTGTAGACGTATAACGTTGTTGTGTTGTGCCATAGTTCTAGCTAGATAGTGTAAATATATTGTAGGGGACTTGCCCGAGGCCACGCCACGGATTTTTTTTGTATAATGAAGACGTTTTGGTGACAGCGGCCAACTCACCTCACCACTCGTTCATTCTGTCAATATTTCCATTCATTCATTCACACAGCCGTGTGTCACAATTAGGCATGGGCGTTATTGAGTATTTTTGCTAGCGGTTACTATATCGATATTTGGTTTCAATATCGATATTGATAACCATTACCTGTTATCGGTACCTACTAACATACAAACAAATGCTTGGTTGACCATAGCTACGGTTAGTGCTAATAGCAGTGACTTTTTGTTGGTTTGACAGCTTTATAAGTTAGGTACAGTACACATATGAAGCGCGAAGGCGAAGCAGAATCTGGCGAGCTGGCGTTTGGGCCGGGTCGACCGACTGGTCCCAGCCAGTGAGCAACTGAGCCAGTGCTGCCAGACCTAGCGTAAACCAAAAAATCGTATTTCGGAGCCAAATAGCGCATGTCTTTATATGTTTATTTGTCTTTGTTGTAGTTTAATCATTTAGTCAAAATTTCGGGTGTGTCTCTTCCAGAACACCGGCCATATTATTATTATTTGATTCTCTGACGTAATTTATGAAAATAACATTGTACGGACACTGGCAGTATTGTGCCTGCTAGTCACAGAAGCCATTAAATAAGAAGAAGAAGACAAATAGCGCAGATACAAAAACAGAATACATAATAGTTAGTACCCATTACGATAGCAATCTAACGAACAATCGCTTCATCTCGTGTTTATTGGGTATTATGGGTATGGTTATGTTGTTGGTTTATTATTGCTAACTCGCTGGATTCCAATCCGTTAATCTCGGGATTACCCTCCGACTACCCGATCGAGCCATTGCCCACGAGTTCTTTCCTCCGTCGACCGAGACACGTTCTCGGCTTGTCCGTTGACGAGCTCACCGCCGCTAACCCGGAGGTGACGTCAACCCGTCCCACATTAGCTGCTAGGCACATATTCAATAACCGGTCCCGCCGGCGGGGCCGAAGAATACATTCTTCCATCTTAAGGTGCAGTTTTGCACCTGGACGTTAACTATCAGTAGATTCAAAAATCTGGCAACAGTCCAAGCCGTGGTTCGAACCTAAGTGGTGCCCTTGAGCTTGTTGCCCCAACCTAACTTTTGCGGCTGGGCGCCTTCTGCGCTCGCCATAGTCCGGTAACGTTGTCATGGCCATCGGCGGTCAACAACATATATTGTCATTTCGGAAAAAAAAAAAAACGTGTTTCGTTCAGATATTTAGTATCGGTTATCTGGCATTACAATATCGATACGATACGTTAGTAGCATGCCCACGGTTTTTAGGTACGTTTCGGTATAGCGGACTCACGTCTAGACTAGACGGTCTAGTCACAATGTGTGACATCCACAGAACACTATTATCCAAACTGACATGTCATATATTTGAAATATTTTGGTCCTAAAATCTGAATAATTATTTGCCTGTGTAGTTCTTACATGTGATTTACTTAAAATTCGTTAAAAGGAAACGACCTCGCGGCAGACCGAGACGTCGATGGAAAGACGAACTCGACGCATACTTGGAAGACTGGACCACAGTAGCTCAAGACAGAGAAAGGTGGAAGGAAGGAAGGGAGGCCTTTGCCCTGCAGTGGGACAGTACAAGCTCTTAATAATAATAATAAAAGGCGAGAAGGTTGTAGGTCCGACAGAGGTCCTGTAAAATCTATTTACCTGTAATTGAGGAAACACACAGTCAACAATATTTTTAGAACCTATTATTAATTAACTCATGTTATGTGATTTTCTTGTTGGATGCCCTTTAATAAATAAATAAATAAATAAGCAAATAAATAAACAGAAATACGTGAACTTTAGTCATGGCACCGGTAAGTTCACTGAAAATGTTTTTGATTTTTATCCTCGTGTGCACTTTTTGTACTCATCAGCGTATTCTGGACTCGTATCATCGTTTTTCTTGGAAAACAACATCACCATATAGACTTGAAACCTATCCAGTTTTATTTTACTGTCAAAAATTTGAAATATTTTGTTACCATCAATTTCTTAACTACCTATAAAATGTATGATATTATTTACTTTTTCAGACACCTAAGGGTAAACCACCTACCAAGGGGATGAAACAGATCCTCATGGACAACGAAAATACTGTCAAGTTTTATCGTAACATGGCATTGGGGGCTATTGCTATCTACGCAGCTGTTAATATTTTGATCTACCAAGTAGAGTTTAATTATATAACTATTGTAAGATATTTTTCACAAGTACTTTGCACAACCTACTTATGTTGATATATCTATAAATCAATGAAATGTTCAAGTATTTTTTTTAGTAAGATGTTATTTGGATGTCATTGAAAGTCCAATAAACTAGATTCTGTCACAGCATCATAATGTTTTTTCCCATTACATATACAATATTCATACCTACTGAATTTCATCAAGAAATGTTTCTCAATTTAGTTGGAAACAGTAATAGACACTCAAATTCAATATTTGTTACTGTATTTTAAATGTAGCAAAATATCCACCGTTAGTTGTTGCTGGCTTGTTTATGTAAAAAAGCTGAGAAAATTTATTAAACCTAAACCATTGTTGATGTTACGAGCTTTGGTAGAATCACTTACTCCTATGATTGTTATGAACACCTTTGTGTATTGCACTGTATGTAGTAGCAGTACTTCTAAATTAAACAACATATATCACTCCTTTTACAGGCACTCAATATTGGAGTCCTTACAGTCTATGTAATATGCTACAAGACATTGGTCTTCATGTCTCGACCCAAATACACAGAAAGTATGGCACTTATTGACCCAGGCCTTGATCTCAACATGGAAGGAGGAATTGGCGAGTAAGTTACTTTTTTTACAATTACTAAATGTATCCCATTGCTGGTATAATGTCTCCCTATTTATTTCCTCTTATGAAAATTACTTTTTAGTTGAAACTAGTGGTCTCGCTAACTGACACGACTTTGCAAGCCATATGTTAGATAAAATTAAGTATAATTCAAGCATATAAGTTATGCTAGTTATATGCACGCAACTAAGACCCAGGTCAATTATTGTAATAAAATGACGACATCATCCCATACCCATAGGTAACACAAGCTCTGCTTAGCTTAAGACTAGATGGTGCTGTGTGAATTGTCTAGCATTATTAAAATAACCTAACACTGTACCTTTCATCTTTCAGGCACATTAAGGACATAGTCATCTTGTTATCCGTCACTCTCATCCTGACACTTATCTCGAGCTATTTCTGGTTCATGCTGCTGCTCATTCCAGCTAGGGCTGCATGGCTGCTCTGGGTGCACCTCCTAGGACCATGGTTCTTCCAGCCGGCACCACAGGAAACGGAGCAAGATGATAAAAAGAAAAAGAAGATGGAAAGGAGAATGAAACGGCAGCAGTAATTTTATATTTATTAATGATCACCTAGCGCTGATACCACACAAGCTCGCGAAGTCCTAGGGAATTGTAGGTTAAGTATGACATAATAACTGGAATTATTTATATGACATACTTTAATTCAATCTGATTTGACATGTACATTATTATTATTATTATATAATACTATTAGTATATTCTATTTTTTTATTTACTATAGGTATCTATCTGACTTTGAGCATTGTGCGTAATTAATTTAATTTATTTTATTTTACTGATTATTTTTTATTTGTTTTGACTGTTGTTATGTGGCCTGTTTTTTTATTATGCCAGCTTATAATTTATTCTTAGATGATAATTCATCTAATAATAAACTATAAGCTGGCAAAATTATTCCATAATTGAATATAGAAAGTTTGTTCTCTGTAAATGACATGTCTTTTAAGATAAGATAAGATAAAAATTGTTTATTTTGTCACAGAAATAACACAATATTATATTTTTAAAACTAATTAAGTTTAGAGAGAATAATACGGTGACAAAAAAGGCCACTACTCAGCATTTGCTGTGGCAGAGCAGGTCGTACCACAGCGCTGGTCTTCCGTAGTTACCGTCGTTTGCGATTGGTGGCAACCGCAGCACACTAATTAACATAAAATGACATATCTAATTGAAATAAATGAGACATTAATATCTATTTTTACCTTTCCTTTCTTTCGAACGAGCTTAATATGCAACAGATATACAAAAATAGAACATTACATTATTTTAGTGAAAACTAAATTATACTAAAATATAAATTTAAATGTTTTTTCTCCGAATTCTAAAAATATGTAGGTTATAAAAAATATATATATATAATAATAACAATATAAAAGCCATTATTTACGGATGGTCCGAGGCCTAGAACAGCGGGCTGTCATACTAGTCAAATTTGACTGTGATTCTAGCAAAGTCTTTTATAGTTTATTTTTAAAATTACTAAAGAAATGTTTCGCAATTTTTTAACGGTGCAGGCAATTTGTTTCGCATTCGTGGCAGCTTTAAATATGCTGCCACGAAATGCAGCCGTTCTGTGCCTCGGACATATGAGGCGGCTGGATTGACGGATGTGGCGGTCTTAAGCTTCTCAAACAGGTAACTGGGCTGTTGGGTTTTAATGGTTCCAAAAAGTAGAGTGGCGAAGTGAAGTGTTCTGCGAGAAGACATATTGAGGAGACCGTTGGCATTTATATAAGGAGAGATGTGGGTTCGTCGGGGTATGGGGTAGCAAAAGCGAATACATGCGTTTTGTATACGCTGCGTTAATTTTTTTGACCGGGCTAGAAGACATTCCCCGAACACAGTGTCAGCAAAGTTTAGTTTTGATAATTTATGAGATTCATAGAGTCTTAACCTCAGATCTACACTAAGGTATTCGCGCATACGGTATAATATTGATAGTCGATAAAAGCAATTTTGTACTGTTTTAAGAATATAATTTTCAAAGTGAAGTGAGCCATCCATAATTAAACCCTGATTACGAGATTCTGACACTCGTTCAATGGTACTCCATTTAAAACAATTTTGGGGTCATAGGAAACTATGGAATCAATTTGGTTTTTAGATCCGAGTATTAAAAGTTTTGATTTCAATGGGTTAAGGATTAGATTGTGAGATGCACTCCAACTCTCAATGCGTGCTAGATCTTCATTTATATTACTTAGTTCTAGGTTAATTGTAGCGGGCTTGACTGACCTATAAAGTTGCATTTATTAATTTGATTTATTAAATCAGCGCAATAAATTATGAAAAGTGTCGGGCCAAGGATACTTCCCTGAGGTACACCACGGACAACAGGTAAAATACGTGAATGTGCACATCTTCCATCTATTTCCCGGGTCTCCACGAACTGGGAGCGGTCTGAAAGAAAACTGGCAAACCATTTCCTTCCTGAGTTGTCAATGCCGTAATACGAGAGTTTGGAAAGTAGCAGTGAAATATTTATCGTGTCAAATGCTCGAGAAAAATCAAGAAGTGTGAGTATAGTTCCTTCTCCAACATCTCGAGCAGTTATACTCTGTTCGCCGAAACAAGCTAATAGGGAAATCATAGACTTCAGGTTATTGGTCGCAGATAACGAACATAGGGCACGTGCACACTGTGCACGCTGTGTGGCCAAAAGTCAGTCTTATCTGTCTCTTGTGCGGTGCGGACGTGTCGTTCGGTGCTCGTTACATGTGTTCTCAGTATACAAAAATGGCAAAAATGTATAAAGCATGTAGTTGATGTAGTAGAGCCTGGTATGGATGTTATGGATAGGAACGCAGAAAATATGGCAGAACATATTATTATAAACTTGGAGTATTCGAAGAATAAGTATAAGAACATTTCTGATGTTTTATTTTTTGTACACTACCCAAATTAAACAATCAAATCAAATCAGTATCATAATAAGTAGGTCAATTATCAATAACCAACTCATCTACAAAACCCCGGGTGAAAAGCTAGTGAATAATGTAAGTAATAGTTTGAAGTGAGCAATCTAAACATAGCTTTACATTTTAAAATAATGGTCACTCCCACTGACCAATCTTAGTCTCTCACGCTAGTAGTCCCGTCCTTTTCACTTTCGTACAATTGTGCAAGAGAGCGCGCGCTATATTAGCTTGTATCCGTGAACAGACTATAGTATGTCATCTACAACGTCCATCAGCGCTGTCGCCGTGCCACGATTTCTACGAAAGCCTGACTGCTTTTTTGGTAAAATGTGATTTGTTTTTAAATAATTATAAAGCTGTGTGATGATAACTTTTTCAAGGATTTTTGATAAAAATGGTAAGATGCTGATGGGACGAAGATCTGATAAGCTATGGGGATGATTGTTTTTGGGGATAGGCTTAACTACGGCTTTTTTCCAACTAGTAGGGAATGTCTTACTTAGAATTGACTTATTAACTATGGATGTAATAATACTCAGAGTTTGGGGGAGAGTCAGCAAAATCATATCCATGGATTACCCGTCGGAACCCATGGCGTTTGTAGAAAAAGATGTGATAATTTTGCCTATTTCATTCATATTCACTAACTGTGCACAGACTAAAGACTGAATTGCCATAACGTTGTTGTTCATAGTTCGTTATAGTTGATACATTAATGTTGTTGCCGCCAGGGAGTGCAAGAAAATGATTATTAATAAGGTCAGGGTCATTAAGATTTGGAGGTAAAAAAGAGGATTTCTGTTTGAAGTTAGCAATATTATTTTTAATATTCTTCCACAATATCCTGGGCTTATAAGAACTGTTATTAATGTATTTAGCAAAAAAGTGAGTTTTTTCCACTAAGAGTGCGCTGTTTACATATTGTTTTAAATCTTTATAATATGTCAAATGATTGTCTTTCCCAGATGAATGAAATCGCGCATATGCCTTGTCACGGGTTTTCATCATCTCTTTGATGTTATACGTTATCCATGGATATGACTGCTTTCATAACAAAGATCTTTTGTATGGTGCATGTTTATCAAATAAGCAAGTCAGTTTGGAATGAAAGTCCTCTACCATTTTATTAACGTCATTTGATATAATGTTGCAGTCAAAGTCAAAGTCAAAACATTTATTGCAACCACGTTGTAGTAAGTGAAGATGTTAACAAAATACATATAGTTCCAAACATGGACCCGGTTTGGGCACGACAGTAATGCACTTATAATTACAATTTGGTACCTATTATATGTTACGTACCTTAAACATGCAGGTGACAAAGTATTAAGTAAGTAGGTACATGTTAATATAGCTACCTGTATATTAAGCTATGAAAAAGATAAGTTGTACAAAACCAAAGAAAATCTTATGAGTGTAGAAAACGAAGAATATGTTATGTGATTAACACATACACAGTACTGTAGGCTAGGTACTTTTTTGTCTCTCTCTGGGTTTGGGCTTGTATTAAAAGAGTTCGTTGCACGATAAAATGTAAAATATAATTAGTAAAGACGGGATAAAATACACAACAATTACAATCAAATAAAACAGGCTAGATCGCGGCGCGCTGATGCGGCCGGTTCGCGGATTTCGGCGTAATGGCGGATCCGCGGGAAGCGTCCGCGCACGCCACCTAGCCGAGGTTGGCAGAGGTGGGAGGGTGAAAGAACTACCAACATACCACGCGTAAGGTGCGTTCTAACACACGAGTTAGAGGCGCGTTTGTCGCGCTACAACCTCCCCCTCTGACCGAGACACAGTGCCCTCACGTCTAGGTCAGTCAAGAAAACGCCTTGGCCTACCACGCTTCCTCTTCTCATTGACCGGCGGTTGTATGTCGCCTACAAATGGGGTCAGCTTAGGGACGTGGTATCTACCTAAAGTTTCTCCGTCGCTAATCTTCTCTAAGATGTATGTAGTTTGGCTAACGGCTTCCCTAACGCGGTACGGTCCGTCCCTACGTGGTATGAACTTTGGTGTTTGGCCGCTGGTCGTGTCGTTGCTGCCCTGAGTCTTTAAGAGGACAAGATCGCCGGGGTTGTAGTCCGGGGCAGGGCGACGACCTTCATCGGCGTAGCGCTTTTGGTTTGCTTGGGCTTTCTCATGTACTTCTCTTGCTTCAAATAGTACTTTGGAGATTTGCCGAAGGTAAGGAGTAAGGCTTGTTATAACATTGTCGCTCTCAACGATAGCGCGCATGTCTGCGATTACGTCAGCTGGAGCACGGATCTCCCGACCAAAAGTTAGGTACGCTGGTGAGTATCCGGTACTGCTAGTTACGGCGGAGTTCATTGCGAAGCGTATCGCTGGTAGGTGGGTATCCCAGGTGCCATGGTCATTACCAACTAGTATAGCGAGCTGGGGTTTCAGGTCACGGTTCTTCCTTTCAACGGGATTGGCCTGCGGGTGATACACAGGTGAAAGTGACTGGGTAATGCCGAACGAATGGCACACCTGTTGCATAACCTCACTGATGAATTGGACCCCGTTGTCACTCACGACTCGTCTGGTTACTCCATATCTCAGGAACACTTCGGTAATCAGGGTCTTGGCACAGTCTGAGCTGGTAGCAGTTTGCAGAGCGAATAGTTCGACCCACCTGGAGCAAGTGTCTTCTATGATAAGAATCCACTTATTCTTGTCGGCTGTCTCCGGGAGTGGGCCGAAGAGATCTACGGCGATGACTTCGAAGCGGCGGTTAGTAGCAGGCGTCTGCAGTAATCCGGCTGGCTTCCTGTTGAGGGCTTTATACCTTTGACATTCAACACACCTCTTCAGGTAAGCCATAACACTCTGCCTCATTCCAGGCCAGTAGTACTTAGCCTTCATCCGGTCTAACGTCCGCTCCACTCCTAAGTGTCCGGCCGTCGGTGCGTCGTGGTATTCCGACAGAATACTGTCTCGTTCATGCTCCGGCACGACCAGGTTTGCGGTTTCTTCCTCGCACTCTTCTGGTCCGTATCTATATAATACGCCGTCTGATATCACAAATCCCCGGTCGGACCAATTTCTCCCCTTAAACGGATCGTCGGTGGCTTCAAGGCCTTCTATGACCTTCCGCACTTCAGGGTCCTTGAGCTGGTTTTCGCGAATATCCTTGGGGCTTCTTGTCGGAAAATCGACTTCTGCAAAACATAAGTCGCAGTCGGTCTCATCGTTACAAGGCGGCCTGGAGTGTGTGTCGGCAATGACATTTGACTTGCCAGGTATGTACTCGATTCGGAGATTGTATTCTTGCAGCGTTAAGGCCCACCTCGCTAGGCGGCCACTGGGCGATTTAACGGTCATAAGCCATCGCAGAGGTTGGTGGTCACTCTTTATCACAACCTCTGATCCCTCGATGTAACCGCGAAATTTTGTAACGGCCCATACCACTGCCAAGGCTTCTCTCTCCGTCGTGTTATAATTCCGTTCAGCGCTATTTAACATGCGGCTTGCGTATTCGACCGGTCGTTCCTCGGGGCCCTCCCCCTGCATCAACACTGCTCCGAGGCAGTAGCCGCTGCTATCCGTTCTCATGGTAAATGGCTTCGACTCATTCGCCTGCCGAAGTATTGGAGCGGAGACTAGTAGGTGTTTGATGCGATCGAAAGATTCTTGCTGCTTAGAGGTCCACGACCAGGTGCTGTCCTTTTTGAGAAGATCCGTCAGAGGTCTGGCAACTTCGGCGTAATTGGGTATAAATCGCCGGAACCAGCTGGACGTTTGCAAAAAGGTTTTCACCTGCTTGATGTTCTTTGGAGGGGACATATTAGCGATGGCCACGGTTTTCTCGTGGTCTGTCTTTATTCCACCCGGTACAATCACGTGGCCCAAGAATTTGACAGATTCACGTGCGAAACAGCTCTTCTCTCGGTTTATCCTGAGGTTGTACATTTCGAGTCTGTCAAGCACGGCGTTCAGGTCTTCCAAGTGCTTAGGAAAAGACTCTGAGAGAATGATGACGTTGTCCAGGTAAGCAAGTAGGGACACGTTTGCCAGGTCCTTTCCGGACTTGAACCTGTCCATCAGTCTTTGGAAGGTAGCTCCAGAGTTCCGCAATCCCATCGGCATTCTCTTGAATCTGTGGCATCCTAATGGACTCACAAAAGCTGTTTTATCCCTATCTTGGGGTTCGACGGCGATCTGAAAATATCCAGATCGAAGATCACAGGTGGTCATGAAACTGGTGTTCTTAGCGGCGTGCAGGACATCCTCAATGCGCGGGAGCGGATAACGGTCGGGCTCGGTTACAGCGTTCAACTTCCTGTAATCAACACAGAGCCGGACTCCGCCATCCTTCTTCGTCACGAGCACCACATTGGCTGCCCAAGGTGAGTCGCATTCTTCAATCACGTCGGCATCCAGGAGCTTCTGTACCTCCTGTTCCAGGATCGCTTTCTTCCCGGGAGACATCCGGTAGGGGGGGGGGCTAGCTATCGGTTCCTGGTTCTCGTCTATCTTCAGACGGTGAGTCGCATACTCTGTCGGCGGGCCATCTTTTGCGAAACGTTCGGCCCTCTTCACCAGCAAAGCGATCAACTGGGCTCGCTGACTTGAAGTCAGGTTAGTGCCCTCATCATCTCGCAACATCAAGTTGGACGCGTCTACCCTCATCAACTCCATCTCGCTGGCGGTAGGAAGGTCAAAGCGCGTGATGAACGGATGCCATCTTTCAGGCTCGTCGTTATAACACCAGCTGCTCTGAGGTAAGTCCAATACAATGCATGCATTCAAAATAAAATCTCTACCTAATAGCGTTCGCGTCTGAGCTTTAGGTAGGACTAGAAATAAAGTAGGTATCTTACGTCCAGCTAAGTTGACGTCAATGGTACATTCGAGCGCGGTACATACTTGTTGGGAACCGTCGGCCAACCCTATCGTACGGGAAGTACTTAAAAACTCTACGTTGGCATCCACGAGTAAACTGTACAACATTGGTCCCGCGATAGAATGGGTTGCCCCTGTATCTAGTATAGCTACCCCTTTCCGCTTTACTACTTCAATCTCGACTAATGGTCGCAAGTCACAGTTTTCTTCGACATTCGCGGTACAAAAATCTGACCTATTCGTGCTAGGGGTACCTGTACTCGTGCTAGGTGCACTCTTACATATTTCGCACTTTGAACGCACGACTCCCAGCTGACCGCATCCGTAACAACGTATCTGCGTACTGTTATTACTGCCCGATTTATCAGAACCATCAACTTGATTCGATTTTTTGTTTTCAAGACGCCGGCAATTATCAGTTGTGTGACCAAAGAGTTTGCAAAAATTACATTTCGGCCGGACGCGTTTTGATCTCTCACTCTCACTACTATCGCTACGAGGTGCGTTATTTCTCCGCGATTCGGTCATTGACCTCTCGGTAGGTTTTGGTAAGTTTACAGATTCACCTACAGCAGTTGCCGGGTTAACGCGTGTGTTAGAACGGTCCTGCGCGGTTCGAGGGTTAATGGAGCTCACATTGGTAAAAATATTGGATGTACTCACCTCTGCCAATGACTCCTCGACTAACCTGACCTTAGTGATCAGCTGTTCCAACTCGTCTACCGCGTCACGAGACACACGCTTTCTTATTCTACGGTCTAATAACCCGTACACTATATCGACCTTCATCACTTCCGACACATGATAGGGTAGTTTTGATAGTAATGCTCGCACTTTACATATAAATATATCCGCCCGTTCACTATTTTGTTCGCACGAGAAAATGTCCCGGAGGATCTTGTACGCGGGTCTCGGCACTCCAAACATCCCCCGAAGCCGTTGGATCGCGTCGTGCCACGACTGAACGGACGCCTTGACTCCCTGCCACCAGACGGCGGCCTCGCCGACCAGCAGCATGGGCAGGCCCCGCAGTGCGTGCTCCTCGCTGATGTTGGTGCAGTCGCGGTACACTTCTATGGCATCGATGAAGGCCTCCAGCTCGTCCGCGTCCTTCGTCGACCCGTCGAATCGCGACGTGCACTTAGAAAAATTCCCAGGATGCGTAGCATAGCTCGTGGTGTGTGGACTAGGCGACGGAGTGAATGGTACTCTGGCGTTCGCATTTGCCAGTATGCTTTCAATCAAAACTCTGTTCGTCTCCGCTTGACTTTGGGTGATGTTAAAGACAAGGGTCTGCAGCATGCTTTCTGTCATAGCTATGCTTGGTGATGGTTCTATGGTGGATGGTGGTACGACTGTATTGTCAAATTCATTGTCGGTATCCGACTCCGATTCGTTACTTTTCCTCGCACGTGTCGTTGGCGGCATAGTAACAGGGTAGGTAGGTGTTTCCTCTGCTTCACGCTCTCTATTACACGGTAGATAGTAGGTAGTAACGAATGGTATTCTCTTCTACGACCACGTACGACAAAGGTTAGGTAGGTACTCGTCGAATGGAAGGCGGTAGGTACTAGGTACACTGGAAACACGTGTTTTCTCTCCGCGTAGTTACACAGTGGACTCGTCCTCGCGCGCTTGCCAGTCGGTGTTCCGTTTCCGTTTGCCGCTCGGTAGGTAGGTAGGTAGGTAGGGTGGACTCGCCCGAAATTTTCACGCACGTGTTTTTCACTGTTTTAGTAATCCCGTGGAATGCACTATTGGTGGGTATGTTAGTTCGCAATAGGCACTGATGTTTTTACGATAGGTAACACGATTTTGCACTGAAGTTACACTATTTATCGTGCCCGCGAGTTGGGCGTAGGGATTGCAATCCGGATATCCGGATATCCGAATTATCCGGATATCCGCTAATTTTCATATCCGAATAATGGGAGTAACTTTATCCGGATAGTACGAATAATACGGATACCTAGTTGATTTTTCTAATTCACAACACTACAGCGTCCAGCAGTTTAGAAATATTATAATATCTATACTTTATGCATACAATATTTTGTGCAGTTAAAAATATACATGTATTCGTACATGTCTCTGAACTTATAATCAAGTAAGACCTATACAAGCGCGCATTCGCATCACTAGCGTAGAATTAGAAAGACCTGCTAATAAAAGTAGATTATTTTTAGAAATTATTTAGTGGGCTAACTGTTTGTTATTGTTATTATGTTAATTGTTTTGAGATATTTATTTAATTTTATTAATATATCACACACATAAAATGTGTGTATACTCCTATTATCCGTTTGATCTCATGACTGTGTTGTTTCTTTGTTATACATATATAATCTATATAATCATTTTAGAGTACCTATTAAAATAGGAAGTTGATTTACGTTATGGAGGATTCTTAATTATGTTGAGAAAATAGTTCGATGGAAAGAATTAAACCGTTTTATTTCATAGATATTTTAGTTTTCAACCCAATTGATCAATACTCTTATTTTTAATATATACCGGGTGCGGCGATTGAACTGTCCGTCTCTATCTAACTGTTTTAAAATACGAACCACTGAATCGAACGCCGCCAAAATTTTAAATGTTGGTTTTTGACATATTCTTTATCATCATTTAAAGTGTTTTTGTTGTGAGAGAAACACATTCGATTTTAGAACAATGGATTTAAAATGAAATTCAGTGATTACTCTTCATTTGGAGGGAAAATCGAATATTGAAATACGTCGAGCGCTGCCAAATCTTCAATTAAACAAGAAATTTGTGCATCGCACTATTCAACGTTATAATGAGACTGGTAGCGTTAAGAAACGCTAAGGTGGCGGACGACGCTGTACTGCAACGGCACCAGCAGTTGTCGAAAAGGTGCGCCATCGATTAGACAGACCAAACCAGCTCGCGAAGGATCTTAAGGTGAGCGATCGCAGCGTTCGTCGCATATTAAAGGAAAAACTTAAAGTCAAACCATTAAAAAAAAACCTTTCTCAGGAACTCACTGCTTAACAGCGTAGCAAACGGTTGGATCGATCGAAAGAACTGATTCGCTTGCTCGACTCTGGCGAGCTTCCCAACTTGGTGTTTTCAGATGAGAAAACTTTTTGCGTTGAACAGTTTTTAAACAAAAAAAATTACCGTATTTGGTCAAAGGGACGTGTCAGCGACCATTCAGACGAATTGCAAGTCACTCGACGCCAAGGAGCCGACCAAATCATGGTCTGGGCGGCGGTGTCTGAAAAAGGCCGTTCTCCGCTCGTTTTTCTTACAATGGGTCGCAACCAAGTCAAAATAAATCAACAAATCTATCGAGATAAAGTCTTGCGACCAGGGCTGATACCGTGGGCACGCAACACATTCGGTTCTGAGCGTTGGACTTTCCAGCAAGACTCGGCACCATCGCACAGAGCAATTGGAACGCAAAATTGGTTGAAAGCAAACGTTCCATCCAGTGCTGATCGACCGAGATATGTCGCCGTCGTCATCGCCCGACTTGAATCCGTTGGGCTTTTGTATTTGGGGTGTTTTACAGGCCAGGGCCTGTGCTAAAAAACACACTTCGCTGGAACCACTCAAAGTTACTCTTACGCGAGAATGGAATTGTTTGAGTGACGATGTCATTCGAGCAGCCTGCGCTTCTTTCAGAAAGAGACTTCAGCTTGTAGTTAAGGCTAAAGGCGGTTTTATTCCTTCGGAATAAGTGATAATAAAACTTTAAACTCTCTATTTTCACATGGCAGAAGTGTATAAATAAATATTGAAAATTAACAGAAATATTTCATTTTCACATACGGACAGTTCAATCGCCGCGACCGGTATGTTGTATCAGTTACTTTGCGAATACTATCGTTATTTTAGTAGAACTTTTTTACTAATTCTAACTTTTTTGAGTATAAATTAATAAATACTATACTATAAGAACCAATTTCCTTGTTTTAATTGAAATTTTACATATATTTTTAAATTATCCGAATTATCCGTAATATTCGGATATCCGAATAGTAAGTCTCACTACTATCCGAACTATCCGGATACGAAAATTTATCGGATAATGCAACCCCTAGTTGGGCGTCACTTGTAGACTAGGTACTTTTTTGTCGCTCTCTGGGTTTGGGCTTGTATTAAAAGAGTTCGTTGCACGATAAAATGTAAAATATAATTAGTAAAGACGGGATAAAATACACAACAATTACAATCAAATAAAACAGGCTAGATCGCGGCGCGCTGATGCGGCCGGTTCGCGGATTTCGGCGTAATGGCGGATCCGCGGGAAGCGTCCGCGCACGCCACCTAGCCGAGGTTGGCAGAGGTGGGAGGGTGAAAGAACTACCAACATACCACGCGTAAGGTGCGTTCTAACACACGAGTTAGAGGCGCGTTTGTCGCGCTACAGTACTGTTTTAATAATGATTTAAATTGTGGTATTTTACTTTCGTTTTGAATATCTTGTGGAATTTTATTAAATATTTTTATGCACATTGCATGTGGACCTGAGTGGAAAAGTTGAAGCTTTGAGAACGGAATATCTAAACGATTGCGAGGTCTTAGGTGTTCTGGTCTGGAATAGGGTTTAAAAAATTTTATATTATTTTTCACAAATAAACTTATTTCCAAAATATATATACATGTGAGCGTTAAAATTTTTCCTTTTATAAAATATGGTTTACAGCTAGTCATTTCATCTATATTAAATATTATTCTTATACACCGTTTTTGCAAGATAAATAATTTGGAGGCATCTCTACTATTGCCCCAAAGAATTACTCCATATTGTAACCATGAGTTGGCATAAGCATAATAAGCCGTAGTGGCAGTTTTAATATCTGTAGATTTCTTTAACTCGAACAAGGCGTAAGTAAATCTGGATAATTTGGTTGATACTTGTTTAATGTGTTCTTTCCAATTTAAATGGGAATATATATGTAAGCCTAGAAGAGGGTATGAATTTACGTTTTCTAATAGTGTGTTTTGGAATGTATAATTAATATTTAGAGGAATTTTCTGATAGGGTCTGAATTGAATGATTTTGGTTTTGTTAAAGTTTAACTGTAGATTATGGTCATTTAGCCATGTTATAATATTAGTTAAAGTATGATCTAGATTTATTTTTATATGGGATTCGGATTTACATGGAATAACTACTGATATGTCATCGGCAAATAAGGAACAGGGAGACTCAATAAGTTTTGGCAAATCATTTATGTATATTAGAAATAATATACAGCCTAGAACACTGCCTTGGGGAATAGCTTTAGTAACTTTTACTTTATCAGATATGATTTTATTTACTTTTCCTGTACTATGATTATAATTTTCAATCTCTACATATTGGACTCTATTACTGAAGTATGAGACAAACCAATTATAGCTCGGTCCTCTTATTCCGATGCCATGTAATTTGTTTAGTAGAATTTTATACAGAACTCTATCGTAGGCCTTACTCATATCCAGTAATAATCCCAAACCATAGCTTTTTTCATTGATTATATTTAAGGTTTCATTAATATATTTATAAACTGCGTATGACGTGGACCTTTTTTTTCGAAAACCATTTTGATTGTCATTAAATATTTCGAATTTCTCGCAATATGAATAGAGTCGACATGACATAGCGTTCTCTAATATTTTTGTAAAAGTTGGCAACAAAGAAATCGGTCTGTAATTGTTTACATCTTTGTGGTCTCCTTTTTTATAAAGTGGCTTTATGATGGAAATTTTCATTGCATCAGGGACTATACTTTCGGCAAAAGATTGATTAATCAAAAATGCTAGCGGTGGAGCTAGCTCCATTGCGCATTTTTTAATAAGAAATGGTGGTAACTCATCGTGGCCAAAGCTTCTTTTTAAGTTTTTTATTATCTTGTATACTTCACAGGTTGTAACAGGATGTAAGAACATCGAGTTTTCAGATTGAGATAGAACTGGTCGACCGGGTGGTGTTGTTTGAAATTCGTTTTCTCCTACGGATATAAAAAAATTGTTAAAGACATTAGCTATAATTTCTGGGTTTTCAGTTATGATATTATTGACTTTTAGTTTTATATTATTTCGATTCTTCAAAGTTAGTTTATTAGTTTTTTCTTTTACAATATGCCACATGGTTTTTATTACACAATCAGAATTTTTAATTTTTTTTATACATTGAATCTTTTTGGACGTTATAACGGTCTTCTTTAATATTTTTTCATATGTTTTGTAGTCTTTGCTAAGGATGGGATCATTTACCTGTGATATAATTTTTTTATATATTCTTTTGTTTTTACACGATTGTTTAATTCCTTTTGTGAGCCAAGCTTTTTTCTTGTTGTTTTTTATTTTTATCTTAATTTTAGGCATACATAGGTTTAATATTTTATTTACAGCTTCGCTAAATGAGTTGTAGTTTTCGTTAGAATTTTTTCCATTAGTAATGATAGTTTGGAAATCAATATTCTCTAGGTGTGTGATAAAATTTTGTATATTTTTTTCACTAAAAATTCTTTTTTCCGCATACCAAACTTTTCGTGTGTTAAGTTTTGGACAATTTATATTTATAACAACACCTTTGTGATCGCTAAATCCAAATTCTTTAACATCTACATTTAAATTATTATTATTGAAATTTGTGAATATTAGATCTATGCATGAGTACTTATTTGGTTTTATTATTTTTTCTGCAAGTGCTAATTCTGGTTGGCTGGTTGACATGTTGATAAAAATTATAACTATGCATCAGATTTAAAAGCGTTAAAGAGCCAGTGCTATCTAGAACATCAACATTGAAAATAATCACCTCCGATAATAATATCATTTTTTACATGTTTTATACTTAGGAGCTTCAAAAGTTCTTCTAAGACCTTATAAACGAGATCAGGCATTCTTTTCCTGTCTGGCCAGTACAATAAAACTAAAACTATATTAAACTTTGGTACCTCTGTTGCACAAATTTCAATGATAAATTCTTGACCTTAACCTATTTAATTCACTTAATTCTATAAAATCAATCTCATTTTTTGAAAAGATGCAAACTCCACCGCCCTCATAGTTTGTTCGACAGAAGGAAGAAGCTAGCTTATATCCCTCGAGACGGAGAAGATCTTGCTTAGGTGTTGTGATCCATGTTTCAGAGAGACACAATAAATGTATTTGATCATGTTCTGCTGCTTCCTCCAACAAATGCCTTTTATTACAGAGACTTTGCATGTTTTGAAAAAGTATGTTTAGTTTAGACTCGAAAAAACATATCTGGTGATTTTTTCGATCTCTGAGATTGTTTATCTTTTCTGATTTCTGTCTGTCTTTGGCTTGTTTTATTCATGTTTTCCATGCCGGCGGTACTTAAAGTGATGTTTGGTGACAGGCTGCTCGGATTTGAAGGTTGAGGCTCCATCGTTGTTTTTTCTTTATACTGTATGCCATCAATAATAAGTTTATTATCGATTATATTTGCACGGTGGCCAGTTCTGCGGGCTTCTATAAGCTTTTCTATTAGATTTTTTCGAACCTGTTGGGCCTCAGGTCCTAAATGCTCAGAAATTGCCAGTCCAGTATTTTTGAAGTACCGTCGGTTTTGAAGGATATGACTGGTTATTTTTTTGCTCATCAATTCTACTACAATGGGCCTTCGGTTTCCCCACTTTCCTAGTCTTTTTAGGTCTTCCAAATATCCATTTAAATCGACATTTAATATGTCCCTGAATAGAAATAGTACTCTGTTATGGAGCTCGTGTTCAGTTTCGTGCTTGTTTTCTTCAAGGCCATACAGGACAAGATTATTAAGTAGTCAAACACAGAGAGGGCAGAAATGGAATCTGTGAGCGCATCTAAGAAAATTTCGATGTTTTGCCACGGAGGACGGTACGCCGTACCTAAAGCAACTTTACTACCATTTATACTAAGACGAAGCCACATCTGATCAACGCCTGGGGTGTGAGGGTGGGCGAGCAGACGTTCGTTAACGCCACTCTTGATATAGAATGCGACACCACCGGCCCGCGCTCACCCGCCGACGGCCGCGGTGCCGTGCGGGCGCGGCGTGTGCCGCAGCCGGTAACCAGGCAGCGCAGGCGCACGCGCCTCCTCGCCCTCCGCCAGTCACGTCTCGTTGATTTATTTATTTTTATTTATTTATTTATTTATTTATTAAGGACTCCCAACATAAGTTACACAATAGAAACAAGGTAACAAGCTTAACATTAAAATGTCTAGTGCACTTATAATTACAAGGTGTCACTGCATGTACTGTAAATTATTATTCGACTAAACTAAACAACAAACAATATTCATGTGCGCCACGGCAGGTGGGTAATAGTTACAAACAGTAGGTAAATTATTTTAAACAATTCAGCATAGGTTGATTATATCTAAAAAAAAAGAGACAAAACAAAGAAGATAAACAGAAGGTAGAAAAATCTAGATTATTTTTTGATTTTTTTTTGGCAAAAGAATCTTACTTAAACAATTTTTAAACTTTGCTAGCCTGTCAGAAATGTCGAGGTCATCGCTCTTTGAAAGAGTGTTATAGTGCCTAAAGAGTCTTGGGAGAGTGCAGTGTCTACCAAGGTTAGTCCTAGAATATTGGGTGGTAAAAAGATTATACGAGCATTTCCTAGGTAATCGAGTTGGTGCATAGATAGACAATTGTTCAATAAGCTCAGGAGAGTCAATGTTTCCATTGAACAATTTGTGAAGGAACACCAGATCTAGGTATGTTCTGCGAATCGATAGTTCATGCATGTTATAGTGTTGAAGTCTGTCTTTATAGCTGGGCAATTTTTTTGCATTGTTGTCACCATATGAAACGTGGTATAGGAAACGTCTTTGTACACTTTCGATTCTCTTCGTGTAAATGTCATAATGTGGGTTCCAAATTTGGCTGCAATATTCAAGAATAGGTCTTACAAGGTTGTGATATAGCTTTATTTTTGTAGATGAGCGTTTAAAGTCTTTACTATTCCTAATGACAAAGCCAAGCGCTTTAAAGGCCTTGGTAGTAATCTTAAGGATGTGCTTGTCAAATTTTAGATATGGATCAAAGACAACACCCAAGTCTCTGATTTCGCTAACTGTTGAAAGTTCGAGATTATTCAGATGGTACTTGATGGGAGTAGGTGTTTTGCTACGGCTGAAGTGTATGTGATAGCATTTTGAGACATTAAGAGGCATACTGTTTAGTTCAGACCAAATTGAGAGCCTGTTTAAATCCTCTTGCAGCGCGACTGTGTCATGTGATGAGTAAATTGACTTCACAACTTTCATGTCATCAGCATATAAAAATATTTTACTATGATGAAAGCATTCTGTAATGTCATTGATGAAAGCGTTGAACAGGATAGGTCCAAGATGTGAGCCCTGAGGGACTCCTGTTAAAGATTTGTAGGGGAATGACTGATAACCGCTGATAGTAACACGCGATAGCCTATTATTAAGATAAGATGAGATCCATGAGAGAAAATGGCCTGATACTCCTAGTTGTGAAAGCTTATAAGTAATCGCCAACACGTCCACTGGAAAACGATCAACGGCCACTACAAGCTCGTCATGCTTCGTGCCCAGAGAACCTTTATTTATTTATTTATTAGGACCACCAACAAGAGATACACAGATTCAACACAATATAAAACTTAGGGACTAAGGGCCTTGTGCTCCCCCAATTAAAGGCGGCCACAGCATGCACACAATTGAGCGAATTATTGAGAAGACCTAGGTATTGAAAAGAACTTAGTAACAATAAATTGTATGCGATTCAGCATTCTGAAATTCATAATCTTTTGCGATTCAGCATTCTGAAATTCATAATCTTCTTATCGTTAGATTTTACAAAAAAATCTATTGTGATTAAATGAGCTTCAAAACTGTTATTTTAGTGGCAAATCAGATTAGTGTCCCTCTTAAAGTATCGGTTATGGTGTAGGTTGTTAAAAGTGTAAAAATTTTTCAGATTTTACTTAAAGCTCTATTGTGATCAAATCAGCTTCAAAAATGTTACAGTGGTAGTTTATTTTGTAAAAATACAGAATTTTTTTATGCATTAATAAATGTGTGATTTGCTTACATTATTTGTTGATTACTCTTTATGATAATGTAAGGTAATTTTATCAAGTGTATGATCTGTCAATAGGTACTTACTTTATATTAAATCATTATCAGTCACATCAGCCTGTTGACACCCACAGTTGTGTATAAGGTCAAATATTTCCTCCATCCACTGCCGTTCAGTAACTTTGACAATTATAAATGGTTGTAATTATGTATCCTACCTAGGTACCTTAATTTTTTCAATAACTTCCTATGTGTAGGTACTATTGTGTACCAGTCAAGTCATAAAACTATACATTAGTTAAATTTATAAAACTTGTGTACTTTTTATTTATTTAAGATAGGAGAAAGTTTTTGCAGTTGTTTTATAATATATTTAATATCTTCCTATTAAAGTATTTTACTACTTAATTAATTAATTTTTCAACATAAAATCTTTTTATGTTGAAAAATTAATTAATTAAAAACACAATTAATAACAAATAAAAACCGACTTTAATGATAAAATCTAAAATATTGCTGAAAATACCCAAACCACTATTAGGTGTGTGCTTATGACATTTGAGTTTTTCGCTCGATTTATCATGGATCTTATCCTAAGAACCGAGTTTTGAAAAATATGGGATCTAATTGAAAGTGTAGGTAGGGTGTTCATACTCAAAAAGAATGTTCCAAATCGTTGCTTATAAACGACGGAGTTCTGAGGTAACAAAGATTAAAAAAGAAATTCAGACGACTTGAGAACCCCTCTCATACCAGCTGGCTGGCAGTTTCCTAAAGACTTCCTCAATGTTATTATTTATTAAGCCCCTATGCTATGCTATTATTTATTATTCTGTACCCTATGCTATTATTAATTGTAACTGCTGCAGTGCTATTTTTATATATTTGTTTAAATGTTTGACGTAAGTTTGGTCGATGTTTTGGTTTTCAAGAGCGATGAAAATTGTATTATGCGAAACCCTGTCAAAGGCTTTGGAAAATCTATGTAGGTACATACACATTACTTAGGTAGGTACCTATGCTAGATATATCCTATAATCGGAAACAAGAATTATCTGAAATTAAATTTTAGTGTTAACCCTTAGCCAGGTCCAGCATAGTTTTACATTTTGAAGTCTTAATTGGGTATTAAAAAAAAACTAATTTCTTGTTTTTTTTTTATTGTTATTATTTCTATTAAAAAAACACGGTGGTCACAATGTGTCCTCTGCCCAAATAAAAAAAAAAATATGACAAAAAGTGTAGGTATTTTACACAATCTATCAATCAAACACCATATTATTATATCAGTATACTAAGTTACACTACATTATCTATTTGTGAAAGCTCTCAAAACATGGTGTTGCACAGAGTGTAACATTGCATACATTACAAATTATTTTAGAACTTTTGACCTCATTCTTGGTGCTGCTTATTTCACTAGGAAACATATTTTCAAAATAAGCAATGGGAACACTTCGGTTTGTGTAAACATTGTTGGATTTCAATTTGTTTTTTAAAGTCTGGAGATGCAAAATTAGAAGTATCCATCGACCACACCCTGTTTTTTTTTCAAGAGTTTCTAGCTCCGGTGCTTCTTGTGGTAACTGAAAACAAACATTCCATTATAAAGACATCTAAAATATGACCTTACTAGCTGTATTAGTATGATAAGCTATGGATATAGTTGTTACCTCTAATGCAGAATGAGAAGCCAATTGTTCTGTCTCATTGATGAGGATTATGTAAGCTCTTGGACAATCATTGATTACACAGGATCTTGAATTATTGTGGATGCAACAGGCCTTTGATTAGCCATTTCTTCATCATCATTTAGTGAAAATGAAATGAAACCAATCTGGTGGGGCCAATCATCCTTTCTTTTCCCTATCACCTCTCTGTTCTCTTTGTGATAAGTACCTGTGCTGTTTCAGTTCAATCTATCAAATTTTACCCGTGCGAAGGATAGTCGAGACAAAGGCTTGTGACGTGGCCATCACTGCTGACCTGTCTTCTATTCGAGCATCTAAAATCGTGAGTACTCTTGTTTTTCACCGACCACCAAAATGTCTACAGAAAGTATTAAAATACGTGATAAATCACCTCTTACCTTGAATATAGATAAAGTTAATTTAGAGTCAAAATCCCGCGATAGATCCCCCAATATTCAGAGTGAGAATCCCAATTTAGTTCGGGAATTAGTTCGAAAACGCGGCATAGTAAAAGGCAGGCTAACTAAGTTTACGAACTATTTACAATCGCTAATAGAAAACGATAATTCGTTATCTGCCTCGCGAGATCGTATAGATTTGAAGCTACGAATCAAAGGAGCTACTAGTTTATTTACTGAGTTCAATGATATTCAATCTAAAATCGAGGAATGTGTGTACGAAGTTGAGCTTCCCGATCAGTTAAGTAGTGGAGAATCTTTTGAAAATCATTACTATAGCACATTAGCCCTAGCAGAATCTCTGTTGTCATGTGGTGAGGTCACTAGCGGTTCCGATAAGTCCTGCAGCGTGTCACAATCGGTCAAATTGCCCGTTATATCCATGCCCACCTTCGACGGCGCGTATGAGAGCTGGCTCGAGTTTAGGTATACCTTTCAATCATTAGTTCATAATTCAAATCAAATTAGTTCAATACAAAAATTTCATTATTTAAAGTCCGCGTTGAAAGGGAATGCATTAATGGTAATAGAATCTATGGAATTCTCAGCCAGTAACTATTTGGTCGCATGGGAATTATTACTAAATAGGTATAACAATAATAGAATTTTAGTTCACAATCACGTTAAGGCATTGTTTACCATCGATGCACTGTCTAAGGAGTCGCCTGTTCACCTTAGGATGCTAATCGACACAATATAAAAAAATTTACGCGCCTTAAAAATCTTGGGTGAGCCCACTGACTCCTGGGACACTCTTATTAATTATATAATCGTCTCCAAATTAGACAAAACCACTGAACGCGAGTGGGAGACATATAAATGCACATTATCGTCTACAAGTGGTAATAATCCTAAGCGAGTTAAATTCAGTGACTTGATTTCCTTCTTGAGGGACAGGGCTGATATGTTAGAAACATTGCAACTTTCACATGCCAAAGGACTGAACTCACAAACTGACAATAAAACGAAACAGGGTTCACGATCAAATAACACGTCTCACTGCAATGTTTCCACAAACAAGCCTATGGATCGTGTAAAATGTAAAGAAGCTCATCCACTTTATTCTTGTCAAAAATTCATAGAAAGCGATTTAGAATCAAAGTTAGCAATAATACGCGAAAATAAACTTTGCAAGAACTGTTTACGTTCGGGACACGCGTTCAAGTTCTGTAGGTTCGGTCCGTGTAGGAAATGTAATCAGAAACATAATTCTTTAATTCATATCGATAATGACAATAGTTCAGTAGCACATAATTCGTGCATCGTGGCCGAGAGCGAGAGATCCGCCGTAAGCGAGGGCACATCAAACTGTGACTCATCGCTCCCGATTCACGTAAACAAAGCGCATATACAAACTCGATGCAAAAAATCAGCAGATACACAATCCGTTCTATTGTCAACAGCTCTAGTCGAGGTAGCCGACTCCTACGGTACCTATCATCAGGCGCGCGCGTTGCTTGACAGTGGTAGCCAACGGTGTTTCATTTCTAAATCATTTTGTAATAAAATAAACGCGTCATTGTCAAAATCTATCCATGAAGTACGAGCAGTGAGTGATACGGTGATACAGTGCTCGGAAACATGTAGCATTCAAATTAAATCACGCGTTGATAAAACGTACACAACACGCATTAATTGTTGTGTATTAACACAGATAACGTCTACGATCCCAACCTTATGTCAACTAAGCGCACAGTTCTGTATACCAGACAACATAAGGTTGGCTGATCCACAGTTTTTAGATTGTAGTAACGTTGAGTTGTTAATAGGCGCAGATAGGTTCTGGGACTTGTTAGGAGAAGGTAAATTCAGACTTCCCTGCGGCCCCTACCTACAAAATACTAAGCTTGGCTGGATTATTTCCGGTCCGATCATAAATCAATCTGTGAAATCGACACGCATTAATTGTCATTTCACTACAAACAATACGCTAGATATAATGTAGATACGCAACTACGCATGTTTTGGGAAGTCGAAGAACTTCCTAAGGCTAGTGATACACGCACTGAGGAAGAACGCGCATGTGAGGAATCTTTCGTCAGCACTACTACGCGCGATAGTGAAGGAAGGTTCTCGGTGCGTATGATGGTTTAGGTGAGTCATATACTCAAGCCGAGCGCCGTTTCATCGCATTAGAGAAACGTTTACAGTGTTCGCCTGATTATAACTATTACTTCCTTCGTGACTCATGATTCAGAACTATTTTTTTTTCCCGTTTCCTAGAATTTCGCAATATAATCATATGAAGCGTGCGGTAGCTTATATATTAAGATTCATTCACAATACTCGCAATAAAATGACTAGGCGTTCGGGCGTCCTATTTTTCGAAATTATTATTTCGTCACGAACACCTACAGCACCTCCACGCTGGAGCCCAGGCATTATTATGCCATTTACGCGAAATGTGGTGGCCTTTAGGTGGTAGGAACTTAGCTAGGTGTACCGTAAACGCTTGTGTTAGGTGTATGCGCATGAATGGTAAAATACTAACGCCTTACATGGGAAACTTGCCCAAAGAAAGAATAACCCCCAGTTTTCCTTTCATTCGATGCGGAGTAGATTACTGCGGGCCAGTTCTCATCCTCAACAGAAAAGGTAGGGGCGCTAAAACTACGAAAGCATATATATGCTTATTTGTGTGCTTTGTGACGCGCGCTATACATTTGGAGCTAGTGAGTGATCTCACTACTGAGGGTTACTTATTAGCTTTGAATAGGTTTATTTCTAGACGAGGTAAACCTCTAGAAATTTATTCGGATAATGGCCGTAATTTTGTAGGGCTAATGAATGATTTTTCAAAATTCTTAAAAAGGTGTCCTTCAGACATCATCGAATATGCCGCTAGTCAACAGATTCAGTTTAAATTTATTCCCCCTTATTCTCCTCACTTTGGTGGTCTGTGGGAGGCAGGAGTAAAATCCTGTAAATATCATTTACGACGTGTAGTAGGCAATGCACACCTTACTTTTGAGGAATTTAGCACAGTCCTATCACAAATTGAAGCTGTTCTAAATTCCCGCCCGCTTTCTCCCCTTTCCTCAGACGCCAACGACCTCAGTCCTCTAACTCCCGCTCATTTTTTGATTGGCCGACCGCTCACTGCACCTGCGGGAGATGACATCAGTCACGTTCCCACGCATCGGCTGAATCGTTATCAGAGGATTGAACAAATACGCCAACATTTTTGGACCCGATGGGCCAAAGAATATATATCTGAGTTACAGGTACGCACGAAATGGAACAAAGGAACGATGATGTTGAAGCCAAACACACTTGTCTTAATCTAAGACAATAATTTGCCACCGCTAAAATGGCAGATGGGACGAGTGCTCGA
This sequence comes from Pasiphila rectangulata, assembly GCA_963082625.1. Classification (NCBI taxonomy): domain Eukaryota; kingdom Metazoa; phylum Arthropoda; class Insecta; order Lepidoptera; family Geometridae; genus Pasiphila; species Pasiphila rectangulata. The sequence goes on along the minus strand of OY720236.1, from coordinate 16,699,026 downwards.
AACATTCGCAGGCAAGGATGGAGTGTCAAGAGTGGCGGACATTCAAACGGATTCGGGCGTTACCAGACGGGCCTATGTAAAGATCTGCCCCCTTCTCCAAGACGCGCATGATGAGGAGCCCGAGCTACAACACCATTGAAACCTGCTGCTTCCAAGGCCGGGGGCATGTTCGCGATCGCATCACTAGTTTTTCGTCACATCACTAGTTCAACAACAAACGACCAATTACAGCGCACGCGCATTACACGACATTATTTAAATTCAGTGCTGCTATTGGTTAAACGAATGTTCCCTATCCCCATATCCTCGAATCTTGTAAAATGCCGCCATTACCTCAATATATACGATCAATGGTGGACAGAGCGAAACATCTTTTATTCAAAATATCCTTTAATTCAGCTAGATAGCACCCAGTAATAGGCTCAGTTAACATATTCGAAACCCTAACAACCGCATTCATATACATAAGCGAATACCGAGCCAAGCTTGAGTGGCTGCCCATTCGTGAGCGTAGGAACCGTAGAGCTCTTTGTCTCCTATTTTCTATCTTGAAAGACCCTTCCGCCCCTGTCTATCTAAAAAATCGCTTTAAATTCTTGACTGACTCGCACGACAGGTCACTCAGATCAACCAGCAATCTTGTTCTAGAAATCCCGGCTCACAGAACATCTTTCTGTGATAGGTCTTTTTCAATCGCAGCTGTTAGACTCTGGAATTCCCTTCCGTATTATATAAGGAAAGTTGACTCCAAGGACTGTTTTAAAAAGCTCACTCACCGGCACTTTTTTAAATCTCTATAAACTTTTTCTTTTATCTAGCAATTAATGACGTAGGTCCTACTTAATCGATTTATGACATTATAATATTATACTTATCTATATATTTACTAGCTTTTATGTATTTATTTATATTTATTATGGTATATAATTATTATTTAAAGTGTGTTTTTAGTTTAATAAGTTTTATATTTTTTCTTTTGTGTATGTTAGCACGCCTGTCTTTCTGTCTTCGACCTTTTTGGTTGGCAGGTAGATAATGCCTTCGGCATTATGCCCACCATTTGTATACTGTTTTTTTGTAAATTGTGTGCAATAAAGAATTAAATAATAATAATTATACTAAATAGATAGATATTTTTGTTATATATAGAAAAACACCCAGAGCACCCTGAACAAATATCTGCAGATCGTACAGACATTTGTCCCGAGGCGGGAATCGAACCCGCAACCCCTTGCGTCGCAGGCGGACCTTCGCCCGCTGCGCCACAGAGCTCGACAACCTATAAAGTTAATGCAACAGTTTTTGGCATCTTAACAATTAAAATCTTTGCATACATACCTAGGTATAAAATAGATACATATCCTTATAATTACTACACGGATAACGGAGCTCAGATCGACGCAAAATGAGATAAAATAATTTTACTTACAGAATACGTGAAACTCAACTTTAGTTGAGAGGGAGGCCTGGTGACCTGTATCACAGGTTCTTTTGAACCTATTTCAGGCACCAGTCTTCACAAACCAGGTTACTACTGGCGGACTACCAGCGCGAAGTAATTACTTATATATATTTAAGAACAGTTTTTAAAAGGTCACGCGCGTTGGAATCCGTATTTTATATTTTTTTCATTAATAATCTTTAGTACACATACATTTTGTCTATGTAATAATTTATTTATAAGCCTACTTTGTGAAGAAAAATAAAGAAATATTTGATTTGATTGATTGATTGAGTTCTGCTGAAAGCAATATTCGCAATAGGTAGGTATCGTTTGACTTTTGCTCGAATCAAAAACGTAATTTTTTTTCAAACTCAAATTCGAAAGGGCATAAAGGTTCTAACAAGATAGGCTCTTTAATTTGTTGTTTTGGTGATTTTGTGGTGTTATATACGCCAGATTTCTGTCGTAGTTTACTGTTTTTCAAAGCTTAGCAGTACAATTACAGAAGGCAATATGTCTCTTGACTGTGAAAAATGCAAACGAAAGATTCCCGATAGACAACACCTCACTTGTATGACATGCAAGAATAATTATGACATTGAATGCGCAAACGTATCAGCAACTAGATACTACGGAACCATGAATCGAGATGCCTGGGAATGCCTTCCTTGCATTAATACAAGGGTAGGACAAATCACCATCAACACTCCTCACCGTCCATTAACAAAACGACCTAAACGGCATATAATTCCAACAAAAAAGTTTACTCCCCCAGTCGTTCTTCGAGATATCCAAGGATCTACGTCAACTGTTCCTAATAGAAAATCTAAGAAAAAACAAAAAACAGTCACTTATGAGGATACATCATCTGATGATGATATTGAAATATCAGGAAATACCATAAATATGACACCTGCAAAAAATTCACCAAATGGTCCCCAAGAAAAAAAGAACTATATCCCCACAAACATCAACATTGACCAATTTGAAGCCCTACTAGATAAAAAACTAGATACAATAAAAATATCGATTCTAAGCGAACTGAAGTCGGCGCTTACTTCATTTACTGAAAACCAGATAACGACACTAAAAGAAGAAGTTACAGAAAAAAATAATTACCTAACCACTGAACAAAAGCAAATAAAAAGATCCTTAGAAAAAAGCACAAAAATAATAATAGAGCTCCAAGAAGAAAATATTCAGCTGAAAAAGGAAATTCAAGACATACATATAAGAAAAATAATGACAAAACACAGAAAGAACAACCAACAAACAAACCGACAATAGAAGATAAATCCAATAAAAAAGCGATAGTACTCTATGGATTACAAGAAAGTATAAATGAAAAAGAATATGACTTGTACAACAAGGTGGTCTATGTGTTTAAGGACATACTGAACATTAATCTATCAGGCCAGATAGATGACGTAAAACGACTAGGAAGACGAGGGAGCCGAAGACCCGTTATCATTGAATTGTTAAGTAAGAACACGACAAAGTACATTCTGGAAAACTGTCGATACTTCAACAAAACCGGATTAGCAGTCTCAGAACAACTAAACCAAGAATTACTACAGAAAAGAAAAGAACTTGTCGGAAAACTTATTGAAGCGCGTAAAAATGACATAGAGCGAATATTATTGACAACAAACTGATAATAGATGGCAAGGAATATAATGCAATTCTAGATACGCCAAAACAAAATAAAATGAATACTACTACTAATTACATTGAAACAAATACCACTGAAAATACATTTAATGATAACATAACTAGTCGGCAAAGTCAAACTAACCACCACAACGAAAACAACAGCCTTCGGAATCCAAATGTGAGAACAAAACCATCCCCAGATCTGTTTTTTCTGTGATAAATTAAACATATTGTTCCAAAATATGCAAAGTATGTGCAATAAGAAACACCTGATAGAAGCAGCTACAGAACAGGAAAAAGATATTCATGTTTTATGCTTCTCAGAAACCTGGATTACAACATCTAAAATAGACTTGCTCCATATAGAAGGATATAGATTAGCATCATGTTTTTGCCGATCAAAACATGAAGGCGGCGGGGTGTGCATCTTGCTTCAAAACCACATAGAATACATAGAACTAAATGATGTTACTAGTTTAACAATAGAATATATTATAGAATTAAGTGCTATAGAAATACCAAAGTTAGATGTTATATTGATTAATTTATATTGGCCAAATAGTAGTAGAATCCCTGATGTATTTTACGAAACTTTGAAAAAACTCTTACATCTCTTACAACTCAAATATAATAAAAAAAACGTTATCATTGGAGGAGACTTTAATGTTAACGTTCTTGACTTAACATCGTCTACATCACTCCTAGATCTAATGCAAAGTTTTAACTTCTACCAACATGTAACAAAACCAACACGTATAGCAATCATAAAAAAGACCAATCAAATAAAATCATCCTGCTTAGACCTTATTTTCACCAACTTTCAAAACAAAGATTTTAAGGTATACACAAAAGAATACGGCTTCAGTGACCACAAAGGAGTTCACTTAAACCTACCAATAAACAATCAAAGAACAAGAACAGTTTGGAACATGGAAAAAAGAATGTTTAATATAAAAAATGTCACGGCATTCGTATCTGACTTGCGGAGTATAGATTTTAGCAAGATTATTTCAGATGATAAAAATGTAACCCAAAACTATAACTCATTTAGCAACACCCTATACGACCTATTAAATAAATGCATACCCAAAACAATAGTAAAATTAAAAAATAAAAGCAAAAAGACTTGGCTGACAACAGGCATTAAAACATCATGTAAACTAAAAAGATCTTTAAAAATACTTGTGTCACAAATAAATAACCCAATACTAGATAAACATTATAAAAATTACGAAAAAGTGTTGAAAAAAACTGTTAAAACCTCTAAAAAATTACAAAATATAAAAAGAATGAAAAATACAGACAACACAGTAAAAACTATGTGGCAAATAGTTAAAGAAGAAACAAATAAATTACCAACAAAAAATAAAAATAATATAACAATCAAAAGAAATAAAACATTAACGGAAGATCCTTTTGAAATTGCTAATTTATTTAATGATTTCTTCTCATCAGTGGGAGAAAATGGAAATATACCTTCAAGAACCAACTTACCATTAACTACAATAGAAAACTCAATGTTCCTACAGCCAATTACCATCAATGAAACATTAAAAATCATAAAAAAATTAAAAAACAAACGAAGTTTTGGGCATGATGAGCTCCCGCCAATATTGATAAAAAAGTGCGCCGAAGAACTTGCACCCCCGTTGACGTTTTTAATCCAACAATCATTTTCAGAAGGTGTTGTCCCAGACCCTCTTAAAATGGCAATAATCAAACCACTCCACAAAAAAGATAGTAAACATGACCTCAATAATTATCGCCCCATAGCCCTTTTGCCAACATTTTCAAAAATTTTTGAAGGTGCTATATCCAGTCGCCTCTATTCATATTGTGAGAAATTCAAAATATTCAGCGAAGCTCAAAACGGCTTCAGAAAAAATAAATCTACATCTCTAGCAGTGTATAATTATATAAATGAAATCTTAAATATAATAAATAATAAAAAATATGCCATTGGTATACTATTGGATATGAGCAAGGCTTATGATAGAGTCCCATACGATAAACTGTTAAAAAAGCTTCAAGGTATAGGAGTTAGGGGCCAAGTCCATAGCTGGTTTATTTCATATTTAAAAAATAGAACACAATATGTAGAGGTTGAACACTATAATCATTGCACAGGAAAAATTAATTTAGTTAAATCACGAAATATCATAGTTAAACAATCAATACCACAAGGCAGCGTTCTAGGGTGTATCTTGTTCCTTATTTATATAAATGACCTGCCCAAAATCTTGAATGAACACTGTACCCTTTTCGCAGATGACATATCGATAGTATTACCTAGCAAAAGTGGATCTAACCTTCATGAACACTTAGATTCCATATTTAATAAAATAACAGACTGGCTCGGGCACCACAATTTACTATTAAACTTCAATAAAACTAAATTAATACAGTTCCACCCTTATCAAAAAACACCACTTCAAATTCAATACAACTTTCAAAATACTCCGATAGAAGTTGTTAATACATATCCTCTTCTAGGAATACACATAGATTCTAACATAAATTGGAAAACCCACACACAAAAAATTGCTTCAAAATTATCCAGGTTCACCTATGCGCTTTATCAACTTAAAAAGACTACAAACATAAAAATTGCCACCTGTGCCTACTATGCATATGCCCATGCTTGGCTGCAGTATGGCATAACTATCTGGGGAAATAGTACTGACGCCTCAAAACTCTTCACGCTTCAAAAACGATGTATAAGAATTATTTACAATTTAGACACAACAGAAAGCTGCAAACCTTACTTTCAAAAGGAAAATATTCTTACTCTAACATGTATTTATATTATAGAAATTAGCGTATTTGTTAAAAAACACATTCACCTCTTTCATGAATAATCACGTCCACAGAATCTTAGACCACACAAAAAACTAGTCACTTCCTTCTCAAAGCTCCAAATCTTTCACTCCGGTACACATGCCATGGCAACAAAAATTTATAATAATATTCCTGAAAATATTCGAAATGAAAGCCAGGTTCACACATTTAAAAATAAACTTAGGAAATATTTAATAACACATAGTTTCTATACCTTGCAAGAGTTTTTTGATATGAACCCATTGAGTTACATAAAAAGGAGGTACCTTTTATAAAAATGTAACAAAAAAAAAAAAAAAAAAAAAAGATTAGGACCTATGTAATTATTGTACTAATAATTAACAAAGCTATTAAGTATGTTAATTTATCTTGATGTTATAATTTGATATAATTTAGAATAAGTACATTTTTACAATACCTAACTTTATGTAAAGTTGTTTTAAATTAGTTAAGTACGAAAATTTTTATGTTACCTACAAACACCTAAATTGTAGTGCCCTTACTGGGCTCATGTTTGGACTAAAAGCTAAATTATAAGACCTTAATGTACACATGAACGCAATAAATGATTTGAATTTGAATTTAAATAAATGCCGCCAACATGGCTGGCCAAATAACTTACGAATTTACAAATTAACTTGACACTGGCGGAATTGTGTTAAACCAAACACAAAAGGCCATAAAATAAAAAGACCAGACAAGACAATTAAATAAATATTTAGATTAGATACATAATTTATATAACATTTACTGCAATTTCTTACATTATTTGACTGTAATTTTTAACATTTTCATCTGACAGCAGTGGACGAGGACAGCAGGCCTACGCTGCTGAGATGATGATAAATTTACCGTGACGACCTGCAACTTCAGCGTCTCCACAAACTCGTCAATGTCTTTATCCTGAGCGTCGTCGTCTTGTCCCTTGGAGGGTGGCTTCGCAAAATCCTGCAACTGAATATAAGCTTCACCATAAATTTGTTTTTTGGTTTTCAAGAAAATTTAAAATTCAAGAAAAGATCTAGGAGCTTTATATTCAACAGCTGATTATACGATAATGACCACCTAAACGCCAGCTGATTCTGGGCATGCTCACTGACCTCCGCAAAGAGTTTAAATAATAAATAAAAAATCATTTATTGCTTTAAAGATAAACAATACAATAATAATAAGAGCACACAGTAATACACGTTTAAACAAATTCTTATAAATCTAAAAAGCAAAGGGTGTAAATTCAGCTTGTGCTGCATGAGGATACAGCGCTGTTTTTCAATTTACCCCCTCGGATTGTTGTCCACCGAGAAGTTAAGATGAGGCGGGATATTCACGAACTACATTGTAATATATAATCCAATCATAACCGGTAATCAAATCAAGTTACTAAATAAAAATAATAAAACAAAATAAATAAAAAAGTTAAAGGTACAGATTTTTGTGTTATGTGTGTGTGTGTGTGTGTGTGTGTAAGTATGAGCAGGACCTTAAAAACTTCAGTCTCTTAAGAGTCTGGGTGATGAAGGTGCCCAACTATAGGTGTGTCATGTGGATTTGTGTGGGTCGTGTGATGTCGTTCATTTTGCTATTTAGATTTGTCAACTCCTATTCTAAAGGCTGTTTCAACCGTGTGTTTATGGCGTATCAACAGATGTATTTTATATTTTTTTCTAAAGGTTACAAGACTAATTTTTTTCCTTAGTGGTGGACCACCACCACTAAGGAAAACAATTAGTCTTGTAACCTTTAACCTGACCTGAGACCTGGAATAATTTACCAAAATTATTCCATATCTTTGACGCACGGTATTTGATACAGCCCTTGAACCCTTGGGTTATGTGCTTAGGGATAGCTAAAGAGTTATTTGTCTTAGACAACAAATACAATACTGAAATAAAAAATAATAAAAAAATCCAATTATAAACTCAGATCTACTAGTAAAAATGTAAACAAATATATTTAATAAAATACATAATTTTTTCGTGTAGTTTGAGACTATGTATATTTCAGGCTTATTAGATGTAGGTATACAGAAGTTAAACAAACTGTCAGTACTTAACCCCGACGCGCTTTATGGAGCGACGGGTCTCCATATGGTTTGAACCACAGAACTCTTTTATCTGTTCTGTGGTTTGAACGCCCCGCGCGCTTAGTGTACCGACGGGTGTGCATACAGCATAAGTGAAATCATGTTAGTTATTTTATGTTATGTAGAATACATAAACGTGTAGAAAATTTCCCTTTATTCCATCTAGTCTTACCAGTAGTTCGATAGTCGAACTGTTTGGATGTTTTTTTTCCAAATTGTTATACTGACGGATCGAACTATTTGGAAACATGGATTTTATTCCAAATAGAACTACTTACTATGATTATAATGGTACAGTCAGATATATAGTACTTCAAATGCATTTGTATCTTGAGAGGAAATTGTCCTTTTTGTTATGGTATATTAAATCCTCTCTCGATATATCCTCTTTGAAGGATCACTTAAAACAAATTATGATGTATACCTACCTACTTATAATATATTTGTCACTAATTTTATTTGTCATGTAAATTAATGATTTGTGTTGAGGTGAATATTGTGTAAAACCAAACACAAAAAGCCATAATATAAAAAGACAAGACAAGTAATACGTGTGGAGCGAAAATGGAAGAAAATGAAGAAGAATCGAATGTTGTGTTTTTAAAGAGAGGAAGGGGTACGGTGCTGCTATATGCAGGACACCAATATTACAAAAACAAAACATATGAAAATAGTTCAGCTATCTGGAAATGTGCTTCAAGCAAAATTAGCAAATGCGTTGGTTCAGTTACACTGCAGGTAAAATCTTACTAATATTATTTATTTATTTATTTATTTATTTACACAGTAAATTTCAAACATTACAGGATATGCACCCTAAGTCGTTAAAAATCTTTTTTAAGAAAATCTTACAAGTAATAATTATAATAAGCGGGAAAGGTTTACAGATGTTTTGATATTTTTTTAATGTTTAAATAAAACCGGGCAAGAGCGAGTCGGACTCGCGCACCGAGGGATCTGTGCCATCATACAATATAAAAATATGACAAAGGCGGTTTTTTATTTCTTGGAGAACCTTGACAGCGCCATCTCTTGTCTGATAGCGGAACTTATGTAGATTTTATACACTTTCGATGATTTCTAAAAAAGTATGCTAAGTAGAGAGATTGTAATAAATTTCCTGTAGTCTTTACATACACTTCTAATAGCAATAAAAGTTTCAGAAGTTTATCTCCGCAAACTTCGGAGATAAGGGAGGGAACGCTTTTTAAAAAAAAAATTATAAATAACTCAAAAACGATACGACTTAAAGGAAAACTAAAAAGTGTTTATTAATTTGCAAATGAATACCTTTCTTATGATACCCTACATTGCCTAGTAACTGCCATTGAAGTATTATTACTAGCGTATAGAATTGACACCCGCGAACAACAAGTTTGCGCCATGAGTTGTTGCCGGCCGGCAACAACTCATTTAGTCGTTCGTCGACGCCCATCGCGACCGCATGCGAATAAACCCAAATTAAAAATGCCGTCTTGCGTGTTAAAAACGTGTAATTAATTAATCAACTGCGAAGAAAAAAGATAGTGGTGTGACTTATCATCGGAAAGTAAACAGAATATCAACTAAAACCAACTAAAATTAATTTTTGTACATTATTTTCTATTGTACTGACATTTTGTTTGAAAATCATAGATTATGAAAAGTGATTCGTACAGATGGGATGTGTAGGTACCTACTAAGGGTTGGCGACAAAGGTTTAACTGATTATTTTTAACTCATATTACTCGCCCTATGCCGTCTGTCTGATCAGTAACAGTAGGTACTCTAGGTACCTACTGTAGGTATCTTTTGCAATCGTCATTCATTACTTATAAACTGAAGCTGTATTATACCTATATTGTTGTCTGAACAAATTCTTAATGTAATAGATTGACGACCTCTGTGGCGTGGTGGGCGAAGGTTCGTCTGCGATGCAGGAGGTGGGTTCGATTCCCGCCTTGGGACAAATGTTTAGTGATCGCTGCAGATATTTGTTCTGGGTGTTCAGGTCATTTTCTACGTATAATAATAAATAAATAGGTATTTATGTATTGTATTGTATTTATTATATCAGTTATCTAGTAGCCATAACAAGAGCTCTGCTTAGTTTTGGGCTAGATAATCATCATCATTTCAGCCAAAAAACGTCCACTAATGAACAAAGGCCTCCCTCATGGGTCTCCATGAGGGGTAGTTGCCATACTCACCACGCTTGGCAGGCGGGTTGGCGAGCGCAGTGCGGGATGTTGGTATATGGAAAGACGCTGCTGCCCATCTTTCGGAGGTATCCCTTAGCAGGCTCTTACTGCATCCACGGGCATGAGAGGAGGGGCAGAGTGAAATAAAGTGTGGGGTCTAGTTAGTGTAAGTACCTACCTACCTATGTACGTACTTGTTGGATAAAATACCAATTTATTTAAAAAAAATGACTTTAAACGCTTAACGATTCGTTTTAATTTAATGTACTTAAATATTTTTACGTTTTGAAATATAATATTCATAGGTACCTACTGCATTAACATTACTGCATTAATAGCTGTCTGAAGTGTCCCTTCTGCGTGTGAAAAAAATCTATTAGAGCGACATGTTGTTACACTATGTTGAACGAAACGTGTAAGCGCCACGAAATTCACGGCGCTTACGACGTTTTGGTCGCGAGAAAACTATTCTCTATTAGCGATCTAGCGCTGCATGTATTGATGGTATGGATAGACGACATTCTAATCGTGTAGCGCTGCAGCGAATACTTGTGTGCGGGGGCGAGCGCGCCCCGCGCAGGCACCCCCGCTGTCATCAAGTTGCGACACGTTTTTTGTTTGGTATAGCTACTCTAACTATTTACAACTCACTGGTAACTGCACAAAATTTTTGAAAACCCCCCTCCACCCCCCTTGTCTAAAACAGTATGCAAATTAGAGAGTTCGCTATAATTTTCCTAAAAAGTTTACATACACTTCTATAAGCTATAAAAATATCACGGGTTTATCTCTGTAAACTTCGGAGATAAGGGGGGAACGGTCGTTTTTTCAACATTTTTGTAAATAACTCAAAAACAATACGACTTAAAGGAAAACTAAAAACTGTTTATTAATGTGAAAATAAATACCTTTCATATAATACCCCACATCACCTAGTAACTTCACAAAATTTTTGAAAACCCCCCTCCACCCCCCTTGTCTAAAAAACTATGCAAATTAGAGAGTTGGCTATAATTTTCCTATATTAAATAAAGTTTATATAGGTACACTTCTATTAGCAATAAAAATATCACGGGTTTATCTCTGTAAACTTCGGAGATAAGGGGGGGGGGGGGGGGGACGGTCGTTTTTTCAACATTTTTGTGAATTACTCAAAAACGATATGGCATAAAGAATAAATAAAAACTGTTTATTAATGTGCAAATGAATACCTACCTTTTATATAATACCCTACACGGCCGGCCTAGTAACTTCACTTAAAATTTTGAGATCCCCTGTCCGCCCCCCTGCAATCAAAATAAGAATATTTTTTAACATTTTCATATATATTATATTAGTAAAAAAGTGTTGTCTTTTACCATTTTAAATTTCAAGTCGAAGTAGTTCTTGAGATATCCATTTGTGACAGACAGACAGACAGACAGTGATTCTATAAGGGTTCCTTTTTACCATTTTGGTCTGGAACCCTAAAAATATATTTGCTACTAGATTTATAGTAGTATTAGTTTCTGTAATCTGTGGTAGTAGGTAGTAGTTAGTAGCTTATCTATATACCACACGCCAGCTACTTACCATTAGAGCAGTATCATTAGAGGCCTGGGACGCGGGAGCGGGCGCGGTCGGCGCGGCCGTGCTCACGTGCTGTCTCGCGCCAATCGGAACTCCCAGTAGTTCCGGTCTAGGTACCGAGACAGCTCCGAGTTGGCTTGAGTGCTGTGCTCCGGTGACGCGCTAACGGATGATGGTGTTGGGGACACTGGAAGGAGAAACATTTTTGAATTAAGATAGAAAATAATAAACAGTACCTTACTTCTGCCTGCTCCTGAGAGGTGCGGGTGGAGTAGCGTAAAGCTGAGACGGGACCTTTTGACGCATGTTGCTACAGCGACTATTTCTCAGATGTCATGTTAGATCTGCCCTCTGTGCAATTATTTTGGATAATTTCTGTTTTCATTTGTGTTCACACAGGCGTTATGTACTGTCCCACAGCAAGGCTTCCTTCCTCAGGCATTATTTTTGATAAATTTCAATTTTCTTTTGTAAATTGACGTTTCTATGTGGTCCTTCCGAATGAATGTTTAGTTTTTGAGTGTAAATCAGTGAGTTGTAAATAGTTAGAGTAGCTATACCAAACAAAAAACGTGTCGCAACTTGATGACAGCGGGGGTGCCTGCGCGGGGCGCGCTCGCCCCCGCACACAAGTATTCGCTGCAGCGCTACACGATTAGAATGTCGTCTATCCATACCATCAATACATGCAGCGCTAGATCGCTAATAGAGAATAGTTTTCTCGCGACCAAAACGTCGTAAGCGCCCCGTGAATTTCGTGGCGCTTACACGTTTCGTTCAACATAGTGTAACAACATGTCGCTCTAATAGATTTTTTTCACCGCAGAAGGGACACTTCAGACAGCTAATAATGCAGTTATGTTAATGCAGTAGGTACCTATGAATTTTATATTTCAAAACGTAAAAATATTTAAGTACATTAAATTAAAACGAATCGTTAAGCGTTTAAAGTCATTTTTTTTAAATAAATTGGTATTTTATCCAACTAGTACGTACATAGGTAGGTAGGTACTTACACTAACTAGACCCCACACTTTATTTCACTCTGCCTCTCCTCTCATGCCCGTGGATGCAGTAAGAGCCTGCTAAGGGATACCTCCGAAAGATGGGCAGCAGCGTCTTTCCATATACCAACATCCCGTACTGCGCTCGCCAACCCGCCTGCCAAGCGTGGTGAGTATGGCAACTACCCCTCATGGAGACCCATGAGGGAGGCCTTTGTTCATTAGTGGACGTTTTTTGGCTGAAATGATGATGATTATCTAGCCCAAAACTAAGCAGAGCTCTTGTTATGGCTACTAGATAACTGATATAATAAATTCAATACAATACATAAATACCTATTTATTTACTATTATACGTAGAAATGAGCTAAAATCTTTTCGATCAACATAATAGAGTTAATAGATACGGCGTACCGCAGGGCAGCGTCCTAGGACCTCTTTTGTTCCTGCTGTATATAAATGACTTACCAAAAGTAACCCATAATCAATGTACACTATTCGCGGATGACATTTCTATTTTATTTGCATCGAACTCTGACATTAATAATTACAATTCTGACATAAATAATACAATTGAATCCATTATTAGATGGCTCAAGGCAAATAACTTACAGGTGAATCTGACAAAGACGAATTTTATGCGTTTTTCCAATTCTTCAAAACATATCGAAGAACTTAATATTAATTATAATGACCATAAGATAGAAGCTGTGAAAGAGACGAAGTTTTTAGGTATAATACTTGACAATAAATGTAACTGGAAAGCGCATGTAGATTTTATTCGGAAAAAAATAAATAAATTTGTTTATGTCCTTTACAGACTTCGCAAAACTTCTAGCCTTCAGACCGTTCTGACTGCGTATCATGGATTCGTTACCTCTAACTTAAATTACGGACTTATTTTATGGGGTAATTCAACAAACATAGATATTGCTTTCATTGGACAAAAAAAATGTGTACGCGCAATTGTCGGCATACCACCATGGGAATCGTGCAAACCTGTTTTTACTAACCTAAAACTTTTGACATTGCCCAGTATGTATATTCTAGAGGCTGCTAAATTTGTCAAGGAGCATTCGAATTTATTTATAAAAGCTAGCGATATATACCCTAGATGTGTACGAAACCCGAACAGAATTGTTCTGACTAGAATTGCTAAGACCACCTTATACAGAAAAAACTGTCATGCCATGTGTGGCTCTATATTTAATAAAATTCCAAATGACATTAAAGATTTACCTATGAGATTATTTATTAAAAAGTTAAAATTGTGGCTTATTGAGAAAGCGTTTTATAGTATTAAGGAATTTATGGACATTAAATAAGTATTAAATAATTAATTTAATTGACGTATTGAATAATGATCGTTATCTAGTGACATCTAATAACTTAATTTATTTTGTGTAATTTTGCATGCCATGTACTGGTGAAATATGTGAAACTATCCCTAAATTTAAGATTATAATTGTAACCATATTTCTCGCAATAAATGATTAAAATGATGAAAATGACCTGAACACCCAGAACAAATATCTGCAGCGATCACTAAACATTTGTCCCAAGGCGGGAATCGAACCCACCTCCTGCATCGCAGGCGAACCTTCGCCCACCACGCCACAGAGGTCGTCAATCTATTACATTAAGAATTTGTTTAGACAACAATATAGGTATAATACAGCTTCAGTTTATAAGTAATGACGATTGCAAAAGATACCTACAGTAGGTACCTAGAGTACCTACTGTTACTGATCAGACAGACGGCATAGGGCGAGTAATATGAGTTAAAAATAATCAGTTAAACCTTTGTCGCCAACCCTTAGTAGGTACCTACACATCCCATCTGTACGAATCACTTTTCATAATCTATGATTTTCAAACAAAATGTCAGTACAATAGAAAATAATGTACAAAAATTAATTTTAGTTGGTTTTAGTTGATATTCTGTTTACTTTCCGATGATAAGTCACGCCACTATCTTTTTTCTTCGCAGTTGATTGATTAATTACACGTTTTTAACACGCAAGACGGCATTTTTAATTTGGGTTTATTCGCATGCGGTCACGATGGGCGTCGACGAACGACTAAATGAGTTGTTGCCGGCCGGCAACAACTCATGGCGCAAACTTGTTGTTCGCGGGTGTCAATTCTATACGCTAGTAATAATACTTCAATGGTGTAAATAATTATTTATTTCCCTATAACTCAGGTTGTGCATTAAAGAGGAGGCCTATTATAATACCCAACAGTGGGCGCAAACGGGCTGAAATGAAGATGTGATAACTTAGTTAGGTTCAGGATTTGACACTGTTTGGGACACTGTAAAATGTTCTCGAAGCAAGAGAGAGTTATCTCTGTTAAATTAGATAGGTAGTTCTATTACCATAACAAACAGAAAACCTTTGCAGTTTAGATGAATACAAATAGATGAGATAGAGACGGTGGCATACTTGGATTAAACTTTTAGAGTAGGTACTTTTTAGAGTTACCTGTTAAATTAGATAGGTACCTATATATACCTACTTATATACTATAGCAAACAGAAAACCGAGTTCATCTGAAACTCATTCTTGTTGGATGACTATATTACTCTATCCACCCAGCTAACCTTTCGCCTCGGAAAGCGGACATTACAGGCGACTGCTAGTATTTATTTTAAAATCCAGCGTTCTCACCGCCCCGCCGTAGGTAAGTAACAGAAAACACGCCGCATTTTTAATTTAATTTTTTATTTGATCACTGGAATAACAATAAAAAACTAATTTATAATATTAATATTTAATAATTAATTTTATTGAAAGAACTAATTAATTTTACAAAAGCTAAAAATATCAATGTCCTTAATAAGATAACTAATACATATCATAATTGCTAAGAAATCTCATAAAATTAAGTCTCGCACACAATACAATAAAACTAAATATCATAAAATCATGTCAATTTTAAAATAACTACAAATAGGAACAGTGTATGTCTAAATATAAATTTAATAAATATGGCATATTAATGTTGTTGTAATGTGTTCAGTCTCCGAACAAACTTTGGGGTTTCAGCTAAATATAAATTTAATAAATATGGCATATTAATGTTTTTGTAATGTGTTCAGTCTCCGAACAAACTTTGGGGTTTCAGGAACAGTAAGAGGAGCAGTAGATTTTTCTGGGACAAATTTAGAGTATGCTGGCATTGGTTTAGGATGGTGTACAAGGGTGGCCCTCAGTCTTGCCTGTTCCTTTATTTCAGCAAGCTCTCGCTTTTTCTCGTTTTCTTGCCTCAGTCTTTCCATCTCTTCTTCTTTTTCCTTCAGCTGCTTATCAAACTTTCCTCTTTCCACTGCCCTTTTGGAAGAAGTCAGTTCAAATGGCATAAATTTAACTGATCGTTGCTGCAAAACAGGTTTGAAGGGCTCTTTGTGCAAAACCACAGCTGGACGAGCCTCAAACTTTGTATGATTCTCTTTGTTACTGTTAGATGAAGTTGTTGAAACAGTTCCTTTGTTATAGTCTTTGTTTGCACTACGCATGCGTTTTCTGACAGCTCCAGGTACAGGATGGGCTCTGAAAGAAGATGCCTGCTTTTTCTCTCCTTCAATTTTAAGCCTGATCCATTCTTCCTTGCGTTTTTTCCTCAGTTCATCAGCTCTTTCAAAAGAGAAGGGTTCTGGTCTGACTGGACCACGCGGTTGGGGTTTTGTAACAGGTTTTGGCTGTGGAATGGATTTCTTGACATCTCTGCTACTGTCCTCGAACTCGTACTTCACAAGGTCTTCATTTACATCGTTCATTGACATCGATTTCCTCATAAAACCAAAATTATTATCCAAGCGATTGTGATCACCAAAGTCTTCTTCGATGGGAGTATCTGGCTCATATTTTACGCTGATCTTTCCTTCTGGTGTGGAGAAACGTCGCGCGCCGGTCGTTACACGATTTTTGGACATTTTTACAATATCTGATGAATTAACAGCAGAGTAAACTATATTTTTGATCGCATCAAAGCAAACGCGTCGTTAACGTTATTTTCAAATTCAAC
This sequence comes from Pasiphila rectangulata, assembly GCA_963082625.1. Lineage (NCBI taxonomy): Eukaryota > Metazoa > Arthropoda > Insecta > Lepidoptera > Geometridae > Pasiphila > Pasiphila rectangulata. The sequence continues at coordinate 16,682,226 of OY720236.1, read as the reverse complement.
CTTCTTTGAAACTTTAAAAATGAACTTTGCACAAAAAAGTTGACAGAAGGCTTCTATACTCTATAGTCGTATTTTTAATTAGACGAAGCCAACTGACAGTAGCTAATGTCACTTTGTAAAATAATGTTGCCATATTTAAAGTAATAGTGCGTGTGTAAATGCGTTCAGTTGTCGTTCAATCAGATGAATGAACAATGAGTGTGAATAGTTAATCATTTCAAACTATAAAAGAATATTATTTCTAATTTACAATGCAATTGTATAAAAGTGCTCTGATATAAGTTACTAGTAGTATGTAACTACAATCAGTTTTTTGACGGCTTATCACAAAGCACGGCTCGGCGACTAGTGCCAACACCGATCAACGCCGCGCGCGTCGGTCGCCATTTTGTTTGTAATGCGGCTTCTAACCTCTGGTCTGATAGCACAAATGTTTTTTCTGCGCTTACGCTGTTTAGTTATTGTTTTTGTGAAGTTTTTCGTTACGTTGTGTTTGCGGTCATTGTTGTGTTTATTTGTTGCTATATTGTTTCGTACAAACGATATGGATCCTCAACCAAGCACGACAAGCCAAAGCTTGTCTCCAAGAAAGAAGAGACCACGGGTTGCTTTAAGCGTTACCGAAAAACTTATGATACAAAACGTCTACAAACACGTATTTGAGGAGGGCAAATGATTAATTATCGGCCATATAGGCGGGGAAGAAGGATTCGTAGAAGACAGCTTATTAATATTTGAAGCCAAAAAATAGAAGATTATCATCAAGAGATGAATGCCGATTTCTTTGAGAAGTGGTTTGGGGGGGTCTTACCAAAACTAAAACCAAATTCCGTAGTAGTGATGGATAATGCCCCCTACCACTCCAGGAAACTAGAATCGCTGCCTAAAATGTCTCCTGACTAAACCCAGAATACAAGAGTGGCTAACGAGCAAAAATATTTCATTCGAAGCAACAATGGTTAAAGCTACTCTTATAGACATTGTACGGCAGCACAAACAAGAAGATTGCGATAAGATATTACTATTAATATTATTATTGATGATTTTTTATCTGATGATAGATAAAAACAAATTATGTAATAAGCGATGTTTTTTATTTTCATTACCTACCTATGTTATATTTTATACATCTATAGTTTCAACTACATGATGTATCGAAAATAGGACAGGCTTACAAGTTTCCTCGCAATGTTTTCCTTAATGTTTAAAACACTCAATATTCAGTGTAGGTAGATACTATAGGAACATAGTCGTCGAAAACTCGTTGGTATGTACAAAGCACGACTAAAATTCGAACCCCGTACCCGATATCGGCAGTTCGGCACACTAACTATTCACTAGACAATCGAGGCAATTTCATTCATTCAGGAGTTTTTTCAATCATTCACTTTGTCACAACACTATTTTTATTTCATCAAAAACTGACAACACAGGAAACGTCAGTGGACTTCGTCTTATAGTTTTCTTTTCGCTGGTTATTGCCAGTTCTGAAAATCCAGAGAGCCAATCGCAAGCCGGACCTTGTCAGTCGAACGTTCGAGGCCAAACTTCTCAACGAAACGTATTATGTCAGAGCGATGACGTCAATCAAACTTGAAGTTGTCAATGTCAGTTTGTTTCACTTTCATGCATGCACACGTCCCTAGTCCAACATAAAGACGCAGATGAACCAGAGTAGTGGTTGCCAAAGAGTATGTAACACTACGTAAGAGCCAGGACTCTCATACAAAAAAAAATATCTATGAAATATGTGGTCAGAATCAATACCACCTTGACAGAACCTCAATCAATTCTACCAACATAAAGACATCAAAATTAGTGATGTGGTCGACTAGTGAAATTTTATCGATATTGTTTATACATTTTTGACTGGCCTCACAGCTCACATGGTAGGTAAAAGTCTTTAATCAGCTTGTTTCTTTTTAAATAAAAGAGTTTAATAATAACTTAGCAATTTTAATAAATCAAAATTAGCTATTAAACAAAGAAAAATAAGTCTTATTTATTTACAGTACGTAATACTTCGCTAAATCACAAAATCAGCTAATTCCGTCTATGATGCGATATGCCATCTCGTTCTTCTAGATAACTCTAATGGTAACAGATGAAAATCAGTATTTGCTTTTTGAGCAAAACTATACGCTGACCTTTTTGACATATTGCAACACACACATAGGTATATTGTTTAGCCATGTAACTTTTTAGTTACGTTACCATTTTTTATTGTTTATATCTGACTTTAAATCAGTTTCTTCAGTAACTTTCTTTTCAGGGGTGTTATAACTTCAGCAAGCTTTTTTGATGTTGATGGATCTGCAACATAGGTACATAAAAATGGCTTTAAATCAATTATGATATTTGTTACCCACATACCGCAAGTAAAAATGGGACTACGCAATCTTCTTTTTTTTAATACATTACTTTTAGGATTCGAGGTTTATGTGGAGGGTACTGTATATTCCATAACAATAATATCGTTTGGCCAATGTACTATTGTTTAATTTAATTTTGGCTTAAAACAAAACAACGATAGAGAAAACTAATTTCACTTTCGTAAAATGAAATATCGATATCGATAAATGTACGTTGATGTGGTAAGCACTACCTATAGTTTATCTACGTGAGAGCAATAGCGCACTAGCGGCTAGGCCGCAGCGGCCAGATCGCAGCGGCTAGCGAGATATATACATTGGTATGAAATCGCTATGGAGCACGCGCACCTGGCCGCACGCGGCTAGCGGCCCCACCGAGCCGCGGCGGCCAGCGAGATCGAAGCGACGCATTTGCGGCCCTTGTTCAGTCGCTGGCCGCTGCGGCCACTGAGATCAATTTTAATGTAGGTAAAACACCAGTTTGCGCGCACTAGCCGCGGCGGCTGGACTTGTTGTGGCGGCTACAGCGTGATTTGTGCTCACGCAATGTCGTTCGACACGGAGAGATTTATATCTGAGATTGAGACGAAGAGAGCGTTGTGAGACATGTCGTGTGAAGACTACGCCAACCGAGATTAAAAAAGATTTTTTTTTTATTTATTTGCAACTGACGATTGTAGCCGCGGTTTTGGCCGCATTGCAAGTCGCAACACTTGCGGCCGGGCCGCGCGTACTGGCCGCGCAGCCAGGTCGCTAGTGCGCTATTGCTCTGATACTTTTGGGCTATTTTTGGAATAAAAGCAATAAAATTTCCACGAAACATTTCTTATTTCGCTTCGAAACAGAAACAAATAACAATGCTCGCTTACCGAGCTATATTTAACAGAAGTATAGCCATAAAAACTCGTTTGCTAGGACCCACTCGGCATGTGTCTCCACATATTTCACAAGTTAGCTTCGTCATTGTTGGCTTATAAGTAACACATCTGAAACATGATCAATAATAGAAAACCCAGGAAGGTTTTCTTTGTAAACAAAACATTATTTAAATACTTTAAGTTAATATAGTTTTGTTGCTTGAAAACTGAAACTCACAAGAAAACAACATGCTAGAAGAATGAATGACTGATAGTGATAGAATGAACATAGACTTTCAGATCAATGATCGAGAATGAACGAGATATAATACGTCTATGTCAAAAAGCCATCAGTCCGGTTTAAATGTAGAGTACTTAGCATTCTTTGTAATTTGAACGGGTTATAGCTGCCATCAAAACCTAATTATGACAGTTTCTAAAAGTTGCAACTCTTACACTAATCTTAGTTTGGGTAAGGGTCCCTGAATAGCGTGTAATGTAATACAGGCTTTAGATCGTTTTTCTTGTATAGAACTTGCGCCAGACTGATGCAAACATTGATATAAAAGCATAGATGAGCCCTCATCGTACTGAGACCGCGCCGTTGTGTTTCCAAACGAAATGAGTGAGCTCACTCATGCAAGAAAGAGTGAAAGGGTTTACATTTGTTGCACAATTTTCGCAAGTTAGGCAAAAAACGGGGGAAACAGGTACCGTCGTTGCCGTCGTATCTCGTATCGACACGCAAATACGAGGAATAGGCTGTAAATATAATAAAATGTAATAGACTTGTAAGATCCGCAGAATATGTTGCCTATCTTTTTCACCCTCATTCAGAGCGCAACCATTACATAGGGAAGAGAATGTGTTTTAATTAGGTCATAGTGTGCTTTTTGATAGCCGTTGGCTAGTGTGCGTGGTAAGGGTGGTTTAATAAATATAGTTTTTTTTATGAGGATGATGGCTGGGTAATTTTACGGTAATTACAGATGGGATAGTTTGGTCTTTTGATGTAGCTACAGTTTCTGCATAAGATCTTGACAGAGGTGGATGCACTTTTGAGGCTTCTGCATACGAAATACATCGGTCAGCCATTGAAAATGTAACCTTCTGTTGTCTTGCAAATTCAGGACATGTTTTACTTGTTGCAAAATGTATGAATATGGCTTGTGGCATTGGATGGTTGGGTAGGTGAACTGGCAGAGCATTGTAGCATATGAAAATACGGTTTGATAACACTTGACCTTGACCATCAAATGTTACAACCACTGTCTGAGTTGGCTTCCACACTGGAGCACCTTAACCATTTCCTTAAAGTTGATGCATCTAAGTTTTAAAATCTTCCCACACCCGCTGGGAACAGTAGTGCATTCTGTCAGCTCTTCCGGAGCAATGTCAATGGGAACCCTACGAACAACACCCATGCGTGAGACATTGTATGTGGGAATAAAAGCTTTAGGCTTAGTTCAGATGACCGCGCGGCGACGCGCGCTACCGCGCGGTTCACCTGTTCAGATGGCGGCGGCTTGCGCGCGGTGAACATTCAGTGAGAATGGACGTGGAGGAGGCTATTTGCTTGTGGGTTTTTTACCGCAAACTGCGACGTCATCGTCAAAAGCAAATACGATACTGGGTGCACACTATTTTGAGGCAAAGACTTTTTTAAGCCTGTTTGTGACTATATCCCATATAAATAAATAAATAAATTCCACACTAAGACAACACGAAGAACGGTTTTTCAACTACTTTAGGATGTCCATTCGAATTAAGATTCCAAATCGCATCTCTCTTTCAATTTCGTCAATTATTAAATCAATTGATATCTCGTCCTCCATTTTTAGTGGCTCCGTGCGTCCGTCCGCCTCGAACCGCGCGGGTCAACTGAACAGTTCGATACAGGATTGTAGATCTTAAGCCGCGCGTAGCCGCGCGGTGACGCGCGGTTCAAGATCTTCCGCGCGGTGCATGGCGGCACGCGCGGTCATGTAAACAACAACATTGATTTATTACAATCTCAAACCGCGCACCGAGCCAACCGCGCGGTGCCGCGCGTTCATCTGAACTAAGGCTTAAAGTTGTTAGTGGCTAGGCTATTGTGATTAGTAAAAATATTGGCACGCATATGGTTGTAAAAGCTATTGATCTTCTATTTCTACCTATCTCCTTGACACTGCCGTTAACTACATTGTAGAAGAGATTGCGTCTCAAGAATTTCCCACAGATAATGGGGTGGAGTGTGAAGTTTTCATTCGTTGACTCTGTTATTATGCTGAACGGGAGCAGAGTAAGGGGCATTGTCTGTCGGTTCATATTGCGATCTTCTGACCGGCGACGGTGGAGACGGAATTGGAGTAGTGACCGGAGGGGGCACAGCAACAGGTACTGGTTCAGCAGATGGACAGGGAACAGGGCTATTATAGTATCATCAGAAGTGTTATCAGTTTAAGCTGCATAAGAAATTTAAAAATATAATAACCCTTTGGATTACGAATTGTTCATGGAACTGCGTAGTTATTGCGCTAACGTGCAAAAGATTTGCTACAAAAATATATCACATTGATCGAGAGTGCAGTAAACAAAAATCCAAAAGTATTTTGGTCTTTTATAAAAAATAAAAAAAAAGATAATGGAACCTATCCAGCAGAAATGACGCTTAAAGATAAAAGTGCTAGTAACGGAGATGATATTTGTAATCTTTTTGCTGAAAACTTTTCTTCTGTCTACCTTGATATTCCTTCTGTTGAATCATCTTCTTATATCAATAATAACGGCAAAGATATTCTCTCCTCTACGTCTCTTACCACTATCTACCTTCATCCAGATGATATTTTTAAGGCACTTAAATTATTGGACATCAACAAAGGCGCCGGCATGGACGGTATCCCGCCAATATTTTTAAAAAAATGTGCATCATCTTTAGTGATGCCACTTGAGCTAATTTATAACACCTCTCTGATGTCAGGTATTTTTCCGGACAAATGGAAGGAATCGAAAATTGTTCCCGTCTTCAAATCTGGTAGTAAAAGTGACGTAACAAATTATAGACCCATTTCCATTGTACCTTTACTGGGTAAAATTTTTGAAAAATTAGTTACAGTACATTTAACCTGGCACCTCAAACATTTGATCACCAACTGTCAACATGGATTCATGAAATCACGCTCCACAACAACAAACCTGCTTAACTTCTCTACTGAGCTATCTAAATCGATAGACAACAAATACCCAATAGACGCTATTTACACAGATTTCAGTAAAGCTTTTGATAAAATTGACCATGGCATACTTACTTATAAGCTTTCACAACTAGGAGTATCAGGCCATTTTCTCTCATGGATCTCATCTTATCTTAATAATAGGCTATCGCGTGTTACTATCAGCGGTTATCAGTCATTCCCCTACAAATCTTTAACAGGAGTCCCTCAGGGCTCACATCTTGGACCTATCCTGTTCAACGCTTTCATCAATGACATAACAGAATGCTTTCATCATAGTAAAATATTTTTATATGCTGATGACATGAAAGTAGTGAAGTCAATTTACTCATCACAGGACACAGTCGCGCTGCAAGAGGATTTAAACAGGCTCTCAATTTGGTCTGAACTAAACAGTATGCCTCTTAATGTCTCAAAATGCTATCACATACACTTCAGCCGTAGCAAAACACCTACTCCCATCAAGTACCATCTGAATAATCTCGAACTTTCAACAGTTAGCGAAATCAGAGACTTGGGTGTTGTCTTTGATCCATATCTAAAATTTGACAAGCACATCCTTAAGATTACTACCAAGGCCTTTAAAGCGCTTGGCTTTGTCATTAGGAATAGTAAAGACTTTAAACGCTCATCTACAAAAATAAAGCTATATCATAACCTTGTAAGACCTATTCTTGAATATTGCAGCCAAATTTGGAACCCACATTATGACATTTACACGAAGAGAATCGAAAGTGTACAAAGACGTTTCCTATACCACGTTTCATATGGTGACAACAATGCAAAAAAATTGCCCAGCTATAAAGACAGACTTCAACACTATAACATGCATGAACTATCGAGTCGCAGAACATACCTAGATCTGGTGTTCCTTCACAAATTGTTCAATGGAAACATTGACTCTCCTGAGCTTATTGAACAATTGTCTATCTATGCACCAACTCGATTACCTAGGAAATGCTCGTATAATCTTTTTACCACCCAATATTCTAGGACTAACCTTGGTAGACACTGCACTCTCCCAAGACTCTTTAGGCACTATAACACTCTTTCAAAGAGCGATGACCTCGACATTTCTGACAGGCTAGCAAAGTTTAAAAATTGTTTAAGTAAGATTCTTTTGCCAAAAAAAATTAAAAAATAATCTAGATTTTTCTACCTTCTGTTTATCTTCTTTGTTTTATGTCTCTTTTTTTTTTAGATATAATCAACCTATGCTGAATTGTTCAAAATAATTTACCTACTGTTTGTAACTATTACCCACCTACCGTGGCGCACATGAATATTGTTTGTTGTTTAGTTTAGTCGAATAATAATTTACAGTACATGCAGTGACACCCTGTAATTATAAGTGCACTAGATATTTTAATGTTAAGCTTGTTACCTTGTTTGTATTGTGTTACTTATGTTGGGAGTCCATAATAAATAAATAAATAAATGCCTTAGCAACCTGTATTTTCACCTGAGGAACCATGTTAATTCCGCTATTTCCTATTACATTTTGTGTAAGCGACTGCGCTTTCGTGTTTTTTTTATAATTGACGAATCAGTAGGTATCCATTGCTGAGTCATCATTAGGTTTTGGATTTTCCATTGTTATAATTACAAAATTAGCAGCCGGTGGGGCCGTGCCCCCACCAGGGTCGGGCGGCTCCTCCATCAGATAACAATAAAATTAGGTACTTACCAAATGTAGATGTAAATAACTAAAACTATTTTAAATACATAAATAAGTTAAATAAATAAATAACAGAAATAAACTCTACTGACTAATATCACTAATTATATCCTTTAAAATGAGGCGTTTTCATTAAAAAGTAAAAACTTCAAAAATAGTTACCTCGTACCTTATAGATGGCGTTAATTTTCTTTTACTGGTAGGCACAATTTGACAATTTGACAGGATTAATCACAAACTGCTTACTCCGCTTGTCAGCTCCATCTGTTAGGTTTAGTAGAAAACTCTTTTTGTTTTGTTACTGAAAACGGCTCATTAAATAATAAAATTTTAGGTGGGAAAAACGCGACCGCCCTTTTTCGAAGTTTCCGGCCTTTTTTCCCAGTCTGTAGTTGTATGAACAACTTCTGACTGTGTCACAGAGTAAATATATTTTTACCCATTGCAACACCGAGATATCTTTCAGTAACGGAAAAAAAATTAAATAATTGTCTGAATCTTTGAGAATATATTTTATTTTCGCCTTTTCGGTTCGCCTCGTGCTCGTGGTTGGTGGTGATGCGGACTGCGGAGATTTATTCAAGGTAAGTTCAGTGTTTTATTGAATAATTAATATGTTTTGTAATAATTGGGGTACGATAAAGTTATTTCCACTGTAGTATTTGTGAATTTCTTGTTTTCAACCTCAAATATCGGCAACAAGATTTTTGCTTTTTTCATGTATGCTATTTCCTAGATAAAGATAGCGAAAGATAAATTGAAATAGGCTGCGTAAGAGTATTTAAAACAACTATTTATGAAAGTAATTGTTTATGTCAAAGAATAAATCGGTAAAATCACTCATCAAAAGTATCCATTTTTCCGTTGTACACCCACGTGAAATTGATGCAAACTAAATTCTAATTTCCATTATGCTAGGTAAGAGGTCAGGGTTCGTAATAGTTTGGCAGACTGTGGCATGGAGCCGGAAACTTATGGTTGGGTATTTATTAAGAAAATCGGATTTTTCGAACCCTGCTTTATTTAATCGCATAATAATGCCGTGGGGCGCCCGCAGTAGAATGTTGCCCCTCCTCGCCTGCCCATGGATGCAGGAGAAATCTGCTAAGTGTACATGAGTGTTAGGAATGCGCGATTACTATAATTAGCACATGTAAATGTAACATTAACAGTGGAAAATACAATGTGCCTGGCTCCTAGACCTAATCAAAGCAGTTCTATCTATTGTCAAAGGATGAGGGTAGTTTGTACTTCATAAGTACCAACTGCCGACTATGTAACTACTACTACTTATAATAGCAGGTTGAGGGTAGTTTAATTCTTTAAATTTTGCGTTATCATTATGCCTCCTAAATCAAAAGGTTTTTTATTGGATCATTTTTAAACGTGTTATGTACACTCAGGGTGCGAAAACTGCATCATTTACTTACACCATAACTGTTTTAATAATTTACAATTTTGCTTCTAGCAGTTTCTCCCAGGCTGAAGAAAAATATGATGCCTTGTGAATGTGCCGGACTAAAGTTTCCCATCATGCAAGCAAGTTTATAGGATTCTCACAAGTGGAAACTTGGCTCGTCGCATCGGCATTAGGGGCTGCGGTAAGCAGAGGCTGCAGAAATCCTTGAGCTAACAGGAAATGCAGCTACCAATAACGATAACCATTGCACGAGGTATGTATACTGTAGAACATTTAATATATACTTATAACACAGCACCCACCTACTATATGTACGAGTATGATGTACTTACATGTACCTACCTAACATACATGTATCTGATAGCAAAGCTTAATAGACTAGACCCAGATGACAGAGCAGTTAATAGGTATTACCAGATGACTGCTAAAGTAGGTAACTACCTACATACCTTCCTTTTTTTTGTATAATTTAACCTTCGTAAAATAGGTAGGGAATTTAAGTTATTACGGTAAATATGTTGTAATAAATAAAAAAATATTGATTATGTAATCGCCGTGGGGTGCCGGCAGTAGAATGTTGCCCCTCTTGCCCGTGGATGCAGTAAATGAATTTAATTTATTCAATTAACATGGTTGACACCAATTACACTAATTAGTCATATTAATTAAAATACTTAAAAATTTAAAATATAATAATTAATTAACACATCATTACAAAAGTAAAAATTCCAGTGCAAAGGTATATCTCTGGGAGATGGGCAGCAGCGCCTTTCCGTGTATCATCTGTTTCCATGTACTGCGTTTGTAAACTTTTTTTTTTATGTCATGGCTGACAACATAATTAAAGGTTCTTACTAATCCCTTATTACTATTATTTTAGCCTCCACTGTCCCACTGCAGGGCAAAGGCCTCCCTTCCCTTCTTCCACTCTTCGCGATTTAATGCTGTGACTTACCTTTTATTAATTCTGAGGCTGAGACAATAGGCACTTGTAGTGTGCTTATAGGTAGCACATTTTTATCTTATCATAATATCTGCTAGTTCATTACAAGTAAAAAAACTTGTTTTTACAAAGATGTTTTTAACTAAACTTTTAAAACTTTCTTTTTTCAGAATAACACTGTGCTACATTATGTTGGCTATAAAGAAAGATAAGACCTGGATAGTTTGCTTCAGGGACTTATGATTTACCAAGGAGGCATGCCTAACATTCAACCCCATCTTCTTCTAAGAAGATGAAGCAAAATAATGGTGTGGTAGACATGTTGCCGGGGGGAACAAGTCTTCGCAAAAATATGAGACGATAATGTATACATAATTATATTTGACTACAATGAATCTTATATTATATAATCTAATGTGTTATAAATAAATCAATACAGCGCCATCTAGAATAGTGGGTAGGTACTTATTATATTTAATTCTTGAATTGTAATCCTATGTATTGTTATTAATTCTTAAAATATTGTCTGTAAATGTTTATACATTTGGATTCAGTTTTAATGTTAAATAAGTAGGTACCTATTGTAATTATTTGTAATAAATGACTAATAATATTGTTATAAATATTTTTTTTTGTTTCCCTTTCCATATTAGGTCTAGTCTTATTTTACCGATACCTATCATGAAGCTAGAAGAAACGTAAGACAGCTTGAGTGGCTTAGTTAGTCTAATACCTGGCGAGACGCAGGTTCGGTCCCCGCCGAGGGACAAATATTTGCGCTATTATGCAAATAATTGTCTTGTTTTCTATGTAGGTATGTTTCTTCCAGCCGTAAGACATCTACTGCTCATTATTAACATACATATAACCGGGTTTTATAAATACCCGGCTATATGTATGTTAATAATTTGTTGTGATCGCGAAAGTTCATTTAAAAAGACATCCTCTGCTCGACAAAGGCCTCCCTCACTGATGACTAAGTACTGATCATGAGAGGTTGTTGCCATAGGTACTCAACACGCTTGGCAGGCGAGCGCAGTATGGGATGTTGATACACGGAAAGACGCTGCTGCCCATCTTCCGAAGGTATCCCTTGGTAGATCCTTACTGCGTCCACGGGCAAGAGAGGAGGGGCAACATTCTACTGCCGGCACCCCACGGCATGTATTTAAAAAATATATGAATCACCTGGTTTCCATAATACATGCTCTGCTTAGTTTGGGACTGTGTGTAGTGTCTAAAGCACAGAAACTCGAGCTAGGTACCTACAATATCAATAAAATAAAGGGCGGGCATGTACCTTATTAAAACGACAAAACCAGTCTTTTAAATGACGTTTAATTAAAATACTGCAAACGAGAATGCGTCTCTTTAGACCATTTATATTTTAGTCTCAGAGAAACAAAAAAAAATTTAAACAGGAAAACAAGTCTAGGAAATGTAACAGAAATTTCGTAATCATACTATCAACTATAGGGAACAAGCTGATGTAATGTGCACGATAGACCATAAATCATAAAGTTGTAATTTCATTTTCTTTTTATTATTTTGAAGGCAAAATGTAATAGCCTACTGGCGGTAAATCCGCCGCTGTGAAGAGACGAGGTAATATCTCCTGTAGACGATGTTATTGTTCGACGACCTTCGTGACTCAGTTGTTCTAAAAGCCGGCTGAGACACAGTTGCGGGTCCGATGCCCGCCGGGGGACAACTGTTTATTTATCTAGAGATATTTGTATCTGGTCTAGGTACCTAGGCGATTTCTATGTATTTACAAAAAAGGTAAGTATTTATGTTTTATATCAATCATCGAGTTTCCATAAAGAGCTTTGCTTAGTTTGAAACCAGATAGTGTAGTGTCAAGAATTATTATTATTTATTTAATTCCCGACCCACGTGATGATTTAAAAGTTATACCAACTGCAGTGTTTATACTATGCCATTCCCCAGTTGCATACAGTGAACAAACCGTGAAGAAGTGCACAATGCGAACAACAGCAACCGCGCTAATCCCTGCATTGTGGTCCAATCTCGACCTACCGCGCACCATTTGCCGTTCAATTAATTCTTATCACTTCTTATCACTAGGGCTGGTGAAAAAATATTTTTGTGTGTGGTAGATATTTTGTTGAGTCAGCTGTCACATTCTTATCATATTTCGGACTTTTTTTAATTGTTTCTTTCTTGTAGAACAATTTTCATGACCTTGTTGGAAATCTAATTTTATCCGTTTCGTAGCTATTAGGATTAATGTTTCTAATACATCTTCGTTGGCTTCTCCGTGATGGGGCGTGGGCAATCGGCGCCGGCGGCTGCGTGCTGACCGCCGCACCGTACACAGCGCGGCGGACGGTGGCAGTGCGCCGAGGCGTGCCCAAACGCCTGGCAGCGATGGCATTGCGGTACTCGGTTGGCTGCGCCGCGCCAGTGTTCCACGCACACGCCCGGCATGTAGAAGAGCTCAGTGATGCTGTAAAGCCTCACGAGCTCCTCCGACGACATGCGGTCCAGCTGTGCGTGGTATAGGCAGCCGGCGCGGCCTTGCTTGGGGCGGATCGCTTTAACAAACCGGACCGGGAACCCCCGGTCGGTAAGGGCGGCGTGGATGTCATCCGAGGAAGTGTCCCACGGAAGGCCTCGGATAGCCACCTTCGTTGGGAGCTCGGCGGAGACCGAGTAGCTGAACCTGAGTAGAATTTTTACAAAAACAGGTTATTGACATAAAATAGAAAATGGTTAAATAATTACGACTATGGTTACTAAAATTAGATTACATGCAAAATTATTACTATTAGGTACTAGGCATTATAAGTGCTTGAACTCGAATTATTTTCTTTGATATGGAAGTGGAGTCTCTTTAATAATTTTAATGAACATCCATCCATGTGCCTGGATGGGCTAGGCGTCCTACACAACGCTAGCAAAGTCGCAGTCTCCACTCAAGAATTCGCTTATAACGGTTTACGGATTCTGTTGGTCTAATAGCCGGCTGACGCAGGAGGTTGATTCGATTTCAGCCACAGGACATGTCTGGGTAATTAAAAAATATTGAAATACCACCTATTCTATCAATCATCAAGTACCCAAGCACACGCAAGCAAACACGAGTTACCAGCTTACATATTTTGGAGCAAAATGATTCTGTATTATTATTATTTTGTTGGTCTATGCTGTGCCTATCCTACATAAAAGTTGTACAGACGCGTTCATAGTAAAACCACTAAGATACTACTAAGCCAGCACCAGTCACCATCAAGCATCAGTGGTATCCTTTACTATGAACGCGTCTGTACATACATACAAAGATTTAAATCGTAAGAAACGCCCCGACCGTGATGAAGTTATTATTTCCCGACCTTCCGCCTGGATTGCACCAAGCATGGTCCCGGGAAGACTCACTGTAAATAGCCCGTAAATATTGCATTTATTGTTCAAAGACATGATTGGTTCAAAGGTTATAATATTGTTTCTACACGATATGAAATAGCGTGCTCATTTGGAATCAGTGTATCTCTAAACAGTGTTAGCCGGACGTGGTGTGTGTACGCTAGTAATAATACTTCAATGGGTGTGTGCTTTCACGAATGTTTGCAATAAGATTGCATAATAAATGGCCACTTATCGGTTTGGTTTATTGACAAAAACAGTGTTCGTGTGTCAATATTATTGTTAATAAATAAATAAATAATAATAAATAATGCTGGACAAATAACACAACATCATCTAGCCCCAAGCTAAGCAGAGCTTGTGTTATGGGTACTAGATGACTGATATACTTAATACATTATAAACTCTGGCACAGGAATTTAGTGAGTTCAGGCAATTTGTAGTTGATATGTTCAAGTTATTACGCACACAAATTGACTCACTTACCACTCACATGGATGACTTGGACAATTAATCCTGTCACAATGCACTGCTGTTCCATGGTATTCAAGAGAAAGATGATGAAGACTGCACTAACACAATAGCCAACTTATTACAGTCTGGAATGAATATGAAAAACTTTCAGGCTTCTTCAATTTATCTATGTCACCGACTGGGAGCCAAAAGTGATCAGAGAGCTCGCCCCATGATTGTTCGCTTCACTGACATAGGTGTAAGAAATAAAGTTTGGAGCTTGAAGCGGGCTTTAAAGAAGGCGGGCTTTTTTGAACGTTTAACGCGTAACAACCGACAACTGTTTTGGCGCGTTCGGGAGGAGACTCGCCGGCTGAAGTGGAGGTTCGCGTGGACTCGGGACGGAGCCATTTTCGTGCGCCGCGACCAAGATGAACCTGCACTACGCATCCGTACGGAGGGAGATCTTTCTAAGGTTTTTGGGATTCAACTAGTTGGCGAACAGTAATATTCTCACGTAATATGTTAGGTACGAGTACTATAATGTGCAATGTAGTGCAAGTGATAGTCTAAAGTTTACAAAACATTTTAGTTATTGCTTAGTTTTACGGTTAGATCACAGTTTTATGTTCCTAATAGTTTTTAGAGTACCTAGTATGTACAATGTTTGTTCGAAAATTTCTAATTATTTTTATAGTAGTACTTTTTTTAAATTGCAAGTTTTTTATTTGATTTTTGTAACATGGTTTTATGAAGCTTCTCATGCAAATGCACGGATAAATGGGGATAACATGAAGATTCGCATTTTCCTTTTTAGGGCTATTTTTTTTGAGCTAATTGATGAAAGACATGTGTCATGCCTCAGACTTTTCGTCACAAATTGTAAGTATGACGATATAATATACTCGTTTGTTATAAAATTCATCAAAAATAAATACTTTTCTTTGGGTTTGTTAAACAAGGGGTCTTTGGGGACCAGGCATGACGAGCTGGGGGCCGCCATGTTGCGATACCCGGTCGATGTTATGGCCATCAATGAGACGTGGCTGCGGCAAGGTGAGGAGGCGCGTGCGGCCGCGCTGCCGGGCTACACGCTGCGGCACATACCGCGCCGCTACGGCAGTGCCGTCGGTGGTCGCCAACGCGGCGGCGGCGTTGCTTTTTATATAAAACATGGTATTTGTACACGCCTTATTAACCATCCGGAGTCGCCAGGAATACATCAAATCTGGCTCCGCATGACCATCAATGGACTTAAATTGGCGATTGGAACAGCATATCGCCCACCTTGGCAAAATGCAGATTTATTCTTGGACGGTCTCACGGATACAGTGTCGTCATTATCAGGCTACGATCATATTATATTGACCGGTGACTTCAACATCGATCTTTTACAATCACATTCCGACGCCAAAAAGCTACTAGATTTTTTAAACATTCTTGGACTTAATCAGTACATTGATTCACCGACCCATTTTACGAGCCACAGCGAAACTCTTATTGATTTACTGTGTGCTAATATTAGTATTCGAGATATTGTAGTGGACCACATACCCGATCTCAGTAACCATTGTTTTATATCGTGTAAACTAAAAATAAAACGAGAAAAACCTCCACCTAGGTGGTTAGTTTATCGTCCAATCAAAAATATTGATTTGAATAGCTTCTACCTAGATCTTGATAATATACCATGGGATAGTTTCATTACTCATGACGTAGACAGAATGGTTGCTATATTTACTTCTACTATACATGATTTGTTTGATAAGCATGCTCCTACGAAAAAAACTTTAATAAGGGAACGGTCATATCCCTGGATTACCTATAACATAAGAGAAATGATTAACACGCGTGATAAGGCCTTTAAAAGATACCGTAAGTCAAATATTGATACCCACAACAGCTACTACAAAAACCTGAAATCGATTGTGAACAGTGCGCTCCATGCTGAAAAAATTGCATATTTCAAGATTAATATTAATTCAAATTTTAACAACCCTCGTGTTATGTGGAAGAATATTAAGCAAACCGTAGCTAATTTTAAGCCTAAATGTTCAATTCTTCCAACACATCTTAATGAGCCAAACAGTATTAACGACCACTTTTTATTATTACCTGGTAATGACAGCATTAGAATATCAGATCTAACCTATTACGAATTCCATAGATACAGCTCAGCAGTGTTTAAGTTACACACAGTTGACGAAGGAGAAGTAGGTAAGGTTATTAAATATATCACTTCTAATGCAATGGGTACTGATGACATCTCTATGGAAATGATAATATTAACACTACCTCAAACGCTTGGCGTTATAACAGCTATAGTGAATGCATCCATAGAGACAGGTACCTTCCCTGCTTCGTGGAAAACAGCTATCGTAAGACCTATTCCTAAAATTGACAATCCCGTACTATTAAAAGACCTGCGCCCGATATGTATTTTACCATTTCTGTCTAAAATTGTAGCGAAGATTATCTGTACACAGCTCATAATATTTTTAACACAAAACAACATCTTACCGGAAAAACAGTCTGGGTTTCGAAAAGGTCACAGCACAACGACTGCTCTAATGGATGTTGTAGATAACATCTTGTCGGCACAGGATGTTGGGGAAGGTACATTATTGACCTTGCTTGATTTTTCTCGTGCTTTCGATACAATTAATGTCACACTCTTACTTTCCAAGTTGTCTTACTACGGCTTTAGTGAATCCGCAATAAAATGGTTTAGTAGTTATCTCAGTAACCGCTCACAGTTCGTTGAGTTACGTCAAGAGGACGGTTCCCGTGTTGTCTCTAAGACTTTGGCTTTGAAGCGTGGGGTACCTCAAGGTTCCATTTTAGGTCCTATACTTTTTACACTCTACTGTGCAGATATTATTAGAAACATAGAATATTGCAACTATCATTTATATGCCGACGACCTACAACTGTTGATTTCTTTCAAACCATGCGATGTAGATGTAGCTGTCTCGCGTTTAAACAAAGACTTGAATCGAATATTTCAATGGTCAAAAGCAAATTGTTTAGTTTTAAATCCAGATAAATCTAAATTTATGGTGCTTGGATCGAAAATTATGATTTCTAATATTTTATCAAATAATTTAGATGTTACCGTGGGGAGAGCCGCAATTGACCGGATAAATGAGACTCGAAATCTCGGAGTTCTCATGGATGGTAGAATTTGAAAATCACGTTACGCAAACTGTTCGCAATTGTTTTTATAGGTTATCAGTACTGTATCGAGTACGAAATTACTTGAGTACAGAACTGAGAATACAACTCTGTGATTCTCTTGTTTTATCGAAACTTAATTACGTCGACAATGTAATTGGTGAATGTCTCTTGGCTCGTTCAAAAAGACTCGTACAACGTGTGCAAAATGCATGCGTTAGATTTTGCTTCCCCATCCCGCGACGAGCTCACATAACACCTTATATTAATCACCATGGCTTGCTTAACATGACTTCACGAAGGTCGCTTCATTTTGCAACATTACTTTTTGGGATTATTAATAAAAATTACCGCGTTATTTGTATGAGAAGCTTCAGTTTTCGGATCGCCACGTAAGATTCGCCACTCGACTTACATATGTGCCCCAAGCACAAAACGACTGCTTTTCGTGGCAGTTTCAGGTACGCTGCTACGAAATGTTGGAACAACTTGCCACCTCCAATTAGGAACTCCTCTTCAATTTGGTCTTTTAGAAATTCACTAAAGAAGTACCTTTTACATACTCAAAAGATAGAACAAAATAAGTAGTCGTTTTGTGCCTTACCTTTAGTTTTCACGTTTAGTATAGATCCGTGATATCTTTTTTATTTTTTGTATATTATGTTGCATGCAAATTGTTCTTGTTTAATTATTTTGTGTCTTACATTATCCATGTAATTTTATATTCCTTTTTGTGAAACTGTTATATTTATTTATTTTGTATTTCTTTTTTATGTGTACCTAATAAATATACAATTACCGTGCATTGCGGTAGCACCAACCGCACATCATGGTTACTACGGAAGACCAGCGCTGTGGTACGACTCGTTCTGCCACAGCACATGCTGAGTAGTGACCATTTTTGTCACTAGTTTTAAAACCGAATTGATGATTTTTCTTATTTGATTGTAAAAATGTGACAAAATAAACGTTTCTTTATCTTTACCTTTAAAGTCTAGTTCCACTGTTCTAGGTGAGTTTCTCACTAAGATTAGACACGAGTTGTTCCTGACGGCGAGACGGCATTTCGGAATGAAAAATGAAAAATGAAAAAATGTATTTATTCAGAAAAAGGTCTTAAACTAGTAATATAAAGTATAAACACAAATTTTGAGTCACTGCGTAAAAATTCCCTAAAAGAGAAAATTTACAGACCTGCTTTGATATAGTTTGGACTCCTCGCTCTAACTAAGTTTGAACTTGTGAAATAGACACGAGGGATCTTCACTTCGGCTTAGTATGCATTCTTTGTTTTATAACTTGTTTGTTATGTTATTTGTACAACTAGTTACAGTGATGTTAATTAATTAGGAACATAAAATATAAAGGTAGATTAACATAAAAATAATAGTAAAGGGGCACAGTATAATAGACGTGTTATGTATGTTAATAGTGAGTTCTGAAATGTGTGAGTTTATTTATGTCTGTGAATAATTATGTGAAAAATGTACGTCTTTGGTGTGTAATTGTGACGAGGAGTGTGTGGTTGTGGTTGAGTTATAAGTATTTACCGAAGATGCGTAACCTTACTATTGCAAATATAATACAAAATACATATATAAAAATAACTATTGATTAAGATGAGACTAACAGTAAATTTTCAGTATCAGAATAGTTTAAGGTTAATAAATATGATTTTAATTTGTTTTTGCACTCCAGGTAAGAAAAGTTTCGCAGAGGATAAATTTTACTGATCTTATTGTATAAGTAGGCGCCTAGATACATAGAGTGCCTGTGCGCTAGGGCTGTCCTGTAAAGTGTGGTGGTAAATATTTTGTCCTTGCGCCTTTTAGTTAAGGATGTAGTAATATTTGCCGCCTTGGAGTGTTGATTAAGTACAGTTTGGACTTCAAAATGTTGTCTTACCGTTAATATCTGTAGCTTACTATATAATTTTACTGTTGAGTATGTGAAAGGAAGTGAGTGAGCCACTTTTAGGACAGCTCTTTGTGCTCTTTCTAGAGGGAGAATATGTGTTTTGGCCGAGCCACCCCAAGTAGGTATACAGTAAAGCAGAAGAGACTGACAAAGAGCGTTGTAAAGAATTTTTAGGTGCGATTCGCTTGCAGCATGTCTTACGTTTTTGAAAACAGCTATAAGCTTGCGAATTCTTCCTGTAAGAGAATTGATATGAGGGACATATGTCATACGAGCATCAATTATGATACCTAGGTATTCACTATACTATACTAGGGAATCACGAGCTGCTGGACAAGTAATGGAGCCGTGTTTGTTAAAACGCCAGATAACACACGTATTAAAATCTCTTCGACGCTGGATCTGGAAAAAATCATCCTGAAGTTCCCTATGGAGGTCATTGGCGGCGGCAGCGGCAGCTCCCAGGTGGCTGCTCGGGCTCGTTCCAAGCCGAGCACCAAGCAAGCCGTCCCGGCATTATCTGAGCCCCCACAAACTCGCAGAAACGCTCCCGTCACCACTAGGTCAAGAATCAACAAATAATTATCCCCGCCACTGCACGACCACCGATTTGATGGACTTTGAACTCGCTGTGCACTATTTGGATTGTACTATGGACAGACAAAAGTTATGCGCAAGCGGCCACCCTCATGAGAAATAACAAATTTTGATATGGTTGATCATGCTTTGTTGTGTGTGTGACGTTTGGTTGACACCTGTCTGAGATGATTTGTATGACTTTGACAGATTTTATTTTTGCTTTGATCGCTGTCACTTTCATTCAATGAACGACTGTCTAAAATACGTTTCATTCCACGCAGGATATTAATTGTTTTCATAAATTAATTCATACTTTAACCATTACAAACTTTTGTAATTTCACTTAATCTCGGTAGGTACTTATTGGTGCGTTTTTTTTTAAATATTATTTGTTTGCTGTAAATTTTGGTCGGAGTATTTAGTTCAATAATTAAGAGTAGGATAAAAATATCTCTTTATTGGTGCTGTTCTTTGCCACGATTCTGTGGAAGAATGTTTTGGTTTATGTTGCAATTACACCGGTTTTCCTTCTGTCTGTAGCCGGCAGGTTTTTGCAATATTATTATTTGCATATTTTGGTAATATTTGTAACTACCAAAATTATTAAGGTATTATTTTAAGTGTTTTTTTATTCTTATTTCAGTACTTACATACATTTATATTGCATTGTATATTTATATTATTATTATTATTTATTGAAATCTTATGGTATTTTATTTATTATTATTAATTTCATAATGTCTGCTAGTGATGAGAGTGAGTCTTTTTTAACAGCCGAGTCGGATTCTGAAATTTATTTTGCAAGTATAAGCAGTGATGATAACCATGTTCCATCATTAGGTGAATTACTGGTAAATGTTTATAGCCAATGTCACAAAACATTTAATGTGTGCCATATCAATGCCCAGAGCATCCCAGGACACATTTCAGATCTTATTGAGTCGTTTGAGTCTGGAATCATTCATGCGGTCCTTGTATCTGAAACCTTCCTGAAACCCTCTCTCCCATCCCCTTTTTTTCCTATACCTGGTTATATTCTCATACGCAACGACCGAGTTGGCAAGGGGGGTGGCGGCGTGGCAATATATCTTAAAAGTAATATTAGTTATAAGGTAGTTAGTGCATCTCCGTCTCCATACAGTGCTTCTCCTGAACATCTGTTCATAGAAGTTGATATTGGAATTAAATTTATTTTAGGGGTGATTTATTGATTTATTGTCCCCCCAATATCACAACCTCTAATAATTATCTCTCCAAACTTGAGTCAGTTTTAGAAAACCTTACATCAGACTACACTCACACGATCATCATGGGCGACTTTAACACCTGTCTTAAGACCAACCCTAAAGCAATGACTCTCTGTAACATAATTGAATCCGTCAATCTTAATGTAATTAATTCTGAGCCTACACATCACTCATCCACCAGTGACACGGTCCTCGATTTGATCATAGTTTCCGATAGTGACCTTGTAGACAATTATGGACAACTCTCTGCACCAGGTTTCTCACACCATGATCTGATTTATTTGTCATACAAAATTAAGGTGCCCAAACCAAAGCCAATAACTATTAACCAACGCAACTTTTCTAGAATAGATACATCCAAAATGGCTGAGGATGCATCGTATGTATGTTGGAACGATGTCGAGATGCTTGATTCATTAGAGGACAAAGTTCAGTTTCTTAATTCAAATATAATTGGCCTATTTGATCGTCACGCCCCTATTCGCCCTGTAAAGATAAAGCATTCACCATCACCCTGGTTAACGGATGCCATCCGTAAGGCCATGGCGAAGCGGGATCGTGATTTTCGTAGGTTTAAGCGTCACCGGTGCGATGATTACTGGGCAATTTATAAAAAAAGCAGAAATAGATGTAACCTTATTGTAAGGAATGCAAAAAAACGACATATCGCAGAGCAAATTCATCTTGCTACGCCAGCAGGTCTCTGGAGATTTTTGCGCTTACTTGGCATAGGAAAATCTCATACAAATGTTTCTAAGCCCTGTTTTGATTTAAATACTTTAAACACCCATTTCTCATCGTGTGAAAAATTAAGTCCACATACCAAGTCGGCAGCATTAAAACAAATTTTAAATATCCCATCACCAGCCTTAGAGCCATTCTCTTTCGTTCAAGTAAGTCAGGATAGAATCTGGAAGATAATATTATCTCTTAAGTCCAAGGCCGTAGGTAGCGATGAAATTGGTCGCATCATGATTTCACCTATTTTAAAATATATTT
This sequence comes from Pasiphila rectangulata, assembly GCA_963082625.1. Lineage (NCBI taxonomy): Eukaryota > Metazoa > Arthropoda > Insecta > Lepidoptera > Geometridae > Pasiphila > Pasiphila rectangulata. The sequence goes on along the minus strand of OY720236.1, from coordinate 16,659,985 downwards.
TACCAACTATAACTCACATTATAAATTTCTCTTTTTCTCATTCTCAGTTTCCTGATCAATGGCGTAAAGCCCATGTCATCCCTCTACCCAAAGTGTCTATCCCTTCCATGTTAAAACATTATCGTCCAATTTCTATTCTTCCTTTTTTCTCAAAAATTATCGAATCAGTAGCGCATGCTCAGCTAACTGAGTTTTTGACACATAATCACCTTTTCAACCCCTTTCAATCCGGCTTTAGGAAAGGACATAGTACGGCATCCGCTCTTCTGAATGTGACAGAAGATTTGCGTACTAACATGGAAAATGGTTACTTAACAGTGCTAGTTCTTATAGACTTTAGTAACGCGTTTAACGCAGTCGATCTTGACCTTTTACTCGCAACTCTTCCTAGGCTTGGTCTTTCTCAGTCTGTTGTGGACTGGTTTACCTCATATCTTACAGGACGTAGTCAAAGAACTCGACATGGTCAAGAGTTCTCAGAGTGGACAGACATCGCAACTGGAGTCCCGCAGGGGGGAATTTTATCACCTCTTTTGTTTTCCCTTTTTATTAATTTACTCTCGCCACACCTCCTCTGCCAATATCATATGTATGCTGATGACCTTCAATTATATTTCCCTGCTTCTTACAATGACTTAAATAACGCTATTCTTTCTGTTAACAATGATCTTTCCCGGTTGCAGGCCTGGTCCAGTATGTTTGGTATTACGGTTAATCCAGATAAATGTCAGGCTATTATAATCGGTGGTTCTCGACAGCTCGCTAAAATCGATTCCTTTGATGTGCTCCCCCAACTTTATTACAACAGTCATATAATACCATTCTCTCCTACAGTCAAAAATCTTGGTATTATTATCGACTCCACACTAAGTTGGATACCACATGTAAAGGAAATTTCTCGAAAATTCTATGCTACCCTCCACTCGATTATGCGCCTAAAAAAATTTCTTCCAACCTCTACTAAAATCACTCTTGTTAATGCTCTCCTTTTGCCAATCATTGACTACGCGGATGTAGTTTTTATCGACCTCAATCAGGACTTGCTAAACAAGCTGGACCGCCTGCTTAACACTGGCATTCGCTTCATTTTCTGCCTTCGCAAATACGACCACATAAGCGAATACCGAGCCAAGCTTGAGTGGCTGCCCATTCGTGAGCGTAGGAATCGTAGAGCTCTTTGTCTCCTATTTTCTATCTTGAAAGACCCTTCCGCCCCTGTCTATCTAAAAAATCGCTTTAAATTCTTGACTGACTCGCACGACAGGTCACTCAGATCAACCAGCAATCTTGTTCTAGAAATCCCGGCTCACAGAACATCTTTCTGTGATAGGTCTTTTTCAATCGCAGCTGTTAAGACTCTGGAATTCCCTTCCGTATTATATAAGGAAAGTTGACTCCAAGGACTGTTTTAAAAAGCTCACTCACCGGCACTTTTTTAAATCTCTATAAACTTTTTATTTTATCTAGCAATTAATGACGTAGGTCCTACTTAATCGATTTATGACATTATAATATTATACTTATCTATATATTTACTAGCTTTTATGTATTTATTTATATTTATTATGGTATATAATTATTATTTTAAGTGTGTTTTTAGTTTAATAAGTTTTATATTTTTTCTTTTGTGTATGTTAGCACGCCTGTCTTTCTGTCTTCGACCTTTTTGGTTGGCAGGTAGATAATGCCTTCGGCATTATGCCCACCATTTGTATACTGTTTTTTTGTAAATTGTGTGCAATAAAGAATTAAATAATAATAATTATACTAAATAGATAGATATTTTTGTTATATATAGAAAAACACCCAGAGCACCCTGAACAAATATCTGCAGATCGTACAGACATTTGTCCCGAGGCGGGAATCGAACCCGCAACCCCTTGCGTCGCAGGCGGACCTTCGCCCGCTGCGCCACAGAGCTCGACAACCTATAAAGTTAATGCAACAGTTTTTGGCATCTTAACAATTAAAATCTTTGCATACATACCTAGGTATAAAATAGATACATATCCTTATAATTACTACACGGATAACGGAGCTCAGATCGACGCAAAATGAGATAAAATAATTTTACTTACAGAATACGTGAAACTCAACTTTAGTTGAGAGGGAGGCCTGGTGACCTGTATCACAGGTTCTTTTGAACCTATTTCAGGCACCAGTCTTCACAAAACAAAGGTTACTACTGGCGGACTACCAGCGCGAAGTAATTACTTATATATATTTAAGAACAGTTTTTAAAAGGTCACGCGCGTTGGAATCCGTATTTTATATTTTTTTCATTAATAATCTTTAGTACACATACATTTTGTCTATGTAATAATTTATTTATAAGCCTACTTTGTGAAGAAAAATAAAGAAATATTTGATTTGATTGATTGATTGAGTTCTGCTGAAAGCAATATTCGCAATAGGTAGGTATCGTTTGACTTTTGCTCGAATCAAAAACGTAATTTTTTTTCAAACTCAAATTCGAAAGGGCATAAAGGTTCTAACAAGATAGGCTCTATTATTTATGGACTTCCAATTAAATAAATGCCGCCAACATGGCTGGCCAAATAACTTACGAATTTACAAATTAACTTGACACTGGCGGAATTGTGTTAAACCAAACACAAAAGGCCATAAAATAAAAAGACCAGACAAGACAATTAAATAAATATTTAGATTAGATACATAATTTATATAACATTTACTGCAATTTCTTACATTATTTGACTGTCATTTTTAACATTTTCATCTGACAGCAGTGGACGAGGACAGCAGGCCTACGCTGCTGAGATGATGATAAATTTACCGTGACGACCTGCAACTTCAGCGTCTCCACAAACTCGTCAATGTCTTTATCCTGAGCGTCGTCGTCTTGTCCCTTGGAGGGTGGCTTCGCAAAATCCTGCAACTGAATATAAGCTTCACCATAAATTTGTTTTTTGGTTTTCAAGAAAATTTAAAATTCAAGAAAAGATCTAGGAGCTTTATATTCAACAGCTGATTATACGATAATGACCACCTAAACGCCAGCTGATTCTGGGCATGCTCACTGACCTCCGCAAAGAGTTTAAATAATAAATAAAAAATCATTTATTGCTTTAAAGATAAACAATACAATAATAATAAGAGCACACAGTAATACACGTTTAAACAAATTCTTATAAATCTAAAAAGCAAAGGGTGTAAATTCAGCTTGTGCTGCATGAGGATACAGCGCTGTTTTTCAATTTACCCCCTCGGATTGTTGTCCACCGAGAAGTTAAGATGAGGCGGGATATTCACGAACTACATTGTAATATATAATCCAATCATAACCGGTAATCAAATCAAGTTACTAAATAAAAATAATAAAACAAAATAAATAAAAAAGTGAAAGGTACAGATTTTTGTGTTATGTGTGTGTGTGTGTGTGTGTGTAAGTATGAGCAGGACCTTAAAAACTTCAGTCTCTTAAGAGTCTGGGTGATGAAGGTGCCCAACTATAGGTGTGTCATGTGGATTTGTGTGGGTCGTGTGATGTCGTTCATTTTGCTATTTAGATTTGTCAACTCCTATTCTAAAGGCTGTTTCAACCGTGTGTTTATGGCGTATCAACAGATGTATTTTATATTTTTTTCTAAAGGTTACAAGACTAATTTTTTTCCTTAGTGGTGGACCACCACCACTAAGGAAAACAATTAGTCTTGTAACCTTTAACCTGACCTGAGACCTGGAATAATTTACCAAAATTATTCCATATCTTTGACGCACGGTATTTGATACAGCCCTTGAACCCTTGGGTTATGTGCTTAGGGATAGCTAAAGAGTTATTTGTCTTAGACAACAAATACAATACTGAAATAAAAAATAATAAAAAAAATCCAATTATAAACTCAGATCTACTAGTAAAAATGTAAACAAATATATTTAATAAAATACATAATTTTTTCGTGTAGTTTGAGACTATGTATATTTCAGGCTTATTAGATGTAGGTATACAGAAGTTAAACAAACTGTCAGTACTTAACCCCGACGCGCTTTATGGAGCGACGGGTCTCCATATGGTTTGAACCACAGAACTCTTTTATCTGTTCTGTGGTTTGAACGCCCCGCGCGCTTAGTGTACCGACGGGTGTGCATACAGCATAAGTGAAATCATGTTAGTTATTTTATGTTATGTAGAATACATAAACGTGTAGAAAATTTCCCTTTATTCCATCTAGTCTTACCAGTAGTTCGATAGTCGAACTGTTTGGATGTTTTTTTTCCAAATTGTTATACTGACGGATCGAACTATTTGGAAACATGGATTTTATTCCAAATAGAACTACTTACTATGATTATAATGGTACAGTCAGATATATAGTACTTCAAATGCATTTGTATCTTGAGAGGAAATTGTCCTTTTTGTTATGGTATATTAAATCCTCTCTCGATATATCCTCTTTGAAGGATCACTTAAAACAAATTATGATGTATACCTACCTACTTATAATATATTTGTCACTAATTTTATTTGTCATGTAAATTAATGATTTGTGTTGAGGTGAATATTGTGTAAAACCAAACACAAAAAGCCATAATATAAAAAGACAAGACAAGACAATACAAGTAATACGTGTGGAGCGAAAATGGAAGAAAATGAAGAAGAATCGAATGTTGTGTTTTTAAAGAGAGGAAGGGGTACGGTGCTGCTATATGCAGGACACCAATATTACAAAAACAAAACATATGATAATAGTTCAGCTATCTGGAAATGTGCTTCAAGCAAAATTAGCAAATGCGTTGGTTCAGTTACACTGCAGGTAAAATCTTACTAATATTATTTATTTATTTATTTATTTACACAGTAAATTTCAAACATTACAGGATATGCACCCTAAGTCGTTAAAAATCTTTTTTAAGAAAATCTTACAAGTAATAATTATAATAAGCGGGAAAGGTTTACAGATGTTTTGATATTTTTTTAATGTTTAAATAAAACCGGGCAAGAGCGAGTCGGACTCGCGCACCGAGGGATCTGTGCCATCATACAATATAAAAATATGACAAAGGCGGTTTTTTATTTCTTGGAGAACCTTGACAGCGCCATCTCTTGTCTGATAGCGGAACTTATGTAGATTTTATACACTTTCGATGATTTCTAAAAAAGTATGCTAAGTAGAGAGATTGTAATAAATTTCCTGTAGTCTTTACATACACTTCTAATAGCAATAAAAGTTTCAGAAGTTTATCTCCGCAAACTTCGGAGATAAGGGAGGGAACGCTTTTTAAAAAAAAATTATAAATAACTCAAAAACGATACGACTTAAAGGAAAACTAAAAAGTGTTTATTAATTTGCAAATGAATACCTTTCTTATGATACCCTACATTGCCTAGTAACTTCACAAAATTTTTGAAAACCCCCCTCCACCCCCCTTGTCTAAAACAGTATGCAAATTAGAGAGTTCGCTATAATTTTCCTAAAAAGTTTACATACACTTCTATAAGCTATAAAAATATCACGGGTTTATCTCTGTAAACTTCGGAGATAAGGGGGGAACGGTCGTTTTTTCAACATTTTTGTAAATAACTCAAAAACAATACGACTTAAAGGAAAACTAAAAACTGTTTATTAATGTGAAAATAAATACCTTTCATATAATACCCCACATCACCTAGTAACTTCACAAAATTTTTGAAAACCCCCCTCCACCCCCCTTGTCTAAAAAACTATGCAAATTAGAGAGTTGGCTATAATTTTCCTATATTAAATAAAGTTTATATAGGTACACTTCTATTAGCAATAAAAATATCACGGGTTTATCTCTGTAAACTTCGGAGATAAGGGAGGGGGGGGGGGGGGAACGGTCGTTTTTTCAACATTTTTGTGAATTACTCAAAAACGATATGGCATAAAGAATAAATAAAAACTGTTTATTAATGTGCAAATGAATACCTACCTTTTATATAATACCCTACACGGCCGGCCTAGTAACTTCACTTAAAATTTTGAGATCCCCTGTCCGCCCCCCTGCAATCAAAATAAGAATATTTTTTAACATTTTCATATATATTATATTAGTAAAAAAGTGTTGTCTTTTACCATTTTAAATTTCAAGTCGAAGTAGTTCTTGAGATATCCATTTGTGACAGACAGACAGACAGACAGTGATTCTATAAGGGTTCCTTTTTACCATTTTGGTCTGGAACCCTAAAAATATATTTGCTACTAGATTTATAGTAGTAGGTAGTAGTTAGTAGCTTATCTATGTATACCACACGCCAGCTACTTACCATTAGAGCAGTATCATTAGAGGCCTGGGACGCGGGAGCGGGCGCGGTCGGCGCGGCCGTGCTCACGTGCTGTCTCGCGCCAATCGGAACTCCCAGTAGTTCCGGTCTAGGTACCGAGACAGCTCCGAGTTGGCTTGAGTGCTGTGCTCCGGTGACGCGCTAACGGATGATGGTGTTGGGGACACTGGAAGGAGAAACATTTTTGAATTAAGATAGAAAATAATAAACAGTACCTTACTTCTGCCTGCTCCTGAGAGGTGCGGGTGGAGTAGCGTAAAGCTGAGACGGGACCTTTTGACGCATGTTGCTACAGCGACTATTTCTCAGATGTCATGTTAGATCTGCCCTCTGTGCAATTATTTTGGTTATTTTCTGTTTTCATTTGTGTTCACACAGGCGTTATGTACTGTCCCACAGCAAGGCTTCCTTCCTCAGGCATTATTTTTGATAAATTTCAATTTTCTTTTGTAAATTGACGTTTCTATGTGGTCCTTCCGAATGAATGTTTAGTTTTTGAGTGTAAATAATTATTTATTTCCCTATAACTCAGGTTGTGCATTAAAGAGGAGGCCTATTATAATACCCAACAGTGGGCGCAAACGGGCTGAAATGAAGATGTGATAACTTAGTTAGGTTCAGGATTTGACACTGTTTGGGACACTGTAAAATGTTCTCGAAGCAAGAGAGAGTTATCTCTGTTAAATTAGATAGGTAGTTCTATTACCATAACAAACAGAAAACCTTTGCAGTTTAGATGAATACAAATAGATGAGATAGAGACGGTGGCATACTTGGATTAAACTTTTAGAGTAGGTACTTTTTAGAGTTACCTGTTAAATTAGATAGGTACCTATATATACCTACTTATATACTATAGCAAACAGAAAACCGAGTTCATCTGAAACTCATTCTTGTTGGATGACTATATTACTCTATCCACCCAGCTAACCTTTTGCCTCGGAAAGCGGACATTACAGGCGACTGCTAGTATTTATTTTAAAATCCAGCGTTCTCACCGCCCCGCCGTAGGTAAGTAACAGAAAACACGCCGCATTTTTAATTTAATTTTTTATTTGATCACTGGAATAACAATAAAAAACTAATTTATAATATTAATATTTAATAATTAATTTTATTGAAAGAACTAATTAATTTTACAAAAGCTTACCTAAAAATATCAATGTCCTTAATAAGATAACTAATACATATCATAATTGCTAAGAAATCTCATAAAATTAAGTCTCGCACACAATACAATAAAACTAAATATCATAAAATCATGTCCATTTTAAAATAACTACCTACAAATAGGAACAGTGTATGTCTAAATATAAATTTAATAAATATGGCATATTAATGTTGTTGTAATGTGTTCAGTCTCCGAACAAACTTTGGGGTTTCAGCTAAATATAAATTTAATAAATATGGCATATTAATGTTTTTGTAATGTGTTCAGTCTCCGAACAAACTTTGGGGTTTCAGGAACAGTAAGAGGAGCAGTAGATTTTTCTGGGACAAATTTAGAGTATGCTGGCATTGGTTTAGGATGGTGTACAAGGGTGGCCCTCAGTTTTGCCTGTTCCTGTATTTCAGCAAGCTCTCGCTTTTTCTCGTTTTCTTGCCTCAGTCTTTCCATCTCTTCTTCTTTTTCCTTCAGCTGCTTATCAAACTTTCCTCTTTCCACTGCCCTTTTGGAAGAAGTCAGTTCAAATGGCATAAATTTAACTGATCGTTGCTGCAAAACAGGTTTGAAGGGCTCTTTGTGCAAAACCACAGCTGGACGAGCCTCAAACTTTGTATGATTCTCTTTGTTACTGTTAGATGAAGTTGTTGAAACAGTTCCTTTGTTATAGTCTTTGTTTGCACTACGCATGCGTTTTCTGACAGCTCCAGGTACAGGATGGGCTCTGAAAGAAGATGCCTGCTTTTTATCTTCTTCAATTTTAAGCCTGATCCATTCTTCCTTGCGTTTTTTCCTCAGTTCATCAGCTCTTTCAAAAGAGAAGGGCTCTGGTCTGACTGGACCACGCCGTTGGGGTTTTGTAACAGGTTTTGGCTGTGGAATGGATTTCTTGACATCTCTGCTACTGTCCTCGAACTCGTACTTCACAAGGTCTTCATTTACATCGTTCATTGACATCGATTTCCTCATAAAACCAAAATTATTATCCAAGCGATTGTGATCACCAAAGTCTTCTTCGATGGGAGTATCTGGCTCATATTTTACGCTGATCTTTCCTTCTGGTGTGGAGAAACGTCGCGCGCCGGTCGTTACACGATTTTTGGACATTTTTACAATATCTGATGAATTAACAGCAGAGTAAACTATATTTTTGATCGCATCAAAGCAAACGCGTCGTTAACGTTATTTTCAAATTCAACCTTCTTTGAAACTTTAAAAATGAACTTTGCACAAAAAAAGTTGACAGAAGGCTTCTATACTCTATAGTCGTATTTTTAATTAGACGAAGCCAACTGACAGTAGCTAATGTCACTTTGTAAAATAATGTTGCCATATTTAAAGTAATAGTGCGTGTGTAAATGCGTTCAGTTGTCGTTCAATCAGATGAATGAACAATGAGTGTGAATAGTTAATCATTTCAAACTATAAAAGAATATTATTTCTAATTTACAATGCAATTGTATAAAAGTGCTCTGATATAAGTTACTAGTAGTATGTAACTACAATCAGTTTTTTGACGGCTTATCACAAAGCACGGCTCGGCGACTAGTGCCAACACCGATCAACGCCGCGCGCGTCGGTCGCCATTTTGTTTGTAATTCGGCTTCTAACCTCTGGTCGGATAGCACAAATGTTTTTTCTGCGCTTACGCTGTTTAGTTATTGTTTTTGTGAAGTTTTTCGTTACGTTGTGTTTGCGGTCATTGTTGTGTTTATTTGTTGCTATATTGTTTCGTACAAACGATATGGATCCTCAACCAAGCACGACAAGCCAAAGCTTGTCTCCAAGAAAGAAGAGACCACGGGTTGCTTTAAGCGTTACCGAAAAACTTATGATACAAAACGTCTACAAACACGTATTTGAGGAGGGCAAATGATTAATTATCGGCCATATAGGCGGGGAAGAAGGATTCGTAGAAGACAGCTTATTAATATTTGAAGCCAAAAAATAGAAGATTATCATCAAGAGATGAATGCCGATTTCTTTGAGAAGTGGTTTGGGGGGGTCTTACCAAAACTAAAACCAAATTCCGTAGTAGTGATGGATAATGCCCCCTACCACTCCAGGAAACTAGAATCGCTGCCTAAAATGTCTCCTGACTAAACCCAGAATACAAGAGTGGCTAACGAGCAAAAATATTTCATTCGAAGCAACAATGGTTAAAGCTACTCTTATAGACATTGTACGGCAGCACAAACAAGAAGATTGCGATAAGATATTACTATTAATATTATTATTGATGATTTTTTATCTGATGATAGATAAAAACAAATTATGTAATAAGCGATGTTTTTTATTTTCATTACCTACCTATGTTATATTTTATACATCTATAGTTTCAACTACATGATGTATCGAAAATAGGACAGGCTTACAAGTTTCCTCGCAATGTTTTCCTTAATGTTTAAAACACTCAATATTCAGTATAGGTAGATACTATAGGAACATAGTCGTCGAAAACTCGTTGGTATGTACAAAGCACGACTAAAATTCGAACCCCGTACCCGACATCGGCAGTTCGGCACACTAACTATTCACTAGACAATCGAGGCAATTTCATTCATTCAGGAGTTTTTTCAATCATTCACTTTGTCACAACACTATTTTTATTTCATCAAAAACTGACAACACAGGAAACGTCAGTGGACTTCGTCTAATTAAAAATATGACTATAGAGTTTTCTTTTCGCTGGTTATTGCCAGTTCTGAAAATCCAGAGAGCCAATCGCAAGCCGGACCTTGTCAGTCGAACGTTCGAGGCCAAACTTCTCAACGTATTATGTCAGAGCGATGACGTCAATCAAACTTGAAGTTGTCAATGTCAGTTTGTTTCACTTTCATGCATGCACACGTCCCTAGTCCAACATAAAGACGCAGATGAACCAGAGTAGTGGTTGCCAAAGAGTATGTAACACTACGTAAGAGCCAGGACTCTCATACAAAAAAATTATCTATGAAATATGTGGTCAGAATCAATACCACCTTGACAGAACCACAATCAATTCTACCAACATAAAGACATCAAAATTAGTGATGTGGTCGACTAGTGAAATTTTATCGATATTGTTTATACATTTTTGACTGGCCTCACAGCTCACATGGTAGGTAAAAGTCTTTAATCAGCTTGTTTCTTTTTAAATAAAAGAGTTTAATAATAACTTAGCAATTTTAATAAATCAAAATTAGCTATTAAACAAAGAAAAATAAGTCTTATTTATTTACAGTACGTAATACTTCGCTAAATCACAAAATCAGCTAATTCCGTCTGATGCGATATGCCATCTCGTTCTTCTAGATAACTCTAATGGTAACAGATGAAAATCAGTATTTGCTTTTTGAGCAAAACTATACGCTGACCTTTTTGACATATTGCAACACACACATAGGTATATTGTTTAGCCATGTAACTTTTTAGTTACGTTACCATTTTTTATTGTTTATATCTGACTTTAAATCAGTTTCTTCAGTAACTTTCTTTTCAGGGGTGTTATAACTTCAGCAAGCTTTTTTGATGTTGATGGATCTGCAACATACATAAAAATGGCTTTAAATCAATTATGATATTTGTTACCCACATACCGCAAGTAAAAATGGGACTACGCAATCTTCTTTTTTTTTAATACATTACTTTTAGGATTCGAGGTTTATGTGGAGGGTACTGTATATTCCATAACAATAATATCGTTTGGCCAATGTACTATTGTTTAATTTAATTTTGGCTTAAAACAAAACAACGATAGAGAAAACTAATTTCACTTTCGTAAAATGAAATATCGATATCGATAAATGTACGTTGATGTGGTAAGCACTACCTATAGTTTATCTACGTGATACTTTTGGGCTATTTTTGGAATAAAAGCAATAAAATTTCCACGAAACATTTCTTATTTCGCTTCGAAACAGAAACAAATAACAATGCTCGCTTACCGAGCTTTATTTAACAGAAGTATAGCCATAAAAACTCGTTTGCTAGGACCCACTCGGCATGTGTCTCCACATATTTCACAAGTTAGCTTCGTCATTGTTGGCTTATAAGTAACACATCTGAAACATGATCAATAATAGAAAACCCAGGAAGGTTTTCTTTGTAAACAAAACATTATTTAAATACTTTAAGTTAATATAGTTTTGTTGCTTGAAAACTGAAACTCACAAGAAAACAACATGCTAGAAGAATGAATGACTGATAGAGTGCCCGCAAGATAACTCTGCGCGCGACTGATGGCGTACTTAATGTTGCCAGCTAAACTATTTTTTGTTTTCCTTATTTTAATCAAAAATAAACTTACGATATACATACTCAAATTTGATTCATAATTGAAGTATTCTGGCTAGGTTCATGTTCTTACTAATTTATTACCGATGGCATTTTATCTAATGTTATAAAATAATATTTTATAATATTAGATAATATATAATCATTATCATGTCAGCCGTAGGACGTTCACTGCTGGACAAAGGCCTCCCTCATTGATCTCCAAGTACTGCGGTTGGAAGCCGTCTGCATCCATCGCCGACCAGCAGTTCTCACCAAGTCGTCTGCCCATCTTGTAGGTGGACGTCCTACGCTGTGTTTGCCAATCCGTGGCCTCCATTCGAGAACTTTGCGGCCTCATGCAGATAATATTTAATATTTTTATTCAAATAATATTTTATTTTATAATAAGTATTAGATAAAATGAAGAAGGAAATTAAAAGCCCATGGGAACCTTGCAAGTCTTTTATTGAATACCTAGTTGTATTGGTAAATTTTGTATATGAATGGTCCTGCAGAGGGTTTATGCCTTCCATTTGAACATCTTCATCCGAATCAATTATAGAATCTTCATCAGAAAATAGTTTAGCCCATAGTTTTTAGAATAGTCCTCAAAGATGTTCTGCCATACATATTTAAAATCAATATCTGCTTTCAATGCCAACCAAAGTTTATTTATGGTAGGAATCTCCTTCTTCACGTAAAACGATTGAATTGTATGCCTTATAGCGCACTTATCAAAATCGTCTAATTCATCATTTTTTTTCTTCCGATTCCTGGTTTTTCCCGGAGTCACAATTTTTGAAGATGAAGCTGATGCTACATTACCCTCTTGAGTAATTTGGGTGACAGTGCGTTCGGAAACCCCTAAAACAAAATAACAGCAATGCTTAATACTCATACAATAATTAAGTACATGATAATTTTTATTAATGACACGACGAAAACTACAAACTAATCTAGAAAACGCGGGGAGTTTTATTGTTATGGCAGGCAACCCTAAAATTACCTGTCAAATACGCAACGCGGGCTCTAACTTTGGAAAACGGTACTGTAGGCCCGTTATTGTCTCGTTCTTCTTCACAAGCACGTTTGACCTGCAGGATAATATCCCTACCAGCACTTTTAATCACTTTCGGCATAGCGATGGCGATTATTTACTTTGAAAACGAATAAAAACACGGAACACAACAACAACTTTTGACACCTCACATAAACATCAACATGGCGGTGTACGATTAGTTCCGATTTCGGCCGCGCGCAGAGTTAACTTGCGGGCACTCTAGTGATAGAATGAACATAGACTTTCAGATCAATGATCGAGAATGAACGAGATATAATCCGTCTATGTCAAAAAGCCATCAGTCCGGTTTAAATGTAGAGTACTTAGCATTCTTTGTAATTTGAACGGGTTATAGCTGCCATCAAAACCTAATTATGACAGTTTCTAAAAGTTGTATTAGGTACACTACAACACGGTATTCAGGGCCCGGTAGCACAGAATATTTATCTATACAGTATTGTAACTCAGCCGTATTTTTGAAATAAATACCTACAGCCGCGCGGTACGTAAACAACTAGACCTACACTTTCGTTGTGAGCTCAAAAATGAAAGACCTTGATGAGATCTACATTTTCGATGACAGCTGTCCAACTTCAAAGGGCCTTGGAAATGGGATCTTGAAAACTACACGTGATACAATTGCATGATTGCATGGAGAAGTAATAGTAATCACAACAGAACTACTCAACAGAACAAGTGAGAATTGTATTCCCATCTGTTTTGTAGACAGAACTAATGGGAAAAAAAATCCCAGTAGTTCTGTCAACAGAACTACTCAACAGAAGAAGTAGGTGGAAGTAAACGAACAAAACATGCGATAGGGCTGCCCGCCTCCAGCATTTTAATTACCTACATTTGCCTACTTTGTGTTTCCATTTAGTTTTGTGATTGTAAATATACTTTTTTTATATTAACAATTATTATAAAAATTATATAAAAATTTAGTATTTTATAGTCTTTCCTTTCAGAGTTTCCAGGTAATCTAAAAAAGTTATCTCTGAATGCGTTAATATATGTATCCTGTATCCTAATATTAAATATGTACTTGAACTTAGTGAAAAAATCGCGCGGTTATTGTTAAAAAAACAACACACCATCCGGTCGTTACAGCGGCACAGTCGCGACTGTCTGCATGCCGAGCGCATGCCGAGATCGAGGTGCGAAGGTATAGCTCGCGCTTCGTCCGTTTGTATGAAGTTGGAATACTGTATAGAAAAATATTCTATGCTGGTAGTTAGGGAGGGCGTGGCCCCTTGAAAGGACGTCCATTATTACACTGCACTGAACAACGGCTCCCTCACTCTGTGTAACTGTACAGTCTGTCTCATTAAGATTTCTAGCTACAGGAAACACTTACCTACTAGCTAGCCGCGCGACGACTGAGTTTCCTAACTGCCCAAAAAAAAAAGTGTTATTACACTAATAGATTGTAAGGGCGATTAGGGAGCAAGGCTTGCCGGGTCCGACCGGTCGCCCTAGTTAGGGTCCCTTACGCTCTAACTCAACTCTTACACTAATCTTAGTTTGGGCTACTAGTGTATTATATTATCTGTGGTTTGGGTAAGGGTCCCTGAATAGCGTGTAATGTAATACAGGCTTTAGATCGTTTTTCTTGTATATAACTTGCGCCAGACTGATGCAAACATTGATATAAAAGCATAGATGAGCCCTCATCGTACTGAGACCGCGCCGTTGTGTTTCCAAACGAAATGAGTGAGCTCACTCATGCAAGAAAGAGTAAGTAGTGTTTGCAAATAATGTGGGAGAAAAAGAGATAACACTATTTTTTCGGTACGCGCGGCGTGTTGCGCATTCGTCGGCAGTATTCAAAGTTCAAAATATTTATGGTAACCATGTTGTAACTTATAGATCTTTAAAGATCTTAAAACATAAAAGTATCATACATGGACCCAGCTAGGGCACAACAATTTTAAGATGCTCATAAGTCCAGAAGTATCATCATATTTTATACACTAGGTTCTTATGTCTAACTACCTAAAATATAAAATTTTATTCATAATAATGTTTATCTGAAAAATACAATCTTATATTGTAAACACAATGCCAGAGTTTTTGATGGTGAGGGCTCATCTATGCTTTTATATCAATGGATGCAAACTGCAATCAAACCTAGAGTTGCCAGGTATAGAGAAATAATAAAAAATATGACGAATCCCTATTTACCCTGAGACTGGGGTCAAAAGGGACGCTACCTAGTAATAAGTTACCTACCTAGGTACCTACTATCCAATTATATAATGTATGTCGTTCCTATAATTTTATATTTGCAGGTAGGTAGGTAGCTACTTTTAATTTATTCTAACTCGTACGTATTCCTAATTTTGACACCTACTGGCGCCATCTAGTTGTTTACAGTCACACTACCTTCACTACATTTTCTACGGTAACTATTGTTTCTATCAAGTCGATATAGATGGCGTCGGTAGTCTCCTCAAAATAATCATAATTGTTTGAGATTAAATCACACTACCTATCACTTTGTAATCTTCGTGTAGTTTTTTCATAGACAATAATTAAGTTCCTAGGTATTTGCATGTCTACAAGTAGTAGTAGTTTAAAGCGCCATCTAACTGTTTACAGTCACAGTACACTACAACAAATACAGCCACAGTAACCATTGTTTTTATCATGTCAATAGATGGCGTTAGTATTTTATTAAATCCTCAGAACATTTTTTTGCGATTTAATCATATTACCTATCTCTGTGTGTTCGACGTGTAGAGTGTAGATCCGATGGAAAAATGTGATTAATCTCCCTTGGATTAACCACATTTTTTTCCACGGATATCTCTTAAAAGGATCATCTGATTTTGATATAATTTTTAACATTAGAAGATTATATCAATACAAATTGATTGACTTAGGGGTTTTAGGTAAGTCCCCACTGAAACCCTCAAGATAATCAATGGTTTTTCAGGTAAGGGGTCGTCGATAATCACCTTTTTTCTATGCTGACTGTATAACTTTTGAACTAAAGATTAGTTATATTTTAACTAGTTGTCCCAGCGAACTTCGCTCCGCCCTACTGCTACAACTACTTACTACTACTTCTACAACTCCTCTACTAAGTACTACAATCTACTCTGCTACTACAACTACTACTACACTACAAATACCCCACAACTATCCTTTTTTTTTTTTGGTGACGAGGGGGAAATCTGCTAGCAGATACACATGCTGCGTAAGGGCACAGCATGTTTATGATGTGAGGTTGTCTCGCGACGACTTACTAAAACCCCCCGGTGGCCGGCCTCGGTGCACTAGGGGCTCTGGTTCCTCGTTAAGAACCCTCCGGAGGTCCGTGGAGTAGTCAGAGTGAGGGCTCGGACCCAGGGAGGGCGATGGTGTATTATGGCGATACACCATCGTCAGTTCCGCGAAACGTAGGGGGCGTTAGTAGTGGAGCACTCACTCTGACTACTCCACGGACCCAGGTGGTCTCCTATAGGGGGATGCCGCAGCCCCATTGCGCCGTAGCCTTACGGGGCAGGCGGTGCGTGGCGGCTGTTGCCTGCACCCCGCCGCCGCCTTCTACGAACGGGATCAGCCGACTAGTCACTTTTGTAGGTACTACTTTTCTTGAAAACTGTTGGTATACAGGGTGAATTTTTGAGACGGGACAGTAAGGGCAGGTACCTTAACCGTTATAGTTACAGGAAAACGTTATTAGAAGACTATCCATAATTTTTTAAGAGATTCTGAACTGCATTTACAGGTTTTGGAAAAAATGTACAGTCAGCAAGAAAATGGTCATTTTACACAAACACTTTTTTTGATGCCAATCGATCCTCTTTCTTATTAGGGAAAAGTCTCTACTGGACCGACTGAGGTTTGAGTACTTGAAATGTCAGAAATTGCGAAAAACCTTTCCAATACTTACATTTGTACGGAAATACAGGGGGTATAAGATAATTACAGTTTTTGTCAAGCTGGCCTCGTGGCTTACTGTACCTAGAAGGAAAGCGCCTACCTAAGTAGAAAATCATCATAGGTGCATCGATAATCCTCTGTATTAGAACTAAAAGAAATAATAACAAAATAAATCATTTAAATGTGTATTTTAGACACAGACAAAAATAACTTTTACTTATTTATATGATCTACAAAATAAATGGCTCAAAATGACCGCCGTTTTCACGAATACATAAGTTCACTCAAAAGGTTTAATTACCTTTCTTGATGGTACTTGTCGCAATGGGTACTAATTCGTGTACCACACCAATGCAGATTCCGTGTTCCTATTATTTACAAAATACGCTTCAATTATGTACAAACGTTTGCGACTTATAGGCATTTTTTAACAAGAAGTCTAATCTAGAATTTACTCAGCACAAACATAAGAATGATCTGAAATAACCCAAGAATTCGAATCGAATTCGAAGTTTGAAATTTAAAACTTTTTTTTTAAAGTAAGTACCTACTTTCTTCAGCCTGTCTTCTTAATAGCGGATTATAGCGGAACTACCCATAACAAAAAGTTAGGCCAATTTAGAAGTTTGACTCTTTTACCGAAATGTATGGAAAAAGTTTTTCGCAATTTCTGACATTTCTAGTACTCAAACCTCAGTCGGTCCAGTAGAGACTTTTGATCCTAATAAGAAAGAGGATCGATTGGCATCAAAAAAAGTTTTTGTGTAAAAACCGCTCGTTTGGTTTTGGTCAGTTTACTTTTTTTAGCCGTTGTTTGGTTTTGGTAAGTAAACTGACCAGTGAGTCATCGTTCCACGAAAACAATTGTCATTTTTAAACTATGGTGTTTATCAACTTCTTCTTTGTTTTGTAGCCTTCTGAATGAAGTTGACAATAACAAATAAAATTTACGTAGCCCAAGAAAAAATAATTTTATTCCATTAAATTCAAATTAAAAAAAAGATTATGCATAAAAAATGCATAAAAAATGCACTTTATAATTACGATCAAAAATATTTTGTTCTAAGACACCTACATGTTATGTTATATATAGTGAGGTTATACCACATACTATGTATATACAGCAAAACATGTAGATATATGATAATACATTTTGAATTACAAACAAAAGTATTTTTTAAATAAAAATAAATCAATAATTAATAGAAAATAATTTTTACGCTGTATATCCCGAACACAGACTATATTATGAATGATTGTACTGACAAGCTTCATTCAAACCCTTTACATAGAGCGTAAATACCACAATACGCTCCATTGTAAAAACCGAGCCAGTATCCACTTAGCACCGACGCGGAGCGCCCGCCGTTTTTCGCGCCAAAACGCAAACCACTTGACGGTCGAAATATTATTTTCGCGAAACCAAATGAGCGGATATGTAGGTTATAAAAAAAAATATATATATAATAATAACAATATAAAAGCCATTACTTACGGATGGCCCGAGGCCTAGAACAGCGGGCTGTCATACTAGTCAAATTTGACTGTGATTCTAGCAAAGTCTTTTTTAGTTTATTTTTAAAATTACTAAAGAACTGTTTCGCAATTTTTTAACGGTGGAGGCAATTTGTTCCGCATTCGTGGCAGCTTTAAATATGCCACGAAATGCAGCCGTTCTGTGCCTCGGACATATGAGGCGGCTGGATTGACGGATGTGGCGGTCTTAAGCTTCTCAAACAGGTAACTGGGCTGTTGGGTTTTAATGGTTCCAAAAAGTAGAGTGGCGAAGTGAAGTGTTCTGCGAGAAGACATATTGAGGAGACCGTTGGCATTTATATAAGGAGAGATGTGGGTTCGTCGGGGTATGGGGTAGCAAAAGCGAATACATGCGTTTTGTATACGCTGCGTTAATTTTTTTGACCGGGCTAGAAGACATTCCCCGAACACAGTGTCAGCAAAGTTTAGTTTTGATAATATAAGAGATTCATAGAGTCTTAAGCTCAGATCTACACTAAGGTATTCGCGCATACGGTATAATATTGATAGTCGATAAAAGCAATTTTGTACTGTTTTAAGAATATAATTTTCAAGGTGAAGTGAGCCATCCATAATTAAACCCTGATTACGAGATTCTGACACTCGTTCAATGGTACTCCATTTAAAACAATTTTGGGGTCATAGGAAACTATGGAATCAATTTGGTTTTTAGATCCGAGTATTAAAAGTTTTGATTTCAATAGGTTAAGGATTAGATTGTGAGATGCACTCCAACTCTCAATGCGTGCTAGATCTTCATTTATATTACTTAGTTCTAGGTTAATTGTAGCGGGCTTGACTGACCTATAAAGTTGCATTTAATAATTTGATTTATTAAATCAGCGCAATAAATTATGAAAAGTGTCGGGCCAAGGATACTTCCCTGAGGTACACCACGGACAACAGGTAAAATACGTGAATGTGCACATCTTCCATCTATTTCCCGGGTCTCCACGAACTGGGAGCGGTCTGAAAGAAAACTGGCAAACCATTTCCTTCCTGAGTTGTCAATGCCGTAATACGAGAGTTTGGAAAGTAGCAGTGAAATATTTATCGTGTCAAATGCTCGAGAAAAATCAAGAAGTGTGAGTATAGTTCCTTCTCCAACATCTCGAGCAGTTAGTATGTCATCTACAACGTCCATCAGCGCTGTCGCCGTGCCACGATTTCTACGAAAGCCTGACTGCTTTTTTGGTAAAATGTGATTTGTTTCTAAATAATTAATTTACTAGCAAGAGTAAAGAAAGTATGCCGGGGGGAACAAGTCTTCGCAAAAATATGAGACGATAATGTATACCATAATTATATTTGACTACAATGAATCTTATATTATATAATCTAATGTGTTATAAATAAATCAATACAGCGCCATCTAGAATAGTGGGTAGGTACTTATTATATTTAATTCTTGAATTGTAATCCTATGTATTGTTATTAATTCTTAAAATATTGTCTGTAAATGTTTATACATTTGGATTCAGTTTTAATGTTAAATAAGTAGGTACCTATTGTAATTATTTGTAATAAATGACTAATAATATTGTTATAAATATTTTTTTTTGTTTCCCTTTCCATATTAGGTCTAGTCTTATTTTACCGATACCTATCATGAAGCTAGAAGAAACGTAAGACAGCTTGAGTGGCTTAGTTAGTCTAATACCTGGCGAGACGCAGGTTCGGTCCCCGCCGAGGGACAAATATTTGCGCTATTATGCAAATAATTGTCTTGTTTTCTATGTAGGTATGTTTCTTCCAGCCGTAAGACATCTACTGCTCATTATTAACATACATATAACCGGGTTTTATAAATACCCGGCTATATGTATGTTAATAATTTGTTGTGATCGCGAAAGTTCATTAAAAAGACATCCTCTGCTCGACAAAGGCCTCCCTCACTGATGACTAAAGGTTGTTGCCATAGGTACTCAACACGCTTGGCAGGCGAGCGCAGTATGGGATGTTGATACACGGAAAGACGCTGCTGCCCATCTTCCGAAGGTATCCCTTGGTAGATCCTTACTGCGTCCACGGGCAAGAGAGGAGGGGCAACATTCTACTGCCGGCACCCCACGGCATGTATTTAAAAAATATATGAATCACCTGGTTTCCATAATACATGCTCTGCTTAGTTTGGGACTGTGTGTAGTGTCTAAAGCACAGAAACTCGAGCTAGGTACCTACAATATCAATAAAATAAAGGGCGGGCATGTACCTTATTAAAACGACAAAACCAGTCTTTTAAATGACGAGTCCCGTCGGAGACAAAATTTTGATTGCATTTTTCATTTCTATAATGATACCTTAGTGTGGGTTTACACTATAAATAAAAAATAGCTTATAAAATTAACTAAAGCGACATCTCTTCACTGCTACTGACTACTTGTTGTCGGACAGTGGGCTAGAATATCTCTAAGAATTTCAGCTAGATGTCGCCACTCGGTTCGAAACCGATAAAGGCAGTCAAGATTTTCGACCCGACGGTTAATTGCTCCGTGGCCGAACGGTTAAGGCAGCCTGCGTTGAAGGTGTTCGTCTGAACGTTACGGGTTCGAGTCCCGTCGGAGACAAAATTTTGATTGCATTTTTCATTTCTATAATGATACCTTAGTGTGGGTTTACACTTTAAATAAAAAAAATTGCAGATAGTGTAGTGTCAATAATTATTATTATTTATTTAATTCCCGACCCACGTGATGATTTAAAAGTTATACCAACTGCAGTGTTTATACTATGCCATTCCCCAGTTGCATACAGTGAACAAACCGTGAAGAAGTGCACAATGCGAACAACAGTTAGCAACCGCGCTAATCCCTGCATTGTGGTCCAATCTCGACCTACCGCGCACCATTTGCCGTTCAATTAATTATTATCACTTCTTATCACTAGGGCTGGTGAAAAAATATTTGTGTGTGGTAGATATTTTGTTGAGTCAGCTGTCACATTCTTATCATATTTCGGACTTTTTTTAATTGTTTCTTTCTTGTAGAACAATTTTCATGACCTTGTTGGAAATCCAATTTTATCCGTTTCGTAGCTAATAGGATTAATGTTTCTAATACATCTTCCATCTCATGTTTTGCCAAAGCTAGTTATAACACCTCACGAAATTCGTTGAGCCTCCTTGTGCTGTTAAATAATTAGGTAACCGCCGACCTTGCCGAGGTTGCCCGAAGGTAGTTGATTGATAGATTGTAGATCAAATAAATTAGGCCAGGTGCGTGTCGGGCCACGCTCTATGTAGGGTTCCGTTGTAAACCGGAGACCTGTGTTGTTAGAAGTTGGTGCATGTTTTTTACGTTTACCAAAACATTAATATCCCCTCTCGTGCGAGTAAAAATATCCAACAATACGTCTCTGACGTTGGCAGAGTCGGTCGGTAATGAAGTGAAACATGTTATGCTTACTCAAGGAAGGAGGCAAAAAGTAAGGTCCGTTTGGGCAGGATGAATGGTGTCAAAATGACAAGTACAGTTTGATTTGATGTTTTGCCACGTCCGTGTCAGACCTGCTGGCGGGCTCTAAGTAGGCACACACTAAATGGCCGCCTACATGGCCAGCCAAATAACATAATAATTTATAAATTAACTTGACACTAGCAGAATTGTGTAAAACCAAACACAAAAAGCCATAAAATAAGAAGACAAGTAGGCACTTTAGTTGCGGCCGGACACAACACTATGAAGTAAAAAAAGGGTCCTGACAGACAGACGGACGGACAACAAAGTGATCCTATAAGGGTTCCGTTTTTTCCTTTCGAGATACGGAACCCTAAAAATTATATTGATCAGTACCTACACATAAAAGCTATTTACTTCTTCAACTTCGTCGCATTTAGTTTATGTTGGGTAGGTATAATTATTTTCTCTAACTCTAGTTAAAAAATAAAATTATTAAATAATCACTGGCAAAAGAGACGGCCCCTTTTTAAGGTGTTGTTAAACCTTTAAAAACACACAAGGGGAAGGTCATTATGTGGAAGGCTAATTTACGTAAGTGATCGAAATACTGCGTGTACGCACACAAATAACAATTTAAGCACGCGTAACTAAGGGGTGTGTTTTATGCGCAAGAGTTTCGACTAACGCATTTCGAAAACGGTATATTATAATTACACATATCTTGTAATAGTTTGAACTAGTTTGAAGTTGATAAAACATCGTGAGGAAATCCGCAGCTTAGCTCCAGACGTATTGACCTGTCCGTTCCTCTAAAGCTCGGAGGATGGCATAGGTGCGGGGCAAGCCCTTTATTAGATGTAAAGGCCCTACTTACATCACAATCTCAGCCGTAGGCCGTCCACTGCTGGACATCAGGCCTCGTGGATCTCGATCAAGAACTGATCGTAAGGGGTTGTTGCCATACTCACCACGCTTGGCAGGCGGGTTGGCGATGGCGATAATGATAATGTAGGTAAGGCCTTTCCATCTATCATAGATGATTTATACAGCGTCAGCAACTGGTAATCATGCTGTACGGGAAATGATTAATGGTAATGATAATCTTCCGAATGTATCCCTTGGCAGTTTCTTACTGCATCTATGGGCAAGAGAGGAGGGGCAACATTCTACCGGCACCTTTAAAATCTATTATAGATAAATAATATTTTTTTTATACGATTAAATGACGACTGACAAGACAAACCCACCTGTTAAGCGGTAACTTCTGCCTAATGTTACAACTGCAATACCGCGATGAGCGCTAGGGGCCGTCTCCACGAGCGAGGGAATCGCGGCGATATTATCGTCGTGCCACGTATTCTACACTCTCTTAGCAAGTGTCTCCACACGGCGATAATATCGCGGCGATGCGACGAGTGTCGTTATATTCACTGTCAGCGTCATTTTAGAACAAATTTTATTATTAAGCGTATGGAAATAGTGAGTCAACATTAAATTATGATAGACATGATGATTGGGTAATTTTAACCGTTTACGCAGTGCACGCAACGGAAGCTCTTCAAAGGATTATTTTTTTTAAACAACACTTTTCATTGATGCTTCGTTCCTATTGGCCAAAGCGTGATGCTTATAGTTTTTCTCGATAGTTTAAAGAGTAGGTATATCCAACACCGAAATAATTTTTCAATACGAGCCAGTTCCTGAGATTAGCGCGTTCAACCAAACAAACAAACTCTTAATTCTTATATAATATTATAAGAATTAAGAGTTTGTTTGTTTGGTATAGATTTAAATACCGATTCGTTGACTAATTAGTTTTGTTCCGTAAACCAATAGCATCTTGCCCCGTGAAGATTTTAAAAGTAAATCCTGTGACAGCTAATTACGTCGCGCTTCCTCCGAAACTGAAAAGTGCGTCCTACTGTGGTTCTACTTGCATCAGTGTGTTGCAAAAATCTAAAATAGAAGAAGTCGGTCGTCGCTTGTCTGATCTCCATTAGTTGTTAGCGCGCCGCGCGGACTACAGTTCCCTGCGAAACCACTGCGGCCTAGCCAACATGTAAGTTAAACTATTATATTATTTTCCCCCTATCTTAGAAACATTGATTAAATTAAACACCATTTTTTGATAGATTTCTAAAAGTTTTGTATGAAAATGTGTCAAAAAATTATAAATTAACTCCTCATTAATTTAATCACTGTTTATTACCAAATGGCTTTAATTTCTTATTATAAGAATTTTATACGTTATTATTTTATGTAGTTAGATTTTTTATAAGGAGTTTTTTTCGGGATTGACTTCGCGTAACAAGTTTTCTCGTGTTTTTTTTTAGTTTGTATAAATAAATTGATGGACGTTTATTACTTTGATATATATTTCGTAATATGCCCACATATTTTATAAAAGTTGATTTTTTTAGAAGTATAAGTATTTCAAAGTTATTTCTTAGCTAAAATGTCTTAGTTTTTTTTGTATATACCAGCTAAACTTCAACCTAACTTATCGTCCTATACGTTATAATCAATATATATAAAACTCTTCTGTTACTGACTGAGTGACTGACAGACAACGCACAGCCTAAACCACTGGACCTAGAGACTTGAAATTTGGCACACATATATACCTTGCGTATAATAGAGGTGCACTAAGGAGGAATTTTTCGAAACTCCCACGGGAACGTGAACTACGCGGTTGATACTGCGGGGTGCGGCTAGTATATACATATATAAACTGACAAAATGAAAATAGGTCACTATTGTTTATCCACACACACATAACGTATAGGGCGATAAGTTAGGTAAACATATATGACAGTATACATATTATATATATACATATATATACTGACAAAAAGTTATGTTAATATATTATTAAACTTGCAATGAAACCTTAGAAATCAAATTATCTTTATTCGTGCCACTGCCCTGTCAGGCTTATCGTAAATGAATTTTCTCATAAATTTAGGAAAAGTATCGTTTTTACTTTTAATTTTTATGTGGGTACAATCGACTTACACATATATACTATAGATGATGATAATGATTTTTAGCTGATGTCGGCTATAGCGACTGTATATTATTATATCTATATATCTCTTTGGAGGGGTTTGTACCCTTTCGTGAGCTCGTGTGTGTGATCATAAAAGATAAGAACATTTTGAGCACGTTAGGTACTCGGGATAGACATTGATAAAATTGTACTGGATTTTAACTAGCTGTTATAATATAGATGATTATGCTGTTCGCCAGCAGTTAATTAGGACTGTAAATTTTTGTTTTCTGTTTCTTCCTTAGTTTTTTTTCGCAACGATCTGCCTTTGCTTCATGAAGATGTTGACCTTGAGAGGCCCTGTAGGTACACAATGTGATAGTCAATCATCATCTCGTGTTGTCGTGTCGTAATGTCGTAACTTGTCCCTAAAGGGTCCAACACCAGTGGTAACCGACGAGTATAATAAATATTGTTAATTTTACACAATACTTAGAGAGTACCATTCTTGTCTCTATTTACGACATTACTATGACATTCTGTGACTTTAGGTACCAAGATGGAAACTTTATTCCTCAACATTAAGTAGGTATTAGTAAATATGACCCAGACGACATAAGCAAAACCTATTTACTAAAATTATCACGTAGATACATAAGAGCTTAATTAATGATTTGAACAGTTGCAATAATAAATTAACTTTAACATTTGACGTGACATCGCGCGTGGTTCAGCGAAGACGCAATAGGTTGCGGGTCATTCCCGGCGTGGTACAAATGTTGGTATTTACTGCTTAAATTTTTGTTCTGGGTCTGGGTGTTTTAAAGTATGAAATTACACAATTAAACTTAGTATAGGAATAAACGGAACTAATCTGAAAGTAGTGTGACCAAAAAGGTCCTATTCGTTCAAAAAGGTCTGGTTTACCTAAATACAAAGAATATGGATCCTCTTCCTTTTTTAAATGCGTTATAAATATTAACGATAAGTTGGTTTAAATAAATAAATAAATAATGCTAGACAATTCACACAGCATGACCTAGTCCCAGCTAAGATAGAGCTTGTGTTTTTTGTTTTTTTTTCGGAAAATCAGTAACTTTTTAATAACTATAAAACAACAAAATATAAACCATGAAGCTAAATAAAGGGTTTCACCATACAATTGCAAAATTATATAACATATCAAGTAAAATAAAATCCTAATCTATAACCATCTTAACTTTAGAAGAACTACCGGGGTACCTACTTATATAAAGTTTGAAGTTTAATAAACATGTAATCATCTACGCAAAAAACTCATCGCTCAGCTGCCAGATATACTTACCTAATATCATTACCTGTAATTTTAAGCAAGAACGATAAGTCAGCAACTTCATGTCGTTTAGAAAGGGGAAGAATATGAAATTTCTTACACATATTGAGGTAGTTCGTTGAGCTATACAGGATTTTAAGACGGAAGCAAAGATATTTTATAATTATCATTTGAATACGTTCAATTCCATTGGTATAATAATATCAAAGCGGTGATTCCAAATTTGCGATGCGTACTCAATAATACACCTAACGAAGTAAGGTTCCTCGGCACACTGTCCCACGAAATTCTAAATATTGAACTTGGCTCCCATTTTCACATTTATGTTTGTGGTAGGATACATTAATCTACATAGTTTACTTTGTTTATTATATTTATAGAAAAACATCCAGAACACCCTGAGCAAATATCTGCAGATCATAAGGACATGTGTTTTGCGGCGGGGGTCGAACCCGCAAGCTTTTTCGCCTGCTACGCCATAGAGGTCGTCAATGGAGTTATAATAGGGATGAGTTTATAATATTGTAAACAGAACTATCTCCTTTTTTGCGCTAGTGAGTTAGTAGGTGCATGTGCGTAGCATAGATTATCTATTGCAGAACTTTTTGGGGTTATAATTATGTAACATACCCACGTTACGTAGAGTTAAATTTGGATACCTGCCTTGAAAAGTAGAAACCATCGTTGTTGCCACACTTTCTTGATATCGTGCAACTTTGAAATAATCAAGTTTGCAAAATCTGATTATCGATATTGCGAAAATTTAGAATTGGCATTGGATTTTACCGTGTGTTTATGGTACCAAAGTCGGGTAGTTAAGAGGTGAAAATACAAGATAGAAGACAAGAGATTCGTAGAATTAATTTCTATGGCTGTCCGCATAAAAAAAACGCGACCGACTAACCGTCTTTCTTACTCCTCTGTCACACTAGTGTGAACAAGTAAATTTCATACCTGATGTGACCGTTAGGAATGAGGTTAGGAATATTATTTACTAACCGTCTCACTGTATATAAGGCGCAGATAGATGAAGAAAACATCCTCTACGTAAAGGCCTTTTGCAATGTTAAAAAATATAACACAATCGGCCATAATCGGTTTGGTAGGTGTTGAAGTAAGGGCGTAATTATAAATAAATAATAAATAAATAAATAATGCTGGACAAATCACACAGCATCATCTAGCCCCAAGCTAAGCAGAGCTTGTGTTATGGGTACTAGATGACTGATATACTTAATACATTATACTACATAGATAGATATTTTTATTATATATAGAAAAACACCCAGAACACCCTGAACAAATATCTAGCAGATCGTACAGACATTTGTCCCGAGGCGGGAATCGAACCCGCAACCCCTTGCGTCGCAGGCGGACCTTCGCCCGCTGCGCCACAGAGCTCGTCAATTTTACTATCCTAGTGTTACGTAGAGGATCTTTTCTTCGTCTATCTCCGCCATTTATACATTGTGACGGTTAGTAAATTATATTCCTATTTCAGATAGCCCAATAAACGGCGCTATAAGATCATAAAAATCTACGAAATATAAGAACTTCGAAAATAAATGATTTCTTCATATATTTGTCAGGATAAATCGATCTTTTACACGCAAAAAATACTTTAAACGTTCAAAAATATAATGCTGGATTTTTATAGATTAGGTACCATCTAGACCCAATCACAACACAACATAACTGGTGTGAACTAGATAATTCATCATAAAAAACCTAATAACTTTATCAAGAAATATAAAGAAATAAGATTAACATTTCTTTTACTTTAGGTTAAGGTTAAGGTTGATATTGCTATTATGTAAATAATCGCCACTTAGCATTACCGTCGATTAAAGCATTCCTATTGCAATGCCCTTGCAGGGTTCATGTTTGTAACTACTTTCCTAATTTATAAGATCTTATGTAACAACATGTTCGCAATAAATATATTGAGTTGGAGTTGAACCTACTTAATATATAAAAGAAAACCATGAAAACCAACCAAGAAAAATATCTGCAAATCATACAAATATTTGTCCGACGGCGGAAATCAAAGGAACCTCTTTCATCTCATATTGTTTCTTCTTTTTGTATTCCAACAGTAGGACGTCCACTGCTGGACAAAGGCCTCCATCGTTGATCACTGGTGTGATCATAAGATCCACATCATCCACACTCAACACGCTTGGCAGGAAATACGGTGTTGCTCAGCTTGTTTAGTACGTATACCAATATAGGCATGCTCACAGGGCAAAAAAACCAAAATTCAAACTCAAAAAAATATATAACTACGGTCGAATTGAGAAACCTCCTCCATTTTTGTTTGTCGGTTAAAAAGTCTTTGATTCAGTCACAGATTACAGAACCTAATTAAGAACCACTAAAATAAAATAGTCCTAAATAGAGATGTTGGCCGCCAACTTAGTAATTTATGCTGACATATAAGACCAAAGTAGGTTGTCTGACCTTTTAACAAAAGCGGACAGAGGTAACATTGTTTTTGGTTTTGACCTGGATTCGGCTGCCTAATAGATTATATAACCGAAGACCGCGAAGGGGTTGAATTTAGTTTGCTCCATTTCTATTCTAGACCACGGACGGTAGGATAATGACAATTAATTTATACCACAAACATCATAAGTACAATTTAGTTCAGATTCAGATTATTTATTTCACCTTAGGAACATAATGAACACTTGGTTACGTACACTGACATTGCGGCTGTTCATGCCTTGGCAAATGGGTATGTTCCTACTTACTAAATTATAAAACTAAAAGAAAACATTATTTTATAAATAAATAACAGTTCAGAAGAAAAAGAAAGAAAATAGGAATAACTGAATATTAGGTCGTGTTGTCAAGTATGTTGAGGTATTAAGGTCCAACTAGTCGCGGAGGCAAAGTCGTCAGTGAGCGCGGCCTAAATGTACGCTATCTCACCTGACATAGTGTGTTTATTTATTTATTTATTAAGACACTCCTACGATATATTCACATGTTTACCCGCGCGCTAGAATGTAATGCACAATGATTTATTCCTAAACTGACCGCGCAAAAATATGTGAATAGACTTTTAGCACAAGGGTTATTATAGAAAAACTTAAGTGTAATCTTTTCAAAATAACATTTATTTCAACTTTTGAATAATTAAACTATGTCGGAACGGTATTTATTTTTGAGTTTTCTTTCTCCTTATATTATTTAGTTTCATCCAAAGTTGGGCTAAAATCAGTGTTGAAATACGAAAGTTTATTATTTTTGAAATAAATACTTCTTTAACGGTTTGGGGTGTATACAAACATAGATTATGACAAGATAATTTGATATAATCCATTGTGTTGGATGGTTAACGTCAAACAGTGGAGTAATTACCCTTCCACGTTTGTTTGGAAAGATGAGCGACTCGTTCATCCTTAAGAGGCCAATATTAGAAACTTTTAAAAGAAAACAGATTTTTATTTTTTTTTATTTTTTAGCCATGTTGGCAGAGTGGTATGTACCCCCGACTTTCAATCCGAAGGTCGTGGGTTCGATACCGGCCGTGCACCAATGGATTTTTCTTTCTTGAAAAATGTATGTGCACACTTAACACGTGCTTTAACGGTGAACGAAACATCGTGATGAAACCCGCGGCTTAGTTAACTTCAGACGTATTGACCTGTTTTTTCCTCTGACTAGTTGACTAAGCTGAGAGGGATGGTATAGTCGCTGGGAAAGTCTAATCTATCTTACAATGTCCCAGGCACTGCAGCGTCCCATACAGCATAATTACCAGTTGCTGACGCTGTAAAATCATCTAAAAAAGTACACCGACGAATATTCGACTAAAAATTTGTAAAATAATTGTACTTTTAAGGCGGATTAGACATTTCTACTTGGTATGATTATGTTTTATACCAAATCCGACTCAAAAGTACAATTTTTTAGTTAATATTCATCGGTCTACTTTTTTGTAACAAGCACTTATTATATATTTTTTAGCGATTGTTTCAAATTTTGATGATGATGATGGTCACTAAAATGGTGTAAGCGTTATAAAACCCCTGTATATCATAACAAGATTCAAGATTATCTGTTCATTTCATCATTCAACCCATATTTTTGCCCCACTAGGGATCAAATTTTTTTTTCAATATCTATATGGGACTACTCTTGGGATATCTCCTTTCCAACAAAAAGGAATCATCAAAATTGGTTCATAAACGACGAAGTTATCCGCGAACACATAAAAAAGCATATTCTTATTATTTCTTTTCGTCAACTAAAATAGAGTACAAATAGGTCATTTAAGAAAACTTAAGCCCTTATTTCTAACGCACGTAAAACTTAGTATATTTTTGAGAGAAGTACCTAGTTAAAATAAATTTAAGCTTTAAATGAACAATGTCAACCATTCATTCAAAGTATAAATCATTTTTCTAGCCGCTATAGTCTCTGTTCTGAATACAGGATCTACTGAAGTTCAAAACTCTCACTTGATCCTGATTGTATCTTGTAAATAGGATCTAGTGAGAGTTATCCAAGATTCTTTCAAATTTGAGTTGTTGTTAATTTCTTAATATGAGGAGATACCTTCTTTCCTTCGTTTTCGTAAAACCATGGGCGACTCTTTAAGCTACATAGTCCTAACGTGGGCTACGTTACAGTAGGAGGACATATTAAATACATAGACAAGGTATATAAAAATCAAAATAATGATTCTATTTGTACAGAATACAAAAATTACAGAATTTCTACAGCGTAGAGGATTTATAGTTTTGTTTATGGACTTTGAGTCTTGCAAGACTTTGTCAGTCCCTCTAAAAATTTTAATTTTACATTATTTATTTAGCATAGACAATAGGTATTGTATGTGCACTTATAATGTCACCCATTATTATAACTTGTCATACAAAAGACTTCAACGCGTCACACAATTTATTTAAGAAATGAAAAATAGTTGACGTATGAAAATATAAATAAGTACATAAAAATAATTGTTTTTAAATGATATCGTTTAAAGAGTTTTATATAAAAAAAAAACGTCAATGCATTAACTTATAGTGCACTTGTAAATGAACAATTATTGACACAGGTTGAATGGTCAATAAAGGCATTTTCCTCAATAAATCATCAAAGTTGTAAGCAGCTGCTAAAGTTACAGATAACAAATCAAGTTGTAAAGGACGTACTTCGTTCGGTTCAGATTTCAATGGGCTGGGCTAGCGAACATGGTACTTTCAGATTACAAAGGGAACTTTTTATTATATTATACCTTGCGCGCATCAAGAATACGGATCAAAGTTGTAGTGA
This sequence comes from Pasiphila rectangulata, assembly GCA_963082625.1. Lineage (NCBI taxonomy): Eukaryota > Metazoa > Arthropoda > Insecta > Lepidoptera > Geometridae > Pasiphila > Pasiphila rectangulata. The sequence continues at coordinate 16,628,826 of OY720236.1, read as the reverse complement.
CGAAGAAACCGTTGTCGGTTTCTTATATACCTACATATATAATATTGTCAATAAAATAAGTGAAGGCGAAATGAATAATATGGAATTAAATGAAGTAGAAGACATACAAGAAAATCAAACCCATTTATCGGAGGTTGCGGAGTTGCGAAATTGGGACCTTTAGCGACCAAATAAGAGGAAGGCTGTAGAAGAAGATGATTAGACCCCCGTTACCAGCAGAAAATCGAGATGTAGAAAAGGGGCATAACAGAATTATGCGTCACGAACATATCTTACCTAAGCAATTTGCACTCGAAAAAATTTGGATATTCAGAATGTGACTAAAGTAAGACACGTTAATCCATACAAGGTTATTATTGAATTAAATAACGGAGTTGTTGGTGAACTGAGCACCTACAAAGAATGGGTTTGAGATTTCAACGTCTTTTCGAAGTGGGTTTATCTTACGGTATCATAAAAAATATCGATTTAGTTATCACAGAAGAAGAACTATTGGCATCTATGACTTGTTCAACGAAAATAGTCACAGTGCGGCTCTTGAAACGTACATAGGAACGAAAAAAGTACTGGGTGGAGGGACAGCGAGACATGGAGAATGGGCTTCAGTGGCTCTTCTCTGCCAGCGTACATACAAATCTACAACATGAGAGACTACTCTCATGTTACACGGGAAAAACATAGGGTTCGACTACTAAGTCGAACCCTATGTTTTTCCCGTCACTCAATGTTCGAGATGCTGGCGATTTGGCTACACCATAGAATGTGTCCATTGAAGAAGGTATTTTGCGCAAAATGCGAAGGTAAGCACGAAAATTGTGAGGCCGAGGTTTCAGATTACAAATGTATAAACTGTACTGGAATCCATATGTATATAGGAGATGTGCTGTTTATCTGAAAGAAAAAAAACCCCCAGCTACAACACCAAGGCATATCCCCGAAGAGTTTCCAGTCGTAATTGCATCACCAGTGCGGGCATGGATAAAATTCATATACATACCTACTCGCCTTAAGCGAAACATGGTTAGATTCAAATACTAACGTTTATTTAAAAGATTATAATGTTTATCGGCAAGACAGAATTGACGCATATGGATGTGTGGCTTTATTAACTCATAAAAGTATTAAAACGCAATTAATCTCGTCAAGAAGCTCTAATCCCGGAATTGAGTTGATCCGCATTAGAATACTCAACTGCACCTTTTTAAAAAACGTTATTTCAATTTAATGTCAAAATATAACGCAATAGAGTAAGCTCTGTAATGTTATAATTATGTATGTATGATAAATAAATAAATAAATAAAATGTCATCCCAATGTTCGAACAACGCAAAATGACTGGGACGCTATTTTTTCTTTAAATCGTGGTAAAACTCTAGTCACTGGTGATTTTAATGGCCACCACACAGATTGGTTCTCGAAAACAGATCAAAGGGGTGTACAGATTTTTGATTCTTCGATAGAAAATTGTTATTTTATATTAAATAGTGGAGATACCATCGATTAAAACTAGTTGCTGGTGTTTTGAAAAAAACTGCACCAGATATATCCATAGTCTCTTCAGATATTTCTACAAATTTTGATTGGAAGGTTACTAATGAATCTCTAGGTAGTGACCACTTAATGATAAAACTATCTACATCCTTTACGTTCACTTCACAATGCGTTAAGAAAAGAAATTTAAAAAAAGCAGATTGGAGTGCTTACAACGAGTCTATTGAGGATGGCTGAGTTTACCCTGCCTCAGGACCTGGTATTTGACCCCTCAACCCCCCTGCCTTACAATATTTCTAAATGCGCCAATTTTCCGCGCAAGGCAGACTATAGGTGTATGAATGTTTCGCCATGAAAGCCCCTAAGCTTGGAGGACCTAGGCCCGAGCCTTGTTGGCCTAGGGGCTAAGCAACATTTTTCAATGTAGCAATAGACCACCCGGTCAGGTGAACCGTGGATAATAAGATTTGTAGTTGTGCCCGTGGTGTGTACCACTCCCATAATCGCCATAATCGCCAGCATCTCTCCGGGGTGTAACATGGGTCAAAACAAGTCCCATTTATCCACCAAACGCTAATCCGGGCCTGGTGAACAATCGAATATTTTCAAATATACCTTAGTGTGGTATCAAATGAAAGGGCATGTTGTTGCAGATATTGCAAAACTGAGGGTAACTTATCAAAAAAAATTGGTAACCTCAGAGACTAGGTGAAGTGCCGGGGGTTATTTAAAATTTTTAATTTTATAAACTTGTTAAACTAAAGTCAATCTGTGTTTGACTGACTTCAACAATCGTAAAGAATCAAAGTTTGCCTTTGCTATTTGCACAAACCGAATGATTTAAAAACATAGATACCTATGTTCAATATAAGTACCTAATCTTGTCAAATCACTATTAGCTTTACCTCGACTCTTCAAATAAGCAACTTACGTCAAAGTAAGCAAATCAATTATGTCGAAGCCAATGGTAAAGAATATTGATCTCGTCATTTTCGGTTGTAACGACACCACTTGAACCACTTTTTCTTGTGTTGGAAGAGCCAGTTCAAGAAGGTACTTGGTAAGTATATGTTATGGAGGTATATGTTAACAACATATGAAAGTGCCTTCGTTATCCCAGGATATAACTTTTTTGAGATATTTATATGCTGTGGTTGAGCATTATTTTAGCTTATGTAGGGTAGGTACGTTTTAAAAAGAAAATAGTAAAAGGGTTTATAGCTCACTTGTAGTTTTTATGCGAGTAGAAAAAGGGTCTCCCCTTCTTTCCTTTGCCCAGCAGCGGGCAATGTAGGTTGAGAACAAAAAACGGTTTCCCACCCATCAAAAACCCTATTAATAGTTCGTAAAATTTAGCTGAATCGATGCGACAGCTGTCATCGAAATCCGCTCATCATGTTCTGAATTTTGTTACGGTAATAAATGACCGGCCCATAAATGAAATGTGCCGTGGGGTGCCGGCAGTAGAATGTTACCCCTCCTCTCATACCCGTGGCGGCAGTAAGAGCCTGCTAAGGGATACCTCCGGAAGATGGGCAGCAGCGTCTTTCCGTGTATCAACATCCCGTACTGCGCCCGCCAACCCGCCTGCCAAGCGTGGTGAGTATGGCAACTACCTCTCATGGAGATCTATGAGGGAGGCCTGTGTTCAGTAGTGGACGTTTTACGGCTGAAATGATGAATAAATAACCTGTAGCAAAGTCGTAGCTATAGTTACTTTATGGGTACACGAATAGGAATGTGCGATGCGGATTTAAGTTATCGGCTTATATTTTACAACCCGCACTCCGCGGTTTCACCCGCGTCGTTCCCGTTCCCGTGGGAATACGGGAATGAAATATAGCCTATGTTACGCCGGGATAATTTAGCTTTCTAATGGTGAAAGTATTTTTCAAATCGGTCCAGTAGTTTCGGAGCCTATTCAAGATACAAACAAACCATCAAATCTTTCCTATTTATTATTAGTGTAGATTACTAGCTGACCCACGCGGTTTCACGGGAATTGGGAAGGATCATGATTGTAGCAGTCTATGTATGTAGGTTTATTTAAGATTATCGTATTTTGATGAATAAAGTGTCAATCATCATCATCATTTCGGCCGTAATACGTCCACTACTGAACTAAGGCCTCCCTCATGGATCTCCATGAGGGGTAGTTGCCATACTCACCACGCTTGGCAGGCGGGTTGGTGAGCGCAGTATGGGATGTTTTTATACGGAAAGACGCTGCTGCCCATCTTCCGGAGGTGTCCCTTAGCAGGCTCTTACTGCATCCACGGGTAGGAGAAGAGGGGTAACATTCTTTTGCCGGCACCCCACGGCTAAGTTTCAATAGATTCGCTTAATATGTCTCAGCTACATTTTAACTAGTCATTTCATCTCCTAGGTATATATTTCAACTTAAGTAATACTTTAGTAATAATAATTTAATTTCATAATAACTAATATTTTTTTTTATATATTTTAACTTAAGCTTTTGAGATATGCTGCTGTATTTAATTGTTTTATTTTCCAACGTTCGTACATATCATCTCAGTCGTAGGACTGCTGACAACGTCCACTGCTGGGCATAGGCCTCCCTCCCTCATGGATCTCCAAAATCATGAGGCGGATGCTGCCATACTCGCCACGCTTGGCAGGAGGGTTGGCGAGCGCAGACCGGGTTGTTATATATACGGAAAGACGCGGCTGCCCAGGGAATCTGGAGGTATCTTTTAGCAGATTCTTTCTGCATCCACGGGTATGAGAGGAGAGGGAACATTCTACTGCCGGCACTAGACGACAGGAGATGATTTAAGAAAAATGTTGAAACACTTATTTGACAATGTTAGTCCCATTTTTATGGATATCAAGTAAAAAATTATGTTTCCCATACAAAGTTTCATCCCCTATATTTTTACCCGAGAGAAGGGCTCTTTTTTAATATTCTGAATTACGTTTGATTATTTTTGTGTGCAAAATGTATTGTACTTAAATCATTTCAAAAAACTTCTAACCTTACAAACTTTCCTCCCCTAATTTTCCACTCAGGGGGTGATTATTGAGAAACGCTGAAACATGTGTTTAATAATTTTGGTATCTATTTTAGGAAAAATGTTAAGTAAATCAAGTTAAAAAAACCGGCCAAGTGCGAGTCGGACTCGCACACCGACGGTTCCGTACAAACCTGACCTCAGTATTTGATATAAATTTCAATATAATACCTCTACGCGTTCATGAGGAAAGGGGTAGTAAGTTTAAAATTATTAAAAATATTTTTATTATATGATGTAACTAAAAATTTACGGTTTTCGCCATTTTTCCTTTATCTGTGCTATAAGACGTTGCTTCGTACCAAATTTCAAGATTCTGAGTTCACGGGAAGTATCCTGTAGATTTTGATTCCCTTGCGAGTGTCGAAAATTTGCGGAAATTAGCATACGGCATAAACGGCCGTATCTTTTGATTTCGTTGGCTTAGAAGTTTGATTTTTTCACAGCTTCAAGGGACAGTAAAGATAAAGATCATTTATTTGCATAAACATGTGTAAGCTAGGATGACAAAATAAGTAATTTGTAACAACATGTTTTACCTTCGCAGGCGTACAAAATTAAAGTATAGCATTCTACAAAACAAGTCCATAAAAATAAAAATATTAATTAACAACAATATGATGTCACTGTAAATAATCACATGAATTAACATAGTATTATATTTTATAGTAGACCTGAGTATTTAATATGAATTCTAGCTTGATACCTCCACGCGTTCAAAGGGTCTTGACAGACAGACGGACGGACAACAAAGTGATCCTATAAGGGTTCCGTGTTTTTCTTTCGAGGTAAGGAACCCTAAAAAATCACAAAATAAATTTTCATCCCCTATTTTCACTTAGGGAATGATTATTGAGGAGTTTTGAAACACAGGTTCATTAAGTTTTAAATTCTAATATACTTATATGCAAAATTTTAAGGTTTTTAAATTAAAAATAACGATTTTTTCCATACAAACTTTCATCCCCTATTTCAACCCCTTCTGGTTTAATTTACGCAACGCAATTAGCCTTGTCCGTCTCCATCGTCCTTAAAAAAATGTCGTAACAAAGCGTTTCAAGATGGATTAAAAAATGTAATAACGAACTACCACAATGTCTGAAGTCTCAATAGCTCTGTGTAATTTTCTCTACAAGCACTGATAAACGGTATCAAGATTACATGGTCCTTTGTTTACCAACATGTGTTATAACATAATTTGAAGAAATTGTTATTGTAGTATTTTTGTCGTTACGCCCAATTCACTGTCAAATTGTCCTCATTTTTGAGTTACATCACTTAGCTGCATTATTATGGCACAGAAAGTGTCACGATGGCATATTTTGCAATTTTTGGAAAACATATGAGTACGTAGGCGTTGCTGCGGTCTACATTTAGATTATCTACGTCAAAATGCCTCACTATATAATTTAGGGTGACCATAAACAATCGTAGATTAGCCTGGCAAAGGCGAAATGGCTATGGCCAGTGGGTAATACAGTGTGTGACAGAGCAGTGTGACGGTTAGTCGGATCGGTCGGTATGTCGGTGAAAATGATGATGATAAACAACCATACGATCATACACGAAGTTTCTTTAAAGTGGTTTGAAATGTACACAGTTGTACCTACCTATGATAAACTAATATAGAAGTATGTGTACTTCGTTATGATAATAAGCAGGTTTTGGGTCATAAATATTTATACAAGATCTTGTACGTGATGTCAAGTTCCGGCTTTAATATTCCGCAATTTAAATTCTAAAAGGTATTTTTACCTATCCACGGCAAATTTAAAAGGGGTTATTACTTTGCCAGTCTATGTATAAGGGCAACATACCCATGATTCTATGTTGTATTTACGTGTCTTACCACAACGCGATTATGATAAACGCTACCTTTACACAAGAACGTAATTTTATACGTGAAAAACTCGAAGTAACAAACCGTGGTAACACTGTCAAGAAGGCTAAGGGCAAATAGAAGCATGCATAAAATATAGCTTCATTCTCGTCCACATCGGGGAACTCCGAGAAGGCATTGTGGTCGACGCTTCCACGAAATGTGGTTCACCGAAGCAGGCTGGTTATGGACAACGTCGGTATTAATATTTTCCAACCCAATAAATGTGCGATGCTTGAGGTGTTCTGACGTCTTGGAACTACCTGCAGATCAAGAAGTGAACATGGATCAATTGCAAACTATTCCACCCAAGGAAATAGTGGAATGCCTCGCGCATTTGAGCAAGAAACCCTTGGATCCTGCGCAAGCGGATTTTATATGGAAGACTATAGTCGACTTATTTGGAGGTGTCCAGAACATTCCGGAAAAGGTGCTAATGACACTTCACTACGTAACAGTGGCCGTAACGCCAGAGGACTATGCGAACATGACTCTTAGTAGCATTGACGTCATTGAAAACTTCGGTTTCGACTATAATTTAGGGAGGGAACAGCTAACAACGATCGCCGATCGCGTCCGGGAAGATTTTGCAGGGAAGGAACCAGAGGATTACACTTACTACGATCTGATAGCGTTGAGACAGATACTATGCGCGTTCAATCGAAGCGAGATTGAGAGGATCCATCCCTCAGCGTTTAAGGAAGCAGCCTTGACAATAGGGAAGCTAAAAAATTGTGGGGCAGAGGCCAGGGCTGGGTTCGCTGCATTGGCAATACAGCCCAGTGCGTTCGGACCACCAGCTGGCTGGACCAAAACAATTATCAATATACTAGGACAAATTGCGGAAACTATACCCACAAACATTATTCAAGCAATAGAAAATGAAGCAGATAATAAAAAACAGAAAAAGAATTGAAGCACTTAATAATAGTTTATGATCTAGGTAATTCCACAATGTTTTTATATTTATTAAACAATATCATGTAGGTAATGTTAATCGCTAAGATAAATAATCTAGGTTACATATAAAAGCAATAATTGTAACTGGTTGTCCTTGTTCTAGACTCAGAGCGGATTTAGCTGTTTAATAATGTTAATATTCAACAATAAATGTTAGCGTTTCTGGAGAATTTTATTTTCTTAAACAAAAGCCAATTGACCTCTGAGTGTAGGTAAGTAGGTTTATTTACATAGTAAACTAACGGTAATGTGTTTCTTCCTATGTGCCATGAACACTTAGTTATTCCTATTGTACCTAGCGTATAAGATTTTTTCCTGTTAGGTAGTATGTACATACTTGTCTAATCGGCATATAGCAGGGGTTCCCAATCTTTTTTAGCCCCCTGCGCCGGCGGGCGGCGTTTACTTACATGTTTGTGTTATGTCTCGGCGCCCTAACCTACCTCGCTTGTCGAAATATATAGGTACAATGATAGTAGTAGTAGGCAGGTAGGTAGGTACAAAAATTAAGACATCAGCATCATTAAGCTGAACTTCTTATTAATCTTTAATTGGCTCGTAGTGACCAACTGCTGGGCATAAGCCTCCTTCTCTAACCTCCAAACAGCTCTACTCTGCGTTCAGGCCTCTGAACTGCTACTATTGGCAACGGAACTATTTGTCTATTTATCGAGCAGGTGCTCTGCTGATATTAATTTTATTACCATTTATTTTACCAGGCTCTTCCAAATAAAAAGGCGACTTGTAAATAAAAGTTACTTAAGTTTAGGTTTCGGAGAATGGTAGAGAGGCTCGCCTCACGGCGCCCTTATTCAGTTTCTACGGCGCACCAGGGCGCTGGCCGGAGCGGCGCCCTCTTTGGGATCCTTGCCCTATTGCATCACACAGCTGATTATAGGCCTATTATCCCTCTCTCCACACGCTTCGGTCTAAGGCACTTTTTTTTGCTTACAAGCAAATCCACCTGATGTTTAATGACAAATAATGCCTCTAAACAATAAAGCTACAAATATTAAATTTCGAGATACCCCGTTAGTGACTGTAAGTAAGAACTTACTGTGACTTACATTTATGATAACAAATATCTATTGTTTCGATAATTGAATGGCTTTACTCGTAGAGCGCATGGCGAAATAGAGATAAATATTTAGAATTGAATACAATATGTTGAAACGTAATTTCATAATTTCACTGGCACCTCCACTCGTATCAGAGCAGTAACCTCTTGGCGACATGGAAACTGGTAAGCAAAGGTCTACTTCTATTGTTCTCTATCCATTCTATAGAAGGTTGTCTTGTATCACTAATTCGAAAAATTACAATAATTGTCAGCAGCGTTAAGCGGGCTGTCTACTGCGAGATGTCATGGCACATTTTATGCTTATTTTATTCAAAATCAAAATAATAAAATTGCACAGTTTTTTCAACCTACTAATTTTGCAACCCTACTAATTTATATAAGTGAAAGTGTGGATGTATGTATGTATGTTCCGTTTTTACGTCAAAATGCCTGAACTTATTTTGATGAATAGGACTATTCCTATACTTACTAAATATTTATTTTATCTATATAAAACCATGGAGACGGGCATAGGCTTCTTTTAGTTGCGTATAAAACCGGATGGTGTTAAATAGGTATCATCCCCTTTGTATGGAAAAATAGTTATTTTTCTCCTAAATTAATTAAAATATTGCATAATATATATTAAGACTTAAAGCTTAATGAAACTTAGTATCAAATTGCTCAATTTAAAAAAAATTGATTTGTTTGGTTAATAGTTAGATACCGAAATTATTAAACACTTTTTACAGCGTTTCTCAAAAATCTGCCCCTGAGTGGCAAATTAGGGGATGAAAGTTTGTAAGGTAGGAATATCGGGAAATAAAAATAATCAAATATTTCAAATATCAACGTCCTTGGTGAAAATATAGGGGATGAAACTTTGTGTGGGAAAATTATACTGTACTTGATATCCTTGAAAATTGGTAACATAGTCAAAAAATTTAAACATGTATTATTAAAACATATTTTTAAATCGTCCCCTGCCACGGAGTGCCGGCAGTAGAATGTTGCCTCTGTTGCCCGTGGTTGCAGAATCTGCTAAAGGATAGATGGCAGCAGCGCCTTTCCGTGTAGCAACATCCCGTTCTGCGCTCGCCAACCCGCCTGCAAAGCGTGGCGAGTATAGCAACAACCCCCTCATGATCTTGGAGATCCAAGTGGCAGGCCTATGCCCAGCAGTGGACATGGACAGCAGCCCTGCGACTGAGATGATGAGTACGAAAGTTGGGTAACTAAATAATTAAATAAAATGTAGCCTAGACAAGTTAAAAAATCTCATCATCATCATATCAGCCGTAGGACGTCCACTGCTGGACAAAGGCCTCCCTCATTGATCTCCAGGAACTGCGGTTGGAAGCGGCCTGCATCCAACGCTGACCTGCGGTTCTTACCAAGTCGTCTGCCCATCTTGTAGGTGGACGTCCTACGCTGCGCTTGCCGGTCCGTGGCCTCCATTCGAGAACTTTACGGCCCCATCGGCCATCTGTTCTGCGCGCTACATGGCCTGCCCATTGCCACTTCAACGTGCTAATCCGTCCGGCTATGTCGGTGACACGAGTTCTCCTACGTATCTCCTCATTTCTGATTCGATCCCGTAGATAAACTCCGAGCATAGCCCTCTCCATTTATATATATACATACATAGCTCGTTGAGCGACTCTAAGCTTAAAAAATCTATTGATAGTTCATAGTTCATAGTTCATAGTACTTTATTAATAACAATATGTTACAGGTCACATAATATTGGTACTCACACTTATAATAACATCAAAATAATTAAATATAAATCATTAATGAAGAATAAATATTTATTAAACATAAAAAAAAATCATTAGATTAAAATTAATAGAATAAAAATTAAAATTAAGTACAATTTAACAACATAAATTCATTAACATTATAAATTGTTTGGGAAATTAGCCACTTCTTTAATTATCAAAATCGGTTGACACTTTATTATCAAAATCGGTAACAGTAAATAAACCTACATACATAGACTGCTATAGTCATGATCGTTCCCAATTAACGTTGTCCTAACGCGGGTGAAACCGTGTAATTGTTCAACATGAACGCAACAAAACTTTTGAACTATGAACCAAAGAAAGTATAAAACTTTAATATTTCGCAAACGGAACCCTAAAATCTTCTCGTTTTGTTGGAGTGCGACCACAAACACGAGATTTTTATATAAATATAGGTAGATTAAATAAAACCGGGCAAGAGCGAATCGGACTCGCGCACCGAGGGTTCCGTGCCATCATACAATATAATATATGACAAAGGCGGTTTTATATTTGTTGGAGAACCTTGACAGCGCCATCTCTTGTCTGATAGCGAAACTTATGTAGATTTTTTACACTTTCGATGATTTCTAAAAAAGTATGCTATGTAGAGAGATTGTAATAAATTTCCTCTAATCTTTACATACACTACTAATAGCAATAAAAGTTTCAGAGGTTTATCTCTGCAAACTTCGGAGATAAGGGGGGGAACGCTATTTTTTTCAACATTTTTGTAAATAACTCAAAAACAATACGGCTTAAAGGAAAACTAAAAATTGTTTATTATTGTGCAAATAAATACCTTTCATATGATACCCCACATCACCTATTAACTTCACAAAATTTTTGAAAACCCCCCTTCCACTCCCCTTGTCTAAAAAACTATGCAAATTAGAGGGTTCGCTATAATTTTCCTAGAAAGTTTACATATACTTCTATTAGCTTTAAAAGTATCACGGGTTTATCTCAGCAAACTTCGGAGATAAGGGGGGGGGGGGGGGGAACGGTCGTTTTTTCAACATTTTTTTAAATAACTCAAAAACGATACGGTTTAAAGGAAAACTAAAAACTGTTTATTAATGTGCAAATGAATACCTTTCATATAATACCCCAGACGGCCTAGTAACTTCACTTAAAATTTTTGAGATCCCCTATCTGCCCCCCTGCAATCAAAATAAGAATATTTTTTAACATTTTCATATATGCTATATTAGTAAAAAAGTGTTGTCTTTTACCATTTTAAATTGCAAGTCGATAGCATCAGTAGTTCTCGAGATATCCATTTGTGACAGACAGACAGAGTGATTCCATAAGGGTTCCTTTTTACCATTTTGTTCCGGAACCCTAAAAAGACATAAAGTGCCGGAAGTAGCATGTTGCTTCTCCTCTCTTGCCCGTGGATGCAGTAAGAATCTGCCAAGGTGTATCAACATTCCGTACTGCGCCCTGCCAAGCATGGCAGGTTTGGCAACAATGATCTTGTAGATCATTGTTGCCATACCTGCCATGACAGATAACACATTGACAGTGCGCATTTAGCAGCTTTATTTTACTTTTCTGAACTAATTATACTTTTATTATTTTAATATAATTATTTGTTGACAATGGCCATGTACGGCCAGCTATAATAATAGAACTTAGAATTAGGATTTTATTTATTTTTACCATTTTTTTTATTTTATTTAGAATTTTACTATTATTAAGAAGTGACATTTATTTTAGATTCTGTGACATAGCCAAGTGTACTATGGTGAAATAAATGAGTATGAGTACCTACGAGTATGATCCATGAAGGAGGCCTATGTCCAGCAGTGAACGTGGACTGCAGTCGTATGGCTGTCATGATGAATGATAGATTAAAATGAATATCCCATTCCAGATTTCAAGATGACAACAGCAAGCGTTCTTCTCACGGTTTCGACCACATGGAACGTGTGTGACAAAGTGGAAAAGGAGCTCTCGCGAAGAGCCTTGAAAATAGCTGATGCAGCGGCGAGGGAACTGCGGGAGACGCCGGCCACCAGGGCCGAGGGTCTGCGCCTGATGAGGGAGTGGCTGCAGAAAAACTGCGACGTCAGCAATGTTCGACAAGGTATGGACTGGATCTTTATACTGGATCTTGTGTTGTCTTTTTATTTTATGGCTTTTTGTGTTTGGTTTAGCACGATTCCGCCAGTGTCAAGTTAATATAAAAATTCGTAAGTTATTTGGCTAGCCATGTAGGCGGCCATTTTGTTTATTTTCTATACTGGATCTTGTCTTGTCTTTTTATTTTATGGCTTTTTGTGTTTGGTTTAGCACGATTCCGCCAGTGTCAAGTTAATATAAAAATTCGTAAGGTATTTGGCTAGCCATGTAGGCGGCCATTTTTTTTTATTTTCTATACTGGATCTTGTCTTGTCTTTTTATTTTATGGCTTTTTGTGTTTGGTTTAGCACGATTCCGCCAGTGTCAAGTTAATATAAAAATTCGTAAGTTATTTGGCTAGCCATGTAGGCGGCCATTTTTTTTATTTTCTATACTGGATCTTGTCTTGTCTTTTTATTTTATGGCTTTTTGTGTTTGGTTTAGCACGATTCCGCCAGTGTCAAGTTAATATAAAAATTCGTAAGTTATTTGGCTAGCCATGTAGGCGGGCATTTTTTTTATTTCCTATACTGGATCTACTCAGATTGATCCGTTTCTATCTGTTCAACTTGACTGTGTGCAACTTGACAGTACCAACCTAGTAAGAAGGCTCAAGAGAACAAAACCTTTTAAGCTAGCATAGTGCAATTTGTGTCAGTGCAAGTAGTTATTAAGTGATATTTAGGGGGCGAAGCCCCCTATTGTGCATAGCGCTGTCTGTCTGTGCATGACATGATTGCAACCGAACGCGTTGGCCGTTTGCATGAAACCTTTTTTGTTAGCACTGTCTTAATTAGAGAAGGGGACTGATGGATTTTGGTGACTCTAGGATCACAGGTACCGGAGTTATTGTGAATCTCTCACAAAACTCTTTAAAAATCTCTTACAAAATTGCAAAAAAACCGGTGGTCATAATATTATTATAATAAAAAGAACTCGAACGTTTATATAAGTCGTTTATTGCAGGTAGGTAGGTACTTATGTGGTTTGTTATTTACGTCAGATTAGTTACGCTACGAGTACATCTAATACCATAATTATAATGCATCGCATCGGGTAGAATAAATCGGCCAAGTGAGAGTCGGACTCGCGCACGAAGGGTACCGTACCATTATTTGGCAAAACAATTTTCAAGCGTCTACCTGTTGCCGTTAGCAACGAACGGCAAAAAAATGTATGGGAGAATTAAATAATTATTTTATGTTATTTTGTCTTAAGTTTTTGTTGTTATAGCGGCAACAGAAATACATCATCTGTAAAAAAAATCAACTGTCTAGCTAATCACGGTTCATGAGATACAGGCTGGTGACAGGCCGACAGACAGACGGACAGCGGAGTCTTAGTAATAGGGTGCCGTAAAAACATGCCCGTTCATTTGATACCAACTCAGGTATATCTGGAAAGATTTGATTATTCATCCCCTCTTTCACCCCCCATATCTTGTAAACTTCTTTACCGATTTGGATAAAACATTTTCAAGAACCACCGCAGAAAAATATTCTTTCAAATAAAAAAAGTTGCATGCAAATCGGTCCACTCGTTTAAGAGCTACGGTGCCACAGACAGACACACATAGCGGTCAAACTTATATCACCCCTCTTTTTGTCGGGGGCTAAAAACTAGATTAGCATTATATTCAGTACCCAGTCTGGCTAGATTGTAATGTATTTTAGTGTACGTCATATTTTGTTAACTTAGGTACTTATAACTAAATAAGTAATAATAATTAAACTTGACAGTGTAGGTTGAGAGTTGCCTAGATAGCCATGGAGCGTGCCGTTGCCCGAGTTATGTATACGACTTTCGATCGTAGGTTCGATACCGTCCGTGTACCAATGGATTTTTATCTTTTGAATAATTTATGTGCAAATTTAACATGTGATTTAATGCTAAAGGAAGCACGGAAAACATCGCGAGGAAACCCACGGTTCAGTCAATTTCTGACGTTATTTACTCTAACTAATAGCCGACTAAGCTAGGTGAATGGTATCGGTGCGGGGCAAGCATAATCCGCCTATCATCGAATTGTCCTAGGCATTGCAGCTTACCGTACAACATGAATACTAGTTGCTGACACAGTATAAATCATCTGTAAAAGGCATTACTTAGTTCAACTTGACAGTGTTCGACAAGGTATATTTCTATGTGTACAACTTGGCAGCGTGGGTACAGGTTGAGAGTTGCACAGAGCGATGAAGCATCGCTCACCATGCTCTGGGTCTAAATTTTTAACGTGTTCCCAAAGTCCCAAATGTTATCCCGCTAATATTATAAAGCCGAAAGTTTGTTTGGAGGTTTGTTACCTCTTCTTTCTTTTTTTCCGGGTACAACGCATGCGAAGCGGCGGGCACAAGCTAGTGTACTTATATAACTTTTAAGCGAAGCGCCCGTTCAATAAAGAGCTACCCTTTTAAATCATACTATAGGTACAGAGTGTAAGTATGCGTAATAAGAGTACTGAGTAGGTACCTAATACATTCAATTTCATTATGAGAAAAATAAAATAGGTAAACGGCAAAAAACCGGTGGTTTATAAATTATAATATAATAAAAAGAACTCAAACGTGTATTATCATTATAGTATTTATTATCTAAGTCGTTTATTGTAGGTAGGTACTTATGTGGGTTATTATTTACGCCAGATTAGTTACGCTCCGAGTAGGTACATCTAATACCACAATGATTATGCATCGCATCGGGTAGAATAAAATCGGCCAAGTGAGAGTCGGACTCGCGCACGAAGTGTACCGTACCATTATTTGGCAAAACAATTTTCAAGCGTCTACCTGTTGCCGTTAGCAACGAACGGCAAAAAAATGTATGGGATAAGCCCTTAAAAAAAATATTGTATGTTATTTTGTTTCAAGTTTTTGTTGTTATAGCGGCAACAGAAATACATCATCTGTGAAAAATTTCAACTGTCAAGCTAATCACGGTTCATGAGATACAGGCTGGTGACAGACCGACAGACAGACGGACAGCGGAGTCTTGGTAATAGTGTCCCGTTTTTACCCTTTGGGTACGGAACCCTAGAAACGAGGCCAAATTGTTCTAATAATGTTCTTATTTTCAGATGAAGAGTTCCTACTAAGATTCTTGCGGCAAAAGAAATACAGCATACCGATGGCGCAACAGACCCTGCTCAAGTACCTGAGCTTAAGAAAATATTATCCTGAGATCTTTAGGAACCTAGATAGCGAAGACCCCAAGCTGAAAGACATAATTGCCAATGGGTAAGAGAAAAATAGAACTTTTAAATCAAAAAGTTTACATTCAACTAGTAATTATTTGTTGGTTTTTTTTTTATTTTAGTCCTTTTTGGGCTCAAGTACCATACTGTAGTTTCAAATTACTCGCTACTCCACTATTTGAGTTCCATCGGAACAGAAGAGATATAAGCAATACCGGCGGCGTCGACTAAAACTCAAAAGCCAACAGGGAAAGAATTTAAAAAAGAATTTCACGTTAGATATGAGAATGCTTTTTGTACTTTACTACGTAAAATAACCACTTATTCCTCCATAATAAAGATAAAAGGTATAAACACTATAATCTTCGTCTGCTCTTAAAAAGGAAATAAAATAAACGGTACCTTTCCCATGATAGGTTTCACATAAGTACGGTACACGCAAGCCTAAATTATCATCTATCAACTTTGATAACAACAGAGAGAAAGCGCCCGCGTGCTGCGACCGGTCACGGCATAGCCTTGGACTGGAATCCCGATGTTTGTTATGTTTCTATGATATAATTTTGTTTGCACGTAATCTCAATATTTCCTCATCTTCAGGTACATAACAGTGTCACCGGTGCGTGACAGCAAGGGTCGCCGGGTCATCGTATACAACTTAAGTAAGGCATTTCTTTATGTGACGAAATCCCCTCGCATGCTTTTCGCAAATGTGTTTGTAAATTTATCGTGCTGCCTGGCAATGAGGCTACTGCGAAATACTATTGCTGCATTTTTATCTCGTGTGTTCAATGTTAGGCTGAACCTGTTGTTTAACTAGAGTTTAATGTTCCGCTGTCTTAAGCATGTAACATGTTACCTACTACTGAGATGTTACGTTACATCTTATATTAATTAATTATAGGTATTTATTCTAAATTATAGACCTTTACCGATGTACATCTATTACAGATACAAACAAATACCTCGGGCCAAATGTCTGTACGATCTGCAGATATTTGTTCAGGGTGTTCTGGGTGTTTTTCTATATATAATAAAAATATCTATCTATGTAGTATAATGTATGTATATCAGTCATCTAGTACCCATAACACAAGCTCTGCTTAGCTTGGGGCTAGATGATGCTGTGTGATTTGTCCAGCAATATTTATTTTATTTTATAGTCTATACAGTGTCGGCGACTGGTATTCATGCTGTACGGGCAGTGCCTGGGACATCTTTCACAAGACATGTGACATGTGACATCCTGTAAGTGGAGGAACACATTGTCATAAGTTAAATTAGTTATAAGTTTATATTTTATTGTGATTCTTTTGTTGGGTGTCCATAAATAAATAAATAAATAAATAAAAAGACTCTTTACGTAGTATTTCTGCACAGGTCACTTCAACGCTGCGAAATATAGTTGTTGGGACATGGCTCGTGTGCACTATCTGGTGTACGAGTGTCTGCTGGACGACAACATGGACCAGATATGTGGGTTCGTTCATGTCGGGGACGGTGGCAGCATCACGGGGGCCCACATCACGTCCTGGAGTCCGTCGGACTTCGCCAGGCTGTTGAAATGGGGAGAGGTAACTATGATATCCCACTAATATTATAAAGCCGAAAGTTTGTTTGGAGGTTTGTTACCTCTTCACGCAAAAACTACCCAACGGATTGAGCTGAAATTTTGCACACGTATAGATGTGGACTAGGAATAACACATAGGCTACTTTTTATCCGGGTACAACGCATGCGAAGCGGCGGGCACAAGCTAGTTTTATAATAATATTATAAAGCCGAAAGTTTGTTTGGATGGAGGTTTGTTACCTCTTGACGCATAAACTAGGCTACGTTTTGAGCTGAAACTTTGCACACGTATTGATGTTGACCAGGAATAACACATAGGCTATTTTTTATTCATGTACAACGCATGCGAAGCGGCAGAAGCTGGTTATATATATATATATACTTATATATATGTACATATGCATATGGTTATACAATAGAATGTTGCCCCTCTTCTCTCGCGCTTGGATACAGTAAGAGTCTGCCAAGATATCTCCGGAAGATGGGCAGCAGCGTCTTTCCGTGTAGGTATCAAGATAACGAACCCATCTGGCGGCCTTGGATACTTGGGTATCCATGGGACGTCCTACGGCTGAGATGATGATGGTTTCGTAACTATCTCGCGTCTTTTCTCTCGAACTTTGCCGACACACTGCTGTCTAGACACAGTATGTAACATTTCTGGTTGGACAGTTTGCTAGACAACCTTATGGACCTGATATGGGGGTTTACTTACGTGGGGGACGGGAGCGGCGTCACGGGGTCCCACATAACGTCCTGCACCCCTTTACACTTCGGCAGGCTGATGAAGTGCGAAGTTTAATCAAAATAAATTCCTTAGAACAAAACTTACTAACTACACAAAATAAGAGGTACCCTGAATGAGCCAAAACCCTATCCTGTATCTGTAGCATGTAACAAATAAATAGGTACCTATTACTCGTACCTATATCATTAGTTTCTGTAATCTGTGCCTATATCGTCAATATAACATTATTGGAACATTTTAAAATTGTATGTTTTGAGAAAATGTAAAAATATAGATATAGTTATTTATGTATATATATATTTACTGGCACTAGTTGTTTCGCGTCCTTAGAAATAAACTTTTGAGTTATTCCGATAGTGATTCCATTCAACTCAAAATACTTATGTAGGTACTTTCGGAAATCGAGGATATAGATGGAGTACAATATGAATAAGAATGGAAACCATATGAAAATCACCTTATATTTGCATCATAATATTGTTATGCAAATGCATCTTCGATTCAAGCCCCGATGTTCTGTGAATTTCTATCTCTTTTATTAAAATCGTTTTATTACAGGCATTGCGAAACTCGGCCAAATCCCACGACCCAACAGCCAACCTTGAACGAGTTAATTGATTCCAAAACTGCGAACTTAATAGGTTATTGGTAGAATTAACATTCTGTTGGTGCAATTTAGGAATTGTGTAATATTTATACAAAATTGCGTCAAATTAAATAAAATGACGTTTAGCTTTTCTGTTACTGCCGTTCTAAAATTACAACGGAATAGTTTAACCAGTGGCGGATTTACAAATTTTCCGCCAGTAGGCTATCACAGTTTTACCGCCCCTACTGACTTAATAATTTAGAAACAATAAAATTGCAACTTTATGATTTGTGCTCTATGGTCATCAGCTATAAATTACCGTTATCAGAAGGCACTCGTATGATTATAAAAATTTTGTTAAAATCAAAGACTCGTTTTCTTATTTTTTGTTTCTCTTACACTAAAAACGAAATGGTCTATGCCGCCCCCTCAAATCTGCCGCCCTAGGCTCCAGTCTACTCAGCCTATCGGTAAATCCGGCACTGAGTTCAATTTTAGGTTCACAGGTCGCTTAGAAACGACCTATCTCTACTTAATTAAAATACTGAAGTTTCTTCACAGTGCTTTAGAACAAATGATCTGTGGGTTTCTTCTTGGCTTCTTTAAAAAAAATATTTTCTGAAGCGTACGAATTCACTTAAGTGCTTTTTTCAATTGAAATGTGTTTTGTTTTGCTTTTGTAAATTGAGTATTCCAAGCAAAGATTTTAATTGATAGATATTACCTTACCGTAATGACACCGAACCGTTTTGTTTACACACGAAATGAGTGAGCTCACTTATTTGTAATTAGTGTACCTCTAAACACAGTGTTAGCCGAACCACAGAATATTATATTACCGTGGTCATAGCAGTCATAGTACCGAACGTGGTTTAATGTTATTTTTAACACGAAAGTTCGTGCAACATTTAACACGAAAGTCGTAAACAATAAATGTTAACAATAACATTTTGGTTTACTGGCAAAACCAGTATGCCTGCGTCGGCATTATTGTTCACACACCTAAAAACGCATTATTGTTTAACACCTAAAAACGATGCTTCAGTTTTTGCTGTCCCTAAATTTATGCTCCAAAAAGTAAATAAATCAGTTAAGGGCGTTTCTATAATAAGCTTCCATCTGAGGCGACCGAACTATCGATTCATAGGTTTAAGCTTTTTATATAACAAAATCTCATAGAAAAAGCTTATTACTCCATAGATGCAAGCTTATTGCTCCATAGATTAATGATATTGACCCTTGGCCGAGTGTTGCTCGGTTCAACCGCGATAAGAAATGATGCCATCTTGTAATATCCAAATCATCCAATATCCCTGCGGACATTAAATTAAGCATAATATTATGCCGCGGGGTGCCGGCTGCAGAATCTTACCCCTCCTCTCATGCCCGTGGATGCAGTAAGAGCCGGCTAAGGGAACTCTTCGGAAGATGGGCAGCAGCGTCTTTCCGTGTATCAACATCCCGTACTGCGCTCGCCAACCCGCCTGCCAAGCGTGGTGAGTATGGCAACCCCTCATGGAGATCCATAAGGTAGGCCTGTGTTCAGTAGTGAACGTTTTACGGCTGAAATGATGATGATGAATATTAAGACAAATATTGTAACAATTAATAGAAGTGAAAGAGTGAGGTTTCTTGTTCGTTTCTTTCCCTCACTTGGAAAAAAGTTTTCCGAAGCGAACGAATTCAATTATATGCTTTATTCAATTTAAATGTGTTTTGTTCTAATGTTGTAAACTGACAATTCTAAGTACCGTTTTGCTCTATTGAATAAACACTTATTGACTTTGACTTTAAATCTTTGATTACAAGTAGCTTTTCAACCGAAAAAAGGAGGAGTTTCTCAGGTCGACGCGTATTTTTTTTTATGTGGGTATGATCTGATCACTTTACAGAGTAGTCCGATTTTGATAATTCATTTTTGATGATTCCTTATTAATTATTTTTTTAATTAATAAGGGTTTCGTAGTAAAACTAGAAAACCTTATAGTTTCGCTTAGTCTGTCTGTCAGTCTGCCTGTCTGTCTATCCGCCCGTCCGTCTAGCAGATTTTAGAGGAGGACGCTTTAAAAAAGTTTAAAACTTTATTATTTCGCAAACGGAATCCTAAATCGAAAAAATGTCTTCGCAACCACTAAATTATTTTATAATACCTATTTAACGACACCTTACACGATGGAAATATCAATGAAAAAACCTGTTACTGTTAGCCCGAATCATCCCATTGTTGGGCAAAGGCCTTCCTCCACTTCTTCTCAAGGCAGGTATCCCAAATTATTTTATCTTTAGCATATTTTTTTAGCGTAGTTATTTTATATGTCCATACAAAATAACAGCTTTCTGGGACTAATAGTCTCTTCACAAAGCTGGTGACGGACGGACAGTCATACAGACAGACGGACAAGGCGAAACTACCAAACCGAATGGTAACTTTTTGAAATAATTAAATGTATGCTGAAAAATCCATTTTTCCACAGTCATGCATTTAGATACTTTGGAATTACATAACGCTGTGAGAAAAAGTCTTTAACTAGCATATTTTATCTATCTACATAGTCAAAATAATTAATCAAGATTTATTATCTAACTAGATTTGTAACAAAGGAGCTAAAAAATTGACGAAATCCAATTAATTGTTTACACCGTGATAAACATCTACATACAAACAATTGAACAAGTTATTGAATAAAATAAAATATGTTTATTTGACCAAAAAACTGAAGCTAGAGGTAGATAAAATTAGCAATAGTTTTTACACTAGGCTGAGTCTGTGTCGTGAAAGCCAGGAATTCACGGTTAGACTTTTTTTGTGCCTCAGTGGACTTAATAATATTAAAACTAATTATTTATAAGAAAGATAATTATATATAATAATAATAAAAGTACCTACTTAGATAAATAATAATCGTTAAAAAATACATAGTGCATAATTATCAATCAATGTATATAAAACTCTTCCGTTACTGACTGAGTGACTAACAGACAACGCACAGCCTAAACCACTGGACCTAGAGACTTGAAATTTGGCACACATATACCTTGAGTATCCTAAAGGTGCACTAAGGAGGGATTTTTCGAAATTCCCTCGGGGACGGGAACTACGCGGGTGAAACTGCGGGGTGCGGCTAGTTACGTTATAAAGTGAAACAAAAACCTAACTGCAAGGTCCAACACACACTTGGCCGATTTAAAGCCAAAATACAACCATTTAAATGTATTGATTGCAAATTTATTCGAATTATTGAATTACATTTAAAAACATGACATATTAGTTATACTTAATTGTGTAATCTCCTTTCAATTCACTTTATTTTGATAGGTACCCTACTCGATGGGTACGCTCGGTACCTACCTACTATGGGACGCCAAATTTCCGCCATTTTGTTTTTTTTAATACCTACCTATCTTAGGAAACTTGGGTTTTTGAGAGGAATCTAACGGTACCTTCATTGTCGAAATTTATCTAGCCGTTTGGAAGATACGTGTGGGAATAGGTAAAGAAATTTCAAACAAGAAAAAACAACGTACAAGATACGTGCGATAAACAATACCCTTCCTTGGCAGTCGGGTAAAAACACGTGTCCAGCTTGTTTAGGAGCAATGTGATCCTCTTATTAAAACAGGAGCTGCCCGTGACTTCCTAAATTCTTTATTGTACACAAAACAAAACATACAAGCAAAGAAGGATGCTTATAGGTACAAAGGCGAGCTACAAAAAAAGCAGACTTCGTCCCCAAGAACTCAGAATTAGGTTCAGAATGCGGGATCCACAAAATGTAGGTATAATATGAACCAATTCTTAGAACTCACTTATAGAAAAAAGAACCAAAAATCCAGTTTATTATAATATAAGAAAAAATCATTGCCCGCATTGACAACATGTTGTCTCTCTTCTTTTAACCGTGGATACAGTAAGAGTCTGCCAAGGACCGCCTGCCAAGCGTGGCGAGTATGGCAACAACCCCCTCACGATCTAAGAGATCCACGAGGGAGGCCTAGGTCCAGCAGTGAATGTGGGCAGCAAACCACGCTTGGCAGGCGGGTTGGCGATCGCAGTACGGGATCATGATACACGGAAAGACGCTGCTGGCCCATTTTGCGGAGCTATCCCTTGACAGATTCTTACAGCATCTACGGTCAAGAGAGGAGAGGGTTATATTCTACGTCATTTATGTCTATAAATATTTATAATTTTCTCAGTGGAAAATAAATAAAAAACCCAGGTACACTAGAAAGAAAATGATAAATAGGTATATATAGGCCACAATGAAACTCCATACATAGTTACCTACCAACTTACATCACAGCTAAGTGCTGCTTATGTAGCCATCACGTCGGTATACATATAGGTAACATAATATAACGTTTATTACCATAACACGCCCAAAAATGTTACAAAATTGAGGCTATCCTTTTAACAGTATTTAATTGAGCACCTCTTGCGAGAGGTAGAGATTAAATCAGAAACAGCAACCGCTAGAACAAGCATAAAAATAAAAAAGCATAATTAGGTATCATTTTGGTTATGCATACCATACCTACGCATGCGTACGCATAAATTACGCAATTCAATTTGCCACTCAGTAACTAAGGCCTTTCACGTCGCTAATTATTATGCGCTTCACACAGCGACAGGAACTGGTATTCATGCTGTACGACACTGCAGTGCCTGGAAGATTTTTTTTGAGGAGACTAGCCCAAGGCTCACCTGATGTTAAGCGGTACCCTCATCCTATTAGAACTGCGATACCGCGGTAATTACAAACACATTCATTAACGTGACCAACGCTGTGTAGGTACTGCATTGCGCCCGTCAACCTCAGACTCATGGAGTTGTAAGGTCTCATGTGCCTGTAATTTCCCCGGCCCCCTTACCCTTCAAACCGGAACACAGCAATGTAGATTCTTTCTTCGTCTTTTCGTGTATCAACATACCGTACAGCACTTGCGAACCCGCTTGCCAAGCGTGGTAACAACCCCTCATGATCAGCACGTGGAGATCCATGAGGGAGGCCCATGTCCAGCAGTGGACATCCTTCGGCTGTGATGATGATGAAGTTACTTGTTAACCAATGAGAAAGATATTATTATTATTTGGTAAGAAAGGAGTGAGTGTTGAGATGACGGCTGATAGAGCGGAGTGGAAGAGGAAAACCTGTTGTGCTGACCCCACATAAAAGTGGGATAAGGGCAAATAAATTATGATGATTTTATCCCACGTAGATATCATACTTAGGTGTTTAACGTTGGATGTCTTTTAGTGTAGCGTTGCTACCGGCTAACCGTCACACTGCATTGTCACACCAGTGTGACGGTTAATCGGTCGCGAAACATTTTCATGTTACTGCCGCACTTATTTCTTAATTATAATTTAATATTCCTAACGAACCAACTGACATCGCTACGAGTGAGCTGTTGGGATTTTTTTCCTATCGTCCCCACTAGGCAAATATGAGGCCTTGATTACGTGCATTTCTATAATGTTTCGAAACTCAACTAAAGTAGGTAAACTACTATACCTACTTAAAAAGTTTTTATTACCTCAGCAAAGTGTTGGCGATCATTTTAATTTGTTTTATGTTTGGTAAAAGTCAAGTTATTGTTTCAGCAATCAATCCCCATGAGACACAAGGCGTTACACCTGATGAATATACCGGTAACCTTTAAATACATCATTGACTTCGCTGTCAGCAAAGTGACACCGAAAATGGGAGAAAGACTGCATGTAAGTTATTATTATTATCAAAAACTAAGCAGTAAGTATTACAAAATTACAAATTAAAACAGGAGCTTAATCATGAAAAATTGCCAGTTACTACAATAGGTAATTGAATTAAATTAATACCTGTAAAGTGTTGAAAACACTGACACTGATGATGCAAGATATGTCTTGAGATTGTTCCTTTTGACAGTAGGTACCTACCTACTATCTGGTTTGATATACAAGTTACATAATATCTGGGTCGTAAACTACATAGCATTGTCATATTTAACCTACTTTGGTTTCTTGTGGTGATTTGGTAACCAAAGTAGGTTAAATATGACAATTATATAACCAAGTGGTTGTAAGTAGCTGTTTAGTACCTATCATTGGATAATATCTTTCTTTAAACCAATTTTAATCTATGATTGAGTATTGTAGGTACTTGCCTACTTCTAGTAAGTACCTGCTAAATAATAGACGACGTGCGCTCTGTAACCCGTTTATTAGGAGACTGGTTTGATTGACACTTGTACTTATTATCTATGCAATACACAACAGTACGTACATACTTATAATAAAAGAACGAGATCATGTTATCTGATTCTAACTTTTAGTAATAACAAACCCTTTCTCTTTTATAATATTGATAAGCTTACCTACGTAATGTGTGTGAGCAGCTCTGGGTCAAGCGATACCTTATCAAATTCGCACAGATTCGCAATATTCTGCTCTTTTGTTGCAAACTCGCATCTTCCTATGAAATATGCAAAGCATTTGTAAACGGTAATTTTGAATAACAAAGACAAAAGCAAAGTTTACGGTGAGCCAAATGAATTAAACTACAAAGGTCGCTAAACCAATACGTGTAATGTTTATTTATTTGTTTGCCTGCGTAGGTGTTGTCACTATTATAAGCATTGTGTGTTTTCACCGTGACGATGTCTTGTATTTATTTGTATCCTAATATTTTGCAGATGTACACGAATGTAAAACAGATGAATAAGAATATCGACGTAGGCTGCCTTCCCACGCAGTACGGCGGCACCTTGCAGTTTGAGGACATGATTCAATTC
This sequence comes from Pasiphila rectangulata, assembly GCA_963082625.1. Classification (NCBI taxonomy): domain Eukaryota; kingdom Metazoa; phylum Arthropoda; class Insecta; order Lepidoptera; family Geometridae; genus Pasiphila; species Pasiphila rectangulata. The sequence continues at coordinate 16,603,620 of OY720236.1, read as the reverse complement.
ACACAGCAAATTCTACGAGAAAAGAGACGGGTTGTTCTAGATCTGGATAAAATGGAGATTCTTAGCACCAAAGGAATCGTTTCCTCAAGAAAAAGCAACGCTCTTAAACCTGACTCCGAATCTGTGGAAGGTAGCTTTAGAAAACTGGAAATTGATTAATCAACGCAGTAAAAGCTTGTTAGTTAATTTCGTAAGTAAGAAGATTTTATTGTTTTTAAAGACAGAATAAACTCTCAGAATAGCCTTAGATTTCGAGGCAAAAAAATATTTCTTATCGTGATCACCGCAAGCTTAGATTTATTTGGTTAAGAAATTGCTTCTAATCTGTTGTTTTTTTTATGTTAATATACTGAATAATGAGATAATGTGATATATTTTGTATAACAAATTATTGAATAGAAGTCAGGTAGGTATGTAATTAGCTTTAATTTATTGTATTAAATCCTTAATACCCGGCCGGCTTTAAGGATGCATTGATCGTCACTTTATTAGCAAGGTAGCGTCAACTTGCTTACATAGACCTAGTAAAAACTAATTAATTATCTAGAATAGAACATAATATGGACTGTAGTGTTATTCAAATAATGGTCAGTCGCTCTTAATTAAAACTGCACTTATAAAAAATACGTTATTAGTTACATTATATTAGTCGCAAGTGTTATTTGCTTTTAGTACCTATTTAGTTTTGTACCGTATTTCAATATTATGGATTTAAAGGACAGAATGATAGCTTGATGATATTAATATTAATGGTGTTAAGTCAGGTTATGATGTTCTCTTATCCATGACATTGTTCAATTTGTGAATCCCAAGACTACGTACGCACTAGCCTAGGAAGTCACTTTGCGAATCTCTAAACTTTCAACTTTTAGATCAGTATACCCGTCGTAAACGTTGAAAAATAAAAAAAAACAAGTTTATAAGATTTAAAATATTAAGTGACCCCCGATACTTTAACTAGTTGGTTACCTATTTTTTTTTGTAATGTGTACCCTCAGTTTTGCAATCTACACATCATGCCCTTTCATTTGATACCACAGTTGGGTATATTTAAAAATATTCGTTTGCTCACCCCTACTTTCAACCCCCATATCTCATAAATGTCTCGACCGAATTCTGTATAACTTTCAGTTTTGTATTTTACACATCATTTCCTTTTATTTGATATCAGACTCGGTATATTTGGAAACATTCGATTATTAATCCCTCTTTCACCCCCCATATCTTGTAAACTTCTTAACCGATTTTGATAGAACCTATAACCACCGCCGGAAAATCTGCTTTTAAATAAAAAACTGCATGCAAATCGGCCCACTCGTTTAAGAGCTACGGTGCCACAGACATGCACACAGACGCACACACATAGCGGTCAAACTTATAATACCCCTCTTTTTTGTCGCGGGTTAATTAGGTAACTAAGCGATAAAATCCCGTTAATCAGTTTAAAAATTACGGCTACAGATCGAGAAAGTTTACAAATTGCAGCTATTTAATAGTTATCAAGCTGTCTGTCAAGCTGTTTTAAGTACAAATTGCACGCGTTCAAAGAAAATAATTTGTAAATATTTGCTGATAGCTCTCGTATTAAGTCGTTATCGCACCATTATGCATGCAGGCGTCTATAATACGCCCGTCTGCATTATAGTACTCGTGTAGGTAATGAATGAATTATACACTGTTCTGTGTTTTTATTATTTGTAAAGCTATCTTTGAGATGGAAGGAAATGCTAGTGGGTGATTATATGAATTTATTATTGAGATTGTGTGTAATTTTTTATGACTAGACTACCTAGCTATAGGTAGAATAAACAAATGTTCTGATAGCTCTCGTATTATGTCGTTATCGGACCATTATGCATACAGGCGTATTGTACCTACCTGCATTATTGTAACACTGTTCTGTGTACCTATGTATTAAGTGTAAATCTACATCTTTCAGGTAGAAAGGAATGCAGGTAGGGTATTTTATGAATTTAGTATTGAGATTGTGTGAAATTGCATAAGACTAGATTAACTAGATACCTATATGTAGAATAAAAAATGTTCTGAAAGAAATGTATTTGAATAATTTTATTGTTGAATAATTTTAACAATTAACACGCACATTTCCCCTTTTTATATTTTAGGTAAGTTACGGAATCTACTGTAGTAGTTTCATAATATTCTTATAAATAAAACATTTAATAGGCACAAACTGCTATACAGCAATTGCAAAATTTATTTAAATCACAGTGATTAAAAGAATATTCCGTACTACACAGGTAGGGGGCACAGGGACGACTGGGGGCTGTTCGAAATGTGTCTCTTTATGGGGGGGGGGGGGGGTCTTTAGGGTGAAAGTTGAAACTCTTATGAATAAGTGAAAACTTCACAAGCCACATTTGACCTAGGAAGGTGTAGGTACATTTATTTTAATAAATACCTACTTGGATTATTTATTACTTTAAACTTCCTTGATAGTGTGAGTCATCATCATCATCATCATCAGATCAGCCGTAGGACGTCCACTGCTGGACAAAGGCCTCCCTTATTGATCTCCAAGTACTGCGGTTGGAAGCCGTCTGCATTCATCGCTGACCAGCGGTTCTCACCAAGTCGTCTGCCCATCTTGTAGGTAGATGTCCTACGCTGCGCTTGGCGGTCCGTGGCCTCCATTCGAGAACTTTGCGGCCCCATCGGCCATCTGTTCTGCGCGCTATATGGCCTGTCCATTGTCACTTCGACGTGTTAATCCGTTTGGCTATGTCGGTGACCCGAGTTATTCTACGTTATCTCCTCATTTCTGATTCGATACCGTAGAGAAACCTCTGAGCTTATTCATAAGGCCAATAGTGAAGGACCACGTCTCGGTTCCGTTCCATGTGTCACTGGTAACACACACTGATTGTAGACTTTCGTCTTAGGGCTCTGAGGTGTGTTGGACGAAAAGACATTGCGAAGTTTCCCAAACGCTGCCCATCCGAGTTGGATTCGACGATTGACCTCTTTCTCGAAGTTGGACCTACCTAATTGGACTGTTTGTCCTGTACGCGTCGACAACTTCAAAAACCGAGTTCTCAACCATAACTGGGGCAGGCACGACACGATAGTGTGAGTGTGTAGGTTATATATAATGGGGTGGTTATGAGGGTTTGCAAATGCATCAATGTTTTATTTAACGTTTCTGTTATTCAATTTTGTACATTGCTTGTAAAATACCTAGGTACTATCTCTCAGAATTTGGCTTGTTTTATACTTTGATACTAGATTGATTTGGACTGTTGTTACCTCGGAACGAAGACTGTGCGCGTTTACTGGACTGTATGAACTGTGCGATTAGTGCATCATTCCATATTCTCCACGTCAATATGCAGAAATGTATTATTCCAACCCAAATCAAATAGAAGAACTCTTGGAAGAAGTATAATGAGATTCGTCGACAAGTACGAGAACCATTAACCGTCGCACGGGCCTGTCTCATATGTCTGTGCACAGAATTTTGCGAGCGGAAGGCATGCACCCGTACCTACCATGTGAAAGTCCAAGATTTATTACCTGTGGATTATCCCCGACGAGTCGCCTATTGTCAAGATTTATCATATAAATAGGTGCCATGCAGATTAAGATTTTTTTGACAATATAATGTGGACTGATGAGTCAACTTCTAAATCTAAATCCCGTAGATTTTTTTATCTGGGACTATTACAAAGAGTTGGTGTGCAAATCCGAATATTCCTCCATAGAACAATTAAGGCAAAAACTAAACCAGGCCCAAATGAAGATCAGAGAAAAGATTCGTTCCGCAGAAGGAGCTATGCATAGCTAATAATGGAGCAATTTGAGCAGTTAACTATAAAAAATAAATAAATCACTTACATGTATTTTTTTAATTGACACAATCCCTACCTTTGATGGACAGAAAAAAAAATCGATTTAAGCACTTGTACAATTTTCAAATCCACTTTTTAACATGATGCCATGATACTAGCCAAATTAAATTTTCGGGGTTACTTCTCCATGAATGGTAGTAGTTTTTAAGATAGGTTGTAGAAAAAAATTGAGTATTTTTTTCTCTGGGAGCCTTCAAAGTTTGTTGAAAATTTAAGTTTGCTGTTTATTTTTGTGAAGATTATTTTTTATTTGAAATTTTATCAAATAACTATTCAAAACGATAGTGTAGGACGAAAGATCTACTATTTAGCTACAACCTAAAAAAAATTCGGTCGTAGACCTAACATTTTGGCTACACTTGGGACATGCAAGTCTAAAATCGGAATTTGACTAAAATTTCATAAAAAACTGAATAACTTTTGAACGACTGAATATCGCGGAACATACAGGGGGGTTTAATCGATAGGCATTGAGGTCACCCATCGCCCTGCCCTCGGACGATCCACCCTTCCAGTTACACCGTTCTCTGGGTTACATTTTCACTTTTATTTCAAAGATTACCTACTTGGGACTAAATTAAATGGCTGTAGCTCATTTAAACTAAACTGCTCCACAATTTATTCAGCAGATTGTGGTTTGATAGCTTGAATGACCATAACAATTGTGTTATAGTCATTACAGTGTTTCTAAGTAGTGGTAGCATGCTTTAAAGCTTATATTTGAATGTTCATTCTTTAGCCGGATGGGAGCGGTACCCCTTAGGTAATCTATTAGTCGACATTTAGCCACATAGCTGGACATAATCTTCTTAGATTCTCATATATAAATAAAAAAATAAGGTATTCGCTAGGTGGACTAAGTACTGGTTGCCGTGATTGCAGTGAGAATCTACCAAGAGATACCTCCGGAAGATGGGCAGCAGCGTCTTTCCGTGTATAAACATGCCGTACTGCGTTCGCCAACCCGCCTACCTAGCGTGGCGACTATGGCAACAACCCCATTATGATAAAACAATTAAACCCCACGTTCTATTAAACTTATTCAAAACTATAATCAAGGCGAGGTAACAAATCATACGACGTAATATTTCCATATATCAAACTTTATATGTATATACAAATAACTTACTATCTAATGCATCACTTAAATGTCATATCATTTCAATTACCTACTTAAATAAAGATTTATATAATTTTGACTAACAAATAAGGTCTATACAAGTAAATTTACAAATACACAGACGAACGAACAAAATGTGATGTGGTTGTAAGTAAAGCTAATTCATTTGAATTACATATAACAAGATCACAAATTTATTGCACTATATTTATTCGCACACTGTTAAACCGCTGTGATACCAGTGTCGCCGTTAGATGAATGACTTACTAACCGTCGCACTGTAACTCGCTCTATACATTAATGAAGAAGATTTCCTAACCTTTAAACTGTACCTACCCGGCTCTTGTCTTCTCATTTTATGGCTTTTTGTGTTTGGTTTTACACAATTCCGCCAGTGTCAAGTTAATTTATAAATTCTTCTGTTATTTGGCTGGCCATGTAGGCGGCCATTTTCTAATTTTACCCGGCTTTATTTACTCTACGAAACATTGTCATATTCGACTCTTGCTGTCACTTTTGATATGTAAAAAGACATTACCGCAATCGGTTTTGTAGGTTACTACGTGTTGAAATAATTAATGAATTTTCCTATCCTAGTATAGTGGACATTTTCTTCCTTACTTCCACATTATTGTACAGAACAGCGTACAGTGGTCAGGATTGTTTTCCTTAAGCTCGTTTTCATAATGTACAGAGCAGGTTACAGTGTGACCGGTTAGGAAATAATTTTCCTGACAGTCACATCAGTGTGACGTGTGAAATTTTATTACTAATTCCAACGGTCACACCCGTGTGGCAGAGCCGATGGGCAGTGCAGTGTGACGGTTAATCGGTCGCGGATTTATTTAATCCAGGTACAAGTGACATATGTACCTATTTCTACTTGTTAGAATTAATCTAATGATATTATTATAAATACAGTGTAACAAGCATTGGTACGGGGGTACCAGAAAAGGGGGCGAAGGCCTCAAAAGGTTACCAAAGGTAAAAAAATGGAATTTTTAGGTTTTTGCACGTTTTCGGCCATTTGAAGACATATTTTTTTGGTGACCTTTTGAGATCACAATAACTCCGATCCCTGTGACCCCAGGGTCACCAAAATCAATCAGTATCCTTCTCTCATTAAGACGGTGCTAACAAAAAAGGTTTCATGTAAATCGGTCAACGCGTTCGGTTGTAATATTAGTAGTGTTATGGGTACCAAATATTTGATAGAATTTATAAATGCTTTATTAGCAAATTTTGTTATTAGCATTATTAATATAATATTTAAGAACAAGTGCCAGATCTACCACACTAGCAATAGGTGGCATGATGTCAGGATACGAAAATCAGAATTAAATTTAGTCCCTGAGTGAGATAATATAATAGACTCGTATTGTTTTGCTTTTTCAAATTAATGAAGCAATATTTAGATAACGCGAGTTGATGTTTAGGAGTGGGTGCTAGTGATGTCACAACACTGTACCGTGGCACGCCGGCGCGTACCAGCGTGTGACTCAAGCAGGGTTCGAGAAAATCCTATTTTTATAATTATTATTATTAACAATAATTATTATTATTAAGATTATTATTAGGCTCAGAGTCGCTCAACGAGCTATGGAGAGGGCTATGCTCGGGGTTTCACTACGGGATCGAATCAGAAATGAGGAGATACATACGTAGAAGAACTCGGGTCACCGACATAGCCAAACGGATTAGCACGTTGAAGTGGCAATGGGCAGGCCATATAGCGCGCAGAACAGATGGCCGATGGGGCCGCAAAGTTCTCGAATGGAGGCCACGGATCGGCAAGCGCAGCGTAGGACGTCCACCTACAAGATGGGCAGACGACTTGGTGAGAACTGCTGGTCGGCGGTGGATGCAGACGGCTTCCAACCGCAGTACTTGGAGATCAATGAGGGAGGCCTTTGTCCAGCAGTGGTCGTCCTACGGCTGAAATGATGATTATTATTAAGAGCCTGTACTGTCCCACTGCAGGGCAAAGGCCTCCCTTCCTTCCTTCCACCTTTCTCTGTCTTGAGCTACTGTGGTCCAGTCTTCCAAGTATGCGTCGAGTTCGTCTCTCCATCGACGTCTCGGTCTGCCGCGAGGTCGTTTCCTGTCTTGTGGGATCCATTCGGTAGTGGATTTAGCCCTTGACTTATCCGGCCTGCGGCAGACGTGACCCGCCCAATCTCACTTCAATTGGCCCGATTTTTTGGCGATTTTTATAATAAATATCAAAAATCCGCTTTTTTGCTAATTGATTTTTTGGCTAAGAAAAAGAAGGGAATTTCATTCTTTAAGTTCGTTTGTGAGGGGCTGGTTAAAACCCTCGACTTCATGTATCATTAACACACTCTCTATGTTTTCATGTGTTCGAGAAACAGCTCAAAATTTGAAAAAGTTCGTTTGTCACGAGGATTTCCCCAACTTTAAATGAGGTTGCCTTTTGGGAAACAATCTAAATCATTCTGAATTGTAGTTTTTCGCTACGTGTTGCCAGGGTAAACATTAATCTTCAAAATTTTTAGTTGACAGGAAAAAAATCAGTTGATATTATATAAAGATAAAAATCAACTGATATACATATATCGTGATAATATATGTACATATATCATGCATGATATATATCGGCGAACCCTGTAACTTGTCTTGAGTCACTCGATTACGTGAAAAAATACGTGTCCAATAGATTTTGTTAATCTACACTACAAGCTATTAAAATTTAGTCATCTGGCCTATTGTCTACCGCTAGTGATATAAACAATCGTACAGAACGGCATCGCTATTGCCTTTCATACATTACAAATGAGGACTAGCAGACATGTTCATTAGTAACTACTCTTTAAACTGGACAAGCTACGTATGAGATGTCGGCATTCTTATTCTTTAAATAAAATTTAAATAAATAAATTATGCTGGTCAAATCACACAGCATCATCTAGCCCCAAGCTAAGCAGAGCTTGTGTTATGGGTACTAGATGACTGATTCAAATCTATTATATTATACTAATATAATAATTATGCAAGCCTAGGTTTGAATACGATGTTAACACTCTTAGTTACAATGCTTCTACCGTTATTATTGACAAGTTTAGGCACGCAGTGGTTTGAATTTCGCATACTACTTACAAATGGGAGGTAAGGTGATTGCCGCAAATATATATTTAATATATAAATAATCGGCATGCCGTGGGGTGCCGGCAGTAGAATGTTACCCCTCCTCTCTTGCCCGTGAATGCAGAAAGAGCCTGCTAAGGGATACTTCGGGAAGATGGGCAGCAGCGTCTTTCCGTGTAATAACATCCCGTACTGCGCTCGCCAACCCGCCTGCCAAGCGTGGTGAGTATGGCAACTTCCCCTCATGGAGATCTATGAGGGAGGCCTGTGTTCAGTAGTGGACGTTTTACGGCTGAAATGATTATATAAATGATTGCTTGTAGACGGACGCTACATGAAGCGCCACCTAGGTCACACTCCGTACTGTGAATGCCTTTACTACGTGCAATCATTCGGTTGAAATACCCTGTACAGGTCATATATGATGTGATCATATATCAGATTCCTTTTCATTCCACTGCGGCATTTTGCTCAAGTACCGGAACAGCGAGACAGGCTTGTACGCTGTGCTTTTGCAGATGACCTCGTAGTGTGAAGAAAGGTGTCGTTGGCTTATCGACTCGGCGAAGAAATTGTCCGCCTCATCTTTCTGCTGCTGTGAGGGTGAAGTGGCGGTGAAATTGCCTGGAATTAGAAAAAAAATGGATGAGAAAACAGGAAGATATAATATTTATTAGCAACACAAAAAAATAATGCCGTGGGGTGCAGTAGGAATCAGCTAAGGGATACCTTCGGAAGATGGGCAGCAGCGTCTTTCTGTGCATGAACATCGCGTACTGCGCTCGCCAACCCGAGCATGATCTTGGAGATCCATGAGAGGCTTATGCTTGAAGTAATGACAAGTTACATATATGGTTGAGATGAACACACAAAACTTAAAGAACACTATGATAAGGCTAGACCTACTCACGACCTCCGGCGCAGCGCGTAAAGGTCTGCCTGCGACGCAAGAGGTTGCGGGTTCGGTTCCCGCCTTGGGACAAATGTCTATACGATCTGCAGGTATTTGTTCAGGGTTTTCTGGATGTTTTTCTATATTTAATAAAAAATATCTATCTATGTAGCATAATGTATTATATAGTATATCAGTCATCTAGCACCCATAACACAAGCTTTGCTTAGCTTGGGGCCAGATGATGCTGTGTGAATTGTCCAGCATTATTAATTTTTATTTTTTTATTATTACTATAGTTCGTAAAACTTGTTTCGTAGCGTATCGCTGCGACAGACGCCAAGTGACACGGTTAGGACTATGAGGAAGTTGAAAATATGACGGTATAATAATGTTGGTACGTTGGTAATCACGTGGGAGGCCTTTGTCCATGCAGCCGTGGACATCCTGAGATGTTGATGATGATGATAGTAAGGAAAATACTCAGATCAGAGACAAACATCTGCAGAGAAAGTAAAAACCAACATTTGTCCCGGTCCGTATCAGAAGGACAATCTAGCATAACGCCCGTAATAATCTAGTAAAACGTCTGGGAATTATTTCGTCATGTGGGTATTATGTCTACAAATTATAACGCCATAATAAAAAAACGACTACCTTGCTGTATGTCTATGACATAACGTACATTCAAGTGCAATCATAGTTCAAAGTTTTATATGATTTTAAGTGGGTAAGTAGGTACTCAAAATAAACACTTCTTTAGTACTGGCCATTATTGAAAACCATTTATGACAGGTGACGTAGAGGTAAGAAGTACAAACTCTCGGATGAGACTCTGCGGCTTCTGACAATGCAGCCCGTTACTTTGTCCCCAGTGTATTGTCGCTACGTCACCACTTACCAATGTACGCCAGGACAATGGCGGCCGGGTACTGAGGAAACACCGGCGACTGTTTGTGCCAGCCTAGCGCCTCGTACGTCTGCCCGTTACTTTGTCCCCCCCCAGTGTATTGTCGCTACGTCACCACTTACCAATGTACGCCAGGACAATGGCGGCCGGGTACTGAGGAAACACCGGCGACTGTTTGTGCCAGCCTAGCGCCTCGTACGTCTGCCCGTTACTTTGTCCCCCCCCCCAGTGTATTGTCGCTACGTCACCACTTACCAATGTACGCCAGGACAATGGCGGCCGGGTACTAAGGAAACACCGGCGACTGTTTGTGCCAGCCTAGCGCCTCGTACGTCTGCCCGTTACTTTGTCCCCCCCCAGTGTATTGTCGCTACGTCACCACTTACCAATGTACGCCAGGACAATGGCGGCCGGGTACTGAGGAAACACCGGCGACTGTTTGTGCCAGCCTAGCGCCTCGTACGTCTGCCCGTTACTTTGTCCCCCCCCCCAGTGTATTGTCGCTACGTCACCACTTACCAATGTACGCCAGGACAATGGCGGCCGGGTACTAAGGAAACATCGGCGACTGTTTGTGCCAGCCTAGCGCCTCGTACGTCTGCCCGTTACTTTGTCCCCCCCCCAGTGTATTGTCGCTACGTCACCACTTACCAATGTACGCCAGGACAATGGCGGCCGGGTACTGAGGAAACATCGGCGACTGTTTGTGCCAGCCTAGCGCCTCGTACGTCTGCCCGTTACTTTGTCCCCAGTGTATTGTCGCTACGTCACCACTTACCAATGAACGCCAGGACGATGGCGGCCGGGTACTGAGGAAACATCGGCGACTGTTTGTGCCAGCCTAGCGCCTCGTACGTCTGCCCGTTACTTTGTCCCCAGTGTATTGTCGCTACGTCACCACTTACCAATGAACGCCAGGACGATGGCGGCCGGGTACTGAGGAAACATCGGCGACTGTTTGTGCCAGCCTAGCGCCTCGTACGTCTGCCCGTTACTCGACACCAGAAAACCGTAAGGCAGCTCATTCTGTGTGGTGTTAGCCTGAAAACAATGTTAGTTTTTTTTAATGTTAGCCCTTGCCGTGGGGTGCAGGCAGTAGAAAGTTGGCTCCTCTCTAGCCCGTGGAAGTAGTAAGAATCTGCCAAGGGATACCTGCGTAATATGGGCAGCAGATACTTTCAGTGTGTTAACATCCCGTGTTTCTCCTAATGACAACACTACTAGCGCCGCACGATCTACCCGCTAACTTCGAGACCGGCAGGGTAATCACCCTCGTATCTCTCGACAGGTTTGCAACAGGCGTATATCTCGCGATAAACGCTGCAACAGGCGTAAACCTCGCGATCATCGCTGTCAATGGTCAATTGTGTATTAGATAAAAGCAAAAAAAATACGTTTGACAGCGATATATAAGCCTGTTGCAAACCTGTCGCGAGATAGGTACGTAATCAGTCCGTCTCGAATCACAACAGGATTACAGGCTCAACATAATTGAAAACCATCTTCTCGGTTGAAGTTCCTGTGCTTGGTAATGTGCTCAATGGCTTCCAGAACCATTATTGGTATGTAATGTCGCCCAGTTGAGATCACTTGTGGATTATGTAGCTCGAACCAGTGATTTGAGCCAAGACGCTCTGCTATAGCTGATTTTTGGGTATCCGCATTTTTAACTGCCTTTTAGACTCAAATCATGGTAAATATCCCGTAATCCCATGGTAAATCCTCCCCACACCTCGAGCACTTGCACTGCTCAACCATTTTCTTGACTGGTCCAATGAAGCCGACATATTCGCTAATAGTATAAACAAACTCTGTAGATTGACATATTTATTTTTGAAAATACATGTAATTAATCATTTTAATCACCTTTTGACATTATGAACTTTTGATCTTATTCCTTTCTACTGTTTTTATATTGACATATTTATGAAATTGTATGACTATTTTAACCATATCATTTAATTTGTGTTTGACATTATCATTTTCATGTTATTTTTTTCTGCTATTATTTAACCGAATTTATTGAATTGTTTTTTTAAGCCTTAATTAATTATAAATTAACTTTTGAATGTTTTGGATTTTTAGTCTGTAAGTTCAATTGTGTTTCCATAAATAAATAAATTATTGCATAATAAAGCAGTGTTGCAGATTGTTCACAATTTTTTCACATATAAACTGGCTGAAGTATGGCTGGTATGCCAGTGGGGTGGTATGCTTCACGCAGATTGTCGTCACTTCTCTCTTTCCCGTGGATGCAGTAAAAATCTCCGAAGGCATACCTCCGGAAGATGGGCAGCAGCGTCTTTCCGTGCATCAACATCCCGTACTGCGCTCGCCAACTTGCCTGCCAAGCGTGGTGAGTATGGCAACAGCCCCCTCATGATCTCGTAGATCCATGAGGGAGGCCTGTGTCCTGCCTGAACATCAGCGCCGCAACCGCGTAGCTTGCTACGTGATTGCGGTAATACTGAGGCAGAGTCCATTTTTTGACCTCACGCAGCATTGGTTGTACCTATGTTTAAAACTTGTTTAACACTGTAAGCCTAATTTCATTCTTTTATGTTTTCTTTATAATTTGTGTATGTTGTCCGTGTGTCAAAAATAAATTGTTTTCTTTTTCTATGTCCAGCAGTTAACAGCAGTCACACGGCTGAGATGATAAGATACGGATCTCGGCTTGGGCTGTTCCCAGTTTTTAGATTTTAACAACACCTAGTCCTAAAGTTACACCTTATAGTAGACAAGTGCTTTGTTCGACGGACGACGCGACATTTCGACAGGGTTTCACTAACGAGAAATTGTCAAGAGTTCATAAAGATGATTTGAAATGAAATCCGATCGATCACAAACATGGTAAATAGGGCAGCAGTAAGCCACACAAGGCAAACCGCAAGGCAACACCAACCTCCGTATAAATAAATGCCACTTAGGGACCGTTTCCACGAGCGAGGGAATCGCGGCGATGTTATCGTCCGTGCCACGTATTTCTATACACTCCCTCAGCGGCCGTCTCCACGAGCGAGAGAATCATGACCAGTGCGCGCTATAGTATCGCGATTCCCTCGCTCGTTGAGACGGTCTCTTAGATTTAAGCAGCGCTTAATCACGATATTTGAATGTTTTGGATGGAAATTTAAGTCGAAATATTAGAGTAGCGTAACTTATTAGAATAGCGTAATCATCTCAGCCGTAGGATTGAGGTCCACGTCCACTGCAGCTGGACATATGCCTCCCGGTTGGATCTTTAAGATCATCAGAGGATTGCTTCCATACTTGCGATAGTACAAGATTGTATAGGTGTATCATCATACATGTATACCTTTGCAGATTCATACTGCATCCACGGGCAGGAGGGGTAACATTCCGTCAGCAATCTACGGCTAACATCAACTCAGCCGTAGTACTCAGACGTCCACTCCCGGACATAGGCCTCATTTAATCTCTAATCCCTCATGAATATCCTCTACTGGTCATGAGGGTTGTTGCCATACTCACCTCGTTTGGCAGGAGGGTTGGCGAGCGCAGTACGGGATGTTCATACACGGAAAGTCACTGTTGCCCATCTTCCTGAAATATCCCTTAACAGGCTCTTACTGCATGATAGGAGGGGTAAAATTCTACAGCCGGCACCCCACGGCTAAAAAAAAAACATTGCCCATTCATATCCATTTAGCGGTGACATCGGAATGTTGCCCTTTTCTCTCTTTTATGCAATATAGCCAAGCGTAGTGAGTATGGCAACTACCCCTCATGGAGATTCATGAGGCCTGTGTTCATTAGTGGACGTTTTGCGGCTGAAATGATGAATGTTCTTTATCACCTGCAATTTCAAAAGGAGTTCGCTGCAAGCGGGGGTGGTGTGACACTCCTCGGTGTCTGTCTGCACGACTATGACGCGGGATGCTTCCGCGGACGCCATGGTCAGCATAGGTGGCGAGCCACTGGGGTCCCATTGGCGTCTGCTGACTAGCTGGAGCGGAGTATCCACGGGGGGCAGCACATTTTCTGTAACATAAATTTGTTTTCTATGACGACGTCTGGGCGATATTGGCGTCGCGATTTCAACTTTTTTCAGCAATAAACATAACATTCGGAATGAGCCGTTTTCAGTAAAAAGAAAAGTGTTTTCTACTAAACCTAACAGATGGAGCTGGCAAGCGGAGAGAGCAAGTTTGTGATAAATCACAAATTGCTGTCATTGTCAAATTGTGTTTCCTGCTAGTAGAAGAAAACTAACGCCATCTTTATGTTTCGAGGGAACTATTATTTTGTGGATATTAATAATTTAGCCATCTTTCCTTTCGATGTCATCACCCGTGAATTTTGTAATAATGAAGAGTTTTGATAACCGTCTGTGTTCTTCTTTCAGTTGGTCCACTTCACCAAATCATACTTTATGAATGCAATTAGGGTACTTTGAGCTAAATATATCTAAATCGCTATATAGTATTTACGTACTACATTTGAGGAGTTCCCTTGGTTCCTCATGGATCCCATCATCAGAGTTTTGACCTAATTCAAAGTGTATCTAATCGAACTCAAAATGAATTTTCCAAGTCGGTTTATGTTTTTGTTTTTGTGTGTTTCAGTTTTTGCGTGAATTAAGTACTGTTTTGGCGCTTACGACTTAAATTACGACTTTTAATTTCAAGCTTGCTTGAATTCTCCCCTCAGTCCGTATTTTACCAAGCCTATTTATACGATTAAATTCAAATAATTGTTTATTAATGCGTCGGCGTCGACCGCAAACACATGTTTATGTCGTTAAGGTTGATGTGTGTTGAGATTAATTTTGTTTCAAGAACCAAGTATGTCTTCGTCCATCTGTCTGTAACAGCATGTTATCTCAGTAACCAATTGTTAGCGCCATAGAGTTCAAACTCAAAAAATACTTTCTCATGGCAGCCTACTGACCTTTCTCTTTCCTCGGACGAATAGCCAACTAAGCTGAGAGTATGATATTGGCGCTGGGGAAGCGTAATCCAGCTAAGAATGTCCAAGGCACTGCTGCGTCCTGTACAACGTGAATACCAATTGCTGACGCTGTATAAATTATCTATATAGATGTTACTTACTACTTAACGAAAATATATATAGGTATTTAAGAAATATA
Organism: Pasiphila rectangulata; assembly: GCA_963082625.1. Lineage (NCBI taxonomy): Eukaryota > Metazoa > Arthropoda > Insecta > Lepidoptera > Geometridae > Pasiphila > Pasiphila rectangulata. The sequence goes on along the minus strand of OY720236.1, from coordinate 16,588,611 downwards.
CCTATCAATCATCTAGTTTCCATAGTACCTACAAACTTTGCAGATATACCTTCCCAATGATCACTCACCTGAATTGTTCTGAATAATTAGAAGATATATTCCTATGACCACACCCAGTATTAGAATAGTTAGAAGCGAGGCCACTGTCACTGTTGTAGCCGTATTCCTCTCCACAACCTGCGGCGGGAACCGCTGCAAAAGGGGCGTATCCTCATGTGGAACCACATAATCAACTTCGTCCTCTCTCCGGTAAGAACTACTATGCCGCGTCTCATGATCTGCAAACAGTTTATTTGTATCTGTAGAAATTTTAACATTACTCACAAGAATCATTTCACAAACTGTTATTAATGACCGAGAATAAACAACATTGATAGACGCGGGTGCACTGATAAGGAGTATTACAGTTGAATCCGCAAAGGGGTATATCCATATTCAAATTTTATATAGATTATTTTAAATGTGACAGTTACATACTGGAGCCTGATAGCATCTGGCGCGGATTGCGGCCACTCATACCTAATGCTTTGTAGGTAACTGACACGACTGGTAGGTAGGTATAATTTGTAGTTTGTTTGTCCAATTAACGTGTTAGAATTGTGATATCATATCTTGCATAATCACATTTTATTTACGTTTGAGAGCAGAAGCTTGTTTAGATTTCGTTTAATATACTCTTGATTCACTCAGTTGTGGTTTTTTTTTCAAACACTTGTAAGAAATAAAGATTTGTAATACTTTGGTAGGTATGCAGTATGGAATTTAAATATTGTTTCTGTGAATTTAGGTGCGAGTATGTAATGGAATGATGTGATATAATATAACATTCTAACTTTATTAATTATTAATATTGTTAATTTAATAATAATAATTGTTCGCATATATTTAGACATGTAACCTTAACATTAAATCTATTAATGTTTTTAGGTTTTTTGGAGTAAAAAAGCTTCTTATGTACCTAATGGTTAAAAAAAATGTAAGACTTGCAAAATGAAGCTGCAAACCGATAACATCACTTTGTAAGTATAAAAAACCTGATCATGTCTTTGTACCTACAAAATGTATTGTAAAATATCGGTCTAAATAATTAACTTTCATTTCTATACATGATAATTTAGTGTGGCTATACACTTTAAAATATCTCTGATAATACATATGTACATATAATATTATATACTATTTATTAGCTTTTGAAAACTATTTTACTTATTAACAAAGCAGTGAGTATTCTAATTTTAGAATACTCTCTGCTAGTGTAGGATGAGTTTGGTGACAACAGAAAAGAGCAGGATAAGCATTAAGAAGTGCAAATGAGACTGAGCATCTGTCCCTTTTTCCCCTATAGTCCGGTACCACTGTCATGGCCATCTGCAGTCAACAACAATAAAAGTCAATTCTAAAGAAAAACCCTAATTGATATTTCAATTATTCTGTCCTACTGTCAGTGGATTAATTTATTTATTTATTAAGACACTCCTAAGACATTACATTCACAAAGTAAATTAAGGTTATCCTATGAACTAACATCATTATCATTTAAAATACAAGCACCCAAATGCTTGTACACTATGTAAGTGCACTTTAAATGTTTAATGAGTGTATGTGTAAAACAGTAGGAGCATTTTTAACACTTCATTACTTCACTTGGAAAAAAGTTATCTGTAGCTATCTAATTCAATTAAGTGCTTTGTTAAATTTAAATATGTTCTGTTTTTGAATGTAAATTGATTATTCAATGAGGCAAATTTGTCCAATTGAATAAAGATTGATTGTCTTGGACTAGATTCTAACAGCTGGTTTCAGCCTTTACCAACAATTACTATTATGAGACATCACAATCCCACAGCTGGACAAGTTCTCCCCCAATACTTCCAGACATCACAATCCTAAACTTCTTCCTTCCAGGTTCTAGGATCTATGTGGTTTGTCCCTACATCTGCATTTGGGTCTACCATGATGCCTTCTCATATGCCAACAATAACAGAAATAGAATTCTAGTCACATTTTCTAATTAAGTTTCAGGCACTGTGAATTGTCCCTTAACCTATACTGTTTAACTGCAATCTAACCTACCAAAAGGTTGTAAATGTTGAAGTGCAAATTTGAAGATATTTGGTACTATTAAATAGCAAAACTAAAAGTAGTTTCAACAAACTTAGCACTAGTTAGGTAGGTAAAAATAAGGCCTTTATCATCTATTATAGATTATTTATACAGCTCTAACAACTGGTATTTATGCTGTGCTAGCTGCTGCAGCACCTGTAGCATTGTTAGTTAGATTAGGCTTGCCCAGCACCTATACTATCTTATCAGCTCTGTAGCTGAGATATTGGTAAAGGCAGAGTATCAGAAAAGTATTATCTTGATAAATTATCTTTACTAAGGATATATGACTTATTCCTATATACTTTTCATAGCTAAGAAAGAACAAAAGCAGTTTTGTTTAAATGTTGTAAACAGAAAATATTGAAAACAGGAAACTTTTGACAATAAACAATTCTCATACATAATTACTTATTAGATTGATAAATAATATATATTTGTACTTTACCAACAGAGCAATAAGGCTGCATCCTATGTTAATTGTAAGCTTGTATGTAACTGTTTTAGTAATAAAACCATTTGTTCATCTACGCAACGTATTAATTATTATTGTCTTAACTAAAATTTATTTAAACATTTTTGTCTTGTTTGTCTTTTTATTTAATGGCTTTTTGTGTTTGGTTTTACACAATTCCGCCAGTGTCAATTTAATTTATAAATTCTTATGTTATTTGGCTGGCCATGTTGGCGGCCATTTCAGAAACTCATTAAATATTTTAATATTATTACTTCCATTTCATTTTTACTTAAAGTTTTCGCTTTGTTTTCGCTTTGTTTACGTTTTTTTTTTTTTGGTTGATTCACGGTTCTACTTCTTCTTTTATGGCTGACGCTTGTCACTTGCTGAAACTCTGCCAGTGTCAGGTAGGTGAAAATGTCATAAACAAAGAAGAAAAATATTGGACTCTGCGTTGGGCGCGAAAGTGATTCAACGTGTTCGGTTTTTATTTTGTGGATTTTTTAAATTTTCATCTTGATTTAGCCAATTAGAAGTGTTTATTGTTTTCCGGTGATTAGTAAGTCTTTTTTCGTTATTATTTCATGTACTTGACTCAAGTTTGAGGCTTTATTTGCTTCGAATTTGAATCATGGAATTAGACCCGGTCCCCCCTGACCCCCCTGACGGCCAACATCATGGAAGCAAAAGCGTAAGTTCTGGAACAAAACGTCGACTCGAGTCTGACGATATAAACCCATCCAAAAAAGTAATTACTTCACCTGAGTTGAATGTTCCGTCCATTCAAACTATTTTTACCCATCCATCCATAGTGGTAGGTGCTATACAGGCCTACACTAGTTTAGATAAAGGACCATAATATATTGTCCATGTATCGCGTGCAGAATCCGATGTTTCCGCAGGTTCCGTTCTAAAACCAATTAAATTCGGTCAATTCCTAGCAAAACATAAGTTATAGAAATGAAAAATGCAATCAAAATTTTGTCTCCGACGGGACTCGAACCCGTAACGTTCAGACGAACACCTTCAACGCAGGCTGCCTTAACCGTTCGGCCACGGAGCAATTAACCGTCGGGTCGAAAATCTTGACTGCCTTTATCGGTTTCGAACCGATACGTTACGGGTTCGAGTCCCGTCGGAGACAAAATTTTGATTGCATTTTTCATTTCTTTGACGATACCTTAGTGTGGGTTTACACTTTAAATAAAAAATTGCTTATAAAACATAAGTTTGCTAATATTTGCCCAGAGGACGTCAAAAAAATCGGTCGGAATAAAATTTCAGTTGAATTCAATGCAGCCGATGATGCGAATAAATTTATAACCTCCCAAATTTTGCCCATGTGTAAGTATGTACCCTGCATTCCTACTTACAACGTCACCAGGATGGGCCTTGTCCGTGATGTTCCAACTGATCTCTCGATGGACGAATTCTTTGAGGATGTGACACTTCCTGCTGGTTGTGGCATTATATTGAAGGCTCGTCGTCTCAATAGAAAAGTAACAGATGATGGTAAAGTTTCTTGGGTACCAACCCAAACTGTAGTTATCACTTTCCAAGGTCAAACCCTTCCATCCCGGATATTCCTTTATTACAATTCACTTCCTGTCGAATTATACCAATACCCGACTATCCAATGTTTTACTTGCTGTCGTTATGGACACACAAAAGCGCAATGTAGATCGAAGCCAAATTGTTTCCGTTGTTCTAAGGAACATTCGGGTGATACATGCGATGTCCCCGAGGCTGAATCTACTTGCTTCCATTGCTCAGGTCGGCACTTTGCCACTAGCAAGACATGCTCGGAACAAGAACGACAAAATCAATTAAAATTGTTATGGCACAAAATCACATCTCATACGAAGAAGCTTCTCGTCAATTTCCAAAGGTTAATCGTCCGTTCTCTGAAGTTGCTCGAGATATTTTCCCCTTTCCGAGTTCTGTCCAACCATAGCAAATGGCTGAATCCGCTGAATTAGCTCGTCAACCTACTCGCTCATACGTAAAGACTGTGTATGCCAACCCTCGACCAAAAACACCTTTGGGTAAGACTTTCGATAAGAATGCCCACAGGGAAATTGTCGCAAACCCTACCTCAAGTCTTACAAATGGATGTGCTCTTAGCATGCATCAATCATCTTCTCCATTGAATGACAACCTCATCCAAACACTCCTCACAATTTTAATAGACATAATTTTAACAAACCCTCATTCCCTACCGTCCAACGTCGCCTCTAAACTTTCACAATTAGTCTCCCTATCTAGTCATAATGGATCCAGTGGTGGTCCTCCTCCAGTGGAACACCCAGAGCATGCGTGCAAAAGCGCATGAATTAATTCATTTAATCAACGAGTTCCGCCCGGCAGTTATTGCCGTCTCGGAGACTTGGCTGAGGCCTGGATCCCATTTTCGGATCTCTGGCTTCACATGCCTTCGGGACGACAGGGCTGATGGGCGGTCTGGTGCCGGGAGCGCCTTATTAATTAGGCGCTCCCTTACGTTTACAAAAATTACTCTTCCTTCTCTCCCCCCTGATATCAACGCTGTAGGTATCAGGTCCTTCGGCATTTCATTTATTTCATTATATATACCTCATCCTAACTCCTTATTAATCCCTGATATCCTTCTCCTATTTACGTCTATTCCTTCTCCTATGATTGTTATGGGCGATTTTAATGGCCACAACACAGTGTGGGGTCACAGCTACTCAGATCTCTTTGGTCACTCTCTTCTAGAAATCATTGATGAAGCTAATCTTTGCCTCCTCAATGATGGTTCTCCCACTCGTAGAGTATATCCTTCCCAAAATCCGAAAAGTGCCGTTGATCTCTCTTTGTGTTCCTCAACGCTTTTTCCTGACATTTTATGGAAAACTTTACCTCAGACATACGGTAGCGATCACTTTCCCATATTATTGTCTCTTCACATTAATCTCCCTCATAGCGTCTCCCCTTTTTGTAACCCAACTCCCAATTTAAAATACATACTTTCTGGTGCTGACTGGCCATCCTATTCAACTTCACTGGACAATAACATGGATTCCCATGAATACTCTTTAGATTCCCCCACTGTATCGTATAATAACTTTATTGACAAAATCATTTCTTGTGCTGACCTGCACATCCCTATTAAAAAACCCTCTCGGGACTTTAAGATCTCCACCCCATGGTGGGACGCGGAGTGTACAGCGGCAGTTAAGGAACGCAAGGTGGCTGAGAAAACATACTGTCAATCAATGACCATAAATAATTTTTTAAACTACAAAAAATTTGCAGCTAAATTTAGAAAATTAACTTCCAGGAAAAAAAAGCAAGGTTGGATAGGATTCTGTGAAAAGCTTTCGCCCAGAACTCCTCCCGGTTTGGTTTGGAAACAGATTAAACGCTATAGGGGATCTTCCAAAATAGAAAACATTTCAGCTCACGATACTACATCTTGGCTCGAGGCCTTTTCAGACAAATTGGCTCCTCCGTTTGTTCCACCTTTTTCATCCTTACCACCAACCCCTTTGTTTTTACCTCAATCATCTAACTTGGACGCCCCTTTCTCATTTAACGAATTGTCTCTAGCACTTGATGGACTGACTGACTCTTCCCCTGGAATAGATGGCATCCCGTATTCTTTCCTGACCAAATCTTCAGAAAAAATTAAAAAAATATTTTTGTCTTTTGTTAACTCCTTCTTCGATAGTGGTATAATTCCAGAACAATGGAAAACGCAAATCATAGTCCCTATCCTTAAACCTGGCAAGGATCCCTCAGACCCATCCAGTCGTCGACCTATAGCGTTGTCATCAGTAATGGCCAAAGTGACGGAACATTTGATAAAACGCCGTCTTGAGTGGTGGGCAGAAAATGGTGCCGTCCTCGCTAAAACCCAATTTGGATTTAGGAGAGGAATGGGCACCTTGGACAACCTCAGTTTATTTACAACGGATATCCATATTGCTTTTAGGGAAAAAAATATTTTAGTCGGTGTATTCCTCGATATAGCATCGGCTTATGATGACGTCCTTCTTCCGGTACTCAGAAATAAACTACTTCAGCTGAAAATCCCCGAAAAACTTGTTCGTTTTATCTGCTCTATGTTAATGGAGAGATCTGTTGTTATTAAATCCCCTCTAGGTCTCCTTTCACCGAGAACAGTTTGGAAAGGTCTACCACAGGGTTCTGTTTTGAGCCCGTTGCTGTTCAGCCTCTACACGTATGATCTCGAGCGAACAGTAAACTCTTTTTGTGAAGTTTTGCAGTACGCCGATGATCTTGCCTTATATGTTTCCTCTCCTTCGCCAGAAGTGGCAAGTTCGCGTCTCAATTCTGCAATATCCTATCTGAACGATTAGCTTCTCGACCATGGTTTATCCCTTTCCCCATCCAAGAGCTCTCTTGTAATTTTTACTAAAAAACAAACATCCCTTCAGTAGATATTTTTATAGGTAGAGATTTAATTCCCGTTTCAAGTAGTGTACAATTTCTGGGTATAACGTTGGATACTAAAATGTCAGGTATTCCTCACTTTATGTACCTTACACAAAAATGTGAGAGAAATGTTAATATTTTACGCTCTCTATCAGGGGTGTGGTGGGGCTCTCACCCATACACACAAAAGCTCTTATACAATGCTATAGTTCGGAGCAACTTAGATTATGGTGGATTCCTACTTAATCTTTGCAATAAATCAGGCCTAGACAAAATTGATAAAATACAATCTAGATGCCTGCGCATAATACTTGGAGCTATGAAATCTTCGCCTATCAACGCAATGCAGGTTGAATGTGGCGAGCCTCGCATGGAATTGCGCAGACAATATCTATCGGATAGATTTTTGTTTAAATTGATCCAAAATTCTAAACATCCTCTTCTTGCTAAATTATCCTATATAAATAATTTATTTCGTCATTGTAATAAAATTCCTTGTAGTTCTAAAAGATTTTCCGATCTTCCGAGTCCTGTCAGGCAGTATTCAATGTACCCGCTATATCTTATTCCCTATGATGCCTTAATTTTCCAGCCTCGTGTTATCTTACAATTCGGGGTAGAAAAGGATTCAGTTGACGCGAGATGTACATTTAACTACGTACTCAATTCCAAGTTTGATGGTTGGCACTTAATATTCACCGATGCGTCCAAGTTGTCAGTTGATAGTGAGGTTGGAGCTGCGGTATGGATACCTTTTACCAACATAACCCTGAGTTTTAAGTGTCCCTCGTCCTCATCGGTATTTACTGGTGAGGCAGTTGCTATTCTCGAAGCCATTCTCTTTGTAAAATCACATCACTTATATAATTCTATCATCTTTTCTGATTCTAAAAGTTGCCTCCAATCAATTTTGTCTGACCCGTTTAAATCAATTTCCCGTTTCCCCATTATTCTTAAAATTAAACTTTCTCTGTTTGAGTGTCACAATCTAGGCATTAATGTAGTTCTAGCTTGGATTCCAGGACACTCTGGGATTCTAGGCAATGAATTAGCTGACTCATGCGCAAAGGCCGCTATCCAGATAGGTTCTCCTGAGCATTTTCAAATATATTGCCACGATTTAAGCCTTCTTCCAAAAATCTTTCTTCAAAAATCCTGGACGGATTTGTGGAATACCTCGAAGCTGTGTAAAGGCAAAGTACTACTCTGATATCCAACCAGATATCCCACCTATTCCTTGGTTCTTTAAGTTTCGCAAGCCCAATAAGATCGTCACTTCAACTATCTGCCGCCTAAGACTGGGTCATGCTTGTACACCTGTATTTCTTGCGAAACTTAGGATCAAGGATCACTCAATGTGTGAGTGCGGATTGGAGGAAGGAAATGTAGACCACATTTTCTTCAATTGCCCTAAACTTCGCTTATCCCTTTATGATGTTCTCCCTCAGGAAATCCCGCATCCTACCTGCTTCAAAATTTTGCTTTCCCTTACTTTCTCTCCTTTAATTAATTTTATCCTTTGTAAATTTGTAAATATGAATAATCTTAGATTGTAATATGTTATAATAATAGTTGATAACTTAAATAATCTGATCGAAGCATCATTAATTTACTTTTACGTAGAAATATATATTTTTTTTATTTTGTTTTTATTTGCTTTTGCTTGGCTTAATCATTTTGTTTTCCGATAATGTTGTGGCTTAAAATTGCCTTACCCGCTCTCAACACGTTCATGATACTTTTACCTACCTGACACTGGCAGAGTTGCAGCAAGACTAAGTGGCATGCATCAGCCATTAAAAAGAAAAGAAGAAGAAGAAGAAGAAGAAAAATAAGGAAAAAAAGTGTAAAGCGGGCTACGAATCAGACAAAAGTTCCTGTTGTGTGTTCAGGAGATGTCGAGCTTATCACAAGTCACAATTATGAAATTAAAGTGAAGAGTGTTTTGTGTGTGCCAAGTCTTACAACTAACCTCTTATCAGTCAGTGAATTGATCAAAAATGGAAACAATGTCACCTTTGAGTCAAACAAATGCCTGATAACAAATAAATTAGTGAAAAAGGTGGAACAAACGGAGGAGCCAGTTTGTCTGAAAAGGCCTCGAGCCAAGATGTAGTATCGTGAGCTGAAATGTTTTCTATTTTGGAAGATCCCCTATAGCGTTTAATCTGTTTCCAAACCAAACCGGGAGGAGTTCTGGGCGAAAGCTTTTCACATCCTATCCAACCTTGCTTTTTTTTCCTGGAAGTTAATTTTCTAAATTTAGCTGCAAATTTTTTGTAGTTTAAAAAATTATTTATGGTCATTGATTGACAGTATGTTTTCTCAGCCACCTTGCGTTCCTTAACTGCCGCAGTACACTCCGCGTCCCACCATGGGGTGGAGATCTTAAAGTCCCGAGAGGGTTTTTTAATAGGGATGTGCAGGTCAGCACAAGAAATGATTTTGTCAATAAAGTTATTATACGATAAAGTGGGGGAATCTAAAGAGTATTCATGGGGATCCATGTTATTGTCCAGTGAGGTTGAATAGGATGACCATTCAGCACGAGAAAGTATGTATTTTAAATTGGGAGTTGGGTTACAAAAAGGGGAGACACTATGAGGGAGATTAATATGAAGAGACAATAATATGGGAAAGTGATCGCTACCGTATGTCTGAGGTAAAGTTTTCCATAAATTTTCAGGAAAAAGCGTTGAGGAACACAAAGAGAGATCAACGGCACTTTTCGGATTTTGGGAAGGCAAAGATTAGCTTCATCAATGATTTCTAGAAGAAAGTGACCAAAGAGATCCGAGTAGCTGTGACCCCACACTGTGTTGTGGCCATTAAAATCGCCCATAACAATCATAGGAGAAGGAATAGACGTAAATAGGAGAAGGATATCAGGGATTAATAAGGAGTTAGGATGAGGTATATATAATGAAATAAATGAAATGCCGAAGGACCTGATACCTACAGCGTTGATATCAAGGGGGAGAGAAGGAAGAGTAATTTTTGTAAACGTAAGGGAGCGCCTAATTAATAAGGCGCTCCCGGCACCAGACCGCCCATCAGCCCTGTCGTCCCGAAGGCATGTGAAGCCAGAGATCCGAAAATGGGATCCAGGCCTCAGCCAAGTCTCCGAGACGGCAATAACTGCCGGGCGGTACTCGTTGATTAAATGAATTAATTCATGCGCTTTTGCACGCATGCTCTGGGTGTTCCACTGGAGGAGGACCACCACTGGATCCATTATGACTAGATAGGGAGACTAATTGTGAAAGTTTAGAGGCGACGTTGGACGGTAGGGAATGAGGGTTTGTTAAAATTATGTCTATTAAAATTGTGAGGAGTATTTGGATGAGGTTGTCATTCAATGGAGAAGATGATTGATGCATGCCAAGAGCACATCCATTTGTAAGACTTGAGGTAGGGTTTGCGACAATTTCGCTGTGGGCATTCTTATCGAAAGTCTTACCCAAAGGTGTTTTTGGTCGAGGGTTGGCATACACAGTCTTTACGTATGAGCGAGTAGGTTGACGAGCTAATTCAGCGGATTCAGCCATTTGCGAAGGTTGGACAGAACTCGGAAAGGGGAAAATATCACGAACAACTTCAGAGAACGGACGATTAACCTTTGGAAATTGACGAGAAGCTTCTTCGTATGAGATGTGATTTTGTGCCATAACAATTTTAATTGATTTTTGTCGTTCTTGTTCCGAGCATGTCTTGCTAGTGGCAAAGTGCCGACCTGAGCAATGGAAGAAAGTAGATTCAGCCTCGGGGACATCGCATGTATCACCCGTATGTTCCTTAGAACAACGGAAACAATTTGGCTTCGATCTACATTGCGCTTTTGTGTGTCCATAACGACAGCAAGTAAAACATTGGATAGTCGGGTATTGGTATAATTCGACAGGAAGTGAATTGTAATAAAGGAATATCCGGGATGGAAGGGTTTGACCTTGGAAAGTGATAACTACAGTTTGGGTTGGTACCCAAGAAACTTTACCATCATCTGTTACTTTTCTATTGAGACGACGAGCCTTCAATATAATGCCACAACCAGCAGGAAGTGTCACATCCTCAACGAATTCGTCCATGGAGAGATCAGTTGGATCATCACGGACAAGGCCCATCCTGGTGACGTTGTAAGTAGGAATGCAGGGTACTACTTACACATGGGCAAAATTTGGGAGGTTATAAATTTATTCGCATCATCGGCTGCATTGAATTCAACTGAAATTTTATTCCGACCGATTTTTTTGACGCCCTCTGGGCAAATATTAGCAAACTTATGTTTTGCTAGGAATTGACCGAATTTAATTGGTTTTAGAACGGAACCTGCGGAAACATCGGATTCTGCACGCGATACATGGACAATATATGGTCCTTTATCTAAACTAGTGTAGGCCTGTATAGCACCTACCACTATGGATGGATGGGTAAAAATAGTTTGAATGGACGGAACATTCAACTCAGGTGAAGTAATTACTTTTTTGGATGGGTTTATATCGTCAGACTCGAGTCGACGTTTTGTTCCAGAACTTACGCTTTTGCCTCCATGATGTTGGCCGTCAGGGGGGACCGGGTCTAATTCCATGAATCAAATTCGAAGCAAATAAAGCCTCAAACTTGAGTCAAGTAACATGAAATAATAACGAAAAAAGACTTACTAATTACCGGAAAACAATAAACACTTCTAATTGGCTAAATCAAGATGAAAATTTAAAAAATCCACAAAATAAAAACCGAACACGTTGAATCACTTTCGCGCCCAACGCAGAGTCCCGTACCCGTAATCTTAGTAGGTAATTTACTAACTATGGATACGCCAAGATACACCACGCTTTAGCCATGTCCATTGAATGTCAAACAAGTGACAATGACATTTTCCATTTAAATTCGAAATTAAAATTTTGAAAAAAAAATTGAATATTATATATTTTGAATAATATAGATTATTTTGTTTCATTTATAAAATCAATCAACTTGTATGTCTTGTGTGAATTTAATTTTTTTTTGTGTTCTTTTTATTTTTGCTCAGCCCAATTGTTTTATTGCTATCAATCTTGCCGAATAAGCAGACGTTGGCAAAGTAGTGAAATATCTTTCCTGTCACACGCCATTAACAAAAGAAGAAGAAAAAATTTTGAACCAACACTAACCTCAATTTTTAGGAAAAATTAGCAAATGTATTACGAAAGACAACTATAATTTATATTTTCCTTTATTATAAACTCCAGTTACATGGGTTAATTATGTAAAATGTTGTCCATCAAAAGATTGCCGACTCTTTCGGCGTCAAAAATACAATCCAAACTGTGTTTTGATGCAAGAAACCCAACAGTGGCGCAACATGTAAACAAACATTGCCATAGAAGTTTAGTAACTTTGTGCAGATCATTCTCCGCGTTACATCACCTGACGATTAAATCGAGAAATCCGGTGAGTTAATTTATATAAAATGTACCTACCTTTTATACATTTTATAAAACTACACAAATAGTTAAGATAAAATTGATTATTTATGTCTGCTATAGGGGGAATATACCTTTAGCTTTTAGCAGGGACAAAAAATTGATAATTATATAAAAAAACTTCCTAATAGGTTTTATCTAGCAGCAGTACATAACATACAAATAATATTTTAAGGTATGTATTAAGTGGAATCACAAGGGCCTCTTATATAAGTCCATTTAGAAGATAAACAACACAACTAAACTACATAACTGTATTCATTCAATAAAGTCAGGAAAAGAAATAAACAGAAATACCTTACTCAGTTGTTTTAGTCATTATTACCAATTTTCATCATTATCATAATTTCAGCTGTAAAATGTACACTACTGAATGTGTTCAAAAGAAAGAAGTGCTCTATTTATGCCACTACAAATTTTATTTTTGTCTTAATAAAGACTATCATTTTCGAAAACAGGCAGAACAAAGAGATAGGTAGAGGAATCAATATTGCCTGGAAGAGCTACTGGTCCATGAAGGTGTTCATGAAGGGTTCACCGTCCTATATCACTAAGACACAAAATTGTCGATATTTTTATCCTGCCCGTCCTAACTTAGAGTGCCCAGATGTGGTCTTTGAAGCGCAAACTCAAGATTTGTCAGAGGGCAATGGAACAAAGATTTCTCAGGTTTAAACAAGTCGACCGAGTTCGTAACACCATGCTGCATTCCCTTACTGTCATCACAGATGTTGGTAAGAAGGTTGCAACACTGAAGTGGGACTGGGTGGGCCACATGAGCCGACTGCCAACAGAGAAATGGGCTTAGAGTGTAACACCTTGACTTGATGTGGGAAGGCAGGGTCGGGGAAGTGTTGGCGGGATGAACTTGTTACCTTCGACAGAGGATGGTGGGAGTCTGCATAGGATCGGGATGGTTGGAAGACTTTAGGGGAGACCTTTACCCAGCAGTGGGACAACATAGGTTAAAAAAAAGACTATCAATGCTGCCTTCCCAACACTTGCAGCAATGCCTACATTATGAGTTATTATATTAGAATATTAGATATATTGTTGCCAAAATTATAATTACATTCTTCTACATTATTAACAGATATTTAGATAAGTATTTATCACATTATTTACCTTTAATTTGCCCACAATTTTGATAGGATTGCACCCATTGTGATTGTGGGAAGACTGGCATGCACGCAAATGTGTCACAATTGTGAAAATTCAAAAAAGACTTTTCTTCTACATCTATCTTCTTATTGTTACAGCAACTTCGACACTTCAATGCTGAATACAAAGCTGCATGTGCTCTGTTGACTCGCTCGAACCTGCCAAGCCTAAGTGCCACCTGCAATGCTATTCGAGGCTTGCATACCACACCAACAAGATTGGAAAAGAATGAAGACAAACAAAAAAATGACAAAGATAAGGTACTTGTGATTTAAAAATTAATAAATCTCGTTCATGTAACATGTTTCAATGATGTTGCGCTCCTATTGGTCAGCGGGATGTTTTATAGGCCTTCCTCAATAATTGGGCTAACCAACCCCGAAAGAATACTATTAGTTCAGTAAGTAAATGTACCATACATACAAATTTGTACAATGTATGTGGTGTTTTAGGACAAAAAAGACAAGAATAAAAATGAAGAAATATCATCACTTCTAATGAAAGCTGCCTTCTGGATGATGACTACAATAATACTGTTGATTACGAGCTCCCTTCTGATGCCTACTGACAACACACAGAATGAGGTATGTGTCTTTTTATGATACCACCTGTCCCGGCAAACTTCGTGCGGAATTAACTTTACTACTGCGAACTTCTACTTCTCTACCACTACTCATCCTCTTTTATGACTATTGACTACTACTCTAGTACTACTAACTACTTAAAAAAAACATCGATATCAGTCAATCCGTTTTGGAGATATTGTCAAAATAGCCATTCCATATTTTATGAAAAATGAATTTTAATATTATGTTCGTAGTATTATGGCATAGAACGCTAGATACCCTAGTCCGACTCGCACTTGACTGGTTTTATTTAGAGTAGAAATGATGTAACAAACATGACATATGGATGACTATATGATACTGAATGAATCCCAAACGACCTCGTGGCAGACCAAGTCGACGGAGAGACGAACTAAACGCACACTTGGAAGACTGGACCACAATAGCTCAGGATAGAGAACTGTGGAAGGAAATAAGGGCGAGGCCTTTGCCCTGCAGTGGGACAGTACAGGCTCCTAAAATATGACATAGCATAGTGAGGTGGCTTCCTCGGTACAGGGTGAACGTAGTGAGGCAGCCAACAATAATCCCTCACGTTAATTTTACGTTGAAAGTAGATTTCCGATGTGTTCAATTTCTCCCAGGCGAACTTTCACCAGGCAATGGAACATTACACATAACAATGAATAGTGTTACTTACGAGTGTTTTGTTTGTTTTTTTATACTACTAAATGACGAGACAAGCCAAAGGCCCACCTGATGTTAAGCGGTAACCTCTACCTATAACGATTGCAATGCCGCGGTGATCACGTTCACCAAGCACGTGACCAACGCTGCATTGCATTGCGCCCGTCACCCTGAGACAGAGTTGTGACTAAAATAAACGATGTCACGTACAGGATTCGGAAGGATACCTGTATTTGCTGTAAATATTTTTACTATTGTATTTTATCATAATTTTTTTGCAGCTGATCCGCTACGTGTCATGGAATGAGTTTGTGTACTCGATGCTGTCGAAGGGTGAAGTCGAGGAGCTGATAGTGAGACCCGACATGGAAGTGGTCACCATTATTCTACACGAGGGTGCAGTGCTCAAAGGAAAACGGGTAAGTGTCTATGGTTTTTAATTTTTAATTAGTAAATTAATTGTCCTTTAATCTATTTCTAGCTGACTTGGATAACTTGGCTAAAAATTCGCCCTGTTAATGTAGCATTTTATAAGTGAACGACTTTTTGAGATTGGTTCTGTATTTTTCGAGTTATTTCATTACTGGGTAGTTTTCTATGTACATATGTTAATTATTTATTAAAAAAAATGTATTCAAATATTCTATCAATCATCTAGTTTCCATAATAAAAGCTTTGCTTAGTTTGGGACTAGATGTTGTGTGTAGTGTTCAGCGTTATCTATTAATTGTATGTACATATGCACACTTTAAAGGAAAAAAATAGTTTTTCATACAGGGCTTGTGAGTCAACAATATGGTGTATAATAGGTTAACCTAATCATAGTTTAGTTTAAACCTGTTTAAGCCGCTAGAATCATAGAGCATCTCGTTCTAACTACATAAGCTTTAAGCTGGTTAGAATTGTAATTGTTCATATTTAAATTCGTTTATTCACATAAACGTTACATTCTGAGTTACCAGATTATACACATTAAATCTAAAACTTATAATTTTTACACACATAAAATATTATACTACACACAATATAAATACAGTTCACAAAAGACGAAACTACATATATATCTCTATACCTATACTATAATAATAATATTAATGTTTTTATATTTCTTTATAGTAAAAAATGTATTTTTATGAGTTTACAAATAAATTATGTGGAATAATAATAATAATATAAACTTTATTTCAGACAACTATAGATAAAAAACAATTGCTGTGTTTATTTATTTATTATAATTGGATAACCAACACAGGTTTACACATACAATAATAAGAAAACATTCAAAAACAATTTATAGCATTGTGCTCCCGTACTTAAAAGGTACCACAGCATGCAAGAAAACAAGGCAACAGACAACTTAAGAGTTGTGATTAAAAACTAATAGTAAAACATAGAAAAACGCATTCATAATACAATAGTAATTACATACATACTTAAATACTATAGTAATAGTAGGTATTATAGTAATCTAATAGAATAGATAATTAAGTAACAAACTATACTAAGAATAATATGAAATATTATGTGGTCTAAGATCTTTATTAATATTTCTCTTAAAGATTACAAATCACTTGCGAGAAACATAAACAGTTAATAGTAGTTTCAGTTTGCAACGAGCATTAATAAAAGTAACATTTCATTGGCAATCTAAGTAACTGATAGAATACAATACAATTCATTTGAAAATAATTTTAATTAATTTCAATTTATTTAATTATATTTTATAATAATGTATATAAATAATACCCAAATATTATGGAGACGTAAGACGTAGTTTTTATAGGATTTTGTGCTTTCAGGCTACCCACCGCGTATATCACATGAACGTGGGTGATATCCATCGGTTCGAGGAGAAACTGCGAGAGGTGGAAAAAGGCCTCGGCGTTAAAGAAGGTAGGCTCTCGCGACCATTCCCGGGACCTAAGGAAGCTTTTATGCGACACCGATCGCCAGGTGCGATCGGTGTCGCATAAAAGCTTCCTTCAGCTTCCAAATAAAAAAAATATATACTTTCCAATATTTTTCTGACTCATAAATTGAATAAGTATTAAACCTCAGCGGTATTTTGTTTAAACTTATTTTTATATAGTTGCTATTTTTTAATAAGCATGTAATATTTTTTTTTAAACGGAACAACACGTTTGTTGAAAGCCCTACCTTAAATATTTATTTTATTCAGTTTTTAGTATTTGTTGTTATAGCGGCAACAGAAATACATCATCTGTGAAAATTTTAACTGTGACAAATAGACATACAGACAGACGGACAGACGAAGACGGAGTCTTAGTAATAGGGTCCCCTTTTGACCCTTTGTGTACGGAACCCAAAAAAGAAAGAAAATAGAGGCAAAATTCAACTGCCGGCACTCCTACGGCATTTGTCACTGATCTCTACCTTCAACTATCTTAAGGTCCAACTAGTCGCGGAGGCAAAGTCGTCAGTGGGCGCGGCCTAAATGTATGCTATCTCACCTGACATAGTGTGTTTACCCGCGCGCTAGAATGAAATGCACAATGATTCATTCCTAAACCGACCGCGCAAAAATATGTGAATAGACTTTTAGCACAAGGGTTATTATAGAAAAACTTGAGTGTAATATTCTCAAAATAACATTTATTTCAACTTTTGAATAATTAAACTATGTCGGAACGGCGTTTTTTTGAGTTTTCTTTCTCCTTATATTATTTAGTTTCGTCCAAAGTTAGGAGTCGGGAATCAGTGTTAAAATACGAAAGTTTAGAAGCTTTTATTTTTGAAATAAATACTTTTTTTACGGTTTAGGGTGTATACAAACATAGATTATGACGAGATAAATTGATATAATCCTTAGTGTTGGATGGTTAACGTCAAACAGTGGAGTAGTTACCCTTCCACGTTTGTATGGAAAGATGGGCGACTCGTTCATCCTTAAGATCTTATCTTCGTTTGCAGGCGTGCGTGTTATATACGACCGTAACGGCAGCGTCGCCGGTAAGATTATCACGTCGCTGCTCATCGGAGCCGTCATACTGTCTCTCCTGTACTCCACTAAGAGCATGCGGATGAATATGAACCTCGGCGGATTTGTGAGTACTTTTTTTTGTAACCTATTTCAGGCACCAGTCCTAACAACAAACAACTAGGTTTGAATGAGATCCATAAACAAACATGTCGTATTTTCAGCTAGGAAGAACCTATTTCTTGTGAGTGATAAATAAATGACTTTTTACTTATATTTTTGATCGCATAAACCTTTGACCACAACCTTAACTGATGGTAAGCGAGTATGTGGCCGATAATGGATCACAGAGGTCTAGAAGACACCTGTTCGCCCTTGACTTGAAGTGTTTATTTTTGGGGAAACAGAAGTAATACGATAATAAATAGATGGAGAAATATGCGCTAAAATTTGAAATTTAAATGCATTATTGTGGCACTTCTCGATTGAATTAAAAATTGGTGAGTTTTTAAGTGGTATAGTCAAAGTCAATAACTGTTTTTTCAATAAAGCAAAAATTCAAATTAATTTTTTTACACTTATTTATTGCTGAATAAAAATTTGGTAAAATTTTAGTGGTATATTAGCAATGTGAAATAAAATTGAGATAGATTTAAAAAATAGGTGTAATACCTTATTAAGATAGTCAGGCATAGCAGGCCAGTAGGTCTGTTTTGTGCCGCTGTTGGCCAAAAAGGTACTTTTTGATTAGATTATAAAACTCTTTATTGGACACCTCACACATTCCATTTTATCAATTTTAGTGATTCAAAACTATACGATCTGAAAGCTATTTGCATTAATGTGATGATTTTTTTATGCTACCGAAGTCTTCCTTAAAGGTATAGTCGGTTAATTCAAGAATTATTAAATTTTTATTTCAAAAGACGTTTTTTTGTTTCCCTATAGTAGTTACAGATGGTAAGTATAAGTACAGTTCTTATGGACCATGACATCGCCAACTTGAACTAAATCTTATACAGCATGTAAAGTAAGGCCTTTGCATCTATTATTGGTGATTTATACAGCGTCAGCAACTGGTAATCATGCTGTACGGGACGCAGTACCTTGGACATTGTAAGATGGATTAGGCTTGCCCAGCACCTATTCCATCCTCTCAGCTTAGTCAGCTATTATTGAGAGGAAAGAACAGGTCAATACGTCTGAAGCTAACTAAGCCGCGGGTTTCCTCACGATGTTTCCTTCACCATTAAAGCTCGTGTTAAGTGTGCACATACATTTTTCAAGAAAGAAAAATCCATTGGTGCACGGCCGGTATCGAACCCACGACCTTCAGATTGAAAGTTGGGGGTACATACCACTCGGCCAACACGGCTTTTTTATACAGCATTTACATAATACATATCTTTACCCCTTACTATTAAACGCTGATTAAATTAATGAACAGTTAAGAAGCCGCGTGTGCCGAGTTGTGCGTAGCCCGACCTTCAATCCAAGAGGTTCTATACCGGCCGTGCACCAGTGGATTATTCTTTCATGTAAAATGTGCACATTTAACTCACGCTTTAACGGTTAAGGAAAATGTCGTAAGGAAACCCGCAGCTTAGTTAGCTTCAGACGTATTGACCTGTTCATTTTCCTTTGATTAATAGCTGACTTAGCTGAGAGGATGTTATAGGTGCTGGGCAAGTCTAATCCATCTAACAATGTCCCAGGCACTGCAGCGTCCCATACAACATGAATACCAGTTGCTGGCGCTGTATAAATCATCTACAATAGGTGCAAAGGCGTAAGGCCTTTGCATTGTATTTTTTTAGTTAATCAGCGATTTATCCGTCAATTAAGTGCTGATTGGTTTAATCAGCGTTTATAAGTAAATGAGTATACCTTTATTCTGAATTAAATGCACATGGCACGGCTTAACGCTGAAACGCGATAAAGACAAATGAATGTAACTACTTCAGCCAAATTCAATGTGAACAGTATGTAAACAAACGGAATCCTTATTTTCATGCTTACTCAACATTGAGTTTTTGACGGAGTTGAATACAATTTACATTGTTGGGAGTGGTGGACAATCCACAGTGAATAATAATTCTGTATTGAAGTTAAAAGTCAAGCATAAAAAAGTAATTTTTAGTTTAAGTACTGTCTGTTTACCTTTCGTACACATCTAATTGGCCTAAAGTATAGAAGCATGCTTTACACATTAAAAAAATAAAACATTACCCATAATAATTTTACCAGTGTTTTGTATTAGTGTGCAATGTATACTTAACGGTGCAGGAAAACATCGTGAGGAAACCCGCGACTTAGTTAGATTAAGACGTATTTACCTGTTCTTTCCTCTGACTAATAGCTGACTAAGTTAAGCTGGTGCCGTGAGGTGCCGGCTGTAGAATATTACCTCTCCTCTTATGCCCGTGGATGAAGTAAGAGCCTGTTTAGGGATACCTCCGGAAGATTGGCAGCAGCCGTGTGTCAACTGCGCTACCCTTACTGCGCTCGCCAAGCGTGGCGAGTATGGCAACTACCCCTCACGGAGATCCATGAGGGATACCTGTGTTCAGTTAGTGGACGATTGTGGACGTTTTACGGCTGTAATGATGAAGTGAAGCTGATAGGATCATACAATGTATGGTATAATGAATGGTGCGCTGGGCAAGCCTAATCCATCTAACAATGTGTTTATATGACCCGAAGACACAATTTTACACAATCCACTAAACATTTGGAAGGATCAATACTTGATTGTTAGTGTTTGCAACACTATGAAAAGAAAATATTATAATGTTATTTTACCATACCTATTATCAATTAATCGATAATTTACTAAGTGTATGCCGATTTCTGATATTGAAATAAAAAAAAATCAACACTTGTCATCTTTTTTTGGGTTCTTATATGTTGCACATTCTGACAATTTTCATGTATGTTTCAGGCATTTGGCATCCATATTTGCATGCGTATAACAAAGCTTTTTATGTTGCATTTAAACTGGCCTTTAGTTATAACTATTATTGGTTGTTAAATCCTACATTATTTTGTATTGATGTTCCAGAGTCAGCTCGGTCGCGCCAAGTTCACTCTGGTAGACTCCATGAGCGGGCAAGGCAAGGGCGTGAAGTTTGAGGACGTGGCGGGCTTGCGCGAGGCCAAGGTCGAGGTCATGGAGTTCGTCGACTACCTGAAACGGCCGGAACACTACAAGAGCTTGGGGGCTAAGGTAATTTTTATTATTTAGCCTCCACTGTCCCACTGCAGGGCAAAGGCCTCCCTTCCGTTCTTCCACTCTTCGCGATTTAACGCTGTGACAGGCCACGTGCTCAGATGAGTGTCCAGCTCGTCCCGCCATCTCCTTCTGGGTCGTCCGCGCGGCCGACATGCGTTTGGGGTCCACTCTGTGGTTATTTTCGCCCAAAAATCGTCGGGCATGCGGCATACGTGTCCGGCCCAGTTACACTTTACGGCTTGCTGCTTTCTGACCAACATCAGCGATCTGGGTCTTGGAGCGCAATATGCTGTTCCGCACGCGGTCTGACAGCTTAATATCTAGGATACTGCGCTCCATAGCTCGCTGGCATACCCTGAGGGCAGAGGGCTAAGGTAATATGACTTTATTTTGGGTATGATCTTATCAATCTATCTAATAAACATATTTGTTCCTAAAGTAATAGATCGGTCACCAAAATGATCAATAACCTAATTTGTGCCTAAAAATTAGATCAGCAAATATAAAATCACGTGCTTACAGTATTTCGTATTGGAGGAGGTATATTGTTCCAACATTCAGAAGACGCTTACCTAAAGCTGCCACTTAAACTTTTCGTTTTGTTATTTAATATAAATGACTTTAATAATAAATAACTTACTTTATTTAAATAACTTTCTATGTATCTCTAAAGGCTCGTGTATTCGAATTTCATTATTAATCTACAAGCAAGTTACACGCGCCTTTGTTCAATTTCCAGGTTCCGAAAGGGGCGCTTCTGCTTGGTCCGCCCGGCTGCGGTAAGACGCTCCTGGCGAAGGCGGTGGCCACCGAGGCCAACGTGCCCTTTCTCTCTATGAACGGCTCCGAGTTCATCGAGATGATCGGAGGCCTCGGCGCCGCGAGGGTCAGGTGAGTCTACTTCGTATTACATTAGTTGATAAATATAATATACTAGCCGTACTCCGCGGTTTCATCCGCGTATTTCCCGTTCCTATGGGAATACGGGTGTAAAATATAAAATATGTTACTCAGGGATAATGTAGCATTCTAATGAGAATTTAGGCAATCGGTGTAGTAGGAGTTTATTCTACACTGAGAGAGCACGAAAGGATCTTCCGGCAGCATCTCAAGGTCATCGTGCTAGAGGAACTGCCAACTAACAAGAAAAACCGGAATTTTAATCGTGTGGATGGTTTTCGTCTCACGGCTTCGTGGAATCCTAGTTATTAGTAAATGTGCGACGCGAGGCATTCCGGTATTGCCGCATGAAAATACTGTCAGTGTTGTGTGTCGTCGACTGTCCATTCCTGATTCTGACGACGAATTGAGGGTAGTCGCGGATTCTACTCTTAACTTGCGACGGGTGGACTGATGTACCACGAGGGCAGCAGGGCACTCGAAACGTCGAGAAATAATAATCAGCATCATAATCCCAGCCGTAAAAAGTCCACTACTGAACAGGCCTCCCTCATGGATCTCCATGAGGAGGTAGTTGCCATACTCACCACGCTTGGCGAGCGCAGTACGGGATGTTGATACACGGAAAGACGCTGCTGCCCATCTTCCGGAGGCATCTCTTATCAGGCTCTTACTGCATCCACGGGCATGAGAGAAGGAGTAAAATTCTACTGCCAGCACCGCACGGCTCCGAGAAATAACAAAATAAGGTGATTACGCGACAGAGTCCCGTTCTATAAAATGATGTTAAACAACGTTCCAGGGACCTGTTCAAGGAGGCATCGTCCCGGTGCCCCTGCATCATCTACATCGACGAGCTGGACGCGGTGGGGCGCGCGCGCTCCGGCGGGCCGGGCGGCGGCGGGCCGGGCGGCGGCGAGAGCGAGCAGACGCTGAACCAGCTGCTCGTCGAGATGGACGGCATGCGCAGCCGCGACGGCGTCGTCGTGCTGGCGAGCACGAACCGCGCGGACGTGCTGGATAAGGTGCGCGCGAATACAATCATGTTCCTCATCGTCATATCAGCCGTAGGACGTCCGCTGCCGGACAAAGGCCTCCCTCATTGATCTCCAAGTACTGCGGTTGGAAGCCGTAGTCTTGTTGGTGGACGTCCTGCGTTGCGCTTGCCGGTCCATGGCCTCCACTCGAGAACTTTGTGGCCCCATCGGCCATCTGTTCTGCGCACTATATGGCCTGCCGATTGCCACTTCGACGTGTTAATCCGTTTGGCAATGTTGGTGACCAGAGTTCTTCTACATATCTCCTCATTTCTGATCCCGTAGAGAAACTTATTTATTTATATATTATAACTTATTTATTATACATGACACATATTAACACCATGTTTGTTAGAAAACGGGAAAAAGTGGAGGGAAGCCTTTGCCCTGCAGTACACGGGCTAAAAATAAATAAATAAATAAATTGTTAAAAACGGCTTCGTACATATTGCATACTTTTCAATCAAAAATTAAATTAGAAAAATGGTCACTTAGTTATCCATAAAAGACAGACATATGCTGCCACGGACTTTTTTGTAGACCTTTTTAAGAGGAACAATTCTTCAATACATCACTTGCACATAACTTTGATGGTTTATGCAGCGTACGCCAAAATAACTCTTCAAAACAACTTTAACAGTCATCGTCATAGTTCAGCGAATTTACAACAAACCTTAATAAATGTTACTTCTAAACCTTCCTCTTGAAATACTCTATCCATCGGTGAAAACTTCATCAAAATCCGTTGCGTGGTCTAAGAAAGCCAAACAGACAAACATACAGACGCGGAAAGCGACTTTAATTTATACTATAGAGAGATACATATTTCATGGAAAAATTCTACTATCTACGAGTTAGCGGTCTTCCGTCCGCGAACAACTACTGGAGAGCGGACGACAAATTTTGACATTTTCACTCACGATGATCATGATTATAAAGATTATGTTATTTCAGGCTTTGCTGCGTCCGGGGCGCTTCGACCGCCACATACTGATAGACCTTCCCACGCTGGTGGAGCGCGAAGAGATCTTCCAGCGGCATCTTAAGGTCATCGTGCTGGAGGAACTGCCCGCCTACTACGTCAAACGGTTAGTGCAGCGGAATAAACTTGAGACTTGTACAGCAATATTTCTTATTAAGCTATTTTTTTCCGGGTACAACGCATGCGAAGCGGCGGGCAGAAGCTAGTATATAATAAGCTAGACATTTCAAACGTCATCTAGCCCTACAGTAAGCAGAGCTGGGTATTAAGGGGAACCAGATGGATGACTGTGTGATTAAATACATTTTCTTGTATAGATTTAATATAGAAAAACACTGAGACTCGAGACAAATATCTGCAGAAAGCAAACATTTTTCCCTTGGCTATCGAACCCGCAACCTGCGGCTCGCCGGCTTTTAAACCAACTGCGCCACGGAGGTCGTCGATATATGTTTATTTTAGAAGGCCGCCGGCATAAGATGGTTTAGGGAATCTAGGGAATTAACAATTTCAATTAGCAACACATCCGCGTAATCATTAGCGAGCTGTTACCGTAACCTACACCTTTTACGTGATACAGTAACGAGGTTCTATTGCGTACTTGTGTTACAGTTAGGCTCATGACGTCGCCGGATGCCTTCGCCGAGCGTTCTCATTTTGCGAGCTGTTACCAGGCGATGTCACTCGCTCAAGGCCACGCGTTAAATGCCTACCGCTTGGTGTAACGTCGGTGTTACGCCAGCAGTAGGCTGCCACACACCCGTTTGAGCGCACACACGTTAAATGCGTTCCTTTAGTATAGATGCCGAAACCGCGTAACTATTATGCTGTGGATGGATGCCAAAGTCATATTTTCAGCAATATTTTAGATTTTATTATTGAAGTTGGTTTTTTTAAATAATTATTCGCGTAACTCATTGTTTAACTCGATTATAAATGGAGCCCTACGGCTGAAATGATGGTGATGATGAATGGATCCCAACTACTTTTATAAATTCTCACCATATTTTCCACTTAGAACATAGGTATCTGGGATTCGGGATTAAATAACGTAGTCCAATTAGAACAAAATTAACTCTTTAAATCGGAAATCACACCAATAAGAATCTTACAGCACATTCACACAGTGTTCTAGACACTTCTTTACAGAACACTGATTAGGTACCACTATTGCATCCGCTTTGCTCCTGTGTTCTTCATGAGTACGTATTATAATTATTTACGCGATTTAACATATTTTCGACGTAAAAATTTTGTTACCGTGTTTTTAGACAAGGAAAAAATTGTATCCATCATTTTATAAAACTCAATCATATTTGATCAACCAATTAAAAATAACTGTTTTTCACCACATTCGTTTTATTATCAAAATCATCGTAGAAGCAACCCTAGCCACTCATTCGATGCCGCGTCACAGATTACTTGCAAGTAGGTGGGGCGGGTGAGCAAAGCCATCTCAACTCTGCTTGCATACTTATGTTACTCTTTCTTTTTCTTTTCTCGCTGTGAACTGCTGGTATTATTAATACAATTTTATAGGCTATTATAGCGTAGGTATTTTTGCTTTTGTATTGGAGTGATGTATCTGTTAGTTTCTGTAATCTGTGCTGTAACTGTAACCCGTTGGTTCGCGGCAAAACTGACAATCGTCGGCTCGCTGTGGGTCTCTCGTGCAGCGCTCGTTGCACGCTCGCGGATCACGTATGGTCTATGTTCTCGGTTACAGTTACTGTTTTGCAGCTACAGAAATGACTAGCTTGGTGTTGCTGGCTCGCTGCTAAGCGCACGCGAAGCGCTCGCAACCACGAACCACGTTCACTCTTACGTTTTCTGGAAACAGTTTATTATGCAACGGTAGCGGCTAGCTATTGAACTCCCCGTTCGATACCCGTCGGGGGTCAAACGTTTGCTTCTCTACAGATATATTAATCTCGGGCGACTGGGACGCACGAGCTTCTTACCTCACTGTCGGCTATTAGACTAACTGGGACACGGAGGAAGTCGTTAAGATTTTTTTACATGATTTGATGTGATTGCAGACTGGCGTACCTGACTCCTGGCTTCAGTGGTGCGGACATCGCAAACGTCTGCAACGAGGCAGCCTTACACGCGGCCAGGCACAAGCAGACCATCGTCAAGGCAAGAGACTTAGAATACGCCATTGAAAGAGTCGTCGGTGAGTCCCACTTCTGATATACGAAAAATTCTAATCATACGAAACGCGACGCATTTACAGAAACGTGCTGTGACGTCACGACGTTAACACATGGCACAATACGTAGAATACGCCGTTAAAAGAGTCGTCGGTGAGTCCCACTTCTGATATCTATCTAACCGTACGACAAACTCTGATAATATAAAACGCGGCGCACTAATAGAAACGTCACGACAATACCACATAACACAATATTTGATTTATCTTGTACAGAAACTTTCTTGTTAGTGATCACTTTTAGTGTATTCCGCCTGTAACGTATATGCCTGAAAAAATGGCTCCGTCTATTAGTCTTTCAGTTATTCAATGCTACATTATGTTATTTTTATGTAATAATTTGGACATTTCCAATACGTTTTAAATTGTTTTAAAATGTCAATAAAGAATTCAGAACAACAAAAGAATACATGCATGCTCCTTTTCCAAGACGGTTCAAATTGTTTTACATGTTAATATAATTAAAAATTATAAGTAACCCACGACACTTTACCTTATCTCGACGGTTACCTTATTTTTTTGGAATATGTAGTCTTGCAAACTACACAATGATGTGTAGATTGTAAGACTGAATACCATATTTTAAAACATTCGGTGGTTCACCCCTACTTTCAACTCCCATATCTCATGAATGAATGGCTCGACCGATTTCTATATAACTTTTTCAGTTTTGCATTCTCACATCCTTTCATTTGATACCAAACTCAAACGACAAATGATCCTCCCCTCTTTCACCCCCCATATCTTCTTTTTCTTGACCGATTTTGTTATAACATGTTTATTGAACCACAGACAGAAAACCTGTTTCAATAAAAAAAAAACTGCATGCAAATCGGTCCACTCGTTTAAGAGCTACGGTGCCACAGACAGACAGACACACACACACACACACATACATACACACACACATACACATACATACACACACACACATACACACACACACACACACACACACAGGTCAACTTATAACAACCCCCTTTTTCGACGGGGGTTAAAAATGACAATAAATAATTCAAAACAACAAAATAACACATGCATCCTCTCTATATCAGGTGGCACTGAGAAGCGTAGTCACGCGATGTCTCCCGCCGAGAAGAAGATAGTGGCGTACCACGAGTCCGGCCACGCGCTCGTCGGCTGGATGCTAGAACACACGGACGCTCTGCTGAAGGTCACCATAGTTCCTCGCACGAATATGGCGCTCGGATTCGCGCAGTACACGACATCGGATCAGAAACTGTACTCGAAGGAAGAGGTGAGGTCCAGAGGTCCACATACCATAGCACTAATATAATAAAAGTTTGTTTAGGCTGACAAGCTTAAACGATCGACCTTAAACTGGTCCGAAAAAAGATCCTATACACAAGAAGGGAAGTTAGACAGACCCGAAAAACTTCACACTTATTGCCCTACTGTCCACCCCATATATTTGAGAAACTTTTGAAGGATATAATCATAGCACTTCTGAACTCAGCATAACATCTGACAAGCGACAATGTGGCAATTTGTTACAAGTTTGGGTACCAAAGAGGAGTAGGTACAATTGATGCAGCTGAACAGTTATTACGTCATGCTTTAGATAACCCAAACAACAAACTTAAGGTAGCTGGTCTGTTCCTAGACCTATCGTCTGCATTTGATTTTGTTGACCATAACATTATTATCTATTTTCTACTCTTCGCGACTTAACGCTGTGGCAGGCCACGTGCTCAGATGAGTGTTCAGCCCGTCCCGCCATCTCCTTCTGGGTTGCCCGCGCGGCCGACGTGCCTTTGGGGCGACATAACATTATACAGGGTGTATTATAACATGTGTACTAACCCGAAGGGGGAAGGCTGAAACAAGTAATTCTAAAAGAAAAAATGTTTTTTTTATTTTATTTTTCAATATTTTTATTTATAATTTTACTGGATGGTGTGATGTGAAAATGAACCCAGAATGAATTTTCTCTTTGCTTTTATAAAAAGAATATTTGTGGTATTTTTATTAATTGTACGGCAACTCTTCGCGGAGGTCAATGACCCTGTCAAGAAACAGCTGGCTTTTAGGTTGTCATTATCGTATAATCAGCTGTTGAAGTTGAAACTTTTGTGGTCTTTTCTTGAATTAAAATCACTGAATCCTGAAAAGTCGTAAACCAAAAGTTGTCCTTGTCCTTGGGATAGTCAGAATCACCCCCTTTCGGTTTAGTACACAAGTATAAATACAGTTCAGTTTTAGTTTTGAATATTATGTAATCATAACTCAGTAACCCGCCTGCCAAGCGTGGTGAGTATGGCATCAACCCCCTCATGACAATACAACAAAAAACCAGGCCCCGAGTCCCCGGCGGCCCCGCTTATCCTGGCTACGGTAGCAGTCACGGTAACGGCGGGGCTAGGGGTGCTAAGAATCCCCGGGAGACGATCGGCTACCAACCCCTACGACGACCACTGGCCCTGGTAACACACAACATCCGCACTTTGAGGACAGACGATAAGATTGTTGAGCTGGAAGAAGAAATTAGTAGATTACACTGGGACATTTTGGGGCTATCAGAAGTCCGTAGAGAGGGCGAGGACACGATATCCCTTAAGTCCGGTAACCTACTATACTACCGGGAGGGCGACCAACAGTCCCAAGGTGGTGTCGGGTTTCTCGTTCACAAGTCACTCATTAACAACATTGTCACCATCGACAGTGTGTCGAGCAGGGTCGCGTACCTAACACTCAGAATATCTAAGCGATATTTGCTGAAGGTCGTTCAGGTATATGCGCCGACCTCGTCACACCCAGATGAAGAAGTAGAGTCTATGTATGAGGACATCAGTAGAGCCATACATACGAACAACACTCACTTCACTGTTGTAATGGGGGACTTCAATGCAAAGCTAGGCATGAGAAGCGATGATGAGTTGAGAGTGGGGCAATTTGGGTATGGGCAACGGAACCCCAGGGGACAGAGGCTGGCCGATTTTCTGGAGAAAGAAGGACTCTTTATGATGAATTCTTTCTTCCAGAAGCCGCCTCACAGGAAATGGACCTGGATGAGTCCCAATGGTTCTACGAGAAATGAGATTGATTTCATCCTGACCAACAAGAAACGAATATTCAATGATGTCTCTGTGATTCACAGGGTGAAAACCGGCAGTGATCACCGAATTGTAAGGGGCACATTGAATATGAACGTTAAACTTGAAAGGTCCCGTTTGATGAAATCTACGCTCCGACCCACTCGCGCACATATCCAAAACCTCGAGAGCTTTCAACTCGAACTCGCAAATCGCTTTGACTGTCTAGGAGTAGATGCATCGGTGGACGAGATCAATAACAGGTTCGTAGAAACCGTCCATACGGTGGGGTCCCAGTTCTTTAATACCCCCCGTACTAATAGACCTCAGAAACTTTCTGATGACACCCTTAACCTCATGGCTGAACGACGTTCTTTGCGACTGCAGTCTCCCGATGATGCTCAGTCACACAGGCAGCTCAATAGACAAATTTGGAAATCCTTGCGGCACGATATTCGTACCTTTAATACAGCCAGTATTAAAGATACGATAGAGCGGAATAAAGGCTCCAAAGTGTTCGCGAGAGATAGTTCTATTGGGCAGAGCCAGATGACGAAGCTGAAGAGGGAAGATGGCAGCATAACGTCAAGTAAAGCAGAAGTGTTAAGGGAAGTCGAAAGGTTCTATGGACGGCTCTACGATTCGGTCACTAAACCTGTTTGCAGTGCGGCCAACGACCCAAGAGCTAAACTGACCCGACATTATACCGAGGATATCCCGGACATCAGCCTGTACGAGATCAGGATGGCCTTGAAACAGCTTAAGAACGACAAGGCGCCGGGTGAGGACGGAATCACTTCAGAGCTTCTGAAAGCGGGTGGATCACCGGTACTTAAAGTCCTTCAGAAGCTATTTAATTCCGCCTTGCTTGAAGGTACGACGCCAAAAGCATGGAACAAGGGCGTGGTGGTTCTGTTCTTCAAGAAAGGTGACAAAACCTTACTTAAGAATTACAGACCCATCTCGCTGTTGAGCCATGTTTATAAGCTGTTTTCAAGGGTCATCGCGAACCGTCTCGAACGCAGGTTTGATGACTTCCAGCCTCCCGAACAAGCCGGGTTCCGAAAAGGCTACAGTACCATAGACCACATACATACGCTGCGGCAAGTCATACAGAAGACCGAAGAGTATAACTTGCCGCTATGTCTTGCGTTTGTGGACTATGAGAAAGCCTTCGATTCGATCGAAACATGGGCGGTGCTTGAGTCTCTCCAACGATGCCGAATTGACTATCGGTACATCGAAGTGTTGAAGTGTTTGTATACAAACGCCACTATGTCAGTCCGAGTACAAGAACAGAGCTCGAAGGCGATTCCCTTAAAAAGAGGCGTAAGACAGGGAGACGTAATCTCTCCGAAACTGTTTACGACCGCTTTGGAAGATGCCTTCAAGCTCCTGGAATGGAAAGGGCTGGGCATCAATATTAACGGCGAATACATCACTCACCTTCGATTTGCCGACGATATTGTGGTCATGGCAAAGTCGATGGAAGAGCTCAGCACGATGCTCGAAGGCCTCAATCGAGTCTCCCAGCGGGTAGGCCTTAAAATGAACATGGACAAGACGAAAATCATGTCAAATGTCCATGTCGTGCCTGCCCCAGTTATGGTTGAGAACTCGGCTCTTGAAGTTGTCGACGCGTACGTATACCTAGGACAAACAGTCCAATTAGGTAGGTCCAACTTCGAGAAAGAGGTCAATCGTCGAATCCAACTCGGATGGGCAGCGTTTGGGAAACTTCGCAACGTCTTTTCGTCCAACATACCTCAGTGCCTTAAGACGAAAGTCTACAACCAGTGTGTGTTACCAGTGATGACATATGGAACCGAGACGTGGTCCTTCACTATTGGCCTTATGAACAAGCTCAGAGTCGCTCAACGAGCTATGGAGAGGGCTATGCTCGGGGTTTCACTACGGGATCGAATCAGAAATGAGGAGATACGTAGGAGAACTCGGGT
This sequence comes from Pasiphila rectangulata, assembly GCA_963082625.1. Taxonomy (NCBI): domain Eukaryota; kingdom Metazoa; phylum Arthropoda; class Insecta; order Lepidoptera; family Geometridae; genus Pasiphila; species Pasiphila rectangulata. The sequence goes on along the minus strand of OY720236.1, from coordinate 16,557,444 downwards.
CACCGACATAGCCAAACGGATTAGCACGTTGAAGTGGCAATGGGCAGGCCATATAGCGCGCAGAACTGACGGCCGATGGGGCAGCAAAGTTCTCGAATGGAGGCCACGGATCGGCAAGCGCAGCGTAGGACGTCCACCTACAAGATGGGCAGACGACTTGGTGAGAACTGCTGGTCGGCGGTGGATGCAGACGGCTTCCAACCGCAGTACTTGGAGATCAATGAGGGAGGCCTTTGTCCAGCAGTGGACGTCCTACGGCTGAAATGATGATGATGATAACTCAGTAATAGAGAGCAATAAAATACTTATATGATAACTGAAACAGGTTCATTAAGTTTAAAATTCTAATATATGTATATGCAAAATTTTACAGATATGACATCTGTCAATTTGTACAGTATTACAGTAGTAATAGTAACGTACTATTACCTACTACTGTAGTAGCGGCAGGCGATCTAGCAGTGACAACTCATGGTAGACACACAGAGACTTATATTTTTAACCCCGACAAAAAAGAGATTTGTTATAAGTTTGACCGCTATGTGTGTGTGTCTGCCTGTGGCACCGAAGCTCTTAAGCAAGTGGACCGATTTGAATGCAGTTATTTTATTGGAAAGAAGGTTTTCCGGCGGTGGTTCTTAAATATGTTTTATCAAAATCGGTAAAGCAGTTTACAAGATATGGGGGGTAAGAGAGGGGATGAATAATCAAATGTTCCCAAATATATCCGAGTTTGGTATCACATGACAGGAAATGACGAGCGAAATGCAAAACTGAAAGTTATATTGAAATCGGTCGATCCATTCATGCAAGTGGGGGTGAACAATCGAATGTTTTTAAATATACCCCAAGTGTGGTGTCAGATGAAAGGGGATGATGGTGTAGATTGAAAAACTGAGAAAACAGTTACAGTCTACGCAATATGGCAATAGATATGGTAATAAAAATTACTTAAAATTTTTAATTTTATAATCTTGTGGTATGCCGTGGGGTGCCGGCTGTAGAATGTTACCCCTCCTCTCAAGCCCGTCGATGCAATAAGAGCCTGCTGCGATCCCTCCGGAAGATGGGCAGCAGCGTCTTTCCGTGCATCAACATCCCGTACTGCGCTCGCAGACCCGCAGGGTGATTACGTATCTTGCGACAGGTTTTGCAACAGGCAATTGACAGCAATATTAATAATAATAATAATAATAATAATAATAATAATATATTTATTCAGTCAGACACAAGATCCATTATTAAATCTAGTTACAAAATAATACAAACACATTGAATATAAAACACACATCACGTAAGTAGATAATTAAAATATAATAGTAATAATAATATTATATCCATGATTAAATTGACACAAATTAAATTACTTATAACTAGTTTCATATATTAAAAAAATATTAAATATAATAAATAATAAAATAATATTTAGGTGACAATAGCCACCCACCGTTTATATGTCTCTGTCAAAGGCAGACGGTCAGAAAAACTCCTAATAATAAGGTTTTCACACATGTCAACTCTGGTCATGAAACCCGCTATTCTCTTCCTCTGTATGGCATGAAATGAGTCAACACGGGCCTCTGTAAGCATCTCCGACGCACTACAGTAGCGTTTTAGACCCATAAGAAGCCTAAAGATGTTATTATATGCTACCTGTATGCCATTAAGAGATTTCTTGGTGTAGTCAGTCCAGAGTTGACATGTGTAGAATGACTGGCAGTATGAACGGAAAAGTGTAACTTTCACGTCAGGCGAAGATCGATAAAACTTTCTAGCGATCATGTTACCGACAATGCACAACGACCTCCTCTGACGCTCTATGTCGGCATCATCTTTTAAACTAGACGTCACTATGTGACCCAGGTATCTAAAATTTTCCACTATTTTAACAGGTCGTCCATTAAGACAAACATCGGGCACATAATCCGGTCCCCTTCCAGACTTAAAAACAACCATTTCTGTCTTTGTATCGTTGTAAATAAGATCGTGATCTTTTGCATACTTCTCACAGATCGTCAACAGCTTCCTCAAGCCTTTAATCGAAGGGCTGAGCAGAACCATGTCATCTGCGTAGCTCAGGTTGTTAACATATCTGCCATCCAACCTGAGCCCCACCCTGGTGCTGCTCAGCTCTTCGATTAGGTCGTTTACATAAATGTTAAAAAGATCTGGAGACGTTAGCCCCCCCTGCCTCACTCCACATGAAAGCCGGAAACTCTCTGATAACTCATTGCCCCACTTGACGTTACTGGTTTGGTTTCTATACCAATATATTAATATTAATATTGCTTTCAAATGTCAATTTTGTATTAGAGAACAGCAAGGAATTGACATTTGACAGCAAAATTGCTGTCAATTGCTTGTTGCAAAACCTGTCGCGAGATACGTAATCACACTGCCGCTTGCCAAGCGTGGTGAGTATGGCAACTACCCCTCATGGAGATCCATGAGGGAGGCCCGTTCAGTAGTGGACTTTTTACGGCTGGAATGATGAATCTGGTGGTTCCATTTATATGGTTTATTTAAATGAGTGTTATGTTTTTGTCAGTTGTTTGACCGCATGGTGATGGCGCTCGGCGGGCGCGCGGCGGAGGCCATCACCTTCAACTCGGTGACCAGCGGCGCCCAGAACGACCTGAAGAAGGTCACCAAGATGGCCTACGCGCAGGTAACACTTACTTTCCGGTATGATCTTATCAATGACCTAATATATACGCATTATATACGCGGCATTGCAATTGTTATTGTTGTTGCGGTCGACATGCGTTTGGGGCGACATAACATTGTACAGGGTGCTACTGCCTACTGACGAGACAGAAGTAATACTGTTGATAAAACGTTTAAAGGATAAATGCGCCACGGGTCTCGATTTAATCTCTGGAAAGATCGTTAAGAGGTACTTACCTTACCTCGTTACTCATATCACTCATATATGTAATCTATCTTTATCATCCGGCGTATTTCCCCAGGCTTTTAAGACGGCATTAATCAAGCCAATATGATGATGACATGAAATAGGCTTTTGCAGATTAGTGACAAATCTCAACTTTGGTGACAGAAATATAGTCTATATTTATGAGCCTTGCTGTGTGGTGCCGGCAGTAAAAGGTCACCCCTTGCCCCCGTGGATGCAGTAAAATCCTACCAAGGGATACCTCCGGAAGATGGCAGCAGCTTCTTTCCGTGTATCATCATCCCGTACGGGCTATAGTAACGTTTGGGGGATCTCGGAGATCCCCGAGGGAGGCCTAAGACAATAATTATAATAATGCTGGACATTACGCACCATCTAGTCCCAAACTAAGCAAAGCTTGTACTATGGAAACTAGATGATTGATAAAAATACTTGAATACTTTTTTTAGGGTTCCGGACCAAAATGGTAAAAAAGGAACCCTTATATTTGTAAATACATCAACTGCCCGTGCTGCGCTAGCCAACCCGCCTGCCAAGCATGGCGAGTATGGCGACAACCGCCTCATGATCTTGAATAATCTTTTACATAAGTATTATATGTCACAATGATTATTTTGTAATATATGTATTTTAATAAATGTATAACGTTATTTATTGTATTTCCTAGATATAATAATGTTCCTAATCTATGACTATTTATTTGTGTTAGTTTTATTTACTCTGAACTTTACGCCACGATATAGCGTCCTTCATTTTCCTATCCATTCCCAAGGTTGCCTGGAAGAGATCGCTCAAAGCGATAAGGCCGCCCTTTGTACTCCTGTGCTGCTTTTACATATTCCTTTAATGACTTTGTCCTTTTAATATGGTTTGCAAGAGTTTTCTACCTATTTATCAATAGAAAAATGCCCGCATCCGGGACAAAGGTTTGCGGAACAAATCTAATTGGACCCGCTACCTCGTGTTTGTCAATCGGCTATCAGACTAACTGAGCCGCGTGAAGCATGATTGATTTTAGTTTTTTAAATGTTTTTCATAGCGGAGTTTATGATTGCCATGTTCTGAGGGAGCTGACTCTGCAACACGGTTTCGTTTGGCCATATCGAGAGAATGAATGAAAAACGATTGACGAAAAAAGTGTATAAGGCAAGTGTGAATGAAAGTTTTGGAAGGGGGATCTAAGCGGACGTTTCAAGACCAAATCAGGGACGTCTTGAAAAAAGGCCAGGTCGAGAGTACCCTAAACCGAAGAGCATATATGAAGGGAATAATGAAAGTGGACGAAGCGAAACAAGTATGTAAGGATCGTAGTAAGTGGAAAGAAGTAGTATCTGCCTACCCCTACGGGAAAGAGGCGTGATTATATGTACATGTACATATGTACACATGTTTTCGTTCCTAATAATCATTTTTACTTTAATATTTTTTATTCATCGACTTTGTCCGTCAGGTGCGCGTATACGGCATGTCGCCCATCGTCGGCCTGCTGTCGTTCCCGGACCTGCGCGAGCGCAGCGGCAGCCCCTTCAGTAAGACCCTGAAGAACCTCATGGACCTCGAGGCCAGAAAGCTTATCGGCAACGCTTACTTCGCGGCCGAGGACGTTCTGAGGAAGAACCAGGATAAACTCGAGGCTGTAAGTGTCATCTGTACAGCTGCCGTCGTTTCAGCCGTGAAACGTCCCTCATCGATCGTTGCTACGCTTGGCAGGCGGGTAAGCGAGCGCGATACGGGATGTTGATACAAGGAATGACGCTGGCGCCCATCTTCCGGAGGTATATTAGCAGGCTCTTACTGCATCCACGGGCATGAGACGAGGGGTAAAATTCTACTGCCCGCACCCCACGGCACGACTTACCTGAATAAAAAATATGAAGCTTTCAAAAGATCTACACAGACCGACACGCACCGTTGAAAGAGCCCTGTCTGTGTGCGTTGCCGTCCGTGGTCGTCGGCTGTGTGTGATGAACCGCGGAATCACGCACCGTGGGAACCCAGCTTTAAACACACTCACTTATAAATTGTAGTGTTTACCGATAGCAAAAGTGTCCTACAACATGTTATTGGTTGCATCTCAGCCGAAGAGCATTCCTTCGTCCACGTCCAGTGCTGGACAAAGGCTTGGATCTCAAAGTACATATGTACACATCTTGTGGGGTTGTCGCTTGCAGAACGGGATGTACATATACACAGAAAGACGCAGCTGCCCATCTTCCCGAGCTATCTCTTTTTTTTATGTTAGATAGGTTAGCTCTTGATTTCATCCTTGCTATCGCAAGAATGAGATCGACGATTAAGATAAGATTCTTACTGCATCCACGGGCACGAGGAGATAGGCAACATTTTACTGTCGGTACCCCGTTCAACCCTAAAAAAGGATTATCACGATACTACTTATTCATTTACTAAGAGTGTAAGTAAATTAAATGTTGTACGGGACGCTGCAGTGCCTGGGACATTCTTAGATCGATGAGGCTTGCGCTGTACCTCCCACCACCCTCCCAGATTATTGGTGCAGACATAGACACTGTATTAAAGTAATGATGGTATATAGGACCTGTAACCATCTCTGTGCAATGATTTCTTTATCTATTTATTTACTGTGATCTAGGTACATGATTCTGCCCACAAACATAGAATAAGTTAATACTAACATTATTATGGATTTATTGTCGGAAAGAAAAAAAAAATATAACATATAGCACGTATTGTAACGGTGAATTAAACCGGATTTGTCCGCTTCGGACGGATTGACGAGTAGAAATAACACCTTCTATTACGTTCCAGCTTGCCCAAGCGCTTCTGAAGGCTGAAACGCTGAACTACAAGCAAGTGGAGGCGATTCTCGGCCCGCTGCCGTTTCCCGGCAAGAAGTTCATCGACCCCGTCGAGTTCGAGAACAATCTGAAGATGCTGGAGAGTGACACCGAACCTAAGGAGGATCCTTCGGTGGGCGCGGCGTCGGCGAAACCAGACGCGCCTGTTTAGACGAATATATTTATCTTTCAGCCGGTAACATCCGCTGCTGGTAAGAAATTAATGATTCAGACGTGACTTTGCGGAAATTCATTATCGGATTTGTTACTATATATTTGATGTTCATTTAGCAACAAAACAAACTCGCTAACCTATATCTAATGAGCCCTTGAAAAACACCAACACGAATTGTTTAAAAAGCACTCAACGTGAACTCAGACGTATGCGACAAATTCCATGCATTGTACATAATGGGCCTTATTTATTATATTAGCTGTGTTTGTGATTATTTGTGAGATTTGTAAAAAACATGCCAAAAATCCAAAAAAAAGAAACAAGCATATACATAGATATAGTTACAATCATTGTTGATTTCGAAACATCGTTTCGAAACTAAAAATAAGCAAGCTAGTTCAATACCTTTTCTATAAAATTGCTCGCAACTTGCGTGGTTTTTGTAAGCTCGTAAAAAGCCCATGGGACATCGCCAATCATTGGGTTGCGTGCGTGTTTCTTAAGCATTTTGAAATTTTGATGATGAATGATTTTGAAACACAATCAAGAGTCCAGGTGTCATAATGCATTGCGAGCGTGTACCACACTGACCAGTTTGTCCTTACCCTGTCATCATTAGTCCTGTTGCGGTGCTCACTGGCTAGGAAATGCTACTGCAAAGCAATACTATGTGCAATCAAAATATTTAATATAGGCTCATAATTTATTTGCCACTAAAACATACGCAAAATTTACACTCTAATTGGTAGAAAACTTAATCGAAAGTGTGTGTAGTGTAGCTTTGTTTCTTCGTTTCCTCATTATTTATTTAGAATAATTTATGACTTTCAAAACAGCTGTAGGAGCAATATGTATGATATCTATCAGGTCCAGGTACTAATCAGATGAATTTAACAATCTTGTGTTCTGTTATGACGGTAATGTTTAATAAAAATTGTAACATGTTTCCTTGTGGTTTACTTTGCGTCCTGCTATACCACAGAACAGAGAAAAATGAGTAGAATTAGCATGATGCCTTTTTACTAAGAGAACCAGTGTCGCTAAACTCACACATGTAAAAACTAACACACATAGAAATAAAAATTCCTATTGGTTGAAAGAGTACCATAAAAAGGGCATAAAATCATAAAACTAATTTTATTTATATTAACTTTATTCCGATCGCTACATGGTTCAAAGTTCAATGAAATCAACAGTGATAAAAAATGAATATTTAGTATGTCCACTCAGCCAGAGATGGCGCATTTGCCAAATATTTTTTATAGTCTCTATTCCCAGGAAATAAGATTACTAATACAATGGCTACTTTTTCTACTCATCCAGAGATGGCGTTTTTGCCAAATATTTTTTTATAGTCTCTATTCCCAGGAAATACGATTACTAATACAATGGCTGCTTTTCTTGATTGCTTGATAATCCACAACACAAAGCCACTCAACAATAGATGGCGCTATTGCTATATTTATTTGACGGTTTTGCATTTTGAACAAAACTAACAAAAAAACAATAAAATAATGCTTACCGGTGATATGATATGCCCCCTTTCGTTAAATTTTTGGTTCGGCTTTCGTTTTTACACTCTAAAACGGCACAATACGGCATTTTTATATTTTTTTGAAGTACGTTTACTCTGCTAAATTAAAACACGACTGAAGTAAGCGGTGCTTGAAGTGCGCAGTACTGCGCCTACTAGGTGTTACGCGAGCCCCGCCTACTTACGATTTCTATGTTTTCTCTGTTCTGTGTGCTATACTATACTGAACTCAGAACGTACCATTCTACTATTTCATTTACCTGCTAACTACTGCCTGCGGCCTTGCACAACTTCATCGTCTCAGCCGTAGGAGTAGTTGCCACACTCGTTACGCTTGGCAGACGGGTTGGCGAGCGCAGTACTGGATCTTGATACGCGGATAGATGCTGCTGCCCATCTTCCGGAGGAATTACTTGGCAGGTTTTTACTGCATCCACGGAAGAGAGGAGAGAGAACGCTTTACTGCCAGCACCCAACGGCACGACTTACCTGAATAAAAAATATGTCCTTTCCGTACCCCCGAACTTGGCTGTACGTGTGCGTCACCGGGGCGGGATGTCGACTCGGACCCTGTCAATGTGCCCTAAAAATAAGTGCCTATTTTTCTATTAGCCTTAGTCAAATTTAAAATAGCCTTACAGGTATAGCTTATACTTGTGCCTTTCCATGGCCGGCCAGCGGCATTTGTGCTTTTTCGGTAATTCCAATCCGCTGTTGTAACGTTTTCAGGCGTTACTGCAGCGGCATTTTATTTTTAGAATTACTCTGAAACCTTAATAGGCACTTATTTTATTTTTCGGACACAACAACAAGGTATTAGCACAGATTACAGAAACGTATTAGGGTCAATTTTTTCTGTATATTTTCAACTTGATCCGAGTCGACATGCCGACTCAGTAACGCACACAATTAATTGTAAACATGGTAGAAACGGAAAAAACAAGAAGTTTTACTCAAGGCTGCAGACGTCATCTGCGTAATTTAATTTTTTGGTACTGGACGCCACCAATACCTCATGAAATATTCGTTAGCCGCCACGGCATGTAATCTGTGGCCTGAAAATCAGTGCCGTGTGCTGAGTTGGTGACCAATTTATGTTTCATAATAAGTCGCCGTATGCCGTGGGGTGCTGGCAGTAGAATGTTATCCCTCCTCTCATGCCCGTGGATGCAGTAACAGCCTGCTAAGGGAAACCTCCGGATGATGAGCAGCAGCGTCTTTCCGTGTATCAACATCCCGGACTGCGCTCCCCAACCCGCCTGCCACGCGTGGCGACTATGGCAAAAATCCCCGCATCCATGACGGAGGTCTATGTTCAACAGAGGACGACGACCGCAGGGTGTATGTAGGTAGGGTAGATGATGATGAATAAGTAAGTCAAAAGGTTCTGGTCGTAGGACTGTGGTGAAAACATGTAAACTAAAATTCATGTGTTCACCACAGCCCTACCTACATCTTTTTTACTAAACAAAAATCTTAAGACTTATTCATCATCATCATTTCAGCCTTAAAACGTCCACTAACACAGGCCTCCCTAAAGCTGGGTATCCACTGTGTTTGCGAACCTAATGCGCTCGACGCTCCTGCGACCGCTCTGATAGAGAAGGCATCTCCATAAAAACACGCATGCTCCACAGTCCTCTTGCGAACATTGAGCGAACATGTCGTCACCATTAGTGGCTAGTGCAGCATATATTTTATTTAATTAGTTTCTCGAAGACTATAGAAGCCCTCCTTGCTTTTGGGAATCTGACATTTGCAAGAAAAGACGTCCGAATTCATTGGTGATGGAACTGAAATCTCAGGAATTAAATGGCCAATAAAAACTTCATGCGAATGTCTTCATCTAATTTTAAATATTTGTATAATTTGGTTCTACCAGCAATTCAAGAAAAGACACAAAATTTCGAAAAGCCATATCGGCTCAAGATAAATTAGCATTAACCGCTGTTTTCTCATGGACCCACTAATTTAACCCACTGGTGGGACCACGAGGGAGACTTATTTCTCGTAGACCCACTAGTTGAAAGGTACAGTTCACATAGAGCATTCAAGCACTTTTTACAGACAAACACTAACACTTCACTTTCATTCCATCCACGTAGGCTACACTCGAACGGGCGAGCGCGTCCCAGCGCTTTCGCACTGGGCATTCGGGGTTGTAGGCACTGTGGTCGTGCCGCTCCATCCTCGCCAGCCTGCAGCTGCGACATGATGGCATGTCACCGACGGTCCAGACGGGGCAATATTTTTTCAGGTGCACGCCTCCGCAGTGGCTGCAGAGGTCCGCTGCTTCCTTGCAAAATTTGCGCCCGTGACCGAAGCCGAGGCACTTTGTGCATTGAAGCAGCGGACTCTGATCCACAACTTTCACTCTCTGCATCCCGATATAGACTGCACCGTCATTTGTCAGTCGATGCCACAGCGCTGGGGAGACTTGCAGGATAACGTGCGACTGGAGGTTTCGTGTTTTCCTTCTTTATTTAATCACGGCTCGGTAGTCCTCGTCTTTGATGTTTTGCATATCGTTTTGTGATTTAATTGATTCTAAAATATTTTCGTCGGTGTTGGATGAGAGTATGTTTACAAATTTTACTAATGGGTCTTTTGGGAGTTAGGTTTTTGGTGATGAAATCTTCATAGCAGCTCAACTCACATCTTACTTGGTCACGCTTGTCGCTGGTCCCGCAGGTGATAATGACCTTTTGGTCGCGGGCTTTCCGGAGTGAGTCAATTCGGATCCCTGTCTCACTTGGTTTGAGAGCCGCGCCGATCTTCGCCGTTAATTTCTCACTTGAGTCGGTGGTGTTTTTCGACTGGACAAGTAAGCTATATTTCGGTGCCAGATGTGTTTGTCGGCGGGCAATATCGGCGTATGTGGGGGTTGTTGCGGGTGCGAGTGAACACAGTTTTTCGCGGACACTTTCCGCGATATCGGTAACGCTTCTTGTAGAAAATCTGATTGCTCCCCCGGCGAGTGATGTTAGTCTGCTCTGGATATCGTCTAAGGTTTCGGTTATGTTGTGGTCTGCATTGGGTTGAACGGAATTGGTTTTCAGGTTGGCTATTTCATCCTGGAGGTTGGAGATGGTTTCGAGAAATGACTTTTCTTGTGATAGCAAGTGGTTTTCCAATTGCGCCTTGATCTTGTCGAGCTGATTACTAGCTTCTCGCTTTGCTTCACAGAGGTCGTTTATTATCTCGTTTAAACCATGAAGATCGTTGACAACGGCCTCCTTGATCGTTGTTTTTATATTGCCTGATTGATCTAGTTGGGCAGTGGCATGGTGAAGATAATTATAGGCCATGGCCTTCACTTCTGTACCTGAGAGTGGTGTGATGGATTCCGCCGACGACGCCTCAGACTCGGATGGATAAGGCGATACCTCTCGGTGATGGTGGTAGATTGGCGCTGGGCAGATTCTTGCTTGTGCCAGGAACATCTACGTTTCCCGCGCTTCTTTCCTTATGTTTGGCTCGCCTTTGTTGACGGAGAGACGATTCTTTTGTTTGTCCATTGTTTTTATTTGTCTTGCTTTATTTTAATGGCTTCTTTTCAGGAACACTTGGGAGCTGGTGCGAGGTTTGAAGTCGGTCGGTTATGGTGTTTAGAAGAGAGAAAGTAAGTATTTGAATATATTTTGCGGTAATTTACGTGGTTTTTAAAGAAAATGTGGGTTTTTTGAGGTTATGTTCAACACGTGCTTTCAGTTCCAGGATGCGGAGACACTTCACTTCACTGGTACGGTTAGAAGGTAAGTTGGGAGCCGTACAACGTCCACTACTGAACACAGGCCTCATGAATCTCCATGAGGGGTAGTTGCCATACTCACCACGCTTGGCAGGCGGGTTGGCGAGCGCAGTATGGGATGTTGATATACGGAAAGACGCATTTTAAAATCACTTTTGCGACAATCGGTTTATTTTAACTATTTTTACGAATTTTTTAGCAGAGACACGACCGCTTCGGACCGCGTCTACGATGGCACTTTCCTTAATTAGGTTACATATGATTTTCTCGAAAAGTATAATATTAATAACCGAAAGAGATAAAGAAAGAGTTGGTATTATGCCTATGACTATGAGGCGTTTTCATTAAAAAGTTAAAATGTAAAAAAATACGAGTAGTTTTCTCGAAACGTAAAGATGGTGCTGACACCATGTGACATTATGTAACACTCCGTTTACTGATAAACGGAGTGTTACATACTCTTTGGGTGTCAGTTCTCTTTTACTGGTAGGAAACACAATTTGACAATGACAGAATTCTGAATCAACAAACTTGCTTTCTCCGCTTGCCAGCTCCATCTGTTAGGTTTAGTAGAAAACACATTTTACTGAAAACGGCTCATTAAAAATGATACTTAGAAAAAAAGGACAAGACAACTTCTGTTTAGGTTAGCTTATGAAATTGATACATCGTAATTTTTTAAATAAATAAATACAAGAAAAATCATCTACTTAGGTATATTTAGGTACAAGGTAAGGTCATGAACATACATTATCACTAATTAAATATTATATAGGTCACTTAATGTAGATAAAGACGTATATTCACATGAGACTGTTATTTGATTACCTCTATACAAACAATACTAAACAATGAAAATATTTATCAATATTTGTTACAAGACAGTAAGCAAATATATGGACACCAAAGGAAAAAAGGACATTTAGATAAACAAATTGCGGTATTAATATTATTTATCTAACGTACATACATTATCTGTAAGTGTATAATAACTTTCAAAAAGTGTACGCCTTTTGTTACTAGTGTATTATATTATCTGTACTTTTGCTAATCAAATTGATAATAGTAAAATAATTAAATATTTACTATAAAGCAGTTTGCAATCAGCCAGAGGTGTTGGTAAGTGTGAACAAATTCATATTAATTTGTTTATTTAATTGTAATAATTACAATGAAATAAACATAATTAGATTAAGTAATCATAATTATTATGATTAATCTGAGACCAGATACATTCACAATATAAGTAGCGAGTTAAAAAATGCAAGAGGAAAAATCGATCATTGTAGTACCGACTACGGACTAGCATTGCCATTTAAATAATAAAGGTGACAACATTGTGTTCTTTCCCTATATTTATTTACATCTCTTATAGGGACATAGCATTGCCAGTTACAAAATAGCAAAAAACGTGAATGCTTATTTTCCCCCTTTTTATTAATTTACATCCCATAAACATAGCAATTACCAGTCAAAAATAACAATAAATGTGACAATATTGTGTGCGATCCCTTTTTACTTTTCATTTATTTATTTACATCTCATAGGGACATAGCATTACCACTTAAAAAATAACAAAAAATGTGACAATGCATTTTGTTTCCCTTCTGATATATATATATATATATTTTATTATCTCTGGGATGACCAAGCTGTGCGATACCCTCGTGTGCCCGCGTTTTTAAGGCACGCGCGGCGCGGTTCTCGATGATTTTTTATTTCAAAGTATTTCAAAATTTTGCTTACAATCGCTTACAAAATACAAAAATAGAATGTCATTTACCTATTTGTCTGTATGAAATAAATTTATTCTTTGGGAAAAAAAGAAAACAAGTATACTATATACGTTTATATTATTAGGTAGGCGAAAGTTGGCACGTAAGTTGGATTAATCGCCCTGTAATATAAAATCAAAACAGAATATAAGTAAAACAAATGGTATAAAATACCCGTAAGTTATCTGGCTTTCTATGACAAAAACAATAAAAAGGTCATTCAAAGCAAAATTTTGAAATACTTTGAAATAAAAAATCATCGAGAACCGCGCCGCGCGTGCCTTAAAAACCCGGGCACACAAGGGTATCGCACAGCGCGCAGCTTGGTCATCCCAGAGGTTAAGTTTTCGTTGTCTGATATATATATTTATATATATATAGTTTTTCAATCTTACTTATTTTGTATTGTCTGACTTCGCCAGTGCGAGCGCTTCTTCTAAAAGGCTCACACGAGAAAAAAGCTTTCGACAATTTTCGTTTAATTCTTTGATATTATTTACAAATGTCTTTTTTTCTTCTACACATTGACTTTTTCCCTCTTGTTCATTCATTTTTTTTAATGTTCGCCTTAGAATTTCAGCCTCATTTCGAGATTTTACAAGAAGATTTTCAAGACTTTTGACTGTCTTTGTGAGTTGCTCATTGCGCTTTTTAGCTACACCTAGATCGACTTGTATCGAGGAATAGTTGCTAAATTCTTTGGTTATATTTTTCATTTTCTTGTTTTCTTCTAATATTTTATCTATTTCATGTTGTTCAATCGTCGGTTTTAAAGTTTCTTTTCGAGATGATGTCAAGAGATCTTCAAGATGTTTGACCTTCTGTGTGAGAATCTCATTCTGACTGTTAGCTGCCGCTAAATCGACTTGTTTCAGGGAAATTGTGTTAAACTCATTGATTTTATTTTTTAGAGTCGTGTTTTCTTCGAGAATTCTATTTATTTCTTGTTGTTTTGAATTTTCAGCGTTCTTTTTAGCTGTTACAACGAGTTCTGCGAGATCTTTTACTTTTTGTGTGAGGATATCATTCTGATTGTTAGCTGCATCTAGATCGATTTGTTTTTGCTTCAGTAATTCCTCACAAAGGACGTTCTTTGTACGTAAACTCTCATCTTTTTCCTTTAGATCATTGAGTTCCAAATCGTTATTATTTTGAGATCTTAAAATATTTTCATATTCAAGTTTCCGTTCCTCTAAGGCCTTGCAGATAGATTGAACATTTTCTTGTAGCTTTATTGCCACCTCGGCATATTTAGAGAACATACCTTTGTATTCTTGTAAGCAGTTAATGAATTTAAATGTCTCAAATGGAAATGCTATAGCTAACGGAATATGTGCTAGATGGACTGTTTTGCGATTTTGTTTTTCATATCTTCCTACAGTCATTTTGAGAACAGCTTCGCCCTGGTATAACTGTTTTAATAGAGCAAGCTCAGATATACCCATATTGGTAGCAAGATTTGTCAAGCATGTTGTTACATCAGACTGGTTTATATATAGCTCTATGTTGAATCTGTTGATGATTACCTCTTCTATGATATGTTCAGGTTGGATTCTAGAACTCTGGCAATACTCGCGTAAACTCATATTATTATGGATAATAGCGGACTCCAGTTCCTTCATTTTATTGTATTCTCTGTGAACCAAAGACAATATTTTATATTAGTATGATAGGTGTATAATGTATATATATTTTAATTTAGGCATTTTGGGCATTTCATAAAGCGCAAACTAGCCCTAAAGCATGCCGATTAATAAAATACTCAAATTTTTATCGAGACACGTGTCGGAATAAGCTACGTAAATAACGTGAGTAATCCCCGTTGCTCTGTTCTTTCCTCTGCCTGATAGCTGACTAAGCTGAGAGGATGGTATAGGTGCTGGGCCAGCCTAATACTTCTATAGCAATGTCCTAGGCACAGCAGCGTCCCTTGCAGCATGAATACCAGTTGCTGACGCTGTATTAATGTCACTAATATTATAGAAGTTTCTTTGCATAGATTTATGGATGTTTGTCACCTCTTCACGCAAAACCTACTCCACGGATTGCATGTATAGATGTTGACCAGGATTAACGATTGACTAGCTTCTGCCCATTAGCAAATAGATATTTGCTGTCATATGTTTTTATCTTTGTACTGTAAGACTGTGTTCGAAGTTCCAAATAAATTGTTTATCCATCTTTAATAGTTGTAAAGGCTTAACGTTTCACCACCGTATTTATAAAATGAAATATCTACAGTTCAGACAAACATTTGTTCTGCGTCTCTGCCGGCTTGTGGCCAACGTTCACCTCAATAAACGACGTCGTTATCACGATTAGTTCTGGTTTCATCATGATTATCATCCACAGTCTACTAATGTACGGTACTTACTGCTAGGTGTCGGCCTTACTTTGTGAACGCCACATAAGCCGGCGGTTCCTATGCTGTGCTAAGCCAAGAATTTCCCGAAGTTCAGGCATAATGACATGGTATGAAAAACAAAATTATATTTAGCCCGTTATAATACAAAAATAATAGACACGAATTTTTTGTTTGTTCAAATTAATGAACAAAAATCTTAGATTGAAGCGAGTTGAAGTTTAGGCACGGGGGCTCGTGACGTAATCGTTCTGTACCGAGGCACGTCGGCGAGTACCAGCGTGTGACGTCACGCGACATTTAGATATAATGTATCGCGGTTATTTTTGGATTACGTTAAATGTCCAATAAATTTTGTCTACATGCGGACTAAAAAATATTATTTAGTCATCTAGCCTATTCTAAGTATTGCAGAAAAACATCTGTAAAAAAACTTACTCTTCAAGTTCTATGGGCGGTAAATCAGCTTGGCTTTGTACATCTCTGCATTCGTATGTTTCATAAGTAACTTTTCGCATACATTTATATGTGTTATTCTCTTCTACGTCACCATTCTCATCTTCTTCGTCATTTGTATACTGATACATCAGTCGATATGCATTTTCATCGTCACTATAATCACATGTGGCTTCATGGTTTTCTCCTTCGTTTTGTGCGTTCGTATCACTTGTGGGTTCTTCAGTTTCAGTGATAGTTGATTCATTATTAAAATTTACTTCTACAGGTACATTGTCGCTTCCGTTACTAGTGCTGGCAACGCTGTCATCGCCTGTGTCGCCGTTTTCTTGACTACCGTTACTAGTACCTGCCGCTTGAGTACACCCAAGTTGGTTTACTTCATCAGTTTCCTCGTCTGTTTCGTCGTCACAGATGATAGTTTCACCGTCTACAAAAGGACGTGCATTAGGGGCAACAGTTTCGCCAGTGGTCTCTTGTACGTAAAGAATTTGCTCGCCGCCTCCGATACCAAGGATGTTAGAGCCGTCACGATCAGAGGGTATTACGTATTGAATAGTGTCCTCCATGTTGTAAACTACTGGGTCGATTTTTATCTCACATTCGGTTTCTTCATTGTTGTTGTTGTTGGTTTCATTGGATTCCGATTCCAGGGACACTCCTTGTCTAAAAAAAATAATATGATTAACCAATTTCTAAAATGAGATTCTCAATTCGATTGTATTTTTAATATTTTTTTATTGTATTTTGAATGGATTTTGATGAATCTTTTTTGTAAGGCAGCTCATATTTTGAAGATGGCGGTTCAAAACTATTTTCTCATTATGGGATCTCCGTGAGGAATTAAACAATTGTAATAAAATACACTGGCATAGTTTCATGCCTAAATTAAACCTTGCGGTTGGGTTTTTGTTTCGCTTTACAATGTTTCCTTGCAAATGGGCCTTCGGCTAGTCTCGTCATCATAATAAAATAAGTAGTCCGCCATCTTGAATATTCCGCCTGTTGGATTCAGAGTGACGTCACATAGCTGACCATGTATTGTCATCCAAACAAAACGTGTAAGTATACAAAATTTCAACTCAAAAATTTTTGAAGCAGATATCCTCGACCAATTGGTCGAAGATATCTGCATGATTCCACCCGAACAAACATAGTTACATACATACATACATGGCAAGTTAAATTAAAGCTTGTAAAATCATGAGTCATGAGTTCAAAACCGAAAACAGGAAACGTAACCATTGACTTAATCGGAAGGAAGGCCACTGCATGAGATAGGGGCTCATGGATTCCCAAGTACTGATAATAAGGGGACCGTTGCCATATTTACCCATCGTTTATTTATGCTATTAGCTGGAAGGCGAGCAGACAGGCTTTCTGATGGAAACTGGTCAGTGTAAAATACCCACCTATTGAAAGACCCAAGGCAGATTCTAACTTACCTCCACGGGCAAGAGAGGAGGCGCATCATATTAACGCCACGACAACACATATAAACTAATATTATAAAGAGACAAGAGATTTGTATTTTTGTAAGTTAGTATTGAATAAACTCAAAAATGTATAAAATGCTACATTATCAGGTAATAACATCTCAGTAATATTATAAATACGAAAGTTTGTTTGTATAGATAGTTATATTATTATAATTATATATATTAGACTTGGAAAAAATATGTCAAATTAACTTTGCGCGGGTGAAGCGGCGGGTAAAAGCTAGTAGGCTATATTTTTGGACCCGGTAGGTGACTGCAATTGCAACTCTTTACGAAGGTCAATGAAACTGCCAAGAATAAGCTGGCGATTAGGTTGTCGTTATCGTATAATCAGCTGTTGAGATTAAAATTTTCGTGGTCTTTTATTGGGGGAAGAAAATCGGCAAATCCTGGAAAGTCGTAAAACTAAAATTGTTCATTGTAGTCGTCAGAATCATCCCCATTCGGGTTACACATATTACAAAACACCCGATATAAATTCGTAAAGGTGTTACTTACAAGTAATCTACTTCATCGTTGTTGACCCAAGGGTTGATTTCTATCACGACACCAGTATTATCTTGCAGCTCTTTGACGCTCCGGATCAACTCCTGGTCGTACTGAATATTGTCCAGACGAGTCTCGACCCGGCTCCTATTCATAATGTTTTCTTCGTCGTCCTCGCTGTCTGATGTATCTGCAGGTGAAGCGATTAGGTTAGCGTTATCTAAAAGTAGTGTTCGACATTGAGTCGAAGTGTCGCATGACGTCACGGCATGTTTCAGTATAAAGTGCGTTATGATATATTTATTTATTTGAAAAAAAAAACACAATTGTTTTATTGTATTACTGACGGATTAAATAGAATTGATAATACCTAATTGTTATTATCCAGAATCGATTTCATTTTTTAAAACTTTATGTCACACACTTTACTCACCTTCTTCTTGCCAATCCTCTGATAGTTGAAGCGCAGATTTGCGCTTACAAACACGTTTTGGGATTTCGAATCGTTCTTTTATATCTGTAATGGCGAAAAACATATTGTATAATTTACAATGACCTACTAAATGATGTGAAGCGGTAAGCTCTACTTATACAACTGCATAACCGCGGTGATCACGTCCGCTAAGCACGTGACCAACGCTGCACTGCATTTCGCTTGTCACCCTTGTAACTTAGTAATTAAAACGACCTTTAAGACAGTATTTGAGTTTGTACATATATTACTATAAATGAAATTTTCGACCTCGGTGGCGCAGTTCGTGTAATGACCGCTGAAGGCTGCGGGTTCGCTTCCCGCCGGTTAAAATGTTTGCTTTTCTGATATTCGTCTTAAAGACAACAGTGTTTATTCAATAGAGCAACAAACTACATAGGATTAACAAAATAACAAGACACATCTAAATTGCACATAATTGAATTCGATCGCTTCAGAAACCTTTTTTTCTAAGTGATGGAAAGAAGCGGAGAACAAACCTCACTCTTTCTCGCCCTCCTTCTCTTTCTATCTATCGGGTATGGGATGTATAATATGTATGTATATACAAAAATGTGTATCTTGAAGAGTCCAGAACACCACCAGCTCAGCTTAAATTGGGGCTATATGGTTTTTTATGACAAAAAGACATTTCTACCAGTCAAAACTGTGTTTTTGTTACCTTTAATTTTTTGCAAAATCTCCGGTACTTTTTCAGACGGCACATCCAGGGGCAGATCCTTCCTTTTCATCGCTGCGACAACATTTTTAACTGTTGTACCGATGTCCAGTCCTACGATATCTTCGACGTAAAGTTTTATCAGCCTTGTGTCCAGTTGATACCACGCCAAATATTTAATCTGCAAGTTATAAGAGTATCGTTAAATAACCTATAATCATTATTTCCTGTACGCCTGTGCAGACACTGTATTAGTTTATTTATTTATAAGTTGCATTAACAAAATCGAATACATATTTAATCAAAATCTAAACCAAAATGTCACATTTTAATTACAAATGCAATAATCATGCTTGTTAATAACAACTAAAATAATACAATAAAATCAAGCAATACGGTTTTATAATTCACTAGCCACCCGTACATGTTCACCCGCGTAGTTCCCGTTCCCGTGACATTTACGCATATTTACAGATAAAATATTATAGCCTTTAATGTTAGGGATAATGTAGCTTTCTGGTATGGTAATGGTAGAAGAATTTTGAAAATAGGTCCAGTAGTTTTTCAGTTTATTCGTTTCAAACATACAACACACAAAATACAATTTTCCTCTTTATAATATTCGCCGTGGGGTGCCGGCAGTAGAATGATACCCCTCCTCTCATGCCCATGGATGCAGTAAGAGCCCGCAAAGGGATACCTCCGGAAGATGGGCAGCAGCGTCTATCCGTGTATCAACATCCCACACTGCGCTCATCAACCCGCCTGCCAAGCGTGGTGAGAATGGCAACTACCCCTCATGGAGATCCATGAGGGAGGCCTGTGTTCATCAGTGTACGTTTTATGGCTGAAATGATGAATATTCAGATAGTTATGGTATAGATTACCTCGTCCTTCAGCTCTTGAGGAAGCCGGTAGCCATGCGCTTCCTTGACGAACAGCGTGGGGGATAGGTCGTGGCTGTGGTGGTGGCAGGAGTAGGTCACTACGAACTTGTCATCGCGCGGCGCACATTTCAAGGTTAGCGACGCCGGGCAGTTTATATCACTTTTCCTAAAATAATAAAAAGTAACATAACAAATATTTCACTTGCAACAACATAGGAAGCGTAGTTACAATGTTATTAATAAGACGCATAATAAACCTTAGGTTTCGTGATATTGTTGGAAGATGAGACCGTAAAGAGTATGCTACGGTCTCCACACTAGGCAAGCCATAAATATATATAAAATAAATATACACCGTGTAACCAGACTACTACTGAAAACTGGGGGGTTGCAATCAGACCATGATACTGAAAATATTTAGCGAAAAATACCGCAAAAAATATGTCAACATATCTAAGTCCTTTTTTTTTCTTGTAACAAACGCGTACTACAACATTATAAGAACACACCTATTTTATTAACTCATTTCAAAAAGCCAGGAAAAATAAAAAAATAAAAAATACAGCAATGTATTGCACGCACATCCTGCATAATACACTACGGACAGCTGATCCCGCCGGCGGCGCCCGGCGTCATCGCATTAGCAAGCTGTATCTTGCGGGCTGTAAGAGTTAATAATGTTTCAATGTTTTTGTTACTTTACAAAAACATTGAAACATTATTAACTCTGGCTACAACTCTTTTTTGACAACTGTATTTTTTAAGTTATTGTTTTGGGGTGTTGCACCACCCCTTTTCGTTTTCGGTAGTCGTCTTTTTACACCCGACATATAAATAAATATACCACTTATGACACAGCACCATCTAGTCCCACAGCAAGCAAAGTTTGCGTTATCCTTATGATGCATAATTACACCCAGGCCCGCATAATGTGCGGACATTTGTGTAGAGCCGGGTTGGCCGAGTGGTTTGTACACCCGACTTTCGAACCGAAGATCGTGGGTTCGATACCGGATTTAAATCGATGGATTGTTACTTCTTAAAAAATATATATACAAATTTAACTCATGCTTTAACGGTGAGGAAACCCGCGGCTTAGTCAGCTTTAGGCGTATTGAATTACTAGCCGACTAAGTTCAAATTCATCGTACAAAGTCCCAGGCACTGCACCGTCCCGTACAGCATGAGTACCAGTCGCTGACGCTTCATAGATCATAATAGATGTATTGTTACTTTTATTTTGTATATCGGCAGGCTGATTACGTAAATCGTGACAGGTTTGTAACAGGCGATTATTTCAATTTTGTCATATACGTAATCAGCCTGCCGATATCTATATCTATATATACCTCTATAAAAGAAAGTCCTATTAGCATATAACTCAAGAACGGCTGAACCGATTTGGCTGAAAATTGTTGGGGAGTTAGCTTAGAACCAGGAGACGGACATACGAGGCGGACTCGTAGGCTACTTATCGTTGCGTAAATTAAATCAGAAGGGGAATAAATAGGGGATGATAATTTGTGTGGGAAAATCGTTGTTTTTCATTTTAAAAACTTAAAATTTTGCATATATTTTAGAATTCAAAACTTAATGAGCCTGTGTATCAGAATTCCTTAAAAAATCATACCCTAAGTAAAAATACAGGAGATGAAAATTTCTTGGAGGATATTTTTTTTCACTTGATTTACGTGAAATTTCACAAAAATAGATAACTGCCGAAATTATTAAACACATGTTTCAACGTTAGTTGTCGGGTAAGTTGTAAGTAGTAACCACTACTTACAACTTACCCGACAACTGGTAGTAGGTGCGATAAGAAGTTCGCCAGGACACACAATACATCTATTATGATTTATGCAGCGACAGCGAATACATAAATAATGCTGTACACTTCACACAACACCATCCAGCGGCAAAGTCGGCCCCGAACTAACGATTTGTTAACTAAGTAAATAGGTATGATTGTTAACTAAATATAACTTTTTATAATGTTTACAAAAACCCTGATCCCACAGTCAAACTATAAAAAAATAGTTTTGTGGGAATATGTCTAACTTTAAGTGTTATTTGTAATGTTTAGTAAGTAAATAAATAAATAATGCATGTACCACAGAGCACAGGGGGACCTTTCATCATCATCATTCCAGCCGTAAAACGTCCACTACTGAACACAGGCCTCTCTCATGGATCTCCATGAGGGGTAGTTACCATACTCACCACGCTTGGCAGGCGGGTTGGCGAGCGCAGTACGGGATGTTAATACATGGAAAGACGCTGCTGCCCATCTTCCGAAGGTAGGTGTCCCTTAGCAGGCTCTTACTGCATCCACGGGTATGAGAGGAGGGGTAACATTCTACTGCCGGCACCCCACGGCAGTTACAGTTAAAATACTTACTTCACTTTCCTGATGCCTTTACTTTGGCTTTTATAATTTCCTTTATTGAATCTACAATTCAAATTATACACGATCGGCTTGCTGCTGTCATATTTCGGAGAACACTTGGTATTGCGGCTGTCGCAGACGTGGTAGTAAAAAAACCACTTTGGTGCATAAGATGCAGCGTAATGCAGCAACTCTTCAATTGAAGAAAACGTATCTCCAGCCTGAAACATAATTCATCATCATTTCAGCCGTAGAACGTCCACTACTGAACATAGTCCACTACTGAACATAGTCCACTACTGAACATGGCTCCATGAGGGGTATAGAAAATGTTCGTATGATAGATAGTTCTGTTATTTTATTTAGTGTTTGTGTTTTGTTTCACATAGTAAGATTTTTACTAATATGTACTACCTATGTAAGTTGAACTAGATTCACCAAAATATAGTATTAAGTGCTTGGTACTTACTATACCAATTTTGCTGTGCCTTAACAGGGCGCATGTTTGATACTCCTATATTATTTTAAGACCTTGTAACTCAACATGCTTGCAATAAATGAATATGACTATGACTATACTCAACAAGCAAGCGCGGGTTGGCGAGCACCGTACGGGATGTTGGTACAAGGAAAGACGCTGCTGTCCATCTTCCGGAGGTATCCCTTATAGCAGGCTCTTACCGCATCCATGGGTATGAGGAGGGGAAATATTATACTGTCGGCACCCCACGGCCGAAACATAGTCAGAGCGTAATTTTTCATTAGACACAAATACAAGGAAGTAGAATGTTGCCCCTTGTCTTGCCCGTAGATGCAGTAAAAATCTGGCAAGGGATACCTCTGAAAGATGGGTAGCAGCGTCTTTCTGTGTATCAACATCTGCGCTCGCCAACCCGCCTGCCAAGCGAAGGTGGTGAGTGATTGGCAACAACCCCCTGATGGTCAGTAGTTGGAGATCCATGAGAGAGACCTTGTTTTCGTTTCAGCCGTAAAACGTCCACTACTGAACACAGGCCTCGCTCATGTATCTCCATGAGGGGTGGTTGCCATACTCACCACGCTTGGCAGGCGGGTTGGCGAGCGCAGTACGGGATGTTGGTACACAGAAAGACGCTGCTGCCCATCTTCCGGAGGTATCCCTTAGCAGGCTCTTACTGCATCCATGGGTATGAGAAGAGGGGTAACATTCTACTGCCGGCACCCCACGGCGACCTTGTTTTGATTTTTGATTATGTTGTAAATGTATTGGATTCTTAAAACTTTAATCTAATTCTACAAAATGTATCCTATTGTGTACGAATAATTTGGAATAGAATATGGTATAAGTCATCATTTCAGCCGTAGGACGTCCACCGCCGGACGTAGGCCTCCCTCATGGTCCGGCTGAAGCGGCCTGCATCCACCAGATTACTTGGCAGGTCGTCCGCCCGTCCGGCTGAAGCGGCCTGCATCCACCAGATTACTTGGCAGGTCGTCCGCCCGTCCGGCTGAAGCGGCCTGCATCCACCAGATTACTTGGCAGGTCGTCCGCCCATCTAGTTGGACCTACGCTTCTATGGTATGAGTAATCCCCTTTTCAACCCCATTCATCAACCCTTGGGTTTTTTTAGATTTTTATTTTTTATTTTTGCGCGGAATCGTATGGAAAATGTTTAAATGGACTGAATTAAAAGAAAAAATAAAATTATTTCATGTCATCCCTTATCCCCTTCATCCCCCTCTTCCATTTTTCTCTTAGTATGGGCAAAAAACTTATATGGGTGTCCTTTTCGACTAACTCGGGGATTCTTATTACGAAAATAATATTATTTTTGAAATCCAACCCCTTTTTCACCCCCTTCATCCCCCAAACCAAAAATTTGATATGGGTGTCCTTTTCGACTAACTTGAGGGTGCTGATTACGAAAATAATGTAAGACAACCTCGCGAGCTGCTTGCAGCTCGCGCACAACCTACCCTCTAGTTTTATTTATATAATCGCATCATTTAGTTTTTCGAATGCAATATTTATAATTTTTATGTTGTTTTTGTGTACTTACCAATTAAATTAATAATATGGTATTAAACAATCATCGTTAAAAGCTTTATAAAAACAAGCATAATTTATCATAATTTTTCGTACACTAATAGATAAACAACTCTTTATTCATCACCACAAAAGTACTTATAATAAAAACATAACATAAAAACAGTTGGTAAATGAACAGGCGGCCTAGCTAAAAGCAATCTCTTCCAGGCAACCTAGTGTATGACAGATAATAGAGCAAAAAAGGCGGTGAATGAAGTAACAATATTGTTTGTATTACCTGGATTAATCCTTCATGTGTTTGTTCCGGATATCTTATGTGTTTCGTCATGCACTTATTCATCGATTCGGTCACCAGATCTCTCACAACCACTACAACGCAAGGTTTACAGATAGACCTTGTTCGCTCCTTTTCTTTAGCTACTTCTACGTTAACGGCATTCTCCTCTTCAGATTCCTCGTATTCCGGCTGGTTTAGAGCGCCGACTGCGCTGTACGTTGAGTGCCCTCCATAGTCCATTTGCTCGGGGTTATCAGCACTATTCGTTGAGTGCCCTATAGGTTCCATTAGCTCGACGTTATTTGCGGCTATGTCAGACGCGTCTTTACTATTACTTTCCCTTGGTTCATCAAGTAAGCCAGCCGTCGGGTTGATCAATACCATCGGTGCATCATCAAAAGCATTTTCAGTGACTACGGCTAGGCAAGTGCTTGCTGTAGCTTCAAAGAGACCAGGTTCATTACCGTTTGTTTCAAAAGTTGATTTTAATGCTTCTTCATCGGAGTCGATTTCGCTGTAAATAAAGCATTACAATACTAAAATTGTTGGATACGCTAATGAATATCAAGAGCACAGTTTACTTTACATTACAGGAACTCGATAGTTTTCCCAATGTTAATCTATTTAACATACTTATGACGTTTGAATATTAAATGGGATAAGAGCGAACTGCGCTATCATTATATTCTTCACGGAGCACTAGTAAGAGCGAACTAAATCAATTTTAGTCAGTTTTGCTTACGTTTGTTAATCATTCTACATATCGCATTGTCCTATAAAATTTCAACGCGTTGTGCAACCTTGGTATTGCTAAGCGGCAACCGTTTTTTCTACAAAATGTCTACGTATAGTATAAAACCTTTTAAGGCAATTTTACTCACCTTTTCACGTCGCGCTCGCCCTCAATCTCATAGTGCATTTCCCATCCATGTGCATGTGCATTTACATCTTTGTTTGCGCAGATATGTTCTGATGTTTCATCCGGTTTCCATCCGTCACTACCTAAGCCTAGAACAATGTAGATACACCGGTGTGGATATACAGATCATAACTGTATCATGGAGTTGTAATTTCGCGTAGGTTTTTATAAAATAACTTGATGAACCTGAAACTCTCTAGAACAAAACATCTGATCTGGTGGTCTATCCAAGACTACATAGAAACAAAATTTAACTAAATGTAGTCCTGAAAACAAAGACGGGACGTTGCAAAACACATAACCACGCTACGCTACAATACCAGAAGCATGCTGGCGGTCGAGAGGTCAAACACAACGGCATAAAAGACAAAATATTTCTCTATCCCTCTTTGCTTATGATATATGACCCTGAAGGTAAGAAGACTGTAAAAAATAGCAGCCAAGAAGACTTTGAGCGGACAAAAAGCATCCGGGGCTCTAAAAGAGACAATAAGATTAGTGTCGACGGCGGTGGCGACGCAACACTAAGTTGTAAAGGATGACAGTCCTTAGTTGGAAGGGATGACAGCGACTGCTGCTTACGAATTGTTCTCACTGGAAATTTACTAAAAGCATGAGACAGAAAATGCCCCCAAACTGGCGCATGGCGAAGAACTGGCCAAGATATAGCCATTGTACGCGAAACATTTAGCCTGCGTCTCAGAGATGTGCGAGGTACATGTGCCTTGAGAGGATGTGTTGCGAATATGTAGAACGATGCGAGTTTTTCCACTAGAGATGTGCACAGCACGTACGCAGCAGGGATTTGCAAATTACCAATGCGAGGATGTGTAGCGGGCTCTTTTCAGATAAGCGAGCGGAGTGCGGCATGGCGGGAGCGCATAAGTATTCCCTTGGCACAAGACACCCAGCATCTAATAATTACAGCGGCCGCGGTTGGGGGCGGAAACGACGCATTTGTACAGTGGCCGTCACTTTATTGAGACGGCCACTGTACAAATGCGTCGTTTCGCTAAGCCGTTTCCACTAGACATGCGTTGAGCGAGGTTAGGTAAATGAAGCGATTATATTGGCTGTTAAACACATTCCTCGTTCCCCGCACATCTCTGATGCAAACGCAGTCTTAGGTGTTTACTCCTAAGAATCAATCGACATACCTGAGATAGACTGTACTAGAACAGGACGTCCAATAAGCCCTGCCACCTAAGCCAGTTAATGGGAAAAACGATCAAAGAACTAAAAACAAAACTAGGAAAACAGCACTACAATGTAGGTTCGCCCAGAATAGTCTTCTAAAAAAATCTTAAGTACTCACGAATATTCTCCAGCAAATGGTCCGCAGACAATTAACTTCTCTTGTCTACAAAAGCGTGCTTTAACCTATTTGGATGTATGGTTAAAATGTTGTTGGGGCATTTTCATAAAAATCAAAATTGTATTTAGTGAGAGAGTTGTTTATTTTTTCAAATAAATGAAAAAATATTTATTTATATCGCATTTGGGCGGATTTATAGAAAGTTGTTTGTAGGAAATTTGCGTGTCTTATGCCTTCTATCTTGATTATCATAACCCATTAGATAAAAACACTTGTTTTTTTATTAAAAATAATAATTATTAAATAAAAACATGGTCATTGTCACGTGTCCACCACCCCAAATGCAGTTTCAAAGTAATAGTTTGTAATTTTGTCTTACTCTCTGATACTGTACGATGTGTTATTTGAAAAGGTCATAATGCCTAAAATATAAATTCAACATAATTATAAGGTAGTTAAGAGTTATAAATTAAAAAGAAACACAAATATTTACCGACTTTAAAATTTGTTGACGCGGAAATTCCGCAATACGTCACGTCGTGTTTGATCATGTTCGAATAAAAAAGCTACTAAAATTTGGATTTATTTTAACAAATGGCAACATTTTATACCCATCCGGCCGCCACAATATTTGTTTTTGGCGGCATTCGATCCAGAAAACGCCGTAAAGTGGTCGCGCCGTCACGTGTCACCTTTTATAATTCCATTACAAACGGCTGTTTTTGAAGGTAAATATTACGGTTTGCGGTTGATCTTTGGAAGCTAAATGTAAAGTGTGTTCCTTAGATGATCACACATTATGATGAGTATGAGTAGATTGTTCACGTTAGCATAGTTATTAGTACAGGAGTAATTTACATTTGATTTCCGACCGCCAGAAATACGTCACATCCATTACATAACGGACAACTTTCTAGAAATCCGCCCATTTATGTTTAGGAATGGGAGAGGAAGCTCGTAACGTCATCAGGTGCCTGCCTTAAACTGAGACACGCCGTGACGTTACGCGACATTTCGACTCAATGTATCGTCGTTATTTTTTGATTATGTAAAGGAAATTATAATAATTGTTTATTAATTTTGCATAATACATGACGGACTAAAATGTTAATATAAGGCAAATATAGCCAATAGGCTTTTTTGTAACATTAAATAAAAGGAAACAGCTTTTAAAATAAGCACCTCAATGTTACAAAGAATGCAATGTATTGCAATTTCTGCAAATGTATTGTAATACATTTGCAGAAATTGCACTAATTGCGTATTGAAATCGAACACAACAAAAGGTTTTTACCTATAAAACAACAATGATTTGATTCAATATAAAACGAATACGTACCTTCTTCATTTCTCTTTGGAGTAATCTTGATTTCAGTGCCTCTCTCACAAGTTTTAGTTTTTTCGTTATTCGGGTTAACTAGAAATAAAAAAAACTAATGCTGGACAATTCACACAGCATCATCTAGCCCCAAGCTAAGCAGAGCTTGCGTTATGGGGTACTAGAGGACTGATACTTAATACATCATACTACACTAGCTGACCCGGTGCCCACTTCGTTGGACGGTAATTTATAGCCTATGACACTCACAAATACTGTGGCTTTCTATTAGTAAAAGAATTTTGAAAATCGGTTCAGTAGATCCAGAGATAATATTGGTATAGAATAGATAGTATAGATAGATAGATATGTTTTATTATACATAAAAAAAAACATCCAGGACACCCTGAACAAATATCTGCGGATCGCACAGACATTTGAAAAATTTATAGTTTAAAAGTGCAAAACTTTACGTAAGTTAGCCACGAAAGTAAGAGACCGTGTATAACTTTTTTACGTCAGTTCGGTTTATTTTCAGACGGAAATTAAGCATGATTTTTACAAGAAGAATTATATAAGTTTGATATACATACATTCCTACTATGTACTTGTACACACGCCTTAAGCACAGAATAATTATGCCTTATATGCACAGAATAATTATGATCGTGTAGACCATAATATATTGCTGCGTAAGCTTTATGAACTGGGCATTCGGGGTAATTTATTAAGATGGATGGAGTCATACTTGTGGAAAAGATCTCAGACAGTTGTAGTTGGAGGCTATCGGTCAGATTATATAGAAATTAAGTCAGGCGTCCCGCAGGGTTCCATACTTGGCCCATTGTTGTATGCATGCTATTTGTATGATATTGGAAAGCATTTGCGAGACTCGAGATACCTTATGTATGCGGATGATACAAAGATCTTTCTAAAAATAAATAACAAATTGGACTGTGAGAAATTACAAACTGATCTGGACAGGCTCGGAAATTACTATGCTTTAAATCGTCTAGGTATAAATGTAAGTAAATGTTGTGTTATTTCGTTTACTCGGAAGAGAAATATGACTACATTTGAGTATAGATTGAGTAATACGAGCATTAAAAGAACAAACGTAGTTAAAGATTTAGGTGTTATGATGGATGAAAAACTTCTTTTTTCAGAACACATAAACTCTATTAAAAATAAATCATTTAAAAGCCTAGGATTCATAAAACGCATTAGCAAGTCTTTTTCAAATACCGCTTCTATCAAGATGCTTTACTTCGCATATGTCAGAAGTATCCTCGAGTACTGCAGTACAGTTTGGAATCCACATTATCTTACACATATCAGTGACTTAGAACGTATTCAACGCAAGTTTACTAATTATCTCAATCACAAGAAATGCCTTTATTTACAAAGCTATGAGGACTCTTGCATTTATCATAACCTTACTAGCCTTCAAAATCGACGTACGTTCTTGGATATGTCCTTTTTGCATGGTTTATGTCATGGGCTCATCGACTGTCCAGAATTGTTAGAGAAAGTTTTACAATTTTGTACACCTAAATGTCGTACTAGACATACTAAGTTGTTCAATATTTCACACTCATCAACTAATTATGCTCAGTTTTCAATAATAAATAGAATCAAAAAAATATACAACACACAGTTTTACTCATGTGATGTATTTCACAATAGAAAAGGAACTTTTAAAAGAGACATTTTGAAAATTTTGGAGGATAATAATAAATAAAGAAAATAAAATAGATACAGAAAACATATTTTGTATAAGTACTATGGACTTATTACACTCGTACTATATAATTGCTTTATATGTGTAAACTTATTTGTGTTTTTATATATACAGTGTATCCCTGGATAAAGTGCAACCCCGAAAGGGGGTGAAACTAGATCAAAAATTATCGACAAAAAAATAGAAAAAAAAATTAAAAAAAAATTCGTATATACTTTATTGATGAATTAAAATTTTTATTACTCACTAATGACTCTATTTAATAAAAAAATGATTTCTTCCAAAGTAGTGGGTCTATTTTGTTAAAATAAAAACCATAATCATGTCAGATATGTGACGATGACGATAAAATAACAAGTAACTCACAAACGAGTGGCTATCGTGACTTAAAGTTTATTTTTTGTATTAAAATTACATTTTTTATGCTGTTTTTTTCAAATAATTTCCAAAAATCTTAAAATTAAGCCTATAATACTAGATATTTTTATGACTTTTTATTATTGTCTATCATAATAGCTTTTAAATAAAAAAAAAACTTACGGTCTAACATAAAAAATGCGCTGGCTAGGAGCTTTTAAAGTTGACCACTGATTACGTCACCACTCAGGTAGAGACACTTTTTTAACTTCTATTGTTGTAGATTATGGTCGCTGGGCCTGTTCTATGAAAGATGAAGGGTGGGGATCGAAACAGGACTCACAACAAGGCACGCCACTCGCCAGTCGCTCCGATATTCTCGCCGCTGCTACCGCCTACCGTACCTTACTGCGCCTTCAAGTTTTTGTTACGTTGTTTTGCTTTTGTTTTGTTATTGACTTTTTGTTACGTTTTTGACTTTTTTGTTACGTTTTTGACTGTACTTTGTTGTGTTGTGGAGATGCCGCGATTGACTGAGTTCTCTCCGCGAGAAATCGCTGACATCCATTATTATTATGGTATGTCACGTGGACACACAACAGTCGCTCGTTCTGCATACATAAATGCGTTTCCGAGCAGACTTGTACCGTCAGCACGAAATTTCCAAGAAGTTCACCGAAAGTTATCCAACATCGGACTTGGATTAGCAAGAGATCGCCGTGAGCAACAAGCCACCATTATTGACCATTCCATAGAAGAGGCCGTTTTAAACGATTTGTTTGCTGATCCCACAACCAGCATTAGACGCTTAGCTTTGCGTCACGGTATATCAAAAACATCCGTATGGCGAATTTTGAAAAA
This sequence comes from Pasiphila rectangulata, assembly GCA_963082625.1. Classification (NCBI taxonomy): domain Eukaryota; kingdom Metazoa; phylum Arthropoda; class Insecta; order Lepidoptera; family Geometridae; genus Pasiphila; species Pasiphila rectangulata. The sequence goes on along the minus strand of OY720236.1, from coordinate 16,526,435 downwards.
GAAGGGATTGCATCCATACCATTATCAGCCAGTACAGCATTTGCATGAAAATGTAGACAATCGTGCAAGATGCGTAATGTCTACGTGGATTCAACAAAAAATTAGAAATAATCCACAATTCCTAAAAAAAAATTTATGGATGGATGAAGCGAAATTCACCCGGAATGGAATCACAAATTGCAGAAACTTACATGTATGGTCCGAGGAAAATCCACACCTAAAGAGGGCGTCTACTTTTCAAGTGCAATTTTCAGTTAATGTATGGGCAGCTCTAATAGACGACACGCTGATTGGGCCAGTTATTTTACCCGCAACATTAAATGCCGAAAGTTTTTTAACTTATTAAGAGACGATCTGCCACTACTGCTGGAATATGTTCCGCTGGCTACAAGGCAACAGATGTATTTGCAGATGGACGGATGCCCTGCGCACTACGGGCGCAATGTGCGAAGTTTTTTAAACGAAAACTACGCTAATAGGTGGATCGGCCGGGATGGACCAGTCGGGTGGCCGGCACGTTCACCTGACCTGACACCCCTAGACTATTTTCTGTGGGGTGTTATGAAACAAAGAGTCTACAGAACGACCGTAAACACCGAGGCAGAGTTACAAGATCAAATCATGCGATGTGCCGATGAGATAAGAAGTGACCCAGAGATGGTGCTTAGAGCCACACAACAAATCGCTCTTCGTGTGGCAATGTGCCTACAACAACAAGGAAGCCATTTTGAGCATTTAATGCATTAAACAAAACCCTTATTTCATACTAACATGTAATAAGTTAAATAAAAATGTTGTAACTAAAATTTGATTTTTAATACTACCTGAGCAGTAAAAAAAAGTGTCTCTACCTGAGTGGTGACGTAATCAGTGGTCAACTTTAAAAGCTCCTAGCCAGCGCATTTTTTATGTTAGACCGTAGGTTTTTTTTTTATTTAAAAGCTATTATGATAGACAATAATAAAAAGTCATAAAAATATCTAGTATTATAGGCTTAATTTTAAGATTTTTGGGAATTATTTGAAAAAAACAGCATAAAAAATGTAATTTTAATACAAAAATTAAACTTTAAGTCACGATAGCCACTCGTTTGTGAGTTATTTGTTATTTTATCGTCATCGTCACATATCTGACATGATTATGGTTTTTATTTTAACAAAATAGACCCACTACTTTGGAAGAAATAATTTTTTTATTAAATAGAGTCATTAGTGAGTAATAAAAATTTTAATTCATCAATAAAGTATATACGAATTTTTTTTAATTTTTTTTTTCTATTTTTTTGTCGATAATTTTTGATCTAGTTTCACCCCCTTTCGGGGTTGCACTTTATCCAGGGATACACTGTATATAGAGGTATGTATATTGTAATATTTTTTTTTCTATTTTATACAATATTTAAGCATATTTTTAGATTAGTTAACACAGAATTGTTATGTAGTTTTTTTTATGTAGCTACTTATTTATAAGCCTTTTGCACTTTAGATATTTTTTATAACTCTGTTAGTGAATAAGTTTAATTTCTGTCTTATTTAATTTGCCCATGTATAAAATGTAAGTCCTGTATTGGCCTTAAGTCTTAAAATTAAGTATTTTTTAATTGTTACTAAAGGCTGTTGGATTTTGTCAAATAAATAAAATAAAATAAAATAAAATTAAGTTTGTATAGATGTATGGATGTTTGTTACCTCTTCACGCAAATACTACCCTATGGATTTAGCTGAAACTTTACACATGTATTGATGTTGACCAGGATTAACACATAGGCTATTTTTTATCCCGGCGAAGCGGCGTTTGTATAAAAGTTTAACAAGAAGAATACACAAAATACAAAAACAAAAGTTTCAGATACGGAAACTAAATACTACTGGTCCACTCGCCTTATTGGGAGCGGAGAGCTTCCGTTGCGTGCGCTGCGCGTAAACAGTTTAAGTAACGCAGCCATCATGTATCCTGATCCTCTTAAAAAGTAAAAAGAAGTCGGAGATTATTGTTTTAAAATAATACATTATTTGTCAAGGTATTATTAAAAAAAATGTATCAATCCTTCTCCAAATAATTACGGTAATCTTATAAGTATTACATTTTGAACAGAATTACCTTTTACACTATTTAAATTCAAGGAATATCATAGAAGATATTACAGTTTTACCGCGCGCACACCCACACTCTCTCTCTCTCTCCTAAGTGACGCAGACTAAGTTGCGCGGGAAAGCTAGTTTAAATTTAAACGCTAACTTACTTTCAATTTTGTCACCTGTTGCTTTACATCCAGATGTTGAAGGAAGATTGCAATTTGTTTTTATATCTGAAACAGAATGTTATGAGAATGTTATACTCGTGAATAGAAGTGTATGTAATCAACTTTTCGCAGATACCTCTCAATTAGTTCTGGACAAAACAATGGTCTGCTCAATCCAGCTACCTACCTAATCATTGACTAAATAAATGTTCCACTGACTAAACATTTATTTAGTCAATGAATAATATAATGCTTTAATTAAGTATCTTTACTACATCTTAGCCGTCCACGTCGACTGCTGGACATAGGATATCAAGATCATGAGTAAGTTGTTGCTGTAATCGCCACGCTTGGCAAGCGCATTACGCAATGTTGGTACACGTAAATACGCTTTCCGAAGGTATCCCTTGGCAGATTTACTGCATCCACGGGTAAGAGATGAGAGGTAACATTCTACTGGCGCCACCCCACGGCAAGTTTGAGATAAATTCACAGATACATTCCTTGATGTGTTTGTATAACATTTAAGCTTTTGCAAGTCCTATAGTTGTATTTTTAATTAAACGAAGTCCACTGACGTTTACTGTGTTGTCAGTTTTTGATGAAATAAAAATAGTGTTGTGACAAAGTGAATGATTGAAAAAACTCCTGAATGAATGAAATTGCCTCGATTGTCTAGTGAATAGTTAGTGTGGGGGCATTATCCATCACTACTACGGAATTTGGTTTTAGTTTTGGTAAGACCCCCCAAACCACTTCTCAAAGGAATCGGCATTCATCTCTTGATGATAATCTTCTATTTTTTTGGCTTTAAATGTTAATAAGCAAAATCAAATATTTCTACGAATCCTTCTTCCCCGCCTATATGGCCGATAATTAATCGTTTGCCCTCCTCAAATACGTGTTTGTAGACGTTTTGTATTATAAGTTTTTCGGTAACGCTTAAAGCAACCCGTGGTCTCTTCTTTCTTGGAGACTTGTCGTGCTTGGTTGAGGATCCATATCGTTTGTACGAAACAATATAGCAACAAATAAACACAACAATGACCGCAAACACAACGTAACGAAAAACTTACATACATACATACTACTTTACATAATACTAGTAACTTATATCAGAGCACTTTTATACAATTGCATTGTAAATTAGAGGTAGAAATAATATTCTCTTATAGTTTGAAATGATTTACTATTCACACTCATTGTTCATTCATCTGAGTAGTGTATAAATGGTTGAGCTGCCTCAATTCAAAACTGATGAATACTCAGTTGAATAGATAGTCATTTCAAACTGTTATGGACTGGAACTGCTTTCGTTCTATTCAGCTCAGTTCATCGTGTAACTGGTATTGTTCTACATAGTTCAGTTCATCAGATTACTAACTTCTACTATGAATCTTGATCTCTATTCAACGGACTATTCATTGGATTAAATTGAGGCATGTTTACCATTATATACTCGCGTATATGTATGCTGCTCACCGTGGTCTACTACTGCGTTGCGTGCTGACCCGAAAGTACTGACTTTCTTTAGCTAACAAAAATAAGAAAATGATGTCTAAATGAATCAGTATCTCCATACGCAGTATCTGGCAGATGGCACAAACTCTACGCTGGATTACAGACAGCGTGCCTTGAGTGAAACGGCTACTTGTTTTGTTAAATATCACCGTGATCTCTATTCAACGGAGTATTCATTGGATTAAATAAAGGGAATTTTTCAGTTTACGGGTACGCTGCCTCATTGTCAGAGATAATGCTCGGCCGAGCGTGGTATGATTCTTATTTCACAGTGGCTACAGAAAAATCTGCTTACACTAAACACCAAAAAAACTATGTATATGTGCTTCCATAAGACTTCAGCGTCTGCACCAGATAATAAATTCAAAATAAATATTCATAATGATTTATGTTCAAGCGTCTCCTGCTCTTGTGAATTGCTAACCCGCAAAGAAACTTTTAAATATCTGGGACTTCACATTGATGAGAATCTTAACTTCAAGACTCACATCGGGGTTCTTTCGGCTAGAATAAGGAAGATAATTAACGTCATGCGAAATTTACGGTACGCTGCCTGTTTGGAAACCCTCAAATCAGTATACTTCGCGCTTTGTCAATCCATCATAGTATACTGCATCACAAGTTGGGGCAGTGCTGCAAAAACTTTTATTATCCAAGCAGAAAGAGCTCAGAGGTCGGTCTTGAAGGTAATGCTACGAAAACCTTATAGATATCCGACCACAAGTCTTTACGCTGAAGCTAATGTCCTAAGTGTGCGCAAACTCTTCATTCTGAAGACATCTATTTCAGTACATAAATCTGCCATCTCTTCTCCCGAATATCAATCTTTATTAAAAATTAGAATCTACAAACTTAATACTCCAAGCGTTAATACCAAATTTGCCCAGCGTATAGGTAACTTTATTAAAATTAGTATTTATAATAGAGTTGTAAAATCCTGCGACATTAAAAGAAAGTCTTTAAGCGAAGCAAAATTTTTGGTAAATGAGTGGCTTTTGTCATTAACATACGATGAAACTGAAGAAATACTTGTGTTAACAGGAGCATAATGTTTAATATATTTTAGTTTGCAATATTTTGAGTAATACGTGTTATTTAAATGTATTTACATATAGTATGTATCCAATATTTTCTTTTTTAAATTGTCAGGTTTTATTTTTATTATTTCATGTTTCTCTATTTTATTATACTTACCTAGTTTTAATTTTGCTTATCAAAATTTTTGAGCACAAAGGTTATATTGTTGTTATTTCTTGTGGTCTGGCTCCCTCGATACAGGCTGAGCCTAGTGAGGGAGTCGACAATAACCTCTTTTAGTTAATAAGTTTTTCAGCATTACTTGTAATAATAAGTGTTAAAATTGTACCCTGCGAACATTTTAATATTGTTTTGCTGTAATAAATATTATTTTCATTTTTTCATTTTTCATAATATCGATATTCAAACTAGATATTTCAAACTACTAATGTCTGTAACTAGACTTGTTCTACTTAGTTCAAATCATCATGTAACTGGTCTCCTTCTACTCTGTTCAATAAATCAGATTACTTACATCTACTATGAATCGTACTCTATTCAAACCACTTCATGTCTGTAGGTACCTTTTAGGTTAGATTAACGAATTTATGATCGAACACCGACATGAATATGAATTGTTTTCAATTTTACCTCGGTTTACATTTATATTCAGATGAATAATAGCTTTACTTTATAATCTACAGCAGATAGGTACGTATTTATAATAATGAAACAACTGATTCAGTAAAAATAACATTTTATTATGAATACACCACTTATTCAAACTACTTAATAACATTTTAAGGAATACTATGTCTTACATAAAATAGTTATCTATTCTAATTGAATAATCTTACGGTAAGAAAGTGAGATTCAACATAAATTATAATAGCTCTCAATAACAATAGTTCTTACAGTGAGTTGTCCATTAAGTTCCTACATATAAGTTGAATTACATGTTTGATACGAGAATAAATATCGTCGCTTGTTATGTTTTCGACAACATGTTGGACACAAATCTCTGCAGAGCAGTTGCATATTGATTTTGCAACGTTATCGAATTGATTGACATCATATACTTGTATTCTAATAATTTTTGTACCTCTTACAACTTTTTTAATCATTGTAGTGATTGCCTTATTTTGTTGGTTATTTAAAAGTTCGAGACTCCCTGGACTTCTGTTTCTGAGGTGGTCAGAAAGATCTTCCATTCTGGTGGGAGTTAGTGGAGGTGACAGCGGATATGTTGGGAACACGGGTGAATAGTTCCAGCTCGGCATCTGAAAACAAACTATACATTAGTTACAATCAACATAACATTAGAAATTAACCTCTTGTTGAATAGTACAATACAATTTGGATTATTAAAATTAAATATGATTGTTACTTACCGACATTTTTTACACCTTCACGATAACAGAGCTCCCAAATGATAAAACGATGATTTACTACTGCAGGAGCTCTTATTTATATAATTTTGCATTCATTTTAAAATTTGTTTAAGGTTTAAAATCACACAAAATAATCTATGATATGAATGATACAGTTTCTTTTTATAGTAAGTTACCTTATATGCACCGGGACGGCGAGTGCAATATGATTCGTCTATGTTTATCAATTATTATTACTATCGTTGACCCATGACTTCGTTTGTGTTTCATCCATGGATATTAATTCAAATAAAGGCTATCGATTGGTACAACTATAGTTTTAGTGCTCGTTTTAGGACGTACAAACAAATCTCTTCATAATGTACTAGGTGCAACAATTTCAGGTACAGTCGTTTGTCACAGATTCTCTGTATGATATTTTCGTATGCATGGGTTTCAGGTGGTCGATATTGAACGAATAGAACACAATTGTTTGGTCGTGAGTGTACTTTCCCAAATTTGGTTTGCCACTGATGATTCTTCATGATCTATGTATGGATTTTAGCACAGTCAGCTGTAACGCACAAACACTATCCTGTTAGTATACGACACACACAATGAAATTTGGAGTAATAAATACTGCAAAAGACTGGATCAAAGTTATCACTTCCAACAAGCAAATCGACTACAACACACCTGGACACCGAAAATAAAATGTAAGTATTAAATTTTTATTTTGGTTATTAAATGCACTCCAATAATTTTATAAATATTTTTATCTTATGCTTTCTATCATTAACAGGTCGAGATCTATGCCACTGCTAGCAGACGACATCTTCCCTGCATCGGACGATGAGGTGCAAGTGGAGAAGAAAAGGGTGGATAACAAGGAAACAAAAAGGTGAGCTATACTCAGTTGCTAATATTATACCTGTCTGTCTGTTTCTCTTTGAATGGGTCATTTCCATTAAAATGTGTTAGTCTTAATCGTGACTTAGGCTATGAGTGCATGTAATTACAAATTATTTTACTGATTTTTGTCCCCCTTTATTCACAGATCACATGCATCGGCTTCTGAGCATGAAGAGCCGCCAAGAAAACGTTCTCTGACCCCTCATTCCTCGAAGAAGAAGAAGCCTGTTATCAATCCAATCACACCGGTTCGAGTGACGGCACAGGATCTCTTTGGGGATGATAGTGATGGTGAGAAGTCCAGCCCTTCTTGTAGTGACGAAGTACCAGCATTGCAATCAATCTTTATAAATAAACTTTCAAGCGGTCTTTCGAAACAGGTATTACCTGATAAGAAAGGCTCGCACTACGTCGAAATTAAAGTATTTAGATCAGACGAAATCGAAAAAGTTTTGCCAATAAATAGATGGCGACACTCTGTGACATCTCTAAAAATAAGAACGGATGCTAATTGTGAGCTTTGGACACATTTAGCCAATGTTATCAAAACTGCGAGAAAAGAGTTTAGAGGTGTGCCAAACCATTTTTCATCTAACTTTAGTATGCAGCTGTAGGAACTACTGATTTCTTATAGTAATAATTACTTTATGTATTTTATTCTGAATATTACTTTATAATCGTTTTTAAACATATTACTTGTGATCATGATTGTGTCAATAAAATTATATTATAATATATTATTGTCTATTCTTTTTTACAGTTAACATGAACGATACCCGAGAGCTACTGAATGATGATAATTTTGTTAAATGTGATCAATGTGATTTACAAATAAACAGAAAACAGTATCAATATCATTTGAGAACAGAATTACATAAAATGAATACTATTGTTGCAAGCGAATTTAAGAATATTTATATAATTAAAAGTGCTTTTAAAAACCGAATCATTACTTACTGTGTGAAAGTTGAAAATGAAATGTTTATGACTCCAGAAGAGTTTTTATCTACTTATGAAACAGATATTTATAGAATCTTAGAAATTACATTACAAAAACACAAATGCCTAAAGATACAATTTGAATTATTCGCATTTTATAAGTTACCGAAAACGAAAGAAAAGAAATTGAAATCATTTAATACGAAATATGAAATTCTGTATGATATTAATGGATTAAAAGAGATTTATCGAAAGAAAATGGCTGAAACGTTAAAAAGAAAACTTACCGAATTTGAACACTCTGAGTCCGGTTGGTCATTTTTATCACTCAGTCATTTAGAAATTAATATTAATAGATATTGCCCATTGCGAGGAGGTACATATATTAAACTACCTTCTCGCGTGGCAAATACTAAAAGCTGTGTTAATGTGAAAAATAATGATGAATTTTGTTTCCTTTGGAGCATTATAGCAGGGCTTTATCCATGTGACAAAAACTCGGACAGATGTTCCTCTTACCCGCATTATTCGAAAGTTTTTAATGTTAATGGAATTAAATTTCCTCCATCATTTCATGATATAAAGATCTTTGAAAAGAATAACTCAGATATAAGTATTAATGTGTTTGGTTTCGATACGAAAAATAATTATGTGACTGGTCCTCTATATATGACTGCTAATAAAAGAATTAAACATTTTAATTTACTATTTATTGAAAGCGAAGAAAATGGTCACTACCTACTGCTTAATTAAAAATTTAAAGAAATTAGTGCGAAGGCAAGTAACGCAGCATGGAGGTTCTGTTCATCTGTGTGAAAGTTGTTTGCTTACTTTTATGAGTAAAGAAAAATTCGTAAAACATAATTGTTCCAAGATATTACAAGTATTACCAAAACCCGATACTTATTTAATGTTTAGAAATTTTGACAGACAACAAAAAATCCATTTTATAATCTATGCTGACTTTGAAAGTTTGTTAGTGAATTATTCAGATAATTCCCAAAACTCGAATACGACAAAGTTTAAGATTCATAAACCGTCTTGCTTTGCTTATTACATATGCTGCTCATTCGACAGTTCCTTTAACAAATTGGTTACATATAGAGGTCCAGACGCCGCTGAAATATTTATAAAATATTTGATGGTAGATGTGAAATATATACATGATAAGATTAAGTGTATTACTCCTATGAAACAGTTAAACGAAAATCAGCAAAATGAATACGATTCGAGTGATTATTGTCATATTTGCAAACATCTATTGTTTGGTGATAAGGTTTGTGATCATGATCACGTTACCGGAGAGTATAGAGGTGCCGCACATTCATATTGCAACCTCACGTTCAAAGTCTGCCCGTTTATACCAGTAGTGTTTCATAATTTATCTGGTTACGATTTACATTTATTTATAATGGAGCTAAAAAAATATGATGGTTCATTAAATATTATTCCTAAGACTAAAGAAAAGTACATAACAATCACAAAGTCATTTGAAATGGGTACTAAGAATAATTATTCCGTAAAAGTAAAATTTATTGATTCTTTTCAGTTTTTGAATGCAACTTTAGATAAATTGAGTAAAGGCTTGAATGACAATGATTTTAAACATACTTCTAAAATTTTCACCACCACTTACCAGTTTGAGTTAATGAGAAAGAAAGGTATTTATCCTTATGACTATATGGATTGTTTTTCCAAATATGAAAATAAAAACCTGCCTTCTAAAGAATTGTTTTATAACAGTTTATTGAAACAAAATATTTCTGATATCGAATATGCACATGCACAAAATGTTTGGAAAGAATTTAACATAAGCAACATGGGTGAATACACTGATTTATATGTGAATTGTGATGTTTTGTTGTTGACTGATATATTCGAGAACTTTAGAACAATGAGTTTGCATTACTTCAAGTTAGATCCAGCGTATTATGTAACCGCACCTGGCTTTAGTTGGGATGCGATGCTTCTTTATACTGGTGTTCGATTAGAATTAATAAATGATCTTGAAATATATCAAATGTTAGAAAAAGGAGTTCGAGGTGGTTTAGCGCAATGTACATTAAGACATGCTCAAGCAAATAATAAGTACTTGCCGACATATAACCAATCGAATCCATCCAGTTTTCTCATATATCTTGATTGTAATAATTTATACGGTTTTGTAATGATGAAAAAATTACCCATATCTGATTTCAGATTCATGTCACCAGAACAAATAAATTGTTTAAATATTGAAAATGTTTCGGATGACAGTGATTTTGGATATGTTTTGGAAGTAGATTTAGAGTATCCCAATCACTTACATGATGCACACTGTGAATTACCTTTTTGTATTGAGAAACTCGCTCCACCAGGCAGTAAATCTAAGAAACTATTAGCAAATCTTTACAATAAAAGTTGTTATGTGATTCATTACATCCATTTAAAGGAATGTTTAAAACAAGGACTAAAATTAAAAAAAGTTCATCGTGTTATTACATTCAGACAACAAAGTTTTCTTAAGAAATATATAGATTTGAATACAAGTTTGCGTCAAGCCTCAAAGTCTGATTTTGAAAAAGACTATTTCAAGCTGTTAAATAACTCAATATTTGGTAAAACTATAGAGAATAGGCGAAAGCAAGTGAATGTTAAGCTGGTATCCCATTGGGAAGACACCAATAATGTGACCAATAAATTTATCGGTGCTCGAAAACTGATTGCCAAACCAAATTTCAAATCGGTATCAATTTTTTCTGAAAACTTTGCTGCCGTTCAGTTAAATCTAGAAAAAATAATTTTGGACCGACCAATCTATGTAGGATTCACTGTGCTAGAGTACGCAAAACAACATTTGTATCAATTTCATTATAATTTTATCAAACAAAAATATGGCGACAATGCAAAGCTTTGTTATACTGATACTGATAGTTTGTTATACTTAGTTTTTACAGATGATGTGTATAAAGACATAAAGAATGATATTAAAGAGTTCGATACCAGTAACTTTGCTGAAAATAATGTATATAGAATGCCAAGAATTAATAACAAAATACCCGGCCTATTCAAAGATGAGATGGGTGGTGAATTAATAACAGAGTTTGTGGGGCTAAGAGCCAAACTTTACTGTATTAAGAGTGCTAGAGAGGTCATAAAAAAAGCCAAAGGTGTATCTAAGTCTGTAATAAAATCTTTAAATTCACAACATTACACAGATTGTTTGTTAGACGATAAAGATTTGAAGTGTAAGATGAACATGATTAAGTCATTAAAACACACTTTGTATTCACAAGAAGTAAATAAGTTAGTTTTAAATAGAAATGATGACAAACGTTATATATTACCAAATCAAATAGATACAGTAGCATGGGGGCACTATGCATATGCTTAGCTTATTTTTATATTAACTTCTATTTAATGTCTATCCTGATGATAATTGATAAATAAAATGTATTGTGTTTTATAAGTTATCAATGTAATTATTGTTAGCTGTCGGTTATCCTTAATACATGAATATAAATACTGGTTTTTAAATTTCTGTATTTTACTTACTTAACTCAAGTTCATTATTCTCGATTTGTCTAAGATTTATACAATAGTAGGAGCACTATTACTATAAAATGGTAATCAAGTAGCAATAATAATCATTTGATAACGATGAAGCTTGTAAAACAAACGTTAAGCTTAGATATTAGTCCTATTGATTTGGAATCAAAATCACGGCTATCGAAACATGGTGCATTGTTACCTAATAGCATTCGCTGTTTGATTTGTGGACCATCTAATTGCGGTAAAACTAATGTAATGGTTTCTTTATTGTTACATAAAAACGGTCTTAGATTCGAACACTTACATTTATATACAAAAACCCCATTCCAAGGTTTATATTGTTTTCTCAAGGAAGTGTTATTAAACGTTCCTGTAATAAAATTTCTTGTATGTAGTAACAATAGTGAGGTTACACACCCAAATGATGCATTACCGAATACAGTGATGATTTTTGATGATGTGGTTTGTGAAAGTCAGAGCAACATTCGTAATTATTTCACTATGGGTAGACACAATCAAATAGATTGTTTTTATCTCTCACAAACATATTCAAGGGTACCAAAACAGTTGATTCGTGATAACACAAATTTATTATTGCTCTTCAAACAAGATGAAATCAACTTAAAGCATATATACAACGAGCATGTGAATTCAGATATGTCATGGAATACATTTAGAGATATTTGTTATAATGTTTGGCGGGAAAGGCATAGTTTTTTAACTATAAATAAAGACTCTGAATTAAATAACGGCAGATATAGAAAAAATCTAGATACCTTTATATACTTATCCTGAAATACAACATCGTCATTTGCAAGAGATACGTTAAAGCACAAAGACAAAATATGAGTCTTACTATTAAAGAACAGATAATTACATCATCAAATATTATAAAAAATAAACTCAAACAGCTAAGAGACATAGAAGATCAAAACAATCATGAACTCAATAAAATATTTAAACCTGTTACTGAACCTTTAACACAAATGATAAATTCTAATGAAAATAAGGTAAAATGTAATTTGAATTTGAGTACCATACACGTGCCAGCCAGATTAGATGATGCAATCACCTCCACACCATCGAGAGTATATAAACCATCATCGGATGATGATTCAGAAACAGAACATTATGATTCGGGCTTAACATATTTTACTGATGATTTGGGAAACAATGATACCAAAGACGAATCTATAACAAAAAAATATCTGAGTAGCCTTTATGATATAAATATTCCTTTCGGTGTCCGGAAAGTAGGTGATCAGTTAATGATGGGTAATTATTTGGTTAAAATAATTTCCTCAATCGATGGTGACCAGGAACCATGTAGAATCAAGATTGATAATGCTGAATATCAATTGACTGAAGGACTAAAAGAGGTATTATTACATAGAAAACCGAATCTAGATTTAGTTACTGAAAATGACAAAAAGGCTTATAAAAACATCTTGATAAAAACGAATGCTCATAAGCGTGATTATGATAGTAATGGACAGTTGAAGGGAGACAAAGGTGAAAAATATAAACAAATTATTAAACCTATGTTCATCACATCAGCAGTTGAAAGTAATAAAAAAGTTGGTGGTAACATAAACATATTAAAGAAATATAGAAAAAGTACTGATTTTATCTATTGGGATGATCCTAATGAGCTAGTCGAGAGATTAAAACTTCTCATTGCCTCTAAACAAGCTGGAAATACAAATCAAGACAACGAAATCATTTCCATCATAGAAGAACTACAGGTAGCGGGTATAATAAAATCATAAATAACATAGTCATGATGAAGATTCGTTTAGTTGTTAAACGGTTGTCAAGGATTACAGAAGCTAAAAATGAGTAAAGAAGATGTAGTGAACGAAATACACAAAAATGCAAGAGTCAATTTTCCTCGTAGATGTGTTGTACTCCAAGACATAGATGATCTTTGGCAAGCTGATTTAATTGATGTACAAAAAATATCAAATTATAATTCAAATTATAATTTTATACTTATCGTAATTGACTGTTTTTCAAAGTATATTTGGGTGAGACCTCTAAAAAATAAAGCTAAAGATTCTGTAACGAAATCATTTCAATCTATTTTGTCTAATGGTAGAGTGCCTAAAAACTTGCAAACAGATTGGGGTAAGGAATTCTACAATGAAAATTTTAAAAAGCTGATGCAAGTGCATTCAGTAAACCATTACTCGACATATTCAACTAAAAAGGCTTCTATAGTCGAAAGAGTAATACGAACTATAAAGAGTAAACTTTATAAAACGTTTAGTTTGAAAGGTAATTTTAAATGGGCAGACGGAACCTTAGAAAAAGTTGTGGATGTTTACAATCACACTAAACATAGAACTATTCAAATGAGTCCACTCCAGGTTAATAAGCATACAAAACAAATTGTGATGCAAAAATATAATATACTGAATAAGCCAATAATTAAAAGAAGAAGCCGTTTTACTGTGGGTGATGTAGTACGAATAAGTAAGCATAAAGCTCATTTTTATAAAGGATACACTCCGAATTGGTCGACGGAACTATTTAAAGTAATTGTGGTTCAGAATACTAATCCACCAACGTATTTGCTGGAAGACTCAAGAAAAAATAAAATTTTGGGATCGTTTTATGGTCAAGAGCTTCAGAAAACTAAAAATCCTGATGTGTATTTAGTTGAAAAAGTTCTAAAGAAAAAAGGGAGTAAAGTTTTTGTTAAGTGGTTAGGTTTACCACCTCAGGAAAATAGTTGGATTAGCAAAACTAATATATTATAAATATCAAGCGTAATATTGTCATTCTTTGTTTACGTATGGAAGGGAAAGGTCTTGTGAATAGTATTATAAATCATCTACCGTTTGAGTTACATCTTCCAGGCTATAATTATTGTGGACCAGGAACAAATTTACGGGAGAGACTTAACAGAGGTGACAAAGGTGTGAATCAACTTGATGAGTATTATAAACAACACGATATTGCATATATGAAAACAGATAATTTACAAACGAGACACGAAGCAGATAAGATCTTAATGAAAATGGCTAAGAAGCGAGCATCATTATCCAATGCGAGTGTAGGAGAAAAGCTTGCCGCGAATATTGTTAACAAAGCAATGTTGATGAAGATTTCAAATGGATCGGGTCTTAAAAAAAGTTTTAAAAAAGTTGTTGCATATGCGAAAAAAAATATCCGTAAAGCAAAACCAAAATGTAAAAAGCTGGCTATCGATTTGGCTATTGCTGCAATTAAAGATCTTGGATCTGATTCTGAGGTGAAAATTCCACGTGTGATACCTCTACCGAAGACAGGAGGATTCTTGCCGTTAATACCAATAATTACCGGATTATCTGCTGCTGGTGCTCTTGCTAATAAAACATCCGCTATATCACGAATGGTAAAAACATTTCAGACGGCGCTAAAAACATGGAATGTAATAAAAAGTATTAATCAGAATTTTGAACCGGTATGTCTAGGCAAAGGATTACAGCTTAAACCATATAAAGGTGGTTTGGGTATTTACACTTCGTCAAAAAACTAAATAAAGGGCTACCTGATCGTCCTCTTACCAACATTGATATAATGAAATATTCAAAAAACCATATTCCATATTTTCGAGGAGTATTTATGAGAGATCAACTACCTAAACATCCACGCAAAATTGAATGCGGTATAATTAATTTGGATAGCTCTAAAAATCAAGGAACACATTGGGTAGCCTATGTAAAGAGAAATGACAATATTGAATATTTTGATAGTTATGGTGATCTTAAACCACCGACTGAATTTATCAAGTATATGGGTGACAGCATTAGCTATAACTATATCAATTATCAGGGTAGTCATCCATATAACTGCGGACATTTATGTTTAAAATTTCTTGAAAATCGTATGCTTTAATTTCAAATAAATTGTATGATTAAAACATAATAGCTCAGTGTTAGTCTAAACTTTGAATAAATAAGTAGCATCTTTTTCTAAAAGTATTATTATGATTGATTTCAATGTTAAAAAACGTAAGAAAAGTGGTGGTACGTCGACAAAAATTAATAGTTCAAATCGTGATTCCATTAAACACGCACGTATCTTACCAGCTCTCAGTAAGATAAATAAAGAGTTTTTAAGAAATTTGGGATATCAACTATGAGTATCTTGCAAATTAATGAAGCGCCTCATTATGACAACTCTATTGAAGGTTATGAAGTTCATTCCTATACTCCATACACCAATAGCTTCAAAGAAAACGATGAAATACGAATACCGATTAATCAACAAGACACTTATCTACTACCTGCAGCCAGCTCCATTTACATTGAAGGATGTATAGAACTTTATATGAAGGATGCTGCAGGTAAACTTGTAAAGAAGGAGTGTCAGCTTAACAATAACCCTATACCGTTTCTTTTTCATGATATAAGATATGAGATAAATGGCGTTGAAATTGATCGTATTAGACACGTTGGTATTACTTCTACAATCAAATCTTACGTTTCAATGAATGAGGGAGAAAGTAAACAGGCAGCTCTGTGGGGATGGAACTTGAATGGAACGAAATCTGTAAAAGGTCTTTTTAATGTAATATTACCCCTCAGTAAACTATTAGGATTTGCAGAAGACTATAACAAAATCGTATTAAACTGTAAACACGAATTAATTTTAACAAGATGTAAATCTAATGATGATGCTCTCGTACTTGATAATAATAATCAAGTGATCGTAAATATTGAGAGAATTCAATGGCGTGTACCTCATATTAAAGTGTCAGATCGAGAAAGATTACTACTCTTAAAACAGTTAGAAAAAGATAGACCAATACAAATAGCATTCCGAAACTGGGATACATATGAATATCCACTTTTACCTAAAACAAAGAAGCATTCATGGTCCATTAAAACTGCCTCCCAACTTGAGAAACCTAGATATGTAATATTAGGTCTTCAAACAGCTGAAAAAAAGAACAGAAATTGTTCACTGTTTGATCATTGTAATTTAACTAACGTTACATTATTTTTAAATTCACAAACATATCCATATGATGCACTTAAACTTGATTTTGACGGTGAAAAATACCGTATATTATATGAAATGTACATGAGATTCCGTCAGTCTTATTACAACTCTCCAGTGGACCCGTTGCTTGATATCACGCAGTTCAAAGAAAAGGCACCTTTGTTTGTAATAGACTGTTCAAGACAAAATGAAACATTAAAAACTGGGCCAGTTGATGTGAGACTTGAAATATAAAGTGATAAAGATTTTCCCGACAAGACGAGTGCCTATTGTCTCATCATCAACGACCGTATTATAGAATATAAACCTCTCAGCAGCACAGTTCGCAAGATATCATGAAATTAATAGTTGATGTTCAAGGTTTCAAAACTGAAACAGATCAGTTTATACCCAAAGAGATAGCTATTCTGAATGGTGCAGGAGTGCAAAGTTTTTTAATACGTCAACCTTATCCGTTTTATGATTTAACCAAAAAAGAAATGAGACAGGTTGACTGGATTGAGAAAAATAGAAATATTTATTGGAAGGAAGGATTCATACCATTTTTAAATTATAAACGTCTAATTTCACCTCTACTAGAAAATAAATGTATTTATGTAAAAGGTGACGAAAAAGTAAAGTGGGTTACAGAAATGTTTAGTAATTATAATGTGGTGAACTTAGAAAATTTAAAATGTCCCAACTTGTATACTTTGTACGATCATTACAAAAATTGTAATGATGTCTTTACATGTATCTATCACAAGAATATTTGTGCTTTAAAAAATGTAATTTGTTTGAATAAATGGTGTATTGATAATAATATTCTACGTTAACTTAATTAGATGTATCTATTATACATAAGATTAAGTATTCCTTAACATTAAGTAGTTTGAATAAGTGGTGTATTCATAATAAAATGTTATTTTTACTGAATCAGTTCTTTCATTATTATAAATACGTACCTATCTGCTAAAGTAAAGCTATTATTCATCTGAATATAAATGTAAACCGAGGTAAAATTGAAAACAATTCACATTCATGTCGGTGTTCGATCATAAATTCGTTAATCTAACCTAAAAGGTACCTACAGACATGAAGTGGTTTGAATAGAGTACGATTCATAGTAGATGAAAGCAATCTGATTTATTAAACAGAGTAGAAGGTGACCAGTTACATGATGATTTGAACTAAGTAGAACAAGTCCAGTTACAGACATTAGTAGTTTGAAATATCTAGGTTGAATATCGATATTATCTCTGACGATGAGGCAGCGTACCCGTAAACTGAAAAATTCCCTTTATTTAATTCAATGAATACTCCGTTGAATAGAGATCACGATTCATAGTACAAGTTAGTAATCTGATGAACTGAACTATGTAGAACGATACCAGTTACACGATGAACTGAGCTGAATAGAACGAGAGCAGTTCCAGTCAGTTTGAAATGTCTATCTATTCAACTGAGTATTCATTAGTTTGAATTGAGGCAGCTCAACCATTTATACACTACTCATCTGATTGAACGAGAACTAAACGCATTTACACACGCACTATTACTTTAAATATGGCAACATTATTTTATATATATATATATATATATATATAGTCCTCCTCATCGGTTTCGATGACGGCGACTCTAAACTAATTATTACCGAATATTTCTTATATGAGCTCTGATATGGCTCGCTAGACCAAACTTGGTTTTAAATACCCTACGACACGTATGGCAGTAGAGTTGGCCCGCAGAGTTAAACGTGTATACGTACGAGGGCTTAGGTCTCTCTATGCGTTGTTGGCGTTTGACGTCTAGCGTTTGCAGGCGATTTCCTTCAAACGTCTTGACATTATTATTAATGGTGGATCGCCAAGTTGACCTATGGGAAGCGAGCTCCTCCCAACGATCAGGGTCGATAGCGCATGCGTTAAGGTGTCTTTTGAACACGTCTTTATAGCGCAGATGTTGACCGCCGTGTCTCCGCTTACCCTCTGCCATCTCCGAGTAGAAGACAGCTTTAGGTAGACGGCGGTCATCCATGCGGAGAACGTGCCCACACCACCTGAGTTGGCGTTGCATTAAGAGTGCTTCCATGCCGTACATTCCGGAGCGACGCAGGACCTCAGAATTAGACACACAGTCCTGCCACTTTATCTTCAGTATTGATCTTAGACATCTTAGGTGGTACGTGTCTAACTTTTTTATGTCTTGTTTGTATAGACACCATGTCTCAGCACCGTATAAAAGGACAGGTATTATCAGCGCCTTATAGACACTAATTTTTGTCTCCAGCTTGAGATCATGGGATCTCCAAACACGATTAGTGAGTCTTCCGAAATTGGCAGCTGCGTTAGCAATGCGCGATGGTACCTCCGAAGCTAGGGAGTTGTCGTGCCGGATATTACTTCCAAGATATTTGAAGTGTGAAACCTCCTCTAGTGGTTTCCCATCTAAATACAGCTTAGTTGGGTCAGCTGCACTACCTCTAGGTGGTTGTTTCAGGATTTGTGTCTTGGAAGTACTGATTACCAGGCCAAATCGTTGACATGACTCATGCAGTGCGTCAACATAGCTTTGGAGATGCGTTATGCTATCGGACATTAAGTGTGCTTAATGTCCGATAGCATAACTCCATCTCTCCGTCCGCATCGTCAGCGTAGAGTATCTCTTGTATGGAGATCCTTTGAATTTTAGACTTAGCTCTAAACCTTGAGATGTTGAATAAGCCTTTTTCAGTCCTGACATTAAGTTGAATTTGGTCGTCGCAACACTTTAGAGCGTCTCTTATTACTATTGCGAAGTATATGGCAAACAGTGTGGGTGCCATGACACATCCTTGTTTGATTCCACTGGAGATCTGAATATCCTCGGAAAGTTCGTTTTCATGCTGAACCTGCGCTTTCATGCCAACATGAAATTGGCGAATGAGGTTGACAAACTTCTTTGGGTACCCAGATTTTTCAAGTAAAAGCCAGAGGGCCTCACGTGGGACTCTATCAAATGCTTTCTCTAAATCGACAAAACACATATAGAGGGGCCTTTGGTGTTCTAGGCTTTTCTCTTGGAGTTGCCTTATAACAGCGATAGCATCAATTGTTCCCCTAAGGACGAAAACCACATTGGCTTTCGGGGAGTTGCTGTTCAGCTATTTCACTAAGGCGGGTGTTAATGATGTGTGCAAGGATCTTGCCGGCACTGGAGAGGAGCGATATACCTCGGTAAGAGCTGCAATCGGAGACATCTCCTTTCCCTTTGTACAGTTTACATATTATCGCGTCCTTCCAGTCCTGCGGAACCAGCTCACTGTCCCACACCTGCAAGGCAAGGTGGTAAAGCCTGTTTAAAATGCCTTTTCCACTGTATTTGTATACTTCGCCAGGAAGTTGGTCCATTCCTGGAGTTTTGGAGTTTCTGAGACGCTTTACTGCTTTCGCGAACTCATCGAAAGTGGGTGGGTTGTCTAAATGCCGAAATACTGGTAAGTCTTCAAGCGAGTTTATGTAGGACAGGTCAACTCTGAGCGCATTAGGATTAAGAACATCTGTAAAATGTTCTGCCCATCGCTTCAATACAGCACTTTTATCCGTAACTCGGTGCTGCCTGTCTTTTGAGTACATTGGGGCTGTTTTTCTGACCCGTGGGCCGAAAATCGCTTTTAGGCCTTCGAAGAACTTACCAGTTTGGTGAGTGTCTGCGCAGCACTGCAGTTCAGCAGCTTTCACCCTCCACCACTTGTCCTTTAATTCGCGAACCTTGGACCTTAGCATATGCTGAGCTTCTTTTTTGCTTAGTGCATCTGTCGACTTTGAGTTCAGTTCATACCTGTATCTTTCAACAAGAATTCCGATACTGTCATCTGATGCGTCAAACCAGTCTTGGTTCTTCTTTTGAGGCTTGCCGACGATGTTCGAGGCACATGTATGAAGGTGTTTCGCAAATTGTCGCCACTGAACATCTATTGTACAGAACTCAGTCTGCGGAGCACAAGCAGTAAACTTAACGTCCAACTCTGTACCTAGATCAGGTGAGGTAACAAGTTTTGAGAAGGCTAGTTTTGTGGGTATTTTGTGGGGTGCTCGTCGTGGTGCTTTGAGCTCTAGGCATAGCTTAGATCTTATAAGCCGATGGTCAGTCCAGCCCAGTGCTCCACGCATAGCTCTCGTTACAAGAACGTCACGTAGGTCTTTACGGCGTACAATTATGTAGTCCAGGAGATGCCAGTGCTTGGATCGAGGGTGCATCCACGAGGTCTTATATTTAGCAGGTAGGCGGAAAAATGTATTTGTAATACCAAGATCAAATTCGGCACACAACGACAAGAGGCGTGTTCCATTATCGTTACATTTTCCAATACCATGTTTACCGAGAACACCGTTCCAGAGGTCATAATCGGTACCTACACGAGCGTTAAAATCCCCCAGCAAAATTATCTTGTCGTGTTTAGGAACATCTTCCAAGATTTGGCGAAGTTGTACATAAAATGCCTCTTTATCCTCATCCAGTGAGGGTAGGGTAGGGGCGTAGGCACTTATTAGATGTACATGTTTGTTATGTGTGATTGGCAGGCGAAGAGTCATGAGACGGTCATTGACACCCTTAGGTAAGTCGCTCAGATTCCTCGCCAAGCCATTACGAATAGCAAACCCTACGCCATTACCCGCCTTTTCACCGGCAGGACGTCCGCTCCAGTAGTATGTATAGCCGCCCAGTTGTTCACATAGCTCGCCGCAATCACTAAGGTGGGTTTCGCTTATTGCAGCTATGTCGATTTTGTAACGAGCTAACTCCCTTGCTATTAGAGCAGTTTTTCTCTCAGGGCATACGTTGCGGTCATTGTCCAGTAGAGTTCGTACGTTCCAGGTAGCGATGCAAAGTTGTTTGATTTTAATCTTAATTTTCTTTCTGTGTTGTTTTCGACCGCATTTGTCGATGTCCAGACGCCCGCGGTTTGGCATCTGAATGCAGGGTGAGACGGACTATGTTTGGGCCACCTTTTCTAGACCCCTCCCCTGTGCAGGGGAAAGCAGAGCGGTCCTAAACAGGGCTGCTTTGTCGCCAGTCGTGCTGCCGAACCCAGAGTCCCGCCTCATTCGACTCCGGGAGCGACCACTCTCTCCTGGCCGCCTACGTGCAGAGTGTCAGCTGAAGCCTCGGTACATCGATACCTCAGCCCCACCGCCTTAACTCCACCGCCGCAGGACTCTTTGAACTCAGATCCGGTAAGAAAAGCTTTGGTCATCTGCGCGTGAATTTATTTAAAGTGGATGAGCGGTTGCGCGGGTGCAGATCCACTTCACTCGTCCTTACCTCTGTGGTCCAATGGACTGGTAAACCGGTACGATTGGCAGAGGTCAGCTTCTTTGTTACTGCAAAATTTCCAAAAATCAGAATAAAGTGGTCAAGGTTATAAATTTATACTTTAACATTACAGAATAAAACACTCACATGGAGATGGTGTTGTCGGGACGCGGTCTCTTTGCACTTGGATTGCCTTCCAAAGACACAATAGGATTTTGCCTGCAATAAAAAATAAATCTCACTGTCTTTCTTATTGACACATAATTCAAATCAAATCATGTATTTATTAAAACTTTAAAACACTATTTACTTATATTATGACATCAGTTCACTAACTGATGACTAAATTTGTAACAGTCGGTTACACAGTAAACAGCTGCCGTTTACCTAATTTGCTGAAATTATTATTATCTGTTGATAATATTTACAGCAATTTAAGAAATTTTAATCATCTGTTGATGAAATTGGGTCTTACTGTAATTTTTAAGACCTGACCCCCTGTGCTAGCGACACACAATGATTAAGTGAATCAATATCTTACCTCTTTATAAGAGTTTTCAGTAACTCTGTGTTTCTTAGTGTAAACAGATTTTCCCTTCTGATAACCACCACCGGAGAAAACTGTTTCCCCAGGGCCTTGCTGTTGTCGGACGTTTCCATCACTCAGACTACAATAAAAAATCATACTTTATATATCATATATCTGCTAGTTTTGGGCTAGATGGTGTTATGTCCAGTATTTTTGTTTTTTTTTTATAATATTAATAATTATAAAATACCTAAAATGGTGGGAGACCTGGATTTAGTTAATACTGCTAAGTGTATTAACGTTTTAAGTGGAGGTTAGTCTTGCTTTGAATAAAATAAAACCAGCTAAGAGCGAGTCGGACTCGCGCATCGAGGGTTCCGTGCCATCATACAATATAATATATGATAAAGGCGGTTTATATTTGTTGGAGAACCTTGACAGCCCCATCTCATGTCTGATAGCAGAACTTATGTAGATTTTGTACACTTTCGATCATTTCTAAAAAACTATGCAAATTAGGGAGTTCGTTATAATTTTCCTGTAAAGTAAAGAACATAAAATTAGCAATAAAAGTTTCAAGGTTTATCTCCGCAAACTTCGGAGATAAGGCCGATGCCTGTTGCTGGAACGCTATTTTTAGGATAACAACGCCAAGATAACGCTTCAAATAATTAACAGAAAAAATAATTCATTTGAGGTACCTCCCATGCATACAAGGTAGCTATGAACTTATTTTTTCTTGATTTTCCCATTGTGCGGGGTATTGTTGAATAGGTATTTGAAAACCATTTAGGGGTTGCCAAGACAATTTTTCTATTAAGGGTTCCGTTTGCAAAATAGTGTTTTGAACTTTTTTCGAGTTCCTGTTGCCTTTTCAGAAACCATGGAGCATTGGCAAAGTTTCTCAATATGCCATTTTTGTATGACAACTATGTTGGAGTTTGATGATTGGCCCCCCACAACTGGATTTTGTACATCCTAAGCAGATAGGTTCTAAGCCAAATTAACTTTCTAGATATATAGGTGGGCCCTTTAATATATAAGTTCTGTTTGGGATATGGTCACGGAAGACGATTCTGTAGGGAAACTAGGACCAGGTGCAGCCACTGTGGGGGCGATCACATGAAAACAGAATGCGCTCACTGGATCGCCGAAGCTCCGGCCTCTTGCCCAAACTGTACCCACCTTAAGCTGGAACGGGTGGAGCACAATGCTTTTAGTAGCGAATGCCCCGTCCGGAGGAAGTGGGAAGCACTGGCTCGGGCGACAATAGCGTATTGTTAAAGTGGTCCCGGGCCAAAACAGTGACCAACCAAGCCTAAAAGTATACCTCGCAGCACAGGCAAATCTACAAAGGAAAGCCCTCGCAACCCATGAGATCATGCTAGAGGCAAAAGAACGGAAAATGGCGTTTGCATTATTACAAGAACCCTATGTCGGGAACTTAGGTTGTCTGAAGGATTACGGAAGGGCCAGGATCTTCCAAAACACTAATAGAGGGGATGGCGTAATAAAAGCGGCAGTAGTTGTGTTTGACAACGAACTAGACGCCATTCCCTGTCCACAGCTCACTACAAACAATATTGCCGTAGTGAAACTTAGGACAAGTGTTTGGGAGATCGTGGTCATTTCGTATTATTTTGAGCCTACAGAGCCAATACAGCCCTACTTAGAAAACCTTAAGTCAATACTAGAACGCCTAGGAACCCGACACGCGCTAATATGAGGAGACAGCAACGCCAAAAACCCACTTTGGGGCAGCCTCAAACTCGACGATAGGGGAGAGGAAATGGCTGGGACCATAGAAGAAATAGATTTGCACGTGCTAAACGAGGGGAAAACACCGACATATGACACAATAAGAGGTCAAAAGACCTACTCCAGCTTCATCGACGTAACGGCCTGCACGGTGGAGATGTTGCACCACGTGGATGACTGGAGAGTGGAGACTGGATTGACGAGCTCTGACCACAACGTAATAACCTTCAAAATCAAACTGGAAAAATCAAAATGAATTTATATACACCGAAACACAAGATTATTTAACACTAAAAAATCAAATTGGAGTCAGTTTCATGAGAAACTGACCCAATTGCTAGAGACACATAAAATAACCAAAACAGAAATAGATAACCTGCAAAATAAAGTAGATCTAGAAAATAAAACACAAACCTATATAAAAACCATAGTAGAAGCATGCAACAATACAATTCCAAAAAAGAAAGAAAAAACTACACTTACCTTACCTTGGTGGTCGGAGGAACTCGCCGTACAAAAGAGAGAAGTCAAAACACTGAAGCGTCGAATCCGATGTGCAGCACCCGTCCGCAGGCCGTGGGTCGTCGGGAAATACCTGAAAGCAAAAGAAAAATATGAATTAGAGGCAAAGAGGACACAAACACAGAGTTGGAAGAGCTTCTGCGAAAAACAGGACAGGAAGGGGGTATGGGAGGGCATTTATAGAATAATAATCAAAACATCGAAAAGGCAGGAAGACATGCCCTTGACAAGGAATGGTTGCGAACTGAACGGAAAGGACTCTGCAAAACTGATGGCTGAGACCTTCTACCCGGAGGACTTAGAAAGGGATGACAACGAAGATCACCGCCGTATAAGAGATGCATCTAAAAGAGTCAACGATTGGAAAAATGATGAACGCATTGATCCACCGTTCACCCTTGAAGAACTAAGAATTACGGCAGAGAGTTTTAACCCCAAAAAGGCTCCAGGGTCAGATGGGCTAACAGCGGACATCTGCAACCAGGTCATTAGTAATAACCCTCACGTATTTCTTGCCCTGTGTAACAAATGTCTGGATTTATACCATTTTCCCAACACGTGGAAGGAAGCAACGGTGGTGGTCCTCAGAAAACCGGGAAAGGACGACTATACAAGTACAAAGTCATACAGACCCATAGGTCTCCTACCGGTTCTAGGCAAAATCTTGGAGAAAATGCTGGTTGGCCGACTCAAATGGCACCTGATTCCTAAAATGAGTACCAAACAATATGGATTTATGCCCCAAAAAAGTACCGAGGACTCCCTCTATGATCTTATGCAGCGGATAAAAGACAAATTGGATGAGAAAAAGATCCTTGTTATAATCTCATTGGACATAGAGCCTTCGATAGCGCGTGGTGGCCCGCTATCAAAGTACGGTTGGCGGAATCAGGTTGCCCAGTGAATTTGAGAAGGCTAATAGACAGCTACCTCCAAGACCGAAAAGTGAAAGTGCGGTACGCAGGGCATGAACACATCAGGGATAATAACAAAGGATGCGTACAAGGGTCCATAGGAGGTCCAATACTCTGGAACCTTATCCTGGACCCCCTCCTTAAGGAGTTGCAAAATAAGGGAGATTATGTGCAGGCGTTCGCGGATGACGTAGTCTTGGTTTTTGATGGTCACACCGCATTGGAGGTCCAACGACAGGCTAATGCCGCTCTAGCCCATGTTCAGGAGTGGGGTATTCGAAACAAGTTGAAATTTGCACCGCATAAAACAAATGCGATGACAATAACAAGAAAACTAAAGTACGATACACCACTCCTGAGGATGGGAGGGATCGACATTGGCATGTCAAAGGAGATAAAACTCCTTGGGCTCACGATCGATGAAAAACTTACTTTCAACGCGCACACAGCAAATATTTGTCGTAAAGCCCTAAATATTTTCAAACAACTGTCGCGGGCAGCCAAATGCAGCTGGGGCCTCCACCCAGAAATTATAAGAACAATATACACCGCCGCAGTAGAACCGGTTATCATGTATGCAGCCAGCGCCTGGGCACCCGCAACAGAAAAATTAGGCATACAAAAACAGATAAACGCTGTGCAGAGACTTTTTGCGCAAAAACTCACAAAGGCAAACCGAACCGTGTCCCTGAATTCCGCATTAGTTCTGGCTGGGTTACTCCCATTAGATCTAAGGATCCAGGAGGCAGCGGCCCTATACAAGGCAAAACGATTGGGAGTCACCCAGTATTTACCGGAGGACAGGGATATTGAAGAACAAATGATACCCTTCAACGCACATCCACACCCGGCAAAGCAAAGGACCGTGGAGTTCACACACCTGATAGACGACCAAGACGTGGAACAAAACAACACACAAGCAGTCCGAATTTACACCGATGGCAGTAAAATTGAGGGCAAAGTCGGAGCTGCGCTATCCGTATGGAATAGTGCGGCCGAGACAAAAACCCTCAAGATAAAACTGTCATCATACTGCACAGTCTATCAGGCAGAACTCTATGCAATTTGCAGAGCAACGCGTGAGATTCTAGGACGTAGCGAAAGTAGTTTTGGTGTTTACAGCGACTCTCGGGCTGCTCTCGACACCATCAAAAGTCAGAGATCCACCCATCCCCTAGCAGGTGAAATAAGACAAAATATTGATATGATTTTGCTTCAAAATAAGGAGATATCATTATTTTGGATCAAGGCACATGCAGGGATGCAGGAAAACGAAAGGGCGGATGCTCTGGCAAAAGAAGCGGCTCTAAATAGCAGGAAAAAGCCAGACTATGACGCATGCCCAATCTCATTTGTGAAACGTCAAATCCGCGCGGATTCATTGGAGAAGTGGAACAAGCGGTACAAAGCGGGTCCACAGGCCTCTGTAACAAAAATATATTTCCCTGACGCTGTAAAAGCATACAATCTTGTTAGGAAAATAACCATAACAAACGTACTAACCCAATTCATGACAGGGCACGGTGGGTTATCTGAATACCTGACTAGATTCAAGTGCAAAGAGAACCCAGCTTGCCCATGCGAACCCGGGAAAGATGAAACATCCAATCACGTAATCTTTGACTGTCCCATCTTCGGTCGCGAGAGATACGAGGCCGAACAGCTTATGGACTGCGAAATAAGTACCGTAAATGCGCACAAATTGATCAGTAACAAGGATACAAGATATAATTTTTTAGACCTCTGTACAAAGATAACAAATAAAGTCATAAAAAGAAACAAAACGTTAGATCATTTATGATGCATTTATATTATTGAATATAATATGTTATACATATATAGTTTAAACATGTAGTAGAATATAAGCAAAAAGTGATATAAAAAATATGTACACAAAAAAAAATTATATAGTTATCATGTATACTAGTTATAAGATTAATAGAGAAAATAATTATTCTTAAAGAAAAATCATTCTAGAAATAATAAAACCTAGCCTAAGAAAACATATGTATAAAATAAAACAGATAGTCACAAATAAATGAGCCTCACTCTCAGAACTGTAAAATTACCACCTAAGATAGTTTTATTATAAAGAATAGGAAAATAAATAAAAATAGCAATTAAGATAATAAATGGAATAAAAAATGGCTGACCAGAGCCATTTTTTCTATGTTATTTTCCATTATTTGAAATGCCAGAGGTTTTATTAAATAAAAAATATATATATATATATATAAGTTGATGGCTGTCTTCAAAGCCAGATCCCACAATATCTAAATACCAAGGTTGAACACCAATGTGTCCAGCCCATATTTACAAAGTTTTCTGAGTCTCTCAAATGGCAATGTAGGCTCTTAATTTCCCCACACCATATCACAAAGCAAAGGTCGATGGACTAAGGACTGGCAGCAAAGAGACATGGGGCAACAAGAGGCAGACCAAATAATCCAATGACATCATTAGACCTGTCTCCCAACACAGTCAGGGGACAAGAAACAATGGTGCAATAAGTTTTAATTTTTTTTTAAATAAATTAATACAGCAGCAAAGAGACATGGGGCAACCAAGAGGCAGACCAAATAATCCAATGACATCATTAGACCTGTCTCCCAACACAGTCAGGGGACAAGAAATGCAAAGGACCGTAAACAATGATGCAATAAGTTTAAATAAATTAATACAAATCTGGGTTTGAGTTACCAGTACTGGATGGTTCTGAGTGTATTTGTGTTTAGAATGTATTTAAATAATAGGTTCTAAATTTGAGGGCCAATGCTTATTGAATTATTTCAAACAAAGGATATGGTTTCACGATAACATGATATACATATATATATATATAGCAGAATTAAAAAAACCTTTTAATTGTAGATGTGAAAGGTAATCACAACAATATACTACGTCAGTCAATGTTAAATGTTCTCAGGCACTGTAGCGTCGCACAGACATCTAACAATGGTTAGATGGATAAGGCTTTTTTTTTTTTTTTTTCGTATGTCTGAAGTTGAATAACTTAAGGCTGATTCAGTATTATTCTATTCAAACTTTCCAGGACAGCCAGCTTTCGAGAGAACAATCCATAGAGCAGATCTGGGTATGTGATCGAAAGCTTTCTCCAAGTCAACAAAACACATGTTTAGTTGAAAAGTTTGTAAATCTAGTGTGCCAATTTTATGACGGTATGATGGTCAGAAAGCAGCATGAAAACGACTTTTCAGACCAATTCTCAGTGACCAGCGGCATTAAACAAGGTTGTGTAATGGCACCAACCTTATTTGCCATTTACTTTGCCTCCATGCTGAGGGACTCTTACCGTGACAGCCCTGGACAAATCCGCCTCAGCATTAGATAGAACAGATAAGAGCGTCTACGACCTTAGTTGTTTCAGAGCTAAAAAAACAGTGCAAGAGCTCTCCATTATAGACGTGCTGTATGCTGATGATGTGTGTCTGATGGCCAATGATGTAAGCTGCAATGCTTTCTAGACCGTCTCTATGAGTCGTGCCTGAGATTTGGGCTGATCATTAGTACTTCTAAAACCCAAATTCTTAAACAACCTGCACAAAGAACATCACCTGACCTGACTCCAATATCTTTAGATGGAAAGCCACTTGAGGAAGTCACATCTTTTCGGTATCTCAGCAACATCATTCACGACCACAACCACCTTGAGACAGAAATATCCACCCAGATTGCAAGAGCACTACATCTTTCTGAATGCTCCGCAGGAGAATTTGGGACTCACATGACCTCCAATTAAACACCAAGATCTCTGTGTATAAGGCAATTATCCTGCCGATATTATTGTATGCCACTGAAACATGGTGTCTCTATAGAGGCAACATTAAATGATTAGACACCTTTCACATGAAGTGTATAAGATCTATAACTTCATATCAAGTGGCAAGATTGAATCCCAAATACTGA
This sequence comes from Pasiphila rectangulata, assembly GCA_963082625.1. Classification (NCBI taxonomy): domain Eukaryota; kingdom Metazoa; phylum Arthropoda; class Insecta; order Lepidoptera; family Geometridae; genus Pasiphila; species Pasiphila rectangulata. The sequence goes on along the minus strand of OY720236.1, from coordinate 16,496,987 downwards.
AGTTCTCAGGCGAGCCAACCTTATGGGTATTGAATCCTTGCTCATAAAGGGACAACTGAGGTGGTGTGGACATTTAATATGCATGGACAATAAGTAGACTGCCAAAAGCCATGTTCCACTTGCAGCTTAAGGATGACAAGCATACTCCTGGGTGCCAGTTTCTGCATTACAAAGATGTCATAAAGCGTCACCTCATTTCTTGCAATATACCTTGTGATAGGTGGGAAGAGCTGGCCCAAGGGAGACCAGAATGGTGCAGCTTTGTTCATAATGCAGTGACAGATTTTGAAGTACATCGCCTAGAAGACCTTGATGCCAAACGTCTTATTAGAAAGATCCGTCCAAAACCTAACTACACCTACACCTACGACAGCAGTGGCCTATTGCAATGTGCGCCATGCAATAGAACATTTAAATCAAAATTCGGTATCGCTAGCCATTCTCGAGCACATAGGCGATAGTCTAAATAATGAAGCCAGGTTCGCCATTGTCGGATACGACACGGAGGACATCATCATCATTCTATTCAAGAAGGCATACTTCGTTTTTATGCTAAATTCGTCTTCAGAGCAAACATTCTTAGACAACATTCCAGAAAAAATTAAGACAGTATAATCGTAGAGCATCTTTTTTTTTTTTTTCTCTTCTTCTTGGCTTTGCACGGCTTGTGCATTAGCCATTTTCAAGTTTCTTTTTTAATATAGTAAAAATTAGGGAAACAATTAATTTTAAAACATCACGGGAGATAAAACGGATGGGAAAAGGATCAGAAGGAATTCATTCTACGTCAACAATCATAGGAGTAGGAGTAGGAGTATCTAATAAATATATAATAGGTAACAAATGTAAAATCAAATATTGATATTATTATTACATATAAATGAAGCTAAACACTGATATATACAGGGATCTAATGAGGAAAGAAGGATAATCACAGATGTAGGAAGCGGTACATGGAGTGAAATAAGGTCTTGATATAAAGGAAGATGATCATATTTGGTGCAGGCAAAGAATATGTGGTTATCGTCCCCAAAATCGTCTCCGCATTCGCAAGAAGGGTCACTAACAATTTTTATTCGCGCAAGATGGGCTGGCGTGCATGTATGCCCAAGCCGCATTCTAATTAAAACTGTTGTCGCACGCTTACTCAATTTCATTTTGAAGAACCAGGGTTTCAGTGGAATTTCTCTTTGTATTTGCCTGTAACGTTTGCCTTTATGGTTGCTTGAGTCTTCCCAAGCTTTATCCCAAGATTCTCGAAGATAAAGCCTGGGTAGTGATGTAAGATCTTGAGTAAAGTTTTTATAAGGGAAAATATCTCCACAATCCACAGCCTCATTAGCTAGTCTATCCGCCCGCTCATTGCCTACTATACCACAATGACTTGGTATCCACGCAAAATGTATTGTAAGTCCATTTGATAAACATTTAAAAAGCATTGATCTTGTTTGTATTATAAGTGGGTACTGCATTTTAGAGCGGAAAGGATACCCAATAAGAGATTGTAGAGCACTCATTGAATCACTAAATATGACCGCATTTTTCAAGCGCATTATTGAGACATATTCCAATGCCTTTACTATGCCATAACATTCTCCAGTAAATACTGAAGTTTCAGAAGGGAATTTGACTTTTTGCACAATATTGTATTGTTTGTGAAATATACCTACACCAACATTTCCAGTCTGTGTATGTTTTGAAGCGTCGGTATATATTTGATGCCATCCATGCCATCGATCATCAACAATGGATTTAAAATAAACATTGGCATAGCTATCACCACGATCTATATTCAAGTCAAAATAAACATCAGGAGGATATATAAGAGCCTGGAAACTACAGTCATAAATAGGAAGAAGAATTGATTGGTGAGTTGGAGCTGATAAACTTTTATATTTGTTATAGGTTTTAATTAAAAGAGGCATCTGTTTTTTTTTCCAATAAGATGATGTAGATATTAGGTGTAAAAGGTGCTGAACTTTGGGCATGAGCTGGTGATTACTAAGTTGCAATGCACGGAAAAAGAACCTGTCTGACAAGAATTGACGTCTTAAATGCAAAGGTGGATCGCCACATTCTACCTGAAGCGCATTAATGGGACTTGATCTCATAGCTCCCATAATTATTCGCATCGCCCGTGATTGTATTCCATCCAATCTTTTAAAAGCTGCCACCCTACAAGGTTCCATGAGGTATAAACCATAATCTAATGAACTTCGTATGAGAGCATTATATATTAACTTTAAGGAAAATGGATGAGCTCCCCACCAAACACCAGTAAGGCATCTCATTAAATTGAGATGTTTTTCACATTTTGTGACCACATACTCACAGTGAGGATGGCCAGTAAGCTTTGAATCCAAAATTACTCCTAAGAATTTAGCATAACTTTTAGCTGGTATTATAGTGCCATCATAGTGAATGTTTGTAGGTGGTGGATCCAAGTGACGTGTGAAAGTTACTGCAGTGCTTTTGGACGCCGACAAATCAAGACCATGCGTGTCCAACCATGATTTGAGGAATTTTAGAGCAAGAGTTACATTAAAAGATGCTGAATCAATGGAATTGCTAGTGGAGTATATTAACAGATCATCAGCATATTGTAAAATACTAACTGTATCACCAACAGATGCTTCTAAGTCATACGTATATAAGTTATATAGAAGTGGGCTCAAAACAGAACCCTGTGGCAAGCCTTTCCATGCAACTCTTGTAAGGTCAGTGGAGTCTAAAATAATCACTCGACCAGCTAACATATTTTGTATAAAATTAGTTAAGATAAGTGGAATTTTTAAAAACTTTAATTTTCTTATGAGCAACTCAATAAGCACATTGTCGTAAGCAGATTTTATATCTAAGAATGTTGCCACAACGGATTTATTAAGTGAGAAAGCTATACGTATATCTGTCGTAAAGACACTAACACTGTCCATTGAACTTCTTCCTTTCCTGAAGCCATACTGGCTATTAGGTAAGATTTTTTTATTTTCAACAAACCATTCTATTCTGTTTTTAACTAAATATTCGGCAATTTTTATTATAACTGGAGATAAAGCTATAGGTCTATATGAATTACAATCTGCTGAACTTTTTGAAGGTTTTAGAAGTGGTAACACTATTTGCGATTTCCATGCCGAAGGTATGACACCTGTCAAAATGACAGCATTGATAAGATCAAGTAAATATTTGAGAGCGTTATCATCAAGATGTGTATAGAATGAATACGGAATACCGTCGATACCAGGAGCCGTATCAGTTGTATGAGATAAAACACCTTTTAGCTCGTGTATTGAAAAAGGAGTATCAAGACCATAGGGACACGTTGAGATTGTTGTAGGGATTTCGGTTATAAACAATGCTTCAGGCGGGGCTGTCGGTGGAGCCAAACGATCCAAGAAATTGTCACGCAGAGAAGGAAGCATGGTTGTAAACGTAGTGGTACTGACACCGGTTCTGTAGCGCCTAATATTCCTCCAAACTTCCGAAGGTTTTGTATTGGGAGATATGGTGGAGCAAAAACTCCTCCACCCTTGGAATTTCTTTTCTTTTAATAACTTTTTAGTTGAAGCAATGATGGCAATTAAAATATTATAATTTTCATCAGACATATCCATGTTATAATTAATCTCTGCTTCCTTCCTCTGAGCGACAGTTGCGCCACACTCAGGATCCCACCATGGTGGAGATGGCAGCTTACCTGAAGCACTATTTTTAAGAGGGAAAGTTGCATTAGCAGCATTTATCAAGTTATCATTGAACCTTTGTGCGCAAATGGAAATTCCTTGGGAAATATGTGGTAATGAGTTTATGTTACTTTCTACTTGACAGCTGTAATCATTCCACCTATCATTAATTATTCTATACCTCATTCTAGGTTGAGCTTTGGGTACATAATTACAATTAAACTGGGAAAATTTTAAAATAATAGGATAATGATCACTACCATGTGTAAATGGATGTGTTTCCCAGGAAATAGAAGATGCTAAACTAGGGGAAGTCAGTGTCAAATCTACAGCACTATTATTTTCTGAAGGTTTAGTTCTCCGTGTTTGGGATCCATCATTAAGTATGCAGATATTTTGTCTGTCAATTAGTTCTAAAAGTTCTTTGCCATGAGAATTTGACACAGTGCTACCCCATGTCCTGTGATGAGCATTAAAATCTCCCATAACAACACATGGCTTAGGAAGAGATGAAATTAAGTTTTCTATTTCAATAAAAATTTGAGATGAAGGATGAGGTAAATATATAGATATAAAGCAGACTTTATTTACAATGCAGGCAACAGCAGTAAAGTTACTATTATTATAGGGAGGGAGAGGAAATTGTGAAAAATAACAAGATTTTTTTATTAGAAGAGCAGTTCCACCATAACCATCAGACCGATCATCTCTGAGGCAGGAGAAACCACTTAACTTAAATACAGAACCTGGCTTGAGCCAGGACTCTGTAATAGCAATAATGCATGGGTCAAATTTATTAACTAAGTATATAATTTCGCTATTTTTACTTACTACACTTCTGCAGTTCCATTGAACTGCTATGAATCTGGTGTGATCCATTATGGTGGCTGAGTAAGATACTAATTGTGTCAGTTATTTTTGCAGCGTTGGACGGTTCTATTAAATTAGATTGTAATAAGGTGTTGAGAAGAGCAATAACATCAACTATATTAAGTTGCCTATCTTTGTCACCCTCATTCAGAGCGCAACCATTAGATAGGGAAGAGGATGGTGTTTTAACTAGGTCATAGTGTGTTTTTTGATCATAGCCTTTGGCTAGTGTGTGTGGTAAACGTGGTTTCATAAAAATAGTTTTTTTATATGAGGATGATGGCTGGGTAATTTTACGGTAATTATCTGATGGGATAGTTTGATCTTTTGGTATAGCTACAGTTTCTGCATAGGATCTTGACAGAGGTGGATGTACTTTTGAGGCTTCTGCATAAGAAATACATCGGTCAGCCATTGAAAATTTAATCTTCTGTTGTCTTGCAAATTCAGGACATGTTTTACTTGTGGCAAAATGTATACCACCACATGTACAGCATGAAATATCATCCTCATCAATATCACAGGAGTCACCTGAATGTTCATGACCGCACTTGAAGCAACGAGGTTTGGCCCTGCATTGCAACTTTGTGTGGCCAAAACGACAGCAGTTGTAGCATTGGATGGTTGGGTAGGTGTATAATTGATTTGGCAGAGCATTGTAGCACATGAAAATACGGTTTGGTAACACTTGACCATCAAATGTTACGACCACCGTCTGAGTTGGCTTCCACACTGGGGCACCATTAACTATTTCCTTAAAGTTGATGCATCTAACTTTTAAAATCTTCCCGCACCCGCTGGGAACAGTAGTGCATTCAATCATCTCTTCCGGAGTAATGTCAGTGGGAACCCCACGAACAACACCCATGCGTGAGACATTGTATGTTGGAATAAAAGCTTTGAAGTTGTTAGTGGCTAGGCTATTGTGGTTAATAAAAATATTGGCATCCATATGGTTGTTAAAAGCTATTGATATTCTATTCCTACCTATCTTCTTGACACTGCCGTTAACTACATTGTAGAAGGCATTGCGTCTCAAGAATTTCCCAAAGATAATAGGGTGGAGTGTGGAGTTTTCATTTGTTGACTCTGTTAAGCGCTGAACATGAACAATGTAAGGGGCATTGTCTGTCGGTTCATATTGCGATCTTGTGACCGGCGACGGCGGAGACGGAATTGGTGTAGTGACCGGAAGGGGCACAGCAACAGGTACTGATTCAGCAGATGGACAGGGAACAGGGCTATTGTTATCATCAGAAGTGTTATCAATGCATTGGCAACCTTTTTTTTCACCCGAGGAACAATGTTTCCGCTTTTTCCTATTACACTTTGTGCACATTTTGTGTAGGCGACTGCGCTTTCGTGTTTTTTTTTTAATTGACGAATCAGTATCCATTGCCGAGTCATCATTATTGGATATTGGATTTTCCATTGGTAAAGTTACAAAATTAGCAGCCGGAGGGGCCGTGCCCCCACCAGGGTCGGGCGGCTCCTCCATCAGAAAAACAATAAAATTACTTACCAAATGTAGATGCAACTAACTAACACTACTTTAAATACAATAATAAGTTAAATAAATAACAGAAATAAACTCTACTGATCAATAATATCCTTTAAAATTACCTAAATAATAAAATTTTAGGTGGGAAAAACGCGACCGCCCTTTTTCGAAGTTTCCCGCCTTTTTCGTAGAGCATCTTAAGTAATCGTATTGTGTTCAAGCAATGTTACTTCTAAACGTACCTTATAGCATCCAGGAGACAATATGTACACAAAACTTTTAATATTTTCAGAATAATATTTTTCTGACTAAGCTATTTGCACGTCTTTTTTTCTTCTTCTTCTTTAATAGCTTTTTGTGTTTGGCTTTACACAATTCTGCCAGTGTCAAGTTTGGAAATGTTCAAATGTAGCGTATTCAGGAAAAGATACAAGAAATAAAAGCTTGTGTAAACTGAGATACCAATAAACTATTTGAAATGTGTGTTGTGAATTTTTTTGAAAAAGGAATGTTTATCACTTCTATTTTCAAAACATGCAGAATGTTGATTTAAATCAGTAGAGATTCCTGTTTCTCTTTCTACAAGACAGAAAGTACCTAATTTAAATAGTGAATAACATGTGAACGAAAAGAGATTAAGAGAAAAGTTTTTGGAGGATTTGTGGAATCAATTATGAAGTTTATTAAGAATACAACATGCAAAAACGTACACCTCAATAACCCAGTTTTCTAAGTTACTTATCAAAAATGAAATAAAAATCTTTTTTGGTCAAATAAAAAAAAATATTTTTAGTAGGCTTTTGTACCAAAATTGTATTTTTTAATTATTTTCTTAGCTAGATACCTAGCTATCTAACTTTCAAATGTGACTATTTCGAATAAAATACACCATTTACCCAAAAAGAAACAAAAGAAAAAACCAGATAAAGTAGTTTTAATTTAAAAAATAATTAAATCGGCTTTGTTTTTGAGATACATAGCTAACATACAATTTTTTCCCGATTTTTATTGATAAATATGTATTTATCATGTATCCGCACATTTTGTTTGATCAGGGTTCCACAATACACATTGTATATTAAAAGATAAACACCATTTATCGAGTTCGTAACAAAACTGAACATTTATTAAAGTACCCACACATAATAGAAAATCAACATATAAATCAACTGTCAAATACACAACATACCTTTCTTCTTTAAATGATTAGTAATAACAAAAAGATTTTTATAAAATAAGCAAAACAAAATCCTAAATCTAACATTAATCAAAAGAGTACAATTTAACTATCATTGTTAGGTATACCAATTATGTCAGGCCACCTTTCTGGTGGTGGTATTTCAATAGGTGGCGCCTCATTCAACTGAGGTTCCAAATCTGTATTGGCCCTGTTATCATTTTCAGCCAACCGGGCTTCCGTTCGAATTGTTCTTGCCAGTATCTGATCTGCATGTCGATGGTGTAGGTCTCCATCTTCCGTTCTCACCCTGTATGAGCTAGGTCCTTCCACCATCTCCACAGTGGCTTTCCGCCACTTCTCTCCAGCTCCATACATGTGTATTAGCACGGGTTGATCTACTGTGAATGTCCTGGCGGGCGCGCGCTGCGCCGCCGCCTCTAGCTGCTCCTCGCCCCGGCTCGGCATACAATCAGGGTGTAGAGAAGAGAGCGCCGTTCTGTACCTCCGACCATTGAGCATCTCAGCTGGGGATTTGTTTGTGGTACTATTTGGTACTGTACGCATATGAAAAAGCACTTTGCTTAGCATTTCTCTCCATGGCATATTTGATGATTCCAGTTTCTTTATTTTATTTTTAAATGACTGTATTGCTCTCTCTATTTGTCCATTTGTCGCAGGGTGGTATGGCGGGGAATGCAGGTGTCTGATTTGATTCTTTTGCAAAAACTTGCTAAACTCTTCAGAAGTAAATGCTCTCCCATTATCAGACACCACCACCTCTGGCATGCCTTGTGATGCAAAAATTCTTCTCATTACCGTTATGACAGCCCCACTACTCATAGTGTTTACAATTTCTGCTTCCATCCATTTACTGTAACTGTCAATCAACACAAAGAATGTTTTCCCCAGAAATGGTCCTGCAAAGTCTATGTGTACCCTCTGCCATGGCTTCTCCGACATCACCCATCTCTGTGGATCTCTTGGAGGACTGTGTCTCACCAATTGGCATGGTTCGCAGCTGGCTACCATCAGTTCAATTTGACTATCCATCTGTGGCCACCACACATAGCCTCTTGCATATGCCTTTGTTTGGACTATACCTGCATGAGGGGCATGTAATATTTTTAGTACCTTCTCCTGTAACTTTGATGGTACTATGACTCTGTTACTCCACAGTAAAGAGTCTTTACTGTGTGAAAGAGCCTCCATTCTCATCCAATATGGCTGCAATTCAGGATCAGTATTCTTATTTGGCCAACCGTGTAGTACATGAAATAAAACTCTCTGGAGCAATGTGTTTTTTCTGGTTTCAACAGCAATCATTTCAGCGCTTACATTCCAGCCACTAGGTTGTTCTTCCAGCAACAATACTTCTTTCAGCTCCTCTTCAGCCATAGATCCAGTTGTTGGTGCTGTCCATCTACTTAAAGCATCTGTATTGCCAATCGATTTCCCTGGTCTGTGCTTGATGGCATACTCATAGCAAGCTAGTTTTAATGACCAACGCAGCATCCTGGGTGAAATCTGATCGGGGATTGGTTTTGCTGGATTAAATAAGCCCACTAACGGCTTGTGATCTGTCACTATACAAAACTTGCGACCCAGCAAAAATTCATGGAACTTCAATAATCCAAACATAATGGCCAGGGCTTCTTTGTCAATCTGTCCATATTTTCTCTCATGGGACTGCAATGTACGTGACGCCATCATAATTGGTTTTTCCGAGCCATCATCCATCACATGTGCTATGATAGCCCCCACTCCATACTCTGATGAGTCACATATAAGCAACAATTCTTTATTAAGGTCATATCCCACCAAAGTAAGATCTGATGACAGCAGCAGCTTAGCTTTTTCGAACGCTGCCTGCTCACTTTCACCCCACTTCCAAGGTGTTTTAGATTCTAACAAGTGATACAAAGGTTGCAGTAATGTAGCTCGGTCAGGTAAAAACTTCTGATAAAAGTTGTATAGTCCTAGAAAAGCTCTCAAAGTTTCTTTATTTGTAGGCGCCGGTTTCTCTTGAATCTCTTTAATTTTAGCTGGTGCTGGGTGAAGTCCTTCACCATCAATCATATGACCTAACAATGTGATGCTGTTCGTCGCAAATACACACTTATTGCTGTTAAGTCGAAATCCCAGCTCATTAAGTTTCTCCATCACCTTATGAAGCCTCTGGTTATGCTGGTTTAGCGTCGCGCCAGCCACCGCCACGTCATCCAGCAGACAAGCCACGCCATCCATGCTCGCCAGGGCAGAAGACATCACCCGCTGGAAAATACATGGCGCCGCACTTACCCCAAAAGCCAGACGATTTACTTTCATTAGCCCAATGGGCGTATTTAACGTCAATAACTGGGCTGTTTCATCATCAAACTTCATTTGTGTGTAGGCATGCTTCAAGTCAAGTTTACTAAAAAATTGGCCTCCACTTAGCTTCTCAAACGCCTCCACTGAAGTAGGAAGCGGGTACCTGTCCACTTGTATAGATGCGTTTACAGTAGATCGGTAATCTCCACAAATTCGCAACGATCCATCATCTTTCTTGACTATCCTTAATGGAGTCGCCCACTCTGAGTACCTAACTGGGGTCAGTACTCTTGTTTCTACCATTCGATTTAATTCTTCTTCTACTTGCTTTTTCATAGGAAATGGTACTGGGCGGGCTTTCAGGAAACGTGGTGTTGCATCTGGACGTAGGGGAAGTGAAACTTCTGGACCTTTGTATGTGCCTAATTCTTCTTTAAACAACTCAGGAAATTCACTCTTAAAAGGCACCAAATCCTCTTCTGCCCAATGCAATCCAGTCACATGAAGGCCTAACGACTGGAACCAGTTGCGGCCCAATAGGCAAGGTCCATTGCCAGAGACAACAACAAGTTCGCACTGAGCCTGCTTGTCGCCCAAGACAACATACATTTGCCACTCCTATTACTTTCAAAATGTCCCGGGTCCATGTGACTTTAGTACTCAGAAGTGCAGGTGGTATTGACCATAGTTTCTTGAAAGTATTCTCTGACATGATGCTGCGAGATGCACCTGAGTCTACTTCCATCATCAAACCAGCAGCAGCACCATCAATGACCACTTTTGCCTTTATAGGAGGTTGATAGCTGTCCGCAACCACATAGACACCCATCATGTCTTCAGATTCTGATGAAGATTTCTCATTTTCTTCCACCTTATGTACTTTTGACTTCTTGTCACATGTTCTAGCTATGTGCCCATACTTATTGCATTTGAAACACTTTGCCTTTGCAAAAGAACACTTCTCCCCCGATTTGTGTATTCGGGTACAATGTTTACATTCATTGGACTTAATTTTGCCAATCTCCATCGGCTCGGCTGACTGCAGTTGAGTAGTTTCTGCACTTTGGCCAGGATACATGTCCTCAAAGGTCGCCTGATGATTGAGGCACATCTGAATCGCTGTCTTGCAAGATAGTCCTTTGGTTTTCAACAACTCCCGACGCAGACGCTCGTCCCGTACTCCCAGCACGAGCCTGTCTCGCACTTGGCGCTCCAAGTCTGTAAAGTTGCATTTAGCTGCCAATGCACTGATGGCAGCCACGAAGTCCTGCACGCTTTCCTTTTGTAACTGTGCACGTTTATGGAACTTTCCCGCTTGTAAAATTTCATTCACTTCCGGTTCATAGAACTTGTCCAATAGTCCCAAAATGTCACAAAACTTCACTTCACAAGGGCGCAACGGTACTAACAATGATGCAATTAGCGCGTATGTGTCCTTCCCGCACTGAGACAAAAACAAAGAACGAGATTTATCTTCGTCTTTTGGCAAGTTCCAAGACAGTCCTGCCGCATCCAATGCACAAAGTAACTGGTCTTTGTAATCACGCCACACATCAGTCTTTGCATTAAACGGCCCCGGCAATACAATATTCGTCATATTGAATGCCATTTTAGCACAATTACGCTTTATTTTCCGTAGTCGCCACTAAAAGATAAATGCCATTTATCGAGTTCGTAACAAAACTGAGCATTTATTAAAGTACCCACACATAATAGAAAATCAACATATAAATCAACTGTCAAATACACAACATATATGAAATAAATAACCAGGGTTTGGGGGGGATCTCAGGCTGAATGTCACCAGTGTTTGCCTTTGATCAGCTTTGAGGAGTTCCAAATGTCTGACCAAGACTTCTGTAATAATTTATTAAGAAGGAGATAGGTATAGGTCATAAGAATATGAGTGGAAATGTTCAAGGCATCCTACTTGAGTGGCAGAGGTAACATTCAGATGTATACCAGCTGTTGGTATAATATTTTCATTCAGATGTATATCAGTAATTGATATATTTTCTATATATAGAAATTAAAAATACGCAAGACAAAAACTGCAAAATTAACTGATGGGAAAAAAAAAAAAAAAAAAAACTACGTTAGACTAGGCAGTATGGTCTTAGACTATAGCCTGCTCTGAAAGGAGCGAAAAAAAAAAAAAAAAAAATTGAGTGGCAGATTCAGCAAAAGTATCTGCTGTTTCACTGCCTGGGAATGAATGAGAATGGAAACAAATGGAAAAAAAAATTTAACGGAATTCCAGAATGGCCTGGCAAGAACAACATTTACTTATACCATAATCATGGCATTCAAATAGGATGTTTTTGATTTGAAGGATTATAGGGATGCTAGAATTATTTTTGAAAGGGTTGGGTAATAGACTGGAGACAGCCTTTAGAATCAGAGGAAATTATGGAGTTATTTAGGAAATGTGATTTGATGAATGAAATGGCTTCAAGGAGACAGTGCCTGAGACAGGTTTGCCTAACTTCATTACCTACCGAACATAATCTCGGCGTAAAGCGGCCATTTTCAGAGGAAAGACCCTATCGATATCTACCTACGTCTGAGGTTGATTATGTGAATAACCTAAGGCTGATTTAGTATTATTCTATTCAAGAAGGCATACTTCGTTTTGGCATAGATACTTTCGACAACATTCCAAAACGAAAAATTAAGGCAGTACAATCATAGAGAATCGTACGTAATCGTATTGTGTTCAAGCAATGTTACTTCTAAGGCGTAATTACTCTACGTACCTCATGCATCAAGCATCCAAGCATCCAGGAGATACACAAAACTTTTACAATTTTCTGAAGATTTTTCCAACGGTGTGCACGACGCTATCAAAGGACGCTATTTTCACGTCGTAAGGGTTGCCAGATAAAAGCTAACTCAATTCGCCTAATTTTACCTACCGAGTAGCCAGTGGCGTAACAATAGGGTGGCAGGGCTGGCAAAATGCCACGGGCCCCCGACCCAAGAGGGCCCCGGCCCAAGAAGCCGCGAGCTCAAAAATATTTTTAAGTATATTTTTATAAGTCCTGCTTAAAATCCAAAGTGAGACAATTTATATAAGTATAAGTTAATCGTTAAGCATTTCAACCAACCTAAACAAAAAGATGTTGATTCATTTTTAGAGATGTACACGTTACCCGCGACGAGTAATTTTACGTAGGTACTTATGACCGTCAAAAAACCGTCAATCAAAATACCGGTAATTGCACATCTCTATACATTTTAGAACGCATCCATTGGTTTCTACATTGCTTTGTATCTTTGATTTCTCGAATTCGTTCTTTTATTGAATATGAAAAGGGTGGCAAAGTAAAGTTGATTGTGAAAGTTAGATATTAAAATGTCTAGTTCCAAAAAATATTTAAGTGAGAGCGAAAAACGAAAGAGAAAGAGGGAGACTGAAGAAAAAATAAAAAGCTATCTAAAATTAGTCAGTACTTGAAAAATGATGACTTAAATAATGAAAAGACGAGTGAACAGTGCTCCAAAAGTGAAGAATTGGACCTTAATAAAAGTATACCAGAATTATCAGATGCAGCACCCAACACCAGTGACTATCCAGATCCAGAACAACCACAACAAAGTATAAGCAAAAATCAAAGATAATTATATTTTAGCATGAACAATATAGTATCTTCGCCATATGTTACTGATAAGGGTAATTTTAAAGAGCTAACTGATCAAGTGAAAACGTTCGTGATTGAAAACGGACATTGTAAACCTAAGGGCCCTTTCTTAAAAGATAAATCTAATCTAATTCTTAATCTATAGTGACAATAGATCTTTTCTAGAAAAACATTACTATATTGTTTCCAAGTCTGGCGTTAAACTTGAACGTACATGGCTATCCTATTCTTTAATACTTCAGAAGGCGTATTGTGAACCGTGTTGGTTATTCGAAAATCGGGCATCTAAGAAAATACAAAATGTTTGGATTGAGGGCTATGACGACTGGAAACATATTGTAGATGCCATACAAAGACACGAGACATCAAAAATTCATCTGGATTCCTGTCTTACGTATCAACAGTGGCGGCTACATGGAACACTCGATGAAGAGCAAGAGTCTGTGATCAAAAAAGAAACATATTTTTGGGGCCAAGTACTTTCTAGGCTCCTTGATGTTACTTTGACACTTTCAACGTGTAATTTAGTCTTTCGTGGCCACAGAGAAAACGCAGATAGCAGTGATCCAAGCTCCAAAGGAAACTTTTTGAGTATTGTTGAGTTATTAGGAAAATACGACCCGATTTTACAAGATTTGTTAAGTAAACCAAAGGACCAGATAAAATATTTAAGTCCAAAAATACAAAATGAGCTAATTTCTGTCCTGGTTCTAAAAGTAGAAAATGCACTCATAAATGAAATAAATGCCGCTCCATTCTAACTCAAGATATTTCAAAAATTGATCAAATGTGTGAACTTTACCGTTATTGTATGATCAAAAAAGATGGTAATGGGATCCCAAAGGCACTTGTCATTAAATAAAAATTTTTAGGATTTCATGAAGTTAAGGATCAAACTGCCTTAGCAATGTCCAAGCAAATTATTAAATCCATAAATGACAAAAATATTCCGCTAAATAAGTGTCGAGGACATGGATATGATGGTGCTAACACAATGAAAGGGACTTATGGTGGAGTTCAAAAACTCATAAAAAATGTCGAGCCAAATGCCGTTTATGTTCACTGTGCTGCTCATAATTTAAATCTAGTACTCAATGATGCAGTTAGAGAGGTTATTGATATGCAAATTTTTTTTGAAACTGTTCATCTAATTTATATTTTTTTTGAAGGCGAGAGGGAATGGTTTGTAGTCCCTATGGCCATTAGTCGGACATATACAACGTGTAATTGAGTACGCTGAAAACCTCGAAGTTTATTAAAATTAAACTGAGTACAACGTGACGATTTTTACTGATAGGGCCCCATCAAAATAATTTGCCACGGGCCCCAGGTGGTATAGTTACGCCACTGCGAGTAGCCTAAATCGCCTAATATATTTTTTCGTTCGAGTAGCCTAATTCGCATAAGATTTTGAGCTAAGGAGCCTATAATTAGCTCTTGATTTAGCTCAATTAAAATAAGACACGTAAAAAAAAACTACGTAAAGCAAAACATTTTTTTTATTGTAGGTAATATTAAAATACGGTACCTAATAATATTATGGATAAACACAACGCAGAATGGTGAACTTCTTCGTTTTATTCCTCTTCTAATAAAACAATAACCGCTCGTTTGGTTTTGGTCAGTTTACTTACCAAGATTTTTTAGCCGTCGTTTGGTTTTGGTAAGTAAACTGACCAGTGAGTCATCGGTGAGTCATCGTTCCACGAAAACAATTGTCATTTTTAAACTATGGTGTTTATCAACTTCTTCTTTGTTTTGTAGCCTTCTCAATGAAGTTGACAATGACAATAACAAATAAAATTTACGTAGCCCAAGAAAAAATAATTTTATTCGATTAAATTAAAATTAAAAAAAAAATTACGCAAAAAAAGTGCATAAAAAATGCACTTTATAATTACGATCAAAAAATATTTTGTTC
The DNA here is from genome assembly GCA_963082625.1 of Pasiphila rectangulata. NCBI lineage: Eukaryota > Metazoa > Arthropoda > Insecta > Lepidoptera > Geometridae > Pasiphila > Pasiphila rectangulata. The sequence goes on along the minus strand of OY720236.1, from coordinate 16,481,881 downwards.
TAAGACACCTAAATGTTATATTATATATAGTGAGGTTATACCACATACTATGTATATACCGCAAAACATGTAGATATATGATAATACATTTTGAATTACAAACAAAAGTATTTTTTATATAAAATTAAATCAATAATTAATAGAAAATAATTTTTACGCTATATATCCCGAACACAGACTAAATTATGAATGATTGTACTGACAAGCTTCATTCAATCCCTTTCCATAGAGCGTAAATACCACGATACGCTCCATTGTAAAAACCGAGCCAGTATCCACTTAGCGCCGACGCGGAGCGCCCGCCGTTTTTCCCGCCTTTTCCCGCCAAAACGCAAACCACTTGAGGGTCGAAAAATTATTTTCGCGAAACCAAATGAGCGGATAATTTCCTGTAGAAGTTCACCATCTATTTCAGCGGGAGAATCTTCATTCCTAGAAGTGGTGGCTGCATCGAGCTGTAGCAAAGTCATATCATAGAAAAACAAGCTTTATTATATGACAATAAAGTTGAAATTACATAAATTGCAATTTCATGTCAAAAAGTCCGGCAAAATTATTATGATATGATATGACTGATTCATGTTTGCATGTTTTTGTTATACCTTCAATTCAAAATAAACAAAAAAGGATAATGTTGTGTGTATTCTCTAAGTGATGAGTAGGTAGGTCTTACTTTTGAAACAGGGAATTTTCTCCCATTCATTGCGATAGTGTTTTACATAATTACCGTGTTTACCCATTTGAATTTTTAATCAGATCAAACAGACAAACAGCACAAAACCTTCACAGTCACACAATAAACAATATAGTGTATCAAACTTTTCATTTGATGTTATCAACGACTAAACAAGCAAAATTCGCGTCAGTGTTGCGAGTTAGTTGCATTTCACTTTCTTGTTTAGATTTTGAACTCTTGTCTCTGTCATACAGCGAGTTAGAATGAGTTACTACCCGGACGAATTAAATTGACACTTGAATACGAAACATCTCATTTCGGCGCTCTAGGTAATTGCATCCCAGTGAGTTGTCACTTATTTTGTCCAGGTAGTAGCGTAGTAGAATGGGGAAAGAACCGAAGAACGATGGACGTTCATATTACGTTTCGTTACAAGCATACAATTACGAATAAATTATTTAATAAATTTGGGGTTAGTCCTGAAGTAGCCTAGAGCGCCCGTTCATTTTTTTCTAGGTAGCCTAAATGGCTACTGGTAGCCGATTGGATTTTTTGGTCGCCATTTGACCCTCCAAGGTAGCCTAAATGGCGATAATTCGCCTAAACTGGCAACCGTACGTGGAACAGAAACATGAAAAATAAGTCGCGAGTTATTATTGGGCGGTTGTGAGTGCTATTCGTACGTTGTTTGTCTCAAGTCATGGATTGCTTTATTTTGACGGTAAAAATGACTCATGGACTGAATATTTATTACTCAAATTAATTATGTAATATCTTAACTGTTATCGACTTAGCGTGTGTTGGGTCCATTCGGACCAGCCTCAAGCTTGGTCATGCATGACCCATGGATCCCCAAGAAATTTCTGATGACGAAGTGTTGTTTTATTGGTGGTATCAGAACAACATGAAGGAAGCGTGTCAGACCAACAAGAAAGATTATATTAAGTAGGTATTCCAACCACTTAATTCCCATAGAAAGTATGGAATATACGGTGAACCTTGACAAGACCGCCACAGCAAGAAAGAGAAAAGGCGTTCATTCAGGAAGCACGACTTCATCTGAAGATGACTGGAAAATTTAACGAGGAAGGAAGTCGCTAAAAAGAGGAGGAAGATATTTCTGTACAAGTTTTGCGTTACAAGCACAAAAGCCTACCCAAACAATTTGCATTAGCTAGGATTTTGCTACGCAGCTATCATACAGAGGGCTCAAAATGGCATACTGAGAAACTTAGCCAACGCTCCATGGTTTTTATGGAACTGTGAAGTACATGAGCAAGTGCAAATCAACACAGTCGCGAAAGAAATCAAACGATTCTCGACAGCGTACAAGGACAGGCTTGGTCGGCATCCAAACCACCTGACCGCCGAGTTAATAACTATCAACTATCCCAAGAGGCTCAAAAAGCACCACATCATCGAGCTCGATCAATTAAAAGAAGGGAAGCAGTGGTCAATGGGCCACTCATCCTACATATCACCAGCGCTCTCAACTCACCTGCTCATAGTTATGAAGACTGATCGCAGATACGTCAACCACTAAAAAAGAAAAAATATATTACAAAAGTCAATTAAGTAACTAGCTCAAGAATATTGCTAACGTTTAGGGAGTCGAGTGCTAATTTGTTTGTCCAAAGCAAGGCTTTTACAGATTTATAACGGAAATGCCATAAAACGTCCGATGTTGTTATATCATATGGCGCCATCAAGAATATGGAAGTTGATCGCTCCGAAGGCGAAATTCTCCACACGCTCACTTCAGATGTTGAAATTATGTCAGCGAAAAGGCTAAATAGACGCAATCCACAAGAAGGCGCTGCATGGATTTCGAGTGAATCGGTCAGATTAGGATTCAAGGGTACGTCGGTCCTTCCATAAGTGTTTTTATGCGTGTGAAAAGTGAACTCATTTGTATTCCCGGTAACGCAATGTAGATGCTGCGGTGGATGTTGGAAGTTCGGGTACACGTCTAAGTTTTGTCCTACAAAAACAGTTTGCCCTAAATGCTCGAAGACACATGAAAATTGTGCGACCACTTATTTTGTGTGTATTAACTGTCATGGACCTCATACGGCGATGCATAAAAACTCCCCGGTTTTTAAGAAAAAAAGACGAATCCGCGAACTTTATTCAACAGTTTCTTTTGGAATTTTTCAATGTTATCAGAGTGAATGTTATAGTGCGGAGACCAAATTACTGAATTTTATTTTATACTTCGGACTAGTGAAAAGAATAGGTAAATAATACTAGAAGGGTTTTAGAAATCTCTAGTGGTCCTGGAGATAAAGCCAAGCAATTTGTTGCCTCTACAAAATATATCTTGATAATGAGCGCGGAAAATCAGTTTCTCGTCAGATAATACCCCCAGATCCTTGGCGACAAATTTTGGTTCCAGAGGATGGCCCTGCAAAGTATAGCTATATTCCATTTTCTGTTTTTTATTTGTGAACGAAATAACAAAACATTTGCTCACATATAAAAACATACAGTTTTTGCTACACCACAAAAATTAACGGTGTTCGAGTCTGTCTGATGACGCCTAGCATTAACAATACATACAATGTTTTGATAAATTTTTAAATCACCGGCATACAACAGACACGGGCAAGATAACTTATCAATAAGATCGTATAAGTAAGCGATAAAAAACAGAGGTCCCAGATGTAAGCCTGGCGGCACGCCGGATGTTATTGGGACGGGTGATAATATGAAACCTTTAATAGAAACAAGTTGACTCCTTTAAGATATGATTCAACCCATCTCAAAAGACTACCATGAATCCCATATGCCATGAGTTTGCCAATCAAAAAATGGTGGCTGACTTTGTCGAAGGCCTTAGAGAAATCTGTATAAATGCTATCAACCTTCTGGCGAAGGCACTACATAGGTAGTGTTTGTACTACAATAGATTTGAAATCGTTTGTAAACCTGTTTTTAACGAATCCGTGTTGTTTTGGAGACAAACAAGGTTTGATGTGATGATACAAAGTACATATCATAAACCAACTATTCAAACAGCTTTCCAAGACATGAGAAAATACTGATTATTATGCAGTTCTTACACAAAGATTTGTCACCAGATTTAAAAATAGGCACTACATGAGCAGTCTTCCATTCCGTCGGAAACGCACCTGCATGGAGTGATGCACTGAAAATATGGAAAAGAGGGACACTTAGTTCCTTTGCGCATTTCTTTAACACTATTGGAGGTAAATCCTTCCATATCTTCATAAATAATCACAAATAATCATAAATAATCACAAATAATCATAAATAATCTGGTCCTGCTCCCTTGTTATCATCTAGTTTGGAAAGTTTACGCAATTTATCCCACTCCAATGATGACTCTACTTTAAGATAGGTTATAGGGATAAGAACATGGTGTCAGGGATAGAGTTAGATGATTTCTTTTTTTAGTTTACAAAACGCCAAAAATGCCTGTCATTATTTTCGAGAGATGACTCGACTGATGATGTGAAAGCTCGAAAGTCGTTTTCGATTATCCTCTTGCATCTGCGGCGTAGCAAAGAAAAGGTGTCATAGTCTCTCGGGTTTTTAAATCGTTTGTAACATTGATGGTAGGTACTTTAATTTTTCTTTTAAAGCGCGTTTCAAGCCAGTAGTAAATTAGATAGGGTATTTATATGATTCATCTTTACGCAGTGATGTATGTCTCATTATTATCTGCCTAAATTCATAAAAGGCTGACGTCATGCTATCTATGTCTATCGTAGGTAATAAATCTAACCAGTCAACCGACTCCAGCTCAGTTCAGATATTATCTTTACTCTTACGGATGTTAGGGCGCATTTGCTTTTTAGATTTAAGTTTATTAGAATAGATATTATTACGATCAAGACTTACTTCTAAGGGTGGATGGTGCCGGTCAACTTGAGTTATCGCATCTACTTCAAAGAAAGAATAAGGTCCAAGTACCTGGCATTTTGGTTTAGAGTACTGTTGAACTGAGTGAGATTGCATAGTGTGACGCTACTCACACTTTCACACTCTTATTTTCACTGTACTTGGTTTTGTAATAAAACGATTTAATGAACACTTACAACTTTTATTATATATTCTCAAGAACACTATGACACAAAACTTGGGCAGAGTTACCCCGAGCTCAGTTACTGAACGACTGTTCCCTCATTTTTTTTTCGAAATGACAATATATGTTGTTGACGGCAGATGGCCATGACAACGTTACCGGACTATGGCGAGCGCAGAAGGCGCCCAGCCGCAAAACTTAGGTTGGGGCAACAAGCTCAAGGGCACCACTTAGGTTCGAACCACGGCTTGGACTGTTGCCAGATTTTTGAATCTACTGATGGTTAGCGTCCAGGTGCAAAACTGCACCTTAAGACGGAAGAATGTATTCTTCGGCCCCGCCGGCGGGACCGGTTATTATAGGTGTGCCTAGCAGCTAATGTGGGACGGGTTGACGTCACCTCCGGGTTAGCGGCGGTGAGCTCGTCAACGGGCAAGCCGAGAACGTGTCTCGGTCGACGGAGGAAAGAACTCGTGGGCAATGGCTCTATCGGGTAGTCGGAGGGTAATCCCGAGATAAGGGGATTGGTGTGTTCCGCCGCCACTTCATAAAAACGCTTTGAAGCAGTTTTAATAAAGTGTTCGATGGACTCGAGTTTGAGATCTCGGTGGAGGTCTACATTGCGCATGTACCATGGGCAACCCGTGGCTCTGCGCTAGAAGTTATTTTGGACTACCTGAAGGCATCTAACATGACGGGACTGGCCAAAGACAACAGAGGAATATGTCATTATTGGCCGTACAACTGTCTTGTAAAGTGTCACTTTATTTCTAAAGGACATTTTACTTTTCGAGTTGAGAAGGCTGTTTAACCGGCTAAGCACGAACTTAGCGCGATTAGTAACAGACCTTATGTGGGGATAGAAGGTGAGACGTCTATCTAGGATTATACCTAGGTAGCGAGCTGACCTAACCCAAGGGATTAGTTTGTCGAAGAGGAGGAGAGGCTGGGGCAAGAAGGGACTCCGAGTGAAGTACACTGCTGCACTTTTCGTCGGGCTCACCTCTATGCGCCACTTTCTGAACCAGGCACCTAGGGTGTCTAGAGCAGCCTGCAGCCTTATGCGTACGCGACTCTTGTTCTTATCGGACGCGTACAAAGCTGTGTCATCGGCGAAGAGGGCAAGTTCGACTTGCGGGTGTCGGGCAATATCGCTGGTGTACAGCGTGAAAAGAAGGGGAGCAGAGACTGAGCCTTGAGGAACTCCAGCTCGGACGGGTTTGGGGTCTGAGAGCGTGCCTTCAACGCGTTAGCGAAAGCTTACGAGACTACTTGTCGAACCGCTCGACAAGTAGTCTCGTAAGATGAGTACGAGTCTGTCTGGCACTCCAAGCAGGAAAAGCTTGTAAACCAAGCCGTTGTGCCAGACTTTGTCGAAGGCTTTCGCCACATCGAGGAAGACAGCGCCCGTATCTGCTGGCCAAGTGTGATACCACTTGAACAGGATGTGCTCCGTGATGCGGAGCACCTGCTGAGGACAGGAGTGATGGGCTCGGAAGCCAAAATGCTCGTCAGGCAAGAGACTATGCTCATTGACGTGACGCCAGAGACGTCTCAGAAGGAGACGCTCGTAGATCTTCCCCAGGGAGCTGAGGAGACTGATGGGACGGTAGGAGGAAGGCTCGTTTGCCTTTTTGCCCGGTTTGTGGATGCTAATTACATTGGCTTCCTTCCAGACATCAGGGAAAGAGCAGTTAGCCATGGCAGCATTGCAGATGCTGACCAGGAGATGTATGAGGGCAACAGAGAACTTCTTGAGTACTCTGTTGCTGATGCCGTCCGAGCCAGGGGATTTCTTAGGTCGAAGATCTTTAATGATCTCGGCGACCTCTGCTGCTCTAATTCGGTCCAAAGGAGGAGCAGAGGGGGGAAGGGAAACTAGGTGGTCGACTTCACTGTTCACCATGTTAAGGTGATCAGGGTCAACGGGTTCAAGACTAGGAGAGCATTGGGATTCAAGACTCTCAGCTAGCGCGTCTGCTTTTTCCTTGTCATCAAACGCAGGCGTTTGGTGATTCGGGCGAAGCAGAGGAGGCAAGATTGAGATACCATCTGATTTCATAGATCTAGCCAGGCTCCAGTAAGCTAGATGCCCGGGTTCGATATCAGAAAGCAGATTGTCCCAAGAAGTGTTACGGTGCTCCTGAATGGCCCTCTTCACCTTGCGGCGAAGCGAGTTCATTCGGAAGCGCTTTAGTTCGGAGGGCCAAGAACTAAAGCGACGAGTTGTTGCGTTCTTCTCTGTGATCAGTCGTCTTATCTCATCAGGCAGGATACAGTTACGATCAGGCGTAGCTGGGACCTACATACATACAGGACAAACATAGGCTGGTAGTCATACTGCACTTCTTTGCACCTCCTGTAGGAAAAACAATGCTAGAATGAAAGAAAACATAACATAGCACTAGAAATAACTAGACAGAACTTGGGAACTGTTTCCATTGTTGTATTTCATTATTTGTTAGAATAAGATATGGTAATGTTTAATGACAGTCTTGTTTTAAAAATGACAGCAAATGCCAAAAATGACAGCAAATATCAAAAATAATAGATGTCAAAAATGACAAATGTCAAAAATTACAGAATTTGTCATAAATGACAGAAGTCAAAAGCGACAGAATTTAAAAATAAACATAATCAAATGGCCATAACTCGATAACTACTCAGTCTAGACTTTCTATTTAAGGCTGAAATGAAAGGCATTGGTGATACCTACTTTTTTGATGACAGCTGTCAAACTTCAAATGATCATAACTCGATAACTACTTAGCCTAGACATTCCGTTTAGGGCTCAAATTAGAGGCTTTAGTGATACCTACTTTTACGACAGCTGTCAAACTTCAAATAGCGATAACTCGATAACTACTCAGCCTAGACTTTCCATTTAGGGCTCAAATGAAAAGCATTGCGGATACCTACTTTCATGTTTCGACATTTTCAAAGGAATCAAAATTCATAGGGTACTTTCCGTACCTAGCCCTAGAACTATGAGATTCGGCATGGTAGGTATTTGATAATTTTATGTGTGTCTAACTCACTAATTTAACCAAGTTGTGAAATAATTTTTCAAAATTTGATTATTTTTGATAGCCAAAGAAAATCACCCATAGAACGTAATCTTTAAAATCAACGAAAAAAATATTTACGAAGAACATAAATAAATGCTTCTAATTATCCAAACACTTTAATTGGACTCGTAACTTTTAATTTCTCATCATAATGAAATCAAATCATTTATTTATGAAAACCTTTACAACATTATAACATATTTACTACAACATATTTTCTAGTTACATGCTGTATATGTTGGTGTACATCGTATAACAATTTAATATCTTAGACAATCATGACATTTACCTTACACTATACCCAGCAGTGAGTTGATAAAAGCTGAAGATGATGATAATGATGATGACTTGACAAATAAAAATAAAAATGGCATTACTTATTATTTTTTGAAGGTTATTATTGTATATTATTTCGGATTACAAAGCCCTAAAAAAATACGAAATGCAACCAATTAGCATTTAACTTTCGAAATTCGACAGCTGTCATTGAAAGTGAAGATCTCTTGCGTGCCTTCCATTTGAGGCCACTACCGACAGTCTAGGATGGGTAGTTCTCGAGATATGGCCTTTTCAAACACGTTTCAAATGTGAACAATCTATTGGTGCACGGCCGGTATCGAACCCACAAACTTTTCAGCCTTTAAAGTAAAAATCATTAACCAATCAGTTATGTTTTAAAGGATTAAATAAACCTAGGTATCTTAATGAGAGAGGACTGTGTTCAGAAGTAGACGTTTTACTGAAATGATGATGATGATGATCCTAAGTATGGCTCAACTTACATGGAGAGTAACCGATCCACGACACTTCTCATTCCGAACACGAGAACAGTTCCAAATTGTGTTTGAATTTTTGTACGACCGCTGTTTATAAAATTGGCGGACGTCCATCAGCAATACGGTCCCCTTGTTCTACTTTAAAAATAATAGTTTATCCATTTTTAAAGAAAATCAATCATGGAACCTAATGTGGCTGCACATGAACCAATAGAAGTGGAACTAGCGAAGACCCCCAAATTATTATTACATGTTCGCAATAAATATATTGAGTATTAATTGCCTTCACATATTTCATATGCCGATAAAGTCAGGTCAGAGTACTGCTCAAAAGAACCACAGTAGAACACAAGGACTTATAGACGAAGGCCTAGAGAGCTTCATAAACCAGAATATCTGTAGGAACTGAATAAGACGAAGAAGGATACAGAAACTGGACTTGGCATAGGTCAAGCTCAAAAGAAACCGAGGAGACGCAGACCAGCCCAATCCCAGGCCAACCTTTTTGATTGGAACATGGAGGCATCGGTCAACTCAGATGAACAACAAGAAGACGAAACAGCAAACGAAGGAAGGTCACCTCATAAAAAAGAACACAAACGAATCGGAGTTTCACTCTTAGAATAATGAAGCTTTCACTGACGCAACTGTTAAACAATTTTTTGGAAAGTATTCATTTGAAAAGAAGGTCAGCTTAGGTACATATTGAAATGTGTATAGAATGGGTAATATCAAAAGTAATAAGTTGTATTTCAGTTAGAACATTTTTCAGTTCTGATCCTAATTAAGGTTAAAGTTTACCTTTTTGTTACATAATTTTTGAAACATTAGTGCTGAGCTTCTGTTGTTATTAATATTATTTTCCCATTAGGCGATGTAGTCGCTCAGCAACTAAGCCTTGTTTTGTTAGGTGTAAATAAAAAAAAAAGTCATGGACTGGACAAATTAATGTTTGCTCAAACTCTGTGAAACTATGATGTGCTAAAAATAGCCATTTTGTTTTGGTAATGTCAAGCGGTATTATCAGCATAACCATGGACAAAGACAAACAAATTGACAAATGTGTTGTTTAAAAAGATTCAAAGAGTGCATTGCAATATGTTTCTCGGTGCACCTCGCATCGCATCTCAACAGCTTATGCAATTTTGGAATAAGATGATGTCACGCCACAACTCGCAAGTCATCAAACCTACATTGTTGCCGATTTAGTAATGTAATATACATTAAATACATATTACCAGAATATTTTTTGCTTTTTAACTGATGATCATAATGGCAGCATTGTGCTGACCACGTTCTACTTATAGACGTTCTCATCATCTTAATAAAATTGTTGCTTTCGGTAAAATAGCGCAAAGCTGTTTCGACAAATAGACGTCCTCAACGTTACAAAATAGATGAAATCCATTTTGACGAATAGACGTTTACATGGTTGTTAAATAGAACCGTTTCCCCCTAAAGGAAAGGAAACGATTAGGTATCTAGACCTTAGAATAATAACGTAGGTAATAATATTCTACGCTCAACTCAGACATAGAATAATTCAATTATATTTTAGGGCTTTGTAATCTATACAGTATTTTAACTCGGCCGTATATTTGAAATAAATACCTACAGCCGCGTGTTACGTAAACATGCCCGCCTTCAGCATTTTAATTAAATTTGCCTACTTTGTGTTTCCATTTAGTTTTGTGATTGTAAATCATTGAAGTATTATTACTAGCGTATAGAATTGACACCCGCGAACAACAAGTTTGCGCCATGAGTTGTTGCCGGCCGGCAACAACTCATTTAGTCGTTCGTCGACGCCCATCGCGACCGCACGCGAATAAAACCAAATTAAAAATGCCGTCTTGCGTGTTAAAAACGTGTAATTAATCAATCAACTGCGAAGAAAAAAGATAGTGGCGTGACTTATCATCGGAAAGTAAACAGAATATCAACTAAAACCAACTAAAATTAATTTTTGTACATTATTTTCTATTGTACTGACATTTTGTTTGAAAATCATAGATTATGAAAAGTGATTCGTACAGATGGGATGTGTAGGTACCTACTAAGGGTTGGCGACAAAGGTTTAACTGATTATTTTTAACTCATATTAGTCGCCCTATGCCGTCTGTCTGATCAGTAACAGTAGGTACTCTAGGTACCTACTGTAGGTATCTTTTGCAATCGTCATTACTTATAAACTGAAGCTGTATTATACCTATATTGTTGTCTGAACATATTCTTAATGTAATAGATTGACGACCTCTGTGGCGTGGTGGGCGAAGGTTCGCCTGCGATGCAGGAGGTGGGTTCGATTCCCGCCTTGGGACAAATGTTTAGTGATCGCTGCAGATATTTGTTCTGGGTGTTCAGGTCATTTTCTACGTATAATAATAAATAAATAGGTATTTATGTATTGTATTGTATTTATTATATCAGTTATCTAGTAGCCATAACAAGAGCTCTGCTTAGTTTTGGGCTAGATAATCATCATCATTTCAGCCAAAAAACGTCCACTAATGAACAAAGGCCTCCCTCATGGGTCTCCATGAGGGGTAGTTGCCATAGGTACTCACCACGCTTGGCAGGCGGATTGGCGAGCGCAGTACGGGATGTTGGTATATGGAAAGACGCTGCTGCCCATCTTTCGGAGGTATCCCTTAGCAGGTTCTTACTGCATCCACGGGCATGAGAGGAGGGGCAGAGTGAAATAAAATGTGGGGTCTAGTTAGTGTAAGTACCTACCTACCTATGTACGTACTTGTTGGATAAAATACCAATTTATTTAAAAAAAAATACTTTAAACGCTTAACGATTCGTTTTAATTTAATGTACTTAAATATTTTTACGTTTTGAAATATAATATTCATAGGTACCTACTGCATTAACATTACTGCATCTGAAGTATATTGCATAGCTGTCTGAAGTGTTCCTTCTGCGGTGAAAAAAATCTATTAGAGCGACATGTTGTTACACTATGTTGAACGAAACGTGTAAGCGCCACGAAATTCACGGCGCTTACGACGTTTTGGTCGCGAGAAAACTATCCTCTATTAGCGATCTAGCGCTGCATGTATTGATGGTATGGATAGACGACATTCTAATCGTGTAGCGCTGCAGCGAATACTTGTGTGCGGGGGCGAGCGCGCCCCGCGCAGGCACCCCCGCTGTCATCAAGTTGCGGCACGTTTTTTGTTTGGTGTAGCTACTCTAACTATTTACAACTCACTGTTGTAAATATACTTTTTTTATATAAACAAATATAATACTTTGTGAATTGAATAGATAAATTGAAAATATAGTGTACCTACGCAGAAGTACTATAAAATAACATAGTTATGAATTATTAGAATAACCTACAATCTAAATGATATAAGAATAAAAGACCCAGTACTTTTACCTAACGTTTTAAAGTTCCACTCTTACTGATGAAAGCGTGATGTAGGTACCTACCTAAAATTACGTTTAACGTAGGTATTAATTAAAAATATTATATTTTCACTTACTATGTAAACGTAGTCGTAGGTAAAAGTTAGCGTTAGCCCAAAGAAACTATTCCACGCGGACAAAGTCGCTGGCAGAAGCTAGTTAATAATAAATAAAATACCACGTCTTTACTTTGAATTATACAAACTAACAAAACGAAACACACAGGCCCCGAGGTTTTTACACAAGCGTACCTACCGTATCATGATTCATGAACCGCATATAACCCTATTAATAACCTAATATGAATACCTATTTCACTCGTGTCAATCACTTTACTCTATTCACTTTATTTAAGAATCCAGACATCTTTTTTTCGGGAGATAAAAGGAAATACTTGTCCATTAAAAAGACACACATAATGTACCTACCTACTAGGTAGTAAGTAAAATTATTTTATAGTCTTACCTTTCAGAGTTTCCAGGTAATCTAAAAAAAGTTCTGTCGTTCTATCTAAAAAAAAATCTCTGGATGCGTTCTTGAAGATTTCATGCAACCAAAAACAGCACAATATATCCTACTCGACATATTAAATACGTAGGTAGGTACTTGAACTTATTTTTTGAAAAATATCGCGCGGTTATTGTTAAAAAACAACACACCTCCGTTCGTCACTGCGGCACAGTCGCGACTGTTTAGATGCCGAGCGAGTGCCGAGATCGAGGCGCATAGGTATAGTTCGCGCTTCGTCGTTTGTATGAAGGAACACTGTATAGGTAATTTCGCCGTGACTCAGATGTCGATAGTATATAGTACAAAGGACGAAATTATGGTATAATAAATACCATAATTGTAGTACAAAATCCAACGCTGACGCTAAAATTCTATAATTTTAATTTGCTCTCTATTGTGTAGTTTTATCTCGTAGGTATGAATATTTCGACGATGCGTGTATCCGATTCTGATCTTGGAACGTTGTCTTTGACGATGGCCAGGATTCCCCGATTTTTATTTATTATTATTATCCACCGCAGTACACTTCTCTCTCTTTCCACTAAAAATCTCGTTTGTTCCTTCCATTCTCATTCGATCAGTGATAGATAACAATCGTTTGCGAGTTTTTGTTTTAGGTAAATACCTAACACGTTTTTAGTAGGTATTTTAATTATGGAAAGTAGCAGTGATGGTCTTAAAATGACGATAGACCGGTCGTATCCAGACCAAAGAAAAAAGTCTGAGTACCTAGAGGCGATATGGTAGAAAAAATCGCGGCGCGCCAGTGAGTTGTAAATAGTTAGAGTAGCTATACCAAACAAAAATGTGTCGCAACTTGATGACAGCGGGGGTGCCTGCGCGGGGCGCGCTCGCCCCCGCACACAAGTATTCGCTGCAGCGCTACACGATTAGAATGTCGTCTATCCATACCATCAATACATGCAGCGCTAGATCGCTCATAGAGTATAGTTTTCTCGCGACCAAAACGTCGTAAGCGCCGTGAATTTCGTGGCGCTTACACGTTTCGTTCAACATAGTGTAACAACATGTCGCTCTAATAGATTTACCGCAGAAGGGACACTTCAGACAGCTATTAATGCAGTAATGTTAATGCAGTAGGTACCTATGAATATTATATTTCAAAACGTAAAAATATTTACATTAAATTAAAACGAATCGTTAAGCGTATAAAGTAATTTTTTTTAAATAAATTGGTATTTTATCCAACAAGTACGTACATAGGTAGGTACTTACACTAACTAGACCCCACACTTTATTTCACTCTGCCCCTCCTCTCATGCCCGTGGATGCAGTAAGAGCCTGCTAAGGGATACCTCCGAAAGATGGGCAGCAGCGTCTTTCCATATACCAACATCCCGTACTGCGCTCGCCAACCCGCCTGCCAAGCGTGGTGAGTATGGCAACTACCCCTCATGGAGACCCATGAGGGAGGCCTTTGTTCATTAGTGGACGTTTTTTGGCTGAAATGATGATGATTATCTAGCCCAAAACTAAGCAGAGCTCTTGTTATGGCTACTAGATAACTGATATAATAAATACAATACAATACATAAATACCTATTTATTTATTATTATACGTAGAAAATGACCTGAACACCCAGAACAAATATCTGCAGCGATCACTAAACATTTGTCCCAAGGCGGGAATCGAACCCACCTCCTGCGTCGCAGGCGAACCTTCGCCCACCACGCCACAGAGGTCGTCAATCGATCTATTACAAATTTATAAACCTTAAGAATTTGTTCAGACAACAATATAGGTATAATACAGCTTCAGTTTATAAGTAATGACGATTGCAAAAGATACCTACAGTAGGTACCTACTGTTACTGATCAGACAGACGGCATAGGGCGAGTAATACGAGTTAAAAATAATCAGTTAAACCTTTGTCGCCAACCCTTAGTAGGTACCTACACATCCCATCTGTACGAATCACTTTTCATAATCTATGATTTTCAAACAAAATGTCAGTACAATAGAAAAAAATACAAAAATTAATTTTAGTTGGTTTTAGTTGATATTCTGTTTACTTTCCGATGATAAGTCACGCCACTATCTTTTTTCTTCGCAGTTGATTGAGTTTTACACGTTTTTAACACGCAAGACGGCATTTTTAATTTGGGTTTATTCGCGTGCGGTCGCGATGGGCGTCGACGAACGACTAAATGAGTTGTTGCCGGCCGGCAACAACTCATGGCGCAAACTTGTTGTTCGCGGGTGTCAATTCTATACGCTAGTAACAATACTTCAATGCGCCGCGCACGCTCGACTAAACAACATCTTCGCTATTTTGCTCCGTGTAAATAATCCAAATTTTAATGTTTAAAGTTTAAATCTGAAGTTGAAAAGTTGTGCATATAATCATAAAGACAATATATTACTAATACATACAGTTTTACAGTGACTTTCAGTGTTTGTGTGCCCTAAATCACTTAAACCAAAAACTTTGTGTAAACAAAAATTGGCGCGTAACCTACTATACGTTATTCTGTAACGCCCATAGAGACAGAGCGTCACAGGTGCAACTCGCCCGCATTCGTGAACTCTGTGACCTTTGCCTGGGGTTTTTCGGCGCGTTGTCAACCTACTACACGTCTTGTTCGTACCTACCTACTTTAATTCGTGCGTGCGACTTCATTCAATAGACTGGACTAATTTGGTATCTACGAGTGGACCTACCTAAGTACGGTACCTACTTAATTTTCTATGTAATTTAATGTAATGAATACCCACCTACATCATACTTACTCATAGAAAATCTAAGTAGGAGTCATCGAAAACTACCGTCCAATATCCATTCTTAGTGTCCTTAGTAAGGTATTCGAGAGGGTAGTTCATAAACGGCTATATCCAATACTATCGGTTTCAATTCCAAGTGAACAGCATGGGTTTGTAAAAGGACGTTCCACGACCACAAACCTAGGTGCCTTTGTAGACAATATAGCCCGAGACATGGACGGTGGTTCACAAGTGGATGTGATCTACACGGACTTCGAGAAAGCCTTTGATCGTGTAGATCATATCATACTTCTAAACAAACTCTACGACCTCGGAATCAGAGGCGATCTCTTGCGTTGGATGGAATCTTATCTGCGAAATTGGTCTCAATCAGTAGTAGTGGGTGGGTTCTGCTCTAGTTTTGTCAGTTTACCATCGGGTGTTCCTCAAGGCTCTATATTGGGTCCTATTTTATATGCGTCATCCATTTATGACATAAGTTCTTGTTTGAGGCATGCCCGGTGTCTTATGTACGCTGATGACACGAAGGTATTCATGAGGGTTAGAAATCTATATGATTGCCTCATCCTTCAAGAGGATCTTGACAGGTTGGCGCGCTATTACAGGCTGAACCGCTTGGGCATTAACGTAGCTAAGTGCTCTTCGGTTTCTTTTACAAGGAAAAAATCTCCCACGCAGTTTGTATATATGTACATATCCTAAAATAAGGACAAGGCACACTAACCTTTTTGCTGTAGCACAGTGTGTAACGAACTACGCTCAGAACTCGCTTGCAACCCGATTGCACAGATCATATAATAAGAAATTTAAGACTGTTGACATCTTCCACTCCACTAAATTATGTTTTAAGAAAGCAGTGCTCAATATTCTTAATGAACCCACCTAGGGTTCGTAAGTGCTACTTACAACTTATCCATATTATTTAGCATATTAATAACTTATTATGTATTATTATATTGTTTATTAGCTTGCCTATACTACTTACCATCTCATGTTTTCATTTTTTATATTATTTATTCTTAATGTATATTGTCGATTTATATAACCAATTAATTATTTATGTTAATGTAATGTAATAAGTAAAACCTGTTAGGTGTTTGTTTCGCGTGGATGTATTGATTTTATATTGTAGTTAAAGTACATAGCATGTAATTTAGATACCTTGTTGTTCGTGTGATGTTTTGTAAATTTTAGATATAATAGACCGTAGTCTTTTTGTTAACTTAAGAATGATTTAAAAAAAGTAAATCCGTAATTGGCTGTCAGTTATAGTATGTAAGATAAGGCTATTAATTCTAAGAGCTGTGGATTTTGTGAAATAAAAATAAATAAATAAATAATACCTATCGAAAAAGGGTATTTTGTAAGGATGTCTAAAGATTGTGCTGGTTGCTTGAACCAAATTCACAGCAGAGATCGACTGAGATGTCACGGTTGCCTGAAATGGTACGACCTCGACTGCGCTAATATCTTACCAAAATCATTTCGGCTTATGAGCAACGAAAGCAGAAACGCCTGGAGCTGTCAAGAGTGCCGAAACAAACTACCTAAGGGAGATAACACCAATATCCCAGTTCGTCAACCAGGGCGCACAGGCATCCCAATACGTCCACAAACAACAACTCGCGGTAAGCCTAAGCCACAGATCAACATTACCGTGGACGACGAGTCGACAAGCGAGTCTATCACCGCACTGCCGCTGTCCTCATCATCAGCGCAAAATACACCTATGAAAATCGATACGACGACGACTGGATACTACAGCCCGGGATCCCTTCCGTCTCACTCGGACCAAGATATAGACAACTCAAACGCACCTATTACCAGGAAAGTACTTAAAGATATCATAGCTGAAGAGATAGGTAGCGCTCTAAAAAACTTATCTTCAGAGCAAAGGCAGCTTAAAGAGGTGGTGGACAGCTTCCAGCAGGCAATCTCTTTTTTTAGCTTGAAATACGACGAGTTAAAGTCAACTCTCGACGAAAAGTCTGAGAAAATAGAGAGTCTTGAAAAAGAAAACATCTTACTTCACGAGTCTGTACAGATTTTGACGAAAAGAATAAACGCCTCCGAACAGTACGCCAGGGCAAGTAACATCGAGATACAGTGTGTTCCGGAACATAAGTCAGAAAATTTAGTCAAAACCATATTGCACCTAAGTAAAGAAATAAAGTGCGACGTTACTGACGCCGACATCATACACTGCACCAGGCTTGCTAAGAAAAATCTAGATAACAACCGGCCTAAGTCGATTCTAGTAAAATTCTGTAACCAACGCCGACGAGACAACTTTCTAGCAGCGGCTATAAAGCACAAGAGGACACACCCAAATAACCGCCTGAACTCGGGTCACGCCGGTGTATCTGGTGCCAGACAACAGCCGATATACGTCGTCTAACATCTGTCAGCGGAAGTCAAATCCCTCCACGCAGCAGCACGCGCTCATTTTAAACAGTTAGACTACAAGTTTGTCTGGGTACGTAACGGGCGCATATTTATGAAGAAGGCTGAAGATTCACACCGTGTATTTATTGATAGTGTTGACAAACTAGAATCTCTGCAGTAAGTTAAATACCTATCTGCAGTAAGTTAAGTACCTAATTTTGATCTCCTCTGTATACTTTGTGTTATTGTTTGTACAGATACATATTTTATTTAGTCTTGTTTTGCTTCATAATTGGGTTTTATGAATAGCTCTAACCTAAGTTTTTATTATCAAAATGTACGAGGCTTAAAAACTAAAACGACTGATTTCTACATAAATATTAAATTGCAAACTATCGATGTTATCGTGCTTACTGAGACTTGGCTCAACGACAGTGTTTATGACTCGGAGCTTTTTGACGACAGATACATAGTATATAGGAGTGACCGTGAAACAAGTAGGTTTTGTAAAAGGAAAGATGGCGGGGGTGTATTGATAGCAGTTGCTAAGTTTTTGAATTTGACAAAAGTCACAGACTACGAATGCCCTTGTGAGGATCTATAGGTGAATATCACGTGTAAAATCAGAAATAAAACTATAGCAGCGGGAGAATAGATCGTACTTCGGTAGGTAGCCAGGTAGGTATACAGCCAAACACCAGTTGATACAGTTACAAAGTTTATTGAGATAAGTACACGGCACACAGATAAGGTTAGTACGTAGGTAGGTACACACACAGTCAATTTGGCTTACACAAGAATGTCTGTCTACGCTATCACAAAACCGGCACAGTTACTAAGTTCAGGCTAGGTATCTAGATCGCGGCGTGTTACGCGGGCGCGTCGTTGCGCAGAGACGTGCGGTCGGCTTCCAATCCTTTCTTCACTGCCCGTTCGTTCCGCGTACGGTGGCGCAGTAGTGGGGGCGATTTCACAGGTCCGCACTAAGGATTTTTGCAGGGTCGTATTTAGAGTCGAGGTAGGTTCCCGGGATATAATTATAATTTAGGTAGGGTCGAGTGTCCAACGTTGAAACAGTCGTACACAGTGAAACAGTCCCATATTTCTGAAATGCGACATTGTCAGATGGTGCAGTATGCCTAGCCCTGACGGCCTCGTACCACCCCCGCGCCTCCCCAATTTGCGTTCGCGCCGCTTGTGAAACGACATGTCTTACGGAGCATTTTGGATTTTATCCCAAAAAACTAAGTATTTTTTTTTGTTTTCTTTAATTTTTCTTTTAAATACTAAAGACGATTCGGTTTTCCACAGTATTACATTGCTTAGTATATGTATCAAAGATTCACGTGGTCTAGATCACTTATTAAATTAATCGATTTTGGTAGGTTATTTTTTTATGTTATTAGAAAATACCCCAGGTGTCCAACAACGAAACAGTTTAAGGGTGGACACAATGAAACAACGTTTCATTGTGTACTACTGTGTGTTTTAATATAATGTCATGTTTTATAATTGTAGTTTATTTAATAGAAAGGTATGATTTTACATACCTAAGAGAACATTTATTATACAAGCGTAATAAAGTAAAAGAGCCATAATATGGACCAGGGTGGTAATACGGTTGGTATTACCACCCTGGTCCATTTATACCGGTGATTTTTTTAGAAAATGTTGATTATTTCTAGGACGTATGTTTCTCTAGAAATTTTGGTATAGTTTTTGATACCAAATAATTATCGAATAGTTTAAAATAAATAAATTAACTAGGTACACTTTCAAATTCAGAGTTTTATATTAAAAAATCCTTATGGTGGTCCAAATAATGAATGGCTCTTTTCCTCTACTGATTCTTAATACTTAATCACTAATATAAAATAATATATAAAATAAAAATCATTTATTTTAGACCCTTAAATTAATCCATAGATAAATGCAAATTTTAATACCCAATAACAAATTTAAAAAAAATATTCTAATAAAATCCCATCAATAAAAATTGAGCACGTAACTCCTAACATGACTTTTAGATAACTCTCACGGTTTCGGACTTCGCATAAGTGGCCCTTAAAATAAATTCACCCGGTATCTAATAGAGGTTTTTTTTCTTCAGATAGTTGCAGTTAGAAAGAAGGGCAAGCATTGTTCAGAAAATATGCTTCATGCTATATAACTAACGGTATAATAACGGTGTTTCATTGTTGGACACAGGGTGTTTCATTGTGTACACAATGGTGGACACAATGAAACAATTCCACTTTTTTAAAAAATTACATCATATTGGATTTGTATATATTTATTAATAAAACGATATATGCCATATTATACCTAATAAAGTAGACTCTCTTCCTGTAAAAAATTGAATCCATACCTATAAAAACGAGAGAAACATGAGACTCTGAATTTTTGGTGTTTCATTGTTCGACACCCTACCCTACCTTTTCAGTATGTGGAGCAGCACGCCACAAAACTACTAAACTATGCGTATGTGCAGTTTATCTGCCATCGCCTCTACAGCTAGATGTTCTCCAAACTTACACAGATAAAGTCATAGAGAATATAAATAAGTCTGATCTCGAACACGTCGTTATTCTGGGCGATTTCAACTTATGCAAACTAAATTGGGTGCAAACTCAGAATGCATCAAATTGTTCATCAACAGGTCCAAATTCTGATCTCAATTCCTGCTTTCTTGACTTTTCGGCTTTTACTGACTTAAAACAATATAATTACGTTCTCATTAGTGACTCAAGAACCTTAGACCAGGCGTCCGTCACTCGCTCAAGGCCACGCGTTAAATGCCTACCGCTCTGTACATCGCCGGAGCTGCAATGCAAGGCAGTAGGCTGCCACAAGCCCGCTTGAGCGGACGCACGTTAAATGCGTTCATTTAGATGTCGAAAGCGCGTCGTACTATTGTGCATTGGATGGATGCCGAAACCAAAGATCTAATGAAAAATTGTCATTTTATTCTTTGCCTAGAGACGAAAAAAGGTAAAGTAAAAGATGTTTTTAGAATTATTTTTCCCTTTCCTCTAAAAATTAGCGTAGGAAGGTACTATGTAAATATTCGTAAATAAAGAAGTTCAGCTATTAGACAGATAGATAAGTATTTTAGTATTTAGATTATAGTATTTTGTACACACAACATAGGTCATCGCTTTCCAGATCAGCGTTCCTTCAAATCGATTATGGCTTTGAAAACAACACAGTCCTAAAATCAAGTATTAGGTACCCACCGGCGAACAAAGATCAAATCTTTGCTGGCGAAGTATCTAAATACCTAGGTAAAAGAGCAATAATAGTATAGGTGCATAAGGTGTGGTGTGTACTTAGTTCGTTATGTCAAAGATTATAACTACTACCATAGTATACCTACCTATTACTACTGCGTACGGAGAGTAGGTAGGTACTTACCTCCCTGTACAAAGGTCGCTGCTTTTCTTAACCGACTTAAAAAAGAGGAGGTTCTCAGGCCATCTGATTTTTTTATTTGTTTGAGAACTCTGTCGTTTATAAACTGATTATTACTATATTGGATTAACGGGTATTTATCGCGTAATTACCCTTATTATTATCCTGACGTTTCGACCATCGAAAGGTATCCATCATTTTAAAAACCTAAATCATATTTGAGCAACCAATAAAAATAGCTGTTTTTTTCACCACATTCGTTTTAAGTATAACAATCTCATCGCAACCCTAGCCACTCATTCGATGCCGCATCACAGATTACTTGCAAGTAGGTGAGGCGGGTGAGCAAGCAAAGCAATCTCAACGATTTTGTAGGCTATTAATAGCGTAGGTATTTTCGCTTTTGTATTGGAGTGATGTATCTGTTAGTTTCTGTAATCTGTGCTTAAACTTGGTTCTTAGTAACAAAAATGTATTAAACCTGAAACGCTGTGAAACACCCATTTCGAAAGTAGATAACCCCCATCCTCCCATTCAATTTACTATTCCCTATTTTTTAATACCAGGACTCTTACACAAAATATAACGATTCGACCTAACTTTTACATAGCAGATTATGAAACAGTAATTAGTTCTCTTGAAACTATCGACTGGAAGGAAAAATTTTACAATAGGGGACCGGACAACTTTCGAAAAAGTTTTTTTTATTAATCCTCATGGTTAATTAATCTCACAAAAAATATAGCTTTAATTAAATTTAGCTTAATTTGTACCCAAAACCATAAATCAAATTCAAATGGCTAAAATTGCCGCGTAAACACTACTGAGCGATCGTGTGACGTCATCTGTGGATGACGCCAAGTGACCCGCGCGCGAGTTTTGAGTTCAGTCAAAGTCAGTTCAGAGCAAAGTGTGTTGTTTGTACAAAACAAACAACAAACTTTACTAATCAAGTGCGTTTTTTGTAAGCTTTCGTGAAATTTGGAAGATATGGAAAGGAAAAAATATCGTTGGTGTATTGTACCTCAATGTACGAACACATCTGGAACTACTCCAAATAAATTATTTATTGATGTACCTCGAAAAGCCGTAAATGGCTGGCATTAGCAAGGAAAAACAGCGAAGGAATGTCTGCAACTTCACCACAATACTTTTGCGAGGATCATTTCGATGTAAGTATGCACTATTTATGTACCGCAAATAGATTGCAAATATTTTTTCATAATTTAAGTACTTACATACTGTAATATTGAAGGTTATATTTTATAATTTTGTTTTAGCTGCCTAACGATATGCAAAATTATATACTTAAGATACCGTGTGATGGGCTTTGTAAATAAAGTCATGATAAAACCTGGATGCCTGCCATCAAGATTTCAATGTCAAACTCATAGAGAAATAAATTTGCCATCAACATCTAGCCCCCATGCTATCAAAAGGCAAAGATTAGCTTTAGTACAAGAAGCCCTTGAAGAAAATGAATTAAAAAAGACCGAAGAGACTATCATATCTATGCCTCCTGGTAAGTACTTACCTTTGACCAGAAACATTAAATATTATATGAGTATTTGTTTCACAAAGTATACTAGATTCACAATAATGAAAATCAAAACTTTTTTCAGAAATTAGAGGTTGAAGTCGAAACAACAGAATATCAGCCAAAAATTGAAAATAAAGGTGTACAAGTTTCTGTTAAAAGTAAATATTATAGAAGCAAGTTTACTCAGACAGACTATACTTCTCAAACCATTGCTACATCACCAGCTAAAGCCTGGACAATGACCGCTTCAACCTCTCCTTTCAAAGTAGAAGAACATTTAAACATAGCAAGACCAAGTGTTTCTAATTTAAAGAGGAAATTATCTATGTATAAATCGGATAGTGACACATCACTTCATAGTCTGTCTACATCATCGTTCCAACCGTCATCACCATCAGTCCACTCACTAAAGGTGAAATTAACATCTGACAGCAGTAGTTTAAATGAAGAAGAAGCTAAAATAGAAAAGGAAAGAGAAGCAAAACAATTCCTGGATAATATGTGCAAAAAGATTATGGGTAAACCACGACTATACATAGGGTTAACAGATGATTGTTATTTTTTGGTTGATTTAATACAAAAAAATACAGGCGTACCTACTGAGCACATTTTATTATGTTTAAAAAAAATCAGATTGAATACAACCTTGTTAGAACTTGCAGATCAGTTTGGAGTATCTGAATCTTATGCTGGCAAAATATTTCAAAAAAATATTCCATTAATTTCCAATATTCTCAAACCCTTTATTTTAAAACTCAACAAGAAAAAAATAAAGAGATCCCTTCCAATAGCATTCAGGCATCGCTATAATAAAGTTTGCTGTACTATACCTCGTGTGTTCATAAGTTTTGAGACAAACTTATTTAATTAATTTAAAAAGAAAGTAATTCATGCAACCTTTTTTAAACTTTTAAAATTTAAATTTCGAATGTTTTGAATCAGAAAAAATATACATTTGAATATTTGTTTCATTCTCCGTGAAAATGGCGCCAACAAAAGATTTGCGTGCGACTGTAATTTCACTGTTTCAAGCAGGAAAAAAACCAATGCAAGTTTTTAGTGAAATCCAAAGTTTGGGATGTAGTCGGAACTTTGTGTATTATACCATAAAGAGGTACAAGGAGACCGGCTCTTTAGAAGACCGTGGAAGATGTGGCCGCCCGCGGTCTGTAAGGACGCCCGCCAACATCAAAGTAATCAGAGAGCGAATTCGTCGCAACCCTTGCCGAACTCAAAAGAAATTAGCTCTGCAGACCAACATTTCGCGAATATCGGTGAACAGGATACTTAAATATGATCTTAAACTAAAGGCCTACAGTCGAAGGAAAGTGCATTATTTAAACGAGCGTCTTCGTAAATTGCGACTGGAACGATGTCGGAACCTATTGAAGAGACACGATCCAAAAAATATCCTGTTTACCGATGAAAAGATCTTCACGGTGGAAGAAAAGTTTAACCGGCAGAACAATAAGGTTTACGCCAGAAGTTCAAAGGACGTCCAGCCATCTGTACGCAATGTCCAGCGCACTCATCATCCAGCAAGTGTGATGGTTTGGTGGGGTGTTTCCTACGAGGGGGTCACTTCGCTTCATTTTTGCCAGCAAGGCGTCAAGGTGAGGGCACAAAATTACCAAACCGACATATTGGAAGCGGTGGTTGAACCATTAAATGATACGCTATTCGCTGGAAAATACTGGGTTTTCCAACAGGACTCTGCTCCCTCCCATAAAGCTAAGACTACCCAACGTTGGCTGGAGGCCAATTTGCCAGGCTTCATTCGGAGCGAAGATTGGCCCTCGTCAAGCCCTGACTTGAATCCTTTGGATTATTCTTTATGGACGGAATTGGAGCTGAGGGCATGCAGAAAGTCTCACCCAAACCTGGATTCTCTCAAGCGAGCCCTTATTAAAGAATCGAAACGGATTCCCATTGAAAAGATTCGTGCCGCCATAGATGAATGGCGCACGCGTTTGAAGGCCTGCATTGAATGCAAAGGCGGCCATTTTGAATGATTTATTTTTAAATACAGATCTAGATGTCAGTAGTTTTAATTTTAATATCCAATAAATGAATACTCAACTTAGCTCCAAAAATATTTTAGTTTTACTGTGTCTCAAGACTTATGAACACACGAGGTAGACTGTTTTGAAGTTGAAATTGAAAAACCTTCTAAATCACTGCATCAGGCTTTAACATGGTCTGAATATAAGAAAGCGAATACAATCAAATACTTAATATCAAGTACTCCAAATGGTTTAGTTAACTTTATATCATCAGGCTATGGAGGACGGATTAGTGACACACTACTTGTGGAAAACTGTAAATTTCTTGATGAACTGGAGCCTGGAAGTTGGGTCTTAGCTGATCGTGGTTTTAAACATATTGAACAGCTATTAGTACAAAAAAATTGTCATCTATTGAGACCCCCGAGTGTTGTTAAAGGTGCTAAATTAACTAAGCATGAGGCACAAAAAACTAAACAGATTGCGAGTTTAAGGATCCACATAGAAAGGGTGTTAAAACCACATTCTGTTGTAAATTCAAAGTTAATAAAATGTGCTTGATGATTGTGTAATAATATCATGTGCTCTTATTAATTTACAAGATAACATTGTCTACTGAAATCATTTAACTTTTTTTTGTGAATTCATCTGAAATAAAACAATATTTTGATATATTATTTTTTTTATTTTGTGCTATCACATAAAATAGGGTACTTATACATTTTTTTCCCAAAACTTATATATACTTGAAATATAATGCTGAACTAAAGTTTCATCATAACTGACCAAAAACATTTTTACATGCTCAGTGACTTCAAAATTGCAGTCAGCAACACAAAAATAACAGTATTTTAAATTTGTTACAAACATTTGAATTTGCATTTGAGCCATATACTTATCTGTCACTTTATTGTCTTTAGTATAATTTTTATAAGTATTTTCACTAGTGGGGCATTTTATTTCAATGCAAGCTTTGTTGTTGTAAATACCATCTGGTGAACCAGCTAGGAAAGGGTATTTAGAAGAAATAAATAACCCACATTCCTTTACTTTTTTACCCAGCATCTTTTCCACTACTACTCGACTTTTTCTTCTAATTCCCGACCTCTCTTCATTGATTTGGTGTCTGGAGTTTTGGCTCCCATGATTATTGACACTAAAGATCCATCTGCAGTATGGCAGTTGCTTACTTCATAAGCTTTTGAAGCTGTAATACGTCCATACCTTAGCTCATGCCATAACTTATTTTTATGTTGCGCCTGAGTATTTTTTTCTGTGAAATATTGTGATATTTTGTCCAAAAATGAATCACAGTCACCACAATCGTCACAATGTTCGACAATTAAATAATGTAGTGACAACTTTTCATACTCATTCTCCTTATGTTTAGTGTAGTTCAACAAAGCACAGGTAGTAACATCTCGGCTAGTAGCTTCTTGAATAAATTGTGTCAATAAACTATTTTGCTGAACGGGCTGCATTGGTTGTTGTTTTTTACCAGCTGACATCTCCTTGGTGGTAATGTACTTAATATTAGTTCCAACTTGAGCCAATTTTGACTTTTTCCAGTAGCATTGTGTTTCAGTGCTTGATGGGTTCCTCACTCCTTCTGTGAACCCACATCATGAATGCAACTGAATGTTTGCACCCACCTGTTGAAGCAGCACAATCATGGCACTGGACGCTTACTATCTTTCTTTCCTTTTCGTCAACTATCATAGTCGCTGCATATGATTTTGAACGAACTTTGTGTTCAGGACACACCCTGCACTTGATGGTACACATATCAGAGTCACGGCGAAGTTGCACATATCCTATGGCATCATCACCGTAAGATTGTCTTGCTGATCTGAAAATACGATAAAGCAAAACATAAACCTTTAAAGTACATAACAAAAAGTAATATTGTCTATTGGTTAGAATAGAACAGAATAGAAAATATTTATTGAAAACTGTTGTACATAAAGGTCTTAAAATTAGTTTGTACAGTTTTTAACAATTTGCCCTGATCACGACGTACAATCTAAGTAATTTTATTTAATCATTACTAAAAATATGTACAGTTATTTCGAAGTTAGAAAAAGACCTTATGTTTTTGGTTATGTTATTTTTTATTATTTCCACGTTGATTTTACGAGTTAATACAATTAAATACACATTATACAAATAATAGTTGTATACTTACATAGATGTTTTCACATTTCTAAATTCAGCAGCACAATAGTCTGAATTCGTTGAAAAGAAATTGCCTATCATTAGAATGTCCACCTTGGGAAGATTTCTACTTCTACCCGCTCGTTTGGTTTTGGTCAGTTTACTTACCAAGATTTTTTAGCCGTTGTTTGGTTTTGGTAAGTAAACTGACCAGTGAGTCATCGTTCCACGAAAACAATTGTCATTTTTAAACTATGGTGTTTATCAACTTCTTCTTTGTTTTGTAGCCTTCTGAATGAAGTTGACAATGACAATAACAAATAAAATTTACGTCGCCCAAGAAAAAATATTTTTATTCGATTAAATTAAAATTAAAAAAAAGATTATGCATAAAAAATGTACTTTATAATTACGATCAAAAAATATTTTGTTCTAAGACACCTACATGTTATGTTATATATAGTGAGGTTATACCACATACTATGTATATACAGCAAAACATGTAGATATTATGATAATACATTTTGAATTACAAACAAAAGTATTTTTTACATAAAAATAAATCAATAATTAATAGAAAATAATTTTTACGCTGTATATCCCGAACAAAGACTAAGTTATGAATGATTGTACTGACAAGCTTCATTCAAACCCTTTCCATAGAGCCTAAATACCACAATACGCTCCATTGTAAAAACCGAGCCAGTATCCACTTAGCGCCGACGCGGAGCGCCCGCCGTTTTTCGCGCCAAAACGCAAACCAAATGAGGGTCGAAAAATTATTTTCGCGAAACCAAACTATGTCGGCCTTTGTATACCCTTGTTCCATGGCAACAGGGTTCAGGGATCTAGTTCGTTAGAGAAGAGAGTATTATACTTTTGATTGAGAGGTTTTAAACGCAATTCTATTCCTCAAACAAGCGGTCTCGCGGTATTGTTTAGGTCAAGGCGTGTTTACGTTCATGTCAATTACTTGTCAACGTCAAGTCAACATGATGACGACATACACAAATGACGTCACTCGCTGTGATTGGTGTTTTGTTTGACATGCGAAACAGATTATAAATATCGTAATTATTAAATTTTGTTTTTTGATTTAAAAATATAAATCATTATTTATTTTAAGAAAATTTCAGTAAGAAAATCGTAAAATTTTATGAACATTTTATTTAACTATATCTTAGATTTTTTTTCGATTACTGTCCGGTCCCCTATTGCAATAACGTCAACGAAATGGTGAACATATTTTACACGTGCCTTACAGAAATAATTAATGAGCACATCCCAATGAAGAAACCTAAATCTAAAAACTATCCCATTTGGTACTCGAAAGAATTAATTCGCCTATTTCAAGAAAAATACAAACTTCATAAAAAAATTAAAACGTACAACAACTTACTAGACGTCGAATGGTTCGAGGAATTGCGTAGTAACTGCAAAAACTTACAGAAAATTTGTTATAAGAAATATCTATAATCATTATCAACATGATTGAAAGCGCAGTAACAAAAAATCCAAAGCTCTTTTGGTCATTTATCAAGGGCAAGAAAAAGGGTGGTGGTACATATCCAGCCGAAATGTCCTATAAAGGCAAGACTGCAGATAATGGAGAAGATATTTGCAATTTATTCGCTGATAACTTTTCTTCTATTTATTCGGACTGCTCTTTGGCCACTTCTTTTCCTAATCTTACTGTCAACCAAAACAACGATCTCAGCTCCACATCTCTTTGTACCATTAATATTCAAACAGAAGATATTTTTAAAGCACTTAAACATCTCGATGAACATAAGGGCGCTGGACTGGATGGCCTTCCGACAATCTTTCTAAAAAAGTGTGCTTCAAGATTAGCAGTACCTACCTCTTGAACAAATTTATAATGCCTCCCTCAAATCGGGTAAATTTCCAAACGCTTGGAAGGAAGCGAAAATCGTCCCTATTTTTAAGACTGGTGATAAACATAACATATCAAACTATAGACCTATTTCTATCCTACCTATACTTGGAAAAGTTTTTGAAAACTTATAACCGAACATCTAACCTGGCATCTCAAGCATTATATCACCGACTTTCAACACGGCTTTATGAAATCCCGATCCACCACAACCAACTTACTCTAATACTCTTCTGAACTGTCCAACTTAATAGACAATAAAACCTCTGTGGACGCTATTTACACAGATTTTAGTAAAGCCTTTGACAAAATTGACCACAGTATTCTATTAAATAAACTCTCACTACTAGGAGTGTCAGGCAGCTTTCTTTTATGGATTTCTTCTTATCTCGCCAATAGAATTTCAAGGGTAACAGTGAGTGGATATAAATCTAAACCTTTTACAGCCTCATCTGGTGTTCCTCAGGGCAGTCACCTTGGCCCCATCTTATTTAATGTCTTCATAAATGACATAGCACTATGTTTCCGCCATAGTAAAATTTTGTTGTACGCAGACGACATGAAAATAATGATGCCAATTAGCTCGCCATCGGACACAATTGCGTTACAAGAGGATTTGAACAGACTATCAATCTGGTCCGAACAAAACCGTATGCCACTCAATGTTCCAAAATGCCAACATATTCATTTTAGTCGTAGAAAAACACAAATTCTTAATAAATATTCATTAAATAATTTAGAACTTACAACTGTAGACCAGATCAAAGACTTAGGAGTTACCTTCGATGCCTATCTTAAATTTGACAAACATATTATTACAACTTCCATGAAAAGCTTCAAAACTCTGTGATTCATCATAAGGAATAGCAGGGAATTTAGGCGCTCATCTACAAAATTAAAACTCTTTTACACACTTGTTAGGCCAATTCTGGAATACGGCAGCTTAATTTGGAACCCGCACTACGACATCTATTCCAAAAGGATAGTGTGCAAAGACGATTTTTATATCACGTATCATATGGCGATAATATGGTTAAGAAATTGCACAGCTATAAAAAAAGACTCGACCACTACAAAATGAATGAACTATCTAACCGCAGAACATATCTAGACCTAGTTTTTCTTCACAAACTTTTCAACGGAAATAAAGATTGTCCCGAAATAATTCTTAAACTACCAATACATGCACCAACTCGTTTACCCAGAAAAAAATCATACAACCTATTCAGTACTCATCACTGCAAAACCAACCTTGGGAAACACTGTTCGTTGCCAAGACTTTTTCGGCAATATAACGCGCTCTCGAAAAGGGACGATCATGATCTTGATTTAACTGATCCACTACCTAAGAGAAGCCTTCGTAACGTTTTATTTGCTAAAATCGATAATTCTTAAGTTCTGCAATTACGAGTATAATAATTTATACTCGTAATACGTATCCAAGTATCCAAGAAATAAGGTATTTTAAAAGTTTGACATAATTGTCAAACTTTTAAAATACCTTATTTCTTGGATGTTTTTTTTTTATTTCTATTTTTCAAATCTTTCAAAATTGCTTTTTTATATTTATAGTCTGGAAGTTATGGACTTATTTTATTTCGTTTTTGTATTTTCAGTATATGTCAAAATTTTATGAGACGTAT
Organism: Pasiphila rectangulata; assembly: GCA_963082625.1. Lineage (NCBI taxonomy): Eukaryota > Metazoa > Arthropoda > Insecta > Lepidoptera > Geometridae > Pasiphila > Pasiphila rectangulata. The sequence goes on along the minus strand of OY720236.1, from coordinate 16,451,610 downwards.
TCATTAAAAAGTAAAAATTTCAAAAATATTTACCTCGAACCTTCTTCTTCTTCTTTATTTAATGGCGTGTGTGACAGGAAAGATATTCCACCACTTTGCCAACGTCTGTTTATTCGACAAGATTTTAAACAATAAAGCAATGGGGTTGAGCATAAAGAAAAATAATACAAAAAAAGGTAAAATTCACACAAGACACACAAGTTGATTGATTTTTAAAAAGTGAAGCAAACTAATCTATGCTATTAATACAACATTACATAAACAAACACAAATTGAAATCTATAAACATACGTTAATAAGATACATACGATACATAAACAATTTATTACAACTTTATATTATTTACAGATATAAATTTACAAAATTTGGATATAAAAGGGGAAAATACTAGCGGAAGAAGAGTTTTCAAAGAAAGGGGACGTGGGATTTCTGGAGGGGTAATATCATGGAGGGATACAATCAGTTTAGGACAACAGAAAAGGATATGGTCAACATTACCTTCATCCAAACCACATTCACACAAGGAGTGATCCCTGACCCTTATTTTGGCAAGAAAAACTGGCGTACAGGTATGACCCAATCGGAGACGGCATATAACAGACGATGTGGTTTTATTAGCTTTGCGAAACTTACAAAACCAGGGCATAGGTGGGATTTCAGGCTGTATTTCGCCGTAGTGTTTACCCTTGATTGATCTAGATGAAAGCCACATGCGGGACCACGAAGTCTTAAGATGAACTCTTGGAACCAAGCAGAGATCGTGGGAATATATTCGGAGATGTTCATCAGTCCCTGTCTGGATTGCTTGCTTAGCACAGAAATCCGCTGTTTCATTACCCGGGATACCGGAATGACCAGGGATCCATGCCAAAACAACACTAATGCCACGTTGCTTACACCTATAAAGAGCTTCGCGAATCTTAAATATAATAGGAAATCTGGATTTGGACCGGAAGGGACTGGAGAGAATGGCTTGTAGAGAGCTTTTAGAATCTGAGAATATTATTGATTTATTAAGATTATGTGATTCAACATAAATAATGCCTTCTAGTAAAGCTATACATTCAGCAGTGAAGACAGAGGAAATCGAAGGGCTTTTGAAACTTAATATAATTTTAGATGACGGAATCCATACAGCTGAACCTACGGAGCTGGTGTCATTTAACTTTGAGCTACCTCGAACCTTATAGATGGCGTTAATTTTCTTACTTTTCTTCGGCACAATTGGACAATGACAGGATTAATCACAAACTTGCTTACTCCGCTTGCCAGCTCCATCTGTTAGGTTTAGTAGAAAACTCTTTTTGTTTTGTTACTGAAAACGGCTCATTATTGTAACGTTTTAAACCCCTAAGGAGATGTTTCAAAATGGGCTAGGTCTATGTACCCAGACTGAAAAATTGCGCAAAAATCGGTGATTTCGGAAAAAATACTCTTTATTTAATTTAAACTAAAATGATTGTTTTATTAATGTTTTGAATACGAGGCATAATTATCGCTGGTAACATTTTTACTAGGCAGCCATTGTAACTGTCACTGCCTAATGATTTTGACAGATGGTTTTACGTGTTTGAGTTGAAGATTTTTAACAGTAGCTAGGCTCTTAATGTAGTTTACGTAGGTAGCCTGAGGTACTCGAAAATTGAAATACCTCAGGTTGACTTGATTTAGCTTCTATCATAAATCATTCATTTCACTATTATGTCAACAGCTGTCAAAATGACGTCACCAACTGTATTGGTCCGCCATATTGTTCTACAGTTTTGTGTTGCTCGACTTAGGGTAGTTATTTTTAGGAAAATGCATCAAACGAAGCAACATATTATAAAACTGATGGTGGGAAAATGTTTAATAAATATTTAGCCATGTTTGTGCACGTGTACACCTAGTTAGCCTGGATTCCATACATTCGTGAAACATCTCCTTTCTTGTATATATTTTTTTCTATTTTCAAATGTTTTACATATTTTTTTTTATAAAATAGTCTTTAATTATGATGAAACTCATAGAAGTTAACTACAAATAAGTACCACTTATACTTTAAGTATTTACCTAATACTGTATTACTTTTATTTAAGCATAAGTTTAATTTAGTCGAGTAATATTGTAATAGCACATGCTGTGGCACCCTGTAATTAGAATAGTACATAGTTCGAATATTTTAATGCATAAGGTAAGAAAAATGTTATGTGCTATTTCTGTTGGGCGTCCTTATAAATAAATAAAAATAAATAATAAAATAAAAATAAAAAAACAGAAACATCGCCTTCAAAAGTATATGCCGGATTGGAAAAAGAAACCTAAGTTCAGTAAGTGGCGCACTCAGGACCCTAAAAATAATTATAAAGCGAGGTGCAAAGTTTGTGACATTTCAATGGTTGCAGAAAAAGACATAATCACAAAACAATGAAAGGAGTGAAGGCCAGAAACATTAAACATCTGTTGTACGAGGCACGCAAAATATATCGAGTTTTTTTGCGGCAAGCACTTCGACTCAGGAACTAGGTTCACAACAAAATTAGCTAGAGTTGCGGAAATTACGTTAGCTGCTTTTTTCGCTGAATACAACATTGCGTTTAATGTCTCAGACCATTTAGGCAAGGTTTTAAAATAATGCATACCAGACTAAAGTTCTAAATAAGCGATAAAGGAGATGTTTCAAAATGGGCTAGGTACCCAGACTGAAAAATTGCGCAAAAATCGGTGATTTCGGAAAAAATACTCTTTATTTAATTTAAACTAAAATGATTGTTTTATTAATGTTTTAAATACGAGGCATAATTATCACTGGTAACATTTTTACTAGGCAGCCAAGACAGTTTCTAATAAATTCTTGTAACTGTCACTGCCTAATGATTTTGACAGATGGTTTTACGCGTTTGTCTACTCCGCTCCACTTTTGGCTCCAAAATTTAGGAAATTGTGAAAATTTTTTTGAACTATTAACTTTTAAATATACTTAGATGTATTCATATAAAGTAGACGATATAATCTATCATATTTTTTAAGGTTTGTTAACATAATGAAGTATTTTGGTATATTTTAAAAACGATGGATTAGGAGCAAAATTACCCATGGTCCTGGGAATCTTTGCTCCTAGGTATAGTTTGCCTCTTATTTCACTGATAAAAGCTTTAGCTTATGTTCAGATGAACGCGCGGTGCCGCGCGGGTCATCTGAACAGTTCGATACAGGATTGTAGATCTTAAGCCGCGCGTCGCCGCGCGGTGCCGCGCGGTCATGTAACAATGTAATCAGTACAACTTCATTAACAAACAAATGCCTAACTTAGATATTTTCAGTGATGACATTAATAAATTTAAACATTCAGTGATGGAATATTTCCAGCATCATAATTCAGAAATTAATTCTTGACCTCACTATAGGATCTTCTTGCATACCTGCTGTTATCTTAATATTTGTTACATACTCATTTAATAATTTAACGTTTTTCACTATCTAAATTTCATATTTTTTTTTAAGAATTTTATTGTCTCTTGTTTTAATGATGATCTCATTGTAATTTAGTTGCCATAAATGTGATATAGATATATTTAGTTACTTTTAGTACAAATTTAAAGAGTGTTGTGTTCGCCTATAATTGGCATATATATAAGAATTGTTCCTTGTAATTTTGTTAGTTGAATGTGTTTATATATATACTGTCGGCTTTTTATAAATAAATAAATAAACAACAACATTGATTTGTTACAATCTCAAACCGCGCGCCGAGTCAACCGCGCGCCGAGTCAACCGCGCGGTGTCGCGCGGTCATCTGAACATAGGCTTAAGGGTCATATTTGGACTTTCTCTATTCGAACTTTGCTCCACTAATAATATGTTTTACCTTTTTTTGATATGGCAACTCTCAAAAAATGTGTAAAAATAAAAAACGTGTTTTTTAGAAAAAATATTTATTTTTTACACAAAAAATAGTTTCATTGCTTTTTAAACGTATATTTTGATAACAATCATTCAGTTTCATTGCTGTTTTATATTTTTAAACTATATTTTAATGACAATCAGTCAGTTTTACTGCTGCTTTATATTCTTAAACTATTAGTATACAATCCTCGAGTTTGGTTTCTTCTCCAACAGTAAATGTTGTTGGAGCGCCTGGTGGTCGATATGGCATTTTAGTTCGTTGAAGCCTGATATGATTAAAAATAGTTCTGCGTGGGATGACATATTTTTCGCTGGCTTTTCTTTGAGTCAATTCTTTGTTTTCTATTGCAGCCAAACATGCTCGTAAAGTTTCAGGGGTGTAATTTTTCTAATTTCTGCAGCCTAAACGCTTTTTGTAATTTCTCGGCATCTGTTTTAAAAATAAATGAAGAGTGCATTTATACGACTAACAATAATTATCTTCAGTTTTTTAATACATGGCAACCTTTTGGATTTACTTTGCTCCAGTGCAAAGTTACCCCATTTTGTACAAGAAAACAACAGGTCCATGCCGAAAAAGAGAGAATAGGTCATGATGAACTTAGATTAAAATATTAACATATTAACATTAAAATATTGACACATTCTTAAATCTGAATAAATACATAATAATATGAGGACATAATTACTTTACTGCGCTGCACAGTTTTCGAGATAGAAATGACTTTTTCAGAAAAAAAAACAATTGAATTTCTCACTCAGCAAAAAAATGGCTTCCTGCGATCCGAAAAAAATTGCGGAAGAGAACTTGACAGTTCAGTAATGTCACTCAGATGTCAAACGTTTGGGGTGCGTTCAAAAACAACTGAAATGATGCGAGGATTGGAACTTAATGGACGTTGAAACATTTTAAACATTTTCGTTAGGAAGAATTAATTGACGGGATGTCATGACTGATTTGTTGTAAAATTTTAATAAATGAGCCGTTTTCAGTAACAAAACAAAAAGAGTTTTCTACTAAACCTAACAGATGGAGCTGGCAAGCGGAGTAAGCAAGTTTGTGATTAATCCTGTCATTGTCAAATTGTGCCTACCAGTAAAAGAAAATTAACGCCATCTATAAGGTTCGAGGTAACTATTTTTGAAGTTTTTACTTTTTAATGAAAACGCCTCATTATATTTTAAAATGATTAAATAACTTGACACTGGCGGAATTGTGTAAAACCAAACACAAAAAGCCATAAAATAAAAAAAAAGACAAGACAAGAAACATTTTATAAAATTGGAGCATAATTATCTTTTATTATTATTATTTTATTATTATCTATTATTATTTTTATTTTGTAGCTTTGAAACGTTTTATTAGAAAAATATTTATAAATTAACTTGACACTGGCGGAATTGTGCAAAACCAAACACAAAAAGCCATAACATAAAAAGACAAGACAATTATCTAGGGGGCAGAGTAGGCACGTTTTACGGTACCTAAAACCCCAAGGAGAACTGGATGGAAAATCGCTTCGCTTGGAGGCTAAAGGGCAGCCTTCTGGACTAATCACAAATACACTGTTGATTCAGACCCTGATTATGAAGAGTTTCAATCAAGCTCAGTGGTCGCGGGAGAACCTGAACGAGCCCCGGAATTCAAGGAACCACTCGCCGACCGACGCAACCTATTTTGCGCCGCGTGTTGGAAGGAAGTGCGTACGTCTTGGAGCCGCCTACGCAGCTGACAACACAGCTGAGGATCCCGGATATCCACTTCTCTGCTTGCCTATCACCGCAAAGTGAGCCCGTTCCTATCATTTTCCTACATGCTCCCCTTCTCTCTGTGTTTGTACCTAGCGTCTTTTCTCTGAGTGTTTGGTGAAATCTTTCATAGCAAGTGCTAAGTGCCTACTACATTATGGTGCCTACAGAATCAGTCGAAGGCCTATTTCCTTGTTCTACCAACCAAGGGAACCTGCACGCTAAATTCATTGCACGCCTAAATCATTATAATTTCCCCAGCCTATGCTGTGCACTCGCTTATTGTTACAATACTACCCCATAAACTTAAGAACATACCTATGCAGATTTTTTTCGGGGGGTTTAGTAAACTAAAATCAAGTAAAGTAAAAACTATTCACTCACTTCTACTACCTATTTGTAACATTCTTGTTACATTCTAACTGCTTCATAATTTCCCAACTAATTGCATTTAATTAAATGCAGCTCCATACTCTCAGTGCACCTGAATACCTGACCGCTATCAGCTTCTTAGTGTTTCGACGTTGATTCCAGCATAAGCGGGTCAACAACCTCGAGCGCGCCTTTGTTCCTGCTGTCACCTGAGTACCTGTGCTGCTCAGCTGCTCGTGTGCATTACTGACGAGACGTCGGGCCTACCTACGTGCCGGCCAACGAAACAAGGAGCATATCGTATACAAATCCAATTTTTTATTTGGTATTCTGATACTTCTTCGCAATGACTGCTGAACTAAAGGAATTAATTGCAAGGCGTAGTTCGATCAAGGGACGCGTTACTAAGTTCAAAACATATCTAGATTCAATAATGACATTTGAGAGCATTTCTACCGTAGAAGTAAGCAAGCTTGCGATGAAGTTATCTAGAATAGAAACACTATTCACTGAGTTCAATGAGTTGCAGAGACAAACAGAAGTACTTAACGAGTCAAATCAAAATGTGGAATTAACCACTCGCGATTTAATAGAACAAGATTTTGATCACTGCATTTCTATTGCCCAAGAGTTTATTAAGTCACATAGTTCACCTTCATGACTCGATGAAGGCAATACTTCTAGTTGTGCTCATTCTAACAGCTGTCATCATCATCATGAACAGGATGTACGTGGTTCGCTAGGTTTCAAATTACCTACTATAACTATACCTAAGTTTGACGGCACTTACAACAAATGGTTAGAATTCAAGGAAGTATATTCCACTCTAATTCACGATAATTCTCGAGTTAAAAATATTCATAAATTTCATTATCTCAGTTCATATTTGAAGGGTCCACTGGAATAATGCTGAATGTCATTGCAATCTAGTTTTGAGATATTTGAGTTTAAAGGTTTTAATTGGATAATACAAAACTCCAGTAATAGGAATAAAAAAAATGTATTTATGAACTTTTAGTATGATATGTATACTAAAAGTTCATAAATACATTTTTTGATGAGTATTATTTTTAATGTTTATAAAAAAAAAGTTCTTTTAATTATGTGAAATTTTGATTATTAGCGTTAGTAGTGTATAAATGGTTGAGCTGCCTCAATTCAAACTAATGAATACTCAGTTGAATAGATAGACATTTCAAACTGACTGGAACTGCTCTCGTTCTATTCAGCTCAGTTCATCGTGTAACTGGTATCGTTCTACATAGTTCAGTTCATCAGATTACTAACTTCTACTATGAATCGTGATCTCTATTCAACGGAGTATTCATTGGATTAAATAAAGGGAATTTTTCAGTTTACGGGTACGCTGCCTCATTGTCAGAGATAATATCGATATTCAAACTAGATATTTCAAACTACTAATGTCTGTAACTGGACTTGTTCTACTTAGTTCAAATCATCATGTAACTGGTCTCCTTCTACTCTGTTCAATAAATCAGATTGCTTACATCTACTATGAATCGTACTCTATTCAAACCACTTCATGTCTGTAGGTACCTTTTAGGTTAGATTAACGAATTTATGATCGAACACCGACATGAATGTGAATTGTTTTCAATTTTACCTCGGTTTACATTTATATTCAGATGAATAATAGCTTTACTTTATAATCTACAGCAGATAGGTACGTATTTATAATAATGAAAGAACTGATTCAGTAAAAATAACATTTTATTATGAATACACCACTTATTCAAACTACTTAATGTTAAGGAATACTAATTAATCTTATGTATAACAGATACATCTAATTGAGATAACATAGAATATTATTATCAATACACTATTTATTCAAACAAATTACATTTTTTAAAGCACAAATATTCTTGTGATAGATACATGTAAAGACATCACTACAATTTTTTTAATGATCGTACAAAGTATACAAGTTGGGACATTTTAAATTTTCTAAGTTCACCACATTATAATTACTAAACATTTCTGTAACCCACTTTACTTTTTCGTCACCTTTTACATAAATACATTTATTTTCTAGTAGAGGTGAAATTAGACGTTTATAATTTAAAAATGGTATGAATCCTTCCTTTCCAATATATATTTCTATTTTTCTCAATCCAGTCAACCTGTCTCATTTCTTTTTTGGTTAAATCATAAAACGGATAAGGTTGACGTATTAAAAAACTTTGCACTCCTGCACCATTCAGAATAGCTTTCTCTTTGGGTATAAACTGATCTGTTTCAGTTTTGAAACCTTGAACATCAACTATTAACTTCATGATATCTTGCGAACTGTGCTGCTGAGAGGTTTATATTCTATAATACGGTCGTTGATGATGAGACAATAGGCACTCGTCTTGTCGGGAAAATCTTTATCACTTTCTATTTCAAGTCTCACATCAACTGGCCCAGTTTTTAATGTTTCATTTTGTCTTGAACAGTCTATTACAAACAAAGGTGCCTTTTCTTTGAACTGCGTGATATCAAGCAACGGGTCCACTGGAGAGTTGTAATAAGACTGACGGAATCTCATGTACATTTCATATAATATACGGTATTTTTCACCGTCAAAATCAAGTTTAAGTGCATCATATGGATATGTTTGTGAATTTAAAAATAATGTAACGTTAGTTAAATTACAATGATCAAACAGTGAACAATTTCTGTTCTTTTTTTCAGCTGTTTGAAGACCTAATATTACATATCTAGGTTTCTCAAGTTGGGAGGCAGTTTTAATGGACCATGAATGCTTCTTTGTTTTAGGTAAAAGTGGATATTCATATGTATCCCAGTTTCGGAATGCTATTTGTATTGGTCTATCTTTTTCTAACTGTTTTAAGAGTAGTAATCTTTCTCGATCTGACACTTTAATATGAGGTACACGCCATTGAATTCTCTCAATATTTACGATCACTTGATTATTATTATCAAGTACGAGAGCATCATCATTAGATTTACATCTTGTTAAAATTAATTCGTGTTTACAGTTTAATACGATTTTGTTATAGTCTTCTGCAAATCCTAATAGTTTACTGAGGGGTAATATTACATTAAAAAGACCTTTTACAGATTTCGTTCCATTCAAGTTCCATCCCCACAGAGCTGCCTGTTTACTTTCTCCCTCATTCATTGAAACGTAAGATTTGATTGTAGAAGTAATACCAACGTGTCTAATACGATCAATTTCAACGCCATTTATCTCATATCTTATATCATGAAAAAGAAACGGTATAGGGTTATTGTTAAGCTGACACTCCTTCTTTACAAGTTTACCTGCAGCATCCTTCATATAAAGTTCTATACATCCTTCAATGTAAATGGAGCTGGCTGCAGGTAGTGTAGATAAGTGTCTTGTTGATTAATCGGTATTCGTATTTCATCGTTTTCTTTGAAGCTATTGGTGTATGGAGTATAGGAATGAACTTCATAACCTTCAATAGAGTTGTCATAATGAGGCGCTTCATTAATTTGCAAGATACTCATAGTTGATATCCCAAATTTCTTAAAAACTCTTTATTTATCTTACTGAGAGCCGGTAAGATACGTGCGTGTTTATTGGAATCACGATTTGAACTATTAATTTTTGTCGACGTACCACCACTTTTCTTACGTTTTTTAACATTGAAATCAATCATAATAATATTGTAGGAAATCGCGCTTGCTATTTCCCGTGATGCTGGATTGAAACTATTAAGTTCACTTTACAATTAAGTATTTATTGTAAACTTAAAGTTAATGCTAGTAATGAGTGCGTTGTGTATGGATGCTGCTGATGCACTGCCTCACGTCGATCGCCCGGCCGCGCTCGCGGCGCGTCCGACCTCGTTAGGCCAAATTGCTGATGATGCGGAAATGGTGTTCGATGTATCGAACATGCTCCCGAGGGAGGAATGCCGGATGAGATGAAATGAGGCGCTACAATTAAGGGGGTTAGTAAAACATACTTAGGTGAAACATTATTGTGCTTATGCTAAATGAATGTTAGAACAATGTTTCATAATGTACCTAAATGCTGATTACGTTCTATCTAATCCCTATGTAAACACTGATTGTTTAATGGGTTTTTTACGTATACTAGACCACCGCACGGCCCTAATATCACTGAGCACTGGTTCGTTATCGGATTGGTTACACGCACTGTCACTGCTGGAGGGCGCTCCCCTCGGCGGGACAGGCGCGGGCGGCGGCGGCGGCGGCGGCGGCGGCGGCGCTGTGCCGCGCTGCGGCGTCACACCCGGGGCGGGTGCGGCTGGAGTCGAGTTGACTGCGGCTTGTCGGTGTCGCCTCCTCAGCAACCACAGGAAAGCCACGATGCCTGCTGCTAACACGCTATATGATATAGCGTATTGATGTATATCATGCGTAGTAAGGGTCACCTCTTGCGGAGCTGCTGCTTTCATAGCTTCGACTTGGTCTCCAAGTTGCTGTAGCGACGTGTTAAGATGATATTTGTCTCGGACTGGATCAATAACCGGTAGCGTGGCGTTAAATGTATGGTGTTGTATTGGAGCTATGTTTGTAAGTACTAAGTCAGATTTGAGAGTGAGCGTATTTTGTTGTTGATATGAATACAGAGTGACGTCACGGCCCTTGGCTGTGCAATGTTTATAAGGTTGAATGAGCCCGACCTTGCTGACTCGGCGGACTCGGGTTTGTATTTGCTATAGAACCGACTGCATTGACAAGGCTGCGTCGAGACCTTGACCGCTCGCCGAAATGCTGATTCAGCGACAGCTGATTGTAATACTGTAACTCGCTGTAATCGTGTTTGTTTTGTAACATAATCATATTGCAATGGCTCGCTTCTTTAACCTTGTCACATGTTTGCTCTAGATATTTGGTGAATGCATTAATCGCCTTCTCTCCTTGCCAATAAGGTTGCATGTTATAATAACATACTAGTTTCCATTGATCACGTATTAAATGCATTCTTCCTGTTGGATCGTAGTACAACGATTGATTGCTGCTGAATTGTGTTATGTTGGCCGATTCGCTGGACCAAATGATGCTCAAAAATAGAATTAATGATAATGCTATGTTGGCGATTTTAGGACGCCTTCTGGTGCAAATTCGCTCGGTATCCTTTGTTGCTGTTCTTGTTTTATCTAACTCACTACTACTCTCCTGCACCGCTCTTTTTTCTTTGATATGCTCGATAGGTAAAATGGATAATTTTATGATAGGACGCTTTATTATACCATTTTTCGTCTTAAGAGACACTACTCTCACATAACCATCATTTCCCCTGTGTACTTCCACGACTCTCCCCACAGGAAATTTCCCTGAGGTGAAGTTATCATCGTGGATAGTTACCATATCGCCGACTTCGATGTTTCTCTTTGCTTTCAACCACTTGCCACGAACTGATAACTGACTGAGATATTCGGCTTTCCATCTCTTCCACAGGTCTTGGAAAATCTTGTTGGTTAAGTGCCACCTGGTCCTGGCGTCATTGGCTGTTTCTATGACTGTCAGGCCTGCGTTGCTAGTTAAAAAGTGTGCTGGCGTAAGGAAATCAATATCATCTATATCCTCCGATATCGGGCAGAGAGGCCTCGAGTTAAGGTTGGCCTCGATTTGCGCCAACACGGTGCTATATTCTTCGAAGGTCAACGCTTGTTCACCTATGACTCTTTTGAGATGTTGCTTCAGGCTTCGGATGGATCTTTCCCAGATCCCTCCCGCACTTGGCCAAGAAGGGCAGTTCCAGTGCCATTCTATGTTCATCTCTGCTATTTCCCTATGGAATGACTCCTTGAAAACATCCTCGAGCTGCTGTTGTTCTTCTTGAATTATTTTATTAGCTCCCACAAAGTTAGTTCCATTATCAGAGTACATATGCTTAGGTGCTCCTCGTCGTGCTGCCATTCGCCTCAACGCTGCTATAAATGAGGCACTGGTCAAATCGGACACCAACTCTATGTGTACTGCTTTTGTAACCATGCAGATAAACAATACTACGTAGCCTTTCGTTGTTTTTATTCCTCGTCCTTTATTTGCTTTGACTGGAATAAAACCTGTGAGATCTACCCCTGTGTGATAGAATGCTGGTGCTGGGTTGGTTCTAAAATCAGGGAGATCACCCATAATCTGTTGTTGTTTTATAGGTGCTTGCTTTCTACAGGTTACGCATTTAAGGAGCTGTTTTTTGACAGCTCGATTTCCCTTGACTATCCAATACCGTTGTCTCAAAAAGGACATGGTCAGCCGAGGTCCACCGTGAAAGGTAAGCTCGTGTGCTTGTTCAATAAGAAGCTCAGTTAATCTGCCGCTATATGAAATGATAATCGGAAATTTCATTTCTGTGCTGATGTTGGCATTCCTGAGTCTTCCATTAGCTCTTAAAATCCCGTCTTCGTCTAAAAACGGATTTAAACTAGCTATCTTGCTTTGTGAATTAACCTTCTTATTATGTAATAAGCATTCTATGTCATGGCTAAATTCAATTTGCTGTATATGTTTAATTATAATTAGTTTTGCTGCTCTAAGCTCAGGTAACATGAGATACACTGGCTGACTTTGTTTACAAACAATCGGGGTCAACAGCCGTCGTATCCACGCTACTATCCGAGTTACTTTCGTAAACGAGCTGTAACGATCTAGTAAATCTTCTATGATGCTGCTTTTGTCGGAGATAACGTTACTGACTGCGTTCACTTGCTTTCTAACTTCTTCGTTTGTAGTAAACGTCATGTTTTGCTGTTTTGGTTCGAATTTATGTGAGGATAAAAACGTAGGTCCTTGCCACCACAACTTATGCTCCATCAGCTGTGATGACGTCAGACCTCTGCTTGCTGCGTCAGCTGGATTCTCTTTAGTGTTAATATAATGCCAAGATTCTGGTGGCATAGTGCAGGTAATTTTCTTCACTCGGTTTGCTACAAAAGGCTTCCAGCGCCCCGGAGAACCTTGGATCCAGCTAAGAGTTACCTTTGAGTCGCTCCAGCCGTAAGTAACGACGGTGAAGCTGGTGATGCTTTTGACAACCTTTTTCATTAACTTTGTCAGTAATTCAGCCGCCCATAGCTCTAACCGAGGTAATGTTACGACCTTGCTGCTAGGTACTAACCGAGTTTTTGCTGCGGTCAGCACTACTGATACTGATTCATTTGTGACAATCCTTGCATAAACAACACATGCAAAGGCTTTCATTGATGCGTCACAAAACCCGTGTAGTTCTATGACGTCACCTTCTTTGCTATTTAGCCACCGAGGAATTTTGACTTGATTTATGATGTTTATATCTGTTTTTAACAAAATCCACTCTTCTTTGATTTTTGGTGAAACCTCATCACTCCACTGAACCTCTGAGTTTTGCCAGACGTTTTGGAATAATAATTTCAGTTTGGTTATCAAGGGAGCTAACCACCCCAAGGGGTCGAAAATCTTGGAGATTTCAGATAAAAGCATCCTCTTAGTTAGCTTCGTTGTTTCCGTGCTCGCTAGATCATATTGAAAAGTGAATTTGTCCTCAGTGGAGTCCCATTGTATCCCTAACGTTTTTGCTGTGCTGTCTGTTTTAAAAGTAAACAATGGTGGCTGATTGCTGCTGCTTTGTTCGACCTTTTCCAGTAGTCGTTTATCATTTGAGGACCACTTCCTCAACAAAAATCCTCCGCTCTTCAGGCATGCGTTCATTTCTTGTATAATTTTCTTCCCTTCCTCAATGCTGTGGGCACCTGAGACCCAATCATCCATGTATAGCTGCTCATGGATGCATTTTGCGGCGTTAGGAAAGTTTTGCTGCTCGTCTTCCGCTAACCTACGGAGAGTCATCATTGTGAGGAACGGAGCCGATTTGGTTCCGTACGTAACAGTACTCAACGTATAAGCTCTGATAGGTTGGCTCTCATGCGCTCTCCATATTATCTGTTGTAGATATTGGTCCTGCTCGTTGACCAAAATCATACGGAAGCATTTCTCTATATCTGCAGTGTATGCGAACCGATATTGTCTCCACTTAAGAATAATCTCTAGTAAATCCTGTTGTAGATTCGGACCCTTGTACATAAGGTCGTTGAGGCTGTGCCCCGAAGATGTTCTAGCCGATGCATTGAAGACTACTCGTAGTTTTGTCGTGCGCGAGTCTTCTTTTTGCACGGCATGGTGGGGTAAGAAACATTCTATTTCCGCCCTGTGCCTGTCGCTTGAAGTTGCTAACTTCATATGCTCAAGTTGCTCATATTCGTTGATAAATTGCTTATATTGATTTGCTAAATTTTCGTTTTTAATTAATTTACGTTCTAAACTTTTAAATTGTGCTATAGCTATTTCCTTAGATGATCCCAATTTCTCCTTCATTTCCGGTTTCATTGGTAATCTAACTTCGTAACGTCCGCTGTCTAGACGTTTAGTTGTTGCTTTATAGTAATCCATGCATTCTTGATCTTCCACCGACAATTCATTTTGCTCTTGAATATCTTCAATTTTCCAAAACTGTTGAATATCCTCGATGTTGTTTAGGATAACATTGCATTGGAAGGATGTTCGCACACTTCCGCATAGCAACCATCCTAGCTGAGTATGCTGCGCTAAGGGCTCCGATTGGGCTTGTCCACGGATTATTCCCTCCATGATGATGTTGGAGTAAACCTCAGCACCCAGAAGGAGGTCAACTGGGCGACCTATATTAAAATCCGGGTCTGCTAAGCAAATGTGTGCTAGATGTTTCCACGATGGTTTTGAGAATGTCTTGTTGGGAAGGTTTTTGATCAAGTTGCTCATTATCAAAGCGTCCGTAGTAAACTTAAAATCCGTGTTAGTCGATTGACAAGTGATCTTAAGCTTTCCTTTGCAGTTATTTTCCCGCTCTCCTACTCCCAAAATAACTCCATTGCATTTCTCGCGCTTTAATCCTAACTGCTGTGCTGCTCTCTCGCTGATTACCGAGACCTGTGATCCCTGATCGACCAGTGCTCGCATAATATGCTGGCTATTATCTGCTGCTGCAACTTTTACTAAAGCTGTTGCTAATAAAATCTCAGAGGGTTCACCTTGCTGAGAAATATTGTTGCTGCTATGTTGATCTTGCTGCTTAGATTTATTCGAACCTTTTAACGAGGTTTTATTAGATTTCGATTGATTGGCAAAATAATCGTGTAAAATTGTATGATGACATTCATTGCATTTATGGCATCTCTTAGATGAATAACATTTGCCTCCGACGTGATCGTAAATGCAATTCTTGCAAAAACGTAATTTATCTAACAAAGATATTTTTTGCTCATTCGATGATTCAAGAAATTTTTTGCAATTTATCAAACTATGATCTGAATCGCAATGCGGACATTTACTTGTTGACTCAGACACGTACATCGATTTTGCATATTCGTGCATTTTGTTATTTTTACCTTCGCTACAAGGTCTTTGAAATTTCCGGTTTGAATTATTTGATGTTTGCTGCTGAGATGATGCTGGTTTAGATGTTGCGTCTTGCCGTCTCCGAGATGACTCTAAGGATGTGAATTTATTCTCGAGGAAGAAATGGTGTTCGATGTATCGAACAAATATTTTTAGAAAAAGATGCTACTTATTTATTCAAAGTTTAGACTAACACTGAGCTATTATGTTTTAATCATACAATTTATTTGAAATTAAAGCATACGATTTTCAAGAAATTTTAGACATAAATGTCCGCAGTTATATGGATGACTACCCTGATAATTGATATAGTTATAGCTAATGCTGTCACCCATATACTTGATAAATTCAGTCGGTGGTTTAAGATCACCATAACTATCAAAATATTCAATATTGTCATTTCTCTTTACATAGGCTACCCAATGTGTTCCTTGATTTTTAGAGCTATCCAAATTAATTATACCGCATTCAATTTTGCGTGGATGTTTAGGTAGTTGATCTCTCATAAATACTCCTCGAAAATATGGAATATGGTTTTTTGAATATTTCATTATATCAATGTTGGTAAGAGGACGATCAGGTAGCTCTTTATTTAGTTTTTTGACGAAGTGTAAATACCCAAACCACCTTTATATGGTTTAAGCTGTAATCCTTTGCCTAGACATACCGGTTCAAACTTCTGATTATTATTTTTTATTACATTCCATGTTTTTAGCGCCGTCTGAAATGTTTTTACCATTCGTGATATAGCGGATGTTTTATTAGCAAGAGCACCAGCAGCAGATAATCCGGTAATTATTGGTATTAACGGCAAGAATCCTCCTGTCTTCGGTAGAGGAGAGTACACGTGGAATTTTCACCTCAGAATCAGATCCAAGATCTTTAATTGCAGCAATAGCCAAATCGATAGCCAGCTTTTTACATTTTGGTTTTGCTTTACGGATATTTTTTTCGCATATGCAACAAGTTTTTTAAAACTTTTTTTAAGACCCGATCCATTTGAAATCTTCATCAACATTGCTTTGTTAACAATATTCGCGGCAAGCTTTTCTCCTACACTCGCATTGGATAATGATGCTCGCTTCTTAGCCATTTTCATTAAGATCTTATCTGCTTCGTGTCTCGTTTGTAAATTATCTGTTTTCATATATGCAATATCGTGTTGTTTATAATACTCATCAAGTTGATTCACACCTTTGTCACCTCTGTTAAGTCTCTCCCGTAAATTTGTTCCTGGTCCACAATAATTATAGCCTGGAAGATGTAACTCAAACGGTAGATGATTTATAATACTATTCACAAGACCTTTCCCTTCCATAAGTAAACAAAGAATGACAATATTAAATAGTAATGGTACTATCATAATCACGCTTATGAGCATTTGTTTTTATCAAGATGTTTTTATAAGCCTTTTTGTCATTTTCAGTAACTAAATCTAGATTCGGTTTTCTATGTAATAATACCTCTTTTAGTCCTTCAGTCAATTGATATTCCGCATTATCAATCTTGATTCTACATGGTTCCTGGTCACCATCGATTGAGGAAATTATTTTAACCAAATAATTACCCATCATTAACTGATCACCTACTTTCCGGACACCGAAAGGAATATTTATATCATAAAGGCTACTCAGATATTTTTTTGTTATAGATTCGTCTTTGGTATCATTGTTTTCCAAATCATCAGTAAAATATGTTGAGCCCGAATCATAATGTTCTGTTTCTGAATCATCGTCCGATGATGGTTTATATACTCTCGATGGTGTGGAAGTGATTGCATCATCTAATCTGGCTGGCACGTGTATGGTACTCAAATTCAAATTACATTTTACCTTATTTTCATTAGAATTTATCATTTGTGTTAAAGGTTCAGTAACAGGTTTAAATATTTTATTGAGTTCATGATTGTTTTGATCTTCTATGTCTCTTAGCTGTTTGAGTTTATTTTTTATAATATTTGATAATGTAATTATCTGTTCTTTAATAGTAAGACTCATATTTTGTCATTGTGCTTTAACGTATCTCTTGCAAATGACGATGTTGTATTTCAGGATAAGTATATAAAGGTATCTAGATTTTTTCTATATCTGCCGTTATTTAATTCAGAGTCTTTATTTATAGTTAAAAACTATGCCTTTCCCGCCAAACATTATAACAAATATCTCTTAATGTATTCCATGACATATCTGAATTCACATGCTCGTTGTATATATGCTTTAAGTTGATTTCATCTTGTTTGAAGAGCAATAATAAATTTGTGTTATCACGAATCAACTGTTTTGGTACCCTTGAATATGTTTGTGAGAGATAAAAACAATCTATTTGATTGTGTCTACCCATAGTGAAATAATTACGAATGTTGCTCTGACTTTCACAAACCACATCATCAAAAATCATCACTGTATTCGGTAATGCATCATTTGGGTGTGTAACTTCACTATTGTTACTACATACAAGAAATTTTATTACAGGAACTTTTAATAACACTTCCTTGAGAAAACAATATAAACCTTGGAATGGGGTTTTTGTATATAAATGTAAGTGTTCGAATCTAAGACCGTTTTTATGTAACAATAAAGAAACCATTACATTAGTTTTACCGCAATTAGATGGTCCACAAATCAAACAGCGAATGCTATTAGGTATCAATGCACCATGTTTCGATAGCCGTGATTTTGATTCCAAATCAATAGGACTAATATCTAAGCTTAACGTTTGTTTTACAAGCTTCATCGTTATCAAATGATTATTATTGCTACTTGATTACCATTTTATAGTAATAGTGCTCCTACTATTGTATAAATCTTAGACAAATCGAGAATAATGAACTTGAGTTAAGTAAGTAAAGTACAGAAATTTAAAAACCAGTATTTATATTCATGTATTAAGGATAACCGACAGCTAACAATAATTACATTGATAACTTATAAAACACAATACATTTTATTTATCAATTATCATCAGGATAGACATTAAATAGAAGTAGCCCCCATGCTACTGTATCTATTTGATTTGGTAATATATAACGTTTGTCATCATTTCTATTTAAAACTAACTTATTTACTTCTTGTGAATACAAAGTGTGTTTTAATGACTTAATCATGTTCATCTTACACTTCAAATCTTTATCGTCTAACAAACAATCTGTGTAATGTTGTGAATTTAAAGATTTTATTACAGACTTAGATACACCTTTGGCTTTTTTTATGACCTCTCTAGCACTCTTAATACAGTAAAGTTTGGCTCTTAGCCCCACAAATTCTGTTATTAATTCACCACCCATCTCATCTTTGAATAGGCCGGGTATTTTGTTATTAATTCTTGGCATTCTATATACATTATTTTCAGCAAAGTTACTGGTATCGAACTCTTTAATATCATTCTTAATGTCTTTATACACATCATCTGTATAAACTAAGTATAACAAACTATCAGTATCAGTATAACAAAGCTTTGCATTGTCGCCATATTTTTGTTTGATAAAATTATAATGGAATTGATACAAAAATGTTGTTTTGCGTACTCTAGCACAGTGAATCCTACATAGATTGGTCGGTCCAAAATTATTTTTTCTAGATTTAACTGAACGGCAGCAAAGTTTTCAGAAAAAATTGATACCGATTTGAAATTTGGTTTGGCAATCAGTTTTCGAGCACCGATAAATTTATTGGTCACATTATTGGTGTCTTCCCAATGGGATACCAGCTTAACATTCACTTGCTTCCGCTTATTCTCTATAGTTTTACCAAATATTGAGTTATTTAACAGCTTGAAATAGTCTTTTTCAAAATCAGACTTTGAGGCTTGACGCAAACTTGTATTCAAATCTATATATTTCTTAAGAAAACTTTGTTGTCTGAATGTAATAACACGATGAACTTTTTTTAATTTTAGTCCTTGTTTTAAACATTCCTTTAAATGGATGTAATGAATCACATAACAACTTTTATTGTAAAGATTTGCTAATAGTTTTTTAGATTTACTGCCTGGTGGAGCGAGTTTCTCAATACAAAAAGGTAATTCACAGTGTGCATCATGTAAGTGATTGGGATACTCTAAATCTACTTCCAAAACATATCCAAAATCACTGTCATCCGAAACATTTTCAATATTTAAACAATTTATTTGTTCTGGTGACATGAATCTGAAATCAGATATGGGTAATTTTTTCATCATTACAAAACCGTATAAATTATTACAATCAAGATATATGAGAAAACTGGATGGATTCGATTGGTTATAGGTATGTCGGCAAGTACTTATTATTTGCTTGAGCATGTCTTAATGTACATTGCGCTAAACCACCTCGAACTCCTTTTTCTAACATTTGATATATTTCAAGATCATTTATTAATTCTAATCGAACACCAGTATAAAGAAGCATCGCATCCCAACTAAAGCCAGGTGCGGTTACATAATACGCTGGATCTAACTTGAAGTAATGCAAACTCATTGTTCTAAAGTTCTCGAATATATCAGTCAACAACAAAACATCACAATTCACATATAAATCAGTGTATTCACCCATGTTGCTTATGTTAAATTCTTTCCAAACATTTTGTGCATGTGCATATTCGATATCAGAAATATTTTGTTTCAATAAACTGTTATAAAACAATTCTTTAGAAGGCAGGTTTTTATTTTCATATTTGGAAAAACAATCCATATAGTCATAAGGATAAATACCTTTCTTTCTCATTAACTCAAACTGGTAAGTGGTGGTGAAAATTTTAGAAGTATGTTTAAAATCATTGTCATTCAAGCCTTTACTCAATTTATCTAAAGTTGCATTCAAAAACTGAAAAGAATCAATAAATTTTACTTTTACGGAATAATTATTCTTAGTACCCATTTCAAATGACTTTGTGACTGTTATGTACTTTTCTTTAGTCTTAGGAATAACATTTAATGAACCATCATATTTTGTTAGCTCCATTATAAATAAATGTAAATCGTAACCAGATAAATTATGAAACACTATTGGTATAAACGGGCAGACTTTGAACGTGAGGTTGCAATATGAATGTGCGGCACCTCTATACTCTCCGGAAACGTAATCATGATCGCAAACCTTATCACCAAACAATAGATGTTTGCAAATATGACAATAATCACTCGAATCGTATTCATTTTGCTGATTTTCGTTTAACTGTTTCATAGGAGTAATAGACTTAATCTTATCATGTATATATTTCACATCTACCATCAAATATTTTATAAATATTTCAGCGGCGTCTGGACCTCTATATGTAACCAATTTCTTAAAGGAACTGTCGAATGAGCAGCATATGTAATAAGCAAAGCAAGACGGCTTATGAATCTTAAACTTTGTCGTATTCGAGTTTTGGAAATTATCTGAATAATTCACTAACAAACTTTCAAAGTCAGCATAGATTATAAAATGGATTTTTTGTTGTCTGTCAAAATTTCTAAACATTAAATAAGTATCAGGTTTTGGTAATACTTGTAATATCTTGGAACAATTATGTTTTACGAATTTTTCTTTACTCATAAAAGTAAGCAAACAACTTTCACATAGATGAACAGAACCTCCATGCTGAGTTACTTGCCTTCGCACTAATTTCTTCAAATTTTTAATTAAGCAGTAGTGACCATTTTCTTCGCTTTCAATAAATAGTAAATTAAAATGTTTAATTCTTTTATTAGCAGTCATATGTAGAGGACCAGTCACGTAATTATTTTTCTTATCGAAACCAAACACATTAATACTTATATCTGAGTTATTCTTTTCAAATATCTTTATATCATGAAATGATGGAGGAAATTTAATTCCATTAACATTAAAAACTTTCGAATAATGCGGGTAAGAGGAACATCTGTCCGAGTTTTTGTCACATGGATAAAGCCCGGCTATAATGCTCCAAAGGAAACAAAATTCATCATTATTTTTCACATTAACACAGCTTTTAGTATTTGCCACGCGAGGAGGTAGTTTAATATATGTACCTCCTCGCAATGTTAATTTTAATAAAATATTAATATTAATTTCTAAATGACTGAGTGATAAAAATGACCAACCGGACTCAAGTGTTCGAATTCGGTAAGTTTTCTTTTTAACGTTTTAGCCGTTTTCTTTCGATAAATCTCTTTTAATCCATTAATATCATACAGAATTTCATATTTCGTATTAAATGATTTCAATTCCTTTTCTTTCGTTTTCGGTAACTTATAAAATGCGAATAATTCAAATTGTATCTTAAGGCATTTGTGTTTTTGTAATGTAATTTCTAAGATTCTATAAATATCTGTTTCATAAGTAGATAAAAACTCTTCTGGTGTTATAAACATTTCATTTTCAACTTTCACACAGTAAGTAATGATTCGGTTTTTAAAAGCACTTTTAATAATATAAATATTCTTAAATTCGCTTGCAACAATAGTATTCATTTTATGTAATTCTGTTCTCAAATGATATTGATACTGTTTTCTGTTTATTTGTAAATCACATTGATCACATTTAACAAAATTATCATCATTCAGTAGCTCTCGGGTATCGTTCATGTTAACTGTAAAAAAGAATAGACAATAATATATTTTTACAATATAATTTTATTAATACAATCATGATCACAAGAAATATGATTAAAAACGATTATAAAGTAATATTCAGAATAAAATACATTAAGTAATTATTACTGTAAGAAATCAGTAGTTCCTACAGCTGCATACTAAAGTTAGATGAAAAATTGTTTGGCACACCTCTAAACTCTTTTCTCGCAGTTTTGATTACATTGGCTAAATGTGTCCAAAGCTCACAATTAGCATCCGTTCTTATTTTTAAAGATGTCACAGAGTGTCGCCATCTATTTATTGGCAAAACTTTTTCAATTTCGTCTGATCTAAATACTTTAATTTCGACGTAGTGCGAGCCTTTCTTATCAGGTAATACCTGTTTCGAAAGACCGCTTGAAAGTTTATTTATAAAGATTGATTGCAATGCTGGTACTTCGTCACTACAAGGGCTAGACTTCTCACCATCACTATCATCCCCAAAGAGATCCTGTGCTGTCACTCGAACCGGTGTGATTGGATTGATAACAGGCTTCTTCTTCGAGGAATGAGGGGTCAGAGAACGTTTTCTTGGCGGCTCTTCATGCTCAGAAGCCGATGCATGTGATCTGTGAATAAAGGGGGACAAAAATCAGTAAAATAATTTGTAATTACATGCACTCATAGCCTAAGTCACGATTAAGACTAACACTAATGTAAATGACCCATTCAAAGAGAAACAGACAGACAGGTATAATATTAGCAACTGAGTATAGCTCACCTTTTTGTTTCCTTGTTCTCCATCCTTTTCTTCTCTACTTGCACCTCATCGTCCGATGCAGGGAAGATGTCGTTTGCTAGCAGTGGCATAGATCTCGACCTGTTAATGATAGAAAGCATAAGATAAAAAGATTTAGAAAATTATTGGAGTGCATTTAATAACCAAAATAAAAGTTTAATACTTACATTTTATTTTCGGTGTCCAGGTGTGTTGTAGTCGATTTGCTTGTTGAAAGTGATAACTTTGATCCAGCCTTTTGCAGTATTTATTACTCCAAATTTCATTGTGTGTGTCGTATACTAACAGGATAGTCTTTGTGCGTTACAGCTGACTGTGCTAAAATCCATACATAGATCATGAAGAATCATCAGTGGCAAACCAAATTTGGGAAAGTACACTCACGACCAAACAATTGTGTTCTATTCGATCAATATCGACCACCTGAAACCCATGCATATGAAAATATCATACAGAGAATCTGTGACAAACGACTGTACCTGAAATTGTTGCACCTAGTACATTATGAAGAGATATGTTTGTATGTCCTAAAAGAGCACTAAAACTATAGTTGTACCAATCGATAGCCTTTATTTTAATTAATATCCATGGATGAAACACAAACGAAGTCATGGGTCAACGATAGTAATAATAATTGATAAACATAGACGAATCATATTGCACTCGCCGTCCCGGTGCATATAAGGGTATAAACTTACTATAAAAGAAACTGTATCATTCAAATCATAGATTATTTTGAGTGATTTTAAACCTTAAACAAGTTTTAGAATGAATGCAAAATTATATAAATAAGAGCCCCTGCAGTAGTAAATCATCGTTTTATCATTTGGGAGCTCTCTTAGCGTGAAGGTGTAAAAAATGTCGGTAAGTAACAATCATATTTAATTTTAATAATCCAAATTGTATTGTACTATTCAACAAGAGGTTAATTTCTAATGTTATGTTGATTGTAACTAATGTATAGTTTGTTTTCAGATGCCGAGCTGGAACTATTCACCCGTGTTCCCAACATATCCGCTGTCACCTCCACTAACTCCCACCAGAATGGAAGATCTTTCTGACCACCTCAGAAACAGAAGTCCAGGGAGTCTCGAACTTTTAAATAACCAACAAAATAAGGCAATCACTACAATGATTAAAAAAGTTGTAAGAGGTACAAAAAATATTAGAATACAAGTATATGATGTCAATCAATTCGATAACGTTGCAAAATCAATATGCAACTGCTCTGCAGAGATTTGTGTCCAACATGTTGTCGAAAACATAACAAGCGACGATATTATTCTCGTATCAAACATGTAATTCAACTTATATGTAGGAACTTATTGGACAACTCACTGTAAGAACTATTGTTATTGAGAGCTATTATAATTTACGTTGAATCTCACTTTCTTACCGTAAGATTATTTAATTAGAATAGATAACTATTTTATGTAAGACATAGTATTCCTTAAAATGTTATTAAGTAGTTTGAATAAGTGGTGTATTCATAATAAAATGTTATTTTTACTGAATCAGTTGTTTCATTATTATAAATACGTACCTATCTGCTATAGATTATAAAGTAAAGCTATTATTCATCTGAATATAAATGTAAACCGAGGTAAAATTGAAAACAATTCACATTCATGTCGGTGTTCGATCATAAATTCGTTAATCTAACCTAAAAGGTACCTACAGACATGAAGTGGTTTGAATAGAGTACGATTCATAGTAGATGTAAGCAATCTGATTTATTGAACAGAGTAGAAGGAGACCAGTTACATGATGATTTGAACTAAGTAGAACAAGTCCAGTTACAGACATTAGTAGTTTGAAATATCTAGTTTGAATATCGATATTATCTCTGACAATGAGGCAGCGTAAATTGTGCGTAAACTGAAAAATGCCTCAATTTAATCCAATGAATACTCTGTTGAATAGAGATCACGATTCATAGTAGAAGTTAGTAATCTGATGAACTGAACTATGTAGAATAATAATAATAATAATGCTGGACAAATCACACAGCATCATCTAGCATGATA
Organism: Pasiphila rectangulata; assembly: GCA_963082625.1. Lineage (NCBI taxonomy): Eukaryota > Metazoa > Arthropoda > Insecta > Lepidoptera > Geometridae > Pasiphila > Pasiphila rectangulata. The sequence goes on along the minus strand of OY720236.1, from coordinate 16,426,890 downwards.
CCAGTTACACGATGAACTGAGCTGAATAGAACGAGAGCAGTTCCAGTCAGTTTGAAATGTCTATCTATTCAACTGAGTATTCATTAGTTTGAATTGAGGCAGCTCAACCATTTATACACTACTAGCGTTGAAGTCCTAAAAATTCTGCACTATAATGATGAATATCCACACTTTTACACAGTCTAAAACGATGGTTGTCCAAAATCTTACGTCCTATTAATCCCTTCGTTTTGCTACATTTGCAGCATGTGGAAGATGATCGTAATAATCTTTTGCTTCAGGCCTGCAGAACTTTTTCAGGAACTGCAGGTCGTTGTACTTCGCAGATGATATAGGCAACTTGCTCATATATGCTCCATCAGGTAGCTTGAATTCTCCATCTGCCTTCATAAACGCCATTTTTTTTTAATATTTTTTTTTTCACAAATAATGGTTAAAGTTTTGACCTGGGTATCCATTTCATGGAATATGAGGTGAAATGAATGGAGGTTTATCATTATAGTTCTGAATGCCTGTGACATCCATCGTTCTAGTCGTGTAGCCATTTTTTTTAATCAATTTATTTCGGGACTGTCTGGGTTATTGCACAGTTTGAAAGTGCGAAAATGTTCTATGCAGATCAAGGAATCGAATGGCATACTTGGTTTGTAATAAAACGCGGGATTTCAGGTTAACAACTGACAGACAGAACTTTATTAGCATAGACAATGGAAACGGAAATCATAGACAAATCATAAATACTAGATATAAGATTACATTAAGTGACCACTAGATGGCGTTAGGATACATTTTGATATCAATAAATAACACCCCTACTATATCAAAATAACAAATTTTCCATCTACACATAATATATTACTTTCTAACTATACCAAGTTTTTTCATAAACTTGTAATGTTTGACCCCAGACAATCCCTTGGTCAATAAATCAGCGGGCATGTCAACAGTTGGCAAATATTTTGTTTCAACAATACCATTAAGGTGACGCATTGATAAACTATTGTTTCAAAAATCGAGTACCGCGCCCCTTCACTCGGACAAATTTTACGCGGTCGCACTCGACAGGATCACGCCTAGCAGCGGGCGGCAGCGCTAGTCTAGCGTACGTGGCGCTGCTAACGGCGCGGTGGCGGCACGCGTCAACTCGATTTGCCTAGAGCATTGATAATCATGCCATACCATGCCGTGGGGTGCCGGCAGTAGAATGTTACCCCTCCTCTCCTACCCGTGGATGCAGTAAGAGCCTGCTAAGGGACACCTCCGGAAGATGGGCAGCAGCGTCTATCCGTGTATCAACATCCCATACTGCGCTCACCAAACCCGCCTGCCAAGCGTGGTGAGTATGGCAAACTACCCCTCATGGAGATCCATGAGGGAGGCCTGTTGTCATCAGTGGACGTTTAATGGCTGAAATGATGATTGATAATCATGGAGTCGCCTTGTTCTTATTCAACCATTTAAAAAAAGGCAAAAATTCTATTTAACTATTTAATGATTGTTTTTTTTTTTCATACAATACAGGCTTATTTCTAATCAATTAGCATCCTTTTAGGGGCTTATTCTGTGCATCAAAACTAAAAACTTTTGTTCTGCGACTTTTGTCAAAACTCAAAAAAATTTTTGTTGTTCCATAGAAAATATCGTTTACCCGCGACAAAATGTATGGAACAGCTGATTTTTAGGGTTCCGGACCAAAATGGTAAAAAGGAACCCTTATAGAATCACTCTGTCTGTCTGTCTGTCTGTCACAAATGGATATCTCGAGAACTACTGATGCTATCAACTTGAAATTTGAAATGGTAAAAGACAACACTTTTTTTACTAATATAGCATTATGAAAATGTTGAAAAACATTCTTATTTTGATTGCAGGGGGGCGGATAGGGGATTTCAAAAATTTTAAGTAAAGTTATTAGGCCGTGTGGGGTATCATATCAAAGGTATTTATTTGCACATTAATAAACAGTTTTTAGTTTTCCTTTAAGTCGTATAGTTTTTGAGTCATTTACAAAAATGTTAATAAAAATAGCGTTCCCCCCCCTTATCTCCGAAGTTTGCGGAGATAAACCTCTGAAACTTTTATTGCTATTAGAAGTGTATGTAAAGATTAGAGGAAATTTATTGCAATCTCTCTACATAGCATACTTTTTTAGAAATCATCGAAAGTGTAAAAAATCTACATAAGTTTCACTATCAGACAAGAGATGGCGCTGTCAAGGTTCTCCAACAAATATAAAACCGCCTTTGTCATATATTATATTGTATGATGGCACGGAACCCTCGGTCCGACTCGCTCTTGCCCGGTTTTATTTTATTACTTTTGACAAAAGTCGCAGAACAAATGTTGTTAGTTTTGATGTACAAAATAAACCCCTAAAAGTATACAACCTTTTACTTTTTCTCCGGCTATTTTAATTTCCTCCCAGGCAGTTTCTTCCCAATCGACACAAACATCGTCCTGCATTTTATTGTAAGTGTGTTCAGATATAATGGGTAATCCTACTGCTGCGGAAAAATGCTTCAGTTGCGCGTGACCACAACCTGCTGCCATTATTTCTGCAACAGCATCTTTGTTTACATCAGCCAAAGATTTTATTTTGTTTTTATAATTACACATAGAGCAGACAAATGTAAATTCCGATTGTAATCCTATTCGATGTTCAGAAACTAATTTAATTGAGGCTGATCCGCAGTCAAACAGAGATTCATGTTAAGAGAGTTGTATTAGTTGTGATGTAAAATGATTAACATCTATTACTCGATGCCCCAAGTCGGGTGTTTCTGTTTGAATCTGACATTTAAGCACATATTTTAGTATTTATTCAGTCAACGACATTTAAAAAATATAACCAAATCGACCACTTCTTCTTTTTTGAAGTCGGTAAAAAGACAAGACAATAATCGCTATAGTTTAAAAAGGTACTTAAGTTTACCGTTTCCCGAATCCTCAGATGTGGGCAACACATTTTGTAACTCTTCATTTTCAGGATTTGGTTTTTTTAACTGAAACAAAATTACTTACAGTACTATTAAAGGAAGTAGACATCTACCATATGACTAGAGTACAGTGGCGGAGGGATGGGTACTAAATACTTACTAAATACCTGGAAAATCTTTGTGATAAATCAGTGAGAGTAATTTTACTTTCGTTTATTTAAAAGAGGAAAAAATAATAACCCAATCGACAACTTCCTCTTTTTTGAAGTCGGTAAAAAGACAATAAAATAACCGTGATTATTTCAAAAAAGTGTTAAGTTTACCGTTTTTCTGAATCCTCAAATGTCGGCAACACATTGTGTAACTCTGCGTAAGTTGGTGATATTTCTGGGTGGCTACAAAATAAAATGATGTAATTATATCGCACCTTCACAAATATAGTGACCTAATCCAAAAATTCGGGATTTCGGGTTTTTTCCATAAATAGACCTTATAAATAAGGTCATAATTATATTATAAATATTAAAAAGTTAAAGCTAACACAATAACCGTCGGATTCGAATAATATTTATTAGGTGATAAAACATCACCTAAGTAATAAATATTATTATTTTAGATAGGTTTCTAAAATATCAAGAGACGACTCCATAGCTTTTTGTTCTGATATTTGTTTCCTACAGTATGGTTACTTTGTACAGACAAGTCTTAGTACCTACACACTTGAAAATAAAAAATAGACGGAGTATTATTATTAGATAGGTACTTTAAATTGATTGCTGAAATGATAAATAGGTATTAGGTACCTACTCAGTACTCACTCTCTATCTACTGGCTCTGTTGAGGATGTGGGTTGACCATCGTCAATACAAATATTACCTAACTTACTACCAATAATGTTCTGAAGCTACAATATAATATAGTAGGTACACTAAAGTCTAAGTTATAATTTTGAAAATAATTCTGAAGTAAATCACTCGTTTGTCGTCGCACAGAGTACAAGACAATAACCAAAACAAACAGCACGCGTCTCGCGCCGCCGCCGTCCGTACGGTGCGGCGTTGCCAGCCCGACGGTGAGCGAACAGGCAATCGTGCGTTCGTCGGAGTCGCAACGTCGCCGTCGCACCGGTGCGCGCCGGCGCGCGGCGGCCCAGATAGCGCCTGGTAAAATTTTCTGAGCAAACATTGTTGGGTATAGTAAACTAGAGTAGGCGCAAATAGATTTGATTGAGTTTTTAATTAATTACTCATAATATACACATTACAAAAAAAAAAATCTCGGACTGTAAAATAGAAAAGTGATCTGGCTATTTTAATCGTAAAAAATAATGGGGTGTTGTCGCGGATAATTCTGAGCATTCGAATTATTAAACTTTTTTTTGGTGAGAAATTTGTAATTTTTTTTTAGTAAAGCCGGTTACTTTTCAAAATTTTGTCCGGTTCATTAAATTTTTCAAGATTTTCCCTTATCTATAACATTTTTTAAATTTTAATCAATATCATTCATCCTCTCACATCGCTTATTCAAAAGTACTCGTTTTCGCCGTTTTCGTGTTTCTCGGCCCGATGCGTCATCTTAATATTGTGTCTCTAATAAAATTGTAACGCACATCAATATGTTTAGATCGTTTGTGAGACTGATTATTATTTGCCAGCTTCAATGCACTCTGACTATCATTGTAGAGTATAATCTTATTTATTTATTTATTTGGGCTACCAACAAGAGATACACAATAATGAGGTTTAATTATAACAATAGGTACTTAGGGCTAGTGTTCCCTCAATTAGAGGCGGCCACAACGTGCGCACAAATAAAAAACAACTCAGCTAACAAGGCTAGAATATCTAAAATTAATAATTTGAAGTATAAACCAAAAATAAACTAGCTAATATGAAATCTACAACATAAAACATTTTTTAAATAAGTATCTTAGAGAAGGCATGTTCTTTGCTTAATAAGAATGTAGGTTATACAGTTTAAAATAGTTCCAGAGTATTATAGGTAATTATTTATAACAATATAAAAAAGTTCCAAAGTGTGTAGGTACACGAGTTTACTAAAATGGAGCGAATGAAAAATACACATAGCTACTTTTTTGAGTTTTCTTAACAAAACTATTTAACAGTAAGCACATCAGAAAGTAAGACTATTATGTAAATAAGCGATGCGAACAGAATAAAATTTTGCAATTAATAATTGTTAACAAGCAATATGGATTTTAGTGTTTTGTCAAATTTATTTATAGGGTCGCTGATGTCCAAAGAATTGTCTTTTGATATAGCATTATAACTATGACAGAGTCTTGGGATAATGGCGTTCTTGCCCTGCTTAGTTCTATAGTAAGGAAGTGAAAAAAGATTGTATGCTTTTGATCTTGGCAGTCTGAAAGGAGCATTTACATACCTGTAATTTATTAATGAGCTCTATGCAGTCTAGTTTGCCATTAAACATTTTGTGTAAGAAGTGGAGATCGGCTCTTTTTCTACGTAGCGATAGAGGAGGCAATTTGTAATGAGCAAGTCTTTTGTGGTAACTATTTAGTTTTCTCGCCAAATGGTCCCCGTATGAGAGATGGTACAAAAATCTTATTTGTATAGCTTCTAGACGTTTGCTATAAATTTCAAAATGAGGGTTCCAAATCACTGAACAATACTCCAATATCGGACGGACTAGGGATATGTATAGCTTTAGTTTTGTGAAAGGAGATTTAAAATCTTTACTATTACGAATAATAAAACCAAGTGTTTTGAAACCTCTAGAGACTGTGTTGAGAATGTTGGCGTTAAAATTAAGCTTTGAGTCTATTATGACTCCTAGATCTCGTATTTCATTAACCGTGTTAAGCAGTTGGCCATTGATGTAATAATTATTGGTAAGAGGTGTTTTACTATTATTGAACTGAATGTAAAAACATTTATCAGAATTTAGGGTCATTTTGTTTTTAGAGCACCATGATGTTAAATTATCTAGGTCTTTTTGAAGAAAATTAAAATTAAAATCTTATTACAAAATCCTGTTAATTCTAACTCTAAGTTCTGTAAATAAATGCCTTCACGGCAAGCTTCTGACATAGCCATGTATTCTGCTTCACAACTGCTTAATGCTACTGTACATTGCTTTTTACTTTCCCAAGAAACAGCAGATCCAGATTTCATGAAACAAAATCCTGTGTATGACCTTCTGTCAATAGCATCACTTGCCCAATCGGCATCTATAAAACCATGTAATTCTGCTTTTCCTTTGGAATATTTTAAACAATAGTCTTTAACAAATATTTTAAAATTCTTGTTGCATAATTCCAGTGAATGTGTGAATAAGAATTGTTAAACTGACTTAAATAGCTGACAGAATAAGCTATATCTGGTCGAGTCATTACAGCCAAATACATTAAGCCACCAATTAATTTTTGATACGGCAAATTCTCTTCACAAATGTTTGACTTTTCAATATTAATTCGCATTCCTAAATATTTTTTGACTTGACCAAGATTCTTTATTTTAAATCTTTGACCCAGAGCTTCTATTAGACTGTCACTTTCAGATTTACAATTTGAGAATATCAAAAAATCATCAACATTATATACCTACAATGGTTTTCTTATCATTGCTATGATTCTTAATAAAAACACAAGGTTCTTCTAGCTTACTTTTATAAAATCCTAAAGTACACAAAGTTTCCTCTACTTTCTGATACCAAGCAAATGATGACTGTTTTAAGCCATAAACAGCTTTTTTTTAATTTCAAAACTTTGTTTGAATTTTCAAAGGGAAAACCTTCTGGTAAATGCATAAAAATGCTCTCTTTAAGATGACCATTAAGAAAAGCTGTTGTGACGTCTAAATGTATGATATCCATATCTAACTGTACACTCAAAGCTAATAATAACCGCAAGGTTGAATGTCTGATTACTGGAGAAAAGGTTTCTTGATAGTCCACACCAGCTCTCTGCGTATAATCTTTAGCTACTAGTCGCGCACGACATCTCACTGTATTGTCACAATCAAATTTCTTTTTTAGCACCCACTTACACTGCACTATATTCACATTAACTGGAGTTTGAACAATTTCCCAGGCATCATTGTCTTTAAATGACTGCAGCTCCTCTGCCATCGCCTGCAACCACTGTTGTTTCTCAGGACCACTGATAGCTTCTGCATAAGACAATCCATCTTCTCCTATGTCGCTGGTGCATGTATACCATCCATATCTCTCAGGTTGTTTCCTTTTTCGTACCTATTGGCCTCCATTCATTGACTTCCATAGATGGGGAAGTGAATGACTCTGAATGTTGCTGCTCTTCTCCTGCTTCAGTATGCACATCCTCATCTTCAACATCTAGATAGTCTGACTCGCCAGAGATTGACTTGTTACAAGGTTCTAATTTAAATACAGATTCTTCCATTAACTCCCCTACTGAATCTGTGTTTTCAACAGAGAAGGTGACAGAGTTTTGATTATTTTTCTTTTCCAGAATGACTACATCTCTACTGGTTGTAACTAGTCTCTTTATTGGATCATATATTCTGTAACCTTTAACCTCCTCAGAAAAACCTACAAGTAAGTGTTTCTTGGACTTTCTGTCCCACTTAGTTCTTTTTTCTTTCTGCACATGTACCATAACAGGACTACCGAATATTCTTATGTGCTCTAAGTTTGGTTTTCTTCCAGTCCACATCTCATATGGAGTCTTATCAATGCCCGAAGCTGCTGATCTGTTTTTTAAGTAAACGGCAGTATTGGCCGCCTCTGCCCAAAACTTCTTTTCCATATCAGCTTCAAAAAGTAGACATCTAGCCCTTTCGACAATGGTTCGGTTGGACCTCTCACTCAGACCATTTTGCTCAGGTGTGTAAGGGTTAGTCTTCTGGTGGAGTATGCCCTCTTTCTTTAAAAAATCTTCAAAATCTTTACTGCAGTATTCGAGTCCATTGTCAGTTCTAAAGATTTAGATTTTCTTATTCTGCCTATTTTCTACCATCGACTTGAATTCTTTGAAATAATTCAATGCTTCACTCTTTGCCTTCAAGAAATAAATGAATGTCATTCGGCAAAAATCATCAATGAACAGTAGGAAATATCTGGCACCGCCAATTGAGTTGCATTCCATGGGACCACAAATGTCTGAATGAATAAGTTGAAGTATCTCTGTGGCTCGTGTACCTGTGGAAAAAGGTAACCTTGCCCGTTTTCCTTCACAACAAATCTCACAATTCAACTTACTTGTCACAAATTTAGAGATCGCAAGGGTCGAGGGTGCAAGATAACAAAATGTTACCTATGCATTTTTGTTTGTTTTAGATATAAGTGCCTTCACTTAGAAGTAGTTAGTGAACTCAGCAAAGATGCGTTTATACTTACCTTAAAACGATTTATTTCGCGTAGAGGAATGCCTAAGGTTATTTATTGTGATAATGGTCGCAACTTTGTAGCTGCCGCTAAAGAATTAGGCACCTTTCTACAGTCTAATTGTGACTTTGTTACCAGTCGAGGCACTGAATTTCGTTTCTCTCCCGTATACCTACGCTCCTCATTTCAATGGTTTAGCCGAGGCCGGCGTCAAGTCAGCAAAGCATCACTTATATCGCACTTTAGGTCAATCTCATAGGTGATGGGAAGGTCAATTCCTCAAAGGTTAGGACCTTTGAGGAATTGACCTCTGTATTCACACAGATAGAAGCTATCCTAAATAGCCGACCCCTATGTCCTTTGAGCCCATCGCCTAATGATTTCCAGTCCCTTACCCCAGCTCACTTTTTGATTGGCAGACAAATGATGGCGATTCCCTCGTCAAGCTATCTAGACTGCGCTACGCACCACCTCAATCGGTTCCAGCGCCTGGAGCAAGTAAAGCAGCATTTCTGGAGCAGATGATCTTCGGAGTACATCGCTGAACTTCAACAACGAACCAAGTGGCGAGTCAAGTCCCGAGATCTCAAGCTTGATGACCTAGTCCTAATAAAGGAAGCTCAAATGCCCCCCTTATGCTGGCGCCTGGGGAGAGTCAGTCGTCTCTATTCGGGCCCAGACCACACGTCAAGAGTAGCTGACATAACTACGGCAAATGGCACTATAAGGAGAGCAATAAATCGGCTGGTCCTACTTCCTGCCTCTGAAGAGAATGAAGATGACAAGGCTTGAAAGCTTCCCTAGAGCTTTCAACGGCCGGGAAGATGTTAGCGCCGATCTGTTTCCGAACGCGTCAACCTTTGTTGTTTTTGAACGAAAAGGATTCTTCCACCAATAGAAGTATGCACCAATCAGCGCACTACCGCAAGGAAGCGTCTGCGTCGGGAACCTACCATACGATCTGGATATCACGTCATATTTAGCCTATAGATCGCCGCCTAGAGGACGCGACCTGTCGGGAGACCCAATCACAAGGGCCCACATCACATTCTAAAAATAGCCCCGGCCTGCCACGCGAAGAAATGACGAGACACTTTACAACCAAACTGACGCCATTATAGATGTCCATTCAAGTTCTCAACCTATATTGTAATTTTTGTATTCCAAATTATACCCAGTTATACTCCAAATCTATTTTATTTAAAGTTTTGTTCCCTATATCGAACAGTAGGTACATAACTGATTTAAAAAAAATCGAAACATCGGTTTTTAATTCAAAATCCTGTTTGGGTCAAAGAATCATGTCGTTATGACCTGTCAAACATTTTGACAGAAGATGTCGTGTATAGTGATGTTATGTAGCTTATTAAATAGTTTTTTTTTCGCTGTTTATGTAATACGAACCTTAATGAGAATTGGTAATGTGAAAAAAAAGAAATTTGAATTTTAAAATTATTACTATAAAAAACATATTTTTAATAGAACGCAGCCATTACAAATGCATTGAAGTACCGTTCCGTTTTATGTAGTGGCATTGAGGGAGTTTGACATTTAGATGCGGTTTTACCACTGATAATATATATATATATATAGGTATATATATATTATTTTGTGGGTCGTTATACAGTTTATTTTAATTTAGTTTAGTTTTAAGGCTACTTAGTAGTAAGCATAAACCAAGGTGGTCCGTAATTCCGTATTTGTGAATATAATTCACGTTGTGAAACGAAACGTTTTTTTGTGCTGTCAGTGTGACATTCCTGTCGGTTACCTGTGTGTGAATGTTTTTTGCAGAATTGCAGTCCTTCGTTTGCTTTTGCTTTGATGTGTACTGTGCGTTTTTACGGCTTTCCTCTTTCCGACGACATTTGCATTCACAACGGACTCCGATTCCCTGCGCTTACGTTTACTTTGGCTACTGTTACACGGATACTGATTACGCTTACGTTTACTTCGGCTAGTGTTACAAGGATTCTGATTAGTGTTTTTGTGATTTTGGACTTGTCTTCGTTTGCTTTAAAACAGGACACCATGAGAGAATGCACGAGACCGCTGATGTCGCAGCGGATACATTGTATCAACTGCAATATATGTGTGAATTCATCGAACACACAAAGCCGCTATCTCGTCTTCGAACAAAACATAAGAGTCATCTCTTTAATCAGCAACTGGATATCTCCAGTCATAGTAAGTTTTATGTTTAATGAAAAAACATGTTAGGTATAAGTGTCATTAGAAATTCTTGTAGGTCTATACTAAATATTTAATGATTTAGCCATATCTTTTTAGTTGGTTTTTCTAGTACCTGCCTACATTAGTCATTCATTATTTTTTTAGGTTACTGAAGAGGACTACATTTGCGAGGCATGCTTTTATTTAGCAATGCAAGGTGTCAATGATGAGCTTCATGGAGACAATGATCGGTCTGCAGGCCCATCTCGTTGTGGTCACAAAGAAGTTTGCTTGCTGTGTGGACGATCATTGGTCAAACTACAAAGCCACTTAGTTCTAAGTGCGACTACATCTTCAGATCATGCAAAAATTGTTGAAATAGTTGAGAGTAGAATAGGACCTCGTCAGGTAAATACTAAACAAAAACTTTTATTTATTGTTTACTAGCCATTATTTTGTAGTTTATTTAAAATGTGGGGATAAAAAGATTAGCATTAGTTTTCATTACAAATAATTTTAGTATGAAATCAACTCTGAAAATGTGAAGAAAAAACAACACTTTTTACATTGAAATGACTCAGGTTACTCACATATAAAAGTCAGCGACTAGTTTCGGTTTCCTAATGAAACTGAGTCATTTCAATGTCAGTATCTCACGTTAGTTTTAATATGCATAATCTCCCAGTTAATCAAAATGTAAACTTAGGTAGTTACATATATTGTTGTCTTGTTTATAGATATCGCCATCTGATCGCCTATGTCATGCCTGTTTTATGAAGGTGAAAAGAGATGCCATTCGTAGCGATGCACATGATGAAGCTAGAAACGTGTTTGTCAATCAAGACTACATGCAACCTGGGAGTTCAGTACTTCAGTCTGAACCTCGGGAACCAGCTGTGGATGTGGCGCCACCTGCTGCTTCAGAAGAAACCCGTGAATCAGCAAGTCCAGAAGTTCCTATTCATCAGGAACCTACTGAACGTCCGCTCGTCCCGGATACTATTATGCGGAATTATAGAAAAACACCAAATTCGGCATCTCATTGCCTTTTTTATGGGTGCGATCAAATATCAAGTCTTCACAAAGTGTCAGATCCATTACGGAGGACACTTTTAATTAATTATAGATTTTATGTACCCATCCTGGCCAGAGTCTGCTCAAACCACTTGATACAAAATAATTGGGATTCCCTGTATGATGCTGAGAACAGCCGATCTAATTTCACGGTAGATCAATTAGAACACAAGCTGTCGTTTATCAATGTAGATAAACCATTACTTGATTTTAGCTGCATGGAGTCCATAGAACAAATGGATGATCATATATGTAGTTACTGGATGGGTATTAGCAAAGAAAAATTATTGTCTTTATTAGCTGAGTTACCCCGAATCCTAGAGATGCACAGGGGTATATTAGGTTTAGCATGTGTCCTAATAAAGATGCGAACAGGAGATTCAGATGAAAGGATTTCCACACTACTACAAATACCACGCACTACACTAGAGCGTCTTATGAGTAAAGTCAGAGACATTTTACTACAATACTTTGTAACAAGGAACTTAGGGTTAAATCATATAAGCAGAGAAGAATTGCTTCAGCACAATTTAACCATTCCAAATGCAATATATAATGAAAACAATTTACAGGCAATTGTAATCTGTGATGGAACATATATTTATTTAAATAAAAGCAGTAATTATATGTTTCAAAAAGAGTCATACTCTTTACATAAATATAGAAATCTGCTAAAACCCTTTATGATTGTAACTTGTGATGGATGTATTTTAGATTGTTATGGCCCCTACAAGGCTACCACATCAGATGCGGACATAATGAAGTCTCTATTTATCAATGAGAATTCCCCAATCAGACATTATTTTCAAGAAAATGATGTGTTTATTTTAGACGGGGGTTTCAGGGACAGCATCAGCTTACTAGAGAGCTGCAATTATAAGGTGTATGTACCAGAGTCTCTAAGTGAAGGTGAACATCAATTGACTACTGCCCAAGCAAACAGGAGTCGCTGTGTAACGATTTGTAGATGGGTGGTAGAGGTGGTCAATGGCTATTTCAAAAGAGATTTTAGATTATTTAGGTTTGACCACTTTAATAAAACAGTGCCAAATATGATAGCCTATTTTCAAATAGCAGCAGCATTAATAAATAAGTTTGGTGTTCGCCTGCACGACAGAGTTGATGCTGGCCAGATTGTTAGTTTAATTTGAGAAAGGACGCCCTTAGAAAGTAATTTATCGAGTGCAGTTAACATACTAAATCTAAATAGACGGGCATCCTTTTTCAGAAGTATTACAGCTAATGACTATAATGTTCTGTTCCCCCGTCTAGAATTTAATGAACTTGTATTATTCGCCTTGGGAACGTACCAAATATGTCAAGCTTGTTCATATTATGGCGAACATGTACGTTTCCATGGCGGATACAGAATTGAAGTGTGCAGAGAAATGTTTAACATGGATGAGTTTAATTTGAGAGGTAGTGGGGAAAATTCATTGATAAGGGGAAAAATTAAGTCGAGGCATATTGGCAGGCGGCAATACTATTGTCTATATTTTAATAGAAAATAATTTAAATGGAATAGAAGGCATAACTGAGTATTGCTGCAGCTGTCTAGTAGGACGTCGCACTGTTGGCTGTTGTGCGCATGTTCATGTAATGACATTGGTGTGGTACCTTGGATGGGCGAGGTACCAAAGCAATATAGTACCTCCAGCAGCAGTTTTAGATGATGTAGTAGTTAGAGAAGACTGAATAAAATAATAAATCTGCTGTTTTATTTTTACTTCATTTGCCAACTTTTCCTTTTGTTTTTCAATGGGTAAAGGTACCTACCTATATATTATTTACTTTACATACTCTTTGGTAGATACTTAGTATGGAATTTATTGTTGTAAACTAGATAGTTTGTGCACTAGTTAGTTCGACAGTTAATAACATAACCTCAAAATATTGTTTTCATTGTAACATTTTTACCTGATTGTCAAATCGAGCCATGTTTTCACAGTGGTTAATTTAAGACTTAATAAACAGTTTGATACTATGCACGTCACTATACATCATCTGAAAAAAAAAAAATATGACAGGTCATCGCATGTATGGAGCGTGGTCATGATTCTTTAGGAAAATATTTACAATTTTACCCCTTTCTGTTGACAAACCACGACATTCTAAAAATTGGATCCCATTTTCACACCGAATTTAAGAAGTTTACTTACAAGATATGGGGGGTGAAAAAGGGGATGAATAATCTAATGTTTCCAAATATACCCGAATTTTGTATCATCATCATCATTTCAGCCATAAAACGTCCACTAATGAACAAAGGCCTCCGTCATCGGTCTTTCTTTTGTATCAAATGAAAGGAAATTATGAGTGGAGTTTATAGAACAGTTATATAGAAATAGGTAGGGGTAAACAATCGAATGTTTTCAAATATACCCATGGTATCCAATGAAAGGGCGTGATGTGTAGATACATAGAGTGTTACCATTATGTGTTACGAGTATGGCAAGAATGGCAAGAACCCACTTATGATCCCAAAACCAGGACCCGAGTCCATGGCGGCCCCGCTAATCCTGGCTACGGTAGCAGTCACGGTAGGGGCTAGAGCTGCTAAGAATCCCCGGAAGACGATCGGCTATCAACCCCTACGACGACCACTTGCCCTGGTAACACACAACATCCGCACTTTGAGGACAGACGAAAAGATTGTTGAGCTGGAAGAAGAAATTGGTAGGTTCACTGGGACATTTTGGGATTATTAGAAGTCCGTAGAGACGGCGTGGACTCGATATCTCTCAAGTCTGATATTCTAGTATACTACCGGGAGGACGACCAACAGTCACAAGGTGGTGTTGGGTTTCTTGTTCGTTCACAAGTCATCAATTCCTTTCGCCTCGAGAGCAGCGCGATTTATAAAGACATCTCTTTGGGTTTTCTACCAAAATATACGAGGGTTGAAAACTTAGTATGTGGAGAAACAATATGGCATTGCTGGAACACGAGGTGATGGCGGTTACTGAGACCTTCCTTGGTAGTTCTATCAACGATGCCGAACTGACGTGCCTCGAGTGGAGCATCGTCTGTCGTGACAGAGGCACTCCGTGCGGCGGTGTCATTCTTGCTGCAAGAGCGCCCATCGCTTTGCGTCGTCATCTGGAACTAGGCAGTCTAGAACGAGACAGACTGTGGTGAGGACCTATGGGGGAGTTTCTCATGGCGTGGTCGCTCGTATTACATTTGTGTGGTGTACAATAAATCAAGCGCAATGGATATGAACTACATGCGCTCGTTCTGTGAAGTCGAGAGCTGTATAAACGAGCTAAAATGAAAAACCATTATAATATTAGGTGATTTAAACTTACGTAGTGCTTCACAGTCTATCACATATTATTATTGTTATTTTTTGATCGTTTTTAATGCATTACAATACAATAATGTGCCAAAGTATGGTGGCATGTTAGACGTGGTGCTGGTGCGGGAGAGTGTTGACGTGCAGGAGCTGTCGGTCATGAGCGTTGAGGGTGTGGTTCCCATTATATGGTTACTATCCTGCATTAGATCATTCTTTAATTCCTAGCTAGATGCAGTGAGTTGTAAATAGTTAGAGTAGCTATACCAAACAAAAAACGTGTCGCAACTTGATGACAGCGGGGGTGCCTGCGCGGGGCGCGCTCGCCCCCGCACACAAGTATTCGCTGCAGCGCTACACGATTAGAATGTCGTCTATCCATACCATCAATACATGCAGCGCTAGATCGCTAATAGAGAATAGTTTTCTCGCGACCAAAACGTCGTAAGCGCCGTGAATTTCGTGGCGCTTACACGTTTCGTTCAACATAGTGTAACAACATGTCGCTCTAATAGATTTTTTTCACCGCAGAAGGGACACTTCAGACAGCTATTAATGCAGTAATGTTAATGCAGTAGGTACCTATGAATATTATATTTCAAAACGTAAAAATATTTAAGTACATTAAATTAAAACGAATCGTTAAGCGTTTAAAGTCATTTTTTTTTAAATAAATTGGTATTTTATCCAACAAGTACGTACATAGGTAGGTAGGTACTTACACTAACTAGACCCCACATTTTATTTCACTCTGCCCCTCCTCTCATGCCCGTGGATGCAGTAAGAGCCTGCTAAGGGATACCTCCGAAAGATGGGCAGCAGCGTCTTTCCATATACCAACATCCCGTACTGCGCTCGCCAACCCGCCTGCCAAGCGTGGTGAGTATGGCAACTACCCCTCATGGAGACCCATGAGGGAGGCCTTTGTTCATTAGTGGACGTTTTTTGGCTGAAATGATGATGATTATCTAGCCCAAAACTAAGCAGAGCTCTTGTTATGGCTACTAGATAACTGATATAATAAATACAATACAATACATAAATACCTATTTATTTATTATTATACGTAGAAAATGACCTGAACACCCAGAACAAATATCTGCAGCGATCACTAAACATTTGTCCCAAGGCGGGAATCGAACCCACCTCCTGCATCGCAGGCGAACCTTCGCACACCACGCCACAGAGGTCGTCAATCTATTACATTAAGAATTTGTTCAGACAACAATATAGGTATAATACAGCTTCAGTTTATAAGTAATGACGATTGCAAAAGATACCTACAGTAGGTACCTAGAGTACCTACTGTTACTGATCAGACAGACGGCATAGGGCGAGTAATATGAGTTAAAAATAATCAGTTAAACCTTTGTCGCCAACCCTTAGTAGGTACCTACTAGGGAATGGCGGTAATGGACGTATTGACAATACCGGTAATTTTTCGGTATCAATATTTTTAAAACCGGGATCCCGGTATTTCGGTAATTTTTCGGTATTTTACTATAAATATTAAAATAGTTGAAAAAAATATTTTCTTCTGCGTGTTTTATTGTTTTAGACTGAATAAGTATATATAAATTGTAATAAAAAAAGGGTTCTTAAAAAAATCTATACTTTTAAATCAACTTAAACTTTAATTGGGATTTTTTGGTACGTGCGTAGTAACAATAACAATTGATAGAGAACTGGCCTACCGAGCAAGAGCACACTATGCAATTGAAAATGTGTGTGACAAAGAAAGAGGCACCGCACGGGTCCGACGGTTTTTTTCCAAGAAATTACAGGAACAATACTTGTTTTGCACTCGCACGTGCATTCGTCGTTAATTTCGCCAATCAGCTTTGAGCTTTATGCAGGCAGAAATAATGTCCCTGACGCTATGCTCGCTACTAGGTGGCTTGCTCAAAGCCAGTCCGTCTATCTGCTTGCTCGTATACATTGACTAATTTCCAGTTTAAAATATGTATTTATAGATATTTTAAATCTTTTATAAAAGTAAAGATTTAAATCAAAAAACAGTCTAACACTATCCTACGGGCATTTGTTTGTTTATTTATTGTGAAGACATGGCGAAGCGAAAACGTAGAGTGTCCATCAATTTTACAATAATTATAAATTTAAAATAAGTTGTTTGTTACCTATTTGTGTAATCTAGAGCTGCCTTATGGGTTTTTTCATTTATTTTAACGTTTAATTCAAAATACCGAATTACCTGTATTTGCAATTTCAATACCGGTATTCCGAAGTACCTTAAATAACTCGGTATTACCGGTTTTTCGGTAATACCGAATACCGGTGTCCATTCCCTAGTACCTACACATCCCATCTGTACGAATCACTTTTCATAATCTATGATTTTCAAACAAAATGTCAGTACAATAGAAAATAAGATAAACGAGCACATGACGCTGAAAAACAAGAGGTTATTTCGTTTGTCCCGTGAGGTGGCCAAGAATAAACAATTCAAGCACGTATGGATTCTTGTTCGCGAACGTGATGACTCACCTGTCATCGTCATACGCAGGGAGTCTGACTTGGATACGATCAGGCCATCTGGTGGTAGTTAGATGTCTTGATAAACATAAAACTAATATTACTATTAAAATGATTAGCACTTTGATTTCTACTGTTGATTTGTTGTTTATCTATTATATTTTTAGTTTGATTTTCACTTTTGATTTGTATTATTTGTTGTTTTTCTTAATTTATGATTGGGGTTGTAACGATTTTATAATAATTCGCGTTTTTGTGTTTATATTGGACTCTCTCATACACGATTTTAAACTTAAAATTTACGTTCTGGCACTTGAAATAAAATTGTACTATGATTATTGCAAACAGCTATTACTACTTAACCATTACGAATACACATATTTTATATTTGGTTATGGATAACATCGGTAAATTATTAATTTACTATCAAAACTGCAGTGGTATACGTACGAAGTTGCAAACATTATACATGAATATACTCTCAAACGCCTATGACATAATAGTACTTACAGAGACTTGGTTGTTTCCTGATATTCAAGATAATGAATTCATTGATGAGCGCTATGCCGTGTTTAGGTGTGACCGGGATAGGCAGGCCACTAGTAGAAGAGATGGCGGTGGTGTATTGATTGCAATCCTTAAAAGTCTTCATCCGGCCATGTTTGACACATACCCTGAGTCACATTCCAATACAGCACCACCTAATTGTATAGAACATATTCTAGTAGAATTCCCCAGCAAGGAAAGGAATAAAATAAACGTTATTAGCAGCGCGTATTTACCTCCTTGGACGACGGCATATACTTACGAGAAACACTTTGACTTTCTTCAAGACATGTTAACAAATCCTAGAGTAGACAATGTCTACATCCTTGGAGACTATAATCTAGCCGATATTGTTTGGACAAACTCAACACTTACAATTAACCAGTCTAATTCTGTTGGCTCGTTTTGCACCGGTACCTCTCCACGCAGCCTACAACTAAATAACTGCATGTCAGTACTAGACTCCTTGCAATATAATCACTTAAAAAATGGTGCTGGTAATATACTCGACTTATTTATCACTAACTCTACATGCTCACTTGAACCACAACACATTCCGCTACTTAGCTGTACATCACACCACCCACCGTTTATTGTGTCCGTGCCTTACCTAGACCGCGAGAATACTATGCGTATGAAACACTTGACTAGGCATAACTTTCGTAAAGCTGATTACACATCAATTAACACAAAATTATCTGACATTGATTGGACAGAACTTCTTTGCCACCTTTCTGCTGAAGAGTCAGTTAATACATTTTATAACACAATTAGTAGTATAATTAAAGATCACGTTCCTCTCGTGCGCTCTAAGTCTCATAATTTCCCCATATGGTTCTCTCCGTCATTAATCAAAACCTTTAAGTCCAAACAGAAGGCATGGGTCAAATGGAAGAAATTTGGAAATAACTATGATTATGTAGAGTTCTCAGAGTTAAGGGCTGTCTTTAAGGAGGTAAGTAAAAAATGCTTTAAATAATATATGAAGAGTGTGGAAGATAACATAACTAAAGACATAAAATATTTCTGGACTTACATTGCGAATCGTAAAGCCAAATCTAATATCCCTTCTTCCATGAAATATCAAAACAACAAGTCATCGGACCCTGAAACCATTTGCAATATGTTTTCCGAATTTTTCACCTCTGTTTTTGAGTCTAGTTCTGGCACAGGAACTTCAAGAACACCAGACTTAGTTAATAATAACATCTTAATTTCAAATGTTTGCCTTACAGAGGAAAACGTCCTTAACCAGTTAAATATCCTTGACCCATCTAAAGGCCCTGGCCCTGATGGAATCCCACCTTATTTCTTAAAAAACGTTGCTTATAACATCTACACACCTATCACTGTTATATTTAACAGGTGTTTAGCCCAAGGCGTTTTCCCTGATGTATGGAAACGTGCCAATATTACACCTGTACACAAAACCGGCTCTAGACATGACATAGAGCAATATCGACCAATTTCGATACTCTCCGCCTTGTCTAAGCTATTTGAAAGACTTGTCCATAGGGAAATCTACCCCTTACTACACAACACTATAATTCAGGAGCAACATGGTTTTGTCAAGTGGCGATCTACTACATCTAATCTATTACTTTTTACAAACGCTCTTTTCTAAAACCTTGACAAGCGTATACAGGTTGATGCCGTTTATACGGATTTCAAAAAAGCATTCGACAAGGTGGATCATAAAATTCTCCTAGATAAAATCATGTATAATGGTATGGCAATCTACACCGATGGTTCTCTTCTTATATTACTAACCGAACTCAAAAGGTAGTCATGAACGGCTTCCAATCCACCAGCGTACAGGTAACTTCTGGCGTGCCTCAGGGTTCCATTCTGGGACCGTTCCTCTTTATACTTTTTATCAATGACATAAACCAATGCTTTCATCACTCCCAGTTCCTACTTTATGCTGACGATCTCAAAGCATTCATGCCTATCCGTACTCTTGATGATTGCATTTTATTTCAACAAGACTTAAATATACTCTCTACTTACTGCATTACCAACAAATTACATCTTAGCTTACCTAAGTGTAACATAATCAGCTTTACCAAAAATATTAACGCAATCAGTTGTCCATACCACCTCAGTAATTCCCAACTAAATAGAGTCACTGCACTAAAAGATCTTGGCATTCTACTTGACAACAAACTTCACATGAATCAGCACGTCGAGAGTATCACTAACAAGGCCTTTAAAATGTACGGCTTCATAATGAGATCGTCCGCAGATTTTAAACGACAATCAACATTTTTGTATCTTTACAAGACACTTGTTCGGGCTCAGCTAGAATACGCGGCACCAGTATGGAATCCTTTCTACGATAAGTATGCGGTGTCGATTGAGAAAATTCAACGCAAATACCTGCGTTCAGTGAACTATAGATGTAATAATCCCCGTAACTCTTATAGTAACTCACTCTCATTTTATAAACTACTTTCACTCAAGTCCAGACGTAAATATCTTGAAGCTGTTACCCTTTTTAATATCGTGCACAGTAATTTCGAATGTATGGATCTAGTCAGAAAGATATGCTACACAGTCCCTAGAACCTGTACTCCAAGACCTTCGCGATCGTTATTACTGTTTGCTCTTGACACCTGCCGCACAAATGCAGGCAATCGTGCTCCAATACGTCGTATGGTAGAGTCCTTTAATCGTAACTTTAGTCATATAGATATATTTGCATGCACCTTATATAGATTTAAGAAACAATTGATAAATTCACTTTTCCTACAAGATCGTGGTACTTAACTAATAAACCCTTTCAGTTTCTTTTATTTTTATTTTATTTTTTAATTGTCTTAATTTTGTTTTGTTTTGTGTTTGTCGTTACATCTCCAACCAACCCTCTAGTTTCATGATTATCTTCTTCCGTTTTTATATACAAAACCACAATATGTGGATAGCGCAATGGGCTGCATTTTTATAAATTCGTAGCTTTTAAGTAAAGTTGTACCTATACATAAGAAACTTATATATACAGTGTATCCCTGGATAAAGTGCAACCCCGAAAGGGGGTGAAACTAGATCAAAAATTATCGACAAAAAAATAGAAAAAAAAATTAAAAAAAATTCGTATATACTTTATTGATGAATTAAAATTTTTATTACTCACTAATGACTCTATTTAATAAAAAAATTATTTCTTCCAAAGTAGTGGGTCTATTTTGTTAAAATAAAAACCATAATCATGTCAGATATGTGACGATGACGATAAAATAACAAATAACTCACAAACGAGTGGCTATCGTGACTTAAAGTTTAATTTTTGTATTAAAATTACATTTTTTATGCTGTTTTTTTCAAATAATTCCCAAAAATCTTAAAATTAAGCCTATAATACTAGATATTTTTATGACTTTTTATTATTGTCTATCATAATAGCTTTTAAATAAAAAAAAAACCTACGCTCTAACATAAAAAATGCGCTGGCTAGGAGCTTTTAAAGTTGACCACTGATTACGTCACCACTCAGGTAGAGACACTTTTTTTTACTGCTCAGGTAGTATTAAAAATCAAATTTTAGTTACAACATTTTTATTTAACTTATTACATGTTAGTATGAAATAAGGGTTTTGTTTAATGCATTAAATGCTCAAAATGGCTTCCTTGTTGTTGTAGGCACATTGCCACACGAAGAGCGATTTGTTGTGTGGCTCTAAGCACCATCTCTGGGTCACTTCTTATCTCATCGGCACATCGCATGATTTGATCTTGTAACTCTGCCTCGGTGTTTACGGTCGTTCTGTAGACTCTTTGTTTCATAACACCCCACAGAAAATAGTCTAGGGGTGTCAGGTCAGGTGAACGTGCCGGCCACCCGACTGGTCCATCCCGGCCGATCCACCTATTAGCGTAGTTTTCGTTTAAAAAACTTCGCACATTGCGCCCGTAGTGCGCAGGGCATCCGTCCATCTGCAAATACATCTGTTGCCTTGTAGCCAGCGGAACATATTCCAGCAGTAGTGGCAGATCGTCTCTTAATAAGTTAAAAAACTTTCGGCATTTAATGTTGCGGGTAAAATAACTGGCCCAATCAGCGTGTCGTCTATTAGAGCTGCCCATACATTAACTGAAAATTGCACTTGAAAAGTAGACGCCCTCTTTAGGTGTGGATTTTCCTCGGACCATACATGTAAGTTTCTGCAATTTGTGATTCCATTCCGGGTGAATTTCGCTTCATCCATCCATAAATTTTTTTTTAGGAATTGTGGATTATTTCTAATTTTTTGTTGAATCCACGTAGACATTACGCATCTTGCACGATTGTCTACATTTTCGTGCAAATGCTGTACTCGCTGATAATGGTATGGATGCAATCCCTTCTTTTTCAAAATTCGCCATACGGATGTTTTTGATATACCGTGACGCAAAGCTAAGCGTCTAATGCTGGTTGTGGGATCAGCAAACAAATCGTTTAAAACGGCCTCTTCTATGGAATGGTCAATAATGGTGGCTTGTTGCTCACGGCGATCTCTTGCTAATCCAAGTCCGATGTTGGATAACTTTCGGTGAACTTCTTGGAAATTTCGTGCTGACGGTACAAGTCTGCTCGGAAACGCATTTATGTATGCAGAACGAGCGACTGTTGTGTGTCAACGTGACATACCATAATAATAATGGATGTCAGCGATTTCTCGCGGAGAGAACTCAGTCAATCGCGGCATCTCCACAACACAACAAAGTACAGTCAAAAACGTAACAAAAAAGTCAAAAACGTAACAAAAAGTCAATAACAAAACAAAAGCAAAACAAAAACTTGAAGGCGCAGTAAGGTACGGTAGGCGGTAGCAGCGGCGAGAATATCGGAGCGACTGGCGAGTGGCGTGCCTTGTTGTGAGTCCTGTTTCGATCCCCACCCTTCATCTTTCATAGAACAGGCCCAGCGACCATAATCTACAACAATAGAAGTTAAAAAAGTGTCTCTACCTGAGTGGTGACGTAATCAGTGGTCAACTTTAAAAGCTCCTAGCCAGCGCATTTTTTATGTTAGACCGTAAGTTTTTTTTTTATTTAAAAGCTATTATGATAGACAATAATAAAAAGTCATAAAAATATCTAGTATTATAGGCTTAATTTTAAGATTTTTGGAAATTATTTGAAAAAAACAGCATAAAAAATGTAATTTTAATACAAAAAATAAACTTTAAGTCACGATAGCCACTCGTTTGTGAGTTACTTGTTATTTTATCGTCATCGTCACATATCTGACATGATTATGGTTTTTATTTTAACAAAATAGACCCACTACTTTGGAAGAAATCATTTTTTTATTAAATAGAGTCATTAGTGAGTAATAAAAATTTTAATTCATCAATAAAGTATATACGAATTTTTTTTTAATTTTTTTTTCTATTTTTTTGTCGATAATTTTTGATCTAGTTTCACCCCCTTTCGGGGTTGCACTTTATCCAGGGATACACTGTATAATGTAGTTGTTTGTTATCCCTAAATAAATAAATAAATAAATAATGTACAAAAATTAATTTTAGTTGGTTTTAGTTGATATTCTGTTTACTTTCCGATGATAAGTCACGCCACTATCTTTTTTCTTCGCAGTTGATTGATTAATTACACGTTTTTAACACGCAAGACGGCATTTTTAATTTGGGTTTATTCGCATGCGGTCGCGATGGGCGTCGACGAACGACTAAATGAGTTGTTGCCGGCCGGCAACAACTCATGGCGCAAACTTGTTGTTCGCGGGTGTCAATTCTATACGCTAGTAATAATACTTCAATGGCTAGATGTAGCTGCCTGGTAATGGTGAGAACACTAGCTCATGTTTTTTTTTTTTTTTTTATAAATAAATAAATAAATAGTTTATTTCTTCAACTTAATCTAATACATTTCAGTGGAATGGGACCCTCTTTTAAGTAATATGATACCTGTGCTAGAGGGTCTCGCTCTGCAGCGCGGCTATCTTTAAGTTAAATTAAGTATAATAATTAACAAGCTTAGCGTAAATTGTTAATATTAAAAAAAGAAAACTAGCAACCTAATACTATTATACTAAATACAAAAAGAAACAAATTAAATTTAAATTTAAATTCTAGAGAATTTAATGTTTATAAAAATTCACAAAAAATAAAATCTTCTTTTGGTTGTGGTAATGTTATAAAAATAAGATCAAACACTAAGTAATTCAATTAATTATGAGAGTTATTGACACAAAAATAAAATTAAAATAAAAGTAGTAACAATAAAAAAGTAGTAACTATGTCTGCGTGTATATTGCAGTTACTCTGTCCATATGTGGAAATGTACGTGTGTATGTGTGTGTGTGTATATGCGTGTGTGTGTGTGTGCTCGCGTGTGTGTATGCGTATGTGAATGTTTGTTTGCTAGGGATGTGTGGTTTAAATTAAAAAAATAACTGTTACTATGCTATAGTTTCTAGGAGTTTTTCTCCATCTTCGTAACTTATTGTGGACAGCCATAAACTCAGTATTTTTTACAGGAATGATTGTTCAATGAGTATATATTAAGAATTTTGTTAATGGCGTCGTAAATGTATGCGGACTGTTTGGCGTACTGTCTGGATGCATATTTGGATCGACATATAACTTTGTCTGCAACCTTATCCTTCCGTCGCTTTTTTGTCTTACTAAGGTCAAATCCTAATATTTTGTGATATTTTAAGATGGTATCTAGAATTTAGAGTTTCCTTACTGACAGAATTCCCGATTCCTGGTAGAGCAAGTCTGTAGGATGTTGAAACGGCTTACAATACATGACTTTTACCAAGGATCTTTGAACTCGCTCTAAATCAAGGAATTTTGTTTTGGCAGCTCCTCCCCATATTGGTATACAGTATTTTAATATTGATTGTGCCAGGCTTATATAAATTTGTTCTATAATTTCTTTTGTAGCAGTATGTCGCAATATTTTAAAAATCCAAATTAACTTACGAATTCTACTCATAACTAATTATATGTGAGCATACCAGGACATGCGTTGGTCTATCATAATACCTAAATACTTTATTGTAGAGACTTTTTTTATGATAGAGCAACTACAATCAGAGCTACGTAGTTCACAACTGTGTAATTTTAAGGTGAAATCTTGACTAGGTTGAGTCCGGTTGTACTTAGTAAAAGTCATGAAGTTTGTTTTAGCTACATTCAAAGTTAGTAGATTGTGATCAAGCCATTTAGAAACCTCACTCAATCCGGTTTCCGACTTACATTTTAGAAGACTCCAGGATTTCTCCGAAAATACGATAGCGGTATCGTCAGCGTAGCAGAATATGGCTGCATTGCTAATGTTAAGGTTGCAGATATCGTTAATGTAGACTAAGAACAACGTTGGGCCGAGCACGCTTCCCTGCGGAACACCAAAATCTATTGCTTCTTCTGTGCTAGAATATTCTCCTATTTTAACCCGCTGCGTCCGATTACATAGGTAATCTGAGAGAAGTGCCAGCGGCGTTCCTCGAACCCCTATATTTTCAAGCTTATTTATTAGGATTTTGATAGAGACAGTATCAAACGCTTTCTTGAGGTCAAGGAACGCCGCTAGGCACTTCCTTCCAGAATTAATTTGCTCTACAATGTGGTTACTGATAGCTGCCACAGCATTCTCTGTTGATAATCCTTGTCTAAAGCCAAATTGTGAGTCGGACAAGATGTTAAACTTAGCTAGGTAATTCAGCAGTCGCTTGTTTATTAGTTTCTCAATTATTTTGGAAATAGACGGTAATATAGAAATCGGCCTATAGTTATTTATATCTTCTTTTGGTCCATTCTTATATACTGGCGTTATACTTGACTTCTTTAAGGGATTAGGGAAGATTCCGTTGTTAAAACACAAGTTTGTGAGATGAGACAGTAAGGCCTTTGCATCTATTAAGATGATTTATACAGCGTCAGCAACTGGTAATCATGCTGTACGGGACGCTGCAGTGCCTGGGACATTGTTAGATGGATTAGGCTTGCCCAGCACCTATACCATCCTCTCAGCTTAGTCAGCTATTATTCAGAGGAAAGAACAGGTCAATACGTCTGAAGCTAACTAAGCCGCGGGTTTCCTCACGATGTTTCCTTCACCGTTAAAGCACGTGTTAAGTGTGCACATAAATTTTTCAAGAAAGAAAAATC
Source organism: Pasiphila rectangulata (assembly GCA_963082625.1). Lineage (NCBI taxonomy): Eukaryota > Metazoa > Arthropoda > Insecta > Lepidoptera > Geometridae > Pasiphila > Pasiphila rectangulata. The sequence goes on along the minus strand of OY720236.1, from coordinate 16,400,911 downwards.
CATTGGTGCACTGCCGGTATCGAACCCACGACCTTCGGATTGAAAGTCGGGGGTACATACCACTCGGCCAACACGGCTATACGATGAGACAGTATGGGTATTAATATACATATGTTTAGATACTTTTAAAAATTTTGAAGTAATGTTATCTATACCTGGGGCACTCTCTGTTTTAAGGATTGATTTTTTTTGATTGATTGATTGAAAGATTATGTTATAGATTTCATAGGGGTCAGTCTCAAACAATACAAATGATGAGATATGGTTGGATGGTAGAGCCAAAGAACTAGTATTGTCTCTCCCATTTCGCAGTAAAATTTGTTCAGCAAGAGATTTGCCAATGTTTGAAAAGAACGAATTTGCATAATTAACAGATTCCATCGGTGTAGCTTTCAAATTAAGTATATCTTTGTTTGTTGTCCTTACTGGTTTATAGTTAGTTATATTGTTAACAGTTTTCCATAGGGTTTTATTGATTTAGATGATTTACTAAGTTGTTCTCTATTGTAATTTCGCTTTAGTTTTTTGATTAAATTATTACAGTAGTTCCTATACCTTCGATATCCGCTCGTTTGGTTTTGGTCAGTTTACTTACCAAGATTTTTTAGCCGTCGTTTGGTTTTGGTAAGTAAACTGACCAGTGAGTCATCGGTGAGTCATCGTTCCACGAAAACAATTGTCATTTTTAAACTATGGTGTTTATCAACTTCTTCTTTGTTTTGTAGCCTTCTCAATGAAGTTGACAATGACAATAACAAATAAAATTTACGTAGCCCAAGAAAAAATAATTTTATTCGATTAAATTAAAATTAAAAAAAAAATTACGCAAAAAAAATGCATAAAAAATGCACTTTATAATTACGATCAAAAAATATTTTGTTCTAAGACACCTAAATGTTATGTTATATATAGTGAGGTTATACCACATACTATGTATATACCGCAAAACATGTAGATATATGATAATACATTTTGAATTACAAACAAAAGTATTTTTTATATAAAATTAAATCAATAATTAATAGAAAATAATTTTTACGCTGTATATTCCGAACACAGACTAAATTATGAATGATTGTACTGACAAGCTTCATTCAATCCCTTTCCACAGAGCGTAAATACCACGATACGCTCCATTGTAAAAACCGAGCCAGTATCCACTTAGCGCCGACGCGGAGCGCCCGCCGTTTTTCCCGCCTTTTCCCGCCAAAACGCAAACCACTTGAGGGTCGAAAAATTATTTTCGCGTAACCAAACTAGTGGATATGTAATTTTTAATATATCATCATGGGGATTACCCCTTAATTGTTTCTGTAGATTATTTCTATTCCTTATACAACGCAAAACTCCGTGCGTTATCCATGGTTTTATTGTTTGTATACTTCGGGGAACACGTCGTGTTGTAGTATTTTTATAGAGACATTCTTGTATTACTAAAATTAGTTTCTCACAAAGAGTATTCGGGTCATTTTCATCCAGCAATAATGACAAATTTTGTTTGGATAAATCTTTCAGTGCGTTATCATAGTCAATTATCGTGGAATACCTGGGTTTGTTCACAATATGTATCTTTGAAAGACATACGAGTACCGTTAAGTGATCTGTGACAGACGTTTGTAATACGGCGACCGCGGCTGTATTTAACATTCTGTTTATTTTGATTAAGGCGTGATCTAGGCAGCTATCAATTCTCGTAGGAAGGTTATGTCCAGGTAGGAGGCCATGTATAGATAGCATATTTAGGTAATTTAACCGATTCTGTCTGTTTTGAATGCTCTCAGTACATTTTGGTAATGTGTTAATATTTATCTTGCCTACCAATAATATTTTTTCGTAGCTATCTAGTATTTGTAAATGTTGTAGGTAGGGTTTTGTGTCAATGACTATAACACTGATTTAGTTTAGATACGTGTGTATTGGTGTAAGACAATAGTGGGTAAACAATTAACATGCACGGAACTTAATATTACGACGCGACAAAATGTGACGACACGCGGGGCGCCGGTGCGCAGAGAAAATTAAGCGCGTGCGTCGATCGCGGAGGTGGGTGCCGGACTCCCGGACTCCCTGGGCAAGCGTCGAAGCCTATACGAGCTTGTACGAGAGTAGACGAACAGGCAAACGGCGCTTGCGAGAGATGCGCGGAGTTGCAATATTCTTACGCGCTACATCCTCCCCCTCCAAGTCAGCAGAAGGCTCTGGCGCTGGCTTGGGATCCGGTAATTTACGGGGTCTACCTTTCTTCCTATTATGGACTGCAACGTCCGAATCACCTACGTACGGTGTTAGGAGACTGGCATGATACTTGCCTCGAGGGGCATCATCTTTATCAACGACTTCATACGTGGTTGGGGAAACAATTTTACTAATCCTATAAGGACCTTCGCGTCTCGGGGCAAACTTGCTGGTAAATCCTTTGGAGGCCTGACTAAGACGATGGCTTTCGACGAGCACGAGGTCACCCTCCTGGTGATTGGGACTGGGGCGTCGATTCTTGTCTGCAGCATCCTTACGGGCGTCCTGCTGACTTTCAACTCTCCACTTGGTCTCTTGCAGGCGCTGTACAAAGTCACGCAAGTAAGGTGTGATTTGAGGCACATAATTCTCTTGATCGACAATGGTGCGTAGGTCATGGGCTACATCTACTGGAGACCGGAACTCGCGGGCAAATGTAAGAAAAGCAGCTGAGTGTCCAGTGCCTTGGTTAGGTGCTGTATTTAGGGCGAAACGCACCGCAGGCAGCACCTCGGGCCAACGGCGATGCTCGGGATCAATCAGTATAGCCAACATTTTCTTCATTTCGCGGTTTTTTCTTTCCGCGGGATTGGCCTCAGGATGGTAAACTGGTATCAGACTTTGTGAAACACCTAGGACGAGCATCGCTTTTTGCATTACTGCTGACACAAACTGCGTCCCGTTGTCGGAGATCACTCTCCGAGGGAACCCATACCTCATAAATATTTCCTCAATTAATATTTTAGCACAATTTCCAGCATTGGCCTCAGCCAATGGAAACAACTCTACCCATCTGCTCGCAGTGTCCTCAATCAGAAGGATCCACTTCTCTCCCTGACTACCTTCAGGCAGAGGACCAAATAAATCCATTGCGAGGAGTTCAAATCGTTGCTGCGGGACCGGTGTTTGTAGAAGACCAGCCGGTTTAAGATTGGTAGCCTTAAATTTCTGACATAGGTCACATGTCTTCAGATATTTCGAGACGTATTGACGCATGTTGGGAAAGTAAAATCGCTCTTTGATCTTCTTCAAAGTACGCTCCAAACCCAAGTGTCCGGCTGTGGGCGCATCATGAAGTTCTTTCATGATCTCACGGCGCATGGACTCTGGTACGACCAGCTGGGGTTCCTCAGATTCTCCATCCGGATTGAAGCGAAAGAGAACACCTTGCGTCAAGTAATATCCACGATCTGTCCATCGAGCAGCAGCATCGTTATCTTCGAAGTCGGTAAGTATTTTCTTTATTTCAGGGTCTTCAAGCTGAGCAGCGCGCAACTCTTCTGAGCTACGGTGAGGTAAGTCAATGGAAACTGGACACAGATCACAGCTAGGAGTCTCATCCGTCGAGGACGTGCATACCGGACGACTGAGAGTGTCCGCCACAACATTAACTTTTCCCGGAGTATATTCAACATCTAGGTTAAAAGCTTGAATTTTCAGGGCCCAACGAGCTAGACGGCCACTTGGAGTCTTCAGAGATAACAGCCACTTCAGAGGTTGGTGATCAGTTGCAACGCGAACCTGAGCGCCTTCCAGGTAACCACGGAACTTATCGAGGGCCCATACCACGGCCAACGCTTCCCTCTCTGTCGTCGAATAATTTATCTCTGCCGACGTCAATAATCGGCTCGCATATTCAATGGGCTTCTCAGACTTCGGATCAGGACCTTGCATGAGCACCGCACCCAGCGCGTATGCACTGGCGTCCGTGCGCAGAATAAAGGGTTGCTCGAAGTCTGGCTGTCGCAGAATCGGACTTGTGGTAAGTCTCTGTTTGAGCTTGTTATATGCTTTGACCTCCGTTTCACCCCATTTCCAAGGTTTGTTTTTCTTCGTGAGGTCAGTTAACGGTTGAGCAACTTCAGAGAAGTGGGGGATAAATTTTCGAAACCATGCACAGGTTTGTAAAAAGGTTAGTAACTCTTTCAGATTAGTAGGAGGCACCATATCCACAACTGTTTGGACCTTCGTTGGGTCGGGCTCAATACCTTGGGCTGTAATTACGTGCCCTAGATAGGTAACTCTCTCTCTGGCAAAAACACACTTATCTCGATTTGCTTTGAGTTTAAATTGACGAAGACGATCGAATACCTGGTTGAGATCTCGTAAATGAGCATCCAGGTCAGCTGAAATAATCAGAATGTCATCTAAATATGCCACTACCTTTACATCTCCTAATCCAGCACGAAAGCGATCCATCAAACGCTGGAAAGTCGATGGCGAATTCTTCAAACCAAAAGGCATGCGCCGAAACTGGAATGTGCCAAATGGCGAGACAAATGCTGTCTTATGTCGGTCCTCAGGGGACACTTCTATCTGCCAGTAGCCAGATTTTAAATCGATGGTGGACATCACGCAATTACTTTTCGTGGTAGATAAGATGTCATCGATTAGAGGCAGCGGATATTTGTCCGTTCGCGTCACAGCGTTTAATTTCCTGTAATCGACGCAAAATCTGGTCTCACCATTTTTCTTAGGTACCAACACGATTGGAGAAGTCCATTCCGACTCAGCTTCTTCTATAATTTCCAATTCTAACATTTTGTCGATTTCTGCCTTTATTATCTCCTTCTTAGTGGGGTTCACCCGATAAGGTGGTGTAGAGATAGGCGTGGCGTTCCCTGTATCAATCCTGTGTAAAGCGAAGGGCGTCGGCCCTCCCCCTGCACTGAAGATATCAGTGTTTTCCTCTAGGAGTTCAGCCAACTTCTCTCTATCAGCTGGTGGCAGAAGAACACCCTCACACTCGCGTAGGCTAATCGCAGAACTTACCGCAATGCGGTCCTCGCGTTCATACTGAATGTCGTAAAACCCTAAAGAATGTAAGGAGTACTGATTCCTATCGAAATCAAGTATCATGCCAGCGTCCCGTATAAAATTCATCCCTAACAATGACTCGGTGGCGCCGGGCAAGACCATGAAGAGTGTTGATATTGCAACTCCCTGCACCTTTACATCAACTAAGGCTGTTTCGATTAACTGAACACGGTGGGAGCCATCCGCGAATTTTAACTCGGTTTTTACTTTCTTAAACACTTGGCCATTGGCCTGCAAAAGTTCGGATAGATTTTCACTAGCAACGGATTGTTTCGCTCCCGTATCTAACAACGCGGTTTTCACAACACCAAACACTTCTATATTTAATAACGGACGCACTCGCGGGTCCAACACTGTATTACACGCAGACACTGATTGTAACGAAGACGTTGTGGGCAGTGGCGCCGTGCGTTTTCCTTTACACACTGCGCAATTTGACCGTATTACACCGGGCGCACCGCATCCGAAACAAGTGACGGACGGGCGCTGCTCCGACTGTGCAGCATCTGGTTCACTTTTAACAGGTTCCGAAGTGACTTTACTTTTATTTGCTAATCTGCGGCAGTCATCTTTGATATGGCCGAACATCTTACAAAAGGAACATTTCGGTCTAGTCTTGCCTTGCGATGTTCTAACATTATTTTGCACCGCTGGGCCAGCAGCAGAAGACGACGAAGCATAGCCTGTAATCAATGGTGGTGACGGGGCAGTAGACGTAGGCGTATGGTTCTTTGCAGGTGCAGCAACGCATACTTCCTCGAGTACATCCTCCACTACTCGAGCTTGTTGGAGCAGCTCGGCGAACGAAGTGAAGGCACTCCTTACTACCCTCTCCCGTATCCTTCTATGGAGTAGTCCATACACCATATCAAGCTGAACTGGATTTTCAGGTAATGAGTTCGGCGGTAGCTGGGCGATTATGGCTCTTATGCGACACACGAAGACATCAGTACGCTCTTCACCTTGCTCCCGACTGAAAATCTCTCTGTATACTCTGTGAGGTGGGAGACGCGGACCAAAGGTTTGCTGAAGTAAAGAAATAGCTTCTTGCCAACTCAATACGGAGTGCTTAACACCTTGCCACCAGGTGGCGGCAAAATCTGTGAGCAGCATTGGCAGTCCTCTCAGTGCGATATCATCATGAATGCCAACACAATCTTTATAAATTTGAACAGCGTCTATGAACGCCAATACATCGCCAGCACCATTATATCTCGCCGTACAATTAGAAAGATTTGCACTTACAGTCGTCGTCGGCGGTGGCGGCGCGCCCTGTGTAGGCGGCAGCGACCGCATGGCTTGTAGTAGGAATACCAGTTGTTGGTCCGTCATTACAACGGGTGCGGCTGACACTGGTGGCTGCGGCGCGGCGACGGGCGGAGCCTGCCCGTGCAGTGGCATCTGCGAGTACACAGGCAGCTCACGCCCGTACTGCGGTGGTGGAGATGGAGATGAGGCGCCGGCGGACGACGGTCGTCCAGCCAGCGGCGGCGTTGACGATCGCACGTCAACGATTTCACCATACGAAGTCGACGGCATCGCACCGTCAGACTGCTCACCAGCCAACGAGTACATCTCGGGTTGCTGTGTAGCACGTGACGCACTATTTGCACGCGACCTTGTAAGCACCATGTCTATAAATGCACAATACACCAAGTTCCGACACAACAATAGGTATTAGCGTACCTGGATAACTCAGGTCGTCACTAGAGTCCCACGACTGTTCGTACACAACGCAATAGGTACGTACCGTCCTATGGTAAACACTTGTCTCGTATATCTGAGACACTATACTAAAATAAACAAAGTTCTACGTAGGTAACTCAATGCTTTTTATTCTAAGCCGCAATGTTATAATATAAATAAACAAAGAGTCACCACACCGACACAGGTAGGTACACAAATGTTCGGGTTACGACTTGCAGCACGACTATTCTAGTCAATATAAACTAGAATGAAAAAACGTGTTAGATCAAGTACGTAACAATTATAACAAAGTTGGTAAAAACACTAGGCACTTTGCCGGTAGATTGTTGTAACTAGGTGCACGACTGTTCTAGGAAGTAATATAAGCACTAGAACGACTAAACACGTGAAATAACTAGTTCGTAACACTAAATACACTACACCAAAAGTTCCGTGATTTTTGTTTTTTTTATTGTGCATAAAACGTACCAACAGCAGTGAGTTGTAAATAGTTAGAGTAGCTATACCAAACAAAAAACGTGTCGCAACTTGATGACAGCGGGGGTGCCTGCGCGGGGCGCGCTCGCCCCCGCACACAAGTATTCGCTGCAGCGCTACACGATTAGAATGTCGTCTATCCATACCATCAATACATGCAGCGCTAGATCGCTAATAGAGAATAGTTTTCTCGCGACCAAAACGTCGTAAAGCGCCGTGAATTTCGTGGCGCTTACACGTTTCGTTCAACATTGTGTAACAACATGTCGCTCTAATAGATTTTTTTCACCGCAGAAGGGACACTTCAGACAGCTATTAATGCAGTAGGTACCTATGAATATTATATTTCAAAACGTAAAAATATTTAAGTACATTAAATTAAAACGAATCGTTAAGCGTTTAAAGTAATTTTTTTTTAAATAAATTGGTATTTTATCCAACAAGTACGTACATACATAGGTAGGTAGGTACTTACACTTACTAGACCCCACACTTTATTTCACTCTGCCCCTCCTCTCATGCCCGTGGATGCAGTAAGAGCCTGCTAAGGGATACTTCCGAAAGATGGGCAGCAGCGTCTTTCCATATACCAACATCCCGTACTGCGCTTGCCAACCCGCCTGCCAAGCGTGGTGAGTATGGCAACTACCCCTCATGGAGACCCATGAGGGAGGCCTTTGTTCATTAGTGGACGTTTTTTGGCTGAAATGATGATGATTATCTAGCCCAAAACTAAGCAGAGCTCTTGTTATGGCTACTAGATAACTGATATAATAAATACAATACATAAATACCTATTTATTTATTATTATACGTAGAAAATGACCTGAACACCCAGAACAAATATCTGCAGCGATCACTAAACATTTGTCCCAAGGCGGGAATCGAACCCACCTCCTGCATCGCAGGCGAACCTTCGCCCACCACGCCACAGAGGTCGTCAATCTATTACATTAAGAATTTGTTCAGACAACAATATAGGTATAATACAGCTTCAGTTTATAAGTAATGACGATTGCAAAAGATACCTACAGTAGGTACCTAGAGTACCTACTGTTACTGTTCAGACAGACGGCATAGGGCGAGTAATATGAGTTAAAAATAATCAGTTAAACCTTTGTCGCCAACCCTTAGTAGGTATCTACACATCCCATCTGTACGAATCACTTTTCATAATCTATGATTTTCAAACGAAATGTCAGTACAATAGAAAATAATGTACAAAAATTAATTTTAGTTGGTTTTAGTTGATATTCTGTTTACTTTCCGATGATAAGTCACGCCACTATCTTTTTTCTTCGCAGTTGATTGATTAATTACACGTTTTTAACACGCAAGACGGCATTTTTAATTTGGGTTTATTCGCATGCGGTCGCGATGGGCGTCGACGAACGACTAAATGAGTTGTTGCCGGCCGGCAACAACTCATGGCGCAAACATGTTGTTCGCGGGTGTCAATTCTATACGCTAGTAATAATACTTCAATGACCAACAGTGCGGGCGGCGGCGTAGTAGGTATATAACGTTACCCACGGACGCGAAGAAAACCCGCAAAAGTCACTGTTTTATCACTAAAACACTATGTTGAGTCTTACACAGTAACAGTCTTGTATAGTACACATGAAACTTCTAGATTTTAGACCGGTAACTAGGGAACACGGCCGTACGCTGGGCGCCAGATGTAATTAGGGGTTTTCGTGTCAATGACTGTAACACTGATTTAGTTTAGATACGTGTGTATTGGTGTAAGACAATAGTGGGTAAACAATTAACATGCACGGAACTTAATATTACGACGCGACAAAATGTGACGACACGCGGGGCGCCGGTGCGCAGAGAAAATTAAGCGCGTGCGTCGATCGCGGAGGTGGGTGCCGGACTCCCGGACTCCCTGGGCAAGCGTCGAAGCCTATACGAGCTTGTACGAGAGTAGACGAACAGGCAAACGGCGCTTGCGAGAGATGCGCGGAGTTGCAATATTCTTACGCGCTACAATGTGCGTTTAATGAATTTATAAATGGTTCAGCATTTGGATTTGAAGGCGATCTGTAAATACAAAGAATAACTGTGTTATAGAGAGTTATTTGTAGACAGGAAGCATGTGATATTTTAATTTCTTGTACCTTAAAGTCTGTATGAGCATTTTTAACGTATGTAGCCACACCATCGTTCTGGTTTAATTGAAATTTAGTAGAAAAGGAATTATAATTTTTTAAAATGGGAATAGGCTTTTCCTGTACAAGCCTACACTCGGATAACACAATTATATCTGGTTCTAATTTCATTAAAGATAAGTTACATTGTAGGTCGTCCATATTTTTATAAATACTTCTAATATTCTGTGAAATAATGGTTATATCATTTGGTTTGGGACATAAAAAGTTACAAAGATCTGAAGGCATGCAAGTAAATGATTGCCCTATTTCAACATCATCTAATTCATTTACTTCGAGGTTTTTATTCATCATAGAGCTCTATGTAATAAAATTTTATGCATTCCCAGTGTAAATATAATAAATATATAACTTTCTGTGCCGATTTGAGAGTTAGAGTTATATTATATATGTTTTTTTTGTTTTAGTCGTTTAGAAATAGTAAAGCAACTGTATAGTATTTCTGTATAGTGTATTAATGTTAATTTATTTTGTGACAGATTTTTTCTTAGAGTATATAACATTTTTATATAAATAAATCTTAAACTTAAATTACGATCTAATCTTACTTTTCTAAGTTTACTCAATATGTTATTCAATTTTTGAGGTAGTCATGCGATCTTAAATAGACCTTGCACCTGGTCTTCTGTTTTAATTTGTATGATAGGGGTATTCTCGGATTGTCTTACATACACTCTGCCATACGAAGTCCAGCAGAATTTATAAGCTTTTGTTTTGGCGAGGTCCCTGGCAAGAAAGAAGAGACGTGAGGCCTTCACTGTTAAATGTTCAGATACAAATACTGATGTCTCCTCGTCTTTCGTAAATCCTAGATTCTTAGCCCTTAGCTTATCTTTGTTCTTTATGTTGAAGAACTTGGACTTTTTTAAAACATCAGTTTTAATATTAGTTGATGTGAATTCAACGATTATAGGGGTTTTTTTCAATCCTTTCCTGTCTTCACGAACTCTATAAATATCTCTCACATCAGCTTTGTTTATCTTACAGTCAATGGTCTTCCCAAGGTGAACTATCATGTTTACTAGATTTTCTTTGTCCTCACTCGTATGTTTTGGAACATTCTTTATTTCTAGAGAAGTTTTGCGACTGCTCCTTTGTAAGTCTTCGATCCTATCCTCCAGTAATGTAATTAGCTCACGATCTTGCATTCGCTGTTGTTCTAGCAGCTCACAGTTTTTGACCAGCTTGGAGTTTTGTTCCAGACTCATATCGAAAATATTAGAGAGTGATGATACTTTTTGTTCCATGTCTGAGTTGTATTTTTTTATTGCAGTAATTTCGTTTTTAAGTTCGCTCATGTCGGACAGTATTGCCGTAAGCTTGACATCCTGTTTCTCTTGGAACTTAGTGAAGAGGTTCGTAATATGCTCTGTAATGTCGTGTTTAAACGCCGTTAACTTGAAAGTTAAAGAAGCATCTAAATCTGCCTCAGGACTGCGTCGTCTTTTTAGTCGGCGGGCTACTTTGCCAGAATCTGATTCTTGGTCTGTCTCAGAGCGGCTTGGAGCAGATTGAATATTTCCTTCTTTATCGGACTTAGGTGGCGAGCGTTGCATACGGGGCATTTTGCACTAATTTATCAGTGTCAGCGTTTAGGAAACAGTAACTACTCTAGCTATCTAGCAATATTTATGTAAGTTTGCTAGCACCAATAAGTAGGCGTTAATGAGTAGTCCGTTAGATTTGCTTAATTTCGAGACAGGATCGAACTCCTCTCTGGTGCAGCGGTCCAACACACGGACTGCAGCGCAGTGGCCCTCGGTTTCAAATCCCAGCAAAGGCAAAAATAATTTTGCAATTTCTACAATGGATTGTAACTCACGATTGCGAAACGCGACGATGGGGCCTTCAGGGGACAAGGGGCAGAGCACCTTGCAAGCGGCCGAAGTCCGAGGGGTCAGCTTAATGATTTATTTAAAAAATACAATATCGTGCAACACGTCCAGTGTGTACAACAGCCGCGAGGCAAGAGGAATTTTTTATTGTTTTTACTTTTGTAATTTTTCTTTGTGTATCTTCTGTTGGTGGCTCAAATAAATAAATAAATAAATTAGATATCGGCGTGGGGTGTCGGCAGTAGAGTGTTACCCCTCCTCTCATGCCCGTGGATGCGTAAGAGCCTGCTAAGGGATACCTACCTCCGGAAGATGGGCAGCAGCGTCTATCCGTGTATCAACATCCCGTACTGCGCTCGCCAACCCGCCTGCCAAGCGTGGCGAGTATTTTATTTATTTTATTTATTTAAACAAAATCCACAGTCAGCCTACCTTATCCTAAATTACATATTATGTATCCTATGACCAATAACGGATTTGCATTATAATTATATGTATGGGAACTACTCCTCATGGAGATCCATGAGGGAGGCCTATGTTCAGTAGTGGACGTTTTACGGCTGAAATGATTAGATATCGAGGTAAGAGCGGACGTTGTTCATTTCTCAAAGATTATCACACCTAGCAACAATAATTCTACCAGGGACTGGAACTTTGGGATGTGTGATTTCGAGCTGTTGCATTCCCTTATGCGGGACATCTCTTGGGATATTGTTTTAGCATGCGAAGATGCAGAGAGTGCCCCAAATAACTTTTATGGCACTATTTATAATGTCTTCGACACCTGCATCCCTAACAAGTGTCGCAAGGGGTCGAAGAATAAGAGATGCCCTGTCTGGTTTACGCCTGATATGGGCGGCAATATCCATGATATTGGGCAGAAAATCAAACTTTATGCAAACTGGAGACGCAATAAATCCGTAGACTGCTGTAAGTCTTTTTCAGAGCTGAGGTCTTCACTAAAGTCACGTACGGAATCCGCTTATAGTGTGTTTTGCTTGATGCGGAAAGTATTAATAACTACCTACGATAGTAGCTGCAACAGTAAATTATATTAATATTTTTCGCTTCATGCCCCTGGATGTTGAAGATGGCATGCAAACAAATACTCTGAAGCGGATGAGGGGTTCTTTTGTCCTCCCACTTTACTATATCTTTAATTTAGCGCTAAAAACCGGTATCTATCCCTCAGAGTGGAAAATTTCTAGAATCACTTCGATACCACAGTCTACGAACAGAGGGGAAAATCCGTGGAAGAATATCGTCAAATAGCAATTTTATCATCACCTGTCAACTGACAAATTTTTGAAAATGTTTTACACCAATTAAAAAGTAAAAATTTCAAAAATAGTTCCCTCGAACCTTATAGATGGCGTTAGTTGTCATTTAATGGAAGGAAACACAATATGACAATGACAGCATTTGTAATCAATCACATACTTGTTTTCTCCGCTTACCAGCTCCATCTGTTTGGTTTAGTAGAAAACACTTTTTTATTTTTTACTGAAAACGGCTCATTGACTTTCTACCAGGTGGAGAAGTTTCTTAGTAACACCATGGTTTTAGACGAAAGAGGTCAACACCATTGAAGTATTATTACTAGCGTATAGAATTGACACCCGCGAACAACAAGTTTGCGCCATGAGTTGTTGCCGGCCGGCAACAACTCATTTAGTCGTTCGTCGACGCCCATCGCGACCGCACGCGAATAAACCCAAATTAAAAATGCCGTCTTGCGTGTTAAAAACGTGTAAAAATCAATCAACTGCGAAGAAAAAAGATAGTGGCGTGACTTATCATCGGAAAGTAAACAGAATATCAACTAAAACCAACTAAAATTAATTTTTGTATATTATTTTCTATTGTACTGACATTTTGTTTGAAAATCATAGATTATGAAAAGTGATTCGTACAGATGGGATGTGTGACCTACTGTGATGACCTACTGAGGGTTGGCGACAAAGGTTTAACTGATTATTTTTAACTCATATTACTCGCCCTATGCCGTCTGTCTGATCAGTAACAGTAGGTACCTACTGTAGGTATCTTTTGCAATCGTCATTACTTATAAACTGAAGCTGTATTATACCTATATTGTTGTCTGAACAAATTCTTAAGGTTTATAAATTTGTAATAAATCGATTGACGACCTCTGTGGCGTGGTGGGCGAAGGTTCGCCTGCGACGCAGGAGGTGGGTTCGATTCCCGCCTTGGGACAAATGTTTAGTGATCGCTGCAGATATTTGTTCTGGGTGTTCAGGTAATTTTCTACGTATAATAATAATTAAATAGGTATTTATGTATTGTATTGTATTTATTATATCAGTTATCTAGTAGCCATAACAAGAGCTCTGCTTAGTTTTGGGCTAGATAATCATCATCATTTCAGCCAAAAACGTCCACTAATGAACAAAGGCCTCCCTCATGGGTCTCCGTGAGGGGTAGTTGCCATACTCACCACGCTTGGCAGGCGGGTTGGCGAGCGCAGTACGGGATGTTGGTATATCGAAATCTATCGGATATCTTTCGGAGGTATCCCTTAGCAGGCTCTTACTGCATCCACGGGCATGAGAGGAGGGGCAGAGTGAAATAAAGTGTGGGGTCTAGTTAGTGTAAGTGTACCTATGTACGTACTTGTTGGATAAAATACCAATTTATAAAAAAAAATACTTTAAACGCTTAACGATTCGTTTTAATTTAATGTAAATATTTTTACGTTTTGAAATATAATATTCATAGGTACCTACTGCATTAATAGCTGTCTGAAGTGTCCCTTCTGCGGTGAAAAAAATCTATTAGAGCGACATGTTGTTACACTATGTTGAACGAAACGTGTAAGCGCCACGAAATTCATGGCGCTTACGACGTTTTGGTCGCGAGAAAACTATACTCTATTAGCGATCTAGCGCTGCATGTATTGATGGTATGGATAGACGACATTCTAATCGTGTAGCGCTGCAGCGAATACTTGTGTGCGGGGGCGAGCGCGCCCCGCGCAGGCACCCCCGCTGTCATCAAGTTGCGACACATTTTTTGTTTGGTATAGCTACTCTAACTATTTACAACTCACTGGTCAACACCAACTTGCTTACTCTAGTTCAATATGTCTCTGTGCAGCTAGATAAAGGACGGCAAGTGGACGTGCTCTACTTTGACTTCCAGAAGGCGTTTGATAGGGTGAGGTGAACAATGGCATACTGTTGGCGAAGCTCAGTGCTCTGTTATACACAGATGACTTAAAGTTGTACACATCAATTAACACTGCGATTGCACTACAGCGAGACATTGATGCAGTGTACCTACCTAATAAAATGGAGTTTAACTCTCTCAAATGCTCCGTAATGACTTTAGGTCGAATGAGGCAACCAATATCTTTCGGATATAACATCCAGGGGCACGTGGTCCCTAGGACAGTGTAGTTGAAGGATTGGGTCATGTTCAATCGAAAGCCACTAGTAAATGGAAAGACCTGGAACACACCTGCCTTAGGTACTGTGAGACCGTTAGTTACTAGTACATAATCGTTGTTTTGAAAACTTTTGTTTTTGACATGTTTAACCTTATTTGACATTACATTTTATTTTGTTTTCTATCATATTTGTTAAATAATTATTATTGTGTCTGAATTATATAATTCATTATTTATTTATTTATTTATTTGATATTTTATTTATTTGATATTTTTTATGTGTAAGCTATCTAATTATTAAATAAATAAATAAATCAACAACATTATCACCATCGATAGTGTGTCGAGCAGGGTCACGTACCTAACACTCAGAACATCTAAGCGATATTCGCTGAAGGTCGTACAGGTATATGCGCCTCGTCACTCTCAGATGAAGAAGTAGAGACTATGTATGAGAACATGTAGAGCCATACATATCTACACAAACAAAACTCACTTCACTGTTACGGGGGGGGACTTCAATGCAAAGCTAGACATGAGAAGCGATGATGAGTTGAGAGTGGGGCAATTTGGATATGGGCAAGGGTACTCCAGGGGCCAAAGGCTGGCCGATTTTCTGGAGAAAGAAGGACTCTTTATGAAGAATTACATTTTCCAGAAGCCGCCTCACATGAAATGGAGGTCCATTCCCTGTGATGAGTCTCAATGGTTCCACGAGAAATGAGATCGATTTCATCTTGACTAACAAGAAATTAATATTCAATGATGTATCTGTGATTCACAGGGTGAAAACCGGCAGTGATTACCGAATTGTTAGAGGCACTGGTTACGCCGACAGCATTGCGAGCGTAACTTAATTTAAACGTTAGATAAACGACATTGCATAGTTAATTATCTATAGGTAAACTAAGGGTTGGTTTACTTTTCTGGGAATTTTGTGTAATCCCATATTGGGCTATTACGCGATGTTCCTACGTGTCCGTGTGTGCGTACACTATAATCCACACGACGGATATTTTGCTGCGTATGCACTCTGCATTTTTTCTAATGTCGGTCACCTTGACTGACAAGACAGTTGCCATAAAGCCGCCTCGCAGGTCGGTCGCACGCACTCAATTATTATCCCGCATATGTCTCTGTCGCGATTCGTTCTTTGGAGTCGTGGGACACTTATTACCGAGTCCCATAATATATTTGGGACAGGTCGCGCATTACCACAAAATAGTTGCCAGCCAAAGGAATTCGCCTCCCTGTGTAGTGAAGTGAAAGGATTCCCGCGCAGCCCTGGACCCTCAAAGATTGCTGGACTTGCCAGGTTAGTAAGCCTTCCTAACTACCTAGTGATTTTAGCCTGTGCAACGTCGTTATAATTACTATACGCATCTTTGAGAAACCTAGAATTATTGGATTTCAGCCAGTCCATCCCACCTTGGGAAACGCATATTACCCAAATGATATAATCGGTTAGCTTTATGGTCTATCGTACCATGCATCGCGGCATGCGGCCGGTTATATCTACCATATATTTGGTCCTTCGAGCCGGATAGAAATCTAAAATTTTGGGTTTATTACCACGTGTAATTGCATATAATCATCATAGGAAACTCGTCCTTATTGCGTTACATGTAAGGTCCATTGTGTGTCCGCACTTGTACACGAAGTCCCGTTATAAAATTATTTAAATTCGCATTTTTCCTAACTGATTCACAAATAGGTGTGTATAAGTTATTTACTACTTTAGTGTTTCATGTTGTGAAATAGATTTTACGTTAAATTGCGTTAATTACGCTAATTTTTCATTATTTTATTTAATTGACGGTGGTTTCGTGGAAAGTTTCGTGGCACAAAGATTGGTCTGGTTAACTTTGTTAGCGAATCCAAGTAAGGATCGCCACTATAACATCTTGTTGGTTTATTTTTAACCTAATAACTAAACATTGAGTTTATTTATTTACATCGCAAAAATATTACAGTCCACACCGCATTTATTGAAGAATTTTAGTAGGTTCTGAAGTAACTTATTTACTAGGTTGTTTGTTCTTAAGACAAGATAAATTATTTCTCACTCTTACGTTCATAAGTACCTATTATTTCGCATGCACAGCAATTACGCTCGTGCTATCTATACTGTTCCTATATCGTGCCAGCTTGGTCAGTTAGTGCCTATCTATACTTACTAACGCTGCTGGTAGGATAGGTATTTATTTGTTTTATCCTTACGCGTCGTATTGCACGTTCGCTAGGGTTCCGCATGGTCGGGAAAATAGTTCCACACCTATTTATTTTTTGTTTTACCCGTGTGTCGCGTCGTATTGTACGTCCGCTTTATTGCTTGAAATAGAGTTCCGTTCTATATACCATATATAAATCATATAAGTACCGTTTGTTTTTACAAGCTTTTTTTATTTTTCGATTTCGCCATTGTCGTGTCGTATTGAACACACGCTAGGGTTTCGCATGATTGGAAAATTGGTTCCGTACCTACCTATTTTTTGTTTTTTTTAAAATATAAATATTTAATACTTTGTTTTGCATCCATTAGCTTAGGCTGGAATTTCGCTTGGGCGGATAAGTGGTTCCGTACCAATTTTATATTAAAGTTTTTATTTTTTTTATTTTTAAACACAAATTTTTAGTTTAACATGGAAGACTTAAATAACAAACTTAAACTTTACGAAGGCAAATGTGCTTCATATTTTGGTCGCGTTCAAAAAATATATGATTTAATTTCAAATCTCAATGACGAAAAGTCGAGAAATACTTTCATGGCGAAAGCCAGAACAGTCGATCAAATTAGAAACGAAATTATAACTACAATTGATAATATAAATATTTTGTCAATGAAAATTAATCCTGACTATGAGGTTAATTACAACACGTTGTCGGCCTTTGACGATCTTTCGTGCGAAATTAAAAATGTATTGAGTTCATTGACCCCAGCTCCCCCTACTAAGGATTATGCTATGAGTAGTACTAATTCGACGAGTAGTAGACTCGGTTCAAGTTCAGGGTCATGTCATATCAAAATACCGAGAATCGAACTGCCTACCTTTGAGGGCGACATTCAAACTTTTCCGTTTTTCTATGAAACATTCAAACGTGTAATACATTTAAATCCCGATTTATCGGACTCGGATCGTATTCACTATTTACTAAGTCATCTCAAGGGCAAGGCTCAAAGTGTTGCCGCCGGTATTGTCCCCGCTGCAGAGAACTATCGCGTAATCTGGGACGCGCTTATCGCAAAATATCATGACACGCGCGCATTAGCAGTTAGTTATCTCAATCAGCTGTTTTCTATAAAATCAGTTGGTACTTCGCCTGCTAATGTTGAACAGGTATTTGATAAATTCACTGCAATTGTGGCAGGACTCAAGCAATTGAAAATAGATAACATGGATGATTTTATTTTCACGTACGCGGGTCTTAAGTTATTAGACTCCGACATCGCAAAACATTACGAAATGTCGCTTCGCAATTTGAAAGATCCTCAAGAGGTAGATTATAATTACTTCGTAAAGTTTGTACGCGAACAAATAAAAATATTATATCGCATCGCGCCGTCGAATGCTGAAAAGTCGACTGCCGGCCGCAGCGGCGCCAGTGCGGCGTCTGCTACGTCTTCTAGGGCGCATGTATCTACATCACCTAAATGTTCGCTCTGTCATTCATCGCATATCCACTTATATAAGTGCAGTGCCTTTTTAAAATTAAACGCGAATGACAGATTTAAATTCATTAAGGAACACAATATGTGTGTCAACTGCCTTAGTGCGCAGCATACAGCGTCTAAATGTCAGTCTTCTTCCACTTGTAAGAAGTGCCAGGGTAAACATCATTCCTTGTTGCATTTCGAACAAAGGCCACAGAAACCAGCTGCTAGTGTCAGCACCGCACCGGCTACTAGTGCCGAAGAACCTGAGCCATCGCAGGAACGGGTTTCTTTTTGCACGCACTCAGCCACGGTTCAAAGGTCGTCTCGCACTACTGAAGTGCTAGCTACTGCGAAGGTATTAGTGGTAGGTAGGAAGGGCAAGGATGCTGTTATTCGCTGTCTTCTGGACCCAGGTTCCCAGAAGAACTATATAACTACTCGATGCTGTCGTAAGCTCGGGTTACCTATCCGCGAGGATTCGGTGGTTACCGTCAAAGGTATTGGTGGTACCTCTCAACCAGTACGAGGTTCAGTTGAATTCAAATTTAGTTCGCGTTTCCGTGTGCAACCCAAGTACAACATCGACGCTCTGGTTCTCGACGAGATAACGGGTCAGCTCCCGTTATGCCCGATAGATGTCGCTAACTTCAATCACATTGATTCGAGGCTACTTGCCGACGATACTTGGGCTACGCCGGGGAATATTGACATTCTGCTAGGAGTAAAACTGTTTGCTAAGTTATTGCAACCAGGTCATGTATCTTCTACCGCGGGATGTCCAGACGCATTAGAGACAGTGCTTGGCTATATATTAATGGGAGACGCACCTGTCTTAGAACGTCCGAAAGCCACCCTGTCGTTTTTCGCTACTTCCCCTTTGGAAAGCTGCGACTTGCGCAAGTTTTGGGAGATAGAGGAAGTTCAACCCTCTTCTATCACTAGCGTGGATGATAAATACTGTGAACAGTTTTATTGTTCCACCACTACTCGCACCCAATCTGGCAAGTATGTCGTTGCTTTGCCATTGAAGACAGACGCATCGGCGTTAGGTAATTCTTTCGAAATTGCACGTCGTAGATTTATTAGCCTCGAACGAAAACTTAAATCGCATCCTAACGTCAAATTACTCTATGATGACGTCATAAGAGATTATCTAAAAAATAATTACGTTTCCCTTGTGCAAGGAATTATTCCTGGCGAGGTATCTTACTACATCCCGCACCATGCTGTAATTCGCGAAGACAAGGCAACCACCAAGTTACGCGTGGTTCTTGATGCGAGCGCGAAGACAGCCAATGGTACATCACTAAATGATATTCTCTACGCAGGTCCAGTTCTTCAGTCGGACCTTTTTAATATTCTTTTAAATTTAAGATTCTACGCTGTAGCTATAACGGCTGATGTTAAAGCTATGTACCTCAGAATTTCAGTACGTCCTGAAAATCGTCCTCTTCAGCGTATACTATATCGCTTTCACGAAGACGAGGAATTGCAAATTCTGCAATTTTCCGTTCTTACCTTTGGGTTCAAATGCTCGCCCTTTGTCGCCATCCGCACCATTCAACAATTGTGTAAGGATGAGGGTCAAAATTGTCCTCTCGCAAGCGAGATTCTAAATAGAGATATTTATATCGATGATATCGCTAGTTCTATTCCTAGCATTGCGCTAGCAATAGATTCCGCTCACCAACTGATTAAGTTGTTTTCACTTGGTGATTTTGAGTTGACTAAATGGTCAAGTAATAGCCCTGAGGTTCTTCAGGCTATTCCCGAGTCACTGCGGCTCGCGCACAGTGTCGATCTAAGTAAGGATCCGACTCTAAAGGTTCTTGGGCTTCGTTGGTTTCCCGACGAAGACTATTTCGCATTCCAAGTCAATTCTGACAATCGCCCTTGCACGAAGAGAAATATTCTGTCGTCTATCGCTCGCCTCTTCGATGTTCTGGGTTTAGTCGCGCCCATGATCTTGTACGCCAAGCTATTGATCAAAGGTCTTTGGCTTGTAAAAATTGGATGGGATGATGTCCCACCCAACCGCATAGTTCGTCTGTGGCAGCAGTTTCAAGATGAACTGCCGCATATTTCGCAGCTTAAATTCACACGCCACATTGGCGTAATTGAAAACTGTAAAGTTTCATTAGTTGGGTTTGCAGACGCTAGCGAGAAAGCCTACGGTGGTGCTGTCTACGCCCACGTAGTTAAACCAGATGGAGACATAACCATCTCGCTAGTATGTGCAAAGTCCAAGGTCGCTCCTCTTAAAGTTATTTCGCTGGCTCGTCTGGAGCTATGCGCCGCATTGCTTTTATCAACTTTGATAAAGCGAGTTTTTGATCTTTATTCCTCCCGATATGCCATTGAGGCTGTCGTAGCATTTTCAGACTCAACTGTAACTTTGAGTTGGATCCACTCTTCGCCACATCGCTGGCACACGTTTGTGGCCAATCGCATAGCCAAGATTCACGAAAATCTCTCGGCACAACACTTCTTCCATGTAAAAGGATCAGATAATCCTAGTGATTGTCTTTCCCGCGGTTTGACGCCAGCCCAGCTTATCCATCATCCACTGTGGTTGACTGGACCGCCCTGGCTCAAACTACCCCGCCACAAATGGCCTATAAAACCATTCGTTCCAGGTGAGACGCAAGAGCTTCCCGAAATGAAGCCAGTGGCTCTACCTGC
Source organism: Pasiphila rectangulata (assembly GCA_963082625.1). Classification (NCBI taxonomy): domain Eukaryota; kingdom Metazoa; phylum Arthropoda; class Insecta; order Lepidoptera; family Geometridae; genus Pasiphila; species Pasiphila rectangulata. The sequence goes on along the minus strand of OY720236.1, from coordinate 16,379,920 downwards.
TTTATCGCCGGCAATGTCAAAGGTGAATTCTCCTGCCGAAGACATTCTGTATAACCTCTCCAATAGGTTTTCCTCCTGGAAAAAATACTTGAAAACAATTTGCTTTGTTTACAAATTTCTAAAGCGGCTTCCTATAGGCCCAATAACCGCGCTCGATTTGAACTTTGCTGAATCAGTTGTGTGGCGAACTGTTCAACGAATTCATTTTGAATCCGATTTAGAGCGATTAAATCGCAACAAGTTATGTTCTAAGCCAGTACAGAAACTAAGCCCGTTTCTGCATAATGGACTTATTCGCGTTGGTGGACGTCTAGCCAACTCAGATTTAGAATTTGAGTCGCGTCACCCAATTCTACTTCCTCGACAGGACCACGTAGTGGAACTTTTGGTATCCCACTATCACGCTAGTAATTTTCACACAGGTCCAAACTTGCTTCTGTCTCTCTTACGACAGCGCTATTGGATTTTGTCCGCACGGCGTATTGTTCGTCATATAACTTTTAAGTGTAATGCTTGCTTTCGAGCCAAGCCGCGACCCGTGTTTCCGGTCATGGCAGACTTGCCACACTCTCGCGTCGAAAGCGCTCCTAAAGCGTTCTCTCACACTGGGTGTGATTATGCTGGCCCGCTTATGATAACCTCCGTTCGCGGCAGAGGCCAAAAGAGTCGCAAGGCGTATATATGCCTTTTTACGTGCTTGACAACGCGTGCTCTTCATCTGGAGGTCGCCTCAGATCTAAGCACAGCAAGTTTCTTGTCGGCATTTAAACGTTTTCTTTCTCGCCGTGGTCCAATCGAATGTCTTTATACAGACAACGCCACCAACATTATTGGTGCAAAATCGTATCTTCGTGAACTCTACCAATTCTTATCGCATGAATACAGCACATATTGGGAAAGGGAACTGGCGGATAATAAAATAACTTTGAAAACTATCCCGTGTAGAGCACCCCATTTCGGTGGATGCTGGGAAAGTGAAGTAAAAAGTGTAAAAACGCACCTTCTTAAGGTAATTGGACAACAAATACTCACCTATGATGAGCTTAGCACTATGCTAACTCAGGTTGAAGCTTTGTTAAACTCGCGACCGCTCTACGCGCTTAGCTCCGATCCGTCAGAACCCGCCGCATTAACTCCTGCACATTTTCTTAACACGAAACCACTCGTCTTTTTCCCTGCTCGCGAGGTAACTGAAACGCGCTTACATCTTATTTCGCGACAGGAACTAAATGATCAACTTGTTCATTCTAAATGGAACACACCTGCTAATCCTTTACGGACTGGTATGGTTGTTGTTTCTATGCAGGACAACGTTATGCCTCTACATTGGCCGATAAGCTTAGTGACTGAAGTCTATCCGGATAAGAACGGGGTAGTTAGAGTCGCAATGATCAAGACTCAGAGTGGGTTTTCTCATCGGCCAACAGTTAAGTTGTGCCCTTTGCCAACACAATAAGTTTTGGTATCTAATTTTTATAATGCAGAAGTTAGGTTTAATTAAATTTATTAACTAGTTTATAAAATTCCTTCATAAATTTAGTTTCTTTCATAAGGTAGAGTTTTCATGATGATAATATGCAATTGTTAATTGTTGTTTCCTCTTTTTTGTTTTGAAAGATTAGGACCTTTCAAGCCGGGGAATATGGTTACGCCGACAGCATTGCGAGCGTAACTTAATTTAAACGTTAGATAAACGACATTGCATAGTTAATTATCTATAGGTAAACTAAGGGTTGGTTTACTTTTCTGGGAATTTTGTGTAATCCCATATTGGGCTATTACGCGATGTTCCTACGTGTCCGTGTGTGCGTACACTATAATCCACACGACGGATATTTTGCTGCGTATGCACTCTGCATTTTTTCTAATGTCGGTCACCTTGACTGACAAGACAGTTGCCATAAAGCCGCCTCGCAGGTCGGTCGCACGCACTCAATTATTATCCCGCATATGTCTCTGTCGCGATTCGTTCTTTGGAGTCGTGGGACACTTATTACCGAGTCCCATAATATATTTGGGACAGGTCGCGCATTACCACAAAATAGTTGCCAGCCAAAGGAATTCGCCTCCCTGTGTAGTGAAGTGAAAGGATTCCCGCGCAGCCCTGGACCCTCAAAGATTGCTGGACTTGCCAGGTTAGTAAGCCTTCCTAACTACCTAGTGATTTTAGCCTGTGCAACGTCGTTATAATTACTATACGCATCTTTGAGAAACCTAGAATTATTGGATTTCAGCCAGTCCATCCCACCTTGGGAAACGCATATTACCCAAATGATATAATCGGTTAGCTTTATGGTCTATCGTACCATGCATCGCGGCATGCGGCCGGTTATATCTACCAGGCACATTGAGTATGAACATTCCTTGAAAGGTCCCGTTTAATGAAGTCTACGCTCCAACCCACTAGCGCACATATCCAAAACCTCGAAAGCTTTCAACACGAACTTTTAAATCGATTTGACTGTCTAGAAGTAGATGCTATGGTGGACGAGATTAATAACAGGTTCGTTGAAAACGTCGATACGGTGGGGTTCTTTAAAACCCCCGAACAAACAGACCTCAAAAACTTTCTGATGACACCCTTATCCTCATGGCTGAACGATATTCTTTGCGACAGCAGTCTCCCGATGATGCTTAGTCAAACAGGCAGCACAATAGAAACATTTGTAAATCCTTGCAGCACGATATTCGTACCTTTAATACAGCTCTTATTGAAGATACAATAGAGCGGAATAAAGGCTCCAAAGTGTTAGCGAGATATATTTTATTAGGCAGAGCCAGATGACGAAGCTGAAGAGGGAAGATGGCAGCAAAACGGTAAGGGAATTCGAAAGGTTCTATGGACGGCTCTACGATTCGGTCACTAAACCTGTTTGTAGTTTGCCAATGGCACAAGAGCCAAACTGACCTGACATTATACCGAGGATATTCCGGAAATCAGTCTGCACGAGATCAGGATAAGCCTGAAACATACATATTAAGAACGATAACGCGCCGGGTGAGGACAGAATCACTTCTGAAAGCAGGTGGATCACCGGTACTTAGAGTCCGTTCAGAAGCTCTTTAATTCTACCTTGCTGGAAGATACGACGCCAAAAGCATGGTACGAGGGCGTGGTGGCTCTGTTCTCCAAGAAAAGTGACAACATTTAGCTCAAGAATAACAGACCCATCTCGCTTTTGAGCCAAGCCTAAAGACACGATGAAGACTTTCGCGATGATCCTTGAAAACCAAGGATCATCGCAAACCCTCTCGATCGCAGGTTTGATGACTTCCAGCCTCCCAAACAAGCCGAGTTCCGGAAAGGCTACAGTACCTACTATAGACCACATGCATACGCTGTATCAAGTTATACAGAAGAGTATAACTTGTCGCTATGCCTCGCTTTTGCCGACGATATTGTGGTCATGGCAAAGTCGATGGAAGAATTCAGCACGATGCTCGAAGGCCTTAATCGTGTCTCCCAACGGCTAGGCCTGAAAATTAATATAGACAAGACGAAAATTATGTCGATTGTCCATGTCGTGCCTGCCGCAGTTATGGTTGAGAACTCGGCTCTTGAAGTTGTCGACGCGTATATATACCTAGGACAAACAGTCTAATCAGGTAGGCCCATCTTCGAGAAAGTGGTCAATCGTCGAATCCAACTTATGGAAACGAGACGTGGTCTTTCACTATACTGGCCATAAGCTTAGAGTTGCTCCACGAGCTATAGAGAGGACTATATCTTTGCTCGGGGTTTCTCTACGGGATCGAATCAGAAATGAGGAGATACGTAGAACTTGGGACACCGACATAGCCAGACGGATTAGCTTGTTGAAGTGGCAATGGGCTGGCCATATAGCGTGCAAAACAGATGGCCGATGGGGGCGCAAAGTTCTCGAATGGAGGCCACGGACTGACAAGCGCAGCGTAGGACGTCCAGCTACAACTTTTCTATCTTGTTGTACAAATCTTATTATTTATTTAGGGTATTCATATATTCTTAATCATAATCAGTCTAAGTTTAGATTGGTGAAAAACTTTGTACCTAATGCAGGGTTACAGTATTGGAATTTAAAGTTATTTCTCTAAAATAATGCTTAAACACAGTGTTTAAGGATTGCCAACTGTCCTATTTAAGGATCTTATCAATAGTTTCGTATTTATTGAGAAAACCTTAAGAGACTAAAGCTGCTGCAGCTCTTAAGCTTCCCGTTGAGCTGGTGATTCCCGCTTCTTCGAGTAAAGTAGGAATCCAACCCGCTATAACAGTTCGAGATGTAAAATTATTTTGACTTGGTCGTCTCAGATGATATAATTTAATAAGTAGGTATACGTACCCTCGGAATTAAGTACATTTTTAGGTTTTCGTTTTCTATGATTTTCCATGATCTGTGGTTGTATCCGTTTTGGAGCCGTATTTAGCCCAAAACAATGTTTCCGTTCCCTCGTCAACAAACGCGTTCGGACTAGTGTCCAGAAGGTCACGTAGTACTCTCCTTCAGGAGGCCAGTAAAATCAGAACTGCGACATGGCTAGAGACTTGGAATAAACTTTCACTGTTGAAAATATAGGTATTGAGACGATGGTTAAGTTTATTACGTTCTATGCAAATGGGCGGTCTTCTTATTTTTGGTTTTGCTGTAGGTAGATATGTAGGTACTCGCTTGAGTTTTATGCGTATCGTCAAACTTGCTTTTCATTTAAAATTTTTGCCAAAGGTGTATTTCGTGCAAAGTTCGTTTTGCCAATGTTATGTATGGTCATGATATTTTCGTCAAAGTAGCTTTTGGTCAAAGGCAGTGATTTGCCATGCTTGCGTTTCGTCTTGTGGCGGCATCCATTCGCTGAGACTGGCGACCGCAACACGCACCGGCGCTGCCGCAACTGGATGTTCGCGCTCTGCAAGCCGCTATATTTATGTTGCGCTATCCCGTTCTTGCGCATCATGGCTATCTCGCTCTCGCGGCACGAAATTAAAGATTCAACGCGGTCAAATGCAGTGCTGGGATTGGTTTAAACTAACGTAGTCGCTACTCAAAAATATTGTTTGCTGGAAAACCAAATTTGTAATATAAGTAGACTATTTTGTTAATAAAATTTGTACAGTCGTAGAAGCCTCTTTTATTTTTACATTACAATTCAGTGAACCCTCTAGGACTAGCTAGGGACAGTAAATCAGTATTAGGCAGGAGAATAGGATCTCATATAACCACCATCGTATAACCACACTATATAGTAGGGCCTAGGTCAGAGGCGTATTCCACATACCACACCAGGATCCTACAATTGGTGACCCCGACGGAAACATGGAAACATTTAGGAATGCCGAAGAAAACAAATCGGATGCCGAGGCAGCTGGATCAAGCTTGGATGTTCCTTTCAATTTAGCGGCGGTCTCGGTGCAATCTAGATTATTACCATTCTGGCGAGAATACCCGAAACTGTGGTTTGTTCAGTTTGAAGCTCTGGTGGATCCTCTCAAGACAAGTGATGAGAACAAATACCGCTATGTACTTGGACAACTGCAACCTACAGACCTTCAACACATTTCAGACATTCTGCTGAAGCCACCTACTGTCGGAAAGTACGAGACTATCAAGCAACGCCTACTCTCGGCTTATGAGCAATCGGAGATAAAAAACTTCAGGCACCTTATAAGTGGACTGGAATTAGGTGATCAAAAGCCTACACAATTATTGAGGCGCATGCGAGAGCTTGGAGGAAGCATGATCACCGAAGACGGAATAAAAATAGAATGGCTGAACCAGTTGCCGCAACAAGTCCGAGTTATTCTATCGGTGAATACAGATTCGTCCCTAGATATGCTTGCTGCTATGGCCGATAAGATGTTAGAATATTCCGAAGCTGGAACGATTGCAACAGTGTCTAAAATAGAGCCAAGCGTCAGTGGTACCGGAGCAAACCAGCAAATGGTATCAACTCAACTCGACGTGTTGTCAAAGCAGCTAGCGAAGCTCACATTGGAAGTTGCTGAATTGCGACAGGAGCGAGGCAGATCGCAATACCGCCGCCCGTCATACTCGCGGCCTCGATCGCGTTCGGAGTCTGCAAGGAAGATAAGAGAAGGGACGTGGCTGTGTAAATATCACTTCAGATTTGGTAGCAGAGCAAGGCGCTGTGAATCTCCGTGTGCGAAGAGGGATTCCAAGTTGGGAAACTAAATGATACACCGACCGTGGCGGAGGTCGGTGTGGTTCCTGCTAGCAACCGCCTATGTGTCTACGATCGTAATACGGCACAGCGTTTCCTCGTCGACACAGGAGCAGATATATCGGTGCTAGCTCCCTCCACCGCCTTGCGAAATAAGCTGTTATCAAGCACCTACAAATTATATGCCGCAAACAGCACGCCGATCAATACATATGGAGAAAGAGAAATGCAACTGGACTTTGGGCTACGTCGCAACTTCCGTTGGACTTTCGTCGTGGCAGATGTGAAGACATCTATTTTGGGAGCGGATTACCTGCGACATTATAAGCTGTTGGTAGATTTGCATCGTAAAAAGCTTATTGACAAAATCACCGATCTATCTATCGATGCCGTAGAAGTATTTTCAGATCAAGGATCAGTGCACGTCATAAGTGAGAGCCACACGTACCACGAGATTCTAAAACAGTATCCTGATGTACTAAGACCGATGTCATTGAAAACGCCGTCAAAACATGATGTGGTACATCATATCCAGACCACCGGTGCACCCCTCTACGCGCGGGCTCGTCCATTGCCGCCTGATAAATATAAATCTGCAAAGCAGGAATTTGAGCGCCTGATGGAAATGGGAATTTGTCAGCCTTCGAAGAGTCCATGGGCTAGTCCTCTGCATGTCGTTAAGAAAAAAGATGGCAGTTTACGTTGTTGTGGAGATTATAGAAGGCTTAACGCCGTTACTCTACCAGACAGATACCCAATACCGAGGATTCAAGATTTTACTTACCAGCTACACGGCAAGAAAATCTTTTCCAAACTGGATTTGAAGATGGCCTACTACTGGATACCTATATCGCAAGAGGACGTTCAGAAAAGTGCCATAATAACACCATTCGGTCTCTTCGAGTTTCGTTCCATGACGTTTGGGCTTCGTAACTCAAGCCAAACATTTCAGCGATTCATGCATGAAGTTCTACGCGGAATAAGCGATTGCTTCACATTTGTGGATGACGTTTTGTTATGCAGTGAAAACGAAGAAAAGCACAAGAAACTGGTTCATGAAGTTTTAGACCGCTTAAACAAGTATGGAGTTACTCTCAACGTAGAAAAATGCGAATTTGCCAAGACAAGAATAAATTTTTTGGGATATCAAGTAACTGCAGAAGGCATTACACCGACAGAAGAGCGAACAGAAGCTATCTCTACGTATCCACAGCCGAAGACGGTCTTAGAATTGCGACGTTTCTTGGGGATGGTAAATTTTTATAGAGACTGTCTACCAAGCCAGGCCGATGTTCAGCGTCATTTAAACAAGTACTTGCACAACAGGAAGAAAAATGACAAGACACCAATAGAGTGGACGCCGGAAGCAGTTCAAGCATTTCAAAAGTGCCGGCAAAGCATTTTGAAAGCAACAACTCTTACGCACCCCGTCTTAAACGCCCCACTCGGCATTATGTCAGACGCATCCGAACATAGCATTGGCGCTGTTTTACAACAAAAGGTGGAAAAAACTTGGAAGCCCTTAGCATATTTTTCGAAGACTATGAGTGACACACAGAAGAGATACAGCACGTACGACCGCGAGCTCCTAGCGATGTATGCTGCAGTCAAACACTTTCGTCGTCTTATTGAGGGATGCATTGTTAGCATTTTCACGGATCACAAGCCACTTTCTTTTGCCCTAACGCGACAACCTAGCAGCAGCGACACACCGCGGCGAGAAAGGCAACTACATTTCATTAGCCAATTTTGTTCGAACATCGAATACGTGGAAGGCGAAAAAAATTCAGTTGCAGATGCCTTGTCGCGGATCGAAGACATAGAAATTTCGTCTTTCATCAATCTTGAAACGCTAGCGAAAGATCAGAAAAGCAACGAAGAACTAAAATATCTAAAGACACGAGCGAATTTGAAATTCGTTGACGTCACTCTACCAGGTTGCAACACGCCAATCACGTGCGAGCATTCCACCGCTACTCTACGACCATATCTACCGACCGCATATCGTAAAGTGGCATTTAAAGCGCAACACGAGCTATGTCATCCCGGTATTCGCACAACTAGAAGACAGGTCACTACAAAATTTTTCTGGCCCTCTATGAACAAGGATGTAGGAGATTGGGCCAAGAGTTGTATCGGCTGTCAAAAAGCTAAAATAAATCGGCACAGCGTTACACCATTACGAAGCTTTCCTGCATCTCAGCGGTTCGAGCATGTTCATATTGACATCGTTGGGCCACTTCAATTATCGCGAGATTATCGCTACTGTGTGACTATGATCGACCGTTACACTAAATGGCCAGAAGTCGTCCCAGTTCGAGAGATCACAGCGGAAGTCGTAGCAAAAGCATTGTGTGAAGGATGGATCTCCAGGTTTGGCTGTCCGCTTCGGATATCTACAGATCAGGGCAGGCAGTTCGAATCGTCACTATTTAATGCACTCATGAAAAGGCTGGGGATTACAAGAATTCGAACTACGGCATTTCATCCACAGTCAAACGGAAAAATTGAACGTTTTCACCGCACATTAAAAGCCGCATTAATGGCAAAAGGAGTAACTACACAGTGGAGCGAAGAGCTACCAATAATTCTGCTGGGACTACGGACAGCACTGCGCGAAGAAACTAATGTTAGTCCTGCACTGATGACCTACGGATCAACACTACGCATTCCTTCAGATTTTTTTATGCCGGCAAGCTTAAAGTTTGAAGAAGCGGAATTCGTCCGCCGCCTAGTTAATGCCATGTCCTCATTCGCTCCGGTTCAACGGCCAATCGCAACCAACGCTCGAGCATTTGTACACAAGGACCTCGCCACTTGTACACACGTTTTCATAAGGAACGATACAGTGCGTGCGCCACTCATACCGCCTTACGATGGACCTTACCCAGTTCTACAGAAAAATGAAAAGTACTTCAGAATACAGTTACCGAAGCGTACGACAGTGGTAACATTGGATAGACTAAAACCGGCGTATGTAAGCAACGAAGACGCAATTCCAGTTCCAGTAAGCGAGTCATCAAACGCCCCTGTAGTAACGGAGAAACCATACGTTACAAGATACGGGAGAAGAGTTAAACAAACCGTACGCTTCGCTTGAAGGGGGGTACTGTGGCGGCATCCATTCGCTGAGACTGGCGACCGCAACACGCACCGGCGCTGCCGCAACTGGATGTTCGCGCTCTGCAAGCCGCTATATTTATGTTGCGCTATCCCGTTCTTGCGCATCATGGCTATCTCGCTCTCGCGGCACGAAATTAAAGATTCAACGCGGCTAAATGCAGTGCTGGGATTGGTTTAAACTAACGTAGTCGCTACTCAAAAATATTGTTTGCTGGAAAACCAAATTTGTAATATAAGTAGACTATTTTGTTAATAAAATTTGTACAGTCGTAGAAGCCTCTTTTATTTTTACATTACAATTCAGTGAACCCTCTAGGACTAGCTAGGGACAGTAAATCAGTATTAGGCAGGAGAATAGGATCTCATATAACCACCATCGTATAACCACACTATATAGTAGGGCCTAGGTCAGAGGCGTATTCCACATACCACACCAGGATCCTACAGTCTTAATGTAAACAGACTCAATTAGTATAAAATCTCTTTACAGACATGAGTGAGACTTTTTGTCAGGTCGGGTATAAAACCTCATTACTGACTTATGTGGCTGGCTACTTACTTACCATCTTGTAGATTGGCTTTTATACTTGACAATGAATACTGTCAATATATGATTTGAAGGAACGCTGATCTGGAAAGCGATGACCTATGTTGTGTGTGATAGATAATAGGTAGGTTTACCTACCTGACACTGGCAGAGTTGCAGCAAGTGGCATGCATCAGCCATTAAAAAGAAAAAAAGAAGAAAATAGGTAGTTATTTTTGTATACAAAACAACACTCATTTATTAGCTGAACTCCTTTATTGACGAGCGGAAAGGGAAAAGGTAATTCTAAAAACTTAAGATTTCAAATATCTTTTACTTTACCTTTTTTCGTCTCTTGGCAAAGAAAAAATGCCAATTTTTTATTAGATCTTTGACTTTGGCATCCATCCACTGCGCAATAATTACGACGCGCTTTCGACATCTAGAAATGAACGCATTTAACATTAAAGCCTGTATTACATTACACGATATTCAGGGACCCTTACCCTAACTAAGAGTGGTGTAATAAGAGTTAAAGCGACCGGTCGAACCCGGCAAGCCTTGCTTGGTAGTTAGGGCGATTAGGGCGCCCTAACTACCGGGCCCTGAATATCGTGTAGTGTAATACAGCTTTAACGTGCGTGCGCTCAAGCGGCCGTATGGGGCAGCATACTGCCTTGCAACACCGGTCTTGTGCAAAGCGGTAGGTAGGCATTTAACGCGATGCCTTGAGCGAGTGTAGGACGCCTGGTTATAGTGTGTACCTACTGGAGTTCTTCAGTAGTGTGATGCCCAAAATTTAAATTTGCGGCTGTGTTTTTTGTTTCACTTAGTAATGTTTGCTTGCTTATACACCCAGTCAACCCAATCTGATGATGGGATCCATGATAAATCAAGGGAAATATTCTAATGCAATAAGCATACAAAGTGGTTTGTGTATTTTCAGCAACCTTTAAGATTTTATTATTAACGTAGTTTTTTTTAATGTAAATAATAATAATATCAAAGAACATTAAAAATCAGAAGAGTAATATAAAGCCTGTATTACATTACACGATATTCAGGGACCCTTACCCTAACTAAGAGTGGTGTAATAAGAGTTAAAGCGACCGGTCGAACCCGGCAAGCCTTGCTTGGTAGTTAGGGCGATTAGGGCGCCCTAACTACCGGGCCCTGAATATCGTGTAGTGTAATACAGCTTTAACGTGCGTGCGCTCAAGCGGCCGTGTGGGGCAGCATACTGCCTTGCAACACCGGTCTTGTGCAAAGCGGTAGGTAGGCATTTAACGCGATGCCTTGAGCGAGTGTAGGACGCCTGGTTATAGTGTGTACCTACTGGAGTTCTTCAGTAGTGTGATGCCCAAAATTTAAATTTGCGGCTGTGTTTTTTGTTTCACTTAGTAATGTTTGCTTGCTTATACACCCAGTCAACCCAATCTGATGATGGGATCCATGATAAATCAAGGGAAATATTCTAATGCAATAAGCATACAAAGTGGTTTGTGTATTTTCAGCAACCTTTAAGATTTTATTATTAACGTAGTTTTTTTTAATGTAAATAATAATAATATCAAAGAACATTAAAAATCAGAAGAGTAATATGCGGGGCACCCAAACAATTTCGAATGCTATTGTTTACGCTTACTTCTGCTTACAGTTCGAGTATATACCTAGACCTACTTAGATCTTTTTCCGAACTGCGAAAGGTTGATGAAATTTTGTACCCCTGTACTGGGATAATGATGCGATGGCCGAATGGCATGCATCAGCAACATAACTGCGTGTTTACACCACATTTTTACAGGATGATGAGGCCTGGATTTATCAAAACGATCCAAAAACAAAGCGCCAGTCGACGGTTTCGGAGTTTCAAACGCCAGCGGACACCGCACTCAAAACCCTAGTTTACCCATCTTACAGCTCTGACCTAGCACTGTGTGACTTCTCTTCCGAAAACAAAAAAATGAGCTCAAAGGGATACAATTTTCGTCGCCGGAAGATGCGCTGTCAGCGTTAAAGCAGGCTTTAAACGAGGGTCTGCGGAGGACTGGAAAGTCTTTCGAAAACTGGTTTGCATAAAGCTAATGGAGAGTACCTACTTTGAAAAGGTTTAATAAACAAATATATTTACCCATTTTTTTACTAACCTATATCGTCCCACTGCTGGGCAAAGGTCTCCCCCAATTTCCTCCAACCATCCCGATCCTTCGCAGATCCATCATCTGTCGAAGCACAAAAAGGCTTGCGCAAAAACGAAGTTCAGAATTAATCCTAGTGATAGAAATAAGGCTAGATATCTTGAAGTCCGCAATCACTGCAATAGAGTGTGTAGAGATTCTCAACGTCGCTATATACACGAATCCGTTTCTGATGAGGACCCAGCAAAGGTTTGGAAATTTCTAAGATCGTTAGGGGTTGGAAAGTCCAGACAGGACTCCATCCCTGGCGATCTGGATATTGATTCCCTCAACCAACACTTTTCCTCTGCGCCTTCCATCAGTAACCATGACAAAATTAACACCCTCCAAAAACTTTCCTCTTCTCCTATCCCTAATTATCCTCCGTTTTTCTTTACACCAGTCACCGCAGCAGATGTTAAAAAAAGTCTCCTTTCCATTTCCTCTAATGCTGTTGGGACTGATGGTATCAGTCGTAACATGCTCATCCCCTTACTTGACTTCATCCTTCCGTCCCTTTGCCATATCCTTAATTTTTCTTTATCAAATGGTGTATTTCCGGTATGTTGGAAAGAAGCTCAAGTAATACCTCTCCCGAAAAAATCGAATCCCAAATCCTTCTCTGAATATCGCCCTATTTCTATTCTACCCTTTATGTCAAAAGCCTTCGAACGTCTAGTTCATGATCAACTCAACTCCTTTCTTACTCTCCATAACATCCTCAATCCTTTACAATCTGGTTTCCGAAAAGGTCATAGTACGGTAACTGCCCTTGTCAAAATTACTGATGACATACGTCTTGGCATGGATAACCGGAAACTTACTGTGCTGTCCCTTCTGGATTTTAGCAATGCATTTAATACCGTTAATTTTGACATTTTCCTGGCATTACTACGTACAATTAACATCTCTCAGACGGCGGTTGACTGGTTTTCCAACTACTTGCATGGACGCCGTCAGAGGGTTCGCCTTGGTGAGTCTTGCTCATCATGGTGCGACACTTCAGTTGGTGTCCCGCAAGGAGGCGTTCTGTCTCCTCTTCTCTTCGCAATTTTTATCAACTCTATTTCTTCAAATCTTTCTTCTTCTTTTCACCTCTATGCAGATGATTTGCAGATATATACTCAGGCTCATCTACCAAATATTTCTGATGCGGTTGACACCATAAACGCGGATCTGGGTTTAATTTCTGAGTGGAGTAAAGCGTACGGCCTAAAGATAAACCCAAGCAAAACGCAGACCATAATTATAGGAAGCTCTAGATTAACCGATAAAATTGATTGGCAGGCAGTTCCTTGTGTTACTTTCGATGGTATCCCTATCCCCTACAGTGCTACGGTTAAGAATCTGGGAGTAACATTTGACCGTCACTTATCATGGTGTCCTCAGATTCAAGCCACCTGTAGAAAACTCTATGGAACTGCTGCTTCACTGCGAAGATTGCGCTATTTCCTGCCAACTGCCACCAAAATTGCTATTGCCCAGTCGCTCCTTCTTCCAGTAGGGTCAAGTGGGGCAAATGCGAGTACCATACCTAGAAATACATATTCAACCCTTTATAACTTTTTTGTTTGTTTAAGTATAAGATTCATAATTATCATGTTAATTAAGCATTTAATAGACTACAAATTAATGTTTTTTTCAAAATAAAATCACCCCAATTGCGTAAGATATTTAGAGTAAAAAAAAAAATACCTCACTTATTGCATTTCCCCCATAAACAGGGGCAAATGTAATAATGTTGATCTATTCCTCAGGGCTGTGGATAGTTACAAATCAGGGGTTACAATCAGCAATAAAATACGAAAATCTTATAAAATTATGGTTTTTATTTCAAGGAGATCGCATGAAAACTTACAGAGATATTAACTTTTTCTTACAGACTATCACACTATTCTTAAATCAATCATAAACAATCTTACGAAATAATCATATTTCTGAACTTGTAATCGACGTATATTATATTACGCTTGGTTATTGTAGGATTTGGCAATATCTTAACGATAGAATCAGCGGTGATTGTATCGACATCCTCTATTGTTGGCCATACAAATGTTGCTCCCTTGCGTCGTACAAATTTGACCTCCCAACGACTATCTATCTTGTTTTGCACAATGCCTATGTAATATTTATATTTTTTTATTAGAGCGTATTTAACAATCACCCATTTGTTAATTTGTAGTTCAGCCTCCTCTATCGTATTTTCCTTATTCATTTCCGTCATTATTATTTTGTTATCTGGCTCTATAAGATCTCCAGCTTCATCTTCTGGCTCTATATGATCTCCAGCTTCATCTTCTGGCTCTCTAAGATCTCCAACTTCATCTTCCACCCATTCACTTTCATCGGAATTAGCATAGTGTATTTCATTTTCAGAACCTACATCAGTACTGTCATCTTCGGAATCTTTTCTTTTCATTCTTTTTTCCTTTCGTCCCTTATTCCCTTTCATATTCTTGTGTATTTTAGTTTTTTTTCTCTTAATTAGATTATCTTTTTCCCTTAAAATCTCAAGCATTTCAGTCGACGTAACAACTTCCGCACCTGAGGCTACCTTACGTTTCTTTTGTTTATTTACAGCCCGACACACACAACAACAGCTTTTTGCTGTATAGTGGAAATAATCATTTGTTCTAATGACATAGTTGGGGCAGTATTAGAGTCTTGTATCTCATTTGATAGAGGAGTTGACCTAACGGAATTCTGTGAACCTGCTTCGTTGACAATTGACAATTGAGAAGTTGTTGGAATGGGCTCCTCCCCGAAAGCTGGTGGATTTATTATCGATGGTGATGAGTTATTTGAACGATCAGGATAAGGACCCACCTCACTATCGTTCACATGACACACAAGGTGCTTCTCCCACCGCTCTAAAGCCTCCTTAGAGAAACTTTCTCTTGGGATGACGTCAGAATTGAACGGAAATATCCCCGATTTTCTAAATCCACTCATGATAACATCTTCACTTACTTCCATCCAAGTTTCACCCAAAAATTGTGAAAACAGTGCTTTGGGTAGTTTTAGACCGATATTATGTCTCTGCCAAGTGGCAACAGTTCGGTCCCATTTCTGTTTAATAGATTTGAACACGGAAACGTCTAATGGCTGTAATCTATCACTTGTGTGGGCTGGCAATTTAATAATGGTTATGTCATTGGCCAAAGCAGTTTGTATTAGGTTGAGAGATACATGCGTAGAGTGGCCGTCGTATATGACCAGGACTGGCCGTTCGTCACCCAGAGCTGGTATGAGGACTTTTTCAAAATAGTTTTCAAATATCTCTTTCTCCATCCAACCATTTGGAGAGGCAGCGTAAGCCGTACCGGGATATTCCTTGTCTGGCTGGGCTTTCCACTGGTCCCAGATATTTTTTGCTTTAAATATAATCAAGGGTGGCGCTCGACCACCGGCAGCATTAACAGCCAGTACAAAAGTTGTGTTTTCTCTTCCGGATGTGCTGGTGACTCTGGATGAGCTTTCACCCTTTTCTCCGACGATTTTTGTTTTCGACGGATCTATACTGAGACTACTCTCATCCAAATTCCAGATCTGTTTCGGCCTGTTTTCCAAGTTTAAATCCGTCAAAACTTTTTTTAAGAGATCAAAGTATCCATAGATGATGAATGGATCTGTAGCAGCCTTCTTTCTCGCATACTCCAATGGTTCCGGTTTGCGAATTGATAAATGATGTCGTTTTTTGAAATTAAGGAACCAGTCTTTTCCAGGTACGCCTCCTTTAAATGGGGTTACGATTTTATTTAAGTTAACATACTGGCCTACTAGCTCTAAAATTTCCTTTCGACTTAGACCAAAGCCCCATTTAGCCAGTGTTTTCACAGAAGTTGCCAAAATGTTTTCAACGTTCTCGGGAAGTCCAATTCTACGTCCTTTACCTTTCTTTATAGCACCTCGAGTTCCTTTGCTTCGACAATACAAAGTAGCAAATGGAATTCCGTAAAGAACGGACGCCTTGTGTGTGGTAAGTGAACCAGCTCTTATTTCATCAAGAGCTCTTTGTAATTTTTCTTCAGTGTGTTTAGGGCTAGATTCTTTCTTTTTGACGTAATTTCGCACCATCTGAAAAAAAGGGGTAAATGTAATAAAACATTACAATTTCCCCGTGCTGCCTTATTACATTTGCCCCCTTGTCAAAACTTCAAGGGGTAAATGTAATAATAGCCAAAACATAACAACCAACAGCAATTGAACAAAAATATACATTTATATGAGTTCCTAATACGGAATAATATCACACGAATAAATAAAAATTCAAAAACTTACGTTTTTTTCTCAGATTTCAACCGATTTAAAATTAGGTTGTAAATTTGCACAACCACGCGGCACTGACGTCATTCAACTTATGACGTTTCATTCGGTCATCAATCGGTCAAAGTTCACGTAAATTGGTAGGTGCGTTGTTAAAACAGTACCTAATGCATTTCATAGATGGCAGTACTAGTTTTTTGTTTTCAATACAACTTGAACACATTTCCTTACATTTGCCCCGCTATTACATTTTGCCTACCTGACCCTACTTGATTATGCCGACATTTGTTACTTGGACATCACAGAGGAGCAATTGGATAAGCTTGAGCGCCTCCAAAACTTTTGCATCCGGTTCATATTTGGCTTACGCAAATATGATCACGTCTCTCCTTTTCGCACTATGCTCAAGTGGCTCCCTATCCGCCTTCGTCGAGACTCACATATTCTCTCTCTTCTTTACTCTCTTCTTTTCAATCCTCTTTCTCCACCGTATCTCAAAGATCGGTTTAAATTCCTTCATTCTTCTAATTCCCACAATCTTCGGTCATCAGAAAACTTATCACTGGAATTTCCCACACATCATCAATCCTTTTACACAAACTCTTTCACGATTCAAGCTGTGCGACTCTGGAACTCACTGCCTACTGAAATCAGACTCGCTCCCTCTATCAATGTTTTTAAGCAAAAGCTCAAAATCTTTTATCTGTCCAATAACTAATAATATTTTCATTCTGTCGTGTTTTTTTTCTTTTTTCCATGTTAATTTTTATGCAGCACTTAATTAATTACTACATTATTTATTTCTTGTATTATTTATTATGTATGTATATATATATTTATATATTCATATTTATTTGTCAGTATTTAGTAACGTAAATATAGGCCATCAATAATTTGTTCCTACATTTTTGTGCACTACCTACTGTTTTATTTTATCAACTTGTGTTTCCTGATGGGTTGCCTGGAAGAAATTGCTGTCAGCAATAAGGCCGCCTATTTGTACGTGTTTACCTATTAATATTTTATTTTTTAAGTTTATCTGTGTACAATAAAGTGTTAATTCATTCATTCATTCATTCGAAGGTGATGAGATCATCCCGCCAATGCTAATTACCCAAGGAGCACTATATTTTATTTTCGATTCATTTTCTGAGTATCGCACGTACCTATGTAATGCTTCGAAAATCAACAAACTAAAAATACTTACTTTACTCTCGTTAGCTCTTCTAGCTTTCTTCCCAAATAGCATTTTACTCCATTTAAGAGTACACATTTAGTTCCCAGGTGTTCTTGAAGCATTATTACAGTTCACTCGTGATGTATAAGCTGCATTATTGCGATTAATAACACCTTTGCCTGTCGAAAGGACTTATAGGAGTGTAGAGTTATACTTTTATACGATTGTTGGTGTTAAATACTCTAACAACTATCCTTTAGTCAGCCGTCTGACTAAGAGCATTATAAGAGGGTAGAGATACGGCAACCGCTGTTCAACGGCCTACTTGTACGATGTTATAGAGCTAGCATTTTAATAGAACACATGTGGTCATTTATTAGGCCAAAGGCAAATGTTTACTTCATAGTAGAACTTGTTTGTGATCATTAAAATAACCTTTTTTACTATCTGTACAGAAGTGTTTAAATGATTCGCATGTGCACTGTAGGCTGTTAAAAGGACTAGGTATATGTGTTGTCCATTACCATCAATAGCAGTTTATTTGTCCACCAGTACTACTCTTATTTGCTGTAAGCTGAACATGAATGTGAATGTGATATTCTATTACACTTATCCCACAAGCCATTTCCACCATTTTGTTCTACCTAACCTAAAAATTTACCAAATAAATCTCCAAAATTATCATGCAGATTTATCACAAAATACGCAGATAGAGCGATTGAGTTTTGGTTTCATGTTATAATTAATTACCGTAGTATAATTATAATGCCCATATAATATCAAAAACTGAAAATTGTAGATTTCCTCTCAGCCAGTTTTAAATATTTTAAAATTAATACCGCGTTTTTACAGAGGCGCGTGAATATTTTAGCTGTAAATATGTATACATTTCACGATAAAGTTGCATTCCCAGTATTTATAACAGATACATTATCGCGTGTTATCATAATTTTTATCCAATTGATATCCGCCGGAGTTGTGTTTCTGATGGCACACACAAAACCTATTATAATTAATAAAAGAATAATATTATAAAGAAATTATTTAGGACACACGTGATGTGAAGGCTGTGTATTTAGCCAATTGCTACTCTTTATTACACTCATGTACGTTGTATGGTTCATACTGCGTCCCATATAGTGCCGTAAGTCAGATGTTACTACATAAACTGCTATTATAATGCTATTATACTGCTAATGTACAGCCATAGTGAACTTAAGGCTGTCTAATTTGTGCCCAAACTGGTTCTATAAGAGCATTATAGCAAGCTATACCCACAGCTCTTATACAGCTGACTTACACAGCTTGTGGAGTACATGTGAACGACTAGATATCTTATATAGAACCCCGAATGCCACTTGGGTTCGAATTTTCTGATATCTCTCCTTATTATTACGGTCACTATACGCGTATTATATTGCTTATTTACGGTCTTAAGCAGACTTGGTACATTTTAGTTTACGCGGACGAAGACGCGGGCTCTGCCTGTAAAAAATAAAACACATCTGGCAAGCATCTCGTGACAATAAATTCAATAAAGACAAAAATTTTCAAAAGACACCAAAAGGTATTTATTCTTTATTTTTATTATTATTCAAATTATTACTATAGATTACATGACTAGAGGGCTTAACCAAATTAAATTTAAATGTTGCTACGCCCTTACAGGGTAAATGTACGACCTATAGCATCTTAGACCTAAGCTAATCAATTTGTACAATAAGCAATAAATAAATGAATATGAATATGAAAAATTGAGATTCTACTTTCACTACTATTATTTACAAAATGTACATTTTGACAAAGTCATTATTTGTGATTTTCGTCCGACTAAAATTCTTATACTATTGAATATAATACTGGTGTAGATAACATTAATTCGTTTTTAAATTTACAATAAAATCATACACTTCACATATTAATTAGTTACCGACCAAAGGTTTGGTTTCTGCCAGACTGGTTGTGCCAGACTGGTGCCAAACTGGTTTCAGCCAGTTTTCAAGCTAAAACCGAAACTTCGGCGGTGCCGAAGTGTTTGTGAATAGTCGCACGTTGTTCGACGTTGTGAGAAGTTCACTGGGATACATTTATGATAAACTGCGAAAATACTGAGAATTCTCTGATTTAAAAGTCTTTTTATTACTACTTTACTTTATTCAAATGGCTTTTAGGGTTCCCTGTTTAAATAGTTGTCATTAAAGTATAAGATGCAGTATAGATCCCTTTCATTGGGAATCTATCGCTAAAAAACGGTCTGAATGAGACGACATATATAGGAGAAGGTGTATGCTTTTGAAGATGAAAGAAGGCGAGAACTGGATCTAAAACGTACACCAACTCAAACCAACTCAAACAAAACCGCCTTCTAATATTAAATATAACTAAGTTAATAGTACCCGAACTTGCGATGTTTATTTCCATACGTTTAGCGCACAGATCGGGTACTTAATTCATTTAACAGCTGAACACCCAAATCTTTAAACAGGTAAAAAAAGCCAAGTCACTGCAGCCGAAAGCGGCTAGGTGGATAATTATTATTAAAGTATCTGCACTGTGCACTCGTAGTGTATATTAACATTATTTGACACGAGAACATTACATCTTAGATTTAATTTAGCATGAGTTCGCTGTCTAGTCTTTGAAGCTACTGTAAAGTAAAAAGTGGGATAAGAGTCATTCGCCATCTTTTGGCGGCAGCCATTTAGTAAGTTTTGGTATTGCATATTGTATTATCACTGCAACAAAGAGTGTATGCAAAACTTCAGCTCAATCGAACTGATTGATTATTTTTATGGATTTCATTAATTATCTCACTAATATTATAAAGCCGAAAGATTGTTTGGATGGAGGTTTGTTACCTCTTCACGCAAAAACTAGGCCACGGATTGAGCTGAAACTTTGCACACGTATTGATGTTGACCAGGATTAACACATAGGCTACTTTTTATTCGGGTACAACGCATGCGAAGCGGCGGGCAGAAGCTAGTACTTATATATAACTTATTACTAAATTCAATAAATGTGTATAATTGCGACTTATATACAAGGTGTATTTACCTATTGTGCTTTAGATTCCCGAGAACGCAGTTGTCTATCGTTCAGTCTAGTTTAGACATGAGGCCTCAAACAAATAATGCTATTACATCTTAATTATTAAGTCACGTTTCAACTATAAGCATTGTTATATCTTTTTATTGAGCAAATAAATTATTTGTATCTTTAATTGCAAGATTTGACCCGACCAAACATACAAACATTGCAATTAAAAAATAGCTTGCTTCTAACAATACGTTATCGCATTAGTACTTACTTAAAAAAAGTGATATTCTTTTTAGTTACTCTTGTAATTCTACTACTGTAAAAAAGTCGTTTGTGCAGATATTATAACGCGATAAAATGATTTGTCCATCGAGAGATTTCGAAAATGTTTAAAACCTTCGATCAGTCATGACGCCTCTCATACACAGGTGACGAATTGACTGTGTGCCACAACCCGGACTATTATATATTAAAAATACGGTTTCGGTCTCGGCCAGATCAAGACCTAACCGTAGCGTCTCGGTTTCGGCTGATCTTGCTTCTGTCGAACACTAATTTCAAATTTTTAGAGCCTCAGAAAGTCCTAATTAACTATATTATTATTTACATCATGATACCTAAAAAGTTAAAAAGTGTATTTAACTATTGTGCTTTAGATTCCGGGGAACGCAGTTGTCTATCGTTCAGTCTAGTTTAGACATATGAGGCCTCGAACAAATAATGCTATTACATCTTAATTTTTAAGTCACGTTTCAACTATAAGCATATAAATCATTCAAAAGATGCAATAACATAATATTAAATTACGTAATACATATGTTATGTTTATAAGAACAACCTATTTCGTTGCGCCACTGAAAACCATTGTTCTGTCTCACACAGCTGAGTTGTTAGCGGAGTTGGCGACCGATTTATCATAAAAAAAATATAAATATCATAATGTACCTAGTAATATTTGTGTTTTTAAATGTGCACAACCTAAGCAGTCAAAGTCAATAAGTGTACTTAATTTTCACTCATTAATTATGCACATCGATTTTCGTAAAGAGACAATCGTCTAATTTTGGCTACGTAGAACGTTACTCTACACTAGCCGCCCGGTATCCATTTTGAAACAATGCTTTCATAATTATTCTTATAATTATAATTACTCTTATAATTATTCTTATTCGTATAAAAAGAATAATGTCGATGAGCAATATTTATCGCGGGTAGTGTACATTGAATAGTCAATTTAAAAAACCCATTTAAATCAAATAGTTGAATTCGTTTGCTTTTTGTTTTAAATTCCAACAGCAAAATTTCGCCTCCGTCACTGCTTCCGATCCTGTATACTTTATAGAGCAGCTATACCTGCAAAAGACACACAAAAGTAAGAATAAAGGTACCATACAAAACTAAGCCAAGCATGGACGAACATTGTCTATCATATTATCACCGTCATCTGCGATTTCATACAAACATAAGCCGAGCGGCGGGAATCGAACCCGAACTTTTGATTTACCGGATGTTATAAAACTATGAACAATAGGAAATATGCATCTGTATTAAAATTAAATTTTAAGATAAAACAACGAGTTTCAGCTCGTGCCTACGACCGACTCTTTTTAATTTGACGCAAACGAAGTTGCGTGGGACATCAAAATTAGGAAGGGCAAAAGAGACTAAGGAGTTGACCTTTTTAACTCATTGTTTTTTAAATTATTCTATCCTGCTTTCACAGTATCCTGATTTCATCTTACGTGAAATAGACAATAACTCATTAATTTCATTTTCTTGCGCCATATTTTTTTATTGCAGATAGACCTTTGTTTGACCTCAATCTCACCTGATGGTAAGAGACGATGTAGCCGATGATGGATCACAAAGGTCTAGAAGACACCTATTCACTCTTGACTTGAAGAGTCCCAGGTTGTAGTTTTCGGGGAAAACAGAAGCCGGCAGCGAGTTCCGGACCTTAGCGGTGCGGATGATGAAGGCGGAGGAGAATAATTAATTAATTTATTATAATTCGTGCAATCTGTCTCATCTGGCAGCTGTTTACGTATTCCGCTCCGTGAAATAATTTTTGTTTTATGTGTAAAATGTCGAAAACTTCGCTCGAAAACTTAGTACGCGAGTTACAAGAAACTATTGTGACACTAGTGAATAAAGTGGACTCACTAGAAAAGCGATTATGTGAGCAATCTGTGATTATTTCCAATCTTAAATTAAACAGTGATTGTGATACAAATAAAAACTCGACGCCTACCGCCCCGTGTACCACGTCAACTGCGACCGCTGCTCCGACTCAGCGACCCGTCCGCAATGCGCGCATAAACGCTTCGCTCGCTATCGCCGCGCTCAATAAACCGCTCAACAAACGCAGCAATGGACACGCAACAACAGTGGTAACGCCGAAGAACGATATCCGAGATTGCAACGTAGTAGCTTCTACAACCGTTGAAAATAAAACTTCAAAATCAGCTTACGTATGTACAGAAACAGCTTTGCAGCTAGACGAAGCCGTTGAAAATAACCATGAGAACAGCCTAGGACACTGGGAAGTAGTTAGTAGAAAGAAAAAAACTAAAAATACAAGTAATCAAAGACCTATCTCAGTGGGAACGGGTAATTGTAGCAACGAACTCCAGGCTGCAGAGCGAATAAAATACATTCAAGCTTGGCAATTCAAGCCTGATACAACTACAGAACAACTCCTTATCTTTCTAAACAATATAGAAAAGGCGCATTATACTGTGAAGAAACGCATTATTCGATCTGAACTGCATTCATCTTTCATCATTGGTATGCCAGAAGGAATTTATGCGAAGGTGACTGTTCCAAGTGCTTGGCCACCGGGAGTCTGCTTCACTGACTGGTTTCTCGCCCGTCCCCGCAAACAGCGGGGTGCTGACGAGCGCACCGCCGTCGTGGCCGCCGCCGTCGCAGCCGCCGGCCCCAGTAGTGTCTAATGGTGAATTATCACGCTTAACGTATCATGGACCCAATGGTAATGTACCAACTACAATTAATACTAGTGCTACGTCCAGTAGGTTATCTAGGAATCAAGAGTCCCCGCACAATATTACTGTCTGTCATCAAAATATCCATGCTATAGATAAGAAATCGCAACGACTGGAAGTTCTACTACAAGACGAGATGAATTGTGACGTACTTGGTCTAACGGAACATTTTCTAAGTAAATCTAAGTTAAAATCTATATGTTTAGATGGATATAATTTAGTATCTAGTTTTTGTAGACAAACTGACCCCCATGGAGGATCTTGCTTGTTTATTAAAAATAATGTTAAAGCTATTGAATGCTTAGATTTCTGTGACATAGCTACTGAAAAATACTGTGAAGTATCAGCGGTTGAGCTACTGGAATATAATTTGCTAATATTATGTGTATACAGAACCAATTTAGTTACCTCTGTTAGTTTCCTCCCATATTTGGAACGCCTTCTCGAACGAGCAAATGATACTGGTAAGAACTTTTTGCTTATCGGTGATTTTAATATTAACTGGTTAGCTGACTTGTGCTCCGCGAAGAAACAGTTATGTGATATATTGACGTGTAATAATGTACATAATGAGGTTAATTTTATTACTCGGGTGGAAGAGGGCAAAACACCTTCGTGTTTAGATCATATTTACAGTAGTTATCCACCGGGCACTGTAACAGCAATTCCGCTTATCACCAGACTGAGCGACCACTACGCTGTTAGGGCTGAGCTCACCTGCGCGCGAGGGCAGTCGCTGCCACGCACTCGTCTTGTTAGAGATTATTCTCAATCAAATCGAGTGAGCTTCCAAGAAGCAATTTTATCGATAGATTGGCAAAGTTTAACAATTGAAAAACAATCAGTGGAAGAGTTCGCGATATCTATTATTAATATACTACATAATAAATTTAATATTTGTTTCCCATACAAGCGGAAGAATATCAAAAAACAATCATGGGTAACACAAGAATTACTAGGATTAAAAAATATTCTTTTTGACGTCTTGAATTTGCAAGAAAAAAACCCAGACCCTCAGCTTCTTTCATTTATTGAAAAAATTAGCCAACAATATGAAACCTCAGTAAAAAGGCATAAATTTAAACACTATGAAAATATGATTAGTAAAAGTCCTAATGCTCACCAATCTATCTGGCGTATTGTTAATTTAGAAAGAGGTGTTGCCACCCGCACCGCTACTAATTTCACAGAGGTGGTAAATCATTCTACAGGGCTAAAATTTGAGTCACGTAAAGCAGTGGCTGACGCTATGAATGAGAGGTTTGTGAGCGCGGCTGCAGCTTGCGGAGCCCCTCGGGCTTCTCTAGAACAGGTGGAGTCAGCACTTTTGGCAGTGCGTCCTCCGTCTGATCGATCGTTAAGATTTGGTAGGTTTACAGCGCTTGAAGTTCTTAACATCATTACGACAAAAATTCCGCGTAAATCCACAAAAGATATTTACGAACTATCAATGGAACTCTTAGCTTCCGCCGCGACATCACTGGCCCCTTGGTTGGCTGTCCTGTTCAACCGGTGTATGAAGCAGGGAGTTTTCCCAGAATCCTTGAAGGTGAGTAAAATTTCACCACTCTTTAAAGGTAAGGGAAAACGCGAAGATATAGATGGATACCGTCCGGTGTCTATAATCCCTGCAGTAGCTAAGATATTTGAAAATGGCTTAAGCTCACGCCTCACCGATTTTTTAGCGACCACGGGTGCACTATCTGATCGTCAATACGCATACCGCGCCGGCTGTTCGACCACATCGCTTACTCGGGAGGTCATTCGGAGAGTGATGGGGGGTTTTGAGGCGAAACGGCAAGTTGCAGTTCTGTGCTGTGACCTATCAAAGGCTTTTGATGTTGCAGACCACAGCGTTCTTGCGACAAAACTTCAGCACTACGGCATTAGCGGTCAATCACTCTCTATTCTGACGAATCTACTCTACAATAGGTCTCAAGTAGTAGTCGGTGATGGCGGTGAGACCAAGTCTAAGCTAATACAAACTGTAATGGGAGTAGCTCAGGGATCGTCGGTATCCAATATACTATTCTCGCTACTTCTCAATGATCTTCCCGGGCACGTGTCAGCAGGCGATGTCTTCATGTACGCGGATGACGTGGCTGCAGTAGTATCGGCACCTTCACTCGATGAACTTGAAGAACGCTTGAATGTGGCCGCCCGCCAGGTAGCACAGTGGTTTAAATGGAATGGTTTAGTCTTAAATTTAAAGAAAACTCACTTTATTCATTTTTCTATTTCAGGTCGGATAGTTAGGAACTTACTCGTATCAGTGAATGAGATACCCATTGAGCAGGTCCATTCGACGTGCTTTCTGGGATTTCAAATCGATCGAGGTTTAAATTGGGGTTCGCATATCGACAAACTATGTGCAAAGCTAGGAAGCGCAAGTTTCGCTCTTTACAGACTGTCACGAGTAGTCTCCGCTGACGTAGTCCGCAGCTGCTATTTTGCGACTGTTCACTCGCTCTTGCAGTATGGAGCTGAGCTGTGGGGGCGCGCTGCCGATAGGGAACGCGTCTTCCGTATGCAGAAGCGCGCTGTGAGAGCGATCGTAAGGGTACCTCGGGATACGTCAGCGAAGCCATACTTTGTGTCGCTCCGAATACTGACGCTGCCCTCGATTGTTATATTCCAGATGGCTATGTTTGTAAGACAAAATTTACCCCATTTTAAAACACGCAAGGATAGCCACATGCTGGTTTATAACACTCGAGGTGCGAATAAACTCGCTGCGATCACGCACCGGCTCACCAAGTCTGAAAGACTCAGTCACGTCCTAGGGCCCACCGTCTACAACCGTCTTCCGGAGCACATAGTCGCTGCACCCAGCCTTCCAAGCTTTAAGAGCAGGTTGAAGTCTTGGCTTGTCGAAAAGGCTTTCTATAAAGTGGACGATTTTATTTGCTAAACAAATCCACTTTCATTACTGTTGTAACTGGTGTATGGAATTTATTTTTTATTTGATTGTTATGACTTTATCCATATTTGTAATGAATTTGAATTTTGTCATGATTTAACATTTTATTTTTTATATTATTTTATTTCAATTATTTAATTCAGTGATTTTAACTATTATTATTTTGTATTGTGTATGAATGTTATTATTAAACAGACCTGTAAACATATATTTACCAATAAAATTGATTATTCTGATTATTCTGATTATTCCGCAAACAGATCAGAAACATTTTCTGTGGACTGGTAAATGGGTCGATGAGTCAAGACACGTACCTGTCATGACCTCCACAGGAAGGGATCCGCGGCGCGCAGTCGGTATCACTTCAGCAATCTGTCAATGACAAATAAGGAGAAATAAAAATGATGTCAATAACAAAATGGCGAATTAAAATTTCTATCACTCTTCAAAGCCCAACCCCACGTCCGTGCTGACCTATGCCACATGAAGAAAGGTGCAACGAAATGACCTAGCGAGTGACCAAAAGGGAAACGGCAAACCCATGATGATGGAAAAAAACGATAAAATAATACATTATGATACTTGACACTGGCAGAATTGTGTAAAACCAAAATACAAAACGTCATAAAATAAGAAAACTTATTAATTATTTATTTTATTATTATTATTATTATTATTATGAGCCATTTGGGTCCCACTGCTGGGCAAAGGCCTCCCCCAATTCCCTCCATACATTCCGATCCTGAGCTGCTTCCCTCCAGTCAACGATGTACTGATCGAGTTCGTCCCGCCATCTGCGCTTCGGTCTGCCGCGTCGCCTTCTCGCCGGGTCAGGCCGCCACTCCGTGACTATCTTTGCCCACAGCTCACTCGGCATGCGGCAGATGTGGCCAGCCCAGTCCCACTTCAGCTTAGCAGCTTTCAGAGCTACTTCCGTGATCCCAGTCCTGGAGCGCAGTTCGGTGTTTCGGATCCTGTCCGTGCGCTTGACACCCAGGATGCTGCGCTCCATCGCTCGCTGACAAACTTGGAGCTTGGACTTTTGAATGTTGGTCAGAGACCAAGTCTGCGCACCATATGTTAGAACGGGGAGGATGCATACGTCCATTAATTTTCGTTTTAGAGATAGAGGGAGTTCCCCTTTCATTATGTCTCCCATGGACCAAAAACTCCTCCAGGCATTATCAGCTCGCCGTGCGATTTCTCTGCTCTGCCTGTCTTCGAAGGAGACTATTTGGCCCAGGTAAACATAATCTTGGACATATGCTAGATGTTCTCCATCCACCGTTACATTGGTCCTAGCGCGATTGGTCATGAGCTTGGTTTTCTCTCTGTTCATTCTAAGTCCAAGAATTATTTATTATCTTTAAATAATTTTTATTATATATATTTTTTTGTGTATACCATTGTCTATTATAAAATTATTTTAATTACTTATTTAAACATGATAATTAATAAGTTTTAGGAAGTGTACGACAGCATCGACTCCGATACCGTATTAAAGTTGTGTACTCTATTACATAGGAGTAGGTACCAGATGGCAGGCGGAGGCGCAGAGCTTGCTGGGCTCTATGTGCACAGTGGAGTACGTACCAGATAGCAGGCGGAGGCGCAGAGCTTGCTGGGCTCTATGTGCACAGTGGAGTACGTACCAGATGGCAGGCGGAGGCGCAGAGCTTGCTGGGCTCTATGTGCACAGTGGAGTACGTACCAGATAGCAGGCGGAGGCGCAGAGCTTGCTGGGCTCTATGTGCACAGTGGAGTACGTACCAGATGGCAGGCGGAGGCGCAGAGCTTGCTGGGCTCTATGTGCACAGTGGAGTACGTACCAGATGGCAGGCGGAGGCGCAGAGCTTGCTGGGCTCTATGTGCACAGTGGAGTACGTACCAGATGGCAGGCGGAGGCGCAGAGCTTGCTGGGCTCTATGTGCACAGTGGAGTACGTACCAGATGGCAGGCGGAGGCGCAGAGCTTGCTGGGCTCTATGTGCACAGTGGAGTACGTACCAGATGGCAGGCGGAGGCGCAGAGCTTGCTGGGCTCTATGTGCACAGTGGAGGACGTACCAGATGGCAGGCGGAGGCGCAGAGCTTGCCGGGCTCTATGTGCACAGTGGAGGACGTACCAGATGGCAGGCGGAGGCGCAGAGCTTGCTGGGCTCTATGTGCACAGTGGAGTACGTACCAGATGGCAGGCGGAGGCGCTGAGCTTGCTGGGCTCTATGTGCACAGTGGAGGACGTACCAGATGGCAGGCGGAGGCGCAGAGCTTGCTGGGCTCTATGTGCACAGTGGAGGACGTACCAGATGGCAGGCGGAGGCGAAGAGCTTGCTGGGCTCTATGTGCACAGTGGAGGACGTACCAGATGGCAGGCGGAGGCGCAGAGCTTGCCGGGCTCTATGTGCACAGTGGAGGACGTACCAGATGGCAGGCGGAGGCGCTGAGCTTGCTGGGCTCTATGTGCACAGTGGAGGACGTACCAGATGGCAGGCGGAGGCGCAGAGCTTGCTGGGCTCTATGTGCACAGTGGAGGACGTACCAGATGGCAGGCGGAGGCGCTGAGCTTGCCGGGCTCTATGTGCACAGTGGAGGACGTACCAGATGGCAGGCGGAGGCGCTGAGCTTGCTGGGCTCTATGTGCACAGTGGAGGACGTACCAGATGGCAGGCGGAGGCGCTGAGCTTGCTGGGCTCTATGTGCACAGTGGAGGACGTACCAGATGGCAGGCGGAGGCGCTGAGCTTGCTGGGCTCTATGTGCACAGTGGAGGACGTACCAGATGGCAGGCGGAGGCGCTGAGCTTGCTGGGCTCTATGTGCACAGTGGAAGACGTACCAGATGGCAGGCGGAGGCGCTGAGCTTGCCGGGCGCGGCAAGCAGCGGGACGGAGGGGAGCGGTGCGGGCGCGGATCCGCGGCGCCGGCCCAGCTGCGTGAGGCTGAGCTGCGAGAGCACGTCGCGGCTCTCCTTGCGCTCCGGCCAGACAGGTCCGTAGTTGGCAGCGGACTCGGAGCCTGAAATATAACGACACAATTATTAGGCGAAGCCAGAATGAAGGCACGTTACGAAATATTGCATACAAAATGTACGAAGGACGCGGCAAAAGAGCTGTAAGATAACGGCGTATAACCCATACTCGTAGAAGCGGTCGCGCGGAGCACCTTCGCCCGCGCCCACTTGACCTGCTCACTTAGGCAATATAGGAGATATCGAACCTCCCGACTTGGAGATACCCCAAATGAATATTCTTTTTCAGATTTTTTAATAGATATCTATAGGTGTGATCATTTTATATGTTCTCTCTCAATGACAGCTCTCTTACTGTGTTAGTGAGACAATGATACCCACCGTTGGCATCGCACTGGTCGGTCTCGGGTGGACTAGTTGTGGCGCCACTGCCGTCGGCATCGTCTTCGATGTTGCAAGGGCGCGCGCTGGAGCTGTGCGAGGAGCTAGTGGAGGTGAGGACTGGGCGGTCGGTGCTGATGGCTGTGGACGCAGTGCGGCTGCTGGTCGAAGTGCTGGAGTCGTCAGGCCTGACGACCGTCATGTAGGGCTTCACTGGATATAACACAGTAGAATTACTAAAAGCAAACGTACTTGATAGTTTTCGGAAAAATATTTAAAAACTCAAGTTTTATGCCTGTTGCAATATGTAATATGTTTCTTAAAAATATAATGGAGGAAACTCTTATTTTTCTTAATTATTTTGAAATGTCGCAAACACTGACTTGTCGCGCCGCCTTCATAACCAATTAACAAAAAAACTAACAACGAGGCCCTAACATGAACTGCTAGGCGGATGCTCGTAGAATGTGTCGTCACACGATGCTCAATCATTGCCGCCCGTGTTTCACGTATTGTCCACCAAGGATAAATACTTTGATTGACTTTCGGTGACTTCGGAAATCTCACAAAACGACATACCTCATTGCGGCTTGCACATGCGATAACATGTACTAGACCTGTCGATTACACTAGGAAGAGAACTTACAGAATTTTACACGGTCTCCCTCATCGTGACCGCGCAAGGGTACTACATGGTGTGGTGGGGAGAGGTGCTGCGAGTCCTCGGGGCTTTCCTCTTGTTCATTTTCTGGCCTCTTAACCTGTGCCATCTCTTGTCTTTTAGTCGCATCCAGTTGCTTCTCCTCGTAACGCATGCGATCAGCGACGGCCATCGCCCGTTCCAGACGCGACTGGCACTTTAAATACAAAATATATTATTGAGTACGAACATAATGAGATGTAATAATTTGAATAGTTTTATTGTTTTCCGACGACGTTTCTAGTGCATCGCAGCTCTTGTGGATACAAGTAGGTAAAATAATAATCATCATTCATCATTTCAGCCGTAAAACGTCCACTACTGAACTAAGGCCTCCCTCATGGATCTCCATGAGGGGCAGTTGCCATACTCACCACGCTTGGCATGCGGATTGGTGAGCGCAGTACGGGATGTTGATATACGGAAAGACGCTGCTGCCCATCTTCCGGAGGTGTCCCTTAGCAGGCTCTTACTGCATCCACGGGTAGGAGAGGAGGGGTAACATTCTACTGCCGGCACCCCACGGCTAAAATAATAATAACGCGATAAAATCCCGCTAAACAGACTAAATTACGAGACACGCCGATTCCCACCTGATGTTAATCGGTAACCCCTATAGAATTAATAGGTATTTATTGTTCACTAAGTACGTGATCAACGCTGCATTACATTGCGCCCGTCACCCTGAGACATAGAGTTGTAAGGTCTGATGTGCGCGTTATTTCCCCGGTCCCCTTGCTCTTCAAACCGGAACCAGTAATGCATCATTAAGAATAAGAAAATATTTATTTACGACTCATAGGTACACAAGTAAATTAAAATTACATAATTTAAACAGAATAAAAATATTATGAGACATAAACTGGTCACCAACTCAGCACACGCCGTGAGAGCACTGATTAGTAAGGGGTAACGGAAATAGGTAAGGGGTAGCACTATTCACAAAAAGTTCCACTAATGTCAAATCTACTCAGCCTACATTCACTAACTGGTAGGTCTCGGCCTTTTGTTTGAAGTCATTATTTCCGGCCCTGCGTCGACTGCACCCGTTCACACTACTCGCTCGATATCGTCTGAACACTGGCTGGTGGTCTGGTGATCTATAACCGCACGCATTTTTGTACTGGTCACTGATATTCAGTAAATGTCCTAAAAACCTTGACATTGCTGCGCGGTTTTTTACCCTTCCGCGAAAGAAAGGGTTGGTACCAACTGAATGTCCAGAATCTTCAAAATCATCACCGTCCTTTATTAGTCCCTACACAAGTCTCATCCAATTGCGCTATTTTACCCTGTCTTCTGTTTGCCACATCCAGAAAATACTAGTAGGCGTTAGATATTCGTCACTCCACCTACAACTACGCTTGCCTAATCAGTCTCCATTCGAAAACTTAGAGAACCTTAAATAAAGAACTGAGAAGCAGCGTCAGCGCATTCCTCCGAGATATAGGGTGTTTCTAAGTAGTCATATGAAATTAGTAAAATACCTTGGTGTTGTCGCGCTGTTCCTTCCCTTCCTCGGAAGAGAGCTTCGGCGCCGATCGTGTGGTCGTAGGCGGCGGCGCGGAGGAGGGCTTACGGAACGAGTCACCAAGAGTCAGCTCCTCCCGAAGCGTGTACTCGGAGATCACAGCCGGCTTGTTGCGGCTCAAGAAGTGAAGCGGAGCTGAGTACCGACGGATCGCGTCCTTTACGTTCGAAGACTTCACAGGGCTGTAGGAACTGCGGCGCGAACGCGGGGCGAGCTTCGGAACAGACACGTTCGACGCAGAATCATCGCCCAACGACTCCGGAACCAGCAACTCGGAGCTGTTAGAGATAACGGTGCTGGTCGCCAATGATAGTCCGGTGACCTGGTCGGCTGGCGTGACGGTAGCCATCGTCTCAGACTTCTGGCCTTCTCTGACCCACTGATTCGCGTTATGAACAAGGTTCGTCATTAGCGCCATCGAGAGCTCTGATTTTAAATAACGGTGCCATTCTGTGAACAGTGGCTGTACAACGAATTGGAAGAATCCTGGAACAAAAGGGATTTTGACAACATTTAAATTAATACATAATGCTGGATATTTCAGTATTCTATCAACCAAACCCAAGTTCTGCTCACATTGGGGTGAGATGGTATTGTGTAAAACGTCCAACGTAACTAAAATAAATAAATAATTTATTTTAGTTTGAAATAATGGTTTTCTTAACACAGAAAACGTACTCAGTTACTTAAATTATCTTATGTCAATAGCCCCAAACTAAGCAGATCCTGTTTATGAGTACCAGAACATTTGTAGAATACGTAAATATGTACTTAGCGTAGAAAATTATTCAAAGCAGATAGTTTTGAGGTAACAAAAAAAACCAATTGTATTTTTTTTTTCTGATAAGTATATAAAAATTGGTGGACTGTGGGAAAGTAGCTCAGTATCGGAATGTTTGAATGAAATGGACCTTCGTCCAGGAGTGGTACCTAAATGGATTATATATAATAGTAAAAATGCCATACCTGTTTGTATATTAGATACGGTATCAGTCTCTCTATCGCAGAGTTTCGATATGGGAATGTTCCGTTTGCGCTCCTCGTCGCCTTGACAGTAGAACTCTTCGCAGACCTGTTTTAGGGAATTTTATTTACTCGTAAGTGCAGGTCTAAATGACTATTTCTAATAACATGAAGTGTTTTATTAGATAAACTAGCTGACCCGGTGCCCACTACGTTGGGCGGTAATTTATAGCCCATGACACTCACAAATACTGTGGCTTTCTATTAGTAAAATAATTTTGAAAATCAGTTCAGTAGATCCAGAGATCTCTTTATAATATTATTAGTAATTTAGTATAGATTATGTAGTTTCTAAATCGATTCACATATCATTACTAATCTGGTATCTCATGAACAATATTATATTTGATAGCATTAAATTAGGCCCAAACAGTGAAGAGGGCCCTAGCAAGGTGCATAATAAAATCTAAATTGTGCATCTTATCCAACGGCCATTCGGGTCAGCACGACATGTTTTTGCAAATAGCTCCTTAAGCATTAACTCTTCTTACCTATGCGCGTTTCGATGAGTTAGGCTGGCTAGTGTCTGGTAGTATCACGGAGAGGTAGGTCAGGTCTCTCTCACTTAGATAACAAATACCTTCTTGCTCCACTTGCGGCTAATGGACCAGGGCCGCACGGGGTTGGAGATGTCCGCTGTCTTTAGTGCCATCTGCAGTACCATCAGCCGGTGGTCCGGGCGGGTGGTGTCTAGCTTCTGGCGGTCCAGGTAGTGCTGCGAATGGAGCAAGAAAATTAAAATTACAATACAAAACACATAACCTACATTGAATTAATACAAACGCGTCAATAAGGTCCATGCGGCCGCACTGAATAAAGTATTTTTTGATTCTTGATTCTTGAATTAACCTATGTCCTTTGTAGCAGTGACCGTGTTGGCTGAGTGGTATGTACCCCCGACTTTCAATCCGAAGCTCGTGGGTTCGATACCGGCCGTGCACTAATGGATTTTTCTTTCTTGATAAATGTATGTGCACACTTAACACGTGCTTTAACGGTGAAGGAAACATCGTGAGGAAACCCGCGGCTTAATTAGCTTCAGACGTATTGACCTGTTCTTTCCTCTGAATAATAGCTGATTAAGCTGAGAGGATGGTATAGGTGCTGGGCAAGCCTAATCCATCTAACAATGTCCCAGGCACTGCAGCGTCCCGTACAGCATGATTACCAGTTGCAGACGCTGTATAAATTATCTATAATAGATGCAAAAGGCCTTACTTTTTACCATAGCAAGAGATTTCCCTCATTCCTCTCACATGGCAAAGTAGTTTAAAGGAACTACGGGTAGAAATTTCGCACTATACAATGTTTTCAACAAACAACAAACCCAAATTGGAAATAAATGAGTACCTACGCGACAAAAATACTCGTCGAACAAAATGTGTCTATTTGTGTCAACATATAGAAGAAATGTTTAAACTGTGAACCTGGCTACGGAGGAGAAGGATTTTTATTGATATCGCAAAACAGACCTCTACCAAGACCCGACTGCCAAGGAAGGGTAAAGTTTTTCGCGCGTATCTTGTATGTTTGTAAATTTCTTTTTTCTTACGTATCTTCCAAACGGCTGGATGGATTTCGACAATTAGGGGCCGTCTCTACGAGTGAGGGAATCACGGCGATTCTATAGCGCGGACTCGTCGCGATTCTTTCGCTCGTGGAGACGACCTCTAAGAGAGTGTAATAGAAATACTTGGCATGACGATAACATCGCCGCGATTCCCTTGCTCGTGGAGACGGCTCCTTAGGGTATCGTTAGATTCCTAATGAAATGTCCTTAGATAGGTATCAAAAAAAAAAACAAAATAACGGATTATGGCGCAAAATTATACGATATTTTTTTTTACTAAACCTACCGAGTACGGTATCCAAATAAAGCAATTAAAATGAGATTACAAACATATATACGTCAAGTCTAAAAGACGATGCTGACATAGAACGACAACGAATAGCGCTTTGCGTTGTAGGCTATATGATTGCCAGAATTTTTTTAGGGCCTCATTTGACGTGAAAACAACTCTTTTCCGATCATTCTGTCAATCGTTGTATACCTGTCAACTCTGGACTAATTACATCAGAAGTCGTACGACAGTATAAGGGTAACCTATAATAACGTTTTAGATACCTTATGGGCCTTAAACGTTATTGTAGTGCATCAGAAATGTACACTAGTCCCTCTAGTGTACATTTCTGTGTAGATACTTACAACGCAATCTACAGAAAAAGAACCGTATACTTCATGTCCGGAGATGACAGATGTAATAACTCGATCATTAGAAGCCCAGCGGATCGCTTAAATCTTGACACCGGCTGGTGGGTGGAAATTGCCACCTAACTTTTAAGTAGTTTTATTATCTTTAATTTTAATTGACCTGTAAATTACTTTTTGTATTGAAATATTTCTGTATGATATGGGCCATGAGCCTGCAATAAATGCCATTTATTAATTTATTTTATGTCATGTTTTTTCAGAAATAATTACAACTATTGTAATGCAATCATTCGAATAAATTTGTAATCAATGCATTTAAATGGTCGTATTTTGACTTTAAATTGGCTAAGTGTGTGTTGGACCTTGCAGTTGGGTTAGGTTAGGTTTGTTTTATTTCACTATAATGACGTAATAACTTGTTTGAAAAAAAAAAGAGTCCGTTTTTTTCAGTCGGTCAAATTGTTGCCTATGTTCCCCAGACCATTAATATAAATAGAAATGCTGGACAATTCACAATACTATTTGCAACGAACGATAATGTGGTAAACATAAATCAATCAGATACGAGTAAGTAAGTAGTTCGGTAAGTATATTGCTAAACAACCATTATGTACATTTTTGCCTGTAGTCGGGAATAAATACCAAAGTTGAATTGGATCAAGTTTAGTTACGAAAAAGCTTTAAATGTACTGCAATACGCTAGATTACTAAATTTAATAGCGTCATCATCATCATTTCAGCCATAAAACGTCCACTGATGAACACAGGCCTCTCTCATAGTTGCCATTCTCACCACGCTTGGCAGGCGGGTTGGTGAGCGCAGTATGGGATGTTGATACACGGATAGACGCTGCTGCCCATCTTCCGGAGGTATCCCTTACTGCATCCATGGGCATGAGAGGAGGGGTATCATTCTACTGCCGGCACCCCACGGCGGGCGCCATACCCCACCCCATAGCGTCATCATGTAGATTAACAAAACTATTGGACATAAACACTTGTTTTTCTTAACAATATCATAACTACGAGTAGTTCTGCATGGGTCATTAACCTCCGTAATAAGACACCGCAGTATACACATATTATAAAAAAAATGTTGTTTGCAGCATTTATGCGTAGGGATTTAACGAGCTTGTCGCCAAGGCTGACAAATAAAAGCGAGCTATATTTAGTCGCGCAACAGATGGCATGGCTAATTATAGGTCGGCCTCTGTTCAGTATTAATGTGGTCTCAGTGAGCATGTTTATTTACTTGGCTAGTGGCATTTGCTTGCACTGCGCACAACACCGACTAAACACTGACTAAAGGATTGGTTTGTTTATTCATATGCTGTAAGTAAATTGGCATTTTACATCTTATAAATACGATTTTTATAGCGTCAGCAACTGATTGCGCAGAAATGCATGCGCAGCACTTATACCATCATCTCAGCTTAGAGGGCTAAAAGTATTAATGGTATTGAATAAACTTCAGAAATCTTAGCTTATCTCACTGCGCAATGTCACTTTGTGTTTCGTTTCTCCAATAAAGATGTAAAATCAAGCAATTTTTACCATCTTTCTACCCAATGATCTATCAATCCATCTCAAATGTTTATGTTTTTGAAACTTCAAATCACGTAACATGTATTACCTTCGAAGGGACAAAATAGTAATACTCATAATTAGATTGTTATCTTATTCTATAGATAAAACTTATTAAAATAACAAGAATACTCAGAAATGTAAGAGCATATAGAGGTAGTGTAATTTTGCACGGGGGTTCGTTTTAGGACGTGACTACGCAATAAAAAGTGAATGTTATTTGATATGATAACTTTTAAGGCCATACATGCTGGATTAATATAATTTTAAGGGTGGGACACTTAATAGTTTACTTACGTGAATCATTACAGGTGGGCCCGTGGCCGGTTCTCTAATAGCTATTATATGGAAACATTCTTTTCAACACACTTGCTCATAAAATGGCTCTAATTTCACCGAAATTAGGCACATAATGACACCTGTAATCAAACTGTGACTTTTTCCTTGCTGTTATTCACAAGTGAGTTATAGGGTTTTTATTTTATTTTTTTGGTTGAGTTACTATGTTCTTAATCCTAGGAATATAATGATATTTGATACTACAATACAGATAATCATGCGTAATTTTCACGCATGCGTTTTCAGAACCTGTTTTTCCGAATTTTGCTAATAGAATTAGATGAAAGGTTTACAGATAGGTTTATTGGGCTCAGATGAAATAACAAACATTAAAAATAAAGCAATTTTATGTTAATTTAGTAAAAGAGGGATATTTAATCTTAACTTATACATAAACTTTCAAAATTATATAACAATTGTTATTTTGTGGTTAAAATTTTATTTTTCGCAAATAGTAATCAGTAATTTAAATAAAAACAATTAAGAACATAACTTCCATTTAGCGTCAAATCAGTCGAATATTCAGTCATTATGTAGCTTTTCCACACATCAACATTATGCTCTCTGCAAATAACCTTTTTGCATCTTTTGCAAGAAGCATTAGCTTTGAGTCTCATTTTTGAAGGGCAATACGTACAATATTATTATGTTTGTTTGGTTCTGAAGGCTCTGTGATGTCTTATGTTGAATAGAGGATACGTATCAGTGATAATGTCCCACAAATATCCTTTCTTTATCTTGAACGGCGAAGTTAGAGCCGTACTCAGATTTTTTATAAATTGTTTGCGGCTTAGAGGCTTCTCGACCTTGCTGACAACATTGAAGTGGTATATTATACAGGTACGTATGCAACCTATGCAGGCTAAGCATGCCGTAAAATAACGCCATAGATCACCTGTTCATCTTTCTGTTGCAAGTTGCAAGACATCAAGGAACACATTTTGTACAGTTTATCGACTCCGCCTTTTGTCTTATTATTTATTACATAATCATTGCTGTTGTTTATCTACGTACATACGTCTCTCCTGTGTCGCTCTATACATCATAGGCACAGTCGTAATAATCTTAATCGCTTGCGGAATCGTTAGAAGCCATATCATCACTCTGAAGAAGAGCAGACCAGGTTTGGTCTAGTCATAGTTTCATCAGGATACCTTAAATATAAAACAATAACATAAAAGGCCTACTTTTACTCGTCGATTACCGTCCTCGGCTCTCTTAAGACCCTCACCTACAGCCTCTACGGTAATCACCAACATTACTATTTTTTTTAAACAATAAAATTGGAACTAAAGATTATGACACAGCTAACAGTAGCAGTAACAGCTATTTTAGTAAAACATTGGAAAAGTCAACAATAACTGCCAAAAATACTTGTTTAAAACAACTTTTCCAACAGAAAAATGTGAACAATAGCAGCCAAATATACTTGTTTAAAACAACTTTTCCATCAGAAGAAAACTTATAAATGCTAACTTGTTAAAGTTTACGCACCGATTTGGTTTTAAATCGAGCACAAAGCTTTATTAATGGACGGAGCCAAGCAATTATTTTAAGCCCTCGGTGTAGGCGGTAGAGGCCTCAAGATGGTAAGTAATTTTAGTTTTTTTAATAGTTTTATAAAATAGGCAAAGATCACCCAGGTTGTGCTAACACTCATTTTGCCGGCCAACAAAAAAAAAAGCTTTATTTAAATAGAACTCAGCATTACAAACATCTTTTACTATGATACTATAGTTCTAAGTCAATTCCCTGAGATTATATTTAGGTTTGAATATTTAAACTGAAAGTATCGCTCAGCGTAGATGCAAAGTAGTTTTTTTTCGTCAAAAGTTTTGTACTAAGTTGTGTAATGGTAGTCAATAGCATATAACGTCTCACGTTTATTATAAAAAGGCTTAGGGAAAAAATAAACAAAAATTCAATATTACTCACGTGTAACTTTGAAATTTATTCCGAACCGATTCGATTTTTCAAGAAAATCATCATCATGGGATTGAATGCCTGTCCGCGCGTGGTACCGACACGACTCTCGGAATATACTTCGACGTTATTAGTTATAATAATACTACGTAAGTAATCTCAGTATTTACAAAATGAATACTTATTCATAGTGTTCATGACCATAGTAGTTTCAAAAGCTACATACATGTTTAGTTTACTCAACAGCGCGCAATAGATTAACTAGGCCAGTCGATTATGTGCATGTGTTTCTTAGCTTACCATAAGAGCCTTGGGAAGCCGTTAATCCCATACGAATGTAGTTGTTAAATGTTTTGAAGTTACACGTCCGAATAAAATGAAACATTGCAAGAATTATCAGATAGTGGTATTTATCATTATCATCATCATCATCTCAGCGTAGGATGACACAGGCCTCCCATATGAACCTACAAGTAGGTACTAGTCATGAGACGTTGTTGCCTCACCATGCTCGGCAGGCGGGTTGGCGAGCGGAGTACTGGATGTTGATGCCGGAGGTATCTCCTGACATATTCTTACTACATCCACGGGCATGAGAGGAGGAGCAACATTCCCGGCACCCTACAGCAATAATCACGTTTATTTATGGCGGAGTTAAATTTATATTCGAAATGATGAAAAACCTATTTAAAATCGAAATAGAGCAAACATATTTTTTTAAGTTTTGTCTACGTATTCCGTATTACGTCGGTTTGGACCATTAGAAAACACAATGTGCGATTTTCTAATAGTCCGAACCGACCCAGGTTGGTTGCTACGACAAAATCATTAAAGTCCCTGAGCCAGGAACAAATTTGGTTACTCATTTCCTGCCGGACGAAAACTTGTAAAATGGTTAAAAAAGTTGTATAATGAAGTCCTGTAAATGTCAGTTTCCGGTTCCGTGGATGGCTTGAGGAGCAGAACCCCCCCCCAATTACTTAAAAAAAATTTTTTAAGTAATTTCCTCTCGATAGATTATTTTCTTATCATAGACAACAAAGCATATCAAAGGGTTAACTCAATTGCGTGTCCAATATAAAAGTGAGCGTCATGTGCAGTGAGGCGGAGGGATAACACTCACTTGCGAGTAGACACCTGACGCGTTTTACGATCGATGTACAGTAATACATTAAAAGCTTTTCGACAATTTCCCTGTGTCGAAAAGTGCTACAATATTGAACGAGCTAGCGATAGGATTAGTAAACCCTTTTTCAAGTTTTACTTTTTTTATTATTTGGTTCACAAATTGAAATCTACGCTACACTTATGAACTAAAAGAAAGAAAGAAATGAACCCTTGCGCCGTAATTTCTAGAAACAGTGAACACTGCGTGCTTAAGTAAAAATTATATAAAATTATATACGTATATTTAAAATATTTAAAGCAATTTTGTTTCTTACTTTGGTATTTTACATAGTGCCGGCATGCCGTGGGGTGCCGGCAGTAGGTAAAATGTTATGCCCCTCTCATGCCCGTGGATACAGTAAGAGATCCCTCCGGAAGATGGGTAGCTGCGTCTTTCCATGTATCAACATCCTGTACTGCGCTCGCCAACCCGCCTGCCAAGCGTGGAGAGTATGGCAACTACACCACATAGAGATCCATGAGGGAGGCCTGTGTTCAGTAGTGGACGTTTTCAGTAGTGGAGGCTGAAATGACGATGATGATGATGATTTTAGCTAGTTCGGATATTTCCATGATCATTTCGATTAGGTACTTGTAGTTCTTAAGTCGACGATATACAATTGATTTAAAAGCCGACTGAGACGCAGGACACCTCTTGCGTTTCAGGTTAGATTCTCGCCGTGGGACAAAGTTTTGTGAGTTAATATTTTTTTCGGGTGAATTTTAACGTGTTGTTGTTAAGTAGTAGTTGAACGTTTTGTGAAAAGATCGTCCGGAGAAATACAGTAATAATTCTGCGGACAAACTTTTTAGAAAACCTATTTCTGCAGTAGTAATGGTAGGGGAGCCGGTGAAATTACGGGCACATTAGACCTTATAACTCTATGTCTCAGGGTGACGGACGCAATGCAGTGCAGCGTTGGTCACGTGCTTAGTAGAACCAAGAGGAAGGCCTGTGTTCAGTAGTGGACGTTTAACGGTTAACATGATGATGATGATAGCTAGTATTTACTTAGCAATGTTTGTCAACTTCTTTAAGTATAATCCTGCTAGTTGAATATGAATAGAGCACAAAAGCTACGTTGAAATGTCAATTAACACAAGTTTATAAAATTAAAAATTTTGAGTACCTACCCCCGACACTTCACCTAGTCTCGGAAATCACTTATTTTTTCTGTAATGTGTTCCCTTAGTTTTGAGAACATGTTAAGACCATAACAACAAAATGTACAAAGCCGGAAAACCGGCTTTTAAATATAAAAAAAAACAGCATGCAAATAATGTGTCCACTCGTTTAAGAGCTACGTTACCAAAGACAGACACACACATACATAGCGGTCAAACTCATATCACCCCTCTTTTTTGTCGGGTGTTAAAAAAGACTGATGAATTTGCATCGGCGCGTTATCGCAGGAGGAAAACCATCTTGAATTGCTTAACAGGTGTTGTCGTGGAATAATAAGATATGGAGTAATTAATGCGACGTGCTTAAGCGATGTTTGTCCTACGTCCAGTCGGATTTATAGCGATGTTTTCCTTGACGGCATACGTCATTGATTTGGTTGTCGGTTAGATACGTGTTTTAATAACAATAATATAATACTTCTTTATTTTAGACTGGGTGGTGTGACAAGGAGTGGGAGGAGTCCTAAAATTCCTGACGTCACATAAAATAAATTATGAGTTAAAATTTTTTTTTTTCTTTGGATTTAGTGTATTGTCATTTAATTTTTCGAATAACTCTCAGCAAGCCCTTTCATTTGATACCCATATTGTAAGAGTCCATTCAAAATAACTTGCAGCCATTTAATTTTTTGAGTTATTCTCAGCAAGCCCTTTAATTTGATACCCACATTATAGGAATACATTAAAAATATAAGTAGTTCGCCAGGACAGTACGCATGACAGTACAGTCCAGTCTAGGCCAGTCCAGTCTAGTCCTGCTTGTTCCGCCATGTTGGGTTCAGAGTGACGTCATTTCATTTTTTTGAGTTATTCTCAGCAAGCCCTTTTATTTGATACCCATATTATAGGAGTACATTAAAAGTAAGTAGTCCGTCATCTTGGGTGTTCCGCCATGTTGGATTCAGAGTGACGTCATTTCATTTTTTAAGTTATTCTCAGCAAACCCTTTCATTTGATACCCATATTATAGGGGTACATTAAAATTAAGTAGTCCGCCATCTTGGGTGTTTCGCCATGTTGGATTCAGAGTGACGTCACATAGTTGACCATGCATTGTAATCCAAAGTAAACATGTGTACAACATTTCAGCTCAATTGGTTGAAGATCATCATCATCATTTTTCTTTCACTTCAATTCACTAAGCCAAAAATATTGTCAACCCTAGGGTTGACAATATTTTTGCTTAGATAATTATTACTTGCTAGTAAGCTGTCATGTCAGGGAACCAGATTATTTAACAGAAAAGCCTACGTACCTATTTTACCTAATAATTGTCTACTTTAATAGTTTTTCTATTTTTCATTCATAAAATGTTTGCTACCTCAATAGAAGGACTCAAGTACTGGCTTCTAAAAATGTCAAGTTGGAAAAAAAGTATGTTGTCAATTTCAAATCTTCTAATGTAATACTAACAACTTGTTACGCTACAGCGTTTTAGATTGGTTTTCGCGTCAGTAACACCGACGATGGTGCGAAATGCAACAACCACACAAG
This sequence comes from Pasiphila rectangulata, assembly GCA_963082625.1. Lineage (NCBI taxonomy): Eukaryota > Metazoa > Arthropoda > Insecta > Lepidoptera > Geometridae > Pasiphila > Pasiphila rectangulata. Next base: position 16,337,028 of record OY720236.1, on the reverse strand, counting down.
CCATATCCCGACGAGCGAGGTTGTGTATTGAGCAAGGCGGAGCACACTTTGAGCCCTTTCTGTAAATTTGACGTTTATTATGAAAAATTAAGTGTTCGTTTAGGTTGTGTCATTAGTTAGGTCTTTTAAATTTTTTGTCGTTCCGCGAATTAGGCAGAAATGTAGGTACATTTTGCGCAGTTTACTCTTTAATTTTACTGAAATAGGGTTTGCACATCAGTGAAAAATTAATATTTTTTTATTTTTTTGGGGTTTGTTATACAGCGTTACTACAGTTCTTAAATATTTTGAATGGACTCGTTATAAGGCCCCATATAACCTTTTTTCGGTTTTACGGGTAGTTTTGTAACACCCTGTATAATCAGAACGATGAATCGCCGACCGCGAGCTATGACTGCATGGAGAGAAATCTCCTCACTATACGCGCTGAGTCCAGTAGCACCTACTGTCTTTTGGATCTGGATATTAACCCAACTATTATTACTACAAATCTCGATCCTAAGTTACTTTTTTCCCGTCAACCAGGTACTCGCATTAATCGAGTTCGTCCCGCCATCTACGCTTCGATCTGCCGCGTCGCCTTCTCGCCACTGTAAAAAGAGGGATGGAGCAAGTAAAATAAACATACCTTGAATGTGCTCAAGTAGTCGTCTTGGCGCGTGATATCGGTGGCCAGGATGAGTGATTTGAGCATCTTCTGTATCTCAGGCAGGCGTTCCTGCATGTGGTCGAAGACGCCGCTCTGCATTATACAGCTGATCGCCATCCTCCAATGATGGTGCTCGAGGATGGAGTCGCACTGGGAACAAACAACATGGTCAGCGGCTGTAGCTCACGTCAACGTCAAAGGTATTTTCTTTTACATTTTTATGATATTTAAAATACTATACTAATTACAACAAATACCTACATTAGAGCGCTTTTATGATTTTCCATTTTGCAATGATAACTAAATTACATGTAATATCGGTGTATAGGGTCATCTAGTACCATTAAAAATGTTAAGTCTTTAGCATTAGTAGTTTCCCAGATATCTTTTATTTGTAACAGAAATAAAAAGTCACACTTTAATGGTTCTTTTTATTTTAGTCCGGAACCTTAAAAAGCATCCCAGTCTCAGCATAAATGCCACATCAAGCTGAATCTGTCTGTGGCGCTGATTTTCAGACAGGTCCCGTGAGGTTGACGTCACGAGCGTCGAGTATAGTACAATCTATACATATTATTATCATATTATATTATTTTTGTCAGAAGGTACTTATGAAAAAAAATTAAGAATATTGCGAGGAAGATATTAAAAACAACAATTTCATTTTGGCATACAAACTCAGCGCATGGGTCGAATTGACGGCGGATCGGGATGCATGGAGAGTTGGAGGGGAGGCCTTTGCCCAGCAGTGGGACACTTATGGCTAATTGTAATGTAATAGAAACTATTCCTACCAGTCAAACATTTGATGTTCGGCCCGTGTCGGTGTCACTTGGTTGTCAAATATTTATAGGTGTGTTCAAAAAGTTTATTAAGAGACTAAACTTAAGGGTAGTAATAGAGAAGTAATAAGAGTAGTTATATTGTAGTCGTTTTTTAGTTTGAATATCATCATCATCATCATCATCGTTCGGAGGATCTCAGACCATACCTCGCCGCTTTTACGACTTTCCTCGATTTGTTCCAGGAAAAAGGATTTAAGACCTTTTACTTCGTTCATTACTTCTTCTGGGTTCAGGTTAGATGAAGTTTGGGGGTTGTTAAAGCGGATAGATAAATTCTTATTGTACATTAACCATAAAACATAAATTTCACAAAAAGAAACACAGACAAATAAAACATACAAGCGGAGTTCATTAATTTCGTCTTTTAGCTTCTGGATTTTTGATTATAGGATTTTTCTAGGTTGAGAATTATATTTTCGGACTTTGTTTGATATTCCTTACATGAGATCGCGTTCAGATTGTAACTGCGTGTAAAGGAGTGCGTGTAGTCCTTTGAGGTTTTCTAAAACCTTCTCCTCAAGTGACGACCTCATGTTTCCCGACATGTCCAGCTGGTTTATGGAATCGTGTAGAAAGTAGTGTGCCGTAGCCTTTATTTCATCCATGGACTGTGATTGATGGGAACTAACCGAAGAAGCCTCCGATTGGGAGTACTGTGCGGATGCTTCTCGGGATGAAGAGGCCGAATGTGGTTGACTTCTGCTGGGACCAGCTACTTTAACATTTTCTGCGCTTCTTATAATAGCCTCTCTTCTAATAGGCTCTCTTTTTCCGCCTGGAAGTCGGCATTTCTTTTGTTTATCCATTTTTTACAACCATTTAGTATTTGTATTTATTTATAGCGTAATAATTAGTACCGGCCGGTCCGATCTTAATACGCTAGCTTATATCTTTAAAACCCGTCCAAGGCACAGTTAAACCTACGAGAGTTTGAACATCTCCCCTCCCAGGGAGGGGGAACTGAACGCGTTGGAAACCTATTTTCAACGTATAATTAACGTAGAAAACCCGTTTAACATTACTTTATGATGTTCTTTTCTCTCTATTCCGCTGATACATCATAACTCGAATGATATCATGTGAATTCAGGCACCACAATCGTAGCAGAATTAAGCAATAAGCGTTGGCCGTCCATCTTCGGTGGCCCTTTGTCATCGTAACTCGGTAACTGCGAGCTGATTGTTCGATATGGGTCAGCTCAGCTGTAACTCCTTTCAGACACGGTTATTGTTCCTTTTCTTGTGAGCTTAAGCAGGATGGAGTGAAGCAGCCGTAGTTACATCTTATGTATCTCTGTTGATGTTCAAACTCTCGTAGGTTTAACTGTGCCTTGGACGGGTGTTAAAGAACCAAGATTAAGATCGGACCGGCCTGTACTAATTATTACGGTGCAGCAACCACCTGACTAACACTATCGTAGTAAATTGATTTAACTATCTTCAGTTATCAGAAAGGGGTCCGACAGAATTTTAAAACTTTGAAAATTAACCCTTAACCGTTGGTTAAGAAACCCTGCCTTAATTAAAAGAGTGAGGTTTCTGTTTCGCATCTTTCTCTCACTTGGAAAAATGTTGTAATGCCAACTAATTCTAGATTTATTTCTCTTTATCTTGTTAAGCTTTCGCTATTTGTTAAATAATTATTTAGTTTAAAAATTACGGGATACATCGCGTCGGTAAAATAATAAATAAAACCGGGCTAGAGCGAGTCGGACTCGCGCACCGAGGGTTCCGTGCCATCATACAATATAATATAGTATGACAAAGGCGTTTATATTTGTTGGAGAACCTTGACAGACTCTTGAGACTATTGTCTGATAGCGGAACTTATGTAGATATTTCACACTTTCGATGATTTCTCAAAAACTTTGCAGAAATATGGAGAGTTTGTTATAATTTTCCTGTAATCTTTACATACACTCCTATGAGCAATAAAAGTTTCAGGGGTTTATCTCTGAAAACTCCGGAGAAAAGGGGAGGAACGCTATTTTTTTCAACGTTTTTGTAAATAAGTCAAAAATTTAGAGGAAAATAAAAACTGTTTATATTAATACCTTTCATAAGATACCCCAAATGACCTAGTAACTTAAAAAAAAATTAAACCCCCTTCCACCCCACTTGTCTAAAAAACTATGCAAATTAGAGAGTTCGCTATAATTTTCCTATAAACTTTACATACACTGTTATTAGCTACGAAAGTTTCACGGGTTTATCTCTACAAACTTAGGAGATAAGGGGAGGGGGGGTCGTTTTTTCAACATTTTTGTAGATAACTCAAAAACGATACGGTTTAAAGGAAAATTAAAAACTGTTTATTAATGTGCAAATGAATACCTTGAACTAGTAACTTTACAAAAATTTTGAAAACCCGCCTTTCACCCCCTTGTCTAAAAAACTATGCAAATTAGAGAGTTCGCTATAATCTCACTAATATTATAAAGCTGAAAGTTTGTTTGTACGGAAGTTTGTTACCTCTTCACGCAAAAACTAGCGTACGTATCGAGCTGAAATTTTGCAAACGTATAGATGTTGACTAGGATTAACACATAGGCTACTTTTTATCCGGGTACAACGCAAGGGAAGCGGCGAGCACAAGTTAGTTATCCTATAAACTTTACATACACTTCTATTAGGTATAAAAGTTTCAGGGGTTTATCTTTGCAAACTTCGGAGATATGGGTCTCCTCATAAACGGACGTTTTTTCAACATTTTTCTAAATTATTCATAAACGAGGCTTAAGGGAAATATAAAAATGTGCAAATGAATAACTTTCAAATGATACCCCACACGAGCTAATCGTTAATCGGGACCGACGGTTCCAACCTTTAGTCTAGCGTGATAGGGTCGGTCAGAGATCGCTTCCGACGTCTGCGCGGAGTGGAACTTTTCTCCCCCCCCCCCCCCCCCCCCCCACCCGCAATCATAATAGGACTATTTTTTTAATATTTTCATACATGCTAGCATTAAAAAAGTTTTATCTTTAAATATTTCAAATTTCAAGTAGTTAGCATCAGTAGTTCTCGAGATATGCATTTGTGACAGACAGACAGACAAAGTGATACCATAAGGGTTCCTTTTTACCATTTTGGTCCGGAACCCTAGAAACTAGTACGCAATAAAATTACATTTAAAACTAAAAACTATGTATCCTTTGGAGAATGATCTAAAAACTTGATTTAGAAACAAATTACAAGCGAGTATTTATCACTCCGTGCCGTGGGGTGCCGGCAGTAGAATGTTACCCCTCCTCTCATGCCCGTGGATGCAGTAAGAGCCTGCTAAAGGATACCTCCGGAATTTGGGCAGCAGCGTCTTTCCGTGTATCAACATCCCGTACTGCGCTCGCTAACGCGCCTGCCAAGCGTGGTGAGGTGAGTATGGCAACTACCCCTCATGGAGATCCGTGAGGGAGGCTTGTTCAGTAGTGGAGTTTTTACGGCTGGAATGATGATTTACCACTCACAGGTGCCTCCTTTTTCTTCTTCCTGAAGAATGTGCTGTAGGATCCTCCAGCGGTGTTCTTTGATGGAATAATCTTTACCTGGTGAAGAAATTAATAATAGTATTAAAATTCATCCGAACGCCTCAATTCAGACATCCTAAAAACAATATTATGTAGATTTCCGATTATGGCTAAATTTACTTTGCTTCGATTGCTATTTTTTACAAGCTTTTATTTAGCTTGCCCTGTATGTATGTACTCGTATGTATGTATGTAACTATGTTTGTTCGCGGAATCTTGCAACTCAATTTTGAAGCAGATATCTTCAACCGATTGAGCTGAAATTTTGTAAACATGTTTTCTTTGGATGACAATGCATGGTCAGCTATGTGACGTCACTCTGAATCCAACATGGCGGAACACCCAAGATGGCGGACTCTTAATGCTTAATGCTCTTAAGCTTTTTTATTACATAAATTGTGTAAAGACGTTTTAAGTTGACATGAAACTTTAATGGAAAATATTTATTTCATTATTTTTAGTACGTTTAAATAAGGTTGTTCGTTAAAAAGTTGTTTTACTTTTAATTTATTTGTAAATATTATTAACTTTAATAACCATAATCACCTCCCCGCCCTTATTCTATGCGGGGTCGTCACAACATTCCTCTTCCACTCGAATATACTCGTACAATACGTACGTATACGTTTGTATTGGATATTCGTGATGTAGATCCGAATGGAGGCCTTTCTACATCAGTGTAATCAACGGGCTGAATAGATTAGATTATATGCCTCCGTTAGATTAATCCGTAATTCGATTATGGCATATTGTATTGTCACCCGAGTAACACAATTTTGAGCTCAATCGGATGTCAGGTTGCGCCAGAGAGGTCGTTTAAGCCAATCCCCTGTGTCGAAGTCTATTAAAAAATCTACCTAAATCGGATTGGTACCGGGTTCCGGAGCAAAAATAAAAAAGACAGTTTCAAATCTATTCACCGTGGTGCAGGAAGTAGAAAGCGCAGGAAAATATATTCTGGGAGCAAATCAAATGACGGAAATTTACATAAAATGATAAGTTACCATAGCACGAGCTTTATTATGTGACTCTGTCTGTCTGTCACTGATGAACGCTTAGGAACGCTTGATTCCACCAACTTAAAATGTGATTTAGATGAAAAATAAACCAAAAAGCAAAGAAACATGATAGGATCATTGTATTTATACTAACCGGCTTAATTTCACCTTTCGGGCCGAAGACATCCATCTTCATCGACTTGAGCAACTTAAAACAGAACATTAAATTAGCATCGTCAAGAGATTCAACAATCACATGGGAAAGTAGTTGAGTAGACGGCAAGACGGCTCGTAAATTGAGGGGCACGAATCGGACGCGCCACATAGCCGCGCTTACACATAACTACTATTAATAATTATAATTATGTGAAAAGAAATGAAATATTTTTTCTTTTTTAAACTTTCGCGATCACAACACATTATTAAAATATGGGATTATCGGGTATTTATCTCCCCGTCTCCCCGCGACCACGACCAGGTGCAATCCTGTCGAAACTTCGGGAATAAAATAAAGGTAATTACGCGATAAATACCCGATAATCCCATATTTTAATAAAATATTTATTCCCCAAGAACTAGTGTACAGATTCAGGCAACCTTACAAATACTATTATTTTTACTAGGCTGTGATTTGTTAATTGGGCGGCTAGTTTAGAACATAGCCAGCCGTAGCCGCACAAAATATGTTTGTTTTTTCAAAGGATACCATGGGTAAGCTCTGTCCCTAGCATTAGGTCTCGATAGACCCTAAGGTTCCAGTGATTCGCTTTGGACACTCCCAATTAATATAAGAACCAATGTAGTGTGTACGTATCAAGCTTGTTAGATAGTTTCCTGAGGCAACACTGTTCAAAACTCCCAACTACGGCTGGCTATTCACTAAACTAGACGCCCAATTAACAAATCACAGCAATCTAAATCGCCTCAAGAGGCATGCAATCTCAAAACTCCATCAAAGGATGTGAACAAAGAAGTAGCTTCTATAGGTAGAACATATTTGGCCACATGAGTGATCTTATTCAAAGTAAATCGTTCCGCAGGGTGTGTTCTGTAGGTTCGTTGTTATCATTTCATTATAATTACCTACGTATCTGTAATTGGAATTTAACTTCGCCTGGTTTTCTTTTATTTGTATATGTTACATGTATGAGTATGCCAAATAAACGTATTTTAAATTTTAATGACATATTGTCTGAACATGGCTGACACTCTGTCGTGTGTCTCGTAGATTCTAGGTCTAGTAAGAACCGTGGGAACCGCAAACAAAGCTTTAACGCGAGGAAAATTTATAGAAATAAAATACAATATATTAAGTCTTCTTATTGTTACAAAGTACGTTGGCACACAATAGAACTCACAGTTTTGTTAAAATAAACCAGACAAGAGCTTAACGCCCGTCGCTGGTACAAAATTTAATAAACAACAAAGAGTCACTTTAGTTGAAGTGGGAGCCAAAGTAAACGTTTGACCACAGGTAATATATTTTATGATATTTAAAATGACAAAATTAGTTTTATATATATATATTTTTTGCCTTACAGCAAAACACACATCCAGTGCTTTTTGAATTCTTCTGGGCAATGGTTTTTATTTTCTTGAATTTTTTATCATTTAGTATATATTTTGATTTACTCTTAACAGGTTTGTTTCTAATAATTTGTAAAACGGATTATATTTGTTAAATTGGTGAGGATTCATGAGGCCTCCCTCATGAATCTCCAATGTCTTCTATGTCAAGCAGTGGACGTTCTGCCGCTGCAATGATGATGATCCCATTCTAATGCATTTGAACCACAGATATATTTAAACAAATGAGAAGCTCACAAAGCAAATTATATATTTCGTCTTTCCAGGAGAGCTTAATTTTCCTATTTGATTTTACGTTCTTGAGATGTTATTATGAAACAAGCACATGCCCGTTGCAGACAACAAACCCAAACAATTGTTTGCGAATATCATCCTAATAGTATTATGAACGCGAAAGTTTGTAGGTATACATATATTAATGCATGGATGTTTGTTACTCTTCACGCAAAAACTAGCCTACGGATTGAGCTGAAATTTGGCAGTGTAGATGTTGACCAGGATTAAAAGTCTACATTTTCCTGGGTACAACGAAGCGGCGGTTATATGTATGATTTCACTTCGATATCTGTTATTTAATCCGATTTACCCATGCAACGAACCCACACTAACTTAAAAATAACACAAATACAGATAAAATACACATTGATTAACAATGGGCGGCTTTATCGCTAAGAGCGATCTCTTCTAGACAACCTTTGGATGGACATAATATGGTAAACTAGCTTCTGCCCGCCGCTTCGCATGCGTTGTACCCGAATAAAAAGTAGCCTATGTGTTAATAATCCTGGTCAACATCAATACGTGTGCAAAGTTTCAGCTCAATCCGTAGCCTAGTTTTTGCGTGAAGAGGTAACAAACCTTCATCTAAACAAGCTTTCGGCTATATAATAATAGGGGTTAAAGTATGAAATTGCCGTTTTATTGTAATAGGTACTTCGAATTGACATAGAACCTTCACGGTTTCAGATTTTTGAGTGAAACTTTTTTCACATGGTACCTATGAAGTTCTTCTTTTAAAAAATGTGCCACATTCGAGTATCGACTTTCAGTTGTTTTTTTTATTCAGCTTAGACAAGAAAGATGGATACTTCGATAATTCGAGTGATTTTTGAATACTAGTTCCGACGCGGAACTAACGCGGCAGAAACAGCTAACAATATAAATGTTGCGTTGTGAGAGGAGACTGCTAATGAGCGCACCGTGCGATTTTGGTTTAAACGCTTTCGTGATGGAAACTTTGCTTTGAAGAACGAACCACGTGGAAGACCGCCTACACAGGTGAATAACAATAAATTGAAAGAGATGGTGGAAGTCGATACGAGCTACAAACTACCCAGGAATTAGCGGCATGGTTTAACGTTACCTTTCCAACAATACTGACTCATTTGCGTCAAATCAATAAAATAAAACAACATGAAAAATGGGTGCCGCATGATTTGACTGATCTGCAGAAAGAAACACGTGTTGAAACTTGTATTGCCTTGTTGAATCGATACAGAAATTAAGGAATATTGGATCGAATTTTGACATGTAATGAAAAGTTGATTCTTTACAATAACCGTAAGCAAAAAATGCAATAGCTGACCCCAGGTCAAACGCCGCAACAGTGTCCTGAAGCAAAGCTTACCAATAAAAAGGTAATGTTATTAACACATATTTAAACGGGTATTTATCGCGCTATTTACCTTTATTAAACGTCGGGCAATAATAAAGGTAAATAGCGCGATAAATACCCGTTTAAATATGTGTTAATAATGTGTCGTGATCGCGAAAGTTTAAAAAAGGTAATGGTAACTGTTTGGTGGTCTCAGCATGGTGTTATTCACTATAGCTTTCTCCGATCTTGTCAAGCAATAACGGCAGATGTCTACTGTGCCGAACTCCGAACAATAATAGCAAAACTAGCAGTGAAACAGCCCCGACTCATTAATCGATCTTCACCATTATTGCTCCATGATAACGCGATACCTCATACAGCACGTTTTAAAACTATAGGAAATGCAATTAGAAACCATTCATCACCATTCGTATTCGCCCGACCTTGCTCCAACGGACTACCATTTTTTTCGTGATTTGGACAATTTTCTACGTGATAAAAGTTTTCTTCTCTCCTTTTCTTGCCTCCTGGCAGTACAAAATGCTTTCACACAGTTTGTCGAATCTGGATCACCAGAGTTCTATCACAAAGGCATAAATGACCTTCCTATTAGATGGCAGCAATGTGTATAAATAATAATGGTAATTATTTTGATTAAATATGTTAAATAAAAAAAAACTAATTAAATTTTTTCAGTACAAATTGGCAATTTCATACTTTAACCCCTAATATTAGTGGGATTTATATGGCGGTGGCATACTGATAAAACAAAATACCAAATAGGAAAAATAATATTATCAATAATAAATGCGAAAATTTAACACAATATTATGGTATAAATACTTACATAGTACATAAATATTTCTATAAATAAACGAATACCGATATTACTCAACTAAGAAAGCTTATCAAGAGAATCCAGAAAAAAATATGAACCAAATTTTTGAAGGTGGGAAGGGATTTTGAATGTCGGATGGGAACAGAAAGTACTTCCAGAGACTTGTAGACTAGATAGTGTAAGAATCGCCATCAAACTAGGAAATATGGATAGGAAATTAATACATAAAGCTATCTCTGCAAACGTAAGAAATACTTGTTCCGCGACGGGAATGAACCAGCTAGCTCTTGCGTATCAGTCGGCTATCAGACCAAGCGAGCCACGGAGGCAGTTAAGATGCCTATGGGCACACATTGAAGGTGGATTTTCATGTAGTGCTTTTAAATACTTACTCTTCCCTTTTTCTTTCGTAGCATCGGCGAACGGTCGTTGATTCCCTGCAAAAATAAATCAAATTCAAATTCATATTGTTTATTCAGACAACAAGATCCCTTTTAAAAATAACATGTCAATACTTATGGAACAAAAATAATATAAAAACAACAGAATAAAAAAAACAAAATTAAATATAACACACATTGGAGAATACAATTTGAAATAGCTATAATGATTGATAAATTGACTGACTTAAAAATAATAATTAATTCATCATCATCATTCATCATTTTAGCCGTAAAACGTCCACTACTGAACTAAGGCCTCCCTCATGGATCATCTCCATGAGGGGTAGTTGCCATACTCACCACGCTTGGCAGGCGGGTTGGTGAGCGCAGTATGGGATGTTGATATACGGAAAGACCCTGCTGCCCATCTTCCGGAGGTGTCCCTTAGCAGGTTCTCACTGCATCCACGGGTAGGAGAGGACGGGTAACCTTCTACTGCCGGCACCCCAATAATTAATTAATATAATAAATTTGTTTGGCATACGGGTGGCACAAATTACTCATCCAGTACCTTTGAAGGTTACTGTCATGCCTGCCAGCCAGTACCCTGATCAGCGCGTTAGTGCTACCCAGCATCCTGTGTTTAACTGAACAGATTTTATTGCGTAGCATTGCATAGAAATTATTGACATGCGCGTCAGCCAACATTCCACTGGCACTGCAGAATCTGGGTAGCCCTGCCATTACATTTATATTATACCCTGAACAGGTTATTATAGAGGACACGCAGCGCGCCGATGGATGCTTTGGTATATGAGACCCATAGGCCGCTAGTATATAAGGATTGGCAGTAGGATTTAAATAACGATACTTTAACTTCCACTGAGCAATGTGCAAACCTACGGATCAGCATATTCCCATATATATTATACTAAGGGGCAGCCACTAGCAGAGAAGACTATGACTTCGCTCTAACTGCTATTATATTTGAACCCATGACACTTGGCATAGTCCTCGCATACCCGTAGCAGCCTCCTCCGCACACACACAGACGGGCTCAGCAGCACCATGTCATCCGCGTAGCTAATGTTATTGATCATTTGACCACCAATGGAGCACCCCGCATGCATGCTGCAGAGCCCACGGATGAGCTCATCCACGTACAGGCAGAAAAACCTCGGAGATGATAAGCCCCCTTGCCACATTCCAACCTGTACGCAACAGAGACTTCTTCCGCCCACCTCACAGAGTAGTCCTGGTGTGCGAACCAATGCCTAAACAAGTTAACAATCTCGTGGGGTGTTCCAGTGGCCGACAACTTGTCCCACAGTACTCGATAAGACACCAGGTCGAATGCTTTCGATAAATCGAGGAAGCATCTGTATACTGGTGTCCTACGTTCGGTATAGTATGAGACGATCTCCTTAAGGGCAAAAATAGCACTCTCTGTAGAGAGCCCGGCTCTACATATTAACTCCGAAAGATTCCTGGAATTTGATTTTGTTCTGATATATTTATCTCACTCATGCCGTGGGGTGCCGGCAATAGCCTTCCTCTAATGCACGTGGATGCAGTAAGAGCCTGCTAAGGCATATCTCCGAAAGATGAGCAGCGTCTTTCCGTGTATAAACATCCAGTACGGCGCTCGCCAATCCGCATGCCAAGCGTGGTGAGTGTGGCAACTACCCCTCATGGAGATCCACGAGGGAGGCCTGTGTTCAGTAGTGGACATTTTACGGCTGAAAGGAAGGAGTTAGCACACTATCACTCAATTATATCTACTATAACTAGCGGCTTCGTACCTATACATATGTATGTATGTATGATATGTGCACTAACACATGGGTTTCAGCGTATGAAAACAAGTACGTAAGTAAGTAGGGGAAAATATATGGAAATCGTGTTTTTTTTATTTACTTATCCAATTTTGTATAATCAGCTGTTTGTGGTAAAACTTTCGTAATCTTTTCTTGAATAAAAATCTACCTGAAAAAAACTAAAGATATTCCTTGGGGTTGTAAGAATCTGTTCATCACGCTATGATTAATAGGAGCGGAGCTTTATTGAAACATGTTGCAAGAACGGGGAAAATATTCCTTAGATAGAGAGATACCGTTGCGTTCGCTGCGTAAACGGTTGGAGTAACGCAGTCAATTATGTCTCAGATTTTTTTTACAGTACGTAGTTATGCCTTAAATTAGTATGGCATATAAGAAATTCATACCTACATTTATTTCCATAGATTGCAATTACAAAATATCGTGGTTGTCGACTTTGCCCACAAAAGAATTGAGATCTAAATGACGACAAACATTACTACTATATGCATGATTTTTTCAGATTGGTTAAGATTTTAGAGGGAGGGAAAACTCAAAGAAATGTTTTAAACTTTCATCATTTCAGCCATATAATGTCCACTGATGAACACAGGCCTCCCTCATGGATCTCCATGAGGGGTAGTTGCCATACTTAACACGCTTGGCAGGCGGGTTAGTAAGCGCGGATGTTGATACACGGAAAGACGCTGCGGCCCATCTTCCGGGAGTATCCTTTAGCAGGCTCTTACTCCATCCATGGGCATGAGAGGAGAGGTAACATTCTACTGCCAAACTTGATGTTACGCAAGCGAAACACTAAATTAAAAAATTGTCTTGGCAATCACTAAATGGTTTTAAAATACCTATTCAAAAAGATACCCCACACGAAAAATCTGTAATGGTTATCTTACGTGTATCTTACATAGTGTACCCAAAATATTTTTTTATTTAAGGTTTTTTATAAAGAAAAATCCACTGGTGCACGGCCGATATCGAACCCAACCTTCGGATTGAAAGTCGAGGGTACATACACGGTTATTTTTTTTAACCTATTCTGTCCCACTGCTGGGCAAAGGTCTCCCTCAAACTAAAATACTCACTGTTATTTAAAAAAAGTTATAAAAAAATAAGGTGCAAATTAATTATTGCTGCAATTTTAGTTCCGTTTCAGTTTATTTATTGAAAAACAATGACTTTGTGTATGAATATAGGTACACTTAATTATATTTCATATTTAAACACTGACTTATAATGTTTAAATTGAATTGTAACAATTACTGTGCCCATCAGGTTTCCATTCTGTACTACCATAATATTAATTATCGAAGGCCTTTGTTTACTCTGGACAGCAATTAACAACAGATTCTGAAACCAATCTATACTACGTAGTAATTTGGACTAGATTGTTGGGATTATCTAAATTACTAACATTAATTTGGACTACTAACTTTTAATGTTTTATCAAAATAGAATAGTTCCTTCAAAAGTTATCCTCGATCAAAAAAAGTAGCCTAAGCCAGAAAATATCTGAAAAAATAGATTGTCTTTTGAGTTTTTAATAAGTAGGGACAAAAAACCAAGTCAATCAATCATTCTGAAATTACTTATAAACTACCACATATATGAAAAAACACTTACTAATCGGGTTCAATATTTCATTTCGGGTTATTTCTTCAAATCATTCGATATTGATGAAATAGTGAATTCGAAGTGATATATCAAACATCCCCCAAAACAATCGGTTTATGCCAAAAACTTATAAATAGAGATATGCTCGGAAAAAACAATTATAGCCCCATATCTGAAAAATTACCCCATTTAACAAATATACCACCAAAAGGATCAGTTTGCATTGATGTTATCTCCATAAGTTTTAAATTTAGGTAATCAAAATCGGATCATCAGTTCAAGAATTATCCTCCTGAACTATTATATAAAAGTAATTGTGGCACTTCTTAACATGGTTAGGTATCCAATCATAACTGATTGGTGTGCTAGAGTTTTTATGTCCGATCTTTATATTTTTCTCAGTATATATTTATTTTATTTCGGAAAGCCATCAGCCATCTGTATGAAAAAGTAAATAGAAGCTAAAATCGAAGCTTAATGCTAATAAATTAGACCAGGGCTATGTAGGGTTTGGTTGAGTTTTCGGTTTATAGTATTCCGGTGTGTTTGGTAAACGGTATCACTTATTCGAGCGAAATTTCTCCGAAATTAAAATAGCTATCATGAATTTACTAGGAAAACCATAACGTTATAGCTTTCCTAGTAAATTCATGATTAAAACTATATTCATGATTTTTTTTTCAGATTTGCAAAGATCAAGTTGTTGTTGTTGTAGATTTTAGAAGGGCAGAGGGACGCTCTATAATAATTAAAACAGTTTTATTTTGCAAACAGAATCCTAACTCGAAAAGTTGTCTTCGCAATCCCTAATTGGTTTAAAATACCAAATCAACGATACGCCACACGATGGTAAATCCTCACATACATTACGTCACGAGCATCGGAACTCGTCAGCCGTATTGATAATATTGCCCCAAACATTGAAGCCGCATGTCCTCCTAGATAGCCTAGCAATCAGTTTATTTGCCGTAGAGGTCCGTGTCAGTTCCGGCACTATGTCTACACGGTGACCCCATCCTGCCCGGCTTTAAATGCTTCCATTTTAAATGCTGCCTTTGATAACGTCGACCGTCGCAGACGGCTAGTTAACTCACTGAAGCGACAGTGATGTAATTTGGAAACGTATTGATCTCATACAGAACTTTGATTAAACGTCACAGCTCATTAGAGCTACCCGACATCCAACCCGCATCGCCTCGCCTCTTCCGGTTAGTCTTCTTTAAAAACGCGGATGGCGCGTGGCAGCTCCATGCACCATGGAGCTGCCACGCGCCATCCGCGTTTATCCATAGAAGTTCGTATCGCGTTACAATCCACTCGCCATCAGCGTGTTAACGACCCAGGAGAACCGGTGTGCCGCTACAGAGTTGATGTAGTAAGCGCGTTTATCCATAGAAGTTCGTATTTTAAAGATGACTAACCGGGGGAGGCGAGGCGATGCGGGTCACTTCGGGTTCATTATTTCATCAATATCGGATGATTTGAAGAAATAACCCGAAATGAAATATTGAACCCGATTAGTAAGTTTTTTTTTTCATATACATATGTACATATGTGGTAGTTTTTAAGTAATTTCAGAATGATTGATTGACTTGGTTTTTTGTCCCTACTTATTAAAAACTCAAAAGACAATCTATTTTTTCAGATATTTTCTGGCTAAGGCTTTTTTTGAACGAGGATAACTTTTGAAGGAACTATTCTATTTTGATAAAACATTAAAAGTTAGTAGTCCAATTAAAGTTAGTAGTTTAGATAATCCCAACAATCTAGTCCAAATCACTACGTAGTATAGATTGGTTTCATTAAAAAATACGTATGCTGATTAAAATCATATAAGCCGCTCCAGCATCCCTATTAAACTCTATTTGGTTAGGGGTTTTCGTAGATAGAGAAATTCGCATTCGTAAATGTTTTGAATATAGAAATTAGTGTCGTAGCGACCGAATAAGGGTTTTCAGCTGAAACCAAACCTTTTTTAGACCAGTCAAAATGAATATGTGAAATTGAATGAAAATAAGAATATTTTTTAAGACCTTTAGTTGAAGACGTTGATGGCCTACCAGAGCAAAACCAATCTTCTATCATAACTCGATCGCTTTTATACGGTTTGTAACACTCATAAGCACGTGTTTTTGATAAATTCGATTCACCGTAGGACTTCTGTAAAATTTTCAGTTACTCCGAACATGAAATTCCATTGGCGATGCAAAATTTAGGACAAACTCTTTGTTCGATATTTTTATCCAAATTCGCAATACGAATAATAAGCACTGTAATAAATATTAATAACAGATGCAACTCAAACTTAGCGCCAAAATGGAAAACAGTTGTGCTAATCTAACAGCAAACAAATAAACATAAAAAAGAATTTGGAACCGCAGGCAAATTGTCCATTACCGATACTTTTTGACTAAATGTATGTACATATGTTGAAAATAAAAGTGTTGCTACAATGTCACAGCTCAACAAGTTTATAAAATAACACTATAAGTAACCCTCGGTCTCGGAGTAATCTAATTTTTCATCCCCTACTTTCGACCCCCATATCTCATGAATGGATCGACCGATTTCTATACAACTTTCAGTTTTGCATTTAACTCATAATTTCCATCATTTGATACCAAGCTCGGGTATATTTAGAAACATTTGATTATTCATCCCCTCTTTCAGCCCCCATATCTGATAACCTGGCCGAAACAGAAATTTCAGTCACTAATAGAAATTTAAGCTTAAAAGCTTACGTTGCACCATAGGCTTTTAACGTCAGCGAGCACATTAGGCTTTCGTTGCAGTAGAGTGAAAATAATTTCATTTCATCCTGACTTTTCAGTTACATTTATAAAGGACATCGCCGAATTTTCATACATGCACAGGTTGTACAGAAATGAAATAAGAGCTATATGAGAAAAAAATAATATAATTTAATTATAAAACATGGGAGAGAAAATACATAAGAGAACAACAGTGGAACAATATCATTAATATATTGTACAGTCAGGCCAAAAATTGTTGAATATTATAAATCAGAATTTTATCACGATTAACTTCTTAAAAACACATTGTACCAACCTACGTTTTAAAAGCAAACAATGATAAAAAACGATAATATATCCAATTTGTCGTATTTTTATCATAAACTCCCCTTATATAGTTAAAGCTTTCAAAACTCAACTAACAGAACCATATTTAATAATACGACACATATCTTCAATAATAATCAAAAGCCTGTGTGCAACAATGTAATACACATCAACTTAATTAATTTTATTAGACACCAGTTTCGTATAGATTGTTTTGCTTCCCAGCATTGACTTTCTTTAAAGCTTCCCACAGGTTGCGATCATACGTCTTTCTTCTCCATGTAGTTCCTGCTTTTTTTTTAATGTCGTATTCCCATGCGCCAAGGACGTTATCTCTTTCTTTTTATTTAGTTTTCTTCTGGACACCAGTTTGTCACTTCAACAACTTCAAATTAGTGACAGAAGTGTGCAAAGTTGTGTCTTATAGTCAAAACGCGTTTTAGGCATTACCCGTATATTATATTATAGGTTTAAGCCTTTTTAGTCCAAACGCGTTTTAGTCTCAGTACCGATTAGTTCAACAGAGAAGAATGCATGTTGATAATCAGGAAGTTTGCGTTATATGCTATGTGCGACTAGACTATACAGCGACGTAGGTCTATTAAGTTTAAGGCGAGCGGAGAACAAACATTTCCGTAGTCATGATTAAATCACTATTAGATACTGTTGCACCTGATCTAGCCTATATTTTTAGCGAATGCATTGACTGTGGTGTATTTCCTGATCTAATGAAGCACAGTAAAATTGTACCATTATTAAAATCAGCTACTGTGACAGATAATGTAACTGACTGATATCAGTATTGCCAACATTTAGGAATGTTTTTGAAAAACTTATATTACACCAACTATTACGCCATTTTGATACCAATAATTTACTACATTGTAAGCACTTTACGGCTTTACTAGAGGGTCATTCATTCATTCATTTATTTTTTAACCATAGGATCCTAAGAACACTTAGTTATGTCAAATATGTTTACATTGTAAATAAATTCATTCTGCAGCTGTACAGGGGCTTTGTCAGTAACATAAACTAGGATACAATAAAAATATCAACAATAAAAAGGTCAACCACTGTTTCCACAATTGAATTGACAGCAAGATCGAGAAGCATGGAGATGTGGGAGGCCTTTGCCCAGCATAGGGACACTTACGACTAATTGTAATTGTAGGGATGTTAGCGGACGCGCGCACCGACGATTTCTACGCGATTATAAGAAAAATAACTCATCGCTGGTACACCCCTCAGCGCTAGCAGCATGCTGACCGCTATTGCACAAAGTATGAGCTCGAACCTTATGAGGCACTGGATGGCTGGGTTCAAGCCGATCTCATGCCAAGCGTCACAGTAGATTTATTTTGTTTAGATTTAAAAGCCTTACTAACACTAGTTATACATAAGTAACGACTACTAATAAAGTTATGGTCTGAAATAAATGCTTATTTCATTTAACTAGCTGGCTTTCCATCCAAACTTTGTAATATACATAATTTTCAATGTCGTTTCTAATTTCTGAATGAAATTCAAAATTCCATGCAACTAACTAGTTTTGTATTGTCACCAGAACTAACGCCATACTTAAATACTTGTGCATTGGTTCTTTTTAGACGTATTCATACAACAATTATCTTAGCCCACCTATTTACTTGTCTCCAAGTTAGATGGTGGCCAAACGCCATTTATCAAAATAAATAATGTACATTGCAGTGATTGCCATTTTTAAAGTATTTTTTTTATTGTCAATAAAAAAATACTTTCAAAATGGCAATCACTGCAATGTACCTATTTATTTTGGTAAAAACAATAAATATTATTTTTATTATTTACTAGCGACCCGCCCCGGCATCGCGCGGGTGCAATGCTGATACTAAACATGCTACAGAATATACCATCGCGGACTTTTTTGTAGACCTCTTTAAGGTGTTCAATACTAAAGTACATTATTTTGATCTATCTCGTAGGGTTCAGACAGCGTTTGCAATGTGAGCGCAAAAAAATGTGTTTATTTACGACCTCACATTAGAAACCTCCAAAATGACCATTGTTTCTCTACTATATTATGCATGTATTATAAATATAAACCTTCCTCTTGAATCACTCTATCTATTGAAAAACCGCATCAAAATGCGTTGCGTAATTTTAAAGATCTAAGCACATATAGAGACAGACAGCGGGAAGCGACTTTGTTTTATTGTATGTACCAACGTGAAATATATCCTGAATTATTTATAAATTTCACGTTTTATTTAGAGGTACATAATTCCATGTTTAATGTTTCAAACTATAAGCGTTCTTGATTTTTCGATAAGAAAGAGTTCTAAGAAAATATGGTTTACGGATACGGACGTGCGGGTATTACCATGGAGTCACCTCGTTTGCGCCTACAGCGGTTTTGAGCCCCATGTTCTAAGCCTGAAAACCTACTTCGTTCAAACAACTAACAAATTGGTTATTGAGTAAGGTCGTATACTCACCAGCGCTTTGTCCTTGTACATGACAGCGAGAGGGTGGTTCGTCGCAACGAGGTACGAGTGGTTGACCCCGGGGTGGTCGATGTCGTGGGTGATCGCCGCGAGGATCACCACCATGATCTCCATCTTGTCCATGCATTGCAACTACGCATAAAACATATAATCACCATAAAAATCACACAGCGCCATTTAACCCCATAAGTAAGTAGAACTACATAATTTATTTTTGTAAATACCTAGAAAAATACTCAAACCTAAGTGAATTACTTTTTAAGAATCCGGAGTCATTTACAACTAGGTTTTATAGGCGCGCGGGACGCGATGCAGCCTTTGTGTAAATCGTAATAAAACCTTCATAATGCACGACGAAACAGTAGTACTTAAAAACTACTTGCTTAGGGTCGTGTTAGCAACACATTCAAATGTCAAAGTCAGACCATGTAACAATATGAAGGTATGTCATAGACAAAACCATGTCTATGGGTTTTATCAGTATGGAGTTTGGAGAGGAAAAATGTATAGGTATAAAAACTATGTATAGGTATTTATTATAGTAGTTTTGGTATGAAATGTAGTTTATGTAAATATTTTGGTTTTTATTATTATGTTTGTTTATGTAAGTTCTTATAAGTTGTATTATTTGAGTAATTAGGAAGTATGTATTATATTTAATTATCTTTTTATGTAATATATATATCGTTCCTTTTGTTTTGAGTATACGTACCCACTACTATTATCAGCTTTCTCTATCCTCAAAGGTTTGCTGGAAGAAAACTCTTTGAGTAGTTAAGCTCGACTTTGTACATGTCATTTAGTGATGTTTAATGTATATATGTATTTACTGTGTGTACAATAAAGAATTAAGAATTAATTGAAAGACAGTTTTCATAGATGATGTATTTCTGTTGCCGCTACAACAACAAATACTAAAAACTGAATAAAAAAAGTTTTCTTAACTGCACAGTAAATAGACACATTTTAGCGGTGGAAAGAAAAACGGTAATAAAAATCAAACTCGGTTGCAAAGTAACAAGATCAAAAACCTAGTAGTGGTAAGGTTAAAATCTGGTTGTTAAATATCACAATAGATATTATATCAAAATTTATATGTATGTATAGCATAATATATTTGTATCGGACTATATTTGGTCGGTTAATACGATGTACAACAATATCTATTGCGATATAATTTCTTCAAGAGGATTACGTCCGTTACGTCATTTTTTTTTTTTTTTTTTATTAATTATTATTAATCAAAAAGAACATCTCCTTCTTCTTTTTCTTTATTAATGGCTTGGATGACTGATCGCCGTTATTCTGCCAGCAAAAATAATATACCTAACACTACATTTAGAATCAATGAATGCTGGCTGTCAATATCTGACCACATAAATCTTACATAAATATATAATACTGCGCTATGACCAAGGAGTTTATGAACTTTAATTTTCAAGTCCAAATAGTTTTTGTGGTAATTAGCATTTGCATGAATTACAACAAATTAAAATATAAATAATTTCTGTTTCCTTGGATTTATTGAGGAGAAATTAACTATACCTTATATACATAGCAAAATAGGTATTTTTTAGGATCACTCTCACTGGATCATGTCAAGAGTAAATCCCTACTTTGTACAATCATGGGCCATTTCTGTCAACGTCTTTTGTGTAATACTAGGTATTGAATATTCTATGTAGCTTTTTGCTCTATTGAATAAACACTAATTGACTTTGACTATGTACATACATACCTATCGATACTCCAGCCAAATTCCGATGTGACATGTTTGTATGCAAACCTTAAAACCTTATTTGGCTGGAGTTCAAAATAGGCAGGTTCGTCATGCGGTTCTGCTTCCGTCTACAATATCCATTGCATTCCTAACAAAATTTAGGACAAAATTATTATAAACATAAAATAATGCATAATAAAATATAGACAAGAACTTCTATAGTCTTTTTTAAACTTTCGCTATCACGACACATTATTAACACATATTTAAACGGGTATTTATCGCGCTATTTACCTTTATTTATTGCCCGACGTTTCGACAGGATTGCACCCATCGTGGTCCCGGGAAGACGTCAGAAGAAGGAAGTCTTCCCGGGACCACGATGGGTGCAATCCTGTCGAAACGTCGGGCAATAATAAAGGTAAATAGCGCGATAAATACCCGTTTAAATATGTGTTAAGAACTTCTATGTAAACTAAACTTTATAAAGTCGCGTATTTTTTTTTAATTTCGGGGGTGCCCATAATTAATGGTCAATCATCACATTACTAGTAAGTAAAGCGGTAAAGTTCTAGCTTATTTTGTTGTTCATTTAGATTCGTCAATAGAAAGTCATAAAAATCGTATTAACAAGTACCGCTCTAACTTTGCCTGGATTTTGAGGTTTTTCAATTATATATTTTAAAGTTTCAAAAAATCTGAACTTTAATGATTGATTATTTAAAATTCCACCTTAACCCATAGGTTTAGAAACGCAATGTTTAAAATAAAAGTTTGTGTCGAAACACTGACAATGGTGGCGATTCGGTTGTTACACTTTATATCTATAGAGGTATACTCGTATCTTATTTTTATTAGTTTAAAGTACTAAAATGACCCAAAGCTATTCCATTATGTATAACGTTTTTCCAAGCATAGCTTTAGTAAGTTCATAGTTTTTGCTAACCATTATCATAAGACTGAAAATATACCATTATATATGAATATACATATGAATATACCATTTTGCATAAGACTGAAAATTTTAAATTTTTATTATTTATTTATTGTTCTGGGAGCTGTACTCATTACAGCACCTTATCTCTCTTATTTATCTAAGCTTTTACTTTAAACGCTTTGTCTTGCTCGAGCCATAAAAATCTAAGATAATATATATATATATATATAGATAGAATATTTCATGGCTGCTTATACTCGTAAGCTATACTCGTGTACATTTACAAAGGCAATAGATAATTTGTGTAAGCAGTGTCTGGAGACAAACAAGGAAGCTTTATGAAAGTCTCAAGTGCCCTAGTAAGTATGTTTTATTATAGTAACTTTCGTGACTTATTACATTCATATTAGGTTTGTACCGTTCTAAAATGAAAACGGAACAAAATTATACGTACCTACTCAATTTTACGCTGACAGCTCTAAATTTAAAAAGGTCATAACTTTTAATATAATTAGTTTTAGTAAGTGTAAAACAGAATCGACAACTTTACCTACTTATAAATATTAAAATTAACGCGTAATAAATTATGCAGTTATTTTACTACACTGCAGATTATATTTACTTATTAGTATGCCATGTATGATTTGAAAGTAAAAGCAAAGCAATTTTTTTCATAAGCAAAAATTTGCATTTTGTGAACGCTAATTGGCCTATATGCAGTAGTGGACGTCCTACCGATGACATAAAGAGGATGAATGATGATTGATATCGAGTACCTAGGTGTATTAAAAGGCTTACCGGCGGTTGTTGCAGGAAACAATGTATAGCTTGAGTGACATCGGCCGCGTGGAGTGAGTTATGATATTGGTTATTTTCGTTATAGTTCTGTTCTATGGAGTAAAACAGCTTCCAGAGGTTTCCCGGGTCGAGTTTGAAATGACTTATCAAGTCATACTTGTTGAAGAGATGCATACATAGCACCGGAAGACAGTGTCCTGTGGAAGATAGAGCGATGTTTTTATGTTTGCAAAATTGTAATATTTATTTTGTCTATTTTCTATACTTGGTAGTAGTAGAACTTTTTGTGAAGAGTTCATCCAGTAAAGTACTACCACCACACCTATATCTGTCGCCAAGCAGTAATGTCATCATTGCTGTGTTTCGGTTTGAAGGGTAGTCTACTAATAAAACGTCACAACTTTATGTCTCAGTGTCACGTTTTAGTTAATGCGGTATTGCAGTTGTTATAGGTAGAGGTTTGGCTTTACATTAGGGGGGCCTTGGGCTTGTCTCGTCATTTAGTAGAAGAAAAAAACAATTGTTCGTCCGAAAATTCATATCAGACTTTGTTTGAGCTCAAGATCGGATAAGTAGAAGCCCTGACACGAGTGCAAATATTAAACGCGTTTTAAGCGTCGACAAAAACGAAAAAGACAGGTTTCAGAGATATTCCAGTCACTTGGGTAATAAAATAATGTTTCAAAAAACTAAAAAAAATACGCTTTAATAGCAAATCAAACTTAAAATCACAAAATAACTTTTTTATAAAAAGTATCATCATTTCAGCCATAAAATGCATCTCTAAACGTGATAGTCCAAAATATACGAAGCGTTAATAAGAACTTTGAGGACTTCAGAGTATTCCTTGAAAGCAGCAAATTAAATTACGAATTAATCATTCTTACGGAATGCTGGCTGATGAACTGTGATATGGTGCCAAACATTGATTGTTACCGTACCTTTCATACTTTCAATCACATAAACCAGAATAGTGGAGTAATTGTCTATGTTCGCAATGATATTGGTGATGTCACTGTGTATGAACCTAGCATTTCTGACGCTGACTGTTTGGTAGTAAAAATAGGAGATAATCTTGCCATTGTAAGTGTCTATAGGTCGCCGTCCTTTAATTCACCGGCGAATTTTCTGAACAGTCTTGATGAATTGCTTACCAACCTAAAGAACATACCTAATATATACGTGACTGGTGACTTAAATATTGATATTGGTCTAAACAGCTGTGATACCAGGTCTGACGAGTACTTAGATCTACTCGCTACACACGGCCTCCTACCAAGTCATACACTGCCCACTCGTGAGACTAAGTGTCTTGATCATTGTTTCGTTAAATCCAAAACTAAGGTACTAACTGTTATCTGTGACTCGTCTGTAACTGACCACAGTTGTTTATATTTTGCTATTTCTCTAAATCAACAATTAAAGAGAGTAATAAAAAAAAACACCAAAATAAATTATCAAATGGTAACGAAAATGCTATCAAAGGTAACTTGGAACGATATTCTTAGTATAAGAGATCCAAACAAAGCTGCGGAATTATTTATCCTCACTGTTTCCAACATAATCAAGGACTGTTCCACTACATTTTCAGAACCCAACAGGAAAGTAACGTTTCAGCCCTGGATCACTCCAGGGTTGTTGCGCTGTATGAGATTCAGGGATACACTACACCGAAGATACAAAAAATCACCGACAAACAAAGAGCTTGAGATAACCTACAAACGCTATCGGAATCACTGCAATAATATCCTTCATAATCTCAAAAATGAGTATGATAGAAATGACTTGTACAATAGTAAAAATGACATAAAAAAAACGTGGAACGTCATTAGGCGTGTCTGCTGTCTTAACAAATCCAATACAGACAAGTCGTCAAATACACTACTCATGCTAAAGGATAATGCTCAGGATTCATTAAACTACATCAATGACTTTTTCGTTAATATAGGTAGTAACCTCGCAAACGATATATTAAACAATTTAAACGTAACTCATGACGATTTGGCCCAGTGTTATAAATCTCAAAGTAACCAAGTGGGATCTCTTGTTCTTTTGGAAACCGACATTATGGAAATAAATAAAATAGTTTTGTCTTTAAAAAATACTTCCTCCTCTGGCTGGGATGGCATAACCTCGGTTTTTATAAAAAAATACATCAATATCCTTGGCGTTCCTATTGTCCATATCTGTAACCTCTGCATGTCTTCGGGAGTTTTCCCTGAACTACTGAAGGACTCCATTACTATCCCTATCTATAAGTCGGGTGACAGAGACAGTATAACCAATTACCGCCCTATATCGCTTTTACCAACTCTGGCTAAGATCCTCGAAAAGCTTATCAATATTCGCCTAGTAAGTTTCCTAGAAAAAAATAATATTCTCTCTAATAACCAATTTGGCTTTAGAGAGAAATTATCTACAGTTGATGCTATTGAAAATCTTATATCACAAGTAGCTGATAACTTAGACAGGAAACAAAAAACAATCGGAGTCTTCTTGGATCTAGCCAAAGCATTCGATACTGTCTCTGTTCCCCTATTAATGAGAAAGTTGGAATCAATAGGCATACGTGGTGTTCCACTAGATCTGTTCAGGGATTACTTATGCAATAGATCACAAACTTTGAAAGTTAATGATAGTTACAGCTCTAAAAGAACTATTAAAGTAGGTGTGCCCCAGGGGTCAGTGCTGGGCCCGACCCTTTTTCTCATCTACATAAATGATCTTTGCAGCATGACACTGTCCAACTCTAAAATTGTAACTTTTGCTGATGACACAGCTATACTTTTCAGAGGGTCATCATGGGAGGAAGTGAGACTAGTAGCTGAGAGCGGCTTGCGCATAGTTAGAAATTGGCTCGACACCAACCTTTTGACACTCAATCTTCATAAAACTAAATTTATATCTTTTTCTATAAACAAAAGCACTCAACCTAGTTCTGATTTTAGTATTAAGGTGCATAGTAATAATTGTCCTCATCCTGCTAATTTTAGTTGTAACTGCTATTCCATCAGTACTACAGAAAGTGTAAAGTATTTAGGAATAATAATTGATCGAAACCTCAACTGGAAATATCAAATAGACGCTCTCAAATCACGAGCGCGGAAATTAATTCCTATTTTTAAAAAAATTCGTCATTTGAGAGACGAGAAAACGAATAGAGTGGTCTATATAACTCTATGCCAGTCAATATTGACATATGGTATCACAGCGTGGGGAGGAGCGAAAAAGACTTCGCTTATAAAACTAGAAAGGACGCAAAGATCAATCTTAAAAGTCTTAAACTTTAAACCGTTCAGGTACCCCACTCGACAATTATATTTAGAAACTAGGATGTTATCTGTGCGAAAACTTTTTATAAAGATAATAATTCTAAGACAACATTCCCAACCAGGTCGCACGGACAATGTTTCTAAAAGAAGAGCTCATGAAATTTACAAAGTGCCATCTTGTAAAACCACCTTCGCGCACGGTTTTTCATACTTTCTAGCTCCTTTACTTTACAATCGCATTAATAAAAAAATTTGCATAAATAATACAACGAAATTTACTTGTGGAAGGGCGTTAGAGGAATATCTATACGATTTTGACTATGATAGCACTGAAATTTTGCTGTCTATAATAAAATAATATACATTAATACAAACTCATTTACACCATACCATTTCACATTAATTCGATTTTAGTTCTTATTAACCTTGAGTCTTTTGATTATTATATATTATTTGTGCACTAAACATATCTATGTCTATATATAAATATATACTATATTATCATATTATATGTATATAATACTCGTATTTATTAATTTATGCAAATATTTAATACTCATATGGAATAATATGTTAAATGTGTGCTCGTACATGTCCCATTACTATAATAAGTTAGGGTTAAACATTTTATACAGATACCTAGTAAAACAAAATAAAAAAAAAAAAAAAAAAATTTTACAAGTTGTATGTTTTAGTTTAAGTTATCGTATACCTCCTAGAAACTACATGCTACTGCAATATATTTGTATAGTGCTAAACATACCCGTTATTACCTATTTTGTACCTACACGAGGCGAAAATCCTTACCTTGCTGTAACACAGTTCTAAACTAGCACGGGAGGTAAGGATTTTCTAGACGGTAAAGTATACTTACCTACTGCCCTTTTTTGTTTGTTTATTTTTATACACCTATGCTGAATCAAAATTATATTGTGAATTCCCAACTGTTTCTATAGTCTCTAAGTATTTTTTTTAAATAATCTGTCACCTTAGTTTATGTGTTAGTTAAGTATACAACTCTGTGTTTTCTGAAAAGATTAATAAAGTTATTCTTATTCTTATTCTTCTAAAACGTCCACTAATGAACAAATGCCTCCCTCATGAGGGGTAGTTGCCATACTCACAACGCTTGGCAGGCGGGTTGGCGAGCGCAGTATGGGATGTTGATATATGGAAAGACGCTGCTGCCTATCTTTCGGAGGTATCCCTTTGCAGGCTCTTACTGCATCCATGGGCATGAGAGGAGGGACAACATTCTACTGCCGGCGCCCCACGGCTATAAAAAGTATACTAATTCAATATATTTCAATAATTTGCAAAAATTCTGAAATAAGGTTATGAAAAGAAAATTTATTTCATTGTAAAAAAGCGTGGGGTGCTCGATATTGATTGTTGTATATAATTAGTAGTTATTTGTTAACTTAGTATAGAAATATGATAAAAAGCACCCTACACTTTTTTACAATGAAATTATTTTTTTTTTCATAACTTATTTTTATTTCAGAATTTTTGAAAATTATTGAAAGGTATTGAGTTAGTATCCTTTTTATAACAGTTGAATAAAATAAAAATTAAAAGTTCAGAATTTTTGAAAAATTTTGAAAAATATTGAGTTTGTATACTTTTTATAACAGTTGAATAAAATATAAATTAAAAGATATTTTCTTAAAGCGTGTTTTTTAAACCATAATTTATTTTACACTTTTTAGTTCAATTTGCTATAAAACCGTCTTACTGTAAGTACTGTACTTAGTACAGTACAGTACAGTAATACAGTATGTCTTCCCGGGACCATGCTTAGTGCAATCCAAGCGAAATGTCGGGAAATAATAAAGGTAATTTACGCGATAAATACCCGTTCATATGTATGTTAAAACAGTACAACTACTACAAGATATAGACTGTATATACATATATACCATCATATACTATCATACGGCATGCGTCGCCAGAAAACGGCATGCGTTGCCACGCCTGAAATCGGTTTTACGTGCGGCTATAGATGTTTCACATCAATAAAATCACTAGGATAATGAGATAAGCTTATCAAAATATTGTATTGTCGGCGGTCGTTGATAAGTTTACAAAGTTTAAAGTAAATCTGATCGCTTAAAGTGGGGAAAAATCGAGCCCCAACGAGTCAGTTACAAGCAAGCAAACATACAGGTGAAACTAATAAAAGCGTGTTAAAAATGAGCTTACATGAAATGTTTTCCGGGAGTTTTAAAAATGGGTGATTTTATAGATTTTGATGTGCTCTATTAACATACATAAAACCGGGTATTTTTCGCGTAAATTACCTTGATTGACGCGATAAATACCCGGTTATATGTATGTTAATAATGTGTTGTGATCGCGAAAGTTTAAAAAAGACAATGGATGTGCTCTTTCCGAATTTCAACTTTGCTACTCATATCTTTCCAGCCCGCGCCGCCATGTCACATAGAGATAATGTTCTTTGGTCAGGCAGACCCTGTATCATGCAGTTTCTCGTTAAATGGCGACAGTTGAATTATAATTTAATTTTTATATAAATACAATTTTAAAATTTTAATTTAGTTTTTTTTTTTATTTGGTTTACACAATAAAGAGTTTATCTATCTATCTATCCATCTATAATTTAGAAAATGTACATAGAGTGGTAGTCATCTAATTAGAAACACCTAGTCACTTGGCATTTTTATAAAGTAACTAACATTATTATAGCATTTAATAGGAGGTAATTTTTTTTTCACTACTTCACAATGTACAGCTCTCTACTACTTCACAACGTATAACTCTTGTTTAAATACAATAATATTTGACAACTATAACGACAATAAAAATAAATAAATATCAGTGAAACAAAAAGTATCGATATCGTAAGGACTGGCAGAATGGACAACTAATTAGAAACATTGTATGACTTGGTTAGAAATTAGAATTTTTAAAATGAATGCAGTTCTCGTTAAATGGCGACAGTTGAATTATAATTTAATTTTTATATAAATACAATTTTAAAATTTTAATTTAGTTTTTTTTTTTAATTTGGTTTACACAATAAAGAGTTTATCTATCTATCTATCCACCTATAATTTAGAAAATGTACATAGAGTGGTGGTCATCTAATTAGAAACACCTAGTCACTTGGCATTTTTATAATGGAACTAACATTATTATAGCATTTAATAGGAGGTAATTTTTTTTTCACTACTTCACAATGTACAGCTCTCTACTACTTCACAACGTATAACTTTTGTTTAAATACAATAATATTTGACAACTATAACGACAATAAAAATAAATAAATATCAGTGAAACAAAAAGTATCGATATCGTAAGGACTGGCAGAATGGACAACTTATTAGAAACATTGTGTGACTTGGTTAGAAATTAGAATTTTTAAAATGAAATACAGTTCTTACAGTCAATCACATTGTGAATATTGCCGCCGTTTCTAACTCATTACGAAAAGTTAAATTTTTTATTGTTTTATTAAAAATGGGTAAAAAATAAGAGCTGTGATGCAGCAACGAGAAAAATTATAGTGAATTTTTATTAAAATTGAAATGGAGTTACAGAAAAATCGCAGATTATTTGGAATATTCCGTAAAGATGACATTTAATGCCCTCGCACATTTCAAACTACACGGAACATGAGATGACGTACCAAGAAAACTTCGGCCCAGGAAGACTACAGTTCAAGAAGACAGGCTTATGCTTCGATTAGATAAAGCGGACCAAAATTTAAAGGATACATTTAAAGGATCCAATGTTATAAGAAAAGAGGTATTTTCAAAAGACGATCCTCGACACGTGTCCACTAAACTAGTTCGTAGACGGTTGGTTAGGAAGGATCGCTAGAAAAGTACCACTACTAACCAGGCAACATAGAGAAACTCGTCTAGCATTCGCGCGCAAATATGGCAGTTGGACTATTATATTTATAAAAGTTTTTTTTTCAGAAGAAACTAAAATTTACTTCATGAATTCCGATGGAAAACGATATTTAAGACGACCAATAAACGAAGCTTCAAATAACAAGTACTTACACTAAAAAGACAGCTAAGCGCGGTTGGTGGAAAGGTTATGTTGTGACGATGTTTCTCCGGTTACGGGACTGGTCCCGTGAGAAAGATTGAAGGACAGATGGATCAATATCAGTACAAAAAGAGGAAACAATGATTCCATATTCCGAGGAAAATTTGCCAGTAACTTGGATATTTCAGCACGACAACGACCCAAAGCACACAGCACGCAGCGTTAAAGCGTTTCTCATAGAACAATCCGTGACAGTGTTAGAGTGGCCTGCCAATAGTCTGGATTGAAATCCTATACAAAATTTGTGGCACATTATGATGACTAAAACTGTCGCAGAAACATGTTACTAGAGTATTGGCTACGTTCTCGAGTGGCACACACGCACGCGCTCGGTTCTACGTATTTCTCTCCGCTTACGACCGTGACAGTGTATTCTGAGAATACGTCTGTCGAGTTCGGCCCTTTGCCGAACACGAAACAGTATCATCATCATTTCAGCCGTAAAACGTCCACTACTGAACACAGGCCTCCCTCATAGATCTCTAACATATATAGTATATCGAAACAGTATATGTGTTTTGTTTTGTGTTTGTGAAATGAGTGAGTGCTAAGTATGGAGAAGGAGGACGCTGGCAAGAAACGTGATCTCCCGGACCCCGAATCATTGCCAAAAGGTCGCGCGTTCGATAATTCCCCGCGGCAACAGCCATCCGTAGCCCCCAGCGACGACACAACGAGTCGGATCGCAAAATCCTTTCGGGACAGGCCATACACGAGCGACGTACCTCCCGAAAGGACTCCACCTCTTCGGAGTCCTCGGCCTCCAGCCGTGCCGCCAGCACTGACAGCGGGCGATCGCGATCGAGGCCACGATCATCAGAAAAGGTACCATTAAAAGCCACGAGACCTGCCAAGCCTACGCCATCGAAATTCACGTCCGTGGCGATGCCCACCCAACCCCCGGCCCTCCCCGCGTCGATCCAACCGACGCTGGCGGCTATTTTGAAGGACGCTAATTTGAACTTAAATAAACCATTGTCGTCTAAAGCGGCGCACGACTAAAACCCCTTTTATATCGCCCACCTCAGAGAGGCAAATGTGATAACGCCCGATCTAATGGCGTTAATAAAAGGCCACCTACAGGAGCGAGAAAAATCACCAGAGGAAGAGAGGTTGAGGAACATGTGAGCTGGTTCTCATACATCCCTCCCGGAGGAACGCCAAGTCAAAGTGGCTATCCCCACCGGTATCCCCGCCAACACCCAGCAGAAATAGTCTCAGATTTATCAGAGGAGGGCTTTGAGGCAGAACTGATAAAGCCCATCAGAGCCAGCTGGGGTAGTAGACCCGGGTGCATTTTTCTAGGCATCTTTAAGCCCACACCAAACCTCCTCCCCGCACTGTACGAGGTCATAGAAGTACTGTGCATGCCAGGAGTGAAGGTAGAGAGTTGGAGAGGGAAGAGGGGCCCAGCCCAATGTCACCGGTGCCAGGGATTCAGGCACAGCAGTCACAATTGCTATCGAACACTCGCCTGCGTCCGCTGTGGAGGCCCACACCATGCAGGCGACTACCCACGGAACCGGGAGGAGCCGCCCACGTGCGCCAACTGCAAAGGCACACACACGACCAACAAAACTATCTGCCCGGTTTTTAAGAGAGGCGCGGAACAAGGAGGGTAGCTCAACAGCCTTCACGACCACCACAACACCCAGGGTAAGCCGCCCACAGACCAAGATATAGCAGGAGACAGCCTAGCAGCCCCAACAGGCAACCGAGATCTCCAACCCATTCAGATGAAGCACAGCGGCTCCCTCGTGGCCCCAGCAAACCCACCTAAAAAAATCGAGCAACGTGCCCAAAAGGAGAAGGAAGAAGAGGGTCAGGCCAAGCAACCCCAGACAGAGGCCCCGCCCGAGGTAAGTCCCTCGGCTCCAGACGCCAGCAGCAGCCCGGCCGCAAGCTCCTGCTGCCCCAACCCTGGGGATGACACCCACGACGGCCCCACAGAAGGTACCATTCCCGCAGAGACCACCACCACTGCCACAACAAAAACAGGACCAAGCATCGATGGACACGGCACATCAAGTCCTACACGAAATCCTCCTGGCGATCGAAGGCGAAGGCCAATACCCCACCTCCACCATCACAGCCGGGGACTGGAACGCCAAGCACACGGCCTGGAACTCGTAGAGCATAAGCTCGAAGGTAGGGTCCTTCTCAGAGACGCGGAGGCAAACGGCTACAACATTGTCGGTCCCGAGACACCCACACATTACCCGGGGAATCCAAACCACAGACCGGACACCATCGACCTGGTAGCCTACGGGGGGCTAGCATGCGCGTCAACACTAGATGTAATTGCAGAGGAGATGCAGTCTGACCACCAGCCAATCCTGATGATCGTGGAACACAGACCGGCATCACTTCCACCACCACCCACGCGTCCCAAGTTAGACTAGAAGGAGTTTCTCGTGCATCTAGCGGATAACACCCCCACAAGACCAGTTTTAACTCCAGAGGACGTAGACATCCTCACAAAAGAGCTAAAAACAGCGATTCAAAACGCCAAGAGAGAGGCAGAATCGAACCAGGCGCCGAGAACACGCTATGACCGCTACTATTATAATGGTATGACAATGCAATATAATATCCGGTACATCGATTTTAATACGTAGAAACATTCAATGATACGTTAAAAATAGTTAAAAAGGGAATTTGCAATAAAAATATAAACCCAGGTGGGTGTTTCTAATTAGATGACCACCACGTATATGCAGCGAATATGTCGAAATAAATCAAGACGACTGGAAGTTGTCATCGAAGACGATGCTTATAATAAAACAATGTACGGCAATTTTTTTCCATTTTTATAGGTCTGCAGAAAGGAAAATGAGATCCATTTGGACAATTGTTTCTATATTTTAATATATTATTTATTTACAGTTTACGTTAAGAACTTTTAACATGTTTTGCAATAAAGATTTTAAATTGGTTTATATGGTTTATCAATCACACACACACACACACAATCACAATTCCAGCCGTAAAAAGTCCACTACTGAACAGCCCTCCCACATGGATCTCCATGAGGGGTAGTTGCCATACTCACCACGCTTGGCAGGCGGGTTGGCGAGCGCAGTACGGGATGTTGATATACGGAAAGACGCTGCTGCCCATCTTTCGGAGGTATCCCTTAGCAGGCTCTTACTGCATCTACGGGTAAGAGAGGAGGGGTAACATTCTACTGCCGGCACCCCACAGCAATGGTTTATATTATGCCATAATGTTATTTTGTCTTGTTAGTATGTAGAAACAAATTTCCACAGGGATATCTCATTTTGCTAAACATATAATAGATTACGAACATTCATTACCTAAATAATAATCTTGCTTTTAATACACACGCATTAGGTCTCAGGATGTCTGTTTTGGAAAAAAAAGAATAACAAAATATAATGTCGTTTTTGTTGTGTCTTTTTGCAGAGAGGGACGTTATCATTGATACTATAAATGGCAATGCTTACGCGTTCGGGGTGTTGGACAAGTCTATATAAGCGAAGATGTACCGTCCGTTGGCTCAGCCACGTGACCTTTTACAAGAGGGAAAAAAAGATTACCAGCCAAAGAATACCAGTCTGCAAATGCAGCCTGAAGTCGAAACCGGGATAAAAAAGTTTCACCTCGAGGCCCCACCCAGCGACCCCAAAGGAGGTTCTGAAAGCAACTACGACCGCTATAGCCCACTTTCTGTTTGGCGGTCGGAAAGGCAACTCCTCCAGAGAGCGGTGTTGTTGTTCGTTGCAAGCTATCTCTGCATCTTTGTTGTTTCTAGTGTACTCCATAACGAAGAGAGCGCCGGTTCTTCTGAAGATGCATTGTACAAAGGCGAAACAAGTGAAGTTCGCTCCTTAGCGATAAGACCACCGATTGTCACTTTATGTTCTGTGTCTTCAATTTTAGGGGGCGAAGCCCCTAATATGCATAGCGCTGTCTGTGTATGAGACGATTACAACCGAACGCGTTGACCGATTTACATAAAACCTTTTTTGTTAGCAACGTCTTGATGAGAGAAGGGTACTGATTGATTTTGGTGACAATAGGGTCACAGGGATCGGAGTTATTGTGACCTCAAAAGGTCACCAAAAATATAAGTCTTCAAATGGCCGAAAACGTCCAAAAACCTAAAAATTTCATTTTTCACCTTTGGAGACTTTTGGGGTCTTCGCCCCCTTTTCTGGTACCCCCGTACCAATGCTTATGTTAATTTTGTAATTGTACGTTTGAAGTTCGTATAATAAATAAAGCATTTTCAATCTATCTTTCAGTAATTTTGATCAATTCCTAGGGACCTAAATAAAAAAAGTAAGTTATATTTACCTCCAGTTACTCGATGAAGCTCCTGAGTATCAAACTCCCAAGTGTCGCTCTTCGATAATAGCAGCTGTGGAAAAACAAAATCGTTTATTTTTACTCAACTACTCGTATGAGAAATTAAGAGGTTAAGCAATGGTTATAAACAGTAGTTTTGGGAGGGGGACACGCTGGGGGGGTCCACGGTTTAAAAAATCTAAATTAAAATTTCAATTGAACTGAAATGCAGTGTGCTTTTAAGTTCATTTGGTTTTCTAATTCTAAAAATCTAATCTCTATTTTCTTATGAACAAAATATCAAAGCTAATGCAGAAATTCAAACATGGTAATGTATCACAATACGCCTATTAAATTTATTTATTATTTATTAAATTTCAGTCTACATTCCTTATTTCAAAAGTCTACCATGCACGGTTTTAGAGATAATATGACACATTAGTAAAATCAACTTTGAATCCCGTAGAGTTTGAATTTCCAAAAATCCCTTCTTAGTGGGCGGTTTTACACCAGGACAAACGTAACCTGAAAAATTTTAGTCTCTAGGATCATTGGTTTAGGCTGTTTAGGTGACAGTGAATCTTATAGCATTTTATAATAAATAGTGCTCAATTAAATAAAAATAGCCAAGAACACAACGAATGATGATGGTTTTTTATTAACACCAGTAAACCCTTCCTTATTATAAAACAAAGTCATCCACCGCGTCTGTCTGTCTGTCTGTTCGCGCAAAACTCAACCACTACTGAATGGATTCGATATATATAGCGACTAATTTTCACTGGACTTGTAATTAACTAAGAGGACTTGTGGGTGTAATTGTTCCACCCTTTGGTGCGCTCTCTCGTGGCTTGTATACCCAAGTTTGTTGGTGAAGATACGAGCGCACTTTGGACATGTTAATACCTCGCTGATGTAGTTATAAGTTTTCACTAATAGCCAGAGTAATTCAGGGGAAATATTTTAAGCTAAAAAGTATTAAAATATGGTGCAAGTTCACTAAATATAATATTATATAATATTCAAATATTTACTGGCCAGCGTTTTATATATACTGGCCAGCTGGTTGTG
Organism: Pasiphila rectangulata; assembly: GCA_963082625.1. Taxonomy (NCBI): domain Eukaryota; kingdom Metazoa; phylum Arthropoda; class Insecta; order Lepidoptera; family Geometridae; genus Pasiphila; species Pasiphila rectangulata. The sequence goes on along the minus strand of OY720236.1, from coordinate 16,301,407 downwards.
TGACGTGAGAGTAGAGAAAAAACACCAGGACCTGATGCCGCCTTTGTAGCTACATGCTAAGCGAGTACATACGTTCTTTAAGGAACTCTCTCGATCGTGCTCTGCTGAACCCACCGTAGGTAGACTTTGTCTATGTCATAATTACCAGATAAAAAAAATATTAATAAGAATTAAGGCTCCCCTTAAAATAAACTCAACACGCTCAAATAAAACTTGGCTAGTCGCGCTCGTGTCCAGAAATCGCGATCGAGAGATACTCAGACAAATTAGTAAGGAAAACGAACCAACGCGGCGCAGACATTTAGACAGTTCCAGTTTTCACCATTTCGTCCCGAATTTTTATTGTTAATAATTAAAAACGCCAACACAATACTAAACTGCACGTGTTCATCAGAATCTTGGCCAAAACTCCTGCAGAGCGCGACAGGAAGAACCATTATGTATGTCGTTCGAGTACATGCATAATAAGTACCAACATTATCGTACACTTCCTCATACAGTTGTAAACACATAAACTAGATTGTTTACAGAGGTGGTAAGACCGATTTATCTCAAGTGGACGCTTATCGGATCACAAAAGGACTGATACTTTACATTGAACAATTGAAGTTTATGTCGACTCAACTACTGTTATAGATATGTACTAGCGCGGACTGTGTCACTTATATATAATATTGATTTTCGTCGGAGTCTTGACCGTGCTACATCTTGTCTGACAGCGGAACTAATTAATAATAATAATATAATATTTATTTTATATAACTTAAGAATAGTACATTGCATATAATGTAGTCTCAAATGTTTAAGATGATGAACTGTGCTAGAATGGAGTGGAGATACCTTCTGAAAGCGCAAGCCGCAGGCAAACCATGGTGGAAGAGAATATAACATAATACCATTCTCTTATATGACTGCTAAACCAACCTGGGTCTAAAAGCAAGCAACTTCGGTTCTTTTCTTCAAAATGTGTCGTGTCTTTCCTAAATCTTTTAAAGCGAAAGAGGCGCAAGTTAATGTTGTTCGCAATCTGGCAGATGCTGGATGCGGCAAGCCGAATACAGCGCAAAATGGCGCTAAGTGGGCAATATCTATGTCTAGAAATAGACTAAAACAGGCTATTGATGATGCAATGATTGGACAAGCCTTATTCACCTAACGTCCCAGGCACTTCGGCGTCCCGTGCAGCGTGAATAGTTCGTAACGCTGTAGTATAATAAGTAATAATAACTTCTATAATACATGTGAAAGGGCAAATTAATCACTATAATATATTCGTTTCTAACAGCGCAAGCGTAAATATTTATTTAAGTTATTAACAGTAACTAACGGTAGAACTAGACTTGTAAGATCATAAAACTATAGCGCTAATAAAACAATAGCCTTTAACCACTGAAACGCACGCACCAAGACTTCGAGGAGGCTCGAGGACCTTGAGGATGCTACCCAACAATATGTCACCTTACGTAAAACAGAAGGCATGCTCATGAATACCAATAAAGGCATTAAAATTAGCAACGAATCGAACATAACAATACTGTCAAGGACTGCAGAACAAACGCGATGGAAAGAACAATAGCAAACGCTTTAAATATCTTATGATGCTTGTCGCGACGCAAAGAAGTAACAAAATTCGTTAAGCTAGGAGGCTTATGCTGACAAATAGATCAGATATCTTATATTATGATCAGATAACACTACCTAAGAGTACAGAACAAATTTCAATCTCAATGATTTAAATCATATGTATTCATCTTTTTCATGCGCAGCCTAGGACTACGTATTTTTGTAGCATACCTTACGGTCTTGTGAAAATATAAATTGCCTAAATTAAATAAATATTAATTAACTATATTTACATACATACTTAAAATTAATTTAAAAAACGGTAGACATTATTTCTGTAGTATTTCTCAGAATTGCCAATATCATTAGCTCAAATTATATTAAAACTATTTAAATACAATCATATAGGTACTTAATATAATATTAAAGGCTAGGCATTTTACACAGCACCACCAATCCCCATTATTATTATTATTAGAATGGTAGTTTAAGAGTTTAACAGGGAATGAGTGGAACGCATTGGCCTAGACCAAGTCGCTTCAGTGGGGGAACTTCACGGGCATTTGGTGTAAAAACTTTGTAACAATTCTATAAGTATTAATAAGCACTGCTATTTGAAGAAGGACGAAGGTATGTTTCGGTATATCTAAATATTATAGGGATTGAAAGTGCTGTTTTGGGATGACACCAGTGGTTGCCTTTTGCAGACGCCATGCGAGTAATCTCATTTTAATGGTCAATGTTTGGTCAATGGATAGTTAAGTAATATATAAAACCTGAGACAAATATCTGTAGTTCACACCAACGGGGAAACATTAACACAAACGTATCGTTAACTTTCATCATCATCATTTCAGCCGTACAACAAAAACTGCTGAACACAAGCCTCTCTCATGGAACTCCATGAGGGGTAGTTGCCATACTCACTACGTTTGACAGACGAGTTGGCGAGCTCAGTACGGGATTTTGATATACGGAAAGATGCAGCCCCCCATCTACCGGAGGGGTAACATGATACTGCCGGCACCCCACGTGTAACCTTAGATTAAATAAATAAATAATACGCACAGCACCAACAACTCCCAAAACTTAGTTTGCAAAGCTATGGAAACCAGATGATTGATAGCATACATTAATACATTTTTATTACTTATCTATCTCACACAGAAAACACGCAGACCGGAGACAAATATCTGCAGAAAGCAAACATAAGTCGTCTGGCGGGGTTCGAACCCGCAACCTCCTACGTCTTTGCAACCAAGTCACCAAGGTCGTCAGAAACTTAAAACAAAATAAATCGCGTTACAGTTTAAAAATTGAGAAGTGATATATGAACTGAACTCACCTCAGCTAGCCTTTGGTTGAGTTCGTCATAAGCTATCTCCATCCCTAGTGGCTCACGGACTGGGGCCGAGAACTGTCGGTTGCGTCGCAGTCTATCGAAAGTGTAGAAATTTCCTATGGGCTGCTTCGCTTCTAGTTTTGAGATGTCGTAGCCGTCGAAGATGAATTTCAGTGCTTCGGCAAAATTACCTGCTGAAGATAGACAAACGTTAATAACGAAAATTATTACAATCAGCTATTGTTTCCTGCTAACAGAATCCCATAGTATATGAAAGAGCCTACAAAATGTATTTATCACTTATGACAATTATTTAAGTTCCGAAAGGACACTAACACAATAATGAAAAGAATGGGTGTTTTTATCGGGAATATTATGTACACAAAAGCCTTGATATGAATTTTTAAAATACATTTATCCGGGTAGTTATCGCGTAAATTACCTAAATTATTTCCCGACGGTTCGCCTGGATTGCACCAAGCATGGTCCCGGGAAGATTGGATTAATAATGTGTTGTGATCGCGAAAGTTTAAAAAAGACACTTGATAAGAATGTCAGTAAGAACGAAGTCAACATTAGACACAGAGGATTTAGAAATAGGTTGGGCTAATTGAGCCCATCCGTAACCAGCAAGTTTCCCAAACGCGCTGCCTTTTCTCGAAGTTGGACCTACCTAACTGGACTGTATGGCCTAGGTATACATCATCTCAGCCGGAGATCCACTGCTGGACACAAAATCTTAAGAGGGCCCAATCCAACTTACTTTTCATACAACCGCTCGTACGTGGGTGTGGCGTCGTAATAGATCTTTCTATGAAACTTTTGATCTAATAGGTATCTTGTGCACTATATCTAGGTTTCTATCCAAACAAAAAATCAAAATTTGGAGAAACAGTTTTTGCCACACACACGTACGAGCGGTTGTATGAAAAGTAAGTTGGATTAGGCCCTCTTAAGTTCTTATCAAGAGGGGGTCGTTGCCATACTCACCATGCTTGGCGAGCGCAGTGCGGGATGTTGATACTCGGAAAGACGCTGCTGCCCATCTTCCGTAGGTATCCCTTGGCAGATTCTTACTGCATCCACGAGCAAGAGAGGAGGAGCAACTTTCGACCACCAGCAACCCATGGCAATTTTGTATCGGAATCGCTATTGTTAAGCTTGACAATAATATATAGGAAGACAGTTGATAGGAAGACAGTTTGTAGGACATAACCACAAATTTCAAGAAGAAACTCAAGAAGAATCTTTGCGATTACATTTGTTTTGTAGGATATTGTTGAAGAATATTCTTTTTCACTTAATTTACGTAAAATTTTACATAAATAGTTTAGATAACTACCAATAATATTAAACACATGTTTCAGCGTTAGTTGTAGGTAGCTTTAGGGAAGTTGTAGGGTAGTTGTGGGATAGTTGTGGGGTGGTTGTGGGGTGGTTGTGGAGTGGTTGTGGGGTGGTTGTAGGGTAGTTGTAGGGTAAGTTGTAAGTTGTGGTTGTAGTAGGTGCGATACGAAGTTCGCCGGGACAGCTAGTAGTCTATAAAAACGAGACATAGCGTCAAGTATAATGTATTGGTAACTGCGTCACAGTTTAATATTAAATTATTGCAGGAACCATCGCTTCGAATGTATTTTCTGTATAATATGATCTGTTCTGAAATAAATATTTTATTTATTTTAATTCAGAACATTCTCTTCGTTATTCTTTCTTTACGGAAGCCGGCTTGTTCGGGTTGCTGGAAGTCATCAAACCTGCGATCGAGACGATTCACAATGATCCTTGAAAACAGCTTTTAAACATGACTCAAAAGCGAGACCTTTCTTAAGGAACAGTACCACAGTAATCTTGTGCTTGTGGCGTAGCACCTGAAAACGAGTCGAGCAAGACGGAGTTGCCGTGGGGTGCCGGCAGTAGAATGTTATCCCTCCTCTCATACCCGTGGATGCAGTAAGAGCCTGCTAAGGGATACCTTCTGAAGATGGGCAGCAGCGTCGTTCCGTGTATCAACATCTTATACTGCGCTCGCCAACCCGCCTGCCAAGCGTGGTGATTATGGCAACTAACGCTCATGGAGATTTATGAGAGAGAGGCCTCTGTTCAGTAGTGGACGTTTTACGGCTGACATTATGATGACCCGTATCAATAGACAGATTTTTCGATTAATGGATTTCCAGTCCAGTATCAACGTCAACAAGTTTTTAGATTAGGTTATTTTCTTAACGAAACATGTTATTACATTATAAAGTAAAACAAAAAACCCAACTAAAAAAACAACAAAAAAACAAAGCAAGGTCCAACACACACTTGTCCGATTTAAAGCCAAAACACGACCATTTAAATGCTTGATTACAAATTTATTCGAATGATTGAATTAAAATGGTTGTAATTATTTCTGACTAGCTGACCCGAGTGCCCACTTCGTTGGACGGTAATTTATATTGTTTATAGCCTATGACACTCACAAATACTGTGGCTTTCTATTAGTAAAAGAATTTTGAAAATCGGTTCAGTACATCCAGAGATTACCCCTACAACCTCACAAACTCACAAACTTTACCTCTTTATAATATTAGTATAGATTACATTTAAAAACTTGACATATAAATATATATATTTGTAATCGCCTTTTAATACCCTTTATTTTGTAAGCTACTCGATAGGTTTGGTAAAAAGAATTTAACTTACAATTTGGCGCCTAATGATACCTGAATTGTCGAAATCCATCCAACCGTTTGGAAGATACGTGGGAATAACATACAAGATACGCGCGAAAAACAATAGTCTTCCTTGGTAGTGGGGTAAAAAAAACAATACTCTTCCTTGGTAGTGGGGTAAAAAAACCTTTCTACTCTTTCTTGGTAGTGGGATAAAAAAAACAATACTCTTCCTTGGTAGTGGGGTTAAAAAGACAATAATCTTCCTTGGTAGTGGAGTAAAAAAAACATCATCATCGGGTTGTTGCCCTACCCACCAAGGCCACGCTCGGCAGGCGGGGTGGCGAGCGCAGTACGGGATGTTGACACACGGAAAGACGCTGCTGCCCAACTTCCGGAGGTATCCTTTGGCAGATTCCAAAATAGTAAACCACGGTCAATAGAGGAGATTCATCACAATAATATTTATATAAGTAAGGTAATATTTGAATTATACAATTAATAAATTATAGTATGTACTTTACAAATTTCAGGAAACGACCTCGCGGCAGAGCGAGACGTCGATGGAGAGACGAACTCGACGCATACTTGGAAGACTGGACCACAGTAGCTCAAGACAGAGAAAGGTGGAAGGAAGGAAGGGAGGCCTTTGTCCTGCAGTGGGACAGTCGATTCCCGCCTCGGGACAAATTTCTGCACGATCTGCAGATTTGTTCAGGGTGTTCTGGGTGTTTTTCTATATTATAATAAAAATATCTATCTATGTAGTATATAATGTATTAAGTATATCAGTCATCTAGTACCCATAACACAAGCTCTGCTTAGCTTGGGGCTAGATGATGCTGTTTGAATAGTCCAGCATTATTTATTTATTTTATTTTAATATTAATTTATTGTCGCACTTGTCAAAGTGACTTATTTTAAATCTGATTGGGAAAATTTTATTCTGATTATGTTCTATGGCATAAAACACGGGTGAAAGGCTAGTATGTTGGTCCATGGAAAAATCGGGAAGCAAATGTCATTTTCTTTGATGACGTCTAACTGGGTAGGTACTTCCCATGTTAGAACAAATGGGAAGTACACAGTTTTAAAAACCCTTTCTTATTGTAAGTTGTAAGTCACAAAATAAATCTACCCCCTAAATTTCAAGTTGCTAGCTTCAGTAGTCCCGGCTGTAGGTAGATCTGCCAGTCAGCTAGGATTACATTAGTATAAGTTTTTACACCTTGGTTCACAATAATGGAGATTTCGCTCTGATCCGTGTGATATGTAGTATTTTTACTTTATTAATTAAAAACATACAAAAATACAAAACCTCGTCTCTTTATAATATTAGTATAAGAGGTAAATGGATGTTTAGATAGGCAATGACGTACGTACTGAAACACCCAGGGCGCGATTTCATTTCTGTTATCCTGGCGGTGTCCTTGATTTTTTTGCGGCATAATTTATAACTCCGTAGCCTCGTTTTACACCATTATGTTACCTTGACGTAGACGGTACCATGACTAATCGATTTGCCATTAGTTTCGTTTATACTTTGAGCTTGTTATCAGAACGAAACGCACACTCATTTAATTTAGATGTGTTTGTTATCAGAAGTAGTAAATGCAGTAGACATTGGCCTATTTCTCACGCATAATGACAATCAATATATGTATGTACATTAATATGTTTACCAGTGTTTATTAGTTGTATTACATTCTTGGCACATTCTGATCCGTGGCGTGCCGGTAGTAGAATATTGCCTCTTCTCTCATGCCCGTGGATTCAGTAAGAATCTGCCAAGGGATACCTCCGCAAGATGGGCAGCAGCTTCTTTCCCCGTATCAACACACCACACTGCGCTCGCCAATCCAAAGGACAGTATAGGGACATACAAAATGTATTTCGATTTAAAATAAACCGGACATATGCGAAACGGATTCACCGAGGGTACCGGCCTATTTTTGGGTAAGTACATAATTATAACAAATAGTTCAGGAATCGACTCGCCCTTTTATTCGAGCTTTACCCGTAATTCAGTTTTGCTAACTCCAAAGTACTACATAAACTAAAGTTATTAAGTACCAATCAATTTATATAAAAGAAGGAAAACGAATATTTTTTTCTTAGTCTTAAATCGATAACTAAACATCGTATAGGGTTCCGTACATCGTTTTAGCATTTTTTTGTACCGCTACCTAGGCGTGGTTATTTTATATGTCCGCAGCATAATTACATTTATCTAGGACTAATAGTCTCTTCGTAAGCCTCGGACAGACCGACAGATTCCATGTTTAACTACGGAACCCTAAAACAGAACCCTTTGGGATCACTTTCAGTAGATCCAGTCTACAGATCCAGTTTTTAGAACAGCAATAAATTATGGATCTAGTGTGAGAGTTTTTACCTGTTTATAGATCCATTTTCAATATTTACAAAAAAATTGGGGTTGTTTTAGATAACAGTCAGACCAAAATTGTAAAAGAACCCTTGGTGTGACTGCATGTCTGTCACAGTTGGTTATCTCAGGAATAACTTAAATTATCGTCTTGAAATGTTAAATTGTTTTGAAATAATGTAAAGTCTCTCCGTCAAGCCCAAGACAGAAAGACAAAGCGATAAGGGTTCCTTATTGTACTACGTAACCCTAAAAAGATTAAACCGAATTAATAACCTTCTCCTTATTCTATGGTTTTAAGATGACATCATAAAACATAATTTGCTGTACCAGCACTATGTATTAATTTTGATCTCCTGGCTTTCCGATCTACGTTCCCGAAAACTTTAGAAACGAAATATTAATTGTACATAATCATTACAGCCGTAAGATATCCACTGCTGGACATAGGCTTCCCTCATTGACTTAGAGATCCAAGTGCATGAGGGGTTGTTGCCATACTCACCACGCTTGGCAGGCGGGTTGGTGAGCGCAGTTCGGGATGTTCTTACACGGAAAGACGCTGCTGCCCATCTTCCGGAGATATCCCTTAGCAGATTCTTACTGCATCCACGGGCAGGAGAGGAGGGGTGACATTCTACTGCCGGCACCCCACGGCACTTTTAACATTGTACATAATAACAATAGGCAATGTTACTCGACTCGGCACGTATAGGAAGGATATTCCTCCCCAGTCCCTATTCAGCGACCGCCTGAGCCTTGCTCCTTTGTCGGTGAAGTGATTTACCGTTTTGATATAACTTCACTGTAGAGTTTTTGTTTTTATATTTCTTTATAGTAAAAAATGTGTTTTTATGAGTTTACAATTAAATTAGGTGAAATAATAAAATTAATCACACGATGACGAGTATAATTTACCCAGGTAACCCGTTGTTTGGTCCGTGAACGTACACCTTATGCACAGTTACACTGTTTTTGACTGGAATCATGTTGATGATAACGCTCTAGTCTAGGGGGCCAATTCTCGTGAATCTTGGGTCCAGGTAATTAACGCTCAAAATCGATAAATTTCACGTAACTGTCATAATCTCTATTAATAAAAACTTTTTGCATTCTCGTCATCTCACAAAAGACAAATGGTCTATTGTCAACCGATTGTGTTGAATCGACTGGAATAAATGCTCTTTTACAGAGATGTGACAAGTTCGGGGATGAGATGAAGTATCACGCAAATCACGATTTACGAATGGGCCTTCAGCACTGAGGTAGACTAACTCGATAGTAATGGAATAATGTCATATGATTGCCGCGTTTACTTTGCCATTGTTGTGATGTAACCACGGGTTCATGGGCGGAGGTGAGAATATGTGTAAGTGACATACATTCTCACCTCGGCCCATGAACCTATAAACTGTAGAATCACGCATGTAGGCACACAGCTCAAAGTGTCACCATAAAAGACCTTCAGCACACAATGCGCACTTCGTATGCTATGGCATTAACACCGATACATAGTAAATCGGTTCGCTCGGCAATCGTCACGTTTACACGACAAATGTCGAGGATTCACACACCTTTTTACTTACTAGATGTAGGAAAATACATTTATAAGTACTGCTTGACCTCATGGTCTGATTTTTAGGAAGTTATTGGTGGTGTTGTTGCACTAACTAGCTAAACCTAATTAAATTGACGTAAAACGGACTAAAATGACATTATAGTTATTCGGTTAGTGCCATTATAAAATTAAAACGGAATAATTATACTTACCCAATTTTACGCTGACAGCTCTAAATTTAGAAACGTCATATCTCTTATTATAATTAGTTTTAGGAAGTGTACCTAATACAGAATCGACACCATTGTTTATTTTTAAAAGAAGAAAATTAGTCCAAGCTATTGCAATAACGATAGCTACCAATGTTTCTAATGGTTTTAAAATTAAGAGTACTTATGTTAATTTTGACCACAAAACAAAAAGTCAGTTAACGACGCTAAATACGATAATATTTTTTGGAAATAAGGACAATCCAAAGAATGTTTTTTTTTTCGATTTATTGAATTGTCAAACAATTATTACAATAACGGTAGCTTCCAATGTTTTAAAATATAGGCTCTTTTACACTACCCCACTCCCGATGTCGCCAGAGCGATGACTTGCCTTAAAATTACAGGATGTTGTTAAATCGAATTAGTTTGTTCGATTGCAGGGTGTGAAAAACATATTTTAAAAATGTTTTAGTGGAGTTTTGTATGCTTTCAATAAAAAAAAATAATGGCTCCTTAATGAAATTTGCTAGCTCCGAGAGTATTTTCCCTCCAGGTGGCATTACAAAATTCCACCCTGTAGAATAAATAAATAAAATAATAAATAATGCTGGACAAATCACACAGCACCATCTAGCCCCAAGCTAAGCAGAGCTTGTGTTATGGGTACTAGATGACTGATATACTTAATACATTATACTAAATAGATAGATATTTTTATTATATATAGAAAAACACCCAGAACACCCTAAACAAATATCTAGATTATATATATAATAAGAATAGTAGGTATTTTCGCAGCGGTGGGATCCAAAGGTGTGATAAGATTAGAAAGCGTCTGAGTGTACACATATATAATTATGTACACATGTATATGTATATTATATAATATATCTCATCACGATTGAATGTGTAGCACCCTCCGCGCGAAGGGGTGCCACACCACAGTGATGCATTGATGGTTCGATGTTATAGTACTACGCGAGTAATTCCCATTCATTACGACGACCTATGTATGCGGCGAAGCGGGCGAAGGTCCGCCTGCGACACAAGAGGTTGCGGGTCCATTCGTTTTTCTACAGGGTTATTGGTAATTCGACGTATTCCCGTTAGAGTGAACCATTTTAAAGATGGAATCCTTTATAATGGTAAGGATAGAATCCTGCATTATGCACTGACTATGCTTTCCATTGTATGACAGAGAGTCGTGTGGCGACGGTGTTTGTCGAAATTGTTGGTTCATCGATAAATTTATGCATTATATCCTCTTCGTAATTAACAGCATGGACTGGGGGTCTTCCTGCATTAATTTATCGTCTCTGAACACTACCAGTTTCTTGGATTCGCCTATACACTCCATTAAAACTGATACATGAGGTATGACCGAATAATATTGACCGAATAAGATCGGCGTATTCTTCATTTGTGTAATTTTGAAAATACGCCATTCATATTGATAAAGCTCTTCCATATTTAAATTGAAATTAAAAATTAAACTACAATCGTGAGTGTATTTACTTGAAAAAATACGGCGCCAATTTGTTAAACAAAACCAATGCACGCGTGAAAAGTTTTTGAAAAAAGAACTCTTTGAAAACATTTTCTTTTTTTCTTAACCTTTCTAGTTTTCTTCCTGCATTGGCTTAGGTACGCATTAAACCTAATTGCAAGATATTCAAACAGCTATTTAGAGTTTAGTTCGAATACGAACCTGCTTCTTTTGTGATATTTTTTTTTTCAGTTTCCTTGAAATAAGTTTCTAGTTTTTATGCAATGTTTGAGAGCTAAGAAAACGGTTATGTTTTTAAAATAATCTGCAAGACAAATTTGAAAACTTTTTTTTTGTTTTTAAGGCATATTGTTGTAAAAATTCTCAAAAAAATATTGATAAAATATCAATTTCGTCTCACATTTTTTAATTTGGACCGATAATTGTTTGTATAACAAGTGTTTAATCGTTTTGTAATTTATTTTAATATTTTTTTTATGTTGCATTTTTTACTTAATTTGAAGAAAGCTAAAACACATGTTTAAGTACTTAAAAATGGTTCACTTTTGCATGGTGCATATAGGGGTTAAAATTATCGCAAATAGTCACCCCTATCACCTCCTAACGGGAATATGTCGAATTACCAATAATTAATAATATCCATCTATGTAGTACAATATTATAAAGTATATCAACCATCTAGTACCCATAACACAAGATCTGCTTAGCTTGGGGCGGAATGATGCTGTGTAAATTGTCCAGCATGAATTATTATTATATATTAATTTACAATATATAATAAGAATTCATAAAATAAAATCTCATCAAATGGATATAAATGTTTATGTTATATTAAACATATTTTGTAAGCTGAAATAATATATAAGCGAACAATAAACTTACTTTCATGTGCCGATTTAAAATCTGAAACAAAAATTGTAGGAAGTTAATTCATTGTTATAATACAATATATTACATATCTTATGATACGAAACATCTTTTACGGGCCGTAAAATCTATCGAATGAGTGGTGACACTTAATGATGTGCGAGTTACTTATTACCATGCTTATTAAGGACTTTTACGGCTTAACTCAAAACCTATTAGATGGAGATTCATACAGTTTTCATAAATAGATAGAGATTATTAACAAACGGTATTCTATTCATGCTTTGCTTTATAAATTGATAAGTAATCAATTAATCATGCTATAAACATGCCAATTAATTCCGATATCGCCAACGTTTTTGATGCATGCGATTGTAAGTGATTCTATATGGAAACATAACCCATTTCATTTAATGATACTATAAAATACTAGGTACCTATTGTTGTTTGTTTGCTTCATTAGCTTCCCACAGAGTTGTCCGTCGTGAAACACCATACGTTTCTATCACAAACGGTGCTCTAGCAAACAATAACAAGACAGCAAGCTATGTTCAGTGTAACGGGAGATAGTAAGACTTCTCCAATGTGTAAGTAAGAACGTAAGTTTAAAAGCCTTCAGCAGAATAAATAAGCTTGTTATGAGGTACACGTTTGTAAGCATTCTCACATATTTATCCCGAATTTCCTTTTTAGGGTTCCGTACCTCAAAAAAAACGGTACCTACCCTTATAGGATCACTTTCGGTCTGTCAAGACCCTTTATCTCGAGAACGTGTACAGGTATCGTGTTGAAATTAAAACCATATATGCAAATGTAGATTTGAGTGTAGCTTAAAGTGGCTGTAGAGCCACTTTAAGCTGTGAAAAAAAACCATATTCTAAGTTAACCTGAAAAAAAGATACGACCATTTATGCCACAAAAAAACGCATGTTTCGACATTCTCAATGGAATCAAAATTCATAGACTATAAAATTTGGCAAGGTATATTATCTTATACTGTAGATACAGAGAAAACTCCAAAAACTATTAATTTGCAATAAAATCATGAAAAATTGTCCTTAAAAAATCACGAAATCAATTATCGACGTTAAGCAACCCTACGCGCGGTCGGAAATTGGATGGGTGACCGAATCTTTATGTGTATTTTTAAAACTTAGCTAATTTATAATAATTATCATATTCCTACATACCCACGGATCCCTCAGTGGGCAAGTCCAGCTCGCACTTGTATGGTTTTATTTTAATTTAATGAGACATGTAATAATTTGATTAATTCAGAAAGTACTACGATTGACTTGTATAATTGAGTACTTATCTTCTGTTATAATTTTCTAGTTTTATGATCATTATCTAGTTTTTAGTTTTCATTGTATTTTAACAGAATAATGATTTCACAAAATGTCAGAACAGTTCGATGGCCACCTAAATTATAATATTTATTTTTAGTAGCCTATTAAAAATAATTAGTCATATCTTCTTCATTGATCTGTTCTTTCCTCTGACTAATAGCTGGTTCAGCTGAGAGGAAGGTACCTATAGGTGCTGGGCAAGCCTATTCCATCTAACAATATCCCAGGCACTGCAGCGTGAAATACAGCATGAATACCAGTTTCTGACGTTGTATAAATCATCTACAATAGATGAAGGGTCATTCTTGCTGTTGTGTTTTTACGTAACACAATGAATACAAGACAGCATTGTCTTCGATATAAAATACTCGTACACAGACCGAATGTGAGCTATCGGATGTAAGCTGTTTAATACGATAAATAACATGGATTTTTTTATCATTTATTTGATTTAGTACGATAAACAAATGAAACGGTATGCACACAGAGTACAACGTATTCAAAATACCAACGACTGACATAGATAAGACGTTATCAAACGATATTGCCAAATCAGAAATGAAACATGTACACGTGCGGTTAAGAACGTGTTAAGTAAGTAGCACAACATGATTTAGAACATATAAAGATATGGTCCTGTCTTTTTTAGCCTACATTAAGATACGTATTTTTTTTTTCAGCCTACAGAGTAGGTTTTAGTATTAGCCTCCTCTTTAATGAGCCATTCTTTGGTCCCTTACGATTTGTGTCCAGTTCACCTGTTTCCAACGGAACTAAGTATGTCATTGGACCATCAAACAATTAGCTGATGATCTAAATGGCTGATAATAGGCTTTTCCCTGCTACACTGACCCTTATCCTGTGCACTTTCCCTATGATATTATATGCCCCAAAAAATTAAAAATAACCACTGTGCCCCAATAACTACAACCTGCCAGTCACCGGCGGCGATGGAGCTAGAGTCATATTTCGTCATCTGTTTTCCAAAGTGCAAACTTTGCTTACTTTGAGACTACGTGGTGGAAAAATAACACTAGCTCAGACCTTAATGCTACCCCTTTTAGATTATGCCGACGTCTGTTTTCTGGATGCCACTGAAGAACTCCTTAACAAACTCGAGCGTCTTCAAAACTTGTGTATTCGATTCATCTTTGGACTTCGCAAGTTTGATCATGTCTCTGAGTTCAGATCCCAACTTAAATGGCTTCCTATTCGTCGTCGACGTGACCTTCACGTTTTAGCTCTTCTATTCAATTCCCTTTACAATCCGCTTTCTCCTTCTTATCTCCGTGAACGATTCGAATTTCTTGTCCCACGTGGGGTATCTTGCAGGTCCTCTAAATCGCTTCTTCTTAAAATCCCGTCGCATTCCTCTAGCCGCTACAGCGACTCTTTTACGGTCCAGGCGGTGAGACTGTGGAATGCCCTTCCCCATAGCATACGTGACACGGCATCTTTAAATGTATTTAAGAGTAAAGTTAAAGAGCACTACCTATCCCTATAAACTTTGTATTGTATCTATAGGACACATATATTTATATAATATATATTTATTTTTATATATTTATGTATGTACATATATCTACATTATTAATATGTATACATGTATAATATTTATGTATGGTTATTATTATTTATCTTATCTTATTATTTAAGTAGATTGTATTATTAGTTTAAGTATCATAATGTAAGTTATCTTATTTCTTGTGTACACAACCCCTACACCTATGATCACCTCTATCTAGCCTCAAAGGTTTGCTGTAAGAGAACTCTTCTTAGGGTTAAGCTCGCCTTTGTACATGACCACTTCTAAGTATTTATAAGTTATTTTTGTTTTGTGTGCAATAAAGAATAAATAAAATTCATATAAGGCCACTGATATGAAATAGCCACTTAGTAGAAATTTCTTATAAGGCCACTTATATGCAATTTTCAGCATTGTTTATTTCTTTCTATGCATGTGACTGACTTTCGTCCAAAGTCAGATTAAAAAGCTTGCGCGGTAGCCTCGATGCCGGACACGTCACAAAAGATTGACACGGGCTACACAAACAAGAGTTGTTTGTGCAGCCCGTGTCAAGCTTTTGTGTATAAAATTTACAGGTGTACCGTGACGAGGCTCCAAGCGGCTCAATATACCGTCGTTGCGCGTGCCAAATTCCCTATGTGAGTTTCACTAGGTTTTGGGAAACAACAAATAGTAGATTGCCATACAAGGAGCTAAAATGACCCATTATATGCGAGGGAGTAAATAGAAACCGAGTTTTAATGGGTTAGCGCCGTGTGTCACTACGATTGCGAGAAAATAAAATATTCCTGTAATATAGTTGTTTATTTCTGGTGGACGAGTCGAGTGATAGTAGAGGTACTTCATATTAGTATAGGTGTTTATTGTAGGAAGGTGCGATGAGTTCTGTTCGAATACATATGAGTCTCAAAATACTAGTAATTATTCTATTGATAAGGAATGCGCTTACACTACATCTATATTTTTGGGGACAAATAATTTGAATATGACAATGTTCAAATTATTTGCTTACAATACGGAATTCTTAAATTGGTTCTTACACTACATCTATATTGTTTATACATTACAATTTATAAAGTTATGTCATAAATATCAATTTACTCTACTTATATTAAAACAATTTCAAATAAAATATGTCACCAACAATCAATAAATCAATTTTCGTTATTTTTTAATCATAGGTATAATTTTATATTTACTTAAACGGCAGATATATCTTAAAGTTTCTTAATTTTGTTAATTAAATTATTTTATTTCATACTTAATTATAAATAAAGTCAGTACAAGACAAATAGGTAACAATCAATAAATCAATTTTCGTTATTTTTTAATCATAGGTATAATTTTATATTTACTTAAACGGCAGATATATCTTAAAGTTTCTTAATTGTGTTAATTAAATTATTTTATTTCATACTTAATTATAAATAAAGTCAGTACAAGACAAATAGGTATTTACCTAAAAAAATATTCGTAGTGCATAGTTTTATAAAAAGTTTGATTAAGAAGTTATTTGACATACAATTTTATAATTAGAAACACTCTTAACAATTTAAACATTCTTTCAATGACTGTAAGGTATCAATTACAATTCTTAAAATGTACAGTTGGCTATAGAAGTGGATTCAAATTATTATCTTTACATAATTTTAATTCAATACTAACTTTCCTTTTATTATAAAAGTATTCATGAGGGTTCCGTATTTAAAATTATAATACTACTTTCTTCAACAAAAAAAAATATTAAATCTTTTAAAATTAGACTTGTTCTACATTTCCTATAAACCTAACTTATTTACCTATTTATTACCACTTTATTCAAAAATTATTTATAAAAAAAATTATTCTTTATTCCTGTCATAAATTGATAAAAATCGCCATAAGTAAATCGTTCAAATCAACTATCCTTTCTCACGAAATTTATTTCTATACTTCCACGTCATAATACTCTTGTCTTTCACATTTGTCATACATATATTCCAATCCATTTTCTCGTTCTCTTTCATATACTTTTTATCTAGAGGTACACTGTCAATATTTAAATTATCGTTCCTTAATTGGCATAAACTCTTATTACTCTTCTCTTTCTTACACTTTTCTTGTACACAGTCCCTATTATACATTTTTTCTTCCAACAATTCCGTTAGATCGCATTTATCATGTTTAATAGTAACATTTTCATTTATTTTTATATTTATCTCTTCTTTTTCATCCATATTCGTCGAGTTAGTTTCATTCTCACTAAATAAGTTTTCTAAATTCCATTCATTATTCTCATGCTCATCATCATATTTCCTTCCATTTTCTCTCTTATCAAAAACACTTGTCGACTCGTCTTTCATTCCATCAACTAATTCGTTCCCATTACATATGCTCGTCTCAAAATTCATACCTATATTTGTTCGATTACCATTCCTGTAAATAGGCACTAAAGAACGTGTGACACAACTCTTACTCGTTATCTCAGGCGTCTGATTTCGCTGAGCCTGCTGAATTTGCAACTTCGTCGCTATGTTGTTACACACGCGTTGCTTCTTTAACTCGTTATTATTTTTATGATTACATTTAGTTTCTTGGATAATGCAACTTTTTGTACCGTATTTCTTTTCAATATGGTAATTACTTTTCATCTTAAAACTTTTATTCCTAGCACAGTAGCCATTCATTCGTTCATTATAAATATAAAAGTTCATATTTTTGTTCAAATTACGTCTGTCACGCTGTATCCTTTCATTTTCTATCATGCTTTCTTCCTCAATCGCAACTTGAATGGCTTGGTTAAGTGAATTGAACTGCCTACATGCCATAATTAGCCTTAAACGATAGTCTGAAATTCCGTCACAAAAACATTTAATTGCCGTTTTCTCGTTTACATTTAATAATAATTTTTGATTATTTTCTTGTGATTCATCCAAGAAATCTAGCTGCGCATAAGTCAATTCTACCAATAACTGATTAATTTCCTCTCCAAATTCTTTTACACTTTTATATTCCTGTTTACAATTTAATAACTTAGTTTGCAAATAAGTAAATGATTTTCTAGGCAATAAGTATTTTGTCATATCATTCATCATTTCATGTACATCCTTATATTCCGATTTTAAATAAAATTTTCCATTTTGACTAAGCCTGGTTTTCAAAACAAAGTTGATTAGCATTTTCTTTCCACTTTCACATAACATGTCACTGTAAAAATCTATTCCATTCATTAAAGTTCTTGTCACGCTTTCTTCTCCGTTCATAACTGGTAATAATTCTAATGCCGTACTTAAATCAAAATTTTCCGATCCCATTTTAAACTAACACAAATCTCACAAAATACTCATAAAAATTACCGATACTGGTCAATTTACTGTTCCCTATGTTATTTAATAATATTCTTTCAATTACTATTTTATTATTATTTATCAGTTTAATATGTAAAATATTCTCAGACATCAAAATTACCGATTTGATTGAAGGGGAACATATTTTGGAACATTATGTGAATTTATGTAAACAGTTTTAAGAGCAAATGAGCAAAAATATTTTAAAATTGTCATAATTATTGCTAATCAGGCTAAATCCTACATATTACCAGAATTGTGTAGTGAATTGTGAAGTGCTTTAAAATAACAATTCAAAACAACAATAAACAGTTTCACGATGAGTATGTATCATTACAACAATGAGACTAAAAATCAAGCGTTTTTCGTGCTTTGATCTAAGATTTTCAATTCTATTTGGCCTCTTATCTTGGGAGTCTTTGATCCATTCCAACAGTGTATCGCTATTTATATTGAGAGTCTTAGTCAAGAAATTCTTTCACACTCTTACCAACTCATCTTCGTCATTATTTAAATAGTAATCATATGATAACTCATTATGTCTCTGAGAATTTTCGTCGGTATTGGTTTTGCGCCTTCTTAGTTACAGGTCGTATATGAGGCAATTTTTTTTGCTTACTCAAAATTTTGCTATTAACTTGTAATTTAAGTAAATAAATATAATAAACCATGGGAGCCTGAAGATGGAAGGTGACATGTCGGGGTCGGCCGAGGAAGCGTTGACGTGACGATCTCGATGGTTTCGAATGGGACTCGTGGGAAACCAACAGCCAGGAAAGTCTGTTAGGATTTAGGGGCGTTTGCCCAGGAGTCAGACGAATTAGGCTAGGGAACAAATTAACCAAGTTAATCATCAAACATTGCATTTACATTGATTATTTATCAATCTGGAACAAAAGTATTTATTGCTACAATTTCGAAATGGATTAATTGGTTTATTAATCTTTATTTTGTCAATTTATATATCCCTTATCTCTGATGAATGGCTGAAATAATATTTCTTGAAAGGTTGAATACTTAATACGATAATAGTACCTAATACGACAATTTAATGTTATTGGTGAAGGTCACCGAACTGCTGCTAAAGAACGCTGACCGTAGATGAAGCTCTACAAGCCGCTAATCTTAAGTGGGACTGGGCTGGACACGTATGTCGTATGCCAGGCAAGCTGTAGGCCAAGGTAGCCACTGAGTGGCGTCCTGATCCGACGAGAAGGGAACGCAGCAAGAAAATAAATGTATATTTTACTGTATTTGTATCTGTAACATTTTCCTCTTTTCATTATTAATGTATCATTTTAGTTTTATTTATTTTGTTTAATAAGTTATTTTAAGGTGCAGGTTATAAAGCGTTCTAACTATCTATATATTAAGTTAGGTTCAATTTTGATTGTGCTTTAGTAACAGTATCAGGACAGCGAATATATTATATACGGCAAGAGCCGTCATAGTCATTAAAGACGGCTGCTTTACGAGCACTTCATTCAGCCGTAAACAAATGGCGAAATAATACGATCTATTCATGAAACACATTTTACGTAACATCTAAATGAACAACAAATAACAAATCAGCACACACAAAAAAATTAGACACGTGTTTCGCCTCTCTACGTAGCAGCCTTAGGAAAAATCGGCCCCCCGTTCGTCACATTTCTCGTCTTTTGGAAGTGTCGCCTTTCATATTTATTACAGAACATCTATACATCAGCGTCAGCAACATGTTAATGCATGATGTACGGGTCGCAGTGCATAGGACATTGTTTTATAAATGATGCTTGCCCACCACCTTTACTATCCTCTTAGCCGGCAATGTTCAGACATACAAGTAAATAAGTCTGAAGCTAGGTTTAATTTTAATCGTACCTACATCAGCAACATTGTCGGGACAGCTAATTAATCCTAGGCAAGCGGCCTATTAAATGAAAGCGGATGGCTCTGTGAGGCTCGTTTCTGTCATATTGCAGCGACTGGTGGACGGCTACTTTACGAGCACTAAATTCAGCCGCCGCCGGTAAACAAATGGCGAACTAATACAATTCATTCAGGACTGCCCCCGTGGCTCTGTTGTCTAACACTCGACTGACACCCAGGAGATGGCGGGTTCGATTCCCGCCACGCCGGGATAAATGTTTGCAATTGTTTTGCAGATATTAGTCTCGGGTTTGGGTATTTTTAAGCCGCGTAAAATGTATTTAAATGTTCTACACGAGGAAATAACTCTCTCCCCGTTCCTTTACAGCACTAACACTTACAGCACGGCAAACTATCACCCATATCTACTAGATATCCCATTTTGTCGTACCAAGCGACACTCACCTCTTCCATTATTAGTACTGGTAAAGAGTGGAACTCGCTGCCGATATCTGTTTTACCAGATCAGTATAACCTTTGAATCATTATTAACATACATATAACCGGGTATGTAATTAATGTGTTGTGATCGCGAAAGTTTAAAAAAGACAATCTTTGAATCAATTTATCCCTGACAAAATAGGGGGTTTGCGGTTAAACTATAAGTTTGTGTCAACGTATAAATTGTGTGTGTCTGTGTACAGTCGGTGGCACAGTAGCTCTTAAATGAGTGGACCGATTTGCATCATTCATCATCCTCCTTTCAGCCGTAAAACGTCCACTACTGAACACAGGCCTCCCTCATGGATCTCCATAAGGGGCAGTTGCCATACTCACCACGCTTGGCAGGCGGGTTGGCGAGCGCAGTACGGGATGTTGATACACAGAATGATGCTGCTGCCCACCTTCCGGAGGTAGCTGTTAGCAGGCTCTTACTGCATCCACGGGCAAGATAGGAGGGGGAACATTGTACTGCCGGCGATTCGCATACTGATTTTTTATTTGAAAGCCGGTTTTCCGGCGGTGGTTCTTAAACATTATTTATCAAAATCAGTTATGCCGTTTACAAGACATGGGGGGAGAAAGAGGTGAAGAATAATTGAATGTTTCCAAATATAAACGAGTTTGGTATCAAATGAAAGGAAATGATGTGTATAATGCAAAACTGAAAGTTTTACAGAAATCGGTCGAGCCTTTCAAGAAATAGGGGGGTCGAAAGTAGGGGTGAACAATCAAATGTTTACATATATATCCGAGTGTGGTATCAAATGAAGGGGCATGATGTGTAGATAGCTAAACGAGACAAGGTAAAGAATCGGGGGTTACGTAATTTTTTTAAATTTTATAAACTTGTTATCTAATTTGAATCTTAAGAGTTAAAGCGAAATTAAAACTCGCGCGAATAAATATTAACTGCGGCGGGTGATCACACGAACGACAACGTTTCGCGTGTAATAGCTTACCTGTGTCTATTAATGAAAAACAGCTCTAAACATCTCACTGATATTATAAAGCCGAAAGTTTGTTTGGATGTAGGTTTGTTAACTCTTCACGCAAAAACTAGCGTACGTATCGAGCTGAAATTTTAGCAAACGTATAGATGTTGACTAGGATTAACACATAGGCTACTTTTTATCCGGGTACAACGCATGCGAAGCGGCGGATACAAGCTAGTTGTATATAAAGACTTCTCTAAATATTGTTTTATAAGAAGCAATGTTGGCTAATTGTGTCATGTCTGGTTTCCAGGTAGGTATACAACCTGTAACAAAATACCCTAGAAATCCGAGAGGGTTGTTGTGCCTACCAAACTAGACTTCTTTTGTTCTACGACTTCGGAAAATCTTATTTTTTACTCTTAATACAAGAAGACCGATGAATGGTTCATGATTGCTAAAAATGATGTACTACATATTTTTTAACTTTAAGTTCTAACTTCTGAAGGGAATGTCGACATTAAGCTACGTTAATATAGATAAAGGTCCATTCATATCTTAAGACATCGAGCGTGCCAGACACGTGCCGTGGCGGACAAGATAATATTATTATTTACTAGCTGACCCCTGCCCACTACGTTGGGCGGTAAACATTTTTACTTGTGATGATTGCCTTTCAGGAGTTCCAATCCGAGATATACATAAGTCAACTTATGCTCATGGGAAAAACACTGCTTTCTCAAGTAGGTACCCACCAGAGATAATTTTTGAGCCTGGGACTTATCAATAAGTTATTAATTGTGAGGGCAAAAGAGATCTTGACAGGTCACGTCAGGTCAATCAACACGTGTTGTTTAAGAAAAAAGCCGTCTAATAGAAATGTCAGTCAAGTGACGTTAGAAACGTTTTCGTTCGACCGCTTTCTCTCCGACTTACTTTGCAAACCAGACTACCACAAAAAAACCTTTTAGTTTTTAGTGATAATAATATAGCCTGACACTCACAAAATAATGTAGCTTTCTATAAGTAAAATAATTTTTAAAATCGGTTCAGTAGATCCAGAGATTACCCCTTACAACCTCACAAACTTAAGCTCTATAATATTAGTATAGACTACGATTGTGTCTGACGGCGTCTGTGCGGCCGTGTTAAAAAATGTAAAAATACGTCAATACACACTGTATGGAAGAATATTATTTTGTCTGCTACGGCACGTTCTGGCAAGCTTGATGTCTGTAGACGTAAAGGTACCTTAATGCGCGCTTGATGACGTCGTCAACGACTCTCATTTATTTTAAATCAAGCCAAAATGGTGATGAGGAATAGCCGAAGGCTGTCGGCAGTAGGATGTCGTCCCTATTCTCTTGCCCGTAAATGAAGTAAGAATTTGCTTACTCAACATCATCAGAGGCATTGAGTTGTTTTTTTTATATAACCCTAGAAAGTTGCCGGAAGAGTTGATGGAAGATGCGGAGGATGGGCCGCAGCGTTTTTCTGTGTACTAACATTTTGTATAGGGCTCGCCAACCCGCCTGCCAAGCTTGGCGAATATGTCAACAACCCTCTCGTGACCTTGGAGATCCATGAGAGAGGCCTATGTTTAGCAGAGGACGTGGACAGCGGTCTTCCTGTTGAGATGATGAAAATAGTGATGGGAAAATATCGTGAGGAAAGGGAAACCCGCGGCTAGTTATTTCAGATGTATTGTCTTGTCCTTTACTAATAGTCCGACTAAGCTGAAGGTGCTGGTCAAGCCAAATCCATCTTAAAATGTCCCAGGCTCAGCAGCGTACCTTAGATCATGTTACTGACGCTAAAAAATGTTCTATACTGATGTGAAAGGATTTTTTTTTATGTATGTACGGGCGTTTACGCAATGCAACTCCAACCTGCTCTCAATCACAAGGGATGGTGTAAGTGTGAAGTATGAGCGTTTATAGTCCATTACATTAAGCAACTGTACTCGTGACAAAAAATTGTGGCCTTTCACGTACATAATAGATTATTATTTAGTAGTTTAGACAGCAACTGGTTTATGCTATTTGGGACGCTGCATTGCCATGGACATCGTTAAGA
Source organism: Pasiphila rectangulata (assembly GCA_963082625.1). Taxonomy (NCBI): domain Eukaryota; kingdom Metazoa; phylum Arthropoda; class Insecta; order Lepidoptera; family Geometridae; genus Pasiphila; species Pasiphila rectangulata. Next base: position 16,277,749 of record OY720236.1, on the reverse strand, counting down.
TGGAAATGGTATAGATGCTGGGCAAGCCTATCGGCTATAGGCTATCCCAGCATAGTCAGCCCGGGACAGCAGTGTAAAATAATTATTTTATCACTGCTGGACATAGGTCAGTAGATCTTGAGGGGGTTGTTGCCACACTCAGCATGCTTGGCAGGTGGGTTGGAGAACGCAGTACGGGATGTTGATACACGGAAAGATGCTGCCGCCCATCTTCCGGAGGAATCCCTTATTAGATTCTTACTGCATCCGCGGGCAAGAGAAGAAGGGCAACTTTCGAGGGTTTTAAAAAGACGTTTAAAAAAAATATCAACTCAATAACTCTGATGATGTTGAGTAGGTAATTAGGTATGATGATATGTGGATAGCTATGTAACCTTATCTATCATTCAATATTGCAAACCGAGAAATTATTTACATTGCTGAGTTTCGATGTCTTCTTTATGAGTTCCAGTTCACCAATTCATAATGTCTGAATGCAAATGCATGACTTGTAGCAATGATGCTAAAATATTTATATGCATGCCTACAATATTTAAGAAGTCTCTTGATTCCTCATGGAATTCATCATCAGAACTGAGTTTTGAAAATGATGTGGTTTTAGCCAACTTGACGACATTTTAATTTTTAATCCGTCATGTAGATTAACAAAAACAATTGGCTACGGTATTTTTTCTTTTATAACGTATGCAAAAATAACGGCGATGCATTATGTCGAAATTCAGCGTGACGTCATGCACCGACGCGCAACATGTATTGGTGGTATAAATAATGGGGTTCGTAGTCAAAAACGATAGCTCGATAAAAGCGGTCGGATAACCTTTGGTAGGTACAAAAAATCGTTTTTTTATGATTGTCCGTTATTTAACTTAATACTACTGCAAATAGTAATTACGTAGCCGCTAAAATGCGATTAATAAAACTGAATAAGTCTTATTAAAAGGCAACTTTTATCAAAATTCAAATACTTATTTGTTTTTGAAGATAGGGAAAAAATGAAACCTGGTTATTTTTTTCTCGAGTTATATATACCTTTGGATATGTGATAAACAAAACATTGGTGTCTCATTAGTACAGCTGAGCGATCCCGTGGTGAATCCACCTCTTTAGCCTCTTAGATGTTAGTGTATAACCAGGTTCCAAACGATTGTTTTTTTTTATTTATAACGTTGTCAATATCCGAAACTACATTTCACGTAAGTTTTTATTTATATTCGTACAATCATTAGTTTCTTTAAAAAATATTGTATGACATTAAACTCCTATAATTACGTTTGTCCAGTGACTGTGTACTTGCACATATGATTCAAGGTATTATAACACATGGAACATAATCTTTTGTTGATTTAATTCCTAGTCTAATAAGGCGGCAGTCAGGCGCGCACAAATCTTATTTTTAGATTTTCCGAACAATAACAAAGTTGGAAGTTATCCCAGTCCAATTAACGTGCAAAGCGAGTTGTTTATTATACTAATTGTTTTGCAGCGTACGGTGGTAAACACTAGAGAAGTACATATTTAAACCCGAAGCCAATTTTGTGTAAACACGCGTATTATTTGTCAAGAGATATTTTAGTAAAAGTATTTTGCCGTGGGGTAGAATGTTACCCCACCTCCTCTTTTCATGCCCGTAGATGCAGTAAGAGGCTGATAGGGGATACCTCCGGAAAACAGGCAGCAGCGTCTTTCCGTGTATCTAAATCCCGTACTGCGCGTTTGAGTGGTGAGTATGGCCACTACCCCTCATGGAGATCCATGAGAGACGCTTGTGTTCAGAAGGGAACGTTTTACGGCTGAAATTATGATGATGATGATTTTAGTGCCAGGAAGAACGAGCCGTTCACGGTCTCCTTGGTTTTTAAACAGTTTTATCAGATTACCGCCTAAGGACGGTCGCATTTCAAAATTAGCCGTCTACCGGCATAGCATTTAAAACCATAGATATGACGACCAATAGCGGCCCTATGAATGTAAGTACTTGTGATGAGATTTAACGAGCAATTATGTTTACCAACCAATACACAATTCAGATGCACTAGATAATAACGAACTTATAACAAACACGAAGTATGATAAATCTATCTAATAGGGGTAATTTATATGTAAGATGGCAATTGAGTTCATCAGTTCCAATACCTACCTCAGGCTCTCCATATAATAATATGTATGGAGAGCCGAATATGGAGTATGTAGAGTATGGAGTACGGCCGAGTATGGGAATAATTTGTTTCAAGACCTTTCATGACCATGGGTCATTGAAGGTCTTGAAAAAATTACCTTACAAGTCCTTTAAATTGCTAAAATTAAATCGCTCCCGCTTGTGCCTTGTAAAATAAAAAATAACGTTTAACCAGTTTATCTGGTTAAACGTTAGTTTAACGAAACCACTAATACTGAAGATCAAATAACTTAGACGTACGATTTACCTCTAGATTAGTGGGCGGAGGACGATTTTCTGAATATACAAACAGGGCGAGAGACTATATCCTTACGATTCTATCGGTATTATTAAAATACAAGATGTTTATTTTCTACATTTGGCGGGTTAAATTTCCGACTCTGGCGATGGAACATTAAAAATGAAAGAATGTTTTCCTTGAAATAAAATTTGCTATTTTCAATATTCAGAGTATTGTCCTCCAAGGGGTATTGTTGCCTGAGGGTATTGCTTTGACTCGCACTGTATATCGAAAGGCAGGAATGCTCTTTGCTGGTAGTATATTCGGATATTACTTGTAAAATGTGATGTGCAATTTATATTTTTTTTTCAACGCCTCTCTTGCCCGTGGATGCAGTAAGAATCTGCCAGTGATACCCCCGGAATTAGGTAACCAGCGTCTTTCCTCAAACTCAAACAATACTTTATTCAGTGCGGCCGCAAGGACCTTTTTGATTAGTCAAATTAAAAAATAAAACAGCACAAATTAATAGAATAAAGCAAATACTTAATTGAGTTTGTTCAGTTCAGATGACACGCGAGTTAGGAAAAGAAGCAAACAGATGAATCTAACGCTATCTAATGTTAATATTACTTTTGACAGAGTTGGAGCAGATTCCGTCCCAGTGCATCAACGTGAGCATGGCAACAACCCCCTCGTGATTATGGAGATCCGTGGACCGTGAGGAAGGCATATTATGTCCAGCAGTAGACGTGGACGGCCAGTTGACGACCTTGACGAGCTCTGTGGCGCAGCTTGCGAAGGTCCGCCTGCGACGCAAGAGGTTGCGGGTTCGATTCCCGCCTCGGGACAAATGTCTGTACGATCTGCAGATATTTGTTCAGGGTGTTCTGGGTGTTTTTCTATACATATATAATAAAAATATCTATCTATGTAGTATAATGTATTAAGTATATCAGTCATCTAGTACCCATAACACAAGCTCTGCTTAGCTTGGGGCTAGATGATGCTGTGTGATTTGTCGAGCATTATTTTATTTATTTAGTTCTACGGCTGAAATGATGATGATATTTTTTTTAACAAATAATGAATACCGCTTTCGGTGTCTCGTTGGGAACCCAAAAATACTCACCACGCTTGGCAGATTTTTACTGCTTCCAGGGGCAAGGGAGGAGCAATATTCTACGGCCGGCATCCCACGGCTAAAAATCCGGTATCTCAGTGTAAAATTAATTGTGATCGTCTCAATTACTTCTTTATTAATTTAAAAACGTTATTGCACATTCAACAATATTGTATAAAAGGTGGCCTTAGTGCTAAAAGCATTTTCTACCAGGCAACCTCCTCGGTAGTGGGCGCAGGAAACTCATCCCATCCAACCAGAGACATCGGTTTTAGAGTATTGATGAGAGTGTATTTCCGCTTCGGTAATTTCAGCCAATCCGAATGACCGAGTTATTTCCTACCTTCGATAAAAGCATAGAATTATGAATAATTTTATCAGCAAGACTTTCCAACGTTCGCGACAATTGTATTAACAGAGACAACTGCTAATTGTGGATCGCCACCTTGTATTATGATTTATGACTTGTGGTAGAGACTTTTTTGGTTTAATGTTGGTAATGTTACTTATTGCTTGCAAAGTGTTTTATGTTATTTCCTTGTAGCTTTGTCTAGTTCTGTTTTTTTGTATGCAATTTAAAGTTTCTGTAATAAGGAGTTACAGAAATTTATCTTTTATAGATCTTTTATATGTTATTTATAGTGTTTCGTCTTGAGGCGCTCTGCTATGTTTGGTATGCAGCCTGACGCGGTGTTTCATGCGGCGAATAAGACCTGGTGCGATACGATGATAAAGAAGCCATAAAACTTGTCTGTGGGACAGATATCTGAGGGTTCTATGTCCAGCAGTGGATGTCCTAACAGCTGAGATGATGACGATGATAAAAAAGCCATAAAACTCACCTGTGGGGGTAGACGAGCTGGACCCGTCCACTGCTACACGACCAGGCTCATGCAGTCGCTGTGAACAATAAAAAATACGTTACTACAACCGACGTCAATACTGCAAGTTAATTTTATGCTTGTATCTTAATTATTACAAGCTTGCGCTTATCATCGATTTTACGGACATGATTGGAAGGAATGGTGTAAGCCCAGGTGGGTGGATCTGCTCGAGAAAACAACAGTTTTTTTTCAATAATTAGAAAAATAAATAACAACCACGACAACAGTAGATATTTAAAAATTATCAATTTTGTTGATATTGCACAGCACTATCGCAAAAAATGAATCAAAAACATTTTTTGCTTTAAAATTTAAAAATATTATCTAAGATTATAAAATGGTTGTAACTGATACAAATCCTTATCCAAATAAATACGTTATTCATTACAAGTATTTAATTTAAAACAACATTGCCTTTACATCAATTGATTTCAATAAATATCTTAGGGGACGATCTCTAAATCCGAGTGTGTAAGTATTGGTACGGGGGTTCCAGAAAAGGGGGCGAAGGTTTCCGAAAAATGCCATTTTTGGCCTTAGGTGACCTTTTGAGGTCACAATAACTCCGGTCCCTGTGACCCTAGGATCACCAAAATCAATCAGTACAATTCTCTCATTAAGACAGTGCTAACAAAAAAAGTTTCATGTAAATCAGTCAACGCGTGCGGTTGTAATCCTGTCATGCATAGACAGATAGACAGCGCTATGCATAATAGGGGGCTTCGCCCCCTAATATTTTCACCTTCTACGTAAACGAAGACGCGGGTTAAAGTTAGTGTGCCCAAAGTAACTATTCCACGCGGACGAAGTCGCGGGCAGAAGCTAGTTTATTATAATCGAATGAGTGAGCGAACGAAGTTCTTAGTGGCAACTAGGCGTTTCGGTTGAATATTTGTATGTGTATATGTTGCGCAATTTTTGCCCGGGGACAACTCTTGGACGGATGATCGGCTTTTGATGAAATTTAAAACATAAGGAGATTATTAAAAATCATAAATATATTAGATTCAATAAAAATCGATTGCCGGGGGACTTTTGATTTATGGAATAGTTTTTGTGATATGGGGGTTTAAACGATTTTCCTTGTCCGAGGATAATTCTTGAACGGACGATCATAACATGAAGGTTTTGAATTTCATCAAAATCGGATAACATTAATGCAAACCGATTTTCGTAAGGGATTTTTGATAAATTAAGTAGGTTTTTAGAAATAGGGGAGGTTGATTGAATTCCTTATCCGATGATATCAAGAGATATCGTCAATTCTGGTGACCCGATTCTGGTGACATTTACAACTTAAGATTAGATAGATAGATAAACTCTTTATTGTGTAAAACCATATTACCTATACAGAACAATACAAAAAATACTAAAATTAACATAAACCATAAGAACAACAGAAATACACAATGATTAGATGAATTGAAGCCGATTATTATGGGGTTTTTTTCATAAATTTGGTAGTTTTTTTAGGGTTAACACGATATTTTTGTTCGAGGATAGCAGACGATCTTATTTTGATGGAATTTAAAACATAACGAGATTACATCAATGCAAATCGATTTTTGTTGAGGAATTCTGATATATTGGACACACATTTTTTCCTTTTCAACCTTATCCAAAAACTAGCTGACCCGTGCTCACTACGTTGGGCGGTAAACATTGAAAAGGGGGCGAAGGTTTCCGAAAAATGCCATTTTAGACCTTAGGTGACCTTTTGAGGTCACAATAACTCCGGTCTCTTTTTTGTGCGCACGTTGTGGCCGCCTCTAATTGAGGGAACACTAGCCCTAAGTACCTATTGGTATAATTAAACCTCATTATTGTGTATCTCTTGTTGGTAGCCCAAATAAATAAATAAACATACATATTTACTTGTGATGAAATTATAAGTTTGGTTCGGTTAGTACTGAGTGCTATGATTTATTTCCTGTCTGCCATAAAGAGGGTTATATTTTTACAACATATGTCTGTACGTATTTGCATGCCAATTTGGCTATATTATCGGCTTTCAAATGAGTATAAGTATAAAAAGAAAAAGACTTCTCTGTATGTACTTGGTACCAAATAATGGTAATATAATCGTCTTTCATAAGTTCTAACCCGAGTTAAGCCAGCGTAAACTGTCTATGGAAAAACACTGCTTTCTCAGGTCTCACACCAGCAGGGCTAGCATGGGCTGGGGATAAAACTTTTGTCCACCGGTTATTTCCACTGACAAGAGATAAAATTATTTTATCCACCTGCCAAAGCAGACATTAGACGTGGACAAGCGTTTCCCCTGGTTTGTCCACCGTGAATAGTTTATCCACCCATGTCGCCATACTCGGAGGGTGGACAAAATTGACAGAGGGGAATAGTATTTTGTCCTCTCCCCGTGGATAAAATACCTCCGGTCATGCTAGCCCTGCTGAGATAATGTTTGACAGTGGGACTTATTAATAGTGAGGGCAAAAGAGATCTTGACGGGATACTGGTGCCTTTTAAAGGTTAAGGATAAATCCGTCGGAAGCTTGGCTATGAAGCAAATATATCTCTAGTATAAAAGTATAGATTACCCCCTACAACCTCAGAAACTTTACCCCTCTTTATAAGATTAGTATACCTCAGGAAGATGGGTAACAGCGTCTTTGCCGCGTTTTCGTGCCGGCGGTAAAATGTTACCCCTCCTCTCGTGCCCGTGGATGCGGTAAGAGTCTAAGGGACCTCCGGAAGATGGGCGGCAGCGTCTATCCGTGTATCAACATCCCGAACTGCGCTCGCCAACCCGCCTGCTAAGCGTGGTGAGTATGGCAACTACCCCTCATGGACATCCATGAGGGAGGCCTGTGTTCAGTAGTGGACGTTTTATGGCTGAAATGATGATGATATATAGTATAGATAGATAGTATAGATATACTATTATCATTATATATCCTATAAAGATTGACGTGTTGTTCAGGAAAAAACCGTCTAACAGAAATATCACGCAATAGATTACGACACGGTCGCGGTTCCGTACCTGTCGTATTATCTCTAACCATTTGTCCAAATTATATGCAGTAAAAGGGAAGTCTTTTGTTTCAAAAACACTTGAGACGATAAATTTACCTATATTGATACGAATTTATAATTGACGATAATATGACCAATAAACATCACCCAACGATTTAAATTATTTTTTAAACATAATAAACTACTTTTTACATCGTCAAGCTCTAAAACTTTTACCTAAAACTCAATCATACACCTATCATCGTTAAGGCAGATTTCGTAATAAACGTTTTCGCTCAACCGTTTTTTCCGACATACTTTGCAAATCCAACTATCACGAAAAAGTATTTTAATTGTTCGGGTTAATACGACACTCTCAAATAATGTGGCTTTCCTTTAGTAAAAGAATTCTCAAAATCGGTTTACCTACTAGATTCAGAGATTACCCCCTACAACCTCACAAACTTTACCTCTTTATATAAGTATAGATTAAGATAGAAGTATAGATAACGACAGTAGGTAGGTACATTGGGTTGAAATATCGCGTGACGTCCGTCGCTGAACGTTATTCTATAGGTAAGCACAATTACTTGTGTTTTTTATCTTACTTCCATAGGGCACACTGTTTACCATTAAGCATGTTATTTTTTAGTAGGTACCTTACTATTTTTGTGTTTACCTATGCTTCTTCTGCGTGTTTGTGTAATATAAATAAACGTTTTGTTTATACTTTTGCTGTGAACTTTTGGACACGCGCACAGTAATTAAAACATAGAGGGTTGTGTCAGACGGACGGATGAATAGACAGCGAGGCATGGTGGGCCGGTGAGTGTTCGCACCCTTCGTCTGCCGGTCGGCGTAGTCCCATTTCTTCCGTTATTTTGTTCCATTATGGAATAAGTAAAAAAAGTAAGGCCTTTGCATCTGTTATAGATGATTTATGCAGCGTCAGCAACTGGTAATCATGCTGTACGGGACGCTGCAGTGCCTGGGACATTGTTTGATGGATTAGGCTTGCCCAGCACCTATACCATCCTCTCAGCTTAGTCAGCTGTTATTCAGAGGAAAGAACAGGTGAATACGTCTCAAGCTAACTAAGCCGCGGGTTTCCTCACGATGTTTCCTTCACCGTTAAGCACGTGTTAAATGTGAACTTACACTTTTCAAGTAAGAAAAATTCATTGGTTCACGGCCGGTATCGAACCCACGACTTTCGGATTGAAAATCGGGGGTACATACCATTCGGCCAACACGGCTTATATGGAATAAGTATATATTATATAATTAAGAACAAAAACAATAATATTCATAATATGATGATATTATAATGATTAAAAGTTCAGAATAAAATTACCATGTCTTGTACTTATGATTAGCGAAACGCTCTAGGGTAGATCAATTAAAAAACTAACAGGACAATAATTCCGTTAGTAACAACAAGAACAAACAACAAGAACAATGAAACACATAGCGGTAATAACGGCGCAAAATAAACAGCTACTTTTGCGCTGAAAAGGACTAAAATTCTAATAAAGGTACATAAAGTTTCATATTAATAAGCTAAATAACCTAAATTCTTGATGTATCGATATCATGTCTAATTTACTGCATGCTTTGGTTTTCCATGTTATTACTCTTATTACTAATTTGCAAAATTCACAGTTTTTTGCTTCTTCTAAAAAGTAGGGTATTTTACATAGCGCATTTTGCATGCGCAGCGACAATGTTTCTTTATTTAGTTAATCCCAAAATGAGATATTTTAAACACGATATTTTTACGACTGACTTCCTCGTGTTGTGTAGTAGCAGACAATGCACATGCATTGTCTCTGCTACTACGCCCCCAAGCTAGTGCTGATGTTGAAGAAGGGCATGACACAGAAGCTTTTTTATTCCCAGTTTTGCAGTGCCACATCATCGAATAATATCAGCAATTATTTATTATTATTATTTTAGCCGTAAATCGTCCACTAGTGATCACAGGCCTCCCTCGTGGGTCTCCGTGAGGGGTAGTTGCCATACTCGCCACGCTTAGCAGGCGGGTTGGCGAGCGCAGTAGGAGATGTTGATACACGGATAGACACTGCCGCCCATCTTCCGGAGGTCCCTTAGACTCTTACCGCATCCACGCGCAAGAGAGGAGGGGTAGCATTCTACTGCCGGCAACCCACGGCAATTAATTCTCCATAAATAATTAAGTTATTATTACAGAAATAAGATAGAAAAGCAAAGTAAGATTTAAGCATTGAGATTTAAAAGGGCTGGACATGACTCAAGATACTCAGACCAAATATGGACAATACCTTTTAACTACAACTAGGAAAGGTCAAACAGGCAAACGGAATGCAGACAAACCCAGGGAATAATGGATAGGTAACAATTTCGCTACTGCTGGAGATGATTGGTATTTATCGAGTAAATTACCTTTATTATTTCCCGACGTTTCGCTTGGATTGCACAAGCATGGTTCCGGGAAGACAGTCTTCCCGGCGAAAGTTTAAAAGACATTATGGTCTATAATTAGCAAGGACAGAGAAAAGTGGAAGCTTAGGAGAAGGCCTTAGCCCAAGAAATTTAATAGAATAACATCCTACAAAATAGGCTATTTTATTCCCATAAACTAATAATTAATAATAAGTAGATTGTGCAAAATAGTTTAGTTTTCATTTGGGTAAGTGCTGTAAAAATTTTGAAGTTGTGCATTTGGAAACTGCACTTTTGATAGATGGAATATCCTTTTATTGCATACCTCAATTTGGACATAATAACAATTAGGTCAGGTGCGGGTCGGGTCACGCGCTATGTAGGGTTCTTACGGTAGTTAACCGTAGACCTATTGTTACAAGTTTGTTGTATTGTTTTTTTTTTACGTTTACCTAAACATATTAACAGGAATTCATTGATTGTTCGGTTTAAAGTATTCTGGTATGTTTGGTAAACCGCATCACTTATTTGAGCGACAATTTATCCAAAACTAAAAAAGCCAGTTCGACTTTTATAGTTTTCCGAGAAAGTATATTAATAAAACTGTGTTTCAGATTTTTAAAGCCAACAGGTTAGATTCTAGAGTCGCTCGAAAAAAGTTTAAAACTTTAATATTTCGCAAACGGAACCTTAAAACTGTCTTCGCAACCCCTAAATGGTTTTAAAATACCTAATCAACAATAGATAATATCTTGGGATACGGTTCATATTTGGCTTGCGCAAGTATGACCACGTCTCGGAGTTTCGCAGGCAGCTCAAGTGGCTACCAATTCGGCTTCGTCGGAATTCGCATTTCCTAGCTTTACTGTATAATATCCTTTTCACCACTTCCACTCCCCCTTACCTCAAGGAACGATTTCACTTTCTTCACCTTTCCCACTCTCTATCTCTTCGGTCTTCTGAAACTCTTCAGCTTAGTACACCTGTGCACAACTCGTCTTACTACCACAAATCCTTCACTGTCCAGGCTGTTACCTTATGGAATGCATTGCCTGTACCGATCAGGCGTGCTCCATCCCTTCACATCTTCAAATCCATGGTTAAGGAACACTATTTGTCCTGCTGTCACTAGCTGCTTGCTCCACACATAGTTTATATTTATTATGTATATATGTAAGTTTATGTATTTATATATTACGTTTGTAATATTTTATGTAGGTATATAAGTCTTGATATTATATAATGTATGTATGGTATATTTGAAAATTTCATAAAACCTTTCGTACATCTTTAAACCCCTTGTTGTATCCACAAATCCAATCCATCCCAAGGTTGTCTGGTAGAGATCGCTCTTTAGCGATAAGACCGCCAATTGTCACTTTGTGTTTAGAGTTTATCTTTCTGTTGTTATTTTTATATTTAAGGTGTGCAATAAAGCATTTTCGATAAACTCTTTATTTGTAAATCATACAGAAAATAAAAACAAAAATAACTAAAATTAACTTAAACTACAAAAACAACAGAAATACACAATAAAAACCCGATAGGGAAATCTTGAAAAAAAAATTTAGTCCCAAATGTGTGCAGAAAAAAAATTGTATTGGGTGTACCACCACCCGATTTTTTTTTTATTTTACCAACGTTGTAATTTTATATATTCATGCAAAATTACAACTTCCTAGGACTAATAGCACAGATTACAGACACTAACTAATGTCTCTTTGCAAAGCCGGGCGGACGTACGGACAGACAGACAGACAGACGGACAGACAGACGGAGTCTTAGTCTATTACTAAGACTAAGACGGTCCCATTTTTACCCTTTGGGTACGGAACCCTAAAACGTTTATTAAACTACTAGCTGTCCCGGCGAACTTCATATTATCGCACGTACTACAACCACTACTTACAACTTACCCTACAACTACCCTACAACTTTACAACAACTACGCTACAAAACGCTGAAACATGTGTTTAATAATTTTGGTAGTTATCTATTTATCTGAAATTGCACGTAAATCAAGTGAAAAAAAAAATCCTTAACAAATTTTTACGCCCTATATTTTTACTTAGGGGATGATTGTTGAGGAATTCTGATACACAGGTTCATTAAGTTTTAAATTCTAATATGTATGCAAAATTTTAAGTTTTTCCTTCTGATTTAATTTACGAAAAGTAGCCTATGTCCGGCTACTGGTTCTAAGCTACCTCCCCACCAATTTTCAGCCAAATTGGTCCAGCCATTCTTGAGTTATAAATAGTGTAACTAACACAACTTTCTTCTACGAGTATAATATTTTTTTGTTCAAAACAATAGATATTTCATTGTTTAAAATTGAATCAAAAATTGGCTAATTTGGAATATCATGGGCCTTAACATAAATATTCTTCTCGTTCTTCTCAGCTGCAGGATTACTATTCACATCCACTGCTGGACATATGCCTCCGTCATGGATCCAAGATCATGAGGAGGTTGTTCACATATACTCACTATGCTTGATAGGGTTGGTGAGCGCCGTATGGGTTGTTGATATACAGAAGGATGCTGCTGCCCATCTTTCGGAGGTGTCCCTCAGCAGATTCTTACTGCATCCACAGGCAAGATAGGTGGGGCAACATAATGCTGGCACCCTACAGAAATGTTATTGTGTATATAAACATATGATATTTATTAATTGGCTCTCCTTTATAAATAACAAGTGGTTGGTTTGCATTGCACATTGCTGACTATGTCATAGTTAAACTTACCTATTCTTAGATGTTTTCATCAGAGGAAGTTTGAAAGTAGTTTGTAATCTGCCTGTGTGGGCATTGGGCTAGGGTTTGATAAGTGCTGCTCATTCATATACATATGTATGCTATAATCTCAGTAGCATATCCACATAATTTGTTAAGTGCTTCCTGTCTAAAGTAAAGCCTTTGCATCTATTATAGATGATTTATACAGTGTCAGCAACTGGTAATCATGCTATACATGAAGCTGCAGTGCCTGGAAAATTGTTAGATGGATTAGGCTTTCCCAGCAACTATACCATCCTTTCAGCTTCGTCAGCTATTAGTCAGACGAAAGAACAGGTCAATATGTCTGGAGCTAACTAAGCTGCGGATTTCCCCACAATGTTTCCTCCACTTGTCTAATTTGGATGATATAAAATCAGTAGCATATCCTTTAATTAAATTGCATTAACTCTTATTGGATAATTAGGTTATAAGAATGAGTACAAGCATTGGTACGGGGGTACCAGAAAAGGGGGCAAAGGCCTCAAAAGGCCACCAAAGGTCAAAATGTAATTTTTAGGTTTTAGGACGTTTTCGGCCATTTGAAGACTTTTTATGAATTCGTGTTGTTATTATTTTGATGCTTCAAAAGGCTCTTGCGGCTCACTGAATAGAGTATTTTGAGTTAGGGATGCTGTAAAACAAGATAATAATAAAGGTGTCAGTGATGAGATAATGACTTAGAAAGGAGAGTGGAAGAGAGAAACCTATTGTGCCAGCCCACAAAGTGTGAATTAGAGCAGGGAGATGATGATGTTGCAAACTCTTATTTGATAAGGTCTTGGGAACTCTTCCCGGGGTAGACATTGTGTTTATGTCACTCAAGAGGTCTAGTAACAGCTCTACATAAACTGGTAGAAATATAACTAACAATAAGATCAAACAGTTCAACTAGCTAACAAAATTTCGAAGACATAAAATTGTGCCTACTTGATAAATATTTAGACATAGTATGTAAATAAATATGGTGGCAAGCATTTTTATTAGGAAATTTATAAATTTATTTTTAGAAGCATTTTTATCTACAAAGCAATAATATGCCTTCTAACTTTTAGGGAAGTAAGACGCAAAACCGCAAGAAGGTACCTAGTGGTACTATTGAAAAGGATTAGAGCAAATTCGTTCTAGCAACAAGAAGAATCGTTGATCTATAAGTGTAAACAAGTTGACGGACAGGGCTCACGCGTAGCTGAGAATAAAGAACGGAATGTGAGCATAGCGATGAGTCTTCCAATAAACAGCAAGGTTTCTTGCCTCAGGAACTCACCACGGAATCGTGACCGACCAGCTCCCGGTAACAAGCCTCGCCGCTGCCCCGACGTGCACGCGCACACATCACTCTCCTCAAAAGTCCAAATAAAAGGTCACAAAATCCACATTTCTCTAAACCCGACATGTTCTGTTCACAAAGTAGTCTCTCACAAAACACCAGTGAACACCAGAGATTTAGCACCTGCATTCGGCTAAAACTTTATTAAATCAGTGTCAACATAGTACCTTTCTCTGGCGGTGTTTAAAAAAGGATTGCAGGCTCTGAATGCCCATTTTGGTTTCATGTTTACATTCGATTTTTAAAAGATTTCAGCAAGTATTTTGAACGTAAATCGTGACGGACGACTGACGTGACGCGCGCGACGCACGTCGTCGTACGGGGTAATCTCTAAGTCTGAGCGAGCGATTCTTTTGTCACAGGCACAGAGCAGGTAATAGTCACTCACTGGCAAAACAAGATCAAACCGACCAATTAAAAGACATAGCATGAGCCTTAGCCAAGAGTTACACGACCGACGTTTTAAATCGGTCGGCTTACTTTGACCACAGACAATAAACTCGTACAGATTAGCGAAAGCAAATGGAAATACACAAAGCTAGCAAACGACTTAGGCCCGCTCACTTTGGTTGGATCCGAATTTGTTCGCACATAAATGTACGAGTACATTTTTTTTTTAATAGAGTACCTACATACTGTTCGTATGAATTAGTGCGTTTTTCTCCGTTAAAGCACAGAATAGTAATGTATACAGTACTTTAACTCGGCCGTATTTTTGAAATAAATACTACAGCCGCGCGGTACGTAAACATGCGATAGGGCTGCCCACCTCCAGCACTTTAATTAAATTTGCCTACTTTGTGTTTCCATTTAGTTTTGAGATTGTAAATATAATTTTTTTATCTAAACAAATATAATACTTCGTGAATTGAATAGAAAATATAGTGTACACAGAAGTACTATAAAATAACATCGTTATGAATTATTAGAATAACCTACAATCATCATCATATTATATAAAGCTAGACTACCACTCACTGACTCACTGACTCACTGACATCATTGTTCTCCCACTTCCAGATGGAATTTCGGGATTCTGTAAAAAGGGTTGGGTAGAGGGTCGGGGGGTGAGTACGAGAAAAATCTGAAACTACCCCTTTTCCACCCCCTTCATCCCCTAAATTTTTTTTTTTTTTTAATCGCGTGCTGCGAAGCAGCTCGCGCACAACCTACCCTCGACTCTTTTTAAACAACCCTCGCGTGCTGCGAAGCAGCTCGCGCACCACCCAGCCACTAGTTATATTATATAAAGCTAGACTACCACTCACTCACTGACTGACTGACTGACTGACTGACATCATTGTTCTCCCACTTCCAGATGGAATTTCGGGATTCTGTAAAAAGGGTTGGGTAGAGGGTCGGGGGGTGAGTACGAGAAAAATCTGAAACTACCCCTTTTCCACCCCCTTCATCCCCTAAAATTTTTTTTTTTTTTAATCGCGTGCTGCGAAGCAGCTCGCGCACAACCTACCCTCGACTCTTTTTAAACAACCCTCGCGTGCTGCGAAGCAGCTCGCGCACCACCCAGCCACTAGTCTAAATTATATAAGTTAATAAGACCCAGTACTTTTACCTAACGTTTTAAAGTTCCACTCTTACCGATGAAAGCGTAATGTAGGTACCTACCTACCTAAAATTACGCTTAACGTAGGTATTATTTAAAAATATTTTCGAAGTCGTGGGTAAAAGTTAGCGTTAGCCCAAAGAAACTATTCCACGCGGACGAAGTCGCGCGCAGAAGCTAGTTAATAATAAATAAAATACCACGTCTTTACTTTGAATTATACAAACTAACAAAACGAAACACACAGGCCCCGAGGTTTTTACACAAGCGTACCTACCGTATCATGATTCATGAAGCGCCTTTATCTACCTATTTCACTCGTGTCAATCACTTTCCTTTACTCTATTCACTTTATTTAAGAATCCAGACATCTTTTATTTCGGGAGATAAAAGGAAATACTTGTCCATTAAAAAGACACACATTATGTACCTACCTACTAGGTAGTAAGTAAAATTATTTTATAGTCTTACCTTTCAGAGATTCCAGGTAATCTAAAAAATGTTATCTCTGGATGCGTTCTTGAAGATTTCATGCAACCAAAAACAGCACAATACATCCATGAAAAAATCGCGCGGTTATTGTTAAAAAAATAACACATCTCCGTTCGTCACTGCGGCACAGTCGCGACTGTTTAGATGCCGAGCGAGAGCCGAGATCGAGGCGCGTAGGTATAGCTCGCGCTTCGTCCGTTTGTATGAAGTCGGAACACTGACATTACTATTCTGTGGTTATAGTATAGGCAGGCAGTGTCCAGGTGATACAATACAATACATTAATTTATTTCTTATGGATACAATCGTACACTTGGAAAAGTCAAATTAAAACAGTTTTAGAATACCATATATGTACATTAAAAACACTTATTTATTAGTAAGACTAAGTAATAAATAACTACTATGTAGGTATCTCACAATGTAAAAAGTCATCAGCAAGAGCTTCGTCAATAATGTAAATTACATTATTGACACATTACATTATGTAATAGGATTTATATAATAATAATTTTCTAATTTTCACATTAAAGTCCGAATCATTAATGCTGCGTAAATCTTGGGACATTAGCCTTGGGGCGCCGGCAGTAGAATGTTGCCTCTCCTCTCTTACCCATGGATGCAGTAAGAATCTGCTAAGGGATACCTCCGGAAGATGGGCAGCAGCATCTTTCCGTGTTTTTTTCACTACCCTATACTGCGCTCGCCAACCCGCCTGCCAAGCGTGGTGAGTATGGCATCAACCATGACAATCATGACAATACAACAAAAAACCAGGCCCCGAGTCCCCGGCGGCCCCGCTAATCCTGGCTACGGTAGCAGTCACGGTAACGGCGGGGCTAGGGGTGCTAAGAATCCCCGGGAGACGATCGGCTACCAACCCCTACGACGACCACTGGCCCTGGTAACACACAACATCCGCACTTTGAGGACAGACGATAGGATTGTTGAGCTGGAGGAAGAAATTAGTAGATTACACTGGGACATTTTGGGCCTATCAGAAGTCCGTAGAGAGGGCGAGGACACGATATCCCTTAAGTCCGGTAACCTACTATACTACCGGGAGGGCGACAAACAGTCCCAAGGTGGTGTCGGGTTTCTCGTTCGCAAGTCACTCATTAACAACATTGTCACCATCGACAGTGTGTCGAGCAGGGTCGCGTACCTAACACTCAGAATATCTAAGCGATATTTGCTGAAGGTCGTTCGGGTATATGCGTCGACCTCGTCACACCCAGATGAAGAAGTAGAGTCTATGTATGAGGACATCATACGAACAACACTCACTTCACTGTTGTAATGGGGGACTTCAATGCAAAGCTAGGCATGAGAAGCGATGATGAGTTGAGAGTGGGGCAATTTGGGTATGGGCAACGGAACCCCAGGGGACAGAGGCTGGCCGATTTTCTGGAGAAAGAAGGACTCTTTATGATGAATTCTTTCTTCCAGAAGCCGCCTCACAGGAAGTGAACCTGGATGAGTCCCAATGGTTCTACGAGAAATGAGATTGATTTCATCCTGACCAACAAGAAACGAATATTCAATGATGTCTCTGTGATTCACAGGGTGAAAACCGGCAGTGATCACCGAATTGTAAGGGGCACACTGAATATGAACGTTAAACTTGAAAGGTCCCGTTTGATGAAATCTACGCTCCGACCCACTCGCGCTCATATCCAAAACCTCGAGAGCTTTCAATTCGAACTCGCAAATCGCTTTGACTGTCTAGGAGTAGATGCATCGGTGGACGAGATCAATAACAGGTTCGTAGAAACCGTCCATACGGTGGGGTCCAGTTCTTTAAGACCCCCCGTACTAATAGACCTCAGAAACTTTCTGATGACACCCTAAACCTCATGGCTGAACGACGTTCTTTGCGACTGCAGTCTCCCGATGATGCTCAGTCACACAGGCAGCTCAATAGACAAATTTGGAAATCCTTGCGGCACGATATTCGTACCTTTAATACAGCCAGTATAAAAGATCGATAGAGCGGAATAAAGGCTCCAAAATGTTCGCGAGAGATAGTTCTATTGGGAAGAGCCAGATGACGAAGCTGAAGAGGGAAGATGGCAGCATAACGTCAAGTAAAGCAGAAGTGTTAAGGGAAGTCGAAAGGTTCTATGGACGGCTCTACGATTCGGTCACTAAACCTGTTTGCAGTGCGGCCAACGACCCAAGAGCTAAACTGACCCGACATTATACCGAGGATATCCCGGAAATCAGCCTGTACGAGATCAGGATGGCCTTGAAACAGCTTAAGAACGACAAGGCGCCGGGTGAGGACGGAATCACTTCAGAGCTTCCGAAAGCGGGTGGATCACCGGTACTTAAAGTCCTTCAGAAGCTATTTAATTCCGCCTTGCTTGAAGGTACGACGCCAAAAGCATGGAACAAGGGCGTGGTGGTTCTGTTCTTCAAGAAAGGTGACAAAACTTTACTTAAGAATTACAGACCCATCTCGCTGTTGAGCCATGTTTATAAGCTGTTTTCAAGGGTCATCCCGAACCGTCTCGAACGCAGGTTTGATGACTTCCAGACTCCCGAACAAGCCGGGTTCCGAAAAGGCTACAGTACCATAGACCACATACATACGCTGCGGCAAGTCATACTGAAGACCGAGGAGTATAACTTGCCACTATGTCTTGCGTTTGTGGTCTATGAGAAAGCCTTCGATTCGATCGAAACATGGGCGGTGCTTGAGTCTCTCCAACGATGCCGAATTGACTATCGGTATATCGAAGTGTTGAAGTGTTTGTATACAAACGCCACTATGTCAGTCCGAGTACAAGAACAGAGCTCGAAGGCGATTCCCTTAAAAAGAGGCGTAAGACAGGGAGACGTAATCTCTCCGAAACTGTTTACGACCGCTTTGGAAGATGCCTTCAAGCTCCTGGAATGGAAAGGGCTGGGCATCAATATTAACGGCGAATACATCACTCACCTTCGATTTGCCGACGATATTGTGGTCATGGCAAAATCGATGGAAGAGCTCAGCACGATGCTCGAAGGCCTCAATCGAGTCTCCCAGCGGGTAGGCCTTAAAATGAACATGGACAAGACGAAAATCATGTCAAATGTCCATGTCGTGCCTGCCCCAGTTATGGTTGAGAACTCGGCTCTTGAACTTGTCGACGCGTACGTATACCTAGGACAAACAGTCCAATTAGGTCGGTCCAACTTCGAGAAAGAGGTCAATCGTCGAATCCAACTCGGATAGGTAGCATTTGGGAAACTTCGCAACGTCTTTTCGTCCAACATACCTCAGTGCCTTAAGACGAAAGTCTACAATCAGTGTGTGTTACCAGTGATGACATATGGAACCGAGACGTGGTCTTTCACGATTGGCCTCATGAATAAGCTCAGAGTCGCTCAACGAGCTATGAAGAGGGCTATGCTCGGGATTTCACTACGGGATCGAATCAGAAATGAGGGGATATGTACGTAGAAGAACTCGGGTCACCGACATAGCCAAACGGATTAGCACGTTGAAGTGGCAATGGGCAGGCCATATAGCGCGCAGAACAGATGGCCGATGGGGCAGCAAAGTTCTCGAATGGAGGCCACGGATCGGCAAGCGCAGCGTAGGACGTCCACCTACAAGATGGGCAGACGACTTGGTGAGAACTGCTGGTCGGCGGTGGATGCAGACGGCTTCCAACCGCAGTACTTGGAGATCAATGAGGTAGGCCTTTGTCCAGCAGTGGACGTCCTACGGCTGAAATGATGATGATGATGAAATCTTGGGACAATTTATTAAATAATTTTATACCAATACATAGGAAGCTTTTACCCACTTTCGCAAGTCTGTGAATTGGTATACAAATATTATTTCTACTTAGATCTAGTGTTAAAGCTATGGATGTCCTTCATCATTTCAGCCGTAAAACGTCCACAACTGAACACAGGCCTCCCTCGTGGATATCCATGAGGGGTAGTTGCCATACTGACCACGCTTGGCAGGCGGGTTGGCGAGCGCAGTATAGGATGTTGATACACGGAAAGACGCTGCTGCCCATCTTCCGGAGGTATCCCTTAGCAGGCTCTTACTGCATCCACGGGCATGAGAGGAGAGGTAACATTCTACTGCCGGCACCCCACGGCTTTGATAAATAAATTCCCCAGCTAATGTCATAATTTCCAATTCCTTGAATTTTTTCCTGCAAGATTCAAGATGATACCGCGTTCGTCATTTTTATTGCGATGATTATTCTATACCTTCAAGATCATTTTCTGTTACATCGGGGGTTGCGACGGTTGCGCCGTCGATGTCATAGAACTGAAAGTGTGCGCGATATTTATTGAAGAGATGAATGAAATTTATTTGGTCCATGATAATAATACGATGGAATCGCTTTGATCCAAACATTTATGTCCGCAAATCAAGCAAACAGACGGTACATACATTGTGTACATCTTGATGTAAGACACTTTTTGCGGGGGGAGTTACTAGGGCGACTGCCCTTCGGCCATCGTGTCCATTTGTGTTGACAGTGGTGACTATGATGACTGTGGTGACTATGACGACAGTGGCTACTGTGGCGACTGTAGTGACTATGGCAACTGGGGCGACTGTGGTAGTCGTAGTGCCTGTGGCGACTAAACCGACTGTGGTTTTTGCGGCTGCTATGTCGACTGTCGTGATAGCGTTTTTAATATTCTGTGGTTATTGTGTATTTGTTTTTTAGCCGTGAAGGCCACTTATTGGTTCGTCTGTTGTCTGTTTAAATTAAGTTAATGTTTTGTCTAACTAGTGTACGGTAGTTAAACAAAACATTTCTGCTTTTGTACAATATAAATATAGGCTTTCATATTTATGAATTAAATAACAATATTACGCTTGAATCGTTTCACGCAGGTACAAAAGAATAATAACTATTTCTAAGACTAAAAACGAACTAAATATTTCGTTGGTTCTTACTTAGTTACATAATCTGTCTCTACTATCGAAACTAAACATTTATTAAAAAATATATATTAACTAGAATTTAGATTCTATATTTTCATGTTCTTCTTGTAGGCTTATGTGATGATATGATATTATTGTTTTATATCTGTCTCAGCGAAAAACATTTCAATGTCAGTTAATAAGCTAGATTCACTACTAAATCTCATTTTTTTTTGTTTCACAGATGTGTGTCTTTGTATCTTTGTTTCTTTACAAGTTACCCTTCTTTTGCTATTTTTTTCTTTCGGTTTCTTGTCAACGTTATCAGTAATTACTTCTAATTCTTTTATTTCTTGTGTAATATCTTCTAGGACTTCTATTTTATCACTTAATGTTTCTTTTTGAACTGGAATTAGTTTCATATGTAAGGCAGACTGCGTAATTTTATCTTTATTATTTTTGATGTTTCCTTTGGTTTTGATATTTCTTTCCTAGCTCTGCTGAAATTAAAAAAAATAGTGTACAAAAATGGTTCTGACCTTATAATTTATCTAAGTTTAAAAAACTAATTCTCCTAGAAATAAAACAATCGTAAATCTCATAGTCTGTACCTACTGAACGAAAATTCAATGTAAGGTGTTACAACAATAAAATTATACTATACATGACATAGGTACCTATGTATATTATAGGAAACAAGACAACGGAATTGACAGCCCTAGGGGCAGGCGAAGTTTGGCAGCACGTTGGCCGCTACGGGCACCCCAATAAGATTTAATTAAATATGAATTAAAAACGTTGACGAGATATAAAATAGTAGTGTTAAACGAAACAGAAATACTTGTAGTTTACATATATATAAAAAGTTTACATTACCTACCTGTTCTGTAGCCTGAGTAATCCCGAAGTTAAAACATGGTAAAAAAAAGTGTCGTTTCACTCACAGAATAAACGCATTACCTAGCGGCCAAATATGTGAAGATAGTCGCTATTTTTCCGAAAGATCTTGCCATACGTAAATTTTACTTCGTGTTTAGTAGTTTTATTTTCATTCTGTACTGTTATACCGGCAAATTCAACTTTTTTGAAATTAGGCGAAAATAGGTAGGTTAGGTACCACAGGCGAAATAAAGGGGCTTGACGGTAATTATTGTATCACTTGATTTACTAAGTACACAATTTGAAAACATATAACTATTTTGTTAAAATTTGAATAGGTAGGTAGGTATTCATATATGTACATATATGTAGGTGTCTTAGAACAAAATATTTTTTGATCGTAATTATAAAGTGCATTTTTTATGCATTTTTTATGCATAATCTTTTTTTTAATTTAATTTTAATCGAATAAAATTATTTTTTCTTTGGCGACGTAAATTTTATTTGTTATTGTCAGTGTCGTTTCACTCACAGAATAAACGCATTACCTAGCGGCCAAATATGTGAAGATAGTCGCTATTTTTCCGAAAGATCTTGCCATACGTAAATTTTACTTCGTGTTTAGTAGTTTTATTTTCATTCTGTACTGTTATACCGGCAAATTCAACTTTTTTGAAATTAGGCGAAAATAGGTAGGTTAGGTACCACAGGCGAAATAAAGGGGCTTGACGGTAATTATTGTATCACTTGATTTACTAAGTACACAATTTGAAAACATATAACTATTTTGTTAAAATTTGAATAGGTAGGTAGGTATTCATATATGTACATATATGTAGGTGTCTTAGAACAAAATATTTTTTGATCGTAATTATAAAGTGCATTTTTTATGCATTTTTTATGCATAATCTTTTTTTTAATTTAATTTTAATCGAATAAAATTATTTTTTCTTTGGCGACGTAAATTTTATTTGTTATTGTCATTGTCAACTTCATTCAGAAGGCTACAAAACATACTTAGAAGAAGTTGATAAACACTATAGTTTAAAAATAACAATTGTTTTCGTGGAACGATGACTCACTGGTCAGTTTACTTTACTAACCAAACAAAACCAAAACAACGGCTAAAAAGTCTTGGTCAGTAAACTGACCAAAACCAAACGAGCGGATAATACTTAGATACTTTGTATAGGTACTAGCACAGATTGTACTAGGTCGTTTACTAATAATAATTTTCGAATAACTTAGTTAAACCACTGTAATCTGTGGTTATACTTAGTTATAATATTGTCGGGTTGTTAATGTTCTATTTATTCGGATTAGATTGAGTAGGTACTTAGCTATAGTTCATCCTCGCGTTTAATTATGTGCCCATTTCAACTGCATGCGCCCGTCAATCCCTTTAGTTAGGGTAATATCCAGTTAGGACCCTATCTGGAAAATCCCCTCAAAGCAATTCCACATATTGCGTCACTTAATTAAGTAAGCCATAATTTGAGTAGCGTCTTCTCAAAGGGTATTTCATACCCTAACCCTAGTCTATCAAGCGAACTGTACAACGGCAAAGCCATAACGAAGGAATAGTTACGTATGAATAGCAAACAAAAAGGCATTTTTTAATACTTATTATATTGTAGCATTTACTTATTTGAGTCGACGAACGATTTCACGCCGTCCGTCGGTCTGTCGTGGTGCATCGGTGGCACGAGCACAGGACCATGGTAGCTCGCACGAACTAAGGGAGGCCTATTAGGTGCTCAGCAGTGGTCGAAGTCAGGCTGAGAATGATGATAATTTGATTGTATCCGGTATGATGTTTGTTTTTTGGACAATCAGTCTAGTGATCACCATCATCTCAGTTTTAGGACGTCCACTATTTGACATAGAGAGGAATATAGGAATCCATGAGGGGAGGCCCTCGTGGATTTCCAAGCATTGATATAAATCGTTAGATACGCCCTCACCGTACTGAGACCGCGCCGTTGTGTTTCCAAACGATATGAGTGAGCTCACTCATGCAAGAAAGAGAAAGTAGTGTTTGCAAATAATGTGGGAGAAAAAGAGATAACACTATTTTTTCGGTACGCGTGGCGTGTTGCGCATTCGTCGGCAGTATTGTAAACACAATGCCAGAGTTTTTGGTGTGAGGGCTCATCTAACGGTTTATATCAATGTTTCCAAGTACCTTCCTCTGCAGTTGGAAGTGACCTGCATCAATCGCCGACTTTCATTACGTTTATGTAGCACCAAAAAAAATAGCTCAAAATTGAATAGTTAAAAAGTTATAGAATCAAATTCAAAATCTGGGAGCTCTATATTTTCGGCTATAATTGTCTTGGTGGTAGAATTTTCCTTCACTCTACTAGTACCTAGTGCAAAGCGATAGGTAGTGCCTAAAAGAAATTAAACTTGAAATTCAATATTTTTCTTAAATCATCCTCTGCCGTGGAGTGCCGGCAGTAGAATGTTGTGCCTTCTCTCTTACCCGTGGATGCAATAAGAATCTGCTAAAGGATAACTCCGGAAGATGGGTAGCAACGTCTTTCCGTGTATCAACATCCCGTTCTGCGCTTGTCAACCCGCCTTCCAAGCGTGACGAGATGGCAACAACCGCTCATGATCTTAGATGAAGCATCTAAGACAGCTAGTATTGTTATATAATTCAAGTTTTGTTTTCTTTACACCTTCTACATAACTAGTAACCGGAGCTTTTGTTATGGTGGGTAGGTACGTACCAGATAATTGATCAGAATATGCATCAATGTGCATCATGGCTACCGGTGTAGGTACAATAATTAAATTCGCTAGTCGCTTCATACGTAATTTCCATCTGTACGGAATTTCTAGTTGCATTAGATGGTAAAACAATATAGAGCGCTCAAACGCCGCCCGCAGACAGGGATGTTTAGTCTGAGGGCTGCAATTATGATGAGAGTTTATTAAGTACATTGGGATATAATGAGATTGCAGTTTCATTTGATTGTTTTGTTTGAGAAAGCTGACTTGTGCACGTTGAAAACATGCAATATCCATAGAATTTATTTATTTTTTACTTTTTAGTTATCACTGGACTGTTGGGTTCGTGTCTGTTCATCTCATGCCCGCCATGTTGGATTTAGAGTGATGTCATATAATTTTTCGAGTAACTATCAGCAAAGCCTTTCATTTGGTACCCATATTATAGGAGTGCATTAAGAATAACTAGTCCGCCATCTTAGATGTTCCGCCATGTTGGATTCAGAGTATTGTCATTTCGTTTTCTAATTATTTTCAGCAAGCCCTTTCATTTGGTACCCATATTGTAGGAGTCCATTAAAATAACTAGTCCGCCCTCTTCGGTGTTCCACCATGTTAGATTCAGAGTGACGTCATTTCATTTTTAGAGTTATTCTCAGCAAGCCCTCTCATTTGATAGTCATATTATAGGAGTACATTAAAAATAAGTAGTCCGCCATCTTGGGTGTTCCGCCATGTTGGAATCAGAGAGACGTCATCTCATTTTTTGAGTTATTCTCAGCAAGCCCTTTCATTTGATAACCATATTATAGGAGTAAATTAAAAATAAGTAGTCCGCCATCTTGGGTGTTCCGCCATGTTGAATTCAGAGGGCCGTCATTTAATTTTTTGAGTTATTCTCAGCAAGCCCTTTCATTTGATACCCATATTATAGTAGTACATTAAAAATAAGTAGTCCACCATCTTGGGTGTTCCGCCATGTTGGATTCAGAGTGATGTTACATAGCTGACCATGCATTCATCATTTCAGCCATAAAACGTCCACTAATGAACAAATACCTCCCTCATGGATCTCCATGAGGGGTAGTTGCCATACTCACCACGCTTGGCAGGCGGGTTGGCGAGCGCAGTATGGGATGTTGATATATGGAAAGACGCTGCTGCCCATCTTTCGGAGGTATCCCTTAGCAGGCTCTTACTGCATCCACGGGCATGAGAGGAGGGGCAACATTCTACTGCCGGCGCCCCACGACTAGACCATGCATTGTCATCCAAAAAAAACATGTATACAAAATTTCAGCTCAATTAGTTGAAGATTATCTGCTTCAAAATTGAGTTAAAGATTCCGCGATCAAACATAGTTACATACATTCATACATGCATACATACAGGGCAAGCTTAATAAAAGCTTGTAAAAAAATATGTAACCTCCGAGACAAGGTAAAGTGGGATTAAGTAGTTACTTAATTTTATAAACTTGTTTATTTAACCTCAATAACTAAGTTCTTAAGAAACGGAGGGAGGCCTGTGCCCAACAATGGGATGATTCGGGCTAACAGTAACAGTAACTAAGTTCTTAAACTAATGTAATATATATAACCTCAGTAACTTTAAGTTGGTGCCAAACAATCAATATATCAATCTATCAATGTATGCATCTACTGCTCTATCAATCTGTCAATCTATCAATCTATCCATCTTTCCATTTCCATCTTTCAATCTATCCATCTTACCTTATCCTCTTTTTTATGGTTCCTATACATTTGCAATGGAATCATAAAAAAAAATCAAAAAGTTCTTAAAAAGTATAAAATCAATCATCACTTTACGCGCGGTCATAAACTGGATGGTGACCGAATCTTTGTGTGTATTTTTAAAACTTTTACTAAATCAGATTAGCTAATTTATAATAATTATATTCGTACGTACCAACGGAACCCTCGGTGAGCGAGTCCAGCTCGCACTTCTCCGGTTTTTTTATTCTAGACTGTTGACCAGCCACATCGTCACTAACCATCAGGTAAGTCTGTGGTCTGCTATAAAAAAGGCATTGCCAGCTCCAGGCGCATTGAAGTAAATTAATGGAGCAAATCGCCGTGGGGTGCCGGCAGTAGAATGATACCCCTCCTCTCATGCCCATGGATGCAGTAAGAGCCTGCTAAGGGATACCTTCGGAAGATGGGCAGCAGCGTCTATCCATGTATCAACATCCCATACTGCGCTCACCAATCCGCCTGCCAAGCGTGGTGAGAATGGCAACTACCCCTCATGGAGATCCACGAGGGAGGCCTGTGTTCATCAGTGGACGTTTGATGGCTGAAATGATGAATGGAGCAAATCTTAGCAGCAACTTACCCTGGAGAAGCTACTAAAGCTCGCCGACATGCTGTGCCCTAGGCGGACGGTGGGCGCGGTGACTCGCTGAAAAAATGTGCTAACGCTTTTGCGAACATTCGCGAACCACCTTCCCGGCGGCGGTGGGCCCGACATTATATGCGACTGCTTTTTTTTAAGTTTTCAGAAGAATCTTTAATCAAAAATCCTCAAGTATTGGGAGTTCTTCAGAATTTAAGCAATTTTAAAAATGAGGCATTTTTAAATTACCTACACTTCTAAAGCCAAGATATTAAGTTAAACCGAATGTGTATAAAGTTTCCTTGTGTTAATTGAAAGTCATAGTTTCGACCTGGATTCACACAATGGTTAGATACGGGTCTGGTCCATTCTGTATTTCTCGCATCTAGAAGTAAGTATAGCCTACGACTTGTGACTTAGAATATAAACAAGTAAAATATTTAGTAATTAACACCACCTTCCGCAAAACGATTATTTTGTAAATTATTTTTGTCGACAATAATTTTAAAAATCCTTTTTTCAGGGTTCCGTACCGCGAAAGGAAAAAACGGAACCCTTATAAGATCACTTTGTTGTCCTTCCGTCTGTATGTCAAGACCCTTTTTCTCAGGAACGCGTGAAGGTATCAAGCTGGAATTTATATCAAATACTCGTCTACTGTCCCTTGAAACTGTGAAAAAATCAAACTTCTAAGCCTTGTCAAAAGATACAGCCGTTTATGCCGCAAATTTCCGCAAATTTTCGACACTCGCAAGGGAATCAAAACCTACAGGGTTACTACAGGGTTAGTTAAACTCATCATCGTAAAATTTGGTACGAAGCAACGTCTGATAGCACAGATAAAAGACACAAAAAATTGCGAAAACCATAAATTTTTAGTTACATCGTAATGATAAAAATATTTTTAATTATTTTAAACTTACTACCCCTTTCCTCATGAACGCGTAGAGGTATAAAATTGAAATTCATATCAAATACCTCGGTTCGCGAGTCCGACTCGCACTTGGCCGGTTTTTTTTAAATATTGGCACACCTAAAATTACTGAAATATGGTTTACTCTTATCGCACTCCGATCTACCCCTCATTATCATTGTCATCTCAGCCGTAGGTCGTCCACTGCTGGACTGTAGGCCTCTCTCATGGATCTCTAAATACGGATCATGAGGGTTGTTTCCACACTTACCACGCTTGACAAGCGGGTTGGCTATCCCTTAAATCTACACATACACTCCTTTTTATAAGTGTTCCACAGCTGGGCAAAAGAATTACCCCATTCTCTCCAGAAATGTGCATGAAACTACGTTAATCCAGTTTGATTTTTAAATTTAATGTAATTATTTTTTCCAGTTTATCTACTTCCGAAACCTGATCCACAAAATATTTTTTTATGCCACTAAAATATTTTTTTTGTCACCAGGTCCTCACTCAATAAATGCTAAGCCACATTACCTACTTACCTAATATTTTTATAGACAAGGAAACTTTATTCAACATCTCATTTAACTTATTATACCTTCTCTACTCCACCAAAACTTCACCTAAAACTTGTCACATCTTAAACTGCACAAATGTTTTTAAAAATTACAGAAACTGTTCTTCTCCAGCTCACCGAAAATATGATTAAAACTTCACCATACTTTACTGTAAGGGATACTAAGCGGGATGTAACGTTCACGTGAAAGAGTGCCGGGCACTGCTGCAGCTGCAAGCAAGCGCTCGCAGGTAATTCTGACATCTGTCTGATCTAGAAGCTGCGCCGTAACCACGCCGGATGGTGTGACTGTGGTTGGTGGGGGGTAGGGGCGGCCTGCAGGTCCTAGAGTCCTGTAGTCTACTCGCTCACACACAGCCTCAACAAAGACTGCTTTCCGACAAAGCGTGCTTTCATGCGTGCTTTTGTTTCAAGATCCAAGTTACAAGCGATTCGCTAAATTTGTAATCTCATGAACAAAGACTTTGCTTTCTGCATACTTTTGTTCCAAGTTTAGGCAGTGGGGTGCCGGCAGTAGAATATGGCCCCATCCTCTCTTGCACATGGATGCAGTAACAATCTGTCAAGGGATACCTTTGGAAGATGGACAGTAGTGACTTTCCGGGTATCAATATCCCGTACTGCGCTCGCCAACCCGCCTGCCAAGCGTGATGAGTATGGCAACAACTCCTCATGATCAGAACTTTGAGATCAATGAGGAAAGGCAATGGACGTCCTGTGGCTGAGATGACGATGAAGTTCCGGGTAATGTGCCAACCCGTCCGCAATAAACTTGTCCGCAGCGGACGAGATGGCACAAAAATAAAAACATTATTTCCGTTCGTCAACTCGTCCGGTCAACTTTGATAACAAGTTTTTTGAAGGGGGTAAAATGTTTTTGGCTGTGGGTGAGTGAGTGTAATAAGGTAGGTAAGGTAGTTTGTAAATGTGGATCACTTTCAGTAGATCCAGTCAACAGATCCCGTATTCAGAACAGCAATAAATAATGGATCTATTGAGAATTTTTATCTGTTTGTACTCTAAGTAGATCCATTTTCAATATTAACAAAAAAAAATACTGTATCTATGTAAGTGCGATTATTCTCTGCGGGAGTCGGATTATGATAATAATGGTAGTCTTCTGAAGGAGTAGTTCAGAAGTCGTGTCAAAACGGCCTGCACTCGCTCACACTCAGCCTCAACAAATACTGCTTTCCAAAAAGTTCATGCATACTTTTGTTCCAAATACCATGTACATGTTAAGCAAAATAAATGAAATATGATATATGAAAATACCATAGTTATGCGATTCGCTTTAATTACAATCTCATGAACAAAGACAGCATTCCGAGAAACTTCTACATACTTTTGTTCCAAGTTACGACGGACGCTTTGCTAGAATTGAAATATTATCGTGGAAAAGGCTGACTGCGAATGGGGTAAAATTATTTTGGATGTATGTATGTAGGTGAGTGAGTGGCTATGTATTCAGGTTGGATAAGTGTGTAATTATTGACCTTTAATTATTCCCTGTGGAAGTTTTGTCTCACCTCACGTCGTGTCATAGCGGCTTGCACTTTATTTTTTATTATCTCATAAACAAAGACTGCATTCCGAGTAAGGTGACGTTCGCCAATTAGATCATGATGCGGACTGTCCATTGCGAGATGCACGGGCTTATACTACTTACTAAAACTTTTCACATTGATACGAAAGATTACAGTCATCACCAGCAATGTAGTTGAGTGTTTAATGATGACCGCGCTTATTAGTGACTAAGTGTTTTTAACCGGCTTTAAAAATCGGCCAAGTGTGAGTCAGACCCGCGCACGAAGGGTTCCGTGCCATTATCAATCAATCATCATTTCAGCCATAAAACGTCCACTGATGAACACAGGCCTCCCTCATGGATCTCCATGAGGGGTAGTTGCCATACTCACCACGCTTGGCAGGCGGGTTGGTGAGCGCAGTATGGGATGTTAGAATAGAATATAGAATAGAAATATATTTATTTGGTTTACAAAACAGCACAAGCATAGAACAAAAGGCAAAAAAGAAAAATAATAATAAATAACATAGTACCTAGCACCAAAAACAATAACATTGCAAGTACCAATTAATATTAAACAGATTGGGTAATTCTAGGTACATACGGCAAAGGATAACAATGAAAAAAAAAATAATAATAATAATAATTTTAAAAATAACAACAAATCGAACATTTATACAAAGTTAAAACAAAACAAAAAAAAAAAAAAAACCATTGTAGGCAGTATGCTGCCGTATGCCCCAACCACAACAAGAAATATATTTATCTGAGTAAGAGTAAGTAGTGAAAGATGTGCTGCATTAAAACCAAAAGGGATGGATCTCAGCTTGTGTTCCTTCGCACCATAACACGAAAGAACGCTGATTTTCAGACCCCTCCTAAAAGGTAAGTGATGCCACGAGCAGTAGCCAGCAGTTTTGTAACTAATCGAAAAAAATAAAACATAAATAATCAAACAATAACAAATACTTACTACAAATACTACTATGTTGATGCACGGATAGACGCTGCTGCCCATCTTCCGGAGGTATCCCTTAGCAGGCTCTTACTGCATCCATGGGCATGAGAGGAGGGGTATCATTCTACTGCCGGCACCCCACGGCGGACATTATCAATCAATATCACGTTTGTTTTATAGGAACCCCCCTTAAATATTTATTTTATTTTTTATTCGTATTTGTGTATATAGCGGTAACAGAAATACATCATCTTTGAAAATTTTACTGTCTAGCTATCACGGTTCATGGGATACAGCCTGGTGTCAGACAGACACAAAGGGTAAAATCGGGACCCGCTAAAACAACAAATACTAAAAACAGAATAAAATAAATATTTATTTCTCATACAGCAAACGGGATTTTTTTTGCTCGTTATTTATAGTGGCAACAGTTAGACGCTTGAAATGCTCAGAGAATATTAGGTGGTATATTTATTTTAAAACGAAATAATTAAAGTAAAACAAATATTTAAGGCTAGCTCCCATACAATAAACGTGAGTGTAATGATTTGCCGTTTTTTGCTCGATATTAATAACGGCAACAGGTAGACGCTTGAAATATTCACAGACTAATGGCACGGAACCCTTCGTGCGCGAGTCCAACTCTCACTTGGGCAATTTTATTTTATAATTTAATCTTTGTTACCTCAGAACTCCGCTCTTTTTCAGTTCGAATGGATACGAGTACACTTCGAATTAGATCCCATTTTTTCAAAACTCAGTACTGATGATGGGATCCGTGCAGAATCGAAGAAACTCCTCAAATGTTGTATTTAAACATACGTATATAAACATGGCCGTGGGGTGCCGGCAGTAGAATGTTACCCCTCCTCTCATGTCCGTGGAAGCAGTAAGAGCCTGCTAAGGGACACCTCCGGAAGATGGGCAGCAGCGTCTTGCCGTGTATCAACATCCCGTACAGCGCTCGCCAACCCGCCTGCCAAGGGTGGTGAGTATGACAACTACCCCTCATGGAGATCCGTGAGGGAGGCCTGTGTTCAGTAGTGGACGTCTTACGGCTGAAATGATGATGATATAAACATATTTAAACAACAACGATTTTGGCATATTTAGCGAAAATCTGATTTGGTCAAGTGGAACTAATGACGTTTATCAAAACTCTTCAATATTACGAAATTCATGGGTCATCATCATCATCATTCCAGCCGTAAAAAGTCCACTACTGAACGGGCCTCCCTCATGGATCTTCATGAGGGGTAGTTGCCATACTCACCACGCTTGGCAGGCGGGTTGGCGAGCGCAGTACGGGATATTGATACACGGAAAGACGCTGCTGCCCATCTTCCGGAGGTACCCTTCGCAGGCTCTTACTGCATCCATGGGTATGAGAGGAGGGGTAACATTCTACTGCCGGCACCCCACGGCTGAATTCATTGGTGACGACATCGAAATATGGCTAAGATAATAATATCCCTATCCATTATTCTTTATAATTATTAAGCCGTGTTGGCCGAGTGGTATGTACCCCTGACTTTCAATCTGGAGGTCGTGGGTTCGATACCGGCCGTGCACCAATGGATTTTTCTTTCTTGAAAAATGTATGTGCACACTTAACACGAGCTTTAACGGTGAAAGAAACATCGTGAGGAAACCCGCGGCTTAGTTAGCTTCAGACGTATTGACCTGTTCTTTCCTCTGAATAATAGCTGACTAAGCTGAGAGGATGGTATAGGTGCTGGGCGAGCCTAATCCATCTAACAATGTCCCAGGCACTGCAGCGTCCCGTACAGCATGATTACTAGATGCTGACGCTGTATAAATCATCTATAATAGATGCAAAGGCCTTACTTTTTTTTATTCTTCATACTTACCTAGACATCAGCATCATCGTCATCATTAGTAACGGGGGGCATTGAAATTAAATTAAATAATTTAATTTAATTAAATATGTGTACAAATTTCTGTAATAATGTAATAGTGTGTAGCCGTGGGGTGCCGGTGGTGGAATGTTGCTCCTCCTCACTTACTCGTGGACGCAGTAAGAATCAGCTAAGGGATACCTTCAGAAGATGGGCAGCAGCGTCTTTCCGTATGTCGATTTCCCGTACTGCGCTTACTAACTCGCCTGCCAAGCCATGATGATCAGTACAAAGATCCATGAGGGAGGCCTATGTCCAGTAGTGGACGTCCTACCGGTGAGATGATGATGATGATGAATAGTGTGTACTGGAGTCTCTCAAGGTATATAATATTGTGCCCTTAATGTAAACTTCTTGGTTTTATTTCTCATAATAATGTTTGCTTACTTATAAACTCAGTTCTGATGATGGGATCCTCGATAAAACAAAGGAAATATTCAAATTTAATAAGCATGCTTTGTCTTATTTATTAAGCTAACATTTATTTGACAGCCTCTGTGGCCTAGTGGGCGAAGGTCCGCCTGCGACGCAGAAGGTTGCGTTGGGTTCGATTTCCGCCTCGGGAAAAATGTCTGTATGATCTGCAGATATTTGTTCAGGGTGTTCTGGATGTTTTTCTATATATTATAAAAAAATATCTATTTATGTAGAGGTAGTATATACAACGCATAACATAAGTTCTGCTTAGCTTAGGGCAAGATCACCTAGCCTAGCTGTATGAATTGTCTGGCATTACTACTAGCTATACATATATTGTAAATAAGTAGTATTTGCCGTGTCGTATTTGCCGTGGGGTGCCGGCAGTAGAATGTTACCCCAGCTTTCGTGCCTATGGATGCAGTAAGAGCCTGCTAAGGGAATGCAGCGTCTTTTCGTGTATCAACATCCAGTACGGCGCTCGCTAACCTGTTTTGCTGTGTAACAAAATATTCGTTTCAGCCGTAAAACGTCCACTACTGAACACAGGCCTCACTCATAGATCTCCATGAGGGGGGTAGTTGCCATACTCACCACGCTTGGCAGGCGGATTGGCGAGCGCAGTCCGGGATGTTGGTACACGAAAAGACCCTGCTGCCCATCTTCCGGAGGTGTCCCTTAGCAGGCTCTTACTGCATCCATGGGTATGAGAGGAGGGGTATCATTCTTCTGCCAGCTCCCCATGGCGTAACAAAAAATATTATTTTCCTCAAAATATACCTAGTTTCCGTAGACTTTTGCCCTACCTGTATAATAAGGATCATTCTTATAAAAAACGTAATAATTTAACAAGCTTTAATACCTTTACACAACAACAATTGAATTACAAAATGCATAACACCAGCCACTACGTTTACTAAACATTTCTTATATTTTTTTAAACTAATTGACAGAATAATTGTAACGAACACCCTAATTTAAAATATATTGACGGGCTTTGTTTTCAAAATTTTGATTAAGCCCATTGAAATTGATAGAAATTATTTCGAAACAAATTAGTTCTTTTTTTAGTATGTACAAAAATAGTAGTTAAATATATACCTACTTATGTAACGTTTCTGTACATACACAATCTATTCTATCGGAATATACATATAGTTAAAATCAAAGTATAACATAACAAACAGTGAATAAAAATAAACTGAATCAATCAGCATCAGATGTTAAAAATAAACTGTAGTGGAAGGCCTGGTTGAGTGAAATGCTCACAATAATCATTCAAGACGGTTTCATAACATAGGTACAGTCAGCCAAAAATGTGGTCTACCACCCAACAGTTGAGGTTCATTTGAAGTTCAAGAAACAGCAAGGTCGAGTTCGCCTTGCATTCTCAATATGACAGTGACCATTGTTCTCTTTATCTTATAATATATATTACGTCATGCCAAGTGTCAAGTTTGAATTCTCGCAGCCGACACCACCGCTTTGCAGAATAATTTAAAACCAAACACAAAAAGCCAAAAACGAAGTAAAAGATGAAGTCCAAGTATTATTTTAATGAATCGGCCAAATCGAAAAGTAAACCTAAGCTAAATTATATCTCACTGACACTTACGTCAAAACTGGTAGACCACTTTCTTGGCCCACTGTTCATATGGGTAAATAAAATAAATATTCTTAATAACTTCTTTACCCTTCATTAGGTCGAGATGAAACTGATTATAAGCAGCCAATAAAACCTTTGCCGCGTTGCAGTGGTCTGGTCAGTCAGTAATTATAACCCAATAGTTTGTCCTTTGACTAATGTATGTACTTAAGTAGGCTACAAGGAGGCTACACAAGTGCTTTACATGTGTAGAGCTTCAGTTTAAAACTTCGTACCTTTTCAGGTTGTAAATATCTTAAAGAATGAAGAATGTCCAATAAAATCTTTTCTACCACATTTTTTTAAGGCTTACTTTAGATTTTAATAATTTAATGTTATTATTGCATGTAAAGTAAAGTAACAGAAAACATACGATTTTTTAACTATAATAATAAAGATTGACAGTTTGAAAACAGTTTTGTAGTGAATTTCAGTTTCATCTCTAGTAACTTTCTAAAAACCTTTTAACTGACTTGTAAATCATAGTCTCTTGTAAAAAACTCATTGTTTCCCATCAGGTGGGTTGAAGAACTCCCAGTGGTGGTGGTGCACCGCGCGGCTGTCGCTGAGCCCGAACATGATGAGGCCGGCGATCAGCACCAAGAATATCACCAGCGCCATCTGCGCATCCCTCTTATCCTCTGTACCACTCACGTAAGACATGAAAAGGTTGAACATATTCCTCATGGTTCGTGAAATGGAAGTGTGGCACACTCGGAGAAACTGCGCCCCAGCTTCGACGATAGTTGTGGGCTCATGGAAGCGCGTTGGCGCGGGCAGGCGCCGGGGAGAAGGCCTCACGCATGTCTCCTCAGAGCTTGACTCCGAGTGTGGAGTCGCGGGCTTGCGCTTCACACGGCGAGTCGGCGGCTGCGGCGTCGGCGACTGAGGCTCATGGAACTCAGGGAACGGTCGCACTCCGCCTCGAGGATTGTAAAACGACGCTGGTGGAAGACTCATGTCTTGCAAATAAGAATACAACAACGGAGTCAAGTCCGGGGGTGGTGGTCTCTGCGGAGCTGCAGCTGCCTCCTCCACGCGCGAATCTGGCCGCAGTGGTGGCACTGGTGCATCAGCAGCAGGCAAAGATGTTGCGTCCACTTTCACTTTTTCTGCCGCTTCCTCATGCTCAGTCTGTGTTTCTTCTTCTCTACTCACAGGCCTCGGAACCTCTGGTACTGTCAAATTTTCATGTGATGGGATATGACTAGTAGAAATTTCAGCAAATTTTTTAACGATTTCATCAATTACAGATTGTGAAAATTCGATTCCACTTACAGATATATGACCTGATTTTGAGTCCAATTCACTAACTTGTAATGTCATCCCTTCTATATCTGATACAAGAATTTTGTTGGCTTGCAATTCTGACACATTTAGTCGCCCAACCTCTAAATCCCTAACCTGAAGTCGTTGTGTTATTAAATTATCTAGTTGTAGGTCTCTACTAACATCAGATATCCTTTCAAGAGCTCGCTCTTCGGTCGAATGTACTGTATTTTTAGAACTTTGGATTGTACTGGAGGTGCGTTTTGACCTTGGTAGCGGTGGTACATCGGGAATTTGAGATTCATCGATATCTATAGGTTGCACGGTTAAAGAGGCCTCCGTTAACATTGTTTGATGTTCATTGATTCGAGTTGGACTTGAAACACGTTTTTCTACGAGTATGACCGTTGGAGAAGTGCGTCCTATATTTGGTTTGGAGAGTTCAGATATTTTTGGGTCCGACAATTTAATAGATTTTTCAGATCTAGATGTAGGACGTGATACTCTTGGACTTTCAGCAAATCTACTAAAACTCTTTGCTAATAAGGAATCTTCATCAATGATATCTCTGAGAGAGCTAGACATCGACATATCTAAGTTTTCCTCATAACCCAATTCAAAGTCGACATCATCTGGTAGAGGGTCTGTTTGCGTTGATACTTCGATCTCCTCCGGCTGGTGTTCCTGAGGATATGAATGAGATACTTCCAATGGAGTTTCCGTTTGTAAAGTTTTCGACTCATCTGACATGCTTCTACCTTTCTTCTTTTTCCTAGAACCCCTGGGTGGTCTGGGTGGTGGCGGCAGAGGTCTATCCTTCATTTTGTTTACCACATCTCCTGACTGTAAATCTTTATGCAGCTCTTCAAAAGGTTCATCTAATTCAACGTACTGCGTTCCATCCGAATGTTTAGTAAAACTGTCTAGCGTCATAAGGCTAGTTGACGACTTTTTTCGTGGTGGTCTATCAGGTAGCACAGGTTTGGTTGTACCTACAGTGTAGTACTTACGTTCGGAGCTGTTGCTCTTGCGACGTCTGACTGGTGGTGTTTTGCTGATGGACCGGCGGATACCTTTGTTTGGGGGGCAAGGTCCTTTGTCGACGGTGGCATAGCCAGGGCTCTCGTGTCTTATCTCTCTTCCTATGTCCGCAGTGTGGGGCATATGCGTGTCAAGAGTAAGTGACTCGGCGCCGTGCGAGGTCCTGTCGTCGTCACAGAAGGAGGTGCCATGGGAGCTGCGCGAACGAGTGCGTCGTGGTGGCACGGGGCTTTGCTCGGGGCCTACCTCCATCTCTCCTTTAGGCACGATGTATTCATGTTCTGTTCGATATACGATTATCTGTAAAGAGTTAAACAAAATAATCTATTATTATAGTTGAGTAAACTTTCTTAACGAGCTCAATTAGAGCAGTCTATAGTGGCTTGCTCTGTCATTATACGCGTGTCCTCTTATGAAGTCTAACTACTTTTTAATTATTTTACACTTTGAAATGTTATTTAAGTACAAAACATTTTAACAATTAAGCAATACAGTCGAACTAGGTCAACACACCATTAATACACGTCTTGGAACGATTCCGAAAATACAATAATGAGAATCTTTGTTGGATTTGTGCCAAGACCTTATTCTCTCAAAACCGCTATGAAAATGCTTTTCATATTTCGGAATGACGTTACTTATTTAATTTAGCGATATTAAATTTGTTTTCGTTCTAAAATAAAGACAAATTTATGAAAGGTTACTTACATCATCGGCATGCTCGTGCTGAAGCGGTTCTTCCCAAAGCCCCGAATGTGCCTGGGCTTTAAAATCACTTAGAGAAGAATGCTTCAGATCATTTTTACCAAATTTTCGTTTTCTTTTTGGTGGCATAGGAAGAGTCTGTGATTGTATAGGCACATTCTCAGGATACTGAATGACGTCATCGTTGGCGTACTCATTGATAGAATGAAGATCCGTAGTAGGAGTAAATTGAAGATGGTTTTCGCCATTCAACAAGTGGTCTTGTTCGATATTTTCGCACTCAATATCTTCATTGAGCTGCAGATCGTGCAGGTCCACTTCAGTAAACTGAGTGCTAGGATCTGCGCTTTCATCTATGTACGGAGTAAGTTCTATCTCAGATTCAAATTCAATCTTCTTATTTTTCTTAGCTCGCGATGGCCGTACAGGTGGGAATGTATAGTATCCGTCATCTTTATCATTTAGATCTTCTGTAGAGTACCTCATTCCGTCATTATCGTCGATCAATTCTGGATCAGCTTCGGGGTCGTTCATGTAAATCTGGTCGTCATTTATCTCCGTACTGCTGCCCATGAGAGCGAGTATGTTCTTTGGAGTTTTGAACGCCTGTCGTGTTTCGTCGCTCAAGTATTCTCTTACTTGAATATCTTCGCGAGAAATTCCTCTCGGTCGTACAAAAAATTCGTCGTTATTAATTTCGGTTATAACTGGTGTGTGATCTTGCTTATACGGTGATGATTCGGGTATTGGTTGGTCATTATGAAAATTAGTGGGCTCTGTGTCTTCATCCATGAACTCAGTAGGAAGTTTATCAAAATCATACGTTGTGTCGAATCGTCGAGCACCCTCTGTGTTACCTTCTACATAGTTAATATCTTCGCGACTAATATTTCCATACTCACGTGGCTGCTCGGGACTATCAGGAATATAGCTATCAGGTTCATGGCTCCTTTCACTGTTCTTGTTCATCCGCGTAAATGTGAACGTTGGAGGTGGTGTATCTTCTCTGTTAAGAGTCGGAGAAGATGATGTTTTCGGAATTTCAGATTTTTTCTTTTTACTAAACCACCTAGGATAAGTCCTATTTTCAAATTCTACTGCTGCAGCATTTTCCAATTCTGTTGTGGAACCTGTGGTATCTGTGTCAACTACTTTGATTTCTTTTTTTCTTCCCAGGCTAGAAAAGTTGATTTTTGCTCTTTCAGGCATCCTGAATTTAGGCATTTCTAGTACGTTGAATTTAGGTCTCTCAGGTAGAGTGAACTTTTTACGGTCACCTAGACTTAGTTTCTCAGATATATTTATTTTTTTGAATTTAGGGCGATCTGGTAAACTAAATTTTCTTTTGTCAGGTAAAGTAAATTTTGGCCTATCAGGAAGGTTAAGTTTGGGGCGTTCTGGCATTTTAAACTTAGGTCGATCTGGAAAATTAATTTTTGGCCTTTCGGGCATTGAAAATTTGGTTGATTTAATGTTTTGAAGTTTAGATTTTAATTTACCAGCCTGAGTCTTTAATTTTCCTGTACCTTCACGGAGTCGTTGTTGAAACTTATTATCAGTGCCATCAGCGTTTTTTGATCGGTTCTCCCGTTTAAGAGGTAATTGTTCCAAGGCAGACGAATCTACTTGACTTGTGCTGACTTCGCATTCGGTCCTTGATGCTGTTGAAGGCGTGTTTACGAAAAATCTGACTTCTATGTTATTTTGCAGAGCTTCAGCATTAGTGATACCATCATGGTTTTCTTTGTCTGCGACTCCTTCCTCATCATCAGATGCGTGTTGCAAATACCTTCGCTCTAGTGAAGTTGTACTGGACAGTTCGTCATCTGTTTTGACCATTTTGGCTTTTTCGTCTACACTTGAACCAGTGTAAACAATATTTAGCGGTGTTTTTTCAATAACTTCATATTCGTGATCACTGA
Organism: Pasiphila rectangulata; assembly: GCA_963082625.1. Taxonomy (NCBI): domain Eukaryota; kingdom Metazoa; phylum Arthropoda; class Insecta; order Lepidoptera; family Geometridae; genus Pasiphila; species Pasiphila rectangulata. The sequence continues at coordinate 16,238,031 of OY720236.1, read as the reverse complement.
AAACAAAAAATAACAACAATAATATACATATCAGTAAGAGCTAGGGTATTAAAATAGGTATTCGCGAATATAAAATTAATAATTAAGTAAATAATATTGTATGAATGTTCATGTATGTTTAGCACAATTATTTAACGACGGCAGTAAATTATTCGCTTAGCGCTGTGAAAAACGATCATAACAAAACCAATCGCAAAAATTCAGTTTCGTCGCACAGTTTTGAGTTATATTTAACATCAGAGATGTTACTCGAGTCACAATTAGGCCAACCGCCGGCGCTCGTTTTAGACTCAGCAGCCGCCGGGCAAAAGGCGTTCTAATTTATTTTGCACCTCGTAACGTTAGTCATAAAATGTCAACAAAATCGTCAAAAATAATCTGGGAAAAAGGTGAAACTCACCTCCCGTAAGACACAAAATTGCTTGCTCGCGATGTCGGCCTTGTGCCTATCGGATTCACCCGCTCAGGTAGCAGTGAGTCGCATTGAAAGAACTGGCAGCCGCATCTCACGTCCGGCGTAAAGTGCTGCACGCTTCCTTCTCGGGTCGGCCTCAGGGGCTTCTCTAGCGGAGTACCACCCTCGGAGGTCCATCGCCGAAGCGTACTCATCACTAAAACTACCGGATTCTAGCCATTGTTAGACGAGTTTCCCAAAAACTACCGATCGGACCGTCAGTCATTTGTCCGAGGACAATGAGTCATCGAGCGTGTTTGTCAAAGCCGGGCTCTAAATGAACTAATCACAGACGTGAAAGCAGCCGCGAGCACTGATCACTGATGACAATTTTAAAGAGCTTACCAATGTGCAGGAAGAACGTATGGCCGATCTATATTTAACAAACAGTCAGAAGCTAGCGCGTTCGCTTTGCATGTATTGAAACGCGAAAGCGTTATGTCACTATTACGAATTAATATTAGATACCTTAAGTAGTTTTGATGGTAGATTAATAATTAGAAAATTATAATATATAGAAAATTACTTTACCTGCTAGGTTTAGACCATTCTACATCGTCGGTAGCTTCCGCGTCGCTTCTGTTGTTGGCTCTCCGTTGTGGACATGGGCTAGGAGATGATTCAATGGGGGTCGCATGATTCTGATCGCCTTGGGCAGCAGGATCGTCATCAGTAATTTCAGTTATGGTGATGTTTGGAGAGTCGTTATGAGGATCCCTCTCATCCAGCTGAGTCTGGAAAATCTCATCAACATTTGGCTCTTCCGCGTCCATTTCTTCATCCAGAAGCAACGCTTCCTTGTTTACATTATCAATTTTATGTAATTTCTCCATGACATGATCTTCCGATTTTAGCGGGGTATCTTCAGTTACTAGACTGGGATCTTGTGATGTAATCGATTTTTTCTCAATATTTGATAGACTTTCATTTTCTGCGTTGCTACCACTTTTGCTTTCAAAGTCACTTTTTACGTGGTCATGTGAAAAATGTAATACTTTTTCATGTTCTTGACACTTGGCATCTTCTATATCTTCATAAATATGTTCTTTCTTTTTCCTAGGTGGCGTATCTAGGCTCATAGTTTTACTCATCTCGTCAGAGTCTCCCAATTTGATTGCACTGAATTTTTGCCGGCGAACAGCACTTGGAGATGATTTTAATTGTCTTATTTCTTGATCCATCTCACTTTTTTTGCGTTTTGAAAGTGGTGATTTTTCATTTTCACTTCTTTCTAACTTATGTAAAGTTTTGTCTGCCAAGTGTTTAATTTTGTTCACCAAAGGATGACAGCACTTTGTTTTCTCTCTTGTTTCTGAGACTCCTATGCTATATTGTTGTTCTGGCACTCTTCGTTTAAGTATACCCTTAGGCGATACGTTTTTAGGTACTTCCACCGGTGTTACTAAGTGACTTTTAGATTGACTCTCCATACGTTTTACAACAAAAGCATTCATGTTCTCAACCATGGCACTATCTTCCTCATCCAGGGAAACTTCTTTAGAGAAGTTCGGTATTTGCACTCCTTCATCATCGCCCTCTTCTCCGTGCCTGCGGCTACTGCCCGGTGAAGAATCAAGGTTCAGTATCTTTTGAACATCGCCGTCAACTGGCGAGCGAGTACGGGACCTTGACACGTCTCGAGACATGCTTCTCCTCGGCGTCGTCTCCCTGATGATGTCTTCGGCCGTGACCTCACCCTCGAGCGGGACTTTCAGCAGATGGGTCCAAGGGTAGGCGCCCGCTTCACGCTCCCTCCGTAAATCTTCCCATTGGTAAGTATTTATTGGCACTGGTACGTCATTCGCATTATCTGGCGACAATTCAGATTCCATATGTTTTACTTATAAAATGAGTGTTAATGAATAAGTAATACGTAGTTATAGTGTTTGTGTAAAAATTACCGTTCAGTTAAAATTCATTATTTTTTTCGTTTATGTCAGTTTTTCCCTGAAGATGTTCACTTTATCACCGTGTAAACTAAGAGCACAACGTTTCGTTTCAATGTGAGCATCGGTGACTGAAAACACTTTATGTTTGCGTGGGCCTGTGTAGAAATAGGTGTGAATAGGTTGTGTACTATGACCGCGGCACGTATTATGTTTGACTAATGCACCGCGTTTACCTTGAAACGAGCGGGACACCGGCTATCCCTCAGCCCACCATCCCCGATGTTTGTTTGTTTTTATTTGCACCACTCGGGAATTAACAAACTTTTAATATTCAATTGATCAGTGTTCGGTTCAGAATCCCGGTCGGACTGGCCGCTCGGCCTCGTTCGGCCGCTTGTGCTAAATATAAGATTGAGCGTGGATGTATTTTCGGTTAGCATTTCACGTCATCATTTTAAACCGTAGTCTCTGTTTATTGACTATGCTGAATGGAGAGGTTGCCGGCGATGATGGGCATAGGGAGTTGCACAAAATTGTTTTGGCGCTAATTACAATAATAATGACTACTTTAATAAATTTAACGTAAATAATACTTACGAACGTTTGTTGAACAAGTTCCATGGCGTCTGGGGCGACGCGTGACAAAATGTCTATATTCGTGACCGGTTCATTTACATACCCACGTATAAACGCACAAGAGCAGGTACATCTCGAGGCTTTAGGAAACAAACAAACAATAGTTACCATTAGAATAATGTACAAGTAGGTAGCTCTCAGAAAGGTATCGTATCATTCTAACAACTACTTATGTTTATTAAAATCTTCTATACTTATTTTTCCCTTGTATCTAATCACAAGTTTTTAACTTAGTTATAAGGAGAAGACGCAATATAATGAAACCCTACCTTCGACAACTCCGTTTTTGTTACGGGGTATTAATTATGTTACTACGTGTAACCATCTACCATACATCTTATCTTAGCATTTAACTGTCTAATAATATTATATATAGCGCATAATTTATACTCTGTGTAATGTTGTAAACCTTACCTTTTCGTGAATAAATGTAATTTTTATTTCTTTTATGCATTTTATTGCTATAAATATAAGGAATCTACTTTTATAAAATTGTTGGTCCTAAGTGATTAAGGGACATTTTAAAAATGACGTCTTAAAAGCAGTATATTTCACTAGTGGTCGAGGGAAACGAGAACAATAATCGTGTGAAACTACATTCATAAGGTGTATTTTATAATATTTTTCGGTACCTATATTAAAATAAACACAAACATGTGCACTTATTAGGTGTGTAAGGTAGGGTAAGGTCACCTATATATGTATACCCTAGGTTAAAACAAGCAAGCATGGTTGGGGAGGCTTTTATTTAGTTACTGCTAGACTTAGATAGGCTGATGATGATAATGATGAATGAATGAATGAATGATTATAACTTTATTGTACACCATAAAATAAAATAAATAACAGTAGAATATAAGATACTTAACTAAATGCACAATGGGCGGCCTTATCGCTAAAAGCGATTTCTTCCAGGCAACCTTTGGATGGACAGGATTGTGAGAACTATAGAAGACAGATAATGATGAGGTTTGGTTCGTCCATTTTGGTATCTAGACTTCATCATCGGCACTAGGAACATCCTTCTTGACAGACTCTAGATAGTATCAGCCGCTTGGATAGCGTAGAAACTATACAGCGCAGTGGTGTATTCTGCTCGGCTGGTAAAGTGTGCCAACTACGCTTTCACGCAGGAACGGCTGTTGGCGGCTGAGAAGGCTGTTTCAAATAAGCTGGTTTGTATTAACGATAGTTTGTTTATTGCAACCCGCCAACTACGGTATTGACATTGATAAAATTAACATGCATGAGAGGCCATCTGCAAAAACTTTTAAAGGGGGCTCTATTTTTTAATCATGCGCTTTTGACGTAAGCCACCTGATATTTTTAAAAATTGAAATGTTTTGTTGGCCATCTGTGGTATTTTTATCACTTCAGTTCCTCTTCACCAAATCATACTTCTGAATGCAAATACATAACGTTGAGCAAAACATGCTAAATTATTTTGAATGATTTAAGCAGTATTTGCAATGATTTTGGCCGTGGGGTGCCGGCTGTAGAATGTTACCCCTCCTCTCATGCCCGTGGATGCAGTAAGAGCCTGCTAAGGGATACCTCCGGATGATGGGCAGCAGCGTCTTTCCGAGTATTAAAGTATTAAAGTATTTATTGTGGAACAAAAACACATCGGTACAGGTAATGATGAACGTTGGCACTGCAAAAGTTTAATAACTGTGTAGCAGTGTCAGCGCCCGGCTCCTAAACCAATCACAATTTTAAACATTGTTACATGTAAATAAAAACAAACAAAAATAAAATAAAAAGAGTCTTAAATAATAAAATAAAATTAAAGTTAACAAGTACAGAATTTATAAAATTAATAAAAGCGGTATGAGAAGCGACTTTTAAGGGTGTAGGTGCGGTTTCTCATAAGGACACAGGTCTCATAAGAGTCCAGGCAATATGAGCTACCACAGTGTTTTGTGTAATCTTTATGAGTGGATGTATAGTAGATGTGATTGAGTGTGAGTATGTGAATGTGAATATGTTGTCTCTGTGTGTGTGTGTGTGTGTGTGTGTGTGTGTGTGTGTGTGTGTGCGTGTGTGCGAATGTTAGTGTGTGTTTTAATGGTAGCGTAAATGAGTATGTGTAAATACAACTACGATATTCTTAATGAATGGATGAGAAAAGGACCTTGATTATTTGAAAGTTATTAAAAGGTCTTCAGTCTCTTGATATGTAAGAGACTGGAGCCAAGACGAGGTAGTAGCTTTACATTTGTAAGAGGAGAGAGCATAAATTTTAAGTATACGGTTTACCTTATTGTACAAAGAACCACTTAAGTATAAGAAGTGTCTAGAAGCTAGAACAGTTCTACGTGGTTCTATGATACAAACGATATCAGAACGTCGTTTAGTGGTACTCAATCCTGGATCAAAAACCAACTGGGAGTGTTTACGCAAGACTACAGCTAGGATGAATAGCTGTCGTACCGTCAACACCCCACAAATTGTATATAGGTTAGTGGTAGGAAAACGTCTCGGCTTAGAGTAAATTACTTTCAAAACTGCTCGCTGTGCACGTTCTAATACGAGTAATAACATCATAGCCAGCATAGCCCGGTAGCGGCTATGCTGGCAGATGAGACGGCGTGGAAGGCAGAGGGCTCTTTCTGTGAGACTGTAATGGTTCGGAAGGAGGCCGCGGAGCGGGATCGCTAGAGGGCTGATCCCGCTCGTAGAAGGCGGCGGCGGGGTGCAGGCAACGGCGGCCCCGCACCGCCTGCTCCGTGAGGCTACGGCGTCATGGGGCTGCGGCATCCCCTATAGGGGACCATCTGGGTCCGTAGGATAGTCAGAGTGCGGGCTTGGACTATCCCAGACAGACCCAGGGAGGGCGATGGTGCATGATGGCTATGAACCATAGTAAGTTCCGCGAGACGTAAGGGGTGTTAGTTGTGGACGCCCCAGGACGTGCTCAGGCAAGGTGCGATAGGGGTTCCAGAGTGTTCTTTACGAGGAACCGAAGCCCCTAGTGCACCGAGGCCGGCCACCGGGGTGGTTTAGCGAGTCGTCGGGAGACAACCTCATATAACCGTGCTGTGCCCTTACGCAGCATGTGTAACTGACCTAGCAGATTTCCACCCCGTCGCCAAAAAAAAGAGGTAGTTATAGGGTAGCTGTAGGGTAGTTATTGGGTAGTTGTAGGGTAGTTGTAGGGTAGTAGTAGGGTAGTTGTAGGGTATTTGTAGGGTAGTAGTAGGATAAGTTGTAAGTGGTGGTTGTATAATAGGTGCGATACGAAGTTCACCGGGTCAGCTAGTTCTGTAATAATAGTTTATGTTTTTTACTTGCTTAAGTAATTAACTATTTTAAACTTAAACACTAAAATAGCCATAACAAAGTAATTTTAGTTTTACATGATAAGTAGTTACCTACTAAATTAGTAATTTTATTATTATTAATTTAAGGAATAATACTGTTTGTTTATTTTATGTTAAAAGTATGTAGGTACTTATTGATTATACATTTATCGTAAAAAACTCTGGTTATTTTATTTTGTCGCATTATATAACAATCGATGTCTTTAATCTGTTAAACAGAATATCGACCTTTGATTATCGATACTTAGGTATGTATATCCCTATGGCCATTGTCATTTTGAGAAATAATGTTACCAGTATAATTCATTCCTACTTTTTACACGATTTAGAGAAAATAAATGCTCATTGATTGCATGTTATTATATTTGCGGAGCTTTGTAATCCGCAATAATACCTAGGTACACATAATGTACCTACATCATTGAAGTTTACAACTCACTGACCTACATACATGCTTTTTCGTCAAGTCTGATGACTTTACAAACAAGAATATGCGATATTACCTAATGTTATAATATCGCGTACCTAAATGGATTCATTTTGTAATGAAAATGTAGCAATATCACGACTATTTAAGATTTAAAATTGTTTTATTATAAACACAAACATAATAATATCGATTTATTGTTTCTACTTATGTACCTAATACCACAACGGAGCCCAAATCGGTTGAGCAAAATAAAAAAAATGAGGGTGAATAATGATGACGCTGGTATCACTTTAGAGTTTTTTTGCATGTAGTATTTGTCAGTCATGCATCGGACTGTGTGCGTAGCGTTGCGTATTTTTCCCAAATTTTAAACCTGTATTGAGAAATATGCCTGTGTGTGTTTATAAGGACACTAACAATTTTCATGTGTTTAGCTATGGTTTCAATGTGTGTGTTTCTTCTCCCCCCGCAAAAAATGGCAGAACTTTTTGTATTGAGAAGGCGCGTGCCTTGTCCTGTTCTATCTCGTCTAAGCTTGTCGCAGACAAATAACAACTAATGGGTTTTAATGGCATTACCTTCCAGGGTTTCCCCGTCCAGCCGGTAACCCCACACGAGTTCATTACCTATCTAGCGTTGTGGTGCGACAGCGTCCACCCTGGAGAGATAGAAGTGGCTGCACACTTCCTTTACATGTCAGGCTTGATGGTGATAAAGGAGCTATGTGATCGTCATCGCTTTTACTGCTACCAAGAGTGCTGTTCAACTGCTGAGGAGAATATATCTTGTGAAGCGGCTTTGTCCCATGTAAGTTATTTAACAGCTCATTGTCATCGGCCTGTTATCCTCCTACAGTTTACGCCATTCTACGATCAGCTAAATGACTAGTTAAATGCTGGGCAAAGGCTTCCTAAAATTTACGCAATTCTACGACTTGCCGCACCTAGTTTTTGCCAGCGGCCGTTTGCCAGGCCACCTAGCTAGGAAACGTTGGTAGGCGTTGGTGGGCTTGCTGTTTGCCGAGTAGCAGTCTCCGTCCCAGAACTTGTATAGTATACTCAATTTAACAGCTAACATTATCTAGGAACTTTGTTCTTAACATTTTATCACCCTGGAAAGATAGAGGTGGCTGTCAACTTCATCTGCATGACAGCCCTATTTACTGCTATCAAGAGTTCTGTTCAACTGCTGAGGAGGAAGGATCCCAAAAAACTTGTTCAGTTTTCCAAAGTTAAGTTACAGATCATCATCATCATCAGCCTGTACACGGCACTGCTGGTCATAGGCCTTACTGAATTTGCCCCATTTTAGCGTCTTCAGCTGCCGCATCCAACATCTAATCGTTACCCTCCCCCTAGCTGCTGGGCAGCCTTTACTAAGCTTGTGAAGTTGTACTCCACTCTACCTTAACCTTCTTACAGAGCAATTTCATAACACAACTATACTTGTGCCCGTATCACATACAATAATAACTAGGAAAAATACGCAAAAAAAACAAAGTATTCCTAAAATGAATAATTATTATGGCTGGCGAACCACAGATTATTTAATAGCTACCTACATACTATGATTAATGAACTACAAAAAACACTTCTTAGATAGTTTATAGTAAAGTATGACTTAAAGCTACATATATAAATCTACCTAGTTATTTTGTAAAATGTAATGTAATATCATAATTTTATTACTATCTACTACGAACTTTACAAATTTATATTGTTTTCAGACAGTGACTGCTAGGCACCCTGTACTATCAAACCTATATGCAGTTAATTATTTAAAACTTAGGTACCTTTCAATAAAATTACTTTGGTAGTAAGACTGGTACCTAAACTGTGTATTGGTGCTTTGTTTTTATGAAGTTTTAGGTTTGTTTCAATCGCTGTTAAGGTTAGGTAATTAGATTTATTATGGGGTGCCGGCAGTAGAATGTTACCCCTCCTCTCCTACCCGTGGATGCAGTAAGAGCCTGCAAAGGGACACCTCCGGAAGATGGGCAGCAGCGTCTTTCCGTATATCAACATCCCGTACTGCGCCAAGCGTGATGAGTATGGCAACTACCCCTCATGGAGATCCATGAGGGAGGCCTCAGTTCAGTAGTGGACGTTTTACGGCTGACATGATGATGATGATGATATGTGTGGTCTTAATGTTTATTTCTTCAAGCCAAAATGTGTGGCAACACGCTGTAACTGTCGACACTAGACAAACCTAGTATGGTTTTAAGTGTCGTATGAATAAGATTAGAATAAGTATTTGATAAATAAAGAAACAATATAATACGAAAAATCTCTTTCATTTCAAGTAGCGTTTCTATTATAGGGGGGTTAAAATCTATATCAACTTGTATTGATTTAAGTCTGGCGCTACTGACTTTTGGGGTTTTTCCAATCGTACACGAGACAGTTACTTGTTGGACTTGTTCGTTTCGTAGTATGTTATTTCAAATGTTCAACGCTGATAAGGAGTTGTTTATGTATCCTTTATTTTGACTTTTAGTAACTGAGGGCAAGTTTTGTTACTAGTGTAAAGTGTTAACTATTTTACGGCGACGACGTCATTTTGCATATCATAAAAATAAAATAAATGTCGTTTCTCGGTAAGTTATCAGTATCAGGCAGAATAAGAAATCGTGGCACACACGCCCTTCGCATCTGTTACTAGATCATTTAAACGCGCACACCACGCCGCATAAAGTTACGCCTTTAAATTTTCCGCGGATTAAACACAGCCGCGCTGCAGCAAATCAACAAACTTGAAGGCGCTCAAATAGATCTAGTTACCTCTTATTCATCACTAAAGGGCGAATTCATCACTAAATGCACTTAATAGGTACTCAAAGACATGATCCTATTACAAAACAGGCCGAGCACTCTCCCATCAGGAGAATCGTAGTTGTAGTAGTAGTAGATTTTTTTGCGAACACTTGTGTTTGTAGCTGTCAAGTTAAAAGGGACGGCAGATTCCAGCTGCAATTTATAAACTTGTAGAAGTTGATATCAAAGCAGTCCTATATCACTTAACCTGGTAGCAAGTAAGGCTGTGCTTGCAGTTTCATACAATCAATGAATTGATTTTAGGTACGAGTTTAAGGTATACCTCCTCTAGGTACTCCGAATTTAAGTTTGCAAATACCTTTTGCCAAACAAATGGAGGTAGAAATAAAAACCTGGTTCCTATAATACAAAGCTTTGCTTACTTTGAGGCTAGATGGTGCTGTCTGAAAAGTCCAGCATTATTACTAGCTGCTGCCTACACGTAGCCTGTAACCTTTCTCTTTAAGTGGGCTATCCCACACTAAGAAAAATCGAACCCGTAGTTCCAGAGATTAGCGTGTCTTAATAAATTACTCTACAGTTTTATAATATTAGTGACGTTATTCTATAGCTTCGAGCTCGTATAGGTCCCGTAAAAAGCCCGCCCCATCTTAATATTCCACCCAGTTTAAGGTAACCCCGTATGCACAACTTAAATAAAAGTTTCTATTTAGGTGTTCGTGCCTTCGCTCGAACCACATTTGAGATCATGCCCTTGTACACTCAGTCGATTTCCGTTTAAAGTTGTCAAGAGCGCCATCTATCTCGGTAAAGTTGGAACTACTCAAAGCCTCGTGAACAGCGCGCGGCTGTTGTTTCTTCAGTACGCTTTTGTAACTCAGTCGGAAAACACCTCAAGGAACAGTGCACTACAAATAATATTTGGAATACCATACCAAATAAATCGGTTAGTGTACAAAGTTTCTTGTTCGACGACAAATAATTCCGCTCGGCGCCCCTGGCCCAGTGACGAGACGCAGTCGCCTCATGAGGCGACATCAGTCGTCACACTTTTGTCTCTAAGACAATGTCGTCTGTCGTCGCAAAAAGACACGTCGTCCTAGTGACACGTCGTCTCAAAAAGACTCGTCGTCCTACTGACACGTCGTCTCAAAACCACGTCCGGCCTCGGCGTGTAGTCTCGAAATCATTATGTCTACTCACGACTCAATGTCGTCTTAGAAAATGACACCGCATACGCATAAGAGTGGGCGTCGAGCGTTATTTATTTCGAGCGTTCAGATAATGGCAGGCTCATCGGCATTCACCATGGGTAACTTGGCCTTGTTAGTGCCGCCAGACGACGACAAAGCGGATGCTTTTCGGGCCATTGTGTCCTTAATACGTGAATATTACCCTGCAGGCTGGGAATCTTGGAAATTAACGGACCTTTCTTACCAAGATTTATTTGGTGAAGAAATTTCTCCTACAACAGACAGCAAGCTGAGGTTTGGGATACCTACTACAGATCTAGTCCGTGCTTTTTATCCCCATGCAAAGGACATTTCAGAAAGATCCTTTTGGCACTTACGGAAAATTCTTATCAGCTGGCCTCTTGGGAGAGCTCTGATATACTCTCCACATAACGTTGCATCAAAGGTATATGAGCAATCATATAACGAGTTCATGAATACTATTCGTGAATTAAAAGCCATGGGCAAACTTACAAATCGTGACCGGACGTCTATAATTCTGAGACACGAAAGTGGACAGGTAATCTGTAGTACACCACGAAAAAGTGCCTCAAATGAAAGGGGGTCGGCTAACTTGTCATCGACTGGACAGCGATCTCCATCCTCGTCGATATCCAAAAAACGAAGTGAAGAAATTACTGTAGACTCTCCTCCATCTAAACTGATATGCAGTCAGTTCAAAATCAAAGCATAGTGCCTGTAACATCAAGTCAAGCAATGGACTTGGATACTTCCCTTAACTCATCTCAGGTTAGTCCTGATAGGAAAGACCGAAGACTGGGCCGTAGCCGCTCACCGTTTATTGATTATGAATGCAGAGTAGCGGATTCCGAACAAGATGACTCAGATGGTGCTGAACGGGCTCTAAAGAATGAGATTTCTTGTGCTCAACGACGCTTAGATTGTCTAGAGCCACAAAAGACAAAACATTTGACTTTAAGCCGCATACGACAGAGGTCGAACCGAAATTTTCCAACGCTGATCCAATCTTGGCTCAGCAAGGAATCGACTGCCAGCGGTTGGGAACTGACCATTGGAAGAATGTTCGTTATTCTGACGTTCAAAAACTATTTCAGGCTACACCAACCTTTTCAGCGCTGAAGGTGAACAGCCTTTTTCGGGCATTACACCTTCTTGGACGTCAGTAGCCCTCATGGGAAAAATGGACCTTACCTTGGGCGCTATTACAAATGGTCTACTACAACAAAGGCAATCTTTTGAAGATCTTTGTAATAAATTGCCTAAAGACTATAAGCATATGGTGGGTCAGGAGTTTCTCGCCTCTGACTCAAAGTTCAGCAGAGAAGAGATCTCTTCAAAGTTAAGAACAAATCTCTACATGAGATTATACACAGTATACCGCCCTCTGAGAGCCACCTATTCAAAGAACCTGATCTTACCCAAGTGGTGAAGGATCAAGGAGGGGTTCATAAGTTTTTTCCCCCCAAAAAATCCTTTCCGCGAACACGGAAGCCGTCATATAAAAGCCGATAACAAACCTGACTACAGAGATAAAAGGGGCAACAGAAGATAAACCCATAAATATGGAGGCAGGAATAATAATCAGTCCTATGGTAACAAAAAACCCCAAACCAACATTGATAAGCAGGACAAAGGCACAAAAGGTGGACAGAATAAGTGGAAAGGTGGGCAGAATAAGAGGTCATGACTTGGACTCGTTCAAAGCGGGCCAATTGATATTTCATCTGCAAGAATGGTCAAAAACAGATGCACCCCAATCAATCATGGAGGTGGTATCGGGCTACAGAATTCCATTTCAGAAAAAACCATTGTTAGTAAAATTGGCCAATCGAAAGAATTGCTTTGTAACTCGAACTTCACAAAGCATGACGAACGAAATTCAAAAATGTTGCAATGGGGAGCTCTTCAGCTAAGCGTCCACCAAACAGGATTCCTATCTACAATGTTTCTGATGCAAAAATCTGATGGAACGAACAGGCCCATCTTCAACTTAAAAAGCCTCAATCAATATGTTTACACAAGCATACTACCATGTGCCAGTCGTGGAGACACATCGCAGATTCCTCTCACTAGTTTACGAGGGGAAGACCTACGAAATGACATGCTTGCCATTCGGGCTTGCAAGCGCTCCATCTGCTTTTGCAAAAGTGACAAATTGGCTAGCTCATTGGTACAGGCAATCATTGGACATAAAAAATAAATTAAATTAAAAGTTGTCGTTTATTTAGACGACTTCTTAATCGTTCATCAAGACCCAGACACCTTAAGACAACAAACGAACTCTGTTGTCGTCAAATTAAAAGAACTGGGGTGGACAGACAACATGGAAAAATCCATAATAGAACCCTGTCAATGTCTGGAATATCTAGGAATAACCTGGAACACCGACACGAACATAAAGATGTTGTCAAAGAACAAAGTCAACCATTTAGTGACACTAGTTCAAATCTACTTGGAAAGAAAATACTGGAGTTGGTACGAAGCAAAGGTCATATTAGGAAAATTAAATTTCGGAAACTTTGTTGTACCTCTGGGCAGACTACATTGCCGAAGACTACAAATAGAATCCAACAAATTACTAAAAAAAAAAAAACTCCACACAAGAAATTTCTAATCTCAGATGTAAGCCACTAAATTGGTGGTCGAGCATCGAAGCACATTAATTCATCAAAACAATCCAACAATGTTTATAACGACGGATGCCGCAGATTCCGGATGGGGAGCGATAGCAAACAGCCGAAAAATTGGGGGAACATGGACAAATTCCCAAAGTATTTGGTATTGCAACCAGAAAGAACTCTGGGCTCTTTACGAAACTCTGAAGTCTTTAGGACTAAAACTGAAAGGGAAAACAGTGATTTGGCGGACAGACAATCGGACAGCAGCGGCTTACGTCACAAAACAGGGAGGAACAAAATCTATGAGGCTTCTGGAAACAACAAAGTCAATTCTGCTCCTATGCGATCAGCACCAATGCCATTTGTTGGCTCGCTACATCCCGGGCCCGTACAACGGACTCGCAGACAGTCTTTCGAGAAAAAAAAAAAAAAAAAAAAAAAAAGTCGACCAGAATGGCACCTGAGAACTCAAATAACCAAAGAAATCTTTCAGCACTTCGGCACGTCAGAAATAAACCTATTTGCATTGAGCCGCTCAGCTGTGGTTCCGCTATATGTGAGCGAAGACGCCTCCGACCAATCGAGCCAATACACCGATGCATTCAGCATGATATGGCGGTACAAACTGGGCTGGATATTTCCTCCACCCGCTCTTCTACCAAGAGTACTTCACTATCTACAGGTATCATCAGGAAATTACCTCCTAGTAGCGCCAAATTGGATCAAAGCATTTTGGATGCAAGACCTGATGAAGCGAGTCGCTCAACCTGCGTGGGAAATACCCAACCTGTCAACCAACCTAATAGACCTTCAGACGAATCGTGTTTCAGCGAAAGTTTTGGAGAAATCTTGGAAAAATCTGAATTTGCAGGTCTGACTGGTACAGGCTGGGCCAAAGAAATAGTAGGCTAGGAAAATAGAGAAGTAGAGCTTTTGCAAGCTTCATGGAGAGCATCAACTCTAAAGACCTACCGTCCAGCTTGGAAAAGATGGGTTAGTTGGGCTTTGGACAAAAATATAAGGATTGATAACCCGCAGCCAAACGAATTGGCAATATACCTCTGTTACTTACATGAGGTGGTCAAATTGGCTCCAAAAACTATAATGGTTCACAAATCAGTGGTGACAACATTTACAAACCCAAATAAAAGTTCGTCAATGAGCTCGCATCCAATAGTTACACATGTGCTCAAGGGAATACTTTCCAAGAAACCGCCAGTTAAGAAACCTCTATGTTGGAAACTCGAAGATCTGATACATTTTCTGGAGACTTATAATTTTGACATGGAGAGCTTGTTTGCTGTGTCTCGTCACACCAACATTCTTCTGTTACTAGCATCGGGGCGAAGAGTCCACGACCTTACTTTGTTGAGCTTAAAACCTGAATCATTTCAGGAACATGATGACGAATTAATTTTTTGGCCGAAATTCGGGTCTAAAACAGATAACGCGTTGTTCAGACAGTCCGGATGGTGTCTTAAATATCATCCTTCATCACGCCTGAACGTAATACACTGGATCAAGCAGGTAGTACGTCTATCGGAAAATCGTCGTAAATGTAAAAACATTGAAAGTCTTTTTATAACTACAAGGGGACAAGTTAAAGAGGCGTCTCGTGCAGTTATTGCAGGCTGATAAAAACTCTTTTTAGAAAAGCTGAAATAATATCCTCTGCGGGAGGTATAAGAGCTGGCGTTGCGACATATAACTGGTCACAAATGAATATGGACATCGATGAGATTTTAAAACGAGGAAACTGAAGGTCTAAGCAAACATTTTCAATCATTACTTTCGGGAAGTACATTCGACATTATCTACTACTACCACAGGAAATAATTTAAGTGGCTGCTTCTCGCCGATCAACTAATTGATTTTGTTGGCAATAATTACTTAGTGAGAATAAGACTGTAAAATTATTTATAATTTTCTGTACATAAAATGATTTTTGATTAAAAATTAAAACTAAGAGGAAATTTATATATTATAAGGATTTACCATATTAAATCTAGTTTCGTTAATTCATTTTAGTTGTTTCACTATTACACCATGATCCATAGTTAAAGCAACTATCACAGTACGCCCGGAACAGCGCCGGCAGAGGTTAAACACGTCTCAAATGTGGTTCGAGCGAAGGCACGAACACCTAAATAGAACCGTTTTTCCCCCGAAGGGTAAAAAACGGATATTTAGGTTTCTGCCGAAGCTCGAACCACACCTGAAGGCCTTGCCGGCTTTAGGTACTGAAGAAACAACAGCCGCGCGCTGTTCACGAGGCTTTGAGTAGTTCCAACTTTACCGAGATAGATGGCGCTCTTGACAACTTTAAACGGAAATCGACTGAGTGTACAAGGGCATGATCTCAAATGTGGTTCGAGCTTCGGCAGAAACCTAAATATCCGTTTTTTACCCTTCGGGGGAAAAACGGTTCTATTTCTTTGTCATTGAATCAACAGCTTGTCAATTTGGGCAGAAGGGCGTATTTACTTTTGTGGGAGGTATTGGTAAAAGTTCCTTGAATATCAGCTTGGTATATATATATATTTTTTACCAAGATTGTTTAAATCACATAGTTTACTAATTCAGTTTCTATTAATAAACTATTCATTTTAAACCGTCTTCAAAAAAGGAGGAACTTCTCAAGTCCATTTCTTCATTCTCTTTTCTTCCTTTTCTTTAATTTTTTTTGTCTTTGTTACCTCAGAACTAGTCGTTTAGGGACCGATTTGGAAAATTCATTTTGAGTTCAAATAAGTAGATACACTTTCAATCGGGTTCCATTTTTTTAAACTCAGTTCTGATGATGGGATCCATGAAGGACCGAGGGAACCCCTTAAATATTGTAGGGGAACATATAGCGATCTTGGCAAATTTAACTAAAGGTAAAAGCATTTGCATTTCGACAGTATGATTTGGTGAAGTGCAACTGATAAAGAAGTGTCATACGACGTTTCTGAACACACTTGCGAGGAAAAAAACTAATTATTTTACCACACAGCGACGAATACGATAAAACCAAATATGAAAACTAAAGCAACACAGCTTTAGTTTTCATATTTGAACATGGAATATATGGAAAATGGCGCGCAAGTTTTTTTTAACGCGCCCAGTGCAAGGTAAGTAAACATAGCTTTCTTGAAAATTATAATTATAAGTGATAAAATGCAAATAGTTTAATATTTTATAACAAATTATTGTGAAATTAATAATTTGATAATAATAAATGTTTGTTTTATTTAATTAAGGACGTACACAATAATTTATTCCAAATACCTATATAAGTATATGGATTTTCAGCGGCATAAAACCTCTTTGGTGTTAGTTATGAAAATAACTGTATTGTCTGTTGACTCGCATTTATCTTACAGTAAGGTACTAATTTAACTATGTAGGGATAATTCTATTACGCACTAGTGTGTAATATTATTACGCACGTGTGTGTTATAGCTCGGTTTATGGCTAAATATGGTTCAAAAAATATTATGTATGAAGGTGCCAAGTTGTATAATAAGCTGCCTAAAGCAATTAAAGATGCAGATTCAATGACTATTTACAAAACCAACGTTGAAACCTATGTTCTAGAAAATTATTTATAAAATCATTTAACTTCACCTTCATTATCCAACTGCTTTGTTCCCTTGGTTTGATATTTTTGTACTTGCCTTAATCCGACTCTGTACTTCATTTCATTTTAAGACCTACCCTCTTTAGTAATCACTTGCGAACATGTTACGCTTTTGTTAACTGATAAGTATTTAGCTTACGTTAGATAATACCTTATTATTTCTATAGCATTCTCACTACTCGTAATTTAATATAGTACATTAATTTAAGTTTTGTCATAAGTGAAATTTTGTAATTTCTTGGCAAAATAAACATTCTTTAAACCGAAAAGCGATGTAATAAGGCTCACTTTACGAGCAAGTGTGTTGAAAAATATGTTCTTTATCACCTTCTTTAATTTCGAACTCAACGTTCATATTTATAATTGAACTAGCTGGCCCGCACAACTTCGTCGGCGTCACATTGCAAGTTTTAATTAAAGGTGCCTACGAAAAGAGCCACACAGAGTGGTTTGGGTCGTCGGCACCTTTAATTTAAATGCGCGCGCGGTAAAACTTCTCCGTTATTAATTTTTAACCCCCGAAGAAAAAGAGGGGTGTTATAAGTTTGACCGCTATGTGTGTGTGTCTGTGTATCCGTCTGTGTGTCTGTCTGTGGTACCGTAGTTCTTAAACGGGTGGACTGATTTGCTTCCAGTTCTTTTTTTTATTTAAAAGCCGGTTTTGTGGCGGTTTTTCTTAAACATGTTTTATCAAAATTGGTTAAGACGTTTACAAGATAAGGGGGTGAGAGGATTAATAATCGAATCGAATCAAACCATGTGAAGAATGCAAAACCGAAAATTATATAGGAATCGGTCGAGCCATTCATGAGATGAGCCGTGAGGTGCCGGCAGTAGAATGTTACCCCTCCTTTCATGTCCGTGGATGCAGTAAGAGCCTGCTAAGGGATACCTCCGGAAGATGGGCAGCAGCGTCTTTCCATGTATCAACATCCCGTACTGCGCTCGCCAACCCGTCTGCCAAGCGTGGCGAGTATGGCAACTACCCCTCATGGAGAGCCTTGAGGGAGGCCTATGTTCAGTAGTGGATGTTTTACGGCTGAAATGATGATGATGATGATGATTCATGAGATATGAGGGTTGAAAGTAGGGGTGAACAATCGAATCTTTCCAGTTATACCCAAGTGTAAATTAAGTGTAATGTTGTGTAGATTTCAAAAAAATAATTAACTTAGTACTTACTGGGAGTTACTTAAATTTTTCACTTTATAAATTGGTTATAGACAAAGTTGTCAAACTCAACTGTGATCTTCAAAGTTATCCCTTGAATTTAAATGGTGTTATAGTCAAAAAATGACGTTAAACCCAAAAATTACAGCAAATGTCAAAAATTACGACACTTCGGTCACAATCGTCGCTTACCATCACCCACCATAGTAAATACCGATCAAATATAACCTAAAATGATGTACCTACGTTAAACGTAGGTAGGTACATCATCATTCATCATATTTTCAGCAGTAAAACGTCCACTACTGGACACAGACCTCCCTCGTGGATCTCCATGAGGCGAAGTTGCCATACACACCACGCTTGGCGGGCGGCTTGGCGAGCGCAGTGCGGTATGTTGATACACAAAAAAAGACGCCACTGCCCATCTTCCGGAGGTATCCCTTAGCATGCTCTTACCGCATCCACGGGCATGATAGGAGGGTGACATTCTACTGCCGGGCACCCCACGACTCAAACGTACATAATGTACGTAAAATATTACCGTTGTTCGTGCAATAGGCAACAAGATTCAACAGCGGTGCCTTTTACAATCCCAACTGGATTGTAAAGGGCACCGCTGCCACCGTTCATACTTTTTGCCACATAGACAGCTGATCCGTATAGACATTTTGGCCCTTGCAGATTCCGACCGTTAAACATTTTGTCACGTTGACCACGCACACTACGCAGTCCCGAAATCCCTGGTACACATGCCTAGGAAGTACAAAAGTCACCTGGTTTTTAATGTAAATCGATGTACTAGTTTTGTACATTGCGTACTATGCTATGCGTACCTACGTGTTAAAAATTACCTTTTAATGATAGCGTTTTTACGAATTTTTTCATCATTCCAGCCGTAAAAAGTCCACTACTGAACAGGCCTCCCTCATGGATACTACTGAACATGGATCTACTAACACTACTGAACATGAGGGGTAGTTGCCATACTCACCACGCTTGGCAGGCGGGTTGGCGAGCGCAGTACGGGATGTTGATACATGGAAAGACGCTGCTGCCCATCTTTTGGAGGTATCCCTAAGCAGGCACGTACTGCATCCACGAACATGAGAGGAGGGGTAATATTCTACTGCCGGCACCCCACTGCAAATTTTTTACAAAATCTACATATTCATAGATAACGCCTAGGTGTTTTGTGTGGGCAAATGTTTTTTAACAGATGCCTATGGTTAAGATAGATAGTTAGGTAATATAGGTAATTTGTTACTCTAATCACACTTGTAGGTACATCTAAGTAGACAGTATGCAAATCATTTTCATTTCAGCCGTAAAACGTCCACTACTGAACACAGGCCTCCCTCATGAGGGGTAGTTGCCATACTCACCACGCATGGCAGGCGGGTTGGCGAGCGCAGTACTATGGAAATAAATTAAAGGGTTTCTGGGTTTCTGATGCTGATGATGGTGATGATAATGTGTGGGTAAGTATGATGACTAGTGGATAGAGATATATTCTCTTAGCCATCTTGCTATGTCGTCACCCATAAATTTTGTAATATTGAAGACTTTTCATAATGGTCTTTTTTATCAGTTCCACTTCATCAAATCATACTTTCTGAATGTAAATGTTGACTTTGAGCGAAAAATGCCGAAATTGCTGTTTTTAACTGCAACATTAAAGGAAGTAACTCCTTTAATGTTGCAGTTGATCGATTCCTCATAGATCCCCTCATCTGAATTTTGAAATAAATGATAATGGTATATCATAGAATATCCAATTGTGTATATTCGATAATTTACCAAATCGGTTTTTAAGCGACGGAGTTCTGAGGTAGGTAACAAATATAAAAAAAAAATACAGACGACATGAGAACCTCCACCTTCTTTTTGTGAAGTCTGCTAAAATATATGTATATCACGAGATATCACGCCTATTTCGGAAACAAATAGCTTAAAATGTTTTGAGTAAGGTTGGTTTATGCCATAAGGCACACTGCAGTATCCTGTGTGGTCTTCTTAAGTTCCACTTCACCAATTCATATTTTCTGAATGCCCTTGACCTTGAGCTTAATATGCCAAAATATATGTGTGATGATCTATGTGAAATGATCTTGGTATTTTTGCATGGATTGGGGATTTCCCTCTTTTTCTCTCATGAATCTCATCATATGCACTGAGTTTTAAAAAAATTGGACCTAATTAAAAGTATCTATTCGAACTCAAAAATAAATTTTCCAAATCGGTTCATACTCGTTCTAAGGACGGAGTTTTAGGGTAACGAAATAAATATAAACTTATACATGCCGTGGGCTGCCGGCAGTGGAATGTAACCCTCTTCTCATATCCGTGGATGCAGTAAGAGCCTGCTACGGGATACCAACGGAAGATGGGCAGCAGCGTCTTTCCGTGTATCAACATCCCGAACTGTGTTTGCTAATCCGCCTGCCAACTGGTGTCAACTGTACTCGTCGCTGTCAAAGCAGTTGAAATAGTCGCTTGTTTCTTATTTTAAAACATTGTAGAGGTATTTTTACCGACTTAAAATCTGAATATTTTTTGCAATTTAAATATTTGTGTTCTCAGAACTCCGTTGTTTATAAAACGACTTGATTTTTTTTTTGAGATGCAATAGATACATTTAAAATCATTAGTCCCCATTTTTTTAAACTTTGTTCATATGATGGTATCCATGAGGAATCGAAGAAAATCTTTAAATTATTGTAGTATGATTTGATGAAGTGGAAATTATGAAGAAGAAGACCGCATAATCAAATAGTTATCAAAACTCTTCAATATAACAAAAAGCATTGGTACGGGGGTACCAGAAAAGAGGGCGAAGGCCTCAAAAGGTCACCAAAGGTCAAAAATGGCATTTTTAGTTTTTTGAACGTTTTTGGCCATTTGAAGTAAGTACTTTATTTTTTTGGTGACCTTTTGAGGTAACAATAACAACAAACGTGATTTTTTGCTCGATATGAATAACGGCAACAATAAGACGCTTGATATATTCACAGAGTATTTAGTTGCAAAGTCATCATAAAAATAAATAATTAGTAATTCAGAGGACAATGTAGCTTTTCAAAGGATTATTTTATGCTATTCAATAGAAGTCAGTATAATAAGTACCCATAAAAAAGAAGACTCGCAACATTCATTCCATTTTTAAAAAAGCCCATCTTTAAAAGTGGGATTACAATTTCCGGAAAATCACGTTTCCTTTGAGTCGCGTTTACTCAGTAACAATAAAATAAAACCGGGCAAGCGTGTCAGACTTGCGCGCCGAGGGTTCCGTGCCATCATACAATATAATATAATGAAAAAGGCGGTTTATATTTGTTGGAGAACCTTTACAGCGCCATCTCTTGTCTGATAGCGGAACTTATGTAGATGTATTTCGATGATTTCTAAAAATCTACGCGAATGAGAGAGTGTTTTATAATTTTCCTGTAATCTTTACATACACTCCTATTAGCAATAAAAGTTTCAGAGGTTTATATATGCAAACTTCGGAGATAAGGGGTAACGCAATTTTTTTCAACGTTTTTGTAAATAAGTCGAAAATTATACGGCTAAAACTGTTTATTAATGTGAAAATAAATACCTTTCATATGATACCCCACACAACCTAGAAACTTCACAAAAAATTAGAAAACCCCCCTTGCACCCCCCTTGTCTAAAAAACTATGCAAATTAGAGAGTTTTCTATAATTTTCCTGTAAACTTTACATACTACTATTAGCGATAAAAGTTTCATAAGTTTATATCCGCTAACTTCGGAGATAAGGGGGGAACAGTCGTTTTTTCGACATTTTTATAAATAACTCGGAAACTATACGGTTTAAAGGAAAAATAAAAACTGTTTATTAATGTGCAAATTAATACCTTTGACATGATACCCGAATACGACCTAGTAACTACACAAACATTTTGAAAAACCCCCTTTCACCCTTTCTTTTTTTTTAATTTAAAAAACTATGTAAATTAGAGAGTTCGCAATAATTTTGCTATAAACTCTATTTATAAGATTAAAAAGTTTCACGGGTTTATCTTTGCAAACTTCGGAGATAAGGGGGGAGCGGTCGTTTTTTCAACATTTTTGTAAATAACTCTGAAACGATACAGCTTGAAAAAACTAAAAACTGTTTAATAATATGCAAATGAATACCTTTCATATGATAACCAACACGATCTAGTAACTTCACTTAAAAATTTTGAGATCCCTATCCGCCCCCCTGCAATCATAATAAGAATATTTTTTAGCATTTTCATAATGCTGTATTGGTTATCATTTTAAATTTAAAGTCGTTAGCATCATTAGTTCTCGAGATATCTACATGTGACAGACAGACAGGCAAGAGTGATTCTATAAGGGTTCCTGTTTTACCATTTTGGTCCGGAACCCTGATGACAGTCTATGCTGTATGGAGCCCTCGGCAGTTTGAACGCTCGTAGTTCATAGAAAGAGTGGTTCAAGTTTTGTTTACTCGACGGATCTCATTTATTAGTGCTGTTCAGCAAACCGTGCGCAATGAATACGGATTGATTTTGTGTTTATTAACAGTTCTTGCATTAATTGTCGAGTTGAGGTAATCGTGTGATTGTTTAGATGGCGGGTTTAGCGAGTCCTGGGATGTCCTGAACTTTCTGTTATGAAGATAATTGTGAGATCGCGACCATTAATAAAAGGAAATCGGCCATAGAAAGAGACAGAACGAGAAAGAAGAAGCGATAGAGAGAGAGCGAGAAAGGGATGTGGTCACGTGTTTTTATTGCAGTGGCAAGTAACTGGCGAGTCAAGTCGCCTTTCTACGCTTTACAAGTCAACTGCAAAGCATGGAAAGGTGACTTGACTCGTTTTTGCAAATTCAAGAGGCATTTGACCCAGTTCCTCGTAATAAACAATTGGTGGTCAACAAAGTACCGACTTCAATTATAAAATCTAAAATGTTGCTGGTAATACCCAAAAAAGAAATTTTAGGGGTTTTGAACATTGGCGTTTTAACTGTAGCTATTTATATTTTCGATATTTGAATAAATCAAATCAATAATCAAATCGATATACAATTCGAATACGTACCCTTATGCTTATAACATTTTGATGTCCTAAGCTGGGCCGCGTGTTTTCTCACTACGTTTTCCTAGGAAAACATCCATTACATGCCCAGCAAATGTACATAGGTACTAGTTCAGAAGGTGCCTGCAGCGGTGGTGAATGTTGTGTTTGTTAGTATGATGTTGCACAGTGGGCAAACAACTTCGGATGCTTGATTTACATTTTTTTTTGTAATGTATACTTACCTAATGTTTTGGAAACTTCACATAATCCCCTCACTAGATCCAGGCTGGATCTGCTACTTGATCTAGTGAGAGTGATCCTTTCATTTGATACCACACTCAGGTATATTTGGAAACATTTGAATATTCATCCCCTCTTTCACCCCCCATATCTTACTTCTTATCCGATTTTGATAAAACTTGTCTAAGAACCACTGACGGAAAACCTGATATATAATAAAAAACCGCATGCAAATCGGTCCACTCGTTTACGGTGCAACAGATAGACACACAGAGAAACAGACGCACACACATATAGCGGTCAAACTTTTACAACCCTCTTTTTTGTCGAGGTTTAAAAGTAATAAACTTTATCAGAAATCTGGTTTGATTAAATTCGCAATCGCATTTGATTCGGCTGTCTGCACCTGGAAATAATTAATAGACTGAATATTAATTAACAAAATTGTTATAAGCTTTCGATGTTCAAAACATTGGTTCAAAACGCGGCTCGAACACGTAATATACGAGGATATGGTTCGGTGTCAACCATGAGCAGAAGCGTTTTTAGCTTCAGAGCGCGCTTCCACTGAGGCCGTGCTTAATAGACCAATTGCAATCCTAGAACGACAATTTCAATTCTCGAGGAAACGTGGAAACGAGCATTGTGGTTGGTCAATTAAGCCTCGCTCCGCCTTAGCGGAATCTTGTTTACTAGCTGTTGCACGCAAAGTCTTGTATGGAGCATTGTGGTTGGTCAATTAAGCCCCGCTCCGCCTTAGTGGAATCTTGTTAACTAGCCGTTGCACGCAGTCTTGTATGGAATTAATGCCACTATTATTTGTTTTTTTTGTCGTTACTGCAGTGATATAGCTTTGTGAACCAATTTCTATACTAGTATGACACAGAATTATTAAAAGGTATCAGGAAATAGATTTCGTGATCTAGTCTACTACCACTTACACTAGTCACACGAGTGTAGAAAATTATCATCGGTGCAACAGTGTGACAGGTTTCTCCCAAAGTGTAAAAACATTGTGTACATATCACAAATAAATCGTACAGCGACGGTATTGATAATTGTCCGTTAATACCTTTTCCAAGTTTAGATGTTATTAAGCAACTAAACAGAGAGGATAGAACATGTGTTGAGCTAGGTAATCCATGTAACAATGTAAATTCACTGCATTGCCTCGTACAGCATAAATACCAGTTGCGGACGCTGTATACAGGGTGTATTTTATATGTAACATGTGTACTAAGCCGTAAGAGGGTGATTCTGACCACCCCAAGGAATAACTTTTGTTCTACGACTTTTCAGGATTCAGTGATTTTTATTCAAGAAATGACTGTGAAAGTTTTAACTTCAACAGCTGATTATACGATAACGACAACCTAAAAATCAGCTGATTATGACAGGGTCATTGACCTCCGCGAAGAGTTGCTGTACAGGTACACATATAAATACCTACAACCACAAATAGTTTTTTTTTATTTTGAAGTAAAAAAATAAATAAATCCGGTTATGACCTCAGGATCATTTTCATTTTACATCTCTCATTTTCACATCATCTATTAAAATAATGAATAAAAATATTTGGAAATAAAAATTAAAAAAAGAATTTCCGAATTTTTTTCATTCTAAAACTACTTATTTTCATGAGCTGAGCCCCTTTCGGGTTCGGTAAGTACACATGTTATAATACACCCTGCATATCAAACATCCTATATATTAGTGTAGTTTAGACCATTGGTAAACAAATTAATTTTCAAATACTGTTTGCCTAATCTGGTATTTGTGCAACGGCAAACTTACATCACATTTTCACATTATTCACCCGCCGCGCGCCGCGGGGTTTTTGCGCTGAACTCTAACTATGCTTCCATTTCGACTGCCGGGTTTCAGCTGGTCTAATAGAGGAGTAATACCACAGATTACGTAACCGTAATACTACAGGTAATACTGCTAATGCGTAAAAGGAAGGGGGCCCGATTCCCACCACGGAAAAATGTTTATAATTTTAGGCATGTTGACATATATATAAGTATATCAAAATTCTATTTAGTTCGTTAGATAATACAAAAATAATAGACACGCATTTTTTTGCTTTAGTAAAATAATGAATCAATAGTTAGTTATAGCGAGTTGAAGTTTAGGAGTGGGGGCTCGTGACGTCATAATACTGTAAGTACGAGGCACGGCGGCGCGTAGCAAGCGAACGTTAAGATGTTCTCGTACGTTGCGAGCAAAATGTGCCGGAGCTCCATCATGCTGAAACACCATATTTCTTTGGTTCTCAAAGTAGTCCCAGTCAGCCACAGGAAAGTCGTCAATCGCCTCTTCGAATTCCGTTTGTAAAAACGTTAGATAGTTGCTACCGTTCAGACGTGATGGCATAATGACGGGACCGATGACATGCTCGTCATTAAGGCCAGTCCACACATTCAGCCGCCACTGGTGTTGGAATCTGCCCCGCCGTGAAGCACGTGGATTCTCGCGAGCCCAAACGTGATCGTTATTTGAAAGTCCTGACCTCGTGAATGTTGACTCGTCCGTCCAAAGAACATAGTTTACGTAATTAGGGTTTTCCTCTAACTGCCTGAGGTACCACTCGCAAAAGTTCCTCCTGGTGCAAAATCGGAAGGTATCAGTGTCCTGTGTATGGCGATAGTGATAAGGGTTACGATTGTCGTCACGAAGAATTCGCCAAACTGCAACATGGTTTATACCGAATCTTGTTCCGGCTCGCCTCGTACTTGTGGTCGGCTCTTCTTCAAAATGCTCTAACACTAATCCAGCCTGCCTGGTGTCGATTGTGCTTGGACGTCCACTTCGAGTAGACTGATGAAAAGTGCCAGTGGAATGTAAAATCTTGACATGTTCAGGAAACACTGGTACGAAGGCAGCCGTCGCTGTTCAGTGGGGGGTCTACCATCGATAAATCGTTGCCTGGTGTCGTTGTTGATACAGTTCGCGAGCACGATTTAAATAGCTTTTTTCATGGCCTACGCATAACATCATATCGTAATATTCCGAGCATCGTTATTTTGGAAAAAAAACTCGAAACAGTAATGTAGCATATCGATTAGAAGATTTGAAATTGTCAACATATTTTTTTTTCGAACTTGACATTTTTTGAAGCCAGTACTTGAGTCCTTGTATTGAGGTAGCAAACATTTATATTTTCTGCCCATTGTGCATTTGTGTTTATTTTAAGTTCGTACTGTATTTAATTTAAGTTTTGGTGTACCTTCAATAAAGTTATTATATTCATTCATAAATGAATGAAAATAGAAAAATATTATAGTAGACAATTATTAGGTAAAAGAGGTACGTAGACCTCTCTGTTAAATAATCTGGTTCCCTGACATGACAGCTTACTAGGGTTGACAATATTTTTGGCTTAGATAATTAATTATATTTTTACGGGGTATTTTGTAACGCGTTGTATTTACCTTTATTAATGTGTTTTTGTGCTTTTACAACTTTTAGTTACGATGTAAGTCTACTTGAAATAAAAAAAATAGTCCCTTATTTCAGATCAATCGGTCAACAGAAAGGAGGTACCTATTATTAAATTCCTAAATTTTACACAAGCAGGGATAGCTTCTCTGGACACCATGGATCCCCTTACCTCTTAGAGAATGTTCATTATCATCATTTCAGCCATAGAATGGCTGGCCACGTCCACTGCTGGACATACATAGGTCTCCCTCAAAGATCTCCATGATCATGAGATATGCTGCCATACTCGCCACGCTTGGCAGGCGGGTTGGCGCAGAAGTGGAAGACGCTGCTGCCCATCTTCCGGAGGCATACCTTGGCAGGTTGTAATTTTTTCCACTGGCTCGCAAGAACTAGCAGAATTTTGTAAAACCGAACACTAAAAGCCATAAAAGAATTAGAAGACTATTCATCAAATCAACTCATATACATAGACTTACACAAAAAACTTCGAATCTATACTTATAAGTCAATTTTACATTTTTGAGGCCTGTCGTCGAATGGTAGGACATACATAAATTAAAGGTCCTGTCGACGAAATGTCCAATGACGAATTGCGGAATCTTTTTGACCAGGATTTTGAATGTCTGCGAAATATCTACTAATAAGTATATCAGGAGATGTGAGATACCAAGCTATTTAAGTGATTTATCGAATACAACGCTATATAACAAGAACAGTTGGTATCCTGAACAGTATCGACAACAGGAGCCGACAGCGCCGAAATACAAAAATTACGAACTAAATTAGAATCTGCAAATACAAAAATATATAGCCTAGGTTCTGAAATACTATCTACGAAACGAGCTCGATAAGTGCCTTACCTTGTTGAACACCGTTATAGAGAAAACTAAAGGAAATACAGAGTCGCGCTAATAGCCCAAGGTCAATGAAACAAGGTCTTCGATGCGTGTGAATTTTCGGAAAAAAAATGTCCAAGCTTCGCTGAGACGACATTTGATAGTTTTAGGAGGAATACATGTTAACAACCCATTTGACTTACACAATACTTTGCATGCATGGTTACAAAAGTTCTTTTCAACATATACCCTAATGTACCTATAATACATAAATTATGAGCTTAGACATACCAGTTTTAAGTTTGAAAATTATATCAAGAATTACTCAATCTTCTTTAAACAAAGAAGTCTATTACTATATATCTTAAGACGTATGGTCCCTTGTTACATCATACGTTTAAGGATAAATAATAAGATACTTCTTTGTTGAAAGAAGATGGAGTAATTCCTGATATACCTAATTATCTAATCTCTTAAATTAGTTGTTAAAATACTTGACATACTTATCGGCTCTAACGATCTAGGAAACCCGCGGCTTAGTCAGATTTAGACACATTGAGTTGTTCTCTGCTCTAATTATAGCGGACTAATTTAAGAGATTAAGGCAAGGCAAACAAAACAATTTGAATGTAATTGTTCAATTGCCGTGGGGTGCCGGCAGTAGAATGGTTGCCTCTCCTATCTTGCCCGTGGATGCAGTAAGAGCCTGCTAAGAGCTACCTCCGGAAGATGGGCAGCAGCGTCATTCCGTGTATCAACATCCCGTACTGCGCTTGCCAACCTAAGCGCGGCGAGTATGGCAACTGCCCCTTATGGAGATCTATGAGGGAGGCCTGCGTTCAGTAGTGGACGTTTTATGGCTGAAATGATGAATTGTTCAAGATTTCGGATTCAAGATTGAGTAATTACAATGGTAAATCGCGGAGGGGCGCTTGCCTACAAATTGACGCGAAAAGTTAACTTGAAATGAAAAGTGGTAAGCGCCAAAATAGTTACCTATTGAAAACATTACCTATCTATTGCGAATGTTTTGTAATTGCTGAAAGAACATGAAATCCTTGACGCCATTATCGCCAATGCGTCGTCTTACAGGTGCTAGACAGAATATTATACCTGACAATGATCCAAGCACTGCAGCTTCCCGTACATAATTAGTACCTAGTTGCTGGTGCTCCGTACTTATATCTTATGTTTCTACAGTATAAATATGTAAAATTACAATTAAAAATGTATACTTTCGAATTAAGAATGCTCCTCCTTTTTTCTCATAAAATTAAAACTGATTACAAACAAAATGCGCAATATTTTATTCATCGCACGGAATTAATAGCGATCGAAACGTTTTGTGTACAAATACTTGATAAATACACAAAAAAGTCGATTAAATCTGAGATGTAATGCTGAGATAAAATTTTGCAAACGTATATATGTTGACTAGGATTAACACATAGGCTACTTTTTATCCGGGTACAGTGGTACAACGGCATGCGAAGCGGCGGGCACAAGCTAGTTACTTGTTCATAAATTCAATGATTCACAGTTGCCGCGACTTATCACAATAATAATTCTTCCTCTCACACATTACCTTTTTTGCAGAAAGCCGTAATCCTTTAACAGATGTAAGATGTTAGGTATGCGCAAACGGATGTTACCATTGACGCATCATAGCTCCTCTAATGTGCAGGGGCCTTAATACAGCCATATGAGAGCTAAGCTAATAAAAATCTATACATAAAATATGCGCACTACCATTAATATTATTAATCAAAATGTTTGTTAACTCTTCAAGCAAAAACTATTTAGCAGATGATGCTAAAACTCTGCAGATACATATGTAGATGTAAATTAGGATTAACACATAGGCTTCTTTTATTTGGATATAACGGGTGCAAAATTATTTAAGCAGAAGAGTTTATAATCCGCGGAGGTCTTTCAAAATAATGTGCCGAACTGGCCGTTGTAATAAACAAATACCAATCCGAAGCTCATTCTCATCTCGCAATCATTATATCTCTACATTTCACGGCATTGACCTAATAGGAATACGTAACGCGAATTCCAACACGCTATATATATGTACACAAAACATTTAACTACACAAAAGAGTTACAACAGAATAAAGAGTACTAATTACGCAAATGGGTGAAAAAGTATGTACAAAAATAA
Source organism: Pasiphila rectangulata (assembly GCA_963082625.1). Classification (NCBI taxonomy): domain Eukaryota; kingdom Metazoa; phylum Arthropoda; class Insecta; order Lepidoptera; family Geometridae; genus Pasiphila; species Pasiphila rectangulata. The sequence continues at coordinate 16,208,153 of OY720236.1, read as the reverse complement.
CATCAGCAGCCGGTGTCCAAACGCCGGCGGTGGCACGCAGATTATAACAATCTCTGAAGATATTCCTAGAAACGAATCGGACCAGACGGCGGGAATCATGTAAACATAAAAATATCTCTTCAGTTCAGATTCGATTGTTTAGCGCGCGAAAATCCGCGGAGATCTTTAGGTAATAATTAGTGGCAGAGAAAGTAAAATGGTTTCGTAGTGATACTCTAGTGATATTGATTAGGAATTAGCTGTCTTAAAGTGCATCTGTGTGTGATGTTTGCGGGCGGTGGAGCCGGCTTTCAAAAGCAATCTAAGCCGCCCTGGGAATGCACCAATAACTCCGAAATATCACCGAGTTGGTAAGTAGTAATTTGTATTTAGTCTATGTTTACTTATAGTACTAACTTCAAATTAAACATTTAAAACGAGCAAGCGTTTATAAACTGTGAAATTTGGAGAATTGTGAAGGATGTTGCTGCTATGAAAAATACTAGGGATTTTTTCGAGTTTGCCAGTAGTATTAGGGGACTTTTACTCCTGTAAACTCTGACTTAATTATCATAGAACCAAATGTCCCAGGCACTGCAGCGTCCCGTGCAGTATTAATACCAATTGCTGATGCTGTATAAACCATCTATAATTGCCCTGGGGTGTCAGCAGTAGAAGAATAAAATAAAAACTATCCGAAGTTATTTGGAAGTTTAATGAATCACAAATCTTTAATTTAGACTGTAGATAAATTGGTAAAATAATACAAAATTGTAAGTTAATTAAAGTTATGCTCTGAAACCTACTTCGGATTAAAAATAATTAGGCAATTTTTGATTCAAGTTGATGGTCTAGGTCAAAAAATCAAAGTTAATCGTCTCTCTTAATTTCACTACTCGGTTTCAATGTGTGTGATACGATAAATCAATATAACAATATGTCCCGCTTCGAATCATAAATGACCTATTAGAAAAATAGAGTGTCTTTCCGAGTCAGTACAGAAATAATACGAATAAACGATATGAACGTTCATTACTTTAACGGTAAAAGAAACATCTTGAGAAAACCCGCGGCTTAGCTTCAGACGTATTGACCTGTTCTTTCCTCTGACTAATAACCGACTAAGCTGAGCTGGGAAAAGTGCTGGGCAAGCCTAATCCATCGAACAATGGCCCCAGGCACTGCAACGTCCCTTACAGCATGATTACTGGTATAATCCCACTAATATTATAAAGCCGAAAGTTTGTTTGGATGGAGGTTTGTTACCTCTTCACGCAAAAACTAGGCTACGGATTGAGCTGAAACTTTGCACACGTATTGTTGTTGACCAGAATTAACACATAGTCTACCTTTTATTCAGATACAACGCATGCGAAGCGGCAGACAGAAGCTAGTTAGACCAGTTAGAATCATGAATAAAACATGCAAAGGCGTTACTTTTTTTAACGTTCGTTGTGTCACAAATGAACGTTAAACTCAGCATTGGTTGTCTTGCTAGACGCGACAACTAATGTCACAGTTATCCCTCTACCGCCAATAAGTCTCTATACCTACAGTAAAATTAGACGGTGCGACATCCACACATTTAACACAGCCGTACTCTGAAACCCGCGGCTTAGTTAGCTAAAGATGTAAACAATCTGTTGACCAGCGAACCAATTGAGTCGGTAAAAAAAATAGGCATGCCAGGGTATGAAAACCGAAATTACCTATACTATAGTCCGTCAGTTTGATAATACGAAAATAGCAGACAGGTTTGTTTTTTCAAATTAATGAAACAATATACTAGCTAGTTGAAGTTACCACTCCTAGTGGGTGCTCGTGACGTCATATTACTGTACCGAGGCACGTAGGTGCGTACCACCGTGCGACTTCACGCGACATTTTCATGTAAAGTATCGTGGTTATCTTTGGATTAGATTAAAAAAGAAAACATACGTGCCCAATATGTTGTAATAATCTGTACGACATACTAACAATTAAAATTTAGTCATCTAACCTATAGCAAAATTGCCACATCATTTGGATGTGGCAATGTAAACAATAAACCATAATCTAAATAACCTGACAAATTTGGGTCTGTCACAATCTTACGTAGGAATCCAAATTGATTGCAATAATTGAATAATCTAAGAAGAAGGTATTGAAATCTAAAATCAAAGCGTCAGCTGCACTCACAGAAATATTTTATTTCAATTTTATATTTCGATCCCAACCCCATCTGTTAACGGGTTGATTTTCCCGAACACTGAACTCAAGGGAACCGGACAGAGCGTTTTCCTAGTTCGTTTGCCGTTCCTAATTGAGAAACAACCATGTCCCATGATACATAATAGTTCTTGTTAAAAAAACTAGATGGCGCAATTGGCATGGCTTGAGTTTGCGATAGAAGATGTAGTTTGTTATACAAAGAGCTAAAATGACCCATTAAATACGAGGTAGTTTTACTTTTACTCCCGAGCCTTAGCGAGGGTGTAAATAGAAACCGAGTTTTAATGGGTTTTAGCGCCGTGTGTTACACTCTACTTTTTACTACTATTGCAAGAATATAAAATAATCCAACATACAAATAAAGAAATAGTTTATTTTATTAAAAATTAAATGTACAATTTGTAATTTTTTTTATGAAACAGTAATAAGTCGATTATTCTACTTATGACTAAAGACTTTTTCGTTTTTGTAGGCTCATTGTCATTGGACAAACAAAAAATTAAAATAAAAAACCTTTTCCCCTAGAGGAAGAAATGCAATTTTATTTTCGCTCAGTACGCCACAATGACGGTATCTGAGCAAGAGGAGTGAAAGGGTATTTAAGGCTGCGTCCCCAGTAGGCAAACTGTTAGCGGCCAACTACTGGGGTGGTTGCCATCAATAACCCCCTCGTGACCATGGCAGTATTAAGAGATTAATAAGGAAGGCCTATGTCCAGCAGTGAACGTCCTACGGCTGAGATGATGAATGGAGAAAAACAAACAGCTGTGATTGATGCTGCGAAACTAAAAAGATACGGAATAAATCATCATGATTTAGAAAAGAGCCATCAAGCGGGAGGTTAATAAACGGTTTGCTTTTCTTTAAAGCATAGTACCCTATGCCGTCGCTAGATGGGGCATTTGTCAATCAGTTAATCTTCAAATTATCCCACTTTATCACAATAGTGGTGAAGCCCTTTTTAACATTGACATGTTGTCAACCTTGTACACTAGTTGTACGCCACGTACTGAGAACGAGCAAGCGACTACTTTCAATAACGTCCCATTGCATTTGAACTTGATTTGTGCCGGGAATAGGAACTGCAACTTCCTGCGTTTCAATCGGCTACAAACCGTGTGCTGGTGTAATATCCCAGTGTCTAAATTAAAAAAAAACGGGCATATGATCAAGAGTGATGCTCGGACAAAAAATATCAATTTATAAATGTCCTTGCATAAAGAAAAAACGAATAAACCCCCATATCTCAAAAACTACCATATGAATCGATTTTCCCCACGACAATCGATATATATTAAAGCAATCCTTAAGTTCATCAAAACGCGATCATCCGGTCAAGAATTATCCTCGGACAAACAAAAACGATTAAACTATAATATCTCAAACACTACACCATAAATCAAAATTTCCCCACGAAAATCGATTTTTATTGATGTCTTATGTTTTTAATTTAAACATTCGTTCGTGTTATCCCCGGACAAAAATTTCGGACATACGAGTATAAACATTCATTCGAAACGCGAGTTGCAACTCAGAACTTCGTTCGTTTTGCTCACTCGTTCGATAATTTGTGTTTTAGAACCTTGTGCATGACTTTATTCCCAGGTCTTCACATTCCCAATGATGCATAGGCCCCATTTTTCACATTTCTGGATCTTAACATCGTTTTATAGAGGGCTGGCTGATTACGTATCTCGCGACAGGTTTGCAACAGATGTAGGTATACTTATCTCCCGATCATCGTTGGTATGAGCAGGTACTCGTATTTACATTGTTTAAAAAATATATTAAACTATTAGATGAAGTTACAGGTGCACAGGTTAATCACGCGACAAGCTTTTTTTATCACATAAATTGTGTAAAGACGTTTTATGTTGACATTAAACTTAAGTGGAAAATGTTTATTTTATTATTTTTCGTATGTTTAAATAAAAGCTTGTTTGTTACACGTTTTTTTTTACTTTTCGCAAAACACACTAAAATAGATGTCCCGTGACGAGATTCGAATTCTGCATCTCAGCCGGCTCTTCCACCAATGCGCCACGGAGGTATTTAAGTATATCCTTGTTGAGTTTTAATTATAATTAATAAGCCCAGAATTGATTATAGCTCTGCATTTAGAAGTGACCTACAATTTTACCGCATGGTACTCCTATTCGCCCTTCAGTCACGAACCGTTAGTTGCCTAGCCAGGTCATGAAAATTTCTACCTATATATAGATTTTAGAGTTCAGTAGCAGAATTGTAAACAGGAACCCTTATAGAGTGACGCTGTCAGTCCAGCTGTGTGGCCTGAGGTTCCTAGGAAACGTGGAGTTCGATTCCGTGCAACAAAGGATATTTCTTTATTAGAAATAGATCTGCACACACATGCTAACAGTTAAGGAAAACATCGTGAGGAAACCCGCGGATTAGTGTACATATGTTATATATAATGTTGTTAAGGTTTTAATAAATAAATGATTGATCGAAATTATTAATTGATTGAATAATGAAATATCTTCAGCACATTAGAAAACCGTTTTTATAGCCGTATTAGTTTTGACTTATAGTCTCTATCTCTACATAGTATAATATTAATTAAAGTCGCTGTCCGCATTTGAAATGCAAAAAATATTGCCAATCTTAGTAACCAAAGCTCACTGCTGGACATAAGCTTCCTTCCCTATGAAAAAAAAATGTTCGAGTTGATAATGTACGTGGTTTTATTGTCACATTTTTTTAGGGTTCCAAAGTACAACAAGGAACCTTTATGGTTTCACTTTGTCTGTCTGTCTGTCTACTTGTCTGCGGCTTTACGAAGAAACTATTAGTTGTAGTCAAAGTCAATTAGTGTTTGTTCAATAAAGCAAACAGCTACATAGAATAGTCAGCTTACAAAAGAAAAACAAAACACATTTTAATTAAATAACGCACAATGCACTAATGCATTCTCTATGTTATCTCCGAAATTTTATTTCCGTAATATAATAAATAATCCATAAAATTATTTTCATAACCATCGATTTCCTGAATGTTCACAATCTATAATTATTTTATTTAAGGATCCCTAATATAGTTTCCACTAATATCGGTATCCACAAAGTGATTCGCAATAAGTAAAGAAACCCATAACATTATTAACTCATAAACATTATTCTCATAATTATTTATTTGAATAATTTTCATGTTCCATCATATTTTGTTGGCGGCCGCAAACTTAATAACCAACTGTCTTTCCATATCGGTTCTGTATCGGCATTGTTTTTCTATGGTTATAAAAAAACCTATCATAACATTTCATTATGGCACCCCACTGTTCTAGTGTCAGAGACGAGGTTCTTGTAAAGATTGCGGAATTGGCATTTACTTCTCCCATGTTCTCATAAAGTATGGAAACAAATACTTATGCTGTGTCGAATTATCTGTAAATCTCTAAGAAGATATTAGGCATGCTGACAGAGTATGCTGTTGATTCAAATCAAAAAATAAAATTAAGTTCGTCAGTTAGATAAGTAAGTTAATAAAATAAAAATAAAACCAGACAAGTGCGAAATGGAGTCGCCCACCGAGGGTGCCGTAGGTATGTAGGATCAATACATATGTGTATATCTTAGTAAAAGTTTTAAAATGCACAAACATATTCGGTCACCCATTCAAGTTATGAATGGGCGTAGGGTTGCTTAACCTCGATAATTGATTTCGTACTTTTTTAAGGACGATTTTTTTATGAATCCCTTGCAAATATATATTTTTCTCGGTAACTACGGTATAAGACGATATACCTTGTAAAATTTCATAGTCATAGTTTCATAGTCTACGGGAAGTACCTTATGAATTTTGATTCCTCTGAGAATGTCGAAACATGCGTTTTTTTGCGGCATAAACGGCCGTAGGTATCTTTTTTTTTCAGGTTAAGTTAAAATATTTATTTTTTTTACAGCTTAAAGAGGCTGTAGATTTAAGTATGTACTTACCTATATGGTTTTAATTTCAACTCGATACCTTTACACGTTCTCGAGACAAAGGGTCTTGACAGACCGACAGACAGACGGACAACAAAGTGATCCAATAAGGGTTCAATTTTTTCCTTTTGAGGTACGGAACCGTAAAAATTAAGTAGCCCCGACTCTTTACTTAGTCTCTGAGGTTACCCACATTTTTTTGTAATGTGTACCCAACATCAGTTTTTCAATCAACACCATCAAGTGTGGTATCAAATGACCCTTTCATGTGATACCACACTTGAGTATATTTGAAAACATTCGATAGTTCACCCCCACTTTCAACCCCATATGTTGTTTGTTGTAGTCTATGGTCTTATCTATGCATTAGTTATAGATTTCAATGTCATGTGAAGTGGAGCTGTCATCTCTCTGATTGGCGCACTCACTTGTCCGTCGCATGTCGTGTCTAGTAAACTATTTAATAAATTATGGTCAGCCCATCTTTCGAATAAATGTCTTTATTTGAACGCCCCCGCCGACGATTCCGACCAGGCTCATAAATAAACAATTGTAAACTTCCTAAACGATTTTGATAAAACATGTTCACCATTAGATCGAAGTTATTCCACATCGAAGCCCATAACTGTGAAGTATAATATTAATAAATGTGGGTGAATAAAATGATGATGCTGGTATCTTTTTTGGGTATTTTGGCATGTAGTCTAAGTCAGTTTCTTTCCACTCTCCCCGCTAAAAACTGCAGATTTATTTGTAAAGAGAAATAGGCGCGTGGCCTGTCTTGATTTATCTCGTCTACGAATAGTTTTTATTTAACATATTATTATACGCCGTGGGGTGCCGGCAGTAGAATGATACCCCTCCTCTCATGCCCATGGATGCAGTAAGAGCCTGCTAAGGGATACCTCCGGAAGATGGGCAGCAGCGTCTATCCGTGTATCAACATCCCATACTGCGCTTACCAACCCGCCTGCCAAGCGTGGTGAGAATGGCAACCACCCCTCATGGAGATCCATGAGGGAGGCCTGTGTTCATCAGTGGACTTTTTAAGGCTGAAATGATGATGATGATATTATTATACTAGCTGTCCCGGCGAACTTCATATCTCAAATACTACAATTGAAATAATACTACAAATTTTGCATATACATACAGGGTGTAAAAGGACAACTACCGAAAACTTCGGGAGGTCAATGTACTCATCAAAATGAACAACTTTTACAAAGGAAATTTAGCTGTAAAAAAATGTGAAGAAACAGCTGTTCCATACAAAAGTACAATACCTACTTTACTAAAATATATGGAACAGCTGTTTCTTTACATTTTTTACAGCAAAAGTTCCTTAGTAAATGTTGTTTATATTGACGAGTACATTGACCTCCCGAAGTTTTCGGTAGTTGTCCTTTTACACCCTGTGTGTATATGCAAAATTTTAAGTTTTTCAAGTGAAAAGTAACGATTTTTCCATACAAACTTTCATCCCCTATTTTAACGCCTTCTAATTTAATTTACGGAACGAAAAGTGGCCTATGTCCGTCTCAATGGTCTTATCTAGGTACTCTTATAGTAAAATTAATCCAAATCGGTTTAGCGGTTTTGACGTGAAAAGGGAACATACAAACATTCTTACTATATTCATCATCATCATCATTTCAGCCATAAAACGTCCACTACTGAATCCAGGCCTCCCTCATGGATCTCCATAAGGGGCAGTTGCCATACTCACCACGCTTGGCAGGCAGGTTGGCGAGCGCAGTACGGGATGTTGATACACGGAATGACGCTGCTAGCTCTTAGCAGGCTCTTACTGCATCCACGGGCAAGATAGGAGGGGCAACATTCTACTGCCGGCACCCCACGGCTTACTATATTAGTAGGAACAAATTATTTTTGAATTTGTATAGACGCACACATCCATGAGATATTAAATTATTGTGATAGTGTCTACTGAAGTCCCTCAAGGTATAGGTATGCCCTCAATTTGAACTTGTGCGGTTGGTTTTTTGTATCACTTTATAATGTTTGCTTGATTTTACATCCAGTTCTAATGACGGGATCCATGATAAATCGAGGGAAGTATTTAATTTGATAGTCGTAGTAGTAAGTAGTCAAGTAAAGTAGTCGTAGATACTTATAGCGGTTTGAGTATTTTTAGCAAGTTAAGAATTTTAACATAGAAGTCAGTTTTGTATATAAAATTAAAGAATTATATTTATGTGGATCCGACAGGCACAAGATCTCCAGAAGAGGCGTACAGGAGAAGAGACCTTTACTCATCATTAGAAAGTTACTGTCGGATAAGATAGATATATCTACTACCTTTACACATGTGTATGTGTACATTAATGTACTTTGCAAAATTGAATATCTATATTATATAATATAGATATTCAATTTTGCAAAGTTCTCGAATGGAGGTCACGGACCGGCAAGCGCAGCGTAGGACATCCACCTACAAGACGGGCAGACGACTTTGTAAGAACCGCAGGTCGGCGTTGGATGCAGGCCGCTTTCAACCGCAGTACTTAGAGATCAATTAGGATCAAATTAGGGAGGCCTTTGTCCAGCAGTGGATGTCCTACGGCTGAAATGATGATGATGATAGATGTTCATGTGCTAGATTTCCATTTCCATGGTGGTACAGTGTTCTATGGGTTAAATTGCATTGCAGGTTTGTGACGTCAATCACATCGGCGGTCGAAGAACGTGACACGCTAACCTGACTTGTACAGCAGAGCTATAACCTGCATTTTACATTAATTTCCAAACATTTCTTTGAAACTTTTTTAACCCCCGACAAAAAGGAGGGGTGTTATAAGTTGGACCTGTGTGTGTGTGTGTGTGTGTGTGTCTATCAGTAGCTCTGAACTCGTTATGCGACCTAAGCCTTTGACTTATGACACCATCATTTCAGCCGTAAAACATCCACTACTGAACTAAGGCCTCCTCAGGGGTAGTTGCCATACTCACCACGCTTGGCAGGCGGGTTGGTGAGCGCAGTACGGGATGTTGATATACGGAAAGACGCTGCTGCCCATCTTCCGGAGGTATCCCTTAGCAGACTCTTACTGCATCCACGGGTAGGAGAGGAGGGGTAACATTCTACTGCCGGCACCCCACGGCTATGACATAAGCCTTGTGAAATTTCCTCGCGGGGCGTTTAAACTTACGAACACATGGTGTACTCCAAGCACTTAAAGAGTTAAACGAGTGGACCAATTTGCATGTAGGTTTTTTTTTATTTAAAAGCAGGTTTTCCGGTGGTGGTTCTTAATTATGTTTTGACAGGACTTCATTGCGTAATTACCTTGTTTTATTATGTAATAAGGTAATTACGCGATATAGTCCCGTTATACAGTTTAAAATTATGTCTTCGTAAAAGTCTATTAGTGGCCAGATGGACCGCGTAATAGAACCTGCCTTTAGTCTCCTAGAGCTGGTCCATCCATCGAGTTGGGATCTCTCGCGTAACCTTCCCCTAATACTGATTCGTCATTGGACTGTTCATCGACAGGATGATTTATTTACCTATTTCCGTTTCTCCAGCTGAGTTTTTCACCTACTTTCACTTCCGACGACAGGGCTTTCCAGCGACAGAATATTTCACCGACAAGCTTTTAATTCTTTTAACCATATACCTTTCCATCTACGGAGAATATGCCGCTAATCTACGGTAAGTTCCCTTGTCGTTCCCTACGATGACTAGCGGGAATCAAACTCGCAACTTCTTGCGTAACAGCCAGCTGTTAATCCAACTGCGCTGCGGAGTTCGTATAATTGTAACTATAGTTGCAAATCAGAACACAAAGCCAAACTTGAATAAACATGAGTCACCTTAATGGAGCGTAAGAATCTGCTCCGGAATATTGGCAGCATCTATTCGTGTATCAACATCCCGGTCTGTGCTCGCCAACTGTCCTGCCAAGCGTGGTGAGTATGGTAAGAACCCTTCATGATCAGTATTTGGAGATCCATGAGGGAGGTCTATGTCCAACAGTGGACGTAATACGGTTGAAACGATGATGATGATCTCTATTCGGGGTTCCTTCTTCCTTCGAGTTTCGGCATAAAAATATATTGCATTTGTTTTCGTTTTAAAGAATTTTGTTCGCATACACATCGTCAGGTAATAGCTAAGCTAGCATGCTCCATTGACCTTGTATTATCCTTGACATACTAAATGAGCATAGTGGAGCGCAAAAGCAGTATTATAATTCTCAGACCACCGCCGTGGCTCGGTTGGTTTTGTAGCCGACTGAGATGCAGTAGTTTTCAGGATCGATTCCCTTCGGGAAACGTCGGCTTTTCGAAGCTTTAAGACGAAGAAAAGTTCCTCTACTCACCACCCTTGGCAGGCTGGTTGGCGATATAAGATGCATTTACAAATAATGTCTTTGACACTTTGTGAATAGATTATACAAATGCCGTGGGGTGCCGGCAGTAGAATGTTACCCCTCTCGTGCCCGTGGATGCAGTAAGAACCTGCTTAGGGATGAGTCCGGAAGATGGGCAGCAGCGTCTTTCTGTGTATCAAAATCCCGTACTCGCCAATCTGCCTGCCAAGCGTGGTGAGTATGGCAACTACCTCTCGTGGAGATTAAAGAGGGAGGCCTGTGTTCAGTAGTAAATGTTTCACGGCTGAAATGATACTTACAAGATACAAAGAGAACACTCAGACCTTAGACAAACATCACAGAAAAATCAAGTACTGTCCTCCGGCTGTTAGGCCAACCTGAAATACAAATATCATCTGATGCGTCTACTCTTCAGTATACCACCATAGCAAATACTATAGAAATACGAGATAGCATATAAAGTCGCTCAGCTATAAGGTAGCATGCTCTAAATCTGTATATATAAATATTGCAATATGTCTATTTATACCTACCTACTTACATCATTGCGTAAACTCACCTGAGGGGCCTATTTGAAAATCAGCGTAGCACTTACGCATCTTGCTTTGTCTGTCTGTTACAAATGGATATTATGACAACTACTGATGCTATCGACTACTTGAAATTTTGAAATGGTAAGCTAACGCATTTTCACTTATATAGCATACTAGTAGCACTCCGCGGTTTCATCCGCGTAGTTCCCGTTCCCACGAATACGGGGATAAAATATCTATGTTACTCAGGGATAATGTAGCAATCTAATGGTAAAATAATTTTGAAAAAATATTTTGCGGAAACGTGGAGCCTATTCAATGCGTACAAATTGTTTATTTGTTTAACAATCAAATCTTTCCTCTTTATAATATTAGTAAAAGTGTAGATATCATAATGTTATATATATCTACACTACTATGATATACTTATGTTATATAAGCAAAAAAAAATAATTTGTTCTTATTAAGATTGTAAGGGGGCGGAAAAGGGGTCTCAAAATTTTGGTGAACTGGGTGAACTTTGGTAATGTGGGGTATTATCATATGAGAGGGGTTCATTTGCACATTACTAACAGTTTTTAGTTTTTCTTTAAGCCGTATACTTTATCGACTTAGTTACATCCATCAATGCCCCTTATCTCTGAAGTTTGCAGAGATAAGCCCCTGAAACTTTTATAGCTAATAGAAGTGTAAAGATTACAGGAAAATTATAACGAACTCTCTAATTTTTCATAGTTTTTAGAAATCAATGAAAGTGTAAAAAATCTATATAAGCTCCGCTCCCAGATAAGAGATGGCGCTGTCAGTGTTCTCTAACAAATATAAGCCGCCTTTGTCATATTATCATTACTTATACCATATTGTATGATGGTACATGAGCTCGTGGCCGGTTTTATTTAAATCATCATTTATTAAAATCATAAATCGGTATTTACTATGATGGCTCCGCTGTAGAGTAGGAAGCCATCTGATGATGATGGTGATAATGAAGTAGACAGTATAAAGATGTCAAGGGCGTAAAACATACATACATATTACTGTTATATGTAGTACGTATCAGGTCAGCAGGATGACCTACAGAACAGACCGTTCTAGGAACGCTGAGCTTCATGCCGCTATGTAGTGCAATCGTTTAATTGAGACCGATTACGAGTTTCTAACAATAGAGCCTAGCTTTATAACTTTTCAAACTGTGAACAGGTTGTGAACACTATATGCTATATTTACGTGATATTCCAAATTTATCCGTGATCATGGCGTGAAATATCGGGATACTCAAAACGAATCAAATCATGGTATATATCCCGTAAATATTGCATAGAGAAATTTGTAAATTCCTCTCCTACCCGTAGATGCAGTAAAAGCCTGCTAAGGGACACCACCGGAAGATGGGCAGCAGCGTCTTCCCGTATATCAACATCCCGTACTGCGCTCACCAACCCGCCTGCCAAGCGTGGTGAGTATGGCAACTACCCCTCATGAGGGAGGCCTTAGTTCAGTAGTGGACGTTTTACGGCTGAAATGGTGATGATGATGATTGCATAGAGGTTGCTGGAGACGTACTACTCTTCATTTATATCATCACGCTCATAACTTCAGCCGTAAAACGTCCACTACTGAACAAAGGCCTCCCTCATGGTTCTTCATGAGGGGTAGTTGCTATACTCACCACGCTTGGCAGGCGGGTTCGCGAGCGTTTTTGATATATATGGGTTAATATATATACAAATACAAATACAAATAACATTTATTTTGCGAAAATGGGTAAATACAAAAGATGGTAAATAGTCAATTAAGTTCAGCCATTATCTACATAAAGCATGCAAAATTTATCACTTGTCAATTAAAATTATTAAAATATTTAGATCATTTAAATAACCAATTAAAATTATAATTAGATATATGCACATATTAAAATTAAATACATTACAATAACAATATCAGTTAAACAGTCAAATTAAATTCAAAAACATTTCACTCGATTATCACACTATATTATATATATAGGGATGTTGATACACGCAAAGACGCTGCTGCCCTTCTTCCAGAGGTATCCCTTAGCAGGTACTTACTGCATCCAGGGGCATGATCGATCATTGGAGATCAGGGGAGCGATCATTGAATTGATTTTTCCTGTCTTCTGAACTAAAAATTTGACCTACCTTTTATGATACTGAGAACCTATATATATATACTTTGTTTAATTTGGGTAGTGAACAAAAAATGAAATATCACAAATTTTCTCACAAATTTATTCACTTTCTGATTCACTTGAATCTGAATCATACTCCAAGTTTATATAAAACGTTCTGCCATATTTCCTATGTTCCTATCCATAACATTAATACCAGGCTCTACTACATCAACTACATGCTTTATAAATTTTTGCCGTTATATATAGTTATATATAGATAGTTTGTTGCTATCTATTTTTGTATTTTTTTCGTTTAATAGATAGATAGATAGATAGAGATAGAGTATGCTTTATTGTACACCATAAACACAAAAAAATACAAACAGTAGACAATTAACAAAAAGACATAATGAGGCAAAATGGGCGGCCTTATCGCTAAAAGCGATCTCTTCCAGGCAACCTTTGGATGGACACGAATAGGTGAAAAAGAGTAGACGGTGGCGTACTGAGAAGTTACATAGGCAAAAATTTAATACTGTTTTTATTTCATTTAATTTAAAAGTTTTGTTGTTCTGAGCTACATATTATCCTTTACTTGAGCTCATATTAACTCTATTTGGTTAAGTTCGCAGTGATAGGGAGGTAGGCGTAAAGTTCAGGAGAAATCTGACTTTAAAAACTGTTATACCTTCTTTTGCAGGCCAGTTTTTATCGTCTACACAAACATAGTAATGGGGAATGTCCTGAAGAACTATTGACTTGATTATAACTTGATACCATTAGTACACGATAACGAAGTGAATAATGAAATTTCATCCGCAACACTGGATAGCTGATTCTCCACTATCGCTCGTTTCGCACGCTCTTTTATGCCGCGGACGGTTAAGTTGTAAAACTAACTCCCATCTATGGTGTTTCCTCGGAGGTTTGAAATGGGGTCTTTCAAAAGTTAGTAATCACTACATAAAATGTAAGTCCTTTATTGGCTGTAAGTTAGTACGTAAGTTTTTAACTGTATTTAATTAAGAACTGTGGATTTTGTTAAATAAATAAAATAAAATAAAATACATGCTTTTTGATTTTCAAATATACGAGCATGTTATTAACCGCTTCACATAATAAACGAACTTCGTTTACATGTTAAACAAAGTTTGGCATCGGTTATTAAACTTTTCCAATTTCATGTAGATTTTATAAAATGGTTATCGGTAAAGCTCGTACATAACACGTATTGCACACAGCACTATCTGACCAAAGTAAGAGTAAACAGAGCTTGTGTTATGGTTACCGGGATGGTGTATGGGGCTAAATATATATTATTACTATTACGGTCACTATATATATACGGCTTACTTACGGTCTTAAGCAGGCTTACTACATTCTTGTTCACGCGAACGAAGTCACGGGCACAGCTAGTAATAAATAATACTGGACACTACACACAGCCCCATTCATCCTTAACTAAGCAAAGTTTGTACAATGGAAACCAGATGATTGATAGAATACTTGGAAAAAAGTTTTGTGAAGCGAACGAATTCAATTATGTGCTTTAATCGATTTAAATGTGTTTTGTTTTTATTTTGTAAACTGACTTTGTATTCTATGTGGTTTTTTGTTTAATTGAATAAACACTTATTGACACACCCAACATCGTGAGAAAATTCGCGGCTTAGTTAGCTTATGTGCTTTAATCGATTTAAATGTGTTTTGTTTTTATTTTGTAAACTGACTTTGTGTTCTATGTGGTTTTTTGTTTAATTGAATAAACACTTATTGACACACCCAACATCGTGAGAAAATTCGCGGCTTAGTTAGCTTCAACGTATTGACCTGTTTTGTTCTCTGACTAATAGTTGACTAAGCTGAGAGGATGGTATGGGTGCTGGGCAAGCCTAATCCATCACCCAGGCACTGCAGCGTCCCGTACAGCATGATAACTAGTTGATGACGCTGTATAAATCACCCATAATAGATGAAAAGTCCTTATTCTTTTTACTTTGATTTTGAATACTTTAGTTTTATTATTAGATGGCTAATGTCTTGCAAAAACGGCGCATTTGTTGTGTGCAATTCGAAATCGATGACCCGTCGATGAGGTTTCGATCTCCAGAAGCGCGGTCAACTGGTGCGTTACGTTTCTGAACATCGATTAACGGTCAAGGGGACATATTTTTTTATAAATACATATTGATGTAGGTTCTGTTTTACACTTCCTGAAACTGATTATAATTAGAGATATGACGTTTCTAAATATAGAGCTGTCAGCGTAAAATCGTGTATTTGTTCCATTTTTATTTTAGGATGGCGCCAATCGAATAGCTTTATGTCATTTTAATCCGTTTTGCCTCCATTTAATTAGCTTTAGCTAGTTAGTGCAAAAACCAGAATCACCACATTTATATACGTAATTATTTCATTAATCGTCATAACAATTCCCTACATTTAATCTGGGTTACTGAATGATAAGAAAATGGCTTTGCAACAGCTTTGACCTCAAATCGCAAATTAATCAAAGCACCGCAAATCGCTTCAAGACAATTCAGTTATAGTGCAGTTCAGTCCGTTTCTCTTTGAACCGTTATTACTGTCTTTAAAGGCGCTAACTGACAGCACGGCACGGCATGCTTCGGCAGGCTAACGTACGCATCGGTATGATGCGGCATCCCAGGCAGTAGCAAGCCCGACCACGCCAGCCCAATTTTTGTTCTGCATGGATACATTAACGGTGAAGGCAAACCACGAGAAGAAAAGAAACCCACGGCTCAGTCAGCTTCAGACGTATTGACCTGTTCTTTCCTCTGACTAATAGCCGGCCAAGCGCAAATCCTATGTATGATGTCTCAGGCCATGCAGCGTATCGTACAGCATGAATACCAATTAAGTTAAAAAAGGCCAAGTCCGAGTCATGCACGAAGGGTTCCGTACCATTAGTAAGCAAAACCGTTATTAATGTTAAACAAAAATGTTTGTTGTATGGGAGACTCATTAAGTATTTATTTTATTTTAATTACAGCTAAATGTTCTGTAAATATTTCAAGCGTCTACATGTATCTTCGGGTAATGTGCCAACTCGTCCGCAATAAACTTGTCCGCAGCGGACGAGATAGTACATTTAAAAAATAAATTATTTTCGTTCGTCAACTCGTCCGCTCAGTTTTATTGTACCTAAAACTAGGGTGATTTGTACAGTTACCGACAGAAGTGTTTTAAAGATTTGAGGAATATTAAATATTCGCTAGTTTCTTTTACAAAATATATTTACTCGTATACATACATAGAGTATACATAGATAAAGTAACATGATATTAATAAAGTAAAATACTAATTAGGGAAACTAAATTAAATATGACAAATGGTAACAAATAAGCCGGTAAATATTTTTTTTATTTAAAAGTTGCTTCATCAGTTATGGTAAAAATCAGATACAAAAAGAAATGGGTAAAACCAAAAAAAGGCATTATTAACAGATACATTAAATCAACAGAAAACAGGTACTTAACAATCTTAATCATGATTATAGTAAGAAAATTATTTCCTAGTGAGTGTTGAAATCAATTCTTTCACTACTATTTGATGAATTAAGAAAATCATCAATAAACATCGACATAAATTAAGATTTTCTCATAAGTTATTGTTGTAATGCTCTATTAAAATAATCATCATATTTTACACTTTTAAAATCAAGTCAATCAATTTGAATACCCATATTATTCAAATATTAATATTTTTACCAGAGATATATGCCGAGAATATATATACCGACATCTATGGAAATTTCTCTTTTACAAAATCAATAATTATTGTATTCAAATGTTCGCCCAAGAATAGTTTATTGATTAATTTTTTGTATAACATTTTTATGGTTACTGTATAAACTGTGTATACGAACTAGGAATCTATTGAATACATAATTATCTCCATATAATTTATGTATAAAACGAAAACTCACCTAGATTATGTTCGTTTTGATGTGAGTCAAATTGTAGGTATCAGTGCGCCATTTTTTTAATCACATTACAACATTCACGCAATGTTTGTAAAACACCTTACTGATCAGAATTAAAAAGCAAAGTGCTCGAGAAATTGTTTTTGTATTCCCTAGAAACAAATTCCGATTATATACCGCATTGATGCCTTTAATAGTCAATACTAAAAAACTAGTTATTCAGTTAAAAGCAAGCACTTATTGTGGTTTCGTAATAAACTTACCCTAAACTCCTTGTCATTGCTCACGTATAATACTGTATTTATATGACACTTAAGTCTTAATGTTAAATACTACTTATAACAATATACACCGGCTTTGCCTGGCTAAAACTAAAAACGGCAATATTCTAATTTTGCAAATAACTATCTATACTTTATGATCTAGATGTTATTTAAATTGCCGAAATACAAAGGTTTTTTCACAAGGGAGATTCTTGTAAGTCATAACAAATAGATCCATATGTAGTTTTTTGTACTAGGTACTTAATGTCGGGCACAAGGCCCACCTGATGTTAAGCATTAGCTTATACCTATAACAACTGCAACACACCGCGGTGATCACATTCAATAGTCATGTGACCAATGCTGCATTTCATTGCGCCCGTCACCCTGAGACATGGAGTTGTAAGATCTCATGTGTCCGTAATTTCCCTTCCCCCTTTCCCATTAAACCGGAACACAGCAATGCAGACATTACTGCTTGGCGGCAGAAATAGGTATGGTGGTACTATCATCATTTCAGCCATAAAACGTCCACTAATGAACAAAGGCCTCCCTTATGGATCTCCATGAGGGCTAGTTGCCATGCTCACCACGCTTGGCAGGCGGGTTGGCGAGCGCAGTATGGGATGTTGATATATGGAAAGACGCTGCTGCCCATCTTTCGGAGGTATCCCTTAGCAGGCTCTTACTGCATCCACGGGCATGAGAGGAGGGGCAACATTCTACTGCCGGCGCTCCACGGCTAATGTGGGCAGGTGGTGATTTACTATAATTTAGCTATGAGTTAAAGTACCTCAAATAGCTTTTGGTGTAGGTACCAAACATCCATTTCGTTCGTTCTGTAGGAAACATACTTTTTATATCACATAGACCTGCCGTGGAGTGCCTGTCAGAAGAATAATTTTGCCCTCCTCTCTTGCCCGTGGATGCTGCATAAATTTGCCAAGAGATACCTCAGGAAGATGCGCAGCAGCGTCTTTCCGTGTATCGTCATCCCGTACTGAGCTCGCCAATCCGCCTGCCAAGTGTGGTAAGTACGGCAACAATTAACACATGAACACTTTCATATTGTATCCCTTATTTATTTATAACTAGCCGCATTCCATTCCCGTTCCCGTGGGAATATAGCCCTTGTTACATAAGAATAATGTAGCATTCTAATGGTGAAAGAGTTTTGAAAATTGGTCTATTCGTTCTTGAGTTTAGTCGTTACGAACATAGAAAATACAAATATTTTCCTCTTTATTATATAAGTATAGATAATGTTCACCGTAAATACTGGACTCGTTAGACTCATGACTGACCTGGCAACGCAACGACAAAAACCTTAGCCTGATTTCCTGTGGCTAGCCAAGCCGCCACACAGTGATTAAAGTGTAGTGAATCTAAATATTCTACTGCAAGTCTATATCATCATTTCAGCCGTAAAACTCCCACTACTGAACACAGGCCTCCCTCATGGATCTGGAAACACACTGCTGGCCATCTTCCAGAGGTATCCCTTCGCAGGCTCTCACTGCATCCACGGGCATGCGAGGAGGGGTAACATTCTACTGCGGGCAACCCCACGTCTTTATACGATCTTAAATTCCCTTACAAAACTTAATACCGTAATAATAATCATAAATCTTAAATAATTGTATCTGACTGTACATTTCGAGGTTAAAAGAAGCCAACATGCATTTATGCAAACTTACAAACAATTTTACGTTCAGGGTTGTGGAAAATCGAAATTCAAATGAGCAGAGTATCCTGATTGTATCGCCGCCCGCCCCAGTTGGGGGCGGCCGTGACTCGGTCTTGACACCGTGGCCTTGGCTTGCCGCCCCACGCGCTCTCAAATTCTAAGTAGCTTGAAAGTTTAACACATGTACGACGTAACTTTTTCGAGTTTCGCAATAATGGTAAAACAAGTTAAATCTTTACATAAGGTCGCTTTAACTACAAACAGTAAATTGGTTTTTACATACAATACAATACTTACATACTTTATTGCACACCACATACTGAAAAAATACTTAGGTATGGGCAGTCTTATCGTTGTGAAGCGATTTCTTCCCTTTTGATAGAAATAAATATAGAAGCAAGAAAGGCAAGGGTGCAAGGTACCTACAATAGCATATATATAGATTTTGGACGTTTTCGGCCATTTCAAGACTTTTATTTTTTTGGTGACCTTTCGAGGTCACAATAACTCTGGGTCCTGTGACCCAGACGGTCATTAAAATCAATCAGTACCCTTATCTCAATTAGACGGTGCTAACAAAAAATGTTTCATGTAAATTGGTCAACGCGTTCGGTTGTAATCGTCCCATACACAGACAGACAGACAGACAAATAGGCAGCGATTTGCATATTAGGGGGCTTTGCCCCCTGAATAAATATATATGTACAGGGATATATACGTGAGTACAGGGTGAATTTTTGAGAAGGGACAGAGAGAGCGCGCTTAACTTTTCGTGAGTTAAGCGCGCTACGTCATATGTGACAGTACTGAGTGATAGCAGCTCTTGGATTTTTCCCCTAAGAAAAAGGATCAAAAATAAAACATCTTTAACGTTTTATTTAGTTGCTTTCATTCATTTATTAGAATGTTGTGCATATCGATTACTCGGTAATCAATTATTTACATAATCAAAGCCTAAAAGATTAATAAAATGATTTTTTTAAGTAACCCCCGACTCCTTAGCTAGTCTCTGAGGTTTACTTATTTTTTTTGTTATGTGTACCCTTAGTGTTGCAATCTACACATCATGTCCTTTAATTTGATACCACACTATAAATATATTCGGCATATTTGAAAACATTACGATTTCACTTTCAAAATTAACGTGAGATATACTATTCATTTTGTAAAAACGGGATTACTCACGTAGTATTGTAACGTCGAAGATTATTCCGACACGTTTCGATTTTTCAAGAAAATCATCATCACGCGCGGACGGGCATTCAATCCCATAATGATGATTTTCTTGAAAAATCGAAACGTGTCGGAATAATCTTCGACGTTACAATACTACGTGAGTAATCCCGTTTTTACAAAATGAACATTACGATTGTTCACCTCTACTTTCAACACCCATATATCTCATGAATGGCTTGACCGATTTCTATATAACTTTCAGTTTTGAACGATTTCTATACACGTTATTTCTTCTTTCATTTGATCAAACCCTTATTTCAGCCCCCCATATCTTGTAAATTGACAGTGGTAGAATCACTGCCAGAAAAACTACTTTGAAAAAAAAAAACTGCTGGCAAATTGAACCACTCGTTTAAGAGCTACGATGCCACAGACAGACGCAGATACACACACATAGCGGTCAAACTTATAACCCCGCTCTTTTTTGTCGGGGTTTAATAATTTAAATGAACAACGGCATGAAAGACAGTCTCCCTTTTTAGGGTTCCGGACCAAAATGGTAAAAAGGAACCCTTATAGAATCACTCTGTCTGTCTGTCTGTCTGTCACAACTGGATATCTCGAGAACTACTAATGCTATCGACTTGAAATTTAAAATGGTAAAAGACAACACTTTTTTACTAATATAGCATATATAAAGATGTTAAAAAGTATTCTTATTTTGAATGCAGGGGGGCGGAAAGGGGATCTCAAAATTTTAAAGTGAAGTTACTAGGCCGTGTGGGGTATCATATGAAAGGTATTCATTTGCACATTAATAAACAGTTTTTATTTTTCCTTTAAACCGTATTGTTATTGAGATATTTACAAAAATGTTGAAAAAACGACCGTTCCCCCCCCTTATCTCCGAAGTTTGCAGAGATAAACCCGTGATATTTTTGTTGCTAATAGAAATGTATGCAAACTTTATAGGAAAAAAATAGCAAACTCTCTAATTTGCATAGTTTTTTAGACAAGGGGGTTGGAAGGGGGGTTTTCAAAAAAATTGTGAAGTTACTACGTGATGTGGGGTATCATATGAAAGGTATTCACTTGCACATTAATAAACAGTTTTTATTTTTCCTTTAAGCCGTATTGTTTTTGAGATATTTACAAAAATGTTAAAAAAATTACCGTTCCCCCCCCCTTATCTTCGAAGTTTGCAGAGATAAAACCGTGATACTTTTATACCTAATAGAAGTGTATGTAAACTTAATAGGAAATTTATTACCAACTCTCTACTTAGCATAATTTTTTAGAAATCATCGAAAGTGTAGAAATCTACATAAGTTCCGCTATCAGACAAGAGACGGCGCTGTCAAGGTTCTCCAACAAATATAAAACCGCCTTTGTCATACATTATATTGTATGATGGCACGGAACCCTCGTTGCGCGAGTCCGACTCGCTCTTGCCCGGTTTTATTTAGATTTGTCACTAGAATTCAGCCGTCAAAAGCTCTACATAGACTTTTTTGTCTTTGCAAAACAAACGGGTCTTTGCAAAACATTACTATTATAATAAGTATACAATTTGAACGGGTGATTCTCACCACCCGAAAGAACAACTTTAGTCTTTCAAATATCCAGGTTCCGTGTAAAACTGGCAGATGTGAAAATGTAAGTATTTAAGAGAATACCGTGGGGTGCTTTTTTCCCCGTGGATGCAGTAAGAGCCTGCTAAGGGATACCTCCGGAACATGGGCAGCAGTGTCTTTCCCTGTTTCAACATCCCGTACTGAACTCACCAACCCACATGCCAAGCTTGGCGATTATGGCAACTATCCCTTCATGATTTTGAATATCTATGAGCGAGGCCTATATGCCAGCAGTGGACGTGGATAGCAGACTTGACGTGAGATGAGTTTTCTCTTTTCAACCGACTTCCTGGCTCGCAGGACGCGGCTTCCGGTCGCAATCTGCGGAATGGAACGGCGTGCCGTGGCATGCCACGACGTTCTACGGCTTCCTGTGGTATCCCACGGGAATACCGTTGTATGAATTCTAATTTCATTGAAATAACGATAAAATGATTTGATCACGAATAAACTTCGCGACGTTGGTCAGGGCGGCCCTTAGAAACATACGGTACAAAAATGTTTTTTAATAGTATCTGCGTTTAGGAAAGAGGGATCAACAAATAAATTAGGCCAGGTGCGAGTCAGCGACAGGGTTATCTAGGGTTCCGTAGTTAACCGTAGACTTACATATAAGTTGTTAGAAGTTGGTGTTTTACAACATCTTATATGACAATCTTACGTGTATGGGAGGTACCCTAAATTAATTGATTTTTCAGCATTTTTTTATGCCGCGATTATGTACATGCAAAATTACAGCTTTCTACGACTAAAAGTGTCTTCGTAAAGCCGAAGAGAGACGGACAGACCCTTAAAACAACATCGATACCGCCTGTGTACTGATTGAAGCGTTATAATTCGTGATGTGCAAAATCAACTGCAACAGAAAGTAGATTAGGCAGCAATATTGTCTGAGCACATTACCATGCTGACTGAGAACGTTAATATTCGCTTCAGTGGATACACAACTGAGCCGTGTTATTACGATTAGATTAGTTACTGCCGTGGGGTGCCGGCAGTAGAAGGTTTTCCTTCCTATGTTGCACGTAGATGAAATAAGAATCTGCCAAAGGCCTTTTCGTATATTAACCTCCCGCACAGCGCTCGCAAGCCCGCCTGCTATGCGTGACAACGATCTCCTTATTATTTTGGAGATTTAAGAGGGAGCCCTATGTCCAGCTGTGGACGTCGGCAGTAGGTAGACCTGTGGTTGAGATGAAGTTACGCTTTTGTATGCTGTCTTTGTAGGCATGAAATAAGGATTATTTTATTTTTATGGACGTTTAAGAGTTTTCACTTCTCAGTTTGAAAAAATGAATAAATATTTATTTTGCAAGCAAAACAGTTCGGTACAGATTAATCAACGGCCTTCACACTAGGCATAGCCTGTATCGTGGAGGCCAGAGTTTAAACTGTATAACCAGGAATGTCTGGAACACACGAACGTATGTCACGAGCGCTTCAGTATTGCGAACTTCACCAGGAAGCTCGGTATTGTTACATAATTGTTTCGACAAACTACGTCGAACTAATAATATTCGGTTACGTGACAACTTGGGGCCGTGGGGTGCTGGCAGTAGAATGTAACCCCTCCTCTCCTGCCCGTGGATGCAGTAAGATCCTGCTAAGGAATACCTCCGGAAGATGGGCAGCAGCATCTTTCCGTGGATCAACATACCGTACAGCGCTCGCCAACCCGCCCGCCAAGCGTGGTGAGTATGGCAACTACCCCTCATGGAGATCCATGAGGAAACCTGTGTCTAGTAGTGGGCGTTTCACGGCTGAAATGATGATGATGATGATGACGTAACAACTTCGGGTCTTTAGCTAGTTTTGTATATTTCCATGAATCTGACCCTAATTCGGGTTTGAAAAAACGGAAGCTATTATTTCCCGTAAGGTCATTCATGGAAATTATAACTACATTGGCTACGAGGCTTATTATGTATAGGTTGCTAGTTTTTGGCAGCGTTCCATACTCGTGCGTAGTAACTTGTAGCATTTGGAGTTAGGCATTAAATCACGCCATGAACAAAATTCAATAAAAAAAATATAATATTTTCAGTGCAACCTAACATTTAGGTATTCACCAAGATTGTCAAAAAAGGAAGGCCGTTATTTACATCTATTATAGAAGTATTAAAACAGTATAAGACGCTGCTGCAGTCGAACTAATATTTTTTTTTTATTTGTGTGTTTGTGGACAAATTTAAAACCTAAGGAAATTACATCTACACAAAACGATTATATAACAAGCGTAAAGAAATGAGTTGATCTCTACCCAAAACGATTAATAGAAGAAACAAAAAGTTTTAAGCATATTATAGAATAATGTCTCTTTATGCTAGGTCACAAAACCACCATGCAATCCGTGTGCGGGAAATCCAAAATAAAGATGTGGTTTTTGCCTATTTTTGCTGCCTATCGTTACTCTAAAGCAGTATTAACGGGATGTTTACCATGACTTGATTATTTTAGTACTTAGTACTACTATATTTTGTACGGAACCCCGAATTAGCGCGTAGCCCGATACGCACCTTTCCTAATTTATTGAATACTATGACCACTAGGAAACTTTTTCAAATGCATAAAAATCCATATCGGTTAATAAGGGCCGAAGTTCATAAGCAACAAATATGTAAATAACAAAACTATGTAACTTGTTTGTTATAATTAGTTTCTGTATTTTGCAGCGCAGAATATAATATAATAATGTTATAAAGTATCCTACGCTACCTATGAGTAATTCGTTGCTCACCGGTAACGTAATACATTCGCAGCTCCTGCTACGATTATACACGTAGAGTAGATGAAATCAGCTCAGGCATTCTGTTGCTTACAATTTCATCATTATATTGTTGGTAGTAGTTTTCATGGTGCAAGTTGTTTTCATATTTTTTAATATCAAGTTAATCTTAATGTTACAAACACTTATTTTATTTAGTAGAACCAATTAGGTACACCAATTTTAACGGTTAGAAAACAACGTGCCTATGGTTGCTGCCTGCGGCTATGTCAGCTCGCTTATTATCGGTGGACAAGTCTAATCTATTTTAATAAGTATTTTAATTAAGTAGGTTTTGCTGTGGGGTACCGGCAATAGAATGTTGCTCCTCCTCTTTTGCCAGAGGATGCAGTAATAACTGAGATAGGAATACCTCCGGAAGATGGTCGGCAGCGTCATTCCGTGTATAATCATGCCGCACTGCCAACACCCGTCATGATCAGAACTTGAAGATACATGAGGGAGGCCTATATACAGTATTGAACGTCCTACTGCTGAGATAGGTACTGCAACCTCCTGGGATGAGTTGCCGGAATCAAACCCTACTTGCGTGTCAGGTAACTAAGCCAACTGTGCCACGAAGTCATAAAATCCATAATAAGGGTTAAACGCAGGGTATTTTTCAGAATAAGCTGATCATATAACCATATGGCATGCAAATATCATGAGGACATTCCACAGGGAGGCACAGCTGGGCATATTAAACTCTCCTGACCGATATTGCAACAAACAAGTCCATGAAATGAAGATGTTACAATAATATCGTCAATGACAAAAACAAGAGGTCCATATATCTATTGACCTCTTGTTTTTGTCATTGAGTCAGTGAGTGTCAGTGAAATTCGATAGGAGGAGGAGGATCGATAGATCCTCCTCCTACTGCTCGTGTCTGTCGTGATGTCACCGACACATTTTTTTCAAAATCTGCCTCCATCAGTCTGTTGTGGTCTTTGGCCTGGTCTAATGCTTCGGAAATTTTGTTATCAAGCTCTTTAGCTGCTTGATAGAACCATCGTGTAGGGCTTCGTCTACTTGATCTTATTTTTCCATAGGTTTATAGAAACCGGTTTATTGCACACTTTAAAACATGAAAACACAAATTAGCATAACAAAAACCGACCACGACCCAATGAAAATAAAGTGATAATCGGCCTTATCACTATAGACCAGTCTACCACGGATGGATAACGTAAGAAAGGCCTTATTTTACAATTAATGGAATCAGGCGTTACTTTGCGGAAATCCATGACAAAGGCAAGAAAATATCTAGTTTTAATTCCGCTAATGCTATTTAAGGATTAGCGGAATTAAAACTGGGTATTTTCATTGCATTTTATCCATATTATACAGCCAAGTGTGGCGAGTATGACAACTACCACCTCGTAATCACTACTTGTAGATCCATGAGGGACGGCCTAAGTCCCGCAGTGGACGACCTACGCCTGATATGATGATGATAGATGATTTATACAGCGTCAGGAACTGGTGACGCTGCAGTGCCTGGGACATTTTTAAGTTGGCTTGTCCAGCACCTATATCTTCCTTCCATCTTGGTCGGCTATTAGTCAAGAGGAAAGAACAGGTCATTACGTCTTAATCTGACTAATCCGCAAATTTCTTCACGATGTATTCCTGGATGGATTGAATTGACCTACCCCATGTGGGTGTGTCTGCAAAGTTCCATCATTTTATTGCATTCTTGTAACAAGCCTATTTCGGCTATTCGAGTCGGAGTGACTTTGGAGTGTACGCGCGCGTTTACTCCAAAAGCCACCACTGTATTGACTCATAATAACTTTAGAGCGTGCTCCGACACGACAGAATAGTCCGCATACTCGCTGTGACGTCAGAGAGCACCACAACACACCGCGTTACGCGTCACGACACGCCCCGACATAATAATTATAATTCCGTCGTGGATGCAGTAAGAGCCTGCTAAGGGATACCTCCGGAAGATGGGCGGCAGCGTCTTTCCGTATATCAGCATCCCGTACTGCGCTCGTCAACCCGCCTGCTAAGCGTTATGGCAACTACCCTTTATGGAGACCCATGAGGAAGGTCTTTGTTCATTAGTGGACATTTTATGGCTGAAATGAAGTTGAGTTATTTCAGATAAAATTATTCCTGTTAAATTTGATGGTAAATTCAAAATTGTTAAATGTAGAAGTGTTAAATTTTTTTTTGTTAATTGTTATCTATAATTTGTACTTTCTAAAGATTACGAAATTGACACTGGCAGAATTGTGTAAAACCAAACACAAAAAGCCAATAAATAAGAAAAAGAAGACAAGCTTCATACATGACATTTTTTACTGTCACATTTTGTGTTATTTGTGGATAATATTTTTTGTAGAAGTTGAATTTAAGTGATTTTTAATTTTTTTGGTTTTTACTTTTCTAAACTCGACATTTTGTTTTGCTTATGGACTAGCTGTCCCGGCGAACTTTGTACCGCCCTACTACTACAATTACTACTAACTACAATTACCCTACTCCTACAACTACTGTACTACTACTCTACGACTACTCTACTCCTGCAACTACTACTGCACTTTTGTGAAGAGGTAGAGCTTTTGATTAAGTTATTAGATTTGGGTTAAGATAGCATTAAGTTTGTTATTTTTTGTCAATTTGTTTTATTTCTTTTTCTAATACGGACGATGTGGTCGCTAAGCGACAGTCTTAAATAAAAAATAAAAAAAAACTACTGCACTGCCTAAATTACCCAAAAATATAATCAGCTTGACGTTTATGTTTAGTCACAATGCAGTAAGGCCTTTTGCATCTATTATAGATGATTTATACAGCAACTGGTAAACATGATGTAGGGGACGCTGCAGTGCCTGGGCCATTGTTACAATATAAACTTTATATAATGCACCTATAAATAATTGACAACTAAAAACTATCAAATATAAATTGATGAATACAATAGGTTCTATTGGTTCTCTTCAAAAAATAGGTGCTCAAACGGGAATACTTCGTTCTGTTCATAGCCGACTCCAAAAAAGGATGAAGCTCTCAAGTCGTTCTTTTTCAGGTTCCGTTGTACAACAAGGAACCCATTTAGTTTCACTTCGTCTGTCTGTCTGTCATCGGCTTACCGAAGAGACTATTAATCATATAAAAAGTCGATCATTATAAAAATATCACGCCGAAATTACGCTTCAAAAATTATTTTTAGTAGTAGTAGAACTTTTTGTGAAAGGTTCATCTGGGGAAGTAGAGGTACTACCACCATACCAATTTCTGCCGCCAAGCAGTAATGTCTTCATTGCTGTGTTCCGGTTTGAAGGGCAAGGGGGCCGGTGAAATTACGGGCACATTCTCATGTGGCCCGTCACCCTGAAACAGAGTTGTAAGGTCTCCCTTACAACTCTGTTTCAGGGTGACGGGCGCATTGCAGTGCAGCGTTGGTCACGTGCTTAGTGAACATGATCACCGCGGCATTGCAATTGTTATAGGTAGAGGTTACCGCTTAACATTATTCATTTAGTAGAATAAAAAAACCTCCCACACACGTATGTGGTTCATCTTTATTCTTGATATTCTCAACGACAATTTTTTTGATTTAGGGTTTCGTTTACGAATTATTAAAGTTTTAAAGTATAAAATCTTAACTGTTAGCTTTACAAATCGATAAAATCAAGAACGTAGTTTTAACCATGAACGTTCAAGAAAAAACTATAACGGCTAAGCTAGCTTTTATAGATTCGGAGAAATAGTCGGTAAATAAACGTAAAAAAACATACACCAGCTTTTAACAACATAGTCTATTTTGAACTTTCGTTCGTAATCTCGCACGGTACTTTATCATTGCATCATCTTATGGCATTGTCAAATACGCAAAATGTAGACTTAATTGAAGCATATTTCCTCATACCGACGAAGCACAACAAATGCGTTGAGAAGTGGTATCAGGAACGCTACCCAAACCGCGATGTACCGAATCGCAAGATTTTGAAAAATGAATAAAAAATTTAAGGCAAGTAGGTTGTTTTCAGCCTAAAAGAAAAAGAAAACAAAAATAGAAGATGTTACCACCATTGATTGTCATTTCGGGTTTTTTCGAGGCCTATCCTTTGCTCTATTGAATTGTGTAAAACCAAACACAAAAAGCCATAAAATAAAAAGACAAGAAAAACACTTATTGACTTTGACTTTTCATATAAACCCCACGTACTGAAAGTCTGGAACATTACGCAATACGTCCAATAATAAGTTGGACCGTTAGAGTGCTCATAAAAAAAGGATGTCACGTTTTCGCGAGCTTGAGAAGCCTTATAAGAACAACTTAGTGTGCATGCTTCTCATAATCTAAATCTGAGGAGTTCTACTGGCAAGACGCTATTAGATATAGAGAAAGCTTTTGATACTGTGTGGCATGAAGGTCTGCTACACAAACTCATAACTTATGACGTACCATTACGTTTGGTTAAACTCATAAAATCCTACCTAGAAAATCGTTCTTTCAAAGTATTTATTAACAACCAGACCTCTGAGTCGCAGTCTATACTAGCAGGAGTTCCCCAAGGTTCCGTACTGGGCCCCATATTATTTTAGCCTACTTAAATGACATCCCTAAACAGCCTCGAACATACCTGGCTTGCTTTGCTGACGATACAGCATCATACACCTCGAGTGATAATGAAGACCTTATTATTCGCAGACTCCAGCTAGCGTTAAATTTACTGTCAACCTATTTTAGCATAATATGGAAACTGAAACTTAATGCATCTAAGACGGAGGCTATTATGTTCTCGCGTAAACGCAAACCCTCTGATAGAGGACTAACTTTGAACGACTTTGAAATACCTTGGAATAAGACCGTTAAATACCTTGGTTACCGATTACGCCCGCAGCAAAGCACTAAAAGCCTTTGGAGCTCTTAGTCCTATCATGAATAGGCAGAGCAACCTTAGCCCCAAGACTAAGATTAAAATTTACACAACTCTGATTCGACCTTGCCTTACTTATGCTGCGCCTGTCTGGAGTAGTACATGTGACACAAACTACAAAAAGCTTCAAGTTTTACAAAATAAAGCATTTAAGATAGCTTTTAATACAGTATTTCGCACAAACATTCGCAAATTACATCTAAACGTTAACTATCCTACAATTAAAGAGTTTATCCTAAACTTGGCAAAAACATTTTATTTAATGCGCACGTGTAATCATAATAATAAACTCGTGTCGGCTATCGGTAGATCCCGGTGGAAGAATCTTCCCCACATCGATACTTACAATCGCTATCGACTGCCCCATCACTACTTGCTGCACGAGAACAAAGACCGGCCTACGTCATCGGACAGCGATAGTGTTCTGGAATGCAGTTAACCCGTTTCGTAAGGTAACCTACTAACTATTTAACTTGGTAAAACATAACCACATTTAATAAAAAAATCCAAAAAAAAACGTATAATTACAATCTACTTAAGTAAATTTTATTATTAGTTCATAGTTAAATAAATTAATGTAATTCAAGTTAGAGTATAATATATATCTATATATTATATTTATGTATTTAAGCCTATGTACACCCCTGGGCGAAAGTATCATTTATGTAATATATTTTTGATTATTATTTAATTTTCTATAGCATATTAAATTCCCTATTATTAGTTAAATTCCTAAATCCTTGTTTAAAGAAAATTAAATGTTAAACAATACTTGTGAAATGTATTAAAAATTATTCTGTTGTCTATAAAACACATATAGTATATGACTCCAATATTAAAAAAAATAGTAAAATAGTGCACACGGCATATAAAAAAAAATAATGCAAATTAAATTCCTATCCTTCAATACATTTTGACCACAACTTCATTCACAATTATAGCTGCCGATCACTGTTGAACTAGCGAACGGTTAACTCGTCAGATGCAGCTTGCCGGCTCATGTCAATCCTTGTGTGTTAGCGGGTAGGCCCTAGGCGTATGCTGTTTGCGTCTGTCTTACTTACTGAAGACAGAATATTTTAGTTTATTCAAATATGTACTGACGTAGATGATGCGATTTACGTATTTTTTCCTTATAAAAACTGTCACTAGGCTAAGTGTTAGTATTATATAATTATTTAACTCCCGTATATAGGTAGTTTAACTACTTATTGTTTTTTCATATCAGATTTATAAAGTACCAATGTAAACATAAATATTAATTTTGTCCAAAGACTTTATATAGGTGATTAAGCCTGGCAAGTCATTTTTTATTTTATCTGTGTATGTCCTGAATTGTGTTTAGTGTAACATACTTTTGTACTTTCTTAAGATAAATAAAGAACTTTTAAAAACAAACAGTAAGTTGTATTTTTAAATTAATTAACACTCCTTCTTATGACTTATGCCGTGGCGTGCTGGAAGTAGAATGTTGCCTCTTTTCTCTTGCCCGTGGGTGCAGTTAGAATCTGCTAAGGCATACTTCCGGAAGATGGGCAGCAGCGTCGTTCCGTGTATTAACATACCGCACTGCGCTCACCAACCTGCCTGCCAAGCGTGGTAAGTATAACAAAAACGCAGGACGTCTGAAGCCGATTAAGCCGCGGTTTAACTTACGATGTTTTCTATCATCGTTAAGGCAAGTATTAGATAATGCAGATACATTTTCAGGAACGAAATAACATTGGTGCACGGCCGATAACGAACCAACGACTTTCGAATTGAAAGTATACCATACCTATCAGCCGACTTGGCGAGAGTAAAAACTCTCACTAGATCCATAATTTATTGCTCTTCGTAAGAAACACTTTTTGCGACCTTGAGGGGCGTATGACCTTATTTTACTTTTGACATTCTTTATGAACACGTATAGTATGTCTCAGGACCATAAGAAGTGGAAACAAAGTAACATGAAAACATAATTTCGAAGAAGATCTCCAGCCTGTCCAATGCTTGTATAATTAAGTTTTTTTTTGATATTTGGAATAGAAAATTTAAATTTTATAGAAACGTGATTGACATTAAAATATGACTGAAATGGCAGTTTGATTTGTCAGATAAGTTTCCCAAACGCGTGATTTCCTTGTAGCTAATTTTCATTTTGCATTTATCATTTGCATTTCATGTCAAGCAATTATTGGACAGGAATGATGTAGGCGGCTGTTGAGTCCTCAGCTCCTCAGGTAGGACGTTGCGTGGTCGCGCGGGTCGGGGGGCGGCGAGCGATACGGCGGGCGGGCGGCCATCCGGCACTCGCGTTCTAACCGCCGATGCGCTACAACGCGCTCGTTTCACAAAAAACTTACGTAGTACAAACTTGACATCTGTTGAGTGAGCAAACGCCGGCACGCTTGCACCGCTGACCATCTCGCGCACCGTCATGACGCCACACGCGGACCCAGATGACGACACCGTCGCCATAAAAACCACACGCCAAAACGATACTTAAAAACATGTAGTTCTTTAACTTTGAAACTGCCGAAATTCCTGCCAATTAAAGTTTAAGATAAGTAATGTTTAGTAAGTAGAGAACTCGACGCTTGTTGCTTGAACGGGAATGGAGACTGCGATGGATCCTGCCAGAGGTTCGAGCGCAATAGCTGAGTTCACCAAACATCGCTTCGCGAACGCTTCACTGCCACGCTGCCTTCCGATAGCGTAAGATTAGGGGCCTATTGGCCCAGCAATTTTGAGACTGATGTTAATTAAAGACGTCAAGACGCCGCCCGAAGGAGAGTTTGGTTCGGACGCGTCCATCGCCAGCAAAATTCGCGATAACATCAGCTCGTGGGTGCTGTGGTGGCGTCAACGTCATCTTCGGATGGGCGCACCGCAGTCACCAAAGCATATCGAGGAGGATGAGTGCGTCCCGCGCGTTACCATAGAGGATAGCCTGGTGCCGCTGCAGGCGGAAAAGAGCTCCAAGCTGGCCAGCAGCCGCGGCCCGGGCGCCGGCGGGCGACGCCGCGGGCTCGACTCCGAGATTGACGGTGAAAGACGACGCCCGAGGAAGAGACCACGCAACAAGTAAGTACAATCAAACTACTTACTCTAAGCGAAAAAAATCGAAGGGATAACGATGATGATGAATCTCAAATGTTGGTGAAATATATTTTAATGAAATGCAGTTTAATTTCTTCTTCTTCTTTTCTTTTTAATGGCTGATGCATAGTTTAATTTTATGGGTTTCTCTTACATCAACTTTTGACACCCATCATCATCTGTAGCGGCATCCGAAACAAAACTTTTTACAATCGTCAAATAATTTCTTGTAAAAAAATCTTATTTCGTCTAAAAAAGTAGGAATGTGATGCACTTTTTGTATTTGTGCTTACTATTGGTTATTATTTAACATTATAGGTACTTGAATGGAAATAAAAACAAAAATAAACGTAGACATCCAGAAGGCTTAAAAAAATCACTACATAGTTTATGCATTCCCCACGAACTTACTATGAATCACGATTTCGCGATAAAAAGTTTCGGAAACTTCATTTTGTCGGCTCTAAAGACGAAATCTTGACCTACTTTGAAATATTTTATGTTGTATTGACCGCATTTTTATGTGAAAGATATTTCTGTATAATCTGAACGAAGAACGTAGCACAATACAAACAAGTATTTAAACAAAATATAAAATAAGTTACTCCCGACACCTTACCTAGTCTCTGAGGTTACATAACTTTTTTTGTAATGTGTTCTCTCAGTTTTTCAATCAACACATCACGCCCTATCATTTGATACCACACTTGGGTATATTTTAAAACATTAAATTGTTCACCCCTACCTTCAAACCCCATATCTTATGCATGGCTAAACCGATTTCTATATAACTTTAAATTTTGCATTCTGCTGATCATTTTATTTCATTTATTACCAAACTCGGGTATATTTGGAAACATTCGATGATTCATCCCCTCTTTAACCCCCATATCTTGTGAGCTTCTTAACCGATTTTGAACAATTTTTTTTGTTTTGTTATACAATAAAGAATATTACTTAACCAAAAGTTCAATTCACGCTGTAGTTAACTCACGTTAACGGTGGTTCTGCACGAGGTCAGTCAGCAGACCCTCACTTCAGTTCAATTTTCTTGAAACATACTTTACTAGTTTTTAAAAATTAAGAGAACAGAAAAGGTGAGATTTGTTTTTAGCTTATTAATATGGAAAAAAATATTTACATTTTTGAAGCGAACGAGTTAAATTTTTGTTGTTAATTTTATTTGTTTTTAATTTACATTTTTATGCGGCCTTTGGGTCTAAATTAATAAACACTTTTTGACATTAATTTCAATAATTTTATTTTAACTCATGCAATAAATTTAACATCTTTCGTTAAGAGTATGTATAATTATATCCAGCATTTTAAGCTTCTTGGATCAGTACAAAGGCAAGCTTAATTCTAAAAAGTTTTATTACAGAAAACCTTGGGCTATAGAGAGAGTGGAATATTTAATGCTATGGCTAGAAAGTGTACATTCATCATTTCAGCCATAAAACGTCCACTGATGAACACAGACCTCCCTCATGGATGTCCATGAGGGAGGCTTGTGTTCAGTAGTTATGTATGTAGTTATGTGTATGTGTATAGTTGCGATACTCACCACGTTTGGCATGAGCGTTGGCAAGCATCTACCGGGTATAAAAAGGGGTAGGTTACCTAGCTACTAGCCTACCATATATATAGCATAGTAAATGGAAATTAGTTGGTTAATTTAACAAATTATATTGAAAAAAATAAAATAAACTGAATTTAAATTACAAGGTTAATGAAGTAAATTAATGAACCTAAAGTTAAGTTATATAAAAAAATAATGAGGAAAAAAACAATATCTCGAATTTAAATTAATAAAAAATAATGATTTTACCGTTACTAGCTCAGAAGGAGGTACATGAATTTAATAATAGCCGTGGTTTGACCTGAAGATCTCGCTCTACTTATATAATATTTATTGCTTAAGTAATACAATGATACATTATAATAATATGATTAAATAATACCGTGGGTGCCGGCAGTAGAATGTTACCCCTCCTCTCATGCCCAAGGCAGTAAGAGCCTGCGAAGGGATACCTCCGGAAGATGGGCGGCAGCGTCTGTCCGTGTACGAGTATCAACATCCCGTACTGCGCTCGCCGACACGCCTGCCGAGCGTGGTGTGTATGGCAACTACCCCTCATGGAGATCCATGAGGGAGGCCTGTGTTCAGTAGTGGACGTTTTACGGCTAAATGATGATGATGATTATAATTAAGAAGAATAAGAATAAGAATAAGAATAATATTTATTTTGCAACAACAAATACAGCGATTATTAAAATATAACAAACAAATACAATAAAGGTTGTAGCAAAAAAGGATAACCAACTCAGCATAATGCTGGTTGAGACAACCAGCGCTGGTCTTCCGTTGGATCCTTTTTCAGTGAACGGACATAATACACTGCACATGACAAAAACAATAAACAAAAAGAAATAAAAAGGAAAAAAATAAAGCAAAATTATAGGCAAATAATCGAAGAAAGGAAATAGAAACACAATTATATAAAAATGTGTACACAAAATAATATACCTACAGCATCACCATAATGTATGTATATAACTTGTTAACTATGTGCCAAACATACACCTTTTTTGTCAAATTAGGGTTCGTTACCCAAAGGGTAACGAACCGTCTGTCTGTCTGTATCTGTCCGTCCGTCTTTCTATCACCAGGCTGTATCTCATGAACCGTGATAGCTAGACATATGATATAGTTGCTCGATATTTATAACGGCAAGAAGTTAAAATATTTACAGACTTATGGCACGGGACCCTTCGTGCACAAGTCCGACTCGCACTTAGCCGATTTTTTAAGTAAACAGAAATAATATTTATTATATGTATATCGATCCCCTCTAAATCTCCGACAGCGGTGACCGGACACATTGCTTAACTTACATAATACAAAGTATACTCAGTATCATCATCATCATTTCAGCCGTAAAACGTCCACTACTGAACACAGGCCTCCCTCATGGATCTACATGAGGGGTAGTAGCCATACTCACCACGCTTGGCAGGCGGGTTGGTAAGCGCAGTATGGGATAATAGATATTAATTGACATAAAATATATTAATTTGACTTTTCGGTTAAAAGTATTCATATTCCTGTGTCGGTATTTTTAGTAAACCGTATCACTTATGTGAGCTACAATTTCTCCGAAACTAAAAAAGCTTGTTTAACCGTCATAGTTTACCTAAAAATCATGGTTAGAAAATACATTTATGATTTTTTTCAGATTTGTAAATTTTAAAACTTTTATACTCCGCAAATGGAACGCTAAATCGTAAAATTGTATTCGCAACTAAATAGTTTTTAAATAACAAAATAACGACACACACGATAGATAAATAAAGAAAAATAAAACCGGGCAAGAGCGAGTCGGACTCGCGCACCGAGGGTTCCGTGCCATCATACAATATAATTTATGACAAAGGCGGTTTTATATTTGTTGGAGAACCTTGACAGCGCCATCTCTTGTCTGATAGCGAAACTTATGTAGACTTTTTAGACTTTCGATGATTTCTAAAAAAGTATGCTATGTAGAGAGATTGTAATAAATTTCCTCTAATCTTTACATACACTTCTAATAGTAATAAAAGTTTCAAAGGTTTATCTCCGCAAACTTCGGAGATAAGGGGGGGGGAACGCTATTTTTTTCAACATTTTTGTAAATAACTCAAAAACTATACGACTTAAAGGAAAACTAAAAATTGTTTATTAATTTGCTAAAGAATACCTTTCATATGATACCCCACATAACCTAGTAACTTTCCAAAAATTTTGAAAACACCCCTTCCACCCCCATTGTCTAAAAAACTATGCAAGTTAGAGAGTTCGCTATAATTTTCCTATGAAGTTTACATACACTTCTATAAGCTATAAAAGTATCATGGGTTTATCTCTGCAAACTTCGGAGATAAGGGGGGGGGAACGGTCGTTTTTTCAACATTTTTGTAAATAACTCAAAAACAATACGGCTTAAAGGAAAACTAAAAACTGTTTATTAATGTGCAAATGAATACCTTTCATATGATACCCAACATAACCTATTTACTTTACAAAATTTTTGAAAACCC
The DNA here is from genome assembly GCA_963082625.1 of Pasiphila rectangulata. Lineage (NCBI taxonomy): Eukaryota > Metazoa > Arthropoda > Insecta > Lepidoptera > Geometridae > Pasiphila > Pasiphila rectangulata. The sequence continues at coordinate 16,171,471 of OY720236.1, read as the reverse complement.
CCCTTCAACCCCCCTTATCTAAAAAACTATGCATATTAGAGAGTATGCTACAATTTTCCTATTAAGTTTACATACACTTCTATGAGCTATAAAAGTATCACGGGTTTATCTCTGCAAACTTCGGAGATAAGGGGGGGGGGGGAACGGTCGGTTTTTCGACATTTTTGTAAATAATTCAAAAACAATACGGCTTAAAGGAAAACTAAAAACTGATTATTAATGTGCAAATGAATACCTTTCATATAATACCCCACATCACCTATTAACTTCATAAAATTTTTAAAAACCCCCCTTCCACCCCCCTTGTCTAAAAAACTATGCAAATTAGAGAGTTCGCTATAATTTTCCTATAAAGTTTACATACACTTCTATTAGCTATAAAAGTATCACGGGTTTATCTCTGCAAACTTCGGAGATAAGGGGGGGGGGAACGGTCGTTTTTTCAACATTTTTGTAAATAACTCAAAAACAATACGGTTTAAAGGAAAACTAAAAACTGTTTATTAATGTACAAATGAATACCTTTCATATGATACCCCACACGGCCTAGTAACTTCACTTAAAATTTTTGAGATCCCCTATCCGCCCCCCTGCAATCAAAATAAGATTTTTTTTTTAAATTTTTATATATGCTATATAAGTAAAAAACTGTTGTCTTTTACCATTTTAAATTGCAAGTCGATACCATCAGTAGTTCTCGAGATATCCATCTGTGACAGACAGACAGACAGACAGACAGACAGACAGAGTGATTCTATAAGGGTTCCTTTTTACCATTTTGGTCCGGAACCCTAAAAATTGAGCTTACACGGGACGCCTGGCAGATGTAAAACATTTTCACCACAGTAGCCATAGTCGCCACAGTCGCTACAGTAGCCTCGGTCGCCACATACGCCCCAGTCGCCACAGTCAACACGATGGGCACGATGGACAAAGGGCAGTCGCCCTACTACTAACTCTCACATCTCGAAGAGTCACGCGTCACCTCTCGTCCGATCGGTGTTACCCTCCGCAAAAAATGTTTTACATTAAAAAGTTCATCCGCACCTTACGTGTATGGGAGGTACCACTAACTTATATTTTTTTAGCATTTTTTTTGTAGCGTTATCTTGGCGTATATGCTAAATTTTAGCTATCTAAGACTAATAGTCTCTTCGCAAAGCCGCAGACTGACTGACAGACCGACAGACAGACTCTCTCCGCCATTACTTTTGCTGGACAGTTAGAAAAACCAGTTTAAATTATTTAGTTTTACATTTAGGGGTTTCGGTCTTCTTTGTGCATTTCAGTACTGCTTGTCTTTGACCGCCATAGTAACCACAGGCCTCTCTACATGTCTTTTCCGCGTATCCACACTGTTGGCACTTATAACCTCGTAACTATGGTAAAATCTCGAACGGGGCATGGACACATCCTCTGTTTAGTTATAGGGCTTTGCGGATGGCTGCAGGAACCTCAATTACGTAGTTGCGGTAATAGGCGTTCCTCTTGCCCGACCTGTGGCTTACACTGATTGTGCTCAAACAATAATTAAAGCTTTTAACTACAATTATTGCTCATTACAGCCAAATCGTAGCTTTGTCTAATGAGCTGCTCCGTTCACTTGGACCCATTATGAAATTAATATTTTACGAGTTCATCGTCATTATTCTTTTACTTATTTTTTATACCAGTAACTACGTTTCATAACTTAAAACATTAAAAATTGCATGATCTCTTAAAATGAAACTGAAATTTGCAGCACCCTGAAAGGGTTTATGTATATTAATTACTTATACCTATAATGAGTATTGCTTAGACCCTATTCAAACCTGTACATCATAAATAAATACTAGTTATGTTACAAACGCACCAAGAACCGCTTTTTCAAACTGAATTAAGAAAACTCCGCCACTGGTTAATTTATTACACAAATTACCCAAATTAGGTATGCAGTTCCAACTCGGATGGAAAACTTCGCAGCGTCTTCTCGTCCAAAACAGTTCAGTACCTTAAGAGAGCCATTCAATCAGGTCCTTCACTACTAGCCTCATGAATAAGCAAAGAGTCACTTAACAAGCTATGAACGACGGACGGTCGGCGGTGAACAGGCCACTTCCAGCCGCAGTACTTGGAAGCCCTTGAAGGAAACCTATGTTCAGTTGTGGATGTTCTACGGCTGTAATAAATATAAATCATCATCATCATTTCGGCCGTAATACGTCCACTACTGAACACAGGCCTCCCTCATGGCTCTCCATGAGGGGTAGTTGCCCACGCTTGGCAGGCGGGTTGGCGAGCGCAGTACGGATGTTGATACACGGAAAGACGCTGCTGCCCATCTTTCGGAGGTATCCCTCAGCAGGCTCTTACTGCATCCACGGGCATGAAAGGAGGGGTAACATTCTACTGCCGGCACCCCACGGCACCCCACGGCGAAAATATAAATAAATAAATAAAAATGTTCTTTAATGTTCGTTAATTAAAATACATATTACACTATTCAAATATTAAAATAAAATGAATAGCACTAGACAACAAATAAAAAAAATTATATTTATGATGATGACGATGAGGTTTGCAGTGTAATCGGTGTATCATGAACCAACCTGTACATGTATGTTAAATAAGTACTAATCTATAATTATAAGTATAACAAAGTCGCGTTAGTAACTTATAATTTGAGAGCGGCTGGACCGATATCAATGATCTTTCTAAATTTTTCTGCGCCTGGGATACCATATTATATTTAAGTATCGTAAAAGTTCTCAGAATAAATAATTCTTACGTAAATGAATTTTTACTTAAGTACATTTTAGACGATGTCATTTTTATTATTGTCAAATCTCTAGAGGTGCCTTGTTGAACGGGTTTTCTACCTGTTAAGTTAATTATACAAGTACGTTGCAACGCGAAGAAGCGAAACGAAGAAGCGGCATAAGATTCGCTGATGATATTTCCCCTAGGAATAACTGAATACGTTGGAATCCTATTTTCAACGTATAATTAACGTGAGTGGAAACCCCGATTTAGATTACAATGAGTAATGTTACTTTGTAGTAATTAGTTGTTGGAGTAGATAGTTGATTCCTAGGCAGTTGAAGTTGGCCGTGACAGCTAGTACTATTTTATTAAAGCGACCAAACCCGCTGTTTTTAAACTGAAATAGGCCTTTGCATCTATTATAGATGATTTATACAGCGTCAGCAACTGGTAATCATGCTGTACGGGACGCTGCAGTGCCTGGGACATTGTTAGATGGATTAGGCTTGCCCAGCACCTATACCATCCTCTCAGCTTAGTCAGCTATTATTCAGAGGAAAGAACAGGTCAATACGTCTGAAGCTAACTAAGCCGCGGGTTTCCTACCGATGTTTCCTTCACCGTTAAAGCACGTGTTAAGTGTGCACATACATTTTTCAAAAAAGAAAAATCCATTGGTGCACTGCCGGTATCGAACCCACGACCTTTGGATTGAAAGTTAGTTAACTGAAATAGGAAAACTCCGTAAAAGGTCGGTTTATTACCTAAATTACCCGGTTTGCAGTGTCTGCGACATTGAGCATTACCCACCTAAAACTTTCATGTTCAGTTAACCCTGAAATTGAAAGTTGTTTGCAAAATCCGCATCAGGCTTTGTGTATCGATCGAGCGATCCACGATGTCACATTTGTACCCACACCTCTTGTTCGCTTCAAGTTTTGAACTTATTACTTGTCTAGGTTCACATTTGCTTTGACATGACATGTCTTGTCTTGTCTTTTAATTTTATGGCTTTTTGTGTTTGGTTTTACACATTTCCGCCAGTGTCAAATTTATAAATTCCTATTTTATTTGGCTGGCCATGATGGCGGCCATGTTTCATTTTCTTTCTACCTATGACATGACATGTGCTTTAATGGTTAAGGGAAACATTGTGAGGTTACCCGCGTATAAGACAACTTTAGCCGTATTGACCTGTTCTTATCTCTGATTAATTCCCAAGTGAGTTGCAGAAGTTATCACAGTATAAATTCAAAAACGTTATCATTTGAAATCTTTGCAATAAAGCTTATTATACAATATCTGATTACCTAGAGGACAAAACCACTTAGGACGGCATCTGCTCCTGTAACATAAGGATTGAAGTTTTATAAGACTATGAGGCGTTTTTACCTTGGAATGAGCATTACAAATGACATTTGAAATTACATCAACATCATCATTTTAACCGTAGGCCTCCCGAATGAATCTCCAACTATTGATCACGAGGGGTCACCACACTCACCACCTTTGATTTAAACAATATGTGTTGCTCTTTATATAATTATATACATACCTTATATACTATATTCCACTGATGTACGAAATCATGTCATGTGTGAATAAATGATCTTTATCTTTGGCTTAAGTTAAAAAAATCGAAAAGATTGAACTACTGATACCTACCTCTATATTATTTATATTATTGATAATATTTATATACTTATTAATGTTAATAAGTTGCAAGATCACCTCTGCAGATATCCCACCCATTTTGCACCAAATTACGAGGACGCAGCCTTAAGAGCAAGCTAATAAAAACACAGGTGAAATTCTCAATTTTGGTGAACTCTTTCGAAATAATAAAGTGGGCACGAGCTTGCGAGAGGCATAGTGGTGCTGTATCACTCCTGTTTGCTTTTCAACATGAAATTGATTTTAATATAGTCGGATAGGGCTTATAAGAACCCTATCATAGAGCTCTATTGATTTAACAATAGTTTTAGCAACTTACACCCTTACTTATAAAAGTGAAGTGAATTTATGTAGCAAGTTTAGTACGTTTTTATAAAAGCAAACATAATTTTTTTATTGCGAAATGAACAAAAACAGATGTGAAAGACGTGATAGCCATCGCCGTATCCACTGTATCAAGTTAAACTGTTATTATACATATGTATATTATGGAATAGTATAATAATAATACTTAAAAATCCGGCGAGCAGCTATTAATTTATAAAGCACGGCATCCCTATTGCAGCGCCACCTAACTGGTTCAAAAATACATGTTACTCGTTGATAATGCAGCATAAAATATTTGTTAAATTGTTCCAGTAGTTTTTGTGTTACAAAAGTACGAACAAGTAAACAAATCTTGACTCTTTATAATTTTATCACTTAAATTCAAAGTTAAATAGGAGTTAACGCATTCGTTTTTTATTTTATTGGTAAATCGTATCACTTATTTGAGTGAATATTTCTCCGAAACTTAAAATGGGGCTTATTTGCAGAGGTCTTAAGCTCGCTTAGCGCATATAGGTTTCCTATTTCTAGGTTCATGATTAAAACTACATCTAACGCTGGTCGTCGGTTGTGCTCGGGCGTAAGTCCCTATAAATTATATTCAGATTTTTGAAGCTAGCAGTTTAGATTTTAGAGGCAGGACGCACAAAAAGAGTTTAAAACTTTAATTATTTTTCAAACGGAATGCTAAATCCTCATCTAACGTACATACGTTAGATGTATTTGTTTTTAATGTTATTAATGAGATGATTAATTTGGGCGACCTCTTATACAGGAGGTCGCCCAAATCATCTTTTCAGCATTTTTTGTACGCGATAAGAATCCGATAATCCATAATAGTATTATTGTGTGATCGTAAAAGTTTAAAAAACTTGTTTGGTCGTCCTCCCGCGACAAAGAAAGCTTGAAATGTGTTCGAAACGTCGGGAAAATGATAAAAAAGGTATATATAAAATCCTGTTATTTTAGAACTAAATACATTTTTTTTTTTTTTTTTATCAACACTCGCCGCTCGGACGTCGTGCTAGACGCACGCCGCTCTAGCCGCCCGCTCGCCTGGTCCCCGCACCAGGCCCCTCCACTGCGCTCGCGCAGTCGCCGCTCGGACGTCGTTCCAGACGCCCGCCGCCCGCTGCCGCCTTGGTCCCCGCACCAGGCCCCTGCCGTCGCCCGCTAGCGTCCAGTGCTAGCTTCGCTTCGTTGCGGTGTTATTCTTACTAGCTTGCTAGTCTGAATAATCACTTGCGCGAGCGAATACCGGTAGTTCGCACTTTTTAGTGCGCTACTGGATTCTATCCTGTTTCTTTTCGAGTTGTTTGCTCTTTTCAGAGCGAATAACTCGAACTGCTCCAGTGCAAGAGAAAATCGTTCTTTTCAGAACGATTTCTCGAGCTAGTTTCTTTGCTGTGTAAACTGTCGAAAGCCACGACTTCAGTGGTCAGCTAAGGGATACCCTACGGTGACAACGAACTTAGCTGGGCGTGGACCCGGAGCGCCTGTTTTGCCTCTTCAAGGCAACACAGAATCCGGCTGGGTCTGGAACCACCGGCCTTGGGGTGGAACCCTCGCCGACCCCAGATAGCGTGAGGCACACACCCCTTTTGCCCCATAAGAGAGGCGAAAGGGACACACACATTTAGGTAGGACACATAGGCACACACCCCTCCTTGTCTATACCCGACAAGGAGGGACACTTAGTTATTTCCCGGGTGTCCCCCCCGGGAATAGGGACCTCCCCTCACCCCCCGCGCGATGTCAAGCCCGGACTTGCTGGGTGGGCTTGATCCTGAGACCCTCCTGGGGGTACTCAGGATGTTAGCCCAGCAGCACGGGGACTTGTTGTCCAAGTTGCTCGCTTCTTATCAAGAGGCGAACAAGTTGGACAAAAAGTCCAAGTCCCATCCGATGGAGGTGGCCACCGCGGCCCCTCTTACCCCCGCCCCCGCCCTTCCGGCCACCCCGGAGACTCCGGTCTCCCCCGCCCCGTCCTCCTCCGATTCGGACTCCGACGCTTCGGCGATGGAGCTCGAACCCTCCCCGAGCGACAACTCTTCCTCGTCGGAGCAGTCCTCCGACGACAGTTACACTGTCGTCGAAGGCGGCAAACGGCGCAGGAAGAAGTCGTCGCACAAATCGGCCTTAGCCCCTCCGGCTAAGATTGCAGTCTCTGTAGAGGCTACGGCTACCCGCCCGCCTACTCCCCCCGCGACCCCCGCCGAACCCACCCCCCTCCGCAAGGAGAGACCCCCCCCGCCCGTCTTCCTCCGCGAGAAGGCCAAATGGGCCAGCGTGGAGAGGCTTCTAACCTTAAAAAAGGTTAATTTCACCAAGGCCCAGTCCATCAAGGACTCTATTAAGATTCACGTCCAGACATCGGACGATCACCGACGTCTGACGTCTGTCCTCCGCGCTGAGAACATAGGTTTTCATACCTATGCTCTCGAGAGCGAGCGCCTTCTGCGCGTAGTCATCCGCGGCCTCCCCGCGGAATTCGACTCTGATGTAATTAAGTCCGACCTCTGCGATCAGGGCTTCCCCGTCAGGGAAGTCCACCGCATGTACAGCGGACGGGACAAGACCCCGTTCGATCTTGTACTAGTCATCCTTGACCTTTCGCCCGAAGGAAAGGCTATATTCGGCGTCAAAACCGTGTGTCGCCTTTCCGGCCTCTACGTAGAGGCTCCCTTCAGGAAGGGCCCCCCCGGACAGTGCCACAGGTGCCAATTATATGGCCACTCTGCGCGCAACTGTTTTGCCCGCCCCCGCTGCGTCAAGTGTCTGGGTGACCACGGCACCGCTGACTGCAAGCGCGTCCCCAATGACCCCATGCCGCCTAGTTGCGTGCTCTGCGGGACCGAGGGGCACACCGCGAACTATCGCGGCTGCCCCAGAGCCCCAAAGGCAAGCGCTAGGAGAGCGCATGCTAGGGCTCCGGAGCGCTTCCGCCCCGCCCCACCCCAACACGCGAGGACATCTCCGAAGGTGTCCTTGTTGCCCCCCGCCCCTCCTGCTGTGTCAGCTTGGGCGAGACCTTTGGGCTACACCAGCCGCGCCCTTCAGGCAACAACTGGTGTATCCTCTCCCCCGCGTTCCCAGGAGCTTCACTCCGCCCCTGCCCCCGCACCCCTACCCCGCCCCACTAGGCCCTCTCAGCCAGCTCCCGCTGCTGAGAACCCTAGCCTGGGGCTGCCGAACATCGATTTCGGATCGGTGAATGCGCTCCTGCGCAAGCTTAGCCTGGCGAAGTCGCCCATAGAGAAACTGATGATTATCTCTAATCATCAGGATGTCATGGCGTCTCTCGACGCCCTCACTTTCAAGTCTTTTTAGTATGGCAGTGCAGAAAGAAAGACTGAAACCCCGCTCCCTCTCGTTAGCATTTTTTAATGCTAACGGCCTATCTCCCCAGAAAGAACTCGTGAAGCAATTCCTTGTCAATCACCAAATAGATATTCTGCTAGTGCAGGAGACCTTCTTGAAACAGTGCCATCGCGATCCTAGGATCGCTAACTACCAAATGGTACGAAATGACAGAACGAACGCCCCTAAAGGCGGTACTGCCATTTATTTCAAGAGGTCGCTGCACTGCATTCCCATTGATCCCCCGCCCTTAACAGACTTAGAAGTCTCTGTCTGCAGACTTGCAATGACCGGTCATCAACCGGTTATCATTGCATCCTGCTATCTTAGCCCCAATAGGAAGCTTCTTAAAAGCGACCTAGAATCCCTTCTCAGTCTTGGAAGCTCAGTCATTCTGGCTGGTGACTTCAATAGCAAAAGCCCTATGTGGAATTGCTCGATACGTAATAGAAACGGTGCCCTCCTCTCAGGCTATCTAGATTCTTTAAATCTAGATCTTATTGCCCCCATGTGTCACACTCGATATTCCCCACGTATTGGTTTTTCCAACCAAACCCTAGACCTCGCACTGCTGCGGAACGTATCCCTCCGGATGAGCTCCATAGTAGTGATGCAGGAACTAGACTCTGACCACCGTCCCGTCATATTAAGACTTGGCCCTCTGCCGGACCCTACTCCCCCGACCAAGACTGTGGTGCAATGGTATAAACTTGAGAAAGCCCTCAAGGTTATCCATTCTCCCGACTTGGATAAAATCCCCGACGACATTAGGTCCCCTGACGACATTGCTATTGCGGTCGACTCTCTGACCAGTCACGTCCAATCCGCCGTTCGCGACTTGTCTAGACAGGTCCCAGCTACGCCTGATCGTAACTGTGTCCTGCCTGATGAGATAAGACGACTGATCACAGAGAAGAACGCAGCAACTCGTCGCTTTAGTTCTTGGCCCTCCGAACTAAATCGCTTCCGGATGAACTCGCTTCGCCGCAAGGTGAAGAGGGCCATTCAGGAGCACCGTAACACTTCTTGGGACAATCTGCTTTCTAATATCGAACCCGGGCATCTAGCTTACTGGAGCCTGGCTAGATCTATGAAATCAGATGGTATCTCAATCCTGCCCCCTCTGCTTCGCCCGAATCACCAAACGCCTGCGTTTGATGACAAGGAAAAAGCAGACGCGCTAGCTGAGAGTCTTGAATCCCAATGCTCTCCTAGTCTTGAACCCGTCGACCCTGATCACCTTAACATGGTGAACAGTGAAGTCGACCGCCTAGTTTCCCTTCCCCCCTCTGCTCCTCCTTTGGACCTCATTAGAGCAGCAGAGGTTGCCCAGATCATTAAAGATCTTCGCCCTAAGAAGTCCCCTGGCTCGGACGGCATCAGCAACAGAGTACTCAAGAAGTTCTCTGTTGCCCTCATACATCTCCTGGTCAGCATCTTCAATGCTGCCATGGCTAACTGCTCTTTCCCTGATGTCTGGAAGGAAGCCAATGTAATTGGCATCCACAAACCGGGCAAAAAGGCAAACGAGCCTTCCTCCTACCGTCCCATCAGTCTCCTCAGCTCCCTGGGGAAGATCTATGAGCGTCTCCTTCTGAGACGTCTCTGGCGTCACGTCAATGAGCATAGTCTCTTGCCTGACGAACAGTTTGGCTTCCGAGCCCATCACTCCTGTCCCCAGCAGGTGCTCCGCATCACGGAGCACATCCTGTCCAAGTGGCATCACACTTGGCCAGCAGATACGGGCGCTGTCTTCCTCGATGTAGCTAAAGCCTTCGACAAAGTCTGGCACAATGGCTTGGTTTACAAGCTTTTCCTGCTTGGAGTGCCAGACAGGCTCGTACTCATCTTACGAGACTACTTGTCGAACCGCTGTTTTCGCTACCGCGTGGAAGGCACGCTCTCAGACCCCAAACCCGTCCGAGCTGGAGTTCCTCAAGGCTCAGTCCTTGCTCCCCTTCTTTTCACGCTGTACACCAGCGATATTCCCCGACACCCGCAAGTCGAACTTGCCCTCTTCGCCGATGACACGGCTCTGTACGCGTCCGATAAGAACAGGAATCGCGTACGCATAAGGCTGCAGGCTGCACTAGACACCCTAGGTGCCTGGTTCAGAAAGTGGCGCATAGAGGTGAACCCGACGAAAAGTGCAGCAGTGTACTTCACTCGGAGTCCCTTCTTGCCCCAGCCTCTTCTCCTCTTCGATAAACCCATCCCTTGGGTTAGGTCAGCTCGCTACCTAGGAGTAATCCTAGATAGACGTCTCTCCTTCTATCCCCACATAAGGTCTGTCACTAATCGTGCGAAGTTCGTGCTTAGCCGGTTAAACAGCCTTCTCAACTCGAAAAGTAAAATGTCCTTTAGAAATAAAGTGACACTTTACAAGACAGTTGTACGACCAATAATGACATATTCCTCTGTCGTCTTTGGCCAGTCCCGTCATGTTAGATGCCTTCAGGTAGTCCAAAACAACTTCTTGCGCAGGGCCACGGGTTGCCCATGGTACATGCGCAATGTAGACCTCCACCGAGATCTCAAACTCGAGTCCATCGAACACTTTATTAAAACTGCTTCAAAGCGTTTTTATGAAGTGGCGGCGGAACACTCCAATCCGTTAATCTCGGGATTACCCTCCGACTACCCGATAGAGCCACTGCCCACGAGTTCTTTCCTCCGTCGACCGAGACACGTTCTCGGCTTGCCCGTTGACGAGCTCACCGCCGCTAACCCGGAGGTGACGTCAACCCGTCCCACACTAGCTGTTAGACACATATTCAAAAACCGGTCCCGCCGGCGGGGCCGAAGAATACATTCTTCCGTCTAAAGGTGCAGTTTTGCACCTAGACGCTATCCTTCAGTAGATTCAAAAATTCTGGCAACAGTCCAAGCCGTGGTTCGAACCTAAGTGGTGCCCTTGAGCTTGTTGCCCCAACCTAACTTTTGCGGCTGGGCGCCTTCTGCGCTCGCCATAGTCCGGTAACGTTGTCATGGCCATCTGCGGTCAACAACATATATTGTCATTTCGAAAAAAAAAAAAAAAAAAAAATAGAACTAAATAATATTATTTAGTTCTAAAATAACAGGATTTTTGATGCCTTGTCTTAGTTTACTTTTTCAACCGATAATGCATATGTACCGATAATACAAAATAATACAAAATATTATACAAACCGATAATACAAAAATCATTGCCTTGTCTTAGTTTACTTTTTCAACCGATAACACATAATGTATTATCGGTTGAAAAAGTAAACTAAGACAAGGCAGTGATTTTTGTCTGAAGCGACAGAGGTAGGTATTGGCGGAGCCAGTCTGGCCTTGGCCCTATTAACGTTTATTGCCCCCAGGACAAAAGATTACCCGGGTCGGGGGAGAGACGAAAGAGGATGTATCAGTATTATATTCAGGAACACATCTGGTTTTTATCTGACATTAGCAAAGCCGAAGGGGTAATAATAGTATTCTGCGACTTTCGCGATCACGTTCTAAATATTGAAAAATGTGTATTTATCGCGTTATCACACCTTAATTTTTTAATATTAATTTATTTAATCAGGAAAACATGATGCAGTCAAAATATGAATGCGAATCTACCTAAAAATAACATCCAACATCTCTAAATCATTGCCTAGAATATCCAATACCCGATATCAGAACTGCGTTTTGAAACAATTTTTTATGGTCTGAAAGAGATAGATAGATAGAAAATTATGTATTTTATATATTTTTACAAACTTAAAAGTACTGTATGTAGGCGAACTTAAAGCTAAGTAGCATTCTCTTCCAGCTAACTTATGTGTAATGTGGACTAGATTAAAGGTAGTGACAAAAGATACAAAGACATTATAAACAAACTTTCCGACACATACTTATAACGTAGATAAACAAAAACACGTAGAGGTATAGAAAAATATAAATCATAAATATGTAAACTAAATATTTATATTTTTTTAAACTACATCCTATCCTATCCTACTTCCTACTTTAATATGTGAAAGTAACAAGGTATGTACATATGTTCCCTTTTCACGTCAAAACCGCTGAACAGATTTAGATGAATTTTAGTATAGGAGTAGATTAGACCTTGGAGACGGTCATAGGCTACTCATCGTTGCGTACATTAAACACGTGCTACAGGTGTGCGTCGCCGTAGCGGGACTCCAACGCCTCAAATAGCTGGTCGTAGATCACGTCTCTTCCAAGAGCCTCAAGTATGGTCAGGGCTCGATCACGAAAAAGTGACTTCTAAAGTGAGTGCTATCATGGCCTGTGCTTCGCTCCACCCTTTTGCCTTGACAACTGCCTCAAACTGGATTTTGTAGGCTGACCATGATGAGCTTCCATCGAAAGGTGGCACTTTGAAACCTCGCCCTGAAGGTGCATTAACCACCGAAGCCGAAATCCCTTCTCCAGACTTCAATACACCAAGAGCTTTCTTAACGTCGGCGATTTGAGTTTCATGCTTTCCAAGACGGTTTGCAGTCGTTCCAAGGCGGTCTTCAGCAGCACTACGGCTGAGATAATGACCGTTTACTCCCACCTATTCTGTTGAGTAGTTCTGTTGACAGAACAACTGGGATTTTTTTCCCATTAGCTCTGTGACTTAAAAGATGCTTTACACCTGACTTATCTCTACAACAGATAATATAATACACTATTAACACATATTTAAACGGGTATTTATCGCGCTTTTTACCTTTATTATTGCCCGACGTTTCGACAGGATTGCACCCATCGTGGTCCCGGGAAGACTGACATGTTAGAGGTGACCGCAGCAAAGCGAAGGCGTCTTTTCAGACTACCCTCACTTGGTCTTCATAAATATAAAAACTTGAGATTAAGGCTGTTTCACACTGGGACAGCACACTACACTAACTGTATCAGCACACTTAGGTTGATTCACACGTCGAGTACACTTGGCTATCACTGGATTCCATGAGGCAGAGAGTCTGAAGCCGTCTTCACGATTGAAATTAGGATACTTCTTAATTTCAATTGCTTCCCGAACCATTCTCTTGTAATAGTGCCTCTCGTTGGCTATAACTTTGGGATTGTGGAGTTCAATCCAGTGATTGGGTCCTGAGTCCACTACATGCTCAGCTATAGCAGACCTGGTCACTTGTCGATTTTTCACCGCTGCTATGTGTTCCTTTACACGTTCAGCGACTGTGCGCTTCGTTTGGCCTATGTAGGAACGTCCACAGCTGCAATCGATTTTGTAAACACCAGGAACTTGCAAGGGTACTACATCCTTAGGTAAGGATGTAGTACCCTTCCTACATAGGCCAAACGAAGCGCACAGTCGCTGAACGTGTAAAGGAACACATAGCAGCGGTGAAAAATCGACAAGTGACCAGGTCTGCTATAGCTGAGCATGTAGTGGACTCAGGACCCAATCACTGGATTGAACTCCACAATCCCAAAGTTATAGCCAACGAGAGGCACTATTACAAGAGAATGGTTCGGGAAGCAATTGAAATTAAGAAGTATCCTAATTTCAATCGTGAAGACGGCTTCAGACTCTCTGCCTCATGGAATCCAGTGATAGCCAAGTGTACTCGACGTGTGAATCAACCTAAGTGTGCTGATACAGTTAGTGTAGTGTGCTGTCCCAGTGTGAAACAGCCTTAATCTCAAGTTTTTATATTTATGAAGACCAAGTGAGGGTAGTCTGAAAAGACGCCTTCGCTTTGCTGCGGTCACCTCTAACATGTCAGTCTTCCCGGGACCACGATGGGTGCAATCCTGTCGAAACGTCGGGCAATAATAAAGGTAAATAGATAAATACCCGTTTAAATATGTGTTAATAATGTGTCGTGATCGCGAAAGTTTAAAAAAGACTATAATACACTAGTATCTCTACTATTCCCAACTGTTCTGTTGAGTAATGACATAAATAATTTGCTCGCTTTAGAAAACTTTTTTCCAAGTAAGGGTATGAAGTAAAAATAGAAAGCCGCTTAAAAGATGTGAAATTATTACTATATTGCATTATCGGGTTTTTATCGCGTAATTAAATCTCAAATTTATAATTATGAAGACCAAGTGAGGGTAGTCTGAAAAGACGCGTTCGCTTTGCTGCAGTTAACTTCAGCACGCCATTCTCCCCGCGACCACGACCAGGTGCAATCCGGTCGAAACGTCGGCATTAAAATAAAAGTAATTACGCGATAAATACCCGATAATTCAATATAGTAATAATGTGTGATCGCGAAGTTCGAAAAATATGTGAAATGCCAATTTACTATTTGCAATTTAAAATTTTCCAGAAGAGGTTTCATTTGACTGGATAAAGTTATCATCAGTTTATTATAAATGTAATCTAGATTCGCTCTAAGGCAATTCATAATGAGGCTTACTCATATGTCAGGGGAAATCGACGATCGCATTGTAGATGGCTTGCTCATATGAATGGAGTGCCGTAGTTGAATCGCTGTGACTGAAGTCTCGTTTTTTAACCGACTGCAAAAAAAAACTCGTTTTGGACTCGTTTGATCCGTATTGACGAGTACTTTGGTGCCAGATGGTAACCACGGTCTAATGATGCAGGAAGATGGCCATAGGAACTCAGTACTTTAATGACGTAACACGAGTTTGGGCTCGTTTGATTCGTCTTGATAATACTTGGGTGCTAGATGGTAGCTAGGGTCTGATGATGGAGCAGGAAGGTGGCCATAGGAACTAAGTAATTAAGCGATTTTTATCTTTCTATTTCTTTTTAACAATATATAAAAGTTTGTTAATAAAAAAATCTTTTAAAACTCAACTTGTTTTATCTCAGTTACCGAAGAACTTCGTCGTTTAACGTACCTGTTTGGAAAATATATTTTGATGACATTTAGTTTTTCAAAACTCGATTATGATGAAAAAGTGGAAGAAGAAGAAAACCTTTTTGAATCCACACATTTACACTTTGTTTGTTTGTTTGTATGCATTGAATAGACTCCAAAACTACTGGACCGATTTAAAAAATATCTACCATCAGAATCCTACATTATTTCTGATGAACATAGACTATATTTTATTCCCGTATTCCCACGGGAACTGCGGAGCCTGGTAGTCTATATATATAAAATTCAAAGTCCTGACTGACTGACTGACTGATATATCAACGCACAGCCTAAACCACTGGATTTAAAGACTTGAAATTTGACACACATATACCTTGAGTATCCTAGAGGTGCACTAAGAAGGGATTTTTCGAAATTCCCACGGGATTGGGAATAAATGGCATTTATATTTTCGAATTAAAGTGGCTCTGCGTGAAAAAGGGGATTTTACGTTTTATGACTTCCACGCGGACGAAGTCGCGGGCAAAAGCTAGTACATTATAAATGAAGAAGGTATTATATTATATTACCTGGTATAATTTAGTTTGTGGACCAATAGGTCCAACCATAGCATTATCACTCTTTTGTACCCTTATTGAGTGTCGACACTAAAAAAATAAAATATAAAAGTGCTTCTTAATAAAAAGTAGGTAACCTAAATAATCATAGAACCACCAAAGTCTAACCTACAAAAGAGTTGTGACTAAATAACTTACGATCTTGTATCTCATATGTTATCTCTCCGAAACTGTTTACGACCGCTTTGGAAGATGCCTTCAAACTCCTGCAATGGAAAGGGCTGAGCATCAATATTAACGGCGAATACATCACTCACCTTCGATTTGCCGAAGATATTGTGGTCATAGCAAAGTCGATGGAAGAGCTCAGCACGATACTCGAAGGCCTCAATCAAGTCGGAGTCGGAGAACGAGTAGGCTCTCGGGGTTTTTCTACGGGATCGAATCAGAAATGAGAAGATATGTAGAAGAACTCGGGTCACCTACATAGCCAAACGGATTAGCACGTTGAAGTGGCAATGGGCAGGCCATACAGCGCGCAGAACAGATGGAAATTTTCGAATGGAGGCCACAGACCGGCAAGCGCAGCGTAGGACGTCCTCCTACAAGATCGGCAGACGACTTGGTGATAACCGCTGTTCGACGGTGGATGCAGACTGTTTCCAACCGCAGTACTTGGAGATCAATGAAGTAGGCAAAGGCCTACTACACAAAGGTCCAGCAGTGGACGTCCTACGGCTGATATGATGATGAAGATGATGATGACTTTACGATCCGTATTCAGGGAATCCAAAATAAGAATGTAGTTTTCGACTAATTTCAGCCTGACGTTTTTAATTTTACTAGATGTCGCCTTGAAGAGTGTTCGATCGAATTGAAACTCGCGCTACGAAAACGCAGAGCTGTGATTGACGTCCACGCCTAACTTCACCCTGTCCTGTCCCATTAAAAGATTCTGTTAGAGTATAAATTGCTTTATGTCCTACTGGTTGAATTAATTTTACGCGGTAGATTATACAAAATCCATTCCAAATCCAGATCGCTACGTAAAACCAAGTTCAAATGCAATTGGGCTTCATTGAAAGAAGTCGCTTGCTCGTTCTTCGTTCTTGGCGAACAAACTATGTAGTTTATTTTTAGATTAACTAAACAAATAAATTCAGTTTTATTAAGTCTCCACGTTGCTTTTATTTTATCACGATAATTTGTTTTTTTATTTTGATTTAAGGATAAAAATGTGTTTATTTTGTCACAGAAACAACATAATATTATGTTTTTAGAACTAATTTACTTCAGATTTGGTAGAATGACATGCTTTTATAACTTACTAGCTGACCCGGTGCCCACTTCGTTGGGCGGTACTTTATAGTCTATGACACTCAAAAATACTGTGGCTTTCTATTAGTAAAATAATTTTGAAAATCGGTTCAGTAGATACAGAGATTATCCCCTACAACCTCACAAACTCACAAACTTTACCTCTTTTTAATATTAGTATAGATTTATTGACAATATTGAACTAATTTAGGATCATGTGACTTATATGCTTTAATGAAGATCGTTCAGTTTATTCTTATTTTAAAAATTGTTGGAGTAGCCCAATCAATGGCCTAGTTTCTATCTCTAGCTTTGCATCTTTCTAGTTTGAATATTTTATCGTGTTTCTGACTTATAATAGCTTTGTGAATGTTAATAATATAGATCATTAGGATTATCGAAGCACGTTATGTTAGCTAATTAAAAAAAAACTTTTTAACAAACAAGCTTTTATTTAAAAGTTCTAAAAATATTAAAATAAATACTTATATAAAATACATGTAAATATATACAATGGTGTCAACGAATCAAGCAGTTAGCGACAACATACATGGCAGGTTAAATAAAAGCTTGTAAAATAGAAGTAAGTTATACTCGTAGCTTTAAATATTACGAAAATATATTGCAGAGCTATCTAATAGAGAGAACCGTTGAGCTGTCGTGTGTTGATTTATGGGTTAGTTTTGGGTATCGGGGTTGATAAAATTTTAAACATTAGAAGATCAGATCAATACAAATCGATTGTCGTGGGGTGTTAGTGGGGATTTGTAATTGATATTTTTGACCGAGCATAACTCTTGAACGTATACCCGGATTTTCCTTAAATTAAAACAAGGGCAGGTTTTACGAAAACATGGTTAGTAGCCGATTGAAACGCAGGAGCGTTCTATTCCCGCCACAAACCAAGTTCATATGCAATTGAACTTTATTGAAAGAAGTCGCTCGCTCGATATAAGTTCGTGGCGAACAGCTACTGTCGAGTTTTTCAAGAGCTTCAAATAATCCGCCTAAAATCAATACGCTATCTAGTTTGCCAAACATACCGTGTAGCTAAAAACAGTCCTGACAAGTCACCATTCTAAAAATAAAATCGAGCAAGAGCGAGTCGGACTCGCGCACCGAGGGTTCCGTGCCATCATACAATAAAATATATGACAAAAGCGGTTTTATATTTGTTGGAGAACCTTGACAGCGCCATCTCTTGTCTGATAGCGGAACTTATGTAGATTTTTTACACTTTCGATAATTTCTAAAAAAGTATGTTATGTCTCTACATAACAATCTCTCTAGATTGTAATAAATTTCCTCTAATCTTTACATACACATCTAAAAGCTATAAAAGTATCACGGGTTTATCTCTGCAAACTTCTGAGATAAGGGGGGGGGGGGGGGGGGGGGAACGGCTGTTTTTTCAAGATTTTTATAAATAACTCAAAAACGATACGGTTTTAAGGAAAAATAAAAACTGTTTATTAATGTGCAAATGAATACCTTTCATATGATATCCCACATCACCTAGTAACTTCACTTAAAAATTTTGAGATCCCCTATCCGCCCCCAAAATCCCACCCAATCAAAATATGAATATTTTTTAACATTTTCATATATGCTATATTAGTAAAAAAGTGTTGTCTTTTACTATTCCAAATTTCAAGTCGATAGCATCAGTAGTTCTCGAGATATCCATTTGTGACAGACAGACAGACAGAGTGATTCTATAAGGGTTCCTTTTTTACCATTTTGGTCCGGAATCCTAAAAAACGAGGTTCAAATCGGTTCATCCGTTTGGTAGCTACGATGCCACGAAACACACACACACTTCAAACTTGTAACTCACTCTTCTCGGTTAGGGGCTAAAAGACGAGCCTCTGATAGACAAATAACCACAAACCAAAACTTTTAATTTGTTCTTAAGGCTGTATAGTTTTTGAATTAATTATGAATATGTTAATAATACTGCTTATGACTAAAGTAAGTACAGCTCTACAGATAACTGTTTTTCATCTGGATGTTTTCTATGTATTATGTACATATGTATTTGCTAAAATAAGTATATTATAATACTTCTCAGGAAATTTTCAGAGGAAATTATGATGTGTTAAAAAATTAAGTTTGTCTGTCATTTTCTATCAATTTTTATTTGAATTCGTAGTAGCTATCGATCGCTTTTTAATGTTCGATAACTGTTGTATTTATGAAGTGGTTCTACCACTTCATCAATATTTAAACTGACTTATTCTACGAATAATGCACGGTGCCCTTTATTGGAGCGCAAACTATAATACCATCAGGAGGCCGATTCTCGCTACTTTTTATTCGGGTACAACGCATGCGAAGCGGCGGGCAGAAGATAGTCGTCTATAATTAGATGTGAACGGCTTGTGAGGTGGAGCTTTAAAGGATGCTGAAGCCTCGACTGTGTCAAAAGGTGGTCTACACTTTGTGTAACATCCTCTATGTATAACTTTAAAAAAAAGTTGTTTCTATAAGCGACTAGCTTCTGCTCGCCGCTTCGCATGCAAATAAAAAGTAGCCTATGTGTTAATCCTGGTCAACATCAATACGTGTGCAAAGTTTTAGCTCAATCCGTAGCCTAGTTTGTGCGTGAAGAGGTAACGAACCTCCAAACAAACTTTCGCCTTTATAATATTAGTGGGATTAAAAAGTTGTGTGTATTTATATGTAATTACGATGATGACGACATGAAGAGGTCGGGGATAGTTGAAAAACTATCCCTGCTACTATCTAATTAGCTGCAGCCTGCGGCTTTGCGGCGTAAGTAGGTAACCCTAATTATTTTTCTTTTTATGTAGCTTCTGACTACTAGCCGGCTAGGCCTACCTCATGGACCTCCAAGATCATGAGAAGGTTGCTGCCACACTAGCTTTGCTAGATTTGCTAGCTTTTTTAGCAGGTGGGTTCGGGAATCTTTTTGTTTTTATCTTTATCTTTAAATCGCTATGTAAAATCAAGTTCAAATGCTGAAAAACGAAATGATGACTCCATTGAAATACGAAATCTCGCTCGTTCTTAGTTCGGGGTGAACAATTGGTTTAAATAAAATCAGCGTTTAAGAGACAACATTGAAACCTCCAACGCTCAGACCTAAGGTTCTATACCGGCCGTGCACCAATGACTTTTTCTTTTATGAAAAATAAATGTATACTGTAAAGCTTTAACGGCGAATTATTATATTCTGAAGACACCAGCGGCTTAATCAGCTTCGGACGTATGACGTATTGTGTACGACATGTACACAATACGTCTGAAGTACAACTTTTCTCTAAATAAAGGCTTTGTTGAGAGGATGGTGACGGAGCTGGGTAAACCTAATCCATATAACAATGTCCCAGGCACTGTAGGTGGACGCTATAAATACAGCATGAATACCAGTTGTTAAGCTTTCGCGATTTGTTATCATATTATTAGATTTTAAAATCGGATTGCACCTGGTTATGGTCGCGGGAGGACTGTCCGATCCAGTTACCTGACGCTATAATAATCATCTCGTAATAGAAATGTGACGGACGAATTTATTTGCTTTAATTGTCTAACGAAATTAAAAAGTATACCTACTTACATGAAAATTGCGGTAATTGCCGCTTGCGGCTTACTTTTCCTGAAAACATGCTTCCGAAACATTTAATAAAACTAACAAGTCTTCTAACCATCAAGTTTATTAACTCAAAGAGTTTTTTATTTAAAACTGCAAACCAGTTGGAATAAGCGGAAACAAATCTGTCCGAAACACTTGAGCAAACCTAAAATATTGCAATTTCAATCCAGCCATTACATCTGTGGCCTTCTTTTACCAAAGTTCCGCTCTCAAATGGATGCGCCGTTTTAATGAAAAAAGGCACAGGTATTTTTAAAAATTACCGTCTTCATCTCAGCCGTTTAGGAGGTTTTTACCATACTCAGCACGCTTGGCAGGCGGGTTGGCGAGCGCAGTATGGGATTTTGATACACGGAAAGACGCTGCTGACCATCTTCTTACTGCATCTACGGGTAAGAGAGAAGGGGCAACATTCTAATGCCGGCACCCCAAGGCAAATTTTTTTACGTAATTAGTACAAAAATAGCTAAATAAACTTAAGATAGTATCAAAATTGCCCAAGTTGGATGTTGATAAAACGGTTGAAGAAGCGGAAAAGTTGTCCAAAACGAATATATTTATTATTGAGAATTTGGTACGCCGCCAAACAAATAGGCGTTTGCCACGTTCCATCCAATCATCATCATCTGAGACTGGGTGCTGGCGGTAGAATGTTGTCTTTCTCTCTTGCCCGTGGATGCAGTAAAAATCTGCAAACGGGTACCTACGGAAGATGGGCAGCAGGTTCTTTCCGTGTATTAACATCCAGAACTGCGCACGCCAATCTGCCTGCCAAGCGTGGCCAGTATAACAACAGGCCCTCATAATCCTCCTCATAAGAACTTGGCGATTCAAGGGAGGGTGTGTATGTGCAGCAGACTCGACGTCCTACGACTGACATGATACATTATGATGATGAAAAAAAATACGACAGTAGCCGGTTCCTTAAAGGAGTGCACCAGTAAAGTCACTCAAAGAAAAAAATGGAGAGAATTTGTGAGGATAGTCACATTGTCCGCACAGGCCCACATTGTCAATAAATTCTTCGACTAGCTTATGCCCGCGCTTCGTATGCGCTGTAGTAATGTAGATGTAAAAATGTAGCCTATGTATGAATTCAGGCCAACATCTATACGTGTTCAAAATGTCAAATCAATCCGTAGTCTAGTTTTTGCGTGAAAGAGCAAAATTAAAAGATATTTATTTTGAGAGCTGCCGCTGAACGGTTTACCGTTAACGCAGCGCACGCAGCGTTAACTTAAGTTAAATATATAATCTTTTAAGGCTGACTTACTATAACGTTTTTAAAAATTTTAAAAACGTTATAGTAGGTAAAAATGATAGTAAGTAAAAAAAATAAGTAAAAGTAAAATTTGTTCTAAGATAATGCACTATTTGCGAAGGTATGTATTTTTGTAAACATAGTATAAATTCTTATCCAAATTCATCACGAGGATTTAGTTTTGAACAGAATTGTCCTTCACACCATTTAAATTCAAGGAGTACAAGTATCTTAGAAGACGTCATAGTTCTACCGCGCGCTTATTTTTTTATGCGGAATGAAGTGTGCGGGTGGTTATGAATCAGTACTTTACTTATACTACTCATAAGTACTTTACTTTTCTACTTTTAAATAAAACTAAGAAACTTTAATCTTCTTATGAATTGAGTTATTGATGCCTTCGACCAACTCTCTCTCTTATGTGACGCAGACTAATTTGCGCGGTACAGCTAGTACTATAAAACTTCGAATTTTCCAATAATCGCGGCGCGAGCTGCTATGTTAAATGGTGGCAAAGTTTGTGAAGGACTGTTGTCTTCCCTGTTGGATCCCTTAGGGGAAATAACAGAAAAAAACTTCCCTAGAAGACCGCAGGATTTTTACAACAATTAAAAAAAAAATAAAACAAAAAACAAAAACATTTATTTGGGAATATAAAACATGGAATTATAACATAAATAAAACGTTTACTCTGCAAAAGTTTCAGGAAAAGTGCGTAGCAGTGTCAGCGCCCTCCTAATTAATCTAAACATTATCCCTATTTTGAATAAATAAATAAATGAACACGTTCCTTTATAAAGTTAACTAAATAAACCTAGAGTTAGAGTTTAAATATAAGTTTTATATTTTTATATTTAACCTTATTTAAAAACCAATCATGAGATTATAAACATGTTCATGAGATTATAAACATCTTAAAAATAAATATTAAATAAATACAATAAATAATACTATAGAGACATATAAACAAGAAGTAAAATAACAAATTGAGAGCAAAGTTAAATGAAATTAGAATTAAATAATTTAAGGAATGCTGTAATTAAGTTTAAATTGGAACAACAATATATTGAATTGTATCTGGTACTGGTTTGTCTCCTCGAAGGACTTATTTAGGATGTTTTTACATTAATCATCAAGCAGGTACTTACCAAATGACTTGAAATTTATAAACCAACGAAATCTATAAAATTGAGCATTACCGAAACTACCGAACACATTTCTAGGTACGAGTATAACCATCAAATGACTGTATTAGGTGGGGAATATAAGTTTTATTACTCATTAATAAAATAAATAATAAATAGTGCAGGAAATTTTAAACATCACCTACCGGCCCCAAACTAAACAAAGCTTGTACTAGGAAAGCCAGATGATCGATAAAACACTTAAAAGCATCATTTTTAATATACTTGTATTAAATGATTTAAATGAAGAACATTCCTAGACCCGAAAGAAATATCTGCAAAAAACATGGTCCCCCGACGGGGTTCGAACCTGCGACGTACTACTGTCGGCTATTAGCACAGAAAAAATATTTTTTTCTATGGCTTTACTAACTGAGCTACGGAGGACGTATTAAATCTCATCATCATCATTATATATTATATCTGCGACATGGGATTACCAAGCTAAAGTGGCAGTTGGCTGTCTATATCTGTTGAATAACCGATAACCGGGGTCAAACAAATTAAAGCGCGGCGGTCACCGCTCGGAAATTTCAGCCCAACAGCTAAGTGGTTCAGCACACTTTTCCCTGATTGAAGGATCCGGTAAAGCCTGTATTACATTACACGATATTCAGGGACACTTACCCTAACTAAGAGTGGTGTAATAAGAGTTAGAGCGTAAGGGAACCTAACTAGCGCGACCGCGGCAAGCCTTGCTCCCTAATCGCCCTAACTACCGGGCCCTGAATACCCTGTAGTGTAATACAGCTTTAAGCCGGAGGCAGGGTAAAATTATGTAAATTATTAGGCCTGGCGTCTTTCTATGTATCAATATCTCGTATGACGGAAAAAACTATGTTCTTGTGTTTTTTAGGGTTCCGGACCAAAATGGTAAAAAGGAACGCTTACTTGGTGTGATTTTGTCTGTCCGTCTGGTCACAGATGGATATCTTATAAACTACTAAAGCTATCGATATGAAATTTAAAATGGCATAACGCTTTTTTACTAACAGTAAAATTATAAAAACTGACCTAAGGGAAATATAATTACTATTAGTTTCCTATTTTTATTTAATTCTGCCTGCTGCTTTTCTGGCGTTTGCTGCTAATTGTTTTCGCGGAACCCAAAGTATTATTTCGAATTCTTAGTAAACTTACACATACAACTTCAGGTTCATACAACTTCTGCCAGTGAAAGTCCCATCAAAATCAGTACAGTCGTTTCGAAGATTGGCCGGAAAGACAAATTATGTTTTTTATATTATAGATTTGACAACAGGTCCTAGCGGAATAAAGAAAGATTGTGAGCCAACTGTGGTCACAATCTACACGACATCATCCGCATAACCCTTTTGCTTATAGTCGCAAGACTGATCGCAGAAAAGCTCAGAAGAAAAAAAAAAAAAAATATTATAGATTTTGTTTATACTTTTATGTACATAGTAAAAAGCTATCATTTTGTCTTTTTGTACAAAAATACGACAAAAGGACTTACTTTTTACACTGACGCCATGTAAACAAAATCAAAATCGAATCAAATATTTATTTATTTTTCTTCAAAAAGTAGGCTTATAAATAAATTATTATTACTGGTTTGTGAAGACTGGTGCCTGAAGTAGGTTCAAAAGAACCTGATACAGGTCACCAGGCCTCCCTCTCCACTGCTCTCCACTACACTGTCCACGGTATGGAACAGAGCGGATAAAAAGATTTTAATTTTATATTAGTGGACCCGAATGCCAAGTATGAGTGTGTGTGTGTGTGTGTGTGTGTGTGTGTGTGTGTGTGTGTGTGTGTGTGTGTGTATGTGTGTGTGTGTGTGATTGTGTGTCTGATTGTAAATTGGTAAGGGTGAGTGTATGAGTATGTGTGTTGACTCCTGTACTCCTATTGACACCAGTCTCATAAGAGTTTGGGCAACGGAAGATACAAGTATAGAGATTGGTTTAAGTGCCGAGGGGTGTGTGTGGTTGGACTGAGTCAATTATAGAACAAGAGACAGAATTATGCAAGGAGTGATAGTTCTGACAAGGTAATTATGAAGTGGGTTTAAGTAAGTCTTCAGTAGAATTGTAATCCAGTTTTTGAGCCGCTTATGCTTGGGCAGTGAATTCAAATCTTATATTTTATTTCATTTACTATAGGCATAAGGACCTAGAAAACAAAAGATCCTATGTGATAGCGAAGTACGGAAGGTGTGGGTTTTGCAGACTGCACCTTTCCTTCGTTTGTCTCGGAAACAGGCTAGATTGTATTGTGATTGTATTGTCTTGTGAAACCAGCTCTTACAGCTTGTTGTTGTCGAGTGCAACATACTGTGCTTCTGAAAAATATGCATAAATGTTGTTAGTCAATGGTTTATACTCTGAGCTTGAGCAAGCTCAGAGTCGCTCAACGAGCTATGGAGAGGGCTATGCTCGGGGTTTCACTACGGGATCGAATCAGAAATGAAGAGATACGAAGAAGAACTCGGGTCACCGACATAGCCAAACGGATTAGCACGTTGAAGTGGCAATGGGCAGGCTATATAGCGCGCAGAACAGATGGCCGATGGGACCGCAAAGTTCTCGAATAAAGGCCACGGATCGGCAAGCGCAGCGTAGGACGTCCACCTACAAGATGGGCAGACGACTTGGTGAGAACTAATGGTCGGCGGTGGATGCAGACGGCTTCCAACCGCAGTACTTGGAGATCAATGAGGGAGGCCTTTGTCCAGCAGTGGACGTCCTACGGCTGAAATGATGATGATGATGATGATGAATGATTTATACACGTCCATGCATCTCAGAGCTACACTCCACTTACACTACACACTTACCTACGCAATGCGATTTTTGTTTGTAGAAGTGTATGTAATAATACAGGTTAATTATAATAAACTCTCGTGCTTGCATAGTTTTTTAGAAATCATCGAACGTATAAAAAAAAAATTATTACAAAAATTTCTATTACAATTTTTTTTTTATTTTTTATTACAAAATAAGAACAAAGAGTTTGTCTTAAATTTTGCATCGCCAATGGAATTTCTTTTGTCTTTTCACTTGATCTTACAACTGATACGATACCTAAGTACTTCAAAAGCATTTTTTTGACAAATTTTTAAACCACTCACTATCACTTCTCACATTAAGGAAGCCAAGATGTGTTACAAGCGTCCAAAATCACTAAAACAAAATGACAAAGGAATAAATTAAAAAAAACACCTGGCCGTCCAACTTCATCATCATCATTTCAGCCGCAAAACGTCCACTATTGAACACAGGCCTCCCTCATGAATCTTCATGAGGGGTAGTTGCCATACTCGCCACGCGGCAGGCGGGTTGGCGAGCGCAGTACGGGATGTTGATACACGGAAAGACGCTGCTGCCCATCTTCCGAAGGTAACCCTTAGCAGGCTTTTACTGCGGGTATGAGAGGAGGGGTAACACTACTGCCGGCACCCCATGGCCACCTTATTTAACTTAATTTTTGCTAAGCCTTGGCCTCAATTTCGCTTTTATGCCGGTTCTATGTTAAAGAATGTAGCAACGATCACGAAGGCTACTGTTTTATTAATTCACTACGGGCACTCTGCGGTTTCATCCGCGTAGTTCCCGTTCCCGTGTGAAATACGGGGATAAAATATAGCCTTTGTTACTCAGGAATAATGTTACATTTAATATATTTAATTCATTCAAACATTCTAATGGTGAAACTTCCCTAGAAGACCGCAGGATTTTTACAACAATTAAAAAAAAAATAAAACAAAAAACAAAAACATTTATTTGGGAATATAAAACATGGAATTATAACATAAATAAAACGTTTACTCTGCAAAAGTTTCAGGAAAAGTGCGTAGCAGTGTCAGCGCCCTCCTAATTAATCTAAACATTATCCCTATTTTGAATAAATAAATAAATGAACACGTTCCTTTATAAAGTTAACTAAATAAACCTAGAGTTAGAGTTTAAATATAAGTTTTATATTTTTATATTTAACCTTATTTAAAAACCAATCATGAGATTATAAACATGTTCATGAGATTATAAACATCTTAAAAATAAATATTAAATAAATACAATAAATAATACTATAGAGACATATAAACAAGAAGTAAAATAACAAATTGAGAGCAAAGTTAAATGAAATTAGAATTAAATAATTTAAGGAATGCTGTAATTAAGTTTAAATTGGAACAACAATATATTGAATTGTATCTGGTACTGGTTTGTCTCCTCGAAGGACTTATTTAGGATGTTTTTACATTAATCATCAAGCAGGTACTTACCAAATGACTTGAAATTTATAAACCAACGAAATCTATAAAATTGAGCATTACCGAAACTACCGAACACATTTCTAGGTACGAGTATAACCATCAAATGACTGTATTAGGTGGGGAATATAAGTTTTATTACTCATTAATAAAATAAATAATAAATAGTGCAGGAAATTTTAAACATCACCTACCGGCCCCAAACTAAACAAAGCTTGTACTAGGAAAGCCAGATGATCGATAAAACACTTAAAAGCATCATTTTTAATATACTTGTATTAAATGATTTAAATGAAGAACATTCCTAGACCCGAAAGAAATATCTGCAAAAAACATGGTCCCCCGACGGGGTTCGAACCTGCGACGTACTACTGTCGGCTATTAGCACAGAAAAAATATTTTTTTCTATGGCTTTACTAACTGAGCTACGGAGGACGTATTAAATCTCATCATCATCATTATATATTATATCTGCGACATGGGATTACCAAGCTAAAGTGGCAGTTGGCTGTCTATATCTGTTGAATAACCGATAACCGGGGTCAAACAAATTAAAGCGCGGCGGTCACCGCTCGGAAATTTCAGCCCAACAGCTAAGTGGTTCAGCACACTTTTCCCTGATTGAAGGATCCGGTAAAGCCTGTATTACATTACACGATATTCAGGGACACTTACCCTAACTAAGAGTGGTGTAATAAGAGTTAGAGCGTAAGGGAACCTAACTAGCGCGACCGCGGCAAGCCTTGCTCCCTAATCGCCCTAACTACCGGGCCCTGAATACCCTGTAGTGTAATACAGCTTTAAGCCGGAGGCAGGGTAAAATTATGTAAATTATTAGGCCTGGCGTCTTTCTATGTATCAATATCTCGTATGACGGAAAAAACTATGTTCTTGTGTTTTTTAGGGTTCCGGACCAAAATGGTAAAAAGGAACGCTTACTTGGTGTGATTTTGTCTGTCCGTCTGGTCACAGATGGATATCTTATAAACTACTAAAGCTATCGATATGAAATTTAAAATGGCATAACGCTTTTTTACTAACAGTAAAATTATAAAAACTGACCTAAGGGAAATATAATTACTATTAGTTTCCTATTTTTATTTAATTCTGCCTGCTGCTTTTCTGGCGTTTGCTGCTAATTGTTTTCGCGGAACCCAAAGTATTATTTCGAATTCTTAGTAAACTTACAAATACAACTTCAGGTTCATACAACTTCTGCCAGTGAAAGTCCCATCAAAATCAGTACAGTCGTTTCGAAGATTGGCCGGAAAGACAAATTATGTTTTTTATATTATAGATTTGACAACAGGTCCTAGCGGAATAAAGAAAGATTGTGAGCCAACTGTGGTCACAATCTACACGACATCATCCGCATAACCCTTTTGCTTATAGTCGCAAGACTGATCGCAGAAAAGCTCAGAAGAAAAAAAAAAAAAAATATTATAGATTTTGTTTATACTTTTATGTACATAGTAAAAAGCTATCATTTTGTCTTTTTGTACAAAAATACGACAAAAGGACTTACTTTTTACACTGACGCCATGTAAACAAAATCAAAATCGAATCAAATATTTATTTATTTTTCTTCAAAAAGTAGGCTTATAAATAAATTATTATTACTGGTTTGTGAAGACTGGTGCCTGAAGTAGGTTCAAAAGAACCTGATACAGGTCACCAGGCCTCCCTCTCCACTGCTCTCCACTACACTGTCCACGGTATGGAACAGAGCGGATAAAAAGATTTTAATTTTATATTAGTGGACCCGAATGCCAAGTATGAGTGTGTGTGTGTGTGTGTGTGTGTGTGTGTGTGTGTGTGTGTGTGTGTGTGTATGTGTGTGTGTGTGTGATTGTGTGTCTGATTGTAAATTGGTAAGGGTGAGTGTATGAGTATGTGTGTTGACTCCTGTACTCCTATTGACACCAGTCTCATAAGAGTTTGGGCAACGGAAGATACAAGTATAGAGATTGGTTTAAGTGCCGAGGGGTGTGTGTGGTTGGACTGAGTCAATTATAGAACAAGAGACAGAATTATGCAAGGAGTGATAGTTCTGACAAGGTAATTATGAAGTGGGTTTAAGTAAGTCTTCAGTAGAATTGTAATCCAGTTTTTGAGCCGCTTATGCTTGGGCAGTGAATTCAAATCTTATATTTTATTTCATTTACTATAGGCATAAGGACCTAGAAAACAAAAGATCCTATGTGATAGCGAAGTACGGAAGGTGTGGGTTTTGCAGACTGCACCTTTCCTTCGTTTGTCTCGGAAACAGGCTAGATTGTATTGTGATTGTATTGTCTTGTGAAACCAGCTCTTACAGCTTGTTGTTGTCGAGTGCAACATACTGTGCTTCTGAAAAATATGCATAAATGTTGTTAGTCAATGGTTTATACTCTGAGCTTGAGCAAGCTCAGAGTCGCTCAACGAGCTATGGAGAGGGCTATGCTCGGGGTTTCACTACGGGATCGAATCAGAAATGAAGAGATACGAAGAAGAACTCGGGTCACCGACATAGCCAAACGGATTAGCACGTTGAAGTGGCAATGGGCAGGCTATATAGCGCGCAGAACAGATGGCCGATGGGACCGCAAAGTTCTCGAATAAAGGCCACGGATCGGCAAGCGCAGCGTAGGACGTCCACCTACAAGATGGGCAGACGACTTGGTGAGAACTAATGGTCGGCGGTGGATGCAGACGGCTTCCAACCGCAGTACTTGGAGATCAATGAGGGAGGCCTTTGTCCAGCAGTGGACGTCCTACGGCTGAAATGATGATGATGATGATGATGAATGATTTATACACGTCCATGCATCTCAGAGCTACACTCCACTTACACTACACACTTACCTACGCAATGCGATTTTTGTTTGTAGAAGTGTATGTAATAATACAGGTTAATTATAATAAACTCTCGTGCTTGCATAGTTTTTTAGAAATCATCGAACGTATAAAAAAAAAATTATTACAAAAATTTCTATTACAATTTTTTTTTTATTTTTTATTACAAAATAAGAACAAAGAGTTTGTCTTAAATTTTGCATCGCCAATGGAATTTCTTTTGTCTTTTCACTTGATCTTACAACTGATACGATACCTAAGTACTTCAAAAGCATTTTTTTGACAAATTTTTAAACCACTCACTATCACTTCTCACATTAAGGAAGCCAAGATGTGTTACAAGCGTCCAAAATCACTAAAACAAAATGACAAAGGAATAAATTAAAAAAAACACCTGGCCGTCCAACTTCATCATCATCATTTCAGCCGCAAAACGTCCACTATTGAACACAGGCCTCCCTCATGAATCTTCATGAGGGGTAGTTGCCATACTCGCCACGCGGCAGGCGGGTTGGCGAGCGCAGTACGGGATGTTGATACACGGAAAGACGCTGCTGCCCATCTTCCGAAGGTAACCCTTAGCAGGCTTTTACTGCGGGTATGAGAGGAGGGGTAACACTACTGCCGGCACCCCATGGCCACCTTATTTAACTTAATTTTTGCTAAGCCTTGGCCTCAATTTCGCTTTTATGCCGGTTCTATGTTAAAGAATGTAGCAACGATCACGAAGGCTACTGTTTTATTAATTCACTACGGGCACTCTGCGGTTTCATCCGCGTAGTTCCCGTTCCCGTGTGAAATACGGGGATAAAATATAGCCTTTGTTACTCAGGAATAATGTTACATTTAATATATTTAATTCATTC
Organism: Pasiphila rectangulata; assembly: GCA_963082625.1. Classification (NCBI taxonomy): domain Eukaryota; kingdom Metazoa; phylum Arthropoda; class Insecta; order Lepidoptera; family Geometridae; genus Pasiphila; species Pasiphila rectangulata. The sequence continues at coordinate 16,140,704 of OY720236.1, read as the reverse complement.
AAACATTCTAATGGTGAAAGAATTTTGAAAATCAGTCCAGTAGTTTTTGAGTTTATTCGTTGCAAACATAAAAAATACAACATACAAATCTTTCCCATTTATAATATTAGGACGCGAAGAAAGCACGCGAGCAAATTATTATCGCGTACATCAGTCTACCGGATACGAGTAGCTTAGAGGTCGTCGCAGAACTTGCGTCGATTCAGACCGAATAAGGAATGAACATAAGACATTATATAAAAATCAATAAAAAAATTGTATAATTTATCCGGATGATGCATAAAATATCTATCTATGTAGTATAATGTATTAAGTATATCTGTCATCTAGTACCCATAACACAAGCTCTGCTTAGCTTGGGACTAGATAATGCTGTGTGATTTGTCCAGCATTATTTATTTATTTATGTATGTAATCAATAATGCAAAAACTTCGATTTTCACAACTGTTTCACTATTAGAAAGCATAAGTAACATAGGCTATATTTAACCCCGTATTCCCACGGGAACGGGAACTACGCACATGAAACCGCGGAGTACTGCTAGTACATATATATTTATACTAAAAATTGTCCAGCATTATTTATTTATTTTTAAAACACATGATATAAGAAAATTGTAAATCGTCTGCGTCCGTATATTAAATATTTTTGCAAATAAATAAGTGGGATACATCAGAAAAAGGTTATAACAGAACGTAAAAAGAAACTATTTTTGAAATTTTTGTCTGTCGTTTATTTGTGGGTGGTGCATCACGCAAAAACCACTAATTAAATAAATAAATAATGCTGGACAAATCGCACAGCATCATCTAGCCCCAAGCTAAGCAGAGCTTGTGTTATGGGTAGCTTGTGTTATGATGACTGATATACTTAATACATTATACTACATAGATAGATATTTTTATTATACATATATATAGAAAAAACACCCAGAAGACCCTGAACAAATATCTGCAGATCGTACAGACATTTGTATCAATATTATTATTCAATTTGATTCCATATAGAATTACTGAAAAATATAAATAATTATTCTAACATTTAGTGCTTATTTCATCAACATAAACTAAATACGTATTAAATAAGCCACCTGTCGATCTCAGATCTTTTCAGTCATTTTAGGCGGCCGGCGGCTGGAACCGCCCCAGTATGTTACGCAAGCGTTACGTAAGATTGTCTGTTGACTTCGCCAGGCTTTTGTTACTATTCACCCGATCGCGTAACGAACAATGTTTTGCTATTGGTAAAAAACATTGAGCGGTATGTCCTCGATGGTAAACAACAACGTGCGCTGCTTGCAATCAAACGGATATAGAGACTTGAAATTCTTGGGATATGTTTGTCTCCGTGCAAAAACGCCCCTAGTTAGAAGGCGATTTTTGAAATTCAGACTAAGAGCTCTTACACACGAGCGGCATGTTACCAATGGCATAGGTAACTGCAGCCGACGACACGCGTCGGCGGCATCCGTTTACGTGTTGACGGCAGCCGTCGATGCGTCGGCGGCAGCAGTCAATACGTCGCTATAGTTCGACTGCTGCCGTCGACGCGTCGACGGCTGCCGCCGACACGTGTTGAACGACTGCTGTTGCCTCTGCCGTTGGCAACATGCCGCTCGTGTGTAAGAGCTCTAAAGCTTTAAAACTTGTCTTTAGTAGACGCTTGATATTTAATCTAGCAATGTTATAGTAAGTTGTTTGCCATGAATTTGAAAGGAAAAAATCAGAACAAGCTCTAGAACATAGGTAAGTATTTTCGGAAGCTATCGAAAAAAATAAAAAATATGAAAAAAATATTGAATTTTTTTTTGTTTATTATCCTGATTTTTTGCACTGCAGGGCTTAGGCCTCGCTTCCCTCCTTCCAATTATCCCTGTTTTGAGCTTGTTGGAGCCAGTCTTTAAAGGAGTCAAGCTCATCAAGATAATTAAAAATAGTATAAGAGAATAAATAACTTTCTAAGTATGTGTGTATAGTAGCTTATCTAAAGTGTCGTACTGTGAGCTATAATGTTTATCATCAATAAATTACTATTATGACTATTATTATGACTAGTGCATTTAATTTTTAACACTACACAGTCGAACTCACTGGCAATTAGCTGCTAGTGAGTAATGTGTATAATATTGTTATTATGACTTTGGTGCAAATTAACGGTTTCTTTCTTTTCTTTCTTTCTTTAATGTTTTGCAAAGATGACCAACAAAAAAGTGTGCTTTTAACGAGCTGTACAACCTTTTGTTGAGTTCTTAAAGCATTGTGAAAAAGATGAAAAGTTGAGCATTAATTTAATAGTTTTAGTTTGAGGAACTCCATTGATATGATTTCGTTAATGTTTTGTGCCTTCAAATTCCTCTATTAATAGTAGGCACCTAAATGGTAGCATAAAGCATAAAAACGAATGTATTTTTATGTTGAAAATATTAGATACAAATAAATAGACTTAGATATTTTTAAATGGATAATTTGTTGTTGTACAACAACACAAAGTGAAAGTGACGAAATAAGAGTAGATGCCTTCCAGAAAGGGTGCAGGCAAGCGGGCGGTGTTCGTGAGAAATGGAAGGAGATGGGAGACATTTGCCTGATGACACAATATAGGTTATTATAAAAAAGAAGTTAAAAATTTATTATCGCTGCAGTTTCAAATTTAATTGTAAGAATTACTGTGTCCAATCAGGTTTCCATTGAAGGCCTTTGTTAACTTCGGAATGCAATCGACAACTCATGAAACTGAAAAACATAGCATTTTAACACTAGCTGAGCCGCGTGGTTTCACCCGCTAATTGGGAAGGGTCATGATTATAGCAGTCTTTATAAAGTAGGTTTATTTACGGTTACCGATTTTGATAAACATGGTGTCAATAGATTCGCCACGGTCATTTCATCTCCTAGGTAGGTATATATTTCAACTTAAGTAATGGCTTTTGGCGTCTCTCATCACCGTGGGGTGCCAGCAGTAGAATCTTACCCCTCCTCTCATGCCCGTGGATGCAGTAAGAGCCTGCTAAGGGATACCTCCGGAAGATGGGCAGCAGCGTCTTTCCGTGATCAACACCCGTACTGCGCTCGCCAACCCACCTGCTAAGCGTGGTGAGTATGGCAACTACCCCTCATAAAGATCCATAAGGGAGGCCTGAGTTTAGAAGTGGACGTTTTACGATTGAAATGATGAATGGCTTTTGAGATGTGCCAAAGCACGTATTTAATTATTTTATTTTTAAACGTTCGTAATTATCATCTCAGTCGTGGGACTGCTGACCACGTCCACTGCTGGGCGTAGGCTTCCCTCCGTCATGGATTCCAAGATCATGAGGGGGTTATTGACATACTCGCAACGCTTGACAGGCGGGTTGGCGAGCGCAGTAATGGATGCTGATACATGGAAAGACGCTACTGCCCATCTTCTGGAGGTATCCCTTAGCATATTCTTACTGCATCCACGGCAAAAGAAGAAGGACACATTCTACTGCTGGCACTCCACGACAGGGGATGATTTAAGAAAAATGTTGTAACACATGTTTACATTTTGTTTTTACAGTGTTAATACCAATTGTCAAGGATCTCAAGTAAAAAATAATGGTTTCCACACAAAGCTTCATCTCCTATATTTTCACACAAGGGAAGGGCTTTTTTTTTGAAATATTATTATTATTATTATATAAATTATTATATAAGTTTGATTATTTTTATGTCCCAATATTTATGCAATTTTTTTTAAACTAAGTAGAAAACTATGATTTTTTAACCTTTTAAACTTTCATCCCCTAATTTGCTATACAGGGGGTGATTTTTGAGAATTGCTGAAACATGTGTTTAGTAATTTTGGTATTTATTTAAGTAAATCAAACGAAAAAAATATTCCCAAACGAATTTTCATCCCCTATATTTTTACTTAGTGGGATTTTTGAGGAATTTTGAACCATGTGGTTCTTTCATAAGTTTTAAAGTCTAATTTATATGCAAAATTTGAAGTTTTTTCGTCAAGAAATACGATATTTCCATAATAACCTTCAACCCCTATTTTATCCGCTTTTGGTTCCGCATTATGCAACGAAAAGTAGCCTATGTCCGTTACCATGGCCTAATCCTAACTCCTATACTAAAATTTATCCAAATCGGTTCAGCATACGACTTTCACTTTTATATATTACTAAGGATAAAAATCACATGAGTATTCCCCGTATTCATTATAAATAAATAAATAATGTTGGACAAATCACACAGCCTCATCTAGCCCCAAGCTAAGCAGAGCTTGTGTTATGGGTACTAGATGACTTATATACTTAATACATTATACTACATAGATAGATATTTTCATTATATATAGAAAAACACCCAGAACACCCTGAACAAATATCTGCAGATCTGTATATATAAACACAGGGTATATTTCTGTAGCTTTTATTCGCTAAAATGCGTTGTTTATTTTTATCTTTAATTAATTTTATAGTAAACTAGCTTTTACCCGCCGCTTCGCATGCGTTGTACCCGGATAAAAAACCTATGTGTTAATTCTGGTGAATATATACGTGTGCAAAGTTTCAGCTCAAACCGTAGGGTAGTTTTTGCGTGAAGAGGTAACACATATCCATACATCTATACAAACAATCTTTTGACTTTATGATATTAATGAGATAATGGTTTTCACGTTCATTTTAACATTATATATTTTGCTTGTATTCAGTACAAAAATAGTAAAAAGCATTGGCCTAACCCTTGGAGTTTGTAGGTACCTAGGCAAAATAGCCAAAAGTATAGAACTCTCAGGTTTGAAATAAGATTTGTTAACTCTGTAACAGAGTTTTTTGAAAGTTTTGTTATATCCTTGTTGCCAAAAAAAATATATGGTAGTTTCTGAGATATACAACTATGTGTATATTTTAAGCATGTAGATGCAGAGCTTTTATCATTTGGTTATACCAGATTTCATTTAATTTTTACAAAAGTATATGTACCTTTGCTTCATGTTTTCGATCAATTCAATTTGAAAGGATTTCAAAATTGAACTCGTAATGCACGCGCAATTAATTAAAGCATATCCGTGTATATTTAAGCCCCTTACATTCCCATTTAAGCCCCTGTCAGATTCACGAATAAAATCGAGGTGAATATAGGTCCCTAATGTAGTTTTTTATTTGTTTAATGTATATAATTATTAGTAATAATCTAATAGTACTCTTTATTTCAAGAAACAAAACGTCTATATTTTTGAAGGATGGCGCTTGACGCTATTATGCAGTTAAACTTTTGTAGGATCAATGTTCACACAAGTTATTTGTACAAACACCAAATGTTTTTAGGTAATAAAGATTTTTTTTCAAATTTTTAATCCAATGTTTTTGGACAATTTGTCTTTATAGAACCCACGACCATGGACTGATATTTAAATGCTGAATCATACATACAATATACAAGCTAAGAGTATGTGTATTTACACACATTTTAATTGTTGTCTGTATCGGAACTATACTTTTATTAATGTGTTTTTATAATTTGAAAAAAAACTTGTATGTGAGTATTTTGTTGTTAACAAAAGAAAAAAGTCGTATTTCCTAACAGGCTAGTACTTATTAAATACTAGCAAAACGTTAAATTTGAAATTTTTCACTTTAAAATCGTCGGCAATGCAAAATATTTCACTAAATTAATTTAAATACAAATGCAAGGTATCGTCTATTGTGCCTGATTTGTAAGCCGTTTAACAAACTTTTCAACGTCAGAAACGCGCTGAATTAAATTAAATAGTTTTGGCCGAGCTCCTAACATGATAATGGTGGCGATTCTATCGTTGCACTAACTAGCTAAAAGCTTTGACATTGACGTAAAAAGGACTGAAATGACGTATAGCTAATAGTTAGTGCCGTTATTAAATTAAAGCAGAATCCTACACGTATTTTTACACAGACAGCCTTAAAATTAAAAACGTCATATCTAATTATACTTAGCTTTGCATCTATTATAGATGATTTATACAGCGCCAGCAAATGGAATCGTAATGTTTTTCTGCGTCTGTTGATCTGGGTATCATGTCTCTACGATAGATTTTTGTGACCTACGCACAAAAAATAAACAATTTTTTGACCTTATTTTTGGTCATACGTAACAAAGTTTCTTTGCTGCTTATGCCCAAAAAATATTTTTTAATTACTTGTGTACGTAATGTACAAAATGTTACGTAATTTGCGCTTCCTCGAATATTTTGTCAATTGGACGTTAGGATATTTGAACTAAATATTGTTTTTGTAGAAATAAACACTTATCCTATGTTGCCGGTTTCAATAATAAAAAATAGGCGTTTAAAACCATTAAGATAACATTATCAAGACATTTTTTGGCGCTTGACCTTATTTTCCCTACCTCCGTTAGTAATGTTTAATTTGATCTCAAACAATTAAAGAAAACATAATAAAAATTTTCTTGTAAGATTATATGAAAACTTGTGCCATTTTAATTAAAGTTAAGACTGATTGAACTAATGTGTCACGTTTTATTTCTTAGACCCTATGTGTTTATCATAGTATTCTTATGTTTTATTTATTTACTGTTTCCACATTTTCAAAATTGCTTAATCTTTATTTTCATAGTAGTTGACTTATCACAATTTCCTTGTCTGTATTGTATCCTTATATGTATTGTTTATTCCAAAACAACTCATAACACCTACTTGATAGACTATTTAACTGTTACGCTATTTTTTCTTTACTCATAAAACATTTCAATGGCTGTTATAAAATTATTGTGATTCTGAGAAGGCTGTCAATTAAGACATTCTTCCTGTTCGTAAAAATAGGACCTTTAGGGTTAAGCGACTGTAAATCGTGTTAGACAGGTGTATTATTTTAAATCGTTAATACTATTTTGAAGAATAATAATTAAATCTGTCATAGCTGAATTTTCAAGCTTGAGCCGCAACTGATTTTTTAAGATAATTTGAAACTTCATTTCAACTTTTAACCTCTTTCCTGTAAACTTTGGAAAATAGCGGTTATCACTTTTTGGCTGTTAACCATCGATATGCTATCGGAGACTTTATTTTTTAAGAACTTAAGGGAATTTAAGGGAAACAATCCCGCCATATGGCTGCGTAACTTTAACCGTTTACGCAGCCCTCGCAACGGAAGCTCTCAAAAGGAATAGTTTTAGCCCCAGTTATGCAGCATTTTACAATGAAACTTCGCTCCTATTGAACATAGCGTGATATTAATAGTCTTCCTCGATAAGTAGGCTTTCTAACACCGAAATATTTTTTTAATTCGGACCAGTACTTCCTGAGATTAGGCGTTCAACCAAACGAACAACTATATGATATTAGTATAGATAGGAAAGACCCAGAGCCATGACATGGCGAACTATGTGGCTTGGTTGGTTTGTATCTCCTGCTGAAGCGCAGGAAACCTCCAGCGGCTTTTCGTCAGTGCAACCAAAGGTTGCCGCTCATTGTTCACATTATATGTTATTTATTTTATTTCTAATTGTTTTAATGTTGTTTTAGTGTGTAAATAAAAGGGTATTCTATCTTTCTGTCTACGTGTTCCTTATGTGACTGTTGGTAATACCCCGTTAGGCACATATACATACGTAGTAACGCGAAGATTGTAGAGAGAAACCTAATAAAATATATTTAAATGGTTAATTGATAAGTTAATAGATGTGAAACCTAGGAAAAATATTTTTCTTGTTAGACTTTGTCGTCCCACTGCTGGGCAAAGGTCTCTTCAAAGTCCTCCAACCATCTCGACCCTTCGCAGACACAGGAAAAAGTTAACGACGCCAAATAATTTCAACGTAATACTGATGCTGCCGTGGGGTACCGTCAGAAGAATGTTACCCCTCCTCTCATGCTCGTGGATGCAGTAAGAGCCTGCTAAGAGATACCTCCGGCAGATGGGCAGCAGCGTCTTTCCGTGTATCAACATCCCGCTCTCCAACCCGCCTGCCGATCGTGGTAAGCATGCGAACTACCCCTCATGGTGACGAATGAGGAAGGCCTGTTTTCAGTAGTGGACGTTTTACGGCTGACATGATGAATATTGATGCACGGCCGGATTCGCTTAGGGAATTATCAAACCTATGATTGGGATACCAAATTTCAGAATAACAAATCCTTTTGATATTTATTCATTTAGAACCAACATAGACAAATTTTCACTCGTTAATCGTTGTATACGATCATATACCAAACTTGTAAAATACTCTCGTGACGTTGACATTGACATGTATTCGGTCTCACTGAGTTGTTTGAAACGCAAGTTTCTGACCACTTCTGAGACCGAATAAAATGTTTATTTTCTTAATTTTTCTTTTTTTGTGTAATTGTAGTTAGGTAATACTAGTATTGTAAGGTTATGAGCATTATAGTTTCTAGCTTTTATATTAGGTACTGCACATTCCTGTAAAGGTGTCTCACTCGGGACCAGTATTATGTTAATTTACTTTTGTGAATGTAATGTGCAAATGTGTCTTTAGAAAAAAATAAATACCAGCTGAGCACTTATTGATTTTTCTTTCTTGAAAAACTTATGTGTGGAAAGAGGGAGGGAGCCCTGCCCTGTAGGACAAAACCAAAAATAAATAATCTAAAATTGAAGCCCTAACTTTCTCTGTCCAATGTCAATTTCAAACTAACGTCTTATACGGCGCATCCGCCAGGGGCAAAATCAAATAACTTTGGCTCGAGTGAAGAAATGCTGCTCAGTTTTGCTCCTATATGGGAAACTTAGGCTTCCAATATGTAGAGGCCCTTTGGGCAACTCAATACTGAGTTAGTACACAGGGTGTATGTTTACAAACCCGATGAAGCCGGTAGCGGTAGCCCGTAGCTTACTGGCTACGGGCCTGTATCTGTATACTTACAGTACGTATTATAAAACATCAATTTACTAAACCCTAAAATCTTATCTTAACTTGGTCCTGGGGCGCTGGCAGTAGAATGTTGTCCCTCCTCTCTGGATGCAGTAAGAGTCTGCTAAGGGATAGCTCCGGAAGATGGGTAGCAGCGTTTTTCCACGTCTAAAACACCCTATACTGCGCCCGCCAACCCAAGCGTGGTGAGTATGGCAACTACCCCTCAATGGTTTTTCTTTTTTATTTAAATTACAAAAAATAACTGTTTCATTTATGTAGAGGTTTTATTAACATTCTCGGATTAATAAGAAAGTACACATTTTTCTTACTATTTTTAACCTATGATACAAATATTAATCCATTTTATTACTATGTTTTCTTATCTTTTTTCTTAAAATCAAAACATCTGTTTTACAATTTATACTAAAATTAATTTCTGTAAAATACTATTTAACACAACTTATCCATCCTTATTTCTATTAATACAATGTTCAGCTATATTCGTGCAATATTTAGTAAATACATCTCTTTGTTTCTTTTTTCAATTATGTTTCCAACATTCGTTCTATCTAACTTGGTATCTAAATAAATTGTCTTAAATCTGTCAAGACTATACCGGACAATCGAAGAGCACGTGGGGTGGGTACTGTCTCTTCTACATCGGGATCACAGATACACGATGGGTTATCCTTGCAATTTGAGCAGTTCAGATACTCGGAGAACCCACCGTGTCTCGTAAAGACTTTGGTTAGCACTTTGGTTACCACTAATTTACGGACTATTTGGTACGCTCATGTAGCATCTGGGAAGAACATTTTAGTTACCTTTGCTATTTCTCCTGTTGTGAACCTTAAACATAACCTCCTTTAACTCCTTGCAAGCAGCCTGTGGTTCACATATACGCAGAAATCCATCAATGCCCTTCGGCTGCAATATAATCACGCATATAGAATGCCGCAGGGTCTTCTGCGATTCTGTAGCGCCTCCGGAATGTCTGCGGAAGCCCGTATAAAACAGTATAAAAATACAGTATGAAAGTTCTTTAAATTATTATAGTATTTTTGTTTAAGTTTAGTTTAAGTACTAACATAAGGTACGGAACCCTAGAAAAACAACAGTAACAAATGCTTAAGTGCAAGTTTAATACGAGCTTTAACGACGTGGGAAAACATCGTGAATATCGGCTGCCTATACATTTACCAAACTAAGAGAATAATATACAGGGTGTAATATAATGTGTACTTACCCGTTTCTGTCCGTGTAAAAAGTAGTTTTAGAAGGAAAAAAAAACGGGAATTCTTATTATTTTTTAAATTGTTTTTATTTACAATTTTTCATGTTCGTGTGATACGAAGATGATTCTGTGGTGTGGTTTTAGGTATTTTATATTGGCGTGGCAAACTGCCACTATCGTATAAAAATCTGTAAAAGGAAAATCTTTAGTGGTCATTTCTTGAAAAAAAAAATATCGAATCCTGAAAAGTCGTATAACTAATGTTTTTCCTTGTCGTGGTCAAAGTCAGCCCCTTTCGGCTTAGTGCACATATTATAATATACCCAGTAGGTGCTGGGCAAGCGTTATCTATCTTACAACATCCTAGGCACTACAGCATCCCGTATAGCAAGTATACCAGTTACTGATGCTGTATACCATTTATAATTATGTGAAAGACCATTTTACCGTACTTTTATAAGCAAGCTTCAAATTATTAGAAAAAGCTATGACTGCAGATTTGCACTGTACTGTACCCACATGTCTACATGACTTTACCCTAGATATCATTCACGAACCCCTATACTCACATGCCATTATGTGTGCCATGGTCGAATTTGATTGTTGCCGTTTTACCGGGAAATACTTATGAAAATGATGTACTTCAATAAGACCGAAGTCGCACTAATGTCTGGGTCGCTTACGTAGAATCCACATACTATGGAAGGTGTATCATATATCATATCATCACTATCTGTATTTACCTATCTTTATATATTTCTATCACTTCACGTATAATATATAAAATTCAGATAGCAAATCTATCAAAATTCAGGACAGGAAGGAAAAAATTAATATAGTGAAAATTTCAACTGTCTATCTACCACGGTTCATGAGATACAGCGTGGTGACAGATAGACAGACAAACGGACAGCGGAGTCTTAGTAATAAGGTTCCGTTTTACCCATTGGGTACGGAACCCTAAAAACTATATAGAAATTATTAACACATATTTAAACGGGTATTTATCGTGTATTTAATGTGTCGTGATCGCGAAAGTTTAAAAAGACTATATAGAAATATTATAACTTATAATTTTTTTTTTGTAATTGATAAGTTATTATTGTTTTTGTGTCTTGGTCTCTGCACAGTAATGCAGAGCTGACAGGAATAGATTTTTGATAGAATGATTAAAACATATTTTTATTTTGGAAGTTTATGCATAACCATAAATAGAAAACACCTAGATCCGAGACAAATAACAGTTACGGATGTCGTCAAATATAATAGGTACTTTACAATAGGTCGATAAGGTCCATGCGGCCGCACCGAATAAAGTATTTTTTGATTCTTGATTCTTTTTTTACTACTATCACGCTAGTTTTCGACATGCGACTGCACTTTTGCAGCTGACAGTACTCACTTACGTGCAAGCTTACCGATGTTGGTAATGGTGTCAAGGCCGTTCGTGCACATATACTGAAAACCAATTCGCAATAGTTGCTTTCTGGCAATTTATTCTAGGGAACATAATATTGGTTGAAAACGTTTTGAAATTGTCACCGTGCGATTCCGCAGCCTAACCTCCTTTTGTTCCCCCTCGCTGAAATTTAACGCGGTTTCGAGAAGATTTCACCAGCAATACCCAAAGAGCTAAATGTAGAGATAAGTGTTAGGTTTCTTTCCGGTTTTTTTTCCCTCACTCGGAGAAAAATCTAAAGCGAACGAATTTAACTACCTATGTGTTCCGTTCTGGATAGCTTTTATTCTAGTAGAATTAGGAACTAAAATTGTTATCGTTATGTTTGTGGTAAAAATAAATTATCTTAACTATGTGCTTTATTCAATGTATCGTTTTTTAATTTCATAGTCTGTGAGGTTCGACTTAATAATCCATTTTTAAACTTCTCTTTAAGAAGGGTGACAAGCTGAACATGGATAACTATAGGCCAGTGACCCTCATACTTATATTTTTTAAAATATTTGAAAAAGTAATGTTGAAAAGGCTCCAAGACTTTTTTACGAAACAAAACATACTTAGGCCAGAACAGTTCGCTTTCCGTAAAAACAGTTCTACCTCTCTATAAATGATATATATGATATATATGATATATATAATAAGGATGCTATAAATGACAATGTTACAGTAATTGCTCTTTTATTAGACATGTCTAATAAAGCATTTGATTTTGTCGATCATAAATTATTGCTTTACAAACTAAGCAAATATGGCATTAGAGGTAGAGCAAATGAATGGCTTTAAAGCTACCTGAACGAACGTCAGCATTGCATTGAAGTAGCTAAAATCCACAACAGAGAAAAAACTGCGGTTAGATCAAGCTTTAAATATATATTGGAGTACCACAAGGTGGTATATTAGGACCATTTTTATTTCTTATATATAATAATAACATCCCGAATATAACCAGACCTAAGACTATTTTATTTGCTGACGATACTACAATTATTATTAAGGGTGACGATAAGATGACATTTGAGACAGAAATTAATAATACTTTATCAAATACTAATGAGTGGCTGACTAGAAATAATTTGAGAATTAATTTGAATAAAACTAACATCATACAATTTGGGACATACAAACAAAAGGGAATAAAGGTTGCAAATTTTATTGTGATAGTTAAATGAAAGTATACGTAATTTTTTTCAGATTTGTTAAGGTAGCAGTTTTGATTTCAGAAAGGGGCTTAAACAGAAAAAAATGTCTGTGCAATCCCAAAATGTTTATAAACACCTTTTCAACGATACCTTACACGATAGGAAAATCCAGAAAAAAATCGGTCGGAAAATGAGTCGGACTCGCGCACGAAGAGTTCCGTAACATTAGTCCGTGAATATTTCAAGCGTCTACCTGTGGCCGTTTTTAATATCGAGCAAAAAACAGCAAAATAATCACGTTTGTTGTATGAGAGCCGCAAATAAACAGCAAAATAATCACGTTTGTTGTATGAGAGCCGCAAATAAACAGCAAAATAATCACGTTTGTTGTAGAAGGGGTTCTATATTTATTTTGTTCTGATTTTAGTATTTGTTGTTATAGCAGCAACAGAAATACATCATCTTCGAGTGCAGAACGGGATGTTAATACGTGAAAAGACTCTGCTGGTCATTTTCAGAAGGTACCCCTTGGCAGATTCTCGCATTCACGGGAACATTATTTTGCCGGCAATCCATAGCATTAATTACTGGCATTTATTAATTATATCGCATTGATTCGAAAAATGACAACCAATGTTAGCAGTGTCATCCGAGCGAGTCATTCATCATCATCATTTCAGCCATAAAACGTCCACTAATGAACAAAGGCCTCCCTCATGGGTCTCCATGAGGGGTAGTTGCCATACTCACCACGCTGGGCAGGCGTGTTGGCGAGCGCAGTATGGGATGTTGATATATGGAAAGACGCTGCTGCCCATCTTTCGGAAGTATCCCTTAGCAGGCTCTTACTGCATCCACGGGCATGAGAGGAGGGGCAACATTCTACTGCCGGCGCCCCACGGCTTGCGAGTCATTATTAAGCCCTTATAGCGATATACAGTACTAATTACTTAGAAGAATACAACCAGGTAATATCTTAATTCTTTGAAATTGCAATTAAAATTCATAGAGCGGTAACTGGTACGGACTAACTGATATTACAACCTGCTGGCACACTCCTGAAACTAACGCGTGATATTGCCTTAGCGTCGTATTAATTGGGTAGCGAGACGCGGTTATCATACCTCCTGCTTGTGGGGGGCACGCATTGATAAGATAAGATAACATAAGATGAAATATGTTTATTTTGTCACTTATTACGAACAAAATTAACAAAATTATACTTAGAACTAAGTCAAAGTGACAAAAATGGTCACCAATCAGCTTGTGCTGTGCCAAGGTAAATTGAACCACAGCGCTGGACTTCCATGGTCACCTTGTTTGTGATAGATGGCGTAGCCACTGAGCACACATAATAAAACATAACATTATAAAAAAGGTTTAAAAAAATAATTATATCAAGTACAGAGACGATATCATTCATAGATAAGACACATTTAGCAGTAAAAGGGATATAGGGCGAAGGTCCGCCTGCGACGCAAGAGGTTGCGGGTTCGATTCCCGCCTCGGAACATATGTCTGTACGATCTGCAGATATTTGTTCAGGGTGTTCTGGGTGTTTTTCTATATATAATAAAAATATCTATCTATGTAGTATAATGTATTAAGTATATCAGTCATCTAGTACCCATAACACAAGCTCTGCTTAGCTTGGGGCTAGATGATGCTGTGTGATTTGTCGAGCATTATTTATTTATTTATTTATTTATTTATATAGGATTTTATGGTAACTATACCTCTATATAAAATATACAATATTATTATGTTCATAATCAACATGGGATCACAATATTAGAATCTTAAATAACGTTTTACATAATTTCTTGTAACACACGATAATTTACATTTCTATGGGGTAAAGTTTATTTCATCCGAGGCCTAGAACGACGGCCCGCCATGTTTTTTCAAAGGTGGAGGTAAGTTGTTCCAGCATTTCGTGGCAGCATATCTAAAACTACCACGAAATGCAGCCGTTCTATGCCTTGCATTGATTATCATTTTTCTAATCAATCCGTCATTTGAGCTATCATGAATAACCCCTTATGGCAGAATACAGCACTAATACTTAGTAGAATTCAACCAGGTAATATCATATTTCACCAAAGTTGTTGTAGTTGAATGGCTGGTCGAAGATACTGAAATTGTCATTAAAATTCACAGAGCGATTGATATTACGACTAATGGCACAGTCCTGAAACTATAGCTTGATTTTGCCTCAGCGTGGTATTAATTGGGTAGCAAGATGCAGGTCATATAATAATATGTGCAAAACAGAGACTAGACAGTTCGAAGCAATTATCCGGAACTTGAACACATCTCAAAAATTACGGTGTAAAAGAAGACTTCAACATATGCAGTTTTTTTTTCAGAAGCGCCAGAGGTAACTCCTATTTCAAGAAAAAGAAACTACGTGAAAAATAGGTATAATATTTTAATATGACATCAAACTTAAAAAGAACTAAAACATAAGTGCTTGATTTAGGTATGTTTTTAGACCAAAATAATGTTTATTCAGTCATTTATTGGGTTCCGGACCAAAATGGTGAAAAGGAACCCATAAGGTATCACTTTGTCTGTCTGTCATATATGGATATCTCGAGAACTACTTATTCTATCGACTTGAAATTTAAAATGGTTAAAGATAACACTTTTTAGGGTTCCGGACCAAAATGGTAAAAAGGAACCCTTATAGAATCACTCTGTCTGTCTGTCTGTCTGTCTGTCTGTCACAACTGGATATCTCGAGAACTACTAATGCTATCGACTTGAAATTTAAAATGGTAAAAGACAACACTTTTTTACTAATATAGCAAATATAAAACTGTTAAAAAAAAAATCTTATTTTGATTCCGGGGGGGCGGATAGGGGATCTCAAAATATTTAAGTGAAGTTACTAGGCCGTGTAGGGTATCATATAAAAGGTATTCATTTGCACATTAATAAACAGTTTTTATTTATTCTTTAAGCCGTATCGTTTTTGAGTAATTTACAAAAATGTTGAAAAAACGACCGTTCCCTCCCCCCTTATCTCCGAAGTTTGCAGAGATCAACCCGTGATATTTTTATAACTAATAGAAGTGTATGTAAACTTTATAGGAAAATTATAGCGAACTCTCTAATTTGCATAGTTTTTTAGACAAGGGGGTTGGAATGGGGGTTTTAAATTTTTTTGTGAAGTTACTAGGTGATGTGGGGTATCATATGAAAGGTATTTACTTGCACATTAGTAAACAGTTTTTATTTTTCCTTTAAGCCGTATCGTTTTTGAGATATTTACAAAAATGTTGAAAAAACTACCGTTCCCCCCCCCTTTATCTCCGAAGTTTGCAGAGATAAACCCGTGATACTTTTATACCTAATAGAAGTGTATGTGAACTTAATAGGAAATTTATTACAAACTCTCTACTTAGCATACTACTTTTTTAGAAATCATCGAAAGTGTAAAAAATCTACATAAGTTCCGCTATCAGACAAGAAATGGAGCTATCAAGGTTCTCCAACAAATATAAAACCGCCCTTGTCATTTATTTTATTGTTTGATGGCACGGAACCCTCGGTGCGCGAGTCTGACTCGCTCTTGCCCGGTTTTATTTAATATAGCATATATTGTTAAAAAATATTCTTATTATTATGCAGGGGGCGGATAGGGATCTCAATTTTTTTAAGTGTAGGTACTAGGTCATGTAATGATATTAATTTGCACATTAATAAACAATTTTTAGTTTTGCTTTAAGCCGTATAGTTTTCGACTTATTTACAAAAACGTTGAAATAAATAGCATTCCCCCCTTTTTTCCGAAGTTTCTAAAGATATACCCTTGAAACTTTTCTTTCTAACAGGAGTGTATGTAAAGATTACAGGAAAATCATAAACAACCCTCTAATTTGCATAGTTTTTTAGAAATCAACGAAAGTGTAAGAAATCTACATAAGTTCCGCTATCAGACAAGAGATGGCACTGTTAAGGTTTTCCAACAAATATAAACCGCCTTTATTATCATATAATATATTGTACGATGGCATGAAACCCTCGGTGCGCGAGTCCGACTCGCTCTTGCCCGGTTTTTTTTAGAAAGGATTAACCAATTAAACTTATTAGTATAATTTTACATACTGAATAACACGGAAGAAAAATAGATTAGAAATAACTTAGGTACAATAAAAATTTCAGTTACAATAAATATGTCAATTGAATTGTCAAAACCAAATAATACAATTCTATAATATTAAAATATTAATAATAGATGTGAAAGGCCATACTAATATTAATGATCGAGTTCTTTAATACGTTTAATGTTTGTATCCTCACGATACTTCCTTCACCGTTAAAGCACGAGTTAAGAGAGCTTATACATTTTTCATAAAAAAAAATCATTGGTGCACGGCCGGCATCGTTAGTTAGTTAGCTACAGACGTATTGACCTGTTCTTTCCTCCGACTAATAGTTGACTAAGCTGAGAGGATGGTATAGGTCCTGGGCAAGCCTAATCCATCTACCAATGTCCCAGGCACTGCAGCGTCCTATAGAGAATGATTACCAGTTGCTATATAAATCATCTATAACAGATGCAAAGGCCTTACTTTTTATGTTTGTTAACGATAAGTGTCTTCTGTGCATTCACATTGTTACACCCTCCGTCATTAAGACATCTTAGTTTGGTGCGAACTACAAGTTCCTCTCTTTCAGCCGTCAGACGACCAAATTTGAACAAAGGCCTCCCTCATCGATTCCTAAGTACTACATACTGACCATGAGGTGTTATTGCCGTACTCACCACGCTTCTACAGGTTGGCGGGTGCTGTAGGTACAGGATGTTGAAACACGGAAAGGCATTGCTGCAGCTCATCTTAGTGGTATCCCTTAGCCGAATATTACAGCAGCCACGGGCAAGATAGGTGACATTCTACTGCCGGTGCCCCACGGCAAACAAGTTAAACCTGTTGCTTAATACCAGCAAGGTCAGAATACTTAAAAACACGTTGATTTTCCCTGCCGAGTGGCGAGAGCTCTGTTCTGGCATGGTGCCAACCTACCCCCATTGACTCGCGGTAGATTTGTTGATCATTTTACGAGAACAACTGTAGAACAAAGCGTTTTATGGTAACTAGCTCCCGGCGAACTTCGTACCGCCACTACTACTACACTACAACTACCTACTCTACTACTACTACTATTCTACTGCTACTCCACAACTGAAACTACTCTACTACTTAAATTAACCAAAAATGTAATGAGCTTCGGGTTAAGTTTAGTCACAATCATCATCATCATCATCATTTCAGCCGTAAAACGTCCACTACTGAACTAAGGCCTCCCTCATGGATCTCCATGAGGGGTAGTTGCCATACTCACCACGCTTGGCAGGCGGGTTGGTGAGCGCAGTACGGGATGTTGATATACGGAAAGACGCTGCTGCCCATCTTCCGGAGGTGTCCCTTAGCAGGATCTTACTGCATCCACCGGTAGGAGAGGAGGGGTAACATTCTACTGCCGGCACCCCACGGCTAATACATGTTAGTCACAATATAAACTTTTAAATGCATGTTTAAATAATTGACAACCTTATAATGTCATCACCCATATGATAGGGTACCCAAATGTATGAGAAACTCAAATTTAAGTTATAATCATTGATGTTTAAATAGCCTATTAGTTACACGGGTTAAATAAATCATCCACCATTTAAGATTTTTGAAATTAGTCCAGTCGTTCTCGGGTAATAAGTGTAACGTAACTTTGTTTTATAACTATATAAAGATTTAAGTGGTAATAGCGTCATTTGTTTGAACACAGGCCTACTATGGCAATTACCCCTCATGGATCTATACTTTTTGAACGAACCTATTCGTTCGTATAATAACTATTTGACAGTCAAAAATTTACATCACATCATCCATATAAAATGTATGAGAAAATGAACTTACGTTATTATAATTTTTTTACCTGTAAATTTTTAAGATGTTAATAATAATCTATACTATGTTAACCCGGGCACAGATAAAACCAAAACATCAAAGATAATTTAAATTGGTCGAGCCGTTCTCAGGTTGAAAGTGGTGTAGAAATTTCAGAAATTCATTAAATAATTTCCATTGTTTGCAATTACAACACGACTTCGTTTTTCATATAATATAATTAAATACACTTTTTGATGTGAAACATCTATAACCGCACGTAAAATCGATTTCTGGCGTGGCGACGCGTCGTCACACTATTGTTGCGAATTAGGTTGTCACGATTTGAAATAAATTTTTAAATTTTGTATTTAATGTAAATAAATGTTTAAATAAACAGTCATCTTTTTCTAGAAAAAAATCATTATATTTTATTTTATCATTATGTCATATTTAGTTCCTATCGTAATCTGTTATATATTACTTTTACAAAATACACACATCAGCCAGGCGTCCCGTGACAGCTCACAATTTATTTTAGATATATAATAAATAATAATATTTATCTAAGTATAATGTATTCATCATCATCATTACAGCCGTAAGATATCCACTGCTGGACATAGGCCTCCCTCATTGACTTAGAGATCCCAAGTGCACGAGGGGTTGTTGCCAAACTCACCACGCTTGGCAGGCGGGTTGGTGAGCGCAGTTCGGGATGTTCTTACACGGAAAGACGCCTCTGCCCATCTTCCGGAGATATCCCTTAGCAGATTCTTACTGCATCCACGGACAGGAGAGGAGGGGTGACATTCTACTGCCGGCACCCCACGGCCACCCCCATAATGTATTAAGTATTGGTAAGTCATGTAGTACCTACCCATAACACTGCTTAGCTTGGGACTAGTTGATGGATTGATGGTGGTGAACGTGAATTGTCCAGCATTATTTAATTATTATTTATTTAATTTAATATAATAATTTCATTTGCACATAGATAGTCACAAGTAATAAACGCAGTTAAACACTGAGACCTAATGCAATTTACGCCGATTTAATCTTGTTAGCGGTGCACTTGTTTTGCCTCAAGAGTGGCCCATTTATCACTCAAGAATTAAAAGAGCTCATAACCTTCAGGATGTTTCTATCACAGCTAAGGACTGATGGTGTGTCCCCTTACTTATAAGACTCATTGAGTTAATCAGCGAGCCGAATTAGTGCTGTGGGGTGCCGGCAGTAAGTTATCCTCTCATGTCTGTGGATGCAGTAAGAGCCTGCTAAGGGATACCTCCAGAAGATGGCCAGCAGCGTCTTTCTGGGTATCATCGCCTGCCAAGCGTGGCGAGTATGGCAACAACCCCTCATGATCAGTATGTCCAGCAGTGGACGTCCTACGGCTAAGATGATGATAAACCTTTATACCTAAAATAAACAATTTCTTACTATACAAATACAATTAACTAATAGTATATTATGTAACAAGTGTGCAACACTCTCGGCTCCATTACGCCCTCGCCTTCGGCTCGGGCTGCAATCTCGCCTCGACTGTAATGACCAGTGCACACGCGTGTCATACGACGTTTTTCAACACACTTGGGAGGAAAAAAAAACAAATTAATTTACCACACAGCGACGAATACGAAGAAAATAACTGTATTACCCGGTTAAATTGAAAATGTTCTGTTGACTCGCATATAACTTACAGTAAGGTACTAATTTAACTTTGTATGGATAATTATTCTGTTACGCACTAGTGTGTGATATTATTACGCAAGCGTGTGACATTGCTCGGTTTATGGCTCTAAAAGCGATGTTATAAGGCTCACTTTACGAACTTAAATTATTATTTATTTAGGTGTTGAAAATAAAATAAATACATCATTATAGACAATTAACACAGCATTATCTAGCTCCAAGCTAAGCAAAGGTTGTGTTTTGAGTCCTAGATGACTAATATACTTAATACATTATACTCCATAGATATATATCTTTTATTATTAGAAAAACATCCTAAACACCCTTAAAATATCTGCAGATCGTACAGGCATTTGTCCCGAGGCGGGAATCATCCCGCAACCTTTTGCGTCGCAGGCGGACCTTCGCCCGCTGAGCCACAGAGGTTGTCAAACAATTTCTGAATACTTACCTAATTAAAAAAAAGGTCGCCGTAGCCAAAACCAGTTAGGGGCCTTCTCCACGAGCGAGGGAATCGAGGCGATGTCATCGTCGTGCCACGTATTTCTATTAGCGCGGGCTCGTCGCGATTCTCTCTCTCGTGGAGACGGCCTCTTAGAGAGTGTATAAAATACGTGGCACGACGTTAACATCACCGCGATTCCCTCGCTCGTGGAGACGGCCCCAGGAATACTTTTATGTATACGACTAAATGACGAGACAAGCCGAAGGCCCACCTGATGTAGAGCGGTAACCTCTTCCTATTACAACTGCAATACCGCGGTGACCACGTTCACTGCATTGCGCCCGTCACCCTGAGCCAGGGTTGTCAGGTCTCATGTGACCGTAATTTCACCGGACCTTCAAACCGGAACACAGCAATGAAGACATTACTAACATTACTGCTATGGTGGTAGTACTTTCCCGTATGGACTCTTCACAAAACGTTTTACTGCTCTCAAAGCGAAGACTATTCCTTTAATTTTATTTTTCCCTGATTAAATGTACTTTTCCTTTGTTAAAGGTAAGTGGATCAGCAACAAGCTTCTAGGAAGTTCGACAGAAAGACGACCAACTGACCGTTGGAAGCAATCGGATATATTAAGGTAAGGTACTGTTAGTAAGTATGCCGTGGGGTGCCGGCAGTAGAATGTTACCCCTCCTCTCCTACCCGTGGATGCAGTAAGAGCCTGCTAAAGGACACCTCCGGAAGATGGGGAGCAGCGTCTATCCGTGTATCAACATCCCATACTGCACTCACCAACCCGCCTGCCAAGCGTGGTGAGAATGGCAACTACCCCTTATGGAGATCCATGAGGGAGGCCTGTGTTCATCAGTGGACGTTTTGTGGCTGAAATGATGAAATGATGACTGTTAGTTATAACAGCTACTTCCGTGTGGTCATACTATGTATATGATTTCATATCAATATGACCACCAGACAAACATGAACATGAAATGATGACTGTTAGTTATAACAGCTCTACTTCCGTGTGGTCATACTATGTATATGATTTCATATCAATATGACCACCAGACAAACATGAACATGAAATGATGACTGTTAGTTATAACAGCTACTTCCGTGTGGTCATACTATGTATATGATTTCATATCAATATGACCACCAGACAAACATGAACATGAAATGATGACTGTTAGTTATAACAGCTACTTCCGTGTGGTCATACTATGTATATGATTTCATATCAATATGACCACCAGACAAACATGAACATGAAATGATGACTGTTAGTTATAACAGCTACTTCCGTGTGGTCATACTATGTATATGATTTCATATCAATATGACCACCAGACAAACATGAACATGAAATGATGACTGTTAGTTATAACAGCTACTTCCGTGTGGTCATACTATGTATATGATTTCATATCAATATGACCACCAGACAAACATGGGCTGGTGTTCGTTCCTGTTATAGGTATTGACAAGCAGCGTTTTTTTCACTAACGTAATTTATTTCTAAATGATAATTACCTATATAACTGCTCATCAATTATATTAAATAAAATATAAAATCAATTTAGACATTTCGGAGATTATCCGGACAGACAAGGTGTTTATTTTTTTTGTATCATTATACTTTCATATATAAGGTCAGCACAAGCTTACCGGAAATAATCGGCCAGCCAATAGTTTGGATTGAAATAAACACATCCAAGTAAAATATAAAAAAAAATTGAGAATATTGGTCAAGGTCCCAGTTTGTTGTAAAAGTATTTTACACTGTTTCATATGACATCCCTAAGCGTATGAAGGTTGTAGGCACGTTTGCTCAGGGATGTCTTATGCAACAGTGTAAAATACTTATTTCGACAAAGTGGGAACTTTACAACTTAGTCGATTTTCTCAGATTTTTTTTGATCTCAATTTTTTTTTACTTCAATGTGTTTCATTATTTCAGCCATAAAACGTCCACTGATGAACTCAGGCCAGCGTGGTGAGAATGGCAACTACCCCTCATGGAGATCCATGAGGGGTAGTTGCCATTCTCACCACGCTTGGCAGGCGGGTTGGTGAGTGCAGTATGGGATGTTGATACACGGATAGACGCTGCTGCCCATCTTCCGGAGGTGCCCCTTAGCCAGGCTCTTACTGCATCCACGGGTTTAAAGGAGAGGAGGGGTAACATTCTACTGCCGGCACCCCACGGCAATGTGTTTATGTGTGTTTGTGTGCCTCAATGTGTTTATTTACATTCAAAATATTGCCCGGCCGTATATATTTTTTTTTTGCATTACCGCAGACAGCATCTAGTGATTTAATAATTTGAATAATGTAGCCGTACAGCAATATAATATTTTGATAGTTCCCCAAAATATTTCAGTTATAGACGTCCCTTTTGGACGAATTTAGGTAAGAACCGAGAAAGAAACGAGAAATGTTAAAATTAAACTTGTTATACTAGTTGATTTGTTGATATATAATTAGTTTTAAATATAAGATTTCATCGCGTACCTTTTTAATAGCTAAAATTAGAAAATCTTCGAGATAAAATTTTTGTTTAAAGTCGAAATTATGACATGAATCCCGTTCTTACAAATACAGTTTTCATTCAGAGCTGAATATCTTAGAAACTACTCTAAACGCCGCATTTGATTAAAAATAAATTAATTAGGCCAAGTGCCCACGAGCCGAGAAGGGTTCCGAAGTTGACTGTGGTTGGTGTGTTATTTATAAAATTAATCCGGTATGTTTAGTAAACCACATCACTTATTTGAACGATAATTTCTCCAAAACAAAATAAGTATGCTAAAGCAACAGTCAGTTCCATAATCGTATTAGCCACGGGCAACAAAAATTGCCTCCCATAATAAGCGGTGACGTCACGTTCAAAAATATATTTAGTAGCGTCAGCGTTCGAGCAGGCTGTAAACGAAGTGTCTATGGCATATTAAATGGAAAAAGTGTTTTGAAAACAGGTAAGACGCATGAAACGTCGTATAAAAGCCGTTGGAGAGAAATGTAACGCAGCAGTCGACGCGCGTTTGTCGATTTGCTTCACTTAATTCGTGAGGTACCTTGCAAGCTTGTTCACCTTCCCAATTAGCTTCAAGTGAATTAAAATGGTTTTATCAGTAACACCACAGCCTGCAGCTAACTCGGACGTAGTTTGCGATGTATTCGCTTTCACAAGTCTTCAATTCTTGATTATCAACTTTGGTCTCCGGCCGTCCACGGGGCTTGTTCTGCAAGTCGAAATTTATAGAACGAAAACGTTAGAACCAAAAACGCACTGTGTTTTCTTTCGCGACACCACCGCCATACACAACAATAATCCTTCGAGGCGTTTCTGCAGCACTGGTGCCACGGTGGAAGTCGTACTCGTAAATAACGCGATATTTCTAGTTTTCCATTTTGTAAACTGAGTGACGCAAAGAAAAAATACAAAAGAGGAAAAACAAATGAATTATGATTTTCGAAACAAAAATTCATGAGTAAATAGCTGTATAAATTTGAATTTGGATTTCCTTACCAAAGAGGAGTTATTTGAGATAGTACGACAAAACGCCAATTTCATATGTAGCGACCTAATAATATAAATTGTGTAAAGGCGTTTTCAGTTGACATTAAACATATATGGAAAATGTTTATTTTATTATTTTAGTACGTTTAAATAAAAGCTTGTTTGTTAAAAAGTTGTTTTACTTTTAATTTACTTAGGTTTGTGACGTTTACCTTTTCCCTAGGTCACGTCCTCCAGTCCTCTTCAAAGGGCTTTATGTAGTGATGCACCAGATGTATTCCGGACATTTTACCGTAGAGGATTTCCAACGAGAAGGAAACAACTCAATACAGGAATAACAAGAGCTTTATACGATTGCATTCTTGTTGACGTTACTTCGGCTTACAATAACAGAGACATTGAAGTGCTATTAATGCTACAATACGTATTGGACGCAATATGGAATTGGAAAAATAAATCTCTGTCGTTAAACAAATAACGTGAAGTGATGAGTAAGTTTTAGTTTATAATCCCCGACAAAAAAAGGGGTGTTATAAGTTTGACCGCTATGTGTGTGCGTCTGTCTGTGCCACCGTAGCTCTTAAACGAGTGGACCAATTGCATGCAGTTTTTTTATTTAAAAGCATGTTTTTCAACGGTGGTTCTTAAACATGTTTTATTAAATTTAAGAAGTTTACAAGATGTGGGGGGTGAAAGAGGCGATGAATTATATAATTTTTCCAAATATACCGGAGTTTGGTATCAAATGAAAGGAAACGATGTGCAGAATGCAATACTGAAAGTAAAATAGAAGTCGAACAAGCCATACATGAGATGTTAAAAGTAGGGGTGAACAATAGAATGTTTTCAAATATTTAATACCACACTTGTGGTATCAAATGAATGATGTGTGGATTGGAGATGTGTGGATTGCAAAAATGAGGGTACACACTACTATAAAATTTGGGTAACCTCCAAGACTAGGTTAAGTGTCGGGGGGTTACTTAATTTTTTTTATACCTTGTTTTCATTTGACGTCCGCTGTGTCACAGTTGGTATTATAGGAGGCTGATACGCAAGATTCGGGTTCGTTTCCCGAGGGACAAATGGTAATTACCTTTATTTATGTTCTGCAAAAATGAGGGTACACACTACTTTAAAATTTGTGTAACCTCCAAGACTAGGTAAAGTGTCGGGGGGTTACTTAATTTTTTTTATACCTTGTTTTCATTTGACGGCCGCTGTGTCACAGTTGGTATTATAGGAGGCTGATACGCAAGATTCGGGTTCGTTTCCCGAGGGACAATTAATGGTAATTACCTTTATTTCTGTTCTGACGTATACTCCAGCGACCACGATAGGCACAGTCTAGTCGAAATGTCGCGCGACGTTCGAAGCGTCGGGATAAAAGAAGTAATATCGGCCTAAAGGGACGTAGGTGAAATCACGATACATTACTGTGTACTGTGCATTACTTTCCTATAAACTATCGCAATCACAATCCATTGACTGTGATCGCGAAAGTTAAAAGAAGACTAATAATATTTCATATCGGCAAATCCTAAACCCTACCATGGGTTTATTTGCATGTGTGTGTCTCAGTTCGACCAAGTTTCTTTACTTCGCACGTGATCGAATGTTGAGGAGAACTTTGCTACCGTCCTTTTCTTTTCTCTGAACTCGGCGGAAGAAACTAGGTCAAGGTCGAAAAGATATAACAAAAATATAGGGCGAGGGAAACACCCCTAAGGAAGAAAATTTCAAGTTCATGGTGCTTTAATATTGTTGGTTATTGAGGTAGTTTTGATACGTATTCCTTGTTCTACCTTTTGAGGTTAATGAGATGAAGGGTAAAAGGATAAGGAGGTCCTATGGGCACCATTTGTTTACAGAACCATAAGCTAACTCCAGAGATTTTAAATTAGGACTTCTTTTACGAGACAAAAAAACGCTCAACAGATGCGTCAATTCGTGGAAAACGGGCCTTACCTATAATGGGATAACTGGTTAGACACATTCTATTATTGGACTGGGAGTAATTAGGGTCTTATATCATACGAGCTTGTGCCCGCCGCTTCACATGCGTTGTACCCGGATAAAAAGTAGCCTTTGTGTTAATTCTAGTCAACATATATACATATGTTTGTAAAATTTTAGCTCGATACGTACGCTAGGTTTTGCGTGAAGTGGTAACAAACCTCCAGTGTAAGTGGTAAAAAACTTTCGGCTTTATGACATTAGTGAGATTAGCAAAGAAATCGTATTTTATACAGCCGCTGTAATCAAAATCGATGAGGAAACCCGTCTTTCTAGTGGGCTTTTACATAAATAGTTTATGTACGCTACAGTGCCTGAATGAAACATTGTAGATTGGATTAGGCTCGGCCAGGGAAGTATGTGACTTGCCTGGGCTTGCCAAGCCCCTATATCATTTTCTCAGCTTAGTCGATTTTATTTTGAGAACAGAATATGTCAATACATCAGAAGCTACTGAACCGCGGATTGCCTCACGATGTTTGCCTTCACTGTTAAAGCATCTGCTAAAAGTGATTTAGTTATATTAGATTAGATGTAGACGGTTATGTTATGTCAAGCCGTGTTGGCCGAGTGGTATGTACCCCCGACTTTCGATCCGAAGGTCGTGGGTTCGATACCGGCCGTGCACCAATGGATTTTTCTTTCTTGAAAAATTTATGTGCACTCTTAACACGAGCTTTAACGGTGAAGGAAACATCGTGAGGAAACCTGCGGCTTAGTTAGCTTCAGACGTATTGACCTGTTCTTTCCTCTGAATAATAGCTGACTAAGCTGAGAGGATGGTATAGGTGCTGGGCAAGCCTAATCCATCTTACAATGTCCCAGGCACTGCAGCGTCCCGTACAGCATGATTATCAGTTGCTGACGCTGTATAAATCATCTATAATAGATGCAAAGGCCTTACTTTTTTTTAGACGGTTATACTGGAGATGTGTGTACCCCCAACTTTTGATTACGGTCGTGGTTTGACAACGGTCGTGCACCAACGGTTTATAAAATTAAAAAAAATAATTAACCCCCGCCGGAGTTTAGTTTGGAGTTTTTTTTTTAATTTTAGTTTTACGGTGATTACCTTATTTTTTTGTAATGTATACCATCAGTCTTTCAATTTACAAACATGCCCTTTTATTTGATACCACACTTGAGTATATTTAAGAACATTCGATTGTTCACCCCTGCTTTCAACCCCCATATCTTGTAAACTTCTTAACCGATTTTGATAAAACATGTTTAAAAACACCGCTGGAAAACATGCTGTTAAAAAAACTGCATGTTAATTGGTTCACTCGTTTAAGAGCTACGGTGCCACAGCAGACACTCAGACACACACACATACACACAGGTCAAACTTATAACACTCCTCTTTTTTGTCGGGGCTTAAATAAAAATGTGCACATTCAACACGTGCTTTAACGGTAATGGAAAACATCGCGTGGTTCTCTATGCTCTATCTATCCATCTAAGAAAGCCGACTAAGCTCAAAAAATTAACATTCTAACAATGTCTAGTCTAGATAGAGCATTCCAGTTCCGTCCCGTACAGCATGCTGTACGGGATGTACAGCATTGCTGAAGCTGTTTATATGATTTTTATTACTAGCTGCTAGATTAGCCGACTACACTTGATGCTTTACCCGCGTTTTTAATTTATTGGTTTTAATTAGGCCGTGGGGCGCCGGCAGTAGAATGTTGCCTCTCCTCTCTTACCCATGGATGCAGTAAGAATCTGCTAAGGGATACCTCCGGAAGATGGGCAGCAGCATCTTTCCGTGGTTTTTCACTACCCCATACTGCGCTCGCCAACCCGCCTGCCAAGCGTGGCGAGTATGGCATCAACCCCCTCATGATGACAACACAACAAAAAACCAGGCCCCGAGTCCCCGGCGGCCCCGCTAATCCTGGCTACGGTAGCAGTCACGGTAACGGCGGGGCTAGGGGTGCTAAGAATCCCCGGGAGACGATCGGCTACCAACCCCTACGACGACCACTGGCCCTGGTAACACACAACATCCGCACTTTGAGGACAGACGATAAGATTGTTGAGCTGGAAGAAGAAATTAGTAGATTACACTGGGACATTTTGGGGCTATCAGAAGTCCGTAGAGAGGGCGAGGACACGATATCCCTTAAGTCCGGTAACCTACTATACTACCGGGAGGGCGACCAACAGTCCCAAGGTGGTGTCGGGTTTCTCGTTCACAAGTCACTCATTAACAACATTGTCACCATCGACAGTGTGTCGAGCAGGGTCGCGTACCTAACACTCAGAATATCTAAGCGATATTTGCTGAAGGTCGTTCAGGTATATGCGCCGACCTCGTCACACCCAGATGAAGAAGTAGAGTCTATGTATGAGGACATCAGTAGAGCCATACATACGAACAACACTCACTTCACTGTTGTAATGGGGGACTTCAATGCAAAGCTAGGCATGAGAAGCGATGATGAGTTGAGAGTGGGGCAATTTGGGTATGGGCAACGGAACCCCAGGGGACAGAGGCTGGCCGATTTTCTGGAGAAAGAAGGACTCTTTATGATGAATTCTTTCTTCCAGAAGCCGCCTCACAGGAAATGGACCTGGATGAGTCCCAATGGTTCTACGAGAAATGAGATTGATTTCATCCTGACCAACAAGAAACGAATATTCAATGATGTCTCTGTGATTCACAGGGTGAAAACCGGCAGTGATCACCGAATTGTAAGGGGCACATTGAATATAAACGTTAAACTTGAAATGTCCCGTTTGATGAAATCTACGCTCCGACCCACTCGCGCACATATCCAAAACCTCGAGAGCTTTCAACTCGAACTCGCAAATCGCTTTGACTGTCTAGGAGTAGATGCATCGGTGGACGAGATCAATAACAGGTTCGTAGAAACCGTCCATACGGTGGGGTCCCAGTTCTTTAAGACCCCCCGTACTAATAGACCTCAGAAACTTTCTGATGACACCCTAAACCTCATGGCTGAACGAAGTTCTTTGCGACTGCAGTCTCCCGATGATGCTCAGTCACACAGGCAGCTCAATAGACAAATTTGGAAATCCTTGCGGCACGATATTCGTACCTTTAATACAGCCAGTATTAAAGCTACGATAGAGCGGAATAAAGGCTCCAAAGTGTTCGCGAGAGATAGTTCTATTGGGCAGAGCCAGATGACGAAGCTGAAGAGGGAAGATGGCAGCATAACGTCAAGTAAAGCAGAAGTGTTAAGGGAAGTCGAAAGGTTCTATGGACGGCTCTACGATTCGGTCACGAAACCTGTTTGCAGTGCGGCCAACGACCCAAGAGCTAAACTGACCCGACATTATACCGAGGATATCCCGGACATCAGCCTGTACGAGATCAGGATGGCCTTGAAACAGCTTAAGAACGACAAGGCGCCGGGTGAGGACGGAATCACTTCAGAGCTTCTGAAAGCGGGTGGATCACCGGTACTTAAAGTCCTTCAGAAGCTATTTAATTCCGCCTTGCTTGAAGGTACGACGCCAAAAGCATGGAACAAGGGCGTGGTGGTTCTGTTCTTCAAGAAAGGTGACAAAACCTTACTTAAGAATTACAGACCCATCTCGCTGTTGAGCCATGTTTATAAGCTGTTTTCAAGGGTCATCGCAAACCGTCTCGAACGCAGGTTTGATGACTTCCAGCCTCCCGAACAAGCCGGTTTCCGAAAAGGCTACAGTACCATAGACCACATACATACGCTGCGGCAAGTCATACAGAAGACCGAAGAGTATAACTTGCCGCTATGTCTCGCGTTTGTGGACTATGAGAAAGCCTTCGATTCGATCGAAACATGGGCGGTGCTTGAGTCTCTCCAACGATGCCGAATTGACTATCGGTACATCGAAGTGTTGAAGTGTTTGTATACACACGCCACTATGTCAGTCCGAGTACAAGAACAGAGCTCGAAGGCGATTCCCTTAAAAAGAGGCGTAAGACAGGGAGACGTAATCTCTCCGAAACTGTTTACGACCGCTTTGGAAGATGCCTTCAAGCTCCTGGAATGGAAAGGGCTGGGCATCAATATTAACGGCGAATACATCACTCACCTTCGATTTGCCGACGATATTGTGGTCATGGCAAAGTCGATGGAAGAGCTCAGCACGATGCTCGAAGGCCTCAATCGAGTCTCCCAGCGGGTAGGCCTAAAAATGAACATGGACAAGACGAAAATCATGTCAAATGTCCATGTCGTGCCTGCCCCAGTTATGGTTGAGAACTCGGCTCTTGAAGTTGTCGACGCGTACGTATACCTAGGACAAACAGTCCAATTAGGTAGGTCCAACTTCGAGAAAGAGGTCAATCGTCGAATCCAACTCGGATGGGCAGCGTTTGGGAAACTTCGCAACGTCTTTTCGTCCAACATACCTCAGTGCCTTAAGACGAAAGTCTACAACCAGTGTGTGTTACCAGTGATGACATATGGAACCGAGACGTGGTCCTTCACTATTGGCCTTCTGAACAAGCTCAGAGTCGCTCAACGAGCTATGGAGAGGGCTATGCTCGGGGTTTCACTACGGGATCGAATCAGAAATGAGGAGATACGTAGAAGAACTCGGGTCACCGACATAGCCAAACGGATTAGCACGTTGAAGTGGCAATGGGCAGGCCATATAGCGCGCAGAACAGATGGCCGATGGGGCCGCAAAGTTCTCGAATGGAGGCCACGGATCGGCAAGCGCAGCGTAGGACGTCCACCTACAAGATGGGCAGACGACTTGGTGAGAACTGCTGGTCGGCGGTGGATGCAGACGGCTTCCAACCGCAGTACTTGGAGATCAATGAGGGAGGCCTTTGTCCAGCAGTGGACGTCCTACGGCTGAAATGATGATGATGATGATGATGAATTAGATACACATAGACACATAGCCTCCCTTAATAATTGGGCTACCCAACACTAAAATAGTTTATTAATTCGTGTCCGTAAATAGCGTGTTTAACCAAAAAGACTCTTCAGCTGTATAATATTACCTACTAGGTGTTTTCCGCGACTTCGTGCGCGTTTTGATGCTCTGTTCTTATAAAAATCGTAGAGTTACATATATGTTATAGTTAAATAGTAAATCAGCTATATGACACATTTTTTTTTTATTTGAGTCTGAATTTCGTAGAGTGCGTTCAAACAAAAAAACAACCTCCTCACCTTTATAATATTAGCATATCTATAGTAAAGTTGTCAAAGGAGTTTGCCAAGGCGATCGAAATTGAATAACTCGCTGTGAAAACAGAAGTGTACGGAATTCATCAGGACTTTATTAGCATTCCGCAAGGCGCGGGCCGCATTGCGGAGACCGACTCCGCTGTCATCTGTGGCCTTGCCCTTGAATCCTTTGGTCTGGCGTTCATTGAGTCCGGAGTTATTTTTATCGCAGACAAGTCTCGGAGGATAATATATTTTTTCTATACAATCTATACTAATATTATAAAGAGGAAAGATTTCTATTTTGTATGTTTGTAACGAATATACTCAAAACTATTGGACTAATTTTCAAATTCTTTCACTATTAGAATGCTACATTGTCCCTGAGTAACATAGGCTACATTTTATTCCCATATTCCCCTATTTACGGACACGAATTAATAAACTATTTTAGTGTTGGATAACCCAATTTTTAAGGGAGGCTATGTGTCTATGTGTATCTAATTAAAACAAATAAATTAAAAACGCGGGTAAAGCATCAAGTTTAGTCTAGCAGTTAGTAATAAAAATCATATAAACAGAAACGCCCTCAGTTCATTGTTTCATTGTTTATTTCAGATTCAATTAAACTTTGTATTTTGGACCCTGTGTGTTATACACTTCATTTAAAAGTCTCATAAACTTAATTTCAGAATAGTAAAGACTTCGATATAAATATGTATTTCTTAATCTAACATACCTCCACACTTTAAATATTTCATTAATTAATCGAGGCTCTTTCGAATTTAAAACCATTGTTTCTTCACATTTCCTTCACATCATTATCATAATCAACCTCCTGTAGACCCTAATCTATATAAGTAAAAATGAATCGCCGAAATATATGTACGCGCTTAACTTCCGAACTTGAACCACACCAAATTGGATGATTTTTTCTTTTTTGTGTTTGTTATTTTAAGGACCAGGTTTGTGAAATATAAAATATTTTTTTTAAATTAAAATCAGATTTTATAAAACCTCATAATAAAGAAAAGTGATTGAATGAGACAGAATGACTTTCAGTCCAGTGTGTCAGAGTGTCAGACCAACGAATGACAACATCAAACAGGCCATACGTCATATCATAATGTCAATCACAATAACTGCTTCTTTCGCAACAGACAAACGGTTTTTCAAATGGTGTTTACGTTAAGAGGTTTATCGTCGTGTTATTCATTCATATTTATTACGCGTGAACGGCTAGACCGATTTCGATAATATTTTTTTGTTGTGTTAGTTATTGTCAGGAGAAGGTTATTTTGAAAGAAAACACAGTCTCGTAAAAGTGGAGTAGTAGTAGAGTTGTAGTAGTGTAGAAGTTGAGTAGTAGTAGAGTAGAAGTAGGGTAGTAATCAAGTAGTATTTGTTGTGTAGTATTGAGTAGTTGTAGGGTTGTTGTAGATTAGATGTAGCGTGGAAGTAGAGTAGAAGTAGGGTAGAAAAAGAGTAGTAGTAGAGTAGTAGTAGTGGTAGAATAGTAGTAAGAAGATGTGGTAGTAGGTAGTTGTTTCTGGGCGGTACAAAGTTTGCCGGGACAGCTAGTGTTTGATAAAAAATCAAGTTGATACCTTCAGCTGTTTTGGAGAAAAAGGCTCTTGACAGACAGACAGATAAACGAGTGACGACCGGAAACCTATAAGGGTTCCGGTTTTTTCTCTTGAGTTTTGTAACTCTAAAAAATGACAAGTAACAAAGTTAAAACTAAATGCGGTAGTCAGCTGTGAGCGTCTACCGAAAAAGAGATTCCCCGTTGCCATGCCAACCGTAACTGCTGAAACAGAATTTGCGAAGGGCCGCAGGCGTGTCGTGTCGTTACCAATACGAGTGAAGGGGGAGCGGGGCGCTTTCCCCCTATCGCGTTTTTATTAGCTTATTTATAACCTGGGTTTACTAGGTTATCTAGAATTGGATTCTAAAATATTAAACCCAAACGGTGACTGTACAATATTTTTTTTATGTTTTGGTATATGTATAACTAGCGGACCCGGTGCCCACTTTGTTGGACGGTAATTTATAGCCTATCACACTCACAATACTGTGGCTTTCTATTTATAAAAGAATTTTGAAAATCGGTTTAGTAGATCCAGTGATTACCCCCTACAACCTCACAAACTCACAAACTTTGCCTCTTTATAATATGAGTATAGATATAGTAGATAGGTATAGCATAATATTGGGATTTTGTTACACAGTTTACAGTACGGGAGGTTAGGTTAGGTAAGGGGTTTTGTAAGCGGATCAGTCTGTAATACAACAGTATTGATATCATTTAATATCATGTTTGGCCCATCAATCCCCCTAGTGAAACACCAATGGCATTTTTTTGAGACCTTGTAGTCTCTTCTCGGCAAAATTTTACATGAAAATAGTGACGAGCTATCTGGCGCAGCGGGCGAAGGTCCGCTTGCGACGCAAGAGGTTGCGGGTTCGATTCCCGTCCCGGAACAAATGTCTGTATGATCTGCAGATATTTGTTCGGGGTGTTCTAGGTGTTTTTCTATATATAATAAAAAATATCTATCTATGTAGTATAATGCATTAAGTCAGTCATCTAGTACCTATAACACAAGCTCTGCTTAGCTTGGGGCTAGATGATGCTGTGTGAATAAAATTGTTGTTATTTATTTTGTTATTTTTTATTTTTGATAGGATAACTTCTTTACCGCAATTATAAAAACCTTGGCAGGCGGGTTGGCGAGCGCAGTACGGATACACGGATAGACGCTGCTACCCATCTTCCAGAGGTATCACTTAGCAGACTCTTTCGGCATCCCCGGGTATGAGAGGAGGGGTAACATCCTATTGCCGGCACCGCACGGCACCATTATTTATTATAATTAATAAAAATTCGCAATCTGGAACGAAAACCTTACTAAGCAAAGCTTGAATCAACCTTGAATGAAACACGGCACAAAACAACAGTAAGCGAAAGTAGACACGCTCCTAGTTTTCGATTTTAGTTTGCCCTTGGTAAGTTGGCATTTCTGAATAGATTTTGTAAAAAAAGACGAAGACACGAAGATGATGTATTTAGCGAGGGTTGTATTTATTCTGAGGTTGTACATATCAGACCGCCGTCTCGCCGTGGGGTGCCGGCAGTAGAATGTTACCCCTCCTCTCATACCCATGGATGCAGTAGGAGCCTGCTGAGGGATACCTCCGGAAGATGGGTAGCAGCGTCTTTCCGTGTACCAACATCGCGTACTGCGCTCGCCAACCCGCCTGCCAAGCGTGGTGAGTATGGCAACTACCCCTCATGGAGATCCATGAGCGAGGCCTGTGTTCAGTAGTGGACGTTTTACGGCTGGAACGAACATATCAGAAGGTGTTATGGTAGAGAGAGTAAATTGAACTCTGGGCAACAACTTCGTTTTCCTTTTAACAATTAACTTTTCTTATTTTGTTTGCTAAACTTTTTATAAAAACGTCCAGTTCTGTACAAAAGTTTTTCTAAGATTTCCTCTGCATGAAATGTCTGCAATAGGCACTGGCAATTGGTCTATGCCGTGACTACATTATTTTATTTCTTAAAGTCAAAACAAAGTACCTACTATTATTTGCCGCTTGAACCGTAGCTAGCTCCATCTAAGCTAATTTGCTATAACTAAATAGTGAAACTGCAACGCCATCTACAACAGGGTGGTTAAAATATTCAGTGAACAGTTCCATGTTTTGCCAACGCTCGGTTTCAGTTTATCATTCGTGTCCTGAGTTAACTTGGTTACCGCTGGCACTGGCGTAAATTAAGTTTATGTGGCGCTGCAAGCAAGGCACTAATCATAAGGCTAGTAGAGTTATTCGTATATGGTGTTAGGTATCATCATCATCATCATCTCAGCCGTAAGACAACTACTGCTGGACATAAGCCTCCTACATGGATCTGCAAGTACTGATCATAAGGGGTTTTGCCATGCTCACCACGCTTGGCAGGCGGGTTAGCGTTGGTCGAGCGCAGTACGGGATGTTGATACACGGATAGATGCTGCTGCCCATCTACCGGAGGTATCCCCTAGCAGGCTCTTACTGCATCCACGGGCATGAGAGGAGAGGTAACATTCTACTGCCGGCACCCCACGGCTAACATGAGATATGAATATCAAATAAATAATACTGGACAACTCAAACAGCATCATTTAGCCCCAAGCTAGGCAGAGTTGTATTATAGGTACCAGACGACTGAAATACATTTTACTACTTACTCTTACCGGTACTGTTATTAGCGTCAATCGTCCCATTTGGGCAAAAGGCTCCCCCTAATTTCTACATAGCTATATATTACGAATATATAGAAAAACAAATAGAACATTAAACAAACATCTATAGATCGTACAGACATTTGTCCCAGGGCGGGTACAGAACCAGCAAGCTCTTGCGTCGCAGGCGGTCCTTCGCCCGCTGCGCCACCTTTGACGCGTGACCTTTGTCATCACTACTATACTCTTTGTCCAAGATATTTAAAAAGATTAGTCAAATATCTTGAAGATTCATTAATATTGTCATAAAAACAGTATGTCTTTTTGTCACAAACCGTAAGAGAATTGGATTGAAAGTTAGCATAATATGGACATTTTTCAGGGTCTGCTAAAAGCTTTTGATACCGTTTCATTCCCTGTCCTTTTGCGCAAGCTTGAGTCCGGAAAAGACTGCGGCATCCTATGCTATCCGCTCTTGTAGAAAATATCCGGAAAGCCATGGCTAGGTGCGATAGAGCTTTTCTTAAATTTTTAAGTCATAGGTGTGAAGAAAGCTGGGTTTTTTTTACAAAAAAACTAGGCATAGATTCTCCTCGTACGAAACGCCAAAAAGCGGCACATCCATCACCCAGCAAATTGATCTAGCTACATCCCCTGATCTTTGGAAATTTCTACGCTCTCTCGGCATAGGCAAGTCTAAATCTGCAGGGTCGAAGTTTTGCTGTGACTTAAATTCATTGAATGCCCTTTTCTCTTCTTGTGATTACCTTCTGTTAAAAAATCTGCGGCATTAATTGAATTTATGAATGTTATTACACCTGCTATTGAACCCTTCTCCTTTGACCAACACACCTGCACGGTTAATAGCTAAACGCAGGAGGCGTTTAAATCAAGTTCAAATGCAATGGCACTTCATTGAAAGAAGTCGCTCGCTTGTTCTAAGTTCGTGTCGAACAACAAGGATCGTCAATGCCGTGGGTTGCCCGGCAGTAGAATGTTGCCCCTCCCAACAGTGCCAAGCGTGGGAGTATGGCAACAACGCCTCATGATCTTTAGATCCATGAGGGAGGTCTATGTAGAATAGTGGACGTCCTATGACTGAGATGATGATGATGATGATAGAAGGTAAATAACGTGCTATGTACCTGATTATCAATCTTTAGTTAGTACCTTTATTTTTACTGGCCCGCTTTAGTACTGTAAAATAAAACTGTATTCCTTTGGCATATACAAGAACACAATGCTTCTCATAAACTAGAATAACAAGCTCCAACCAAGCCGACACTCACGTGTTTGGACAGCAGCTGTCAACTATCGGCTGCTGATAGTTACTTAAAAGCCCATCAACAAATTGTATAACTTAATCAGTCTTAACAAGTATATAAAATTAAATAACCTCCGACAACACTTTACCTAGTGTCTGAGGTTATCTAATTTTTTGTAATGTGTATCCGCAGTTTTAAAATCTACACATCATGCCCTTTCATTTGATATCACACTTGGGTAAATTTTAAAACATTTGCGTGTTCACACCTACTTTCAACCTCCATATCTCATGAATAGCTCAACCGATTTCTTATAACTTTTAGTTATGTATTCTACACATCATTTATTTTCATTTGATACCAAGCTCGGGTCTATTTGGAAAAAGCCTATTTTTCATCCCATCATTCACCTCCCATATCTTGTAAAACCAATTTTGATAAAATATGTTTAAGAACCGTCGCCGGAAAAACTGCTATGAAATAAAAAACTTCATGCAAATCGGTCTATTCATTTAAGAGTTACGGTGCCACAGACAGATACACACACATAGCGGTCAAACTTATAACACCGCCGCCGTGTGACGACTGCCAGATGTAAAACAATTTAATTAAATAAATTACTATTTAATTTCACTTTCAAAATTAACGTGAGATATACTATTCATTTTGTAATGAATCAATGTCAGTGTCGTGTCGGCCCCACGCGCGGACGGGCATTCAATCCCATGATGATGATTTTCTTGAAAAATCGAAACGTGTCGGAATAATCTTCGACGTTACAATACTACGTGAGTAAATCCCGTTTTTACAAAATGAATACTATTTAATTAATTACAATTGCGTAGGGCACATAATTATATTAGTTGCTTAAGGTAATTTAGCTACGTATTTTATTTTTAAGGATTTTAAGTTTCCATCTAAATACAATTTTTTGGTCCACAAATTTTACTTGTTTTGTTAGACCTAAATTTTATACCTGACGTTTGTACTGTAGATCAATAATGATTTCTCTTTTTAATTTTATTACATTTTCATGTGACCATATTTTGAACCTGTTAATAGTTTTTGTAAACTATATTTTTATGATTAACATATTACAATCACTGACTTTTCTGTAGAAATTAATATTATTTTCTTTAACAAAAAAAAAATACTTGATAATAAAACCCATAACTTGTTTAATTTGTATATTATAAGTAAATCAATAGTTGCCCGTAAACTAGATGTGGGTTTTTGTACTTATTCATGGATCATCTTGTACGAGGCCTCAAGCACACAAAAATGTCTAGGAAATGCAGCTCTCAGAGTAAAACTAGTCTGCGTTTGCGGGTAAACAAAACATGCCTACATGCGTATGCCAAATACCTCATTTACATTCAGCCAGTCACGCTAGTACTCGCACTGCATACTGCGAAAATTATTGGCGCAGGGAGCTTGTCGAGCAATAAGGGTGCATTGTTCCAGTTAGCATCTAAATAAATAAAGTTAAAACTAAGGGGTCTTTGGGTGGGCCCATCTGGGCCGTGTCAGTGCCCGAGTAGTCTCGGGCTCGGGTATGGTGTTCATAGTGTCGCTGTAGTCATCGGTGGGCAGCAGCTCCCGGGCGTATGGTCTGCTGTTTGGTAAGCGGTCGTACCTTGGCGTTAGGTCTTGTAGGTGGCTATAGGATGAGACGTTGCTTCGCCGGCACATATTCTTTGCTAGGCGGGTGATAAAGATGTCCAGGGTCTCTATCTTGAGATCATGCTGAATGGTGGCATTACGGACGAAGCGAGGCGCGTCCACTATTGCCCGTAAACACAAGTTCTCCCGCGCTCTCAGCTGCCGTCTTTGGCGTTCGCTGGTGAAGGCGTACCACGCTGGGGCGTACATCAGCCGCGGGGATGTACGTCCGGTACATTGGTACAGGTAAAAAACATTAACTAACTTATTAAAACAGGTCTACAGTTAAATGCGAAACCCTACATAGCGGGCGGCCCGACACGCATTGAATTTTTTTATGGTTAGTCTGTATTTCTTTTATGTATATTGGAAACACAGTCCATATGTGACAATCAATATAGAGGTATATATAAAACTCTTCCGTTACTGACTGAGTAACTAAGTGACTGACAGACAACGCACAGCCTAAACCACTGGTCCTAGAGACTTGAAATTACCTTGTGTATCCTAGAGGTGCACTAAGGAGGGATTTTTCGAAATTTCTACGGGAACGGGAACTACGCGGGTGAAACTGCGGGGTGCGGCTAGTTATTACTATATGCTGTATGATCAAATAGTTTATGCATATCAATGGAGCAAGGTGACTAGTAATACAGTTTATGCATATCAGTGGAGCAAGGGCCTGGTGACTAGTATAATACAGACTCTACAAAGCCTATCATCCCCCTCTTGCTTCTCGGCTTCCGTTTAATTCGGACGTGTGTGAATTCTGTTTATTTTTATTCTAAATCGTGAAGACTTCGCTCCAAAGCCCTAACTTCGGATTGTTAACTTGGTGCTGTGCGCGCCCTAGGTGTTCCTTCTGTCGCGGCTTGTTCCTGTTTTCTTGCGTGGCTCGAAATCCGAAACTCTTCTGCTGGCTATTGAGGCGCGAACGCGCGGACGTTGGCTTGTGAAGCGGGGTCTTTGGCCGCTGGGCCAAGAACACAGTGAGCGACGCAGTCAAAATGCAACAACATCTCGATCTGCGTGCTACGAGTTTTTGCTACGAACTTTGCTACGATCTTTGCTACGACTTGCTACGACATATTGTTATTAAGATAGATAAAGATAAAAACATTTATTTACAGCAAAAACAAATACATGATACTAAAACAATATTAACTTCTTATTTCTAAGTGTAGACAGTGTAATTTGTACCTACATTTGGTTGTTGCCGTGACGTATCTTAGTGATAGGTAATTTCTGATGGTTTCCTCACTAGGCTGGGCCTGTATCGAGGAAACCTATGTACGACAGTTCCAAGAGTACGCAAATACGGAAAATACTGATTATAAAATAAAATGAATGAAATGAAATAACATAATTAATACCTAAATTAACTTAAAATACAAATAGACTAAAATAAAAAAATTAAATAAAACGAAATTAACTGTTCTATGGTAAATTGGGTAAAACTATTGAGTGCAATTAGGTTACAGCTTGTAGAATTTCTTCTGTTTTGGTATATGACAAAGTAGCTAGCCACTTTTGTATGATGTGTTTAGCTTCAGTAAAACTTAAGTTTTTGAGATTACAGTTTCTAGCTACATTGTTATACACGCGAATTTTCATAAAACTACCTGTACGTTGTGCAAACTTTGTGCTAATGGAGGGAGTGATCAACCTGAAAACTCTACGGTTTGACACGAACTCAAAATCAGAAGAGGAACTGAAGGATTTGTGTACTGATAGGGTAATTTTCAGTACATAGAGTTGGCGAACAGTAAGAACACTTGCTTCTTTGTAGAGGTCCGATGTAGGATATCTATATGGCTTACGGAGCATCACTTTCAAAACAGAGCGCTGCGCTCTCTCTGCTTGAATGATAAAGGACCTAGCTGCACTACCCCAACAAGAGATACAGTAGGTTATAAGTGATTGACAGAGAGCGAAGTATACTATCTTAAGGGTATCAAAGCATGCCACATAACGGAGGTTTTTCATAATACCTATGACCTTTCTAATACGTGTTGTGAGAAAACCAATGTGAGTTTTGAATGTTAGTTTTTGGTCAATATGTACTCCCAAATATTTCAGATCCTGTGTACGGGTAAGCGTTTCACAGTAACAGCGACTTAGGCGCTTGCATGTAGTTTCATGAATTTGGATAATTGCATTTGTATCTGGAGCTGAAGCCGCTGTCTTATGGAAGCTCAAGAACGAGGTTTTTTTGGTGTTAAGAGTAAGGAGGTTTTGTTGAAGCCATTGACCTATAAGTTCAACACCACGCTCTACAAGTGAATACACCTCGGGCCACGAAGGACCATCAAATATTACTGCAGTGTCATCCGCGTAACACAAGATATCTGCATTTGGGATAGAAACTTCGTGGATGTCGTTAATGTAAAGTAGAAATAAAGTTGGCCCAAGGATGCTGCCCTGTGGTACTCCAAAACTCACAGATTGTGGAGCACTCGTGACCTGTCCGACCCTTAGACACTGTCTTCGATTTGTCAGATAGCTTTTGAACCAGTCAAGCGCGATGCCACGAATTCCAAGGGCTTCCAGTTTACGAAGAAGTATCGGAATAGAGACAGTGTCAAAGGCTTTGGCCAGGTCGAGAAAAACTCCAACACAGCATCTTCCTTTATCCAAATGCGACGACACCGCTGAAGTCAGGTAAGAGACCGCATCATCTGTGCATTTTCCTCTTCGAAACCCATATTGCTTTGGAGAAAGAATATTGTTGGAATCTAAGAAATTGACAAGGCGTTTATTTACCAACTTTTCAAGGAGTTTTGAAAAGGTTCCCAACAGAGATATCGGTCTATAATTATCTACGGAGCTCTTTGTTCCACTCTTATGTATTGGAGTGACTAATGCTGTTTTCCATTCATCTGGAAACACGCCATTAGATATGCTAAGGTTTAGTATGTGCGTGAGCGGAAGAATGATAACGTCTTTTATGTGTTTGATGAGGGCATTGTCAAGACCATCCTTCCCCGGGGCTTTATCAGACTCCAGGTTAGTTATGACGTTGTTAACTTCCTCAAAATCTGTCGGGTTCATATAAATTGAATGGGCGGGAGAGTTTTTCACCCGTGCAGTCTTGGCAAGTTCCTCATCACTCTTGTTTATACTAGACATGATGCGATCAGCAAGGCCTTGACCAATCGTAGAAAAGTAATTGTTTGCCATGTCAGCAGATTGCTGATGGTCCTTACTACCAGGCAGTGTTAGTAGTTCGGTAGGGATGTTGCTACGACTGGTTACATTACAAATATTCTTAATTGATCGCCACAGTTTTTTTGGATTATCTTTGTTTGCAATTAGTTCTTTATTTTCATGTTCATTTTTAAGTTTTCGCAAAAGGCTAACAAAAAAGTTTTGATACCGTGAGTAAATTACTTTGTGGATAAGGTTTTTCGGTTCTTTTTTTGCTCGTAAGTGTAGCCTATCTCGATTCCTCATGCATCTCATCAACCCTGGAGTAATCCAAGGCTTTAGATGATATCGAGACCTACTTAACCTGGCTTCGTTCGAGTGAGCATTTACAATGTCAGTTAAGGTAGCAGTGAAAACTCTGTTTGCTTCATTAACTTCAATGATGTCCG
Organism: Pasiphila rectangulata; assembly: GCA_963082625.1. NCBI lineage: Eukaryota > Metazoa > Arthropoda > Insecta > Lepidoptera > Geometridae > Pasiphila > Pasiphila rectangulata. The sequence continues at coordinate 16,098,553 of OY720236.1, read as the reverse complement.
TCACCACAGCCCAGTCTACAATTTTCAAAGCGTTATAGATAGCATCGAAATCTCTTTTTATGACAGTGCGATTAGGACGTATGGCTGCTTGTTTACACAGATTTATTCCGAGCAGAACTGGGTAATGATCGGTAATAGCTAGCTGACACACCATTCCAATAGCCGCGTCACTTCTTTTTAGATTTCTTACAAAAATATGGTCAAGGCAAGCAGACTCTCTGGTAGGTTCTGTGATAGCCGGGAGTAGACCATTTTCTGCCATGAAGCACTGATATTCAAGGCTTTGCGAGTTACCTGTCGTATCTAATAAATTAATGTTGATGTCACCAGCAATAACAAGAGGCAAACTGTTTCCTCTATTCAGAAACGTTTCAAGTGACGCTAGAAATTTTTCAATATTTCTCACGGATGGTGAGCGATAAACGCCAAGAATATTTATTACCCCAGGGATACTGATGCTCAAACAATCGGCGTCTTCTATGACAGGTTCCGACATCATAGCATTCCATTTGTTTTTTACATAAATTACAACCCCGCTATTTTGATTTTTTTGTTTAGTTGTCTTAAATGATGTGTAGCCAGATAGTTGTGGGATTGTTATAGTATCAGATAGCCAGCATTCAGATAGTGCTATTATATCAATGGATATGTCTAGACGTTTTAAGGCTACTAGGAGCGAGTCATAGTTTTTTATTATACTTCTAATGTTTAAAGACAGTAATTTGAAGTTATGTATTGGTGTGAAGACGTGTTTACATCTTTGCGAGTCACTAGAGACTTTACAATCAATTTTAATCGAGTCTAAATCTGAACATAACACATTATTAAACAACATTATTGGGTATTATTCTATCTATAAGCCAAGGAGTAGAAAGCTACTCCACCCGTTAAATCATTAGTTTCGAATGTTCCATAGAGTGTTCGGTTCTGGGTGCACTTCTCGGGTACGTTATTAATTACGAAAAATTCCCTTTTTGATGTTAAGACTTGAACTTCGGGGTGAATATAATATGTATATGTAGTGGATGAAATTGGGTTGCGGATGATGATGAATTTGAGTTCGAGTTTGACATGAGTAGACGGTGGGATTAAGTTGCACTGAGTAATAGACATACTTAAATTAGAAAAAATCGGGTAGTAGTAGTGTTTTACGGCTATCGTTCTTAATCTTATAAACAGATAAATATGACTAAATGAAAATATGGTTAATTTTATCCTACAGCTAACTGATATGACACTGACAAGCGTCCAACTAGGAAACTTAAGAGCTATCTTTCGAAAGTGGGGGCAGCATCCGATCCAGTTCGGTGTGTGACGGTACTGGTATAGCCGCTTTCCCATCACGCTGGCGCACGTAGATGAAGCCCTGGCTGCACCAGCAGAACGCGTATCCGTGTTCCTTGGCTCTAAGGCGAGTATCCCGAAACAAGACCCTATTTTCTTTCGTGAGTCTCTCATTGAAAAACACCTTTCGGGGGACACTACCCGCCACATCCAGATCAGCGCTGCTTATATTTTTTCGTGCCTTAGAAGCTTTAAGGAACTGGTTACGCTTGGTCCGGCGAAGGAAACGTACTACTAATGGCCGTGGCATGCGGGCCCCATCTTCTGGTAGAGCTGTGGTCACCGGCGGCCTACGTGGTCCTACACGAGTTACCCAGTCCAGGTCCTCGCCCTCCAGTTCTACTCCGATCTTCTTGGCTGCCACCAGCACTATGTGATGTAAGTTTTCTGCAGTATTCTCCGGCACTCCAGCTATTTCAATTTCGTTCTGAAGTTGAGCCTGCGCTTGTCCTTTTAGTTCCTTTTGAAGTAGAAGCACGGTAGCCTGCAAAGATTCTACTTTTGTGTCTCTTTTTTCTAAGTACCTCAGTCTCTCATCGGCAGCGCTAATCTTCTGCGTGACTTCATTCATCTGGTCGTTGGCAAATGAGAGCGACGATGTGAGTTCCTCCAACCTTAACTTTACAGATGAGAACTCTGAGGTTAGCTGACGTAATTGTTCGGTGAGCTGGCTTACCTCTGAGCTGGTCCCAGTGGAGTCAGATTTCTTACGCATCGTAACATTATCTGAATAGTGGCCGCCCTGAACAGGGGTGAGCGAATTATCACCGCCTCTCCTCTGGGCCGCTGTGCAGTCGGGGCATTTCCAAAGAAGTTTACGTTCCGCAGGTAGAGAAGAAATGTCTATGCATACTTTGCAGAAGGACTTACTGCAGCCCTTAGATGTACACTTAATAGTGTTTGCCTCTTTTGTGGTACTCGTGCACCCCGTGCATCTATACCGGTCGCCATCATATCTAAAATGCGATAACTTTCTGAACTCAATGGAATATATACTTAAATCACTTAGTACATTTAAAAACGCAGTCAATGGCAAATGCTATACGCTCGATATGTATCGCGATCCAAATCGTAATCCAAATCGTAGTGTAAAAAGTAATCGAGTGTGTAGTATAGCGTATTCGCTGTACTACACACGCCATATTTGGAGCGTGATCCTGGATTACGATCCAAATATCGCGATACATATCGAGCGTGTAGCATTCGCCATTATGATTGTAATTTGTAATTTAATTTGTAATTTATTTATTCATTGCTTCATGTACATGGTTTGCATTAGATCTAGGTAATACTTAATTATTATAAGTAACATACATGAACCCTGTTAGGGCGTTGCAAGTTTAGTCAGAGCATATGCTATATTATATTAGATCATTAAATAATTTACATTGTTTTTTATGTCAATAAATAGTGAGTACACATTCAGTGGGTATTTAATAATACGTCGTAGATAAAATAAGATTCAAATTAGGTCAAGTTAATTAAGAACAATACGGATTTAAGTCAAAACTATTGATTTGTGTTGAGATCATTTCAAATAACATTACAATAACAATAACATAAACAATAACATATAGAGGTCAAATGAAGGAAACGGTACATACAATTCAATATTATATTATAATTTCTTAAAAAAGTCACGGTGAGGTAGTTAAAATACAATAATAATTTTAATTTTAATGGGAACTAAAGTCAAAATTGGGTACCTACATTATTTAGATTTGTCATAAAAATTTCTCAGTCATGAATTCATTCAAGGAATAAAAACATTTTTTTATAAGTATTTTTTTGAATTTATTGTAGAATAAGTTGTCCTTTATTTCTGATTTTAGTTCTTCCGGTATTTTATTATATATTTTTATGAGCATAAAATTAGGACTTTTTCCCACTGTTTGAAGGTTTGTTGATGGTAGGTTAAGTTTATTCTTATTCCGCCTGTTGTAGTTTGGGTAAAGTTCATTATAGGATTGGAAGTAATGTCTGTTTTTCCTAACAAATACTGCAGCTTGTAAAATATAGATGCATGGAAGAGTTAGAATTTCTCTTTCTATAAAGTGCGGTCTACAGCTCACTCGAGTCGGTATGTTTACTAATATTCGTATACACTTTTTTTGCATGATAAACAGCTGATCAAAGTCTACACTCCCACCCCATAAAATAACCCCGTAATTGAATGACGAGAATGCATGGGCGTAGTATGCACTGAGGGATGCGGTGTAATTAGTATTTATTTTTAGGATACTAAGTGCGTATATGAATTTTGAAAGTTTTGTTTTTGTGTTCTCTATATGTTTTTTCCAATTTAAATTACAATCTAAAGTTAGGCCTAGGAGGGTAAATTCATTTTGTTTAGTGATATTAAGGCTGGTTATTAAGAAATTTAGATTTAAACATGTTCTTTGTGATATTATAAATTGCACGATTTTAGTTTTTTTATAATTTATCTCTAAGTTATGATCCCGTAGCCACTGTTCGCACAAGCTTAGTTCAGTTTTAATATACTGGTTGTCAATATTTAGCGTACTACTAAAAAGCAGTGATATGTCGTCGGCAAAAAGTATGCAGGTCGTTTCCATACATTTCGGCAAATCATTTATATACTCGTACATATATTAAGAAGAGTGTGCATCCAATTACGCTGCCCTGTGGTATAGACGTTTTCCGATTCGTTTGTGTCTTTATTAAAGTGATCTATTTGCACAAATTGTTTGCGGTCTTGTAAATACGATTTTAGCCATTTGTGTGCTGTACCCCTAATTCCGGATCCGTATAGTTTTTGTAATAAAATTTCGTGATTTACTTTGTCGTATGCTTTTGTCGCGTAGCGATGTCAAGTAGACTATCGTTATATCGAGGTGTTGAAATGTCTTTACAATTCTGCCACGATGAGTGTTCAAGTACAGGGCCAGCAGTCTAATCCTATACCATTGCGCAGAGGAGTGAGACAGGGAGATGTCATATCCCCGAAACTGTTCACTAACGCATTGGAGGATCTGTTTAAGACGCTGGACTGGAAAACAACGGGCATAAACATCAATGGCGAGTACATCTCACACCTACGATTCGCGGATGACATAGTCCTAATGGCGGAGTCGCTGGAAGTGCTACAGGAAATGCTGAATGGCCTAGCCGATTCTTCACGACGAATTGGACTCCAGATGAACATGGATAAAACAAAAGTCATGTTCAACAACCACATAAGTCCGGGTCCTATTATCGTTGCAGGTTTCCCACTCGAAGCTGTTCAAGAGTATATCTACCTCGGGCAGACACTTCAGTTGGGTAGAAACAACTTCGAGAAGGAAGCCAAAAGAAGAATCCAGCTGGGCTGGGCCGCTTTCGGCAAATTACGTCGAGTCTTAACGTCGTCCATCCCACAATGCCTCAAAACCCAAGTTTTCAATCAGTGCGTCCTACCTGTTATGACATACGGAGCCGAGACGTGGACACTCACGGTTGGACTAGTCCACCAGTTCAAAGTCGCTCAGCGAGCTATGGAAAGGGCTATGTTGGGTGTATCTCTGAAGGATAAAATCAGAAATGAGGTTATTCGACAGAGAACTAAAGTTACCGACATAGCTCTCAAGATTAGCAAACTGAAGTGGCAGTGGGCTGGCCACATATGCCGAAGAACCGATGACCGCTGGAGTAGACGGGTTCTTGAGTGGAGACCACGACTTGGCAAGCGTAGTGTGGGGCGCCCCCCGGCTAGGTGGAGCGACGACCTGCGAAAAGCGGCCGGCAAAAAGTGGATGCGGGTGGCCGAAGAACGTTCTCAGTGGCGCTTAATAGGAGAGGCCTATGTCCAGCAGTGGACTAATGTGGGCTGATGATGATGATGCTTTTGTCATATCTAGGAAGAAACCGATTGCGTATTCTTTTTTGTTCCAAATTTCGTATATTTTTTGCGTATAATTGTAGACTGCGAGGGTAGTCGATCGATGTTTTCGGAAGCCGTACTGATTATTATCATATACGTTAGCTTTTTCCAAAAAGTTATTGATTCGGTTGCACATAGTTTTCTCGAAAATTTTGATATTAATCCCCCTAATATTATCAAGCCGAAAATTTGTATGGATGGAAGTCTTTTACCTCTTCATGCAAAAACTAGGCTACGGATTGAGCTGAAACTTTGCACACGTATTGATGTGACCAGGATTAACACATAAGCTACTTTTTATTTGGGTATAATTCACGCGAAGTGGCGGGTAGAAGCTAGTATTGACATAAAGGAAAACAATAGCTATCGTACGAGTTCCGATTACCTCAATTTAACATCAGAACTTGCAAACATTTTTCCAACTGGGGTTGAAAACTGTCTGGACCATGCCTTAACCCGTATTAAAAATCAATATTTTTCCATTTTCATTCAAAGTACAGTAACGGGCCATATTCCCGTACTCCTATGCCTTCTAACTCCAGACGTCAATCCAATAGCAAAGTTTTGACTTTAATAAATTATGAAACTGTTCTCAAGCATCTAAATAATGACTTAATATTTCAGGATATATTCATGACTGACACTAACAAAGCTAACATTAATAAATCACAGAGATAACCTTCACACAAGAGTTCAAAAAGACCAAAAAAACATATTTATCTCTAAGACTTACCGACGATATCGTAACTTTTGCAATGACCTCCTAAAAGGGTACATGTACCTATGTACCTCTAAGCTAACTACCACCTAAGCTAAAACTGTTATAATGTATATGTATGCAATAAATGAATAAATAAATAAATAAAATAAATAAAAAAGCTCATGAAAATGCTGAACTTGAAAAGGCCGCTGGTAATCACAAACAGAATTTGAAAATAACGAATATGTCAGAAAACAAATCTCCTACTACAAGCACAGCAACGCGACGCAATTAATAACATTTTTTTTTTATTTTTTTTTTTAATTTTTGCAGAACCTTGGCACAACGGATCTACCTCAAATCCTGAGCTCAGATCTGTTACGAGTGATGTCAAGTTAAAGAACAATTACACCCACAGTCATTCGTTTTGCTCGGAGTAGATCAAAATGAGGTAGCAAATACCATGCGCAGTCTTAAAAAAAGACAGCTCAACTGGCTGGGATGGAATATCATTTAGGCTACTCAAACTATCCATAAATACTTAGTCCCCCCATTGACACACATTATAAATCTTAGCTTCAAAACTGGTATATTCTCGGATGTTTTAAAAAAATCGATTATACACCCAATTCACAAGGGTGGGATAAAAGACTTATATAGCGTTTGAGAATTTGTGACGTAATACCGTATTTACATTTAGCCACTCACGCGTTACGTTAGACATTCAACCTCTCGCGCTACCATTCAATTCGCATTCAGCGTTAAACAATAAATAAATAAATAAATCAATCAAGGTTGAGGCAAGGATTCCATGCTGAAGGCACTAACCATGGAATCCTTGCCTCAACCTGTATGAGAGCGACACGCAAGGTGGGCCTTCCACATCTAATGGAGATGCAGTAAGCGTGTTCTGTTCATCGACATTTAGTCGAGACGTGCCAGTGTCGTGTCGGCCCCACGCGCGGACGGGCATTCAATCCCATGATGATGATTTTCTTGAAAAACCGAAACGTGTTGGAATAATCTTCGACGTTACAATACTACGTGAGTAATCCCGTTTTACAAAATGAATAGTATATCTCACGTTAATTTTGAAAGTGAAACAATACAATATTATAAGAACACAATATTTCACGTTTAAATAAATTATTATAAATCTAAAAAGCAAAGGGTAAATCCAGCCTGTGCTCCATGAGGATACAGCGCTGTTTTTCAATTTACCCCCCTCGGATTGTTGTCCACCGAGAAGTTAAGAGAACTACATCGTAACATCGCGTTAGGGTATGTCTGACGTAATACCGTGTTTACATTAAGCCTCTCGTGCTACCACTCACTTCGCGTTCAGCGTTGAGGGTTTCCCGATGTAATACAGTGTTTTCATGTAGCCACTCACGCTTTCACTCGCTTCGCGTTCAGCGTTGTGGTACGTCTGACGTAATACCGTGATTACTTTCAGCCTCTCGCGCCACCACTCACTTCGCGTTCAGCGTTGAGGGTTGCCCGACGTCATACCGTGTTTACATTTAACCACTCACTCTAACACTCAAATCGCGTTCAGCTTTAGGGTATGTCTGACGTAATACCGAGTTTAAATTCAGCCTCTCGCGCTACCACTCACTTCGCTTTCAGCGTTGAGGGTTGTCCGATATAATACCGTGTTTACATTTAGCCACTCACGCTAACACTCACTTCGCGTTCAACGTTGGGGTATGTCTTACGTAATACCGTGATTACATTCCGCCTCTCGCGCTACCATTCACTTCGCGCTCAGCGATGGGAAAAGCCTTATGTGATACCGTGTTTACATTAACCCTCTCGCGCTGCTACTCACTTTGCGTTCAGCGTTGAGGGTTGCCCGACGTTATACCGTGTTAACATTTAGTCACTCACGCTAACACTCAAATCGCGTTCAGCGTTGGGATATGTCTGACATCATACCGTGTTTACATTAAGCCTCTCGCGCTGCTACTCACTTTGCGTTCAGCGTTGAGGGTTGCCCGACGTTATACCGTGTTTACATTTAGTCACTCACGATAACACTCAAATCGCGTTCAGCGTTGGGATATGTCTGACATCATACCGTGTTTACATTAAGCCTCTCGCGCTGCTACTCACTTTGCGTTCAGCGTTGAGGGTTGCCGAACGTTATACCGTGTTTACATTTAGTCACTCACGATAACACTCAAATCGCGTTCAGCGTTGGGATATGTCTGACATCATACCGTGTTTACATTAAACCTCTCGGGCTCCTACTCACTTCGGGTTCAGCGTTGAGGGTTGTTCGAAGTAACACCGTGTCAAAATTAAATTAGCGTTTATTTATCCAAATCCGCAAAGGCCACATCGAATAAGTACATCGAAAATTATTCCCGAAATGAAAAAAAACAGTGTCTTCATTCTTCTATAAGCACAACTCACTAGCGTCTGGGCATGTCTGTATTATTTACTGCGTTTACATTCAGGCTGCATGCTGCCGGATTTATGACTTCAGATAGCATAGATAGATAGATAGATAACTCTTTATTGTACTTAACTTAATACTAACACAAAAATTAACAAAGAAAAAAAAACTTACAAAACTAAAAGTAGAAGTACAATGGGCATATAGAGAAACGAAATGCTTCACGCGTAAAAAAGCAGGCAGCGAGAGTGGCAACGATTGGAGCACGAGAAGGGAACATTTTCACGCTGCCCGCCTTTCCAGCTTCTTGTCGGTGGGAGCTAAATGTAATAACGGTATTAGCCAGACAAAAATCACATTAATTCTGCAGACTTATTTTAGCAAAATAGGTTTTTTCTTTTTAAAATCATCAAGCAATAAAATAACTGCTATATCGCTTTATTCAAAAACCAAAAAAAACGGTAAAACTACAGATATTTAATACTAATAATACTGATGATAATGAAAAACATATTGCGTTATTGGCAATCCGTCATGAGCTGACTGTTCTAAATAAAGTCTTCTTTAAATTTCTTTGCAAGTGTTCTTTGCAAGTGTCCATACACCGTTTATACACAATGCGTTTCATTTATTTTTTCCTTAGTTACAAAACTGACACCAAATAAAGTGATTTCGCGAGGACCACGCGGATTGACATCCATCACATCCGTTACGCATGCGCGTCGACTTAGCGAAGTCAGGTACCGCGGAGTATCATCAGTAAATACATGAGTACGTGGGAGGCCACTCGTTTCGTGCCAGTTTCCCCTGACCCGCGCAAAAGTAACGTGTCATTTATGCCAGTAGCGCTTGCTTGCAATAAACTTCTAGACTTTAATTAGTGTTGTTCACAACCATGATTTTCATGAATTTCATCCCTTTTAACGTAGATGTAGACGAAGAGGGAGCTTTTTATGTGTTTCTACGATACGGTTTTTGGATAAACATATTTTTTTCCGTGACTGTTTATATCCTTTTAAAAATGCGCGAAGAAGATCCGTTTGACGAAAATCGTAGAGATTTAATTGATGATAATGACAATGAGAACACAAGGGATTAAGGGTTTCCATATAGTAAGGAAAGATATTTCTTGCTGGAAAAACCCATTTCGTCGTCATTTTGTATATCCTTCAACGAGTCATCGCATATCGTTAGCGCAATCTAGTACATTTGACTGACCAAATAGTCTTCAGTGGTGATCATTGGTAGTTCACTGCACAATAATCTTCTATGGTTTCTTTAATGTGGCGATAAACGCTACGTCACCCCTTTTCCAGACCGGAGGTCGATACTGATGATATCAGCATGTCCAGCGAACTTATCTTAGTGAGTTTGTGAGTTTTAATCGCAGAGAAGGATGGGATGGGGCCACAGTGAGTTAACACAAAATCGCTTATTGTTGACGGTCCTCCGTGAAAAGAGACAAAGCAAGGCGATGATTTGATAGCAATGCTAGATGCTCAGATAAATTCAGCTAAGGGCAGTTTTCACAAAGGAATCGCGGAATGTGCCTGTCCCTGGCTACGCGGCTACGATGAAAATGCACTGGCTGAGACGCTGGGTAATTCTGAAGATGATTTCTCGTCTGGTTTTTGCAAACTTGAAGAAGAGAATTGAAGAAAAGGTAGGTTAATCAGCTTATGATAGTATCTGAAGAAATCATTTTACGTTACGTTTGTCGGCATACGGCAAGTCCCGCAGTTGGAAACAGAGGTGTCCAATTATTAATTAGTTTTGTACCGCACATTAATCGTATAGATAATAAGTATATAGTAAGTATCCACTTATAGAAACAAAGAATCTTCTAACGAAGGGTTGATGTATCTGGTCCACTAGCTTGATATACTTTTGGCCTTGTTCCATAAGCATTTTAACTATGTAGCATAGAGGTGTAATTTCAAAACTGACTGTAGGTAACAGAACCAGGCCACGTGTCGCACCGACACTACTGATTTCTCAGCTCTTAAATCAGCCTTTATAACTTCCAAAGAATCAAGAATCAAGAATCAAAAAATACTTTATTCAGTGCGGCCGCATGGACCTTATTGACGCGTCACAAATTACAAAATAAAACAACACAAATAAATAGAATAAAGCACATAATTGAATCTGTTCACTTCAGATGACACGCGAGTTAGGAAAAGAAGTGAACAGAAGAACCTAACTCGGTCGTTATAGTCATCATTTAACAATTTTATTTTGTCTTATGTTACGTTTGACGGAGTTGGAGCAGATTCCGTCCCAAGTGGTTTTGTCCTCTAGGTAATCTGATATTTTATAATAAGCTTTATTGCACAGATTGCGTTTAATAATGTTTTTGAATTTATTCAATGATAACTTCTGCAACTCACTTGGGAGTTTGTTGTAGAAGCGTATACATTGCCCTTTAAAAGATATTTTCACCTTATATTTCACCTTATACTATTTTACCAAAGCTAATGATACCTATTATTATTATTATTTATCTCCACTGTCCCACTTCAGGGTAAAGGTCTCCCGTCCCTTCTTCCACTCTTCGCGACATATTGCAGTGACAGGCTACGTGCTCGTATATACATATAACGATACCTAACTTCTTAGAAATTTATAGGTTTAGAAATATATACTTTTCCTCACCGTTTTCGTTGACACCAACCCTTAAAAAATAATAAGGTCTATTTTAATCTCATATGTGCCTTGATATAGCTCGCCCGACCAAACTTGGTGAAATTTGGTGCCCTACGACACGTGTGGCAGTAGAGTTGGCCGGCGGAGTTCAACGTGTATACGTAGGAGGGCTTAGGTGTCCTTTGCGTTTTTGGTGTTTGGCGTCTAACGTGTTTGGGCGATATCCTTCAAACGTCTTACGCTTGGGGGTACCATCATACATTGCTAACGCTGTTGCTCATTTTGGAAGTCTCACTAATCGCGTCTTTATATAAATACAAAGAATGTCGCGGTTACTTCTCTTGCTGCTTGCAGCTTGCTACGGAATAGCACCTTAATTATCAAACATCGTCTGCCACGCTCCTTTTCAACCGACTTTAATAAAAAGGTTCTTAAGTCTATATATTTAATATGAGAAAAACTATTTTTGCTTTCGTATAGATACAATTATAACTAGGTTTTATTAATAAATCAGTTTTGATGATAAAACGTACGGGGAATCTCCTCAAATATTGTAGATAGATAGATAGATATTTATTTATTGACTTATAATTTAACAAATATAATGAATAGTGTTTTTACGCCTATACAAGGTTTGTCTAAACACTATGTTCTCTTTATTACCTTGTAATGGTGACAACATGAGTAAATCGCAATCCTTAAAATCTAACACGAAACGGTATCAAACAATAACAAGACAATGACAATAGTCGAGCGCCCGCGCACAGCGATAAGATGGTGATACAATACTGATGCACACACAGACATCATGTACCATGGGCATGAGAGGAGGGGTATCATTCTACTGCCGGCACCCCACGGCGGAGTTCACGATTACCGACATCTAAAGATGGCTAAGATAATCGAACGAGTGAGCGAAGCGAACGAAATAAGTAGCAATTACGCGTTTCGGCCGAATGTTTGTATGCATTTAACACAAGAACTGATGAGCGGAATTTAATGAAATTTAAAACTTAGGAGATTACATCAAGACAAACCGTTTGTCAAAGGGGAATTTTGATTTATGGGCATTTTTTTGAGATATGTGGGGTTTATCCGTTTATTTTTGTCCGAGTATAACTTTTAAACGATAAATATATATGTATATATACATTAAGTATATTATATACTTAATATATATATATTTATTACGTATTTATAGTATATGTATTTTTGATAACTTTTGTCATGCATGCGAAACAACTCGAACTAAATTTCTGTGACAGCGACGTGAACTATTATTATAAGTATAACAATTTGGATTCTTTGCCGTTGATATAAATTCTTAGTTGCAACGTCCATACTTGTGGATAAAGGTCTTTAATAGAGTGCTAGGATCTTTAGAGGGTTTAAGAAACTATTGAAAAGGTTGAGCTTTTAATGCTTCTAGAAAACTATATCTACGAATAAAAGTGACGAAAATCATGTTTTTGTTAAAGTAACGTACTTGCCAAGGCTTCGCCCGTAATGATACACGAGGACTTTTATGGTATATATACACTTTAAACTATGACTGTTCAACATATAGGTGGTTTATCAATTTACCAACAATTATTGACACCATATATCCACGAGTCTGAAACAACTCCTACGCACGTAATAATGGATTTAACAGTTTAAAAAGCTCTGCTCAAGCATATTGTCATCACATGCAAAGATTTAAATCGTTAGATACGCTGTTACTGTAATGAAACCGCACCTTTTTGTTTCCACTCGTAATGAGAGAGCTTACTCATTTGGAATCAGTGTACCTCTGCATAGCATTAGCTGGACGTGGTGTGTGTTATTTATTCACGAAATTTCGTGCAACATGATTGCAAAATAAATGGTAACAGCTTGGTTCATTGGAAAAACAGTGTGCGTGCGTCAGCAATATTATTAATGGTATAGTATACCTACTATTAATGGTATAGGATAGTGCTGCTAAATCTAAACTTTCTAAAATACAGGTTGTTACAAAATAAACTAGTCAAATAAGTTTTTACCTATCCATGTTTAACTTCCACTAAAATAATTTATAGAGAAATTAAAATTATGAATCTAAGATAAATAAAATATAAATATAGTACATGCATCCTGTACGTATGTGTTCGTAAAATAGTAAACCACAAAATTTAGACAAACTTATCTTGTACGAGAATAAAAGAAATAACGACACGTAGTACACATAGTAATGGTAGTTTTCTTGTTCTACCCAGACCACGTACAAAATACGGTAAAAAAACAATACTCTATGAAGGCGCACAGCTATATAATACCTTCCCAAATAAAAAATATAAGCTATAAACGTGTTTAAATCTACACTAGCTAAAAATGAAACAGAAGACTATTCACTCCTTGAAATATAAAAGCGTTGGATGCTACAACTTAGAACGACTACCGATGTATAACTTTTTCTGAAACTTGTTCTCAAGAAAGTTACTGTAATTTGTATTTTTGAGAACAAACGATATTGAACACACAAAAGAAAGACAATGCGTCAAGTTGTCAGGGCACATCTAACGATATAAATCTTTGCAAATGCATAATACGATCAGCCACCGACGCATCTATGTATATATGTACCTCTAAATTTACATTAACTATTTGTTAATATGAACTTAGGTTTTAAAAATTGTAGGGAGATCAAACATAAGGATAATTTAAATAGTTGCTCATGATGGGGTAACGCAGGGATTCCAGGCGTGGAATTTTGACCCATAAGCTCCTTTTATATTACATGTATGTAATAAAAAATACCATGCCTAGAATCCCTGCGTTAGTTGCCCCATCGTGAGCATAACAACTTTAGTACTTTCTGTTTTCTGTGTTTAGTACCTTTATAGCTCGCCAGTCGCCATGGGCATAAAATATGTTAAATGACTAGTAAATAATAAAATACAATATTCTCGAGTGTTTCTTAAGAATAGACTGACAAATAATTGTAGATTGGTCTTCGCAAAGTCCGCAAACTTCGGAGATAAGGGATTGACAGTATTTTTTTACTATATTCCATATTAGTAAAAACATACACTTCTTCAAATTTCAAGTCGTGCAAGTCGTGTGTGAGCATCCGTTCTCAAGATTTTCATTTATGATAGGCAGACAGACAGACAGACAAAGTCGCACCATAAGGGTTCCTTAACAATATTACAAACTGTGTTTAAATAATTAATAACCAAATTTTCTTAATGATATGATACCATATGTATTGCAATTTCATATTTCGTTTTTTATACCATTAGATATTAGCAACGTGTGACATTACTTTACATTAATGAATCCCAAGAGGATCTGGACAGTCCTAACTTGTTCATGTTCAACCATCACGCACCGGATCAATGAAAATATTTTGAATATTTATTTAATACTAGCAGCGGTACGCGGTTTTATCGGCGTAGCTCCCGTTACCGTGAGAATACGGGAATGTTACTCGCTTGTAATCATTATTTCCATTGGTAAAATAATTTTGAAAATCGGTATAGAGGTAAAGCGTAACAAACATACTCACATTCGCATTCCCAGTATTAGTTGGTATATAACGTAGAAATCGAAATAAAACTTGCGAGCATCCAACAGCAGATTACGAGTACACGATTTATTCGTATGAAAACGCGGTTACAATGTTCCCCGCTAGCTCGGCTTATGCGGTATCTCCACTGAAAAATTCTTTAAATTTCGCCTAGTAATTTGAGAAGGGAAAATACCAGGAAACACGAGTTAAGTCTTATTAAGAAAATTATTATAATATGTATATCTAGCGACCCGAAGGGTGATTAAGTATCTCGCGACAGGTTTTGCAAAAGGCATTTGACAGCAACGATTTCTGTGATAATTAATAACCACATTTTCTTAAATCGTTGAGCAGTGTGTGGTCGAGCGTTGTCCTGAAGCAGCAGTGGCCTAGAGCGATTGACCAGCCTCGGTTGTTTAGCAGCTAGCTTTTCCATCATGGTTTACAGTTGCTGACAATAGACATCTGCCGTAATCGTCTGGCCAGATTTAAGAAAGCTGTAGTGGACGACACCGGCACTGGTCCACCAAATGCTCACAAGTAATCTTTTTTGAGTCAGTTTTCGCTTGGGGCGTGATTTGGCTGGTTCGCCAGGGTTCAGCCATTGCGATGAGCCCTTCCGATTATCATATAGGATCCACTTTTTATCACAGGTAAAGATTCGATTTAAAATCCCTTCGTTATTGTGCTGGTTGAGTAATGTAACGCAGCAGTCGACGCGCGTTTGTCAATTTGCTTCACTCAATTTGTGAGGTTTTAACCTTTTTCACCATCATCCCAATTTGCTTCAAGTGGATTAAAACAGTTTTATCACTAACACCGCAGCCTGCAGCTAACTCAAACGTGGTTTGCGATGGATCCGCTTCCACAATAGCCTTCAATTCTTGATTATCAACTTTGGTCTCCGGCCGTCCACGGGGCTTGTTCTGCAGGTCGAAATTTCCAGAACGAATACGTTGGAACCAAAAACGCACTGTGTTTTCTTTTGCGACACCGCCGCCATACACAACAATAATTCTTCGAGCCGTTTCTGCAGCACTGGTGCCACGGTGGAACTCGTACTCGTAAATATTGCGATATTTCAAGTTTTTCATTTTGTTAACTGAGTGACGCAAGGAAAAAACACAAAAGAGGAAAAACAAATTAATTATGGTTTTCGTAACACGAATGCATGAGTAAATTCTGTATAAATTTGAATTTGGAATTCCTAACCAAAGAGAAGCTATTTGAGATCAAATTGGCCAGTACGACAAAACGCCAATTTCATATGTAATGACCTAATTATTATACCATAGGTATAATAGACATTAAACAGAATTTCACTTTCAAAATTAGCGTGAGATATACTGATTTTGTAAATAAGGGGATTTCTCACGATTTCTTAAATTTATATCACACTATTATAACATCGAAGTTTATTCAGACACAAATTTGTTAAAGCTCGGGGCTTAACCTAAAGATAGGGTTTATTAAATTAAACTGCTAATGCTTCCTTCAATATGTCTACTCGCGAACTGTTTACTGCTAATAGAGTGCGGTTGGGTTCTGAGGCTTGATTAAATTGTGTTGTGAATGACGTATTAATCAATATAAATCTAAACTAGTACAATGGGTGCTATTATTATTATTATTCTGCGACACAGTTTCGTACTTCTGCAGGTACCATCGTCTTAAATCACTTGTGTCATAAAATACATATTTACAAATAAATAAATGATGAAAATAAATGATGATGATGATTATCGCTTTCAAACGAAACAAAAGTCTTAAGTGCAGTTTGGAAAAAGGGAAGTGTTGAGACGTGTCTTTGAGCTGCACCACAACACTAAACTACAAAGTTATCTGCCCTGCACGTTTATCAATTCGCGATAAATTAAAAAAAAGCGACAGAAACACGCAACAACAAACATACAAAATAACATACCAAAATGGGCATCAAGCTCGTCACGCCATCTCATTCTGGGCCTTCCTCGTCATGCCTCTTGGCATTTGACTGGCCCCACTCGGTAGTGATATAGTAACTAAAAAATTATAATACAGTGAGGCCTTTGCATCTATTATAGATTTATACAGCGTCAGCAACTGGTAATTATGCTGTACGGGACGCTGCAGTGCCTGGGACATTGTTAGATGGATTAGGCTTGCCCAATACCTATACCATCTTCTCAGCTTAGTCAACTAATAGTCAGAGGAAAGAACACGTCAATACGTCTCAAGCTAACTAAGCCGCGGGTTTCCTCACGATGTTTCCTTCACCGTTAAAGCACGTGTTAAGTGTGCACATACATTTTTCAAGATAGAAAAATCCATTGGTGCTCGGCCGGTATCGAACCCACGACCTTCGTATTGAAAGTCGGGGGTACATACCACTCGGCCCACACGGCTCAATTAAAATACAAATTAGTGTATTTTTAACATCTTGAGTAGTTCAATAAGAACGTATTTGCCCTTTAAAATATATACTCGTAATTTTAATTAATATATTACAGGTTTTAGCGAAATTTTAATTCGCACGCCACAAAATAATTGCGTGCTCCGACTCGGCTCCGAGACAGCGCGATCCAACTCGCTCTTGACCCGTTTTATTTTCAGCTCTTCATATAAAAGGACCCCTGATTCGTTCATCCGTATACCTAGTATAGCATAAGTTATTCCGATTTCTGATTCAATGGATAAATACTATTATAATCTTGAGTTTGGTTTGGTCAAGGCTCTGGTGTTCTTTGGTCAACGAGAATTCCCAAGAAGAGTTGGGCAGGCGGCCGGTAGTAAAATCAAGCCAAAACACTTTACAACATAACAAGAATGAACATATTGTGTCGACCTCGCATAGAGAGTAAGGGCAGAGAGATGATGATGAAGATGATGTCTTGACCGGTTAGAGTATAGGTACCTTCGGCTAAATAAAGGTAACCTACAACAAAAACAATAAATTAGGCCATACAATAGGCCATTATATTGTTAGAAGTTGATGTATGTTTTTTTACGTTTACCAAAACATATTCATCATCATGTCAGCCGTAAAACATCCACTACTGAACTCAAGCCTCCCTCATAGATCTCCATGAGGGGTTGTTGCCATACTCACCACGCTTGGAAGGCGGGTTGGCGAGCGCAGTATGAGATGTTGATACACGGAAAGACGCTGCTGCCCATCTTCCGGAGGTATCACTTAGCAGGCTCTTACTGCATCCACGAGCATGATAGGAGGGGTAACATTCTTCTGCCGGCACCCCACGGCTACAACATATTATCTGGGTTTAAAATATTAAGGGAAATAAATTGGTTTTTCGGTTTAAAGCATTCCGCGGTATGTTTGGGTAACCGCATCACTTTTTTTAAGCGACTATTTTTCCGAAACAACTTGAATTTGTTATATTATATTTATTTACTTCTTTTCCTTACGTATGTTATTGAAGCGATCAAATTCATCTATGTGCAGTTCAACACGGAAGACGATAGACAGATGTATCATCATTCTTAATTTCAGCCGTAAAACGTCCACTACTGAACACAGGCCTCATGGTTCTCCATGAGGGGTTGTTGCCATACTCACCACGCTTGGCAGGCAGGTTAGTGAGCGCAGTATGGGATGTTGATACACGGAAAGACGCTGCTGCCCATCTTACGAAGATATAAAAGTTGTTATAAATGAACAAATTAAGTTTTTAGTTACCCAATTCCCGTATAAGTTATTTGAACATTATACAAAATTCCCAGGCAAAGCAACGCCGATTGAAAACTTCAACTAAACGGGTGCCAAGATAGGAATGATTTACGTTTAACAAATAATTTAAAACAAATTACGGTGCTGGCAGTAGAATGGTCGCCCCTCCTCTCATACCCGTGGATGCAGTAAGAATCTGCTAAGCGATACCTCTGGAAGATGGGCAGCAGCGTCTTAAATTCCATGTATCAACATCCCGTACTGTGCTCGCCAACCCGCCTGCCAAGCGTAGTATGGCAACAATCCCTCATGATCAGTACTTGGAGATCTATGATTGAGGCATATGTCCAGCAGTGTACGTCCCATGGCTGAGATGATTATGACGACGAACTAGCAACTTAGCAAGTCCTTCCACAAATTAACTTTCCAGCAAGATTTTTTTATTTAAATGGAAGTATAGAATAGTAAATTAAATAACTAGGAAGACCTAAATTCCGTCAAGAAATCCTAGCTCGAGACAATAAGTCTGGAATAAGAACAAAAATACGGGATGAGAATCTCTGAACTGAGCTAGTACTCAAAAAACGTTTTAGCCAACAACGCTTAGCGACACTTAGTGGCATGTTTCCAAGGCTCTCTAGGACACCAGACTCATTTACTTAATTAATAATTTCTAGTTGTTCTGAAGCAAATCTACATTTTCTGCATTTTTAAGACCTTATATTTCCTGACACTGACACTGACAGTATGTCTTGTCTTTTTATTTTATGGCTTTTTCTGTTTGGTTTTACAGAATTCCGCCAGTGTTAATTTATGACACTGACAGTAGGTAAATCCAAGTTTGAATTTTATCGGCAGGGTGATTACGTATCTTGCGACAGGTTTTGCAACAGGTACATTATGTTAAGTAGAAATAAGGATCAACACTGGCTTTCAAGTAGGACCTCTTGTAAGTGTCGACACATGAATAAAAAAAATAAAAAGAAATGAAAACTTCTTGAACAATAAAATGAGCTACTTATAAGCTACAAAGTATTGTGTTTATTTTGAACAACAACTTTCCCAACAACTAAATAATCACTATTTTAAACCTAAGTTGAAGACAAACGAGAGGCGCATGTCTGTATTTTTCTCGTGGCATTTATCATCTTCTTCCTCTTCTTTATTTCTTTGAATTGAACAGCAACGATTGCTGTCAAATGTCAATTTTGTATTAGAGAACAGCGAGGAATTGACAGTTGCCAGTAATCGTTGCCGTCAAATGCCTATTGCAAAACCTGTCGCGAGATACTTCATCAACCCGCGGGTTTATTATACTATAATGAACCGTTTTCAGTTAAATTGAAAAAATGTTTTCTACTAAACTTAACAGATGGAGCTGGCAAGCGGAAAAAGCAAGTTCATTATAGTTGATTGGTTTTGGGCAAGCCTAATCCATCTAACAATGTCCCAGGCACTGCAGCGTGCCGTACAGCATGATTACCAGTTGCCTGACGCTGTATAAATCATCTATAATAGATGCAAAGGCCTTACTTTTTTGTAGTTGATTCATAATTCTGTCATTGTCAAATTGTGTTCCCTACCCTAGTAAAATAAACTGGCACTATCTATAACGCCTTATTAATGAAAATTAAAAAAAAATACTATTTTAAAGAAGAAGATGAAAAAAATTAATAATGTACAGTAGGTACAATAATAAAAAAATAAAATATTGACAGTAAAGATAAATTTATACATATGTTTGTGGATATCAACATTATCAAGTAGATTATGTTAAGTAGAAATAAGGATCAACACTGGCTTTCAAGTAGGACCTCTTGTTAGTGTCGACACATGAAGAAAAAAAATAAAAAGAAATGGAAACTTCTTGAACAATAAAATGAACTTTAAGCTACAAAAAATATTGTGTTTATTTTGAACAACAACTTTCCCAACAGCTAAATAATCATTATTTTAAACCTAACTTAAAGACAAACGAGAGGGGCATGTCTCTATTTTTCTCGTGGCATTTATCATCTCCTTCCTCTTCTTTATTTCTTTGAATAAAGTACCTGCACTAAAAATTCCGCTAATTTAAATTCTTCGAAGCACTCAGAAACATCGCTCGGCATCTCCAACAAAACCATAAACTAACGAATGGAAATAAAGGACAGTGAAATATTCTCAGTTCCTACACGGCCCTCAGAATTACGTTGTTACTCTGGCCACTCGATTAGCGTCTGTAGAAGCGGTGCATGCCAACTCATCACGGGAATGATAGGGTACCTAACGTTTAGATTTATAAGTTTCCAATGTTTCTTGGCAAGGTTTTAAGGGTTCCGTAGTACAAGGAACCCTTATAGTTTCACTTTGTCTGTCTGTATATCTGTCTTCGGCTTTACAGAGAGACTATGTGTCTTAGAAAGCTAGTATTTTGCATGGACATACGAAATAATCATACGAAAAATATATACGAAAAAATCGTGCCGTGGGGTGCCGGCAGTAGAATGTTACCCCTCCTCAAATACCCGTGGATGCATCAAGAGCCTGCTAAGGGATACCTCCGGAAAATGGGCAGCAGCGTCTTTCCGTGTATCGACATCCCGTACTGCGCTCGCCAACCCGCCTGCCAAGCGTGGTGAGTATGGCAACTACCTCTTATGGAGATCCATGAGGGAGGCCTGTGTTCAGTAGTGGACGTTTAACGACTGAAAAAATGATACGAAATAATCACGCCGAGATAACGATACGAAAAAAAACTATAAAATAATTAATTTTGCGTAATTCCTTACGTACACGTAAGAGGGAGTGAACTTTTTTCTTTTTTTATCCATTTTTATGGGGTATCGTTGAATAGGTATTTTAAATAAACTATGTTAGTTTAGACGACATCAAGGACAGAGCGAAGTGGAGGGGGAAAAATACGGAAAGCTGATCCTACTACCATGTGGGACGCATAGCTTGTAAGAGAGAGAGAGAGAGATGTTCGTTTAGTCTGTGCTGTTTTTTGTACCAAATATTTTTTTCTTTTTTAATTTTAATATAGTGCTTAATTATATTGATTTTAGTTCTTTATTTATTAGTTTAAACTGTCTGGTCCGAACCGAATGGTTCGTAGAAGCGGCATGCCAAATCACAGAAATGATTTAAGGAAACGCTTAGATTTATAATGTTTTTGGAAGGCTTTTTTTCTTAGCGCTCGCTGTTAGATCAAAACCCCGGATGTTAATGACACTGTGGAAATAACGATGCTTATCTTGAACATCGATGCAAAAATGCATAATTTTTAACGCACTTAAGGTTTATTATAATATAAGTGTACTCACCCAAAAGTGTATGAGAACAACGTTTTGGTGGGAAGTAAATTAAAATTCGTAATTTACGACATAGTAAGCGTCGCGGGGCGTCGATGGATGCGGCTGGCATAGGATCTTCGTGGACGGCACAAACTAAGCGAGGCCTATACGAGCAGTGGGTGAAATCGGACTGGGGATGATGACGGTAACCAACTGTTCAAGTAGTTCACAGTAAAATAGACTCAATTTCCTAAAACTCGTTACGCGGCCGCTTAATTAGCGTCACAGGAATGAAAAGGACACGTTTAGATTTGTATGCTGCCGATGTATCTTGGCAAGGTTTTTCTATTGCTCGCTGTTAGATGAAAACCCCGCAGGGTGATTACGTATCTCGCGACAGGTTTTGCAACAGGCAATTGACAGCAATATTGCTGTCAAATGTCAATTCCTTGTTTGTTCTATAATACAAAATTTAATCACCCTGCCGGGTCCAGTGAGATGTAAATTGTCTTAACCATGGTAAAGTTGGTAAAGTTAATTATATTGACCCCCGACAAAAAAGAGGGGTGTTATAAGTTTGACCGCTATGTGTGCGTGTCTGTGTGTTTGTTTGTCTGTCTATGGCACGGGCAAATGGTACAATTTACAACAAAAAAAATACTGGGTAAAGTGTCGAGGGTTACTAAAACGTTGAAAATAAGTTTAACTTTTCAAACTTATTTCCAACGTTCTTATGGTCCGTAGAAGCGGCATGCCAACTCACAGAAATTATTTAAGGAAACGCTTAGATTTATATGTTCCCGATGTTTCTTGGCAAGGCTTTTTCTCTTAGCGCTCGTTAGATGAAGATCCCGGTCCAGTGAGATGATAATGACGTCGTACAGATACGACGTTGTTGGTTAATTTCTGCCCCCGATAGTAAAAAGGGCGTATCTCACATTTTTTTAAGATTTGAGTTACTTAAGTTGCAGATGCGCCTTTTCCTCTTATTCCGGCAATTGAAGTAAGTAACTGGCGTGGTAAGTGTGGCAACAGGGGGCCGCCTTTCCGTGATATTTTTTTAGCAACTATTTAACCTCCCTCTCCCACCTGGTGATACGCTGCGAGGGTTAAGACTAATCAATTTTAATATAATTGTTCCGGTATATAAATACATTTGAAGATAAAGATAAAAGATAAAAATACTTTTATTTTGTCACCACAAACAATATAAAAAAGGTGTTACATATAAATTGAGAACAATGGTAAACAAAAAAGGCCACCACTCAGCGTATGCCGTGACATAATGAATTATGCCACAGCGCTGGTTTTCCGTGGTTGCACTTATACTAGCGCAAAGTGGATGCTATTTGCGGAACAACATTTTAATAGAAAAATCTTAAATAACATAACAAAATATAAACAAAAAACAACATAAAAATAAACAACACTACTTAATAAAACATATTTTTTAAAAGAGGAACCAATATAAAGTAATGTACGCAATTTCAAACACTAATGACTAAATGAGACCTAGAACGGCTGCCAGTTTGATCGGTTAAATTTAATAGATATTGTAAAAGATGTTTTTAAGAGATTTTTTGATTGTATGAACAGATCGACAGACATTTAATGGACATTACTCCAGACCACGGATTAGCCAGACTTTCTTCAACACTAACAAGTCCATAAACATTTTGAAAGTAAGCCGCTATGCACCGGTGCGTAAGGCCTTTGCATCTATTATAGATGATTTATACAGCGTCAGCAACTGGTAATCATGCTGTACGAGACGCTGCAGTGCCTGGGACATTGTAAGATGGATTAGGCTTGCCCAGCACCTATACCATCCTCTCAGCTTAGTCAGCTATTATTCAGAGGAAAGAACAGGTCAATACGTCTGAAGCTAACTAAGCCGCGGGTTTCCTCACGATGTTTCCTTCACCGTAAAAGCTCGTGTTAAGAGTGCACATAAATTTTTCAAGAAAGAAAAATCCGTTGGTGCACGGCCGGTATCGAACCCACGACCTTTGGATCGAAAGTCGGGGGTACATACCACTCGGCCAACACGGCTTTATACCGGTGCGTACACAATAAAACACTACACGTTATTGTTATCACCCTCCCTTATCCCCCCTCCCTTGTGATAATTCGTGATTTTTTCCAAACCCCCTCCTTTCTTTTCGAGCCTCACGTGATTAATGGACGGCCCCCAACCCCCTTATGATTTTTTTAATAACCATGAGGCCTTTGTCCAGCCGTGGACGTCGACAGCAGTCTTACGGCTGCGAAGGAAATCGGTAACTCAGAGAGTGAGATACGCCCTTAGTACTATTGGGGGCAGATTTAGTCTTACAGCTGGGACGCAAGAGATGTGATTCCCATCGGGGGGTCGGGGGACAAAGTTTACTTTTCTGCAGATATATGTCTCGGGTGCATTTTTCTGTATTGGTAGTAAATTATGACCTTTAGTGACCCCAGTGTCTACTATTACAATTATTTAACTCCTCATGAAATCCATCATCAGGGAATTCAAAACTCGAATCTGACCAAAACTAACTATGACCTACTAAAAAAAATCCTCAAAATCCATTCGTAATTGGCGGAGATATCGCGTTACAAACATACTCGTACTAAAAAAACGTACAGTCGAATAATCCTCTTTTTATAGACGGTTAACAATATTTATTTAACTTTTCTACCTCTACTTACATTGAGGTTCCTGAGTGTAATGTCAAGCAATAATATGATCGAAAGGAAAAACCTGACTTAGAGGTTAAATTAGTTATATTAGTGTGTTTTTAAACTATCGTCATCACGACATTACTAACAAAATGTTGTATAAAGTTAAAAGGTGGCATCAAACGCGAGAAATACCGCTGTAGTTGTAAAAGTCTTAACACATATTTGACCGGGTATTTATCGCGTAATTAACCTTTATATTGCCCGACGTTTTGAGAGGATTGCACCAATCATGGTCTCGGGAAAACGTCGGGCGATAATAAAGGTAAATTACGCGTTTTGAAAACATTTCGTTTTAACATTATGTCACGGTACATTCAAAGTAAGGCATTTAACATCTATTGTAGATTTGTTACGTTGTTGTAAATACCGCTATATGTACATTTGAGTATTTCCCTCAAGGATCCCACCATCAAAACTGAGTTTTGAATAGTGGGACCTAGTTTAATGTGCAAGTGCATATATTCAAATTAAAAAATAATTTTAATTTCATTATTTATTTTTTGAATAAATAACAACTAAATATTCTGTAAATATTTCAAGCGTTATTAATATCTATAAAAAAAACCACGTTTGTTGTATAGGATTACCTCTTTAAATATTTATTTTATACTGTTTTTTAATATTGGTTGTAATAGCGGCAACATAAATTCTTAATCTGTGAAAATTTCAACTGTCTAGCTATCACGGTTCTTGAGATACAGCCTGGTGACAGTCAGACAGACATACAGACCGACGGACAGACAGACAGACAGACCGTAATAGTCCCGTTTTTATCCTTTGGGTACGGATCCTAAAAATACAGATGATTTGAGATCCTCCTCCTTTTTTGAAGTCGATTAAAATGTGCGGTGACCGCAAATGATCAAAACGACTTAGCCGATGCATGTTCAGATAGTTTAGTATTAAAAATATCTAGCGAATGAACCCTACTTGACCTAGATATGTTCTATATATAATTTGTAACCCCATTAGCGCTGAAGATAAAAATGTTACAAGCGACACTATGCAGAGCAAATGGCTTCTGTCATTGCAAGCCCTATACCGAGGGTTTATTTCTCTTTACCCAGTCCTGAGAGACCCTAAGGATTTCAATCGCTGGATACGCCCTTACCGTAATAAGACCGGCGCCGTTTTGTTTCCGCACGAAATGAGATAGCTCGCCCATTTGAAATCAGTGTAATAAACATAGTCTTAGCCGGACGTGGTGTGATTTTTTCGCGAGCGTTTTATTATTATAGATATACGAATATAATCAAGATATTATCATTTCAGCCATAAAACGTCCACTGATGTACATAGGACTCCCTCATGGATCTCCATGAGGGGTAGTTGCCATTCTCACCACGCTTGGCAGGCGGGTTGGTGAGCGCAGTATGGGATGTTGATACACGGATAGACGCTGCTGCCCATCTTCCGGAGGTATCCCTTAGCAGGCTCTTACTGCATCCATGGGCATGAGAGGAGGGGTATCATTCTACTGCCGGCACCCCACGGCGGAGGCAAGATATTATATGTCATAGTTATTATTAAAAATGTATGAATGCTGACCGGTCAGATCAAGCAACTAGAACTTTAAAATTTCACTAATATTACATAACGTTTCAGATGGGATACATAGTTTGGGTGGTTCGGAGGTTTCGTCAAACATTCATGAGTATGATAATACTAATTATACCTTCTTCGTTTTAATTACTTTAGGAGTACAATTATTTTTATAATACTTTTAATGAGTGATCTGGTTTCCATAGCACTAGCTTTGCCGTCGTAATATAATAAGCCGTGCATCATTTTATTCATTTCGGTGACGAGTAATGTTTAGGTACGAATTATCGAAAGTGTAGTTGTGAAATCAGAGAGAATATGCCATTCTAGAAATTCAAATTTAATGAAATGAAATATACTTTATTTGCATAAGTACAGGTATGAAGTTCTTACAATATAAGGGTATCACTGCACTCAACTATGAAGTTGTACAAATATTTAAGTTTAAATAATTAGATAACAAAGTAATTCACCGGTAAGTATGGTATGGAAAGTCGTCCATGTATCAGCGGGGAATATAATGCGGGCTAAAACCTCGCTGTAACGAAGTTAATTGATTTGCATTGTATACGGTTATTATGTACTGTTCTGCGAGAATGTCTATGACGTACACAAATGTTACGTTATTAAATATTTCAATAGTTATCTTGCTGTGATTTGTCTTCAAATAAATGTATTTTGCTTTAATTTATGCATGTGCCTTAAGCATCGAATGCTAGAACGGCTGGTCCACCATTTTAAAGCTATGGAGTGTACTGTGGTCGCAGTCTCGTTGAGGGATAAAATCTGTAACGAAATTTTTCGAAAGAGGACCAAAGTCGTTGACATAGCACATAAGATTAGCAAGCTGATGTGGCAGTGGGCTGGCCATATCTGTCGAAGAATCGATAACCGTTGGAGACTGCGACTTGGCAAGCGTAGTGGCAGTGGAGATCGCTGGCGCTGGATGCGGCAAGCTGAAGACAACGGTGAAATGCCGCAGATTTGGGCGGGGCTAGGTCCAGCAGTGGACTGATATAGGCCGGTGATGCCGTGATGATGATCTCATGTTGATGATTTATCCAAACATGTAACACTGTTTATGCATAGCGCTTGCTAACTCAAATTAATATTGTTCATTTTGAAAAGCATTGTTCGTGTACCGACATGAGATGATAACACGACAAAATAACGTTGCTTTTAAGCTTTAAAATCAATCACGTTGGCATACAACTTTAATTAATGCATTATTATCGCGACGTAGCACGTCACGCGGTGTTAATCAGTTTTCAGGTTCCGCATCATTGATTACTATGAGGTTCATCACAATCATCTCAGCCGGGTCGTCCACTACCTGGAGATAGGCCTACCTCATGGATCTCCAAGTACTAATCATGAGGGGTTGTTGGTATACACACCACACTTGGCAGGCGGGTAGGCGAGCGCAGGAGGTTGAAACGCGGAACACATAAGGACGCTGCTGCCCATCTTCCGGTGGTATCCATTGGCAGATTCTTCTTTGCTTCTGATTGCATCTACGGGCTAGAGAGGAGGGGCAACATTCAACTGCCGACGCCCTACGGCTATTTCTATACTTCATCATATCAGCCGTAGGACGTCCACTGCTGGACAAAGGCCTCCCTCATTGATCTCTAGGTACTGCGGTTGGAAGCAGCCTGCATTCACCACCGACCAGCAGTTCTCACCAAATCGTCTGCCCATCTTGTAGGTGGACGTCCTACGCTGCGCTTGCCTGTCCGTGGCCTCCGTTCGAGAACTTTGTGGCCCCATCGGCCATCCGTTCTGCGTGCTATATATGGTCTGCCCATTGCCACTTCAACGTGCTAATATATTACAGGCACACAGCGCGCGCGGAGCGATGACCTGCAGCCTGTAGTGCGTTCGTTTATGTGTATATCATTCCGAAAAATTTAATTAAATTACTACTTACGCGCGAACTTTGTGATTTCATACTCTAAAAGACTTAAACCTAATAATAATTACCATTTCATACAGAAAAACTCACAAAACAGTTAAGTGTATTCAGTGAAATAATTTTACGCGGAACGCGTGACCTTGATCATTAATAAACGTCCGCGCATCTCGCCAGTTGCGCCTACTATCCGATAATCTGTGGCGTGTCGCCTGAACTTTATGAACTCGCTGCGTTTTGCACTTAGTATTACCTACCTAAACATGCATGTTTCTGTGTTGTGCTGTGGATTTGGTAGGGGCTGCTAACTGAAGTGTATGTTTTTTAAATTTATAAAAGAACATATATTTTGCTGCTCAAACGCAGACTAACCAAATTTCGCTAAGAGCTTGGAGTTGAATTCCGCGTGGAATCCCGAACCGTTGGGTGTGAATAACCTCACACAAAAACATATCTATTGAAAAATGTCTACAATTTCTAAAATCTATGGCAAATGTAAATTAGCTATAAAGGGTAGGGCTTCCCTTTATTGCACAGATTGTAAATTTCATTTTCACATAGAATGTAAGAATTACGAGAAATTATATTATCTCATGGTTGCCGATAAAAAAGCCAAGTGGAAGTGTGATGTTTAAGGCGGAATTACTTGGCTAAAAACAAAAAAACGACGGTCGCTTCTATTCAAAACATACATCAGCCGACTACTACGCCGTCATCATCATCACCATCTCAAGTCGCGTGTACCTCGATACCTGACGAACCTGTTCAAGATGACGAGCTCACTGACCCGTATCAAAATGTTACACTCAGAAAGTCATGCAAAACCAGTAGCACCTGTCCCAACAACGATGATATGTCCCCTTATCCTGGCAAATCTGTTCACGATATTACTGCGGCCTTAGAAGACTTTATCACCTTCTCACCAAAATTGATTGCCTCTCTTCCACCATACAAGGTTTTAAAAAAAGATGTTGCGTGATTGAGGATCGTATTACCGTTGTGGAAAAACGCCTTGAGCGCTTTCAGCGTTAGTTTTAGCGTAGTTGTAGGGTAGTTGTAGGGTAGTTGTAGGGTAGTCGTAGGGTAGTAGTAGGGTAGTGATAGGGTAGTTGTAGGGTCGTATTAGGGTAGTAGCACGGTAGTTGTAGGGAAGTTGTGGGGTAGATGTAGGGTAGTTGTAAGGTAGTTAAAGGGTAGTTATAGGGAAACTGTAGGGTAGTTGTAGGGTAGTAGTAGAGTAGATGTAGGGTAGTTGTAGCGTATAAGTAAGCTAGTTGTAGGGTAAGTTGTAAGTGGTGGTTGTAGTTATAGGTGCGTTACGAAGTTCCCCGGGTCAGCAGTCCGGCAGGGTGATTAATTATCTCGCGACAGGCCCGCAACGGGCGATCGTTGCTGTCAAATGTCAATTCCTTGTATTCTCTAATACAAAATTGACGTTTGACAGCAGCAATCGCCTGTTGCGAGCCTGTCGCGAGATACGTAATCAATCACCCTGCTGATCTATTATTAGTAGCATTTGTATAGTGAAGGTAGGCTATTGTTTGCATTTCGGAAGAAACTGTAAAATGTAATTTAATGTTCTGTTTATTTTTTGAATAGCTATATTTTTTTGAAATATAGCTACCAAATGAGAAAATTCGAAGATATAATCATAATAAGCATCATCATTTCAGCCGTAAAACGTCCACTACTGAACACAGGCCTCCCTCATAGATATCCATGAGGAAAGTTGCCATATTCGTCACGCTTGTCAGGCGGGTTTGCGAGCGCAGTACGGGATGTTTTTACACGGAAAAACGCTGCTGCCCATCTTCCGGAGGTATCCTTTTGGCAGATTCATAATACATACACGGTCAAGAGAATAGGGGCATAACTCTACTACCGGCACCCCACAAGAAAGAATGCGTTTACTGCATGTGATTCTGTGGCATATACATACTCAAAGGTACGCGTCCATTGGACCGCTTCGGACGCGCCGCACCCACAGCCCGCAACGGATTTAAGTTTGCTTTGTATGATTTTACGTAGCGCTGCGTTCACTATCCGCGCCGCCCGCATTGAAATCGCCCACAATAAAACACGCATCGGCTCGTCAAAGTAAAAAGAGCTTGTGTAATCGGTGATAGATAGTTATTAGAATACATAAATACGTTTTTCTTGCAAATACGTGCCTAGGTAGGTACTAAACTTATCAATAGAAGCAAAATACCTAGGAAAAATATATACCTACAGAAAACTTACAAACATCTGTCCCCCGACGAGAACGAACCCGTATTATTATTTTATTTTTTTTATGTTTTGACAGATTTCTTAAAAAGATTAAGAAATCAAGGTTTTTAAATTAAGGTAAAAAAGATTAAGAAATATTATTATCAAATAATATTTCTTAATCTTTTTTACCTTGGCTTTTACCTAAGCCTGAACTGTGTCTTATCTATAAAAAGCTGTGTTTTCCTTATAAATAACGGAGAATAGCGTCTGTATAACATTTAGCTTACAATCAGTCCAACACTAATTGGATGCTGCAATCGCGATAGGAAATAAAAATTTTAATAACCGAGAGCGCGGCACTATCTATTTGCAATTTTTATAGAATTTTCTTCCCTTGAACGTATTTATTTAATATGTGGTATCTGTGGCAACTTTTTTCTCTCTTTCAATATTGTTTCTTAATAAATTAGCAACGATAATGAATTATATAGATAATATTGAGACTGTAAAACAAACACGCTTTCTTTTCAACTTTTTGGTATTTTATTAGGAGTTAAGCCATAAATAAAATTAATATTAAAAAAATATTTCAAGCGTCTTACGCTAATATCTTCCGAGTATAATATAGCTGTAGTGCTGTGATCGACAGAACTAATATACCTACATCGTGTACCCTCACTAACTAACCCGAAAAGGACCTGCCACCGACCACCACGGCATTTCATGTTTGTTATACGCTTTTAAGCATTGGTACGGGGGTACCAGAAAAGGGTGCGAAGGCTTCAAAATGTCACCAAAGGTCAAAAATGGCGTTTTTGGGTGTTTGGCCGTTTTCGGGCATTTGAAGACTTTTATTTTTTTGGTGACCTTTTGAGGTCACAATAACTCCGGTTCCTGTGACTCTAGGGTCACCAAAACCAATCAGTACCCTTCTCTCATTCATCATTATAGCCGTAAGATATCCACTGCTGGACAAAGGCCTCCCTCATTGAATTAGAGATAACACAACATGAGGGGTTGTTGCCATACTCACCACGCTTGGCAGGCGGGTTGGTGAGCGCAGTTCGTGATGTTCTTACATGGAAAGACGCTGCTGCCCATCTTCCGGAGATATCCCTTAGCAGATTCTTACTGCATCCACGGGCAGGAGAGGAGGGGTGACATTCTACTGCCGGCACCCCACGGCTTCTCTCATTAGGACGGTGCTAACAAAAAAGGTTTTATGTAAATCGGTCAACGTATATTAATGGCCCGCAACAGGCGTTTGCTGCTGTCAAACGTCAATTTTGTATTAGAGAAGACAAGGAATTGACATTGTTTATTTATTCAGACCACATAGAAATTTAAATTTGATAAAGCGCGTTTTTAAATTAATTTTCTCTGAAATTTTCTTTCCGAGCGGAGGGCAAGAAAATATAAACCTCACTCTTTTTGAATAAACATTGAAGCCAAAGTGAATAGAAATTCATTACTACAATTTTTGTCTTATTTTAAAGTCTGCAAGTACATTGTGTAAGGCTTTCAGATGAAGGGGCAAGAAAATATACACTTCACGCTTGCATTTCTGAATAAACATTGCAGTCAACAGTGAATAGAAATTAATTATAACAATTTTGTTTTAATTTAATGTCTGCAAGGACATTGTATGAGGCTATACGAGTGAGGTTTATAATTTTTTGGCCTCACTCGAAAGGATCAGTTATACTGTAAGATGACGTCATTTCTTATCGCGAATGTACCGAGCAACACCCGTCTAAGAGTCAATATCATTAAAGCAATCAACTATGCAGTTCTAAGGTAAAAATAAAATTGAGCTTAAAATTAACTTTAAATTTTGTAATTTAATTGTATGGTCGGGTCAAATTATGGAAGGTAATTTATACACATTTTACCAAACGATTGAGCTGAACTTTGTCCAACCATTCTATAACCTATGAATGGAAAGTTCAGTTTCCCATACAAGGTTCCCTACATATTACATGTGAGTGATAATTGCTACAATTTAATCTCCCCTTTGTTCTAACAGATACAGGTTTGAATGCACCTACTGCTACTGACGTGCATGTAGCAGAGCGGCATTCTGACAGAATCAATTATGTGGTAGACATTTCAATATTCCGCCGAGGGCATTAACATCGAGTTTGAACTGAAACGTTACTTGGACAATGGAGTACTGCTTTTTCAAATAGTGTGGTTACATTTGGTCTGAAACATGAGTGAACGCGAGCGCGTGAGAGGGAAGGAGACGGTGCCGCGTAAAAGCTCCATTCCCTGAAGAAAGTTCCCCTGGGAGGAACTGAACACTTTGGAAACCTATTTTCAACGAATAATTATCGTGAGTAGAAAAAAACCCATTTAACATAACATAAATAATGAATAGTTTAACTCACGAGTCATTTAAAAGTGAAATGAGTGAAGTGTTAATATTTAATCTGTAATTTTTAAGGTGCAAACCGTACAGTTAAAACAAGTAGACATAAAAATAAAAACGTGAATAAAATACGTTAATAAAATGCGTCTTTAAAATAAATTAGGCCAGGTGCGTGTCGGGTCACGCGCTTTGTAGGATTTCGTAGTTAACAGTATCTGCCGTGTCTGTCGGTTATTTACATAAAACCTTTTTTGTTAACACCGTCTTAATGATAAAAGGGTACTGATTGATTTTGGATACTCTAGGGTCATAGAGACCGGAGGTATTGTAACCTCAAAAGGCCACCAAAAAAATAAAAGTCTTTAAATGGCCGAAAACGGCCAAACACCCAAAAATTACATTTTTGACCTTTTGAGGGCTTCGCCCCCTTGCCTGGTACCCCTGTACCAATGCTTGCAAGCATAAAACAATTATGAAATGCCGAGGTGGTCAGCGACAGATCCTTTTTGGGTTAGTTAGTGAGGGTACACGATGCAGGTATGTTGGGTCTGTCGATGGGTACAAGCGGTAACATGTTGCCCTCCTCTTTTGCCCATGGATGCACTAAGAATCTGCCAAAGGCATATCTCCAGAAGATGGGCTGCAGCGCGCAGCGTCTTTCCGTATATCAACATCTCGTACTGCGTTCGCCAACTCACCTGCCAAGCGTGGGAATATGGCAACAGCCCAGTCGAAGGTCCATAAGGAAGGCCTTTGTCCAGCAGTGGACGTGGACCTACAGCTGACATGATGATGTAAGTTCAAGGCCTTTACAACTATTATAAATGATTTTATACAGCCAGCGTCAGCAACTGGTAATAATGCTGTACAGGACGCTGCAGTACCTGGGACATTAAGCTGTAATAACAAGTACTAATTTTATAACATGTTTTGTACCACAGTTTTATTAGTAAAATATTCTCATTCTGGTTCTGAAGAAAATAATCATTTGTATACAGCGAGGTGTCACCAAAAGTTAATTTGATCGATCACAGCTCTATGGCTCTATTATACTCGGAAGATCTTAGCGTAAGATGCTTGATATACATATATATTTAATATTAGTTATTTCTGGCTTAACTCCTAATTAATACAAGAAGTTGAAAAGTAAGCGTCTTTGTTTTACAGTCTCAATATTATCTATATAATTAATTATTGTTGCTAATTTATTATGAAACAATATTGAAAGACAGAGAAAAGATGCCACAGATACCGTATTAAATACATACGTTGAAGGCAAGAAAATTCTACAAAAATTGCAAATAGATAGTACCGCGCTCCCGGTTATTATTTTTTTTATTTCCTATCGCAATTGCGGCATCCAATTAGTGGTGGACTGATTTGTAGGCGGACGAACTGTTAAGGTCTGCATGTCTGCGGTGGATGCAGGCCGCTTCCAGCCGCAATACTTGGAGGTCTGTAAGGGAGGCCTATGTCCAGCAGAATTGGACGTCTTGTGGCTAAAATTATGATGATGAACGCTTATGTTTCTTTTGGAACACTGACCTAAGATCGCTTTCGTGTTCGTCAAAAACTGCGGCAAAAAGCTTTTTCTTTAGTAGGTTAACATAGAGCCAGGGATCTGAGAGTGATCTGATTCTTCTAAGCCTCATAGCATTTTGGTTCTTAATACTTTGGCGGTCACCTTAATACGAGTAAAACTTATATTTACTTATATTTTTACGTCAATCGTAAGCCGTGTTGGTTGAGTGGCATGTCCCTGACTTTCGATACGAAGGTCGTGAGTTCTATTCAGGCCGTGAATCAATTGGTTTTAAAATTAAGTTAAAATTTTGCAGTAATAAATTCTCATTTTTATTGTTTAAATTAAAAAAAAACTTTCACAAAACCATTTTATTTTATAATAATTGAAATAAAATTTTACTTTGAGCCTAATAAGTTTATTTCGAACTATTTATAAGCTTCGGTTATTTAGTCGAATTTATAACCAATTTTATTCGCTACCTTCTTAGAGGCACCTGGATGAAACCTCTTTACACAAATTCTGATAACGTTATGGCTCTGACACAAACCCACACAGGAAACTCGAAGGTACGAAGCGAGGAACGAGGGCTTTTGCCCGAGTCGATGATTCTTTGTTACCGAGTAAAAGGGGCTTACTTATTTGTAAAATAATTCGTTATTTTTTCTAAAATACAAAATGTTGCTGTAAATACCCGAAACGCTGTATGTGTGATTTTTTTTACATTTGACTATTTCTCGATTCGAAACATTGTTAGCAATGTAAAAAAAATTAAATAAAAAATACATGTGAAGTGCTGGCGCTATTGCCACGTCTCGATATTTCTATAAAACATTTTCTATTTCGCTCGAACGCTCGAGCGCTCCAACACAGCCAAAGGCAAGCCAACCTTTTGGTTGGCTTGCCTTTGGCTACTGTATTCTGTCGCGCTACTGTATTTGAAAGTTCACTAGCGCCGGTTATCGGAAACAACGTAAACAAAATTAAATACTCTAATATACGCAACTTTTGTCCTATGCGGCTGGGCGCCTTCTGCGCTCGCCATAGTCCGGTAACGTTGTCATGGCCATCTGCGGTCAACAACATATATTGTCATTTCGAAAAAAAAAAAAAAACTTTTGTCCTAGGATAACTCTTGAATGAATAACTTCAATAACTAATACTTATTAATAACTTCTTGATGTTGATGAAATTTTAAAAAAAAGGAGATTAAATCAATACAAATCGATTTTCGTGGAGGAAGTTAGATTTGAGGGGTATGTTTTGAGACATGAGGGTTTAGCAGTTTTTTTTGTTCGAGGACCACTCTTGAACGGATGATCCGATTTTAGTCAAATTCGAAAAATAAAACGATTACATCAATACAAATCGATTATCGAGGGGGATTTTTAATAAGTGGTGTAATTGTTGAGATTTCTTAATGGATGTTTTTTTACCGGGAATAAATGCCCGGATTTTCATGAAATTTAAACACAGGGAGATTTTAACAACACATGGTTAGCAGCAGAATTAAAATGCAGGAGGTTGCAGGTTCTATTCCCGCCACAAATCAAGTTCAAATGCAATGGGACTTCGTTGAAAGAAGTCGCTGGCTTCAACAACTGGTAAAACTAAATTAATTCACTAAACGCGGCAGACTAAAATGTCTTTGGAGAGATATATATATAACATCTAGCTTGACGCACACCTGAATTATTAAATCATAATAATAGGTCAGGATAGAGAGAGAAGAGTGTAAGGTAGGAAGAGAGGCATTTACCCTGCATTAAGACAGTATAGGCTTTAGGTATATTTGGAAACATTCGATTACTCATCCTCACTTTCAACCGTTAACGTCTCAACCGAATTTGAAAAAACACATTTAAGAACCACCGCTAGAAAACCTGCTTTTAATTTAAGAAATCTGCATTCAAATCGGTCCTCGCTTATGAGCTACAGTGCTACAGACAGACACACATAGCGGTCAAACTTATAACTACCCTCTTTTTATCACTCGGCAAAACTGAGGGTACACATTATCTAAAATAAAAATATATAAATATATATTATTAAAAAAAAGCTAACTCCAAGACTAGAACTTTACTGTTGTCGTGGGTCAAATTTTAAATTTTAAAACTTTTTGTTTGGGTCTAATTTAAAATGCGCCGCAGTCCGGTCAGAATGTCAACCAGCTGTACCACGCTCAGAATGCTCAAAACCGAATCTTGGATTAAAGACGTATATAAACGAATGGCCGCCCCAAAGCTGAACTCTGGGCGGGAACGACGCCACCGAGTCTGTTCACGTGGGCGTCAGCATGTCTGACTTTTTACGCGTATCTGAAATGAATGAATTCGGTTTTCGGCAATGCGGGATTTCACAAGAGCAGAGTTTATATTGGAATTATGTTGTCCAACAACTTATGCTCAAGTTAAGATATGAGCAAACGTTGTTGGACAATCCGCGGGTAGAGGGTATTAGGGTTAGCTATCAATTTGACTTACTTGGTTGTCTATCCTTCTTACTAATACTACTCTCTCTGTCTTGGTTCACTGTCTCCGTGGCTCAGTTCATTAGCCGACTGATACGATATAGTAATTAAGCTTACGCTCTTTAAAGCTTATTGCCAAAATATGTACACGGGAAACCTGTGGGTGAAACATATCAAAAAGTCGCTAGCTACCCTACGAGTTCAGTATAATAGTATATTTAGGGTGATGCTGGGACTACCTCGTTTCTGCAGTGCATCAGGGATGTTTGCTGAGTACCAAATGAATGGGGTTGACGTTATCATTCGCCGAAAAACAGCTTCTTAATTTGGATTTCATTGAGAATGTCAAAACATGCGTTTTTGCAGCTTAAACGGCCTAATCTTTTTTCAGGTTAACATAGAATATTGATTTTATCACAGATTAAATAGGCTGTAGATTTGAGTACCTATACAGTTTTAATTTCAACTCGATAGCTTTACACGTTCTTGAGATAAAGGGTCTTGACAGACCGACAGACAGACAGACGAACAACAAAGTGATCCTATAAGGGTTCCGCTTTTTTCCTTTTGAGGTACGGAACCCTAAAAAAATATCTATAAGTATTCAATCAATCATGTGGTGACCATAGTACAAGCTCTGCTTAGTTTGGAAATAGATGGTGTTTTGTGTGGTGGGACATTCTGCTCAAGTTAAAATCCGCATAGAACTCTTTTATGGCGTAGAGGGTATTAAGACTAATCTTAATACCCTCTACACCATTAAAGACTTCAATTCGATTCATGTGCTTTCTATAGTGGCCTAACTGGCCACGCTATACATACAATATTTTACAATGTAAAGATAATTGTAATAATAAAATATAATAATATAATAATAATAATAAAAGATAAGTGCATGCTGTGGCCGCCTTTAATTGGGGGAGCACAAGGCCCTTAGTCCCTAAGTTTTAAATTGTGTTGAATCTGTGTATCTCTTGTTGGTGGTCCTAATAAATAAATAAATAAATAAATAAATAAATAATACTTTTATACGTAAGACGGATCTAACATTTTGGAAATTGACCTCTTATTAGACAGTGGATCTGCTAGGACACTATTTCATATATATTTAATAAGAGTATTAATAATTGTTCAGATTAATACAAATAATTTTCTCAAATAGTGGTGTATTGAATAAAATTATGTATTAACCAAGCGGTCGATATTGTATGTGGTTTAATGTAGAGCGTTATTTCCCTATGCTGGTAATTTAAACCATCAAAGAGAATTATAATGGGTGTTTCAGTAAGAGCGCACATTTTCATTTTAAAATAAAAACACGTTTTTTTTGAGGGAGCTGTGATATTTTTATTAGATTGTAAAGAAGACATGTTGTAGGTTGTAGTTGTAGGTTGTATAGGTAGTAATAGTTAACAACTAATAAAAGCGGATCAAAGGTTAGCAATTAAATAAGATTTTAGTTTTACTTTTATATTCCTCATAATATTAGTATTTATTATATCTATTGGTAGGCTATTGATAAGCCGAGGAACCAGGTAGCCAGCTGTCCTCTCGCCGTAAATATTTTTGCGCACAGAGTTACTAATCGGTTTTGAGCAACTGCCCGAGCGTATACAGAATGCTCAATTTTTGTTTTAAGAGATTGATTGAAAAAGTTATTTGTTAAAAGCAGATAATTAAATTGAGTGTGGACAGGTAGAATGTTACAATGCTTTAATAGATTGATTTCATTATTTTGACAAAGGATTTTTATTTTTATGCAAGTCCAAACTGAATATGAGACTCAGCAAGGGAATTGTACAGGATTATTTTAACTTTAGGTGGATTACGATTTTTTTGTATAATTGTATTATTATTTGACAAGAATTGTCTCAATTTAGTACAAACTTGCTCGATATGATTGTACCAGTTGAATTTCCTATCAATAGATAATCCAAGGTAGGTATAATTTTTTACTACTTCAATTGCTTGACAACTGCATCCGATTCTATTTAGAACTCTTACACACGAACGGCATGTTGCCAACGGCATGTTGCCAACGGCATAGGTAACTGCAGCCGTCGACACGACGACGGCAGCAGTCGAACTATAGCGACGTATTGATTGCTGCCGCCGGCGCGTCAACGGCTGCTGTCGACGCGTCGACGGCAGCAGTCGAACTATAGCGACGTATTGATTGCTGCCGCCGACGCGTCAACGGCTGCTGTCGACGCGTCGACGGCAGCAGTCGAACTATAGCGACGTATTGATTGCTGCCGCCGACGCGTCAACGGCTGCTGTCGACGCGTCGACGGCAGCAGTCGAACTATAGCGACGTATTGACTGCTGCCGCCGACGCGTCGACGGCTGCAGTCGACGCGTGTCGACGGCTGCAGTTACCTATGACGTTGGTAACATGCCGTTCGTGTGTAAGAGCTCTTAGAGTATGTAAGCAGTTGTGATCATAAGCAACTAAACTTTTTAATGAAAGCGGCTTCTTATAGGGAGACTTAATTATAAGTAGTTTAGTTTTTAAAGCATTGAAAACCAGTCCAGCGTCATGGCACCATCTTTGCAGATTACCAAAATCAGTTCGCAGAAGGCTAAGTGCTGTTTGCGGGTCATCATTTACTGAGACAAGGCATGTGCCGTCTGCAAACTGATAACAGGTACAATGATTAATACATTTATTCATGTCATTAACGTATGATAAAAAAATACACGGCCCTGTCTCAGATCCTTGCGCCACGCCTTCTGTGGCAATTATAGGTTCATCCAGGAATTTAAAAAGTGCACTCTTCTGAGACATCCTTTATTTGTGATTTGACAGCACATTGATATTCTGAAATAGTAGACACTAGTGGCGTTTCTGATTTTGAACTAGCTAAAAGCCTATTTAAATAGAACGGAATAAAATTACATATCATCATCATCATCATCACAGCCGTAAGACATGACTGCTAGACATAAACATCACTCATGGACTTCAAGTTCCAAGAACTGATCATGCGGTGTAATTGCCATACTCACCACACTTGGCAGGTGGCTTGACGAGCGCAGGACAGTATGTTGATACACGAAAAACGCTGCTGGCCATCTTCCGGAGCTATCCCATGGCAGATTCTTACTGCATCCACGAGTAAGATTGGAGAGGTAACTTTCTACACTGACGGCACCCCACGGCACATAGC
Source organism: Pasiphila rectangulata (assembly GCA_963082625.1). Taxonomy (NCBI): domain Eukaryota; kingdom Metazoa; phylum Arthropoda; class Insecta; order Lepidoptera; family Geometridae; genus Pasiphila; species Pasiphila rectangulata. Next base: position 16,059,186 of record OY720236.1, on the reverse strand, counting down.
TATGTATTCTAGAATGAAGACGCAACAAATATACCCAGTTTTATACGTCATAACGCTAATCATCATATAATCAGTTTTAGGAAGTGTAAAACAGAATTTAAAATACTATATATTTTACGCGGAATATTATATGCATTTATGTTAGAAATATATAATCTTTAACGACGGCTTTTGTGATAGTGGACTATACTTACAAATATTGTTTCAATATAAATTAGAACACAGATGAACAACTTAAACGGGAGGAGTCAAATAAAAAAACTTTAATTTGTAACATTCCGCCACTTATATACTTTAAAAATGTAGACTTTCGTAGACTACGAAAGTAATTCTAGTGAAATTACTAATTTTGGCTGCGTTCTCTAGCCTAACAATCGGCTATTAGTTAAACTGAGCCACTAGACAATCTAACTACCTACTTACCACCCTAACAACTAAACTAAGGCCCTTACATAAATTATATATGATCAATAAATGCATCAGAAACTTGTTTTCATGCTGCACGGGGCGCTGCAGTGCTTGGGACATTGCTAAATGGATAAGGTTTGACCAAGCACCTCATCATTCTTTCAGGTTAGTCAGCTTTATGTCTAAAGAAAGAATAAGTCAATACTAACCCGCGGGGTATCACGATGTTTTCCTTCACGGTTAAATGACGTGTTAAATGTACATGTCAATTTTTCAAGAATTAAACTTCCATTAGTGCTCGGCCGGTATCGAACTAGCGACCTTCGGATTGAAAGTCTAGGGTACATACCACATGGCCAACACTTCGACCTGCCTAGATATTAGATTATTACATTGTTTTTACATGAGGCTATTACATATTATCCGCTTCTGGCCTAAGAAATTGTAACTTTATGGTTTGGCTTTATGGTCTCATTATACCATTTTTTAATGGGTTAAATTTGCCACCTTAAAATCTGCCGTCCTAGGCTCCCCGCCTACTTAGCCAGTTGGTAAATCCGGCACTGAATGCTTGAGATGGTTGGAATACCTGTTTCAAAAAAGCCTTCCCAAGCTTCGTGCATCGCGAATAGAGGTATTTGCATACATGAAGCTCTCAGGAGGATTATTGTATCTTTCATTTGTAATTAGGGTTCCGGATCAAAATGGTAAAAAGGAACCCATATTGTGTGACTTTGTCTGCCTGTCAGTCACAGATGGATATCTTGAGAGAACCTTGCTATGACTTGAAATTTGGAAAGGTATTAGATTAATAATGCTTCATCATCATCATCATCATCATATCAGCCGTAGGACGTCCACTGCTGGACATAGGCCTCCCTCATGGATTTCCAGTTATTACGGTTGGAAGCGATCTGCATCCACCGTCGACCTGCGGTCTTCACCAGGTCATCATCCCATCTTGTTGGTGGACGTCCTACGCTGCGCTTGCCGGTCCGTGGCCTCCACTCGAGACTCCACACACATTTTATCAAAAATGGTAAATTTGCAATATTAGTAAATAAGCATTATTTACTAATATTGCAAATTTACCATTTTTGAAAATTTTCTCATTACGATGAAACTAAAAGAACCTGCAAAAAAATAATCTCAATACATGGTTTAGTTTTCGAGAATGAAAATTCAAAATGATTGCGCGCCGCGTTATTCCATGTGGCTTTTGCATGATGTAAGATGACGTCACTTTAATGTACAACGCCCGTTCAGTGAGTCGCTGCCGTACTGCAGTTGCGGCAGCGTTGGAACGTGACGTCACGCAGTGGACGCAGGCCTCTGTATTATAGAGAATTTGAAATATCTGTAAAATCACAACATGGAGTTATGATTTTACTGAGATAGAGTATTTTTGAACAAAACTAGAACAAGTGCATTTAAGTCCCTTTAGATTTTAAACCCCCATCCCCAAGAGGAGATAAATAATCGAATGTTTCCAAATATACCTGAGATTGGTATCAAATGAAAGAAAATAATGTGTAAAATTCAAAACTGAAAGTTATATATAAATCGGTCGAGCCGTTCATGAGATATGGGGTTGAACGTCGGGATGGACAATCAGTCAACCACCACGACATTCGAAATATTGAACTTGGCTCCTATTTTCGCATTTATGTTTTTGATAGGATTAAGAAAGATTACTAAAGCATCCTAATATGTCTAACTTAGTTGACAAATACTACTGATTACATTTATAACATGGGTTTCTACCCTAACCAGGGACAAATATCGGCAGAAAACTTGCATACAACCTAGAAAACCTATGGCGGGAATCAAACTCTCCAGGGCAAGTTGGATAGTTAACCAACTGCACTATCTTTCTAAAGCTTAGACGAGGATTTATCTCGTCTAAGTTCTAAAGTCAAATAAAATAACAAAAAAGCGTTTTCAGTAAAAATGAAAATAATTATTTACGACTGAACCTAATACCGAATACCTAAATGGACGCGCAGACTAAGCGAGGTAACAATAGTCCTGTCATTATAATTGATGGAATCAGGCGTTACTTTGCGGAAATCCATGACAATAAAATGCAATAAAAATAAAAAAAAATAGTTTTATTTCCGCTTATGCTGAGATGCAGGAGCACCGCCCTTCCGCCCGCTTATTATGCACATGCAGGGAGAACTAGTTTGTCAATGCAGCATGCATACCCAAACCTATACGACGGCACGTGTTTTGCCTCTCCGCGAGGCAATCATCATGTGAGACGCTGAGGTGTTGACTGGTCGGCCGCTGGAACGAAAGTAAAACTTTCGTTAAATCGTTAAATCTGTCGATAGTTCTCCCTGCATGTGCATAATTAGCGGGCGGGAGGGCGGTGCTCCTGCATCTCAGCATAAGCGGAATTAAAACTAAATATTTTTATATTTATTGCATTTTATAGTCCTGTCATTGTCAACTGTGTAGGGAATTATTTAAAGAAATAAATATAATGACAGTAGCTAGTCATGGTTAGCCCTCACCCTTCTGCATTAGATTAAGCCTAGATTCTACTTTCTGCATACGCAACATTGTAGTTTCAGGAATTGTATTTATCGCTAACTAAGCGTCTAGACTAAGTCCGGTGACGGCTCTGCGAACCGCACCCGAACAATCTTACTTCATTATATTCTTGCCTCCAAATCGGCACAGACGTAATCACGTAGTTTTAATTTTAGAATTAATTACCCGATATTGTTTTTTAAAAAGGCAATATTACGTTCCCAAACCAAGAGTGGCGCAGCCGCAACGGATTTTCCTCATTTTCACGGGTTTTACGCGATTTTCCGACGTCCAAATTCGTCCGGAAATATATTCTCGAAAATTCCAAAAGTGATAGAGTAAAATCTGACGAACCAAATAAATTACTCTAGTGAAACGGGTTAGGAAAAGTGAGTATGGTAGCAGTCGGTTGGTGAGTAAAACTTTTCGCCAATCCTTGTTACCCTAATCCTCCTATATATTTTATATATATTTTCCTACTTTTTAAAAAACGTATTTTGTTATTATTGAGATCAAACCTCTCTCATTATAACTGATCTGGTTAATTTGTATGCAATTCTATAGCGTTAACCTTCGTTCTAAAAATAGAACATAGAGTAAGAAAAGTTTAGAGAGTACAAATTTTAAAATTCATTTTTGTACTGTAGTTAATTTTATTTTAGTTTAGTGTTAGTGATCTACAAATCGATCATAATTTAATGTTTAATTAAGATTTAAATTTTAGAAATATTTTATACAATTTTAAGATATCCAAAACTTTATTTTGATTTTACTGTTATATTTTTGTGTGTGTTTAACTGATTTTTACTGTGTTTATTTTACTGTGCATTTTTGTGTATTTTGTGTGTGTTTTTGTGTAATTTGTTTAAAAGTGCGTATTCTCTGAGCAGTGCTTAACTCTATCAATATGACAACGCCCGAGATAAAACTTGCCCCAATTCCAAAAGAAATAATAAGTTTAATTCCTGTGTTTAGAGGAGACAAAAGACAGTTAAATTTATACCTTAGAAAATGTCAATATATTATTGATCGGTTTTATCAGGCAAATAATGAAGAACAAAATTTATACGTCTGCAACGTTTTAACGAGTAGACTTTCAGAGAATGCAGCTGCCCTCTTATCAGAAAGAGAGGATGTGGTGACTTGGTCCGCCTTAAAAGAACTACTTATTCAACATTTTGGAGATCCGCGTAGTGAAGCGTGTATTAACATAGAATTAGAATCGTTAAAAATTAAATCAGGAGAAAGTTATTTGGACTTTTGTTATCGAATTCAAAGTGTGAGATCACTATTAATGTCAAAAGTGAACACTATTGAAGACAGTGATTTAAAGCGTGCCAAGTTAATAATCTATAACAATACAGCTCTGAATGTATTTTTATACAACCTTCCTGAAAATATGGTTCGGATAGTGAGGCTTAAGACACCATCCACCTTAGAAGCAGCATTAAGTGTTGTGCTCGAGGAAGTTAATTTCATGGAGCAATATAATATGAGAAATCGTATCCATGGTAACAATCAGATAGGTTCAAGTGCGAGACCATTGGTAACTCAACCATCTGCGTACAGGCCCATGTTACCTAATAACAACTTAACACCTAAATTTAATTTTGGTATTCCCCAAAATGGGCAATTTAGGATGCCCCTAGGTCAACCACAGAACAATGAAGCGGTCCACCCACAAACATTCGGGTATCGACCACAGTTTGGCCTTCAGCCTCAGCAACAGTTTGGCTATAGGCCACCCCAACAATTTGGTTACAAACCACCCCAACAATTCGGTTACAAACCACCCCAACAATTTGGTTACAAACCACCCCAACAATTTGGTTATAAACCACCCCAACAATTTGGTTATAAACCACCCCAGCAGTTTGGACAACACAATCAGCCATTACAATTTGGAGTTAGCCAACCGCAGGTTCAAAAGCCTCAGGTACAAAATACCGACGTATCTATGAGGACAGCACCTCTTAGACCTCAAGCACCTCCTCAAGGTTTTAAATTAAATGAACTAAATGAAAACGAATGCGAACCCAGCTATGATTTTGGATACGACTATGATGATTTTGAATATTGCAACGAACATTTTGAGGATACGGAACAAAGTGACGTTCATCAGGCGGTGGATTTTTACGATCCTGCCCCCAACGACAAGAAATCCTAGAAATAAATTGTATAGAAACTGAGAACTTACTTGAAGAAAATTTAAGTAAACTCAGACTTGACTATGATTATGAGATGATTCATAAAGCAGGTAAGCAAAACGCTAATGCGGATGCCTTATCTAAAATTAAGATCAATGTTTTAGGGTCAGACGATGAAAATCAATCGATGAAAGTTAATGTTGATGATAAAGACGAAAAACTAAAGAAACACCTAGATAATGTAGTCAAAGATATAAAAACGTTAACAGCAGAAAAGAAAACGGCACGTCATGACTCATCAACGACAACAGTATCAGACTCGAGTAGGACAGCTACAGTTAGCCCTATAGCGATTTCTGACACCCTATCAAGATCACCTAGTATCGAGAATTTTACTGAATATACTGTTCGATCTGAATCCAGTGAATCACAGGCAGTTCATTCGCTGTAGAATTAGAATCAACCGGTATACCGATTTTGCTTGAAGCTATAGACACAAAACCTAATCAAATTTTAATATACTCATGGTTTAAAAATCAAATGCAAGTAAAGAATTTATCTCGAGAGACACAAAAGGTTTTGGAAGTTCTTCTACCAACGGACAATCCGGAATTGGTTAAAGAATTCCTAAAACAATACATAAAGCCGAAGATTAAATATTTTATCTATTTTAAATGTTTGAAAGTTTTCTAAATGTAACTGAAACTATTAATGAAAACACTGTTAGTTTAGATAACCGTTTAAAGAAAGCAGAAATAATGTTAAGAGACTTAGCTGTTAAAGAAAACAATTGGGTTTTCAACACATACATCGTAGGATTATTTAACAATTTAACAGGTAATTTCCGTACTTTTTTTATTAGATTAAGTGAAACTGAAACTGCTCTAGCCTTAAGTAGAGTCTCTATACTACATCAGTCTGTCATGAATTCTACTGAACTGTTATACCATATGAGATTGATTTCTAACTCTGTAAGATTAGTGTGTTCGCCTATCGAAGATAATTTGTTAAAACTAGAGGAAACAATATGTGTAAAATCCTGTATTAACAAAAACCAGATCACATTTATTATGCAAATTCCTATTACTGATAATTGTACTTATAACTATTATAAAATTTATTCCTTACCTATTTTCCACCAATCCGAAAATAAAACCGTATCTATTTTTCCCAAATACCCTTACCTTTTGGCGAAAGGAATGAAATACTTACCGATTGTGAAACCATGCCGCCCGTTATCTGCTGGCGACCTTTTTCTATGTAATGCAGACAACCGAGCTTTATACCATGAGCTCACCTGCATCGAGCAGCTGATGAAATTCGACGATGACCTTACTTATTGTATGCAGCATCAGATCCAATTGGAAGATGTAAGACTCCAGCGAATCAACGCCGATACCTGGATCCTGTTTAGTAGACTACCCTAACTAAACATTGTGACAACGAGGTCAGTAAGCAGCCTGTATTCGGGACATACATCGTGACCATCGACGAGCCTTGTGATTTGGAGATCAATGGAATTCGTATAAGCCACCGAATCTACATAGAATCGGAAGTTGTGAAGCCAATTCCAGTTTTCACCCTGCCGCAGCTACGCGTGAACGCGAATCTATCCGGTGCACGAGCACTGAATATAAAAGGAATCAGTTTGGAAGAAGTGAAGTACATGTCGTATTCTTTAAAGCATAGTGCAGTTATTGAAAGTGTTTTGAAGGAAAGGAAATACTATAACTTCAGTGAAAATTTAGGTTACGTTACTTTAGGCTTAGTAATCATAAGTTTCCTTGTATTTTTACTATATGTGTTTCGGCTAAAATTGCTGAAAATTGTATCATTAAAGCAAAATTATCGGAACAAATCTCAAATCGATCCAACCGATAATTTTCCTCTTAGGGATGGAGGAGTCATGGTTAGCCCTCACCCTTCTGCATTAGATTAAGCCTAGATTCTACTTTCTGCATACGCAACAATGTAGTTTCAGGAATTGTATTTATCGCTATACTAAGCGTCTAGACTAGGTCCGGTGACGGCTCTGCGAACCGCACCCGAACAATCTTACTTCATTATATTCTTGCCTCCAAATCGGCACAGACGTAATCACGTAGTTTTAATTTTAGAATTAATTACCCGATATTGTTTTTTAAAAAGGCAATATTACGTTCCCAAACCAAGAACCTTGACAAGCTATGTCAATATATTTATGAAAACCTGTTGTACACCCATAAAAATAATTATTCGTTTAAGAAGAACAGCGACAATCTCAATATAAATACAAGAAATAAAAATAAACTTGCTGTGCCCACTCTAGGCTCCATTAGGTTAAAATATCTTTTAAAGGGCAATGTATACGCTTCTACAACAAACTCCCAAGTGAGTTGCAGAAGTTATCTTTGAATAAATTCAAAAACATTATCAAACGCAATCTGTGCAATAAAGCTTATTATAAAATATCAGATTATCTAGAGGACAAAACCACTTGGGACGGAATCTGCTCCAACTCCGTCTAACGTAACATAAGACAACATAAAATTGTTAAATGATGACTATAAAGATTGAGTTAGGTTCTTCTGTTCACTTCTTTTCCTAACTCGCGTGTCATCTGAAGTGAACAGATTCAATTATGTGCTTCATTCTATTTATTTGTGTTGTTTTATTTTGTGATTTGTGACGCGTCAATAAGGTCCATGCGGCCGCACTGAATAAAGTATTTTTTGATTCTTGTTTATTTCTGTCTGTATGTCTGTTTGTCTCCAGGCTTTATCATGAACCGCGATTGCTAGACAGTTGAAATTATCACAGATGTTGTATTACTAAAAAAATATTAAAATAAATGTATAAGGGGGGCTCCCATATAACAAGCGTAATTTTTTTGCAGTTTTTTGGTGGATATTAATAACCGCAACAGGTAGATGCTTGAAATATTGACAGAATATTTAGTTGTAGAGGTGTATTCACTTGAAAGATAATAATTGAATTAAAATAAAACAAGGCTCATGTGAAACAAACGTGATTTTGCCGTTTTTTACTCGATGGCACGGAACCCTTCGTGCGCGAGTCTGACTCGCACTTGGCCGATTTTTATTTTGTATGAAACTTTTCTAGTCGGCATCCTATGCGAAATTCCATCAATGTGGAGTCACGCGCGCAAACGTTAACGAACTGGGCGCGCAATCTGTGTGCCGCTCAGTTTCCTAGTAAATTGATAGTCAAACATCCGCAGGTCAGTGCATGCACCGCTGAGTTTCGCAATATAAATTATGAAGTATCACACATTTATTCTCCCAGTCCTGAATTACAGCGTTTCACATAACTTACTTTTCAATCCGGTCTTTACAATTATTACTACATTGGATTAGAGGTATAATGTGCTAAACAAATGTGCTGAACACGAAATGTGAAAATTTCACCTAAATACATTTTTTTACATAAAAAAAAATACCGGGACGATCTATACCAAACTAGGGAACTTTTAATTTATGTCACAAGGCACTGCAGAATCTGAGACATTGCTATTTTATGCATACCCAGTAACTACGCCTCTCAACTTAGTAAGCTTTTTTCAGAGAAAAGAACAGATCAATAAAGCTAACTAAACCTCAGGTTTTCTCACAACTTTTTCATATTCCGTTATAGCCCATGTTGACTGTGCATTAAAAAGATAGAGTATACCGTAATGTTTCTACCTCAACATCAAAACGTTGTTGATGACGACGAGTAGAGAGGTATGACGAATATAATCATCTTTCTTTCGATGTCCCGACCCGTAATATTTTACTTATTATAATTTAAAGTTGGTTTAAAATAAAGGGTTTTCACGACCCGATGCAAACTATGTGGGTCGCGTCAAATTCGAATGGAAATTGCAAACTGATTGCGAACATACCTTTTTTTGCCGCAACCGTGTTCCGGTTTGAAGGGGTCCGGTGCAATTACGGGCACATGATACCTTACAACTACATACCTCAGTGTGACGGACGCAATGCAATCCAGCGTTGGTCACGTGCTTCGTGAACGTGATCACAACGGTTATGCAGTTGTAATAGGTAGAAGTTACCGCTTAACATCTGGTGTATCTTCGGCTTGTCTCGTCATTTAGACGTAAAAAAAGACAAGGCTTGCTTTATGTGCCTTGTTGCATCCACTGGAAACCTTGAATTGGTGTTACATCTCATCAATTTCTACTGTGAACTGATATCTTAAGATATAAATCTATAGCTAGGAAGTCAGCCTTAATGTGACCTTGTTGCATCGCTCTAAATCTTGCATTGGCAAAACATCTTTACAGTTTCATTGAGAGTGGCAACCAGTGGCAACAGACAGTTAGGTTTCGCGAATTACAGGTGCTATCAAAATTCTGATGATAAAGAAAATCAAAAAGTTCCTTTACAGTGGAAAAGTAAAGAAAGTTAATTATTTTGGTAAACTGTCTACACAAACACGATGTCGCCAATTTTTAACGATACATATGTACCTAACAAATATTTTGAAGCTATCGGACATTTTGACCCGCTCTTGCATCCTGTACTGCATTCGCCAATCTGTCTGCCAAACGTGGTGAGTATGGCAACAACCCCCTCTAATCAATACTTGGAGATCTATGATGGACGTCCTACGGCTGAGATGATGATGATTATTATTGAATCCACGACTTTCCAATCGAAAGCCTTGGGCACACACCACTCGGCCAACAACGCTTGGTGACTCAAAGCAAATAAAAAAAACAGTTCCAAAAAACATCATGTCACTTTTTTGTAACAGAGCCAGCAGTTCCAAACTTTTGTGGATTTTGAGTAGCCTTAAAATTGACGTTAAAATTTAATTCCTCTGTGCGCCATCGTTCCTGTCTCATCGTACGCAAGCTCAAGTAAAACAGAAAAGTTTTAAAACTGTAAACCTCAGTATGGTTTTATTCGGGGAAATGTAGCAGCATTTACATTGCATGCAAATTGTTTTTTGTTAAATTCCTTTGAAATTTTATATTATACTGTTCACCGTGGGGTGTCGGCAGTGGAATGTTAAAAGCAGCGTCTTTCCGTGTATCAACATCCCGTAGTGCGTTCACCAACCCGCCTACCAAGCCTGGCGAGTATGGCAACTACTCCTCATGGAGATCCATGAGGGTGGCCTGTGTTCAGTAGTGAATGTTTTACGGCTGAAATGATGACTATACTGTTATACTATTCTATACATGTACATATATATGTACATATATGTATATATATATAAATGTTATATTATTTATTCATTTAATTGTACAATCCCTTTTTGTGGTAAAATGTTTTATATTTTTTGTTTTGTAATGTTTACATATTTTGTTTTTCATCTATTTCTTTTTCATTCCATTTTAATAATGTACCTACTAGTTTTTTAATTACCGTGCATTGCTACGTTACTACGGAAGCCCTGCGTTTAAGTAGTGACCATTTTTGTCACTAGTTTTATAACAGAGTTGATGTATTTTATTTGATTGTATAAATGTGACAGAATAAACGTTTCTTTATCAATAACTTTCATCATAATTTCAGCCGTAAAACGTCACCACTACTGAACACAGGCCACCCTCATGGATCTCCATGAGGGCGGCCATACTCACCACGCTAGGCAGGATGGTTGGCGATCGCAGTATGGAATGTTGATACACGGAATGACACTGCTGCCCATCTTCCGGAGGTAGCTTTTAGCAGGCTCTTACTGCATCTACGGGCAAGAGAGAAGCGGAACATTCTACTGCCAGCACCCCACGGCACCTTTGATTTAAAAAATCTTAGTTATATTATTTAAAAGGAAGGGACGAATTGGACGACTGACGACCTGGCCAATTGATCGGAAGAAGCTCAGGATCGTGATGTCCGGAGGAAATTGCGGTAGGTCTTTGCACAGCATCCAAATTAGAAGGTTCTTAATACATCCATACGTTATTATAAAACAAAGTCCTCCGTTGATTCTGTCTATCTGTTCTCGCAAATATCAGGAATACTGAACGGATTTTCATACAGTTTTCACTAATATCTAGAAGGTAAAATTTGTAAAGATTTGGTGCAAGTCTACCGAACTATACTGATGGATAGTTAAACATGTCGGAAAATTTATTGCCACCACGGCCATTTATTGATTATACCAGACTAATACAAGAATATCAGAGCCGTATTAAAGACAAATTATATGGTTGAACATTTTAACATTGATTTTATGATAACTGACCTGCCGTTACTCGTCGTTGATACCTCCGAAAGATGGACAGTAGCGTCTTGTCGTCTATCAACCTCTAGTACTGCGCTCGCCAACCCGCCAGCCAAGTGATAGAGTGTGGCACCAACCCCCTCTTATTCAGCAGTTGATCCAAGGTAGACCTTTGTCCTTGGGCGTCCTGCGGCGGATATGATGTTGACAAAGTTTGAATCACCTTGCTAGTATCTGGATTTGATCGATATACGTTTTGAGTGCTTCCCTCTGAGGCGACCGAACCATTGATTCATAGGTTTAATAACGTTATTGTGGAAAATTGTTTTGCGGAGGTTTAGACCGCATGCGATATGGACGCTAGAAAATGACGTGCAAAACTTCAGGCAAGAATAAAGGTAAAGTAAGGCCTTTGCATCCATTATAGATTTACAGCGTCATCAACTGGTAATCACGCTGTACGGGACGCTGGCAGTGTCTGGGACATTGTAAGATGGATAAGGCTTGCCTATACCATCCTCTCAACTTAGTCAGCTATTAGTCAGGGGAAAGATATATTCGCATGTACTTTGTACAAATTTAAAAGGTCAATTATTGCAGTCCTGCTATCAAATGATTATAATTCACTTTAACAGTCATACATCTCACTCTTCTACTTCGTTTATTCTTTTATCTTTTTACTTGCTCTATTTTTTTTGTAAACTTTTTGTGTATTTATTTTGTTATCATTTAATCATCTAGCATCTAGTAACTTTTGTAACTAGTACTATGTGGACAATGTTGTGGGCCATAGTATTACCGACCCTGTAATTTGACAGTCCTTTTTCTAAAATGTATACTATGGTTGTTTATTGTTCCTAAACAAATAAATAAATAAATAAAGAACAGAATAGTAATGTATACAGTGTTCCGACTTCATACAAACGGACGAAGCGCGAGCTATACCTACGCGCCTCGATCTCGGCTCTCTCTCGGCATCTAAACAGTCGCGCCTGTGCCGCAGTGACGAACGGAGGTGTGTTATTTTTATAACAATAACCGCGCGATTTTTTCAATGATGTATTGTGCTGTTTTTGGTTGCATGAAATCTTCAAAAATGCATCCAGAGATACCTTTTTTAAGATTACCTGGAAACTCTGAAAGGTAAGACTATACAATAATTTTACTTACTACCTCGTAGGTAGGTACATAATGTGTGTCTTTTTAATGGACAAGTATTTCCTTTTATCTCCCGAAAAAAAAATATGTCTGGATTCTTAAATAAAGTGAATAGAGTAAAGGAAAGTGATTGAAACGAGTGAAATAGGTAGTTATAGGCGGTTCATGAATCATGATACGGTAGGTACGCTTGTGTAAAAACCTCGGGGCATGTGTGTTTCGTTTTGTTAATTTGTATAATTTAAAGTAAAGACGTGGTTTTTTAATTATTATTAACTAGCTTCTGCCCGCGACTTCTTCCGCGTGGAATAGTTTCTTTGGGCTAACGCTAACTTTTACCCACGACTTCGTTTACGTAAGTGAAAATATTTTTAAATAATACCTACGTTAAGCGTAATTTTAGGTAGGTACCTACATCACGCTTTCATCAGTAAGAGTGGAACTTTAAAACGTTAGGTAAAAGTACTGGGACTTATTATCTTATATCATTTAGATTGTAGGTTATTCTAATAATTCATAGCTATGTTATTTTATAGTACTTCTGCGTACACTATATTTTCAATTTATCTATTCAATTCACAAAGTATTATATATGTTTATATAAAAAAAGTATATTTACAATCACAAAACTAAATGGAAACACAAAGTAGGAAAATTCAATTAAAATGCTGGAGGTGGGCAGCCCTAACGCATGTTTACGTACCGCGCGGCTGTAGGTATTTATTTCAAAAATACGGCCGAGTTTAAATACTGTATACATTACTATTCTGTGCCTGAAGCTAACTAAGCTGCGGGTTGCCTCACAATGTTTCCTTCACCGTTTAAGCACGTATTAAAGTGTGCATATACATTTTTCGAGAAAGAAAATTCCATTGGTGCACGGCTGGTATTGAAACCGCGACCTTCGGATTTAAGGCCGGGGGTAAAATTATATCCCTCGGCCAACACGACTTAGGTAAATCACGGGATAAATACCCGGTAAGATATACGCAGGGGGTAGCTGGTCCGATTCCCGCCACAGGACAAATCTTTGTGATTGTTCTGCAGATATCTTTCCCGTGTCTGGATTTTTGTCATAATAATCAGTAGAAGTTGTTAATACTAAGTTACCTATTTTCCTAAAGGGATTTTAACCCACCGCCTTCTTCGCCCTATGCTCTCTTTAAATCAATTGGTTGCCTGGAAGAGATTGCTTACAGCGATAAGGCCGCCCGTTGAGTTGCCTAAAATTGTTTGATTATATTTCTGTTTGTTTTTATACCTCGGTATATTTTTTTGTTACATGTGGTGATCAATAAAGTGTTGTCTATCTATCTATCTATCATTTTAACACATATTTAACCGTGTATTTATCGCGTTATTTAGCTTTAATAAATACCCGGTTAAATATGTGTTTATAATGTGTCGTGATCACGAAAGTTTAAAAAAGATTATCATCATTTTAGCCTAAGGATGTCCACCGTTGTGTTCTTTGAGCTACATGACCTGCCCATTGCCAATTTCTTTAATCAATTTAAATGTTGTTTTGTTTATATTTTGTTAATTGATATTCTATATACTATTCATGGCCATTTAATCGCTTTCAAAGAAAAGTAAAATAGAATTCATTTAGACCTAAATGAATTCTATTTTAATTTTCTTTGAAAGCGACATACAAACGATCCATGCGGTCCTAGATCTCTCGGATTACCTGAGAAATGAGAACAAAAACAAATGGGAATAAACGCCGGTTGCTCTGTGAGAGTCTTACCATAAAACATAAAATAAGTATTTGATGGTAGACATACCATCAAATATTCTGCATGCTACTAGCCGTGCCTTGTACCAAGTGACGTGAACTAGTAGGTCCAGATAATAAAATGTATGATATGTTTTCATATGTTTATGGGTTAAAAATTGTGTGTAAAGCTTAAATAAATAAATAATGCCGGACACTAAGCACCGCACAAACTCTTCCCAAAGTCAGCAGAGCTGGAAAGTTGTTGTGTACCAGACAGATGTATCATCATCTGGTGCACAAAAACGTTCCAGCTAATAAACCAAGTAGTTATTTAAATTACAACATGAAGACTAGATCATTAAGAGTATGTATTCACTTCGTCTCTTGCCGTGGGGTGCCGGCAGTAGAATGTTACCCCTCCTCTCATGCCATTGGATGCAGTAAGAGCCTGCTAAGGGATACCTCCGGAAGATGGGCAGCAGCATCTTTCCGTGTATTAACATCTTTTACTGCGCTCGCCAACCCGCCTGCCAAGCGTGGTGAGTATGGCAACTACCCCTCATGGCAATCCATGAGGGAGGCCTGTGTTCAGTAGTGGACGTTTTACGGCTGAAATGATGATGATGATGATTCACTTCGTCATTTTAACCACCGACAAAAAAAAGGGTGTTACAAGTTTGACCGCTATGTGTGTGTCTGTCTGTGGCACCGTAGCTCTTCAACGAGAGGACCGATTTGCGTGCAGTTTTTTTTTATTATAAGCAGGGTATTACCGGTGGTGGTTCTTTAACATGTTTTATCAAACCGGTTAACGAGTTTGCAAGATCCTTTCTTAACCTTGTGGATTTTGTAAGAATCTGCTAAGGAATAACTCCGGAAGTTGGGCAGCAGTGTCTTTCCATTTGTATTAACATGTAGTACTGCGCTCGCCAGCCCGCCTGCCAAGCGTCGTGAGTATGGCAACAACCTCTCAAAGTCAGTAATTGGCGATACTTGAGGGGCTGCCTATGTCCAGCAGTGGACGTCTTACGGCTGAGTTAATGATGATGATATATATTTATCTTATATCGTTGGCGTCTCCGTTTAGTTTAAGAATTGAGATCGATTCTTAAGTGCTGGCACCAGACTGAGTTCAAACTTGGCATATAGGTATGCCAAATCTGAACTTAGTATCTTCGGTATATCAAAAGCATATCACGTAGCTGTGTTCTGTGTGATATGTACCTCCAACATTCAATCCGAAGGTCGTGGGTTCGATACCGGCCGTGCAACGATGGATTTTACTTGCTTGAAAAATGTATGTGCACACTTAAAACGTGCTGTAACGATGAAGGAAATTTGGTGAGGAACTTGGTTAGTTCAGACGAATTGACTTGTTCTTTCCTCTAACTAATAGTGTTGTGACTTCGATAATATTCTGGGTTATTTAAATTGATAAAGATCTTTGTTGAAATGTCAATGTCTAGTTGATCTGGTAAACATGTCAAAGTCAATGTGGAATTTAAAAAGAAATAGGCATTCAGAGTGAGGGTCGACTAAAAAATACATCTTCTAATGAAAAATGTCATCTCATGACTGATTTGTTGTAAAATTTTAATAAAATATATTTTAATATTATTAAGTAACTTGATACTGGCGAAATTGTATAAATCCAAACACAAAAAGCCATAAAATAAAAAGACAAGACAAGACAAGAGTGAGGGTAGTGAGACGGATTATTAAAAAAAGTAAATTGAGAGATATTGAGTAAAAATAGCGAAGAAACGGAAAATTACTAAATGATATGCGATTGATCAGTGCTACAGGTAAACGAGATATTGTGAGTATATTAGTAAGTACTTTTAAGAGGCTTGAAGTATTAAAGGAGCTATTTTAATATGAATACCTGACTTATCATTGAAAAGCCCTCGGAAAAGGAAAATTCTAACAATAGCTGACTAAGATGAGAGTATGGTAAGAGCCTTAATAATAAGTAAACTTAATAGAGTTAGGATTATATCATCATTATCATCATTTCAGCCATAAAACGTCCACTGATGAACACAGGCCTCCCTCATGGATCTCCATGAGGGGTAGTTGCCATTCTCACCACGCTTGGCAGGCTGGTTGGTGAGCGCAGTATGGGATGTTGATACACAGATAGACGCTGCTGCCCATCTTCCGGAAGTATCCCTTAGCAGGCTCTTACTGCATCCATGGGCATGAGAGGAGGGGTATCATTTTACTGCCGGCACCCCACGGCGGCATTAAGCATTACTTATTTATTCACTATTTATTTATTTAATGCTATTTTGTAATGCCACCTGGAGGGAAAGTTATCATTCCTTTTTTTAATGAGTAACAAAATTACATTTAATGATTTAAAAAATACGTTTGCCAAACCTATAGAGTCGATCAACTAAAATTAAAAAAACAACATCCTGTACTTTTATGGCGTCAATCAAAAGAATATCAAATCTGTTTTACCAACATAATAAATTGAATTACGGGAAAGAAATAAAATAAACAACAAATTTATTAAATTTTACTGAATAACAGCCTTTGCGTCTATTTTTATATAAGACTAAAGAATGAGACAAGCCGAAGGTCATGTTAAGCAGTAACCTCTACCTATAAGAACTGGAATACCGCGGTGATCTCGTTCACTAAAAGCACAATGCTGCATTGCATTGTGCCCGTCACCCTGAGACATAGAGTTCTTACGTCATAGGTGCCCGTAATATCACCGGCCCCCTTACCCTTCAAACCATTACACAGCAATCCAGAAATTACTGCTTGTCGACAGAAACAGGTATGGTGGTAGTACTTGCCCGAACAAACTCTTCACAACCAATAATACTACTACTAACTTCTGATAGTTCTGGCAAACTCAGAAACTGATCCTTGGAAAAATATATTATAATAATAAGGCTTACCCAATATCCAGGGTTACCCTATCAGTTCTTAGCTTACCCAGTTGTACCCAAAATTATTAAGAAGGAACATTATGGGTCCATTGTGTCCCAAATAACAAAAAATATGTACGTTAATACTCGCAAACTGTTCTGTTTGTTTTTAGTTGCATTCATATAGGCACTGAGTATGATGAGTACCTAACTATTTGTTTTATAAACTTTTAAAAGTTCGAGACCGGATAGTACCATCATAAAACAATGAAGAAATCATAATAACTCGTTAATCTAATACTCACTACAAAATGTAGGCATAGCCAAGTGCAGTAACTTGATGTATTCGCAACCCAAGGAGCATTAGTCCTTGGGTTACAGAGTGTACCTTCTTGTGAATAGATAAGTAATAATGAAGAGCACAGTTTATGATATTGATCATTTAAAATAATCATCTCTAGAGCAATAGGCTACTTTATAAGATTTTGTTTAATAAAAGCTTACACCTCTAAATCAATGATTCGGTTGCCTCAGAGGCAAGTTTAATAAAAAGCGCACGCAGTTTCCCATAAATGAACAATTTACTCTCATTTTAATTTAGGGATTGTGCAAAAGAGCGATACCACACAAGGTTTTGGGAAATAATAGGAGGGCATTTGCATAAACAAAAGAAGGGGCCTGTAATTTCTTATATTTTTATTTTAAATACTACTGAATGACGAGACAAGCCGAAGGCCCACCTGATGTTAAGCGGTAACCTCTACCTATAACAATTGCAATCATTCAAATCCTTTTGTGACGCCCAATTCAAAAGTTGATCCCTCTGATCTCTGGCCGCCACCCGGTGCACTCTAACGAATAAATGGGACTGTCCCAATTGCCTTTCAATGGCGTAGTATTCAAGTTTCAAAAAGGTGTTAGGAGAAACATGGGTTAAAAATAACGCAAATATTGTTTTCCGTTGCATAATAACTTTTTAGAAGGTTCTACTGCAGTTTTTTAATATACCTTTAAATATACATACGAGAAAAAGACAAAATCCCTCACTGACTCATCACGATTTCCCTGAAACTACGTATAAAAGTAACGAGGAAATTTGGATGTAGGTTCCATTATGACGTGACAGGCTGAATTATGTAGTGCAGTTATTTTAGTTTTTCTAAAATGTTTATTGTGCAGTCATAATTGGGGTACCCTTAATATTTCACGTGTTTTATAAACAAGTATGGCCTTTATTGGTCAGTGCTATGATGAAATCCAGTATGTGCTGTGTGATGTGAGTTTATAGTTTATTTATTAATTATTGACATCAACCTTATTAATTATTGACCCGTGTAGATAGAAATCAAGTGTAAACAAACGCTTCTGCTAGAATATGTGCGTACCCACACCATACCGAGCTTACGACAAGGTATGTGCATAGTACATTTAGGTCGAAACATGCTAATTAGAAAAAGTACATAAGTTTATCAGTTTAGTTCGTGCTAGTAATGGAAGCTATCCAAACGATTTCATTTTCATTGTGTTTTCTAAGTTTGAAACAATTTCAGTGGTGTAACTGTGTGAATGTTAGTGTGACAGTCAAGTGATGTTCATACACGATCAGAAAGAAGAGAAAAGTGGACTGCAAGATGCAGATGATATTGGCGGCTGGTGGAGGGTAAGATTTTTGATTTTACTTATAATTCTATGTCCTTTTGCTGTGGCGTGCCGGCAGTAGAATGTTACCCCTCCTTTCATGCCCGTGGATGCAGTAAGAGCCTGCTAAGGGATACCTTCGAAAGATGGCCAGTTGCGACTTTCCGTGTATCATCCTCCCGTACTGCGCTCTCCAACTCGCCTGCTCAGCGTGGTGAGGATGGCAACTACCCCTCATGGAGATCCATGAGGGAAGCCTGTGTTCAGTAGTAGACGTTTTACGGCTGAAATGATGACTATACCCTTACATTTTATTAAAGTCCTCCGCCGCGTCTGTTTGTCTATCTGTAAGTTCGCGCAAAACTCAGAAACTACTTAACGGATTTTTATGCGGTTTTCACTAATAGCTATAGTAATTCAAAGGAAAGTTTTTTGTCTAAAATTCATAAAGATTTGGTGCAAGTTCGCTGAACTGTGATAATGATATTTGAACATGTTGGAAAAGGTATTGCCAACTGGGAGTTGCTTTGGAGTGCTCCGCGTAAACTATTTAAGTGCAGTGCAAGTAATGTATAGAAGAATTGTACCTCTAAAAAGGTCTAAAAAGAAGTCAGCGACATATATGTCTTTCTTTTAGTCGACGATTTCACAAGACGACGCGACGTCTTCCAGGTCCGCTAGTGGCGACAATTTCTCGAATGGACGCCAAGCGCTTCCTACGACGTCCAGCAACTAGATGGGCGGACGACCTGGTAAAGACTGCAGGCGAACGATGGATGCAGGCCGCTTCCAGCCGCAATGCTTGGAGGACCATGAGGAAGGCCTATGTCCAGCAGTGGACGTCATACGGCTAATACGGCTGACATGATGATGAATAGTGACTTTTGTAGTTTTTGTCATGCACGAAAGGGCGCGATGCGATCCTGATGAAAAAGATCACAAAAGTTAAACCAAAGATTTGGGTAAAAACTGTTCATGTTCTTTATAACCGGTTGAACCTAATAATATCTAAAATATATTACGAGTAACATACTTAGATGCACCTTAGATTAAGTAAATACTATTTTAGTGATATAAAATTACTTTGAAGATGTTCGTTTAAAATTAAATAAAATCTATTAGCTTCAGCCCGTGACTTTGCGCACATTGATAATGGATACTATTACCAAATGCTAGAACTACACAGGCCTGACATTTCTTATGTTAAGACTTTGTCTAGAGAAGAATTGACAAAGTAAAGAAAGTAGACTCGCAACCGAAAGAAAAGTGTCTGCTTACAAAATGTAATGTAGTTGTACTCTTCTCCAGACAACACAGTATTTATAGTGCTTTTCCACTGAGACGGAGGTAATTAAACAATTACGCTCGAAGGACACAAGACTCGAGGAAACGAACGTTGTGATTGGTCGATTTTGCCCCGCTCTGCCTCAGTGGAAACGCACTTCATGGGAGATTCCTTCACTTCCGGCCATGCTGGACCCACTGCAAGTGCTATGTTGATTTGTAACACGATGCGTTAAAAATAAAATCAGACAAGAGCGAGTCGGAATAGAATAGCGCACCAAGGGTTCCGTGCCATCATACGATATAATATTATGATAAAGGCGGTTTATAACTTGTTGGAGAACCTTTACATCGCCATCTTTTGTCTGATAGCGGAACTTATGTAGATTTTTTACTGTTTAGATTATTTCTAAAAACCTTTCATATGATACCCCACATAACTTCACAAAATTTTTCGAAACCACACCCCCTTGTCTAAAAAACTATGCAAATTAGAGAGTTTGCTACATTTTTTCTGTAATCTTTACATACACTCCTATTAGCATTAAAAGTTTTAGGGGTTTATCTCTGCAAACTTCGGAGATAAGGGGAACGCCGTTTTTTTCAACATGTTTGTAAATAAATCGAAAACTATAAAGCTTAAAGCAAAACTAAAAATGTTCATTAATCTGCAAATGAATATGATATGATATCTTATAACCTTATTAGCAAACAACTATTCGCACTACTCACACGCGTAGACGTTGAGTTGTGAAATAGACAAACGTGTGGAGGAATGCAGGTAGATAAATAAATGACATGATTGCGAAGATTTGTTTTAGTTATCACTGAGTACTTTGTTCTGGTACTTTGATTTCTCTGGTTTTGTTTTGTATGTACATTACATTAAAATTTAATTACTTAAGGTTAGCAGGTAGCGCACTAATGCGTAGACTTTTACATGTTAAAAAAATTTAAATGTTCTCAACCAAGTGAATATTATTGTTCTTATTGAGAAATAAAGATTATTTAAACCGATATATCTGATATACCTTGAATATGATATCCCACATGACCTAGTTACTTCACAACTTTTTTCGAAAACCCCCTTCCACCCCCCTTGTCTGAAAAACTATGTAAATTAGAGAGTTCACTATAATTTTTCTGTAATCTTTAGGTACATACATACATTTCTATTAGCTTTAAAAGTTTCACGGGTTTATCTCTGCAAACTTTGGAGATAAGGGGGGGAATCTGTACTTTTTTCACATTTTTTGTAAATAACTCAAAAACTATACGGCTTGTAGGAAAACTAAAAACTTTTTATTATTTTGCAAATTAATATCTTGTATGATACCCCACATGACCTAGTAACTTAACCTAAAATTTATAAGACCCCCTTTCCATTTTCACATTTTTATATATTCCATATTAGTAAAAAATCTTTACCATTTCAAATTTCAAGTCATCAACATCAGTAGTTCTCAAGATATCCATTTGTGACAGACAGACAGACAAAGTGATACCATAAGGGTTCCTTTTTACCATTTCGGTCCGGAACCCTAAAAATGACTACCTACTTTTGTAACAAAATTTGTAATTGGTTTTCGAATCTCTGCGTTTCTATTTAGTTGTCTTTTTATGATGAGCTTTTATCATCCCACTGTGGCCAGGCCCCCAAATCTTTTCACTTGTCCCTATCAGGAGTCCCAACAATCGCTACGGGAGGTGCTAAGATCGTCTCGCCAGTGCAATCGCTTTCGTGGTCGGCCGCGACTGCAATCTTCATGTGGGACCCAAGTTCTTGAGCTAGCCCATCTCTCCAAATTGATTTAACTGGTGTGTCCAGCGCACTGGCATTTGAGTCTGGCCGTCCTGACTGCAATGCCGGCAATACCGGCAGGCTGATTATGTATCTCGCGATAGGTTAGCAACAGGCGCAAATCTCGAGATAATCGCTATCAAACGTCGATTTTGAATTAGTTATGGTGTTGCTCTGTATTCCTCACAAAGTTAATTCACACCTGTTGGAAATCATTCGCGAGATACTTAATCACTTAATCAGCCTGCGGGTAGGCCCATTTCAGTTATAATTTAACTATTTAATACGTACAGTATAGTTCTTAAATAAAGGGTAAAGTTTTACATAAGCCTAGTTAGGCCACTGCAATTTAGTTACCTAGAGATACATACAAATCTGTTATACAACTCTATAATAATGAACTTCTCAATTAGGTAAAATTATTCACAGAACAAACGATGAAACGAAACTGCAAATCAACCCTTTTGAAACTCTTGGTTCGGAATAGTTTCAGAACATTTCTACGGTGCCGTTGAAGTTACGGTTACGGCTATTTTTAAAAAGAGATGAAATATGATTACACGATTTTACGATGAAAATTTTGATAAATAGGGTAGTTTTTGAGATTTACCTTAGTTAGAGATTTAGTTATACTCGCCACGCTTGGCAGGCGGGTTGGCGAGCACAGTATGGGATGTTGATACACGGAACGACGCTGCTGCCTATCTTTCGGGGCTAACCCTTAGCAGATTCTTAGTGCATCCACGGGCAAGAGAGGAGAAGCAACATTCTACTGCCGGCACCATACGGCTAGATTACTACGACGACTAGATTAACTTATTTTCTCATTATCGAACGAGTAAGCGAAGCTAACGAAGTTCTTAGTGGCAACTAGGTGTTTCGGCTGAATGTTTGTCCGCAATTTAATTCCGAGGATAAATTTAAAACTTAAGGAGATTACATCAATTGATTCGATTTTAAAGTGGTTCGATTTTACATAATTACTAATAGTTTTATTTTAAAGGAAAATTACGGTTTTCGAGCTTAATACATTTCGTTTGCAGGTAGGGTCCACGATTTACCGATGTTATTGTAATCAATTACATACATTCAATTCATACAATTACATTCATAAACAATTGCAGCGGGTGAAGGTCCGCCTGCGACGCAAGGGTTTGCGGGTTCGATTCCCGCCTCGGGACAAATGTCTGTACGATCTGCAGATATTTGTTCAGGGTGTTCTGGGTGTTTTTCTATATATAATAAAATATCTATCTATGTAGTATAATGTATTAAGTATATCAATCATCTAGTACCCATAACACAAGCTCTGCTTAGCTTGGGGCTAGATGATGCTGTGTGATCTGTCCAGCATTATTTATTTATTTATTTATTTATTCAAATACTTGTTTACCAATGCGATACCTTAATAGTGCAATATATCTTGTCGCTTTCGTGTACAAGTCGGCTATTTCCACGCGCTGGGGCTGGCAAGGCTGGGGAACTAGCAGATGACATCAGCTGCCAGCAACACAAAACGCCTGCCAAACCGCCTTCTGACCCCACAGGCGACCAGATGGGTAAGCTATTACGTTTTACGATATGCGTACAAGCCTACGAAACACTCACAACTTCTGTTACAGCGGCTGTAAGTATATACCTTAGGTTTAGTTGGATAATTTTAAATCTAAACTTATTTGTAGTTGTTATTCAATAAATTAGTTGTTCGCGCCAAACTTTGAAGGAGCGAGATTTGCTTTTTTAATGAAGTCCATTCGTATTTTAACTTGATTTTACGTACATACCTAGTGAGGAGGGGAATGCTAGATTTATACAGCTTTTTTTCAAAATGATTGATATTTATTTGTCAAGTTTGTTTCGTATTGTCATACAAAATTTATTACCTATATATGTATATAGTACACAATTCATTAGCTATCCTGCTCATACGAAGCGGGCTCTCGTTCTCTCTCTTGCATCCTGCTGTGTGACAATGCTAACGTGCTCCGCTAATTTTAATTGTGTTAAAATCTAATTAAACTTATAAGGACGATAATAGCAGTGCAACAAGTTGTAGTGCATCAAATAAACTATTAAAACGTTTAAAGGTGTTTCCCTGGCGAATCCCTAACAAAGTTTATAAATAATTGATTTGTATTTACGTTAAATCTTTATGTTTTATATATTAGTTCGCCACGAACTAAGAAAGAGCAAGCGACTTTTTTTAATAAAATTCCATTGCATTTGGACTTGATTTGTGGCTGGAATAGAACCTGTAACCTCCTGCTTTTCAATCAGCTACTAACGGTGTTTCTGTTTAAATTTCATGAAAATCCGGACATTATAATTCTGGGTGTTTTTCTATATATAATAAAAATATCTATCTATGTAGTATAATGTATTAAGTATATCAGTCATCTTAGTACCCATAACACAAGCTCTGCTTAGCTTGGGGCTAGATGATGCTGTGTGATCTGTCCAGCATTATTTATTTATTTATATTCAAGAGTTATGCTCGGAAAAAACATCGTTTAATAAATCCCCATAGCTCAATATAATTACACCACTAATCGAAAATCTATCACATTAATAGAATGGAAATTGATGTAATCTCCTTATGTTATATATAAATTTCATTAAAATCCGAACATCCGTTCAAAAGTTATCCTCGGACAAAAAAACGATTAAACCCTAATTAAAAAAAAAATCTTCTCGAAAAAGAAGCTTCTCTAATTTGGTAGCCATCTGTTATGCAGTGTGTGGTCTAGCGTTGTCCTGAAGCAGCAGTGGCCTAGAGCGATTGATCAGCCTCGGTAGTTTAGCAGCTAGCTTTTCCATCATGGTTTGCAGTTGCTGAAAATAGACATCTGCCGTAATCGTCTGGCCAGATTTAAGAAAGCTGTAGTGGACGACACCGGCACTGGTCCACCAAACGCTCAAAAGTAACTTGTTCATAAATTTTCTCTAATAAACTTATATAGGTAGGTTCTATATTTTGATTTTGAAGAGCCCTGAAGGTGGAATGATGATAAAGGCTGTCAAAACCTTTAGTATAATCAATGAAAGCCAGAAAGGAGCTGAAACTCGATGTGTTTTTCCAGAACTTGATTCAAAGTGTGAAGGTGGTCTGTGGTTCATAAACCCTGTCTAAACCCGGCTGTTTTCGAAGCTCTTACAGGGACAGTTTCCAATGAAGCTCCGCTCTTGTCAGTCGTAGCGTGATCATTGCCAGATTTACCAATAGGCTGAGTAAGCTGGAGCCTACGGCGGCAGATTTTAGGGGCGGCATATTTAGAATATTTATTTTTTGTCTTAAAGTATTTAAATAATATTATATGCAAAAGGAAAACGAGTCTCGGATATTTAACAAACATTATATCATAGCTACTAATAACGGGAAAAAGCTGATGTAATGAAGACGATAGAGTGCAAATCATAAAGTTGCAATTTCATTGTTTCCAAGTTTCTTAGGTCAGTAGGGGCGGGAAAAATATCCAGCGAGCGGCAAATTTATAAATCCGCTACTGAGCGTGATGTTTTGGCCTATTTTAGCCCTTCTCGTAAGTTTAGATAGTTTAGCACCGGAATATTTTTTAATTCGAATCAGCGGTTCCTTAGATAAGCTCGTTCAACCAAACAAACAAACTCTTCAGCTTTATAATACGACTATAAGGTATAAATAATTCAGACGCAAATCTTGGCTTATTTTACCTTTTATTTAACCTTTTATGTAAAAACTAGCCGCACCCCGCAGTTTCACCCGCGTAGTTCCCGTTCCCATGGGAATTTCGAAAAATCCGTTCTTAGTGCACCTCTAGGATACTCAAGGTATATGTGTGCTAAATTTCAAGTCTCTAGGTCCAGAGGTTTAGGCTGTGCGTTGTCTGTCAGTCACTAAGTCACTCAGTCAGTAACGGAAGAGTTTTATATATATTGATAATTTTCATTTGTAACAGAGTTTTCCCTTTGAATTACGTCCCTACGTATTCTAGCCTCTTTTACTCTGTCCGTGACCTTCTAAAGCTAAGAAAAAGATAATAACTAGATCGTATTCTTGGAACGGAATAGTGGGCGAGACAAGGATACAAAAACATTGGTCGTTCGGCAGCAAGATGGGGTAGACGACATTAATAAAGTTGCGGGCAAACAACGGATCGAACGGGTGCAGGATCATGTCTGATGGAAAACTAAGGAAGGCCTATGTCTTGCGTACGTAATTTTTAGTATTTTACTTTAACAGTGACATTAAATTTACTGAAACGTATTTAGTTACTTGTGAAACTGGGTCGTATTTTCGCCTAGAATATTTCAAAACATTCATTTATTCATTCCCTCTTTCACTCCGAATATCTTGTAAACTTCTTAACCGATTTTGAAAACACAGATTTATAAAATCACCGCTAAGAAACCTGCTTTATAATAAAAACTGCATTCAAATGGGATCACTCGTTTAAAAGATACGATACGGCAGTCACAGATTACAGAACCTTTCTATTAACCCCTAACAAAAAAGAGGGGATGTTATAAGTTTGACCGCTATGTGTGTGTGTCTCTGTGTCTGTCTGTGGCACCGGAGCTCTAAAACGAGTGGACCGATTTGACGAACATTACAGAAAAAAATAGGTAACCTCCGAGACCAGTTAAAGTGTCTAACTGTGTACTTAGTGTGTTACTTGAAATTTTGAATTGTAGAGGTATTAACTTGTGTTGGGGGCTAAGGAGATGGCAGGAAATAATGATAATAATCGTATTTACTTAACATTGACTGCTTACGTCATCATCATCATTTCAGCCGTTGGACGTCCACTGCTGGACATAGACCTCCCTCATGGAATTCCAGTTATTGCGGTTGGAAGGGATTTGCATCCACCGTCGACCTGTAGTCTTCACAACGTCATCAGCCCATCTTGTAGGTGGACATCTTACGCTGCGCTTGCCGGTCCGTGGCCTCCACTCGAGAACTTTTCGGCCCGATCGGCCATCAGTTCTGCGAGCTACATGGCCTGCCCCTTATTCATGAGGCCAATCGTGAATGACCACGTCTCGGTTCCATAAAATGGAACCGAATATATGTACATATGTTTGTTACCAGTGATGACATATTATGTTAAATTATTCAAAATTGAAATTATTCAACCTAGATTGTTAATGGATGAAAAAGCTATTATTTTTCGTAAAGAAAATTGATTTAATCCTCTTACAGCTCCACTAATTATATTTAATATACTTACTTGACGACCTCTGTGGCGCAGCGGGCGAAGGTCCGCCTGCGACGCAAGAGGTTGCAGGTTCGATTCCCGCCTCGGGACAAATGTCTGTACGATCTGCAGATATTTGTTCAGGGTGTTCTGGGTGTTTTTCTATATATAATAAAAATATCTATCTATGTAGTATAATGTATTAAGTATATCAGTCATCTAGTACCCATAACACGAGCTCTGCTTAGCTTGGGGCTAGATGATGCTGTGTGGTTGTCGAGCATTATTTATTTATTTATTTTATTTATTTAATATAATTCTCATATTTAAAAAAGTTTCATTAAAATAATAGGACTATAAAATTATGGGGGCAATTTTTACGAGCTGTAATAAAGGTATGAATATGGTGCCGCAAGGATTTCCAAACTTGTCTATTGAGCTGCCTATGTGACTTAGCATCATCGGGAGACTGCAGTCGTAATGAGCGTCGTCCAGCCATGAGGTTAAGGGTGTCATCAGAGAGTTTCTGAGGTCTGTTTATACAGTTATACAGGGCGTGTTAATGAACTGAGACCCCACCGTATGGACAGTTTCTACGAACCTGTTATTAAGTCAAAGCGATTCGAAAATTCGAGTTGAAAGCTCTTGAGGTTTTGGATATATGTATGTGCGAGTGGGTCAGAGCGTAGACTATTTCAAACGGGACCTTTTAAATCTCTAAGGCTTGTATAAAAAAGAGTTCATCATAAAGAGGCCTTCTTTCTCCAGAAAATCGGCTAGCTCCCTGTCCCCTGGGGTTCCGTTGCCCATACTCGAATTGCCCACTCTCAACTCATCATCGCTTCTCTTGCCTAACTTTGCATTGAAATCCCATAATAGCAACAGTGAAGTGAGTGTTGTTTGTATGTATGGCCCTCCTAATGTCCTCATACATAGACTCTACTTCTTCATCTGGGTGTGCCGAGGTCGGCGCATATTATACCTGAACGACCTTCAGCAAATATCTTAGATATTCTGAGTGTTAGGTATGCGACCCAGTTCGACGTACTGTCGATGGTGACAATGTTGTTAACGAGTGTTAACTTGTGAACGAGAAACCCGACACCACCTTGGGACTGTTAGTCGTCCTCCTGATAGTAGACTATATTACCGGAGTTAAGGGATGTCGCGTCTTCGCCCTCTCTACGGACTTCTTATAATCCTAAAATGTCTCATTGTAACCTACTTATTTCTTCTTCCAGCTCAACAATCTTATCGTCTGTCCTCAAAGTGCGGATGTTGTGTGTTACCAGGACCAGTGGTCGTCGTTGTGGTTGGTAGCTGTCTGTCTCCCGAGGATTCTTAGCACCTCTAGCCTCGCCGTTACCATGGCCGCTACCGTAGCCAGGACTAACGGGGCTGCTAGGGATTCGGGGCATGGTCCTTGGTTGTATTCATGAGGGGTTGTTTCCATACTCGCCACGCTTGGCGCTTGGGATTGGCGAGCGTAGTATAGGGTATTTAAGACGCAAAAGACGCTGCTGCCCGTCATTCGAAGCCATCCCTCATCATATACGTAGCCAGCCATAATTTCAGCCCTGTATTGTCTTTGCTTTCGTCAAAGATTATTTGGCGACTTTCGTGGCGCTGTTGTTGTAATGGCCGCTTAGACGAATGTGATTCGATCTCCTCTGGGTTACAAAATTGTACGATCAGGGTTTTTCCATTAACGATAAAAAAAGATACTAACCATCTGGTACATACCTATTATTACACAAGCTCTACGGCTATGGCTCAGATCATGATGAAACAAGAACGAGAGTCCTATAGCGATATTGACAAACAACAACACAAACATAGGGCTGACCTGGATTTGATTATGATCGTGAAATATAGCACAAACATAGAGGCCTGTACCCAGCAGGAGGTAATTGATGATAATAATGATATAACAAGAACGCCCAGACATTATGTTCTTATGTTACGTATGTATTCAAATTTTAATTTCACAAAATATTACGCGCTCGTTGATACGGCTTATTCTGCACCACTCATCATTAATTTGAATTACGGTAGGTAACGCAGTTACCAACCGCATCAAGCATAGCGCAGCTGTTTAACATCTACTAAATGATGGGTCCGCTATGAAGAAGAGTTATCCAAATTACCATGAAAAATTACTATAAGTAATTGATATTTTGAACGTCTTAGCCATTTCCATATTTTTAAGCTACCTCTGAATAATAACGATACTAAACTGAAACTTATTAAAGGTTAAGGCATTTTCAAGTTTTGGTAAGCCAAACGCACAGCAACACATTTTTATCCTGTAAGAAAATATTTCATTATATAAACTCGTGGTATTTATTATGCTAGCAACTATGTGCCACCTGGCGGAGTTTTCCCGAACGTTCATATCCGCTGTCAGTAGATTTTTAAGCCAGAGGCCATCTAGCGGAGTTTTAATGAACTTTTATATTCTTTCCGCCGTCAGTAGATTGTTAAGCGAGGCGCCACCTAGCGGAGTTTTCTTAAAACTTTATTTACCTGCGATCAGTAGCTTGTTAAGCCAGGCGCTATCTGGCGGAATTTTCCCAAACCCTAATGCGCCTGTGAGGCTTAATGTACAGCACGGTCAGCGTTCTCTGTTTTGCGACTACGTGGCGCGATTTTCAAGTGAAAACTAAACACATCTCATACGGTTTTCGCGAACTTTCAAATACACTGAAAGAGGAACATTATAAGTTTGGTTCAGCCAATTTCCGGTAGATGGCATTTAAAGTATGCAGCAAATTTTGATTTTTGACTGCATTACGGGCAAGAGAGGAGGGGCCACTTTCTTCTGCCGGCACCGGCCTATAAAAAATCCTAAAAATTCTTGAAACAAGAACATTTCAATTTCACTAAATATAACGCTCGTTGATACGGATAACTTCGCACCACTTATCATTGATTTGAATCTCGGTAGGTAACGCAGTTATCAAACGACGCATAGCGCAGCTGACTAATATTTATATTATCTGTGCTAATATCTACTTAATGATGGGACCACCACGAAGGAGAGTTATTCAAAGTGCCAATCCATGCAAAATGACTACCTCTATACTTGATATTTAAAAACTTAATAACTATTTATTATTGTTTTACCTCTGAATAATAAAATATATTTTATTGTTAATATATTTATATTATAAGAAAATATTTCATTACAATAAACTCGTGGTATTGTAATGAAATATTTTGGTAGGTAGTGCTAGCAACTATGTGCCACCTGACGGAGTTTTCACGAACGTTCATATCTCATATATATCAGACGCCATCTATAGGAGTTTTTCTGAACTGTCATTTTCTTTTCGCCGTCAGTAGATTTTTAAGCAAGGCGCCATCTAGCGGAGTTTTACCTGTGGTCAGAAGCTTGTTAAGCCAGGCGCTATATGGCGGATTCTTCCCAAACCCTAATGCGCCTGTGAGGCATAATTCACAGCAAGGGCAGGGTTCACTGATTTGCGACTAGATGGGGCGATTTTAAAGTGAAAACTTAAAACATCTCATATGGTTTTCTCGAACTTTCAAACACTACACAGACTTCAGAAAATTACAAGTATAGTTCAGCCATTTTCCGGTAGGTGGCATTTAAAGTATGCAGCAAAATTAGTGAAGAACCAGTCAAGCATTATGCTAGTACTTTTAAAACCTTAATTGGTACCTAAAATATATATTATAATAATAGCTTGTGCCCGCGACTTCGCATGCGTTGTTCCCGGATAAAAAGTAGCCTATGTGTCCTATATTTCTAGTCAACATCTCTACGTTTGCAAACTTTCAGCTTGATACGTACGCTAGTTTTTGTGTAAAGAAGTAACAAACCTCCAAACAAACTTTCGGTTTTATAATATTAGTGAGATTAATAAGATATCTTGCTGTCATCAAGAGCCATCCCAGAGATACCCTATTTTTCTTTACCTCTTGGAAAAAGTTTTTTGAAGTTATATGTTTTAAATTTTTATTTCTTTATTTACACACATGTTTGAGATATTACAGATCATTACAGATCTTAGTCTAAATCATGACATGGTCATACAGATAATAAATTATGTGAAACACCAAATATAAAGGGTATTGTTTTTTCTTCTTTTGTAAATTGACTATTTCTATTTAGCTTTTTGCTATTGTACTATACCTATACCTTCTTTTACTTTTAATTTCTTTTTATAACTATGCGATTTTTTTTCTATTATTTTACTAGTTTAATAGGCATCGTGCCTTTGCATTGCATACTTTAAATTGATTCACTTTCCCTTATTTTTTTTTACTAGTATCATTTTACAAGACTTTTGCTGATAATACAAGAATTTTGATTCATAACATATACTTATGTTTTAAGTAATTATGAACTGAAATGTATATAATTTGTTGTTACATTTCCTAAAACTAATTAAAAATAGAGCTTTGACGTAACTCAATTTAGAGCTGTCGTAAAATTAAATAAAAATGTTACAATTTAATCTAAACTAACGTTAAACCACAAAAAAATACAATAAATTGTTCTGTTTTAATTTTAGAACGAAATCAACGGCATAGCTAGGTTTATGTCAAATTAGTCCATTCTACGCTTTTAAGTATTAACTAGAAAGTGCGCGAACAGAATTGAATTCATTAAAATTTATAATAACATTTACTTAAACATATTGGGTAGTTCGAAGAATTTAATTTAAGCCGTAATTACCTTTTCTAGGAACCGATAATACTTCATTAATCCTGCAACGTGGTTATTGGACCATATTATAACTCCGCCGCAAACCACTGAAGTGCATTGTTCCGACCGTAGGTAGCTGTCGGTAGAATTGAATTACAGCCAAGTTAGAACCGTGCTCCGTATCCCAAAGGCATCTGTTTACCTGAAAACAGCGACATGACCAACAACGCTAGAGAAAGTAGCTCTCGACCAGAAAGAGACTTTCTGGTGAAGGGTACCAGATCTTCTGACGTATAAGATCAATGTGTTGATCTTACAAATCAGTTTTGCAGACCTCTATGCAAAAAGCTGTTTTTTTCCATTAACCTGCCTCTACATTAGCAATTAATTATAGTCGTAAAGTCTCAGTCAACATTTTTTAAAACACATTGAGATGTTAAGTAGCCACAAAAAATCACGAATAATATGCCAAAATCGCTATAATTATGTTTACCTACACTATTTTTGAGCAGTTCCTTTTTTGAAGTCGACTAAAAATGCACAACAAATATACGTAATGTTTGCAAAGGGTCTTGCAAGGTGAGTCGAGCCATATTTGCTACTGATAGCACATAGGTTTTTAGCACATATTACCAGTTATATATTGTTTTATTTCTTGTGTTGTTGTGCTCTATAGCGAAAAATATAATTGATATTACAAACAGTAATATAAATATTCTAATTTTAGCTTTAATGTAATATGGAGTTGCTTTTTAGGGTTTCGAAGTTGCACAAGAAACCCTTATAGTTTCGCTGTGTCTGTCTGTCTGTCTGTCTGTCCGTCCGTCCGTCACCGGCTTTGCGAATAAGTCCTAGTAAGCTGATATTTTGCATGGACATATGTACATATGTATAACAACGCCAAGATAACGCTACAAAAAATACTGAAAAAAATAATAATTTGTGGAACCTTCAATACATGGAAAAAACTTTTTTTATTGATTTTCCCATGGTGAAGGATATTGTTGAATAGGTATTTTAAAATTATTTAGAAGTTGCGAACACAATTTTTAGATTTAAGGTTCAATTTGCGAAATATAAAGTTTTAAACTTTTTTCTAGTGTCCTAAAATCTAATCTGCTAGTTTTAAAAATCTTAAAAATTCGTAAATTTAGTTTTAACCATTCTGAACTTTCTAGGAAAACTAAAAAGATTAAGCTAGCTTCTTTAGTTTCCGTGAAATAGTCGCTCAAATAAATGATGCATTTACCCAGACATACCGGAATACTCTTAATCGAAAACTCAATTAATTTCTGTTAATAAGTTTTGGTAACCACAAAAAAGCAACTCTTGAATGAATTAAATTAATCTAAACCAGGGTAGCGCACACATACAGTCGATATAAAACAATATTGTTAACCAATACCTCGCAAAGTTGCAAGATCAAGGATCTAATTCTCGTAAAGTGGGTAAAATATAGGCAGACGACAAGACGAATGTCGCAGGCAAACGATGGATCGGGCTAACG
Source organism: Pasiphila rectangulata (assembly GCA_963082625.1). Classification (NCBI taxonomy): domain Eukaryota; kingdom Metazoa; phylum Arthropoda; class Insecta; order Lepidoptera; family Geometridae; genus Pasiphila; species Pasiphila rectangulata. The sequence continues at coordinate 16,026,068 of OY720236.1, read as the reverse complement.
CAGGATCATGACGGATGGCACAAACTAAGCGGGGCCTATACTCAGCAATGGGTGAAGTCAGTCTGTGGATGATGATGATTATGGGCAAAAAAACAATAGGTAAAATTAATAAAAAAACTACCTATTGGATCGGACCTTATTTTGTCAGTTATAATTATGATGTACAATAACAATTGTAATGAGGCGTTTTCATTAAAAAGTAAAAACTTCAAAAATAGTTCCCTCGAAACTTATAGATGGCGTTAGTTTTCTTTTACTGGTGGAAACACAATTTGACAACCACAAACTTGCTTTCTCCGCTTGCCTCCCTATCTGTTAGGTTTAGTAGTAAACACTTTTTTATTTTTTACTGAAAACGTCTCATTATATTTCGTCGTGGGATTTAAGTATCTACCTGTCAACTAGAATCAATGAACCGCTACTTCCGCAGGTCATATTATTTTGTCATATCAATATAACCACCACAATAAGCATGAGCTGGTGGTTGGCTGGTAGTCATAACGTTGGCTGTCGGCAATTTAACCTACTGATACCACAGAAAATTATAATACTGTGCTATGGCCAAGGAATTGATGTCCTACCATTTCCAAGACCAAAGAGTTTATTTGATCATTATTACCTTTGAACATTACCAAGCAGTTGTGTGATTTACAATGAATTAAATATAATAAATGCATTATACCATGGTTAGTTAGTTAAATTAGATATTTATACATTGTAAAAAAATACTTTTTTTTTTAATTTAATACTTTGTGCACAATAACAATGTACAAATAGTATATATTATTTTCTTGGTGTAAGTCTCCGTAACATCATGGCCCAAATTTGTCAACGTCTTTTTGATATCTAATAAATGCTTGTCATAGTCGACATGCAGTGTGTCATCATTTCTCTGGCGAGAATAGTTCCCCTCGTGCCACGACATACGATGCGGCGTTATCGCCTCAGTTCCGACACAGATATAATAATACCATTCAGATACTCCACTCCGTACAACGGAATTTAATTAATTTGTTTTTTCATTATTTTTTTATTAAATCTGGGTCTGTGGTTAGAATAAATCTATATTTATACAAGAAACAATAAATACCTTCACTACTAAATTAATTATACTATACTTCCTTTATTATATTGTTTGTGTTAGAATTAAGCTAGGTACAATAAAGAGTTATCTATCTATCTATCTATCTACTCATATGAGCTACAAGGCTGAAATGTTTCATGTATGGGTTTCTTTTCGAACGACACCAAACAATTTTGTGACCTTCCACATCTAAGGGGTTCAAACAGGAGATCAAAACCTATTGATAATAAATGATAATAAATAATTTTGTAGATCGAGGTAAGAGTTGTCGCAATAAAATGTTAAAACTATTATTGCTACCGTATAAGCCAAAGTACCAGTTGAGAACCCAGTAGTTCTCTCTTGGTCATAGACCGGTAGTTCTCGGTGGTTTTCTGATAAGTGTCAGAAATATAGATGATGTAATAATCATCACGAGCAAAGCTAAGGTGGGCTTACTAGATATTCATAAAAAATATTTTATATATTTTTTTCCATCCGTTTAAGCTCCAATCATAGTTTAATATATCCACCCTCCTACAGTGTTTGTCGCTGGTTGTATAGCGCACTGTGGGCTCGCGCACTAAAACAGACGTTCAGTCCGGAGCATCATTCTTATAGGTAATGTTCTGTGCTCAAATAAGCAAAGCCGTGACAGACGTGATCCAAAGAATTACCCAAACTTCGATTTATGGAGTGAGGCATCCGTACAGTATTATTATAACCCTGGTTCCGATGCAGCGTTGACCTCAAGCGTCTAGAGAAATTGATTGATGGCCAAGAAACTTGCTCAACTGTAATTTATATGAAATTGATGATTGAAAGCATCAATGTTTCTTCGTACTTGTTCAATGCTTTAGAGAACTTTGTTAAATTTCCATTGTAGGGTGATTGAAAACGGTGTTCTTTCTCTAATGCTCGTGGATTTAGTAAGAGCCTGCTAATGTATATTACCTCCGGAAGATAGAGGCGTGAAATTCTGCTGCCTGCACTCCACGGCAGTGAGACAGGTACAATATTAAATATATTACTGCGTTGCGATGCGATTTCACTCCACTATGTGATGTGCGTGGCCTTTGCGACATGCGTGACCATTCATGCGACGATCATGTACTAAGTTAAGATTACGTTACTTTTGTTTTTGTGTTTAGTAGAATAATCAACATACATATGTAAATTGTTTAATACCTATGTCTTATTACTTTCGATGTCTTTGCTGTGGTCGGTGTTGCGCCTTGTGGGGCAAATATGGTGCCACTGAAAATCAGTGCCGTGTTCTCACGGCGTGTGCTGAGTTGGTGACCAGTTTATGTCTCATAAGATTTTTATTCTGTTTAAATTGTGTGATTTTAATTTTAATTTACCTGTGTACGAGTACTTATGACTCGTAAATAAATATTTTCTTATTCTTATTCTTCATCATCATCATTTCAGCCGTAAAACGTCCACTACTGAACTAAGGCCTCCCTCATGGATGTCCATGAGGGGTAATTGCCATACTCACCACGCTTGGCAGGCGGGTTGGCGAGCGCAGTATGGGATGTTGATATATGGAAATACGCTGCTGCCCATCTTCCGGAGGTGTCCCTTAGCAGGCTCTTACTGCATCCACGGGTAGGAGAGGAGGGGCAACATTCTACTGCCGGCGCCCCACGGCTGCATTCTTATTCTTATTCTTACCGTATTGAACGTATTTTTAAACTAGTTTATCTTCTCAGCATAATCTCTAAGTACTGACCATGAGTGGTGGTTGTCAAACTCACCACGCTTGGCAGGCGGGATGCGCGGAGCGTAATGTTTCTCTAAGTACATGGATGTTGTTGCCCATCTTCCGAAGGCATCCCTTGGCAGATTCTTACTGCATCCGCGGGCGAGAAAAGACGCGGAACATTCCACTGCCGGCACCCCACGGCATGACTGATTTAACATTATACAAGGCTTACTTAATTTTTTAATTTCAGAAACTTGTTTGTTATTGAGGTCAAAGCACTAGCCTAGAAGAAAAATACTTTGGCAGGCTATTCAACAAATGCTAACCCAGATGTGCGCGAACTCCAAATTAGAGCGGCCGGTTTGGCATCGCCGCAGTTGAGTTCAAAAGGATTTTACTGAGCACTTTATGGAGTTTTTTATTCACTATCTACCTAAGCTTTATGAGGATCAGTCCGAAAAAGGTTCTAAATGTGTTTGTGCATTAACGGACTTCTGCTTCAACTACCGATGGGATTTCTTAACTCAGATATTTGAATAGTTCATCATTATTTCAGCCGTTGGACGCCCATAGGACATAGGGCTCCCCTCATGGATTCCAACCTCAATAACTGGATTATTGAGGTTGAAAGAGATCTGCATCCACCGTCGACCAGCCGCTACGCTTACCGGTCCGTGGCCTCCACTCGAGAACAGCTCGGCCCCATCGGCCAATTGGATACTTATTGGAAATCAATTATGTTTGAATTCAATTTAAAATACCAACAAAGCGCTTTTTAAATATCCCGTAAATCCTTACCGTTTCGTAATGCTGAACGTATTATTGAATAAACAAAGCCTTTTTAAAGTAAGCTCACTCTTATTGCTCCTCCGTTTTGCCCGTCCAAAAGATTATAGATAACATGATCAAATTATAGTAAAAAAGTTGTGGAACATTCAAATGTTTATAGATGTTCCCGAGGCCAAGGAAATACTTAAACCTATCCGCAGGGTGATTACGTATATATATGATCGCGAGATATACGCCTGTTGCAAACCTGTCGCGAGATACTTAATGAGCCTGCGGGTTTGTTCATACGCATGTAATAGCGATTACAATGATCAAAAAATAATAGATAGGCCAACAAATGGCAACCGAACGGCCGTGAGGTGCCGGCGGTAGAATTTTGCCCCTCCTCTCTTGCCCGTGGCTACAGTTAGATATATAACCAGCAGCGTCTTCCGCACCATAAACTCCGTTCACCAACGCACGCCTGCCAAGCGTGGGCAGTATGGAAACAACCCCTTAGTCTGCCTAGCCGTGGACGTCCCACGTCTTAAATTATGAGTTTGTACATTCGCATAGAATAGCGCAACGCTGTGGAAGAAGAGTAGAAATATTCGGAAACATGCTACACGGGGATAGTTGGATTCATTCCAAGACCTCAATTTCCGAGAAGTCCATTGGGTATCCTGAAAACAAAGGATTACTGACCGAGACCTTCCGAGATGTTAAAATATAGAATACAATGACCAAATTATACTAGAATATTGTGGGACATTTAAACGTGTTTTAAAGTAACGATTGCAATTACATGTTACCATGGGGTGCCGGCAATAGAATGTTACCCCTCATTTCATGCCCTTAGATGCAGTAAGAGCCTGCTACCTTCGGAAGATAAGCAGCAACGTATTTTTTTTGCTTTCATATACTACAAAAATTGACCATTGTCAGCGATTATCGCGAGATATACGCCTGTTGCAAACCTGTCGCGAAATACGTAATCACCCTGCCGGCTTGTTTATCCGCATAGAATAGCGCAGCGAAACGGAAGAAAAGTTGAAACATTCAAAAACATGCTACACGGGAATTGTTGGATTCTTTCCAAGATCTCAATTTCCGAGAAGTCCATTGGGTATCCTGTAAATTGAGGATTACTGACCGAGAGCCTCCAGTCTTTTAGTGCTTTATAGGTAAACCAGACTACCTGTCTTTGGTTCATCATTTCAGCCATAAAACGTCCACTGATGAACACAGGCCTCCCTCATGGGTCTCCATGAGGGGTAGTTGCCATACTCACCACGCTTGGCAGGCGGGTTGGTGAGCGCAGTATGGGATGTTGATACACGGATAGACGCTGCTGCCTATCTTCCGGAGGTATCCCTTAGCAGGCTCTTACTGCATCCATGGGCATGAGAGGAGGGGTATCATTCTACTGCCGGCACCCCACGGCGGCCCTGTCTTTAGTTACAGACCTCAAAAAAGTGGAGATTCATAAGTCGTCAGATTTTTGTATAACCAACTGTGGTTATACAAAGATTTCAATAAGATTCAAAAACAACAGAGTAGGTACTGACCTACTCTGTTGTTTTTGAATCGCTTTGGAACATTATTTTTGGGTTTGATTAGATATATAATAGTTAGTAGAAGTTTTTGTGAAGGGTTCATCCGGGGAAGTACTACCACCATAACTATTTCTGCCGCCAAGCTGTAATGTCTCCATAGCTGTGTTCCGGTTTGAAGGGCAAGAGGGCCGGTGAAATTACGGGCACATGGGACCTTACAACTCTGTCTCAGGGTGACAGGCGCAATGCAATGCAGAGTTGGCCGCGTGCTTAGTGAACGTGATCACCGCGGCATTGCAATTGTTATAGGTAGAAGTTACCGCTTAACATCAAGTGGGCTTCGGCTTGTCTCGTCATTTCGTAGTATAAAAAAATACACTTCCAGATTGGTCCCATTTTTCCAAAACTTAGCTCTGATATCTTAGCTCGGGGGAACTGCTCAAGTAAGTATTAGTATAGATAAGCAAACGATTAAAATCTTTGCAAAATTCTGAATGCAAATTTTCTAAACGCTTTTTTGTTACACAAATACATATAATAGCATTTTTGGTATTCATTTCAGTCATAAAACGTCCACTGGTGAACACAGGCCTCCCTCATGGATCTCCATGAGGGGTAGTTGCCATTCTTACCACGCTTGGCTGGCGGATTGGTTATTGGTACTGACAGCAAGTAAATCATTTGCATTTGGAGAGTATGATTTTATGAACTGAAAGTAATGAAGAAGACCACTGATGGGCATCGAAACTCCTCAATGCAAAAAATATCACGGCCATATGGAGAGATAGCTATGATGAGGATACATAAAGTCATCATTTCAGCCGTAATAACGTCCACTACTGAACACAGACCTCCCTCGTCGATCTCCACGAGGGATAGTTGCCATATTCACCACGTTTGGCAGGCGGGTTAGCGAGCGCAGTACGGGATGTTGAAACACGGAAAGTCGCTGCTGCTTATTTTCCGGAGGTATCCCTTAGCAGGATCTACTGCATCCACGGGCATGATAGATGGGGTAGAAATCCACTGCCGGCCCCATGGCTTTAAAAAATCACGTCAAAACATCGTCAATTAATACTGATCAACGTTTATGAGTATAGGAGTTGATGTCCGAACTCGAAACAATCTACCAGGACGGTTTGATAAGTCTGTAACTTTTAGAATTTCTCTCGCAGTAATTTTAAGTCCGTGTTTAGCTTGGTGCGGTTATTTGGTGTCTCCCCAAACTAGCTTTTACGATATTGATTGGTTATGGTTAAGTGGTTGTGAAATTCACTGGTTTGGTGCAGACTTATGTTCACAAAACACACGTAAATATACTTATGTTAATGGTAATAAACTGGAATTCGAATTCTACCTTAATGGTGATAAATAGTGGTATGATTTTAATGGTATTTGGTTTGAACTCGCGACGAAGGCGGTCGAACGCGAACTGGTTTAGTTTCGGGAACCCGCGAACAAATGTGTATTAAAATTGATATAGTGTATTAAAAGTGCAAATCTGCTGCGTGTTCGGTTTTACCCGAACAATACTAAACTTTAAAAGTACCGTAACATAAGCCAATTCAACCGGCATATAAAAGTTTAAAAAGGGTCACTTACCTACTACCTACCCCATTACTTCTCTTACTGCAGTAACGTCATTTCAATTTTATTTTTTCTTAATGAATGGGAAAATTCTAGCTTTCATTGCGTAGCTTTTAGTTTACTGCATAAATGCCGCGCTAGTATACAATAAACTATACGAACTGGGTTACCTATGCATGTTTCTTTATAAAAAAACATGTATTCAGTGTGATTTCTATTTCATGGAGCACGATGTGCTGTCGTTAGTAAGTTATCATAATTATCGGCCTTTGTAAGTTCACTAGACATAGCCTCCCCAAACCCATTAACACTGTCTTCGGCTTGCCGCATCCAGCCTCTGCTTGCGACCGTTCGCTAATCATTACTCCATCTAGCTGGTGGATGCCCCATACTACGTTTTGTTTACCACATCGATAAGTAATCGGTTCTCCTGCAGACATAGGTAGCTGCCATTTCAGCTGGGTAATTTTATGTGCTAACAACGACTTTAGTTCGCTGTCAGCTCGTCTGTAACCTTGTTGCGGATTGTATCCTTCTCCGAGCAAACCACGCTCCATATCTCGCTAAGCAACTTTAACCCATAAGTGGTCAAATGAAAACCAGAAGTGATTTTACCACATATACCTTAATTCTACTTATATAACAAAAGGGTTAAAAAAATAATTCCTATAGAATAAAAATTGTGGACCATATCGTGAGTGGCGATCCACATTTTAGCATCGTAGTATGACGAGTATGACGTACTGATTTTGTTTTTAATTAAGGTTACGTAAAGCTTTTGTTTTTAATTAAGGTTAAGTACGATGCTTTATTTCAATAGTGCCTCAACGAGGCGATGTAACGCTAGAGCGATAAACTATATTTTGAATTGTAAACCTCACAGCAAAAACTCATTACGATACGGAAGCGGGTCGCGGGCGCTTTTTAACCGACTGCAGAAACCTCCTCTTTCTTTGGAGTCGGGACTGACATATATTTTTTTTATTTTTATTATATGAACTCCTTCGTTTAAGACCCGATTCGAACAAAGATTTTTACATTCGCAAGGATAAACGAGAGAAGAAAAGCTGAAGATCGAGCTCAGTGCCAGCTCGAGCCATGGGAGAGGCCATACTGCCGGACACTCCACTGCTGGACATACCAGCAGTGGACTGACACGGGCTGATGATGATGATAATGAAGGTGCCATAAGGCCGCCCATTGCACCTATGTTTATTTTTAATCACTCTTCCTTTTCCTGTTACTCTCTTGATTTTGGTGTACAATAAAGTGATTCATTCATTCATTCATTCATGAAGGATAAACTTCCAGATTTGTCTCAGTTTTTACAAACCCCAGTTCTGATGACGGGTTCCATAAGTTATTAAGGAACTCTACATTATTTATGTATAAATCTAAATCTCTGTAAAGTATTTTTCACTAGTGTATTCAGAAAGTTTGATTTGATAAGCGCCCGTAAAAACCTAGGGTTGTACCGCTTAAAATATATAAACTCCTGTTATACAAATCTTGAAATATACACCGACTTACAACGTTATGCACTATAGTTTACTGGTTAGCTTTGAAATGTCAGGAAAAATAAATTGAGCCAGCTGCGTGTCGGGCCACGCGCTATGTAGGCGTACGTAGTTAATGTGGGCTTGTTGTTGCTAGCTTAATACGTTTATAGTTTTCCTAGAAAGTTCACGGTTAAAACTACACCTATGATTTTCTTCACATTTGTAAAGCAAAGCAGTTTAGATTTTAGGACGACGGAATAAGGTTTAAACTTTTAATTTTGCAATTGAAAAATTGTCGTTGCAAACCTTAAATTGTATTAAAATAACGCTGATCGTGGAGATCCGTGGGGGAGGTCAATGACCAGCAGTGGACATTCTACGGCTGAGATGATGATAATGATTCAACCCCTAGACGCTGGGAGAGAAAAAAGTTCCCATCTTACTTGTCGAACGAGTGAGCGAAGCGAATTAAGTTCTAGATGGCAACTAGGCGTTTCGGTTTGTATGTATGTATGTTTGTATATATGTCGGTAATTCTTGTCCGAGAATTACCCTTGAACCGATGATCGGATTTTAATGAAATTAAAAACTTAAGGAGAATTACATCAGTATAAATAGATTGTCGTGGGGAAATTTTCATCATCATTTCAGCCGTAAAACATCCTCCTATCAACGTAAACGTAGAGAACACAGGCCTCCTTCATGGATCTCCATGAGGGGTGGTTAGTTGCCATACTCACCACGCTTGGTAGGCGGGTTTGCGAGCGCAGTTCGGGATGTTGATACACGGAAAGACGCTGCTGCCCATCTTCCGGAGGTATCCATCAGCAGGCTCTTACTGCATCTACTGGTATAAGAGAGGGGTTGATAGGGGGGAACCTTCTACTGCCGGCACCCTACGACACGGTTTTGGAGACATGGGGGTTTAATCGTTTATTTTTTGTCCGAGGACAACTTATAAACGGGCGGGTGATCCGATTTTGATTAAAGACACATAAGAAGATTACATTATTACTAAAATATTGTCGTGAGGGATTTATTAATCGACGTTTCCGAGCATAACTCTTAAACATATGCCTTTGCATATGGATTTTCATGAAATGTAAATATAGGGAGATTTTACCAACACAAGGTTAGTAGCCGCTTGAAACGCAGGAGGTTGCAGGTTCTATTGCTGTCATAAATCAAGTTCAAATGCAATAGGACTTCATTGAAAGAAGTCACTCGCTCGTTCTAAGTTCGTGGCGAAAGTTTAAGAGGTACCTACCTCAAAATAATCAAGATAGATAGATAAAACGTTTATTTACGATATTTACGAAGATACCAAGAAAAGGCACTGTATTCGAATCAAACAGAGGATATACAAAAAGTCTTTAACCATAAATAAATTCACAAATTAATTATTATGTACTCGTAGAAAATTTTTTTTTTTTTTATAAAAATGTCAACAGCTTCAGTTTAGTTCACAAAAAAAATAAGTGAACGCGCCTATAAATATTTGTCAACCAAAATATGTCATCGTCTCAAATATATTTTTTTCTGTGAATTTAACAATGTTTCAATAGCTTATAAAATTATTCCGGGCACCAGACATTCCCTAAAAATCTCAGATAATTGAAATAGGTCCAGCCGTTCTCGAGTTATGGTGTGTAGTGTAACTAACCCGACCTTATTTTATAACAATATAGATAAATAACGAAATCATGAAACTAGACTTACTTACCTACACTGTTGTATGTCTAGACTCAATTCCGCCTTCTCATAAAGGTAAATACCACTAGGCCAACACGTTTTTTAAAAGGCACGAAATGTCAACAATAGGATAAAAATATCGATACTTAATTACGCTATGTGTACGGCACGGCTTCGTAGCCATAGCCACCGGCATGATTGGCCACGTGAGCACAGGTAAGCTTCGCTTAGCTATGCCTTGTTATTTATTAACCGTGGCATAGCTAAGCCGAGAACCGTTTTCAGTGAAAAAGAAACAACGAGTTTACTACTGAACCTGATATATGGAGTAGAGTAGAGGCAGTAGGAGCCATGGGGTGCCGCCAGTGGAATGTTCTTACTGCATCCACGGGCCAAAGAGGAGACACCAAGGGATACCTCCAGCAGCAGGGCTAGCATGGGCTGGGGATAAAACTTTTGTCTACCGGTTATTTCCACCAAACCATGAACGTCTGGGTGTTCAATTACTTAGGATAAGTAGGTAGTTATATTACTGGTAGTGGTCACCACCGCACACTTTGGTCACTACCGCAGACCAGCGCAGACCAGAGTAGTGACTAATTTTAGGGTTCCGGACCAAACTGGCAAAAAGGAAAACGATTTTACCACACACTTTGGTCACTACCGCAGACCAGAGTAGTAACCATTTTTTAGGGTTCCGGACCAAAATGGTAAAAAGGAACCCTTATGATATCACTCTGTCTGTCTGTCTGTCACAAATGTGAGAGTATCATCATCAGTAGTTAGCAGAGTAGTATAGCATCAGTAGTTCTCGAGATATCCATTTGGATAGGTATCTCGGGAACTACTGATGCTATCGACTTGAAATTTGAATAAGTTCAAGATAAAGATTTTTTACTTATAAAGCATATATGAAAATGTAAAAAAATATCATATGATGATTGCAGTGGTGCGGATAATTTAAAAAATAATTAATTAATAATTAATCTCAAAATTTTTAAGTGAAGTTACTAGGTCGTGTGGGATATAATAGGAAAGGTATTAATGTGCAAATTAATAAACCGTTTTTTGTTTTCCTTTAAACCGTATCGTTTTTGAGTTATTTACAAAAATGTTGAAAAAACTACCGTTCCCCCTTTATCTCCGAAGTTTGTAGAGATAAACCCGTGAAACTTGTATAGCTAATAGAAGTGTAAGTAAACTTTATAGAAAAATATATCAAACTCTCTAATTTACATAGTTTTTTAAACTAGGGGGTGGAAGGGGGGGTTTTAAAAATGTTTGTGAAGTTACTACATAGGTCATGTGGGGTATCTTAAGAAAAGTATTCAATTGCACATGAATAAACAGTTTTTAAGCCGTATAGTTTTTAACTTTTTCAATAACCTTATCCAAAATTTTGCTGTTCCGGTACGATTCGAATCCACGTCTGTTAAATCGATACATGACGCTTCCTTAAGCCGGAAGTGCTTTGACCGCAAAGCTACAGAACCCATATCGTGACCCGCTGAAATTCTTGATAAGGTGATGTCGTTTTGAGCAACCGAAGAGCGCCATCTACAGGTAACTACTAGAGTTCTCCCGACACCTATTACAACTACAAAGAACGGACCTAAGGACAGTGGTGGGGGCACTAACGGGCCACTGCACCCTTAACAAACACCTCTTCAACATCGGAGCCACAGACAGCCCTCTTTGCAGAGGATGTCTGAAGGAGGTCGAATCATCTGCCCACGTAGTCCTAGAATGCGAGGGAGTAACAGCACAACGACAACAAATCCTCAAACAACCGAGAAGCCTGCCCCAGGAAGATTCTGCGCTTCTGGTCGGAGTAGGGCTGGCTATGCTAGCCAGACACCTACGCATAATGGACCAACTTGGAGTCTAAGTACGGAAAAGGGAGTCACACACATACATACATACATATATACAAGTATACGTAAATTAAGTATAGGTAAATTAGTTTGAAATCCACTAAAAATAATAATTTTTATGGCAATTTTAAATCCCCCGCCACTATGAAAATCATTTGAAAATCAAAATTCTATTTGATCGATGGAACGGGTAGATGAGAATAAAAAAAATGTTTTTATGTAAATTTTAGAACCCCTTGTCACACAAAGTCAAAGTTCGTCGACCCCCTCCGCCCATTACGTGTGACGTAATTAATGGCCTAGCTGGACGTCATGAAATTGGAATTTTTAAGTCAATTTAGCTAAATAGCTTAAATTAAAAGTTATCTCTTTCAAATAGTTTTCATGTGTTTGCGTGACACGCTCGTGAACGCAAAACTGTGTCTACCTATTGTTTATGTGGTTATATACTGTGTACTGTACGTAACAAGTTCTTATGAGAATAAAGATTTATTAAGCCGAAGTTATATAATTTGTGTCTCTAACACAAAACGTAACAAGATATTCTAATAAACAAGGCACTGTGAAAAACATCTTTAAAACCCACCGCTAGAAAACCTGATTTTATATAAAAAAAACTAAAATTATCTCGGTCTATTCGTTTCAGAGCTGCTTTCCACAGGCAGACACATAGTGGTCAATCTTATAACACCTCTTTTTTGTCGCTGGTAATAAAACTGGGACTCGATCAGCCCGAACTCCAGCCATCTCCTGGCCATTGGGTGGGGCAGCGAAAACGGGCTAACCCTGCACTCAAGGGTCCGTCCAGGCAAGCAGGTAAGTCCCGTTCCCCTCTTGACTAGGTATAGTTGCGCGTTCTCCTGGACACGCAGTGGTAAAGGTATTATCCTTGCCAGAAGGACGCTAGCCGTGAGGGAAACAGTGCGATGGGATTTGCTTATCCTTATAGCAAAAGTCCTAGTAAGGCTGGTTTGTCTTAACGTCCGCGGTCGCAGCCGTTACACTAATCTCAGAAGTAAAAATCAATCTTAGAAACAGTGAGAACAAGTAACCATGGATGTAATATTCCTTAGGTCCTTCACTATTGGCCTTATGATTATTCATAAGGCCAATATAAGAAATACAATACAATAATACCAATACAATAAGGCCATGTCTAGCTTACCTCGGAGCTTATGCTCAGAGTCGCTCAACGAGCTATGGAGAGGGCTATGCTCGGGGTTTCTCTACGGGATCGAATCAGAAAAGAGGAGATACGTAGAAGAACTCGGGTCACCGACATATCCAAACGGATTAGCACGTTGAGGTGGCAATAGGCAGGCCATATAGCGCGCAGAACAGATGGCCGATGGGGCCGCAAAGTTCCCGAATGGAGGCCACGGATCGGCAAGCGCAGCGTAGGACGTCCACCTACAAGATGGGCAGACGACTTGGTGAGAACTTCTGGTCGGCGGTGGATGCAAACGGTTTCCAACCGCAGTACTTGGAGATCAATGAGGGAGGCCTTTGTCCAGCAGTGGACGTCCTACGGCTGATATGATGATGATGATAATGATGAAACTAAGGGACGCCTATTATTCCTAGCAGTAGGTGAAGTCAGGCAGGTCCTTATCATCATCTTTATCATCATCACCACTAACTAGGTGATGATGATAAAGATAATATGATTAATGACCTACCTACAATTCTGATATTCTACTCCGACCAACAGAATGGAACAACTACTAGTAGTTGCACGGAATTGAACTCGGTCAGAATGCTACGGTGCTACAGACACACACACGTAGCGGTCAAACTTCTAACTCCCCTTTTTTGTCGGAGGTTAAATAAACGACGATTTGTACCCTTGGAAATTAAACAGCGCCATTTATTATGCAATATCGGAAACAGTTGTATTGTATTGTATTTTCTTTATTGTCATCGTTATTTTACCACCAGGTGATAATGATAAAGATAATATGTTTTATGACCTACCTACAATTCTGATATTCCACTCCGACCAACTGAACGGAACAACTACTTGCACGGAATTGAACTCGATGAAGCCATTTGTTCCAATCAAATCAACTGGTTGGTCAAAAACATTTTGGTAAGATAATCCCAACCGGAATCCCGCTCAACTAGTTGTTCCGTTGAGGAGAACGGAGTAGAAGCACTTTGTAATTTCAACATCAACTGAACGATACCATGATCGGTACGTTCAGTTGATGTTGTCACAACTGATTTTGTGCAGAATGGAATTCGACGAAGATGTCCGGGTGACATCATCTTCTTTGGGTGACATAGTTTATTGCGCTACTGCCACCTATGTACTTTCACCTATTATCACCCTCTATATGTGCAGTGTACTCGGATCGTTACCGCATAAGCCTTTGCGTTGTAGCACGTCCTGCCGGTCGATAATACTAATTAAATATTTAGACTGTTTTCAATGTTGAGGTGAAAAACCGATAAATCGATTGTTTTGAAACAGAATTGACTCGCCCCCCCTCCGTCGAGGGGTGAGTCAATTCAATTGTTAATAGACTTTAGCGAAGTTAAGGTATATTTGCAGTGTGACTTTTAACCTTAATAATCTTATCAAAAATACGAGGTTTTCTAGACCAAAGACCTCTAAAAACAACAATACGTAAGATAAAACAAGCTATGTTATGTAGTACAATGATATTAATATTTTATTTTTATGCAAGCTTTAGAAAGAGCAGATATATTTAACACTAGGGAAATATATAACACAGTTAAAATTGTGCCGAGAGCGGGAGTTTAGTATAAACTGCTTATTACAACGGCATGCACAAACTAATAATCACCACCTCCACGCAAAATAGATCAGTGTGTCTACCATGAGTTGTCACTGTTCGATCGCCTGACGTTACTACAGTAGTAATAGTACGTTACTTTGACATCTGTCAGATTTGTAACTCATGGTACCAAATTCTAAGCAAATGAAGCCCAAACTACAGTCGCTGTAGTATAGTTTGCTGCGTATTTTAGTACCAAACTATCCGCTAGAGGCGCTGTACAAGTTTTCATACATTTTGTTAACTACAGTCGCTAGAGAATATAGATTGTGAAAACTCATGGTAGACCTAAAGTACAGTCTATGAGCAAATTTGTATAAGTACCAGGCGACCATATTAATACAGGAGGTTTATACTGTCTCGGTAGTGACAGTATAAACTAAACTTCACACTTAAAACTGTTTTCGATATTGGATAATAAATGGCGCTGTTTCATTTCCAAGGGTATAAAATCGTCGTTTATTTAACTTTAGACCAAAAAGGGGAGTTAGAAGTTTGACCGCTACGTGTGTGTCTGTCTGTAACACCATAGCACTTTTTTGCATGGAGTTTTAAGGGTTCCGGACCAAAATGGTAAAAAGGAACCCTTATAGAATCACTCTGTCTGGCTGTCTGTCCGCCATAAGTGGATATCTCGAGAACTACCAATGCTAACGACTTGGAATTTGAAATGGTTAAAGATACTTTTTTACTAATATAGCTTAAATTAAAAAACTAAACAATATTCTTATTATGATTGCAGGGGGGCGGATAGGGGATCTCAATTTTATTTAGTAAGGTTACTAAGTCGTTTGGGGTATCATATGAAAGGTAATTTTTAGTTTATTATTAAACAGTTTTTATTTTTCCTTTAAGCCATACCATTTTTGAGTTATGAACAAAAATGTTGAAAAAACGACCTTATCTCCGAAGTTTGCAGATATAAACCTGTGAAACTTTTATATCTAATAGAATTGTATATAAAATTTATAGGAAAATCATAGCAAACTCTTTAATTTGCATAGTTTTTAGACAAGGGGATGGAAGGCGGGTTTCCAAAATTTTTGTGAAGTTACTAGGTTATGTGGATTATCTATCATATAAAAGGTATTCATTTGCACATTAATAAACATAAAACATGTTTTAGTTTTGCTTTAAGCCTTAAGTTTTTGACTTATTCACAAAAACGTTGAAAAAAATAGCGTTCTCCCCCTTATCTCCGAAGTTTTCAGAGATAAACCTCTGTATGATGGCACGGAAACCTCGGTGCGCTAGTCCGACTCGCTCTTGCCAGGTTTTATTTTTTATTTCCCAACCAGCGGTTCTCACCAAGTCGTCTGCCCATCTTATAGGTTGACGTCGTACGCTGCGCTTGCGTGGCCTCCATTCGAGAACTTTGCAGCCCCATCGGCCATCTGTTCTGCTATATGGCCTGCCCAATGCTACTTCAACGTGCTAATCCGTTTGGCTTCGGTGAACCGAGTTATTCTACGTATCTCGTGTGATTCAATGAAAGGACATCATGTCAAGATTGCAAAACTGAAGGTACACATTACATGAACATATTAGGTAACCTCAGAGACTAGGATAGGTGTCTGGGTTACTTGTTTTTTTTTTATTTTATGAGCTTGTGTCATTAATAAGATAGTATAGTAGATAATATTTAGAGAGTTGTCCGCTGCGACAAACTCATAAAAAACTCGCAAGCCTTGCTGGTATTGATTTTCCGTACCTCGAAAGGAAAAAAAACGGAACCCTTATAGGATCACTTTGTTGTCCGTCCGTCTGTCTGTCAAGACCCTTTTTCTCAGGAACGCGTGGAGGTATACATATATACAGCCGTTTATGCCGCAAATTTTCGCTAATTTTTGACACGCGCAAAGAAATCTAAACCTACAGGTACTTCCCATGAACTCAGAATCTTGAAACTTGGTACGAAGCAACGTCTTATAGCACAAATAAAGTAAAAGTTGCGAAAATCTTAAATTTTTAGTTACATTATATAATAAAAATACTTTTAATAATTATAAACTCACTACCTCTCTCCTCATGAACGCGTAGAGGTATTAAATTAAAAGTCATATCAAATACTCAAGTCTATAATACCTATAAGCTGTAACAAAATCAAATTTATATGTCAACGCAATCAAAAGAAACAGCAATTTAAGCCGCATATTTTCAAACTCGCAACTACTCGCAGGGAATCAAAACCTAAAGGGCAAAACCTACCTCCAGTCGACCTAGAATCTTGAAATTTTGCATGAATCAATGTTTTATAGCACATATAAAGGAAAAATTCCGAGAACCTTAAATTTTTAGTTACATATTATGGATTTCATTTTGCAATAAAAATACCATAAGTATGACTCGATTGCCGTTATGGGTGGTTTGTACAGAACCCTCGGTGCGCGAGTCTGACTTGCACTAGGCCGGTTTTTTTGAATCAATGCTAACTACATAGTTGCTCGCCGTGAACATAAAACGAGCGAGATTTACTTACTCATTAAAGTCCTATTGCATTTGAGCTTGATTTAAACGGGATTGCTGGTATTCTCCAAACACTTTAATTGGAGTAGCTTGTAATTATTCATCGAACTTAAATCGTTAATTCAAAAGTTATTCTCGAACAACGAAACATCAAAAGGCGACTAAGCCCCCATACCTGAAAAAATATTTTGTAGCTCATTATTTATTTATTTATTTATGTAATTTCATTCTAATAAAACTATCGTTACAGTACTTAATTCCTAATTTAATAGTGTACGTAAAATTAATAATCCATTTATATTATAATCTAATTCTAAAAACATTCAATGAAATTATATTAAAAATTACAATAAAATAATACTTTATATTTCCTACATCATCAATGCAAAACAAAGATCACATAACACAAATAAATTGAATGTTTTAGGAGTCTTAAATTTTTGATATACGAAAAAAAATCGGCTTCAGTTCAAGAAAATTTCATTAAAACCGGATAACAAAAGCGTTCTTTACTACCCTGTATCTGGAAATAAACCCCATCTCACTGATATCATAAAGCCGAAAGTTTGTTTGTATGGAGGTTTGTTACCTCTTCACTCAAAAACTAGCGTACGTATCGAGCTGAAATTTTGCATACGTATAGATATTGACTAGCATTAACGCATAGGCTACTTTTATCCAGGTACAAAGCTTGCGAAGCGGCGGGCATATATCATAAATCCCTAACGATAATCGTGCTATTTTTGTTATGTGTTGCTCTCTCAATATACTCATTTTATTTCCAATATTTCTGATATTCTTGTTATGTGTTGCTGTCTCAATTTACTCATTTTATTTCCAATATTTCTGTGATATTCTTGTTATGTGTTGCTCTCTCAATTTACTCATTTTATTTCAAATATTTCTGTGCTGTTCTTCTTATGTGTTGCTCTCTCAATTTACTCATTTTATTTCAAATATTTCTGTGCTGTTCTTCTTATGTGTTGCTCTCTCACTTTACTCGTTTTATTTCAAATATTTCTGTGCTGTTCTTCTTATGTGTTGCTCTCTCAATTTACTCATTTTATTTCAAATATTTCTGTGCTGTTGCTTATGTGTTGCTCTCTCACTTTACTCATTTTATTTCAAATATTTCTGTGCTGTTCATCTTTGTGTAATGTTGTTCTCCCAGTTTACAAATTTTTTTTCTAGATATCTGTGCTATTAATATTCTGTGGTGCTCTCCTAATTTACTCATTTTACTTCAAATATTTATTTGCTATACTTCTTATTTATTTTATTTATTTTATTTTTACAATATTTGGGAAATTAACAGCTAGCTTATAAACTAATAGACAAAGAATTATAGTTACTGAGGGCTAATCACAAATTTCCACATGTAGCAGGTGACTAACTATAAGTAAATATGTTACTGGACGACAACAAGTATGTGGACAGGAAGTTAAATAACAAATAAAAAATATTAATCAGCTAAGAGATGTGATGTACTACTCATTTTATTTCAAATATTTCTGTGCTGTTCTTCTTAGGTGATGCACTCTCAATATCCTCATTTTATTTTAAATATTCCTATGCTAAAAATAAAAGGTTTCTTGTCTGAAATGCTTCTATGAACCTGTATTCTTTTGTCGATTTCATAATTAAAGTACACGTCGTTAGTCGGCTGTCGCTATCGGCAGCAAATTGTTCCCGGTAATCGTCACTTCCGCTTCCTGCCGTCGCCACGCAAACTGTTCACACTTATTACCACAAAGCGATGACAAAATACTACGGCGGTGGAAATTAATGATCCTATGAAATATTCATCGTCTTTCATGAAAGATAATATTGGAATAATAGATGGATCTGGATATAATTTTTAAGTAGTTATGCCATGGACCAATTAAATACAGGACTAACAATTCCTAACATCAAAACGTAATTCGAAAATTAGTTACTATCTCAACATACCTATAGATAGCGCGAGGAGTAACGATTTAACAAATTTTAATAAATTGGTCATTCCCCGACACCTTAACGAACCATAACACGATTTAGTGATCGTAAAGATACAGCAGTCAAATAAAGATGGCGCTAACATAAAAATATTGTATGACATCAAACATGTAGTCGTTATTTATTAATGATGTCATCCCAGCCGTAGGACAGCTACTCTTCACGTCCACGGCTGGACTTAGGCCACCATCCTCATGGATTTCCAAAATCATGATTGTTGCCATATGTTTGGGCGAGCGCAGTGTTGAATATTGAAATAGTTACGGAAAGACGCTGCTGCCCATCTTCTTAGCAGATTCCTGCTGCAGCCACGGGCAAGAGAGTAGAGCCAACATTCTTCTGCCGGCACCCCAACGTCAATTACTTTAGGTCTTGAAAAAAAATGGCAGTAAATATTTAAAATTCTAGACTTATATTTAATAGAGCTTATTTAACGCATTGGCTTTCATTTTACCGATGAAAGCTATCAAACTTCAAACGGCCATATCTCAGAAACTACTCGTCCTACACTTTCTGTAGTGAGCTCAAACGAAAGACCTTCATGAGATCTACTTTTTCGACTACTACTCTACTAATTTGTCACTACGGACAGTCAAAGACGAGTAGTTCTCGAGATATGGCCGTTTGAAGTTTGACAGATGTCACCGAAAAAGTATATCTCATGAAGTTCTTCCATGTGAGCCCACTACGGAAAGTCTAGGACGAGTACTTCTCGAGATATGGCCGTTTGAAGTTTGACAGCTGTCACCGAAAAAGTAGATCTCATGAAGGTCTTTCATTTGAGCCCACTACGGAAAGTCAAACACGAGTAGTTTCCGCGATAAAAACGGTCTTCAGAAAACCTAACGTAGGTAGTGATTTAAATAAATGTTGAAAAGTATGAAAATTCACAGGGGGGCGCTCCAATACGGCGCGGATAATACACGTCACATGTTTGCTCAGTAGACTGAAATATAAAATAGTGCCATCTATTACATCGATGAAGACTCGCAATACAATCAGCGGCTAGCGCTCCAAACGGAAATTATTGGCAACGTATAAGTAGCTCAAGTTACAGCGCCATCTAGAAATACGCTGAGAATTTAACATTATTTGAGTGAAGATTTCAATGTCAGTCCTGTATTTACTTGGTCCATGGTTATGCTTCATCTCAGTTGTAGGACTGTTGTCAGGTTCACTACTGGACATAAGCCTCTTTCATGGATCTCCAGATCATAAGGGGGTTGTCATACTCGCCACGCCTGGCAGGCGGGCTGGCGAGCGCAGAGCGGGATTAATATCGGATTAGTTGAATACGCGAAAAGGCGCTCTGCCCATATTCCAGAGGTATCCCTTGCCAGATATTTACTGCATCCGCGGGCAAGGGAGGTATTATTCTACTGCAGTGTAGTACACACGGTATTACTAACGCTATGCTTAGTATGTATTTACCAAAGTTTGTAGGTACATATATGTATAATCATCCTGGACCAACATGACTCATATTCTCGTTCATCGTGTTCCAAGGGATTTTTTATTGATTTAAATATAAACAATGGTACAGATACATTTTTATGTTGTGCCCTATAAACCCTCGGGTTTGTGTAGGCACTCACATTCGCCTCAATCTATCTAATAATTATGTACTTACGCATAATGAACTCATCCATACTCAATAATGATTTTTTAATACTTAACTTACATACTTATCACAACCAAAATAAAACAGAGGTTAGTATTTAAGAAACCATTATTAACCAACATTATCAGCGCAGACCAGCCAGTAGTACCCTTAGTTAGTGTATATTAAAATATTGTTTAGTTAGTAGTATTGTTTAGTTTAATAGTATTGTTTCAACAATTTAATTAATAAGTTTTCTATAATCTGTCTTTTTTCTTAATTTGTTTCATGTTTTTTGTTTTATTTTTTTGCTGTTTTAGTTTTTACCAATTAATACTCTTTTATGTTCCTACCTACTGTTATAAACTAAGTTAAATGTGTTATGTAATGTATTATATCTGTGCTGTTTTTGTGAACTAAATAAATGTCTATTCTATTCTATTCTAAACCTGACTAGTTTCACGTTTATGCTTCTCATTGTAGAAAATTGCAGTACATCGCTCAAGCGAGGAATACCATAGGCAGATTTCGTGCGCGTGAGTGCAGACAGAGAACTTCACAATTCGGTAGCATATAACCATTGCCTTCTGTCGCCAACTTCACAGCGTAAACAGCTTGATTAGTAATATACAGGGTGGATATTCAAATGCATTATTTTAAGCAATAGTTCTGGAATTATGATTAAATGATAAATGTGATTTGATTTAAATTGTTTGTATTGATTAATTTACAGTTTGTTTCAAGTTCAGTTTGCTGGTATATATTTTTATATTTTTTCTGATTGATTTTAGATTTTATTTTAAGCGGTATATTATTATTTAGTAAGGTTGGAATAAGAATACCATCTTAATCAAAAAGTAACTGCTAGACCACAACTCTGGTCAAAGACTTGGGATTTGATCCTGAGCTCACATTTCACAACCCCATCAGACAACTCATGACTGACTGCTTCTAAAGACTAGGGTTCGTCACCCGAAACTGTCGTGATATTACAAACATTGGAGCAGTCAAACTTCTTTACACTTCCTTAGTAAGATCGAAGCTAGAGGCGAGTGCTTGTGTATGGAACCCCTACAAAGTATCATACACATTGATGTTGGAGAGGGTTCAGAAGCGATTTTTGCGCTCACTCTACAAAAAAGTGTATAGGTTCTTACATGTACCCAACCAAATATCTTTTGTGTACTTGTAAGGACCCATAATTGGTTCCATTCACTTGAAACGCAGACTCTCTTGCCAATTGTCAACAATATGTCGTATTTTACTAGGGCTTCTGCAGTACCCTGATCTTTTGTCTGAGGTAAGTAGGTTTTATGTTCCCGAAACTAAATTAATCCCTATCGTCTATTATGGGTTATATCACATCCAACATCAGCAACTGATCTTTAGGAAGTATGGAAGTACGGAATTTTACGTCTATTATACAGCGTGTCCCGTAATTGGGGTACTAAGCCGAAAGGGGGGTTTTCTACCCCCCCTGGCAAACAACGTTTGTTCTACGACTTTCTTGATTTTCAAGTTTTTCAGTGATAAGATAACGTTCAAAGTTTATACCAATTTCATAAGAGTGACAACCCTGCTCTGAGCTGTTACGGGCAATGACCTATTGACCGCCGGGGATTCCCGCGGCGCGCCCGCAACGCGCTTGTGCGTATATTGAGTGTGGGTATAGGCAGGCGTCCGTCACTCGCTCAAGGCCACGCGTTAAATGCCTACCGCTCTGTACATCGCAGGAGTTGCAAGTAGGGATGTTCCGATACCATCAAAGTATCGATACCTACTCATATCAGTAGTACTCATATCGTTTTACGATACTACTCATATAAGTAACCATAAAGTATCGATACCTAGTTATAACGATAGGTTTTAGTATTTTTTTAGGAATAATGAAAAAATAGTTTTTCTTTTTTATTATTATTAACGTACATATGACAACCGTCTTTTTATTTGTTTGAGAACTCTATCGTTTCATCATCATCATCATTTCAGCCGTAGGACGTCCACTGCTGGACATAGGCCTCCCTCATGGATATCCAGTTATTGCGGTTGGAAGCGATCTGCATCCACCGTCGACCTGCGGTCTTCACCAGGTCATCATCCCATCTTGTTGGTGGACGTCCTACGCTGCGCTTGCCGGTCCGTGGCCTCTACTCGAGAACTTTTCGGCCCCATCGGCCATCTGTTCTGCGAGCTACATGGCCTGCCCATTGTCACTTCAACGTGCTAATCCGTTTGGCTATGTCGGTGACCCGAGTTCTTCTACGTATCTCCTCATTTCTGATTCGATCGCGTAAAGAAACCCCGAGCATAGCCCTCTCCATAGCTCGTTGAGCGACTCTGAGCTTATTCATGAGGCCAATCGTGAATGACCACGTCTCGGTTCCATATGTCATCACTGGTAACACACACTGATTGTAGACTTTCGTCTTAAGGCACTGAGGAATTTTGAACGAAAAGACGTTGCGTAGTTTCCCAAACGCTGCCCATCCGAGTTGGATTCGTCGATTTACCTCTTTCTCGAAATTGGACCTACCTAATTGGACTGTTTGTCCTAGGTATACATACGCGTCGACAACTTCGAGAGCCGAGTTCTCAACCATAACTGGGGCAGGCGCAACATGGACATTCGACATAATCTTCGTCTTGTCCATGTTTATTTTAAGACCTACCCGTTGGGAGACTCGGTTGAGGCCTTCGAGCATCGTGCCAAGTTCCTCCATCGATTTTGCCATGACCACAATATCGTCAGCAAACCGAAGGTGAGTCATGTATTCGCCGTTAATGTTGATGCCTAGTCCTTTCCATTCCAAGAGCTTAAAGGCATCTTCCAAAGCGGTCGTAAACAGTTTCGGAGAAATAACGTCTCCCTGTCTTACGCATTACATTATGTCTTACGCACATAGAAAAAGTTCTAATTTGCCAAAAAAGATCTATAAGAATAATACATGGCTTGCATAGATTAACTTCAGCTAGAGCGTACTTCAAAAAAGCTAAAATTTTGACGGTGATATCACTTTACATTTTTAACTGTCTTTTAGAAATTCACTTAGATAAGGACAAATTTTCTATGAAAAAGCAAAAGCACAACTATAATACACGAAATAAAGAGAAACTACATATACCCCGAACGCGACTTGTCAAGACAAAAAATCAAGGACTTTGCATTAAGCTTCAAATGTACAATAAGTTACCTCTACAAATTACTCAGCTGCCTTTCAATGAATTCAAATCAATTCTAAAATGTTTCTTTGAGTGTCATCCATTTTATCATATCAATGAATATATGAGTTGTACATTTTCTGATCTCTACGCACATAAAAAAATATGTTCCCACTGTTTACCCTGATGTTTATAATTAGGTTATGTTGTATTTTTGATGAAATTAATTTGTATTTTTTATGACTTGCCAATGTTATGAAATGTAACGGAATGGTTAATAAATGAATACTGAATACTGAATACTGAATACGCCTCTTTTTAAGGGAATATCCTTCGAACTCTGTTTCTGTACTCGGACTGACATAGTGGCGTTTCTATACAAAGACTTCAACACTTCGATATACCGATAGTCAATTCGGCATCGTTGGAGAGACTCGAGCACCGCGCATGTTTCGATCGAATCGAAGGCTTTCTCATAGTCCACAAACGCGAGACATAGCGGCAAGTTATACTCTTCGGTCTTCTGTATCACTTGCCGCAGCGTATGAATGTGGTCTATGGTACTGTAGCCTTTTCGAAACCCGGCTTGTTCGGGACGCTGGAAGTCATAAAACCTGCGATCGAGACGATTCGTGATGACCCTTGAAAACAGCTTATAAACATGGCTCAAAAGCGAGATCGGTCTGTAGTTCTTAAGCAAGATGTTGTCACCTTTCTTAAAGAACAGTACCACGACGCTTTTGTTCCATGTTTTTGGCGTAATACCTTCGAGCAAGACGAAGTTGAAGAGCTTCTGAAGGACTTTAAGTATCGGTGATCCACCCGCTTTCAGAAGCTCTGAAGTGATTCAGTCCTCCCCCGGCGCCTTGTCGTTCTTAAGCTGTTTCAGGGCCATCCTGATCTCGTACAAGCTGATGTCAGGGATATCTTCGGTATAATGTCGGGTCAGCTTGGCTCTAGGGTCTTCTGCCACACTGCAAACAGGTTTAGTGACCGAATCTTAGAGCTGTCCATAAAACCTTTCGACTTCCCTTAACACTTCTGCTTTACTTGACGCTATACTGCCATCTTCCCTCTTTAGCTTCGTCATCTGGCTTTGCCCAATAGACATATCTCTCGCGAACACTTTGAAACCTTTGTCCCGCTCTATCGTATCTTTAATACGAGCTGTATTAAAGGTACGAATATCGTGCCGCAAGGATTTCCAAACTTGTCTGTTGAGCTGCCTATGTGACTTAGCATCATTGGGAGACTGCAGTCGTAATGAACGTCGTTCAGCCATAAGGTTAAGAGTATCATCAGAGAGTTTCTGAGGTCTATTTGTACGGGGCGTCTTAAAGAACTGAGACCCCACCGTACGGACAGTTTCTACGAACCTGTTATTGATCTCGTGTCTTTATCGTTTATGAACTGATTATTACTATATTGGATTAACGTGTATTTATCGCGTAATTACCTTTATTATTATCCTGACGTTTCGAACATCGAAAGGTATCCATCATTTTAAAAAACTAAATCATATTTGAGCAACCAATAAAAATAGCTGTTTTATTTCACCACATTCGTTTTATTATAAAAATCTCATCGTAGAAGCGCAACCCTAGCCCTAGCGATGCCGCGTCACAGATTACTTGCAAGTAGGTGAGGCGGGTGAGCAAAGCAATCTCAACGATTTTGTAGGCTATTATAGCGTAGGTATTTTCGCTTTTGTATTGGAGTGATGTATCTGTTAGTTTCTGTAATCTGTGGTATAGGTGCGTGGTGTGCGTAGGCGCGTAGGTATGTATTACGGACTCACGTCTGTTATACATTAGGGTTGACAGCGACTTGGAAAACTTTAATTTTGTATGGAAACCTGAAAATACGTTTTTCTGAAATCTTTCTTCGCCTTTGCATTCCTTTGGTGGGGGGTAATTTGCAGCTCCTGGCTTCATACACCAGTTACGGGACACCTTGTATAAATGAGTTATGTAGCGTCAGCAACAATTTTTGTACCAAGGTTCTCAAAACTTTACGTTTTACTTTTACTATTAAACACTTAATAAATTAACAAAAGAAGTAACAAAGGCTAGTGTACGATTGGTCAAAAAAATTATCTCCATGCGGGGATCGTACCCTCCTGCGTCTCAGCCGGCTTTTAACTAACTGCGCCACTAAGGTCGTTAAATCGTCCTCTGAAATGCATGACATGTATTCATTTCAGCTGCCAAATATTAACTTAATACGTTTACTAAGCGTGTGTGTATGTGTTGCTTTAACATGAAACGGGAGAGGCGTCATTTTAGAGATAAAGCACGAACAAAAACTTTATAGACCTACTAGCTTCTGCCCGCCGTTTCGCATGCGTTTTACCCGAGTAAAAAGTAGCCTATGTGTTAATTCTGGTCAACATCAATACGTGTGCAAAGTTTCAGCTCAATACGTAGTCTAGTTTTTGCGTGAAGAGGTAACAAACCAACATCCAAACAAACTTTCGGCTTTATAATATTAGTGGAATCGTTCCCACAGACCTGTCGGGTGTCTTTGGGAAGCAGATATTACGGACTTTTACGTCTATTATATAGATTATTTATGCAGCATCAGCAACTGGTACTGTGTACAGGACGTTGCAGTGGCTGGGACATTTATAGATGGATAGGGCTTGCCCATCACCAATGCCATACTTTTAGCATATTTCAGTCCGTATCAGAAGGACAATCTAGCATAACGCCCTTGTGGGATGAACGACATGGAAGTAAAATAAAACCGGGCAAGAGCGAGTCGGACTCGCGCACCGAGGGTTCCGTGCCATCATATGTATAGTGCGGATTTATATTGTTGGAGAACCTTGACAGCGCCATCTCTTGTCTGATAGCGGAACTTATGTAGATTTTTTACACTTTCGATGATTTCTAAAAAAGTATGCTAATTAGAGAGTTTGTAATGAATTTCCTGTAATCTTTACATACACTTCTAGTAGCAATAAGAGATTCCGAGGTTTATCTCCGCAAACTTCGGAGATAAGGGGGGAAACGCTATTTTTTTCAATGTTTTTGTGAATAAGTCATATCGGTTTTACCTAATGTGTTCGACCAAATAGCTAAAAGTCTTTTTCTTTTTTCAGGTAAGTGAAACTTTGAGCATTACACTCGCCTCCATTTGCTTTAAACAAGAGTGAGTATTGGTTCACAACTTAGTTATCAATAGTGTATTTTGTTAGGTTGACCTGAGCTGCCGACACGGGTCCAAATATTCGCCCAAAGGTAAAGGTCTACAAAGAGTGCCGACAGGAGTCTTTTAAATTTTTACCCCCCTTACTGTTCTCTGAAATTAAATAACAATGAAATTGTAACTGTGTGATCTATGCTTTACCGTCTTCATTACATTTTTTACCCCGTATTGTTATTTTTCATAAGATCTACATATGTCTCGCCCTAAAATACTTACTAAAATATGAACTCAAAATAGTGTGCATAATGTTGTTGTTAAATACGTTTGTTCATTACGAACAATATCATTATTAAATTTGGGCCAAAATTGCCGCCCCTCAAAATATGCCGCCACAGGCTTCAGCTTCCTCATCCTAGTGGTAAATCCGGCACTGTTCGGGACGCAAAGCGGGATCGTCTACGCGAAATTAAGACCTGTTGACGTCAGGATTTCAACATCTTTCAGCAATTATAAAACACTCGGAATTCATATTTTCTTTTCTTTTATAAACTTTCAAGATCACAACATATTATTAAAACACATTTTTCCGGGTATTTTACCATGTACACTTATACCATGCTTATTGCAATCCAAGCGTCGAGAAAAAATAAGGGTAATATTAGGTATATTACCATACCACGCGATTTAAATCTGTTTAATGGCTTTTAATTAATATTTTATGTTTTAAACATACGTTTTTTACTTCAAACTGATAGTGTATTTTACACTATTGGTAACAACAACAAAAATCCCGTATTTTTCTGTATCTTTACCATAAAGTTTTTACATTAAAATTGATATTAACTTTTAAAATGAGCACTCAATCTCCACGTACATAAAAACTGCTCTATAAAAACATGTAGTTTCATCCAAGTGAACCAAAACGATTTATGACTCTTAATCTGGCGATATTCAGCGCGTTTAAAATGGTTTTGGTTTTATATAATTACAAATAGCTTTTCAACAAGAGTTAGGTCCTGCTTTGGCGCTCACAACATTTTCGCGTCAGCTTGTATGCGAGTCCAAAGACATTAATGTCTTTGTGCGAGTCCCTCAGTCGTCGTTTTAGCATTGTACCTATATGTATAGGTAAGTGGCGTTCGTACAATTTAAGGTTTGAGGTTTTTGTTTGTCGGAGAACCCTTTGTTACAATTGCGCCATCTTATTACGTATAGCGGAACTAATGTAAATATCGTAAATATAAACTAAAAAATAGCAACCTATAGAGTTTAATTATCTTGTAATCCTTACAAACACTTCTATCGGAGATGGGGGATCCGTATTTTATTCAACAATTTAATGAAAAAGCAAGAACCATATCGCTGAAAAGAAAACTAAAAAGTGTTTTAGAAAGTGCAAACAGATCCCTTTCACATAATACCTTACACGACCTAGTATCTTCACATTTTAATTATGAGTACCTCTTTAAGCCTTCCTTTTAATTGGAATGTGTGACAGACAGACAGACGAAGTCCTTTTTGGCATTTTGTACCGAAACCCTAATGAACAATTGAATAATTTTGAAGTCAATTTCAATTACAAATGCAAAACGCAAAATATATTGGTACAACTAGCTTAACCCACTGCTGCACACGAATTGTACCCCGATAAAAGTAACCTATACGTAATCTTGGTCAACATCTGTAAGTGCAAAGTTTCAGCTTGATCTGTTATATAGTTCTAGCTCAAAGAGGTAACAAACATCCATATACATATATGTATAAACT
This sequence comes from Pasiphila rectangulata, assembly GCA_963082625.1. Lineage (NCBI taxonomy): Eukaryota > Metazoa > Arthropoda > Insecta > Lepidoptera > Geometridae > Pasiphila > Pasiphila rectangulata. The sequence continues at coordinate 15,997,380 of OY720236.1, read as the reverse complement.
AACTTCGGATTTATGATACTCGTATTAGTGGGAAGTTGGACAATAACAACAGACTGGAGGCGGTTGGTGTGCAATCTACACTTGGAAAAACTAATAAAAACTATCGTGGATACTTAATTGAGAAGATGAAGTTTGGTGAGGTACGGTTGAAAAACTTTTAGCTAACAGAGATACAATAGAATCACCAAACAGGCAATAAACTGAAGTGTTCCACCGTCCACCGCAAGATAGCCCAATTATGAAGAAAACAAGAATGATCAAAAATAAAACAAATTTACACAATATGGCCCAGGCCAAGGGGTGCCAGCAGTATAACACCATATTTCTGCACGCCCAGGATGACTGGCAGAGAATGCTTTAGCATTAAGTCCTCCTTACACAATTGTTATGTGTTAAAGTGTTAAATAAATAAATGTTGCCTTTCTTGCCCGTAGATGAAGTGAGCATCTTTGAAGGGATGCCTCCAGATGTTCAGCAATGCCTTCCCGTGTATCAGCATCCCGTACAGCGCTTGCGAACCCGCCAAGCGTGGTTAGTACGGCAACAACCCCCTTATGATCAGTACTTTGAGATCCATGGGGAAGGCCTATGTAAACACAGGAAGTAGCTTCATTTTGGATTGCAAGATTTGACATAAACAAACTATAGAGGTATACATTGGGAGTAAATTAATATGAGCTTGTAAATATCACCGTCATTAGAGCCAAGTAAATTGGACACTGCTTCTAAGGCACAGTTACAGGTCACAGCTCTGTGAAACACAGTTAACCTTCTCAATAAGGACTTATACTAACTTATACTAAATTTGTTTGTGTCCTTGGCAAAAGTTAGCACGATTGCAGCGCAGTCATTCGAGAACGCTGATTCGCTGTGATTCGCAGATCTTTGTGCAGCAAGTGTAGAATGTGACATTGGGGTAAAATAAAATTAAATGTTACTTCCTAAAATAATATTCACTTCAGCCGTAAAACGTCCACTGCTGAATACCTCCTACAAGCTTTTTTATTACATATATTGTGTGAATATGTTTTAAGTTGACATTAAACTTTAATGGAAAATGTTTATTTTATTATTTTTAGTGGGTACCGATTTTGATTAAATATACTTATTTATATTTGTTTAAATAAAAACTGGTTTGTAAAAAGTTTTTTTGCTTTTAATTTATTTTATTTGAAAGCAGGTTTTCCGGCGGTGGTTCTTAAGTATATTTAATCAAAATCAGTTGAAAAGATTACAAGATATGGGGGGTGAAAGAGGGTATGAATAATCCAATGTTTGAAATATATCCGAGTTTCGTGTCGAATGAAAGGAAATGATGAGTAGAATGAAAATTTTATGGAAATCGGTCAAGCCATTCATGAGATATGGGTTTGAAAGTCGGGGTGAACAATCAAATGTTAAAGCTAGGAGGTTACCTAATTTTTTTTGTAATGTATTCCCTCATTTTTTCAATCTACAATAAATCATGCCAAAAGTAAATTAAAAAAATGTTTTATACTATCAAATATTAATAAAAAAAAGGGACAAAATCGGCCCCAGTCCATCTAAACATACTAATTTAAAGCAAAAAGTCAGTCGAAATGAAGAAGTAATGATAACGTTGAAGTATGATAATTATACGCCTAGAAAAATTATTAATATAAATTATCATCATCGGCCACAGGACAGCACTGCTGGACAAAAACGTCCCTTATAGATCTCCAAGTACGTATCTTGAGGGGTTGTTGCCACACTCACCACACTTGACAGGCGGGTTCGCGAGCGCAGTTCGGGATGTTATTGCATCTTGCATCTTACCGAGGTATGCCTTGGCAGATTCTTACTGCACCCACGAGCAAAAGAGGAGAGGCAACATTCTACGGTACTCCACGGAAAAGATATATCCTAGTGCAGTGGTTTGATTACCCAAGTACCAACAACACTTTACAAGTTCGAGCTTCAGACCCAAACAACTGCAAAATTCTGCACTATAATAGAAGCTTCTGGGCGATTTAACTTCTGAGCACAGTTAGGTCCTTAAATAAGCTGGCTTGAAAGCGTATTACAGTGAGGCTCGCACTAAAGGGCTTAATTTTCGGAGTTCGCAAGACTTCGTCCTGCAGTTTCGAAACTGCAGTGCTCATATCATTTATGCGGGCCGTCTACTGCGAGATGTTTGGTATTAAAAAAAGATATAGACGATCTGTCTGCTGAGTTTTATGTAATTTAGCAGACAGAGCGCCTATATTTTTTAGTTACGCCTTTTAGTGCGAAAGTTAAGTCTTTTAGTGCGAGCCTCACTGTGTAATACGCTTTCAAGCCATCATATCAAATCAAATCAAATATTTATTATTTAAAAACCTAAGAAAGTATTATATTAGGCGCAATTTTCAAGACCTTACCTCCCGTGCTCATTAAAAACTGTGTTAAGGCAAGGTAAAGACTCTCCAATCACGCACACATATAAAAATACCTTACAAATATGTGATACATACCTTACAGCTAACATTAATTATGTAATAAGCTATAAATACTGTTACGGTTACTTTTGTAAGGTCACAAGCAACAAATAATATTAAATTAAAATAAAAAGATATCATTATAATAATTATATTACAATTAGTTTTTCGAAGTTACTTTAATAGTTTTTTTTAAATCGTTTTCATTTACCTGTAAAGTGAAAATCTATATCATTACAGCAGTTTTTGGATCGTTTTTCTCATCATCATTTTTGGCTTTTTGACACCTATAAAAGATGATTTATGCAGCGTCTGTTTGTGAGGATCGGCACTTACGGACATGGCTATTAAGGCCAATGCGGGAGCGACAGCGGCGGCCACAAAACTGACAGACAAATTCTGTACCTGGTGATGTTAAAGGAAGTGTAGCCTGTTAGTGGCGTTAATCACGCTTTTGGACAAAAGGTTGAACCACGTTTTGTCATGTACGACAACCCCTTACGATAAAGTTTTCCTTCAACTATCACGGTCGTCTGAAGAGTTTTGTCATTTTATTAGGATCTATATTAAAGGATAACACGTCGTGTTTAGCACTGCCTTTGAATCGAAACTTTGGACGCCCAACCGGACGTTTAAGTCTGCTATTTGACTGAGGAAAGTTTGTCTTGGCAAACGAGAAGGCTCCATCCTATGTACATGCCCAAGCCAGCGAAGCCATCTCTGCTTTAATACCGCGGCGATGCTAGTCAGTTGTGCGGTACTGAGCACCTTCTCGTTTGTTACTCTATCCTTCCATGAGTTGTCCGAAATGCGTCGAAGACAACGCATATGAAACTTATTTAATTTCCGCTCCTGTTTGGCCTACGATGTCCAGGTCTCAGAGTCATACAAGAGTATGGACAAGTTTGATATATAATCATATTGGTTTTAATAGTGAGATGTTTATTGTCCCAAACATTGTAGAAGCCTTGGCGATGCGGATGTTAATCCCGGCCTCAAGTGAGAGATTGATCGGTACCGTAGAACCAATGTAACAGAAATTGTCAATAACTTTCAGAGGTAAACCATTCAATAAAATCGTTGGTTTTTGGTTAATACCTTGCGACATTATAACGGGTATTTTTTGCGTTAATAGACATAGAAAATAGTTTACAAGCTACATTAATTTATCTACCGTTGAATAAAGCTCTTCTGGGGTGAAAGCAACAAAAACTGCATCATCAGCAAACAATAAGCCATCCACAAAATATACTGGCGATGTCTTTTTTAATTTAAAAGAGAGATGTTGAGTAGCTTACCGTCCACCCTGGTGTGAAGGTGTATGCCTTGTGAAGATTCCCCAAACGCAACTTTCAGGAGTACCGAAAAGAATATTCCAAACAATGTTGGCGCCAGTACATAGCCTTTTCGTACACCTCTTTTCAAATCGAAGAGTCTAGATGTGTTGCCGTTGTAAATAACGAACCCTTTCATATCATGGTGAAAAAGTTTAATTAGATTTAAGAGCTTCGGTAGACAACCTATTCTATGAAGTACAATGTACAGCCCCTCTCTTCTAACAATATCAAAAGCTTTATTTAAGTCTACAAAAGCTGCTTGCAATGGTGTTCTTTGCTCTCTACACTTCTTATGGAGTTATTTTCCTGTAAAATATTTGATAATTCGTGCAAATCAATATCCATTTCGAGTAAAAAAACATGAAAAATAAAAAACATGTCACATCAATTCCAAATGTTTCGTAAAAGGACTGTTCACTTTCGCGATTTGTAGACGTAATTTTAAAACTGATTACCGGGACTAAGTAACAAAAAAAGGTAATTACGCGATAAAGTCTCGCTAAACAGTTTTAAAATTACGTTTCGTAAAAGCTGAAAAAAATTCTAATCCCTGACGCCAATAACGCCAATGCGTCACCCTAAACCAGAAAGTGATTCTCCAGCTCACAAAACGAAACTGTCCCCGGCACTTAAAGAAACACATTTATACATTCGACACTGATTCCCACGCAGCAGTCTGCGCGTCAAACACCCAAATATATGTCAAATTAAATGATCGAATGACGCGTCCCAGCTAAATAAAACTTTCGCGATGACCTTCCCGGCTCGATGATGAGAGTGCCACAGGCACAGCTTCATAGTCCAGCCACTTAACGCATTTTTATCGCGACGCGTCCTTCTGTTGAAAGGTGTTTTTAATGTATTAAAAAATTGAGCCAACTAGGAACTTCTGGCAGAAGTATAACATTTTTACCACAGTCGCCCTAGCCGACACAGTCAACACGGTCACGATGGATGGAGAGCTGTCGCCCTAGTACTAACCTGCACATGCTGTATATTTCACACAGCATCATCTAGCCGTTAAGTTAACAGAGCTTGTATTATTTGTACCCGATGGTTGATTAAATACTTAAATAGTGTTTTGTTAATACATTATCCAAAACATAATATCAGCAAAGAAGCTAACATCAGCAGAATCAAACCCGGAACCTCTTGCGTACTGCGCCACGGAGGTCGTCAATTCAAAACAACAAGTAACCTTTAGCTTCATAAACACATAATGTTTAACGTCAAATTTCTGAGGATACAACGACGGTAAAAAAATACAAGCTACTGGAAGACCTCCTCCTTTTTTGTATTCGGTTTAAAATGAAGTGAATGCCGATAACCAGCTATTGTAACACTGGCAGCCTTCAATTCGTTACCCGTGCAACAATTTCATGCTTCATAGCGCGCATATTTTACCGTGATTCAAGAAAAAATGTTTTTTAAACGACTTCAAAAAAAGGAGGTTCTCATATCGACTGTATGTTTATTTTTTGTACGTGTGTCACGTGATTACTCCGCCAATCATGAATGTAGATTATTTTTATGAAAGGATTAATGATGCTTATTTACCATCTTGGCCTGTAACTGCGTTAAGTCGCGAGGAGTAGAAAGAGGAAAGGCAGGCCTTTGCCCAGCTGTGGGACAGTAACAGCTGAATACCAATAATAATAAATAATTAATAAATTCACGTTCGTACTTTTGCAGAAAGCAGTTACCCTTAACACGTGTAGGATAGTGAGAAAGTTTTTGCAAACTGATGTTTCGATTGACGCACCACAGTCCTCTAACGAAGGTGCATCTACAAATACAACTAATGTGCACGGGCCTAGTGCACTTTAGGTAAATTCCACCCTTATTAAAGCCGAGCTGATGAAAATCTATACCCAAAATAATAATAAAAAATATAAGGTAGGTCATGTTTCATTGATGGCATTTTTTTTTCAATACTAGATTCTGATGATGGGATCCATGAGGAATTAAAGTAAGGCCTTTGCATCTATTATAGATGATTTATACAGCGAATAATCATATACGTGACTTCTTCCAATCCAACGTGCCAATGGTTATCATTAGATGCAATTCTACTATCAGGCTTATTTCATCTTTTTACCATATAAAAACCTATTTGGTGTGCTGGTGTCAGGATTAACATCTACCTCTGGGTATATTAAACACAGTAAAAACATTTTCCAAATTATAATTCAGCCGACGTTATTTGTTGCTCGGGTTTGGCTGACCACATGGCCTTTGCATCTATTATAGATGATTTATACAGCATCAGCAACTGGTAATCATGCTGTACGAGACGCTGCAGTGCCTGGGACATTGTTAGAATTATAATTAAATAATATGAGTAAAGTAGACACTGTAGTCCTTCAAGGTAAAGCCCTAAATCCTATGACTCCTAAATTTAAACTTGCGTCGGAGTTTTTTCTTTCACTTTATGTTTGTTTTAACATCCAGTTCTGACGTTAGAATCCAAGAAAAATCGAGGGAAACACATATATGGGCATATATCTCGGGGTGTTTTCAGCAACCAGTCAAGGATTTTAACATTACAAGATACAAGAACTTTATTTGTACGAAACATAGGTTACAATTATGGTCTTAAATAAAAATAAGTTCAGCCATGTCTCGCCGCAGTTGGGCATACAAATATTAAAATCTAGATAATGATATAATATAATTATTAAAAAAAAATTAGAAGTCGGTTTTTATTTAAATTATGGAACATATTATTACCATCAACACAGCTGCAGGACGTCCACAGCTGGACATAGGCCTCCATCATGGATCTATACATAGTAACCATGAGAAAGATATTTTTAGACCTTATTAATTTTTGTTATTGTAATTGTTTATTTTTTATTTAATTTCCAACTAACTTTGCAGCACACGTTGGTGGTTAAATGTTACTTTGCAGCACACATTGGTGGTTAAATGTTACTTATTAATTAGGTTAAAACTATGTTTTGCAAACAACCAGACATGTAACGTTTTCTTATGAATAAATCGATCCTCACCTGGGTAGGCAGGTTGGCGAGCGCAGTACGGAATGTTGATACACGAAAAAACGGTGCCGTCCATCTTCCAGGGATATCCACTCTCAGATTCTTACGACGTCCATGGGAAAGACATGCAAGATTCTACAGCTGGCACCTACATCTTAAAACAGCAGCAAAATGTAAACCACTTGAAAACGTTCACTTTTAAGTTAGTTTTAAATGAAGTGAAAAGCTGATATCCAGCTGTTATAAAACTTTGGCAGCCTTCAATTCGTTGCCCGTATAACAATTTCATGCTTGATAAAGCGTATATTTTTCCACTGTAAAAAGGAAAATAAATCTTATAAGTTGTTATGAAGGTGCCGTGGTGTAGTAGAATTTTATACCTCCTCTCATGTCCGTGGATGCAGTAAGAGCCTGCTGAGGGAAACTTGGGGCCTACCCATCTTGGGCAGCATGTATCCGTGTATCAAAATCCCGTACTGCGCTCGCCAACCCGCCTGCCTAGCGTGCTGAGTATGGCAACTACCCCTCATGTAGATCATGAGGGAGGCCTCTGTTCAGTACTTGAAAAGCATTTATTAGTGGATGGCTACCGGCAGCTACCTATTACAGATCTCTGTTTATAACTGTAATTAGTTAGGCATTGTTCTTTCATTACGTCAGTGCATAGTCGCCAGTGGATCATGTTATTTGTATAAATAAATATTTATTTATTTATACTGACATTATGCCGTGGGGTGCCGGCAGTAGAATGTCACTCCTCCTCTCATACCCATGGATGCAGTAAGAGCCTGTTAAGGGATACCTCCGGAAGAAGGGCAACAACGTCTTTCCGTGTATCAACATCCCGTGCTGCGCTCTCCCACCCGCCTGCCATGCGTGGTGAGTATGGCAACTAACCCTCATGGAAATCCATGAGAGAGGCCTGTGTTAATTTAAGTTTTTGTGTACGATAAAGTTGTATTCATTCATTCATTCATTCAGTAGTTGACGTTTTCACGGCTAAAATAATGAAAGATACACTAAGGTAACACTAAGGCTTAGTGGTATTCTTTAATATGAGCGCGACTGTACCTATAACGTTCATACACTTACAGGTCTACCCCACTTTTATAGGGTTCCGTACTCAAAAGGAAATAACGGAACCTGTATAGGATCACTTTGTTGTCCGTTTGTCCGTCTACTTGTCAAGACCCCGGGAACGGGTGTAGGAATAGAATTGAAATTAAAAGATTAAGAAGGGTTGTTGCCATACTTACCACGCTTGGCAGGCGGGTTGGCAAGCGCAGTATGGTGATTCACGGGAAGACGCCGCTTCCCATCTTCCGGAGGTATCCCTTGCAGATTCCTACTGCGTCCACGGGCAAGAAAGGAGGAGCAAGATTCTACTGCCGGTACCCCACGGCGAATTATGCATTGCTTTTCTAAAATCAGGACCTACTGAGAGCTGACTTTTACTAGATCATGACTGGATCTGTATACAGGATCAACTGAGACCTCTCACTAAATCATGACTGGATCTGTATGCAGGATCAAGTGAGACATTAACCTATCCGAGGGGTTAAATAATAATCACTTGAACCTGCCCCTGTGTCTGTGCGAATAATGTGGGTAAACCCTCACGTCAAGAGGAACCATTCAACCACTGTAGGAATATGAAAAAATATTGAAAAAGAAGTCTGAGTTCGGAGGCTATCTATACTGTTTTAACATTTTAACGGCCGTGCACCAATGGATTTTTCTTTCTTGAAAAATGTATGTGCACACATAACACGTGCTTTAACGGTTAAGGAAACATCGTGAGGAAACCCGCGGCTTAGTCAGCTTCAGACGTATTAACCTGTTCTTTCCTCTGAATAATAGCTGACTAAGCTGAGAAGATGGTAAGGTGCTGCTGGGCAAGCCTAATCCATTTAACAATGTCCCAGGCACTGCAGCGTCCCGTAGAGCATAATTACCAGTTGCTGACGCTGTATAAATCATCTATAATAGATGCAAAGGCCTTACTTTAACATGGGAGATAGTGGCGGCATCAACGTCCACTACTGAACACAGGCATTCCCCATGGATTTCCATGAGGGGTTGTTGCCATGCTCACCATGCTTGGTAGACAGATTGGCGAGCGCAGTTCGGAATGTTAATACACGGAAAGACCATCTTTCGGAGGTATCCCTTAGCAGGCTCTTATTGCATCCACGGGCATGAGAGAAGGGGTAATATTCTACTGCCGGCACCCCACGGTATTGTTGGCATAATTCCTAACTAAAGTTGTGTAAAATAGACTGAAATTATATAAAGCTATTCGGCTGGCGCCGTTCTAAAATTATGTCGGATCAATTTAACCTTATCTTAAGTTGACAGTTCTAAATTTATAAACGTCAAGTCTATTTTATTTAGCTTTAGCAAGTACAAAGAGCGAATCTACTTCGTTATTGATTTTAGGACTGCAGACGTATTACATGTTCTTAAGATGAATATCTTAATATAAAAATAAGATATTTTATATCATAAATAAAAATACCTTAAGGCCCTTTTCCATCAAACAATATCTCAATCATTGCAGCTTCCCGAGCAACATGAATACCTGACTGTATAAAATCATCTTAATAAATGTGAAAGACCAATTTATTACACATAATTATAATAGGATTCTGGCCACTCTAAGGAACAACTTAAGTTTTATAACTTTTCAAGATTCTCTGATTTTCATTTAGGAAAGTACCAGTAAAGTTTTAACTTACAACAGCTGATATGCGATAATGACAACCTAAATGCCAGCTGATTCTTCACAGGGTCATGTACATACAGGTTGTCATACAGGTACAAATAAAAATGCCTCAAACCCCACAGAGGTTATTTTATTAAAATGTATAAGAAAAACTTCTGCAGATCACACCAACTGGTAAAATTGAAAAAAGTGTTATACCTCTAGTATCGTTTTTTGCCTTTTCAAAACTGCTTGTTTTAATAGGCTGTAACCCAGGTAAATTCACATTTCACATTTACTCACATTGACCTGGGTAACAGCCCATAAAAAAAATAGTTTTGAAAAGGCACTTTCAGTACTACAGTTTTTCTACTACAGTTATCATCTATCAGTTAGCTCTACAGTTTTGAAAAATAATTCGGTTGTCCTGTAAAATATGTGAATATTATATACACCCTTATACAGGGTTTATTATATATGTGAATATTATAATACACCCTGTATAAGTGTTGATATGTAGCAAAGTAACATACATTGTACATTATGCTTGCGGCTTTGCCCACGTTTTAATATTTTACAGGAAAACTGAATTATTTTTCAAAACTGTATGTAGTACTTACTCCTTTCTTTCATTCATCAATGGTCTTTCTTATTGCTGTAGACAGCCAGCTTGACAACGAACATAAATTACTGAGTAAATATCAATGCAAAATTAGGGGATACGAAATACTCGTATGCATGTTATTAAATGCTTAATCTTACCAACATTCACTTTTAGTACAGTTGCAGTAAATGTCAGTTTTGAGAAACGTGAAAAGTTCTTATCAATGCGAACTCGTGTCTAGCAGCAGTAATTCCATATTCTGTTTGCCTATACAATTTTCAACGAATAAAGTCGGCATGCGCTGTTTAAAGTCGTTGTGGAGAAGTTATTATCTTAAGCTGCCCAAAGTTAAAGAAATGTTTAGTCCCCTCGTGGGAAGGTGGCCAAAAACGCCTAATCGACCGAACTTTTGGTAGCCTTAAAGAATATGTGACATGCTTTGATATTGTTATCTGTTTATAATTTTAAAACATCCGATTTAATTAAAGTTCAAAGTTTTATTACGTTCATGTTGTGTAATAATAATAATATAATAGCATTTTAATTGTTGATATGGTGTGAACATGATCAAAATTGTACTTCTTTATATACTTTTTGAAAATAAATACCTTGCTGTCTTTTTTAGTGTTATTGTTTGTACCTTTAAGGCAACTCTTCACGGAGGTCAATGAACCTGAGAATTAGCTAGTGTTTGGGTTGTCGTATTAAAGTTAAAACTTTCGTGGTCTTTTCTTTATTGAAAATCACAATCTGCTAGGCGTCCCGTGCTCAATTTTTGTTTATTACTGAAAACTACTCATTAAAGGTCCGGCAGTGTGATAACATGTGTATTATAACTTTCTTATTTATCAAAAAGTAAAAAAAAAAAAAAATAAGATTATGACCTCAGGATCATTTTCAAATCACACCATCTAGTATCATCATTCATCATCATTTCATGTTGTTCCCGTTTGCACCCACTGCTGGGTGCAGACGGGCTCCTCTTTAATACGCCATTCTTTTTTTTTCTTTTCATTTTATATAATAGGTCTTTACCTATGAAATTGCCGTTCTTCAGTACTGGTAATTTCAAATAAAAAAAAAATTGACATGGCTTGGTATTTCAAATTCAAATTAATTTTGTTTTAAAAACATGACATTCTTTTTACAAACTCAGTCTTTTTTTTATTGATTAGTGTTGTATTTTCATTACATTTGAACATTTTTCGTCATAATGGGTACCTTAAAAAATCGTGTAATTATGGAATATGAGTTCCGTCGTGGCACCAACGCGACACAAACGGCATGTAACATCAAAAACGTTTACGGGGAGAACTGTACAAACGAACGCACAACCCGTTATTGGGTTCCCGGTTCCGTTCTGGAAATGTTGACTTGAAAAATGAAGCTCGTGGGCGTCCGAAGACTATTGTCATCAATGATGAATTAAAGGCGATTGTGGAAGCTGACGAAACTCAATCTACAGCTGAGCTAGCAGCAGCTTTTGATGTTAGCATCAAAACAATATTGATCCATTTGCGACAAATTGGCAAGGTAAAAAAGCTTGATAGATGGGTACCCCACGAACTTAGTGCTGGCGAGCGCAACGTACGCGTTGAGACCTGTCTCGCGCTGCTCAACAGACAAAGAAATGAAGGAATTTTGAACCGAATTGTTACGTGCGATAAAAAATGGATTCTGTTCGACAATCGAAAGCGCTCAACAAGTTGGTTAGATCCTGGTTCAGCACCAAAGCAATGCCCTAAACCAAAAATTACCACTAAAAAGGTGATTATCACTGTTTGGTGGTAGACCACCAAAAAAAACACCACAGTTTTTTTTAAAAAACGGCATGAGCATTACTGCAGATGTGTACTGTAAAGAACTGGAGACAATGATGGAGAAGCTTGCACATCTGCAACCAGCTTTGGTCAATCGGTCGTCCCCACTGCTCCTTCACGACAACGCGCGACCCCATACTGCTCAACAGACCAGTTTCCAAGCTGCAAGAGCTGGGGTTGGAAGCTCTCCCTCATCCGCCATACTCACCAGACCTTGCACCTACCGACTATTACTTTTTTCAAAATTTAGACAACTTTTTAGTGGGTAAAAAATTCAATTCCCGAGGGGCAGTACAAAATGCCTTTGAAGAGTTTGTTGCCTCCCGTGCAGCTGATTTTTACAAGAAGGGCATCAATAAACTACCAATGCGTTGGCAAAGATGCGTCGATTGCATGGGATGTTACTTTGAGTAATAGAAATAAAAAAAAAATGGAAAAAAATTACTTTCATTTATTCCATACAAAACGGCAATTTCATAGGTAAAGACCTAATATTTGTCAAAATAAATATTAAACAAAATACAAATTACTGAATTTTTTCCTTCCATAACGACTTTTTTAATGGACTGAAACGCCCCCTTTCGGGTTATTACACATGTTTTAATACACGTAAAAGCAAAAAAACTACGTTTAGCAGGGATGATCGCGAGATACGTCATCATCCTGCGGGTCAGCGCAAGTTAAGCGAGGTAACAATAGTCCTCTCGTGTTTTCTAACAGAAAATTAACACTAACGACATCTATTAGGTTCTGTGGAACTATCCTGTTTTTTAAGGAAGACTTTTTTATAAGGAAATGCCTCATCACTTTTTTTCAAACAAGAGGTAGCGTTGCACACGCGTAGTCATCACCATCTCAGCCGTAGGACGTCCACTGCTGGACGAAGGCCTCCTTCATGGCCATCAAGTGAACTGATCATGAGGGGGTTGTTGCCATACACAACGCTTGGCAGGCGGGTTAACGAGCACAGCACGGGATTTTGACACACGGAAAGACGCTGCTGCTCATCTTTCGAAGGTGGCGCTAAGGTATCCCTTAGCAGATTCTTACTGCATCCACGAGCAAAAGAAGGGGGGCGACTTTCTACTGCCCGCACTCCACGGCACTGTAGCCGTTTACAAGTAAATAGGTAACAGTTTTTAATGCTTATACTTGTTATGGTTAAGAATAGATGTACGATTTGAAGGGTAAGTTTGAGAAAAGTTGCACTTTGAAAGTGTATACGAAACCACTCAAGTTATGCTTGAAGATGAAGTAAGAAGTTGTGAACGTATGTGACTCTGACTGGGATTCGGCCTCGGGTGGTTGCTTTGAGTTACGTTATCTACGTAAACTTATGTAATCACTTGCGTAACTATCTTCGTTTTGTCAAAAGTTCTTTTAAATTGTGTTATTGAATTTAGCTTTTGATATAAATAGCTTTATGTTAGTATTTATAACTAGACTTTTTGAATTACATTAAACACGCCGTTCACTGGCTCGTTAATGACTCGCACGTTTAACATAGCTGTCATTAATTGTATGTTATTTTTGCCAATCAATGCCAAAAAAATATTTTGTAAATTTAACAAGAAGAACCTACTGAGAGATAAAACTCTCACTAGATCCATAATTTATTGCTGCTATGTAAACAAGATCTACTAAGAGTTAAAAATCTCACCAGATCCTGTCTACACATCCAGCGTTTCAAAAATTCAATTAATGCCAGCAATGTCATTCGAGCGAGTCAAACATCTCGCAGTGGACGTTCCGCCTTAGTTTGCTTTTATGGTAACTTTGTTTCTCAAAGTTTCTGTAACAGCAACGATATTTGCATTTCGATAGACTGGCTTTCCAATTAGCAACTCTCTAAGAAGTCTCGAACTCTCTTTAGATTGCTTATTGGCTACTACTGCGCCATAACAACGTCGGCTTGCGGTTTCCTTGGCAAGCGTCGCTCAAGTGAACCCCGATGCTCCTCTTCCGAATCTGTTGCTGCTTCTTTATGGGGTCATCTACCTTTCTTTTTGGCCAGCTTCTTGTTGCTTTATTTGTTTAGACTTCCGGGTCGCAGAATAACACGGTGCGACAGGATAACTTGTCCGAAAATAAATTAAAAACACAAAAGTGTAATTGATCGAATGGTGCAGTACTGGGGGCGGCCCCTGAGTATATCTGCAGTGTGGCCATCGACTCGCACTGCAGGAAGCCGCGAGGAAGTCGCCTCGTGTGACGTCGCGGATCGCAGTCGCCTCTTTGCGCGGGCGGGATCCTCGGGGGCGGGCGGCCTCGGCCTCACCACCGAACGCAAGAATGCGGGCGTGCGTGCGGGTGCCGGTGCGGCAGGGACGAGGGGTGCCGGGGCGGGGGCGGGGGATGCGTCGGTGACGCGCGGGGCGAGGCGCGGGCCGCAGACGCCGCAGTAGCGTGGTAGCGCCGCCGCGGCCGCTCGCCACCGCCGCCCGCAGCCGCCCAGCGCGGACTCGAGTGCGAACTCGATCACAGACAACAACCGAATTTCCGATGGTAGTTCCCGCGTATCGAACGCACGGCGAGCGCTCACACGAGCAGCTCGCTCGAGTGCCTCCACAATAAAAGTGTTGAGATATCGGTCGGGTTAAGTGCCCGAATTTCAAGGACTCGAACTTTGGGAAAATCTGCTGACGTCTTCACCTTGAGTCTTCCCGGTAGAATTACTATTGAAGTTTTCGGATAAGGTAGACGATCTAATGTCTTTCCCGCCTTAGCAATTTTGAATTTCAGCCGCTTTTGTCCTTGAGCTCCTGCCTGGCTCCTGCCTGGGTTATGTTTGGACGTTGTTTTAGGAATAAGTAGAATGTCCCGGTTTCGTCAGCTGTTATTGGAGCAGGCTCGAGAGCCGATGCCGCTATTGCTCGTATATAACAAGCACACGTACTCACACAATGAATGCAATCAATCAAACGAACGGAAAAGTTCTTAACCAACTACTAATCTCATCGCAACACACGTTTCCAAATATATAAATACATCTTTAATAATTTAAATGACAAAATAGATTTGTGATATTAAATATAGTTTTGCGGTACTATTTGAAATCCCGCCAAGATTTCTGCAGACATCACCATCTTCAATATTAATGTCACTATAGCTGAGCCGTTAAAGTATACATAGCCCAACATCATAATTTAAACCTGAATATTGAGAATTTAACAACCTGATAATAAATCTGATAATAAATCGGATCTGTCCATTACAAGATGGGTGGGCTCAATAATGACTGATTGGCATACAAATTGTTCGCTTTAATACCAAAAATTCTATAGTTACTAGCATTGTTAGACTAGCGAGGCATGAATTACCCCGACGTCTCACAATAGACTGCCAGCATAAGAAAATAAACACAGTGTTGTCATTAAGTTTTAACTGAAGCATTTTGGAAAGTAATATAACAGGAATAATATTACAGACGTAGACGTAGTACAGAATAGTATTATAGACGCATTTTAAGAATTTAACAAAGGCAACACATTATTAACCGGGTATTATTTTACGAGTATAAAGGTAAAATAACGCGATAAATACCTGGTTGAATATGTGTCGTGATCGCGAAAGTTAAGACTAAAGTCATTATATTGATAAAAAAAGAATTGAACGAAGAAGAACTGAACGAAGTATTTTGAAAGAAGATACTGAAGAATCATAAGAAAATTAACTTAGGAGTATCGTGAAGTACTTAAAGCATTTAGGAAAATAAACATACAGTAAATCTTAAGGAAATAAACTTATGATTACTTAAGCATTTTGGGAATTGAACAAATAAATAATTAGCATTGTCGTCCCAAGTTGCTCACCTAAATGCTAGTACTTAAGCTGAAGCATTTTCGATAATTAACGTGTAGAGGTATATATATTATTGATATTTTCAGCTGTTACTGATATTTATTATACATATAATTTTTATAAAATATACGTACTACCTTAAAAAAATAAAGTTGAGAGGCTTTGATTACTGAGCTGTTTAATTTAAGTAAGAAAAATTATACAACTTTGATTTTTATGACTATTATTTGAAAGTTGAGCTCATTTGCAAAAGTTTTTTAATGCTGCTTACGCACTAGTCTAATCTCAAACAAACAAAATGATGTAAGAACTTCTGTATTGGACAGAATACTTGATTCATTTATTTTTTGTATATTCATACGTATTATACATAAAAACCACCAAAAAAATATCCTACTTACAGATTGGTAAGCAAACTAATTTTGTAAATTAACTTTGCCTAGGTATATACTTCGGTCGCAGTGAATAGGTAAGGGATTTTGAGTTTGAGTGTCTGCATTTGTCTCCTGGCGGGAACTGAATTCGTAACCTCCTAGGTGAGCCATGGAGGTCGGAATGGTGCAATGACTGCCATAATGACTAACTCTTTCGCTCCGCTATTATATATCTGCGAGCCATCTGGCTCTCATTAGTACGATTGCGCCAGCTTTCATTTGTTTTTTTTTCCGGCTTATTGTACGTAGCATTTCGTAGAGGTACAATCTTAGTTGGTGGTTTTCGATATTTTCCGTCCAAAAGTTTCCAATTTTAATAACCTCCGTATGGCGCAGTAGGTCTCATAGCTGGCTGAGACGAGGGGGTTGCGGGTTGGATTTCCGCCGGGGGACAAATTTTGCTTTTCGGATGATTTATCTTGGGGTTTTTTGGTATTTATCCTCTGTATGGGTAACTTTATATTCACAAAAAAAATTGTTTATCTAATTTTTTTGTAAATATATTCTTACTTATTAACTAACAAAGAAAACAACCAGACCGTTAAATGGTGTCCAACGTTATTTTCCTTTTACATAGGTGCAAATATCACAGGATTTTCATTTTCTTTTAATAAAAAAATATTGTAATAGGTAGTCACCTGATAAACACTTGATGACTTGTGGTACTTAATTATAACACGCACGTTCTACGTAGGTACGTAGAACTTCGTTTATTATATTTTAATAGTGATTTTTTTAAACCTAAGATTCAGTATATATATATATATATATACTGAATCTTAGGTTTAAAAAAATCACATTGTGCCATAAGATGCTTTCAAGGTCTAGTTAAGTGTATGAACTTTAGGCTTCCGTACTAAGAAAAAAGATTAATTTAATTTCTTGAATATTAAAAAAATTAAAGACATCAAATGGCCGAAAACGACCAAAAACCCAAAAATGCCATTTTTGACCTTTGGTGACCTTTTGAGGCCTTCGCCCCCTTTTCCGGTATCCCTGTAACAATGCTTGTTGAAGTTGGTTATTAGATATAACATTTACTCAGTTTTGATAATCTAACAAAATGCGAAGATAGAGAGCTAAGGACGATCGACATTTTATAGCAAAAGTTTTTTGAATAATTTGGCATGTAGAAATACCGTCAGAGATCCCGAATATAAAAGCAATTTACGAAGGGTTTACCATAATTTTGTATGGAATCTGAAATATGGGCAAATTGAAGTTAAAAGGGACTTTAGGTAACTTCCCATAACTTCCTTTTTCGAATTGACGAGAGCCCGGTTTCTCTTCGCCGTTCTTAAAAAAAATTATTTCATATATTTAACAAGCATTGGTAAGGGGGCGAAGGTTTCCGAAAAATGCCTATTTTGACCTTTGGTAACCTTTTGAGGTCACAATAACTCCAGTCCCTGTGACCCAAGGGTTACCAAAATCAATCAGTACCCTTCTCTCATTAAGACAAAGCTAACAAAAAAGGTTTCATGTAAATCGATCAACGCGTTCGGTTGTAATCGTGTCATGCACAGACAGACAGCGCTATGAATAATAGGTAACAAGATTTTGCGTCGACTTACACACATCATGATCATAGATAAGTGTATTAGAAATAAAATTATATTGCATATTATAATGCTCACAACTACGATAGTTCCAAAAGTTATAACTAGCCATTTTAATCCAACTGCTGGCCACTTGTCTCCGCTTTGGTCTGCCGCGTTTAAGAAAGTAGGCTCAATAGAATAATATAGTGCATTGTACTACCAATAGAGACATAACACGGCAGTATTTCCTCTCATTAACTTACTAAAGTCTCATAACTCTGCGAAATTCTGATACAGAAATTCAATTTCAACGTGTAACAGTAACACTTCTAGTGTTAGTTTGAACCTAACTTTGAGTTAGAACAACTTTGACATAGGTGGTGCCGCTAACGGAACCAAATATTCAACTCTACACATTAATGATTCTACTGTTATTTCAAGAGAGAGTTTTAAGCTACGTTGTTGGTTTCTCATTTATTATTCCGTGAGGCTTTTAGCGATCTGCTCTAAAAAAATGTTGACTTAAAAATGGAAATTTCTTAAGTCAATATTCTACTTTGTCTAGACCAAATTAATGAAGAGAGGCAATGACACCTTTATCCTTCTATAGGATTACACCACACATAAATAAAACGTCTGTCTAAAGTGTCCAGCGCACGTGGGCAATGGATGGACACGTCTTTTGTCGTCACGTGTTACACACAAGTACTTAGGTACTATTAATCATATATTTTAATAAAATGGTTGTTTATTTCACTTTTATCGCAAACGTTTGGTTTGTCGCTGTGCATGACCTCATAAACCATGTGGAAGCCTAAGATTTAAATCGTTAAATATGCACATAACATAATAGGACCGCACTATTTTGTTTCCACACGAAATGAGTGAGCTCACTCATTTGGAATCAGCTCACTCATTTGTAATCAGTATACCTCGAAATACCGTGCTAGCTGGACGTAGTGTGTGTTACTTTTTTCACAAAAATTCATGTAACATGATTGTACAATAAATGGTGACAATAAGAGTTTGGTTTATTCGCAAAACCAGTGTGAGTGCGTTGGCATTATTGTTAATACACATATTATATGCCACAGTTTTTGGTGTAAGGGCATGTCTAATGTATTAAATGTTTGGTGGAAACCCTCTAATAGACTCTGCAACATCGATTAAAACTAGATCAAAGGTGAAATCGATCCATTAGCTGTTATCGTAATTCTAACACCTCACAGATAACTCACAGATTACGCTTACGCACCAAATGAAACCTAAGGCTTAGGTTCTTATTTCGCCAACAGCAAAATGCACGTACTGCAACTTAATTTGCTGTCTACACGAGAGTGACAACACACGAACTGCAACTCACTTTGCTGTCTACCCGAGAGTGACAACACACGTACTGCAACTTACTTTGCTGTCTACTCGAGAGTGACAACGCACGATCTGCAACTTACTTTGCTATCTACTCGAGAGTGACAACGCACGAAGTGCAACTTGCCTTGCTGTCTACCCGAGAGTGATAACGCATGAACTGCAACTTACTTTGCTGTCTACTCAAGAGTGACAACGCATGAACTGCAACTTACTTTACTGTCTACCCAAGAGTGACAACACACGAACTGCAACTTACTTTGCTGTCTACTCGAGAGTGACAACGCACGAACTGCAACTTGCCTTGCTGTCTACCCGAGAGTGACAACGCAGAACTGCAAATTACTTTGCTGTCTACTCGAGAGTGACAACGCAAGAACTGCAGCTTACTTTGCTGTCTACTCAAGAGTGATAACGCACGAACTGCAACTTACTTTGCTGTCTACCTGAGAGTGACAACGCACGAACTGCAACTTACTTTGCTGTCTACCCGAGAGTGACAACGCAGAACTGCAAATTACTTTGCTGTCGACTCGAGAGTGACAACGCATGAATGAACAACAACTTACTTTGCTGTGTACCCGAAAGTGACAACGCACGAACTGCAGCTTACTTTGCTGTCTACCCGAGAGTGACAACGCACGAACTGCAACTTACTTTGCTGTCTACCCGAGAGTGACAACGCACGAACTGCCACTTACTTTGCTGTCTACCCGAGAGTGACAACGCTGAACTGCAAATTAATTTGCTGTCTACTCGAGAGTGACAACGCATAATTGAACAACAACTTACTTTGCTGTGTACCCGAAAGTGACAACGCACGAACTGCAACTTACTTTGCTATCTACTTGAGAGTAACAACGCACGGACTGCAACTAATCCGCTTCGAAGCGGTTTAAAAACTCTGTAGCTCAAATTTCAGTTTGTAAATTGGTTTATTTACGCATTTGCTTCTGCCCTTGGATATAATTTCCTGGCTTATCAAACCCTTCAAATGGCGCTATTGATCTAAACTAGCTCTGGTACCTATAATAGTACCTAGTAGAGGGTACTCTTGGATTATTATACTATTGGATTATTATTAGGCTAAGTACCTACCTACTCAATATTAGATCTAGCTTGCTCTCCTTCACTTATGTAGCAAAGCATGGTTTTGTCTAGCCAGGAATGACGAAGTAACAGAAAAGTTTAGAAGTAGGTTTTTTATCGTTTTTCAACGTTTTTTATTTATCTTAAAAAAGTACAAAAGTATGTTACGCTAAACACAATTCAGAGCATACACATTTAAAATATAAATTAGTTTCGCTTTGTTATCAAATTAGGTCAAATCCAATCTACGGAATATGATTTTGAACTTTATTTGTATGAGTCGATAGGTTTATAATGATTTATCATGTTTTGACAACAAAATACTATAAGCTGGCAATATTCCTTAATGTTTTCCAATGCTGCCATAAAACAAAAAGAAAAAAATGTATACTGTACATAAGTTTACCCTTGACTGGTTTTGATATTATACGACTCATATACCCGAGTTAGGTATCAAATGAAAGGAAATTATGAGTAGATTGCAAAGCAGCTGAGGCTACACATGACAAAAAAAACGGAACCTCAGAGACTAGGTAAAGTGTCGTGGGATACTTAAAATTTTGATTATCCCGCAATTTTTTATTACATGGAAGAATATTTATACAACCAATTCCTTGTCCCTAAGTCAACGCGGTAATAAGAATAATAAAGTAATCAGATAGGGAAATCAGAAAGTGTAGGTAAATGAGACAAAGCGTAAATCGCTCTCCTTCGAATTTGCAATTCATCGCAGAATCCGCTCATTAAAACAAAACAGACTATTATAGAGAACATAATAAGAGAATCATAAATAGAGAGATTGATATGTTAATATATTGAACCAGCTGGTACCTGTGACTTTGTCCGCGATAACTCTAAAATTAGGTTCAGAGTTCATTTCCAAATCAGAGCTGCCGTGAATCCACAAAGCGCAACTACGCGCGTAAGAGCGTAAAAAAACCCGCACGATGATGCAGATCTGCACTCCCGCAAGTACGCGCGTAGGTGCGTCGACATGCAACATGCAGCGTGTTGCGTGGCAGTGTGATCACCGCCTAAGTGCTCATATATATATATATATATACATATATCAAACTAATCGCACATCGCTGTTTCACATCGGTGAAATCGGATGAAAAAAATAATTAAAATCTGTTTAGTAGTTCTTGAGTTTATTCGTTACAAACACACAAAATAAGAATATTTTCTCTTTATTATATTAGTATACCTGCTTGTGTCCGCCGCTTCGCAAGCGTTGTACCCGGATAAAAAGTAGCCTATGTGTTCATCCTAGTCAACATCTATACGTTTGCAAAATTTCAGCTCGATACGTAGGTACGCTAGTTTTTGCGTGAAGAGGTTACAAACCTCCGTACAAAAAAAAAACTTTCGGCTTTATAATATTAGTGAGATCCTCGTATATACATACATAGATAACCAAGTACAAAATCATTTTCCCGTGATAAATAGCATCCCTTATTTCAACCCCTTCAAGTTTAATTTTCGCAAGAAATAGTAGGCTATTGTGTTCGTATCCAACCAAGGTCTCATCTATTTCTATAATTAAATTCATCCAAATCGGTTAGCCGTATTCACGTGAAAACGGGACGTACAAACATTCATACTTCCGCATTGATATTATTAGCGGGGATTTAGGAACAGGTTTCAACCGTGACCAATGCAAAGCCTTTGAATATGAATGTTGATTGCGCTACTTTCAGCCGTTCGCTTTACGTCATAGAAGTACATTATCGTGTATAATAAGGTGTACGAAACTATCTCGTCACTGCACCCGAAAAAGACTACTTATGTACTAACCCTAGGCCATGTCGGCCGAGTAGTATGTACCCCAAACTTTCAATGATACCGGCCGTGCACCAATTAATTTTTCTTTCTTTAAAAATGTATGTGCACACTTAGCACGTGCTTTAACTATGTAGGAAACATCGTGAGAAAACCCGCGGCTTTGTTAGCTTCAGACGTATTGACCTGTTCTTTTCTTTGAATAATAGCTGATTAAGCTGAGAGGATGGTTGGTATAAGTGCTGGGCAAGCCTAATCCATCTAACAATGTCCCAGGCACTGCAGCGTCCCATACAGCATGTTTCAAGTTGCTGACGCTGTATAAATCATCTATAATAGATGCAAAAGCCTCACTTACTTTTTACTTACGCAAAAGGGGGGTTTGTGCCCATAGTATTTTTTTTATTTATGTACAGTTTTTCTAGTTGTATTGTGTTGTTAGTTTATATTGTGTTTTTATACATTTTGAAAAAAAATAACTCTCTGTGCTTTTAGGAATTCCTAATAATACCTCTAGAGCAACTCTTCGCAAAGGTCAATGGCCCTGTCAAGAAAAAGTTTGTTATTATCGTATAATCAGCTGTTCATTGAAGTTAAAACTTTCGTGATCTTTCCTTGTATCACTGAATCCTGGAAAGTCGTAAAACTAAAGGTGTTTCTTGAGGTGGTCAAAATCACCCCCTTTCGGACTAGTACACATATTACATCTCGTATATTTAAAATAATGATGTTTATGGTTATTATGAATAGGTACGACACGTGTTATGTGCGAATAAAAATCTAAGAAAAAAATGTTTTGAAACTTATAACAAAAAACGATCTGTACGAAAGACATCTTGCAGTAAAGCTCATCGAGCCAGCCCCTTCCCCTAAAATATCTGCAATCCCGCATCTCCTTCGGGAGGCTCATGGAATATTTCCAGCAGCCGAGAATTCTCCGGTATTTCAAAAAGTAGGGCTGGGTAGAGTCTCAAAAGACAGTGAAAAAAACCAACTCGGGACCTCAGTGCAGGAAGGCTTGACATTAGCCTGAAAACAGAATAACACCTTGCAATAATTTCATCTTGTTTTTTTTTATTTTTTGATAGTATACATATCCACCCAATAAATTGTTAATTATTTTTTTTTCTGTTTTCATACTTCTAAAAAGTATAATTTTAAAAGAATACTTACAAAAAAAAACAAGAATTTGACATGCAAACGCAATAGAATCTGTAACTTTCTTAACATCAGGTGTGCCTTTGGCTTCTGTCGACATTAATTTTAAATGAATTTGGCCAAGTGCGTGTCGGGCCACGCGCTATGTAGTGTGAGAACGAGACCCTATTCATGAATTCCATATTGTAAGCAAATAAATTGAACATCAAATTATTTGTCCCCAAAAATATTGATGTTTTTGTGAAGGCAACATCGGCACATTTTTCTTATGAAATAGCCGTGTTATAGTATCATAAGATTGTACCTGAAAAAGAGAAGATCGCAACTCCATAAAATGAACACATATCAACAATCATGAACCATGATATATCAATCATCACGTCCACCGGAAAATACTACAATACACGCAAACGGTACCCTAAATCAAAAAATCTTAAAAATCAAAAAGTCTTCACATTACCTAAATGATTTTAAAATACCAATTCAACATATCCCACACGATGAAAAAAATAAAAGAAGTTCATCCCCAACTTACGTGTATGGAAGCTACACCATTTCTCTTCAGATGTTTTTTGTAGCGTTGTCTCGGCGTTGTTATTTTATATACCTATGCAAAATTACATCTTTCTAGGGATAATTTAACATACAAAATTCAAAAAATACTTTATTTAGTGCGGTCGCATGGACCATATTATAGCGTCACAAATTACAAAATAAAACAACACAATTCATAGAATATAGTAAATAATAGCCTCATCGCAAAGCCTGTAACGGACGGACAGACGGACTGACGGACAGACAAAATGAAACTTAGGTTTCTTGCTTTACTACGAAACCCTGAAAAGCTAGTTATAGGCCTCCCCAATACGCCAGAGATTGTCTATATAGATGAATATGTCCGTGTGCCGTTTTAATATGTCACGATTTGCCGTTATACCGCGGAATTTAATTGCTTAACTTGTCACGCCAGGTTGAAATATCTGAAATGACGACAATCATAACTGAAACGTGTTTTTCGATTGTATTTAAGTATAATAATTGAATAATTTAATAGAGCCCTGATGAAAAGAATATAATTGATTGATACGAGTACATTGATTAACATCACCAGAGATGTTTTAACAAATGAAAATTGACTGGTTAATTATATTTAGGGCCGATTTTTCAATCCCCAGATAAACAGTCAGATGTTATGTCTATTCTTTTCTAACATTCATCAATATCATAATATTGTTGTCTCACTCTCTATTAAAATTATTCTCTAAACAGGAAATTAAGAATGTATTGTATTATGATGTATTTTTTCCGTGGGGTCATCATCATCATCATCATCACTTCAGCCGCAAAAAGTCCACTACTGAACACAGGCCTCCCTCATGGACATCCATGAGGGGTAGTTGCAGATGCAGATAGGTAGAGCAGGCGGGTTGGCGAGCGCAGTTTTGGATGTTGATTCACGGAAAGACGCTGCTGCCCATCTTCCTTCCGGAAATATCCCTTGGCAGGCTCTACTGCATCCACGGGCATGAGAGGAGGGGTAACATTCTACTGCCGGCACCTCACGTCACAGTAAAATCTGCCAAGGGATACCTCCGGAAGATTGGCAGCATCGTTTTTCTGTGTATAAACATCCCGTTCTGCGCTCGCCAATCCGCCTGTCAAGCGTGGTGAGCATCATGGAGATCCACGAGGTACGCTTATATCCAGCAGTGTGTCCTACGGCTGAGATGATGATACATATTCTACCAACATCTGGTATCTATAGTTTAGGATGATGCTGTGTACAGTGTCCCCATTAAACAATAATAAATAATGTTGGACATTTTAACAAAACACTTTCTAGCTCCGTAATACACAATGCCTGGATAAGAGGTACCATGATTATGACGAATAGAATTCATAAATTTTCATTTGATAGTATAAACCTTCCATAAATAGGAGAACAGACAATTATGTTGGCCGCGCTACGAAGTAACTTTTAAAAAAACAATTAAACTTAAATGTAATTACTTTAAGACATGAGACTTGCTCGAGTCGTGAACAAAGAATACAGAAACTACCTCTATATCTAAGTAAATCGGAGGTGGCTTGCCGATGACGTCAGTTGCATTGTTACCGTTCACGTTACGCTGATAATGCATCTTCATGTGAACTGTGAAAAGTAGTTTAGTGCTATCGCAGCAACTTCCATACATCAGGACTGCGTAACACCTCCCCCCGAAGAACAGCGACTATTGAAGCATAAATTGAGCTGGGGGTTGATTGGGAGCAACCCTTCTGGTTACAGGAATGGTGTAGACTCCTTGTAGTTCAGCTTGGCTTTCTTCAAAAATTTTATGTGAATTGATTATCTTCACTCGGTATCGACGATAGGGTAGGCCGGCAATACCTATTGCCGGCGATGTAGGTGTCCGTAAGGATTGAGGAGCCACCATTACCACCATTAAATATTGGTGGGATCAGATTTTAAAAATCTGATGTCCAATATCGAACTGTGCAGATATATATTTCGCAGACATTTCTGCTAAATGTTAGTGTGTCTGGCTTTATATTCCGTTGAGATCTCAGGTGGCTACAGTCAAACATATATTATAAGAACGTCAGGATTGAGGAGCCCAAAAAATGCGTTCATCTACAAAATTTACTCTGTTTTACTATTTTATTCCTAAAAACGAACACAACACCCGCTAAATGATCATTATGTCGAATATATTATTTGATAGTTCACATCCAATATAAATTCACCTCTTGAGTGTGGATTGAGGAGCCATACTAAAAGTATTGTATTTTCTTTAATTTTAGCGCTACATAAGCTAAATTTTTAGAAGGTAATATGCTCAATTGCTTCTAAATGATACAAAATTTTCAAAAATATCCCTCTATTACTTAACGAGTTGCAGGTTGCTTCTCAATTCAGACGTTAAGATTGAGGAGCCACTTTTGCATTAAATATAACTAGTGATATATTTTGCTGCTAAATCTAGAATTCTTGCTGCAAAATCAGCTACATTGCTGCTAAATAATGGTGAGATCAGATTTTAAAAATCTGATGTGGCTCCTCAATCCTCGCGTACATGCGCGGAGCAGTATGATGACGTACATGGGTATGGTAGTATGATATAAACTGTGTCCAGTGTCATTTTCAATATTCAAAAGTGGTTGAATTTTCTGATTAGTTTCATGAAGATAATTCAAGTTATTAAAATATGGGATTATCGGGTATTTATCGCGTAATTACCTTTATTTTATTCCCGACGTTTCCATGGTCATATGGTATTGTTGTGATCGCGAAAGTTTAAAAAAGACTATAATTCAAGTTCTAGATTTAGACTTGAATACTGGATCTGAAGATTATGATGATGACTTGCGATCATTTATAGGTACGTCCACAATTTTCACGACAAATCTTTGAAGTTAAATAAACATTTGTCCCGCTCGAGAATTGGTATGTGAGAGAAAAGAAATAAATTTCTTCCCGACGTAATCCAATACTGGAGATACAGGGCCTTGAAGCGTTGTAGTAGAACTATTATTATTTAATATATACTAAGTCTTCACATTTTCGCAGAAGAAGTCTTTGAATATCAGTCTTATTAAAATTCTGAGAGTTGGCTGTGTGGAATGTACCCCTCGGCTTTCGATAAGGTCATGGGTTCGTTCGTGGCTGTGCACCAATGAATTGGTAAAAACATCAAAATGCTTTATCAGTAAAGGAAACAATTGCTAGGAAACTCGCGGCTTACTTAGCTTGAGACGTATTAACCTCCTCTGACTAATAGCCGACTAAGCTGGAAGGATAAGCGCTGGACAAGCCTAATCCATCTATCAACCTCCCAGGAACTGCAGCGTGCTGTATAGCACGACTACCAGCTTCTAACGCTGTATAAATTATCAATAATGTAAATCCTATCCTACTTCCTACTAATATATAAAAGTGAAAGTAAGAATGTATGTATGTTCCATTTTCACGTCAAAACCGGTGAACCGATTTGGATAAATTTTAGTATAGGAGTAGATTAGACCATGGAGACGGACATAGGCTACTTTTCGTTGCCTAAATTCATAGTTATAGGGTAATTGTAGGGTAGTTTTAGGGTAGTTGTAAAGTAGTTGTAGGGTAGTTGTAGGGTAGAAGAACATCTAGAAGACCATAAAAACTGATACAAGATTCCACCCGAACAAATATAGTTACATAGATAATAAATAAATAATAATAAATAAATAATGCTGGACAAATCACACAGCATCATCTAGCCCCAAGCTAAGCAGAGCTTGTGTTATGGGTACTAGATAACTGATATACTTAATACATTATACTACATAGATGGATATTTTTATTATATATAGAAAAACATTCAGAACACCCTGAAGAAATATCTGCAGATCGTACAGACATTTGTCCCGAGGCGGGAATCGAACCCGCAACCCCTTGCGTCGCAGGCGGACCTTCGCCCGCTGCGCCACAGAGCTCGTCATACGAGATACATACATACATGGCAATTTAAATAAAAGCTATTAAAATAGCTCGAATTGTCAGAACATTCTAGATGCTTCGGGTAATAATCAAATTTAAACGGCCATTGTCTCGGGAAGTGATTAATAGAGTTTGCAGATGCCGAGTCAAAGCGAACTGCGCAACAATTCGACTCATTTTCAATTATCTGATAATGATTCAATCAAAATTAATCCGCTTATGGGATCACTGTGTTGGAATAAGACTATAATTAGAAATAGAAAATTTTTTACTTAGACTTTAGAGTCACAATAAATACATAATTTTCCGACTAAGCTGGGAAGATATAGCTGCTGGGAGTCTTAATCTATTTAACAATGTCCGAAACAAAGCAGCGTCCCATACACCATGGAAACTGGTTGCTGACGCTGCATACATCATCTTTATTATATAAAGGCTTTTTGTTTATTTATTTATTAAATATGTTGTGCACACAAAAAATAATGTACCTACCCATAGAGAAAAAATAATTACAATTGCCGTGAGGTGCCGGCATTAGAATTTTGCTCCTCCTCTCTTGCAATACAGTAAGTTTTTTTTTTAATTTTCCAAAGATAACTCCGGAAAATGAGCAGCAGCGTATTTACGGGTATCAACATCCCGTACTGCACTCGGCAACCAGCTTGCCAAGCATGGCGGGTATAGCAACAATCCCTCATGATCAGTACTTGGAGATCCGTAAGAGAGGCCTATGTCCTGCATTTGTTCTACGTCTGAGATGATGATGAAGAAATAACGTTCAAAATCGCAAATACAATTAAACTCTACCACTCAGTAGAGTGGTAAGTTATCGGACAAGGCTCACCTTTAGCGACAGGTACTGTCAGAAAGTCTTGAAGATGTTGTGGCTACTGTCCCGTATCACATATTCTACGACGGTCCGGGGAAGCTGTTCTTCGGCGAGTGATTCATTAGTTTGGGACTCATCAAATCTCCGATGCACTGCAGAAACGAGGCAGTCGCAGCATTGATGCATCTTCTCTTTTGAGATGAACAGATAGCTCAGGTCACCACTTAACATTTTAATAAAATACTGGGCGCAATGAGACATGTCTTTTAATATCTAGAGTAAATTTTATATTAGCTGGTGGAGAGTAACAATATCGTTGATCCAAAAGTTTTTGAGTATTTCAAAATGTTTAGGACTCTCAAGACTAGCCACGTCCACAGCTGGATATAGGCCTTCTTCATGGATCTCAAGTCACGCTTGGCAGGCGCAGTGTGAAATGTTGATAACACGCTGCTGCCCGTTTTACGGAAATAATCTTTAGCAGATTTTTACTGCATTTACATTTAACAGTGGCAACATTCTGCTTAATGACAAACATTTTGTACGAAAATGGCAAATAGGGAAGCCCTCTTCGGCACTTCCAGATGTTTCACGGCTCTGAAATTTGATATGCTAGGAGCTTTTGTAGCACTAGTAAAGAATAAAATCTGAAATTTAGGAATTTGGTTTTTAATCTCTTAATACCGTATTGAAGTTTGATGTAAAAATCGTTTGAAATTCGATAAAGCCTTGATTAATTCAAGGGTTATTTATAGATATTTAATGTATAGAAATATATAAATCGCAGTCTTATTTATTCTTTCGTGAAGTTCATTCATGTTTTTTTTAAATTAAGGTTATAACTTAATCTCCTACACACATATATTCATGCGTACACCCACATATATACAATCACACACACAAACAAACACTCATACCTAAAATCCTAAAAATCCTCAAACTACTCCAGGTTAATTATTAACTCGAAAAATTTTCATATATTATAAAAGATTATAAATTAGCTTAAACTAAGAAACAATATTATTTAATACTATTTCATGTAAGTAAGGAGAGAGACCGAGAGCGAAACCCCGTGACCTCACTATACAGGCATTTTGGGTTCTAGTGTGAGGAACAGTGCCAAGTTTACGGTACTAGTTTGAAAAAATGTACAAGTTATAACATAAAAACAAAAATAATTTTTTACTTCAATATTTAAGAGAAGAAATCAAAAAGAACAAATCAAATTTAAACCAAGAACAAAAGTCCCTTGTGTTAAAAAGTGTTCTTGGTTTAAATTTAAAACTTTAAAACTCTAATTTCGGAACCGTTAGGGAGCGACTAACGCTCGCACTCGTCCCTTTTATTTGAAAGTCCAAATCGATATCGATACTAGTTTGACAGACTTATCTGTTCTGTTCTTTCCTCTAAATATGATCGACTATAATTTAGCAAGATTCGACGTTAACAAACTTTTATTAATTATGGATATTTGACCGCTTCCATCAATTTGAGTTGTAATAAATTGTGTTAAAAAACGACAAGTTTTTAAGTGTTGAGTTTGATTACATTTTGTTGAAAACGAATTTGACTTAAGTATAAACTGAGAGATTATTAAGATATGTGATGAGCATATGCATCTAGAAAATTCCCAGGCACTTCAACGTCATGAGCAGCATGGTTTAACAGTTGCTAACGCTATATAAACCATACATACATAAAAGGCCAATTTAATTTTCAATTTATAAAGAAAATATTCTATTAAGCTTAAGCGTGTTTCATAAATCAGCCAGGACGAGGACTTTATCGATTTAAGGTTAGCGCCTTTGACATAAAGCTACTGGAAAATGAGTCTTATTACCACCTTATAATATTTCTTTAAGGCCGAGACAAGAAAACACTTCAATTGTTGAGTATTTCATCAAGCATTTTGACATAATATGCTTATACTTGTTAAAAGCAGTATTTCCTTAAAAAGTGTCAAAGGCAAATCAACATTACACAAATAAATATGTGGTAGGGAAAATGTACGGATAAACAAAGGTACTATCATTTTTTTTTACGTTATCTGAAATCGTTTCTTTTTCTGACTTTTGTGTCATTTGAAGCCAACCGACTTAATTATGTTCCTTAATCATCATCATCATTATTTCAGCCGTAAAACGTCCACTACTGAACACAGGCCTCCCTCATGGATCTCCATGAGAGGTAGTTGCCATACTCACCACGCATGGCAGGCGGGTTGGCGAGCGCAGTACGGGATGTTCATACACGGAAAGACGCTGCTGCCCATCTTCCGGAGGTATCCCTTAGCAGGCTCTTACTGCATCCACGGGTTTGAAAGGAGGGGTAACATTCTACTGCCGGCACCCCACGGCGTAATAAAAAAAAAATTTAGTTCCTTAATCAAATAAGAAAAAAAAATTAGGGTTCCGGACCAAAATGGTAAAAAGGAACCCTTATAGAATCACTCTGTCTGTCTGTCTGTCTGTCTGTCTGTCACACATGGATATCTCGAGAACTACTGATGCTATCGACTTGAAATTTAAAATGGTAAAAGACAACACTTTTTTACTAATATAGCATATTTAAAAATGTTAAAAAATATTCTTATTTTGATTGCAGGGGGGCGGATAGGGGATCTCAAAAATTTAAAGTGAAGTTACTAGGCCGTGTGGGGTATCATATGAAAGGTATTCATTTGCACATTAATAAACAGTTTTTAATTTTTCTTTAAAACGTATCGTTTTTGAGTTATTTACAAAAATGTTAAAAAAACGACCGTTCCCCCCCCCCTTATCTCCGAAGTTTGCAGAGATAAACCCGTAATACTTTTAAAGCTAATAGAAGTGTATGTAAACTTTATAGGAAAATTATAGCGAACTCTCTAATTTGCATAGTTTTTTGGACAAGGGGGGTGGAAGGGGGGTTTTCAAAATTTTTGTAAAGTAAATAGTTAATGTGGGGTATTATATGAAAGGTATTCATTTGCACATTAATAAACAGTTTTTAGTTTTTCTATAAGACGTATTGTTTTTGAGTTATTTACAAAAATGTTGAAAAATTGACTGTTCCCCCCCCCTTATCTCCGAAGTTTGCAGAGATAAACCCGTGATACTTTTATAGGTCATAGAAGTGTATGTAAACTTTATAGGAAAATTATAGCGAACACTTTAATTTGCATAGTTTTTTAGACAATGGGGGTGGAAGGGGCGTTTTCAAAATTTTTGGAAAGTTACTAGGTAATGTGGGGTATCATATGAAAGGTATTCATTTGCACATTAATAAACAGCTTTTAGTTTTCCTTTAAATTGTATAGTTTTTGAGTTATTTACAAAAATGTTGAAAAAAATAGCGTTCCCCCCCCTTATCTCCGAAGTTTGCGAAGATAAACCTCTGAAACTATTATTGCTATTAGAAATATATGTAAAGATTAGAGGAAATTTATTACAATCTCTCTACATAGCATACTTTTTTAGAAATCATCGAAAGTGTAAAAAATCTACATAAGTTCCGCTATCAGACAAGAGATGGCGCTGTCAAGGTTCTCCTACAAATATAAAACCGCCTTTGTCATATATTATATTGTATGCTCCTCTCCTGCCCGTGGATGCAGTAAGAATCTGCTAAGGGATATCTCCGGAAGATGGGCAGCAGCGTCTTTCCGCGCAAGAACATCCCGAACTGCGCTCACCAACCCGCCTGCCAAGCGTGGTGAGTATGGCAACAACCCCTTATGCACTTGGATCTCTAAGTCAATGAGGGAGGCCTATGTCCAGCAGTGGATATCTTACGGCTGTAATGATGATGATGATATTGTATGATGGCACGGAACCCTCGGTGCGCGAGTCCAACTCGCTCTTGCCCGGTTTTATTAAATTAACGAGTTACAAGTCAAAGTTTAATTTGGGGTTAAGCGGACTGCCCGCTTACTGTATGTACCCACGACTGTTACTGTATGAACTATCCAAATAGCTTTAGTGCAGAACGCACTACAACTATTTGGATAGTTCGTGATGAAGTGTCGATGGCTACTGACAATTTGGCTATACGGTGTTTAGTTTAAGTTCCTGTGGGAAAGCCGGGTTAATTCGATTACGGCTTAGTCATAATTTCCACAACGCCCACTATTGAACACAGGCCTCCCTCACGATCTCCATGAGGGGTAGTTACCATACTCACCACGCTTGGCAGGCGGGTTGGTGAGATGGTCTGCCTATGGGCCTATAATATTTTTTTTTCTTTCTTCGCCGAATGAACGCTTAAATAATTCTTGAGCATAATAAAACTTTTAACTCTAGGGAAATTCCTAAAATAAACATTGAAACACATAAATTTACCCAACTTAGAAAAAATTTTGCACATGCGAGGCCATTAAGACAAAATAAAACAAAGAAAACAAATCAACAAGCTTAGACGATCACGCCCGTCCCATCACATTGGCGAGCGCAGTACGGGATGTTGATACGGAAAGACGCTGCTGCCCATCTTCCAGATGTATTCCTTAGAAGGCTCTTTCTGCTTCCACGGGCAAGAGAGGAGAGGTAACATTCTACTGCCGGTACCCCACGGCAACAGCTAAATAAAGGGCTGGAATCCTTACATTCTTGTCTAAGTAGGCATAGCGATACAACATATCGAGTCGGGTTTTAATATCTTCAAAGGCCGCTGATCTATAGGCAAGTTAGGAAATAATTATAACAAAATAAGATAAACTTTATTTCGTTTCAACACACTATGGTACAAGTTTATAAAAATAAAATGTAATGAAAATATTTAGTTTTAATTCCGCTTATGTCGAGATGCAGGAGCACCGCCCTCCCGCCCGCTAACTAAGCACATGCAGGTGTCAGTATAATATAATTATGTCATGCAGGAGGCAGGCACACGTGTCGTCGTATAGATTTGGGTATGCATGCTGCACTGACAACCTAGTTCTCCCTGCATGTGCATAATTAGCGGGCGGGAGGGCGGTGCTCCTGCATCTCAGCATAAGCGGAATTAAAACTAAATATTTTCATTGCATTTTATTGTCATAGATTTCCGCAAAGTAACGCCTGATTCCATTAATTATATCAAGTTTATAAAATTAAACATTTTAATTAATCTCCGGCACTTTACCTAGTCTCCGAGGTTACCTAATTTGTTTTGTAATGTGTACCCTCAGACCTTAGCATTCTACACATCATTTCTTTACATTTTATACCAAACTCGGGTATATTTGGCAACATTCGATTTTCATCCCCCTTTTCACCCCCCATATCTTGCAAACTTCTTTACCTATTTCCACAGACACACAGACACACACATAGCGTTCGATCTTATAACACCCCTCTTTTTTGTCGCTAAAAATATAGTACAAGATATAATTGTAAAAACTAAAGTTAATTACAAATACTTAAATATCTGCTCAAAGATAAAGATCTAATAGCCTATCAGATCTCACTTTTGAGTAAAGGATTTCCTTCCCTTTTTGCAGTCGGTCCAGAATGATAGTCCACCATTCTGGGCAATTAGCGTTTTGTATGTGTTGCGTACGTTTGTCAAAAATAAATGATTTTTTTCTTCTTCTCCTACATCATTCAGATAAGACCGATAAGACCGCCCATTGTATGTTATATTTGTCTGTGTTTCTCTTTGTGAAATTTATGTTATATGGTGAATTTACAATAAAGAGTTTATCTACATATCTATCTATCATCTTAGCCGTTGGACGTTTACTGCTGGACATAGGGCTTCCTCATGGACGGAATCAAACTCACTTTAAATATTTTAGTTAAGAGGTAGTCATAGCATGTGTGAAGCGTTTTGTAATGTGCCTCTGTCAACTGCCGTCTTCGAGCTGCCTGTGGCCTAAGAGATAATCTTCGCATTGACTCTACTCGTATTTTGGTGAGTGCCTTCTGTTAAACTTTGTTTGGTATTATTACATTATGTTTATTATTGCCGTTCGGTGCCGGCAGTAGAATGTTGCCTCTCTTACTCGTGGATGCAGTAAGAATCTGCCAAGAGATTATACCCCCGGAAGATAGGCAGCAGCGGCTTTCCGTTCCGTTTCAACACCCCGTACTGCACTCGCCAACCGTAGCGCGTATGGTAATACCCAACTAATGATCTCGGAGAACCTTGAGGGAGGCCTATGTCCAGCGGTGGATGTGTACAGCACAGTCCTACGGCTGCTGAAATGATGATGATTATGTTTATATGTTTTTCCGGGTCAAATGCTTGCAAACTGAGTTATAACCACTTCCTGACATCTGATTTAAGCTAACTTTTTGCATACATCTTAGTTTCGGTGACAATACAATATGGAATACCTACTCAAAAGTTTAAAATACACAGCCGGCGCGCCTAGTGGCTATCTAGTGATAGCGGATGGTATATTTTGTGTCAAACCCATAATATTATAGGTATCAAATTAAAAAGCTTGTTCTTAAATAGGTGCATACATAATTTCAAAAAGTTATATTCATTGCAGTTATTTACTGACAAAATCCCACTAATATTATAAAGCCGAAAGTTTGTTTGTATGGAGGTTTGTTAACTCTTCACGCAAAAACTAGGCTACGGATTGAGCTGAAACTTTGCACACGTATTGATGTTGACTATTTGATTGATGTTGAGGAATAAGACATAGGCTACTTTCAGGTACAACGCATGCGAAGCGGCAGGCATAAGTTAGTATCCAATAAAAAATAAAATTAGATTATCGAGTATGCAATTCACTACCCGTACTCGATATTTTGTGTGTAGGTTGAGAGTCTTATTATATACATACATATGTATATGCATATTATTCTGCTTCCTAGACGGAACCTCTTTGCTCGCTTATGCCTTGAACAGGTTGCCTCGCATAGCCTCCTTCTTCTCCTAAGAAAAACTCCTACATCGTTAACCCAACCAATGCATCATTGGAGTCCTAAATAAATATTTCAAATAATATAGTTTGTAAATAAAGTTGTCGTGTAACTCAGTGGTAAATTTAGCATTCTGTACATATTTATTTCATACTGGTGACAGATAATTATAGAAATTACCTTAAACAGTCTAGTCTAATTTAAACAGCTAATGAAAATTTTGTTGAATCAGTATTTGTATCGATATATAGGTATTTATCAATGTACTGCGGCAAGTTGGCTGCACGCCATTTGTGGCAGGCTGTGCCAGATGTGGCCGATTTGTGGTAATCGATGATGTATCCACCGGTTCTACCTATACTTGTTTGTTGCACCGCTGCCCAGACAATCGAATACTGATTGAGCTAGGTTTGTTTTATCTCCGAATGACAATGAAAACGCGTTAAACGAGCCCCGGAGCTTACTATTGTGCTTTGTTAAATTAAGTTAACTATCCGCGTTTTGAATTAAACTTAGTGAGGTCGGCATTTGCATCTCTGTTGGTATTCAGAGAATTGTAGCTGCCAGATAAGCGGAATCCATCTTACAATTAGGACGTACCGTGCTGACCGAAAGATAATATTCTGCCTGCAAAGTATGTATATTCTCTAGTTGAAAACTACATCTATGTTCGAATCCAATTTCCGTACTGAAATTGCGGACAAGATTAAATCAATTCTGAACACAAATACACATAATTCTCTTATTTTTTAACAAATTCAACCGACTTTATTTGTAAAAACTAAAATGTGACAGAAAATACCCGAACCTCTATATAGAGGTTCAAATTTAAGCTTATTAGTATAAGTAAAGTTAAGCTTATTACAGTTGGTTATTTCCCTCGGTTTATCATGAATCCCTTCATCAGAACTGGGTTTAAACACAAGAAAACATTATTTAGTCTATAATAGAATGTAAAAGGCCTTTCTTACTTTAATATCTATAAAGACTTTTTAATTAAAATCTATTGCGCTGGTTTTCAGTAGTGCCAGTTTTTACTATTCATCAGTAAGTCCTAAAGTTGCTTAGATCGGACTTTCGTGAAAGCAAGTTCATTAAGTTCATCCGCGCTAAGAATAATATATAATTTTCGTCTTTAATAGTAGATAGATGCTATATGTCGTGTTATCGACGAATTCGTAAACAAGTTGGAATCTCAATCAACTGTAAACTATCCGTGAACGGGAGCGTCGAAGTTTTACCGCATCATGAAATAATCTGCCGGTGGAAGTCTTTCTAAGGCCTTTGATGCTCAGTTAAACTGGATTTAATCAAGCTTGCTGGCGTGCCAAGTTAGTACCTTGGTTTGATCAAACTTTCGACTATGATCAAACTGATGTTTTTAATGCATGTTTCAAATAGTTTTTTTTTGTATCATTTGAACAGGAAGACGAGTGGTCAAACATAAAAGTTGTGTATACAAAAACTCATATCTTGAACCTATCCAAAAATCCAATCCATCCCAAGGTTGTCTGATAGAGAATGCACTTAGCGACACGAGTGCCAGTTGTTACGTTTTGTTTAGTGTTTCTTTTATCTTATAAAAGTTTATACTATCTGTCCCCTCGAACTTCGTATCGCACCTACAACAACCACTACTTACAACTTACCCTACAACTACCATACAACTTCCCTATATCTACGCTAAAATTAACGCTGAAACATGTGTTTATTAATTTAGGTAGTTATCTAAATATTATGTGAAATTTAACGTACTTAAATCAAGTAAATAAAATATCCCCAAAAAAATTCATCTCCTATATACTTAGGGGGTGATTTTTGAGGAATTCTAATACACAGGTTCATTAAGTTTTAAATTCTAATATATACGCTAAATTTCAAGTTTTTTAAGTGAAAAATAACGATTTTTCCATAAACACTTTCATCCCCTATTTTTACCCCTTCTGATTTAATTTACACAACTAAAGTAGCCTATGTCCTTTTCCTGGTTCTAAGTTACCTCCCCACCAATTTTCAGTCAAATCGGTTCAGCCGTTGTTGAGTTATAAATAGGGTAACTAACACGACTTCCTTTTATATATATAGATATATAATATATATAGAGATATAGATAGATATAGTTTTAAGGCGTGCAATAAAGTATTTGCTATCTATCTATGTATGTAACTAACGGTTGGTTTAGTTATGCATTGATTGGCGCCTTAATAAAAATACAAAGCTTTTCTTAATAGTCTTGTAAGAAATCTTACATTCTACCATGGAGCAATTAAATACGGTCCATGATTCTACTATGAAAATATACCATAAATTCAAATTAAAATAGTACTTTATTCAGGTCGGCCGCATGGAAGGTCCATGCGGCCGACGATTTGATGCGTCAACATAAATTACAAAAAAAAACAACACGAATTAATAAAATAAAGCACATAATTGAATCAGTACACTTCGGGCGGAATATATTCAATAAGCATAAGTTTTGATTAAAAGGGGTTGATGCCAAACTCACCACGATTGCGGGTTCGCAGTACGAGGTGTTGATAACATGGGTAGAAGCTGCTGTCTATCTTCCGGAGGTATACCTTAGCAGATTCTTATTGCATCAACAGGCAAGAGAGAGGAGGAAACCTACTGCCGGTGCCACACGGCAATAAATAAACTATTGTTATCCTACAATTATGCAGATTCTACCTCTATACTTACATTACATAATTTGTATTTCTAACAATGTCCAAGGCACTGCAACGTCCCGTACGGCATGATTACCAGTTGCTGTCGCTGTATAAATCATCTATAGTAGATGCAAAGGCTTACTTAATTTGTATTATATTTATTATGTGATTGCTCGCTTAGGATAGTGGTTAGGATTGACCAGTAAAAGTCCTTAGCATTATCATCCATTCTCCCCTTAAAAAAGTGTTATCAAGAGACAAGGGTGTACGGGCTTAAAGCTATCACGTTCGTCACAAAGTATACTAAGAACTGTGTGGAATTCACATTGTCTCACTCTTCTTTCCACTGAATATCCGACGAAGCATGGTATAGGTGCTGAGAAGACTCAGGTACTGCAGTGTCCCGTACAGAATACCAGTTACTTACGCTGTATAAATCGTATTCACTTACATCAAAGTTATGTCTTGTCAATTGAGCCAGTTTGGAAACTTTTGAAGTTTTCTACGAATAACTTAATTTCTTCAACTTATATTTAATGCCATTCTAGATAATTTCAGTCTGCCATTTCCTTTCGATAAAATATTTTTTGTGCAACACTATCAACTTTCTTAGCGTTCAAGAAGAAAATACTTTAAAAAACAAAACCCGGCACAGGGTTGTAAAAATTGTGTTAAATTTTCTTTCAGGCTTCATGAAATAAATATTGTTGACATTTTCTGTGTCTACTCTTTTTATTTGGTTTTTGCTTCATTTTAAAATTGCATAACTCAGTTTTCTTACTCTCTCGAAATAAATAGTAGCTTTATTCACCCGGAAGCAGGAATTATTTATCGGAGCATTTGACCCCTCCCTAGTCTGTACCAACAAAATACTCATCTGCAACTGTGTTCTCTTAGATTTCAGAAGTGAAATATTTATTGGGGCTTATTGTGATAACCCCCTCATGACCAATCCATGAGGCACGTTTATAATCAAAAAGAAAAAATAATAATTACTCTCAGGCTAAAAAATGCATAATTTTAGACGTTATGAGGCACCTAAGTTATGATCAGAATTAAAATAATTTTCATGCACTTTTTTTCTTCCATTCTGAATTCAGTGGTATACAAGAGCAGCATGAGTCGTATTATAATGTATACAGATCACGTATCTACGCTACAAGCATATACATAGGTCACGGTCACGAGCCTTCCTTGGTTGCATGGGTCAGCCCAATGAGAGGATCCGATGACGCTGCCACCTGTTGCACGGTCAAGCATGGCGTTGCCCCGTTAACGCTGCGTCCCATGGCTTAGAATGACAAAACTATTACTAGCATAAAAGAGTGAAAGAAACATAGGTACTGTTTGTCTAAGCTTGATTGAATAAACGGAAGCTTACGAGCGTGTCGATAAAAACAATTAAACCTAGTTTTACAAAATAAATTTAAAAATAGATGGCAGGATAAGAAGTAGTACAGAGGAAGTGACGTGTAATAAGGTCCTTATGGCCTCGCTTGGATTGGAAAGGCTGGTTTCAGTTACAGTTTTCAGTCTGCCCAGGCTTTGTCACCTACACTGAAAGGAAGACGAGGAAAGAAGCAGGTACTTTGATGAGAACGGACTTAGTTAAAAACGAACAGGTACTTAAAAAAATACAAATATTACATACATGCGTATTAATATTAGTATCAGTCTATTATTTCACTTAGTTTATGTTATGGATATTGAACAATGGACACCTCGATGTGACTTGTCTTGGAAACCAACAGGTGCTCAAATCAATCTAGGCTATTTTATGAACCGTAAATGGTTTCCCTCAAAAACCTGTTGAAATTGCTCGAGTGCAAAACTACCCTCGCAATAATGCAGCCTCCTGTCTATGAGACATTCTATGGCGGTAAGACCATAGTAATTTTTTATACTTCTTCTCTCATTTAAAAGTCTACTGAACACTAGAGATTTGTTCGTTCGCCCGATAAATAGTAAATTTATTTAAAGAACTTAATCAGCTTTACCTGGCATTTTGTAGGCTTTCCTTACAATGGCTTTCCTTACTATGCTGACCATAATATTGAAGGGAGGGAAGCATTTGTATTGACAAGAGTAAAATTCTTGAATGTGAAGAGAGAAAGTAATTATTGGCTTTTCACACATATTATAAATATCGGCCATGTGCAAGTAGGACTCGATATAAATGAGTACTTGGACTTAAAATCTTAAATTTATTTGATTGTTGTTGTCATTTTTATTAATTATTTTGTAATGTATATTTTTGACATTTGTTATATTTTATTCCGGATTTTAATTATCATATAACTACTGACCAATTTATCTCGTATTAATTTTGACATGTTTACTTAACTTCATTCTTTAATTTGCACGCCTATTTAAGGCAGAATGTGATGGATTACCTTATATTGACATTATTAAGACCTATTTGTACCTACATTCCAGCGAATTAATGTTTTTTTGTATTAAGGGTTCCGTATCATTGGTCTGTGAAAATTTCAAAAACGGCAAATAATCGAGTTTGTTTTGTTTTTTATTTTATGCTGTTTTAGTATAGTATTTGTTGTTATAGCGGCAACAGATATACATCAACAAAAGAACGGGTCAATCTGTTTAAGGTGACTAAGACGTGGGTGTTTTCATGGAGTTTTGCTTCACTACAAAGTTTTGACTAATAAAGTATTTAAATTACTGGAAGATACCATACAGTGGTATGCCTTTTTACGTAGCCAACTCCGTCATTACGGTAATGTTGCAATGCGGTGGCAGGAGAACACCAGTGGGGAGTTTTGTCAATATCACCGCCCTCGGGCGCATGTTTTTTTGTTGTTTCGTGTGAAAATTTTAACAACAACCTACGTGTACCTTTTCAAATAAGAGCTCGTATCTTATAACTCCTCTGGTTGTGCTGAACCCCTTTGATAATACCTTCTTCGTTCGTGATAACGCGTTGGGGCGTCTGACTTTTCATAAAAAAACTTTCGTTGAAATAGTAATCAATATCTTATTGCTAAGGTTTTGGGATCTCGGTATTTTTCTATGAGAGTAAATAAGTATGTAATTAAAAAATGTTTTTAATTATTCAATCAATCATCTGGTACCCATAACACTAGCTCTGCTTTAGAGATGGTGTTGTGTGAAATTTCTTATTTTTTCCGCAGTATCCTTTTCAACATCAGCTTTATACCAAAATGTAAAGTTTAAGTGGTTTGAGGACGGAGTGATATTATAAGCGTCAATAAATACGAACAACGAACCGAAATGCCATTTTATTCAAAAGGAATTTCAATAAACACAATAAAATGACAAGCGAGTTAAATCTCCGATTTTAATTATTGGAAACCGAACTCATTCAACAATCCAAATTGTGATATTGAAAAACTGATACTGCACCATTTTCAGTTAAGAATTCAAATATAAATCGGGAGTTTAACGCATAAATTATTAGACTAATAAATGCATAACAGGGTTTACCACTAACTTTTTAACTATGTCATGGTTATGCTTGTATCTGTGGCGTTTAGTATTTACACGATAAGTTCGATATTGGTCATGTTACCTTACGTGTATGGGGAGGTACCCCAAATTAATTATTTTTTTACATAATTTTTACACCTATAACTCGACGTTGTTATTTTCCTTTCGGCGGTTAATGACCACAATTAAAAAAGACCACAATAAAAAAGGACCACTTCTTAAAATGACCACTTCTTAAATGACTACTTCTTAAAATGACCACTTCTTAAATGACCACTTCTTAAAATTATGTGTCCATGAAAAATAACAGCTTTCTAGGACTAATAGCCTTTCCACAAAGCCGTTGACAGACAAAGCTAGTTTATAAGGGTTTCTTGTTTTACTACGAAACTCTAAAAAATAATACAAAAATACAAGTACTATGTTAGCTTTACAGAACACACTGTAGCTTGCAAATGGACAGTAAAACAGAATTTAGTGAATATCAAGCTTGGTTACGATAGGGATTAATGGGGCAAATATGAAATGTTTATGGATTAACAACGTGCCCTGACTTTTCAAAGCGCTTATTTGAATTTATTAAAGTGACTTTGAAATACAGTGTGTATTAATTTAAGCGATGTAATGATTTTGTCAACTTTGACGGATATTATAGGAGTAAGAATCAGAAAAGTTTTGCGCCATCTAGTTTGATACCACTACTGGGAAGAAAAAGACCGCTGTTGGGGCAGAGAAAGATTGAAAATGGATCAGAATATAATTGAAAATTGGACTAACTTACCTAAGTGACGTCCAATTATAATTCTGTGAGTGGTTAATCTGAAACACAAACTGTTAACAAAGTAGTATTTTCCGTTCACGGCTCGTTTACGTCGCGCTTTAGAGTATAAAAAAAAAAATTTAGTGCATTTTTGGTTTTGTATGTGGCATCCCTAGCCCCTTCATCACTAAGTTTAGAGCTGAGCTGATCCCAACAACTGTGCAATACCCATTATGATAGGGGTAGCTCCTTCAGGGTTGGGTGGGTGTTTTGTGTTTCAGATTAACCACTCACAGAATTATAATTGGACGTCACTTAGGTAAGTTAGTCCAATTTTCAATTCTATTTCGTGTTTAATCTGAAACACAAACTGTTAACAAAGTAGATGTTTAGAGTAAACTCCATAATGGGTTAGAATGTGTAGAACCTGAATACCTAGGTAACTATAATTCTTCAGTTGTTGCATATCTTCCTGTATTGGCTTTTCTTTAATAATAATAAAGCATATAAAATTTATATTGCGTTTACTAAGACAATAAAAATATTTCAGTGCAAGTTAACTCTCTACACCTATAGAGATAGGTACTTAGTCTTTCTTTGTATTAAGAGTTATATTAAATCCTAATTATAAAATAATAATAGGAACTTTATGGACTAAGAAGGTTTCTTAATTTAGTTTATCTGTTAGATAACTGTTTATAACAGCATATTACAACTTATATACTTAGTATATATTTCAGTTTTAATTAGAATAAAACTTATTAGTTTTTAAACAGACTAAGATTATCCTTCAGTCTATGCACTAGATGAGATCTTATCAGTTATCTTAGTTTCCGCATGGACCAAATTTGGTCCATGGTTTCAGTATGCATAATTAATTAACATTAACTTAAGTAAATTATAAAGCATATCAATCCTAATAAACACAGTAAGGAAACCTTAATTCCTTTCCTTGGATTGAGAGACTTTTTGTTATTATTTAGACTTAACATTATTAATAATTTTTGATAATTACATTAAGGTAATTATGAGAAAGAATATTATTTTTAACCAGCTGTCTTTCTAATTACATCAAATCTAATTAATCTAATTTCTTCTAATTCACCTCAGATTTGTTTGATGCAGAGGTGGCAGTGTCAGTTACCTACTGTGTAAAGTAAATTAATTTGTGTCTATTCCACTTCCTAGTAGTGTACATTTAATCCATCTGCTAATGGATTGTTCACTTGTATTAAGGTAAGGCTAAGGCTTTTTGAATGTAATGAAAAAATATTGTTTTAGTGCCTCTGATAGTGTCCTTGATTCGGATGTAGTCTTGAGGAGTACTGGCTGAACATGTCCCGCCAGGATCCATATTAGGATCTATCAAGAACGGCCCAAGGTGTTATTATTTCTTGTACATATTTGAACCCTCTGGGGCGGTTGCTAAAGCTAATAAGATTTTTTGGTAAGTAACTCCAGGCTTAGGGCTGAGTTTTTGGTTAAATTGGCTAATTGATTCAGTACAACATTAGCCGGTTTTAATCTGAACACTTCTTTCAAGAGTCGCTATATAGTCTGTCGTCTGCGCCAACTCTCTTGCCTATGAGAAGTGATAATGCAGATTTG
This sequence comes from Pasiphila rectangulata, assembly GCA_963082625.1. Taxonomy (NCBI): domain Eukaryota; kingdom Metazoa; phylum Arthropoda; class Insecta; order Lepidoptera; family Geometridae; genus Pasiphila; species Pasiphila rectangulata. The sequence continues at coordinate 15,953,661 of OY720236.1, read as the reverse complement.
TAAGGGTTCAAGGTGTTATAGCTGGCTCCATTTTAAAATAATTCAGTGAAGAATTTTACAATAAATGGGATAGAAGTCAAACGATTCTTGTTTATTTTTGATACAGAATTTCCACCAACTTTTATATTTACTGTAATGTTGTACTGTCTAATTGTACCTGGTGAGATGAAAGCTAGCATGATATTTAGTGAGCTTCCCGGCAGGCTGCGGTGTCAGAATGTTTCCCGTACAAGATGCTCGCTGCTAGGAAAAGGTCACTGCTCAGAGTAAAGTCCTAAAAAATAATATCAACAAGTCAGTGCTGGGTGCAAAAGATATTGGTTTACTAAACCATTACCTGTGTTGCAAGCGGGTACCAGGGTTGAGATTCCCAAACCAGATAAACCAGAAAACCTTTGACTTTATTATTCTAACTTTTAGCAAACATTTTGTTTATAAGGAAAATGGTGGGAAAACAGAAGAAAAAATATTGTTGCCAGTTTACTGTCATTGCATTAATATAAAAAGAATAAAGCTCTTTTCTAGAAGATCTTTATGTCACATTTTTTGTTGATTCTTGAAACAAAGAGGTCAATACAAGGTGACCCAAAAGTATCATTATTTAATACAAGAAGCAGATATGATAATATTTTGTTACTCACACCAGTTCCATATATCTTTGGTGATATTATTTAAATGTGGGAATTGAACACTGCTCATTTTGTTAGGCTATGGTTGTAGTGTTGTCAATGCACAGTCACAATGATTGTACCATTTCCAAAGCTTTCAAGTCCAAAGAAAACAGCTAATATTGGTTGATATGTACCTCTAGTTTTGATCATGCTGTGACCATAAGCCCTTGATACTCACCATTACAGTGCCCCCCAGCAAGTCAAAGCATCATGGGATATTTCTTATTTGAACTGTCAATAACATTATATTTGTAGTAGCAAAGCTAAGGCAAAGCAATATGCTGCTTGTAATTTAATTTTTGCTTCATAATTATTGTGGTTAAGCAATAAAGCATTGTATTTTTGCCTTTAAATTATTTTGTGTATGCAAGACTATATGCAAACAACCCCTCATGCACTTGGATCTCTAAGTCAATAAGGGAAGCCTATGTCCAGCAGTGGATATCTTACAGCTGTAATGATGATGATGATGATGAAGACTATATGCTATGGGCAGGGCATGCTGCAACTAGAGTGCCAAGCATTTTAGCAAATCTCTTATTTTGGTATGTTTAAGCTTTATAACTTTTTGGATTAGTAATTTGGTATTGTTACATTTATCTAATTCAAGATCCATACAAGATGTGCTGGGAAGAGTGCTTTTGTCATAGTTCACACTGGCCTAGTTTTCTGAATCTGTGCAGGGTTTCGTCTGTCTTAGAGATGCATTCATGATTAGTATGGCCTATCAATAAAAAATCATCTTAATAGATGATTATTAATTATTATTATTATTAAGTACTTTATTATTACAAAAAAGAACAAAATACAATTTACTAAAATGAACACTGTAAACCCTAATGGGTTTGAGTGCTAGGTACATTCCTCGTTTACATACAATGTGGATATTGATAGATGTTTTCTCAAGGTACTGATGACACCTCCAAAAGCTTAGTAAAGACACTAAGAGCTGAACAAAGACTATGTATGTAAGTAAATTCATACAAGACATTTCAAAATTTTAACCCGGGTTGTTTTCATATGTTCTGGTGCTACTGCTAATAAAAATAATTAAGATTCTATTAAATCAATATTTCCTTCATCTTAAAATGTTCTGCTTGAATATATTTGTTAAAATGAGATTAAGAATAAAGCGAAACTTCCCGTTGGGTTTTGGTTCTGAGAATAACTTAATAGACATAAGTTAGAATTTATTTTGATTGCATGTCTGTACTGCTCCTAGTTCAAATAAGTTATTGATAGCTTGTTGGGTATCTCTGATTGAGGGAGATTATTCTGAGGAAGTGTTTTGAGTAGGCTTCTTGATCAGAGGTATGTGATAGCCTTTAGACTTACTATAGTAGTATGGGGTCGTAAGCAATTATTTCCCCATTGGGGATAAAATTGTGTTATATGACCAGCGTACCTGTGTTTCTATCGCCTGTTGTGTGATCCCCGGTTGGATGCCCTCTCGGGGCACGCATAGTTGTGGTCTACTCGACGGGGTGGACTGGCACTTGTTCCTTTGGTCTGTCTCATGGTACAGTTGCTCTGGATTGCTGTTGGAGATGGACCATAATGGTATCCAAGTGAAGCCTTGGGCATTAAGTTCTTATAGATGATTATGATGATTTTGAATATTTTGACTTATTCTAATTCTGAATCCAAGGTCTATTCCATAAAGATGTTCATCTCTTTTAACATTTCCAACCAAGCTGATTTTTGTGAAGTAGTGTGGAAATCAAAATTTTCCTAGTTTTGGTTTTCTGGAAGTGGATATTGTTGATGGGGCTTGGTGACATCAGCTAGTTTTGATACCAGAGTCACGTTGTCATTTTCCTTGTTTTCAAGAAGGTCTATCATCATTTGCCTTATGATAGAAGTGGCCAAACCTAGTTGGTGTTGTACAGCTGCCAGCGATCAGTCCCTAATTTTAGAGGGCTCATTTATAGCTTACTATGCTTCACGGTTATTTTGTATTTACCAAGGGTGCTCACCATTTCCTCTTTGGTAAGTCCATTGACCATTCCAACGCTTGGCATTTCATATTGAATTATTCCCTCCTTCCAGTTCATTATTTTCCAGAACGCCTTGGGTTGTTGGCATAGGTATTTCCACGTCTACATCCATGTTTGAAGTTAACAACCATATCCTCAGATTGGGTTGATTTAGTCTACTAGAGCATCTCGTGCTCCAATTTGTAGACTAAATTATGCGTTCGTATCTCGTACGTGCATATTTTGGGCTTGACAACCTTTGCGGTAGGAATAATTTAGTCTACGAGGGCATCGCGTGCTCTGATTTGTAGGTAAATTATTATGCGTCGTATCTCGTACGTGCATTTTTGGAATCGCGTTCCAGATCAAAGCTGTGAGATCGCGTCTCAAGTTTGATTAAGCCACTATGTACCAATTTATTTGGTAGCAGCCAGTGGTTGTGTTCAGATTTGAGGTTATTTTTGAAAGAAAAATTGATAAGGAAGCACATAGTGTGCGTTTAACTTTTGGATTATTACCTGGAAGGTCCAAAGAAACATCCAATAGGCTCCTGCTTCTGCAGGAGATGTGCTTCTTGACCGAGCACGTTGTCGGCTACGTTTTTCTTGTAGCCGGATAAGTCCATAAGTCCCGGATTTTCCATATTTTTTTTTATTCTTCCGCTGTATTTTCTTACTGCTAGGCATGATAATACGCCTTTTGATATTGTTATTTAACACAATATATACTCTAATCTTTTTAAAATTGTTATAATTTTGTAAAAATGATTACGACGCGCGGAGCGCGAAGAAAAAAGTGATGAAGGGGCTAGGGATGCCACATACAAAACCAAAAATGCACTAAATTTTTTTTTTTATACTCTAAAGCGCGACGTAAACGAGCCGTGAACGGAAAATACTACTTTGTTAACAGTTTGTGTTTCAGATTAAACACGAAATAGAATATGTAAATAACGGTCTTATCCGATTTAAACGAACAACATGCATCACCTATAGACGTGTTATCTTGCCGAAACAATTTTATAATTGGCTTTCAAAATTGCCTAGTATTCACATCCATGATATAATTTCCTTCAGTATAGTTTTGAGGACGAGTTTGGTTAAAAATTAGGCAAGCGTTGACCTCATCTATAAATTTACGTGTTTGGGCTATGCGGCAGTGCATTTTGGCATTTTTATTTTGCAGCTGTGCTAGTTTCACTCGCAACAGGAATTTCATTATTCTATTACATTTTACACAGAATTCTGGCTTCATTAAGTTTGCACGAAGCAATACGAAAGTATTTTAGCAAAATCTCTCGGGAACTTTAAAGTTAAAAGGATCTTATTCAATAAAACTTAAATAGTTATATTTATTATTATTTTTAATAGTATAATCCGCGTGGGGATGTTGTTTCGGGCATTAACCCCTTACTGCGGTTCTTCGTGACCGACCACCCTTAGTCAAACCTAAGGGGTCTTTGGGTTGGCCCATCTGGGCCGTGTGTCTCGGGCTCAAGTTCGGTGTCAGTAGTGTCGCTGTTTTCATCGGTAGGCTGCAGCTCCCGGGCGTATGGTCTGTACCTTGGCGCTAGGTCTTGTAGGTGGATATAGGATGAGGCGTCGCTTTGCCGGAACATTCTCCCCTAGGTGGGTGATGAAGGTGTCCAGGGTCTCTATCTTGAGATCACGCTGTGTGGTGGCGTTCCATACGAAGCGAGACGCGTCCACTATTTCCCGTAGGTACAAGTTCTCCTGCGCTCTCCGCTGCCGTCTTTGGCGTTCGCTGATGAAGGCGTACCACGTTGGGGCGGCGTACGTCAGCCGCGGGCGGGTGTACATCGGATGTACATATGTATGTATGTATGTCGGATGTATGATGTACGTCCGGCACAGGGCAAGCCTCATCCGTAGAGGAATCTGTGGAGCGGTCATGGTCGGTCGCAGCGCTATCCTGGCTGCTTTCACCGATTTGCAGGCATTTATAGCTTGTTTGGCCATTGTCAAGCCTTTATCTATTGTACCGTACGTACTTGGCTGACTTCGACCACGTGATGGGCCGGTTGAAGAGTGACAGGTGTTCGAGTGTGTCGGTGTGCTTCCGATTGAAGGCCACCGCTTGTGTCTTACCGACATTCACGGATAGCCTCCAGTCGAGAGCCACTCAGGGAGGGTGTTGAGTGTGCGCTGCATCTTCATCCGTGCGTGTGGGAGATTGTATGACGAAGTGACATAAGCTGCGTCATCTGCATATAGTGCCAGAAGTGTGCCATCTGGGCACGGGAAATCGTCTGTGTACCACGAGTAGCAGATAGGCGACAGACAGCTACCCTGTGGTACTCCAGCGAGTATGGGGCGTTCCGACGAGAGATGTTACTCTACTCTTATCCTGATCGTGCGACTGTGCAGGAAAGATGCCAGCGTCTTGGTTATGCTGAGCGTTGTCTTCTACTGCAGCAGCTTGTATTGCAGCTCGTCATGCCAGACTCGGTCGAAGGCTTTCTCCATGTCCAGGAATGCTGCGATGCCGTGCTCCCTCTTGTTACTCAAATTTGAGAAACAACCAATTTTAGAGACAAATTTGTTGATCAGGTGGTGTAAACTCTGGACAACTGTAGAGTGGTGCTGTGCTCCGACCGGAATCCAAACTGGGCGGGGCTGTATAGTGGTAGACAGGGGCGTGATGGGACGGTAACTCTGGGTGTCTGGTGTTCTTGCCTTATTTCGGCAGCATGATGACCGTGCCGGCTGTCCTGAGGGTCAGGAAGTGTGTGGTTCTCATGATCCTATTGAACAGGCATGTAAGTGCGGCCACTGTCTTGAGCAGAAGGTGGCGCAGCATGGCGTTGGTGATACCGTCCACTCCCGGTGCCTTCCAGTTTAGCCTAAATTGAGTCTCCGAACGGGTAGACCTTAAAGTAAATATGGACAAGAGGAAGGTAATGTCGATTGTCCATTTTTTACCTACCCCAGTCATCGTTTATATCTCTACTCTTGGAGTTGTCGACGCGTATATGTTATACCTAGGACAAAATGTCCATGTAGGTAGGACCAACTTCAAAAAGGAGGTTATCGTCGAATCCAACTTGGATGGGCAGCGTTTGGGAAACATCGCAACTTCTTCTCGCCCATAATACCTTAGTGCCTGAAGACGAAAGTCGACACCCAGTTACCAATGATAACTTATGGAATCGAGACGTGGTCCTTCACTGCTGGCCATTTGAATAAGTCACTCAACGAGCTAAGGTAAAAAGAAAAGGAAAGGCTTCGGGTATTTTACGGGATCAAATCAGATATGAGGAGAAATGAAAAAGAACTCCGGTCAATGACACAGCCAAACGGATTAACACGTTGATGTGGCAATGGGCAGGCCAAAGAGAACACATGAAAAAATCTTAAGTGGAGGACACGGACCGACAAGCGCAGAGTCAGACGTCCACCAAGAAGATTGGCGGACGACCTGGTAAAGTATGTAGTTCGGCGGTGGATGTAGGGCGCTTTCAACCGCAATACTTGGGGGAGGCCTTTGGTCAACAGTGGACGTCCTATGGCTGAAATACTTATGATAACGTCAACAAAGGACCGGACATCTGGGAAGATTTTATGGATGATGATCAATCATATCACTATTAAAACTTACTTTAGTTCCGTTACACGTAGCCTAGAGTTGCAAGTCATGCTGCGGCTTCGTTACTTGGCGAAAAATGCCGCTTGTAATAAGTTATGATGAACAGCGTGCAGCGGGCTTTTGCTCGGCCAGCGGGCGGCGTGATTCGATTAATTTATTGCTGCGCTGTCGTTTATATCTCGACGGGCTTATTGTAATGGTCCGTGCGGAAAACAATTTAGCCATTTCACAATAGAGGTCTACTTCAGTTGGGTTTGTTCTCGTTTTTAACACCCGACAAAAGCGAATGGTGTTTAAAAACAATATTAACTATGTTTATGTAAATAATGTTCTGCCTGTGGTTAAACACTAAAAATTATAAATTATCAACATGTTACTGACTTCAGCACTATTAGCGGACGTAAGTAGACGACAAAATAAAATTAGTTCTAAGTTTTATTACTGTATAATTTACATATTGATTTCTAAGAACCTCTCATAAATATAAGCTTTGTATTAAAAGATCAAAAACAACTAGACCCGAGACAAAAAGTATGGGTACCGTAACAACCGACACAAGTTGTGTCGAATAGGTAGACGTGGTAGATGCCTATCGATAATATACACCAATTTCATATTCAGAGCGTGCAATACCGGTAGTCCATTGGCTAATTATGCACGCATAAGCAAATAAAATATTACGACAGTATTTATCTACTTTTCAGTCTTGTCAGACCGTACTCGAGGGCTGATTTTGATGATTTTTATGCCAATTGATTTAGCTTAATGTGTCATTCAGTACATTGCATTAATCATAACTCAATGTAATATTAACCTTGCGCTTTATTGTAAGTTTAAAAATAAAGTCGCATTGCCCTAAGTAAGTGATATACACCACAGTTGTGGTCAGTCGCATCCGTTTAAGAATGGTCAATAAAAATAATTTTAACTATTGAAAGTGAACAAAATAAGGTATGTTTATGTAATATTGTTATTGTTAATGTAATATCCATGGATTATATAATGTTGGCATATATTGTCAGAGACTACGCTACACCTATCATTCTACCAATCATCATCATCATTTCAGCCGTAGGACGTCCACTGCTGGACATAGGCCTCCCTCATGGATTTCCAGTTATTGCGGTTAGAAGCGATCTGCATCCACCGACGACATGCGGTCTTCACCAGGTCGTCAGCCCATCTTGTTAGTGGACGTCCTACGCTGCGTTTGCCGGTCCGTGGCCTCCACTCGAGAACTTTTCGGCTCCATCGGCCATCTGTTCTGCGAGCTACATGGCCTGCCCATTGCCACTTCAACGTGCTAATCCGCTTGGCTATGTCGGTGACCCGAGTTCTTCTACGTATCTACTCATTTCTGATTCGATCTCGTAAAGAAACCCCGAGTATAGCCCTTTCCATAGCTCGTTGAGCGACTGTGAGCTTATTCATGAGGCCAATCGTGAATGACCAAGTCTCGGTTCCATATGTCATCACTGGTCACACATGTCATTCTACCTATACATAAACATTATCTCTTATTACTATTTGATTTGTAACAATTTCAAGCATTGACATTTGCGGATTCACTAAATAAAGTATTTTTTGAGTTTGAGTTTGGTTACGCATTTCATAATGTACATTACCATTTTGAAGGTCTAGGCTTCACAAGGCGTATTCCTGGCTTGATTGTTTTAAAATAGTTAATTTATTAAAAAAAAAGTGATGATCATCGATATTTATTGATCCATTATAGGTATGCTTTCACTCCCTGAAAATATTATGAAGTTGAATGTAATAATTTATTCACACAGATTAAATAAACCTTATAATATTAATATTATAATTATGCACTATCAAATTATTGCAAGCTAAGAAGGCTTCAAATTTATTTTATTTATAGCGCGAAACACAGGGCTTGCTTTAGTAGATACCGATCCATATACTGGCCTGCAAAAGAAGGTATAACACTCGTAAACGTGACGATAACTTCTGTACTATTTAGATTAGAAACTTGAAACAAAAAGCATTATGTAGAAAATTTAGTTTTGTTATATAAAAACTCCTTTTTGACAACCTCCTTTTAAAAGATGGCTAAAAAATAAACAAAAAAGAAAAACGCTCCCTTTGTATTTGTTTTTATGTTTCGTTTATGTTAAAAACATCAAGGAAAATAAACTTACATTTAACTAATATTTTTTAACTGTTCTAAATGTTGTTTTTATTTTAAGTTTCTAAGTTTAATAGTTTATGAGAAAATTGAATTTAAAAACTGTTATACCTTCTTTTGCAGGCCAGTGTATTATCCATTGGCGCGAAATCATTAAGAGTAGCGAGAATGGTGGGAGGCCTTTGCCCAACAATGGCTCACAGATTTTGTAACTATTCTCCAGGATGAAATGCCAGGTAATATGAAAAGGTCATATTAAAGCGTAGAACACCGGCAAGTAAATTGGTTAATTTACCAAGCTAATGTATAGTAAATTGAAAGAGTACTACAGTATTTATCTGTCTGGCAGTATGTCGAGTATTGATCGCACGCACGTACCTCATTCAAATGTCGTCGTACTTTGAATTGAAACCCTGCGCACTTTTAAAGGGGACACGTACTATAAATAAATATAACCTTGGCAATAGGTAAGGGTAGGCATTTTCATTGTGTATATTTTAACTAGGACAGTTTGTTATAAGTCTGACGCTTTTGTCTTGGGCATCGTTGCTCCGAAATGGATAAAACGATTTTGATTATTTTTTGTGTTAAAAAAGGTGTAAAGGGCGAGAAGTGTTAGTTCAGTTGTATGAAAATTACGGAAGTGAATAAACTGTGATTTAATTTAAAAGTTGAATGTGTCAAATTTTGATGAATATTGTTTTGTAAATATTGAGACCCTTTCATTAATTTCTCGTCAAATTAGAAAAATAAAAAAATGTCTAATAAAAAAATACTTTAACCCTTATAGGCGCACTGATGCTTTAAAGTAGGGAAATATCCTTGCCCTATCGCCTTAAAAAAATATATGTCATGTATGCAAAATATCCATTCATTCGACCGCAAGACAATTATGAGGAATACTCCTTTGAAATTGAGGTTTCTTGTTCGCTTCTCTTTCCTCACTTGGAAAAAAGATATCTGAAGCGAAAAAGAATTGCTTTATTCAATTTAAAGATATCATATTCTTCTTTCGTAAATTGACTATTCTATGTTCTTCTTCTTTTAAACTATTCTATGTTGCTTTTTGCTTTATTTAATAAACACTTATTGGCTTTGACGTTGGCTTTGAAATAGCCCAATTATATGAGATTATTTCCGTCTGAATTGAAACAGCTGCAAAAAACATTTTAAAACTTACTTCACTTGGATTGCCTAAATGAAGGCTTTAGAGGGAACACCATGACGTAACAAGCTAGCTCCCCTGGGCCCGGGCAGCGTTGGAACGGAAGGTCGACGTTACTATTACTTTCTACTATCAAATGGCACAGACTAACATTTAGGTTATGCTATACCTCTTGCGGGCGCTGGAACATTTTTCAAATTGTTTTTTAAAAGTTATCATTACTGTAATGTAATTTTACGTTTTAAGTAGCATATGCATCTCAGCATTAGCGGAATTAAAACTAGTATATTCATTGTTTGTCATAATAATATGGATTTCCGCAAAGTAACGCCTGATTCTATTAATTGTTTTAAGTAGGTATAGGGTAATTATACAACTAATAGTGTACGTCTTCCGTGCGCATCCAGCACTGTTCACTAAATTATTCTGATCATAGAAATACTAAATAGCTACACAGCATCTTTGATAAAACTATTATATAAATGAAAAAGCTTTAAGATTATCTGTTTTAAGCTTTTGCTTTGTTTGTTTTAGGAATTGAAGTGAACCTGTTCAAGAAAACTATCTCTGATTCGCTCTTCAAAAAAGATGGCGTTAATGCTTAGACTAATGTTATTTTTAAAGTGGTAGTAATCACCATTGACAGTGATATAACTATTGATATCTCGCTAACTTTCGCTAGCTGTGTCCATTAGGTTCAGTAGTAAATATTTTTTTATTTTTTTCTGATAACAGTTAATTTTTTACTTGTCAGGGATCAAAGCCAAAAAAACATTATAATTCCTAAAAAAATAGAGCAAAGTCACGTTTACGTTATTGTTCTCGGTCACCGGAGTCTACTCCGGTCAAAACTCTTCTGTTGGACCTTTAAAATGTCTTATCGTATTTTTAGGTGCGCAATTTATATTCGTGTAAATTACCGTGGGGTACCGGCAGTAGAATGTTGCTTCTCTCTTGCCCGTGGATGCAGTAAGAACCTGCCAAGGGATACCTTCGGAAGATAGGCAGCAACGTCTTTCCGTGTATTAATATCTCGTACTGCCCTCGCCAAGCCACCTGCCAAGCAAAGTGAGTATGGCAACAACCTTCTCATGATCTAGATCTTGGTGATCACCACCTCATCACCCGCTGCAACAGACTTTTAATTAGCCACGCGTAATCCTACTGATTTTTGGCCAATCTCGTTAGATGCCAAATGGGCAACGACGTCGCGGTAGACCTAGAAAGAGATGGCTACATGTCCTTTTCACTAATATTGAATATATATAAATGTTGAATTAAAATAATATTTTCAACATTGTTATATATTTCATATTAGTGGAAAAGGTTACCTTATACTATTTCAAATTTCAAGTCGATATCATCATTAGTTCTCAAGATATCAGTTATCACAGACAGACAGATAAAGTCACACCTTAAGGGTTTCTTTTTACCATTTTGAACGATGAATGACGAGCTCTGTGGCGCAGCGGGCGAAGGTCCGCCTGCGGTGCAAGGAGTTGCGGGTTCGATTCCGGCCTCGGGACAAATGTCTGCAGATCGTACGATCTGCAGATATTTGTTCATAGTGTTCTGGGTGTTTTTCCATATATAATAAAAATATTTATCTATGTAGTATAATGTATTTAGTAAATCAGTCATCTAGTACCACCATCTAGCACACAAGCTCTGCTTAGCTTGGGGCTAGATGATGCTGTGTGATTTGTCCAGCATTATTTATTTATTTATTATTTTTCTTGGTACGGAACTAAAAAAAATATTAATTTATTATCAAGGCAAATATAGCGGCTGAACTTGAATCAACGTTTCAGACATCACGTCAAAGCATTCGTATCAATAAAATGTGATTATGCTCGGCTTGAGGGGAGCTCTATATTACTACTTTCCCGCTCGCTCTTGTAAGCGATTATGTTCCCCCCATTTCCCAATTAGAGCGTCGAATATGCACAAACACGATTTTATAAAACATGGCGAGCATCACGAGTGGTTAAAACAATATTCAATGAACGGAATTTATAATAAAAATAATAATAACAATAATGGTGGACAAATCACACAGCATCATCTAGCCCCAAGCTAAGCAGAGCTTGTGTTATGGGTACTAGATGACTGATAAACTTAATACATTATACTACATAGATAGATATTTTTATTATACATAGAAAAACACCCAGAACACCCTGAACAAATATCTGCAGATCGTACAGACATTTGTCCCGAGGCGGGAATCGAACCCGCAACCTCTTGCGTCGCAGGCGGACCTTCACCCGCTGCGCCACAGAGCTCGTCAAAATTAATATAGAGATAATTTAAGTTTAACTACTAAGGACCTGTGAGTTGTCATCATCACAAATAGGGATCATCACAGGACAGCTGTCCACATCCACTGCTGGACATAGACCTCCCTCATGGATCTCTATGATCATGAAGGGATTGTTGCTATACTCGCCACGCTTTGTAGGCGGATTAGTCAGCGCAGTATGGGATGTCAGGGTGAAATTACGGGCACATGAGGCCTTAGAACTCTAATTCTCAGGGTGATGGGCGCAACGCAATGCAGCGTTGCTCACGTGCTTAGTGAACGTGATCACCACGGTATTGCAGTTGTTAAAGGGGTTACCGTTTAACCTCAGATGGGCCTTTGGCTTGCCTTGTCATTAATTAGTCATCAATAAGGTACTTATCATACATGGTAGTCCCCCGGCGAGGATGAAACCCGCGATCTCCTTCGTCGTAGCCGGCTATTAAACTAATTCTAATTCCAATTAAAAACTTTTTCAATAATCATTTAAAGAAAGTCAGCGCACTCCTAGTTCACATTTTGTAAATGAAGATCAGGCAGAAAGCTGTTGGTAAATATTCCTCAGATAGAAGATCAGAGATGGATTACGTTATGTTCATTCACGTCCATTCCGCTCCGGCCGTTTTCGCAACTGCTAGCGAAACAATATTTTTTATTCCTTTCCCCCAAGAACTGAAGCTACAAGAGGGTTTTATTTATTAATAACATATATATATATTATATATTATAGCTGTCCCTCAGAATCAAGACTACTCTACTACTACTACTACTACTAATACAACCTTACTCAGAAAAAAATACAAACAGCTTGAATTTAAGTTTAGTCAATAAAAAAAACTTTCTGAATGTACCTTCAAATTATTTGATAATCAAAAACAGTCATCACATCCCACTAATATTATAAAGTTAAAAGTTTGTTTGTATGGAGGTTTGTTACCTCTTCACGCAAAAACTAGTTTACGGATTGAGCTGAAACTTTGCACACCTATTGACGTTGACCAGGATTAACATATAGACTACTTTTTATTTGGATACAACGCATGCGAAGCGGCGGGCAGAAGCTAGTAATTTATATAAAATTTATGAGAAAATATATTTACGTTATTATAGACACAAGTAGCTATCCCGGCGAACGTTGTACCGCCCAGCATCAACTACCTACTACCACATCTTCTAACTAATAATCTACTAGTACTACTACTCTACCACTACTCTACTACTACACTTCTTCTACCTTACTTCTACCCTGCTACTACTCTACTACTTCTCTACTTTTCCCCTACTACTACTCTACTTCTACCCTACTACTAAAGTAAATTTGTTTATTTAAGTAATTATTTTTTTATTAAGTGACTGTATAGCGCCTAAGTGGATTGTTGATATTTTGTGTTAAATAAATGCATTCTTTATCTTTACTACTCTTCTATCTTTACTTCCTACCACTACTCAACTGCAACTACTTAAGAGAGAAAAAATATAATCAGTTTAAGTTTAGTCACTTAAACTTTTTTAACGTACCTATAAATATTTGACAGCCAAATCAAGTGACACCGTGATAATATGCTACGCTAAGGTTACATTAGAAATAATTTAATATAGTGGATTAAGTATTTTCAAAAAACCTTCTTCAAACAATAACAAGCACAACAAAATAATAATTAGCGAAATCGGTCCAGCTGTTCACGCGGGATTCATTCGTATTTAATATAGATTTACGATTTTTAAAGCCTTTATGTTAATCCGGGGGCGGACAAATCCAAAAAATATAAGTTTCCTCCGTTCTACCGCCGATTTACAAGTGGTGTAACTAACAAAACTTGGTTTTATAGACGAGTATTTATAGATTTGACTTTGATTTATTAGAGTGAACGACGGTTTGACTAGCCGGTTTTTTGGATAAATATTTAAACTGACAGTTAATGACAACTATTACGCTGATTGTAAAAAAATACCGTTATTGAAAAAAAAAATACAGAATATGTCAAATATGACAGCAAACTTCAATAAATAAAAAATGAAGCTTTAGGTGCTTTAGTCAGATTGAATGTTGACGCCTCGGGTACAGCGCCCGACCTTTTCATAAAGGCGGATCTACACTTACTGAAAGCCATGTTGTCTACTTGGGCATTCACCGTTTAACTTTCTTAAGGTCGCATGTCGTAACATGACCTCAGTAATGTTCACATTAACAACCATAACCTTAGTATAATAACCAGCGAACCAGAAATCCCTTAGCAGATTTTGTTGTAGCTGAAACGTGTGAAAATACTTGACTAAATTAATTATTTTAGTCCGTCAGATTTTAAATTCAATAATTAACATTTTAATGATGCTATTATTATTATAGTATTCATTACAATGAGAAATAAAAAAAAACCAACTTAATTACTTTTTATCGTGGATACATTAAGATTTTTTTAAATATGCAATCATATGAAGAATGTACACATTTTAGTAACATGACAATAAACTTTTATTTATTCAATAAAAGTCTAGTATCATTTATCACACAGTCTGTAGTTTAGCTCGAACGTGTGAAATTATGTTTGTCCACAGTCCGACGGCCATTAGGCGAGCACACAGCTGTTCCCGCTACAAGTTTCAATCATGACGCGGAAATATTTGTGTAATTTACCCGCAGCCGCATTCATGTTTCATCCCTACATTGCAAAGAAAACTGCGCACTGGTGGCTATCGCAATAATCATCATCATCTCAGCGTAGGAACTCTTGAACAAAGGCCTCCTTCATGATCACTACCTGATCATGAGGGATATTTTCATACTCCCCACGCTTAGCAGGTTGTAGATTGCAGCCCATCTTCCGGAGGTATCTCTTAGCAGACTCTTACTGCATCCATATTATATTTTCGAATCAAAGTGGCTCTGCGTGAAAAAGGGGATTTTACGTTTTATGACTTCCACGCGGATGAAGTCGCGGGGCAAAAGCTAGTATAGAATAGATTTGAAGGCATAACTTACCATGGAGGTCGTTCGTACTTACGACACAGTTATTACTTCTGCGAGTTTAAGACGACGCATTGGCGATAGTCGGGATTTTTACATGTTTCCACAATTACCTTTGAAAACCTTCAGAATTGATATTGTACCTTTTGATGTTTTTTACTTAAATTGTTAGTTAGTTCACACGATTGGGTATCTAAACAATCCTACATAATATTATAAACGAGAAAGTTTGAGTATGTATATGGATGTTTGTTGGATTCACGAAAAAACTAGCTTACGGATTGAGCTGAAATTTTGCATACGTATACATAGATGTTGATAAGGATAACCACATACGCTACATGAGCCGGGTACAACGCATGCGAAGCGGCGGGCATAAGCTAGTAAAGAAAAACAATAATAATATACAATAAAAAAATAAAATTGTTTATTGACGCATATAACAATTTACAAGCTTAAAATAAGAATACTTAATTTCGTTCAAGTACTTACAAATATTTTAATAAGGCTTGCTTAATCTGTTTTCGTTTATCAGGATCCACATAAAGTCAATAATTGGAAAAAAATCAGAAAACGAAGATTTTCGTAAAAAGGTCGTGTTTTCCTTATTACCAACGAAACCTCATTACGAAACGAAGAGGGACCCACCAGCATTTAAAACCATCTCCGAATTTTTGCCTGTGTATTTTAGAAAAGACGTGCAAACTACCGCTTTAGTGGTTTTTATAGGCATTGCAGGTTTTTAAGTTTGCACTAAACCGTAGCAAGTTCGGTTTTTGTTGTTATTGCCGCTTTTATGATGGAGCACATTATAGAAAAAAAATTGCTCTTTTTACGGTTTCTTTATTTTTGTTGGTTAATCTTCCATCATAACTTGGAATTATGTGTACTGTATATTTTATATAAACTAGCATTGGTACGGAGGTACCAGAAAAGGGAGCGAATGCCTCAAAAGGTCACCAAAGGTCAAAAATGTCATTTTTGGATTTGGACGTTTTCGGCCATTTAAAGACTTATTTTTTGGTGACCTTTTGAGGTCACAATAACTCCGGTCCCTGTGACCCTTAAAAAGGTAAATCGATCAACGTGTTCGGTTGTAATCGTAAAATACACATACAGATAGACAGACAGACAGACAGACAGACAGACAGCGCTATGCATATTAGGAGCTTCGCCCCCTAAAAACTGCAGGTATAAATTGGATCCAAGTTCCTCTAGGCTCCATGCCTTGGGAAATTCCAGCAGGTATCAATATAATTGCATATGTTTGTTTTAGCAAGAAGATGGACTTATGCTGTCTTACACTTGTGGTTCATATAAACGCCGTAAATGCCTATGATTCTTCAGTACATTCAGTGTATATTTTAGTGTCGTAAATAAGAAAAATAACACTAATAAAATACGAGCTCGTCGACCGCACGGGCGAAGAACGAAATAAAGAAACCGTTTAATTGTGCCTTATTGAAAATAACACCATAATACCGACCTAATTGTGGGAATTAGGGGCAGGTAGATGGTGATAATGATTTATTAATTTAGAAAGTCACACCAACAAAATGAACACTTAAAAAACCACTCAGGCAAAATAAGAATTATACAAGTAAAGTGACATTTCAATTAGAGGTGTAAACCACATGCAAAATAAATCAATTTCAACATACATAATGATTAAAAAAAATAAAAAATAATTATGATATTATAAAAAAAAACAAATCGTACATAATATGTACATAATAATTTCTAAATATTAATAAATTTTATTTTATTTTATACATTCTATTTTTAATTAATTGAGAAAACTATGTTTGAACTAACGTCAACCCAACATTTCTTTTATGGTTATAGAAGCGACCTTAAAAAACATCAACTTTGCGTTGATTCCCAGATCACCATCATCATCACCAATATTTTTTACAAAGTTACGATTGATATTGTGAATTATAAAATATAATATATCCTGTTCAGGGGAGAAAAATGTCCTATATTTGTATGGCATGATGTCTATACACAGCAAGTAGCAGCAGGTGATAATGATGTCTCTACACTGCTGCTATTTACAGTGTATTGACGTCATTATCACCATCTTCCTGCCCCTAATTCCCACCCTTAGGTCGGTATTACAAAACGACACTCAGACTTAAGTAGCACTGAACGGCATAAATAACTCCAGCACTAAACTCCATAAAGGACCAGAAGTTTAAAAGTAACCGTTATCGTCTATATCTCAGCCGTAGGACGTTGTTACACGAAAGACGCTGCTATCTTTCAGAGGCATCCGAAGGCAGATTCTTACTGCATCCACGGGCAAGAGAGGAGGGACAGCATTCTAATCGCGTTCGACACACCCAAATCTATTTTATTTAGGATCACTGCTATTGGATTTCGAAGTTCTATACTGAGTAATAGAGGAGCAAATTGGTTCGCGAATTTCAATGGGCGGTAATAATCCTCTGTAATTAGTTTTAGCTCTCGAGGGAGAGGGTTATGTCTACAAACTTAAAACTAGAAGCTAAAATTAATATAGTTTCCTTGAAAGCATCAATGACTTTTCTGTCATCATCATCAACACTAGATCATTAATTAGGAAATGCAAGGGAAATGCCCTGTGGCTATTGACAATATATGTCCAATTGTCCATAAGGCAAAAATTAAAAAAAAAATATATTTTATAAATATTACGCATATTATTTCGGAAAATGTGTCTGCTAGGCACCTGCCTAGCAGACACATTCTCCGAAATAAACCAGGTTACCTAACCTGGTGTATGGGTTGAACAACTAGGATTTAAACAAAACAAAAATAATATTATCGCTTCACACGAACTCGAGAAACTGAAGTAAGTTAACATCTGCTCGTATATTTTTACGTTCAAACGTAAGTTTAGTCCGTTTCTTGTTTTTATAATTCTTTCTTTCTTGAAGTATTTCGCATCGACGCGCTATGCGGTACCTACCAACTAGGATATGCATGCAATCTGTTTTGCTTCTAGTTCGAATGTAGTCCAGGAGACGTGACAGATATGCTTCGGCGATTCCGAACGAAAAAACTGTAATTCTAGACACGACACAACTCCGTCTTGTTCCAAACTAACCAAAGCTTTTTGGAAACGTGATGAATGACAGAATATTTCTATACCTCTTTTATTTATAATATTTTTCAGCTGTTTGCGCAGAACTTTTACTTATTTTACAAAATATGATTTGATCCTCATCTAAAGGATCTGAACGAGAGCGAAGATTCAGATCACTCTTTGGTTGAGCTCGACATGATAAGAGTCTTCTTATTAAAGCCGAGATTAAAGTCTTAAAAGCGTCATTAAAAAATAAACAACTATAAAGCCAAGTCACAAGAAAGAAATATTAAAATCATACTTATTCGTGTTAAATACATACATAATTCTGGGAGCTTGTGTTATGGAGTCAAATCAAATCATGCTAATACAAGTCAACGATATTCATTAAACATTTTCGAACTGAATTTGTGTAGAAAATATCCTGAATCTCGACCATCTCCGTGACTAACAGCTTGAGCATTTCAATTCCGACGTCGAGAAATATTTCCTTTCACCGTTCATAGATTTTCCATCGATAAATCAGAGTCTTGCACCGTACGTTTTTATTTACACTAATTTTATAAAGATGTTTCAACTATTCACGAATTTTCATTTCCTTTGAATGTTACTTTAATTTGAAGAGCAATGGCAATTTTTCATACAAGAGCGCTTAAAATACAATCGGCTTTATCCTGATCTGAAGCACACATGATCAACATGGTTGGTTCCATTAAAGGCAGATCACATCACATCACAGTCAACTTCTAATTTACTCCTAACATGTCTGAACCAAATCGTTAGACACACGAAAAACTGTAACATTGTCTTTATTAGGTATGTGTGTTAACAATAATGACAACGCACGCACACTGATTTTGCCAATAAACCAAGCTGTTACCATTAATTGTGAAATCATATTGCACAAACTTTTGTACTAAAAATAACACGCACCACGTCCGGCTAACACTGTGCTTAGAGGTGCACTGATTCCAAAAAAGGGTGTTCACTCATTTTGCGTGAAACCAAAACGACGAATTTACTTTTTAAAGAAAAATATAAGCTTTATTTAAAGTGGCTATTCTTTCAAAAAACTGTGAAATCTTTTCAGCGTCGCAAATGCACATAGAGTACCGAGACTACAAAGCTGAAAGTTATGAACGCATACACTAACAGTTTTATGCAATATAATTGAGTTAGATGAGTTTTAGCACGTTCTTGCTAGATCGCTGTCTCAGGATAGACAACGTTTACAGTCTTATGCAATATGGTTTTAGATAATCATTAGCAAGAACTACTATATATAGACTTAGACTTGGAGCTGTGCTTGGAAAACGCTATGCATAATGGAATGCTAAGGCCTGACTGTATGCTAACAGATGTCTTAATTTAGAATAGCCAGCCCCCATGTCAAGCAAGGTTCTAGCTAGTTAGATAAAACAGTCGAAAGTTGATTACCACTTTGACATTGACACACGTATAATTATTGTAAAGAATAATCTACCTCAAAACTTTAACTTCCGCAGGGTGATTACGTATCTCGCGACAGGGTTTGCAACGGGCGATCGTTGCTGTCAAATGTCAATTGCTTGCTGCTCTAATACAAAATTGACGTTTGACAGCAAACGTTGAACGTTGACGTTTGGGCTTGTCGCGATATCTCGCGACAAGCCCGCAACAACAATAAAATATCGATTAATCGAAAATTCTGAATGACATTTTGACAATGTCATTCAGAAAATGGATATTTTATTTTGACAATGTCATTAAAATAGATAACCCTCAGTTGCTTGAAAAAAATCAGTTTTCTATTCCTCGTTCATCCAGCCGTCTCCAAAATAGAATGACATTTAAACTCCCCTATTGCTACACAAATTATAGCCAGAATTCTCCAATCAATTGCATGTGCTCGTGTTATAATATCATTTGTCAAGACACGGATATTTTCTACTCCTCAATTTCGTCCATCAAAAAACTTACACCGGAGTCTTTTGATTTGTAGGTAATTTATATAATATATTTTTTTGTATGTATAAATAAATAAATAAATAAATAAATAATGCTAGACAGATCACACAGCATCATCTAGCCCCAAGCTAAGCAGAGCTTGTGTTATGGGTACTAGATGACTGATATACTTAATTTATTATACTACATAGATAGATATTTTTATTATATATAGAAAAACACCCAGAACACCCTGAACAAATATCTGCAGATCGTACAGACATTTGTCCCGAGGCGGGAATCGAACCCGCAACCCCTTGCGTCGCAGGCGGACCTTCGCCCGCTGCGCCACAGAGCTCGTCAAATCTCGTATTAATTGTAATAATAATCGAGCTCGTATTAATTTGTTACTAATTGTTTTTTATTTTCTTAGTTATTCTCGAGAGATAAGATACTTTTATAAGCATGGTGTGTCCACTTCAAGTAGGCTGTACACGTGTTATACATCATCATCATCATCATTTCAGCCGTAGGACGTCCACTGCTGGACAAAGGCCTCCCTCATTGATCTCCAAGTACTGCGGTTGGAAGCCGTCTGCATCCACCGCCGACCAGCAGTTCTCACCAAGTCGTCTGCCCATCTTGTAGGTGGACGTCCTACGCTGCGCTTGCCGATCCGTGGCCTCCATTCGAGAACTTTGCGGCCCCATCGGCCATCTGTTCTGCGCGCTATATGGCCTGCCCATTGCCACTTCAACGTGCTAATCCGTTTGGCTATGTCGGTGACCCGAGTTCTTCTACGTATCTCCTCATTTCTGATTCGATCCCGTAGTGAAACCCCGAGCATAGCCCTCTCCATAGCTCGTTGAGCGACTCTGAGCTTGTTCATAAGGCCAATAGTGAAGGACCACGTCTCGGTTCCATATGTCATCACTGGTAACACACACTGGTTGTAGACTTTCGTCTTAAGGCACTGAGGTATGTTGGACGAAAAGACGTTGCGAAGTTTCCCAAACGCTGCCCATCCGAGTTGGATTCGACGATTGACCTCTTTCTCGAAGTTGGACCTACCTAACTGGACTGTTTGTCCTAGGTATACGTACGCGTCGACAACTTCAAGAGCCGAGTTCTCAACCATAACTGGGGCAGGCACGACATGGACATTTGACATGATTTTCGTCTTGTCCATGTTCATTTTAAGGCCTACCCGCTGGGAGACTCGATTGAGGCCTTCGAGCATCGTGCTGAGCTCTTCCATCGACTTTGCCATGACCACAATATCGTCGGCAAATCGAAGGTGAGTGATGTATTCGCCGTTAATATTGATGCCCAGCCCTTTCCATTCCAGGAGCTTGAAGGCATCTTCCAAAGCGGTCGTAAACAGTTTCGGAGAGATTACGTCTCCCTGTCTTACGCCTCTTTTTAAGGGAATGGCCTTCGAGCTCTGTTCTTGTACTCGGACTGACATAGTGGCGTTTGTATACAAACACTTCAACACTTCGATGTACCGATAGTCAATTCGGCATCGTTGGAGAGACTCAAGCACCGCCCATGTTTCGATCGAATCGAAGGCTTTCTCATAGTCCACAAACGCAAGACATAGCGGCAAGTTATACTCTTCGGTCTTCTGTATGACTTGCCGCAGCGTATGTATGTGGTCTATGGTACTGTAGCCTTTTCGGAACCCGGCTTGTTCGGGAGGCTGGAAGTCATCAAACCTGCGTTCGAGACGGTTCGCGATGACCCTTGAAAACAGCTTATAAACATGGCTCAACAGCGAGATGGGTCTGTAATTCTTAAGTAAGGTTTTGTCACCTTTCTTGAAGAACAGAACCACCACGCCCTTGGTCCATGCTTTTGGCGTCGTACCTTCAAGCAAGGCGGAATTAAATAGCTTCTGAAGGACTTTAAGTACCGGTGATCCACCCGCTTTCAGAAGCTCTGAAGTGATTCCGTCCTCACCCGGCGCCTTGTCGTTCTTAAGCTGTTTCAAGGCCATCCTGATCTCGTACAGGCTGATGTCCGGGATATCCTCGGTATAATGTCGGGTCAGTTTAGCTCTTGGGTCGTTGGCCGCACTGCAAACAGGTTTAGTGACCGGATCGTAGAGCCGTCCATAGAACCTTTCGACTTCCCTTAACACTTCTGCTTTACTTGACGTTATGCTGCCGTCTTCCCTCTTCAGCTTCGTCATCTGGCTCTGCCCAATAGAACTATCTCTCGCGAACACTTTGGAGCCTTTATTCCGCTCTATCGTATCTTTAATACTGGCTGTATTAAAGGTACGAATATCGTGCCGCAAGGATTTCCAAATTTGTCTATTGAGCTGCCTGTGTGACTGAGCATCACCGGGAGACTGCAGTCGCAAAGAACGTCGTTCAGCCATGAGGTTAAGGGTTAAGCTACGTGTTATACACTATATTGTAATTTATTTAAGTTGTTAGTGTGTTACAACAAGATTTGTAGACCTATCAATAAAAAAAAATTAAGAAAATGGATATTTTATTTTGACAATGTCATTAGAATTAGCAAAGCCCTGTCCAGGCAGACGAAAAGTTGACGTTTTTTCACCCGGAAAGCTACAGTCTGTAAACACAAGTGGATGAGTGCCGCAACAAACTTGTGTCTGAAATCGAGGCTTCTATGGAACAAGTCTCATTTTGGGGGGCTTAAATTCTTGTTCGCTATAACCCCGCTAAGATACAAGTATGCGCGTTCTCTGCTATAAAAACCCCCATTCAACAATTAAATAGTGCGTTCATAAAGTTTACTATGTGACTAAACTTGAACTGATTATATTTTTTACTCTCTCAGGTTGTAGTAGTAGAGTAGTAGTAGTAGGGTAGGAGTAGGGTAGAAGAGGGGTAGAGAAGTAGAATAGTAGTAGAGTAGTTGTGGTGGTGGAGTAGTAGTAATAGTACTTTAAACTGCTTTTTAAATTTACTGAAAAACTGGACTTTCTCATCGACCAGCGCTTGGCTAGGCGCTACAGCGAATTTGCAATTAAGGTTACTGAACAGAATCGGTGTAAACAACCACACTGCCCTGGGAATCGCTGTGCAAATGTACGACGAAGAATTTGTAGTTAGTTCCTACAAAACACTGAACACGTTTTATTCTCTCGTTGAGTTTGTAATTTTTATAGTGTTAAGCCAAACTAAAGTTGAACATAGCCACATCGTCACTTATCGTCTGGTTAGATAGTGGTCATAATAACACTTTATTTTTTTTCTAGGAAACCTTTTAAGAAATTGACGACTTCGGGGCTTATTCTACGAATCCCCGTTGACAATCCACGTCGGCGGGGTTCATGCCCGCGTTGCTTAAATCTATAATTGACTTTTCTCAATGCCGAAAGTACAGATAGTAGCTTAGAAGAAACGCTAAGCTAGCGGTTCTAAAAAAAAATTAAACCCTGACGAGCTGAGTCGAAATAAGATTTCTGTAGACTTGACCAACTCGGTTTCGAACCCCGCCAAAAAATAAGAATTTTCGTTGTAGTTTTTTCCACTCGTCCCTCGCTATGATTGGATTTTTACTACAAAGGCGTCAAGCGCACACAAATCTAATTCATTTTACAAGGTTCTATAACACTCTTTTTATATTTTAATTAAACGTGGGAGCGAATCCGATTCGGCTATTACGTAATAGACTGCTCTTTGAGGCGAACAAATTGATATTCTGAAGCGTTGGGTCTAATGAACCACGTTTGAGGACTGGTTTTTGAGTAAGTGTTTGAGTTTCACGTGGATTAATGACTTGATTCCTTATACTACTTGAACTGTTACTCTATGGTACCTTTTAAATACAAATAATGTTAGATACTTGCACACCATTTAGTCCCAAACGGGACTAATAAGGATTACGAAGGACGAAAGTCCAAGATATCGGAACCAGGATAGATAACATATAACTCAAGAGGATTTAGTTAAGACACCTCGCAACATGAGGCGATGTCAGGTAGAGCAAAGCCACGACTATAATATAGTCGTGGCTTTTTTTTTGTCCCATCCTAGGTCACCATATTATGGTGACCTAGGATGGGACAAAAAAGTGTAGTACAACGGGTAGCGTGGTGGATCGACGACATATTTCACGTTGCGGGTCGCCAGTGGATGCGAATACCACACGACCGTAGTAGTGGATGTTACAAACGTGGCACAAACCAAGGGAGGCCTTAACCTGTCGTCGTAAGTGATGTCAGGCTTGCGAGTGACGACTATGAGGTCTGTCTAGCACCAGTATCTTCTCGGCCTAACAGGCCATGTCTAAAGGAAAGAACTGAACAAAAGTTAATGTCTTCGACTTACATAACACCATGTTTGTCAGTCAATAAAGCTGTATCATTCCAGCCGCGGTATCGACGGGAACTCGTTATACCCCGCACTAAATTCAGTATTACTGGACCGAGAAGAACAATAATTTAACTGTCTACATTAAAACATCGTAATGTTACTCCTAGATCCGTACTTTTTTCAGATTCCTAAGCACAGCATTGCTGGCTCGGCGCCAATTCAGATACTAAGGGCGTCGCCACACAACCTTGAGCGTTTGTTATAAATCATCCGAGGCGACGCAATAAAATATTAGAAACCGTATCAAAAATAAACGTGTTTAAACGTCACAATATTACACCTGGTGGCTTTAATCATAGCTCTATGATATCCCGTAAAGTGATCAAAAAGAGTGAAACAGCAATACTGTGGTGACTGTCTGTTGCGTAGTGATCATGAAAAAGTCTTATTATGATCATCCTTAAGAAACCATATGTATGCAAAATAACACGTTAAAATATACCAAATTTCCAGAAATTACACCTAGTCAAAGAATATTTTAGATCGAGGTTGGTGATTTCGATGTTTAAGGTAAAGACCAATGTAAAGACACATTTTAAAGGAAAATTTTGTATTTTTTTAAATACAGGATTTTAAATCATACTTTTTTATAATTTTCCTGACGTTTTAAACACGGTTCTTAGTCGGAAAAATAACGGAGACCATCATAATGATTCCTGATCACTAATGTGCTTTCACTCTGACTTAATCCCGGGTATAAAGGACCGTATCAAACTAGCTTTATCACAGAAAATAAAAGTTACTTCAATGAAACTTTTTAAATTATCATAAATAAACAAGCTGCTGCTCGCGCTTCTGTCTGCATTTTATTATTTTGAGCAGAACCCTTCATTCTTTTGTTAAAAAAAGGTTTGTTTGTTTGAGTACAATGGAGATTGGATGCATTTTAAATCCTGGCAACAGTTCTTTTTACATTAAGCAAAAAAATACCATTCCTTTTATTACCATTTAGGATTTTCGATTTATTTATAACTTGTGTAACTCGTGACGTGACAAGTATACGAGTATGATCTAGACACGCGGTAGCGTGTCCAGCCTAATTAATTTTTTTATATTATTTCTAGCTGTCCCAGCTAACTACTACTCTACTACTACTACTACTACTCTAATATAACCCTACTTCTATAAGTGAAAAATTACTCGTATTAAATGTAATAATTTTGTTTAAATAACAATGGTAAAACGTGGACAGTGGGCCTACATACAAACTGATGAGAAAAATAATTCTCGTTTAGAATAAAAACAATCGGTAATTAACCGCTACATATAAGATAAAATGCACCATTGAAAAGGGTAATTAGACTTATATCTACAGATTGTTTAGAGCCCTAAATCGGTTGCGTTCACCTTTAAAGTGAAAATATAGTTTTGTTTTACAGATACGTTTACAGGATATTTTTAGGTTGTAATATAGTTAACTCCCATGGGGTGCCATCAGTATAGAATGTTACCCCTCCTCTCACACCCATAGGTGCAGTAAGAGTCTGCTAAGGGATACCTCCGAAAGATGGGCAGCGGCGTCTTTCTGTGTATCAACATCCAGTTTTGTGCTCACCAAGCCGCCTGCCAAGCGTGGTGAGTACGGCAACTACCCCTCATAGAGATCCATGAGGGAGGCCTGTGTTCGGTTGTGGCCTTTTTATGGCTGAAATGATGAATGATGAAAGTTAACTGATCGTGTAACCCATTAACCAATTTGAAGTACAAAACATAAAAAATTCTAAACGAAAAATATCAATTCTTATCACATAAATTGTGTAAAGACGATTTAAGTTGAAAATCAACTTTAATGGAAAATGTTTATAATAAAAGCTTATTTGTTAAAAAGTTTTTTTTTACTTTTTCGTTATCACTAGACAGTTGGTTTTTTGTCTGTTCATCTCATGCCCGATATGTTGGATTTAGAGTGATGTCATATTTTTCGAGTAACTCTCAGCAAACCCTTTTATTTGGTATCCATATTGTAAGCGCATTAATAAAATAATTAGTCCGCCATCTTAGGTATTCTGCCATATTGGATGTAGAGTGACGTTATTTCATTTTTCTGAATAGTCCGCCGTCTTGAGTCATGTTGGATTTATAGTGATGTCATTTAATTTTTCGAGTAACTCTCAGCATATTGTAAGAGTGCATTAAGACATACTAGTCCGCCATCTTGAGTATACAGCCATGTTGAATTAATAGTAATGTCCTTTAATTTTTCGAGTAATTCTCAGCAAGGCCTTTCATTTGATACCCATATTATAGGAGTGCATTAAGAATAACTAGTCCGCTATCTTGGATGTTCCGCCATGTTGGATTCAGAGTATCGTCATTTCATTTTTGGATTATTCTCAGCAAGCCCTTTCATTTGATATCCATATTGTAGGATTCCATTAAAATGACTAGTCCGCCATCTTGGGTGTTCCGCCATGTTGGATTCAGAGTAACGTCGTTTCATTTTTACAGTTATTGTCAGAAAGCCCTTGCTTTTGATACCCATATTATAGGAGTACATTAAAAATAAGCAGTCCGCCATCTTGGGTATTCCGCCATGTCGGATTTAGAGTGACGTCACATAGCTGACCATGCATTGTCATCCAAAAAAAATGTATTCAAAATTTTAGCTGAATTGGTTGAAGATATCTGCTTCAAAATTGATTTGCAAGATTCCGCGAACAAACATAGTTGCATACAGCTATACAGGGCAAGATAAATAAAAGCTTGTTAAAATATGGCTACTGCTCACGTTATACGAGTATTATAAGGTTGCAGCATAGCACAGTGAGCCTACAACATGCGTGTCAATCATGATTTTCTTGATAAATTGCATCAATTGTCTACTACGTCAAAATATTGTTTATACGTAAACGTTTTGAACAGCAGTTGTGTGCTAATACATCGTTTACCGACTATGATTCCCTTAATATACCTACGTCACAACTCACGACAACCTGACTCAGAACTAATTTATTTTTAATCGCATGACTTTGGGGTGTTATATTGATTTGTTTTGGATTTGTTGTCTGGGTATACCTAAGAATAAAGTTAAAAACATATTAATATGTATTTAAATTACAGGTTTTATCGGATTCCTTCCTTATTTGCTGACACGTTGAAATCCTATAATTTGAATACTTACTGTATGAAAGGAAAAGATGTGTGGAATGCAAAACTGAAAGTTATATAGAAATCGGTTGAGCCATTCATGAGAGTTTGAAAGTAGGGGTGAACAACCCAATGTTTTCAAATATACCCAAGTGTGAGGTATCAAATGAAAGGGCATGATGTGTAGATTGCAAGAAT
Source organism: Pasiphila rectangulata (assembly GCA_963082625.1). NCBI lineage: Eukaryota > Metazoa > Arthropoda > Insecta > Lepidoptera > Geometridae > Pasiphila > Pasiphila rectangulata. The sequence goes on along the minus strand of OY720236.1, from coordinate 15,926,191 downwards.
GAGGGAACACATTACAAAAAAAAAATTAAATAACCTCCGAGATTAGGTAAAAGATCGGGAGTTACTTATTTTTTTTTAATTTTATAAATCTGCTACATGTTTTGAGAGGTTTTTAGCCAAAACGATTTTCTATGTCTGTATTGTATGTTTAGGATAAAAAAGACACTTGGAAATGTACCTAGGTTAGGTAACCTACTCCTCCACTTACACTTTATTTAAAACTAGCCTCTGCTATGCTATAATATTAGTGGGAACCTCTCTGTTTTTCAAGCTCTTTCGATCAGTATCAAACTGACTTTGACCGACTGTCGTAATTTGCCAGCTGTAAAAATTACAGAATGCAGGTTGTATTATACAGTTCAGCTCATAAAAAAGTAGTTTTGGAAGAAAACAATCGGGTAACATATTTTTTTATATGTTTTTTTACTAGCTGGTGTGATGTGAAGAAACCCTGAGTTCATAAACGTTTTAATTTGTATTTTAATCAAAAAGAACCTGTGTGTGGTTTTAGGTATTTTAATTTGTACCTTGTACGGCAGCTTTTTGCGGTCAATGACCCTATCAAGAATCAGCTGGCCTTAGGTTGTCATTATCGTATTCAGCTCTTCAGTTAAAACTTAGGTGGTCTTTTCTAGAATGAAAATCACCGAATCCTGAAACGTCGTAAAACTAAATTGTTCCCGGGGGTGGTCAGAATCACCCACTTTCGACTGAATCGTTGAGACATTTTATAAAACATCCTGTATTTCAAACTTAAAAGATTAAGGCAAAGCAATAATAATGATACAAAAACCAAAAAACGTTTACACTTAAACCGTTATAAAATCGAACGTTACTTTTATATCGTCGTTAAAATATTTCTAACGTTCCGCTGTTTGTTATACGAATAAAGCTGGTGATTTAAAACATTGCGGCAATAGTATTCGACAAGCCACGGGCACCGTTAAAGCGCGCTTTCCACCTGAATGTTTGGGCGAATTTCTTTTGCATCGCTGCAATCGAATTCTACCAATCGGCAGAACGGAGTTTTTATTCTTGTTGGCGCCCCGGAGTGCCACCGATATATTGCTAGGATTATAACGGGATTTGCGGTTTAAATTTGTGGATTATGACTACTTTCACAAATACTTTTAGGGCTTGTACTCAAGGCATCCAAATCCTAATCGATAATGATTATTCAATTAAAGTATGGAGGCGATGAGTCAGTACTTAGAGATCCATGGGAGGACGCTCTACGGCTGAGATGGTGATGATGGAGACGATGATCCTTAATTCATGGATGTCTAGTAATAAGCCACTCTTAACAAAATAATACATAAATACTATTGCCAGGCGAAGAAAACAATCAACCTACATGGATTCAGAACTGAACTGAGAAAGCCACAGTCTACTTAAGGCAGAATTTATGTCTATCTCAGCGTTAAAACTAAAATGTTAGTCGAGGGTTACACTCGTAAATATAAGAGTAAAAAATAATTACCCCCTTACTTAGTATTAAGTAATCACTTAATAGTGATGAGTATTGTATGTCCGAAATGGATAAAATTGTTTTCACATTAATTTTATTTAAGACCTTCCATGTACATGGAAAATGTAACAATTTAACAATAAAGTTTTCTTATTCTTATAAACGTTGATGAAATTTAGCTACAGGCGCTGTAGGAGCGGGTTTTCCACCTGAATGTCTGGACGGATTTCTTGTGCCGATTCGTGGAATCTTTCAATCTTATTGGCTCCCCTGAATGTCATGAATATATATATTGTTAGGGCTTGCAGTTTTGTGGATTTCGACTGGGACTACTTTCACGATACGATTTTAGTAAAAAAGAACTACATAACGCACACACACATGATAATGATGTTTCCCTGCGATTCCGGCCATGGCGACAGGATAATAATAATAATAATAAAAATCGTTTATTTGACATAAGTATTTTTACATGAGGTGATTGAGTCCATAGTTCCCGAACTAGCCTAGGCTGTGTTTCAGGATCCTGTAGCTTCTCCTTCTTATCTTATAATTACGGATAAGATAAAATAAGATACCGTTTGTTTGCATCAAAGTCATAATAACAATATTTCTAAACACTTAATTATTATTATCTAAAGTTTACATTGGCACAAATCAGTCACCACTCAGCATAAGCAGGAATAGCATTGCTCAGCAAGCTACTACTCCGCTGATATTCCGTGGCGCCGTTGTATAGAGCGCACTGCGCACTTGACACACACATTTTATACATATTTTTGAAGTATTACAAGGGTTGTAGTTGCAAGTTGAACATACAAATACAAAATAATTTATTTAACACAATATTTTAACAATAATATATTTTGATTCCAATGGCTCCGAACTAATCATATGATTGTATTTCGGAGGCCAATGGCCTCTTCCCTGATATATTAAAAATATAAAATGATTTTAGCTAGTTTACACAACGTTCTACTACGTCACCATAATTACAGTCGCAAAAATAATAAAAATAGTACCACGAGAAAAACTTCATGATAATATATATTTTCTTACTTATTTCGATCGCACTCCGCCCGTAGAATCTATCTGCGAATAATCATATACGTGACTTCTTCCAATCCAACGTGCCAATGGTTATCATTAGATGCAATCCTACTATCAGGCTTATTTCATCTTTTTACCATATAAAAACCTATTTGGTGTGCTGATGTCAGGATTAACATCTACCTCTGGGTATATTAAACACAGTAAAAACATTTTCCAAATTATAATTCAGCCGACGTTATTTGTTGCTCGGGTCTGGCTGACCACATGGGCTTTGCATCTATTATAGACGATTTATACAGCATCAGCAACTGGTAATCATGCTGTACGGGATGCTGTAGTGCCTTGGATATTGTTAGATGAATTAGGCTTGCCCAGCACCTACCATCCCCTCAACTCAGACAGAGGAAATAACTGGTCAATACGTCTGAAGCTAAGGCGCGGGTTTCCTCACGATGAGCAAATGTCGCATGCGTTGTCTTGACAGTGGCTACGTTGCGCCTGGGCCGTCTCCAAGGGCGAGAGAATCGCGACGATTCCGCGCTTTTATCGTCGGTTAATCTCCACGAACGAGCGATTATTCCGCCAGCGTATCGTCGCGACTCGTAATGGAATCGCCGCGCGTTCGCAACGACTCGTCACGGAATCGCCGCGTGTCCGCAACGACTCGCCATGTTTCTTTGACGACGCGTTCTGATATTATTTTGTTCAGTGTTAGTTTAGGGTACACGCAACACTAGATATGACGATTGCCGAATTTCATAGTTTTGCAAGGTAATACGTCTTATATTGAAGAAACAGAAAAAATCCAAAATCTAATACATCGGCAGTGGAATCATAAAACAAGGTCTTTGAAACAAGTACGAAATCAAACACGCAACAGGTAATAGGCACACATATTACTTATTTACCTACCTGGATACACATACCTACGTACGTAGCTTTTCCTATCCTATCTACCTAGGTAAGCAGGTAAGGTAGGTATTTGAAGTATGAATAGTAAGTAGGAACCTACTCCTATCTCCGAAAAAGGGTAATATATACAATAATATTATATAGGTTAATAAATAATATAGGCGAGCGCCACGTTCCGCGGCGAGCTCATGGCGAGCGCGCGGCGATTTTATGACGTTTCGCGCGCACTCTACCACTCGTCGCATCGCCGCGATATTATCGCCGTGTGGAGACACTTGCTAAGAGAGTGTATAAAAATACGTGGCACGACAATAACATCGCCGCGATACCCTCGCTCGTGGAGACGGTCGCTAACAGTAGTTCGTTCCCATTCATATTCAAATGAGCTTTCAAGAAAACTCGATAAAACAAATCCCAAGAGATTAATGTCGATAGTCGGTAATTTAATTTCTTCTAGCGAAGGCGAGGAAGCCGCACAGCAGCGGATTATGTCGAAGATCGATGGCATTGGCGGCATGTCGCATGCAAACTACGAAACTATAATACCTGAGATTTCTCCAAATAAATAATGGTAAAAATTGTCTCTAAATAATAAATAGGAACAGGTCCGATATAAATAAACTTTTTTTTATATACTCCTTGATGACAAGTCAAGCCGAAGTCCCATCTTATGTTAAGCGGTATTATTTTATGGCTGGTTTTTGCAAGTGAATGGTCTTTTACGAGGGATGATCTGAGCTTAATGGGATGTGCCTGGCAAAACTTTACCCGATACACAGTGGCTTTTTGTCAACATGTTTAAAAGTTAACATCCTCTTAGTCCAGTCGGGTTCTTTCTGCTTCATTCGTTACATTTTTTGGCTGCGTCGGTGGCTCTTGAATTAGTTGGCGAGCGCAACTGCTATACCGCGGTGCTCACGTTCACGAAGCACGTGACAAACGCTGCATTGCATTGCGCCGGTCACCCTGAGACAGAGATGTAAGGGCTCATGTGCCAGTAATTTAAACTATAACAACAGCTATACCGCGGTGCTCACGTTCACGAAGCACGTGACAAACGCTGCATTGCATTGCGCCGGTCACCCTGAGACAGAGATGTAAGGGCTCATGTGCCAGTAATTTAAACTATAACAACAGCTATACCGCGGTGCTTACGTTCACGAAGCACGTGACAAACGCTGCATTGCATTGCGCCGGTCACCCTGAGACAGAGATGTAAGGGCTCATGTGCCAGTAATTACCTCTATACCTATAACAACTGCTATACCGCGGTGCTCACGTTCACGAAGCATGTGACCAACGCTGCATTGCATTGATGCAATGCTGCATTGATGTTAGGGCTTATCTGCCAAAAATTTGACCGGCCCCCTTACCATTTAAAATGGTACACATAAATTGGTATAGTGGTAGTTCTTCCCTGGATAAACTCTTCACAAAAAGTTCTACTACTAAAACTATTCTAGAAAAGATATGAACAAGTTAAGGAGTTAACATAAATGATGACAGTCCAGCACCACAAAGATCAACCAGCTCGTACTGAGGTTTCAAACAGTAGACAGCGCATTCCATCGGAATTCTTTATCTCACTAAAATTATAAATCCGAAAGTTTGTTTGTATGGATGTTTTCTACCTCTTCACGCAAAACTACGCTACGAATTGAGTTGCAATTTGGCTGACTAGGTTTAGTAGGCGTAGGTGTTTCCTGGGCCACAGCGTTTTCTTCTCTAGGATTCAAGGAGTCAATGTACATAGATAAGGTTTTTTGGGAAATAAATTTAATTGTTCATTTTTTTTCATTTTCTACACATATTTATCCAGGAACAACGCGTGCGAAACTACGGAAAGTAACTAGTTTAAATTCACGGGCAAGAAAGGAAAAGCAACATTTTACTGCCGGCACCCCACGGCCAAAATACTAACATTCCATTTCTAACAAGGGCTGTCCACTGCGAGATATGCGGGGTCATTAATGACTCGTCTTTCGTTGATGGCATATTGTTATTTTTCGAAACAATGCGAAAGATGCCAATCTTGTTCAATTCTGTTGAAAATTACAGACTTGTAAAAGTAGACTTCAAAAATATCGCTATAAATCCAGAATTATATATAACAAAATAACTTACTTTATAAGTTAAATTACTACTCAATGACTGATAGTATGTAAACTCACTGGCTGCAGGGATACAACGAGGCAGTCGCAATGCAGTGATTGTTACAAAGTGTAAATGTTCCTCGCTATTAGCCGCTAACTTTAGTATTTCAATTGTCAGTTGAGTCTTATTGAATAGTATAGTTTGTAAATAGATACATAATTATGTATCTCCCTTCAGTTTTATTATAGCGAGAATTTTCCAATTGTATTATTAAATGCCGGGGCGTTTCAGCGGTAGAATGTTACCTCTCCTCTCATGCCCATGGTTGCAGTAAGAGCCTGAGCCTAAGCCCAAGGGATACCTCCAGTAGATAGGCAGCAGCGTCTTTCCGTGTATCAACCAACATCCCGTACTGCGATCGCCAACCCGCCTGCCAAGCGTGGCGAAAATGGCAACTTCCCCTCATAGAGATCCACGAGAAAGGCCTGTCTGCAGCGTTGGACTTTATATGGCTGAAATGAATAAATAATTATATAAGCAAATTAGTAAATAAAATGTCTTTATTTCAGGTACTGATTACAAGCCATAATTTTAGGAATTACTGCTTAACCCATATTACAATTTCATTAAATAAATACGAGAATTGACAAAAATAATAGATTGAAAAGTAATTACAGGTTCCACACTATTTCTGGTTCCCGTTCTGGTGCATAGAAAGCCAGAACCTATAAATCAGTCTGCACAAGTTTTCAGATAGGCACTGAAGGATTTTGTTCTTTCGAGTTCCTGAGCCCATTCCAAAAGGGAGCTATCCGCGATCTAATAGTAGCAAAGAAGTTCATGAACCCCATCTTCCGCAATTTTGATGCAAATTAATAATAGATATGTAAATATCACCATAATATAGTCCTAAAAAAAGATAGCTTAATATATGCAATGTTCCGTAAATATATAAACACTTACATATCATATACATAGTGAAAATCATAGCCAATAAGTATTTTTTCCTTAAGACCGAAAGTTCTATTAGAAATGTTAATGAGTGAATACATCAATACATAGTATAGAACAAAGTCGCTTCCCGCTGTCTCTCTGTCCCTATATTTGCTTAGACAACGGATTTTGATGCGGTTTTTTCAATAGATAGAGTCATTCAAGAGGAAGGTTTATATATACATATATATATACTATATATGTATATATACATAAAACTTGCATAATGTAGTAGAAAAAGACTGATTATTTTGGAGGTTTCTAATGTAAGGTCGTAAATAAACATATTTTGGCGCTTACATTGCAAACGCTGGCTGAACCCTACGAGATAGATCAAAATAATGTACTACAGTATTGTACACCTTAAAAAGGTGTACAATCGTACAAGTATCAGCATTGCACCCGTGCGAAGCCGAGGCGAGTCGCTAGTTCACAACAAAATAACAAAACATTTTTAATTTATACTAAGCACATAATTGAATTCGTTCACTTCTGAAAACCTTTTTTCCATGAGAGGGAAATAAGCGCAAAGAAACCTCAGTAATTCACTTCAACTAATGTTTTTGTATTCATATATAAGTTTTTATCCGACAAAAAGATCTGTAAATTCTACAATCTCAAACACGTGTTGTGATCGCAAAAAGATATAGAAAAGCATTTAGCCTTCTTTGTAAATCAGTATAAAAAGTCTTATCTTCACCGTTCATGGATGACCAGAACGAAAGGAGCAACGTTTAATCCAATGAAAAACGAGTGAACCAGCTTTTAAGCTAAGACATAAAATTTTGCATTAACTCCCGCTCAATGAAAAACAAAGAAGGACAAACTAGAGCTTGCTTAGTATCGATTAAGTTTTTAAAGCAACTCTTTTTTACACCGTTCACTCCTCGCGGTCCACCAGTTTAAAATCGCTCAGCGAGCTATGCTTGGAGTCTCTCATGAAATCGTAAACGAGTCCTTGAGTAGAGACCGCGACTTGGTAAGCATTGTGTAGAACGCCCACCAGGTAAGTAATGATTTGCGATCGCGGCAGCAGGCTAACAACAAGGTCAAATGCCGCAGATTTTCGGAGCCCTATGTCCAGCAAAGGACTAATAAGTATAGGTTGATGATATCTGCTCTAACTGTTAAATGGTTTCCCGAAGTTGCACCAACATTTGAGCTAAGTCTTACATAGGATTTCAAGTAACATCGCGCTAAAACGTTTTTATAAAACTGCTTTGAGAGCGCTGCTAGAGAATCGAGTATATTAAACTAGCTTCTGACCGCGGCTTCGCATGCGTTGTACCGGAATAAAAAGTACCTAACATATATGTTAATCCTCAATACCTACGTGTTCTAAGTTTCAGCTCAATGCGAAGACTAGTTTTTGCGTGAAGAGGTAACAAACCTCCATCCAAAAAAACTTTCGGCTTTATAATATTAGTGGGGTTTTCAGCATTTCCCTCGAGTCCATTTATCACCCTTATTGTTTCTATCTGGAGTGAACGATCTAGCCCCGGGCACGTGAGGGTTGTAGCATCCACTGAGTCTTGCGAAACAAGCGAACGGTCAGTTTCATTTAGAATGCAAGGGTATAGGATGTGTCACTTTTTAAGTTTTCTTCTAAAGGCGATGTGTATATTTTACTCGTCCTTCGAATAAGAACTTTTGTTAAACTTTTATTCATATACACGGAGATACCGAGAAGAACCGAACTGATGTTGTGTGCAGTATTTGTAATATCGCGTTCTGCCGCTAGCTGCGTATAGAACCACTATTTCCCGAGTCAGTAAGTCAAGGGTCGTCGCTAAAGAAGGTTTCGTTTGGTTTATGTGATTTTTAGTGACATTTGTTTTGAGTTCTCGTCGTTTTTGCAACGGCTTTGATACTTGTGAACATCAGCGCGCGGCCGTAAAGTTTTGCCCCTTGCTCAGCAAAACTGCCACAGAAATTCCATTAGAAAAATTCAAGTGCTTATGTGATTTCCCGTTATAAATTTGTAAAAAGGCCCGAGTTTTCAAGAAAAGCCATTCAAAGAGGTGTAAAACTGTTGCACAGGACCATGTGCAACAGTTCTTAAACTCTTGAATTGGCTAAAAACACTGTTCACCAGGCTTTCTAATATGTAGTTTTGAAAATATTGCGCAGCAATGTTTTAAGCTACTAAATAAAATATTGGACGAGAGTATTAGTGCTGGTGGAGAATACTCTGACGGGCTATGAAGGTTTTTTGTTTAAAAATTTAATACGTAAAAGAAAAAAAACATACGGTTTCTTTTGGTTACCCCCTCGTAGAACACTTTCAAAAATACATTATCTAGTGTAACGTTATCTTATTTTCTAATCACGCTAATAAAATTATCTTAAGTAGAAAAAAGTATCACGTTGGAATCTTCTTTTTAACACCCGCCAAAAAAGAGGAGTGTTATAAGATAATAATCGAATGATTCCAAATATGCCCGAGTTTGGTAAATGTTTTGGCCTATTGATGTTTGTTCTTACAACCAAATATAACAAAAAAAAAAAACAAAAAATAGTTTGTATGCTTACCTAAATATAAGGACAAATAGTGCTGTTAAATGTCCAGCTTATTTTAACTTTTGTTTGTTCATGGTAGAATTATTTTTAGAAATACGCCTTTGATAATAACGTAATAAAAATATAAGCACTTGAGTAAATACGATAATGTTCGCGCCAAGTCACAGAAGAAATTACAGTCGGCACTGGCAACGGAAACGTGTGTCACGGTGTGAGGAAAACCGGATGCGATGCATGTTTTATGAGTTGTGGTCTCAGTGAGGACGCCATTGAAGTCAAATGCTTGTTTATTGCGTTAGAGGATATTATTGACATTCAAATTTATGAGATTAGTAGATAATTAAATATTCTACGTGAGTGGCGGACACTTTACAACGATTTATGTCTATAAATATTTTATTGTAACAGTTCCGTTTGTGTATTTGTAAATGAGACATAAATAAATATTATTTTCTTTCTTTTTTTTCTTTCAAATAATTAAGCGAGTGACCAAAAGGGAAATAGCAAACCCATGATGACAAAGAAAACCCATTTTCTCTGTCATCATGGGTTTGCCCTTCTCCTTTAATGACTTTTCGTGTTTCGTTTTAAGTAATTCTGCCAGTGTCAAGTATCTTATGAAGGGTTAATATTATCGTAACGATAAAACATTTTACGAAACGACACTGGCAGTATTGTTTAAAACTAAAACATAAAAAGCCATAAAAGAAGAAGATAAATAATTAAATGCAGACAAATAATAATGCAGATTATGCATATATTTTGCTCCTTGGCGGGCAACGAACCCGCTACTTCCTGCGCCACAGAGTAAAATTGCTTAATTAGGTTTCTAGAACAAATAGTCTCTTCGAAAAGCCGTAGACAGACGGACAGATAGACAGACAAAGCAATACTGTAAGGGTTTTTTGTTTTACTACGAAACCCTAAGAAACGAAAATATCAAACAGTTCCGATACCCTCTTCCCCTGTTTGAGTCAACACAAGTGTCAAGTGGATGTCCTAGAGGAACTGAAGAACCGAAATCCCTACAGGGTTAAGAGGATAAAAGGTAATAAGCCTTAATCTCGTTAACTTGTTCCATCAGGTTCGTTTAGCCTCTTCAAGTTTGTTTAAATTATCTTAGTTCCTTCTATCCGTGCAAGTTCCTCTCTAGGAAAATATTGTTTTTTTTATAAAATAAAGTAGTTTTTTGTGCGACTTTTTAATGACCTTTGAAATCAAATATTTATTTCTCAAATACTGTTGTACAAATTCCTTACAAATTAATGTTACTCAGGTAAAAGTTGCACACATAATTTTATGAAAGGTACCTTGGCTAAGCGCTGTCTCTCGCACTTAGTCTCGATAAAGCCTGTATGGAAAAATTAAGTGATTCGCTTGCGAATGTTACCCCTCCTCCCATGCCCGTGGATGCAGTAAGAGCCTGCTAAGGGATACCTCCGGTAGAAGGGCAGCAGCGACCTTCCGTGTATCAACATCCCGTACTGCGCTAGCCAACCCGCCTGCCAAGCGTGGTGATTATGGCAACTACCTCTCATGGAGATCCATGAGGGAGGCCTGTGTTCAGTAGTGGACGTTTTACGGCTGAAATGAAGCTTTTACAAATTCAGGCACCTTACAGATTAATGTTACTAAGGTTAATGTTGCACACATAGTTTTATGAAGGGTACCTTGGCGCTGTCTCTCGCATTTAGTCTCGATATAGCCTGTATGGCAAAATTAAGTGATTCGCTTTGGACACTCGCATTTACTTAAGTATTATATCAAGCATCTTGTTTCCATGGTAAGCTTTGCTTAATTTGAGACAGTTGTGTGTATGTTTGTGTATGCAATTACTTATTAGGTTTATTCAAAAGCTATCAGAAGCTGTTCCGGCTCTTCGGACGCTAGATTCAAAAGAAACTCAGTCTTATTTTTTAAAAGATTTTTGTAATATAATTTATTCATATATACATATATTGGAAGGGTCAAGTATCAACTAGACCGGCGTGGGTTCAAACCCCACCGCAATAGAAATATTTTAATAAGGTTTTTAAATTTCTTGAGAAGTTCTACTGGTTTAACACTATAAAAAAATACAAACGAAATAAACTCTTCATATTACAAAAAAAAATATTCAAGAAGGTTATGAATAAATACCTACTCACGTTAGTCACTACCAAGTAAAAAATCGGCCAAGTGCGAGTCGGGATCGCTTACAAATGGATCCGTATCTAATGATTGAGGCAACGGGTGTCTACCCGTTATTCGTTATTCATATAGAGCAAAAAACGGCATTTTAATAACTTTTGTTGTCTGGGAGCCCCTTTATATAATAATTTTAATCTGTTTTTAGTATTTGCTGTTATAGCAGCAACAGAAATACACTATCTGTGAAAATTTTGCCAGGCCCTATCTCATGGTTCATGAGATAGTCTGGTGACAGACAGACAGACAGACGGACAGCGGAGTCTTGGTAACAGGGTCCCGTTTTTACCCTTTGGGTATGGAAGAGACCTAGAGGACAAAATCACTTGGGAAGGAATCTGCTCCAACTCCGTCAAACGTAACATAAGACAAAATAAAATTGTTGAATGATGACTATAACGACCGAGTTAGGTTCTTGTGTTCACTTCTTTTCCTAACTCGCGTGTCATCTGAAGTGAAAGATTCAATTATGTGCTTTATTCTATTTATTTGTGTTGTTTTATTTTGTAATTTGTGACGCGTCAATAAGGTCTGGCCGCACTGAATAAAGTATTTTTTGATTCTTGATTCTTGAAGCCTAAAAACGAATGCCATAAGATTCAAATAAGCATTCGCTTTATCTGTATGATCATATTCCAAAGTCCGTGTAAGGAGGTTCATATTTGTAATCTGCCACAGTACGAGTATAGACTTTGCTGGTTATAGAAACTCCTCGTTTCAGAATGTATGAGAACATCGAATTCAGTAGTCTTTATAATCTGTTCAGTCACGTTAAGTGGATAAAAGTTCAAGCGAAGCGAGTAATATAAATTACATTGAGAATCTCCCTTGTGCCTTACAATGAACAGTTTTGAAAGTTTTTACAGTTTTAATCGGGAGTTTTGTTTAAAAAAATATTATCATCATCGTCAACAGCCGTAGAACGTCCACTGTTAGACATTTCAAAGTCAAAGTCAAAGTCGATAAGTGTTTATTGTATGGAGCAAAATGCGACGTACGAGTGGAATAGTGAATTTACTAAACACAAGTTTATTAAATTAAAAATTTTAAGTATTCCCTGACACTTTACCTGGTCTGAGAGGTTACCAATTTTTTTTTGTAATGTGTACCCTTAGTTTTCTATTCAACAGATCACGCCCTTTTATTTGATACTACACTTGGGTATATTAATAATAATAATATACTTTATGTATGGTATATTTTGTAATTACTTTTAACTCAACGTGCACCATATAACCCCTTGTCGTATTTTTACAATCCAGTCCATCCCAAGGTTGCCTGGTAGAGATCGCTCTTTAGCGATAAGGCCGCCAATTGTCACTATGTTTTCATGATTCTCTTATTGTTTAGTTATAAGGTGTGCAATAAAGTATTTTCTATCTATCTATATTTGAAAACATTCGATTGTTCACCCCTACTTTCAACCCCCATATCTCATTAATCTCGACCTCATGGCTCATGGCTCGACCGATTTAAACAACTTTCAGTTTTACATTCAATACACCATTTTCTTTCATTTCTTACCAATTTCGGGTATATCTGGAAACATTAGATTATTCAATTTCTTAACCGATTTTGATAAAAAAAATTTAGTTTAAGAAATACCGCCAGATAACCTGCTTTTGAATAAAAAACTGCATGCAAATCGGTCCACTCGTTTAAGAGCTACGGTGCCACAAACAGTCACACAAACACACACATTGTATTAAAATTTCAACACCTCTTTTTTGTATGGTGTTAAATAAACAAAATATATTTAAATTGAATAAAACACATAAGTGAAGCGAACGAATTGCTTCAGAAAACGTTTTTGCCATATTAACCACGCTTGGCAGGCGGTTTGGCGAGCGCAGTTTGGAATGTTGATACACGGAAAGATGCTACCGCCTTCTTCCGGAGGTATCCCTCGGCAGATTCCTACTGCATCCAGGAACAAGAGCTGAGGGGTAACATTTAATGACGTCACCCCACGGCAGTAAATATATGGTGTAATGTGTACTAACCGACACGCTGTTTGCGCCGAAGAAAACCATGAATAATGTATATAAAGTGTAACAGAGTCGCTGCCGGTCCTTTGTTTGACTCGAAGGGGCAACTAACGAGACCTGTGGTGTGATAGTTTAAGCGTGAACGGGAGTTACCGCTCCCGTCGCCATGGCAACTGACTTTCACAACCACATGTCATTTTGAATTGCTGGTATTAATTAGCGAGTTTACAGAATTAAACATTGGAAGTTACCTCCGACACTAGTCTCGGAGGTTACCTAATTTTGTTTTCTTATTTGTACTGTCAGTTTTTCAATCTCATGCCATTTAATTTGATACCAAATTCGGGTGTATTTGAAAATATTAGATTATTTATCCCCTCTTTCACCCATGGGGGGGAAGAGAGGATGAATAATCTTGTAAACTTCTTAACCGATGTTGATAAAACATGTTTATTAACCACCGCAGGAAAACATGCTTTGTGATAAAAAAAAATTCATGCAAATCGGTCCAAACGTTTAGGAGGTACAGTCCCACAGGCACACATACAAAGCGGTCAATCTTATAACACCCCTCTATTTGTCGGGGGTTAAAATAGTAATTCAGCTATAAATAGGAGAATAAGGAAAAGTAAAGAACTAAGCTTATTGAGTTTAAAAATGCAATGAAAACATCAAAACTAGATATTTTAATTGCATTTTACTGTCATGGATTTCCGCAAAGTAACGCCTGATTCCATTAATTTTATTGAGTTTAACTTTGGCTGATAAAATAAAATAAAAAATCTAAATCAAAAATTCATTTATTTTTTTCCGACTGCGAGTTGTTTTGGCATTCGCCGCGTAAACCATTTAAGTGCAATCGATGTATAAAATAATTATTCCTGATATAAAGGTTCACAAAAAATTCAGCTACAGCATATTATTATGTTTATCTTTTATGGTAAACCAGCTTCTGCCCGCCGCTTTGCATGCGTTGTACCCAAATAAAAAGTATATAGCCTGTGTGTCAATCCTAGTCAACATCAATACGTGTGCAAAGTTTCAGCTCAATCCGTAGCCTAGTTTTTGCGTGAAGAGGTAACAAACACCCATATAAACAAACTTTCGGCTATATAATATTAGAGAGATTCATAGTTACTTATGTTCTAATTCAAATTTTAATCAAAAATAAGCATTTATTGCGAAATCTTTTACACAAATATGGTTTGAATGTTAAGCTAAGTTCCTTTAACATCTTGAGTTGTTAATATAGAACATCTCAATTAGAACAACAAGGACAAACTCCTTTGGACCATATAACTAAATTTAGTATCTTTGAAAGTAAGAAAGATAGCGAAAGTAAAACTCACGCGCGACAATATAATTAGAGGTACTGCTCGGGCGTACTTACTCCTCGTAAACAGATAGACCGACACAATTAGAACCGGTAGAAGGCGATGCTGTCTCCAAATCACCGAAGATACGATTACGTATCTCGCGACAGGTTTTGCAACAGGCAATCGTTACTGTCAAATGTCAAGTCCTTGTTGTTCTCTAATACAAAAGGGTCCGCTAATAATAAACCTCATATTACTAAAGTAGACGCCAAATGGAAACAATTGAAGTTGCCACGGAGATCCCTCAAATTCCGAGCATTAATGCTCGGAATTTGAGTAGTATTACAAGTTTTTCAAACTTAAAAGAAGAGACCCACAATATATTTACGACAACCTGTAGTTAATTTTTTTTGAGCGTCTATGCCCCCTGAAATCTAAACTGTTTGAACCATGAACTTTCTTGGAAAACTTTAAGTTTCGGAGAAATAGCTAGCTTAGCCCATATTAATGCTCGGAATTTGAGGGATCTCCGTGGCAACTTCAATTGTTTCCATTTGGCGTCTACTTTAGTAATATGAGGTTTATTATTAGCGGACCCTTTTGTATTAGAGAACAACAAGGACTTGACATTTGACAGTAACGATTGCCTGTTGCAAAACCTGTCGCGAGATACGTAATCGTATCTTCGGTGATTTGGAGACAGCATCGCCTTCTACCGGTTCTAATTGTGTCGGTCTATCTGTTTACGAGGAGTAAGTACGCCCGAGCAGTACCTCTAATTATATTGTCGCGCGTGAGTTTTACTTTCGCTATCTTTCTTACTTTCAAAGATACTAAATTTAGTTATATGGTCCAAAGGAGTTTGTCCTTGTTGTTCTAATTGAGATGTTCTATATTAACAACTCAAGATGTTAAAGGAACTTAGCTTAACATTCAAACCATATTTGTGTAAAAGATTTCGCAATAAATGCTTATTTTTGATTAAAATTTGAATTAGAACATAAGTAACTATGAATCTCTCTAATATTATATAGCCGAAAGTTTGTTTATATGGGTGTTTGTTACCTCTTCACGCAAAAACTAGGCTACGGATTGAGCTGAAACTTTGCACACGTATTGATGTTGACTAGGATTGACACACAGGCTATATACTGTTTATTTGGGTACAACGCATGCAAAGCGGCGGGCAGAAGCTGGTTTACCATAAAAGATAAACATAATAATATGCTGTAGCCGAATTTTTTGTGAACCTTTATATCAGGAATAATTATTTTATATACATCGATTACACTTAAATGGTTTACGCGGCGAACGCCAAAACAACTCGCAGTCGGAAATACATTTTCCGACATGTTCAACTATTATCATCATAGTTCAGTGAACTGGCACCATAAACCTTTATAAATTGTAGCTTACACCCTATCTGAATTATTCTAGTTATCAGTGAAAGCCGCATGAAATTCGTTCAGTTATTTCAGAGTTTTGCGCGAACAGACAGACAGACGCGGGAGATGACTTTTTTTATAATATGTATAAGGATTGGTCGAGTGAGCAGAGCGAGTTCTTTTTGTTCGAACTTTTTTTATCAAATAATCTTTGACCTCCAGTTTGAACCATTTTGAGGGGGATTTTGTAAATCCCTTAATTATAATTAAAAAACGATATGCGATAAATCGCACGGTCACATGCCAAACCAATACGAATTTGTAGCCTCGTAGCTCGTCTTAGATTTACGGTTTACGGTAACAAAAGGCTTAATACCTTATCAACATATTCACTAATTCTTAAGCTTATCAGAAGTTTCCACGTAAAGCTGATACCATAGAAACAGACTTAATTATTAATCGAGTCCGTAAATATTTCAAGACGCGAGTACATCGGTTATGAAACCATATATATTAATGCCCGGCATTTGAAAGCACTACGTGGCAGCTTAAATTGCTGTCCTGCTTCCTAATATTAGGTTTTTATTTGGTGGAACTAGATATTTAATAAATATAATACGGCTTACACCACGTACCTAACTTATTATCATCTTGCTGACGTTTCGTAGACCATTTAGAGGCCCTTCTTCATGAGCACCGTTCGTGGCCGACTCCGAGGGCCGCGAGACGAGAACTAGCTTGAGCGCGGCTATGTCTATCTAAATGATGTCTAGCCACGATAATTTCAATTCAGGAACTAGATATTGTCGTTGACGGTTTTGTGGCGGCAATAAATCCTGTTTTTCCACTGTTAGCCCGACACATCCGTTTGTTGGGCAAAAGCCTTCCTCCACTTCTTCCAGTCACTTGATACAGCAGTATTCGAGTTTTCCAATCATCTTCTCAGCTGTATACTGTCCACGTTCACTGCTTGGCCCATTCCCTCACGGATATGCAAGATCATGAGGGGGTTTCGTCATACTTGCCATGCTTGGCAAGCGGGTTGGCGAGCGCAGTGCGTCCATCTTCCGGAGGTATCCCTTGATAGATTCTTACTGCATATGGATGCAGTAAGAATCTACTACTCGAATCGGCGCCCCACGGCAAGCTTCCCAATAATAAATAAGTAATGCTGCTTAAACGAGTCAAAGCTTGTCCTATAAAAAACAGGTGTTTGATACACATTTAATTTTTTTGTAAATACTTAGCATAAATAGGAAATACAAAGAGCCAAAACTAACTTCTGTAGAAAATGAATTATTTGTCTCCTTAGGGATTAAAACCGCAATCTCCCGCGTGTCAGCCCGCTATCTGACCACGGCGGTCGTCAATCGTCATTTCAGCCGTGAAAAGTCCACCACTAAACACAGACCTCTCTCATGGGTCTCCATAGGGGTAGTTGCGCCACGGCATGAGACGAGGGGTAACATTCTACTGCCGGCACCCCACGGCAAGGTCGTCAATACAAGCAATTATTTCTTATCTGAACTACTGTATCTGTATTTGAAATATTGGAAGTCCGTTTCCGTGATTGGATGTTAATTGATTGACATTTCTGCGTTGATTCTCGAAAATTTAACTATCCGTGTGAAAAAATACTCCTGAATACTGTTTTTACAGCATTAATTTTATTTGTAAGCCATTTTTGTCTTAACGGTTCATAATTTATCAAGATTTTTCAATCAATTCCTGACATTCGAATGAGTTGATTTATTGTTTTGAGCTCTTGCACTGTAATAAAAATTTACAATTTTTAAATATTTAATATTCTATGTTCCACTTATATTTATTATGTTATGCTACACACACACATACACACACAAATATATACTTATCCTGCACGGTGTTTAATGTGCATTTTCTATTTTCATTAAGTTAGTAATCAAATGAGAGCGAGTTTTCCTAGCAAATATTTTCTCAAGATACATACTCGAAATGTTTTATGCAACTGAATATTTTTTTATTTAAATACTTTTTCAATAAGTAAAGTATTTATTTATAAATTTTCATATATTTAGGGCAAGAAGCTTTGGTTTCAAATCGAATGATGGTGTCCATGGACGACGGTTACCACTTCCCATCTAGTCCATCTGCTAGTCGTCATGCTGATTGTAAATGTATAGAAAAATATACACTTCTAGGTTTATGCCGTAGATAGATTGTTATAAGTAATTAGAGATACCTAAAGAAGTTTTTTTAAAAGGTGTCAATGCTATCCCATTCAACATAACTCGTTAATTTGTACTTTTTAGGGTTCCGGACCAAAATGGTATAAAAGGAACCCTTATGGTGTGACATTGCCTTTCTTTCTGTCACAAAAAATGCCATCTATTGAATGAATGCTATTTGACTATTGAGGATTAAAAAATCGGCCATAGATGTGTTAAGGCTAGCATAATAAATATATTTATTATGCTAGCTATATATATTTAAAATAGTTTAAGCTAAAATCCGCAACCAATTGTACGTATAAAAAAATAAAACTGTATCTAAATATGTTTAGTTTCTTCTTCTCATTTTATAACTTTTAGTGTTGGCCTAATAGGTGTTCACACTTATAGGTGACTGGTCAAGTCTGCTCGTGACCGTGTTCTTTATTTATAGCCCATCTCGTCCCACTGCTGTGCTAAGGGTCCCCCTAATCTCTCCAGTCATCTCGCTCCCTTGAGACACAATCTCTTACGTGACATTAATAAATTGGAAACTTACTTTATTGCACTGTATCGGTAAATAGATATGTCAGATCCCGAGGGCTCTTCTCGAATACCGGTGTCGAGTAAATGGCACCGCCTTCCGTATGAATTGAAACTTCCTCAGAAGTCCGGTACAATTTACTGTAATAGAAGTAACTAAGACTTCGTTTTTTATTACAGCGTCGGCTCCTAAGTTTTCTCAGTAAGGTAACATATGATACGGTAGAGAATTGTTGATTTTGTCACACATTTTTTTGTGAAACATATATTATGAATATTTGTCAAGGTTTTTTAAACGACTGAGGACCCCCTAGGTACTCAAGACGTTTATATTTTTAACCGACTTAAAGAAAAGGAGGAGGTTCTAAGTCATCAGTTCTATTTGGGTTCGATACACTTTGAATTAGGTCCCATTTGGATCCAACACTTTGAATTAGGTCCCATTTGGATCCATGAGGAATCGAGGGAACACCTCAAAAGTTGTAGGTTAACATAATTATAGCAATTTTGGCATTATTTAGCTCTAGGTCATGGTCAAGTATGTTTTGAGACATTCAAAAAGTATGATTTGGTTAAGTGGAACTGATGAAGTAGACCACAGATGGTTATCAGAAGTCTTCAATATCGAAAATTGGAACTTCTTTACAAAAATATTTATGCTTCAAAATGTTGTCTTGGTCGGCCGAGAGGTCATATTATGTTAAGTCACAGCAATATAATTTTCCAAACTAAGATTAAATTGACGCCATTTGGCGGAAAAAACTCTAACAGAGAGATAGCACGCCTGACCTGATAGGTCAGGTGTTATTATCATTCTACCAAGCCAGAAGCTTATCATTTACATTTTCAAAACTAACGTGAGAGATTCTATTCATTTTAAAAATACGAGGAGTACTAACGTAATTTGAAAACCAAAACGGTTCGGCATAATATCTGAGTTGTTTAAAAACTAAACGTGAGTAATCCTCGTATTTTTAAATGATTTATATTTTTTATCAGTTTCCATTAACAAATTACTGCACGCTAACATGAGGGTCGAAGAACAGCGATGCCAAAGGGTCCTCAAAGCAAAGAGTATAAAGTCTTGTAAGAAAGATGCTCTCGAGGTCTAAGGGTTGTTCAACAACTATCGATTGTGAAACGACTTTGTGATTTTAAAACGAGTC
This sequence comes from Pasiphila rectangulata, assembly GCA_963082625.1. Lineage (NCBI taxonomy): Eukaryota > Metazoa > Arthropoda > Insecta > Lepidoptera > Geometridae > Pasiphila > Pasiphila rectangulata. The sequence goes on along the minus strand of OY720236.1, from coordinate 15,906,377 downwards.
TCTTAGTGCAATCTTGAAATAAACTTCATTCAACAACTTCATTTCATTGGCTATATATCTTTCAAAACTCAGAGTAGCATGGTTATGTACGTACATTATGTATGAAAATTCTCTAGCCAAAGTGGAGATGGACAAAACGTAAACAAGGCAAGCAAACCAATTATCATAATGTCAAACGACGAAGGTTACCTAGGCAACTAATTAAAACAGGTAAAATAAACATTTCGTCAATGCTAATTTTCTTAATATCATACATAATACATATATATATATAATATATTATACATAATATATATGTACATATTATATATATATATAGTATGATGAATCACGCATAACTTTTAACAGAGTCGTCCGATTTTGATAATTCTTTTTAGGGTTCCATGCCTCAAAAGGAGAAAACGGAACTAAAAGGGTACCGTTTTCTCCTTTTGAGGTATGGGATCACTTTGTTTTCCGTCTGTCTGTCGGTCTGTCAAGAATTTTTATCTTGAGAACGTGTAGAGGTATTGAGTTGGAATTAAAACCATATACTCAAATCTACAGCCTCTTTAAGCTGTAAAAACAGTATTCTAAGTTAACCTGAAAAAAGATACGGCCGTTTATGCCGCAAAGAACGCATGTTTCTACATTCTCAGAGGAATCAAAATTCATAGGGTATACTTCCCGTAGACCTAGAACTATGAAATTTTGCAAGATATATCCGTCTTATACCGTAGATAACATGAAAAATCCAAAAATATAGATTTGCAACGGAATCATAAAAAAATGTCCTTGAAAAAAGCACGAAATCAATCATCGAGGTTAAGCAACCCTATGCGCGGTCATAATTTGTATCGGTTACTGAATCTTTTTGTGCATTTTAAAAACTTTTATTTATATTTATTATGTTTCTACATACCTACAGAACCCTCGGTGGTGGTCAGAAAGAGTACCTTAATGTTGGTCCCATATAGATTTGGATGTAAAATTCCTGCCTTAAGGAGAATAGGGGATGATTGATTGTTCACTAACTGGTTTATTTATTTATTTTAGAAAAAACAAACGACAACATTGTGTATAGTAAAGTTAAAAGTGTTAGAATACATAATAATAATATATAAGCATAATAATATATTGGTCATATACATAAAAACTAGAAATAGCAGCTAGAGAGCTAGTAAATATATGTAGTATATACATATATGTAAGAAAAACAGAATTTTTAGGAAAAAAATAAGAGATTAACTATTTAAATGAGTCTTACTCATTTAAATAAAGACTATCATACGGCGACTGATTGTAATGAATGACGCATAACTTTACAGAGTAGTCCGATTTTGATATTTTTGTTATTGGATACAGTTAATAACTAAAGTAAGAGCTATTTTTATAGTCCTTAAAAATTAAGCATATAGTAATTAGTAGATTATAACCACAAAAAAATAGTTATTAAATAAAAAAAAGAACAAAAAATTAAACCGCCGAAAAAACTGTAAAGCAAGAAATTATAAACATTTTTTATTTAACCTTAACAACTAAGTTCTTAAACTGATGCAAGCTACTAATTTAGAGTAACTTCACTAATTTAGAGTCGGCACCAAACATTATTATTTTTAAAATTGAAATTGATTCAGCTATTTGATATTAGATTTTTGTTTTATATTATGAATTTTAAGAAAACTGACAGCTATGATTTTACAATAAGGTATTTACTTAAGATAACAAGCATGATACATGCATGATATGATACTGAGGGCTAATTACAAGTTTCCATATAATAATGCTTATACTGAAAATAAAAAAGAGCTTATTGTTCAATAGACGACGATATAAGGAAAGTATATGCATAAGCTACTTACTTATACACACAAAAAGACGGATACACAAGTGTTAAATAAAATTTTGAAAAAAATATATAAAATATTCTTTAAACCGAAATATAAATATAATAAAATTAAATAAAATATAAATAGGCTAATAACAAAATATAATCCTACGTATAATCTTGTTTAGCCGCTTCCCAAAAATAATCTCTCACTAAGTATACGCTACACTGATGTGTTATAGATATCAATATCGATATTTTCTTTGGTCATTGAATTAAACGAATTACTTGCTGTTATAATAAATGCGTTCTGTCTATAGTAAGTATTAACCCGCGGTACGTACAAAGTATTTGGGTTTCTCAAAGCTCTGCTTGTGCGTAATCCCACTAGCTCCAGTAACTCCGGACAGTCCACTTTGCCATTCGCTATGTTCAAAAGGAATGCTAGGTCGGATATATTCCTTCTTTCGTAGAGGGGTAGAAAATGAAATGTACGACATCTCTCTACATAGTAGGGAAAATAGATTTTTACACGATATTGTCGATATCGCAAACATCTTTTTTTAATACCTTCTAACCGTGAGCTATAAACAGATGGCGCTATTCGAATACCTTCTAACTGTAAGCTATAAACAGATGGCGCTATTCACCGTCTCGTCAATTAGTAGGTCTATAATCATCATCATATCAGTCGTAAAACGTCCACTACTGGACACAGGTCTCATACACACAGGTGCCATACTCACCACGTTTGGCAGGCGGGTTGGCGAGCGCAGTGTGGGATGTTGATACACGGAATGACGCTGCTGCCCATCTTCCGGAGGTAGCTCTCAGTTCTATAATAAATAACTCAAACCTATAACATAACTATATAATAAATAACTCAATAACTCAAAACCTCTGTACCGAAAACAAAAACTCACCGATAGATTGGTATATTATGAGTTACCCTGAGTAATTTAGGCTATATTTATTACTTAGAAAAAATTAGGGATTCCCAGTAAAACTTCAATAATGTAAACCAAGGTTTACTTAAATATAACGCCTAAACCACTAAACCGAGTTAAAAAAATATTTCACAAATGGGAAGCCTAATTTTCAGCGAGTAACATTAGCTATATTTTACCCCCGGGAACGCGAACTACGCGGGTGAAACGGCGGGGTGCTGACTAGTCCGACATAAAAAAATATATCGATTTATTAATTAATTAACCTATAAGCTACAACTTTGTGTCGGTCCTTAGTAGGAACATCGTGATTGTTACAAAATGCTGTAACTACAATTCGTATCGATTCACCCTTTCCTCTAAACATTTCCTTCAGCCTTGAGACTTGATACTTAGAAGTTATAACCAGACCTTATCGTGGAACTTAAGTTTGATTTTTTCCGATATTTTGTTCTTCTCACGGGACTACTAAAACGCGTAAGAATCTAAACATCTAAGTAAATAAAAATGAAGTGTCTTTGTAATCTATATATATAAAATTCAAAGTCCTGACTTACTCACTGACTGACTGACTGATATATCAACGCACAGCCTAAACCATTGGACCTAATGACTTGAAATTTGGAATATACCTTGAGTATAATATTCTAGAGGTGCACTAAGAAGGGATTTTTCGAAATTCCCACGGGATAGGGAATAAATGGGATTTATATTTTCAAATCAAAGTGGCTCTGCGTGAAAGAGATTTTCCACGCGGACGAAGTCGCGGGCAAAAGCTAGTGTCAAATAACTGGCTTTTTCAAATGCATCATCATCATCATCATCTCAGACGTAGGACTGCTGTCCACGTCCACTGGTGGACATAGGCCGCACCCATGAATCTCCAAGATAACGGGAGGGTTTTTTTCATACTCACTTTGACAGGGTTAGTGTGGGCGATACGGGATTTTGATACACGAGAAGACGCTGATGCACATCTCCCGTAAGTATCTCTTGGAAAATTCTTACTATATCCACGGGCAAGAGAATAGCAATATTCTACTGCCAGCACCTCCCGGCAAAATGCATTATGAATGTGTAATTAATTGTATACAATACCTAAAATAAGAAAAACCATTTTCTTATTTGTGTTTTTCTGTCTGTCTGTTTGTTTCGGCTAATCTCCGAAAAGACTGGACGAATTATGTGATGATTGACGGGACCTTCAAAGGCATTTAGCTGATATGATAAGAAGTAACATAAACTTAACACAACTAACATTTGCCCAATTGTTATGATTCCGTATTCGGGCGTTTTCATTAAAAAAAAACAAAAAAAGTTATTTCGAAGCTTATACAGATGTGATTTATTATACATATGTACTAATGCGAGAGCCAATGATAAAAAAAAGTTATAGACATATGTTTTATTATTATCATTAAAATCATGATTTTAAACGTTTTCTTATAAAATGAAATGAAAAGTATTTATTAGACACACACAAGCAGAAGTCGAAAGTACTTACGGGACTTTGTCGCGTAATTACCTTGTTTTTTTCATTTTCAGACGTTTTGAGTGCCCTGCTGCACTCGTGGTCACGGGTAGACTGATGATAAAACAATGTAAAAATTACGCGATAAAGTCCCGTTAAAAAGTTTAAAATTATGTCTATTTATCGCGAAAGTTTACAAAGTACTTGATTTTCACATCACACTGACTAGAAAAATTGTAAATAAAATATATAAAAAAAAGAACGAATTCCCATTATTTTTCTTCTTCAAAAGCACTTGTTTTCATGGGCGAGGGTTTTTATTGTAATACGTCATGTAGATGGCGTTAGAGTTATTTGACTGTGAGGAAACACAATTTACAATGACAAAAGTTTTGTTATCTCGCTCTCTCCAATCGTTTCATTTATTGGGTTCAGTAGTAAATACGCTTTTACTGAAACGTCTCATTGTAATTAATAATAATAATAATAATGCTCGACAAATCACACAGTATCATCTAGCCCCAAGCTAAGCTGAGCTGCTTTTAACTCGAGCCCTAGACTAGAACAATGCAGTAATTCCAACTTGGTCCGCATCGGTTCGGCATGCAACGATCTCATTTGCCGTGGAATTTGGTAACTGTCAGTTATGCTTATTCACAATAATGCACAAACTTTTATCAACATGCGGTTGACTGAATTTGAATAAACTGTGAACGAACTTGCAGTTTGTGGTTTTTACTGAGGTGAAGCGGGGCGGTAATGTTGTTACGAGTATTTTCTACGAAATCTTGCACTGGTGACATAATAGAGAAGATCCAAATGTGGTAAAATTATCTTTTTTGCCCGCTCAATCTGACTTTAATTGAGATTTGATTAGAATATAAAAATTTTATGGTCGCATAATTTCTAAGAAATCTATTGAACTAATTTGATAAGCGAATTAACGAGTTAATTTATGTGCTTATTACTTATTTAAATTATCTCTATTTAAATTAACTTACTAACAGTTGTTATTTAAATTAAACACAAGCTCTGCTTAGCTTGGGGCTAGATGATGCTGTGTGATCTGTCCAGCATTATTTATTTATTTATTTTTATTTAAATTACCTATTCACTTGCTCCATAGCAGTAGCGTTTCGCATACCAAACGGTTTTTTAGTATTTTCACAAGCCTTAGATTCCCAAATGTAGACCTATAATGTAAAGCATTTCAAAAAATCTGCGACTTATGTCGATAAAGGTTATACTCATAACAAGTGGGTTAATCTTCTAGTCACAACGCTCGAAGGGCACAAAGCTCGAGGAAACAAACGTTGTGATTGGTCAATAAAGCCCCACTCTAAGTCAGTGGAAACCTTAGCTGTCCAAGCAGTTTGACGTGCGTTTTAATTCCCCATGGATTTAAATTCCTCGATTCTTTATGACTCTTTACGAGACTTAGAGATTATGTAAAAATTTGACTGAGACGCATTAGGTTGCAGGTTTGATTCACGCCGCGATAAAAATGTTTGTATGATCTGTGGATAGTTTATCTGCGTTAAAGGTTTTTTAACCCTTATTGACTGATTTAAACGGAAATATGCATCGATTTGCGTGCTGTCGAAACATCAGACCTCGTAAAAATTTACTACTACACGTCATCCACTAACGGCCAACGGAGCTGTAAGCGAAAATAATATGAAATAACACAGATTATTATTAAAAAAAGCCTTATTTTTCTTAATATTTATTTAGGCGAGCTTGGTAATGTTGTATATCCGCAACGTAATGAGAATGGGATGGTCCCGCGCATAAAAATTAAAATTTACTGCAGAACTGTGACCTTTCCGATGAGTCTTGTGTCGCAAGAGCGGCCTTGTGTCATGTCATTTCGCCACGGCTAACACACAGTTGTACGCAGCGTGGTTCAAGTGCACTGATGTGGATGGACGCACTAGGGTTCGGCTTCCGTCATGCGGAGTCCTGCCCTCATATTCTCATGGACAAGGCTCAGGGGCTCAATTTTTTTTTAAAGGATGCAGGCGGCCCGATTGCTGTTTTCAAATCGAAAACCGACAAAACTACATTCCCTACCAATCAATGACGACCTGACCTTTCGTTATATTATAGCTTATTATATTTTTTATATATATATTATTTTTGTAAGTTGACGTGTCTATGTTTTCTAATTGCAAACTTTGGAAATAAATGAATGAATTTCTGAAATTTCTGAATTTATATAAAAGCTGAAAATGTATCTGCACATGGACTCAAAAGAGGTAAGAATGATTTATCTTATCGACTCAAAGATTTAAATCCTTGTATCGACTGTCAAATATAAACGTTCCATATGTCAAGCTAAGATGCAGCGGACACACATGTCATGAATTTGGCCAGCAGCGGACCACCCGCAACCTTCTGCGTCTAAAACTTTTGCCACGGCATAACTTATTAGAAAAATGTTTTCTTACTTATATAAACTAACCCTGTGACTGTACAGATACGCACCCATTATTTGATTTCATGTTCATTATATAATTAAAACTATTAAATTACTTTTAGTTGAAAACTTTTCTACAAGGAATAAGTCCTGAAATTGCACGCGCTCATAAAGAAATACATAATAAATTATACAGTTAAGTAACACAATAATTATGCAATCAACAAACAACCGGTCCGTACAAAATTAATATCCGAAAGCGCCCAGTGAAAAGCGCAATAAATTATACAAAATAAATCTGCGCCCGCTGTTAAGCAATTCTGGACACGTTGGCGTGGCGCTAGCAGCTGTCTTCAGAATCTATGAGGTGGTTTCCTAAAAATGTAAAACGTTAAAAATAGTTCCTTTCCTGATAAACTCAATTTACCGTGGGGTGCTGGCAGTAGAGTATTATCCCTCCTGTCATACCCATGGATGCAGTAAGAGCCTGCTACCTCCGGAAGATGGGCAGCAGTGTCTTGCCGTCTATCGTCTATCGACGATATCCAAGCGTGGTGAGTATACCAACTACCCCTCATGGAGATCCATTAGGGAGGCCTGTGTTCAGTAGTGGCAATTTTATGGCTGAAATGATGATGATGAAACTCAATTAACAATGAGAGGACTTTTTGTGTTTTTAAACTTTCGCGATCACAACACATTATTAGAATACATGAAACCGGCATTAAAGTAATTTACATGTTATCCACTCATACACATGCAACTCCCAGACAAAGCACAAATCGCATTTTTTTTTATTTTAAATTATTATTTTTTTCACTTAAGTGATAACATTGACCTGAAGTGGCGTAACAAATGAATGAAATTATTCTGTGATATTTTTACTATTTATTATTTATTTTTCTATATATAATAAAAACAAATATCTATCTATGTAGTATAATGTATTAAGTATGTCAGTCATCTAGTACCCATAACACAAGCTCTGCTTAGCTTGGGGCTAGATGATGCTGTGTGAATTGTCCAGCATTATTTATTTATTATGTGGTAAATATCTGTTGCCAACATAAACACCTGCAGGCTGATTACGACTGTCGCGACAGGTTTACAACAGGCATAAATCTGGAGATCAACGTCAATTCTTTGCTGTTATCTAATACAAAATTGACGTTTGATAGCGATGATCACGAGGTATGTATTTTTTTTATTTCATATAGGTTTGCTTTTGACCAAATCTTGCTTGATGTTAAGCAATTATGTGTTCTAAGATGGGACACGCTTGCCTAGAAAGTACCTGTTTACCTTTGATTTGAAAATACCCAAATTGTACTAATTGGGGAATACCGACTCCGGCAACGAATTCCAGATTTTCGCAGAACGCATTAAAAATGTGGAATCGAAGCGTTTTATGCTCGCACGTATGGTATTCCTACATGTGGCGCCTTGGCGGGGTTTCCCTGGATGTTACCATAGAAAAGAGGGGCTGGCAGAATCAAATTGTGCAACCCGAAAGCACATTACGCCTGTTGCAAACCTTTCGTGAGATACGTAATCAGCCTGCCTGTTCTGTTAGCTCGCTGACTCCGCGCGTTAGCTACATCTATTAGATTCAGTAGAAAATACTTTTTTATTTTTGTCTGAAAACGGCTCGTCGATAAACTCTGCGCAAAGCCATTCATTTAACTGCTCAAATAAGAGTTTACTTGGAGCTGAAAGTTCTATAAATGGAGGTAATTGTTTAACTGGTAGTCGTTATAATGACATGTGCAGTCCTATTCAAAACTAAAAATCTAGTAATTGAATATTTAATAGATGTGTATTTTGTGTAGTATATGTTCAATGTTTGTAACGAATAAACTCAAAAACTTCTAGACCGATTTTCAAAATTCTTTCACCATTATAAATCTACGTTATCCTTGAGTAATAAAGGCTATATTTTATCATTGTAATCCCAGTCTTTGATAAAATCATTTTTAAGCGGTCGACACAGTTTGTAGAATTTATTTTATTTATTTATTATGAAACAAAATCATACAGCTCTTCAAAACTACCTAATTATATTTATGTATATACATAAAATAAAGCTAAGAATGGATTTAATTTTTACTATCAAATCATAAGTATGCTCAATTTAATTATAACATATAGTGTGAAACGTGTATGTGTGAATGTGTAAGTGTGTGTAGGCTCACATGCTAACTCCAGTTTCTAAAGTTACTATAATTGGTCCATGATGATACCTACTTATTGTTCTACACTAGTGGCATGCTAAAAGTTTAATGTATATAATATGTATAGTATATGTTAAATAAAATAATAATATTATGAATACCTACATACAGTAGATGATTAGGAAACGTCTGACTCAAGCATTCGCTGTATTTCGCACCTAAACTGATTCTTGCTAGATAATAATATAAATTACAAGTGCGAGCAAGACTCTCACCCAATGGTAGTCATCTTGGCAGTAGGACGTTCAGCCATCACACGACATTGCTGGTATATCTTATGTGTTCACCAGTACTTAAAAAAAATATATTTCAACTACTTTGAATTAAGTTGGCACTAGCTCAAAACATCATAAATAAACAGGAAGTTATTACGAAATCTGTCATGGCTTAATTAATCAATCAAGGACTTTCATTTCAGGATCCACCTTTTTCATAATTTTCCTTAACGACAAATGCATTCATATCTAATTGATTTTTTTTTATTTCACATGACCACATCTTGCCTCTTGTTAATAAGCAATGATAATGGTCTAGGATGGGCACGCTTGCTTTCTGACATGAAACTTGTTGTGTATGCAGATGACACGAATGCAATCATACCAGCCTTCAACTTACAGTAAATTAGAGAAAGTTTATTGTCAAAACTACATCCATGAGTTTTTTTTAGGTTTGCAAATATAAGCATTTCATATTTAAAAGGGGGGGAAGGCGCACAGGATATTTTAATATAAACACATTGATTATCTCGGAATATAATACAAGAACAGAATAGACTATTCCGAATTCAGTGAGATCAAATATTGCATTGCTGATAGTAAGCTTCGTTTCTCGAGCTGTGTACTGAAATAATGTTACTACGCTTCATCAGGAATGGAATCTTTGTTTGTGAAAATTAGTTTCTAGTTTCTAGACGGTAGCTGTTCATCGGAACGTATTTACGTTTTCAAATATACGAGTTAAACAAAATTAAATATTGTTTGAGTGAATAGAACAATATGATAAATACATTTTCGTAAATGCGGGGATAACTCACGTACCCACTGGTGGTGTTTTATTGATGACGTTTATTCCGACACGTTTATTTATATATAAATCCTATCCTACTTCCTACTAATATATAATATATTATACATATAAGTATGTTCCCTTATCACGTCAAAACCGCTGAATCGATTTGGGTGAATTTTAGTATAGAAGTAGATTAGACCATAGAGACGGACATAGGCTACTTTTCGTTGCGTAAATTAAATCAGAAGGGGTTAAAATAGGGGATAAAAGTTTGTATGGAAAAATTGTTATTCTTCACTTTAAAAACTTAAAATTTTGCATAGTTGTAGGGTATTTGTAGGAACAGGAGGATGAACAAAATACCAACCTAACTTTTGTAAGAACGACTTAGCCTATAAATAAGCACAATATTGTTCTCAAGTAAGTGACACAATGTAACCAGGACTTTTTGATGTTATCATGTATGAAAGATAATGCATCATAATTGTATGAAGATGATAAATACTTGATTAAGATCAAGTATCTGTTATTTTGCATTTTGAATTCATCCTAGCCGTAGGATGTCCATGGCTGGACATAGGCCTCCCTCTCTTGCTCATTCCCGAGTAGGTAATAGTCAGCCCAGAGACCAGTAACTTACTAATTAATTACTAATTAATTGTCTTTCAAAGTCCAGATAAAATTAATATTAATTGAGAAACAACAAAATATTAACACATGTAGGCAGTAGGCAATCATCCTCAGCTTCGTTTTGTTGAGTAATTTTAAATATAATGTTTTGTTCGAATATAATGTTCAAATAGAAACTACTCCAAAAAGATGGCCCTTGTTGTGCCCAGCATTATTTCAAACGAGCCAAAACTCATATCGCGTGATAAATTCGCCGCTCGATCATAAACTGTCAAATTTGGTTCTGCAACTTGGCCTCGGATTTGCGAGAGCTTTTGTTAAGTGCCGCAGGAGGCGGGCTCATGTTTTTCGCTCATTTGAGCGTGTGATATTTTTATTTTTACAAAACATTTTTGTGAAGATACCGACAGTCAGCTGCAATCGATTAGTAAATTGGCCTTTCAAAGCCAATTTACTTATCGATAGAAGATGAATCTTTTCTTCTTATTTTTCTTTATGTGATAGAGGATGATATTGGGTGCTGGGCAAGCCTAATCTATCTAAAATGTCCCAGGCACTGCAGCGCCGTCCAGCATTAATACCAGTTGCTGACGCTGTAAAATCATCTACATTAGATGTACAGGCCTTCGTAGTGTTATTTAAAATTGTATCGTTTTCTGTCTGTACTTACGGTTTTGTGTGTCAAATAAATGTTGATTCATTCATTAACACAGACAGCGTTAGCAACTGGCATTTATGCTGTATTGGACGTTGTAGCGCCTGGGTCATTGTTAGATAGATAAAGTTCTAATTTTGCTTTTTATATTTTATAGTTCTAAATTGCACGGGATTTACATTCTTATTTTTATGTTAGCCTGGTCGTGTAATACTCTTTGCCTGACATATGATTTTATTAATCATATAATTATGCATTTACGGTTTTACAGGGACTACCAGTATGCATAATTTTTATGCAGTAAAATCTATTTGAAATTTTGTCTGCAAGGCTAGATTATTCTAGATTATTTGATAATACTTTTTCATGAAGTTTTTAACAATTAAGCGGGTCAGCTAGTTGAAAACCAATTCAATTTATAAACTGTTCGCTTCAAATGTTACCCGAGGCAAAACAGAAGTTAATAAAAAAACAAAATGTCGACCAAGTGTCCATCTTCATTCTACTACTAACAACTACTGCTAATTTTGATATTAAAGGATGCTATTAAATTTAAAGGACGCTTATCGAAGTATTTATATAAAGTGGATTCTTATCAGTGCTTGAGTGTGCTATCAACAAGTAACTTAAAACTTAACCTCAATTTAGAAGCGTGCTCTTTTGAGCTTTTTGACGTCTAGGGTTCAAAGAGGTCATTACACTTAAAATACATAAAATCGTGTCAAACTTTCCAGTGGGTATTCGTCTGCCCATTTTTCAGTTAACATTACAGCATATTAAAGTTGGTTGTTGTTTAATACCTACTATAAAAATGTACAACCTTCGATATATTTTTTTAATCATTTATTATTTATACAGGGTTTTGGTAAAATGACACCCTTATAGACTATACTTAATTTAGATTACGTTTGAATTTACAATTTCATTTGAAAATCTTTCTTTAAGAACCTTCGATAAATGATTTACAAATTTTCTCGCCAAGGGCTTTATCTTTACTTTTTTGGTAAAAAAACCCTGTATATTTTATTAGTAGTGCTCGAGGTTTACTTAAAAAACGTGCGGACCTAAAACAGGGCTGCAGATTAAAACGTAGAAGCTGTTACTCGACCTACTAGTCAATGGTCACCTTTGTTAAGTGTTCTGTTAAAAATAATTACCAGATGTGATTGATTGAGATTGTAACTTGTGCGTAGAATTTTTTATTACCCATACGTAACAGCAGAAATGACGAGTCATTACGTTCAAAAAAGTTGTGTTTAACAATAGAAGAAACTTAACGCCATAACTTGATATCGTTTACCGATTTCATTGGTATTTTGCGCAAGCAGCCAAACAAAGTCCTTTTAACTAAAACTTGACAAGGTACTTTAAAAAATAACGTATCACAATAAATAAGTAAAATAAGAGGATCACTCAATATCTTGGGTGTCCTGCATGCGAAGAGAGATTCGTATGTTATTTCTTCCTTGACGATGACTTTCTTGAAAAATCAACACGTGTAGGCTAATAAGCTAAGGAAAAGGCTTCGTAATATACGGTGATTAATCCTTTTATGCCTATAATAAATGATCTCTCTTATAACAAAGAAATAATTAGGTAGTAACGCGCAACATTCAAATAACTAAGACGGTTGAATATAACTTGATTTCCAAAACTAACTCCTTCTATCAGATGTAATGATTGATCCAGCTGAGAAATGAAACTGAATCAGTCATTGGTGAGTAAAGAAAATATAAGAAACGGTGACCATTTTAGTTGGACAGAGCTAGTTTCTCTTGTGAGCCAGAATACCAAAGTTGATAAAGCAGGATAAAGCTTTCCGTGTAAGCCAACATTCGGTAAAGTTGGTGCCACTTCATGAATAGCGAACTTACTTTCTTTGAAATATTTATTATCCATTATAGATTTAGCATTTGAGAGTTTCCTGCGACTTGTTGTGTATGTGTGGGAATCTACTGATAGTGTCACCTTTTTCTAGATGGGGTTGATTTATATAGTACTGTTGGGAGTTAGCTCAAAATCGACTAGTATTTATATAAAATTGAAACCCCATTTCCTCTGGTTTCACCATAACTTGAGAATAACTTCACCGTATTCATATTTTTTTTAGTTAAAAGAAAGAACGAAGCCTATTCAAGCAAGTGAACGAAGCAAACGTAGTTCTTAGTGGCAACTATCAATTCGGCACGGAATTCTTGTATGTACGTCTTTTATAGCAATCTTTGTCCGATGATAACTCTTGAATGGATTATCGGATCAGAACTCATCAGATACAATTGAAATCATTACATCAATACAAATTGACTATTGTAGAATTTTGATAAATGGTGTACATTTTGAGATACGGGGGGCTTAATCGATTTTTGCGCCCAAGGATAATTCAATGGCCGATTTCATTTTGATAAAATATAAAACATAAGGAGAAAACATCGACCGACCCCGACGCCACCTTCCGTCACTAGACGTCCATGAAGTCCCACTTCGCTTACTTCACGTCTGCTATAGCAGATTAATTTATACAATGCCAGCACCTGGTATTCAAATAGATAATTTAGTAATAAAATGCAATAAAAATATTGAGTTTTAATTCCGCTTATGCTGAGATGCAGGAGCACCGCCCTCCCGCCCGCTAATTATGCGCATGCAGGGAGAACTAGCTTGTCAGTGCAGCATGCATACCCAAACATGCTTGGGTGTATATATATTGGGTAAACAGGTTTGGGTATGCATGCTGCACTGACAAGCTAGTTCTCCCTGCATGCGCATAATTAGCGGGCGGGAGGGCGGTGCTCCTGCATCTCAGCATAAGCGGAATTAAAACTCAATATTTTTATTGCATTTTATTGTCATGGATTTCCGCAAAGTAACGCCTGATTCCATTAATTAGATAATTTAGTGCTGGTGCTTTTCTATAATCTCGACTGTGTCAAAGTAAACTACGAGATAGCGTTATCTTGTGAAATAGCGGAAACATTTTCTCCCATACAAATTTTACTTTGCTCTTGCACGATCGAGATAGTATTAAAATATTCGCCACACAAGACACAACAGGGTCTAGTAGGACTTTATATTGTGCGTTACGAGCTAGATAATAATTTATTATGTTCATAAGAATACTTTATTAAATTCTTACAAAGTAATAACTAGCGAAAACCATTTGAAGTCTAGTTCCATATATAAATGTTGCCTAGCGTTTCAATAAATGGCGCCGGTTTGATTAGCAAACCCTAAAATAAACTAGTCGTGCCGCCTCATAGATATTATTTTTGGGGACTTTTAAAGCTCTCAAAGAAGTAAAAGAACCACAAAGCTATAAAATAATATCCTACAAACATAATGTTGGGTGGGGAAATGCTCAATCCGGTCAGTTCCACAGTATTTTTAGGTATACACATAGATTCTTCCTTTCAATGAAAACTACAAATTGATAAACTTTCAGGTTGGCTTAGTTCAGCAGCTTATGCAGTTAGAACAAAAAGATCTATTACTAATGAAGCTTCAGCTAGACTGGTTTTACATAAATCAATACAACCTTTATTTACCGTTTTCTTGGCGTGATTATTTCGTAAGTTTAGACAAAATTACTGCTATCTATCGTGATGACCGACAGGTCATCGGCTCTACAAGGCATACATAGCGCAAGTATAGAAGTTACTTGTTGTACTACTAACTTAACACACCACAAATGTTTCGAAGACCATATACTCGTAGACTTAAGGATGCTTGTCATCTTTTAAATCATATATTTGATAGCAAAAACTGCTTGTTAAATAGTAGAGAAGGGTGTTGTTTTCCTCAATGTGTGAATAAAGAAGTGTCGTGATGGTGCTTGGGGAGCACCGACAAATACGTTCCGGATCGACCATTTTATCCCCAACCCCGATGGACCGATTACGTTCCCACGTACTCGTACCGTGTGGAACGAATAGCCGCTGCACTGGGTTAATGTACTGCTAATAAGCCTTTTATAGAAAATGCGAACATCTCAAAAACTCTTATATTTTTGAAGTCGGTATAAAAATAAAATAAAATAATAAGTCTCAATTCATATGCATAAGAAATTTCAACTTAAATAAAATTTCTTTTTTACTATATTATAAACGAATTATTCCAGCAGTTCAGACGTCCTACGGTGAAATGATGATTATGGAACGAATTAATAATTTTCTTTCTTATTAACTAATTATGCAGAAACGCACCTCAAACCTCCATCCATTTTTCACAATCCTGTGCCCCTGACTGTCGGCTTTGGTGTGTAGCATCCTTGAGAAACACACAAGCAAACTACAAAGTAAGAGCCATAAAGTTTGTGTTGATTACCTCTTAGTTTGATCAGTTGGTGGGTAAACCTAGAATTTGAATTACATTACCAACACGTAAGTAATGAGTCTTGTATAACATGAATGCTGTTGCGATTCGGTGCATAAACTATTCTAATTAGGGGTTACCATTAAAGGGAGAATTTTACACAAACCCAAAGTTGCTACATAATAAACATCAATATTCTATACTGGCGTGGGTAAAGTCGGTTAAAATATTTTACATGTCGATTTTCACTAAGTGGGTCCAATCTATCCAATAAATTTGCCACCGCCCTGTGGTATTTAAAATGGAGTATGGAATATTTTTCAAATTAATATATTATACTACATTATAAAAACATCGAGTGGTTAGCTCATAATTGTTATTTTAATATATGTAAATGAAAAAAATAATTTTATTTACTAGAATTTGACTAAACTATATAACAATTTACCGTTGAGAGGTCTGGTAACTTGTATCACATGTATTTTTGAACCTTTTTCCTTTACCTTTACTTTACCTGGTGCCTGAAAAAGGTTGTGGTGGGGTGCCAACGCGTGGTCATGTTTGTCTCTTTTATTCAGAAAGGGGGGCATATATTACCAGAAGCGCGTTGTTCTAATTTTTTTATTGTAAATTCTTGCGTTACCTCTATATCTATATTTAAAGTTAGCTCAATGTAATACAAACGAGAAATTCATCTGTAATATACTTTTTGTGAAAGACAAGAAATAAACATTTGATTTGACTTAACGTTAATATTATTACTTACAAGTACATGTACTCGTAACTAGCAGGACAATGCAACAACATATTACATTACGCATTGACACTAAGGTCCAATTAATACGCAAATAATTTGAGCGTAACGTGACTCTGAAGCCGCAATCACTGTGTTGCCATCGTTATTGAATAATACCGTCGATAATTGAAACGCTGACCCGTATTAATATAACATGCAGTATATTAATATAACCAGCTTTAGATGATCGCAGATTATTTAGTAAAGGTAGTTTATTTATTTACTTTACCTACATACACACAAATACAATAAAATAAAAACGTAATGAAACAAAAATCGTATTAACTAACTAAACAAACATGAGTTTGCATACAAAAAAGTTCCTTCCAGCCTGGTAGATAGCGTGATGGCTAGTGTTATTTTTCTATAAGTATTTTATTTAATAAAGAAGACGTAATTCACAATAAGTACAATTTCTATACTATTGTTGACTGCGAGCTACCTCTGTTCGTAAAGTTCAGTAGTAAACATTTATTTTATTTTTACATTTTCATTTGACATTCGTAGTGTCGCATCGTAAAAGGTTCTTATTAAATTTCGATTTTCCCGGTTCATTATATTATAAAATGCTAACTTAATTTACGTTTTACAAATACACAAAAATCCAATACGCAAATAATTTGTGTAACGTGATTCAAAGCCATAATAAGCGTATTGTCATCGTCAGATATCCGGCGCTAATTGAAATTGAATTTAAATGGTTGTATTGCAGCTTCGTATTATCAGAAATTTCATTTGTGTCGAATGATTCCTCTAAATGGTGCACTTACAAAATTGGACCCAGATTATCATGAGAGCGAGTGCGCTCTCATACTTTATAATATTAGTGGTATAGTCGGCTTTATAATATTAATAGTATCCCACTAATATTATAAAGCCGAAAGTTTGTTTGCATGGAGGTTTGTTAACTCTTCACGCAAAAACTAGGCCACGGATTGAGCTGAAATTTTGCACACGTGTTGATATTATTGAATTGATTAGTACAACGCATGCGAAGCGGCGGGCAGAAGCTAGTAGGATCTATGTTCACAGAAAATAAATGAAATAAAAATAAAACTGCTTCGCTGTCACATTTTTCATTAGTTTTTTTTGTTAATTGAACATATCTAGCCCCACTACTGGGCAAAAGTCTTACCCAAATCTCTACAGCTAAAAATTTTAATTTTTTTTTAAATTTTTATTATAATATTTACATATTATACACGTGACAAATATTCGTAAAAGTTTTTAGCATATACATATATGATATACACTAAAAACTCTCAAGAATATATATATTACCAGCTCACCCGCGCGATTTCACCCGCATTAAGACGAAGGGCTGATTTTAAAAATATTCTGAAATACGTTTGATTATTTTTATGTCCCAATTTAAATGCAAAATTTCTTGTGAATCAAGTTAAAACACTATGATTTTTCAATCTTACAATTTTTTATCCCCAAATTTGCCACTCAGTGTTTAATAATTTTGGTATCTCACTATTTATGTGTCAAGTAAATCAAGTTATCTATAAAAAAAATCCCAAACAATTTTTGCATCCACTATATTTTCACTTGGGGAATGAATTTTGAGGAATTCTGAAACACAGGTTCATCAGGTTTAAAATTCTGATTAAATAATAAATAAATAATGCTGGATAAATCACACAGCATCATCTAGCCCCAAGCTAAGCAGAGCTTGTGTTATGGGTACTAAGATCACTGATATACTTAATACAATATACTACATAGATAGATATTTTTATTATATATAGAAAAACACCCAGAACACCCTGAACAAATATCTGCAGAGCGTACAGATATTTGTCCCGAGGCGGGAATCGAACCCGCAACCCCTTGCGTCGCAGGCGGACTTTCGCCCGCTGCGCCACAGAGCTCGTCAAATTTTATTTGACGATCGATTATGCAAAATGTTAGCAGGAATAGGGATAGGGATATACGTTGAAAGCTCTCAAGAATAATTGTCACGATTTAAACCAAACTTAAATTCAATTTTCTACTTTTTATGTACAAATCATATTGTTTAAAACGCTCGCTAAAAGTTTATTAACCGGGAAGCTCATTTATTTTTATGCAGTCATGAACATCTTACTAATATTATAAAGCCGAAATTTTGTTTGAATGGAGGTTTGTTACCTCTTCACGCAAAAACTAGACTTTGGATTGAGCTGAAACCTTGCACACGTATTGATGTTGATCAGGATTAACACATATGCTACCTTTTATTTGGGTACAATTCATGCGAAGCGGCGGGCAGAAGCTAGTTCTATTATAAAAATGCATTAAGACTTTTAACTTCACAACAACACACCGTCTGACATGTCCGTAAAAAATTGTAAAAACACTATTTTGGCATGCTAATTAATTCAAAATATTGTTTCTCATATTATTGTTATACACGAGTAGAGTAACTCTAATTGACTGAATAAATATTTGGCTTTTTCTCCATAACTTTTAACAAATTAAGTACTTGACACGTAAACTTAAAATTTCTTGACAGTTTTGTAAAACATTTATTAGTAGGGGGTGAGTACCGTACCGTAGGGTGTCAGCAGTAGAATGTTACCCCTCCTCTCATGCCTGTTGATGCACTAAGAGCCTGCTAAGGGAAACCTCTAGAAGATGGGCAGCAGCGTGTTTCCGTATATCAACATTCCCAACTGCGCTTTCCAACCCGCCTGCCAAGCGTGGTGAGTAAGGCAACCACTCCTTATGGAGATCCATGATGGAGGCCTGAGTTCAGATGTAGACGTTTTACAGCTAAATTAATGATGATGAGGTATCTACAAAACTTATTTGAATAGAGGTAATAAAAACATGCTACGGAAAAGTTTCGTAGAAGTGCTACGAAATCACGTAGCAAGATGTAGCGCTGTGCACAGTGGCTAGCAGAATAAACAGTGAAAGTTATAATAATTATTAGTAATCAGGAATCATTGCCGTAGGTGCCGGTGGTAGAATATTGTCCCTCCTCTCTTTCCCGTGGATGTAGTGAGAATCTGCCAAGGGATAACTTCAAGATGGGCAGCAGCGTCTTCCCGTGTATCAACATCCCGTACTGCGCTCACCAACCCGTCTGTCATGCGTGGTTCTCCTCATGATTATCATTTCAAGATCGATGAGGGAGACATATGTTAACAGAGTGGACGTCTTACGGCTGAAATGATGCTGATGATTAAAAAACATTGAATAGCGTATATTCAATAGTAGTAAAAATTTAACTTAAGTTAAAGTTCGTATGTTATTGTTATTAGCCAACTAGGAAATTCTATCCAATCTTATTTTGAGCAAAATGGGGCTGTGTAAAATCGAATGTAGTTCCCGAAGATAGTGTTCCTACCCTTTTACACTAATCAATAACTAAAATAAGAGAGACTTTCAGATTAAAACGATATCGGAAGTTAGGTGGAGCTATTTGGGTCTAAATAAGAAACAAGTTGCTAGTTAACTTTAGGGTTTTTCAAATTAGAACACGTACGTCATTTAAATGTTTAATTAAAAGAGTCAAATCGGTTCATCGGACGCCTGCAATTAGACACCGTGAACCGTCGCTATGAGACAGGGATACGTCATACGTCGTCGCCATATACGTGTATTAGTTTTAGGGTTCTGTATCCAAAGGGTAGAAACGGGAACCTAATACTGAGACTTCGCTGTATGTCTGTCTGTCACCAGGCTGTATCTCATGAACCGTGTCATCAAGACAGTTAACATTTTACACAGATGATGTTATTCTGTTTCCGCTATAATAATATATACTAAAAACCGAATAAAATAAACATATAAGGGGCTCTTATACAACAAACATATTTTTTTTCCAGTTTTTGTTGGATATTAAATTATTAATATCGAGCAAAACCCGGCAACATGTAGATGCTATAATAATTTACTAAATATTTCGTTGTATTATATTTACTATAAAAATATAATAATAAAATTAAAATAAATATTTAAGAGGGGCTCCTATACAATAAACAGGATTTTAATGCCGTTTTTTGCTCAGTACTAATAACGGCAACAGGTAGAACCCATCGTGCGCGAGACCAACTCGCACTTAACCGATTTTCTATTGAAAAAATGAAAGAAAGAAATAAACCGTTTATTTGCACCAAAGTCATAATAACACACATACAATTATAATTATCTTAAGTTTAAATTGGCACAAATCGGTCACCACTCAGCATAAGCAGGAATAGCAAGCTGTTACTGCGCTGGTTTTCTGTGGCGCCGTAGAAATAAAACGTCCACTAATGAACAAAGACCTCTCTGTTGGATCTCTATGAAGGGTAGTTGCCATAATCACCACGCTTGGCAGGCGGGTTGCAAGCGCAGTATGCGATGTTAATATACGGAAAGACGCTGCTGCCCATCTTCCGAAGGTATCCCTTAGCAGGCTCTTACTGCATCCACGGGCATGAGAGGAAGGGCAACATTCCACTGCCGGCGCCTCACGGTGATTATTGAGCTTATCAAGAGCGAAATCTTGCTTGAACTTTACACATGTATGCCTCAGAATATTAAAGTCAGGGTCAAAGTTAATAAATTTGGACAGGTGCGTGTCAACCCACGCGCTATGTAGGGTTCCGCAGTTAACCGTAGACCTATTGTAAGAAGTTGGTGTATGTATTTTTACGTTTACCAAAACATATTAACAGGAATTAATTGATTTTTATACCCCTAAAAAGAGGGGTATTATAAGTTTGACTGCTTTGTGTGTGCGTGTCTGTGTGTCTGTATGTCTATGTGTCTGTGCATCTGTTTATGACACCGTAGTTCTTAAACGAGGGGACTGATTAGCATGCAGTTTTTTTTTTCATTTAAAAGCACGTTTTTCGGCGGTGATCCTTAAACATACAACTTTCTAGGACTATAAGTATCTTCGCAAAGCCGGTGACATTATTTAATTTTTGTTTGCTCTTAGATCGCTCTTAGCGATAAGGCCGCTCATTGTACATTAATTTGTTATTATTTTTTCTGTATTTGTGTTATTTTTATGTTGGTGTGCAATAAAGTAATCATCATTCAGTCATTCATACTTCTAGAAATATAAATTTACAAAAGGAAACAAATTACATTTAAATCTAACGAGCATATAATAATTTAATTCCTTCGCTTCAGTTATATTTTTTTCTAAATGAGGGAAAAAAGAACCCTGAAAGGGTTATTTTTCTTCTTTCCTTTACAATTTTGTCTTAAATTTGGAAGAATTTAGGATAGTTTAGATATTGCAAAATTACATCATTTCTTATCGCGGGAAACCGAGCGAGACCTGGCAAAGAGTCAGTACCATGAAGAAATTCATCTATGAAGTAATAAGCCATTTTTTTAAAGATTTTATTCCCTTAGTTCAATGTTAAGGAAAAATAACTCAATCCCATTAATATTAGGGCAAGGGCGCCGGTGAAATTATGAGCACATGAGACTTTACAATTCTGTCTCAAGGTGACGGGCACAATGCAGTGCAGCGTTGGTCACGTGCTTAGTGAACGTGATTACTGCGGCATTGCTATTGTTATAGGTAGAGGTTACCGCTTAACATCAGATGGGTCTTCGGCTTGTCTCGTCATTTAGTAGTGTAAAAATAATATTAAGTCGAAAGTTTGTTCGGATGGAGGTTTGTTCGGATGGAGGTTTGTTACCTCTTCACGCAAAAACTAGGCTACGGATTGAGCTGAACTTGCACACGTACTTTTTATTCGGGTATAACGCATACGAAGCAGCGGGCAGAAGCTAGTTGAGAAATAAAACGCAAGACCAGAAACATAACTCCACCGACACCGACAGGCGGCATAACGCGCAGATGCTTCTTATAAAGTGTTGTTGTATGTGTGTGTGCGTAAAAATGAGTTTGTAATATACAGTTGGTGTTACACTGCCCCGTTTGCACACCCAGCGCGGGTATTTTTACGTCACAATTTTACTATTGATCTAATAGCCGTCTGATACGCAAGAGGTGGTGGGTTCAATTTTTTACTTTTCTGCAGATCACAGATTTGTCGAAAATGCTGGACATACATGACACACAGCGACATATAGCCCCTAAGCAAGCAGACCTTGTAATTAATGGAATAATTATTATTATTTTTTTTGTTCATACATGTCACATAGAAAAGCACCCAGAGACCTGAGATAAACCCTGGAACCCGCAATCTCCTTGTTCTCAGACATACCTACAGAAAGACAAAGGTCGATATTAATTGCAACGATGAAGAAGTTTAAAATCTTTGTAAAGTTTTATCACAATAAAAGTATCCTCGAATCGCGGCGAACAAGAAAACTTAAGATAATTTTATTTGGATAGCGTATTTGATAATGAAAACAGTTATTTTATGATTGATTGCATTAATTATTGGTTGAGATTCTTGGCGTGATAAACGGCTTTCTGTAACAGAATTATTTATATTACAGGCAAAAATCCTGTAAAAATTTAGCTCTTTCGCTGTCCTTCATGTTTTTTTTATATTGTTTAAGCTGTTACTGTCTTAGCTGTGATAGCTGTTTTGTTTTAAAATATCAAGTCTGATGAAAATTGGCTTACCTATAACAACGTCACTCAAGAAATTAAAAATATGTCTACACCATTATTTATTATTTATTTAATTTCTGGCTTTTTCTTATGGGGTCGTACTTCCGGCTACAGCCCACCCTTTCATTTTCCAGTTTCTCATTTGGATTACAAATTAATGTAAGAAGGAACGGTCCTTGCTGTTTTTTTACTGGCAATAGGGACAGACGAATTTCACAATAGTAACAGATGTTTATTATGTACTGCGAGTATGTTCTTTGTCTATTTGCATGTTGATGATTTTTCAGTCACAACTTAGTCGGAAGTTGATAAAATTTATATACTATCGCAACTTTATGGGTAATATCACCAATAATGTTGAAGATGATGATGTTTCCTAGCCGATTTCGGCCATGGCGACAGTATTTAGATAAGAAGTCTCATAGGAGGGTTCTGGTTTTCTACCCTCTCATGTGCTCTGAGGTGACTTGTGTACCCAATCTTATAAGAGAAGGTATGAGAGCACTTTGGGCACGTAAATACACCGTTGATAAAATTGTACAATAACATACGTTACATACGTATTGAAGACGTAGCAATATATGGGTATGCCTCGATAACTGGTAACTGGATCAAAATTAAATGTGTTGCTTACTAAATATGTAAGCTGACAAACCATGATACAAGAAAGCAATTTCAATTGCAACGCAATAATAATGTTTTATATTTATATGAGAAAATTTAAAGTTGACTTAACAATTCCGACAACAACAATAAATAATTCTACTATTTTACGGTGCCTCAAACCCTTACCGGAAAATGCTACAGCTCACGTCTAACATCGTTATTTGTTCATTGTAAAGTCAGTTGTTTAAGATAATGAGGCGAGAAGGTGAAAACACACTGGAACGTGCTCAAACTATCTTTTATCACAATGTATACGGAGGCCAGTATGGTGTGGGATTTTTAGTAGACAAACGGTGGAAATCTAACATCAAGGAGTTTATTTCATACTCTGACAGAATAGCTGTTCTAAAATTCCACATAAGTAGTAAAACCGCTCTTACATTAATTCAAGTTCATGCGCCAACATCTGCGCGACCCGACGATGAAGTCGAGGAATTCTATGACTTGCTGGATAAAGCATGCGATGACAATAGAGGGACTTGGACTATTGTACTCGGGGATTTTAATGCCAAAATAGGCACAAAACTAGCCCAAGAAAATAACATGATTCTTGGCCCACATGGAACAGGCATCAGAAACCCCCGAGGAGAACGACTCTTAAACTTTGCTTTTGGGCAAGGTTTGAGTTTAAGCAACAGCTTCTTCTATAAAAAACCTCATCGTCGCTGGACATGGTTCTCTCCCGACAAAACCACCAAAAATGAAATAGATTTTTGTCTTTCTTCCAATAAGGAAATAATTAAAAACGTAGAGGTATTAAATAATATAAAATTTAGCTCAGACCATCGTCCAGTACGTTGTAGTATAAAATTACACTTTAAAATTCAACGACTAAAAATGATTACACAAACGATTAGAAAATTAGACAAAACTATCCTCATCAGAAATCAAGACCAGTTTTGTCTAGACTTAAAAAACAGCTTCGCTCTTTTGGATGCCAAGAACTGTGAAGACGCCCAAACACAATATTCGAACATAATAAAAAGTATCAAAATCGCAAGTCAAAAAATTAAACACGACAAAATTAAATCTAATAAACTGAGTAATCAAACTAAAATACTTATAGAAGAAAGACAGAAGTTAACATTGTATACACCAGAATATAAATTAAAAGATAAAGCTGTAAAAAGAAAAATACGGAATGATATAAGGAAATATAATGAAGAATTGATTAGAGTTGCGTTAGATAAAAATAAGTCTCTCAGAATAGCAATGAGAGGAACACAGACTGGTAAAACTTCAATTACTCAAATTAAGGACATAAATGGATTAATACAGAGAGAAAAAAGAAAAATTTTAGATGTTTGCACTACATATATCAGAATCTTTATTCAAACAAAAACAATTTAACGTCAACAATCAACTACTCATGCCCAAATAGTATACCTTGGATCACAGGACATGAAGTACATCGCGCAATAGTCAGCCTTAAATACGGAAAAAGTCCTGGAGACGATGGTGTAACTAGTGAGACTTTAAAAATAGGAGAGCCTATACTGATCCCTCATCTCACAAATTTATTTAACACAATTTTACAAACTGGCAATATACCTTCTAACTTCTGCCACTCCCATATAATTCTACTCCACAAGAAAGGTGACAAGACAGATATAGCTAACTATCGACCAATAAGCTTGATTTCACACATCTATAAAACTTTTATAAAAGTGATAGAGAACCGAGTATCAGGCCTCCTGGACCAACACCAACCGCCAGAACAGGCAGGCTTTCGCAGGGGCATGTCCACCACTGACCATCTTCAGTCACTAAATCAGCTTATTGAGAAATACACGGAGTACAACCTACCACTTTACATAGCCTTCATCGATTATTCGAAAGCCTTTGACAGTCTTGAGCACTCAGCCATTTTCGCAGCACTTAGAAAACAAGATATTCCAACCACTTACATCCAACTCTTAGAACACATTTACCTAAACAGCACTGCAGCCATTAAATTAGATTCTATCGGACAGTCCTTCCAAATACAACGAGGTGTTAAACAGGGTGATCCGCTGTCCCCAAAACTTTTCACAGCCACTTTAGAAGAGGTTTTTCAATCTCTAACACCTAGGTGGTTAGAAAAGGGGATCATCGTCGGTGATAAGAGATTGAATAATCTCCGATTTGCCGACGATATAGTTCTCTTTTCCACATCAGCAACTGAGCTCGGCACAATGTTGGACGAACTTAACACGGCAAGCCTCAAAGTTGGTCTTTGCATGAACAGGTCCAAAACCAAGATAATGACCAACGCCATAGAATGCAGGTTACAGGTAGGGGATGGGGAAATTGAATATGTCCATGAGTACTTATATTTAGGCCAATTAGTATCCTTCCAGAGCAGACAAGATGTGGAAATAACAAGACGAACTGAAAACGCCTGGAAGAGCTATTGGTCTATGAAAGATCTAATGAAAGGCGATCTGCCACTGACACTCAAAAGAAAACTCATGGACATGTGCATTTTGCCAATCCTCACCTATGGCGCACAGACCTGGTCATTGACCGCTTTGCAAAAGAGCAGACTTGGGGTTTGCCAGCGAGCGATGGAGCGCAGTATCCTAGGAGTCAAATTGTCAGACCGGATAAAAAATAGTGAACTGCGCTTCAAAACACAGATCGCAGACGTCGCCCAAAAATCGGGCCAATTGAAGTGGGATTGGGCGGGTCACGTCTGCCGCAGGCCGGATAAGTCATGGGCTAAATCCACTACCGAATGGATCCCACAAGACAGGAAACGACCTCGCGGCAGACCGAGACGTCGATGGAAAGACGAACTCGACGCATACTTGGAAGACTGGACCACAGTAGCTCAAGACAGAGATAGGTGGAAGGAAGGAAGGGAGGCCTTTGCCCTGCAGTGGGACAGTACAGGCTCTTAATAATAATATAATAATTATAGTAAAATATAAATAATTAGCCGACTCGGTGAACTTCTAACCGCACCCCTATTTCAGTGCCACCTGCCGAGTCCAAAAATATATACTGTGTTACTCACTGATAATGTAGAATTTTATTAATCAAATGTTTCTTTTTAAAATCGGTTTAGTAGTTTTCGAGTTTAATCGTTACGAACATACATACCAAAATACAGTAAGCTAGTATCAAATATTGAATCTTGTCTTTTTGTTGTATAATTATAAATCAAAAAAGCAGCCTATTCTAACATATTTATATGTTGATGATTGGTAATTATACACAATTACATAATATCAATACAAACGTAATTGTCCCATTTTGCCGAATTGCTCATTAGGTTATATTATATTGGGTTTCCGCAAATTCACGCCTGGGTCAGTTAATTGATTGGCGTCAACAATGAAAACCTGAAATTAATCTCACATCAATAGGTTGAATTAATCAGGTGGGCGGGGTGAGCAGGCTAGGGGACCTAGAGCGTATTGAATACGCCTGTGCGAAATACTGCTTTGGATGCATTGATAGGTGAGGGCTGGCCATTCAGTCGCTCGTTACATCTCGTTACAATAACTCAGGTCGCGTCTCCGGGCTATTAAAACATACGCGTTTCAGTTTCAGTTGTTGCGGAGAGTTAAAGGCTTGATTGCAAGCAGTTTACAGTTTGCACCAGTTTTTTTTAATTCTTAGGTTTTAAATTGTTACTTGTAAAGTTATTCGATTTTAAAAGTAATAAATTAATTGAAATCAGCATTTCGACCAACGTTTGTGGCACGTAGCTGTCTCTTTTCGTTTTTCGACCGTGGTTTTTCGGCTTATGGTAATTAAATTTACTGCTGGTCCAATTTCCATTATTTTAAAAGATTACAAACAACTCGGCTTAGGAGTAACAAAGTGCGAATTGATTTATAATTGCTCTGTGAAAAACTATGTGAACTGAAAAATCAACCGAAAGATAAAAGACATCTGTTACCGAACTTTTGCTGTAACGGGCCGTTCCTCGTTTTGTAGTGGTTGATTCTTCTAACGGTCTCGTTTTTGGACTTGTCTCTTGGGTAGTGAAAAATAAACTCTTCTTATCTCTTTACCATGCATGTAACATTCTCCACTTTGTTTGTTCTCTTAGCGCTACTGAGCACTATAATAATTAACATCGCAGATATCGAAGAAGCCAACCTACTCAATGCGCGCGAACCACCAGTCACACCGCAAGTGAACAAAAAACAAAGTTCACCTACCATAATACAAAAAGGAAACTCGACGATCATCCAAAAAATCAAACAAATAAACAGATGCAGGAAGAGAAACAAACCTAACAAAACAGACCTTTATGACGAGTTACAATAAAATTGTGATCTAGATGATGAACTGTAAATGATGCGTCCAAATTAGATAGTGTAGTTAAGTAATGTAGTAGACGCGTGGTTGTGATGGAGGTAGAGGTAGGCGGTAGTGCGAGAGAGTGACGTCGTGAGATGGCCGCCGTCGCCGGGCTGTATGGGCTGGGCGACGACCAACGCGCGCGCCACCGTCGCGGCCAACAGGCCAACGCGGAGCGCTCCGACTCCAGAGACGACAACACTGAAGCGTGAGTTACACTACTTTCTTTATAACCATTTATTTTAAGCGGGCCGTCGATTGCGTGCATGCTTACATTGGTGGAATTAATTTTTTGCATTATATTTTTTGCATTAATTCCAAGTGGACGACCGCTTCAATAGTTCCCAAAAGATATGATCTTTGTCCTATGCCATAGGATGCCGTCAGTAGGCCCATGGATGCAGTACAAATCAGATGGGCAGCAGCATCTTTCCGTGTATCAACATCCTGTACTGCAATCGCCAACCCACCCGTCAAGCGTGGCGAGTATGGCAACAAACCCTTAATGATCTTGGAGATCTATAAGGGTGGCATCTGCATCACTTTCGGGGAAATTTATAAGAATAAAACTTAAGTTCTTTTCCCTTATCTCAAGAAGTTGGGCTGGCTAATTTCGGGGGAGCATCCGAGGACAATACACAATACAACCCAACGCGCCATCACGTCCATAAATGCCACCCTGATTAAGTGGAGGACCTCATGTCTCACATATCTATTACATGTAATGAATTTGTTTATCATACCACAGCACCATTCCAGACCTGCTTATGAGCATCGGTGAGGTTGTGCGGCACCCAGCGTGAAATCCTCCTCACGCGAATATCCACGTGTAGAAATCTCGTGAAGGCGTCTCGGTCCATACTGCAGTATGTGCTGAATCTCCTAATACTTAACTTGCATTTCTCTTCATTAGCAACCGTGAATGGTCGACCACTTCTTTTTTTATCCCTCAAAAGCGACCGCACTTGAATTCGTTATACCAACGATACACGGTTGCCTTGCAGAGGCTTTTTTTATCCATGAATGCCATTTGAAGTGTTTATGTATTCTGAGAATGACGATCTGATAAAAAGTGAAGCTAAACTTAAAGGAATGTCTACTGAAACTGATCTAGATGGCAAGCCAGTGCTTTTTATATGACTTCAGTAGTGGCACTGACTGTATTTCCTAAATGGCACTGCATCCTAAAATTTTCATGTGAAACCATTCAGTTGCAACATTCTCAATCTTAAGGATATTGTTGTGTCGTGTTAGACGCATGCACGGTCTCTAGTTACTTAGTAACACAGTGAAACCGGTATGCTTTTCATGCTGCACAACACAATATCTTGTTGCCGTCATCGTACCAATTCTCGCTAACTGAACACGTTAAGGGTAGGTATAGACCTACACCTTCCCCTACCTATACAGGTTGTATTATAACATGTGTGTACTTAGCTACACTAACAATATTAAAATGAGGAAAGATATGATAGTTTGTTTATTTGTTTACTATAAGTACCGATTGTAACTACTGAACCGATTTGAAATATTGTCTCACCATTAGAATCCTACTTATTTCTGATTAACATAAGCTATATTTCATCACCGTATTCCCACGGGAACGGGAACTGCGAGGGTGAAACCGCGGAGTGCGGCTAGTTAATGAATAAAAAGGCGGGCAAAGCCGCGGTCGACAGCTAGTCTATAAATAAAACTTCTCAAAAATGTAAATAACATTTGTAGATACTAGTGAATGTGGTGTGAACATGATCCTGAGTTTATAATTAAAGCGAACTCTTAGTGATAGGGTCCCGTTTTTACCCTTTGAGTACGGAACCCTATTACTAAGACTCCGCTGTCCGTCAGTCCGTCTGTCTGTCCGTCTCCAGGCTTGTATCTCGTGAACCGATCACGGTACGTCATTTGTGAAAATATCAACTGTCTAGTTCTTAGAATAATAACGTTATGAAAACCAGGTTAAAATAGCAACAAAAATCAATCATCATGAAATCTTTTTACTTATGGCATTATAACTTAGTTTGAAAGAGATGCATATACAGTCAAACTCTTTAGAATTTACAAAGTTGACGTAAATAAACAGTCAAATGGTTCTAAATTTGGTTTTACTTATGACGTATAAAGCTAAATAAAGCAATAATAAACGGGAAGTAAGCTATAAAGATAACTTTTAACAAACTTGAAGTAAGGCTCCGACACAATTGTATTTAGCCTTACTTCTATTATGTCATTATTCTAAGGTCTAGCCTCCGAATGTTATAGCTAACAAACTAGACAACTGCAATTTTCACAGATGACGTATTTCTGTTGCCGCTATAACATCAAATAAAAAATCTATTAGGGGGCTCCAACAAACGTGATTATTTGCCGTTTTTTTCTCGATCTTTTTGCCGTGTTTTTCTCGATTTTAACGGCAACCGGTAGACGCTTGAAATTTTCACAGGTAAGGAATCTTTCGTGCGTGAGTCCGACTAGCATTGGGCCGATTTTATTTATTTTTACCATACCATTAGCCATCTAACAACGTCCGGCACCGCGGATTCCCGTACAGAATGAATACCATTGCTGACGCGCTGTATAAATCATGTAAAGGCCTAGTATTTTCCACCTGTTAATCCTTGAAACAGGCAGTGGAAAGTAAAGTTTTTTATCGGACTTCAGTCTGGTTTATGAAAGTTTTTTGCCGTAACGCTTGCATTTAATTTTTAGGCTCAAAGTAGTAACTAGAGATAATAAATTAATATTTAGGTCATAAATTTAATGTGTATTTAATTTTGGGTATTGTGTTTATCTTTACGTTATCTTCGTACTCCTATATTTTATTTATCTATGTTATTTTTGTAACTTTTTAGGATTCCGTACCTCGAAAGGAAAAAACGGAACCCTTATAGGATCACTTTGTTGTCCGTCCGTATGTCTGTCAAGATCCTTTTTCTCAGGAACGCATAAAGGTATCACGCTGGAATTTATATCAAATACTTAAATATATTGTCCCTTGAAGCTGTGAAAAAATCAACCTTCTAAACCAACGCAATCAAAAGATACAGCCGTTTATGCCGCAAATTTCCGAAAATTTTCGACACTCGCAAGTGAAGACCCTTACACCTACAACAAGGTACAAATTTTTCAAATTCAAGATTTACAGTGAGTGGTACAATTTCAAGATTTTGAGTTCACGGAAAGTACCCGTGAACTCAGAATCTTGAAATTTGGTGCAAAGCAACGACTTATAGCAAAAATTAAGGAAAAATTGCGAAAACCGTAATTTTTTAGTAACATCATATAATAAAAATATTTTTAATAATTTTACACTTACTACCCCTTTCCTCATGAACGCGTAGAGGTATTAAATTGAAATTCATATCAAATATTCATGTTTTATATACCTACATGTTTGTACGGAACCCTCGGTGCGTGAGTCTGACTCGCACTTGGCCGTTTTTTTTTTTTTTTTTTGCAGATCTTTAGCAGCAGTCAACGTTTTTCATAAAAACTTGTACCCATGTCTTTTTGTTACGAATTTCTTCTATACAGGGTGAATTTTTGAGACGGGACAGTAAGGGCAGGTACCTTAACCGTTATAGTTACAGGAAAACGTTTTTAGAAGACTATCAATAAATTTTTAAGATATTCTGAACTGCGTTTACAGATTTTGGAAAAAAATGTACAGTCAGCAAGAAAATGGTAATTTTAATTGAAAGTAGGTACTTAAGTAAAAAAAAGTTTTAAATTTCAAACTTCGAATTCGATTCGAATTCTTGGGTTATTTCAGATCATTCTTATGTTTGTGCTGAGAAAATTCTAGATTAGACTTCTTGTTAAAAAATGTTTTTAAATCGCAAACGTTTGGACTTAATTGAAGCGTATTTTGTAAATAATAGGAATACGGAATCTGCATTGGTGTGTTACACGAATTAGTACCCATTGCGACAAGTACCATCAAGAAAGGTAATTAAAAACCTTTTGAGTGAACTTATGTATTCGTGAAAACGGCGGTCATTTTGAGCTATTTATTTCGTAGATCATATTAATGTAAGTTATTTTTGTCTGTGTCTAAAATACACAAGACATTAGAATGATTTATTTTGTTATTATTTCTTTTAGTTCTAATACAGAGGATTATCGATGCACCTATGATGATTTTCTACTTAGGTAGGCGCTTTTGCTTCTAGGTGCAGTAAGCAACGAGGCCAGCTTGACAAAAACTGTAATTATCTTATACCCCCTGTATCTCCGTACAAAAGTAAGTATTGGAAAAGCTTTTCGCAATTTCTGACATTTCTAGTACTCAAACCTCAGTCGGACCAGTAGAGACTTTTGATCCTAATAAGAAAGAGGATCGATTGGCATTATCTTAAAAATTTATGGATAGTCTTTTAAAAACGTTTTCCTGTAACTATAACGGTTAAGGTACCTGCCCTTACTGTCCCGTCTCAAAAATTCAACCTGTATAAAGATCTGGGGGGGTACCGGCAGTACTGCGCTTGCCAACCCACTTGCTAAGCGTTTCGAATATGGCAAAAACCCCCTCGAACTTTGAGATCCATGAGGAAGGCCTATGTCCAGAAATGGACGTAGACAGCAGTCCTACGGCTGAAATGATGATAAAGAACTAATAAGAAAATTAAATTTAAAACTGATTAAATTTTTAAAGAATCTGGTGATAATGGTATAATTGGCAAATATATAAGAACTGGGCTTTGTAATTTTGGCGTGTGTCTTTATATCTATAGAAATACTAGCTGTCCCAGCGAACTTTGTACCGCCCAGAATCAACTACCTAACCTACTACCCACATCTTCTAACTACTACTCGACTACTACTACTTATTCTATTCTTTTACTACTACTACTACTCTACTTCTACCCTACTTCTACTCTACTACTACTCTAATACCATGCTACAACTTTACTATCCTACTACTGTTCTACTACTACGCTACAACTACCCTACCACTACTTTACAACTACTCACAATTTTTGCGCAATTTTCTTATATTTTATTTCATAAGAACTTTCTTCTGACAATAACAAACACAACAAAAAATAACTAGCGAAATCGGTTACATTAGAAATAATTTAATATATTTAATATGTGGTTAAGTATTCATAAATTTTCTAATTTCCCACGCAATTTTCTTGATTTTTTCTTTCATAAGAAAGTGTGGTAAATGAAAGGGCATGTTGTTTGTAGATTGAAAAACTGAGGGAACATAAGAAAAAACATTTAGGTAACATCCGAGACTAGATAGAGTGTCGGGGGTTATTAAACATTTTTAATTTGATAAACTTGTTATTTATTTGTGACAGAAAAGTCATTCTTAACTAGCTCGGTCAACCGGACTAACAACCGGACTACTGCTACTAGAGGAACATTTGCGATCACAATACAACTTGTCTGAATGTTTTAATACAAAAAATTCAAAGGTATTTTATCTCCCATACACATGGGAGGTACCCCCAATTAATTACATTTTCAGTATTTTCTTGTAGCGTTATCTCAGCGTTGTTACGAAGTTGTGGCGTACTTCATACGTCCATGCAAATTACAGCTTTCTAGGATTAGTCTCTTCGCAAAGCGGGTGACAGACGGACAGACAGATAAAGCGAAACTATAGGGGTTTCTTGTTTAACTACGAAACCTAAAGAACGATTACATGATCAGGATACAGAAAGTATGATCCGATAAACACTAAATTATATTTTAAGGGAAGTCTTGTTAAAAGCCGTGTTCGAAAATGCATTCTAATCTGATGATATAAAAATGTCAACAAAAATGAAAGAAAAAAAGAAGTTTTTACACACACACAACACATGAAAAGAAGGCCAATTATAAGTATAGACCATCTTACAAGGAAGAGATACATAATATAAAAAAAGATAAATATGGATCATCATCATCCCAGTCGTAGGGCGTCCATTGCTAGACATAGTCCTCCTTCGTGGATCTCCAAATACTGATCATGAGGGGTGGCCATACACACCACGCTTGGCTGGCGGGTTGGCGCAGTACGGGGATGATAGATAAAAAAACATACATGAAAAGACGCATCATCATCATCATTTCAGCCATAAAACGTCCACTACTGAACACAGACCTCCCTCATGATTTCCATGAGGGGTAGTTGCCATACTCACCACGCTTGGCAGGCGGGTTGGCGAGCGCAGTACGGGATATTCATACACGGAAAGACGCTGCTGCCCATCTTCCGGAGGTATCCCTTAGCAGGCTCTTACTGCATCCACGGGCATGAGTGGAATACATGTGGGTAACATTCTACTGCCGGCACCCCACGGCAGACGACGCATACAAAGAAAGTATACACAAAAAATAATATCTCTTTCATGTTCCGTAACAGAGTCTTAGTTGAATGTTCCTAAAGCACAATAAAGTGGTGTTATAACGAGACTGTAAAAGCGTGCGGCTGCAATCTGAGACTTTACGTGACTGTAACTTTCAACAAAACTCTGAAACGGCTGTGAAATCGTCCGCCACCAGCCTAAATGATGATATTCTCTTGAGATGCTTTTAATACTTTGCGTTACTTCTATGCATTTTTTTGCAACCATTTATTTAACTTTCCCGTTTGTTAGTGCGTGTCTAAGGTTCAGCCCGCTAAATTAGGACCACTTTTTGACGTCCGATTGGACTGGTATACTTGCGTATCTTCGGAGACAATGCAACAGTATGGTATAATGGAGCTAGTCTGATGATGGAGTCGGAAGGCGTCCATAGGAACTAAACTAAACAAGTTAAACCTATCGAGTATGGATTCATTTGTTCTGGCAACCCTGGTGCTAAATGATATTCAGGTTATGAAGTTAGGGGTGGTCATAGGAACTACTGAACTTAGCATGATAGACCCGTCGGTCATATTTCGACTCGTATGATTTGTCTTGGCAAGCACTCAGGCCTGAAGATTAAGTCCGAAGGTGGCTCTTCTAAACTAAACAAGATAATACCCATCGTGTTTTTGTGGCGGGAATCGGACCTTCCGCGCACCTACCGCGTATCAGCAGACACACTAATCTACGGAGACAGTTAATAGCAAATTGATTGATCAAATCGTTCGCTTAGTACTAACGCACCCTTCACCTATCTCATGTAAAATCAGTATGCTAAGTTGAGTATTGTCAAAACCAGATTGATATCAGCATATTTATTGCGTTTATCAAAAATATTAACAGGACTTAAGGACTTCATTGAGTTTTCGGTTTAAGGTATTCCGGTGTGTTTGGGAAACCGCATCACTTATTTGAGCAAAAATTTCTCCGAAACTAAGAAACTAACCTAACCCTATAATAGTTTTCCTAAAAAGTTCGTGGCTAAAACTACATTCATTATTTTTTCAAATTTGTAAAGCAGTTTATATTTAAGAGAAGTTTAAAACTTTAATATTTCAAAAACAATACTCTTAATCGAAAAATGGTCTGCTTTACCTCTAAATGATTTTAAAATAGCTATGCAACGTCTGTGAGACCCATGATACTCAGACCTGGGATACATATCTGCAAAAACTACAATCATTACGACGAGGGCAGACTGAAGACCTAGGTTGCGGGTGCGATTCCCGCCGCGAGACATGTTTGTAGTTTTCCTGCATGCTAATTTATGAATAATTTACAAAGAAAGTAATTAACTATTCTACCAATCATATCAATTTGGGTCTGGATGGTGCTGTGTAAAAGCAACACAATTTATTTTATTTAAATATTCTAATTAAATAGCAAGGCAGAAGAGCTTGTAACCTGTTACGTTGGACAGCGAGGTTTTATGAAATAAATCACAAGCAAGGCCAAATGTATGCATTTTCTTTGAGTTTATCTTAGCCTGGGGCATGAGCGATCAACGTTAACAGTTAAAGTTATTTAAAGAGAATGCAGCTTTTGTTTCCATCACGTTATTTTATTTCTTGGTTAAGAAAGCTTTATCGGATTGTTCTGGTTTGAACCGCAGAGAACAAGTGCTTTATCCATCTTGTTATTTGTGGGTTGAGTAACTTAAATCTTGAATCAAACTTTATTTCCGCTCGGTCCTTTGAGTTTTTTTATGAACACTATATAGTACTAGTGAACTTAATCTACAATGAATTAAGCTTTAAAAATGAGACATCTATTATATCCCAGCTGTGGTGTAGATATCAGGATTAAAAACAATTTTAACTCTCTTTGTATATTATTTCCATACAAAAATTTTAATGACACCATATTTTGTAGTAGTGGTGTAGTAAGTTGTAGTAGAAGTTGAAAGTTGCCGGCAGTAGAATGTTACCTCTCTTCTCCTACCCGTGCATGCAGTAAGAGCTTGCTAAGGGACACCTCCGGAAGATGGGCAGCAGCATCTTTCCGTATATCAACATCCCATACTGCGCTCACCAACCCGCCTGCCAAGGGTGGTGAGTATGGCAACTACCCCTCATGGAGATTCATGAGGTAGGCCTTAGTTCAGTAGTGGACGTTTTACGGCTGAAGTGATGATGATGATGATGAATAAAATTCTAACATAAACGTAAACAAGTGGCTGAATGTATATCGTTTACTGATCGATTAATGTATTGCTTAGTCACGTCTGGGGGAAAAGCACTCGAGCAGTCTTTCTCTTGGCTAGTTGTGCTGACATCATGTCATGAGCCTGGGTATCATCATCATCATTACAGCCGTAAAATTTCCACTGGACATAGGCCTCCCTCATTGACTTAGAGATCCCAGTGCATGAGGGGTTGTTGCCATACTCACCACGTTTGGCAGCCTGGGTATATAGAGGTATAGCGATAAAATATGAATATATGAATGCCTAAGCAAGTGGCCATAGAATGGCAATCAAGTGGCAAACCTTTGGCAAACCCATGATGGCGGAGGAAAACGATAAAATTAACCTCTCATAATACTTGACACTGGGCAAAATGGTGTGCAACCTAATACAAAGAGCCGTAAAAGATTACGAACTAAACATAAACATAATATTTGTATACCCCAGGTGAACAATACGATGTACTATTCATTTTGTAATTTTGAAAGTGAAATACGATGTACTATAAAAGTACATATGTACATATATCACAGCAATTATAATTTATAATAGCCTACCCAATGATTTAAAAATATTAGAAGGTAACATATTCAAAAGCCAATTAAGGAAATGGTTAATTGCTGGTTCCTTCTATTATAGTCTCGGGGAATACTTTGAACGATGACTGTTCTAGGTAGTTCAAAGTATTATTTATTAATTAAGATTAAACTCATTTTATATTTTAGAAATAGGTGCACATCTCTGTACTTAGATATTTTTAGAGTTATAATTAAATAAAATTACTTATAATGTACGTCTTGATAAGGACAAATTGTTAAAAACAGTACAAACTAATTTTAAGATCTTTATGTACAACAATTTTCAATAAATATTTTCTATTCTATTCTATTCTATTCAAGAAAGAGAATAAGAATAATATTCCCTGTTGACAACAGAATTGGTAATCCGGCTTGAGTGGAATACGTTAGCTGGAAGTGTTTTAGAAGCAATAACCACAAAAAATATGTAGTGTTCAAAACAAGCTGTATTGAAACGACTTAAGCAAAGCTTTGTTCGATGTTCGAGAAAATTTAAGTTTTCTGTATTTATACAAAGTGAAAAGTGAACTTAATAATTAGTTTTAAAATGTGATCCTACTAATATTTTAAATCCGAAAGTGTATGGTATGTTTCCTTTTCCAAACTCGATCTTTGCCCATAATATAACGTTAAATCTATCTATACATGTTATAAAACCAATTCCTTCGCCGCGTCTGTCTGTTTGTAATAATACTAGTGAACGGATTTTCTTTGTCTTGCGAGTTTTACCTCTGAAAAGAGAGAGAGATATATAATATATGAGAGAGAGGTTTTAACATTAATAATAGTTTGGTATATGTTGCCTGAATATGACAATGATAGTTGAAAATATCAAAAAAATCACACTGAGTGGGAGCTGTTTCTCTTATATAGATCGACAAATAGTCTATCTTATATGAATAACTTATAATAAACGTTATAACTAATTGAAATTTTATTAATTTCATTTTCATGAACATATATCTGCAGATCGTACAGACATTTGTTCCGAGGCGGAAATGGAACCCGTAGCCTCTTGCATCGTAGGTGCATATTTGCCGGCTGCACCACAGAGGTCGTCTGAATATCGATATACATTGCGCCAATCGTACCTTGGGGATCAATTATTATTTTTCTGGGGATATATTGTTTAAAACCCTGATTAGAGAACCTAACTGGTCATTATAACAATATTTTGAAAATTAATTTAAAAAAAAAAAACTTCAATCGATTTTTATAACAAGTACTTACAGAGAATTTTGTCCTCGACCTGCTGTATTATAAAATTAAATCCTTGAATCCGTATATAAAATACAAAGACACTTATCACCCGACCCCAGCGAAGTCATCCTAAAGCCTAAACTTATTTGATTCATTTTTGAAGTGCAGTGGAGTTACGGTGTTGTGGAGGCAACAGCTTGAATACGTAATAGCATTGCAGCACATACCGGAGAGGTTAGGTTAAATAATAAAAAGAACATATAAGTTATTTGCATAAAGGAAATAAAATTCTGCGGCTGTTTTACATTAAGATATTACTACCTAGACGACGCGTTTATAACCAAAGGGAATTTGATATGAACATATTTTTTATATAAATAATGATGCTGGAAAAATTAGATAAGTAATGTAATAAAAGCCGTGTTGGCCGAGTGGTATGTACCCCCGACTTGGCTTTTTTCTTTCTTGAAAAATGTATGTGCGCACTTAACACGTGCTTTAACGGTGAAGGAAACATCGTGAGGAAACCCGCGGCTTAGTTAGCTTCAGACGTATTGACCTGTTCTTTCCTCTGAGTAATAGCTGACTAAGCTGAGAGGATGGTGTAGGTGCTGGCCAAGCCTAATCCATCTAACAATGTCCCAGGCACTGCAGCGTCCCGTACAGCATGTTTACCAGTTGCTGACGCTGTATAAATCATCTATAATAGATGCGAAGGCCTTACTTTAATGATGCTGGAGAGACAGCAACATCTAGTCCCAAATTAAGCAAAGCTTGTACTAGAAAAACTTGATGGTTGATAGGATTACTTAGATACGTTTTTGTGTAAATACATTCTTATATAATTCATGGAAAACATTCAGGCTTGCCGTGGGGTGCCAGCAGTAGAATGTTACCCCTCTCATGCCCGTGGATGCAGTAAGAGCCTGCTAAGGGATACCCATCTTACGGAGATGGGCAGCAGCATCTTTCCGTGTATCAACATCCCATACTGCGCTCACCAACCCGCCTGCCAAGCGTGGTGAGTTTGGCAACTACCGCTCATGGATATCCACGAGGGAGACCTGTGTTCAGTAGTGGACTGAGGCTCAGGCTGAAATGATTCAGACCTGAGACAAATATACAGAAAAGAAGGCAGAAAAGGTTAAATTTGTCGATTGAACCCACAGTCGTGCCTCTGTAGCGGACTATGAGCAACCGAGGTAGTCAATGGGATAGATGGGATATGTTTTATCAGTATTTTTATGTAGGGTTATTTGGTGTTTTGTCATATAAATAATCAAAATATTTAAATGAAACTTCTAATAAATCGCGAAGAGTGAAAGAAGGGAACGGAGGCCTTTGCCCTGCAGTGGGATCCAAATGGCTGAAAAATAAAGAAAAATAAAAATAAAAATGAGACAAAAAAAATCAAAATTTTAATACTCTGGTAACGTTATGCGTGGTCATACCTCAGTATAATACAAGAGTCATCAGTGAGTGAACAATTAATCATCTCCTGGATTCCTACCCTAAGGGTTAGATTTTTTATATGGGATCAACTTCAGGGTATAGAAGGGGTATACGCCAAATGTTGGTCCAATAAAAAAATTACTATCAAAAACGGACTACTCTGTAAAAAGTTATGCGTGATCACACAAAAAAAATACGCGTTGACTTGAGAACCTCCTCCGTTTTTTCGTCCTATAATAAGCACTTAAAAAGAAATTAGGCAAATCTGTAGTCATCTATAAAGCCCAACTTACCCCTTATTGATTTATTTATAAATTCTTTATTGCACAAAATTATAACATAGATGCACAAAAGGCGAACATAATGCCGTAGGCATTTTCTACCTGTCAACCAAATATTGAAGGAAAATCAACTTGGCATGCATAAAGAAACAGATAACAACTTAACTAATTGCCAATTAACCTAGATTTAGCATCTACAAGACTTATGTATCTAAAACAAATACAAATAATGTAATATATACAATAATTATACACATCTATTATATATATATACATATATATCTAAACTTCCTAATGTATTTTTTTTCTTCCCATTTATATTCTTTTTTATAGTATCCTTTATTTCTCTGGTAGTTATTATTATGCTTTTCCTTATATACTAGCTCTATTTATACATGTATTTGTAATAATATATTATAATAGATGCAACAGGAAGAGATTGATAGAGTTTTAAAGTACAGTTCACGAGTCCGTTTCTTAAAGATCTCCAAGTGAACACTGAACAGTGAACCGGTAAAACTGCAAAACAGGAGAAACATTCATTAATTTGTTACTTCTGTTTGTGGTAATTAATTATATTGCTTTCGTGATTGTGCCGGGGAAGGCATCCCTTTGTTGGCAGCTATGCTATCTATTTCAGCTCACACGTTCCGGGTTCGTCTATCGGTAATCTCAAAAGCGGACACGACATTCTTGCGGCTTGTACAATATCTGGAATGGTTGAGATATAAATGAATGAACTCGTTAAGACTCAGGTGATAACAAGAAAATTAAAAATCAGCTATGTGCGAATCGGACTCGCATACGAAGGGTTCCGTACCTCTGAAAATTTCAAGCGTCTACCTGTTAAGGTTTTTTTTTGGAACGGTGATGCTCTGTGGTGATATCCTAAGGGAGGTCCCATTAGTGGTCCTAAAAAAATTCGAACCCTAAGTGGGTCAAAATATTAAATGATGAAATTAACAGCTATTCATGAAAATTGTTATGATATTATTTTAGGGGTATTATAACGTTAACACCTTTTTAGTGACCATGATCATCATCATCAACATTTGAAACTATCACTAAAAAATATGTTATAAGTGCTTCATACAAAATAAGTAAGCCGTCGAATATAATTGTACTTTTGAGTCGGATTTGGTAAAGAACATAATCATATTAAGTGCAAACCTCCATAGGTCAAACCAATATTCGGCTTTAAATTAAATATCGTAATTAAATGGTCAACAAAATTTTATTACGATACGCTTTTAGGCGGAATAACCGCCTAATAGCTTGCACCAATATTTTGAGCTTTATTCATTTTCAATCCAAAGGTCGTGTGATTACCAGCCGTAGTATTTTTCTTTCATGAAAAATTGTTTTGCAAATTAAACACGTGCCTTAACCTTTAACATTGTAAGGAAACCCACGGCTTAGTCGGTTTCAGATATTGACATTGTTCTATCCTCTGAATGTAGCCGACGTAGCTGAAAGGATGGTTTAGGTGCTGGAAAAGCCTAATACTTCTAACAATGTTCCAGGCACTGCAGCGTCTCTTACCGCTTAATTACTAGCTGCTGACGCTATATAAATCATCTAATAACCGGGTTGTTAAATGCCAATTTACTATTATTATTTTTATTTATTATTATTTTCACGTCATCATCATAATCGTAGGATGTCCACTGCTGCTCATATACCTCCTGTGGATCGCTAATCTCGTGGATTAAGTACACTGATCATGAAGGGTTTGTTGCCATATTCACCGCGCTTAGCAAGCGGGTAGGCAAGTGCAGTTCTTTTACAGAAATTAAAAAAAAAATTACACATCGCATTGCAAAACATTATTTACCTTTATAAATATTAAGCTTATGCAAATTAGTTTGCCGTTTTTATTTATTAATGATACAACAAAGAGATTACATAAACGGTTCTTAAATACTTTATTGTACACAAAAGCAAAAACTACAAACAATAAAAGTATAAGTATAATAAAATCAAATTTATTTTGAAACAACAAATACAGAAATTATTAAAATGTAACAAACATATACAACTAGCGACCCGCCCCGGCTTCGCACAGGTGCAATGCTGATACTAAATGTACTACAGAATATACCATCGCGGACTTTTTTGTAGACCTTTTTAAGGTGTATAATACTGTAGTACATTATTTTGATCTATCTCGTAGGGTTCAACCAGCGTTTGCAATGCTCACATTAGAAATCTCTAAAATTATTAGTGTTTCTCTCCTATATTATGCATCAATTATACATAGAAACCTTTCTCTTGAATCACTATATCTATTAAAAAAAACGCAGCAATATCCGTTGCGTAGTTTTAAAGATCTAAGCAAACATAGGGACAGACAGACAGCGGGAAGAGACATTGTTTCATACTATGTATTGATGTAGGTTGTAACAAAATAGGTTTTCCGTTGGATCCTTCTTACAGTGAACGGACATATACAATGCATATAACAAAAACAATAAACAAAAAGAAAAAGGAACAATAAAGCAAAACATATGTAGGTAAATAATTGAATAAAGCAAATAGAAAAACAATTACAACGACTGACCTACTTATTCTACAAATAAAAAATTGTAAGAATTACAATAAGCCCGTACACTCTTATCGTATTACAGTGAAAAAGATTTTTCTTTAACGTGTTCTGCGGTATATATCTCACATACATACACACTCTTATCGTATTACAGTGAAAAAGATTTGTCTATAACGTGTTCTGCGGTATATATCACACATATGTACATACACACTCTTATCGTATTACAGTGAAAAAGATTTGTCTATAACGTGTTCTGCGGTATATATCTCACATACATACACACTCTTGTCGTATTACAGTGAAAAAGATTTTTCTTTAACGTGTTCTGCGGTATATATCTCACATACATACACACTCTTATCGTATTACAGTGAAAAAGATTTGTCTATAACGTGTTCTGCGGTATATATCTCACATACATACACACTCTTATCGTATTACAGTGAAAAAGATTTGTCTATAACGTGTTCTGCGGTATATATCTCA
Source organism: Pasiphila rectangulata (assembly GCA_963082625.1). Lineage (NCBI taxonomy): Eukaryota > Metazoa > Arthropoda > Insecta > Lepidoptera > Geometridae > Pasiphila > Pasiphila rectangulata. The sequence goes on along the minus strand of OY720236.1, from coordinate 15,863,543 downwards.
CATACATACACACTCTTATCGTATTACAGTGAAAAAGATTTTTCTATAACGTGTTCTGCGGTATATAATCTATCTGACACTTATTAATTTTTTTCGCGTCCCTTGCGACAATATTTTTCCAATGGAAAGTCGGTAATATCCAATCCCATTCATGTTTGCCGCACACGGCTGCCAGCGGTTAGAATGCCGTACTTTTTTCAGGATACAAAAGCATAATATATAGAGTGTTATTAGATAAGCCATTGATATTATATACTATATTTACAGGATATTTACGATGAATTAAGTCTTTGAGTTTCCCGATAATGTTAACAACCATGATAGTTTCAAAAGTTATGTAAACCATTGATTTTTTTTATCATTATCATCATCATTTCAGCCGTAGGAAGACGTCTACTGCTGAATCCCTCATGGACCTCCAGTTATTGCAGCTGGAAGCAGTCAGCATCCACCTTCCGACCTAACTAGGTCGTTCATCCATCTAGTTGGTGGGGTTCTCTATTTTGTCTCCGAATTTTTATTTCCCTAATTATAATAATCCATAAAAAATATTTTCATAATCATCGGTTGCCCGAATTATCACAGTCTATAATATAAGGATCCCTGACATTGACGAGCTCTGTGGCGCAGCGGGCGAAAGTCCGCCTGCGACGCAAGGGGTTGCGGGTTCGATTCCCGCCGCGGAACAAATGTCTGTACGATCTGCAGATATTTGTTTAGGGTGATCTGGGTGTTTTTCTATATATAATAAAAATATCTATCTATGTAGTATAATGTATTAAGTATATCAGCTATCTAGTACCCATAACACAAGCTCTGCTTAGCTTGGGGCTAGATGATGCTGTGTGATTTGTCCAGCATTATTTATTTATTTTATCCCTATTATAGTTTCCACTAATATCGGTATCCATAACGATTACAATCCATAAAGGGATTCGCAATAAGTACAGAAATCCATAATATTATTAACTCATAAAAAGTATTCTCATAATTATTTATTTGAATAATTTTCATGTTCCAAAAATATTTTGTTGACGGCCGCGGCGGCATCTCGGTTCTGTCACAGGCAGGGTTTTTGGATGGTTATACAAAAAGAACATAATAACCTATTGTCCTTTCTTCTGCGTATACTATTATCTGTGTTACTACTAGTTCTTATTCTTAAGTCATTATTGTATGTTCCTAAACTGTATCTTTCTTTTTGTGGTAAATAAATAAAATTATTATTATTATTATTGTACTTTCGTCTCAATTCTGCCACTGGAAGGTTTTATATAATATTTCGAAAATATTCGGGATAATAAGTTTTATGATTCGTTGTGACACATATGTTTTTAACGACGAAAATTATGGAAATTATATATCAGGTAAAATAATTTTATACGTAAGTAGCATTAGGATAAACAATATCTAATACTAATAATTACCTAACCCAAAGGGAAGGTGAAAAGGATATATCTAAATAGTTAAAGTTGCCAGAATTTTTACATGACATAAATAATTCTCTATGCAATGATGAATGAATGAATGAAAGAATGAACACTTTATTGCACTTAGAAATACAAAAAATAAAATTATTTGGATAAATATGTACAAATTGGCGGCCTTATTGCTCAAAGCCATTTCTTCCAGGCAACCTACAATGATGTTCCGAGTGTGGGTGTATTGGGCAATGTCCACCGTGACACTACCTAGCCCTAGCCAATACAACTTCTAAAAATTCCGGAGAAGGACTTTGGGCCGCTTGCATTATTCTATGAGCATCGCTAAAGGATATGCATATGTTGTAGAAGAAACCCTTTTTCTACAACGCCTACATGACTCGATTAGACAGGCCATGAGACAAACAAGGTTTTGCACGAAGCTTCGTTAAAAATATATGTAGTTTAAATCATAAATTTATGTCTGATAATTAATAGAATATTATATTTCCTTTCAATTATAATTCTTCAATTAAAATCTGGCATTTTAGGCAACCCGCCCAATTAAATATGGTAACATTATCTTAAATCACTTCTCCGGTAACTAATACTGTAGTACGCTTAGCTAAACACGATTTGGTTTTTAATTGCTATTTGTTATTTTACGGTCATGTCGTAAGTGCAATTTCAGTATAAATGATAATGCACACTACACACAAAGACACTACGCACAGCACAATCTAGCCCCAAAGTAAGCAGAGCTTGTGTTATGGGTACCAGGTGATTGATAGAATACATTAAATAATTCCTTAATTTTCAGCAAAACAATAAAAATCTTTGACTTGTTGCTATAAATACTCCAACCGCTATAATATATACACCAATATATATTTCAGTCTTCTCTCGATTTCTCATGGATCCCATTATCATAACTGGGTGTCAAAACAGACAAATATTACAAATTGAAACATGAAGAAAAATATTAATTTCTCAATTAAACTCAAAAAGATTTTTCCAAATCAGATCATAAAGTACGGTGTTCTAAGGTGACAAAGATTACAAACGAGACGACTTGAGAATCTTCTCCTTTTTTTTGAATCCGGTTAAAAATACCCTTAAGTGGGACAAATATTTGACAAAAAACTACAAATACTTGTCCTGCGGCGTGAATCGAACCCGCTACCTTCTACGTATCAGTCGTCTATTAGACCAGGTGAGTACGGAGGCAGTTACAGGTACCAATCGTTTTACTCTTGGAAAACAGATTTCTGAATTCGGAATTGTGATTTATTCAATTTAAATATGCCTAATTCTTCTCTTGTATATTGACTATTATATTTTATGCATTTTGCTCTATTGAATAAACACTTATTGACTACGACTATGATTAAATCAGCTTGCAAAAACGCCCCTAGCATTTTGAAGGCATCGCCGGTCAGTTGGAGATCACGTGACCTCCGGCACCTCTAAGTTAAAGATGGCGGGTAGAGAGGGGTATGGTTCAGCTGGAGGGCAATCGGAAAAAAGTATGTGTGTAAATTTGCCACAGTTCTATTTTTGACCAATTTCAAAAACAAGAAGAAGTTTCTTAAGTCGTCTGTTTTAAAGTTCCGTACCTCAAAAGGAAAAAAAACTGAATATACTTATAGGATCACTTTACTGTCCGTCTATCTGTCGGTTTGTCAGTGACCTCGAGAATGTGTAGAGGTATCGAGTTGATTTAAGTATATGGTTTTCATTTCCACTCTCACATCTTTTTTTCGAATGTTTTAGCTCATCTTAAAGAGGCTGTCCTCTTTAAGATAAGCTAAAACATTCGAAAAAAAGATGTGACCGCTTATGCCGCAAAAAACTATATATATATATATATGTTTCGACATTGTCAAATGAATCAAAAATTCATAGGCTGCCCGTAGACATAGAACTATGAAATTAGGCAAGCTTTGACGTTTAATACTTTTAATACCATGTTGATACAGAGAAAAGTCCAAAAACCATTTGATTCCATTTGCAAAGGAATCATAAAAAACCGACTTTAAAAATGTACGAAATCAATCATCGAGGTTAAGCAACCCTACGCGCGGTCAAAAATTAGATAGGTGATCGAATTTTTTGTGCATTTTTTAAAGTTTTACTAAATCAGATCCGCCAATTTATAACAATTATTATGCTCCGACATATGTACCTACGAAAACCTCGCAGGGTGTGTCTAGCTCGCACTTGTCCGGCTATTTTTTATATTCGTTACACATTTGGCAAATTCTTTTTCAGTACGAATAGATAGGTACACTTTCAATAGGTTGACATTTTTTTAACTCAGTTCTTCTGATGTCTATCATCAGAAGAACTGAGTTACAAAAATGTCAATGTCAATGTCAATGTCCATGAGGAATCGACGGACCTCCACAAATATTTAAGGTAAACATAGTACCTACTTTTGGCACAATTAGCTCATGATATATTTTAGCATTACATATTACATAGCATTTGCAGAAAGTATGATTTGGTGAAGTGAAACTGATCAAGAAAACCAAAGATGTTACCCGAAACTTCAATATCACAACATTCACGACAACAACATTTTGATCATGGGATCCATGATAAATGGAGGGAAGTGAGCAATTATACTTTCCGCAACATAGATTTTATCATTGAAGTCGGTTAAAGTTATTTATTTGAAAATGATTATGAAGTAAATACCTTACATATTAATTTTGATTATTAGACGGTCTGACCAGGGACGACAGTGGATGAGACTTGCACAGTACCGTTTACGTTGGCGTGCTGAAGAGGAGGCTATACTCAGCAGTAAGTGTCAACGGGCTGATATGATGATGATTTTAAGTTCCACGTGCAGTATCAGTTGTTGATACACGGAATGATGCTGCTGCCCATCTTCCGGAGGTATCCCATAGCAGATTTATACTGCATCCACAGGCATGAAGGAGAATAGAATAGAAAACTCTTTATTGCACACCACATAAAAAAATAGGACATTAAAATAAAGGAATTAAATAATACAATATTTGAGTACAAAGGACGGCCTTATCGCTATGAGCGAGAGTTAATATTCTACTGCACCACGGCACAAAAATTAATATAAATAGCCTTATTTTTGATTTTCTTGTTGAAGATGCTAAAGTATTTGAAAGTAAAGAGTCTGTTTTCAAAAATGTTTTTCATAGTAATGACAATATATATTTCTTATCGTATTTTTTATCTTTTCAGGTAAGTTTCTTGAATAACACCATCAGAAAATACTGCTTGGGGCTTTCAATGTCCGGACTTGACTAAGTCCTGAGGTAAGTTTTGTTATATAATTCTTAGAATTGTTCCATCAGTGCATTTATTAAAGATAAAGATAATTTATTTGCGAAAACATGTGTAAATGAGAAGACAAAATATCGTGGGCGTAGAGCGAAAAGTCATCAACTAGGTTATTTGGTGTTTTGAGTTAAGAGGGTTCAAAGTTTTACAAAAGAAAAAAAATCATAACTTACGTTTGGTATAAGATATTTCAAATTGTATGATCTTATATCAAAGGAAATAGTTATGCGCATAGGTTTAAAGCACTTTATTTGATATAATTTGTTGTTTTTCAGAGATTTTGACAAAAAACTCACTTGGTTATTTTTCGCCCTCAAATCCTGTACCGACATATTTAGTTATTAAGTTGTTAAATAGAGTTAGTGTCTTTTCGCCCAAGTGTAGGCTTTTTTAAATGAGAATTATCTTGACTTAGTTAAAATAGGACTAGCTTTAAAAACATCACAAGGTATTTTAGTGATTATTCTAGACTCTTTACTTTAACCTACTTTTCGTTTTTAATACATCTAATTAGATAATCGAGACGAAAATAGTTGGTAATAAAATACTTTTATAAAAATATAATAAAAACACAAGCAGAAACAGAATTAGTACAAAGGAACACAGTTAAAATTTCAAAAACAAGTAAACAGTTCAATGATTACTAAAAACTAAAATCAGCGGGTCCAAATCCAGAACTAAACTGAAGTTTATGATCTTAATCTGATATACAATCAGTCTTCACCTTCTTCGGTGACGTCAGGCTCTAACAGCCTGTCAACAACGTCATTGTTGGTAGGTAGAGACTCATACTCATACCAGGAATGTAGCTCTTGTGGCATAATTCCTTTATGACAAAGACCGACAAGATTTTTTTTCTTTGCCTCACATATCATCATAAACTTAGGCATTATCATGGACACCAGTCTGTCCTGGGATCCATGTGTTGCCGAGATCAGCCGTAAAATGTTTGCGTCCTCAGCCTCGTTACGTAGACTTAGTAACTTTTTGCCTACTGCCACTAAAGTTTCGCTTGCACAATCATTGCTGCTCCCTATATTAGACTATGCTGACGCCAGCTATCTTGACCTAACCGAAGCCCAAATTGAATAAACTTGAGCGCCTTCAAAACCTCTGCATTCGCTTCATATTTGGCTTACGCAAATACGACCATGTCTCTGAATTTCGCGCAAAACTCAAGTGGCTCCCCATCCGTCTTCGCCGGAATGCACATAATCTGTCCCTACTTTATAATATTCTATTTTCTCCTACTACTCCCTTCTATCTCAAGGAGCGTCTTCAGTATCTGCATGAGGCACATACTCGAAATCTCCGGTCCTCTGAAACTCTGCAGCTTATCACACCAGGACACGCCTCTCAATTATATAGCAACTCATTTACTGAACAAGCTGTGCGATTATGGAATGGACTCCCCTTCTCTATTAGATCATCTAAATCTCTGGCTATTTTTATGTCTAAGGTACACTGTCATTCATTACTTATCCTTGTCGTAAAACTGTTTTTTTTTCCAAATATTAGGTACTTGTATAATTTAATTATGTTTTCATCTTTAGGACGTAATACTTATATCGTTACCTATTTATGATTGTAGTACTTATTTTTTACAAAAAATGACAAGTTGAACTCCGATCCAAATATTCTTTAGTAAACATACAAATAACTCGGCTTTTGTAAGGGTATAAAACAAGTGCCCGATACAAAAGCAAGTTAATTTTAAGTTAATTTTAGTAAGAATTAACGTATTCACTGCCACGCCTCTGCGGTGCAACCCACAGAGACGCGCCGCAGCTCCAGTAGGTGGCCCATCATGTGCGTCAGTAAAAATGTTAGTATTAAGACGTCATTCCGATCACAGCGATTTTTTTTCTAGGGTAGACTATGAAAAAGCTTATGATATGAGTGAATGATTTTTTTTGATATTTCACGTATTCAATTAAGTTTTAATGTCATTTTTATGTCATTATTGTCCCTCGGGTCTCGGACTTTAGTACCCTGGACAACAATCGCTGTGCTTGGCCTGAAGTTTCAATATTTGAGTCATTCAGCTTATGACAATAAGGCATCTGCAGCCAGTGACGTCATAACGGTACTGCCTTCCCATCTTTGTACCTACCTAAGTTCTCAATTCGCAAAGAAACAAACAAGGCATTGTTTTCGTAAACGGTGTTAGTAACACCGCAAATAGAAAATGCAGTGAAATTCTGATAATTAATTAGGCATGTTCGATTAACGTTAAGTAGGCGTCTATTGATTGTGAGAGAGTAGGTAAGAAAGATTGATGATGATAGGCTAGCCAATGACATCTCAAAGTTTGAAAACAGGTGTTTAATTATTTTGTTCTACCTACCTAGGTATTAGGTAGGTTTTTTATAAATAAATTTTACACTTCGTGATGTCTTCGACTGTACCTACCTACATCTGCAAAGCTTAAGTAGGTACTTTATATAGGTAGGCAAGTAGATAGATAGATAGATAACACTTTATTGTACTTAACTTAATACTAACACATGACATAATATAATAAAGACAGAAAATTACAAAATTAAAAGTAGAAGTACAATGGGCGGCCTTATCACTTATATTAGCGATCTCTTCCAGGCAACCTTAGGATGGACTTAACAAACAAGAATGAAAAAAGCACGGTGTTTGTTTATATCAAGTAGTACATGATATAAACAAAATGGGCAAGACAAGATGATAAAAATATCAGGCGGACTAAGCTAATAGGTAGGTACATTGGCCAGCCCCGCCACCGCACCGGAAAGTCGGTAAAATCAAAGGCGCACAACCAGTACGACTAACCTAAGTTGCGCGCCAAATTCGCCCGACGCACAGAGATTTTGAATGAAAATCATCAAAACACTTTAGCGACTATTGAAAACGAAGCTTTCTGTTCATAATTATAAGGATAGAACTCTTTAAACCAGTTTAATGATTTCTTGCTCCTACCTAGATAGCCTATTTTTTCACAATGTCCATCGAGAAGTCAGTAACTAGACTTGGTTAGTTTTCGCTTTTACATTTGGTATCGAACCAGTGATACTAAAACTAATCAAGTGGACTAAGTTAGTTTTTTGTTTTTGTTAGGACCTATTTTATAATAATTAAAAGTAACCAACTCGATTTAGGTTTCGCTTTGCGATTTCTCCAAGAAGAGAAAGAATAACTAAGTAAGTTAATTAATTTTCGACTACAAAATTATAGTGCGAAGTTAGAATTAGTGTTTTTTTGCATATTCTAAAATGAAAACTATGACAGCTATGGCCATGGTTGTAAGACTGAAAATTGCAGAAAAAAATGCTGATTTCCATGATATGTATAACTCAATTTTGACCAAATAGAGAGTTAGTGACTTTTCGCTCTACGGCCACGATATGATATAAGACCACAACATGCTTGACCAGTATTGGTATGCAAAAAATGTCGAGAGAATGGCATGCTTCACTACCTACTATAGAGGTATACTCGTATTTATTACAATCATAATACAAAATTAAAAATCAAAATATAAAGATAATAATTTAAGCTATATAATAACATGAAATATACTATAATCTATTACAGTTTATCATTTAAAAATTCATTATTATTATAATTACATTTATCACATAACATCCTTTTTAATTTAATTTAAAACATATTGGTATTCAATTCCTTGTAGCTCTTTGGTATTTTATTATAGATAATAGGCGCCATACACACTACGCTTTTCCTCAACAATGCTGTTTTTGATTCGTGAATAGGTACATATTCTTTTATTATCACGTCGATTTCTAATATTATGTTATATGTATATTGTCCAATAAGTTTACTTAAGTTTGGTCTGGCGAGCCACATCAGGGATCATGTTAAAAATAAAAACAAGTACCTAAATCAGAAAAGGGCCGCCGTCATCGAAATCGATGAGGAGGACTACCCCACTAATATTATAAAGCCGAAAGTTTGTTTGGATGGAGGTTTGTTACCTCTTCACGCAAAAACTAGACTACGGATTGAGCTGAAACTTTTCACACGTATTGATGTTGACCAGGATTAACACATAGGTTACTTTTTATTCGGGTACAACGCATGCGAAACGGCGGGCAGAAGCTAGTAGATAATATATATATATGTATATATTAGGTCTTTACCTATGAAATTGCCGTTTTGTATGGAATAAATGAAGATACTTTTTTTCCAAACTTTTTTATTTCTATTACTCAAAGTAACACCCTATGCAATCGACGCATCTTTGCCAACGCATTGGCAGTTTATTGATGCTCTTCTTGTAAAAATCAGCTGCACGGGAGGCAACAAACTTTTCAAAGGCACTTTGTACTGCCCCTCGGGAATTGAATTTTTGACCCACTAAAAAGTTGTCTAAATTTTTAAAAAAGTAATAGTCGGTAGGTGCAAAGTCTGGTGAGTATGGCGGATGAGGTAGATAGAGCTTCCAACCCCAGCTCTTGCAGCTTGGAAACTGTCTGTTGTTCAGTATGGGGTCGCGCGTTGTCGTGAAGGAGCAGTGGGGACGACCGATTGACCAAAGCTGGTTGCAGATGTGCAAGCTTCTCCATCATTGTCTCCAGTTCTTTACAGTACACATCTGCAGTAATGCTCATGCCGTTTTATAAAAAAAAACTGTGGTGAATCACACCCGCACTAGACCACCAAACAATGACCATCACCTTTTTAGGGGTAATTTTTGGTTTAGGGCATTGCTTTGGTGCTGAACCAGGATCTAACCAACTTGTTGATCGCTTTCGATTGTCGAACAGAATTCATTTTTTATCTCACGTAACAATTCGGTTCAAAATTCCTTCATTTCTTTGTCTGTTGAGCAGCGCAAGACAGGTCTCAACGCGTACGTTGCGCTCGCCAGCGCTAAGTTCGTGGGGTATCCATCTATCAAGCTTTTTTACCTTGCCAATTTGTCGCAAATGGATCAATATTGTTTTGATGCTAACATCAAAAGCTGCTGCTAGCTCAGCTGTAGATTGAGTTTCGTCAGCTTCCACAAACGCCTTTAATTCATCATTGTTGACAATAGTCTTCGGACGGCCACGAGCTTCATCTTTCAAGTCAACATTTCCAGAACGGAACCGGGAAAACCAATAACGGATTGTGCGTTCGTTTGTATAGTTCTCTCCGTAAACGTTTTTGATGTTACGTGCCGTTTGTGTCGCGTTGGTGCCACGACGGAACTCATATTCCATAATTACACGATTTCTTAAGGTACCCATTGTGACGAAAAATGTTCAAATGTAATGAAAATACAACGCTAATCAATGAAAAAAAGACTGAGTTTGTAAAAAGAATGTCATGTTTTTAAAACAAAATTAATTTGAATTTGAAATACCAAGCCATATCAAACTTTTTTTTATTTGAAATTACCAGTACTGAAGAACGGCAATTTCATAGGTAAAGACCTATTATATTGTCCGTAGTATTAAAATTGATAAAAGATGGAAACAGAGGCTATAAACGAATTCGAGGTCGGCCTGGACGACTATGTATCGATTCAGCTAAACTGATTCTCAATAAAACGGCTCCTCCTTTAATTTTTCTTTACGTAAAGAAAAGAGATAAAGAACATCAGTTTCTGGAAGTTTAAACCGTTGTGGATAGAAATTTTAAGGTCTTGTTAGTATACTGAAAAAGTTATGACAAAGTGCCGGGTCGAAAAAAGGTTTTTTTACGATACATTTTTAAGGTTCCCTACACAAAGGGTAAAAACGGTACCCTATTACTGAAGAGACTTAAGAAAAAAGACTCCGCTGTCCGTCTGTTTGTCTGTCTCCAGACTGTATCTCTTGAACCGTGATAGCTAACCAGTTTAAAATTCACATATGATGTATTTTTTTTGCCTCTATATACAAATACTAAAAACTGAATAAAATAAATATTTTAGGGGCATACAGCGTTGTATATTTATTTCAAAAATAAATCAATTAAATAAAATAAAACAAATATTTGAGAAGGGCTCCCATACCATACAATAGCTTAAGTAGGTAATATTATAAACCAAGATTAGGTATCATAAAATTAGATTTAGAATAGGATTACCAATGTTTATAACATGCATGTATACCCATTGTACTGTGCCGAGGTAGAGATCCCTTGCGTCTAAATCACAAGTCGAGAACTTAGTTAGAGCAAGGAGTTAAAACTAAGAATGGTTAAATAGGTTCTTCATTTCATGTAAGACCTTATTTTGGAAATAAACGTTTTTATTTTTTTTATTTATTTTTTTATACAACAAACGTGATTTCTTTGCCGTTTTTTGCTCGAAGGTACGGAAGCCTTCGTGCGTGAGTTCGACTCGCATTTGGCCGATTTTTTTAACGTACTATTTACAAAGTTGAAGGCAGCAACTTAGACTTTCCTGTAAATCAACTTTTGCCAACTCCACACGACACCACACGAGTGCATTATGTTTTCTGTTATCCTACTGGGCCAGTCAAATAAAACAAGAATTCCGTTGTTTTGCAGGGAATTTATTCACGAAGGCACATAAACCAATTCCATGATTCTTTTGGATAACCGCCTGCACGTAGTCGTTGGAGCATTTATAATTGCTTGGCTTATCCTTTTCTTTGTCTCACCGGCGGTGTCTGGAGCGGTGCTCATTGAAATTAAGTATTCATAATGAGTTGCACTGCCGGCTTGACGGCGGGGAGCGTTCAGACCCGGACATTTTAATTGGGCGGGTTGCCTAAAATGCCGAATCTTCATTAAGGAAATATAATTGAAAGGAAATATATTATTCTATCAATTATCAGACATAACTTTATGATTTAAACTACATATATTTTAACGAAGCTTCGTGCAAAACCTTGTTTGTCACATGGCCTGTCTAATCGAGTCATGTAGGCGTTGTAGAAGAAGGGTTTCTTCTACAACATCTGCATATCCTTTAGCGATGCTCATAGAATACTGCAAGCGGCCCAAAGTCCTTCTCCGCTATTTTTACTCCTTATGAAATGAAAGCTGTGAACCTCTTCCCTCTACATCGTGTCTTGTAAAAAAAAATCCAAAAAAATCTGTGGTCACTGAGTGATGTTCAAGGATAGGTCTGATTAGTCATTAAAAATGCAATACTGAAATAAAAGGTATATTAAAAAATATATCCTGAATCTTCTAATTAGATGCAATGACCAACGATGAAGATGAGAATGCCCGCAATTGCCATTCCTCATTTTTTAATCCCCGACAAAAAAGAGGGGTATTATAAGTTTGACCGCTATGTGTGTGTATCTGTATGTCTGTGTGTCTTTGTGTCTGTCTGTGACACCGTAGCTCTTAAAGGAGTGGACCGATTTGCGTGCAGTTCTACGGCGATGTTTCTTAAACATGTTTTATCAAAATCGGTTAAGCAGTTTACAAGATATGGTGGCGAAAGAGATGATGAATAATCGAATTTTCTCTAATATACCCGAGTTTGATATTAAATGATGGAAGGAAATGATGTGCAGAATGCAAAACTGAAAGTTATATCGAAATTGGTCGAGCTATTCGTGAGATATGAGGGGGTTGAAAGTAGGCGTAAACAATCGAATTCTTGATCAGATTATATCGGTTTGAGCAACGATTAGAGTGCCATCTACAGGTAACTACTAGAGTTCTCCTGTTCACTATCTGAATTCGCATTAGTAGCAATGACTAGAGATGTCGCCATAGCTTATTGTGTTTACCCACACTTAGGTAGAACATTTCAAAGAAATGAATAACCTTATCAAAAGTTTTACGATTCCGGTGGGATTCGAACCCACGTCCGCCAAATCCTTTGTAATGTTCTACCTAAGTGTGGTTATACACTACTACTACTACATAAAATGTCTGGGGTGGTTACTTAAATTTGTAATAACTTTAAGTAACCCCCGAAACTTTACGTAGTGATGTAATAACTTCAGGTCAATCATGTCAAATCAATAATCAATTTACGGTTGCAAGTCGGTAGCGCCAGAATACAGAAACCATTGCCAATTAGCATGTCAACAATCAGCTGTGAAGCAAAATGGTTCGATCACTAAATAATCAATACAGGACAAGTACGCAATGCGTTTAGAACAGGCAAATTCTGTATTCACATCAACTGGAGTTCACGGGACCAGCCTGAAAGATATAAGGCAGATGCACAACGCAAAGGATTCAATAAATGCTGCGTTTAGCGGGCCTAAAACCTTAAAATAAGCAATCTCGGCCGAAAATTTCGTGTCGAGTACACGAAATTTTCGAAGGGGAACAGGATTCAGAATAGCTCCCTGATCCAATGCACTACTGTACATCACTAGGTTGAAACATCTCATGGTCGAAGACGGCGTTGGCTTTATTAAAGAAGAATAAAGAATAAAATCAGCTTTATTTGTAGCATCAATTTTTTTTACAAACTTAGAACTAGACGTTAAAAATTATGATAAACTTAAAGTTACAATAATGAATAAGACAAAAAAATAAAAATAAAGTAAAACAAGATACTTCAAATTGGTGTCCGACTCAGCATAAAAGTTGTGCAAAGTCTAAGATTATCTCAACGCTGATCTTCCGTCATAAACCAACCTGGGCTGTCACGCAAAAATAATAAGAAATATTATATTATAATAATACTTATTTAATTATTATTTCATTAATCGTATATATAAATAATGCTGGACAATTCATCATCTAGCCCCAAGCTAAGCAAAGCTTGTGTTATGTGTACTAGATGACTGATATACTTAATACATTTTCCTACATAGATACATATTTTAATTATATATAGAAAAACGTCTAGAACACCCTGAACAAATATATGCAGATCGTACAGACATTTGTCCCGAGCCGGGAATCGAACCCGCAATCTCTTGCGTCGCAGGCGGACCTTCGCCCGTTTTGACACAGAGCTCGTCAAATATGCTCACAAAGACTTATATAAATCCAACACGTTAAGGATACGGTTATAGGCGCTCGGCCACATGCTGCCCGCCGCTCCGGCCACGTCGTCGTTCCAATGACTCTATTCTTTGCCTCATTTTGTATTCCAGCAGACTTTGCGGCCCGAATGCTTCCTACGCTACTAAGTTATTCGAAGTACGGTTAACAATAAAATTTGCACGTTGCGCTTGATAAGTGAAACCTTGGATTTTGCTGTAAGCTACTTTTTAGAGTGACATTATAATTAGAATCAAATCAGATACATTATATGTATTTAAAAAATATGCTAAATACTAACTCAATCGTAAACTAAGCCAACGTACAAAAATGCTGTTCGGTACGTTTCTAGTAAAGCATTTTCAACCGACGAAAAAAGGGGGAGATGTCTAAATTCGACCGTGTATGTTTTTTTTAATGTGTGTTCGGGGATATCTTCGTCGTTAAGAACCGATTTTTATGATTATTTTTTTGTTGGAAAGAAGATTCCCTGATAAGGAAACCAGGATCTGACAGCATTGCAGAGAAATCGAGGGGAACCTTCGAAAATCGTCGGGGCTACTTGTGCATTCGTTATTTTTTTCATTTGGTATTGAAATTGAAGTGCGTCGACTTCAATTTAATGAAGGTCTGGAGTCAATCTGATGATGAAGCCGAAACACAGTCGAGGGAACTCATCAACGATTTACAGCAGTTACCTTTTGTTTGGGCTTAATTCATTTATATCAATGAGAACTTTACACCTAGATGCCTAAGAGCCGTGTTGGCCGAGTGGTATGTACCCCCGACTTTTAATCCCGAAGGTCGTGGGTTCGATACCGGCCAGGCACCAATAGATTTTTCTTTTTTAAAAAATGTATGTGCACACTTGTGTACGTGCTTTAACGGTGAAGGAAACATCGTGAGGAAACCCGCGGCTTAGCTTCAGACGTATTGATCTCATCTTACCTCTGAATAATAGCTGACTAAACTGAGAAGATGGTATAGGTGATGGGCAAGCCTAATTCATCTAACAATGTCCGAGGCACTGCAGCGTCCCGTACAGCATGAGACCAGTTGCTGACGCTGTATAAATCATCTATAATAGATGCAAAGGCCTTACACCTAGATTGGGTTGTGACTGTCATTAGCTGATGATGAAGACGAAGGACAGTTAAGGGAACTCCTCAACGGTTTACAGAGTAGACTGTACCTTGTGTTTTTTAAACTTATTTATTTATATTGATAAGAACTTTTGAGTTTCCTGTTTGAAGTCAGTTTTTTTTCTTAAAAATTATACAAGTTTGATGATGACGTCTGTGGCGCAGCGGGCGAAGGTCTCGGGACAAAATTGTATGTCTGTATCATCTGCAGTTCAGGGATTTCTGGATGTTTTTCTAAATATTATAAAAAAACTATCCATCTAGTGTAATATTTATTTTGAACAGACTGACAAATATTTTTAAATATATTTTAGGGTTCCGGAGCAAAATAAAATCAAAATGGAACCCTTATTGTGTAACTTTGTCTGTCTGTCTGTCACAGGTGGGTATCATGAGAACTGTTATAAGATAACTGTGAATGTTATAAGATAACATTTCAAGTGGATAGCATTAGTAGTTCTCACGACAACTGAAGAAATGTTATGTATTAATAAGTAATCTTTAAAATATGTAATTGAAATGTAGGATGTATTATAAAAATATGGTGTATTACGGACGTAAATAAAACATAGGCTCTCGATGGATCTAGGGTTAATATGCTTCACCGCAATATATCAGTAGAATTCGGATTTTGTGAAACTGCCTTGTGTGAGTACATCGATGCATTTATGCGGGACAGTTTGAACGAGGAATTTCACGTACCGTTAAACTATTACGTGATGTACGGTTTCCACCTCACGGCTTGTATGTTTTGTTTAAATAAATTGATCTATCGATCTGATAAAGATGATATTTTATACAGCGTCATTTACTAGAATTTATGCTGTAGTAATATTATATAAATATATATGATTATAATAAATGCGCTGTCAATACATGGGACATTATATTAGGATACATGTTAAGTAGCAAGCCTAATCCAACAAACAATGTCCCAGGCACTGCAGCTTCCCGTACAGCATGATTACCAGTTGCTGACGCTTCATAAATCATCTATAATAGATGCAAAGACCTTACTTTAAGTAGTAGATTTCAAATGTATTATTTGTATTATGTTATTTTAGTTTTTCAGTGAAGTGAAACTTAAAAATATTTTAAACAACAGTTCGTTCGATGTATGATAATTCCTATTTGCTTTGGATATAAATAAATATTAAGTAATCTGTAGCTAGAACGAGGTACACTTACAGTTTTGATTTGTTTGTCTGTCTGCAGCTTCACAAAGAGTATTTTTGTCTTATAACGCTGTTATTTTGCATGTATATAAAATAATCACTAACGAAATATCAGTAAAAACAAGAAAAAAATCTGTTACCGATCTTAACAACCATCTCTTCAAGACAGAGGCCACAGACAGTTGACTAAGTCGCGGGTGTCTTGAGATGGAGGAGACAGTGGAGCACGTACTACTGCACTGCAGTACCACTAAGGACGCCAGATATGCTGCAACTTTTTCTTTATACCTTAACCGCTTGTTTGGTTTTAGTCAGTTTACTTACCAAAATTTAGTTTTTCAGATTTAGTCGTTGTATATTTCGAGAGTGCTCATGGAATGCTGCCAAGGTCCGAGTATCCTTTTCAGGTATATCAAAGCGTTGGTCTGGCTAGGGTCGGTCCAGTGTGAAGCGGTCGAATCCGAACGGGAGCCCGCAACTATGTATGACAAGTGCTAGTGCGCCGTCAAAAGAATGAAGTAAATACATTTTTTTGGCAATAAAAACAAAGAATCGAACAACAAATAACCTACCTAACAATTATGTAGGTACCTCAGTATTATGAAAGTAGTATTTTATTTATTCTACAGGCCGTGGGTGTGCCGGCAGTAGAATGATGCCCCTCCTCTCATGCCCGTGGATGCAGTAAAAGCCTGCTAAGGGATACCTCCGGAAGATGGGCAGCAGCGTCTATCCGTGTATCAACATCCCGTACTGCGCTCGCCAACCCGTCTGCCAAGCGTGGTGAGAATGACAACTACGCCTCATGAGGGAGGCCTGTGTTCAGTAGTGGACGTTTGTTCGGCTGAAAAGATGATAATGATTATATTTAAACAAAACTGCTTAATTTACAAGTATTTATGCATACAACTAATTGCAGGTTCTACCGAGTACTTCGTTTAATTTAACGTTTAATTTTTATGCGCTTTAATTAAATAAATTTCCATCTGAAATTTAGCTGGCTAAGGCTTCGTTCAGATGACCGCGCGGCGACGCGCGCTGCCGCGCGGTTCAGCTGTTCAGATGGCGGTGGCTTGCGCGCGGCAGTCTAGCATGAACATTAAGTGAGAATGGACGTGGAGGAGGCTTTTTGCTTGTGGATTTTATACCGCAAACTGCGACGTCGTCGTCGAAAGCAAAGACGATACTGGGTGCACCCTATTTTGAGCCTGTTTGTGACTTTATATCCCACACTAAGACAACACGAAGATCGGTTTTTGTCCATTCGAATTAAGATTCCAAATCGCATCTCTTTTTTCAATTTCGTCAATTAGTAAATCAATTGATATCTCGTCCTCCATTTTTTAGTGGCTCCGTGCATCCGTCCGCCTCAAACCGCGCAGGTCAACAGAACAGGTCGATACAGGATTGTAGATCTTAAGCCGCGCGTCGCCGCACGGTGACGCGCGGTTCAAGATCTTGCGCGCGGTGCATGGCGGTGCGCGCGGGCACGCGCGGTGACGCGCAGTCATGTACACAACAACATTAATTTGTTACAATCTCAAACCGCGCGCCGAGCCAACCGCGCGTCGCCGCGTTTTCATCTGAACTTAGCCTTATGCAACTGTTATCACTTAAACAATGCAGTTGATAGCCGACTGTCTTGGAATCCGGATACAATCTTAACATTGTAATATGTCTCGGGAACTACTGCTGTTGTTTTGTTAACTTGACGTGCTAAATGGAAATCAGTTTACTTGGTTAACGACTTTATGCCCGACTGCTGTAAAGCCAGAAGGTAGAGACAATATGTTATTAGCAGCCTATGTAATTTATGTTCATTCAATCCCCGACGGACGAGGTGTTTGCTACATTTGCTATACATACGTCTCGGGTGTAGGTAATCTATATTACGGGCCATAAATTAGTATGTATTTAAAAAAATAGTAAGGCCTTTACTTCTGTTGTACATGATTTATGCAGCGTCAGCAACTGGTAAACTTGCTTTACGGAACGCTGAAGTGTATGGGATCTTGTTAGATAGAGTAGGCTTGCCTAGTATATTTAATATCCTCCCAGCTTTGTCGGCTTTTAGTGAGAGGAAATAACAGGCCAATGCGTCTGAAGCTGACTAAGCTGCGGATTTCCTCATGATATTTTCCTTCACCGTTAAAGCACGTATTAAATGTGCAGAATGAAGAATTAATGAAAAAAAGAGTGGTTGATTATTTAGGCATAGTTAGGCATTATTAGGCTTAGCCGGTTTTATTTTGATAAGAAATTAAATCGGCCAAGAACGAGACTAGCGCACTGAGGGTTCCATGTCATCATACAATACAATCCGTGTTAAGGGCGGTTTATATAATTTCTTGGTGAAACTCGACGGTGCCATCTCTTGTCTGATCGCTGAACTGATGTAGATTTTTGAAACTTTCGATGATATCTGAAAAACTATGCTAATAATACCGCGCGGGTTAAAAATTTAATTTTCTTATAATTTTTACACACATATTTTAGCTATAAACGTTTTAGGTACTCTTCAGTATTTGGTGATAAGGATGAAATGGTATGTTTGCAACATTTTTCTAAATAAGTCGAAAACAGGCTTAAAGGAAAAATAAAACTGTTTATTAATGTGCAAGGGAAGTCCTTTAAAATGATACCCCACATGACCTAGTAACTTCACTTTAAATTTTGAGACCCCTCTTCGCGTCTTTGCCATCAATTAGAATATTTTTCAACAATTTTATTTCAAATTTCAAGTCGATAGCAACAGTATTTCCCAAGATATGCATCTGTGACAGACAGACAGACAATGTCACACCGTAATTGTTCCTTTTTGCCATTTTGGTCCGGAACCGTAAAAAGAAAAACAGAAAAATGCTATGAAGACTTTTTATCACATAAATTGTGTAAAGACGTTTTAAGTTGTCATTAAACTTTAATGGCAAAATGTTTATTTTATTATTTTAAGTAGGTTCGTTTGGATAAAAGCTTGTTTGTTCAAAAGTTGTTTTACTTATAATTTGTTTGTTACTTTTTAGTTATCACTGGACAGTTGGTTTCTTATCTGTTCATCTCATGACCGCCGTGTTGGATTAAGAGTGATGTCATATAATTTTCCGAGTGACTCTCAGCAAGCCGTTTTATTTGATATCCATATTGTAAAAGTGCATTAAGAATAACTAATCCGCCATCTTGAGTATACCGCCATGTTGGATTTAGAGTGATGTCATTTAATTTTTCAAGTAACTCTCAGCAAGGTATTTCATTTGATACGCATATTATAGGAGTACATTAAGAATAACTAGTCCGCCATCTTAAATGTTGCGCCATGTGGGATTCAGAGTATCGTCATTTCATTTTCGAATTAATCTCAGCAAGCCCTTTCATTTTATACCCATATTATAGGAGTACAATAAAAATAACTAGTCCGCTATCTTGGGTGTTCCGCCATGTTGGATTTATAGTGACGTCATTTAATTTTTTGAGCTATTCTCAGCAAGCCCTTTTATTTAATACCCATATTATAGGAGTACACTAAAAATAAGTAGTCCGCCATCTTGGGTGTTCCGCCATGTTGGTTTCAGAGTAACGTCATTTCATTTTTTGTGTTATTCTCAGAAAGCCCTTTTATTTGATACCCATATTATAGGAGTACATAAAAAATAAGTAGTCCGCCATCTTGGGTGTTCCGCCATGTTGGATTCAAAGTGACGTTACATAGCTGACTATTTATTGTTATCCAAACAAAATATTATACAAAATTTCAGTTCAATTGGTTGAAGATATTATCTGTTTCAAAATTGAGTTGAAAGATTCCGCGAACAAACATAGTTACATTCATACATACAGGGCAAGTTAAATAAAAGCTTGTGAAAATGTGATCGTTGAGGGTGATTTTAAAAGTACAAATAAAAATTCAAAAGAAGTATTAAGAATTTTATGAAGGAAAATACGGATATTGAATCAAGAGCATAAACGGCCCACGAATTGTTTCCTTCGCTCTAGAAAATAAACTTAATATTCTTAACAGCTTTCACAAAAATATATAGACAAGGAATTGGGCATCGATATCACGATGTTAATTTCTTCGTTGTTTCTATAAATATTTACAAAAATAAATTTCACTGCACCTTATCAAATTACATTACGCAAGTCAAATTTATAACACTCGGGGCTCCCATACAACAAACTTGAATTTTTTGTCGTTTTTTGCTCGATATTAATAACGATAACAGGTAGACGCTTGAAATATTCACAGAATGTTTATTTGTGTATTAATTAAAAAAGGCCCATCAGTGGGATGAAAGTGGCTCATAATAAAAAAATATATAATAATAATAACTTTAAAAAAAAAACAAATATTTCAGGTGGGCTCCCATATACGTCAAACGTGATTTCTTTGCTCGATATTATTAATGGCAACAGGGAGACGCTTGAAATATTCACAGAATATTATGTTTTATATTCATTTCCAAAATAAATCATCATTGCAGCCGCAATACCTACGTCCAATACTTGAACACAGGCCCCTCACCACGCATGGCAAAAATAAATAACACAATATAAATATAAATTAAAGGGGCTCCCATACGACACACGATTTTTTTTGCCGTTTTTTTCATTGGTACGGAACCCTTCGTGCGCGAGTCAGACTCGCACTTGGGCATTTTTTTTTTAATTTTTACCAGTAGTCAGTAGTCAATAAATAACACAATATAAATATAAATTAAAGGGGCTCCCATACAACAGACGAATTTTTTGCCGTTTTTTTCATTGGTCATATTCATTGGTCATAGTTTTAAATTTAAACGTGATGAGTAATTCAAAACCTACACACACGCGGTTATTATTTACTGGTATTTCTGCTTGGAAAATCTATATATTAACATATCAAACAAGTAATACGCGACGGGAAAGCCATTGACCGTGATAATGAAAACACGGAGCAGTGCCATCTAGCGGCACGTTGCGAAACTCACAGAGCGCTCGGGCTTCCCTTGCCTAGACCAGCTTATCTCGTAAATAGCGCTCGTAGCGGAAACTCCTCGAACTATGTTACTAGAATGCGGTTTACATAAAGTGAGAACCCGTATTGGTTGCTGAAACCCTTTAGAGTGCTGTGGTAATAGCTCCACTGCGTTTATAAAGACCAAAACATTTACATTTACAACCAATCAAAAATAGAAGAATAAGTTTGTTTCAAACGACGTCTTAAATTTTGAAAGTGCTTTTAAGAGGGAATAAAGCTTGATCCACTGTCAAGTAGATGGCGCTTTAAATTAGTTTCAAAACGTTCCCACTAGGTGACAGCAATAGTTCAATGCACCTCTCAGGCGAATCGTTCTTCTACTTTCCAAAGGTGTTTGTTTTAGTACGCGCTCAAAGGTCTTTTGTGCCAAGCAATTTTACTCTGAATGGGTATAGAAACACAAGAAGTAAAGCTTCTTGTCCTAGTTTCAGACATTGGCTCGAGATTTTACAAATGGTAGGTTTGCGAGGATTTTGGAGAACGATTTGTTTATACAAAAGCAAGATTTATATTATTCATATTGAAGAAGAAGAAGAATAAGAAATCATTTAACTTGTTAAACTTTCGCTATTTGTTAACATATTTTTTAGTTTTAAAATTACAGGATTTTATCGCGTACCTTTTCTTATCTATGCCCATCTGTGTCAATACGAAAATAAGATGTCTGACAGGATTACAAAGATATCAATAGTTAATTGCGTTCACACTAATTCAAATTTGGCGTTTGAAAAAGTGTGTCAGAAATCGTGGACTGTGTAGACTACCTCTGGTCAAGTGTGAAGCCATTGCGCAGAAAAAGATAAATCCACGCGGATCAGAGCCAAAATGATGGCTAAGGAGTTTGAGCTTGCCATTTGTAGCAGTCACTCAATCTTCAACCCCGGTACGCGTCCCGTGCAGAACCAATTATTGTGTACTGATGTGTAAAATTAATATTTAAAAAAATATAATGAAACTATAATGCAAACCAAAACGGCTTCCCAAACAGTACATAAAGCAGATTATTCAATAATTTTAACCGCCAAGAACCGTTTAAGAACTATGAACCTGCAAAAGTATATTTTACATTACCCGCTATTAAATGAATTAATCAACTCTACCGTTACATTACGTAACCCTGCGTAGTAATAATATGGATCGGATAGTTCTACAGCTAGCTACGACGTAGAGAATTATAGCAAGCTACGAAATCTCGTAGAGCCTGCTACGAGTTCGTGCAATTTGCTTAGTTATTTTTGGGCAAACCAGCTTTTGCATAACTTTATTATTCTTTTAAAAGCACATCCTAAACTTCAAAAAATACTGAACTATTATTTTGGGGTTAAAGGTCGTTGTAATTTGGAAATTTTAAAATGTTTCTAAATAGCATGAATTTATCATATTTGAATGTTTCTTATTTTGCTATGCGCGAACGGGGTCGTTTTTTGTGTAAGTAGCAGCGCCCCGCCGTTTCACCCACGTAGCTCCCGCACCTATGGGGATTTGGGGACAAAATATAGTCTATGTTATTTGCTGATAATGCAGGTGAATCCATTGATTAAATAATTTTACAAACACACTCACATTCGCATTTATAATACTCGTATTAGTAAGGATGCATGAGCTCATTTGGTTAGAATATAAGAATATTCTGGACCAGAAATGAACAACTGCTATAACTTTAATATCTCTGGAGGAATATGATACAAAATTAACAGATGTTTTATGACACCTGATAATTTAGTTTTTTCCACATTAGATTACTTACACTAAAAAGCATAACATGAACTATGTACTACGCCAAACAACCATATAACAAACGAGTATTTCTAGTCGAGATGCACAATGGTTCCAAGAAGACGACGAATTCGTCGTTTCGACAATAACCCCTATCGTCAAGTATGAGGTAAAGTTGAGTTGGCGCAAATTTCGGTGGAGGCAGCGTGGCGCCTGCTGGGAGGGGGGTAAGGGGGCAATAAGGAGGTGCCCCCGCCCCTGATCCCCCTAAATGCTACAGCAGTGCGGCGTGACTCCGCCGGGAAAAAGACGCGTTTTTAGGTCAGCACTGTAAGAGATGGGGCACGTCTCAACCCTTGTTTAGCGCTAAACACGCTGAGGTTTCACTTTTAAGCGGGCTATAAATAGCCCATTCAGATTATAAGCTAAAAGCTCTCCGTAGATGAGATGTGCGGAAATAGCTCTAAGATCCGGGAGCTGACGTATCTGTTTCTCTGTCTTGCGATCGCTAAGCTAGTTCTCGAGTTGGCTGGAAATCAATGCTGAGGCTCCGTTCTGTCCTACGCTTGTACTCCGAAGTGCTTAATATTAAAAGATTATGGGTTTAGCAACTAAAAGTCAATTCGAATGAGAATGCATCTATTTTGAAAGTTGTTTATCATGCCCAATAAATGTCTAATTTTCATGTTTTTTTTAAAGTAAAACCAGACCTTTCTCATTCTCTCGCAAAGCAGGGCTAGTTTATTTTTAGGTAAATAAAAGAGGATAGGACAGTACAGAATTGCGGTGGATAGCACACACTAAGGGCCTATACCCAGCAGATAATAAAGTCAGGCTGTGATTATGATGAAACAAAAGACCTCAGTAGTAGGAGCAAACGAGCTGAAATGATGATGAAAGAATAGAAACAAAACCAATTGGCTGTTTTCTACAGCTTTTTAAAAGTAGTAGAAAACAAAAATGGAAGAAAAATAAAACTTAATACAAAAACTTTTGATATTAAGTATTACCGACGTAAAATAGTCTTTAAAAGTACGAAATCCATCATCAAGGTAAAGCAACCCTACGCGCGGTCATAAATTGGTAAAGTGAGTGAATCTAATAGTGCATTTTAAAAACTTTAATTAATTCAGATCAGCTAATTTATAATAATAATTATGTGCCTACATACCTACGGTACTTTCGGTGGGTGAGTCCAGCTCACACATGTCCGGTTTTTTTTTTATTTCATTACTTTATTTAAAGAAAGTCGCGTTATCCGAATAAAAAACGAGGACAACTTAAGTAAATCAGCGGTTTAGTCAGTTTTAGACGTATTAACCTGTTCTTTCCACTGACTAATAGCCGACTAAGCCGGGAGGATGGTTTAGGTGCTGGGCAAGCCTAATCCATTGTAAAATGTCCCAGGCACTGCAGCATCCGCTACAACATGAACACTAGTTGCTGACCCTGTTAGTAATCCATAAAAGATGTAAAGATCTTAGATCATAGATTCTTGAGAAAGTCAAGCGACAAGAGATCTCAGGTCTTCTACCTTGTATCCGGACGGGCTTAGTGCAAAGATATCAAGTTTGTTGTTCACGTTAAAATACTTATTATAACTTGTCATCTTGCGGTTGTGAGCGGCCTAAATACTATACTAAATAGTCCGTAATACTTACCTTGATCGCTGTGACAGCTGTCATCAAAATCCCGCTTATCAAGTTCTGAATTTTGTAAAGGTATAAGTTAGCTGTGACAGCGTCGTACTTTATGGATGGGACTGCCGAAAAGTGACGTGCAATGCCGATAAGTTATCGTAACCAACATCTCTATAGGCATAGGTTGCAGCGATCAAGCTATGTTTAATAAAGTTTGGTTTTATCTTCGACTAGATAACAAATTGATTATCTGGTAATAGGGTTTTGTGATGCTTTGGTCTAAAAGGTATCCTGGTATGAGCCGTAGAACGTCCGCTGCTGGACGTTTGCCCCCCTCATGGATCTCTTAAGTACTGATCATGAGGACATTGTTGCCATATTCACCACGCTTGGCCGACGGGTTGGCAGAACTGTTTGTTTTTTTCTTGTTTATACCACATAAAAGCACTGCATCCCATCTTCTGGTGGTATCCCTTAGCAGATTTTAAGAAAAGAAAAGAAAATAATATTTAGTTATGTCTCATTTACAAATACACAAATGGAACTGTTACAATAAAATATTTATAGACATAAATCGGTCGCCAACTGTTACAACAACGTTTTGCTGCATTTACAGGAGAGAGATGGAGAAACATACTACTGCTGGAACTCCACGGCTCGTAAATTGTTTTGAATCTGTATGATGACAATACTTGTTCTATTTTTAAAGATTTTTTACTATAAATATATAAATAATTCATCCAATTCTTATCCTACACGGTAAAAGATAAGAACAGTTTGGCGGAGAAAGGAGACGTATGGTTATTAGTGGGTAAATATAGAATCCTCTATTAAATCTCCAAAGTCCATTCTATAGATAAGATCTGTGGACACTCGATTCTTTTTTAATTTACTAGTTATATGAACACAGTGGCACCCCTTACATTATTAATACATTAAATTTCACTACGCTCATGCCGCTTTACATAATAGCGGTTTATAAAAAATATCTACCATCCAAATAACACGGATAGACCAAAATGAGTGTACGGACACCGCGAAATTATAAAAGTTCCGTTTTTGCTATTTTGGTTACGGGGTTTACTTAAAATAATAAATAATGAACGGTTCATACGTTTTACTGTTAAATGGACGATTTTGCGGACAATCGGATCGCACATATGGAGCCTCGCTTAAACTGAATTCTTCGTGCGATTCCATTATTTTTCGAATGGTTGGGGAAATTGATGGAATGTGAAATTTAATGCCTTACGCATTTAACAAAAACTTGTTAAAATTTAATGAAATTTCCAGGTATTGCACTACAAAAAAAATATTACAAGCTTTTATTTATCTTGCCCTATCTGTTAGTGTTGGTCGAATCTTTGAAACTAAATTATAACCACTTCCGGGCATTCATCATCATCATGATCACAGCCGTAGGACTGCTGTCCACGTCCACTGCTAGACATAGGACTCCCTGATACATCTACAAGATCATGAGGGGATTATTGCCATACTCGCCACGCTTGGCAATCGGGTCGACGTTCTTAACGTTCGATTGAACTCAAATTTCATATACTTGCATATCTTCGGAGACAATGCAATAATATGGTACCATAGAGTTGGTCTTATGATGGACTCGAACGTATAGGATAGGAACTACATGACTAAACAAGTTAAACCTATCGTATTTGGGCTCATTTGTTATGTTTGCAACCACTTTTAGTACTTACAACTACAACTCTATGTTTAGATACAAGCTTGTAATATATTTTTTTTTAAATAAATGACTTATTATAAATTAAATTAAAAGATTTCTGGTTTCGCAAATGATACTTGCAACCTTTTCTTTGTTCGAGTAAAGGACGAGACAAGCCCAATGCCCATCTGATGTTAAGCGGTAACCTCTACCTATTACAACTGCAATACCGCGTCACGATCATAAAGCACGTGACCAACGCTGTACTGCATTGCGTCCGTCACCCAGAGACAGAATAATAAGATCTCATGTGCCTGTAATTACACCGGCCCCCTAACCCTTCAAACCGGAACACAAAAATGTAGACACTACTGCTTGACGGCATAAATGGGTATGGTGGTAGTACTTCCCCGGATGAACACTTCACAAAAAAATCTACTACTCGGTAACAACTATTACAGCCTTCTTTATAAAAAATGGGTATCAACAAAAACAAAAAGGCAAGGTATATGTTTATATACAAAGTAGCTTCTTCCCTAAGCTTCGCACGCGTTGTACCCACATAAAAAGTAACCATGTGTTAATTGTGGTCTGCATCTAGTATATCATGTGCAAAGTTTCAGCTTGATTTCTTCGGTAGTTTTTGCATACAATGGATTACCATACAATATATAATATAATCCATACAAACACCGTTTCGATGGTGCGTTCAACTGTGTCGAAATATGGGAAACTGTATAGACTGAATTTAAGGTAAATATTCCCTATTAGATAAATAAATAATACTGAAAATTTCACCGCCACCATCTTAATCCTCAGTAAGCGGAGCTTTTGCTATGGGTACCACAATGTTTGATAGAATGCTTATCATACACAAACCAACACCCAGACCAAGACAAATATCTGCAGAAAAAATAAAAAAGTATTGTGCCGTTTTTTATACTAACTTTGTCACAAGAGTGGTGAATTATTATTCGCAGATTTTAAAGTAAACCTACGGAGAATTCCGTCAGACATGAGTCCGCATCTTACGAGGCTAAGTAGGCACTAATTATTCGTGTGTGCGCGGGTTGGTCCCAATTTTTCCGGTCTGGTTAAATGGGGCAACGAGTGACGTCATACACTGCAACAGTGCGCAATTGTGCCGTGGCAATACTCAGCAGTGTCTACTGCTGGATTATAAACGTATACATTTCCTTAAATGAGCAGCTGGTTTTGAATTTTTTAATTTGGGGAAAAACTTAGAGGAATTTATGTGTAGGTTACATTAAGCGTCGTCCATAACCAATTACTGCCAAATGTTATGGAGAATATTGTTTCACTTTTAAATTTTTTTGCGGGAGCAAATAAGCATAGATTGTTGGTGTAGGTACAAGACGGTTGTAAGAATACTTTAATATGTTATTTTTTTATAAATTCATACAATAAAATATATAGAAAGAAAATGCCTTATTGCACAACTTCAACATAAAAACAACTGCCAAACAAACTGTTGTTGCCATCGTTTCAGCCGCAAAACGTCCACTACTGAACACAGGCCTCGCTCATGTATCTCCATGAGGGATAGTTGCCATACTCATCACGCTTGGCAGGCTGGTTGGCGAGCGCAGTACGGGATGTTGGTATACGGAAAGGCGCTGCTGCCCATCTTCCGGAGGTATCCCTTAGCAGGCTCTTACTGCATCCATGGGTATGAGAGGAGGGGTAACATTCTACTGCCGGCACCCCACGGCCGTTGCCATAGTCAAGTAAAACATATAACAACACTGTTTTAAAATCCAACAATATATCGGGAAAAATACGACGAAACGACTGGTACTTGTCTACACAGTTGTCGAGAAAACGAACCCTGAATGGAACTCGAGATATACCGTGGAATGGTGTCGCCCGTCTGTCCGTTCCTGGGAGGCCCATTGATGCCGCAATAGCTCCGCAGCTATTGTATCTGAGCCTACAAACACTCATAGATAACTATTAAAATTTTGACAGGGAGAATTTTAGGAGTAAGGAGGGCACCTAAACTATGGAACCCTGACGAGCTATATCGAAATTATTGATAAGGTCATATCGGTTGAGCACCGATTAAGCGACATCTACACGTGGGTTCGAATCCCACCGGAATCGAATATATTAAACAGGGTTTGACAGTTCTTTGAAATGTGTGTTTCAGAACTAGATGAAAATAGGATCAAACTGGAAGTTCTATGTTTTATGATACAAGAACAAAACTTATCATAGTATTAATTTGACTATAACGTGTACCCTCCATTCACGAGGATGGCGCTGTATCCATAAACACCCGGCAATAAATTTACCCGGCGACCTCTAGGTTAGGATACTGTATAAAAAATATAAAATATCTATCTATGTAGTATAATGTATTATGTCAGTCATCTAGTACCCATAACACAAGCTCTGCTTAGCTTGGGGCTAGATGATGCCGTGTGAATTGTTCAGCATTATTATTATTATTGTATAATTTACTTCACAGCCTTATATACAATACTACATACATTGCACGTAGTAACAAAACTAGCCTTGGCGTACCAGAGAATAGAAGTTCCGATGCAAAAGCTCAGTCGGACATTCTTACTAACGAATGCAATTAGCCGCCAGGCGCAAGTTAACAAGATAAATCAATTATTTCGTGTCGGCTTCGTTTCATGCTCGAATCTTATTACATCTGGATTCAAACACTATTCTAAAGGCTGGGAGACTTTGGTTAAAAGATGTTTTTTTAGGGTTATTTCTTTGTTAGGAAACACAATTGATAAGGGACAGTTATTACCTCGCTTTCTCCATGCGCCTTCATCTATTTGCTACACTGGTTAATATTTTTTTTCTACTAAAAACGGCTCACTCATTTGAATGCCATTTTAAATGATTTACATTCTTACGGTGAAAGAGGTCAGGCTGGCGCCGTCGTACTGCCTTACACCACTGCCTACTTATGGCGCTCTAGTGGCCGATTAAAAGGAGAATAAGAAGCCTCTTTGGCTCAGGTGCCAAATAAAACTCGGCCCAGTTCATGCATTTACGTAATCTTCAGGAATTATGACATTGGGTCAGTAGGGTAGCCGGCTGAGATGCAGGTTCAATCCCTGCGGAACAAATGTTCGCTTTTCTGCAGAACTATTACCTCGGATCTGGGTGTTTTCCGTGTTTAATAAGGATCACTCCCATTAGATCCAGTCTGGATCTAGTGTGAGTTTTCTATAATGAAAACTATCACTAGATCCAGTTTTTATAACAGCAATAAATAATGGATCTAGGGAGAGTTTTTTATTTGTTTATACTCTCAGTAGATCCAGTTTCGAAATTTACTTAAAATTTAACTGTATCTGTGTTAATGGGATTATAACTTGGATCTTCAAATTCCATATAGATATTTTTGACAGATGTCAAAAATTACAGTCAGACAAAGTCATCCCTCACTTGGATAAAAAAGTTTTCTAAATTGAACGAATTTATTTACCTGCTTTATTCTATCTATCTATCTATTCTATTATCTTAAAGTCATGTGTTTATATTTCTACACGACTTCAAAAAATTTTGAGTTCGAATAGATACATTATTTTTTAATTAGGTCCCATTTTCCAAAACTTAGTTCAATTGATGAGAGCCAATATAAGTATATTAAATATCTACACTAATATTATAAACCTCAAGAGTTTGTAGCTGAGATTCGTTTGTTTGGTTGAACGCGCTAGCTCTCAGGAACTACTTACTGGTCCGAGTTCAAAAACTATTTCAGAGTTAGATAATTCAAATATCCAGAATGAATGTATAACATCACGCTATGACCAAAAAGGTCGAAGCATAATAAAAAAAATCTATTAACGGGGAAAATGTATTTCTCTTGAGAGCTTTCGTTGCGTGCGCTGCGTAAACGGTTGAAGTTATGCAGTCATTATGTATGGCGGAATCCTTCCTCTTAAAAGTTAAATAAAAAAAAATAAGATAGCATAATGACTATGTATCTTTTAAGGTTGACCCACTATAATCTTTTTAACGCTGATAAAATTTGTTCTAAAATAATGCATCATTATGTAGCGTTTTATTAAGGAAAAATACATTGAAATCGGTCCAGTAGTTTTTGTGTTTATTCGTTTCAAACATACAGAACTACAAAAATACAAATCTGTCCTCTTTATAATATTAGTATGAACTACAAAAGTTTATCCCTCCTATAAAGGTAAGTTTGTTTGTATGGACGTCGTCAAGCAAAAACTACAGAACAGATCAAGATGAAACATTGAATATATAGAGACCAGTAGCAAAATAATTCGGCTTCTTTTTATCCGAGTTAAACGCGTGCGAAACTGCGAGCAAAAGCTAGTACATACATTTCATAAAGTAAGGACTTTGCATCTATTATAGATGATTTATACAGCGTCAGCAACTGGTAATCATGCTGTACGGGACGCTGCAGTGCCTGGGACATTGTTAGATGGATTAGGCTTGCCCAGCACCTATACCATCCTCTCAGCTTAGTCAGCTATTATTCAGAGGAAAGAACAGGTCAGTACGTCTGAAGCTAACTAAGCCGCGGGTTTCCTCACGATGTTTTCTTCACATTTCATAATAGAAACAGTAAATAAGCAAACAATTACAAAATGTAACACTACAATTTAGTAAGCTAAAACAAACATTGAAACATAACAAATAAAATCAATTCTATGTATATATGATTCCTCCAATTAGGAACTCCTCTTCAATTTGGTCTTTTAGAAATTCATTAAAGAAGTACCTTTTACATACTCAAAAGATAGAACAAAATAAGTAGTCGTTTTGTGCCTTACCTTTAGTTTTCATATTTAGTATAGATCCGTGATATCTTTTTTATTTTTTGTATATTATATCACTCAGAGAACCAAATCTGTTTTAGTTATTAAGTACTAACCTAATTTAAGCCTGATACTAACCACATGGACCCTGTTGTCTGAATAAATGAATTAAATTATTATTATTATTATTATATTGCGTGCAAATTGTTCTTGTTTAATTACTTATTTTGTGTCTTACATTATCCATGTAATTTTATATTCCTTTTTTGTGAAACTGTTATATTATTTATTTTGTATTTCTTTTTCATTCGATTTTAATGTGTTCTGTGTGTTACCAACCGCACATCATGGTTACTACGGAAGACCAGCGCTGTGGTACGACTCGTTCTGCCACAGCACATGCTGAGTAGTGACCATTTTTGTCACTAGTTTTAAAACCGAATTGATGATTTTTTTTTATTTGATTGTAAAAATGTGACAAAATAAACGTTTCTTTATCTTTATCTTTATCTTTATATGATTCTTGTGAAAACTAGACCCGTTATAAATATCATACTTTTCCGACGACACTCATTTTTTGCGTCGATTCCAGAATGACAATCTATGTAAGCAATGCAGGTCTTACAAATTGCAATAATTACCTATGTCATTCAAATCTGCCGAGTCTGCCTGATTTTTACAAGCTTTTATTTAGTTTCACCTGTCCCGATATTTGTCTGTAATCAAATCTTGTAAGTTGAATTTGATCCACTTCCTGGTTACCGATTGAGCTGAAATTTTGCATGCATGTGTAAATCGGATGACATTGCAAAGTTATTGTGACATGGAGCTGATCTGACGATGGAGCTGGAAGGTGGCCATAGGAACTCAGTAATAAAGCGATTTTTAATTTTTACGTTATTTTTATTAACAAGTAATAAAAGCTTGTTTTTAATTATTTATATTATTTTCCATGGAGTAATTCAACCTTTGTGCAAATTTCACATGTGCATAAAGGTTGAATTACTTTTCATTCCAGCGAGTAAATTCATTCCAGGACTAGAATTGGCCGCCATGCTTTTAATGCTTCCATGTGAATATAACACATAATGTGAATCTGGTGATTTTTTCCAATTAATCGGGGCATCTCTAACCTCTAAGAAAAGCCTGTAGTTAGGCCAACCGCCAGATTTATGTAGCGTGAGCAACTGTTATCCATGCTGTAGGAGACTCTGTCTCCATCAGTCGTCAGCTATTAGTCAGAGGAAAGAACAAGTCAATAGCTTAGCCGCATACTAAAATAAATAACAAAAGTAAGATTATATGTCTTTTTTACACCTGATTATCGCTACTGATGTTAATAATATTGACATAATGAACGGAATCTAAAAGCGCCCAACGATAACGCTTGGTCAAGACGTGCGTGGGCCGGGGCGCGATCCGGACGCTTCAACAGAAATATCGCGCGAGAAATAGTCAAAGTGAACGCTTAACCTCAAGTCGCATTAATCCGACTGGGCTTATTTGAATACTGCGCCATCTTGTATCTAATTATGCCAAAGCAAGTTTCTTAAGTACGACCCATTAAAACGTCAAGTTTCTTCACGATCCGCATTTACTTAAACTAACTAACCGTTGTTTTAATCAATGGCAAATGCAGGCCTTGCAAGTCCAATTCAACTGAGGTCGACGAATTACCGATATTGGCATTGGATATTTTTAAGCAATTATAAAACATTCGGAATTTATATGTCAAGTTTCTGAATTTTTCGTGTTTTTACTTTAAAAAGGTAGTTGGTTTACATGATTGTTTAAATATTAGTGCAACGGGATCCCAAAAAACATAGATTTTTACAAGAAAACGAAACCGATTTATGCCCATTAGTTTTCGGTACATATAAGTCTAAACAACCTTTTTAAATGTTGGTTAAATTTAACATTATTATCAATATAATGTGTTACTGTTTTGGCGCTTACGATTTTTCATTTAAAGCTAGTTTTTCGCGTTTGTATGCAGGCGGCCCCC
The DNA here is from genome assembly GCA_963082625.1 of Pasiphila rectangulata. Lineage (NCBI taxonomy): Eukaryota > Metazoa > Arthropoda > Insecta > Lepidoptera > Geometridae > Pasiphila > Pasiphila rectangulata. The sequence goes on along the minus strand of OY720236.1, from coordinate 15,830,746 downwards.
TCTGTCTGGGTTTTACCAAGGGATGTTAAAACAATTTCATTCAAATAATTGTTTATCCCACTAATATTATAAAGCCGAAAGTTTGTTTGGAGGTTTGTTACCTCTTCACGCAAAAACTACCCAACGGATTGAGCTGAAATTTCGCAAACGTATAGATGTGGACCAGGAATAACAAATAAGCTACTTTTTATTCAGGTACAATGCATGCGAAGCGGCGGGCACAAGCTAGTAATAATATATAATAGTAATCAATCCTTGCCTTAACCGAATTTCTCTCGCCCCAAGCAAACCCGGTTTCCCAGTTAGAGCTAGTATGTATTTCCAGCAATTCCATGCTACGTTTGGCAAGTCGACAAATTCCTGCAGCAAACAGAGATCTAACCCAGGAGACACTGTTATCACTCACAAGCGGCTGAGCCCACGCTCACGTCACAGAGATCTCGGTGAAGCGTGAGTGCTGACAACAAAGGGAATATATTAATGATGGCTTTAACCTCCTGTAGCCTTGTGCTCCGTGCAACGAGGTTTACACGCGCCTTGCTTTCGGATCACACCTTGGCATTACGCTATTGCAGGAGTGATGTACACACCTGGCTATTGCTAAAATATTATCTTTTTCAAAAGATTATTATTTTATGCCAGGTCTACGAAGGTACAATATTTTTATCTCCTTTTTTATTTAAGATGCGTATGACTTTTTGCGCTCTAGGAAAATAAGGTCCAATAAATAATAAGATCGCGAGTTCGCCAGAAAGCTGCTGCTGTGATGGTAGGTATCATCATCGTCATCTTGGCCGTAGGACACTAATCATGACCGGTTGTTGCCATGCTCACCACGCCTGGCAGCGGCGGGTTGGCAAGCGCAGTACGCGACATTGATACAGTGATGTTGTTCCTAGGATGGCAATAGCCAAATATCCATGTTTGCACACCAAGAATTCCTAAAAAATATATGGAGTTTACCTGTTTAATACTAGTGCTCCTAAGAATCTACTAAATTATTCAAAGTCACATATAGCCTTCCTGGTCTTTTGTTACTTAGATTGAGATTTAAATCACATGTACCCTTAATGTTTTTTAAACATATTTTTTTCATTTTATAGAACTGAACCATAACGTATACCTTCAACACCCATTTACATTTTTCTACAAAGGTGATTTATATTTTCTTCCTTCCCATTTCGCATAGTGAACAGGGCTCTGAAAGCAATTTCACATTGTGACGGTTATGTGAGACAATATTGCAGTAAGTTATGACAGAATGAAGGTCATTTTACAATTTTAAACTACGAGGCAAATAACCAGCGCCCTTAAGGAACCTGCAACTCACTGTTACGTATTGTAAACGACACTCATAATAATAACTTAAGAGAAAGAAGCCTGTTATAGCAACTAAATACATTCTATAATATTTTCACTTGTAGCATTGAAAAGAGAATGCATAATACTATCGTAGCTCCGTAATTTACAAGATTTCCCTAGTAAATCTCTTAAAATAACTCCTTATAAAATTATTATTTTATTACTGTGTGATAAAAACATGATTGTTACAATTACAATATGTGGCAATCCGAAAACTTTTTACACGACATTTTACCAAGTTTAGTTACCGTCATTGTCCATCAACGACCCACGCTATAGTCGTGGTAACATGGTGCTGGGCACGTTTAATCCATTTAACAATGTCCCATGTACTGCAGGACTTCCGTAAAGCATGAATATCAATTATTGCTGACAACAAACTCCCAAGTGAGTTGCAGAAGTTGTCATTGAATTAATTAAAAAACGTGTCAAACGAAAAAAAAACGATATATAATATAATATATATATATTACGATAGCCTTACCTTACAATAAATCTTATTGAAAAATATAAGATTACTTAGAGGACCAAACCACTTGGGACGGAATTTGCTCCAAATTATCTATAATGACTAAGTAGAGTTTTCTGTTCGTTTCTTTTCTTTATTAGCGTGTAATATAAAGCAAATTCAATGGTTTATTGCTTTATTTAATAAAAATCTGGCATAAAATATATGACATATTCAGTGGGACCGCCAAGGCCTCACAGATGAGACAATTTACAAGATACACCAGAATTTTATTAAATAAAGCAATAAATCATTTAATTTGCTTTTTATGTTTCTGTTTGACGCTGTATAAATTATCCATGTTTGAATGGCCGATTTAGTTAAGCACCGTTAATAAAACGCAACGTATAGTGTAGAACCCTCTTTACATTACTCGAGTAATATTCTCTGCCACGGTGAAGGTTGCACTGCCAGCTGAGTAACAAGAGCTTATCATATTTCGTAGCAAAGTGGAGGTGTAGCCCCTACCACGGAACTTGAAGGTTTATATAGAAAATATTATGAATACTAAAGATTTCTTAAAGTTTGAGATACTGATAGCTGTAGACGTTAAAGGTCTGTATTTAATAATCGTTTGTCTTAAACTACTGTAGGGTATGTCGTGTTTTATGCAGAAACATTGATTGATAAGCAAGTTAAGTGCATGCTCGAGCATCCAGGAAATCCGCCGAATTGATCGCGTTATAATACGACGCTACGCTCTCTTACCGGAAATTGCTGACGTTGGAGTCAAGACGGCTAGACTCAAATGGCAGTTACTTTTGACTTTTGACTGATGGCGAATTAATCCGGAGAGGTGGGCTATCTATACACCTTGGGTCCCACAAGACAGCCGAGGTCGTGGTCGGTTGCGATTTAGCCTGGAAAATACTTGCAGTTTTAAAAAAAAGTTTTAAAATAATATATGGATTATACGGTTGAATTGAGAAACTGCCTACTTTTTTTCGTCGGTTTAAAATAATACTGTTACAGTAACATTAAATTCACAAAATACACCTTAGTTTATCACAACCCTCATCAAACCACTAGTAGTTCAATGTCTACGTGTAGGGTATTATTTAAATGTTAAAGTTTGTAGGAAATCACCGCTGTATAATTAATTCAGTTCACATTATCGGATTTCTAATTGACAAGTGAAATGTTGCAAGCTAATACCTACACGCTTTTTGTACAAGTATATTTCAATCATGGAAAATGTTACATCATTTTTTTTAATGTTAAAACGTAATAAATGCTGACCTTCAGATAATTTATCAGAAGATGGGTTTAAAGAACTGTATTCTGTAATTTATTGTATAAAAATACAAATGGTTCACAAACAATAAAATAAAAATAAAGGACTTTTACATTATTTATACTGCACTTATTTATACATTATTTTTACCCAGGCACTGCAGCGTTCCGTACAGCATGAACACCAGTAATTGCTAAGGATGCAATTACTGGTGTTCACGCTGCAGTGCCTGGGACATTGTTAGACGGATTGGCTTATTTCACCTATACCATCCTCCCAGCTTAGCCGGCTATTAGTCAGAAGAAAGAACATGTAAATACGTCTGAAGCTGTCTAAGCCGCGGGTTTCCTCACGATTATTTCCTTCATATTAAAGCACGCGTTAAATGTGCACATACATTTTTCGAGAAAGAAAAATATATTGGTGCTCGGCCAACACAGCTATTTACATTATAACGAGCTAATATTACACCTAATCTATATTATAATATAATACAATTACTAATAGTACGAAACCGGTAGAGAGAAATTGCAAGGGACGGGAAATAATGGAGACCTATACACATCAGTAAGTAGGTGCAAACGAGCTGAAATTATAATAAAAATTAAAAAAAAATTATTGGCATTTTACTCTGAGATAAAATAAATAAAGACTGGGGTGCCACAGGGAAGTGTTTTAGGTCCAGTCCTGTACCTTTTGTATACTAGTGACATTCCAGAATTAATAAATACTATCATTGCAAAATTTGCCGACCACACTGCCATAATAGTCTTTGGAAGAACTCATGCAGAAGCGACAGAAAAAGTTCAAGACGCCGTCAACAAGGTACACGACTGGACAAAAAAATGGAGGATTAACTTAAACGAAACAAAGTCGATCCACATAAACTTCACCAACAAAAAAGAAGAGTAGGTATTGTCCAGTATTTATAAATCATAAGCAAGTGCCTTATGAAAATACAGCCAAGTAGTTAGGCATGACGCTTGATGCAAAGCTTCGCTGAAAATCTCACATCAAGAAGAAAAACGATAAGTCGGAGCTTCGCTACCAACAGATGTACGGGCTGCTTGGAAGACAGTCAGCTTTGTCGGTACATAACAAGATAACCCTTTATAAACAAGTCCTGATGCCAGTATGGACCTATGGTATACATACATATATGGGACTGTACCGAAAAAAGTAACATCCTCATTATACAACGATTCCAAAACAAAGTACTCAGGGATATTGTGAATGCATCATGGTACGTAAGAAACGAAGATCTCCACCGGGACCTTATTATAGATTTCGTTGCTACAATAATACAAAAATACGCTAAAGCTCACGAAAACCACGAATATTTCTGCACGCCCAGGATGACTGGCAGAGAATGCTTTAGCATTAAGTCCTCCTTACACAAATGTTATGTGTTAAAGTGTTAAATAAATAATAAATAAATAAAAACGATGTCATCGTCATGCAAACGTTGAGGCAATTCAGCTCCTCGATAATACAGATCAAGTGATTAGACTTAAAAGAACTAAACCTTTTGAGTTAGTGTAGTGTAAAGTGATAGTATAAATATAACAAAAAATAGCACAAGAACATGTTCTTGTGTTATTTTTGGGGAAGACACCATGGTGTCTTCCCCTTAAATAGAGACATTAATGGAGAAGTCCTATGGTTTTGAAGCCAGAAAAAGAAGATGTAGAACTAGTAGAACGTGATGATGATTGATGCCTCTGGTACCTACTATTAACTATTTAACATTTTACAACTATTGAATTTGATGTTAATGGTATTTTACTAAACCCATTCGGTTTGCCCTGGACAGTTCTAAAATTAATTTGGTATTTGTTTCTTCTGTCACCAAAAACCTTCAGTTTTCTTTAGAGCATAGCAGCTACGTGTCCTGTACTTCGCTGCCTGCATAGCTTGTAGGTCAATGTCATGTCATGTTGCGGACTCACCTTAGAAACTTCGTGCCATGTTCTCCGTACTTCGTTTTCTGTGCCAAATAATTAAACGTCCTTGCACCTTATCTTTTTATAAATAATGCTGTACATTTCACACAGTGCCATTTAGGCAAAGCTTGTACTACGGAAACTATAAAACCATTTTTAACCCCCGACAAAAAAGAGGGGTGTTATAAGTTTGACCGCTATGTGTGACTGCGGCGAAAGATCGAGTTTGGTATCAAATGAAAGAAAATGAGGTGTAGAATGCAAAACTGAAAGTTAAACAGAAATCGGTTGAGCGATTCATGAGATAGGAGGGTTGAAAGTAGGGATGAGCAATCAAATGTTTTCAAAGATACCCGTGTGGTATCAAACGAAAGGGCACGATGTGTAGATTGCAAAACTGATGGAACACATTACAAAAAAATGAGGATCTCTGAGGTTAGGTATGGTGTTGGGGTTTACTAAATTTTTTTATATGATTAACTTGATAACTACTGAGACTTATAACGAGTGGTGTGAGTTTGCGTAAATGTGTGTACGTCTTCATATTCTTATTAAATAGATTATTAATGATATTGAGATCTGCACAGACGTCCCGCATTGGGGTGTATTGTGCATTGTCCCCCGAGATACAGCCCCGACCTAACCAGCCTTGAAATACCGCAGAAGAACTCTGGGTCGCCGTCAGCATTCCATGAGCATCTCCAAAGGGCAGATGTTGGAGAAGAAGGGCATGATTCCATGAGCTCCTGCAGTCCCGTCTTTAATCTGGCAGCAGGACGTGTTCCATCGTCTCTTCCACCTCAAGACACTCGCGACACAGTCCAGTCTGTGGCCCCCGTCTTGATGAGATGGCGGTTGAGATCACAGTGTCCCGTGATGATACCCTCTATCATCCGTAGATCTTGTCTTGTCATTTTAAGCAAAGCATTAGTTATATTTTTGTTTCAGTCTGGTCTGCGTTTCTATATTTTCTGGTGTTGTTTTTCAGAGTTTATTTTGAGTCTGGTTTTAATATCTGCGGCCTGTGCATGATCCGTGACTTTTTGTCCATTTGACTTTGACTGTGTGCTTTTCTGCTAGTTTTTGAAGAGCACTGGGCATTCTGCAACGGATTTGGACCTGGAGTCTGGTCTTCCGAGTACAATTGTAAGTGCTGTGCTATCTGTTATAAAAATGAGCGTCGTTTGATTTGCAATGTCTTTGCTTGCAATGTACATATATGCAAATGTATCTGTCTGTAGCGGATTAACCGATTTGAGAACGGTTTTTTGTTTCGAAGCTTGTGTCATTGAGAGTCTTATTCCCGTAGTGTCATTTGCACCATTGGCCAGCACCATTAATTGGGCAAACGACACTGTCATGTACCGTTTACACCATTGATGGGGCAAATGGTGCAAACGACACTGTCATGTACCGTTTACACCATTGATGGGGCAAATGGTGCAAATGATATTAGCTTAATAACATGGAAATCGGTTTAGTCTTTTAAATATAACAGTCCCTTTTCAAGTTCTAATGTCGTGCTTAAGCACGCTTTTTATGCACATGTACCTAATCTTATTTAATTTGTCTTCGTTAACGAAGACAAATTAAATGTGTAATAAAGTATTCAGTACTAGTTATGTTAATTGCTTAATTAAATTCATTATGCTGGTTCAGCAGTGGACGTGGACAGCTGCCCTACGACTGAGATGGACGATACAGTAGTAGGCACTTATTCGATTAATAAGAAGGAATAGAAATGTAATCTCAGATCTCATCGTAGCCCAAGGTTCACTCTAGCAGTAAATTGCAAAGATGCAGCGGATCATAAGGCCGTCTTGATTACGTGACCCTGAGGCCGGTTAAGAAAATCTAGGTTAAAAGACCTACATTTTCTCAGCCGGGTCTCAGGTTATAATCACACTCCGGGGACTCATAAGGGCGTAGAGTAGATCCAGATGGATCGGTCTTGAATATTGGACAATAGCTCATTTGAAAATTATAGTCATTTTATTCGATTTGCTTCTACTAGGCTATGCGTTTAAAAGTAAGCTTCGTATTGATCTGTTCTTTTCTCTGTATATATGTCTATCAGCTACTAGTATAATAGATTTGATAAGTTTACTTAACAGCTGAAGTGATTTTGGCACGGGTATGGATGCCGTAGGGTGCCGGCAGTGGAATGTTGCCTCTCCTCTCATTCCCGTATAAACAGTAAAAATCTGCCAAGGCTTACCTCCGGAAGATGGGCAACAGCGTTTTTCCGTGTATCAACATCCCGTGCTGCGCTCGCCAACCCGCCTGCCAAAAGTGATGAGCATGGCAAAAACCCCTTTATGATCAGTATTTGGAGATTCATGAGGGAGGCCAATGTCCAGCTGTGGACGTTCTACAACTGAGATAATGATGATGATAGTTAATACGTTGTCATCCCACATTTGTAATAGCAGACCTTGGTACAGAGATAAAAATGATGCCATTTTGTATAAGAATTGGCAAGTACTTTAATTTCAGAATTTAGGTACCTACCTAATTGTAACAAATTACCACGATGACCTTCCTCCATGGGTTTTGGCACTGTTAGAATCCATTAGCTAACGGAGAAAGTTTATTTATTATGGCGACGTGTAAGTTTATCGAGTTAACAAGGCTGTGTCAAGGTATTTTTCAATGTTATCGAGATAGTTTTTAACCGACTTCAAAATGGAGGAGGATCTCAATTCGACTGTATTTTTTGTATGTTTGTGACGCGATCATTCCGCCAATTATGAAAGGATTTCGATGATTATTTTTATAAGGTTGGTCATGTTTGTGAGGGTCACACAAACCATGACCAACTTGACCTGACCAACCTTATAAAAATACAGTCAAATTGAGATCCTCCTCCTACAGTATATATGGGATCCATGAGGAACTAAATAACTGTAATTGTAGATACTGGGGGATAGTTTGTAACCTTGTTGTTGTGTGTTTTGTTCCACTTTATAATGTTTGCTTGTTTAACATCCAATTTTGATGATGGAAGGAAATACTCAAACATTACATAGGTTTATATAATATACAATGTAAACGCCAGAGAACCATAATAAATACATTTATGTTAGATAATGACTGTATCAGTTCAAATGGCAGAAGAAAAGAAAATCTTGCAAGGGTTCCAATTGAAGAAAAGTTACAAAGGTAACAGAAAGTTTGATAAAGGGTTTTAATTTTCTTGAAATAAGTACCTACGGAAACGACCTCGCGGCAGACCGAGACGTCGATGGAAAGACGAACTCGACGCATACTTGGAAGACTGGACCACAGTAGCTTAAGACAGAGAAAGGTGGAAGGAAGGAAGGGAGGCCTTTGCCCTGCAGTGGGACAGTACAGGCTCTTAATAATAATAATAATAATAAGTACCTACGAGTAAATGTGGTTCGATAATATAAAAATTACAGATACCGACTAAACTGAGAGTATAGAACTTATGGTAACGTACATATATCTAAACAGGCCTTATCCATATAATCATGTCCCAGGCAATCTTGACTCCCTTGGGTAACGGCACTCTAGCGTGGGTTTGCAGTCACAGACGCTGTATAAAGAATAAAGCTTCATGTAATTCTAAAGGTCAAAGATATTTCCGTAAACAAGATCGTGATCTTGACATTGTAGCACTCCCTACGCGTTGCAGTGGAAAATCCCTGCATTTTGTATTCTTACCTTGATTAAGTCGTTCTAGGGCGTGGGAGAAAAAGACCGTGCTAGGAAAACTCATCTACTTTTACTATGTTTTTACAGAGCCTCATCTCTATACACTTGGCTTAACAGCCAAGGGATATACTTGATAATCTTTTGAATATTAGAAGAGGACCAATACATGAATAAAGCGGGCTGTCTACTACAAAATGTGATGGCATATTAATAACTCGCTCAAATGACATTATTGACGATACTATTTTAGGAGTAGATACATAACGTAGCCGCCAACATGGCTGGCCAATTAACTTACGAATTTATAAATTAACTTGACACTGGCGGAATTGTGTTAGACCAAACACAAATGGCCATAAAATAAAAAGACAAGACAAGACATTATTGACATAATTGACATTAATTAACATTGTTTTGAAAAATGACAATCAACGCCAACAATGTGGCTTGCGAGTTTAACGAGCTATCACATGTCGCAGTGGACAGCCCGCCATCTCAGCCGGCCTTTCTAGCATTGGGTGAGCCCTACTCAGATGTGGTCTTGGCCCTTCATCATTTCAGCCGCAAAACGTCCACTACTGAACTAGCCTCTCTCATGGATCTCCATGAGGGGTAGTAGCCATACTCACCACACTTGGCAGGCGGGTTGGTGAGCGCAGTACGGGATGCTGATATACGGAAAGACGCTGCTGCCCGTTCCGGAGGTGTCCCTTAGCAGGCTCTTACTGCATCCACGGGTAGGAGAGGAGGGATAACATTCTACTGCCGTCATTCCACGGCACTGGACCCTTAGAAAGAAATAATATCAACAAAATTAAAAAGAAAGGATGAAAAAAAACCACATCTACTCTTAGTTGACTCGCCCACCGAGCTCACCTTATTATAAATTAGGTGATCTGAAAAACTTTCCCTCAACTTCCACAAATTGAAAAGAAGAACACACAAAATCTAACCGACGACGATGGAGATATCGAATTGTTACAAGGCTAGTACCCAAATATCCTACCAAATGTGTGAAACGCTTCGACAGCACATTCAGAGCTTGACCGTTTTTTCTAGCGACATCAAGTTACAAACAAAAGAAACTGATATCCGACTTGCTGTAAAAGTTTGTTGTGTTTTCTACGTGAACTAAATATAACCTACATGTGTCTTACATACATATAAAAAGGTATTTAAGACGAGCTCTGTGGCGCAGCGGGCGAAGGTCCGCCTGCGACCAAAGGGGTTGCGGGTTCGATTCCCGCCTCGGGACAAATGTCTGTACGATCTGCAGATATTTGTTCAGGGTGTTCTGGGTGTTTTTCTATATATAATAAAAATATCTATCTATGTAGTATAATGTATTAAGTATATCAGTCATCTAGTACCCATAACACAAGTTCTGCTTAGCTTGGGGCTAGATGATGATGTGTGATTTGTCCAGCATTATTCATTATTTATTTATTATTACTTCACGTAGAAAACACAACAAACGTTTACACAGCCAGTCGGATATCAGTTTCTTCAGAATTTTGTGATGTGTCAATATAATTATATACATCACAAAATTCTGTCTCAAGCTAGTGAAACCCTTTCATAGGAAACCCAACTTATCAAGACTAACTCAAACTCGCGATTTTTTTATGATTCCTTGCAAATGTATAGTATTTTTGTTTTTTACAGCGATAAATCTTACCAAATTTCATAGTTCTAGGTCTACGGGAAGAAACCTATAAATTTTGATTCCTTTGAGAATGTCGAAACATGCGTTTTTTGCGGCAAAAACGGTCGTATATTTTTTCAGGGTAACATTGAATATTTTTTTCACAGCTTATAGAGGTTTGTAGATTTGAGTATATAGTTTTAATTTCAACTCGATACCTTTACACATTCTCGAGATAAAGGGTCTTGACTTAACAGATAGACAGACAGACGGACAACAAAGTGATCCCTTAAGGGTTCCATTTTTTTCCTATTGAGGTACGGAACCACTAAAAACACAAAGTTATCAACTTTGTCAGGAAAAAAATAACTCTACAACATTCTCTCTCTTCAATACTCTACAACATTGAAATGATGTCGCTAGCAACCGAGTTCTACCTCTAGACTTACATAAGCTGCATAAAACTAACTAGGCGCGTGCCGTACGGCGGGCGATAATGTGAGTAATTGGATCCAAACTATTGGAAACATATCTTGCGGTTCGTTACAAGTTGATGCAATATCCTGATGCCACACGCGGACTATCTCATTACTACGTAATTTTTATAATATAATAGGTACAGCATATTTCATTGAAGGGAAACGAAGTTAATCCTCAAGCGAGAGGGAAAGAAATCAACTTCAAGGACTAAAACAATGATTTTCTGCCTAGAACTTGCTAGGTACTGAAGTTGATCAAAAGCCTACTATTTTTGAATGGGTCTTTGATTAGACTCAGCAGACGCAAGATAGTATTTTTGCTACGACATGTTCCATCAAAATTATACATCCGAATATAAAAAGGGTGAAGTAGAAATTTCTGCTATAGGTTTGCTCTAGCTCTCGAACATAATAGATAGGTTGATGGTAGTAGGGCAGCGTGGATGCACCGCGTCCCAGCCGCACTAGCACCCGGCCCGCAAGCGGCGCGGTCGTGCCACGCCGCTGCGCCGCGCCGTCGCGACTCGCGGCCGAGCCGTCGCGTCGCGGCTGTAGTCGCACACCACCTACTGCAGCATGCCAGAAGAACAACAAATGTAAAGTTATTTATATTTTATAAGAATTAATTTAAGTCGTAATTATTTAGTATTTATCATGTTATCCAAACTTTAACGCAAGAAAATCTAACTTTTACAAAGTTTAAAGTATTAAAAACTAAAATATAGGTAAGTCAACCCCGCGCCGTCTCAATATTATGAGTCCGCGAACTTTGTAGATGCCGCGTGATTCCGGTAAACGGCCATAAGGGCAAGGAAAGCGAACGTTTCCTCGGGAAGTGGGTTGACGAGGGCCGACGGGGTTGCGTGCGTGAGTGCGAACCTCCCGGCACGCGGCGGGCGGTGCGTGGCGCGCGCGGGCCGGCAAGCCGCGCCTGGGCGCGATGCAGTGGTCGCGGGCGGTGTCGATACGCGTGCGGCTAGGCGGCGCGGCGCGGGCCGCTGCGGGCCGCGCGGGGCGGGGGCGCCGGGGGCGGGGGGGCGCGCGCGCCCGCACCAGTCCGCCTCCGTTGCGCACGTGTGACACTCGCGTCAGCGCGCACTCGCGATACCACTCGCGCGGAGTCGAGAGATCATGACTCGCCGGCTCCGGTGAGGCGCCGCTGACTGCCTCCTCCGAAGCCCTTACATAAGGGAATTTCTTCCGGAACTCGTTCGCGACCGATCCTCGCTTACACATTGAATTAACTTTTAAAGCTTTTGAAGAGTAACCGTAGTTTGTTTTCGTGAAAACGGACCCTTGAAGCTAGTGCAGCATCGGAAGACAAAACGCGCGGTCTATCGGCTCCGGGTTCGTCGGTGTTGCGCACTGGGGGGTAATTGCGCGGGACACTCCCGCGAGTGCCGCAGCAGGACGCAGGCCGAACTGGCTCCAGAATGAGGGCAGGTGGCTCGGGCCGGGCGTAGGGCTCCGGCGATGGTGAGCGCGTGACGGGGCGGAGCGCCGCCGCCGGCCGGGGGCCGCCAGCTGGCTGTCTCGACGCCCCGCCGAAGCTCCGACCCGATGACAGTTTGAAGTCGAGCAGCCACCATTGCTCGTATAGAGTTGGTCGAGAAATGGGGGCTGACGCCTGTCCTCAGGCCGAGGCAGGAATGCCCCCGGGCCCAGGAGGAAGGCGGAGACCAAAGGTACGTATCGGTGTATTTTACTGTACCCGCACGATGATGAGTGGCGTCATCGTGCAAGGCTCGTAAAACGTTTCGTGGCCAGGATGTCCCGCACACGCCTCGGAAGGCTACCGCTAGGCACACGGCGCGCGCCCGCCCGCGATCTTGTTCCGCCACCGCACCATGGCTTTACATTTGTGTTGGTGAGTGCAACACACTCCTCGGCCACCCCTTCTAACGCTGCCTAATCTGCGTGTCCGCTGCATTACTAACATAAGTAAGTCTTTAATTTTCTAACTTTTCTAACGCATTGAATGCAACATTTCTCCAACCTTATCTACGATGATCTAATATTCATTAGGAATATGTCATCATAGATACGCTCTAAGTATAATATTAATTAGGATCCGTAAATCTTTTTCATTCAAGAATCTTAATCTAATCTTATTCCATTAAATATTCCTTAGTAAAATTGATGTGTTCAACCATATTTTATTATTGTATGAAATTTTACTGTGCTACGAATAGATCGCGTCTGAAAATTATTTGTGTTTAACTGAATCCGGCTGGCATTTTCTTAAAGGGCAATGATATAGGGATCTTCACATTCTTATAAACAATAAAAACAACGACGAATTGCGTCCGACAACTGATGCGCTGCACTGCACATCGCCCTTTACTCAACATTCAACTGGATCGAATCGAAATAAATATTTTGATGAGTCACCATAAAACGCTGTTTCTATATTTTGATAAACAATTATCGAAAATGTTTGGTTCGGCGCGTGGCGCCCCCATCAATCAATGGGTGCGTTCCAACCTCAGAATAAATGATAATCTTCCGCAATGCGCCTCCGCGGGGCGCGCGCTTCCGTCACCAAGCTTACATTAAATTATGAATAGATCAATGTTGTGGTCAGCGGAATCACCGGAAACATTGCCGATCCGCTCATAAAAAAGTTTTTGTTTTATAATTAAGTTTCGATAAAAATGTTATTTACGTGCATGTCGGGCACATTCGTTTCGTATTTTAAACGACGATAAAAGAAAATAAGTCGAGAGTAAAATGCATAAATCTCCGAAAAGGTAACTGTCGATAGTTTCAGTTAAATGGAGATGAAAGAGCAGTATGTAGCTCTCCTTTAGAAGATTTCGCTACTCGGCCGCTGCTGGTAATCCCTCGCGAGTATTTCCGTAGATGCATCGCTGACGGCTTAGGACGCAAGCCGGCTGATCTGCAATGTGCTCGGTACACTTGGCATTCCTTATCAGTACGCTACATCGGCCCGCGGATCCATGTTCACAATGCGGCATTTCACGCCAAGGAGAATATCGATTGCTGCAGGTTCTTCATTTGATCGCCAAGAGATTGTTGAGGAAGAAACTTTACGACACCGTTGAGATTTTTGGAACCGCGACAAGAAAGGCTCGTTATCGGAAGCGATTCGGAGCGATCTTTTAAGTAATGGCTGAAATGTGAGTTATTTTATTGTAGAATAAAAAGATCGCGGAGGAATGTATACAGGCATTGTACTTGGATCTGATTGCTGATTGACAATCTGAAACGAATGTGAAAATCTCTTGTCGCTGGCTCGAGACATGCTCGCGGAGAATAAAACATTATCTTTGATTGAAGCTGGCGAGTGAGACTGACGATAGGTGTAAGACAACACCAGGAAAGTACTCTAAACAATTGTTTGACTTTCAAGCAGCACAAACAATACACACCTAATACTTAAGCCTATTATAAATTGGTAAAATAGTCTAAAAACATGTCAAGATTTTGACTTAGTATCCAAAATAAATAACATTATTATTTCATCATATAACTGTTTATAGTATAATAGGCAATTGTTTGTAAGCGGAATAGGAAATTTCACAGTAAATACACGGAAGTATTGTTTTAAACATGCCGTAGGATGCCGGCAGTAGAATGTTACCCCTACTCTCATGCCCGTGGATGGATTAGCAGTAAGAGCCTGCTAAGGGATACCTCCGGAAGTTGGGCAGCAGCGTCTTTCTACTGCGCTCGCCAACCCGCCTACCAAGCGTGGCGAGTATGGCAACTACCCCTCATGGAAATCATGAGGGAGGCCTGCGTTCAGTTGTGGACGTTCTACGGCTGAAATAATGATGGTTTTAAATGTTATTTTTATATAGATTTTTAAGTTTATTTTTGTATTTGTTAGGGTTCCGTACCCAAAGGGTAAAAACGGGACCTTATTACTAAGACTCCGCTGTCCGTCTGTCTGTCTATCTGCCACCAGGCTGTATCCCATGAACCGTGACAACTAGACAGTTGAAATTGAGCACAGATGATATATTTCTGTTGCCGCTTTAACAACTAATACTAAAAACAGAATAAAATAAATAGTTATGGGGGGCTCCCGTACAACAAACGTCATTTAATTTTCAGTTTTTTTCTTGATGGTACGGAACCCTTCGTCCGACTCGCACTTGGCCGCGTTTTTTTACCAGAAAAAAAATCACTTTCAAAATAAACGACATAAACTATTGATCTTGTAAATACGACTCCAAACCTTTTTTGTACACTTTTTAGAGCAGATATTTTACTATTTTTTAATCTAATATAAACCAGTACAGAGGTCATATAGTATAAGAGACATATTTTGTAAATGTATCTAAAAAAAGCTAGACTTATTTACCCCTTATCATATCAAAATTAACTGTATAATATTGTGCTTTGATATAAAGTCCGAAGGGATTGGGAACGGAAAAGTAATCGGCTGCTAATTTGCCAGTTTCATTAAGAAAATAAAGAAATAACTCTCCAAGTAAAACATACCCCCTCTTCCGATAGTAGGAGAGGGCTAAAAATTTACACTCGCTTTATAATTACTGCGTTCGTTTCACTTATCTGCTTTATTCAGCCCAGATTATAATAGTGTATGTATTTCCGTAATTTTAAATGAGCAATTATTTTTAATGATATGTTTTAAACAATCCAAACAATACCTATAAAAGTAGCAAATGGTTTTTGTGATTAAAATATTATCATTATATGGAAGCCATTGTTTGTTACTCTATACAAATTAGTTTTACTGTTTTTGACGAATCCAATACACTCTCATGTCTCTTAACTCTGAATTATAGTAATTTTACAAGGTTTGTATTTTCACCGACTTAAAAAAAAATCTTTGTTACCTCAGAATTCCGCCGTGATAAACCGATTTCGAAAGTTTTTTGGGTTGCGATAATAGTTTTCTTTACATTATTTTTCAGTTTCTTCATAATAGTACTTCCAGATCATTTACTTATTCAGAACTCAGTTCTGAAGATGGGGATCTAGGTAGAATCCAGAGTACTCTCAAATGTTTGTGGAATAATTAAATAATCAAATAACGTGGCGAGCAAATAGCGTGGAATAAGAACAAGAAGATAATGATGATGATGAGCGTGCATCCTCGGTCGTGTGTGTGGACTATTAGTCCACGACACGAGAAAGGTTTCAAGCGTGGAGTGGTGGTAAGAAGAGGTGGACACCGCTTATCCGCGCCGCACCGAAAGGGAGCCGACGTAAAACGAACATTCGTCAGTAGAAGATTGTCCCTCCTATCTTGTCCGTGGATGTAGTAATAATCTGCTAAGAGATATCTCCGGAAGTAAAGTAAAAAAAAGTAAAAGTATTTATTTCACAAAAACTAGTTTACAGAATCAGGCACCTTATAAATTAAATTAATATTACTTAGGTAACAATTAAACATATGATATTTGCAAAGGGTACCTTGGCTTAACTCTGTCCCTCGCACTAGGTCTCGGTAGAGCCTGTATAGCAAGGTTACAGTGAAGGGAAGATGGGCAGCAGTGTCTATCAGTGTCTATCAACATTCCGTACACGCTAACCAACCTACCTACCGAGGCGAGTATAGCAACAACGCTCTCACGATCTTGAAGATCCATGAGGAATCATGGATCTCCAAGTTCATGACGTCATGAGGCCTGTGTCCAGCAGTGCACGTAGACAGCAGTTTTGCGGCTGGCAAACTTATTATTATAGCAATTTTTAATGATAAAATGCGCGGAAGTAAATCAGGCCAAAGCTAGAAAAAAAACTGTAAATCTCTGGAGACACCGGAGCGGCTCTCATTCATGCTGGAACATTTGTTTGTGAATATTTTTCTTTTATCGGCACACTGTTTGTTTTTCTCGTTATATCATTCAAAGGAAACGAAATTCTTCTAAAATCCGGAAAGCAAAGCATTTTAACAAAAAATATATTTTTTAATAACTAAAGGCTGCTCTGATTAATTACCTAACGTGTTTAAAAAACACATATTTATGTTGTTGGATGAGCAAATTAGAATGTTATTCATTAATTTATCAACCAAACTCCGACTTCAATGACTCTATGAGGCGTATGAGGTAGGTATGACGATAAGTAGATATGTTACGGGTAATGCTAGAAGATTGGATAAACCTAGGTTTACCCAAGGAGTTTGGGTAAAGTCTGAATTATAATTAAATTATGTTATTAATTAATGCAAGAGCGAGCTAAAGGCACCCCGAGGTTAGGTTTGGTTAGGTTACTTTTAACCCTTTACACAAAAATAGGAGCCCCGCTTCGCGGGTCTCCGTCGATTTAATATAATTCGGGCTTTACCCAAACTCCTTGGGTAAACCTAGGTTTACTCAATCTTCTAGCATTACCCGTAACAGATATACTTAAACAATCTTTCGATCTTCGTGCGTAATTTTTTTATTCCACTTCTACAAATCATACTTTTTTAAAATAATTACAATTACAAAAGTATGATTTTGAGAAGTGGAATGAAAAAAATTATGCACGAAGATCGAAAGATTGTTTAAGTATATCCACTTATCGTCATACCTACCTCATACTCATCATCATCATCATCAGAGTCATTGAAGTCGGAGTTTGGTTGATAAAGTGACTCATTAATCCAGAAAGCAAATGTTTAAGAGGCGCTACGGATTCGATTCCCGCAGGTGGACAAACGGTTTGATATATCTGGTCTGGGTAATTTTTATCATTTATGTATAATGATAATTTATTTACAGCTTAGAGAGGCTGTTGATTTGAGTGTATGGTTTTGACTTCAACACGATACCTCTACAAGTTCTCGAGGGTCTTGACAGACCGACAGACGGACAGACAGACAGACAGACAACCAAGTGATCCTATAAGGGTTCTGGTTTTTTTTCCTATTATCGAAAAGGTATGGAATAAATTGAGAGTCTTCTACTTCTTGCATGATTTTTGTGTTTGGTTTTACACAATTCTGCCAGAGTCAAGATACTATGTAATGTTAATTTTATCGTTTTTCTTCATCATTATGGGTTTGGCAATTCCCTTTTGGTCACTCGCTAAGTCATTTCGTTTTAAGTGTCCGCCCCTCACATGGCATAGACGGTCAGGTGATGTTGGGCTTCGAGAACGAAATTGAGAGACAATCCTTCAAAATGTTTTACCATTCAAACAGATTGGCAAAAGCCTGCAATCGGCAGCGAGCGCAGTGCAGGTATGTTTGTCATTGTCATGAGGAAAGTTGACGTATCGCAAACTCCCCAGTGACACTCGGTCTGATATCGACCTCCGTTGTATTATTGTAGGAACTTTCCAACCGCTCCATACTTTTTTATCTTAGACGAGATAAAACACAGTCATAGCTCTAGAATAGATAGAAAACTCTTTAGACCGTTTTGTTTTCAAACTCTGGACGTCTATTCTATACAATAGTATCACAAATCAACATTAACAGTCTTATACAATATAACTAAGATAGATGTGCTTTAGCACGTTCTAAATAGATCGCTGTCTAAGGACAGACAACGTTTAGATGCGGCATCTTAAATTTCGTATGGAATATCGTTAGCTAAGTCTGCTCTAGTTAGCATTGATTTAGTCTAATAGCATGTAATACCTTAGCGATGTATTTTGTCTGCGCCGGCGATAGAGATGTCCTAAAAACCATGGACACTCTTTCAAACTAACCAATAATAATTTTTAATTTACATAATGACATTGTTAATATAAAATATCCCGGATATTAAACTTAGTTTTGAATTGTTTAACTTTACATGTATCTATGTCAAAGCAGTAATAAACTTTTGACTGCTTATATTTCATTTCGACGGCCATTGCTATAACTTGCTAGAACCTTGTAGGGAGCCACCATGTCTAATAGGGGCTCGCTATTCTAAATTAAGGCAGCTGTTAGCATAGGGTCAGGCCTTCTTAGCATTTCATTATGCATAACGTTTTTCTAAGGGTTGGCAAGCGCAGTACGGGATGTTGATACGCGGAAAAACGCTGCTGCCAATCTTCCGGAGGTATCCCTTAGCAGACTCTTACTGCATCCACGGGCATGAGAGAGGCAACATTCTACTGCCAGCACCTCACGGCATTATATTATATCCGTTATGATAGAAATATGATTAAAAAAAACATACATATTTCTAAATAAAGCATTATTTATCAAACTGAATTCCTTGACTAGCTTTTTTTATATTCTTCAATTGGAAAACCTGCACTTGTCTCTTAAAATTGCTACCGATTACACCGTTAACGTATCTTGATTAACGTGCTATACAATTATATCCTTCTTAAACAATTTGGATTAGAGTAGATATTATTCTAGAAGTTCGCTTTAATACAACTTTAAATCCATATGTAAAATCGTGTAACTCACTTAGACGTTCGAAGCAAATTCCGACATGTCAATTTTTAAATAAAATTATAATCATGAGATAGAATAGGCGTTATCCCTCCGTGCGCAGGGATGCTATAGCATTGCATTCAGCGCGGGTGGAGAAGTCATCATCGTCACAGTCGCACGACTGTTGGACATAGACCTTGACGTTGGACATAGACTTATGGATGTCCAAGATCGTTTCCATACTCGCCACGCTTGGCTTGGCTTGGTTACCGAGTGCATTTCGGGATGTTGAGATTCGGGAAGACGCCGCTACCCACCTTCCGAAGGTATCCTCAAGGTATCTTGGCAGATTCTTACTACATCCACGGGCAATATTCTACTGCCGACACCCCTCGGAAATAATTCATCTTTATGTTAATTTCAAAAGTGAAACAATTGCAAATGATGCTGTTCTGTTATATCCACGACTTCCGATCCGAAGGTTATATAGGTGCGAATTAGGCTGTGCCCTTGAAATTATTTGTACGTGCTTAAACGATGAAGGTAACACATATCCTCAGAATATAGCCGACTTAGTCGAGTTGTTACACAAAACAATGCAAAACCCTACGCACCTTAAAAAAATACAGAAAACTTACAATTAAAATATGGTATTTTACCATATTTTAATTCTAAGTTTTCAACTTGGCAACTTATCGCTTAGAAACGTTTTCTTCCAGACAGTTATAGGTGCTGGACAAGCTCCATCTATCTAACGATGTTCCAAGTCCTAAAGCGTGACGTAGCAAAAACTTACATTGCTGACACTGTTTAAGTAAATGTGCAAGGCAAGTGTCTTGTGGTTACAGTAACTAAACACGTTGAAACAAATTATAGGTCTACACGGCAAAGTTAGCCGGCCAATTCCAAGCAATCGAGGTAGTTTACCTGGGCAATTTGTCAAAGTTTGTGTTCTAGCTGACTCGCGTTATTGTACCACCGGCTCAGGAGTTACGTTAAATGGATATTACAGTCAATTGTCTGCTCCTAAGGCTCTTATTGCATACTTTATAATAACTGAGGCATTTAACATAAATTGACCTATGTATTACGAAATTCAGGAATTTCGTAACTCCGGAATTATTAAATGGATATTATGGGCAATTTGAGGATCTCTGGCGCAGCGGGCGAAGGTCCACCTGCGTGGCAAAAGGTTGCGGGTTCGATTGCCGCTTCGGAACAAATGTCTGTACGATCTGCAGATATTTGTTTAGGTTGTTCTGAGGGTTTTTTCTATACATAATAATAAATATATATCCATGTAGTATATATAATGTATATCAGACATCATAACACAAACTCTGCTTAGCTTGAGGACTAGATGATGCTGTGTGAATTTGTATTATTATTATTTATTAATTTTGCCGTGGGGAGCCGGCAGTAGAATGTTACCCCTCCTCTCATACCCGTAGATGCAGTAAGAGCCTGCTAAGGGATACCTTCGGAAGATGGGCAGCAGCGTCTTTTCATGTATTAACATCCTGTACTGCGCTCGCCAACCCGCTTGCCAAGCGTGGTGAGTATGGCAACTACCCCTCATGGAGATCCGTAAGGGAGGCCTGTGTTTAGTAGTGGACGTTTTACGGCTGGAATGATGATGATGATTAATTTTCTGCTCCTTTTTTCCAATTTTTCACATATTTCCTATGTTTTTTTTTATCACTCTCAATAGATCCAGTCAACAGATCCAGTTTTTAGAACAGCAATAAATAATGGATCTAGTGAGAGTTTTTTTATTTGTTTGTACTCTTAGTAGATCCAGTTTCGATCTGATTTTTTCAATGTCACCGGGAACAACAACCGGGAAAACTGTCACAATGAAGGGAGATTAATCTAAACAATGGACAGCAAATAACACTTGAAGGAATCATTTCTTTAAGATTTTTCCCAGATATTTTTAAACACGCTATCCACAATCAGGAAACAAGCGAAGGGTAGACACTTCCTATTATATTCCAAAACCTCCAACTTTTTATCATCATCATAATCATCATCATCATCGTGATCAACCCGTGTCAATCCACTGCCTCTATATATCCTCATAGGCCTTTCCCATAGCACGCTACTAAGCTCGATCTTCAGCTGTACTCCAATCCCTGCCCACTGCTTTACGAACATCTTCGCCCTACCTAGCTTCAAGGCTCCTAAACTACGTTTGCCTAGTTTTGTATCATCATTTAAGCGGTGGAACGTATACTGACATAGGCCTCCCTTATGGATCCCCAAGTACTGATAATGAGGGAGTTGCTACGCTTCGCAGGCGGGCTGGTGAGCGCAGTACGGGATGCTGGTACACGAAAAGACGCCGCTGAGCATCTTCTGGAGGTATCCATTGGCAGATTTTTACTGCATCCACGGACAACAACCTACGTTTTATAGGTTAGTTTTTAGTTTAGGTCAGCTATAAAATTACACGGATTTTCCCTACATAAAATGGAATGCTGTATTACTTCACGAACTGTCAGGGGAACATCCCTACATTTGCGGTGATTGCGTTTTGTATTTTTGAACTGCTGGTTACAAAAATGTTTTGCTTTGTGGAAGAAAAATAGAATTTAATAACGGCCATTTTGCGTTACTTTAAACAGCGTTGAGATGAAATATTATTGATAGCGCTTTCAAAAATATCTCAGTCACTGCAGGCGTTCTGTACTGCCTGAATGGCCGATTGCTTGGGTAAGTCACCTACACGGCTTTATTGATTATGAAATTTAAATCTAGCTAGGCGGTTCTACTATAGTGCATTACTATCACCCTAAACTTATGAAGGTGCAAGCTCCGGTTCACCAACATTATGTTAATAAAGCGCACAGTTTCGCAGCCGGCAAGATGATGCAATTTGTACCTTGACAAATTACCTTTCAATCTTTGATTTCTTTCAACGCGTCAAATTTAATCTGCCTTTCATATTTATCTATAATGATGATTATAACAGCGTCAACAAATGATATTCACATTATAAATATCATTTGTTCTTTCTGGCACCTCCAGAACAAAGGCCAATTAACAATGACCAGTATAAAATATACCTTAAATAAACGGAACGTGCTTTTAAGCAGATCCGCTCAAATCTAGGTCGTATTAGCATACCAACTGATAGCGCACTTGGAACTACACTCGACGGTTTAACATAGAAGCGCAACTTTCAGGGGAAAATTAAAAGAGCTGTGGCTCCTAATACATTTATGCAATGGCGTCATTAATACTGTGTCTACGTTGGCTTATTCCAAAAATCTCCTATGATGGGGTCATCATAGGAGCTACACTAAAAATCCTAGGAAAAAGGATTTTTGGGCTTTTTGGCGAGAATTTTTCCCAAAGACGATGAAAAACAGAGTATTTATAAACAAAAGTTCCACAAATCCCATTACCCATTTCGAACTAAAATCATCATTATTATACTAAAATGAAACATTTTAAGTATCCCCCGACACTTTTCTTACTCTTGGAGGTTACCTAATTTTTTTGTGTAATGTATTTTCTCAGTTTTGCAATCTACACCATCATGCCCTTTCATTTGATACCACACTTGGGTATATTTGAAAACATTCGATTCATGAGATATGGGGGTTGGTAGTAGGTGTGAACTCCTACTACCAACCCCCATATCTCATAATGGGTTGACCGATTTCTAAAAAACTTTAAGTTTTGCATCTCATCATTTCCTGTCATTTGATACCAAACTGAAGTATATTTGGAAACATTTGATTATTCATCCCCTCTTTCACCCCCCCATATCTTTTAAAGTTGTTTACCGATTTTGATAAAACATCTTTAAGAACCACCGCTAGAAAAACTTGTTTCAAATAAAAAAGACTGCATGTAAATCGGTCCACTCGTTTATGAGCTACAGTGCCACAGACAGACACACACAGACACAGACACACACACATAAATAAATAATAAATAAATAAATAAATAATGCTCGACAAGACTACGACATAGCAGTCATATTAAAAACACTCTTTTTTATCGGGGTTTAAAAACTAAGTCCGCCGCCGCGTCTATCTCTTTATCACTCTCAACGTCAACTCAAAGAATACTAAATGGATTGTCATGGGTTGTTCGTAAACCCGTGACAAAGTTACTTTGTGACGTATGTACAACAACCAATGAAAATCCATTTATCCGTTAAGTTTTTGAGCACTGACAAGGCTTGCGGTTTGTTGTACATTGACAACGTCAGACGTATTTCATGGAACTGAAATAGATTTTTTCACAGATGATGTATGTTCGTTGCCACTATAACAACAAATACTAAAAATATAATAAAATTTATATTTATTATTATATCCCATACAACAAACTTGATTTTTTTTGAAGGTTTTTGCTCGATATTAATAACGGCAACAGGAACACGCTTTAAATATTCACAGAATATTTACACACGATAGTACAGATCCCTTCGTGCGTGTATCGTTGAATAGGTATTTTAAAACCATTTAGGGGTTGTAATGACAATTTTTTCGATATAAGGTTCCGTTTGCGAAATATTAAAGTTTCTAAACTGAACTTACTTTAAAACTTAAACCTTAACTTTTTTTAACTCACTTTACTTTACTTTCTAACTTACTTTACTTATCTGAAAAAAAACCATGAATGTAGTTGTAACCATGAACTTTTTAGGAAAACGATAAGGGTTAAGCTAGTTTAGATTCAGAGTAATAGTCGCTCAAATAAGTGATGCAGTTTCCCAAACATACCGGAATACTTTAAACCGAAAACTCAATTAATTCCTTTTAATATGTTTTGGTAAACGTAAAAAAACATACACCAACTTCTAACAACAGGTCTACGGTTAACTACGAAACACTACATAGCGCGTGGCCCGACACGCACCTGGCCTAATTTATTATCGTTTTTTTTTAATTTTCAACGAAAACGTCGTCGCTTAGTGTTGCGCATGTTGTAACGCAACTATCTCGGCTTTCAATTTTCTGATCGAGCTCAAAACACAGCAAAAAGAAGCAAAATGCCATAAAAATACTTCATATGACACCATTGCAACATCAGATTAAGGCTTCATGGAAAGTAGCTTAAAATTGTGCTCGTGAACAATTCTTGACTCTTCATTGGAACTGAGCCAAGCAAACTTCCTTATATTATTCTTTGTACATTACATTTCTTATTAATAATCAATATTACTGTTACAATTTCGAAAGTATTATAGGTACTGTTTATCAAATAGTTTTTCATCAGGACGTCCACTCCATGGTTCTTCAAGACTGATCATGGGAGGGCTGATGTACTCACTACGCTTGGCAGGCGGTTTCGCGAGCGCAGTTCGGGATGTTGATACACGGATAGGTAGATCCGACTGCCCTCTTTTGGAGGTACCCCTTAGCAAATTCTTAGTGCATCCACGGGTAGGTGAGGAACAACATTCTACTGCCAGCACCCCAGCAGCATCAGTTTTTCATGATTATCGTAAAATGCCGTGTCCAGATCATTATTTTTTGTTTTGTTTTAACGTTATCAAGCGTTTTTTTGTAGAACGAGTAAATTAAATATTTACTTCTCACGCATACAAATAAATAAAATAAAATACATTATTTCAAGCATCATCAATGCTCACACAAGCAAAAAGAAAATAATTAAATTATACATCAGACGCGGGGTGCCGGTAGTGTTGCCTCTTCTCTTTTGCCCGTGGATGCAGTAAGAATCGTCTAAGGTATCCCTTCAACAACAACGAGAATAATGTATTTTATTTTATTTAGTTGTATGACTGAGAAGTAAATATTTAATTTATTCCTTCTACAAAAAAACGCTTGATAAGGTTAAAACAAAACATAATGATCTGGACACAGCATTTTACGATAATCATGAAAAACTCTGCTGCTGGGGTGCTGGCATTAGAATGTTGTTCCTCGCCAGCTCCGGAAGTGAATCAACATCCAGTACAGCGTTTGCCAACCCGCCTCCCAAGTGTGGCGGGTATGGCAAAATCCCCCTCATGGTCGGTAGTTGGTGAGCTATGAGAGAGGCCTTTGTCGAACAGTGGACATCCTACGCCTGATATGATGATATATTACGTGCTACCGACATGTAGCCATACTACTACATCCTACTAAATAGACCATGTAGTTTCAGTTATATTACGTGCTACCGACATGTAGCCATACTACTACATCCTACTAAATAGACCATGTAGTTTCAGTTATATTACGTGCTACCGACATGTAGCCATACTACTACATCCTACTAAATAGACCATGTAGTTTCAGTTATATTACGTGCTACCGACATGTAGCCATACTAATACATCCTACTAAATAGACCATGTAGTTTCAGTTATATTACGTGCTACCGACATGTAGCCATACTACTACATCCTACTAAATAGACCATGTAGTTTCAGTTCTATACTGGCCTTAGGCGCTGGCACAGTTATGTCATGGCGTGACCTGTCTCGATCTCCTAGACTACCTACGTAATTTCTTTACAAAGCACACTTGCCCATTTAAAGTGAAATTGGAACGACCAATTTGGAATTTCATTTGTAAAATCTTCGTAAGTTATGCGATTTCCTTGCATACCAATCTTTCGTTTTACGGTGAATATATCACTAGGATAAACGTCTTTTCTTGACGACCTCTGTGGCGCAGCGGGCGAAGGTCCGCCTGCGACGCAAGAGGTTGCGGTTCGATTACCGCCTCGGGTCAAATGTCTATACGATCTGCTGATATTAAATTTGCTCAGTGTTTTCTGGATGTTTTTTTTGTTTTTCTATCTCTATAAGGTATAAAATAAAATCGCTGCCCGCGTCTGTCTGTCTGTATGTCTGTATGGCTTTCTTCTCCTAAACCGACTATTGTTGAATATGTCGGAAAAATCAGGCCACTTTGTAGTTATCATTGTAAATGCTGCTTTATCCCTTTGAGGTTAAACAAAATAACGATGGAATTATTCCTCTTGTACCTTAGGTTGTCTTGTTCTTTCCTCTGAATAATAGCTGACTAAGCTGAGAGGATGGTATAGGTGCTGGGCAAGCCTAATCCATGTAATATTAACCCTGGTACTGCAGTGTTCCTTCCATAATTCCCAAATATTAACTCCTTGATTCATCTTTATACATGATATATTGGTAGTATTGTCTCTATATATATATTTATGCTGTATCTCTGGTCCGGTCTTGTACCGTGATGGTGTACCACCGACTCGGATTTGTTACCCGATACCGGTTGGATGTGAAGTCGTCTTCAGAGACGCAATCGTGAAGGGCGCTCTCGCGCACCGAGTTGGCTTCGGCCTCAGCATACACATCGCACCTCCAGTCGTAGACTGACTCAATTCAAAATTTGGCTGAATTAAGTTAAGTATACAGAACGACTCAAAAAAGTGCGCTCTATCGCCTAGTAAATCAGAAACTGTAATAAATAAACTGTAATAGCTGTCTGTTTCATAAAGTTATAGTGTGATTTATCAAAAACTGTCAAGGACCGAAACACGTTTTCTTACTTTCCCAAAAAACATGAATTTTGGATTGAGTCAGTCTACGACTGGAGGTGCGACATGTATACGCATGTCTATATTGGCGAGAATGGCAACAGCCCCTCATGATCGTTGCTTACTTGTAGATTCACGAAGGTGCGTATTTTTAGCAGGACGGCCTACGGCTCAGATGATGATGATGATGATGATTCTCTGTATAATAAATATATTATTGTTATTTTTAATTAGAGTTTGTTTTTTTTTCTTTCTTTTGTAATAATGATGTAATGTTGTCCACGATAACTTTAATTTTTATTTTTTCAAACTAAAAGTGGAAACTTGTAATTGGCCATCAGATACTTTGAAGCATTGTGCTTTTAAGTAGTTTATAATTTAGTTATAAAAATGTACCTAGCTGTAAGTTTTCTTAAAATTAATAAAATAAAATAAATAAAATAATAAATAAGTTGAAAAATTCGGCCAAGTGGCTAAGTCATTTAAGTATTCATTTTTGAAATGAATAAACAACTAAATATTCTGTGAAAATTTCAAGCGTCTACTACCTGTTTTCCGGGCAATAAAAATCACGTTTGTTGTATGGGAGCTCCCTTAATAATTGTTGTAGCGGCAACAGAAATACATCATCATCATCATTTCAGCCATAAAACGTCCACTGATGAACACAGGCCTCCCTCATGGATCTCCATGAGGGGTAGTTGCCATTCTCACCACGCTTGGCAGGCGGGTTGGTGAGCGCAGTATGGGATGTTGATACACGGATAGACGCTGCTGCCCATCTTCCGGAGGTATCCCTAAGCAGGCTCTTACTGCATCCATGGGCATGAGAGGAGGGGTATCATTCTACTGCCGGCACCCCACGGCGGGGCACCCCACGGCGGAACAGAAATACGTCATCTGTGAAAATGTTAACTGTCTAGCTATCGCGGTTCATGAGGCACAGCATGAAATACAGCCTGGTGACAGGCAGACAGACGGGCAGCGGAGTCGTAGTGATAGGATTCCGTTTTTACCCTCTGGGTATGAAACCCTAAAAAGGAGGGGAAATCTTTGCCAATTTATTTACACTACTTATAACAACAATCTACAAATACACGTATTTACGCACCAGATAAAAACACCGACACATTATGTCGAAATCTAGAGCGACGTAACGCGCCGACACGCGTACTCAGAAACAGCTTTCACGGTTTCAGACAAACAGCATATTTTTAAAATTGTAACCGTTTTTCAAATCATCATCATTCATCATTTCAGCCGTAAAACGTCCACTACTGAACACAGTCCTCCCTTATGGATCTCCATGAGGGGCAGTTGCCATACTCACCACGCTTGACAGGCGGGTTGGCGAGCGCAGTATGGGATGATACACGGAATTATGCTGCTGCCCATCTTCCGGAGGTAGCTCTTAGCAGACTCTTACTGCATCTACGGGCAAGAGAGGAGGGGCAACATTCTACTGCCCCCACGGCAAAAGGTTTTGCAAATAAATCCCCTTAAAAAACTATCCAAAAATCTAACAATAAATGTTATAATTATGTGTTCGTAGTACCAGCTGAATTATATTTTGGCCATGACATGATGTTAGCTGTAGGGTGCCGACAGTAGAAAGTTGCCTCTTCAATCTCTTGCCGTAAATTCAAAAAAATGCCTCACCTATAAATGCATTTTGTATAACTAAGCTATAATTTAGTATTGGTGAATTTATTTTTTAAAACTACACGGTCGAAGTCACGTGCAACAGCTAGTATCATATAAAAGAGCTTCATTTGCACATTACTAAACAGTTTTTAGTTTTCCTTTAAACCTTATTCGTCCTACAAACATTTAAAAAAATACCTAAAACCTTTATAGCTAAACAGTTTTATAGCTTTAGGAAAGTTATAACGAACTCTTATATCATCATCATTCATCATCATTTCAGCCGTTAAACGTCTACTACTGAACACAGGCCTCCCTCGTGGATATCCATGAGGGGTAGTTGCCATACTCACCACGCTTGGCAGGCGGGTTGGCGAGCGCAGTATGGGATGTTGATACACGGAAAGACGCTGCTGCCCATCTTCTGGAGGTATCCCTTAGCAGGCTCTTACTGCATCCACGGGCACATAATAATCCACCTTAAAACATACAAGTACAAAATAAAAAACTAAAGAAACACTGATCATGTGACAATCGGCGATCTTATCGCTAAAGAGCAATCTCTACCGGACAACCTTGGGATGGATTGGATTATTATATGCAACATGGGGTTCTATCGATGCAAGATGTACATAGGGTAATAATAATTGAAAATATTATACCATACATAATCATAAACATACATAGGTACTTGATAAACATACAGAAATATACATATAACTGTTATATTATATACTAAATTACATATAAATATATACAATGATGTCAACGAATCAAGCAGTTAGCGACAACAGGACAAATAGTGTTAATAAATAACTTTGAAACGTTTATTTAATTAGTGAAATTAATTAGCCTTAACTATCCAGTTTGTACCAGACGGCTTGTTTTGGCCAAAAGAAATATAATTCTTAAATTAATTTATTCATTTTCGAATCACCCCTCGCCGGCACCCCACGGCGAGTCATTAATGAACCATCTAATGTCACTGTAGAACATCTCGCTTTATACTCCCAATTAAATGCAATGCTCTCCAAATGATAATTTGCAATGCACAGTGAAATGCAAACCAAAGAGCATGTTGTTTTACTAAAATATATAGCGCGTAGGCATGCTAATTCTAAAAATAAATTGTGTACGCCATGTAAGAGTTATTCGGTTGTCGAGTAACTGTTTTAGTGTTTTGCGTTTATGCGAGACGAAATTACATACGAATGGAGTGCGTTTATTGAAAAGGCGGAGTGTGTAGGCGGTTCCACCGTGGTACTCATTATAACAAAGGCAAAGGAAGAATTAGACGCGTAGGTTGGGCTCCCGGCTTTTAAGCAGGGAGAAGACTCACCATATGCATAAACTAGCCGCACCCCGCAGTTTCACCCGCGTAGTTCCCGTTCCCGTGGGAATTTCGAAAATCCCTCCTTAGTGCACCTCTAGGATACTCAAGGTATCATTATTTCAGCCATAAAACGTCCACTGATGAACACAGGCTTCCCTCATGGATCTCCATGAGGGGTAGTGGCCATACTCACCACGCTTGGCAGGCGGGTTGGTGAGTGCAGTATGGGATGTTGATACACGGATAGACGCCGCTGCCCATCTTCCGGAGGTATCTCTTAGCAGGCTCTTACTGCATCCATGGGCATGAGAGGAGGGGTATCATTCTACTGCCGGCACCCCACGGCGGAGGTATATGTGTGCCAAATTTCAAGTCTCTAGGTCCAGTGGTTTAGGCTGTGCGTTGTCTGTCAGTCACTCAGTCAGTAACGGAAGAGTTTTATGTATATTGATATTGCTGAACATCCCACACAGCACCGCCTAGCCCCAAAGAAAGCAGAGCTTGTGTTGAACAGATGATTCATAGAATACTTAAATATATATTTTTGTAAATACGTACTTTTCATTCATAGAAATATACTGCGCTCGCCAATCCGCCTGCCAAGCGTGGTGAGTATGGCAACTACCCCTCATGGAGATCCATGAGGGGGGCTTGTGTCCAGTAGTGGACGTTTTACGGCTGAAATGATTAAAAACTGTCGAAATAATTAATCTAGTTAAGTAGTCAGCCAGGTTTGGTTAGTGTCCTATCGTGTGAGTTCACTAATTGGAACAATTTTATTGTTCCTAGACCAACTCTTTATAATATTCGTTGGGATATAATTTTGGACTACTCAACTACTCTACTATTTTGGACTAGTTACTACTTACACGATGGTCATAACCTTGTCGACAAGTTCCGAAAAGCTTCTGTGTTGGTGTTATTAAAATCTGGGTCGTTTGTTATCTGGCTAGATTATTATACCAAGCTGTCAGCCTATACGATGCAGGATGATAGAAATTTATCTGAAAACCCGGTCAAGGAGGGCTTGTCGAAGAACATTATGAGGGGCTCGATCGATTCTCTAATAGTCAGCGAATTCAGATACACCAGGTTTATTATTGTTTTCCGTGATCCAAATCTACGTAGATGTTTCATTTATACAACCCGTGAAGCTTTTTACGTCAGCGGTGACGTAGCCTCTGATAGACAACAGTGATGAACACGCACGTCTTAGAGTTTCTGTCAAAACATTCGCTAAACGTCGTGCGTGATTGGCTGTGGTTGACTCTGACGCTCTGGCCTTTTTACGGCTGTACCTTTCTGTTTACCTTACTGACGCCGACTAACATATACTTTAAGCGCTATTGCAGCGCTTCAGAGATGGTCACAGAAGCCCGTGTAGACACTTTCAACGCCATCCAGAGAAAGAGAGTAGCGTCATTAATGTCCAGAGCTGACATGTGTAAAAATGAAATAATTAGGAGCCTCTCAGACCGTCTGATCCTGTCAGACACGTTCAGACAGTGGGTTGCTATAGTTACATAATTCCTTTTTTAATTTTTTTTTGACACGGTTACCACTGACACGGTTTTTCTAAACAATTTTGTATCTATTATTTTTGTTTTTAATATGTTTATTGTTATTTATTATGAATGGATCTTGTGTCTTGCAATAAATAATGTTTTTATTATTATATTATATTATTATTATTTAAGATATATTTGGAAACGCTGATTTTTTTAACCCTTGACAACAACGACTTATAAGTTTGACCGCTATGTGTGTGTCTTTGTGTCCAACTGTGTGTATGTCTGTGGCACCGTAGCTATTAAACGAGTGGACCGATTGGCATGCATGTTTTCTAATTTAAAGCAGGTTTTTCGGCGGCGGCATGCCGCCGCTACAAGTACCCCGTTTACAAGATATAGGGGGTGAACGACGGAATGAATAATTGAATGTTTCCACATAATTATACCCGAGTTTAGTATCAAATGAAAGGGCATGATGTGTAGATTGCAAAACTGAGGGAACACATTACAAAAACAATTTAGGTAACCTCAGAGATTAAAGATAAAGATAAAGACATTTATTTGCAAAAACATGTGTTTACATTTTCATGCGAGTTGGTTCATTTTTCATAAGGTCACAACATGCTTTACCGAATTCGGTATGCAAAGTTTTAAAGAGAGAGATATGCCAATATTACAAAAAAAAATCAAAGGAAATACTACAACTTAAATTATAAATATTATTTTGACAATATATTAAAAATGTATTAAGACTAGGTAAAGTTTCGGGGGTTACTTAAAATTTTTAATTTATATAAACTTTTAACGCCAGCGTTTTTTACAAGCTTTTATTTATCTTGCACTTTCTGTTAGTGGGTCGAATCTTGGAAGTAAAATTAGAACTACTTCCTGACGTTCGATTTGAATCACACACAGCTCACACGACTCAGCTGGTGCAGTGTGAATTGTCCAGTGTATCTAGTGAGTCCAGCCCTAAAGTACTACTCTGTGTTATGGGTACCAGTTGTTTAGAATACGAAAACAGAGTCGCCATTGGATGGCGACATAAGAATAGAGCTTCTCCTCTCTTGTCCATAGATGCAGTAAGAATTTGCCAACTGATAGCTTTGGGAGATGAGTAGCAGTGTCTTTCTGTATATAAACACCCCATACTACGCTCGCCAACTGCCAAGCGTAGCGAGTATGGCAACAAACCCCCTAATGGTCTGAGAGATGCATCAGGGAGTCCTATGCCTAGCGCGTGGACGTTGACAGTCGGCTGTGACGATGATGATGAATTGTTTATACATGCGTCGCCGTAATCAAAAGAAACTATTTCATTTAATTCTAAAAGAAATGGAAATGGAGAATAGAAGATGAAAATAATTGTCAGAAATGGCCACTTTTCAGCATGTGCTTTAGCCGCGAAGCTCGTATCCCAGCGCTGGCCTTCCGAGGTGACCGAATGTGCGGGTGCTGTATACCGCAATAAGCTCAGTTAAATTCAAATTCGCCATGGGGTGCCGGCAGTAGAATGTTGCCCCTCCTCTCTTACCCGTGGATGAAGTAAGAATCTGCCATGGGTCTTGCATCCCGTACTGCGCTCGCCAACCCGCTTGCCAAGCGTGGTGAGTATGGCAACTACCCTTCATGTAGTGGACGTTTTACGGCCTCTCCTATTATAATAATCTGCGAAGGGATACCTGCGCCACAGAATGTATGATACAGTAAATCATCATCACCTCAGCCGTAGGACTGCCATCCGCGTCCACTGCTGTAAATAAAGATAAAGATACGTTTATTTTGTCACACAATTCTTGATTAATCCATATACAATAATAAGTTTTAAAAAATAAAATAAAAATGTGACAAAAATGGTCATTACTCAGCATATGCTGTGGCAGAACGGGTCCGTACCACAGCGCTGGTCTTCCATAGTGACCGAAATAAAAATAAGCCTCTGTCACAGACCTCCACGATCATTATTTGTTGCCATACTCGCCCCGCTTGGCAAGCGAACCCAAAAACTTTTCACTCTTCTACGATCAACCCCTATTTTTTAATCAAGAAAGAATGAACAGAAGAGTAGAAGTAGAGTAGTAGTAGAGAAGAAGTAGAGTAGTAGTAGGGTAGAAGTTTAGTTAGTAGTAGTATAGTAGAATTAGAGTAGATGTAGAGTAGTAGTAGGGTAGAAGTTTAGTTAGTAGTAGTATTGTAGAATTAGAGTAGATGTAGAGAAGTAGTAGAGTAGATGTAGAGTAGAAGTACGGTAGAAGTAAAGTAGCAGTAGATTAGTTAGTAGCTTAGCAAGAAGTAGAGTAGTAATGAAGTAGTAGTAGAGTAGAAGTAGATTAAAAGCAGTGTAGTAGTAGTAGTTAAAAATGTGGTAGAATCAACTACCTACAGTTGATTCTGGGCGGTACAAAGTTCGCCGGGACAGCTAGTTACGAATATTATTAGTATGCAACAACGCATTCCGTAGATTTTTATATGAAATTTATTTGATTTTACAACACAAATTCACATTAAATACCTGGCCCGTCTGCAGATTGCATCTAGTACATCCGGCTGCACATCAAAGAGCCCTTTAGTGATTCCATTAACGCAAAAGCAACCAGGAAATTGATTTAAATAGCAAGTAATGAAATATTAACAACGTCGAGGTTGACTTTGAGGCTGGAGCCGCGTCCTGCCAGTCGGTGCTGAGGCAGTGCGTCTGCAGGACGTCCGCTCCTAGCCTCCATCCATCCACCCGGCTCATAGGATGTACGGGTCATTCGAGAAGAACCGACAGAGTGCCGATCGACACCCTTACTTCGAATCTACGGTGCCGGGCTTGCTTAGCATATTTGACTCTATCGCGAAATTTGGTATTGGCTTAAGACGGTGAGTATTGCAAATTGAAAATTAACGTATGCGTACAATATTTAACTTTTAAATGAGTGCCTATTCAGCTGATAACAGTGCAGACGTAATTAGCTATGAAATTGTCTTCAGTTAAATTCATTATGAGGGAAATAAAACTTTTGTCCACTTTAAATAATCAACAACGTACGGTTGTGCTTGTTTGCACACTGCATTCTAGCTACGTTAAGATTAATGCTACTACATTTAATTTCAACATTTACATGGTTTACCGATGAGACTTTAAATCTTCTGAGGTTAATCCTACAAGTCTTTATACAATCTACCGGATAACGGCTGAATTCAAGACCCTCAATTGTAAGTATATATTTACGCAATTATTTTGTTCTTTCAGCAGTTCCAAGTTGTGGAATCCTTAGAAATCTAACTGCACTAAACAATGAAATGAAATGGAATAATATTTTGTACAGTCTACATTTTTCTGTTTTCTTGGAATATGCCAATCTCCAGTAAAGTCTTTAAATATGTTGTTTAAATCTTTAAAATAATACTGCTTTCTGTGGTCACAGGCGTACCAAACATGCCATCGCTGGCGTACCCGGTCACGATATCAGACTGTTCCTTTTAGAGCAAAGTTTTGGAAGGAATTCTGTGGAAAAGATTTCTGTTGGCTTTCATGGCCTTACTTGGCGCCGGATGAAAAAACATCACAGGCCAGATCTCAATAAGCCAGGATTAGACGAGAGAATCGATAATGGTGTCTGTCCGAAGTTACGCACGTGGGCCTCGCTGTGTGTTACACGTGACGTTATGTGACGAACAGTCGTATACAGTGCGGCCCACGTGTTCTATATGTCTAGGCGCTCCGGCTATTGAAAATATTCAACGTATTATTATCCTTTGTGGTAAAGAGCCAATCATTTTTTTGCGCCCGTCATCTTGTCCGCCGGCTTGTGTTTGCCAACTTACAGATTCGTAATCACTAATTTCTAAACGAAAAACTTTGACGTTTGTCAAAAATCTGCTGTTCTATCTGATTTGTGGGCAAAGAACACAACGGAATGGTTACTATGTACGTCGAAGGAAATGGCGCGATAACGCTTGGCCTGTAACAGCGTTAAATAGCAAAGAGTGGGAAAACAGAAGGAAGGGCTTTGACCTGCAGTAAGACAAAAATGGTTCAAAAAATAATAATTATTAATAATAATTCCTAAAGTGCGTCACCTCAGTTTATGAAGAGCACAATAGTTGGAGAACATGACATTAAGATGGTAGGACATTTATATGTTACACGTTAAAAGAGTGTGCTAATGTTACTCGTCACTTCTGGCATGCAAGCCTCTGTGTTGTGCACCTTAATTATTACAGTACAGTTCTTTTACCGCCGTGGGGTTCCGGCAGTAGAATGATACCCCTCCTCTCATGCCAATGGATGCAGTAAGAGCCTGCTAAGGGATACCTCCGGAAGATGAGCAGCAGCGTCTATCCGTGTATCAACATCCCATACTGCGCTTACCAACCCGCCTGCCAAGCGTGGTGAGCAACTGTGATGGCAACTACCCCTCATGGAGATCCATGAGGAAGGCCTGTGCTCATCAGTGGTCGTTTTATGGCTGAAATGATGATGATGATGATGAGTTCTTTTACAGTTAACTGAGCTAATTCTTAAATAATCCTAATATTAGTCTTTCATCATTATGAGCGATTCGGCGACTGTTAAATTGTATATTATACTAACCGCATCCCACAGTTTCACCCTCGTAGTTCCCGTTCCTGTGGGAATTTTAAAAAATCCCTCCTTAGAGCACCTCTAGGATACTCAAGGTATATGTGTGCCAAATTTCAAGTCTCTAGGTCCAGTGGTTTAGGCTGTGCGTTGTCTGTCAGTCACTCAGTCAGTAACGGAAGAGTTTATATATATTGGTGATTCATAAATACAGGAATTGTATGTCGATTCAATGGCTTTTCATCATCATCTCCCCACAACAGGACTTCACCCAATATTGGGTATAGGCCTCCTTATGTTTGTGTCGCATCCATGACCTGCCCTGCGACATAAAGTATGTCTCCTTGTACAATTTTTTTTAAACCTGCGTTTTTGCTATAGAAACTTTTGTAGTAATAAATTATATTTTCATTTTTATATTTTTTATTAGAGATGCTTCTGTTTCAGAACATCCCTTTGATAAGTTTATAAAAGTTCTGCGTAGTTATTACCTTCAAAGGAACTCGTTCTGTTTTACAACGAGAATACCTTTATAAAAATCTAGGTCCCATAAATCCCATTACTCGGAAACTCTCGCCAGTAACAACTTTTTGCTATTTCACTTTCAAAATTAAAGTGAGATATACTATTCATTTTGTAAAAACGGGAATTACTCACGTAGTATTGAAACGTCGAAGATCAGTGACGTCAGTGTCGTGTCGGCCCCACGCGCGGACGGGCATTCAATCCCATGATGATGATTTTCTTGAAAAATCGAAACGTGTCGGAATAATCTTCGACGTTACAACACTACGTGAGTAATTCCCGTTTTTACAAAATTAACTTTTTATTTTATTTTATGCGGAAGACAAACAGTTTTATTATCATAAAAGTTAATTTATTAACATATGTATACACGAACCAATTATACGTCTTCGCATAAAAAAACTAAATATAGCTTGCTGAAGTTAACTATCAAACTAATACTATAATATTATAAAATATAAATTTAGAAAACAAAAACTAAAAAGAAAAGAAAGAAGAAGAATATTATACTAATTTTACTAATTACTAATTTTTGCTAGTCATCATCATCATTATCATCATCATCTCAGCCGTAGAACTGATGTCTACGACTAAACCACTGCTGGACATGTCCCTCATGGATCTCAAAGATCGCTATTGAGTTGTTGCTATACTGGCCACCCTGACAGGCGGGGTTGGCGAGCGCAGTACATGAGGTAGAGACTGGACGCCATATTGGCATCCAGCATTCTTCTTTTCACTGTTCTTTTATGACGAGACAAGCCAAAGGTCCAGCTTATGTTAAGCGATAACCTCTACCTATGACAACTGCAATACAGCGGTGATCACCAAGCACGTGACCAACGCTGAAATGCACTGCGCCCGTCACCCTGAGACATAGAGTTGTAAAGTATTATGTGATATCCACGGGCCCCCTTAACCTTCGAACCGAAACACAGCAATGCAGACATTTTTCCTTGGCGGCATAAATTGGTATGGTGGTAGTACTCCCCGGATGAACTCTTCACAAAAACTCTTGTCTAACTTACTCAAACAAGCATTGAGGTCTTAATAACTCCGGTCCCTGTGACCCTAGGGTCACTAAAATCAATAAGTATCCTTCTCTCATTAGACAGTGCTAACAAAAAAGGTTTCATGTAAATCGGTCAACGCGTTCGGTTGTAATCGTGTCATGCACACACAGACAGACAGCGCTATGCATAATAGGGGGCTTCGCCGCCTAATTACTGGCCTGCACTTTTAGAGTAATCCTGATACCTAGACTCAAACCATGTGTTAGAAACAGCTGTACTTTGATTTGTGATCCCTGGCGGGGCTGTGCAAGTGCTCTTACTGTAATTAAATTAGTGCATCTCTACTGACTTGGAATAAACTGAGTGCGTCAAAGGTCTGTAGCCCGAGCAATGTTTCGTTTAGATAATGTCGGCGGTATAAAGCTTGGGGGTTTTACAAGTTAGTTTTAGACGGATAGTTTAATTTACAGAAGCAACTTTGACGACCTCAGTAGCGGCAGCGGGCGAAGGTCCGCCTGCGATTGTGGTTGCGAGTTCGATTCCCGCCTCGGGACAAATATCAGTACAGTCTGCAGATATTTGTTCAGGGTGTTCTGGATGTTTTTCTATATATATTAAAAAATATCTATCTATGTAATATAATGTATTAAGTATATCAGTCATCTAGTACCCATAATACAAGCTCTGCTTAGCTTGGGGCTAGATGATGCTGTGTAAATCGTTCAGCATTATTTATTTATTTGTTTATTTTATTTTATTAATATTAATTAATATTGTCATTCAATTTCCGTTATTCTCCTCTTTTAAAAGCTTTTTCTGTTTGGTTTAAAACTTTTCTGCCAGTGTCAAGCAACGTAATATTATAGTAAAAAATTCAAATTAAATATAATAATTAATTGTAACCTTTGTAACTAAGGTTACAATTAATTATTAACTAACTGTTAGAACCTTGGTTATAATTAATATTAATAAACTTTAATTTGACTTTAAAAAAAGGCTAGTTAAAAAATAAAAAGTTACAATTATTAATTATCTCCCTCGTAGATTCACAAGAACTTAAGAGAGACATCATTATTAAGAGACATCATTCTACTGCCGGCACCTCATGCCATAAATGGTACTCATTCAGGGTTAAATAAGCACTTTACAGTATTGCTTTTTTGCGGAGAGGTTAAATCAAGAGAGAGGGGAGGCAACGTTCTACTGCCAGCACCGCACGGCACAAAGATCCTACATTTTCTCAACTAATAATAAAATTTGTATTTGTAATTGTAATTTGTATACGCGGTGAGCTAGTTATACAGAACTTTTACATAAAAGCCGTGTTGGCCGAGTGGTATGTCCCCCGACTTTCAATCCGAAGGTCGTGGGTTTTATACAGGCCGTGCACCAATGGATTTTTCTTTCTTGAAATATGTATGTGCACACTTAGCACGTGCTTTAACGGTGAAGGAAACATCGTGAGGAATCCCGCGGCTTAGTTAGCTTCAGACGTACTGACCTGTTTTCCTCTGAATAATAGCTGACTAAGCTGAGCGAATGGTATAGGTGCTGGGCAAGCCTAATCCATCTAACAATGTCCCAGGCACTGCAGCGTCCCGTGCAGCATGATTACTAGTTGCTGCCGCTGTATAAATCATCTATAATAGATGCAAAGGCCTTACGACGGTGCAGTAATGTGTGTGTGCGTACACTTGGAATTGTTTTCGCTGTGCGCAGGCGCTCAACTATTGTCGCAAGCTAGTAATAGGCTAGATGACTATATTTTATTTGTTATTCTGTCATCTAGTTTAACAAATGGACACGTTGTTTTTGTTTTTAAACGTAGGTAATCCAAAAATAACCGTGATATGTTATATCGAATTGTCGCGTGAAGCCACAGGCCGGTGCGCGGCGACTTGCCTTGGTACAGTATTATGACGTCACGAGCCCCCACTCACTTCAACTCGCTTTATCTTAGTATTGTTTCATTCAATTAAAAAAAACAAAAATACGTGTTAAAAAAATATTATGTATTACTGACGGACTAAATTAGTATTGGATTAGATTAGATTTTAATTTTTGTTTTTTTATTGCTGGACAATTTACATAGCATCATCTAGCCCCAAGCTAAGCAGACATTGTGTTCTGGGTACTAAATGACTGATAAAAACAATATGCTACATAGATAGATATTTTTTTTTATTATATATAGAAAGTCAACTTCCAGAACTCCCTAAACAAATATCTACAGATCGTACAAACATTTGTTCCGAGGCGGGAATCGAAACCGCAGCCTCTTGCATCGCAGGCGGACCTTCGCCCCCTGCGCCACAGAGGTCGTCTTAAATAGATTTTTTTTTTCATACCCTGCTATTGTTTTCTACCGTTTCGATTTTTTTTAGGTGTGCAATAAAGTATTTTCTATCTATCTATCCTTCTTTGAAAGAAAAGCTTAGTCTTAAGGCAAACTTTACGAAGACCTAAAGCACTAATAACAATGTTTACTCATCTTAATAACAAAAACACGGAAATGCATCGCGTAATAGATTGGATTTCTCTCGACGCACGTTTCTACTGTGTTTCAACAGCCCTGGTCCCGAGTAGACTGATGGACGGTAGACGGGTAGAATAATTAAAGGTTTTACACGGTAAATTCTCTTGTTTTTGTTATTAAGATGCATTGTGATCGCGAAAGTTTACGAAAAACTAGGATAACTCATCTATTAGAATGCCATGGCGTGCCGGCAAATGAGTGCTGCCCCTCCACTCTTACTCGAGAGTTAAGTAAGAATTAAATAAAAGTAAGAATCCGCCAAGGGATACCCCCGGAATATGGGCAGCAGCACCTTTCCGTGTACCAATATCCCGGACTCGCCAACCCGCTTGCCAAGAGTGGCGAGTATGGAAACAAGCCCTCATGATCAGTTCATGGAGATCCATGAGGGAGGCCTATATCCAGCAGTGGACTTGCAACGGTTGAGATGATGGTGATATATAGACGTGAAAGGCCAATTTACTACACTTTTTAAACAACTTCAAAAAGAAGGAGATTCTCAATGTTTTTTGGGATCCATGTGAAATTAAATAATTGTTATAGTAGACACTGGAGTCCCACAAGGTATAGTTTTATGACCTAAATTTAACTTTGCGTGTGGGATTTGTTTTACTTTATAATGTTAGCTTATTTTTACACCTAGTCTAAAGATGGGATCCATAGTGAATCGAGGGTAGTACTCAAATATAATAATAATAATAAATAAATAATGCTGGACAATCCACACAACATCATCTAGCCCCAAGCTAAGCAGAGCTTGTGTTATGGGTACTAGATGACTGATATACTTAAATATTATACTACATAGATAGATATTTTTATTAAACATAGAAAAACATCCAGAAAACCCTGAACAAATATCTACAGATCGTATAGACATTTGTCATAATCAACGTTCAGCAACAAGTCAAGGATTTTATAATAGGGGCCGGTTTTGTTTTTTTTAATTAAATAAATAACCCGCCTGCCAAGCGTAGAGAGTATGGCAACAACCCGTCATGATCAGTACGCAGTGCTCCATGAGTGAGGCCTATGTCTGAATAGTGAATGTTCAACTGAAATGTATGAATCAATACATAGTATAAAACAAAGTCACTTTCCGCTGTATGTCTGTCCCTATATTTGCTTAGATCTTTAAAACTACGCAACGCATTTTCATGCGGTTTTTTTTCAATAAACGTGATTCGCGAGGAAGGTGTATAATACATGCATAATATAGTAGAAAAACACTGATCACTGTGAAGGTTTCTAATGTGAGGTCGTAAATAAACACATTTTTTTGCGCTCACATTGCAAACGCTGGTTGAACCCTACGAGATAGATCAAAATAATGTACTACAGTATTTGTACACCTTAAAAAGGTCTACAAAAAAGTCCGCGATGATATGTTTGACGAGCTCTGTGGCGCAGCGGGCGAAGGTCCGCCTGCGACGCAAGGGGTTGCGGGTTCGATTCCCGCCTCGGGACAAATGTCTGTACGATCTGCAGATATTTGTTCAGGGTGTTCTGGGTGTTTTTCTATAT
Organism: Pasiphila rectangulata; assembly: GCA_963082625.1. Lineage (NCBI taxonomy): Eukaryota > Metazoa > Arthropoda > Insecta > Lepidoptera > Geometridae > Pasiphila > Pasiphila rectangulata. The sequence continues at coordinate 15,789,451 of OY720236.1, read as the reverse complement.
ATAATAAAAATATCTATCTATATAGTATATTGTATTAAGTATATCAGTGATCTAGTACCCATAACACAAGCTCTGCTTAGCTTGGGGCTAGATGATGCTGTGTGATTTGTCCAGCATTATTTATTATTTTTATTATTTATATTCTGTAGTGTATTTAGTATTAGCATTGCACCCGTGCGAAGCAATGGCAGGTCGCTAGTGAAAAACAAATTAATAATGTTGTCATGCTAACATGGTATTGTTTTGTCGTCAGGTCCCTCCCGAAACTCAGCAACCCAGAGGAGGAGACGGGCAGGCCGCCGCAAGGGGGCGTGGTCACGTTCGAGCCCATCCATCACGATCATGACTTCTGCGAGCGAGTCGTCATTAACGTAAGTGCACGTTATTTTTGATTGTAAAACCGATCGTACGAGAGGTGACGCGTGACGCTCGGCGATGTGGGAGCTACTAGTTACTAGGGCGACTGTGGTGACTGGGGCCACTGTGGTGACTATGGCGACTGTGACGACTGTGACGGCTAAAGTAACTGTAGCGACTAAAGCGACGGCGGCGACTACATGAATGGGACTACTGTGTGTGCGTGAGACGGCTTAATTTTTTCTTTATAGGTAACAGATCGTGAAGCTTACAAGATTGTAAGATTAAAAAAAAAAGTTACTGTTGGTAAGGGTAGGTATCCTCTACTCCACTACTAATCAACTACTGCTCTACTACCACTCTACTACTACTCTACTACTACTCAACTACTATTCTACTTCTGCTCTACTTACTACTCTATTACAACTCTGCTACTACTATACTAAGACTAAATTAACTTTCTACGCGAATCTTTAAATATTTGACAACCAAAAAAAGGTCATCAGATAATCCATATATAATGTATAGGAATATAAATTTACGTTATAATATTTTTTTCTGTGAAGTTTTACGATGTTTAGCCTATAAATGTTAAACCGGGCTCAGATAAATCTAAAACATCTAAGATCAATGAAATCGGTGTTGCCGTTCTTGAGGTATAAGTGGTATAACTAACACGTCTCTGCTTTATATATACAGATATAGTCGTATTTCTATTGCGATATTTTATATTATATGTACTTCAAGAGAACTAGGCCCCTGGTTCCATACGCACGTCGTACTACGCCGAAGTACTACTGTTTATCCCGATCCGTTAAAAACAATAACCACAAATTGGCTGTGACGGACAACTGAAGTCGTTATGACCCGAGTTCACCAACAGATTATTAAAATCTGAAGCAGTAAACAGCTGTTTACTTACCGTTAAAAACAATTTACAGAACCGCATCAAAAATTTGCTGTCAAACAGCAGCTGTTTACTGCGTAGCCGACCGTTAAATTTGAATCACCTGTAGGAGAACTGAGGTCTGAGTCATATCTGTGATCGCCCCTTGCAACCACGCAGTCGGTTCTTTATTTAAACTTTGTTATGACAAGAACCATTTACAAAAACCTTTATTATATTAGGTCGTTACATAATATTAAATTGACGTTTTGTCGTAGGCATCTTTGATCTCAAATAAATCTTCTTTGATTAGGACTTCCAAATTCAAATTTATACAGCTTACTCACTTACTCATGCATTAATTGTGTTTCGAAAACCATAATTCATTTGTTTTTCCTTTTTTGTATATGTACGCATTGCCGATAACTATTAAAATGGGTTCAAAACATAATTTACGATTTTTTGACATTTATATATGAAAATGTGTCAACTAACCGCTAATTAACTGTGGAATTATTTAATCATAGTATGAGTAGAGGGTTACAATATTGCAGCCACAGACTGCGTTAAAATTGTCGAGGCATCTTTTTTAATTTCCTGAAGAGTAATTAGCCTGAAGATACTATGGTAGACAATAATGAAGATGTTGTCAAAGTGAAGATTAAGTTATAAAACTTTTTCATATCGATAGCAATGTGTAGGTTAAACCCTAAAGGGCGATAGCTACTTAAATTAGAATATCTAAAGTAGTTTTCGAAAAATATAAAAAAACCCCGAATAACTTTTCCTTTGCCGCTATTTCTAGGATTTCATGCTTATCTTCTTAAATGAAACTTATTTTCCATGTTTGAATAAACTCTCAGTGGAAAAATAATTATCCTCATCATCATCTCAGCCATCCAGCCACTGCTGGACGTCATCATTTCAGTCGTAAATCGTCCACTACTGAACACAGGCCTCCCTCATGGATCTCCATGAGGGGTAGTTGCCATACTCACCACGCTTGGCAGGCGGTTTGGCGAGCGTAGTTCGGGATACGTGTACGTAAAGGAGGAGATTTTCAAGTCGTCTCTATTTTTTTATCTGTGTGACCTGCGTACGTGCCGTGGGTTTGCCGGCAGTAGAATGTTACTCCTCCTCTCATGCCCGTGGATGCAGTAAGAGCCTGTTAAGGGATACCTCCGGAAGATGGGCAGCAGCGTTTTCCTTGTATCAACATCCCGTTCTGCGCTCGCCAACCCGCCTGCTAAGCGTGGCGAGTATGGCAACAACCCCCTATGATCTTGGAGATCCATAAGGGAGGGAAGCCCATGCCCAGCAGTGAAGGTGGATAGCATTCCTACGACTGAGATAATGTGTACAAACCACAGAGTTTATTTTCTGTGATACGAATGTTGGCAAATTAAAAAATACGTGCTACAGCATATCTCAGAAGCCATTACATAAGTTTAAATATCCTAGGAGATAAAATGACTAGTTAATATGTAGCATAGATATATTAACAAATCTATTGACGCTGTATTCATCAAATTCGGTAACCGTAAATAAACCTTCATACATAGACTGTTATAATCATGACCCTTCCCAATTAACGTGGGTGAAACCGCGCGGGTCTGCTAGTATAATATAATAGGTCAATTCACTTTGACCCCGCAACAGACTCAAAGATTTGGTGCGAGGCACAGCACTCATTTTTATAAACAGATGTGTAGTTAACTAGTCATTTTTAATTCTGCATTTGAATTATATTAACCTTTGGTCTTATTTGTAAAATATTTCACCACTTGTATGCAAGTAAATGCACTCATTGAGCATTTGATTTTATGTGTAAGGAGTATCATTGATAAAAATAAATATTATACAGTAATTAAGGTATACATAAAAGTAAATATAATGCACCCAGGTAAATAAGGTGAATAAAGTATACTTAAAAGTTATTTTAATGCACTCGGGTGCTTTAAGTTTGCTAAAAGAAAATTAAGTGCACTTATGTGTTTATGGTTGTACAATATAATTCTAACACAACAAATAAATACTCGTAGCAAAGTTCGTAAAATTAAAAAGCTGAAAACTGAAGTAATCCTTTTTTTAGAAATGGCAACATGATCAAAATTATCAAAATGGAGCATCTCCTGCAATATGGTCATGCGGCCGCACTGAAGAAAGTATTTTTTGAATTTGAATGTGAAAAGTGAAAAAACTGCTGTGTTAGTTACAATAGTTTGATATCAGTAGTTTTGCTTGTATACCTTGTATAACGCCACAATGGGCGGCGTTATTTATAAGCGATCTCTTACAGGCAACCTTTGTAAGGACACAAATTAACAAAACAGTAAAAGCGCGTAATGTTTAACTAACTTTTAAATAATGTATAATCAAGGTATACAAGTCAAACTACTGATATCAAACTATTTTGTAACTAACATAGCAGTTTTTTCACTTTTCAAATTCAAATTCAAATATTGACGTGTCACAAATTATAAATAAAACAACACAATTAATAGAATAAAGCACGTAAGTGAAGCTGTTTACTTTAGATGACACGCGAGTTAGCAAAAGGAGCGAACAGAAGAACCTAACTCGGTCATGTTATGGTTATATTATGTAAGCTTACCTAATAGCTTAAAGCTTACCTAATTATCGCACAGAAGCTTAAGGAAAGCATCGCCCACTCCTTAGTTTACTAAAATTGTCTTTCTTTGCCATGCAATTATTTTTATACTCAGTTTATTACTAATGTATGACAAATGCAGTAATATGTTGTTATGGTTTTATAAATAAATGATTTGCTTTAAATATTGGTTTTAAATATTGATTAGTTACAATGGTCAATTTTACAATTATAGGTTTATGCTATTGGGTTAGTTACACTACTTATAACAGAACAGCGAGACCAATTTCATTGCTATTAGATGTTTTAGATTTATCTGATTAACATGTAGGCTTTTTAAAGATTGTAAAAATTCACAGAACTACATATTTTTATGACGTAAATTCATTATCCCATACATTTTACCCGGATGATGTGATAACATTTTTTGGTTGTCAAATGTAATAAAGATTCCTTCAGAAAATTGTGATTAGCTTCAACTCAAGATGTGTATATTTTAGTAGTAGTATAGTAATGAGTAGTTGTAAAGTAGTTGTTGAGTATTTGTAGAGTAGTAGTAGAGTAGTATTTGAGTAGTTGTTCAGTAGTCATAGAGTGGTTATAGAATAGTTGTAGAGTACATGTAGAGTAGTAGTAGTAGTAGGTGCGATACGAAGTCCGCCGGGACAGCTAGTTTACGTAATAAAACTCTAACACGTTTGAATAATTTAGAATGTCTGGGGCCAGCGGGCCAGCGATGCATATTCACCATTTAACGGAATTCGTTCTGTCGATTTTACATCCGCTCACTGTTAGGTTTTAATAAGTTTGAACTGAACTCATTTACACATTGTTACGGTGGCGTTTTGTAATCTCGTTGGACGTTGATAGAGTACTGGAATAAAAGAGGTAAAAAAATTGTGCTTTCATTTGACGACCTATTTGACGCAGTGGAGTGTATGTATATAGTGGCTGAGGAGTAGGGTTTGAATTCCGCTGACAAATGATGGAGTTATCTACAGATTAGTTTGTTTTGTATCTAATTGTTAGAATCATGACTATGGTCAGTCGCGTTTCGTCAGTCAAATCAAATATCAAGTATTGTGGTAAAATATATGGTATTTTATTATTATTATGCTATATTTATTCAGAAATGTTTGACTGCTTCAATAAATACTCCTGGACAATTCGCACGGTCCCCAACAAACCAAAGCTTTTATAAACTTTCGGGATAAAACACAATGTAAATAAGTGAAATAAAGGTGATTACGCCATACTTACCCGGTAATACGACTGTATTACCCGGTAATACGACTATATTCGCATATCACTTTAATTTTCAACCGACATTTCGATAGGGTTGAACCTATCGTGGTATAAAAATAAAAGTAATTACGCGATACAACAATAGAAGCTAAACCCTAGGACGTCCACTGTTGGGCTCTAATAGACCTCCCAATTATTGCGGCTGGAAGAGCATATATCCCACCGTCTTGCTACCGTGCTCAAAACAGTCTTGCTACCGTAGCCAAGACTTGTTAATCGTTGTCGCTCTAAAAAGCCTCTAGTCAAATAATTTAACCGTAAGTAATGCTTGAACTAAAAATTACATTTGGGATAGGCATAAGCTTCTTATCCGAGTGTAAAGCCGTGGGCAGCAGCTTCTTCAGAATATGAAAATCAAGACCACAAAAATAATCGTAAAGTAACCATCTGGTACAATATACCTATAACACAAGCTCTTCTTGCTACCAGACTGCTACTAAGTTTGGGCTGATGTGTGTAGTGTCCTGCATTTTTATTTATTTATTATTTTATTGATGAATAAAAAAATAAGATCCACTGCGAAGTTTACCAGTAGATTCTTCCTCTACCTTCCCTTCTTTTACTCTTTACGATTTAACGCTGCTACAGGCCAAGACCTTAGAATATCTTATTTTGAAATAAAATAGAAAAATCCCGAAAAATAAATTCATGTGAGTCTTGAACTGCAATGCTCTCCTAGTCTTGAACCCGTCGACCCTGATCACCTTAACATAATGAACCGTGAATTCGACCGCTTAGTTTCCCTTCCCCCTCTGCTCCCCCTTTGGAACTCATTAGGGCAGCAGAGGTCGCCGACGTCATAAAAGATCTTCGCCTAAAGAAGTCCCTTGGCTCGGACGGTATCAGCAACAGAGTACTCAAGAAGTTCTCTGTTGCCCTCATACATCTCCTTGTCAGCATCTTCAATGCTGCCATGGCTAACTACTCTTTCCCTGATGTCTGGAAAGAAGCCAATGTAATTGGCATCCACAAACCGGGCAAAAAGGCAAACGTGCCTTCTTCCTACCGTCCTATCAGTCTCCTCAGCTGTCTGGGGAAGATTTACGAGCGACTCCTTCTGAGACGTCTCTGGCGTCATGTCAACGAGCATAGTCTCTTGCCTGACGAACAGTTTGGCTTCCGAGGCTATCACTCCTGCTCTCAGCAGGTGCTCCGCATCACGGATCACATCCTGACCAAGTAGCATCACACTTGGCCAGCAGATACGGGCGCTGTATTCCTCAATGTGGCGAAAGCCTTCGACAAAGTCTGGCACAACGGCTTGGTTTACAAGCTTTTCCTGCTTGGAGTGCCAGACAGGCTCGTACTCATCTTACGAGACTACTTGTCAAACCGCTGTTTTCGCTACCGCGTGGAAGGCACACTCTTAGACCCCAAACCCGTCCGAGCTAGAGTTCCTCAAGGCTCAGTTCTTGCTCCCCTTCTGTTCACGCTGTACACCAGCGACGTCCCCCGACACCCCCAAGTCGAACTTGCCCTCTTCGCCGATGACACGGCTTTGTACGCTTCCGATAAGAATAAAAGTCGCTTACGTATAAAGCTGCAGGCACCCTAGTAGTCTGATGCAGAAAGTGGCGCATAGAGGTAAACCCGACGAAAAGTGCAGCAGTGTACTTTACTCGGAGTCCCCTCTTGCTCCAGCCTTACCTCCTCTTCGATAAACCCATCCCATGGGTTAGGTCAGCTCGCTACCTAGGAGTAATCCTAGATAGACGTCTCACCTTCTATCCACACATAAGGAATGTCACTAATCGCGTCAAGTACGTGCTTAGCCGGTTAAACAGCCTTCTCAACTCGAAGAGTAAAATGTCCTTTAGAAATAAAGTGACACTTTACAAAACGGCCAATAATAACATATTCCCTTGTCTTCTTTGGCCAGTCCTGTCATGTAAGATGCCTTCAGGTAGTCCAAAATAACTTCTTGCGCAGGACCCCGGGCTGCCCGTGGTACATGCGCAATGACAACCTCCACCGAGATCTCAAACTCGAATCCATCAAACACTTTATTAAAACTGCTTCAAAGCGTTTTTATGAAGTGGCGGCGGAACACCCCAACCCGTTAATCTCGGGATTACCCTCCGAGTACTTGATAGAGCCATTGCCTACGAGTTCTTTCCTCCGTCGACCGATACACGTTCTCAGCTTGCCCCATGACGAGCTCACCGCCGCTGACCCGGAGGTGACGTCAACCCGTCCCACACTAGCTACTAGGCACACATTCAATAACCGGTCTCGCCGGTGAGGCCGAAGAATACACTCTTCCGTCTTAAGGTGCAGTTTTGCACCTGGACATTCCATCATTATATATAAAAATCTAGCAACAGTCCAAGCCGTGGTTCGAACATAAGTGGTGCCCTTGAGCTTGTTGCCCCAACCTTACTTTTGCGGCTGGGCGCCCTCTGCGTTCGCCATGGTCCGGTAACGTTGTCATGGCCATCTGCGTTCGAAAAAAAAATTACACTTCCGACTGCTCACATAATCTTGTGGAATGAGACGTCATAGGATGAATATGGATCAAACCAAATTACGGGCGATGCCAATGCGACGCCAGATGCAAGCCAGTGTGCCGATGCCGTTGTCAATAGAACGGGAGCGGTGAGGAATGTCCTGAGATAGGGTATTCGATCTCGGCAATCGATGAAATGAAAAAGAATGTAAAGCGTTCCGTGAATTTACGGAGTGGCCTTGATTTCTGCGATACTTGTTTGACTTTTTGCAGTGAATGTAAACACGTGCCGTCCCAACAGTTTCATATATTTTTTCAACATTTCATAGTACAGCTTTTGATTTTTACAATTTTTAGAAAGGAATTTTTAACTATCAACCCGCCTACTTTTTTATTGTTTTTGTTTGACTGTTTTACGTGTGTGTATGTGTCACACAATCATTATATCGGTAGCATTGGAAGAGATTAAGCGGATATTTTTCATGAATGTAAATATTTTTTAAAGAGTTCTTGATTTTGTAGAATGTTACCTAAATAGAGAGATAAGCACAGACGCAAAAATTAATGTCAATAAAAATACATAAAACGGAGACGAAACGAACGAAGAAGTGTCGGGTAAAAGTCCCTAGCGTAGTCGGCAGAAATTCCGCCATTACTTCGGACATTGATTATTCCAATATAACGAAGTGTTTTCATGCTGTAAGGAACGCTGCAGTGCCTGGGACATCGTTAGATAGATTTGTCTTTCCCAACAGCACCTATACCATGCTCTTAGCTTAGTCCGCTATATCCAGGGAAGAACATGTACGTCCAAGCTGTCTAAGCCGTAGGCTTAATGCTTTCGCGGAATCGATTCCCATGATAGAGTGGTTGGTTGAGTGTTCTCCTAAGGACATTGATTTTGCAGTAGCTATTTGTAACAGCTAACAGCAGGCCTATTTATAATAATAATTAACGTTAGTGCGTGTTCCAGCCAGGCCCATCAAATGAGAAGTGTTTAGTACGCGAGCCGCGGACGCAATAACAACTCGCTTTTACGACCTCCTGGAGCGAGTAGTGCTTGGAGGTGGCAATCTTCGTTGCTCTTAATTCTATGTTCGGAAGGAAGAACGGCTGATACAACTGTTCATGTTTTTGATGTGAAATATATTTTACGGGGGAGTAAAATTGAGAGGTGACGCGTGACGCTTGGAGATGTGCGAGTTAGTACAAGGGCAACTGCCCTTTGTCCATCGTGCCAATCGTGTTGACTGTGGCGACTGTGGCGACTGTGGCCAAAGGGTCGAAATTTTATATTAATAATTTTAGATACAGTTACCGCAAAATTAAAAATGTTTCACATCTGCCAGGCAACCCACGACGGTTCAATTTTTTTTCACGGGCTTAGACTATAGGTCCTTGGCAAGATCTTATATGGTCCCAGGCACTGCAGCGTCCTGCACAACTTAAATAACAGTCGTTGACGCTGCATAAATCATCAGCTGAACTAGTAGCCTTTTTATACCTTTATTGGTGGTATAAACAGCGTCAGCCACAGTAAATTGATGGTCTGCAGGACACCTCTGTTATTGTTAACTTAGATAGCGCTTGCCCATCCATCTTCTCAGCTAATATAGTTCCAGTGGAGATATACACATGTCGCAAAACTGATTAAATTACTCGGCATCGGTCTTAGCTCGAAATATTCTACTAGCAAGTTAAGCAAGCTTGCAAGTTTGACTTCAACTTGATTAAAAAGTAAATATTTAATGCATTTAAATGTATGATTAAATTTAGCGCCTCTGTCCTTTCGACAATCACGGGAAGGTCCAGTCTTAGCTGATGGCCAATGTCAGTGCCTTGTCTACCTTTCATTTAAAATTTCTAACGAACTAGCAAAGTTGGTGACTTTTGCTGTACCATGAGTGTTTATCAATACATTTTATTTTAAAACTAAAACGTTCTTAACGTAACGTTCAAAACTCAGCGCGGCCAAAATTATCGATTTTTCATTCATTACGTAAAAGGTTCCTTCATAGTTTGCATGTCACAGCACAGTAACCCCGATGCTCGATGGTCAGCTTATAATTGTGGTTTGACTGACTGGCTGGCATGTACCTGTTGATTTATCGCTAGTATTTCAAAACTGGTTTGTTGGTAAATACTCGTTTGATGTCTGAACTGCTTTGCAGTAGTTAGTAAACAGCTTCGACTTGTCTAAGGTGGTATTACGTATGGTAAACTTCAGCCAAACAATATTATGTGGTCGAATCGGCTTTGATTTAGCTTCAGACGTTAACGAAAGCATAATATTTGACTCATGCGAACTTCGTAACCCACCGCACCCCGCAACAGGAGAAGGAAAAAGCTAATATCTATTACAGTATGACCACGAGCACATATTTGTCCCGGTGGTCATACTAATATGTAAAAATGGTCATACTGATATGACAAAATAGTATGACCACGGGGTCTTGTTTGTTTCGGTTGGCATATTAATATGTAAAACAGTGACCTCGCGGAAGTAGCGATAAAAAATGCTATATTATTTATTCCAGAAGTTTAAGTGAAGTTTTCAGGGTAAATGATTTAAGATAAGAAATGTTTATTTTGTGTCACAAATTCACTATACGAAGAATATTAAAATAATAAAGTAAAATGAGAAAAACGGTCGCCACTCAGTTATTGTTATAATAAGGTTGTACACGACTACTATAACGCTGGTCTTCCGTGACGTGTGCAAAGCAGTATCCATGACATGTTAGCGTTGGGAACTTATGAGTTAAACACAAAATAGCAGTTCTGTAACCTAAAATGTAACCTACATTCTAAAATCCCTCTATGTTACCTCTTCACGCAAAAACTAGGCTACGGATTGAGCTGAAATTTTGCACACGTATTGATGTTGACCAGGATTAACACATAGGCTACTTTTTATTCGGGTACAACGCATGCGAAGTGGCGGGCAGCATTTAGTAACTATATTAAACAACAAGAAAAGAAATATAAATAGTATACATAATTTAAATTACTATCGATACAAATTATGTGGATACACAAGGTATTTGGAAACGCTATTGTTAAAATTATTAGGTACACAGAACGGCTACGTTGAAGTTGTGAATGTAAAAGATTTGTTAGAGATTTCCTAAAAAAATAAAGATTTTTGATTTATAATGCAGGTGAGTGGTTTAGTGAGTTTAGTTCCGGTGTGGTGAGTGCCAGCGGAGCGCTGACATCGCCCGCCCCGAGCGGCCGCCCGAGCGGGTCCAGACTTTCGGCGTTTCTATCGATTTTGAGGCGCCACCGCGTGGAAACATTCGGCTTCAGCCACGGGCCGAACTCACTGTGATAACAGTATTGGGCATTGGGCGGGCGTTTTATTACGGGTGCTTTGTTCTTTTGCGGTTTTATTTGATGGAAAATTGCGGGATACCTACTTCTATCTGCAGTACAGTTTACTTTGTTGTTTCAATAGCTGAACTGAACGTAGATACATTTTAAAGTCAAGCGTTTACAAAGAAGCATCTAGGTTATATTTAAACTAACTATATAAAACAAGAAAACGAATATAAATAGTATAATTAAATAACTATCTACTAATAAAAATAATGTAGATACGCAATACAATACACGGTATTTGGTAACGTAAACATTAAAAAATTGCCGTGCCAGAAGTAGAATTTTGCCCCTTTCCCGTGGATGCCATCTCTTACCGTAGATGCAGTAAGAATCTGCCAAGGGATACCTCCGAAAAATGGGCAACAGCGTCTTTCCGTGCGTTAACATACAGTACCGCGTTAGCCAACTCGCCCGTCAAGCGTGGTGACTGGCAACAATCCCTCGTAATCAGTACTTGGCGATTCATGAGGAAGGCCTATGTGCAGTAGTGAACGTCCCACGGCTGAGATGAGATGAGAGATAAAAGCAATTGTAGGGAACAGTTTTCTTTCAGATTAAGAAAATGATGGAATCATTTTAGTCCTTACAGGTTGAGTACTCCTTGAGAGATGTTCAGAAAGTTTCATTAAAATCAATTGTAGATTGATTCCTACTAACTGTATGTTCATTCACAAAATCATTTCACATCAATACACATCCTAAGTTTTTAATATAAATCCAAATGTCACCTTAATTACAAATGCAAACAACATGCGATGCAAAGAGACTGTTGCTTTTCTGTTCAACAACCCTATTCTCTTTTTTCATCCCAAACAAATGTCGCGTGCATTTCATCACTTTGTGCACAAAATTCACGAACGAACTTTTCGTTCTTTTCAGCTTGCCGTAAAACAGAAAATATTTTTATAGTTTTGCACTAGTTCGAAGAAAAATAGAAGAATACTATTTTTCTTCGAACTAGTGAATTTTATATCAATTGCCAATTTAATAAAGAATGAATTAAAGAAAGACATTTATTTACGACGCGCGTAAACAATGCAAATATTTATTCATTCTTTATTTCTTTCATAGTATATGGAACGAAGATGAAGAAGATCAGAGGAAGTGGCTGGTAAAAGGGTCACCAAAAAAGTTTTGTGTGGCACCCTGTAATACTCAGATGCAACAAAGCTGGTTTGCAGTTCACGTTTCAGTTCGTTCAGGTTTTGTTGTTTCACGTCCAGAGATAGAAAAGTAAATGAAAGAACCATGAGGTTTGAATATATAACAACAACATAGCCCATACCGATTTCCGTAAAGTTATTCCGCGAAAAATCGCTAATGCGGCGTTGCAAATTCGCGGACGTACTATCCAAACAAGACACTCCCTCGCGCAGATAAGGTAGAACCGGGTGCGTAAAAGCGAGACAAGTGATCTGACCGTAACCTACAACGGCGTCCCGCTTTTCCGCGCTGTCTCGCTCGGCACGTCCCTTCGATCTGGCTCCAGGAAGCGTGTCCTTGAGTAAGTGGGCCGCTCCTGCCACATGTGGGTCAAGGTGCTGAGTCTATCGAGACGGATTGGCGTCGCACGCTGATCGTATCCGATGGCATTGCCTTGCCCATTGACATGGTGAGACTCGGCGGCGGTGTCAACGAAAACCATCGGTTGTAGAGGGACTATTTTATTTATGAGCCTGATTCTTACCTTTGCAGTGTAAATGAATAAGAAGAATATGAATCTTTATTTCCACAACAAACGTATAATTTTCATAGTGCTTAAACTAGAAGTATATTATTAACTTATGTGACGAAACTTAAAGTTTAATTTATGTTATTATATTTTAAAAATATTTGATTTTGATTGATTTAATTTGATAGCTATCGCAACGACCTCCGTGGCGTAGTAGACGCAGGAGATTGTACGTTCGATACCCGCCACAAGACGAATATTTGTAGTTTTTCGTATGACGTCCCAGGTCTGGGTATTTTCTGGGTTCTTTATGTTACCGTGCTAGCTATTTTATTAGGGCATTAGAATGCTCTCCTACCTCTGTTGACCAAGTCAAGTGGATGCAATAAGAATCGTCTCTTCGTGTATCAACATCCGCTCGGAAACACCCCCCCCCCCGCCAAGCGTGGTGAGTATGCCAACAACCCCTACTTGGGATGCATGAGGAAGGCCTATGTTTATTATTCTGCAGTATTGGTCCATGTTATCATGACTCTTATCGGCGCAGAAAATTTCATTCCATCATTTTATTTCGCCATCGAAGTACCAGGCAATCAGTCACAACAGATGCTCTGCGCTGATATGTGAAATTGCACTTGCCAATTAATGTCTTAGGGTTCCGTAGGTACCAGAAAAAATCAGAAGCAAACATCACGAGTAATCAATCAAATCACCATATTCAATATAAACAGCATCATTTCAGCCATTGGGCGTCCACTGGTGTAACCAGCATGAGCTCAGTCTTCGAAAATCGATTATCCGAAAACCACAATCAATAACAAGTGTCTCCAAAAACTCCGGTCATAAATACTAAGGTCCCATAAATATAATTTATTATAAGTTATTGTTTATCCTAATGCTCTTTACGCATAAAGTTATATTACATAATATATTATTTCCAAAATTGTTATTGTTATAAACATATGTGGCATAAAAATAACGAATCATCATACTTAGTCGTCAATATTTTCGAACGATTATAAAACCGAGAGGTTGTTTCGGAGTCGAAGCAAATTTAATTCCAAGTATTTTTGTCTTCTACATAATCAGATATTTTATAGTAAGCTTTATTGTGAAGATTACATTTTATATTTTTTTTAAGCTTATTGATAGTAAATTGCTGCATTTCTATAGGAATTTTATTGTAGAAGCGTGATAATGCCTAATAGTGGGCAACGCGAGTTTATCTTTATTTCTAGTATTTACATTGTGCAAATCACTTTTCTTCGGAAAACTATTATATCTTATATTATAGATCCTGATTATTCGGGCAAACGATAAAATTAAGCAAATACATTTTATGGATTACTATATTAGTGATTTAAAATTTCGGAGAAAATAGGGTACCACCAACTGTGCCATGGAGGTGTCTAAATCTTTTATTTTTATTATGTTTGTAAAGATTATTTTTATCAGGGTCGAGTGAGGGTATCAAGTTAAAATGATTAACAAATAATTGGGTCAGTGGCACGTCGGAGCTCTAAATGTGTCCTCAAAAAATTACTTCCCTTGTACCTAAATTTATTAAATTTGGCAAGAAGCAAGCTTTTATTGTTAAGGAAACAGATTGAAAATACAAAATAACTCTTTACAAATCTGGCCTTCCTACCTAGGTAATTAAAATCCTTTAACCAATAATAAAATGTGTAAAACAGCTAAGTCCAAAGTTTAATCAGTATTTTAATACAAATACTTTGAATGGGTTTCATGGTCTTCACAACTATTGATCTACAATTGTGTATAGCAGAATCGGAGCGGCTGCTGCGGCCTTCAGGAAGCTTCGTTTCAAGATGTTCCGTTCAGATAACTTAAAGCTCAAAGCGACTCACGCAGTCTGTTTTTTTTAATTCAAAACAGATTAGTTTCAAAATGTCTAAAACTTGAAATGACTTATATGTACCTACTTCTTAAAAGTCGTACTCATAATAAAACTTTAATTCTCATTGACTTTACCCATCCCATATCTACACGAAGAAGAAGAAGAAGATACGCTATTTGGACTTAGAATCTACGAATAGTTTATTTTTATGACGTATAGGTACCTAGTTATTTAGATATATTTTTTTAAACCTCGATGTAACGTTTGATTAAATTACGGATGTAACGCACGCTTTGTACAAAGTTCGCACTTCATTATTTCGACAGTCGAGTTCATAAATACAGGATGTTGTTTTAGTAACCTACAATATTTAAGGAGGTGATTATACAGGGTGACCACTCTAAATAGTAAGGAGAAATAAGAAACTATATGAGAAATTAAAAAAAAATAGGGTCGATTGAAATCTTCAAAAACATTTTTTTTTCTCCGCTCCAATTTCGACCGAGTTCGATTCCCGGTTATGTATGAGATTTTTAAAAAAATAGTTACAGAATCGTGGAGTATAACGCATGTGATTAAATTCAGTTTTGTGGAATTCTTATTGTGCAGAATCGCGAATAGGAAGAAACAAGATTGCGTAGAAATAATGACTGTGAATCGTTACGTATATGATCAAATTCAGCTGTGTGGAATTTATCTTGTGCAGAATCGTGAATACGAAGAAACAATAACGGCATAAACCTTGTATAATCCCAAATAAACGTATATACGGAACTCTGGGAGCGCAAATACAACTAGCACGTGCAAATTCGTTTGACATTTAATTGATTCCTGGCCGGATGAGATGGATAACCACCGCTGACCGCTCGCAAGCTGAGTGCTTATGCAATTTAAAACCAACACTGATCCACTCAGCAATCATTGAACGAGGATGTAACGGTTTAACCTTTCAGATGAAATCAATCCCAAATCCTGTTTTCTTTGTTGACATCAACGAAGCACGTAGTTATCGTAGTCGAATAATCAGTGCAATTGTTTAGTAAAAAAAAACATTGTGAGTAAACCCTCGGCTATAGACGTGAAAGCCTATTCTTTCTACTGACTAATAGCCGACTAAGCTGGGAGGATGATATGTGTGCTGGGCAACCCTATAATGGAACTCTGCAGTGTCTGGGACATTGTTGAAAGATGAATGTAACAATGTACCAGGCACTGCAGAATTCCGTTCAGCATGAATACCAGTAGCCGACTATGCTTAAATCATCACTAGACTGGACTGGACTGGACAGGACTGTACAGGACTGGACTTGACTGGACTGGCCTGGACTGGACTGGACTGGACAGGACAGGATTGGACTGGACTGTACTGTACAGTAATTTTTGTATTTAATGAAAATAAATGTTTATAAAATAACCAGTAATCATTTTCTGAAAAAAAAAACGTAATATTTTATTTTATCATTATGTCATAATTATCTAGTTCCTAGATGTTAGGCGGTCATCAAACTGCCACGCACCTCGCTGCATGTTGCATGTCGACGCACCTACGCGCGTACTTGTGGGAGTGCAGATCTGCATCATCGTGCGGGTTTTTCACGCACTCACGCGCGTAGTTGCGTTTTGTGGATTCACGGCGGCTCTGACTCATTTCATACAAAGCTGTTCGCTAGACTACGGAACTCGGTGTGCCATACCTTGCGTCTCAGCCCGCACCTACGCTCGTGGTTGCATGTTTCTCCGCACTTGAGCGCTTAATCTGCATGAACGCGCGTAGACGCATTTTCTTTGTGTTGGACTGTGCGTGTTTTCTATACAAACGGAAATATTTACAAGCAACGTTAGAAGACGCATTCACGCAACATGCAGCGTGGTGCGTGGCAGTGTGAGAAGCGCCTTAAACTTAGTTTATTAAGAACTAAAATCAATGGTCGTGGCATACGCGGAATGCTTGGAATGGGACGTGCCAATGGCCAGGGTCGCCACACGCGGTGCGGCGTCATGCCACCGCGACGGCGTCGCGACGTCACGCAGCTGCGGTCGCCTTTACAGCGGAAAAATAAAAGTGTGAGTCGGAGTGATCGCGGGCGCGGGCTGCAGCGCACGCCGCGCGCCGACCGCGTCTGCGCGCCCTTGAGAAACACACTAAAATGTATATTTAGCCGCGTCCATTGCCAGCCACGAAGTAACATCCGCGCCGACGAAAGAAATATTGTGTGAAACGCACCACGCTAGCCGCGGGAATCGTTAACATAATTTATGCGAGTAACGCATATTATGTGACGGTAGTAAATACGGATTCGATTAATTATCGCGTGCCTTCTTGTCGATCCCGCTCATCGCCGCTATTGCATTGTCGAGTCTCGTACGCGAGCTTGCACATACTTAGTAGGCCATTTGGCCTATTAATATCAAAAATAGCCCAGCCAGTATAACACTGATTTGTTTACTTTTGAGATGTAATATGAGTTTACAATACGTCAACGTGCAACTAGGTAAATAACGAGGCGGCTTCCGCGCTCCAAAATAAGAGGCGAAAGGAATCTTTAAGCTATCGGCGCTGAAGAATCCATAAACATTCATCTCCGGTGAGTGTTCGACAATATCTACCACCTGTTGCACAATCAGCTGTCGTGATCCGGTCAATCACCTTGAAAAAAGTTAGATATTTACAGAACTGTGTCATAAGTACAATACATTGCACTTGCACTTCGAGAATTTGCGAAAACTTTAAACGAGACTTGATTATACGGAATGCGGGGCGGGCGGGTGACGCGGCGCCGCTCGTGTAATCAATCGTAATGATCATTCATATTATATTGGCAATCGTTTGTATGGAATAGGTGGGGCTTTAAATAAGTGGTGTCAGACATAGTCTACAATTTGCTTGCATAGTAGATAGTGATGCCAACGAACCTCAAGTGAGCGTTGTTGTTTGATAAAGTTCGTCAACAAGGTGCGTGTGAGCGTGCATAGCGCCGTGGGCACTTCGACACGGATACTTGCGGACGCAATATTGCTCGGCTTCAGCTGATAATACTCCTCCGTCGTCTCTTCATTCCTAGATTTGAAAGAATATGAAACAAAATAATGCCAACTTCTTATAATCTCTTTTTGATGTGAAACATCTGTAGCCGCACGTAAAACCGATTTCTGGTATGGCAATGCTGGCAACGCATGCCGTGGCCCTGGCGACGCGTCGCCATCGTAGTTTTTTTTAGGAATTATCTTATACGGCTGAATGACGAGACATGCCGAACGCTCTAAGATCTTTTATTTATACGACTGAATGACGAGATATGCCGAAGGCTGGACTGGACTGGATCGGACTGGACTGGACTGGACAGGACTAGACAGGACAGGACAGGACAGGACAGGACAGGACTGGACAGGACTGGACAGGACTGGACTGGACTGGACTCTACTGTACAGTAATTTGTACAGTATTTAATGAAAATAAATGTTATATAAACAGTCATCATTTTCTGGAAAAAAAAACGTTATATTTTATTTTCTTATTATGTCATATCTAGCTCCTCTCGTAATCTGTTCTTTTCTGCATATTACTTTTACAAAATAATGTCTGAAATTAGCATTTCATTTGTATATATAATAAATAAATAAATAAATAATGCTGGACAAATCACACAGCATCATCTAGCCCCAAGCTAAGCAGAGCTTGTGTTATGGGTACTAGATAACTGATATACTTAATACATTATACTACATACCGTATACCTGGGTCATTTCACTTACAAGCCGATCTCACTTCGCTGCACTTATCCGCGCTAACGGAAGTTATGAAGCGGTTCTCGGCGTTAGACATTTCTTTCGTGTTTTGAACAGAGGCGCGAAAACAAAAATAACCAAAGGTCAAGGGGAAATACTATTTCCGACGACGCGACGCTCCGAGACGTCTTCAAAGCTTCCACTGCATCATGTGTTATGTAAGCGCTGAACTTGAAGTTTTATTAGTCCAACTCAAAGATAGCTAATGGCTTTACAGGGTTACAGCGGTACTAGTTTGTGAGTTAGGCTTTGTATTACGATGTTAATTTGTAGATTCGTGGATATTTGAGTTAAGATCTTCATTTCTTTAATAATATTTTATCAAGACATTAAAATTATAAGCCTAGTGATGGGAAAAATCGTCCCTTCATTCCCACACCTGCTTATAAATTCAGGCCCCCGTTTGCCAGTTTCTCTAAAAGGCAATCAGCTTTTTAGGGAAGGCTTCATTCAATTTATTTCCTTTGTTTGTAATTATAAAACATGGACAATTATACCGGCACTATTAATCATTCTCTTGTTGCGCTTTCTTGAGCTAATTATCATTGATGTTTCTAAAAAATAAAATTTCTCCGACGTAGTTTGGTTTTATATCTCCTTTAGCCGATATTTATGCAGGCTGCCTACTGCGAGATGCTCGATTGTCATTGCTGGCATTGATTTTCGTGTTTCGCACTGACTAGTGAAGCAACAGTCAATTCAATAAAATTACCGTATGCCTATGCGAGTAACGCATATTATGTGACGGTAGTAAATAAGGATTCGATTAATTATCGCGTGCCTTCTTGTCGATCCCGCTCATCGCCGCTATTGCATTGTCGAGTCTCGTACGCGAGCATGCACATACTTAGTAGGCCATTTGGCCTATTAATATCAAAAATAGCCCAGCCAATATAACACTGATTTGATCACTAGGCTTATATTACCGAAACTTATAGACTTAAAATGAAACCCACTGTAACTAGATATTTTCATTGTCAACAGATAAGCGGATTAAAATTTGAAACTCAACTGAGAACACTAAACCAATTCCCAGAAACACTTCTGGGAGACCCAGCTAGACGAATAAGATACTTTGACGCCATAAGGTAAGTACATCCTTCACATACTGTCAATGATAGTATAAGTTAATTTCTGTAATCTGTGGTATAAGGTCCTTGTAGGTCCTTGTAGCTGCATCCTACTCGGAAGTTTATTTCCGATTTATTAGCCTTTGAAACATCTTCATTATATTATTGCTTTCTATATTGAGGAACAAAATATACACTTGTTCTTGTGAATTTCCATCGACTGTCAAAGTAACTATCAGACTTTAGACTGTTATTGAAAATCTTTTTTATCAAAAGCAAACGCCGAATCTTTTACAGGTTGGTTATTATTGTTCACACAATCAAGTTGGAATACAATTTGTTACAAGTTTTAAGTGTAAACTAAATTCACAACACCAGGTGTGGAAGGCACCGTGTGGCAGAATAGGGTAGTAGAGTAAACAGTTATCCAAACCGTACCGTGTGCTTAGCTTTAAACAAGCATTGGTATGGGGGTACCAGAAAAGGGGGCGAACGTTTCCGAAAAATGGCATTTTTGACCTTTGGTGACCTTTTGAGGTCATAAAAACTCCGGTCCCTGTGACCCTAGGATCACCAAAATCAATCAGTACCCTTCTATCATTAAGACAGTGCTAACAAAAAAGGTTTCATGTAAATCGATCAACGCGTTCGGTTGTAATTGTGTCATGCACAGATGATAACAGAACAGAAGACAGATAAACAGACAGACAGACAGCGCTATGCATAATGGGGGGCTTCACCCCCTAATTTAACAATCACGTACGGGGTCATTTTCCTATTCTTATGGAGGAGACCAGAATGTGCACTGATTGCCTGCGTACATTGTACATTGTCCCCTAGTCGGTCCAACCCCTTGAAATAACGGAAAAGCACTCTGTTAACTTGTTTACGAGAGTATCCCCGAAGGTGATGGAGATGTTCTCGTATCGGGTGTTGGTTAAGTTTGGCCATGTTTCAAGCAGGACCTTTGTTGCAGGAACGAGTATTTCTTCGATAGGAACCGGCCGTCATTCGACGCAATCCTGTATTACTACCAGAGCGGCGGGCGCCTGCGGCGTCCCGTCAACGTGCCCCTCGACGTCTTCTCCGAGGAAATCAAGTTCTATGAACTCGGAGAACAGGCTACCAACAAATTCCGGTAAGTAATGCGAGTAGAAAAAAGCGTGGTGGAAATATAAACCACAATCTTCTTCTTGGCATTTATTATTCCCATTTGATAGGGTTCTGCCTTTGTGGTAAAATATTAACTACCGCAAATTTGACTTTTATCTCACAGTGACGTTAAAACCGTTAAGGCACTCTTTTTTCGGTCTCGTAACATTAATTAAGCATGTACCCGCAGTGAGGACGAGGGATTCATCAAAGAGGAGGAGAAGCCCCTGCCGTCGAACGAGCGCCAGCGCCGGATCTGGCTGCTGTTCGAGTACCCTGAGAGCTCCCAGGCAGCGCGCGTCGTCGCCATCATCAGCGTGTTTGTCATCTTGCTGTCCATCGTCATATTCTGCCTCGAGACCCTGCCCGAGTTCAAGCACTACAAAGTATTCAACACTACCACCAACGGCACCAAGATCGAAGAAGACGAGGTTCCGGATATCACCGACCCGTTCTTCCTCATAGAGACGTTGTGTATCATCTGGTTTACGTTCGAGCTCATAGTGCGGTTCTTAGCGTGTCCGAATAAGTTCAATTTCTTCAGGGACGTTATGAATATAATCGATATCATCGCGATCATCCCGTACTTCATCACCCTGGCCACCGTGGTGGCTGAGGAGGAGGACACGCTGAACCTGCCTCGCGCGCCTGTGTCGCCGCAGGACAAGTCCACCAACCAGGCGATGAGCCTCGCCATCTTGCGCGTCATCCGCCTGGTGCGAGTCTTCAGGATCTTCAAGCTTTCTCGCCACTCAAAGGGCCTTCAGATCTTGGGCCGGACTCTGAAGGCATCAATGAGAGAGCTCGGACTTCTTATATTCTTCCTCTTCATAGGTAAGTTTTATCCCTTTCGCTTATTACGATGCCTATGATAATAAAGTGATTTAGGGACTAGAAATATTTAATGTTCAATTTTATGCTTCAGTACATTATTTCAGTCGGTTGAATTGTATGTATGTCTATCAAAATACTAGGTTCCTTTTCAGTTAATAATTAGTCTCATTAGAACTGAATAGATCTCTCAGTATTATCGCCTAAAGAAGCTATATCGTCGATATGCGTTAGGAACCATTACATAGGTTTTACAGAAAATATTTGACTTGGTATCTGACTTCGGGTCACTTTCTTAAAACTTCAGCTGCCAGTTTTCTATTTTACAAATTACCCACAATAAAATTACCCACAATAAAATTTATGTGCAGTTGAGAAATTTACGAAAACAGCGTTTTAATTTTAACAGACTATAAAATGATTGTAAATGTCAATCCTAATTAAATCGCACTACTTTCTTAAACAACAAATACACACGTGAAAAAAGTCTAAGCAACATCTATTAACTTCTGCAAAATTCGTTTTTTAATCCTAAATTTCTTCGAAAGGAACATGAAACCTGCTTCGAATAGTTTAACCGACAGATGTCGGGAATCGAACTCGTCGTTTTCAGTGGTGCAGAATATGGGTACTATGGCCGCATCAACTATGGGATCAAATTCTGTTCTGTGATGAATCTCGATTCGGGTTCCGGCCTTACACAAAAAAGTGAGAGTGTAGCAGTTATTCAGGAAATTCTAAACGTCTGAGATATGTCCAGGGAGTCCACCCTAATATGGCATGTCCACTAAGAGACGTACGGGGACATTAAGAACTTGCAAGCCCCTCATGGCTGGCATTGATTGGCTGCATAATGGTTGGGCTGGAAAGGACCAGAAAACCGATCTAATTAAATAGCAACTATATACCTAAAATTATGCGCAGAATGTGTTGACGCCCTTAGTCCATTTTATTTTACAGATAATGGATCTATTTTTACAGATAATAGATCTGAATTCACATTGATCCACGAATATTTCCGTCCGCATTCACCGAGGCGTCCGCCTTGGTGAATGATTTCTCATGGGGAGAGGAAATATCAGCGTTTTACTGTGACCAGCTCAGTCGCCTGAAAATGTTGTCTGACAATGTGTGAAAAGCCTACGAATGTTTAAACTTCAACAGCTGATTAAACGATAACGGTGTCGATTCTATTTTACACACCTTAAAACATATTATAATTAGAGAGGTGACGTTTCTTAATTTAGTGCTGTCAGTTTTTGTTCCGTTTTAATTTTAGCATGGCGGTAACCGAATAGCTTTATGTCATTTTAGTCCGTTTTACGTCAATTTAATTAGCTTTAGCTAGTTAGTGCAACAACAGAATCGCCACCAATGATAACCTAATCGCCTGCTGGTTTGTGACCTTTGAGTGCCCTACAAATAAAAATACCTATACACAGAGGTTTTTTTATTTAAATGAAAAACATAAATACATCATCTGTGAAAATTTCAACTATCTAGCTATCACGGTTCATGAGATACAGCCTGGTGGCAGACAAGCAGACAGACAGACAGACTAATAGCGGAGTCTTAGTAATAGGGTCCTGTTTTTACCCTTTGCACGAAAACCCTAAAAATGAAAAAAAATACGAATTTCCGATTTCTTTTCTCCAAAACTGCTGGGCTGAAACCCCCATTTGGGTTAGTAAATATATACTTTTAGGTCGTATGACCTAAAAGTAAGAAAGATTAATTAACTACTAATTAATGATTAACTAAGATTAATTCTGGTCTACATCTATACTAGGTGTATACCTAGTATAGATGTAGACCAGAATTAACTCTCTGTTACTCTTTATTCAAGTACTTCGCGTGCGAAGCTGCAGGCAGTTATTAATGTACCTCTATTATTTGAATCGATGTTGCTCAGATTTTTTTTATGTGCGTTATTTGTAGAAGCTAAAGTTGTACTTATGTACATCGTCAGTTTATAATTTATAAAACTGCATTGATGTAACACAGAGGACTGTCATCACATTTTGTATCAACGGTGATTGATGCAGTAAGTAGGTAAGATGAAAGGGACTGCCGTAGGCGCGTTGAGAGGCCGCAGGCGCGGCGGCATTGGCGGCCAGCGAGGGCGGGCGCCGGTGCACATTTATATTTGTTTTCACAGGAGTGGTGGTATTCTCGAGTGCCGTTTTTTTTGCTGACAAAGAAAGGCCCGACACCGACTTTAGCTCGATTCCTGACGCATTCTGGTGGGCCGTCATTACGATGACCACGGTCGGCTATGGAGACATGAGGTAACCCCGCCCGGCCCGGCGCCCGCTCGCCCCGCTCCCGCTACTGTGTCGCACTCTGCCCGTCTCCCATCTTGTCGTTTGCTCCTCATTATAGGTGTCGTCCTGTTCTCGTCTGCGGTCTACTTCGCGGAAGCTGGGAGCGAGAACAGCTTCTTCAAATCGATCCCAGACGCATTTTGGTGGGCGGTCGTGACAATGACGACCGTAGGATACGGTGACATGACGTATGATTCAGAAACATCACCCTATTATTTCACCTTCGCCTTCTCGACATCCATTTTGCAACACGATTTCTCATCGGCCTTTTTAACAACTTCGTCATCTCCCTCGCATCTTGTAACTCTTACATAGCTTCAATTGATTTTATCGTCGGTCGCTTGGGCTTAACCCGATGATCACCATCACTTTTATTCACTTTTTACGATCCACTTCATATTGCACGATCAACAACGTTTTATTGTCTTTGTATTCATTTCTTTACAAATACTTTGATCATCAAGTTTCTTCCTGAACTGTCACAATTTTACATGGAAGCACAGTGATTGCTTTTTACTATTGAAATTAACGTGGTGTACTGGGTGCAACCACCGGTGTCGCGACCGTCCTCAGTGTTACTATCGCCCATGGCGGATTCGCCGGAGTGCGCCGAGGATCGAGGAGCATTCTCTCCCTCCCGACGCGAACGCCGCTCTCTATCCGCTTCGCTGTGTGCCCCGTCACTGTTGTCTCACTGTTACTGTGGAACTATATGTATCGATGTTGTGGTGATGTATCATTCGCTTAACGTATAATGCAACGGTGGTCACTGCTCATTTACTACATACGGTCACGATATCTTCACTAGAGGACGTAACTCATTGCTTTTCATTCAGTTAATGACAGACGTTTGAACTGCATCTAACTCGGTGTACATGTTGTACTGACTAATATTTTACTCGTCTGTCACTGCTACTATGTAAAATTCGTGTTCAGTAATCTCATACTATATATTGTTGGCTGTCGATCACAAGCTTTCACATCTATTTCGACTACCTCACGGTTGATTATTCGATGTTAGTGCATGTCGGCCCTGTCGAAGGTAGCACCACTGTAGTTTTATTTCTACACTAGGATTTTTTGTTTTTTATCTGTCATCTTCCAGGTAGCCTTGCGTCCGCATCCGAGGCAAAAGTTTGCCATCAAGGAGAACGTATTAATAAACCGATGCTATTTTCAGCAACTGCAGAAATTTGATTTTGTTTGAGCATGTTTTTTTGGTACGTTACCGAATTGAACGCTTTATTTTTGTTTCGGATGCGAGGTCTACTGCGACAGACTCTCTGCCTATGCGACCGTTTCACCCAGCGAGGCCACCCTCGCTGCGGTGGCGGTGTGACTGGAGATGAATGAATCGGATTTTTTACATCGGTATGCCCGCGCGAAATTACGTTTTATTTTCAAGCTAGGTCCCCACTTTATGATTTAATTTGTATGAGTAGTCTTTAAACATTATTGTATTTAATGCATGCTTGCTATTACATGGTGATTAGTTTTACATGTTCCGTGAATAAATCATCGAAGACCATTCGGCAGAGATAACAAGTTATTACATACTAACCAACTGGGTTGTCCACTTCCGAGCAGAGAGTCGATTTAATTCCAATCACAATACATTTAGAAATAACTTTCCTCAGAGACTTGTCAATATTTATAATTTGAGTTCATTGTTATTGAAAACAGAAACAGTGTTGCGGTTCTCTTATAGCTGAGCGTTTAGTTTTGATGTAATCATCCGCAGCGCTGTTTCATTCCAAAATCGACGCTTTGCCCTTCGATCATTTTAAAACGGTCAATCAAGTTATAGTCGAAAACGTAAACCAGTACGAGCGTTTTTTCAACGTAATGATGCCAATTCCTGTCTTTGATATTCAGATGGCGAAATTATTCAAATGGTGGCAGCGTTTTGTTGAGAAAGCGCTCGTGTTGTCGGGGCCTTATTTGCATTGTTTTGCAGGCCTGTGGGAGTTTGGGGCAAGATCGTGGGATCTCTGTGCGCCATTGCCGGTGTGCTCACCATTGCCCTGCCCGTGCCCGTCATCGTGTCCAACTTCAACTACTTCTACCACCGCGAGACCGACCAGGAGGAGATGCAGTCGCAGAACTTCAACCACGTCACCAGCTGCCCCTACTTGCCCGGGACTATGGGGGAGCCGTATCTTAGTAAGTACTAGCGTAAACACTTCATTTATTATTAATATAAAAGATTATCAATGTCAGATTGACAACTAATTGTTGATATTGCATTCCATTGATAATAATGTGAATGAAAGCGAGTACTGCGCGACGTTTGAAAGCTTTCTATGGTACGACTACAAACAGCCATGTAAACTTCGTTTGTCTTTCGTCAACACTTTACAGTATGAGTTGTTTCACAGCTCGCGGTCAAATATTGTTGCAATTTTTATTTCGTTCGTTTTACACTTATTTTACCTTTAAGTAAAATTTTTCAGTTGTTTTATTTGTTTGGTTTTATTTTTATTTTCGGTAATTCCAGGTAACAAGGATGACGAAGACGATAAAGTTGGGACTGACCAGTGACTGTTTGGTGATAAAGTTATAAGTTAGTAATCGATAGAGACGATCATTGTGATATTAATGTGTAAGGGACAAGTGTTTTCGTGTAAATATCTAGTGTAAAGATAGCCAATTAAAATTGTTATTTATTTTATTTTTGTTCTGTTTTGTTACAATCAGAAGTTAGAATTATTTCGCTCAAAACGTGTCTATACGAGGCGTTTGTTTTCCATTGCTTTTTTTTCGACAGAAGCGCAGGTTAAGGCGTTTGTTTCACGGGTGCCTTTATTTATTACGTACCTATTTATTTGCTGGCACTTCCATTGAAGTTTTATTCTGTTTAATGTTTGGGGCAACTGCTTTCTGGTTGTAGAGTTGCGAGTGGCCTGAGCCGCGATGAGTAGTCACTTTTGACCAGGGTTTTGAATACACTGGCCCACAAATGCCTAAAGTACAATAAAATCGTTCAGATAAACAACCAGCATTTATAACTTATTATTAAAGATCATTTTTACAAAGTTTATCATGGACAGTTGTTTTATACTTGAGCTCTGCAGGCGTGGCTCTATTTTGTTGGTGAGTTGAGCTACTTTCTATAACACAATGATTAAAAACTACAAAGTATGTGAGAGCTATTTTAAAGTAGATTGTTAAAATTAATTGGTGGGTATAATTTATATTCAAGACATCAAATTGTTTCGTTCATCTTCTGTTTTTAGTTCCAGCGCATGCGCGGTGAAACGTAAGTTATATATTTTATTTTGTTTCTTCATCATCACCACTATCATCTACAGTCTATATGTATTTACTGCTGACTTTCTTTGTTTCTCAATCTAACTTTAAATAAATATATTGTGTAGTCACTCACACCCGTAGTTGTGAGTGTCACGAATAAAATTACGAAAGGTTATTCTTAAAACTATTTAAATATGACAATAGAGGTCACTTGGTAGAGTAAGTCGGACTACTACAGCGCTGTGAAAAAGCGCACAATGGTTTTCTATGGTCACCTTGTTAATTTGCACGTATTCGTTTTCCAGGTATTTACAGCAAAAAATAATAAATTAAAAAAAATATATGTTTAAACGGATTACCTAGGGAGTGATCCTTAGGTATGCCGTTTAAATAAATCATGTTTAAATAAACATTGAGCTTGAAGTCATCTTTAATAATGATAAAGTTGAAAAACATACCATTATAATCAGTTTCAAAATAATTCTTGAAATAGGTCTTTAAATACAACGTGATTCAGGTCACGGGTAACATTAATTGAAACGTCAAAATTGATTGAAAATGTGATTTCTAACGTGCCACGTGATTCTTTGTGGAAAATAAACTGACGGGAACGGAACATTTTGAACAGATAAATTGCGGGTTTTGGCTGATCTGTTCCTATGTTAATTAGTTTTCACAGTGAGTTTAATACCCTTAGCTTATTTGAACCACAAACATAGTTTAGTTTTTAAAGCGCTTAACTAACAACCTAATAAATAGTACAAATTCCAGTGTCAATTCGGTCCTAGAACGCACATGAATATACATCTAAAACATTATCAAACTAAGGCGCTTAACAAACTTCTAAATCTACAGATTTTCTACCAACTAGTTACGTAAGCGCAGACATAGCTGTGCGTATACACTGGAGTGTAAATTTATTTTACGTTAAAATTGTTGTAAGTTTTTGGCCCTAGATTCAGATTACTTTTGGTAAGAGGAAGCCGAGATAAACTTTACAAGCAAATCGACTCTTAGAGCAGATCAACATTATTTGGATAATATTGTTCAAGAAAATGTAGTGAACTTTGGTTTGAAAGTCGTTTACATAAACGTTAGTGCAGTCAGTCATAATGGCACAATTTATTTTTCCACCGCAAAGTTGACCTCCGCTGTTTTGTGGCCGTTTACAAATAGCCTTTTCTTAATCTTGACTTATTCGTTTTTGTCGATGTTTATAAAGTTTATCTCGGCTTCCTCTAACCAAGAGTGACCTGAATCTCTGGGCAAATGGTTATAACAAGTTTTAAGTTAAATAAATTTACACTCCGATGAATATGCAAGGGATTATTTAAGCGGAAATTGCAATTGCAAAGCTTAACATAACAAACAAACAGCAATTCGAAAAGTAAATATGAGCTTTTCTTTGTTATGTAGAAGCAACGATATAGGAAAAAAGCTTGTTCCAACTTTAGAAATAACTATCGGATAACTTTCCAATCTTGTCAAGGCCTTGCAAAGGTCATAGGTTTATTTATTTGTTTGCACAATGTGGCCAAGGTTGCAGCCTTGTGAGGTCAACCAATTTCAAAGAGGTATGTTATTTATCCGGTATTGTATTGCTTGCTGGGCACTTGTTTGCAGTTGGGTTTGTTGTGCTTCGTTATTGAACTTACGATACTCAAATATCACCTCCGTGGCCGCGGGCGAAGGTCCGCCGGCGACGCAAGAGGTTGCGTGTTCGGTTCCCGCCTCGAGATGTCTGTACGATCTGCATATATTTGTTCAGAGTATTCTGGATGTTTTTCTAAATTTAATAAAAACCTATCTTTGTAGTATAACGTATTAAGCAGATTAATCATCTAGTACCTATAACACAAGCTCTGCTTAGCTTGGGGCTAGATGATGCTGTGTGAATTGTCCAGAATTATTTAGTTATCTATACGGTTATGGTACATGCAAAATGTTTTAGAACTTATTATAAAGACCATTATTATAGAGGTAATATAATGATATTGCGTTGAATAATCAGAGCTACTGAGATGTTTTACAAAATACCGCATATCGAGTAGTTCTTAAGAAGATCATTCCCCAGAATTTTAAATACCGGTTGTAAGTTTAAGCATATATGCCTACCTACAAAGCAAGACTCCTATTTTGGGAAACAAATGAGTGACAGAATACCTAGATACAAACAGAAACTCAACTAAGGTGATCAAAAACATAGTAACAAACACCGACCATTCAGCCATTTACTCCGGTACTCTAAAACAAGACAACACATACTAAAAAACTACAACTTTCCAAAATCACCCAGAATAACACGTCCTAAACAGTTTCAGGTCCCATTCAAAAGAAATCATCAATGAGTGAGGAGTCCTCCTCGGACGCCATGGAACAAGAAGAAGCGCTGGTGGTGGATCCAAACGTGGAGCAAAATCTCCAGCGCCTGCGCGACGAGGAGAAGATCCTTCTAGAACAACAGGCTAACATGGAGGCCGGCAACTGCAACGACATCGCGGCTTTGGAGCACCAGGATCTGCTCCGCCTAAACCAGGTAAACTTTACAATCAAGGCTATCTTTCACTTCACACTTTTCATTAAAGAAACACGTTGGGTTCCATAAGGTAATTGTAATTACTAAGCAGTATTGCTATGGCGATTGGTGATGTACTCGTATTTTCTTTACTTTTTGGATGTGATTTACTTATAAGAAGTGCCTACTGAATTTTTTGTGAAAAATGTTAGTGAACAACGTAGTTTTTAACTTTTGCGATTGACTTTTGAGATGTGTTTTAAAATATTTGACGGGACTTTTTATTATTTTTATTATTTCCCGTCACAAGAGAAGTCGAACAACTTGAAATAATATTAATAAATTAAATACGCAAAAACTCTCGAAAAATAATTAAACATAAATATATCTTACAGATTGCGCAAGTTTAAAAATTACGTTTAAAAAGTGTCCAAAAACTTTTCATACGAATTTCAGGTGACAAGATTCTAAATGTTTTTTTTCATGACAGCTGCAACAACGTGAGCTGAAGAAGCTGGCGGCCGCGCGTGCGGCTCGCTTGGCTCGGGCGGCCGCGGCCGAGGGTGAGCGCGAGGGTGAGGCTTCGGGCGCCGTGCCTCGCCGCGAGGTCCGCCGTCGCCCCTGCACCGTGCGAGTCAACAACCTGCACTCCATCGCGCCGCCGGATGCCATCGAAACTGATGTCTGACTAAATGGTGAGTCTTATTTCTTACTTACCTACTCAGCTGGCTAGCGCGAGGTCACGGGCGCCGTGCCTCGTCTCGAGCCCCATCGCCGCTCCTGAACTGCATCAAAGCAATTCCTGCGCAATCAAATTGAATTCGTCGAATCAATAACCTGCACAAAATGGTGAGCTTTAAACTTACTTTTATCACTAAAAGGTCCTTACTAAACTGTCCTTGAGGAAAGAGTCTGCGAAATAGAATAGAAAGAACTGCATCACACCAGCAAGACGCCTCTGTAGTTTAAAATTGCAGACGTATAAGAAATGTAACTAGTGTATCTGTGTGTCTGAGTATCTTGTGCACCGTAGCTTCCAAGCGGTTGGTTCCAACCTATTTTCTTCTGCTCTCTAATTCAATTGCCACACAAGATATGTTGAATCGGACACATATTTTCCTAAGTATATTTTTACACAATTCTTTACCTGCTATCAGATCCATGAGACAGCGACTTTCATTCAATATTTAGTTTATTTTTGAAGTCATACATGCCGATAAAATTAACTCAGAATAATTTATTCTGACGCTATTACCACCAAAGATTGACATTATGCATTGACGTGCTAAAAGCATAACTTATTTTAAAAGTTGACAATTTGATAAGGTATAGCAATAGATATAGCTTAACTTCGTTTGCATCTACTGCGATAATGATGAGCGTACATGCTAAATGTTTCCAAAATCTTGAAAATAATAAGGATTCGAAGTGAGTAGGGCCGTTGATCAGGCGAATTAATAAGCTTCCCGTACAGCATGATTACCAGTTGCTAACGCTCTATAAATAATATTTATTAGGCCTTAACTTAACATAATTATATAAATCAGAGTTATTTGTGTTAGTGATTTGTGCTCTATCAATATAATATTACTAGCTTCGGCCCGCGACTTCGTTCGCGTGGAATTATAGTTACTTTGGGCTTACGCTAACTCTGACCCGCGTCTTCGTTTTCGTAGAAGGTGAAAATATTTTTAAATAATACCTACGATAAGCGTTTTTTTAGGCACCTATTTCAAGCTTTTATCAGTAAGAGTGGAACTTTAAAACGTTAGGTAAAAGTACTGGGTCTTATAATCTTATATCATGTAGAATGAATGAATGAATGAATGAACACTTTATTGCACTTAAAATACAAAAAATAAAATTATAATAGATTATAATTATAATTATAGTAGATTGTAGGTTATTCTAAAAACTCAAAACTATGTTATTTTATAGTACTTCTGCGTACAATATATTTCTAGTTTTGTTTCTTCCGGCAGAAGTAGACATTGATTTTCACCAGAACCAAATCTCGATATGGCAACATATAGCCCGTGCGAAAAACACTCTTATCGTAAACCTATTCTTACGTGCTTAAATGTTTGCCCCTGGGCCTTATTAATTGTTACCGCAAACGATACCTTCACCGGAAATTGGACTATTATTTATAAGTTAAAAGGCAAATCCGTTGGTATCATAGGGGATGCGAGGTATCAGCGCTGTTTGCCCTACTGCTGGACCAGTCAAAACTGTAGCACCAATCACGTTATTGCCAAGAAATTTTACTTGGGGTCTGGTTCCGTTGCATAAATTTGGTGATTTAAGGTTTCTTAGCAACACAATTCTCCAATTGGCGCTTCTGCCAGTTAATAATTTGAGTTAATGTGGGGGAAGGCCACTCGGATTTAGAGATAATTATTTTGCTGCGATGTTATTTTAAAACTGCGATATCTCCTAAGATATTCATTGAAATCAAATGATATTAAAAGCAAATAAACATGAATTAAAAATATATAAATTATGATTTATTATTATAAACATGATATTAATCCTTATTCAAATAAATACGTTATTCATTGCAAGTATTTAATTTAAAACGAAATTGCCCTTTACATCATTTGATTTCAATTAATATCTTAGGAGATATCATACATACATATAATCACGCCTCTTTCCCGTAGGGGTAGGCAGATACCACTTCTTTACACTTGCTACGATCCTTACATACTTGTTTCACTTCGTCCACTTTCATTATTCCCTTCATACATGCTCTTCGATTTAGGGTACTCTTGACCTGGCCTTTTTTCAAGACTGATAAATAAAAATGATAGGTAATTACAAATTTATACAAAGAACACAAAAATACCAACAGACGGAAGGTAAAACAACATCAAACTCAAACAAACAATAAAACCGTACACAGATCCCTACTAATATATAAAAGTTAAAGTAAGAATGTATGTATGTATGTTCCCTTTTGACGTCAAAACCGCAGAACCGATTTGGATGAATTAGTATAGGAGTAGATGAGACCATGGAGACGGACATAGGCTACTTTTCGTTGCGTAAATTAGTAGTTGTAGGGTAGTTGTAAGCAGTGGTTGTAGTAGGTGCGATACGAAGTTCGCCGGGACACTTAGTGTTATGATATGAGAAATCCATACAAATTAATAAGCAATGTTATTGGAACTTTACTCCCGATCAAGCTGTCTCAAACGACGACAGATCAAGAGACTTTCTACTTGCTCAGGACCCCAATAAAGGCCTTCATGAGTGGTAGGTACGCCAAACCCTATTATTGCGGTTGACTAATCAATACAATGGCATTATGCAACGGGCCAGAAACGACCAAAACTTTGTAACTAGGTCAGCAGCAGGTAAACACTCCCTATGCGGCCGGGAGGTTTTTATAGACGAGAATCAGAAAATTTAGGAGAACGAAATTTGTCAGACTTTTTCTTTTCGTTACTTTTCGTTACTTGTGTCTCGCAGGTGGACGTCACAGCAGTTTAGAATATATTTATTTAAACACACGTCAAAGCCAAATGGCAGTATTAAGTACAAAAATTGAGCAGCCGTGGGACGCCTGGCAGATCTGAAACATAATTACCTAATTTTGCGAAAATATTAATATCTTACTATAAAACAAAGTCCTGCGCCGCATCTGTCTGTGTGTTTGCGTAAAACCCAAGACATGTATAGAAAAATTAGATCTACAAAAAAGTCAACGTCAGCATATGTCTATTTTCTATGGTTTATAAAAAGTAATCAGTTTTCTAATTAAAATTTTAATAAAAAGTTCATTATTAGCCTTTGCTTATAGAACTTTTAACATGACTGCGCCAGAATTTTCTTTTTATTTCTTAAAAAGTTAATTACTATCTCCATGTTTGTTTAAACGACTTTTCATTCAAACAAACATGTGTCTTATATTCAAATAAATTTCTTTAACATCTTGAGTAGTTCATATAGAACATATTTGCCCTGATATTATTTTAAATCAATATCTTACGAGTTAAAGCAAAATTGAAACTCTCGCGCGACAAAATAATTTTAGCGGTGCGGGCGTACGCCTAACTCCTTAACAGCTGGACCAACACGTTACAACTCTATGGGACCATCTCCACGAGCGAGGGAATCGCGGCGATTCTATAGCGCGAACTCGTCGCGATTCTCTTGCTCGTGGAGACGGCCTCTAAGAGAGTGTATAGAAATACGAGGCACGGACGAACATCGCCGCGATTCCCTCGCTCGTGGAGACGGTCCCTTAGTCTCAGGGTGAGGGGCGCAATGCAATGCAGTACGTGCCTTACGTGCTTAGTGAACGTGATCTCCGCGGTATCGCAGTTGTCATAGGTAGAGGTTACCGCTTAACATCAGGTTGATCTTCGGCTTGTCTCATCATTTAGTAGTACAAAAAAAAATATGAGCGAGCAGTATGACGACTGCCGGGTCCGCTAGTAAACCGCTACCTTGATAACCTTTCGCCTGATCCCCTGCGTATATTGCACGAAATATGACGCGAGAAAATGACGGAGTTACAACGCGAAAAAATAACGGAATAATAACGCGTGAAAATGACATGCGAATGTGGTTTCCGACTTCTACGGCTATTCAAAAAACTCCAGATGGAATTTTGTATGGTTTTCACCAATACACGCAGTGGTCACTGTATCCAGGTTAACCCCTGCAAGGCTAAATGGTGGAACAATATAATGCTGCGTCGATCTTATCATAAAGCAAAATAACGACTACTGCAATCACTGGTGCATAATAAATAAAAGCGCTAAGTGTAAGTTGCGCTCGCGAACAAAATATTTCGTATCACAACCGGTTTCTTAAACAAGTGAGCATAGAGTGTATTTTGAAAACCTCTGACCTCTATCTGAGACGCCGTAGATTGCGGGTTTGATTCTCGCCGAGGGGCAGAATGTTTGTTTTGCCTGCTGATGATGATGATGTCTCGGGTCTGGGTGTTTTCTATGTTAAGTATTTATTAACAAAAAAAATATGTTTTTAATATTCCATTAAGCATCTGGTACCCAAAACACAAAGCTTTGCTTACATGCGTGGTGCTGTTCCAAAAGTCCAGCAATATTTATACATATAACCATTACGTGTTCTGAGGTCATCATCATTCCAGCCGTAAAACGTCCACTACTGAACAC
Organism: Pasiphila rectangulata; assembly: GCA_963082625.1. NCBI lineage: Eukaryota > Metazoa > Arthropoda > Insecta > Lepidoptera > Geometridae > Pasiphila > Pasiphila rectangulata. The sequence continues at coordinate 15,754,855 of OY720236.1, read as the reverse complement.
AAGCCTCATGGATCTCCATGAGGGGTAATTGCCATACTCACCACGCTTGGCAGGCGGGTTGGCGAGCGCAGTTTGCGATGTTGTACACGGTAAGACGCTGCTGCCCATCTTCAGAAAGTATCCCTCAGCAGGCACTTACTGCATCCACGGGCATGAAAGGAGGGGTAACATTCTACTGCCGGCACCCCACGGCTTCTGGTTCTCGTTGTGCTCACGGGTTCTGAGGTACTCGTACTGTAATTTTAAGGTTCAATCAAAAACCCAAGCTTTTGATAGCAGGAAACACAAATCGGAAATGAACAAGAGAGATCATTTTGTTCGCTGAAAGAGAATGCTTCGCCCGGCAACCAATGCAATAATAACTAAAATGGCAATCGTGCCTGCAGCATTCTTTGTAACAACTAACCCGACGTCTCATTTATTTAATGTGCCATCATAAAAAGTGAACTTATGCTCTTATCTATTAAGTTCTGTAGTTCGTTGAACTGGTACCAGGCACGGAAAACGGATGCACGGAGCACCATAGCCATTTCACTGCATATAATTGTTCCATCAATATTGATACTGTACTCGCAAAATGGCGTACTGTGCACTGCAGTAGTGCTTTGTATTACTTCTCTGTGGTTAGTGTGGTTGTGTCATGCTGGAGCTACACAACATTAGTTACATTAGTTTGAAATATCGCAATAAAAGTGTCGCGTATATACGCTATGTTCTTGTCTACATTATATCTCTGTCGCGCTAAACATCGTGCACTAGGGAGGCACCTATCGACTATGTAATTTATTCAATTTTTCCGCGCTATATGTCCATTTTCAGTAAAAAAAAGTTTTTTGTTATACAAGAGTGCAAAGGTGCTTTTTAACCGCGTGCTCAATTTTGATGACCGACCAATTGAAGGATTCTAAAATTGATACATTAGAATCCTGACCGTTAGCGAAGAAATCAAAAGAGCACGAGGTGAAAAATCTGCACTCGAGTGCAACACGTAACTTTTCATCCCACCTCAGCGAGGAAATGACTAAATGCAAAAAAACAAATTACAATCACAAGATACTTTTATTTTAGTTTAAGTTACATTATGTAGTGTATTTATAATAATCTTTAAATAATAACAAATAATACTCAAATAATTCAGAAAAAAATAAAGTAACATTGCTACAGTTACTGTAAAAGACTTACCTATTAATGTTATCTGCCTCACCGAGTCATTTATTCTATCTGGTCATGAACGAAACCTGAATTTGCCAGGTTATGTCTTGAAATCTAGTTTTTCAAGAATTGATAAAAAAAGATCAGGGGTGTGCATTCTGTTGAGGGATAACATTCCATGTTCTGACTTATTAATAACCAAAGAATTTGCGGAACCGAGAAGTTTTGAATGCTGTGGAGTTAAACTAAAAGGGAAAAAACTTTATATTATCTGTATATATCGCACACCCGACTCAAATATTAAAATATTCTTTGAAAAATTAAATGCTTTGTTGCATAAAATATCCAGTCGTTCAAAACAAATTATTTTGGCGGGTGATTTAAATATTGATACGTTAAAACCTAGTAAAAACTCGAAAGAGCTCCATGATCTGTTTTCTAGATATAACTTACAGCTTCACATTAATACACCTACAAGAAAACAGACGTGTATTGATCACATAATAAGCAACATTTCTCCTGCAGTAGGCCGAACACATGACTCAGGATTATCCGATCATAATACTGGACAAACACTTGAGTTTAGCTTTAAAGTTAAACTAGTTAGACCATTTTATTTTGATGAAATACGTGACATTTCTTTGACAAATGAGAATAAATTTATTCAAGCAATAGGATCATTATCATTTTCTGACGTACTTGCTGAATCGGATACAAACAAAGCTTATTTATTATTTTATGACTATTTAAAACTATTTTTTGACTTGTGTTTCCCCAAAATAAAGATAAAAATTAAATCAAATAATAATTTAAAAACTAAATGTCTAACTAAGGGACTTAGAAAATCGTGTCATACTAAAAGACGACTCTACCGTGACTATCATTATAATGCGGTCAATAAAAGTGTTAATAAGGCAAAATACTTAGGCTTTTCGAAAACACTTCGACGTTGTATCCTACAAAGTCAAAAAATCAGCAGTTTTAGGTATATAAATAAAAGTAAAAATAAAGCACAAGCTATATGGAAATTAATAAAATCAAAAAGTGACCCCGCAGAATCGCATACTGACATTGAAAAAATTATTTATAAATCTGACATTTTTAATAAGCCTCTTGACATTGCAACGGCGTTTAATAATTATTTTATAAGTAATACGAACCAAAATCAGAACTTTATACCCCGAACAGATACTTTTAATAGTTGCCAGAGCAGTATTTTTCTAAAACCGACTACTGCTGAAGAAGTTAATAAGATTATACGAACGCTAAACAATACAAGGTCAATAGGTTACGATGAACTTCCTACGAATACCCTAAAACATGTTTCGGTTCACATTTCAAAACCTTTATGCCATATTATAAACCTTTCTTTTACACAGGGCGTATTTCCAGAATGCCTAAAAAAATCAATAATAAAACCCTTATTCAAAAAAGGCGACGTTTCAAATATAGATAACTATAGACCAGTGGCATTAATACCAATAGTGTCCAAAATAATAGAAAAAGTAATGCTTCACAGGCTAAATAGCTTTCTGGACAAATTCAAAATAATAAAAAACGAACAAAACGGTTTTCTTAAAAATAAATCAACAGCTCTAGCCAATTTTAATCTTATTAAATCGATTTCTGAACATATAGATTCTGGCACACCTGTTGCTACGTTGTTTTTTGACATGAGCAAAGCCTTTGACTAGCTACTTTCAAAAATTTATAAATACGGCATTCGAGGTACAGCGTACGATTGGTTTGACAGTTATTTGAAAAATAGACAACAATGTGTAGAGCTAGCTAGAGTTGACCAATCTATGCACAAAATCAAGTATAGATCTGATTTTCAGCATAACGGTTATGGCGTACCTCAAGGTAGTATTCTAGGACCGAAGCTTTTCCTACTCTATATTAACGATTTACCTGACGCGACAAAACACCAAACCGTTCTGTTTGCGGATGACACGACGTTGGTAATTAAGGGTAAGGACAAGAACATAACAAATCTAGAATATGACATTAATAAAGGAATTTCGGACATTGTTAATTGGCTTGATAATAATAATCTTCATGTAAACTTGACGAAAACTAAAATAATGCAATTTCAATCAATTCGACGAAAACCACTAAAACTTGACATTCAATTTAATAATAATAAAATCGAAGAAGTTAATTCATTTAATTTTTTAGGAATACACATAGACTCTAATATTACATGGCGAACACATATTGAAGCCGTATGTGCAAAACTCAATAGATATACATACATACGTTTTAAAAAGATTACGCGAGATTGCAACTATAGAAACGGCGCTTAATGCATATCATGGTCATATAGGATCGGCCCTACAATACGGATTACTTTTATGGGGCAACAGTGTAGATTTCGATAGGGCTTTTCGGGGCCAGAAAAATTGCGTTCGTTCTTTATGTGGAGCACATTTCTTGGAACCTTGTAAACCACTATTCAAAAGGTATCGTATACTTCCTCTACCATGCCTTTACATTAAACAAGCGGCGGAGTTAGTTAAACAGCATCCAGAACTTTTTAAGAAAAAATGTGACGTTCAAACTAGAAAAATAAGAGAAGTTGTCAGCAACAGATTGCACAAACCAATGTACAAACTAGCGATGACACAGAAACAATCATACTATATGTATATGACACTTAAAATATTCAACAATTTACCAGAGGACTTAAAAAAACTATCAGGAAATTTATTTAATATCCAGTTAAAAAAATGGCTTCTTAGTAAACGCTATTATTCTATAAATCAATATTTTAATTACAGGGACATAGAGGATTTTGAATATATTTATTGACATTGTTTTTATTATTATAATCAATTAAATAAATCATTTATTTTTGCATGAAATCTGTAAATTTAATTCTTATGTGTAGCGTTACTCATAAGCCAAAATATTTGCATGCCTAGATAAGGTAGAATATAAGGGATATTTTAATTTTAAGACCAACGCTGTAACCTATATTCGTGCAAATAAACATCTTTAATCTTTTAAGTTGAGTGTAATATTTTTGTTAGGTACTGTAATAATGTTTTGAATTCACAAACTTAGTGAACACGATGTTCTAAATTTATTTTACTTTATCCTCTAGCGGATAAAAACGGCTATTGCACGTAGATATCGATATCGAAGAGCAAAGCTCTTTCCGAGATGGGGGGATGAAAAAAGTATTTCCTATTATATTAAACCTAGATAGAGCGACTCTAGCAAGGTAAAATTAGATTTAGATAGTTATGTCATGGTCGTTGTCAATTTTTGTTAACCATCATTACAAACTGAGGCACTCCACTTAGCGTACCCTAGATGAAGCGCACCAATGTACTGCCACGTAGCACACGAGTCTTAGTGCGGTTCATTTAGTAAATACTTACTTTTTATTCCAAAAATGCACCATTGACAACGTATAGGCTAGTCATGGGGTTAAAATTAAGATGTAGGTAATTAAATCCTATACAAGTGGCGGTGTGTTGTCTCCCCTGTTGGATGGATTATGATTTTTTCCTGATATCGTAACTTACTTCTGATAAATATGTTAGTACAGTTGTCCCTCTGGACTTTACAGCTTTTATCGACCGACTTAATAAAAAGGAGGAGGTTTCTTAATTCGACTGTAAGGTGGCCCGAGGCAAGTGTGACATAAATTGATTGATTCAAAAGCTTGTAATTAAGTAAATATTTCTACGGCGTTATGGTTTAACACAAAAAGATGTTTCAATGCATGAATTATTGAGTTATTGTCAGTTTGATTAAGTATTTAAAAAAAACAATTATTAGCATAAACGTTTCTCTATTGTTCCATATATGGCACTTAAACGTGAAATGTATGTTTAAGCCGGGAAATAATAAATTGTTTCACTAACCCTACTGTCACACTTGCCTCGGTTCACCTTATATTTTTTTATGTGTTCGCGGATTACTTTTTTTCGATGAAAAGAAGATATCCCAAGGGAGTGTCCATGATAAGGAAACCAGGATCTGATGATGGCATAAAACTAAAAATTAGTTTCTGTTTGAAATCAGTTTTTAGGGTTCTGTACCTCCAAAGGATAAAAACGGAACCCTTATACGATCACTTTGTTGTCCGTCTGTCTGTCGGTTTGTCCTTCCGACTATCGGTCTGTCAAGACCTTTTATCTCGAGAACCTGTAGAGGTATCAAGTTGAAATTAAAACCAAAACTCAAATCTACAGCCTCTTTATGCTGTGAAAAAACAATATGCTTAGTTAACGTGAAAAAAAGAACCGGCCGTTTATACCGCAAAACACGCATGGTTCGACATTCTCAAAGAAATCAAAATCCGTAGACCTAGAACTATGAAATTTGGCAAGGTATATGGATTTGCTTTAGATACATAGAAAAAAAATCGTCCATAAAAAATGTACGAAATCAATCATCGAGGTGAAACAACCCTACGCTGGATGGGTGACTGAAATGTTTTGTGCATTTTTAAAACTTAACTAAATCAAATTAGCTAATTTATAATACCAATTATGTTCCTATCTTCGTGTCGCTTACGCGACAAATACCCGGTAAAATATGTCTTGATAATCACATAAGCCGGGTTGGCGAGAGCAGTACGGGATATTATTAGCGGAAAGACGCTGCTACCCATCTTCCGGAGTATCTGTTTTTTTTTATTTCACTGCCGGCACTTTATATTGTGAAATCGAATTTAAAAAGCATTAACATACGTATAACCGGGTATTTATCGCATGAATTACTTCGTTTATCTAAGTTGTTTGTATGTATGTTTGTTACCGTATGCCGTGGGGTGCCGGCAGTAGAATGTTACCCCTCCTCTCCTACCCGTGCATGCAGTAAGAGCCTGCTAAGGGAGACCTCCGGAAGATGGGCAGCAGCGTCTATCCGTGTATCAACATCCCTTACTGCGCTCACCAACCCGCCTGCCAAGCGTGGTGAGAATGGCAACTACCCCATGGAGATCCATGAGGGAGGCCTGTGTTCATCAGTTGACGTGTTATGGCTGAAATGATGATGATGATGTTTGTTACCGCTCCAAGCAAAAACTACCTAACAGAACAGGCTGAAACTTTGCACATACGTACATAAGTTTTAACCAGGGTTAACACATAGGCTACTTTTTAACTGAATATTATAACACGTGCGAAGCTGTGGGCAGAATTTCTAATGTTCATAGTATAGTTTCTAATGCTATAAAGTCCGAGCCACCACTGTGCGATAGACGCGGCACTACTATTATATAACTAAGTACAGAAAACAGTTATTTATTTATTTATTTATTATAATAGGATACCCAACACAGGTTTACACATAAAATAATAAGAAGACATTCAAAAACAATTTATAGCATTGTGCTCCCGTACTTAAAGGGTACCACAGCATGCAAGAAAACAAGGCAACAGACAACTTAAGAGTTGTGATTAAAAACTAATAGTAAAACATAGAAAAGCGCATAACTAATAATTAATAATTACTCTACTAATAATCACAATTACTAACTGCTCTACTACTAACCACAACTACTAACTACAACTACTTAAAAATCTAATTCTTCAACTACTAACTACTACTACCTACTTACGAATCTACTTGCTCAACTACTAACTACTAAATCGGTCCAGCCGTTCTCGAGTTATAAAATGCTGTAACTTACCCGACCTAATATTTTGTTTAGATGGACATTTTTAAATTCGAAATATCGTTCGAATGGAATGTCCGATCTCAATAATGCAAAGAGTAATTAATCGACAGGTATTCAAACAATCTTGAATAGGAAATGATTTATTTGGTTAAGGAGTAAAATAAAAGCATGAATAACGTGGTCTTATTTTGGTCGGCATTTCTATCAACTTCAGTAGTGGACATATGGTATTGGTAAGTTTTTTGTAGATATTGATATGTCCTGTTATATTCTTGAACATTTTTTGTTCATCATCAACAGTTGCCCGTATAAATTTGATTAAATGTGCAAATAGGTGATGGGAATCGATTGCTTGCTTTACAATAGCGGATCGTTTATATGCATATTCAAGGGGTAGTTATAAATCAAACAAATACAAACAGCAAATAAAGCGAACAACCTTACATGAAATCCTGCATTTTAGCGACAGTCATTATGCAAAAGATGTCGTCGAGACAAAGTTCTGAGATACAGTTTCTCGCTTCGCAATAGCTTGTTTTTGCAGAATTGAGGGGAATAATTTTAATCGTGTGATAAAAGATAAAAAACGTTTATTTTGTTTCACACATTACAAATAATACAACAAAAATAAAAATATACAGACATGGAAACAAAAAAGGAAATCGCTCAGCATGTGCACAGTAGCGATGGCGCTACGTGCGCTGGTTTTCTGCGACACCTAGAGTGTGTGAGGTAGCGGTGCGACACACGCAAAGACATTGACGCACGTTACAAATGATATACGAGTAATAAAGAAAATTATGTTATAATCAAGTTACATAAATAATAAATTTAGGAAGCAATAACTACAAAACAATGTGATGTAATTCTCGTTTATACTGAATTACGTTCCTAGATTGACTTTGGCTGCCTTTAGGGTTCCGCACTAAAATGGCATTAAATAACGCTTATGGTGAGTATGACTGTCCGTCACAGCTGTTTAACTCAAAACTAATTCGATTTGAAATAGCTATAAAAACGAATATAAATAAGAAAGAAGTAATAAGAAATAATTCCGCTTCATCATTTCAGCCATAAAACGTCCACTGATGAACACAGGCATCCCTCATGGATCTCCATGAGGGGTAGTTGCCATTCTCACCACGCTTGGCAGGCGGGTTGGGTAGCGCAGTATGGGATGTTGATACTCGGATAGACGTTGCTGCCCATCTTCCGGAGGTATCCCTTAGCAGGCTCTTACTGCATCCATGGGCATGAGCGGAGGGGTATCATTCTACTGCCAGCACCCCACGGCGATTATTTCGCTTATTTTATTTAAAAGCATTACAAAATATATTTTACAAAACGTGGGCCTAAAAGCATTTTCTGCCGGCCAACCTCATTGGTAGTGCGAAATATTAGCGTGTTAACTTTTATCAACATAAATAATACACAAAAAAGAAAAATTAAAACCTTAGATAGAAACTTAGACTTAGATATCCATAGTTGCTAAGGTTAGCACACAATTCATATTCGATGTGTTACATCGAATATGAATTGTTATATAATAGATCAAGGTCACGGCCTTGACACTACGATGGGACGTTTCCTCCAACCTAATCCGCTTGTGGTTTCCGACAGTACGTCAAGCCAAGAGACAATTACAATACCCGACCACAGTGACTTGGTAAATAACCTTCCTTGGCTCCGTGGAAGCTAGCGGTGCCTGGAGGCCGGAAGCTTATTTCTTATTCATTGCCACTGCAGATTCCAAATGAAAATAAATCTTGGCACTGCAGCTTACGTAACTCTTTGCATATTACATACAGCCGCGAATTGTTCAGCAAATTAAAGTACAACCGTGAATTGTTATTTACTGGAGCAATTATAAATCTGCCTAATTGCAATTTGTCGAAATACGACGACTGTTAATTTGTTGAACTCATTTTTAACTCAGAAACATGAATCCTGTTAGTTTTATAAAATGATTTAAATATTTATCCAATGAAACTTTTCCCCAGTCATAACCTCCAGGGAACCTTGTGAAAACTCGTTCGAATCTAAATTTTGCTTGCAGCTTGCGGTATCTTGAAACTTTTAAAGTCAAATTACTTTGGCTGCACTTGCAAATAGTCTTATCAGTACTGCAGACTTGCGGGAATTTTCCGTGTGAGGAACCGTCTTCTTTACAAAGACAGTGAGCTTTTGAATAAGATATTTCTGTTCGCTACTGACTCGAGAGGAAATCTGTGGCTAACCTTCCAACTGAGCTGTTCTTTTCTCTGACGAATAGCCGACTAAGCTAGGAGGGTGGTAGAAGAGCTGGTCAAGGCTGAACCTAGGCACTTCAGCGTCCCGTACAGTACAAATACCAGTTGCTCACGCAGTATAAATCATCTAAGATAGAAAGGACTTCGTTTTTTCCTTACTCATACGTTTCCAGACTCTTCCGCGGTCCGCAGAACTCTATTTTGAGATATAAATCCAGAATATGCTCTCATTTTCGAATCTCATTTTTTCTAATAAGTATATGTTTTCCGTAGCAACCGAGTGAAACAAAGGCCTTGGATATTGCAACATGCATTCCGTACCGTGCTCTGCATTGTTCTGAAACCATGCTGTGTTTGCGCCTTTTACTCAATTAGTCCACACAATTATGTATCTCGTGATGGGAATGTTACATTGTTTTCGTCTGAATAGACGTGGAATTTTCGGCATTTATGTATTAGTCTATTAAAACATGGATTTGTGAAAGTGTATATTCGCATCGAAAATAAAAAATATATAGTTATTTGTTTATAGCAAAATCATACATATCACTGTCGTAATATAAATAAAAACACTTAAGTTTATGTGACATAAATACTTTTGAGGATACAAAACTTATGCTGGACTCTTCAATCTAGGATAAATTATGGTCTGCTTACTCACTCAGTCTGTCTGTACCAAGGAATGCAGTTAACATTTTAGAAGAACTTTTAAAAGAATAAAACAAGTAAAAAAGTCCTATTCTAGAAAATGCCAAGAGTGTATAAAATAGAGGTAAATAATAAATAGAGAGAAATAGTTCAAAGTTCAAAGTTTATTCAAACTTTATTAAAATTCAAATAATCAATGTAACATTACAGATTAACCAAAGCGCTACACGTTAAATCTTACACTCATATTAAAGTATAGTATATATAGTAAAGAATAGAGGTTCATCATCATCATCTCAACCATAGGAATGCTGTCCACGACCACCGATGGCCTCCCTCATGGATCTCTAAGATCATGAAGGGTTTGTTCACATACTCGCCACGCTTGACAGACGGGTTGGCGAGCGCTGTACGGGATGTTGATACACGTAAAGACGCTACTGCCCATCTTTCGGAGGTACCCATTGGAAGAATCTTACTGCATCCACGGGCAGTCAGGAGGGGCAACATTCTACCGCGGGCATCCGGCAAATAGGGATTCCTTTCATGGAAAGGATCGCTACAAGTATGATATGACTATTTGCATGTGCAGTCAAAGTAATTTGACTTTAAATAAATTAAAAGTAACAGACTTTTTAAATAGAAGATTATATTTCAAAAATATTTAATGTTAACTTAAAACGTCTTTACACAATTTATATGTTATAATATCTTGTCGCGAGATTTAAGTAGGTAATTGTATTTTTACATTGTTTTAAAATAAAATTAAAATCAATCGATAAAATTATGTACCTACATATAATGCATTATTATTTGCCTACTTGAAATGCTACACAGGTAAATCTCGCGACAACCTTCCAAAATATATAAATAGTGTAACGTTATAAGTTGACACGTTACTAAAAGTATACCTTATGGTATACTTTTGGTCTATGTAGTCTCTTAGTTTACTAAGACTTCAATTCAGGTTCATTGAGCACAAATGCTTCCTTTTCTAGTCTTCTACCACGTATTACACAAGCAATCACACTGTATGATACATCTGTTGCATTAGGTAGTTTACACTGTGAAAATAAGAAACCTAAATGACGTATACCCAAAAGACTTTTTCTTTGCAGTTCGCCGGTAAGTCAATAAAAAATAAAGTTATTTTGCATAAATATTTTTTCTGCTTAGGGATAAACTTAATCTTTAATTACTTCACACTTTTCTTTTTTCCTTATTTTTAATAATATTTTAATACGGTTTTCGTTTTCTAAGATATACTCAACATTACTTGAACAAGTAGCGAGCCTCAAGGTCGTTTTAAAATTCGGTTTTTGTTGGTCTTTGGCACCAAATCAAGGCGTTTTAGCCTGGCTTCTCGACCTCATGCTAACTTGATAACAAAACCTCACTTTCTTTTTTTAGCGTTCTAATAACAATTTAGTCTGATTTTATTTCAATAATATTTTAAACGCGCAGACTCTTTTGCCAGTTGTCAACAATCTGTCGCATTTTACTGGGGCTTCTGATCTCTTGTCTGAGGTACTTATGTACCTCGCACTACAAATACAAATACAAATAACGTTTATTGATCAAATCATTGGTACAGTTTAGTATGAAGCCCTGGCTCCCGAACTAGCGTTAGCTGTGTGTCAGGAGACAGTTTCTTCTCACAGTATAAAGTTCTTAATTAATGGATTAGTTAAATTTACATTGAATTGATCTAATGAAAACAAAAACTTATTTTTATGATGTAATAATTGTGTATCGTGTGGGATATACATACCTCCCTAGGCTGTATGTTCCCGAAAACAGAAATAGATTTCGCCCCGGTCAGGTGCCATATTCGCATTATTCGCATCTAGACCGACACGCACTAAGGCCTCTGCCTCGAATCTTGCGGGCGGCGGCGGCGGCGGGAAATGAAATGGACTGGCCCTCGAAAACAGCGGCGCGGCAGTGGCGCGGGGGCATGAAAACTCCGGCCGCTCCCGCGCCGCCGCCGCCGCCGCCCCGCTGCCCGCAAGATTCAAGGCAGAGGCCTAAAGCACGCCAAGAATGCCCTATCATCCGAGCTCAACGTCACCTCAGCGCGCTGAATAACTGCAGTTTATACCTTGACATTTTTTCGAACAGATGGCCATTCATAAAACGGTTATGTTTGCAATACTGTGAACAACCAGATACTGTATCAGATCAATACCTATATGCATTGTTTTTTTTTTTTTTTTTTTATTTAACCTATGTTGTCCCACTGCTGGGCAAAGGTCTCCCCTAAAGTCTTCCAACCATCCCGATCCTTTGCAGACTCCCACCATCCTCTGTCAAAGGTAACAAGCTCATCCCGCCAACGCTTCCTCGGTCGACCCCGACACCGCGTTCCCTCATCAGGGAGCCAAGGTGTTACACTCTGAGCCCATTTGTCTGCTGTGTTTTTTTATAATTTGTAAATACTTTCGAAGTCAGTGTACTTTTAATTAATAAATAAATAAATAAACAACCAAGTTCCCTGCTGCCGTGGTAACTAACTGTTTTGTTTTTTCCTTGTGTTAAGTTAAACCCTTTTTTGTTATTCATTAGAATGTTATTAATTACTTATCATTTAATCTTTTATTTTACTTCACAGTCCGTCGGTCTAATATGCCATGAAGAAAATATTTAAAATTATAATAGCTTCATGATTTGATTAGGTCAATATTGTTGTTATTCATTTTAGTAATGGTATTATCTAATTTACTTTGACCAAAATTATATAACAATAATGTTGTTTTTTACGTAAGACGTTCTGTTTTTCTATATTTTAGTATGATTGTTTTTGTTATTGTCTTGTTTTGGTATGTAAGAAGTACCCACTCAACTACATAATTACCTTCTTCATTTGTACTGTTATCCGTCCCTGTTTTTATTTTAAGTGAAGATTTAGACCATGCCTTCGATTGCAATTATCTGAAATGCTACAAGTGAGAAAAATAATAAATAAAATAATAATAATAAAGAATAATTTTAAACCCCCACAAAAAAGAGAGAGGTGTTATAAGTTTGACCGCTGTGTGTGTGTTTGTGTGTGTGTGTCTGTGTGTCTATCGTACGGTGTGATACGTAGCACTTAAACGAGTGGACCGATTTGCATGCAGTTTTTTTTTTATTTAAAGGCATGTTATCTAACTAGTGGTTTTTAAACATGTTTTACCAAAATCGGTTTAATACGCAGGTAGCAAGTCCGATGCTCGCCACGGGACAGTAGTTAAATAAATAAATAAATAATGCTGGACAATTCACACAGCATCATCTAGCCCCAAGCTATGCAGTGCTTGTGTTATGGGTACTAGATGACTGATATACTTAATACATTATGCTACATAGATAGATATGTTTTATTTAATATAAAAAACATCCCGAAGAAATATCTGCAGATCGTACAGATATTTGTCCCGAGGCGGGAATCGAACCCGCAACCTTTTGCGTAGCAGGCGGGCCTTCACCCGCTGCGCCACAGAGGTCTAGGTGTTTATTCAGATAAATTGTTTGTGCCTACACTGAAAAATCATAACTCTCTTTCATGGCGGCTGTAAGGTAAAAATGCGTTGATTTTAGAAGGAAGCGAAGGGAACGGGATCAAATGTTCGGAACGTAAGCCAGCTACATACAATACTCTCGCTCGTAATTTCGGGTCTCCGAAGTTTCGGATCGATACCCGCTGCGGTACGACGCCCTCCTGTGACGTCACAACCGTGCCACGTGCAACCATTCTACGATTACTACGCTTGTCTATCTTAGGTTAATAATCTTAAGCCGAAAATGTACTTTTATTTATAAAAGTTTAATTTATCATGGTGCTTTTTTCTCAGACTTGCAGCCAGAAGCCCTAGTTAAAGTTAAAATATCTTTATTCATGTGGTCCCAAAAGACAGAATGTGGCCACACAGAAATGTCATGTGTAAAATCAATTTGGGTTCTTTGGTCAACTCAGCCCACACCTCACTCAGCCCGCGGGCCGAAACGCCCACTACGAAATTTATTTATATTTTCTTATTTTGATAGGTGTTGCGTGAAGTGCCCAAAATTTTTAGATTTTTTAGATTTTTAGGGTTCCGGATCTCAAAAGGAAAAAACGGAACCCTTAGAGGATCACTTTGTTGTCCATCTGTCTGTCTGTCTGTTTGTCTCGTCCGTCTGTCGGTCTTTCAAGACCCTTCATCTCTAAATTAAAACCATATACGCAAATCTTCAGCCTCTTTGGGCTGTGAAAAAAACAATATTCTAAGTTAACCAGAAAAATGATACGGCTGTTTATGCTGCAAAAATCGCATGTTTCGACATTCTCAAAGGAATCCAAATTCATAGGGTACTTCCCGTAGACCTAGAACTATGAAATTTGACAAGGTACATATATCGTGTAACTCGTAATCGTAAAACCGAAAAACTATATAATTGCAACGGAATCACAAAAAGTCGTCCTTAAAAAAGTACAAAATCAATCATGCATGAAGTTTAAGCAACCCTACGCGCGGTCATAAATTTGATAGGTGACCGTATCTTTTTGTGCATTTTAAAAACTTTTATAAATATTAATTATATTACATACCTACGGAACCCTAGATGGGCGAGTCCAGCTCGCACTTGTCCGATTTTATTTCTGACTTATTCATTAGAGGTTTCTCCTTTTCTTATGTAATCGCATGTCACGGCCCAGGTATAATAAATCCTGGTTATTTAATTACTGTGGTTTTACTTAATAAATAAATAAAATTGGACACTTCTACACAGCGCCACCTAGAAGCAGAGCTTGCGTTACTAGAAGATTGATAGAATACTTATATATACATATTTAGATACTAACTTAGATCCCATTATTTCAATTAAAAAAGATAAAAATATGTTTATTTTTTAGGGGGCCAATCTCCCTATTATGCAAAGCGCTGTCTGTCTGTCTGTGTATTTGACGATTACAACCGAACGCGTTGACCGATTTACATGAAACCTTTTTTGCTAGCACCGTCTTAATGAGAGAAGGTGACTGATTGATTTTGGTGACCGTGACATTAGGGTCACAGTAACCGGAGTTATTGTGACCTGAAAAGGTCACCAAAAAAATAAAAGCCTTCAAATGGCCGAAAACGTCCAAAAACCCAAAATTTTCCTTTTTTTGACCTTTGGTGACCTTTTCAGGCCTTCACCCCCTTTTCTGGTAACCCCGTACGAATGCTTGTTGTCACTAATTACGAATAATTAACAAAAATATAAAATTAATCTTAGAAATAAATCATAGCGACAAAAAAGGTCACCATTCAGGTTGTGTTGTGACAGAGTAAATCAACCACAGCGCTGGTCTTCCATGGTCACCTTGTTTGTGATAGTTATCTATAGTACTTCACTGGCAGAGATAGTGTTTATTACTCAAAGGTCGTTGGTTGATACTCGTACTACTATTTTATTTATAACATTTAGACTTTAACTAGGTCTTCTGGCTGCAAGTTTGTGAAAAAACCACCATGAAAGAATAAACATTTATAAAGTTGGTTATGAAGTCTGAGTAAAAGCTTATTTCCTACAAGATACGTTTTTAGCTAAGAGCAAAAATAACCTGTGTGAATATAGCTTAAGAATTGCATAAACCAGAATAAACAATTTGGATAAACATTTTATAATTAAACTAATAGAATTTTTTGCATACTGTTTGATTTTCCAACAAAATAATTTTGTTTGTAACATTAGTACGGATACACCTTTAGCAGTGCAGAAACACACAATAGTCGGTTGATGAACAATTTATAACTGAAATAATTTGAATTTATGAAGAGCATGCTTGAATTTTGTTTCATTTTCCGACAAAATAATTTAAGAACAGGCAACGAATGGTCAAAAAAGTTAAAGAAGGCAAATATTTGAATCACAACGTTATCAATAGCAGCATTAAAAAGAGATTTATATTTTATGTTAATTGATGGTATACTGACCCACTCCGTGTAATTTTTTTTAAGTAGGTTTTTTTTCAACTTTGACGGTTCGGAGATTGTTGAATGGATTATTGTCGATGGAGTGAGCGAAACGAAGTTCTTAGTGGCAACTAGGCATTTCGGCTGAATATTTGTATATATGTTTGTATGTATGTCCACAATTTTTGTCCGAGGATAAGTCGTGAACTAATGATCGGATTTTGATGTAATTTGAAACTTAGAAGATAACATAAATACAAGTCAATTGTCGTGGTTGAATTTTGATTTATGGGGTAGTTTTTGAGATATGGGGTTTAATCGTTATTTTTGTCCGAGGATAACTCGTGAAGGGATGATCAAATTATGATTAAATTTTAAAACTTCAGGAGATTACATCAATACAAATCGATCATAGCAGGGGAATTATGATTTATGGGGCAGTTTTTGAGATATGTTTAATCGATGTTTTTTACTCAGGACAACTCTTGAACGAATAATCCAATTTTAATCAAATTTAAAACATAGGTAGATTACAGTAATACAAATCGATTGTCGTAGGGGATTTCTGGGGGATTTCAGATTTAGATTTGTTAATCGACGTTTTTGACCGAACATAACTCTTGAACATATGCCCGGATTTTCATGAAATTTAAACACAGGGAGATTTTACCAGCACGTGTTTAGTAGCCGATTAAAACACAGGAAGTTGTGGGTTCTATTCCCACACAAAATAAGTTCAAATACAATGGGACCTAATTGAAAGAAATCACTCGATCATTCTAAGTTCGTGGTGAACAGCTAGCTAATAGGTCTCAATATAGAGTTGTCCAAGTGAAATCAGACCAACGTTTCGAGATTAGTCTGTTCTTACATAAACATAGAAAAAAACACGGTTATTTTTTTCTGTCTATTTAAAAGTTTTGTTTTTTTTACAAGTGTCGTATATACTTTTATCATCCAGTTAGTAAAAAACTTCTATTTTGACATTACAAACAGATACCTTTTATTGATGACTATCGAAATGAACAAATTAATAAAAAAAACACATTTACAAGTTTGTAAATGTGACAAAATCAAACGAACCTTTATATTACGAGTATGTATATCGTATGCAAGTATTGGCAAACATATGTACATACATTCGACCTTGGCTTATGTATGTATTATTCCGTCCGGGTTAAATTGAATGATTGACTCGAGCATTATGTTGTGATGTAATACGTGTCGGTCCGTAAACAGTCGATTATTTTAACATTGTTTCAGAATATAGGTATTTATTACATCTTTTATTGTATTTTGAGGAACTGAAGGTGATGAGTAACTTGCAAGGCTGTTCACATATAATATTTAACACGAGTGTGTAGAGCTATTTGTATCTGTGAAATAGTGATAATAACTTTCAAATGCTGCCGGCGGCCCCAAGTCCTTCGCCAGTAATTGAGGTGGAAAATGTATCATACACCCCAATGCGGGACGTCAGTGTAGATCTGGTAACCCGCACCAGAACCCGCAACAGTGTTCCACAGGGCTCACATTTAGGCTCTATTTTATTGATGCAAAGGTCAAAAGTCTCTTCGTAAAGCCGGACAACGTCAAACTATAAGGGTAGGGACCCTTACAACCTTACCTTACCTTTCAACAAGGGTGTTGTACTACGGAATTATAAAAACTTACAACCTCCTCAGATGACAAAACACGTAAATAATCCTTAATTTTAGTTGTAGTTTTAAATACAGGATTCAATTGTGATTCATATGGAGTAGTGAAAGATGTCCAACATCAACTAGAGGAGTGCGTGCGCTTCCAATAGGAAAGACAGTCACTTGTGATGGCTTTCGGCTTGAACAGTTTTGACACAGGGATTTTTCACAACTTTTTAGCACACCCTACATCTGAATCAGCTGGTCAGCTGTTCAGAGTCGTGACTCATCACAAGTAGTACAATAATACGATAAGACCGCCCATTGTACCAAATGTTTATTGTAAGTTTTTATTTCTGTAATTTCTTAAGGTGTGCAATAAAGTATTTTGTATTGTATTGTATTGTAGTACACACTACCTACTACCTTAAAATTGTCTTTTTTATTGTTATTTAATTGTGGTAATTATTATTTTATAGTTGACTTCATCATCATCATCATTTCAGCCGTAAAACGTCCACTACTGAACTATGAGGGGTAGTTGCCATACTCACCACGCTTGGCAGGCGAGTTGGTGAGCGCAGTACGGGATGTTGATATACGGAAAGACGCTGCTGCCCATCTTCCGGAGGTGTCCCTTAGCAGGCTCTTACTGCATCCACAGGTAGGAGAGGATGGTAACATTCTACTGCCGGCACCCCACGGCATAGTTGACTTATTACCCATTTTTATTGGTGCAGGTAATTTAAAAAAAAACATTGTTAATACGATAGGAAAGGCATGTTGTAAAATAAAGGTCCTTATAATAAATTTAAATAAACAAAAAAAAATACAGGATTATAAAGCGGGATTCCTCTCGAGACCATCAGCGCTGTAACGCAATCGAAACGTCGGTAAATAAAAAAATGCACGATAAAACCTGTTTTCAAAGTTATATATAGTTGTATACCTCTATTATGTTGCAAAAATTCAGCAAGTATCAATATTGCGTTGCCTGATAAACGTGCAAAATGCCTGACGGTATTCACGCTACAGGAATACAGAATATCTTTATTGTTTACTGTAATTACATACCGGATACACACAGGACGCCGGTAATTGATATATATTGTACCTCGTTATCGTCAGCGCCATGTGAGGATCAATTAGGTGTTCGTGGCACCTGTGATAGTAGGCACTTTGGCGATCAGTGCGCTTCGGTGTTATTTTACTGAGAAACTGATGAATTGACATTAGATTATACTATTTATATTCCCAGTTACATAAATTCTACCTTGTTGGTAAATATAGTAATAGATTAGAGGGGATTTCGGGATTAACTCAAGCGCGGCAGATTAACGTAAGGGCGCAAACCTTGTACCTGTTGAGTACCTCCAACATATGTATATGGGCACTTTATACTGTAACGTGTGTCCAGGATAAACGATCAGAAGAGTAAAAAACTCGATGCTCAGAAATAGTCGATCGTGTCAGGTTAAGGTAAGGTAGGTTAACATAGTTTCTGTTTAACCTCTCGTGCTTATATACATAAAACAATATATAATAAGAGTAAAACATAGAATACCACTCTCTGTATATAGCTTTAATTAAAACGTTACCTGCAGTCTTGCCACTTTAAAGCTGAGGAGTCTTCACTCGCTCGAGTGACCATTGATTCCACACCGAGCCACTCAGCCGTTTCATAGGCCTAACGAGATCAGTTATGGACCTGAAGTGAATATCGTCGTGGCTGTAAGACGTCTCTCATGGAGCTGCAAGTACTAATCACCACGAGTTTTTGCCATACTCACCACGCTTGGCAGGCGGGTTGGCGAGCGCAGTACGGGATGTTAATACACGGAAAGACGCTACTGCCCATCTTCGGAGGTATTCCTTAGCAGGCTCTTACTGCATGAGAGGAGGGGATAGCCGTGGGGTTCCAGCAGTAGAATGTTACATTGTCAATGATCGCTAGAAAATATAAAGAGGCATGGAAATAAACAAATGAAACAAAGCGTAACAACAAATCTACTCAGAGTGAGTCAAAACGCTATTGTTTGGGTGTGATCAAAAGGCTCGACAACGTGTATGTGTAACCTCCTTAGTAGTTTTGTTGTTTGTTGTATATCAGACAAGCTTCTGACCGCCGCTTCGCATGCGTTATACCCGAATAAAAAGTAGCCTATGTGTTAATCCTGGTCAACATCAATACGTTTGCAAAGTTTCAGCTCAATCCGTAGCTAGTTTTTGCGTGAAGAGGTAAAAACCTCCATCCAAACAAATTTTCGGCTTTATAATATTAGTAGGATAGGTACTTTTTTCGAAATAAGTAAAAATTTGCATAGTTAATCCAGAAACTTTTAAAATTATCCGTTTGACACAAAAGTATTAAAATAAGAATATATAAATTAGCTAGGCGCCGCCGGTCCACTTTTAACTGACTTAAAAAAAGAAAGAGGTTCTTAAGCCGCTATTTGAGGATTTCGTAGTTATACAAGAAATTCTTATAGCTTTGTCTGTCTGTCTGTCTGCCTGTCTGTCCGTCCGTCACTGGCCTTACGGAGAGACTTAATAGTCTAAAATATATATTTATTTATTATAATATATCTTTATTTTAGGACTAATGTCCTTAATAGCTACTATTTTTCATGGACATATAAAATAACAACGCTGAGATTTATCTCAGCGTTGTTATTTCAGAATTTTTAAAAATTCTGAAATAACAACGCTTTCTGAAATAACAATAACTAATTTGGGGTATTTCCCCTACACCTAAGGTGGGTTTGAACTATTTTTTATCTTGATTTACCCATTGTGCATCGTTGAATAGGTATTTTAAAACCATTTAGGGGTTGCGAAGACAATTTTCGAAATTGGTTCCGTTTGCAATATATTAAAGCTTTTAAGATTTTTATAGCGCCCCCCTCCCCTCTAAAATCTTAACTCCTACGTACCTAGCTTTACAAATCTAAAAAAATCATGAATGGGTAAGGGTAGGCTCCAGCCTACCCTTACCCATTTATTTATTTATTTATTTAACACTTTAACACATAACAATTGTGTAAGGAGGACTTAATGCTAAAGCATTCTCTGCCAGTCATCATGATTTTTTTAATGTAGCTTTATCCATAAAGCTACATTTTTTAGTTTCCGTGAAATAGTCAGTCAAATAAAGGATGCGGTTTTCCAAACGCACCGAAATAATTTAGATTAAAAATTAATAAGTTTTGGTAAATGTAAAAAATTGGCCAAGTGTGAGTCGGACTCGCGCACCGAGGGTTTCGTACAAACCTGTAGGTATATAAGACCGGAGTATTTGATATGGATGTAGGAAAGGGGTAGTAAGTTTAAAATTATTAAAAAAAAATTTATCATAATTATGATGTACCTACCTAACAAAAAGTTTTCGCAATTTTTCCTTTATCTGTGCTATAAGACGTTGCTTCGTACCAAATTTCAAGATTCTGAGTTCACGGGAAGTACCCTGTAGGTTTTGATTCCCTTGCGAGTTTCGAAAATTTGCGGCATAAACAGCTGTATCTTTTGATTGCGTTGGCTTAGAAGTTTGGTTTTTTCACAGCTCCAAGGCACAGTAAACTTGAGTATTTGATATAAATTCCAGCTTGATACCTCTACGCGTTTCTGAGAAAAAGGGTCTTGACAGACAGACGGACGGACAACAAAATGATCCTATAAGGGTTCCGTTTTTTCCTATCGAGGTACGGAACCCTAAAAAACAGGTAAATTGTTAACTACGGAACTCTAAATAGAGCGTGGCCCGACATACACCTGGCCTGATTTATTTTACTTTATTTTATTATTTATTAATATTTATTTTACTTTGTTTCCTCAGATATAGGAATTTTGGTAATTCCAACAACAAGTCGAGTTAGGTTTAAAGAATTTTTATTTCTCATAAGAACTACAAGGTCCACTTATAATGAGATTCACAAAAGTAAAATTAAATAATAGGCCTCTGGATCTGGATAGAGAGTTTATCATTGAATTCGTATTTTAGTTATACCTTAAAGAATTATGTTTTAAAGGAACCTAAAAAAATTGTGCATAATCTTAATCTTACTCAAAACGTGTAAATTTTATAGATATACGAGAGCGTGCTACGCCGTAGTGCCTCTACGAAAACGTGCTACGTCGTAACACGGTCTCTACGATATCTAAAATGCACATTCATGTAATGAATCCAACATTCTAGCTTTATATATTACTCGTACATTTAACTCAACGAGCTGAATGAATTTAATAAAATTTGTCTTTACAATGATTTGCAGTTTCTCACATGTAGTTCGTTGAGGCATATTGTTCTAGCTATGGACTATTGATTTCGCAAGATTGAGTATTTTTTTTTCAGCACGTGCATTTATTTTTACAAGGCGACAAGGTTGAGATTACTTTAATATGCCAATGTTTAATTCTTGCATTTATTATGTTTAAATCTTTAAAACTCTGTCCGTATGTGATATTTCATTATTATCGTTTTACATAGTTATAAACAGTAGTCTTACCTAATTCGAGTTTAGATAATTAAAGTTTAAAGTTTTTTGATTATTAAGATTTGAGATGATTAAAGTTTTTCTGAAAACCTTATTTGACTAACTTGTAATTATTTTGGTGGAATACAAATTCCAAAGATAAATCATATTCATACAATTTCTTTTTCAGTCATACTATTGCTGTAGATTAGATAATAATATTTAAAGCTCGTATTTATTGTTTTCTTTCTTAGCCACATTTCTGAGTTTTGCTGTATGCTGCCTCTTCTTGCAGCTCAAGTACCTCTTACGTAAAAGTGTTCCTGAAATGTTGAATAAAGTTTTTTATCTCTTAATAAGCTTTGAGCTCGATGATTTTCTGGAGGACCAGCGTAGCTCAGGATTGAGATGTCTGGAAGAAATGGAGGGAGGCCTTTGCCAAGCAGTGGGACACTAATGGCTAATAATAAATAAAATAAAATAGTATAAGTGTAGCTTGTAGTCTGTGCTTTATTTCAGTTAGTACAAAACACAATTTAGCCCCAGTTTTGATACAATGCGAATTTTTTACTGGATAGAGTATGGCTACAAAAATGGAACATAATACTGAATGACACTCTGTTTTAGCAGGCTCTATAAGTGTATGAATTAAATAATTTATTTTGGTGTTTCAGACTCGTCGAGGGGTGCGGGGGGGTGCCGCATACGGCGGCGCCAACGCTCCTTCGACGACGACTCCACGGCCTCCTACAACCCCTTCGTGACGCGCCCCCCGCCCACGCCCACGCTGGACTCAATAGAACTCATTGAGTTTGACTAATATAGTAATAGACATTCAACGTACAAAAAAATCAAAAAATACAAAAAAAACTTTAAATATAAGCTTGTATGTGAGCGCGCCCCGCTCCTTTTGTAAATAAGGAACAGCTTGATACTGCTTGAACCACTTTCTACATTTTGAACACATGTGTAATATAAGAGTTGGTGCGTGCTAGTGCGTGAATGGCGCGGCGTGCGGGCGGCGCGGCCTTGCGGGCGTCCCCAGCCCGCGAAGTGCGGACATTCGGAGCTCAGTTTTGGTGTCGATCGGAACTAACCCTCCACCCGGTCCGAAGTGCAAAAACGGTTATCAGAGACAGTGAAAATAGCATACTTTGTGTTACGTAATAAATATACTAAAATCAATAATAATCAAGTACAGTAATGTGTAGCGCGCGACAGTCTCGGTCGCTTCCGACTAACTAAATGTTGTAGCGGTAGTTAATTTATTGGAATCAGTGTTCGATTTAAACGGGTACTCGTTTTTTAAATTACTCAGTGTTTTTTTTAATATTTAAATTTAATAAGTATAAAGGATTTACGAGACGGGTTACATTGGCATAGGTGTTCAAACAGATGGCGGGCATACGATTAACATTTTAAATTAGTATTGATGTTACATTTTAAAACATATCCAGTTAGACGTGAATATTAAATGTTTGTAAGTTTTTAGCCATGCGACAGGCTGTCACTTAGGTGTCAGTTAGGTGTTTCTCGGGCTTGCTTGCGCCGCGATAACTCCTTCACATTCCTCCTCTGCAAACTACCACACAGCGATAAGCTTTCATTTGTTATATTTCACAATTGAGTTTTATTTCACTTTAAAAATTAGCGTGAGATTATCTATATAATTTGTAAAATACGTGTATCACTCATGTTGAAGCTTATTACCCTCCACCCGTGCCGGACGCTACCAAGCACGCAGTGCTGTGGCCTCCCTACACGCAGAATAGGCTACTCAATCAATCCAATGAAGATGATTTTCTTGAAAACTCGAAATTTGTCGACACTATAATACTGAGTAATCCCCGTATTGTACAAAAAAAATACAGTTTTATGTTAAACGCAAATACAGTGGCCTCCTAGTGCTTCGACAGTTATCTAAGAGTTCCCTTGACAGTTATGTAAGAGTTAGGAGTTATGACTTCTGTCCTGTCCATGGCTATTTGTAATTAAGGTCTCGGGGCATTACAGTTAATACACCCGTAATACTCTCATCATATCATTAACACATCTCATAGCGTTAACATCTAGAGAAAAGACATATTAATGCCATATTTGTAGAGTTAGGTTAGGATTACGTATTTTAGTAATAAGCAGCCCTTATACTGGGCCTAGGGATTTATTTGACGCGACTCATCGGCTGTTGATCGGAAAGAGGTTACAATTGAATCGGAAAACGTAAAGTCAAAGTCACGTGCGAATCCCCCTGTTTCCCATCGGTTATCTTTCTCGTCGTTAGAACGTTTGTAATTGTTTCCTTGCGTAATTTAATCGGTGTTTATGATAAAAGCTTCGGTGTTAGGTTAGCGAAACGTTCAGCAATAGCATCACATCTCATAGCATAATTGATATTTTAATTGGTATTGTGGAATAGGAAATATTTTAAATTATTTAACGTTTATATCGGTAAACTGTCAATTAGATCTTCAATAACATAGTTGGATAGTCTTGTGTAAAACCTCTAAAACCCGACTTAGTTTTAGAGGTTTCGGAAACTTTAAGCAAGGGTTAGGTTCGATGGACGGGTGGTTTTTTCCTCGGAATTATAACATAATATTAGTAATAGTATTATGATATTATTCAAGGTTTTTACCCAATCAGGCAATGACGGAAGGCACCAATTATATTATGGTGCGTCGCTCGACTCGAGACTATCGTGTTTTGTTGTCGTTCCTGGTCCATTTTGACAGAAAATATATATGGACACTTACATCATTACCCTCGTTATCCACTAAAACTATAAAGTAAATACAAAGACACTCTATGGTCAATATAAAAATCTGAGTTTTTTTTTTAATTACACTTATCATTAATATATTGAAAAATTTATAACATAAATTCCGTGGTTCAGATTTTTAATTGACATTTGTAAAAATCTTTTGGTCCGGAAAAAGTAATGAAAAATAAAAAAATTCTACGTGGTTTACGGTGTCTGCCAAAATGGTCCTTAGAATGTCAATAGTTTCGTTGCGGGCACTGGCTCCCTTGGAAATCGAGACTGTCGCGCGCGCTTGTTCTTAAGTCGATGTTCAATGTCTGTATAATCAAGTCGCACTAAGTTATAGAATTTTACTCAATTATAGCACTCGGGTCCTGTTCGTAGTCGGTGTTTAGATATCTGGGTGGTTCTTCAGATTACAATGTTGAATACAATATTTAACGTTAAAAAATATTTTTTCTACAGGCTAAACGGAAGTGATTATTCAATTGAACAGTTTTGATTCAGCATTAACTTTTTTGGGTAATTTCAAGAACCATCCCGGTAAATAGAACTAAATATTATCTACGTGTAATACCTACCTACCTACGAATCAAAGCAATGATCTGGTGATAGCAATCGAATGAACTGTTTCTGATTAATGCACGATAACTTAGTATTTGCAAACCGCTTTCTTTACACCATCTTCTGGTGGCTTATTTAATCTTTGGAATATTCGGTAGCTTTTTTGGTTGTCAAGGAAAAAGTCTCGCTTTCTTCTACAAAAAACCGTTTTTGCCTTAAAGATAAATTAATAATGTTAAAACACCTAAATATCAAAAATAAGGGGCTAATTACATAAATTCAAAATAGATGAAGGTTCACAAATATTGCACAATATTTTTTATTTAGAACACCACTTATTTCATTTTTACTCATATTAGAGACTTTTTTCTTCTATAATACTTAATCGCTCAGTTATTTGTTAAGGCACCCAGATATTGAGTTATTGATTCATTCAACAAGTTTATATACTGAGCTAACTTTCCGAACTACATAATGTACCTAACGCTACAATCCTTATGTTCACTTGCTGTCATAAGATCACTATGCCTCATCGCTGTGTTGCCAAACGCTAGGTTTGGTTTCGATGTCTAATATTACACAAATTATTACATCCATTATCTGTGAGCTATTTATTGTATGTTGTAGGGACGATTCGTGTCGTTGTTATGTTACTGTGTTATCCACATGTCGTAGATTATCTGTGTCTCTGTAGTCTTTAACTTTACTGTGTGTATTGAATGAATGCGATCTCCGTAGCTTCGGGCGCTCAGATGCGGTTGCGTGTTCGCGGTTCGGTGGTAACCTGGCAGGGCTCTGGGTCGTGTGGGCTCGCCGAGGCCTGGCGGGCAGCACTGCGCGCTCCGAGGCGCCGCGCTACGATCCGCCCGAGCGCCCGCAGCCACGCGGACAGCTGAAGCAGACGGGTACATTGGACCGAAGCCCCATCGAGCGCGAGTGCGTCCGGTAGCCACCATATGTGAATTACTCGCGAAGGCCAAAATTGTAGTCACGCTCAAGGCGTATTATGATTTTCGCTCAGTATTATTAGTTGATATGACGTACATAGTTTTTGTACCCCAAGAGGCGGTCGATAACACGGGCCCGGTGCAAGCAGAAAGGTTTCTTTTGAATACACCTCGTACCTTACCTTACTACTGTACCCTTCGAATGTTAACCTAAAACCGCATAAATGTCGGCGAGGAAATCAACGTTGTATGTGTTCTTGGAATCGAACGCATAAAACTATATCAAACTAGTAGTTAGGATGGAGTTGAAAAAAATTATTATAAAGTCTGAAAATGTCCGACAGACTATATGAAATATAGTCTTTAGAAAAAATCAACTTCGGTAAAAATACTGTAAAATTAAATTTGTTTTATTAAGATGAATAGTTAGGTGATACCTGCGATATAAGTTTTAGTGGCTCGGGTGGTCGGATCGTGCGGGGCGAGGCGCGCGGCGAGCGAGCGATGAGGCCGCATACACTACTCGTAAGTGCCACTTTACTGATAGCTACCTACGCGCTTATTGCGCTACTTTCACAAAAGACTTGCAGCGTGCTCGTACTTAGCTAGCCGGCGCCGGCGCCGGCGTCGTCCCTCTGCTCCTCAGGCCCCTCTCCGTCCAGATGAACCGTGTTCATATTCACGTATATTTTCTCGTTATTTATTCTTATTGTCATGAATTAGCTTCGGTAAAGTTTGCCTACATTTTATATTACTTTTATTACGAAGCGTTTATTGTAAGTTTTATAATATTAAAGTTTTTATTGACTCTGTGGCTTGTAAGGCGTGAAATCATTTCGTTTTGATTATTATCAATGATTTGATTGAGGTTTACACTAACTGAGCTAGCTATGAGCTTATCTTTGTTTGACGTCGAGAGCATGTCGTGCCGCAGGGTCGCTGGATGGCAGCGCCGCGCTCTTTAGATACATAATTACACTATCCTCTTACAATATCTTTAAGGATTTATTAATGTTAAGAGCTTTTCGATTAGTATACTTACAAAAATGGTGAGATCTTATGAAATATTCTGAATTTTCGCGATAATTTATTAAATTTAATATCCATCCAGTATTATTAGACAAATAGGTGTACTGGTGTAAGAACCGTTTTCTAGCTCCTATAGTGTACGTAACATAGGTTCACGAAATTGGCCAAGAGATAGTTAAGAATGAATTGTTCCAAAATTTATTAAACAAAAAGATATGCGGCTCTCATCGCTAGCGTGAAAATATTAACATTGATATACCTATCCTGCGGCAGTATTTGGCAAAATAATTAAATTCATCAAAGATCACTTTCAACCGCTTGTAAATTCTCTCACATGATGCAAACTTTAATAATAATGACGAATCCCAAAACAGTCTGTAATGAGCGTAAATGCAACCGCGATTTTTTTAATAATAAAATAATGCGGCGTGTTAAATCGCCAAACTTCACCTGTTATGTTACATTCTACAAGAAGTTTTTCCGCAAATGTTCGGCGACTCAAAACGCGTCCTCGTACCCTCGTGTGCACGAAAGATCCTGTAAAGTAACTTGTAAAAATATTGTTTTAACTTTGAAATATATTTTATTTAAATATTTTTAGAGTTGGTGTGTGGAGACTGGTTTTATACCATGGACGCGTTCGGTCTGCTGTCATAACACACTCCTATCACTAAAGGGGTTCAATTAACGAATTTTTGTACTAATTATTATAATTTTGACAGGGGTAGGACCTGTTTGGTGAATTTGTGAAGTTAGTACCTATCTGGAATTTATGATAGTTGTTTTGTTGTTTGTTGAGACCAATATCTTATGTTGTATTTTGTTGTTAATTGTTTCCGCAATTGTTAAAGAAGAAAGAGTAGGTTTCGAGTAAGAACAACAATTTTAGGATAAAGGTAGCCGATGGCTTTTTCATGAATGTGCTGTGATATGTAGATCATGTTGTTTGTATTCCTTGAAAGCCTTTAAATTGTAGCTAATTCTAGTTTTTCTTGTTATTATTATTTTATCATTGACAGCAGGGGGAACGCTAACTGTATGAAAAGTTTCAGAAGAATAGACGTGTAGAAATGAATAAATGTGTGAAATTCCGACTACGCATGATTTACCCTCTATGATAAAAAGCTTAAATGAAGCTGAGACTGAGATTGAATATACAATCATTCTATCAGGGATTTACAGGCAATGAGGGGTATCACGTGTCAACGTTCATGCTACAGGACCGGTCGGCCCCACACGGACGAACGTGCTGGGTTATTTCACTGTATATTTAGGACACAATTTGGTTTAAATTAGCAGAGTCGGTCACATTTTGCCGCCTCGTGTAAATACGAGTATGGCGTGGCCGACTTGGATATGTAAAAGTAAACATGGTGGTTGATTACCGCGTCAGGCATGGGAATGAGACAAAATTTGGCTAAATATTTTTAAAAGTAAGCCGTAATATGTTACTTATGATAAGCGCGCCTCACTGCAGAGTCGAATATTGGCAGTTTTGACCTCGATCATTTCAAAAATGCCATGTTTTGTCTCGCTCTGTCGACGCTGATAGGGAAAGACGTAATGTGGAATTAAAAGTTTTACATTTCAGAATACCTAATTGTAGGAAAATCTAATTTTAAAAAAATAATTTTCAGTTAACTATTAGGGCGTAAGATCATTTAGCAGAGAAAGGACAAGGCAACGAGAATAGTAGGGATCGAACATTTACGTGGTGGTTGTGTGTCTAATTTAGAGCACTCGCACATGGGATGAGGGAGAATGGGATTAAAGAATTGCAAAGAATCGAGAACTAATGAAACGTAGCAAACGTAGATAGTTGAAAACGATAATTGAATTTTGGTGGTACAAGAATATAGTTGTAACTTTCAGAAGTTTCAAGTCAAGTTCTGAGTAATGTTTGTTGAACGGAACCAAAAAAATCTAGCCAAATAATGAGAGTATGAAATTATAAAATGTGTGAGAATCATAATTAACTTCAAGACCTTGGAAAAAATGTACCTACTAACTATTCAGAGAGTATGTAGGCCAGGCTGCCCTGTGGTAGGGATATTTCTATAAAAGTAATCTAGACTAGAGTTTACCTCGGGAGCAAGATGATCCTACGCCCTGATCTCCTGAATACCATTGCTTACCTTTCTATAATTCCATGGTATGTCTGGAAGCTTTTCCAATTTTGTATTGAGTTAACTGACAGTGCTGCGCTGTAAAGAATGATTTCTTCTAACGAATAAGTTATGAATCCATTGTATAAATGATTCAATAAAAATAAAATGGTGTTTTATTTTGTACCCCCTCATGCTTTGTAATAAACTTATGTAAAATTAAAATAGGATTTCAGAAACATGTGCTATATTAGGTATATCCTATCAATAAACTGTCGTGAACGCGAGAAAGTTACCTACATTGTCGAATGTCGTCGAACGTTAGACTATTTATTAAATTCTCCCTACGAGTTTTTGTCTAGATAAGATTCCAAATGGTCCAGACGAGCCAATATTTCGATAGATTAAACACTGAACTCCAAAAGCGGAATTAGAAAGGTATCTTGAACCAATCCGTTTTCAAGTTTTGATTATTTAAAATCAAATCATGTGTATTAGTTTTAACATAAATCATAACAGTTTTTGAAGAATCCTTAAAAGTATAATACTTAAAAGAGGCATCACTCTTCCATATAATGTTCTACTAGACTAGACTATTTTTTTTTATAATACTCTCCCTCTTCTAGAAGGTCATTAACGCAACCTGCGTTTAACTTATCAAAACAGTAAGCAAAACATTAGTTCATGCAAGCCATCGCATCCTCAAACTGTTGTCACTGAAACCAGAGACAAAACGTGGACAAAACTTACTCTACCGCCCTCTAGTTGAAAATCGCGGAACTTAAAAGTGTGCCGAACTCAGTTGAAGCTAAGCCATATGCTACTGTATGTACCTCAATCATCATACCGAAACATCTTATCTGTGCCGAAGCGGTAATGGTTAGAGCTTAGCTCAGAAGAGCTAAGGGGTGAAAGAGGGGATGAACGTCTTAACTAATTTTGATAAAACATATTTAAAAACCACAGCCGCAAAAACTGCTTTAAAATTTAAAAAAACTGCATGCAAATCGGTCTACTCGTTTAAGAGCAACCGTGCCACAGACAGACACACATAGCGGTCAAACTTATGACACCCCTCTTTTTTGTCGAGGATTAAAAATAATTGATTTGCCAGTTACAGAAGAAATTTTTAAAAGCACTATGTAATCTCTTTTAAAAATAGTTTTATATTTCATATGTGACTGTATTGCTTAGATCTTAGATGTTTTTCATAATTAATTTGGGTTCGAGAACACAGGTAATGAAGAAATCTAATAGCCTATCGTTGTATCTTTGCAATCTCTATTAAATTTTAGGGGGCGAAGACCCTTAATATACATAGCGCTGTCTGTCTGTCTGTCTTTGCATGAGACGATTACAACCGAACGCGTTGACCGATTTACATGAAACCTTTTTTGTTTTGTGTTTTTTGTAGCACTGTCTTAATGAGAGAAGGGACCTCAAAAGGTCACCAAAACAATATGGCCGAAAACGTCCAAAAACCCAAAATTGCTATTTTGGGCCTTTGGTGACTTTTTAAGACTTTCATCCCCCTTTTCTGGTACCTCCGTACCAATGCTTGTTAAATCTTATTCTGAAACAAATCAGTCTGTACTTGCATAAATAAACAAAATTCGATATTTTTTTGTCAACTCTACTCACAAGATACGCACACGAAACTACTAAATCATTAATGACTAGCCGCACTCCGCGGTATCACTCACGTAGTTCCCGTTCTCGTGGGAATACGGGGATAAAATATAGCCTAAGTTTATCAATAATAATGTAGGATTCTAATGGTGAAAGAATTTTTCAAATCGGTCCAGTAGTTTCGGAGCCTATTCAATTCATACAAACAAACAATCAAATCTTCTTTAAATTATTAGTGTAGATGTAGAAAATAACACAAATTCTTTTACTAAAATTTTGAACTGTCGGATGAGCTCTTAATTCTAGGTCTGATATCACTACCCTGAAAGAAAAATCCAACACTGCTGTGGTAAAATCATAAATCGGGCTCAAAAATTATCGTAAGTACTAAAACCAAGTTGAACTAAGCCACACTACGTAGTACCTAGTTCTTTCTCCAATATCACGAAATCAATAAAATAATAATCTCATTAAAAAGTTTATTTTTGCTCTCCTTAAAAGTTGCAATAATTGACATCAGACCCAATGGTTGTGATGTCGCGTATTTGTCCAATAATAAATAATCAAGTTTATAAATGCTCATCTTGTAGGTGGACGTCCTACGTTGCGCTTGCCGGTCCGTGACCTCCATTCGAGAACTTAAGTGGAGGGCTTGGTCTAATAATCCCCTTAATGAAGTTCCCTTTAAGGGGATAATTAGACAAAAAGTCTAATTATCCCCTTAGCATCTCATTTCAGTGGTGTAAGGGGATTATTAGACTTTTTTGTCTAATTATCCCCTTAACCATGTAATAAAATTTAACTTAGCCATAACTAGCCTATAATTTAACATGTCATCCGACCCACACGGTAGCGCTCACTTGTGAAATGCCCACTCACAGTCTTCCATGCAAGGCCTGGCCGGGCCGAACTTTGCCTAACATTGCTGATCGCTCAGACACACTTAAGCCAGCTGTGCTATGAGTGCTACAAATTATACACGATTACAGTAATTTGCCTAGAAATAAGTTCTGTAATCTTAAATAATAGGTACTGAACAGTAATAAGTATTATCTGTGATATTTTGATTATAACTATTCAATACTATCGTAACAATAAACAGAACCTTTGTAAAACTACTATAAAAATCAGTGAATTTTTATTGAACAATTTGGCATTTTTACGAAATTCTCTGTTTCCTACATCATTCGTATTCATTTGAGGTGTTTAATTTTGAGAGGTAGTAAGACAGAGTAGGTACACAATTTTTCTTTGTATATATTTTATTGTTATACCACTAACGTAAATTACAAAGGTAGGTATAGTTATTAAATATTACTGAACTAATCATCTGTGATTAAAAAACTAATTTATAAAAATAAAAAAAAATAAAAACGTGTGAGACTTAATAATTATTATACCATAAAAATTATTATGAGAATTGATGAGAGGTTTTATGAAAATTGGTCGAAGATTTGGTTATTGGTTTGCCAGGTATGAATAAATAAAGATTCTGTGATCATTTAGTTGTTTTTATTTGATTTGTAGCACTCATAGCACAGCTGGCTAAGGTGTGTCTGAGCGATCAGCAATGTTAAGCAAAGTTCGGCCCGGCCAGGCCTTGCATGGAAGAATGTGAGTAGGCATTTCACAAGTGAGCGCTACCGTGTGGGTCGGATGACATGTTAAATTATAGGCTAGTTATGGCTAAGTTAAATTTTATTACATGGTTAAGGGGATAATTAGACAAAAAAGTCTAATAATCCCCTTACACTACTGAAATGAGATGCTAAGGGGATAATTAGACTTTTTTGTCTAATTATCCCATTATAATTTTTTGTCTGATTAGACTTTTTTGTCTAATTATCCCCTTAAGGGGCAATCATTAAGGGGATAATTAGACCAAGCCAAGTGGAGGGCTTGGTCTAAAAATCCCCTTAATGAAGTTCCCCTTAGGGGGATAATTAGACAAAAAGTCTAATTATCCCCTTAGCATCTCATTTCAGTGGTGTAAGGGGATTATTAGACTTTTTTGTCTAATTATCCCCTTAACCATGTAATAAATTTTAACTTAGCCATAACTAGCCTATAATTTAACATGTCATCCGACCCACACGGTAGCGCTTACTTGTGAAATGCCCACTCACAGTCTTCCATGCAAGGCCTGGCCGGGCCGAACTTTGCTTAACATTGCTGATCGCTCAGACACACTTAAGCCAGCTGTGCTATGAGTGCTACAAATCAAATAAAAACAACTAAATAATCACAGAATCTTGATTTATTTTACATACCTGGCAAACCAATAAGCAAATCTTCATATAACTTTCATACAAGCATCAATTATCATAATAATTAATTAGTACAATAATTAAGTCTCACACGATTTTTTTTATTTTTATAAATTAGTTTTTTTAATCACAGATTATTAATTCAGTGTATTAATAGTTAAGTATATTTATACATACTTAACTAATCAATAACCATGTGCTCGTACAATTTTCATTATATTTATAATGAAAATTGTACGTATTACGTATGTATTTACATAAGCTATCTTCTATCTAATTCGATACCATTCAAAATGAAAATTATTCAGTTTGGGAAGTTATTGTAAAAATCTTGATTTTTGTGATATTTTGATTACAGTAATTTGCCTAGAAATAAGTTCTGTAATCTTAAATAATAGGTACTGAACAGTAATAAGTATTATCTGTGATATTTTGATTATAACTATTCAATACTATCGTAACAATTAACAGAACCTTTGTAAAACTACTATAAAAATCAGTGAATTTTAATTGAACAATTTGGCATTTTTACGAAATTCTCTGTTTCCTACATCATTCGTATTCATTTGAGGTGTTTAATTTTGAGAGGTAGTAAGACAGAGTAGGTACACAATTTCTCTCGAACTCGGTTCCACATGTCATCACTGGTAACACACACTGATTAGGCGAGTCTCTTCAGGCCAGTGCCTCAGAGGGAACCTCAGTAGGTTCGTTGCGAAATTTCCAAACGCTGCCCATCCGAAAGAGATTCGACGATATACCTCTTTCCCCAAGTTGGACTTACCTAATTAGACTGTTTGTCCTAGGTTTACGTACGCGACGACAACTTCAAGAGCCTAGTTCTCAACCAAAACTGGGGCAGGTACGACATGGACATTCGACATAATTTTCGTCTTGTACATGTTCATTTTAAGGCCTACCCGTTGGTAGACTCAAAATCCTTTTCATCGTACATAGGCGTCCTTTCCATTCCAGGTACTTGAAGGCTTGCCTTCTTCCTTATCTTCAAAACGATCGTAAACAGTTTCGGAGAGATGACATATCCCTGTCTTACGCCTCTTTTTAACGGAATGGCCTTCGAGCTCTTGTCTTGTCTTTTGATTTTATGGCTTTTTGTGTTTGGTTTAACACAATTCCGCCAGTGTCAAGTTATTTTATAAACTCGTAAGTTATTTGGCTAGCCATGTTGGCGGCCAAATTCTCATCTATTCACTCACATTTTGGACAATCTTACAAATGTTTACTCGCCTTCGAGCTCTGTTCTTGTACTCGGACTGACATAGTGGCGTTTGACTGACAGTCAATACAGCACCGTTGGAGACTCAAGCACCGTCCATGTTTCGATAGAATCAAAGGCTTTTTCATAGTCCACAAATGCGAGACATATCGGCAAGTTACCCTTCGGTCTTCTGTATGACTTGCCGCAACATTATGTACGTGGTATATGGTACTATAGCCTTTCCGATATCCGGCTTGTTCGGAAGGCTGGAAGTCATTAAGCCTGCGTTCGAGACGGTTTGCGATGTTCCTTAAAAACAACTCATAAACATAAAAACAACTTATAAACATAGCTCAAAAGCGAGATGGGTCTGTAATTCTTAAGCAATGTGTTGTCACGTTTCTTGAAGAACAGGACCACCAAGACCTCGTTCCATGCTTTTGCCGTCGTACCTACAAGCAAGGCGTACTTAGAGCTTCTGTAGGACTTAAGTTCCAGTGATCCACCTGCTTTCAGAAGCTCTGAAGTGATGTCGTTCTCACCCGGCGCCTTGTCGTTGTTAAGCTGTTTCAGGACCATCCTGATCTCGTAGACTGATGTCCGGTATATCCTCGGTAAAATGTCGGGTCAGTTTGGCTCTTGGGTCATTGGCCGGATTGCAAACAGGTTTAGTGACCGCCATAGGACCTTTCAACATATGAACCTTAACACTTCTACTATTTCCAACTTGATCCGAGTCGACATGCCGTCCCAGTAACGCACACCCAGCGTCTTACGCTTCTTTTCATTGCTTTTAAGGGTCTTGACAGACAGACAGACGGACAACAAAGTGATCCTTAAGGTTTCCGTTTTTTTTTCTTTTGTGGTACGGAACCATAAAAATTAAAAAATATTATATAATAGGTATAATATAAATTCCCGTTCTTTTTTCTTCCAAAACTAATTGTTTTCATGTGCGGAAACCCCTCTTTCTGGTTAGTACACATGTTATAATACACCCTGTATATAAAAAGCGTTATCTAATACCATTACAAATTTAAAATCGATGACATCAGTAGCTCTCATAAGATATCCATATAGATATCCAGACAGACAAAGTCACACCCATAAGGTTTCGTTTTTACCATTTTGGTATCGTTGGTTCGTTTTTATCGTTTTTACCGGAACCCTAAAAAGCGTAAATAAAACTCTATTCTTACATTAAAATCGTTTTATTCACAAAATAATATTTAGTTTAACGAAGAAATCAACTATTAAATAACTATTAGGTGTGTGTATATTATTATATCACAAATAACTATTATAACTATATTGTAACTCAATTTAAGTTACAGAAAAAATGTTATAACTTTCTATTTTAGACATAATAGCCGATATAAAGTTCACTACGCATTGCTTTGAATAGGTCTAAATAAAGCCAGGATAAATTATAAAGCATGGAGAATAGTATTTAACGATCATAAACTATTAGGTATGTATATAATTATATCACAAAATAACTATACAGGATGTATTATAACATGTGTACTAAGCCGAAAGGGGGTGAATCTGACCATCCCAAGAAACAACTTTTGTTCTACGACTTTTCAGAATCCAGTGATTTTCATTCAAGAAAAGACCACGTTAACTTCAACAGTTGATTATATGACAATAACAACATTAAAGCCAGCTGATTCTTGACAGGGTCATTGTCCTCCGCGAAGAGTGGCCGTACATGTATAACAATAATATACCCATAAAAACAAATAGGTTTATTTTCTTATAAAAAAAGTAAATAAAAATCCGATTATGACCTCAGGATTATTATCACAGCAACCATCCAGGAAAGAGATAAATTTTAAGAAAAAAATTATATAAAAAATTTAGAGAAAAACTTTTATTTTATGGGCTGAAACCCAAAAATGAAAAAAAAAATCGGCTTAGTACATAAGTTATATATATACAATACATCCTGTATTGTAACTCAATTTACATTACAGAAAAAATGTTACAACAGTTGTAACATTTTTTCTAAAATAATACATTACTATATTTTAGACATAATAGCCGATATTATGTTCAATAAGCTTTGCATTGAATAGATCTAAATAAAACCAGGATATATTATAAGACAAGGAGAATACTACATTTTCTTTACATCAGCTTGCACAGAAATAACATTCTTATACATACAGATTTTAACATTACCAGAGACTAGGCAGTTTTACATCTTACTTGCATGGAAGACAAGGCACAAATTAATGTGTCGAAACCCATTCCAGAGTCCAATTGAATCCTCCAGAGTGAATTTTTAGTTTGGGTTTAGATTTAGGAAAAAGAAGAACATTATCAAAAATTTACGGTTATAGCGAGGTTCGATCTCGCGTAACGCGTTGACGCGTGGTCAAATAGGGACTTGCTACCCTTCCTAAAGCCGGAAATGGTATAACTGACGGCCCGCGTAAATTCTTGGTAAGATTATTGATGTCCTGACATAGTTTTAACTGACAAATCTTTGTTATTGGCTATGTGCACACATCTAGTATGTGGCTAGTATTCAATACAGGACCTATGCATGAATATCCTTTAGTGTCGCGATAGCAATCAAAATCTTACGCCTTGTTTCGACGCGTAATACTTATCTATCTAAATGAATTACAAATATTTAGTAACAAATCCGCAAACCTTTATCTAATAAGCGCTTGAAAAATTACTCAAAAATAATTCGACGCGTGTTTCGCCTCTCTACAAGGCATCGTCAGGAGAAATCGCCCCCTGTTCGTCACGGAATCCACTAGAAACAACGAAGACGCAGAGGTGCAAATATTTGTTATTCATTTAGATATTATAATGGATTTCCGCAATGTCACGCCTGAATCAATATTTTTTTGCGTAATACTTTCCATCCAACAATACGTTCAAAGATCTATGCTAGGTATCAAGACACTAAATACCTATTCGTGTTACTCATATGTGTAAATAAGGCTAACAATGAATATTTGTACTATGAATATTTATTCAAGTTGCATGTAAATATTTTAAGTTTATTTGGATATATGGTAAAGCACTTATTGTAGAACTGTCTTATGACTTTAGTCGCGTGGATCAAAGGGGTTGGAAGCCCTGAGTATGAGTGGCGCCCTCTACGTATGCAAGTAAATTAATAAAATGCAGGTACCTCCCATCGCGTGTCACTACCAGCCTTAAAGGCGTTTATCAAATGACCCAGGGCTAGTTAACTAGTCAAAATCAAGGGTATCTTCTAGAGTTATCTTGATATCCACGATCTTGAATGGTGCTGATATCCCTTAAACATTATTTACAGCGTTCTCGATCATGATAGTTTCGAGTTATATTTAAGGCATTATGAAATGTTACATGTACATGCAACTAAATTAGGTATAACATTTTCACAATTTAATTGTTTCCAAATAATTAATTCATACCTCATTTAGTTTTGCATTTTTACTAATGTTCCCTGCATATTATTATTATTATTTATTTTGAGCTAACTTTATATTTAGTAGCTTTTTCCACACGTCGTGGTATTTATTTGTTTATTTAATGTACAAATACATATATATATATGTTAAACAATAACCAAAAATACTTAATATTCAAATAAATATTTTATGGTAACGTGAAAAACAACTATTTTGATACCATATTGGCCTTAGATATATATGCTAGTTAAATCCTAAAAATATCGCATAATTTAGTCAACTATTGCTTGAATCACATTCACAATAAAAGGCATTTGAATAGTAATTCAAACTGAAGTATTTTTACACTTGTACAATGCAATAACGGGATCGTCTGAATTGCATAGCTAGTACCAACCCAACTATAATAGCATAGTGAGGTTTTCGTATGTCTTGCCTATCCAGCAATTAGATAGTCTGATTTATAATGGTTGTACCTATGCACTGATAGGAACGTCTGTATTTCCTAGCTTGTACTAATCCAACTATATGATAGTTTCGTTACATAAGTATTACCTATCCTCTAATTGGATATTCTGATTTACATTGGTTGCTCCAATTTACTGATATCGTCGGAATTTTCTAGCTTGTTGGTACAAGCTGCGATTACATAATTGTCTTGTCTATACTCCAATTGGATAGTCTTGTCTAATTTACATTGGTAACGCCTATAGTAAATAGGAATAATATTGTGTATATTATAATATCGCATATCTTCCAATTGGATAGTCTTGTCTAATTTACATTTGTTTTACCTAAACTAATAGGATTTAGACGATATTTATAACTGAGAACACGAAAAGTACCGCTTGATTACGAGGTAAATGGCGTCTTATTTTCGTTGAACTTTTTGAGTAACTATTTTCATTTTACTGAATCGATTTATACGGATTTGTAAGGTCCAATTAAGTGTCTCCTCAGACAGCTTAACAAAAATACCAGGCTGGCAGTACAGTGGGAAGACACATTAGTTAGGGCAGGTAAAGTGAAAAAGCCCGCTCAGTGAAAACAATCTTTGCGTAGGTATTTGATGATAGATTTCACACAAATTTTCAGGTCTATAGTAGTGTAGGCTGTATGTGCGTCATTCCGCCTTACAGATGAGCATTTGTTCGAGAAGATCTTTGATTTCCGTGTATTTGATGAGAAATCTCACATTCACATTTGCTGGTTATCAATGCCTATTCCCATTCTCCCAGTGCTATGCAGAGACTACATTATGTATATTCACCAATTTGCTGCGCAAGATCGTCCCAAGTGGATATCTTTTTAAAAGCCCCTATGTTTCTTATCAGGAATAACAGGACACCACCACCACCATAATCAACATCATCATCATCATAATCACCCATAGAATTTAAATCTGTGATTCCACTCCTAAAATCCACTTTTCAAACTACTTTGCCGTGTTCTCTGCAGTATCAGCTTAGCCGGTAGGTTATAAGGAGGCCTTAGTGGGGGTCAGTTCGAAGGTGGCGGCGAGCGCGATATGGTCCGACGCATACACCTCGTTCGGCAGCCGGTCGAGCACCTCGCACTCTCTCGCAGTGGGCAGCCGCAGGCGGGACGTCAGCCGGAGATTATGACAGCTGGAGTGATGAAAAAAAAACAAATTTAAAACAGGTAAAACAAAAAGTATAAAGCGGCGTCGGGCTCGGCCGAGAAAGTGATGACGGGGAGATATTCCGGTATGTTTCATAAACCTATCACTTATTTGACCGACAATTTCTCCGAAACCAAAAAAGCTGTTAGAAAATTCATTGTTAAAAATTTTCTTGCTTTTTTCATATTTATAAAGCGAGCAGTTTAGATTTTAAAGGGGGGATTAATTGTTTTTAGCGTTATCTCGGCGTAATTATTATTTATGACCATGCAAAATAACAGCTTTCTAGGACTGTGTCTGTCTGTCGCCGGCTTTACGAGAGACTATACCGACGACAGACAGACACACCGCAACTATAAGGGTTCCTTGTTGTACTACGGAACCCTAATAAAACCGTAAAAATGTAACTTGCGTTTATGGAGGTTTATATTTGGTGGAGACCTAAACCTATGTAGATTTATCCTATGAAGCCTCCCGAAAAATAATGAGGAGTCATTTGGTTGGGAATAATTATTTCAAAGATTTTACTCATCGTGGGTAGTATAGAAATGGGTCTGTAATTGGTGGTGGCATCACTGTGACAGCCAAATTTAAACGAAGAAACTAATCTACCATACTTCATAAGATCAGAAAATAATCCTACGTCAATACAACTGTTAGAAATCTTCTGTATTTTTTTATTGGATTAATTAAAGGAACAATCGATTCTGGAATAATACTCATCTAGAAATATTTGCGGCCTGGGAGAGTTAAAAATCGGTTGGTCGAGTTGTATGTACGACTTTCGATCCGAAGGTTCGATTCCGGCAGTGAAGCAATGGATTTATCTTGAAAAATTAATGTTCACATATAACAAGTGCTATAGCGGTGAAGGAATACATAATATACCTTACTATGTTTCCTTTCACCGCTATTGCACGTGTAAAATGTGAACATTAATTTTTCAAGAAAGATAAATCCTAGTGTTTACTACTATGTTTTCCTTCACCGCTATTGCACGTGTTAAATATGAACGTACATTTTCTTGCGGCTTAGGAGCCGTCTCCACGAGCGAGGGAATCGCTGCGATGTTATCGCTTGTGCCACGTATTCTATACACTCTCTTAGAGGCCGTCTCCACGAGCGAGAGAATCGGGACGAGTCCGCGCTATAGAATCGCCGCGATTCTCTCGCTCGTGGAGCCTTAGACAGCATTAGACATATTGACATACATTTTATTTCCTCTGACTTTTAGCAGACTAAACACCAGTTTAGTCTGCTAATAGTCAGCATACCAATGGATGGATGGATGGTATAGGTGCTGGACAAGTCTAATAGTTTCATGCCATAAACGTAAGATAGGAATGAACTTTTATTTCTTAATTTTCCCCCTCGTGTGTCGGAGTATCGTTGAATAGGTATATTAAAACCATTGTTCAGACTTTTAGCGACATCTATCCACGTATCAACGCAACTCGTCATCATCGTGAACTTCTCGCGCGATCGGATTTGACAGGTGTCACGCCAGATATCATCGTGTGCAGCTGACAGATCCTCGTTTGTCAATGTACATAATACGCATGTTAATTTTAAAACAAATATCGTTTTACAATTATTGGATTCAACAACTGTATTCATTGAAGGCTCAATTAATATTAATGAAGGCAAATAAGAAGCAAAGGGTTGCGAAGACAATTTTTCGATTAAGGGTTTCGTTTGCGTAAAATTGAAGTTATAACTGTGTTGTTGCGATATGCTGCGTCTTTAACGGCTACCAGACCATCTGACGGACGTCAAGCGCAGGTGTTGCGCGACCTGGTGCTGGTGTAACAGCGTACTGCGCGGCCGGCCCTGGTGGTGAGTAGACGTACGTAGCCCACCTAAAGTATATGTAGTCGACAGTGACCCAGTAGTCCTGGAAGGAGGAGGCTTCGTAGCTGCCGTCCCGCTTGTACTTCTCGTAGACGGAGGTGAGGCGCAGGTGATGCGCGACCTGGTCCCGGTGGAACAGCGAGCGGCGCGTATCGCCCTGGTGGTGAGTGGACGCGGGGTAGCCGTTGTGCTCTGCAGGTGTTATCTGCAAGTTAATTTAAAAAAATGTTTAAACACCACCATCCTACTTGAAGGCTACCAATATAAACAGAGCTTGTGTTACTAATATAAGTAATCCGATGGACTCTTGAGTATTCCAGGGTACCGCAAAGCGGTTCGACTATTTTAAGGGTTAATAAAAAAAGTTTTATTCCAAATATGTTTCTTATAAATACAACAATCTACAATATATTGGTTTATATACTTTTATTTATGAGTGTAAAATTTGTAAAACAACGGTCTTTATGCGGTTGACAATGCTCGAAAACGTTTTGGAGCATCTTTAACGATTTTTTAAGAGTTTTTGTGTCAATTCTCATTATTATTTCATCGTAAATGAGTACTTTACGTATTCTTCTTGTAGACTATTATCTCTCAAGATAACTCTATAACCACGGCTCCTAACAAACGCCACACTTCACAGGCACTGCGAACGTTTCGGGCGTTTCTAAGTAGAACGTCCGGGATTTGACTCTGGTCAAAAAGTTACTCCTGAATAATTTTAACTTGGTCTCGGGACACATTTAAAC
The DNA here is from genome assembly GCA_963082625.1 of Pasiphila rectangulata. NCBI lineage: Eukaryota > Metazoa > Arthropoda > Insecta > Lepidoptera > Geometridae > Pasiphila > Pasiphila rectangulata. Next base: position 15,712,953 of record OY720236.1, on the reverse strand, counting down.
CCGATCCCACCGGCGGGGTGGAAGACATCCCTTTTCCGGATTGGATTCCAATTTCGCAACTGCACATTAATCTTCTACCGCTCAGTCCACTCAGTCTACTCAGTCCAGTAACTTTGTCATGGCCCTCTACGGTTGAAAAAAAATTGCAATTCCAATTGCTTAGCTATTGATCGAGATTCTAATCGTCTACAGGTTAGGAAATCAATGTTAAGGAATAGCGTAAGAAAGTTGAGCGCTTGCCAAGGAGCAATTAAGAGACACATATTTTACCCCACGCAATTCTCTGATAATTGGTGCCTGTCTTCTTGGGTGGGAGAAGCCAAGCCTTATCCGCTTACCTACTCCTAATAACATTCCTAATAAATCTGATAGAGATAATCGCATCAAATTAATTTATAAAGTAGTAGCTGACCCGCGCGGTTTCACCCGCCTTAAGACAACGTAACTGGGAAGGGACGTCCCGTTTATACTTTGATTCCCAACGGGTCCACATCATTTTAAATTTCCCAACGGGTCCATTATAATTGTTTGGTATAGTAAACAATAAGGGTTTCTCAATGATAGGGCAAATACTTGTCTAATAGACAATGGATAGATAAATCAGGACTCTTTCTTTGAAATTATAGAACGTGACGAGTTTAATCGTTTAATTACAGAACTAGAATATAAGAAAAAGGTTTTATGAATGCGTGCTTCAGCTAGCTTGTTGGGTGTCGCGGAATCTATTGGGCGAGCGGAGTGACGCACGGCGCTCGCATGCAACCTCCGCTGCACCGAACGGGTGGCGAGTACGCCACAACTCTCTTGTATTATTTATACTCACTATACATTAGTTAAATCTCATGGACCTATTGGGAGTTTAAGTAAGAATATTTAAGATTCTGTAAATATTTTTCATGGACCCTTTAGAACCATGGACCTCGGAAAATAAGCCGATTATAGCAGTCATAACAGTATGTAAGTAATTATTTCCGGTTATCGAATTTGATGAATAAAGTGTCAATAGATCACTTAATATATCAGGATTATTTTTATGTCCTTTTTTATGTATTTTTATTTATGCCAAATTTCTTATTAATCAAGTAAAACTTTCATCGTAACTATTTTGTCGCACGAGTTTTATTTTGCCTACCTAGTGGGCTACAGCCAGCAGTAAGTACCTATGGGTTATGGTGTGGATGATGTTGATGATATAGATATGCATCGACTTACTTGTGAATTACTTAAGCCTTGGCGGTTCAGAAAGACGGACAGATATTGGCAGTTGTCCATAACTCCTATCCGCTCCCAGTCAGAGTTGTCTCTGTATTTGACAGCACTGAAACAGATAACAACATTATAAGTATTGGAGTGACGTTGGAGGCATTTGAATTTGAGTAATATACTTGGCCTTAAACATCTACAACGTGTATTAAAAGCGTCAGCAATAGAATGAAGCCCCTTCTCTCTTACCCGTGGATGCTGTAAGAAACTACCAAGGAATACCTCCGGATGGGCAGCAGTCTTATCGTGTATTAACATCCCGTACCGCGCTCGCCAACCCGCCTGGCAAGCGTAGTTAGTATAGTAACAACCCCTTCAACCACTTTTATATTATTAACATCCCGTACTGCGCTCGCCAACCCGCAAGGTGACGTATCTTGCAACAAGCATAAATCGCTGTCAAATGTCAATTCCTTCCTGTTCTTTAATAAAAAATTTGACGTTTGACAGCAACAATTGCCTGTTTCAATCGTGTCGTGAGATACGTAATCAGCCTGCCGCTTGGCAAGCGTTGTTGACTTGGCAAGCGGTCGAAACGTCGGGATTAAAATATGGGTAATTACGCGATAAATACCCTATAATCCAATATAGTAATAATGTGTTGTGACCGCGAAAATTTAAAAACGATTAACCGTTGTTAGTATGACAACAACCACTCTTATTTAAATAAAAAAAAAATGATTACAATATTTTTAAGCTACATCACAGGTTCACAACACAAAACGACGCGTGCCCAGTGAGATTGTCCGCTAGCTGTACCGGTGCAAAGCAGTTTTTCCTCTCGAGCGAGTACGTCGGTGAGACGTCAGACACACATAACCGTACCATGTAGTAGTGTAACTATCACAACGCGTTCTAAGGAAGCTTGGACTCTTCGGGCGTTTACTCATGTGGTAAAGGTGCTGGGCAAGCCTAACATCCCAGGCAAGCAGCGTACAGCAAGAATACCAGTTACTGACGTCATTTTATACATACAATAATCAATAAATTAAATTTTAAACCAATTATACGGTAAAATTACGGACTCGCCATACAAAATTATTTTCAATTCCCTCACATATTACTTATTATGCCAAAAACGCCACGATGAACGGTGACGATGAATTTCATCGTGCTGACTACAATAAACGTTTCTCAAGTGTGGACACGTTCCATTCTAATAAACAACAGTTTAAGAAAGGTATTGTTGAAATAACACTTAATGGGAACCCGTAGTATTTTCAGTTGTTATTAGTACTAGCATGGACCAAACGAAACGTAATTCGAAAATTAGTTGCTGTCTCAACATATAGATGGCGCGAAGAGTAACGATTTAACAAATTTTAATAAATTGGTCATTCCCCGACACCTAAACGAAGCATAACACGATTTAGTGATCGTAAAGATACAGCAGTCAAATATAGATGGCGCTAACATAAAAATATTGTATGTGCTCTGCTTTTATTTATTATCTGGAAAAATCTTTAATGTACCTAATTCTTAACGAAAAATTGATTGCATTTTTTGAATTTCGTACTCTTTGTCATTAAATTTATTATTATTACAGATACCTACGAGGCTGAAATATAAAATAGCGCCATCTATTGCATTGATGAAGACTCGCAATACAATCAGCGGCTAGCGCTCCAAACGGAAATTATTGGCAACGTATAAGTAGCTCAAGGTACAGCGCCATCTAGAAATACGCTGAGAATTGACATTATTTGAGTGACGATTTCTAGTATGGACATTAGCAGTCCGGTATTTATTTGGTCCATGGTACTAGCATAATGTAATAGTATAGTTATCATTTTACTATTTACAACAATTATTATTATATTCTTATACAATTTGTATGTTACTTAGACTTACTTTTAGAATCATTATCTATGTATTTATTTCATGTTAAACCATAGAACTTTAAAATGTCCATTATGTTAATGTTTAATTAAATTTATGTACTCCTACATTTATATAATTCAATATCGTTATCTTTACAGTATAACTAGAAAGACCTATAATTGGACAATACTATTTTATAACTCGCATGTCATCTGAAGTGAACAGATTCAATTATGTGCTTTATTCTTTTCTTTTGTGTTGTTTTATTTTGTTATTTGTGATGCGTCAATAAGGTCCATGCGGCCGCACTGAATAAAGTATTTTTTGATTCTTGATTCTATTATATGTATTATTTGCTTACTTTAACTCTATGTAACACTGCTAGTTTTTTAAATAAATAAATTAAAAAAAAATCTACAGTAGATATTAAGGTAATTTTTTAAAGAAAAAACATTGAAAGTAACTTACGAAACGCATCCTTTGTCCAATAGTTGTATCACAGCGCTTTCCGGTAGAGAATTGAAATCACCAGTCATTATTATTGGCAAGTGTCCTGTTCTGAAAATAGATAATCGTGAAATTATTACATGTAGTAACAACATCTTCACAAACTTCCCTACCATAAGCCATTTTTATCTTTAGTATAAAACCCACAACACTATGGTATCATCATTTATAGAAATGAATAAAACCGGCCAAGAGCATGTTGGACTCGCACACCAAGGGTTCCGTGCCATCATACAATATAATGTATGATAAAGGCGGTTTATATTTGTTGGAGAACCTTGAAAACGCCTCCCCCTAATTATATTGTACTCAAACACAGCTAAAGAAGCTTGTACGTTTAGAAACAAGTTATACCTATTTCCAGTTCACGAACAACCAGAAATGACTATATCATTCTGAGAAATATCCCTCATATCTATCATATAAATCTATGTATATCTATCACTAGCTAAACCCGGTGCCCACTTCGTTGGGAGGTAAGCATTTTTAATTTTATACGTCATTTTAGTCAGTTCCCCAATCTCAAAACACGTTAGAACACAAACACGTACACGTATCTCAAAACGTAAAAAATATAATTAATTATCTAAGCCAAAAATATTGTCAACCCTAGTAAGCTGTCATGTCAGGGAACCAGATTATTTAACAGAAAGGCCTACGTACCTATTTTACTTAATAATTGTCTACTTTAATAGTTTTTCTCTTTTTCATTCATAAATGTTTGCTACCTCAATACAAGGACTCAAGTACTGGCTTCAAAAAACGTCAAATTGAAAAAAAATATATATAATAAATGTTTTCAAATTCAAATCTTTTAATCGATATCCTACAACTGTTTCGAGTTTTTTTCCAACATTTTTTGCAAAATAACGATGCTTTCTAACTCAGAATATTACGATATGATGTTATGCGTAAGCCATGAAGATAGCAATTTAAATCGTGCTCGCGAACTTTTAGATCAAAAGTAAGTTGGATTGGCCCCTCTTAAAGGGTCGTATAGAAGATGGTGTTCTCTACTACCACAACGGATGGCCCGGCACCATTTGGATCTAACTTCTTCATCACTCCGATGTTGTCAACACACATATCCTTGCTTATTGCTATGCTAGTTGTTCGCCACGAAACTTAAAACGAGCGAGAATTACTTCATTCAATGTCCTATTGCATTTGAACTTGATTTTACGTAGCGATTTGGACTGGATTGCTGGACTTTTTCAAATGATATTGTTCTGTGACTCCGGAACAGATTTTGTTTTATGATATGCACTACATACCACTACATTCCCAAGAAAACCACATGATGAGTAATTCGTTGCAAAGAATACGTTGCAAGGAGTGTACCCAATTAGGAGTGATTCGCAGACAATATATCAATTATCCCATATCTAAAAAACTATTTATCGAATTTTGATTAATCCCATATCTCAAAACGTAATAAAAAAAAACATTTATCACAATCAATATTGATTAATTGCCGTGGAGTGCCGGCAGTAGGATGTTACTTCTCCTCTTATGTCCGTGGATGCATTAACAGCCTGCTAAGGGGTACCTCTGGAAGACAGCAGCGTCTTTCAGTGTATCAACATCCCGTACTGTGCTCGCCAACCCGCCTGCGAAGCATGGTGAGTATGGCAACTACCCCTGTTGGAGATCCATGAGGGAGGCCTGTGTTCAATAGTGGACGTTTTACGGCTGAAATGATGATGATGAATATTGATTAATAGACAATCTATTTGTTTTCATTCAAATCTCCTTATGTTTTGTATTTCATGGAAATAATATCGTCCGCTTAAAGGCGAAGCGGTCAAAAACTTATTCTTTCTGGATGCTATAATAGGCTAAGTGGTTGAGCACTTACCCTGACTGGTTGGTCAAATACCTACCCTATCTGGTTGCTATTAGTAGGCGAAGCGGACAAATACCTACCTTGTCTGGTTGCTGTAGTAGGCAAAGCAGACAAACACCTACCCTGTCTGGTTTCTACAGTAGGTAAAGTGGTTTGACACCTACCCGGTATGATTGCTATAGTAGGCGAAGCGGTCGATCTCCGCAAGGAAGACTTGCATCTGAGCGAGACGCACGTCGGTTCTCTTGGGATTGTACAGTAGATGGGTGGTTGCCACCACAACGGAAGGCCCGCCACATTTCGGAGCCAGCTTCACCATCACACCAATGTTGTCGCGGTTCAAGATGGGAAGCTCCGGCTGGTAGAATTCCACCTGAGGCAGAGATAAAGCTGCATTTCGATTGTAGTAATTATTTGTATCTAACAAAAGAAGAAGATATATTTATACGAGCAGCAGGTTTTTATGTTGATTTTAATTTGATATTATTGTTTTCACAAACATGTCTCCATGCTCTGTTAAGCTTGTCAACGGCACACGCCACATGCCAGTTTAGCCCAATTACCTTTTTGTCGTGGCTTGCTCTATCAATGCATCTAAATCGGCAGGGTGATTACGTATCTCGCAACAGGTTTTGCAACAGCCAATTGACAGCAATGTTGCTGTCAAATGTCAATTCCTTGCTGTTGTGTGTGTGTGTGTGTGTGTGTGTGTAATTGCCTGTTGCAAAACCTGTCGCGAGATACGTAATCAGACTGCCGATTTAAATGCATTGATAAATGCAAATACAGATGCAGATGCGGATGTTCAAATTGATGCGGAAACTCCGTAATTACGGATGCGGCAGCGAATGTCAGTAACATGTACATATGTTGTATGTCAAAACATTCAAACAACACGAGCTTTTGCCCATGGCTTCGCGTAGTCAAGATCACAATGGCACTATCGCAATGAACTATTTTTAATTTGTTAGCATAATGTTCAAACAATTTCAATTATATAAGATTTTTATACATCTCCCATACAAAAAATTGAGATATCGTAATCATGGTCTACAGCGACGATGTATCGCTCTAAAAAAGCGATTTCAAAAAATGCTTAGCAACCTGTGTTTTAGTTAATTTCTTACAAACACCAAGTTTTATAACTTTTCTTTGAAAACATTCTGTTTAATAATTTCCAGACGATCTCAATGGCTTAGTTGGTAACGCACGAGTTCGCGGGAATTGAACCCGCTAACTCATGCGTAGTACAGAACATTCTTTGCAAAACCTTAATTTGTTATATTCTCAAATTGTAAATCGCAAAGGAATGCATAATGATAATTTTAATAAACTGAGCTAGCCTTTTGTATTAGTCAAAGAATCAAGAATCAAAAAATACTTTATTCAGTGCGGCCGCATGGACCTTATTGACGCGTCACAAATTACAAAATAAAACAACACAAATAAATAGAATAAAGCACATAATTGAATCTGTTCACTTCAGATGACACGCGAGTTAGGAAAAGAAGTGAACAGAAGAACCTAACTCGGTCGTTATAGTCATCATTTAACAATTTTACAATTAATTTATAATATATAATTTAACAATAGTGAACGAACAATAAGCAGTTGTTGTTAGTTAAATGCTTAATGCATATAAATTACAGCATCACTACCTCTGTAGCGCAGCGGGCGAAGGTTCGCCTGCGACGCAAGAGGTTGCGGGTTCGATTCCCGCCTAGGGACAAATGTCTGTATGATCTGCACATATTTGTTCTGGGTGTTTGTATAAGTATATCACTCATCTAGTGCCCATAACAGAAGCTATGCTTAGCTTGGGGCTAGATAATGCTGTGTGAATTGTCCAGCATTATTTATTATTATTTACTTATTATTATCGCTCTGGCCAGTTTAATTAACGATACAGTCGTCACAGTGTAGACTACCTCCGTAGCTCAGTTGGACTAATAGCCGACTGTTACGCAGTAGGCAGCTGGGTCATTTTTCGCCGCCGGACAAGTATTTGTAATATTTCTACAGATGTTGATCCCGGGTCTGGGTACTTTTCTAAAAGTATATATTTACAAAAATATAAGTATATACTATCAATAATTTTCTATAACACAAGCTCTGCTTACTCTGGGCTAGATGGAGCTGTGTCTAGTATCCATCATTATTACAAATTATAGTTTTTGTAAAATAACCTTGGTTTAAGTACTTTTACTCTCTCTATCGCCGTGGGGTGCCGGCAGTAGAATGATACCCCTCCTCTCATGCCCATGGACGCAGTAAGAGCCTGCTAAGGGATACCTCCGGAAGATGGGCAGCAGCGTCTATCCGTGTATCAACATCCCATACTGCGCTCACCAACCCGCCTGCCAAGCGTGGTGAGAATGGCAACTACCCCTCATGGAGATCCATGAGGGAGGCCTGTGTTCATCAGTGGACGTTTTATGGCTGAAATGATGACTCTCTCTATAAATTGTGTTATTTGAGGGAGTATATGGTTAGTGCAGGTTTGTTAACATAATATAATCGCTGTGGCCAATTTTATTCACGTTAGGGGTACAGTATTGGGCTTTTGTTTTAGAAGTACATAGGGATTTAATACTTTTATACACATCATAAATTAAGTTTGTAGAGCGTTGGTAAATGGTTAATGCAAAATCAATAACATGAATACTATCGCTATAGCCATTTCGATTTGAGATAGAGTGAAGTCTTTTAGAGGACCTCCGTGGCTCAGGTGGTTTAATAGCCGGCTGCGACGCAAGATGTTGGGGGTCCGATTCCTGCCGCAGGACAAATGTTTTTGCAGATATTTGTCCCTGGACTGGTGATAAGTATGTATTTACAAACAAAATGTATCTATGTATTCTATTAACCATCTGGTACTTAAAATTAGCGTATGGTACCAGATGGTTGATAGAATACCTAGAACACTTGGTAACATATGCTCTGCTTACTTCAAGGCTAGATAGAGCTGTGTGAAATGTCCAGCATTATTTATTTTTATTTCTTTGTTTCTGGAGCAAACGAAAACTGCGACCCAGGGCTTTGGAATACATCATCAATGAATGGGGACCCTAAATGCGTGAAAACTCGATAGTTTTGAAATTCAATATCACCTCAACCGTAGGACTCCTGTCCACGTCCACAGATGAACAAGGGCCTCTCTCATGGAACTCCAAGAATATAAGGGGCTTGTTACCACACTCGTCAGGCTTGGCAGGCGGGTTAGCGAGACCAATACGGGATGTTGATACACGGAAAGACGCTACTGCCCATCTTCCGGAGATCCCCTGGCAGATACTTACTGCATACACGGGCAAGAGAGGAGAGGCAACACCACGAAATTTTATATAGATACACAAAATAAGAAGATTTAAAATCAATATGAACGAGCTATGTATCAAAAAGTTTTCTGAATAGTAAACAAAAAGTCAAAGACTTTAAGGCCATTAGTATTTGGGCATAGATTTTTGGTCCTTTAACTAAACATCAAGGTCAAGTCTATAGCGATGCAATTCGTTGATCATTCAATTGATATTCCGCTTAATGTTTTGAGGTCTGTTTTTTACATTCAGAGCAGAATTATCATAAATGATCAAGCAACATCAGTATTTCGCACAATTGCAACGACAATGGCACAAATGCAGGTATCTGAGACACGCCTGTTATGCGGTTGCTGGTCCGATTGACATATAAATAATTAGCTTCTCCCCGCCGCCTTGCATGCGTTGTACCAATGCGGATAAAAAGTAGCCTATGTGTTAATCCTGTTCAACATATAATATACTAAACATAATATACATAAACTAACGTAGGCAAAGTTTCAGCTCAATCATATAATACAAACAAACTTTCGGCTTTATAATATTAGTAGATGATATCGAACCTATCGCAGGCACCACAGCCTCTCACAAAACTGGTTAGGAATAAAAAAAATTAAGCATTAGTGTGTAAATACTATAAATAACCTATTTTGTGAGAGGATATAAACAAATATTCATTCAATCATCATCATAGGCCTCACTCGCTCATGGATGTCCAAGATCATTAGAGGTTTGTTGCCATACTCGCCACGCTTGGCAGGCGGGTGGGTGAGCGCAGTACGGGATGTTGATTTACGGAAAGACACTGCTGCCCATTTTCAGAGGTGTCCTTCGGCAGATTTTAATTGCATTCACGGGCAAGAGAGGATTCAATAAATGATGGACACTAAACACAACACCATTTAGTCCCAAATGTGTTTACTCTTTCTGTAAATTACTGGTCAAAGTATTTAACTATGTACGACATTTTAATATTGATATATTAGGTACCTAGGTATTGACTAAAAATTTATGTAGGTAAGTTTTCTTTTAGCCATTCGGCGCCCTTAACTTCACACAAGCTACGCTTAGTTGGAGGCTAGATGGTGATGTGTGTAATGACCAGCATTCTGCGCTGTGGATATTTGTCCTCGGTGTTTTCTGTGTTTACATATTAGTTAATGGTAACACATAAGTATTAAATAATTCATCTGATTTCTAATCTTTTCCTGGTGACTGTATAGTGCTATTGGAAATGACCAACATTAATTTTAAAGCATAATACAATGTTGCATGAGTTAAAACGTGACTTTCTGGATTAATTCTTATATCTTGAAGCCTGATAGTTTTTACAACGTTTACTTTGTGTTTAATGCGAAGATATAAATACGAACGCTCCCAGTTCAGAAGCCAAAGGAAAATTTAAAAGATCTCACGCCTTTACAAGTTCATCTGATAAGGGGCCTGTACCATTTTCAGAAGTTAACTGCAATCAGAATAACCTATCTGATCTGAGAATGAATGAAAAATACCAAGGCTAAGACGTATTTCATGCATCTACTGAACACAACGAGACTGGATATTATATATTGTAGATTTTTTTACACATGACAAAGAAGGTATTATTGAGTAGTACAATACAGGTCTACCACGTACTTCCCTTTTAACCTCGGTTACTATTGCTACAGTCGCGCTCGTAGTAAAGGATACCATTAAGCCTTAATGTTACCTTAGTACCCCCATAATTTTCAGGGCATGTTTGCCACGGAGGTAGAATTTGTGTGAAAAAAATCAGTTTTTAAAATATACTATCCCCTTTTGGTTTATACTATCCCTCGAGTACTAAGAAATCCCATTGGAAACAGTAAAATCATTCAAGGTCCATTATGTACATACATATATACCTGACAGTTTCAACTTAGAAATATTTTAAATGTATAAAAACTTTCGCGTCTTTCGTATCAGTGAGTTACAGAAGCAAATCGTTTCAGTTAAAACCTAGCTAGGTAAGAAAAATGTTGACTTTCGCATGCATCATACAAAAAGTATTCGCTTCTTGAGGTCATTGCATAGGTTAATCTCGCAAAAATGTGGCATGTATTTCAAATAGTTATCGATCGAGCGAGCAAAGCGATCACACTATGTACATATGTATGTATCAGAAGAGGATAACTTTTGTACGGATGATCTGATTTTATACAACATAATTACGTTACATCAATACAAGTTTATTGTCGTAAGGAATTTTAGATAGAATAGATTTTCAGAAATGTCTGTCGTTTCTCGTGTAGCTGGGCACTTTTAATAAATTAAATTAATTTTAGAGTTTCTTTTCAGTCATTTTTTGGTACAAGATGTGTTGAACTTCAGCAGAGAGACATCGCCAGATCTATGTTCGGGGCACTACTTGTTAAGATCAACACATATAAGCCTTAGTACTGCTTCCGGAGGTATCCCTTGGCATATTTTTACTGCAACTATGGGCAAGAGAGGAGAGCCTACTGCCGGCCAGTAAGATAATTTGGTTTAATGAAGATATTTTGTAAAAAGTATTCTTGTAAAACTCTTTTAATAATTCTAGTACTAAAAAACCCCCACTGGAAACACGAGAAACAAAAGATTTTTTTAGAGATCAACATTTAGTTAAATCCAAGGTAAATTTTTAATCATCTTTCATTATTCATATAAAAATATTTTAACACCTTCATAAACTTTCGCGTTTATAGTAACTAGTAACCCAGCACCATATTGTCAGAAATCAAAAGTAATAATTTCTAATAAAACCCAACTGATTCAGATATGGATACTCACACTGGCATGATCCTGCAGATCAAAGAGGGCCTGTCTGAAGAAAATGGCGCAGCCGTCCTGGCGAGTGCCTGTCTTCTGCTTGAATATAACTGAGTACCCCAAACTTTCGAACTTGGAGTAGAAGTCCTTCAGATGTGACACTTGAACTTCTTGCAAACATAGGATCTGAAAAGTAATACAACTAAATAAAAAACTATGGTTAATGACACAATTATCGGTCATATGATAGAATATTAATTATAAGTAATCAAACCAAGGTATATTATAATATCATATATAGTATATGATATCAATAACTTTCAGAATGACACGGTCAAAATAAAATATCCCGGAATTGTTTACAATTTTACATGACATTGACGTCAGAGCGATAATTAGCTTTCGACTGCTTGAAAAAACAGCTGTTCAATGTCGGCCATTGCTTTATCTAACTTACTAGCACCTTGTTAGACATGGGGGCTGGCTATTCTAAATTAAGACAGCTGTTATCTATCATACGGTCAAGCCTTAGCATTCCAATATGCATAACGTTTTTCCAAGCACCACTTTATTAAGTCAATAGTTTTTGCTAAAACAATTTCTAAAACATATTGCTTACTGACTGCTGACTGTTTGTTTTATGCTAGAAACGCACTTAGTTGATCCAATAGCGGCAAAAGAGGTTGTGGATTCGATTCCTTCCAGGGGACAATGTTGATTTTCTGCAGATACTTGGATCAGGTCTGGTTATATCATTGTCGTTAATACTCTTTTTTCGAGGAAACAAAATTCATTATAACTCACATCAGGATCTAGGCTGACGATCTCGTCATAGAGACGGGGAGCTCTAGTCGTCCATTTCAAGTTGTCTGGAGAGCACTTCCTGTATAGATAGGGGTGGCACTCCAGTAAGTACTGTGCTAGGACATTGTATGAAACCACTTTGAATCTGAATGCATTTCCTGAAATAATTGTGGCATATATATTTTATGTTTCCGACACACAGCAGTAGATGTCATCCTAAAACCTGCAAGCTACATGCAAAAAAATATTTGTAAAGCTTGTGTTGTCGGCGGAGTTTGCTAGTGTTGTATAGGTGGGAATACAGTGAAATATGGCAGATAATTCATATAGATTAAAAAAGGAAAGCTCCAAGTATGGATCCTTGTGGTACACCCATTGAAACCATGGACCTCGGAGATCGTATTCCATTAACATCAACTCTTTGAATCCTGTTACTCAAGTAGGATATAAAAAGATCCAAGGAGGTGCCTCTGATTCCATAGTGATGCAATTTCCTGACCAATGTCTCGTGGTGAACACAATCAAACAATTTTAAGTTTCAACTTGCTTTTTTTGTTCTTTCTCTGTTTCGGCAAATTATTACCACGTGGTTTTAATTTTTTTTTTACTATTTCCTCTTTTAGAACTTATAAAATTGGATCTGGCGACCTAGCAGACTTATTTAAAATTTTTTGAATATTAAGTATTTCTTTAAACTTTTCACTAAAGTTGTGCTGTTTTTTTACTGTACAGATGTTGTCTTCTGTATATACCCCCCACAGTTGCCCACTCACTAAATCTCGGTTTTTCTGAGACTACAATCGACTTGGGTGTAAATATTGAATTGAACATATTTCTGAATTTGTTAAAAAACTGACAATAACTGTTGTGGATTGTTGGTATTATAATAATTCAAAGATGGTTGTGAATCCCAGTTAAGTTTAAACCTTTTAAATCGACTTGTAGTAATGACATGTACATAACTAATTGTCTTTTTAATAATTTGCTTTAATTTAATTTATAAATTGCCTTAAATGATCTGATTTTTAATTACTTATAATTTTTTTGCACTATTCTATGCACTTATTATGATAACTTTATTTGATTTTGATATTTTAAATAAAATAACATCCATTATTTTTTCAAATATTTCATGAGACAGAGGGAGGAGTGTATGTACACACCTACTACAATAACACGCTCCAACTCTACACATGCTATTTCAATAGGCATTCCACAGATAAGCATACTATAACCTTGTCTGTATAAAATTTTTGTTAATTGATATTAATGAGCCTCCTCGAATAGCATGTGACCTGCAAAAGGAGCTACCTATCTGGTGATTACTGAAATTGAACATGATTTCATATTGCCTTAGCCAATGCTCTGTAATACACAGAATGTCTATATTAAAAGCGTTCATATACAATTCCAATTCTAGTAATTTACTTTTTTAAACCTTGAATATTCTGATGCACCAGGTAAGTATTCCCTGCTTATTGTTTCTTTTCTGTGTGAGACTGATAACTATTATTTGACTTTTGTGAAATATTTTTTTAAATTGAGCAAGAGACTTCCTCTATTGTCATTAATATCTAATTTAAAAACTTGGAGAAACATCCAGGTTCTTGCTTGAAATATTCTGGCAATGCTCAAAAGAAGCATTCAATGCAGCCAAGTTTTAGCTGTTATGTCAAAAGTTTATTCATTATTTATTTATAAGTTCATTGAGAAACAAATGTAAACCCGATCTGTTTAAATTTTTGGCTAATTGAGATAGTAGTTGGGTAGTAATATTAGTAGAGTAGTACATACTAGTAATAGTCACAACCAGGACAGCAGCATATTGAATAAAACAGAGAGTGTATTACCATTACTAGTGTTGCCCTGCTTTAACACAGGCTCCCAGCGTCTGAAGTCTGGTGGTATATCAATGGGCTGGTGTCCGTCAGCATGATTGCTGTCATCTGCTAGCCAGATCACATCAGATGATGATTCTTCTGTTGAACTGTTACAACATTTGTTAACTTTGCTTAACTATATTGTCTTGTGTGAACATTGTTAATGCTGTATTGAGGCTAGTTGAGTATATCTAAATGTTTGCATTGAAATTCTTGATTGTCATAGGTATTATATATAATAGAAACAATAAATAATGCTGTACAATTCACATAGCATCATCTTCATTATACTATATATTATATTTTTATTATATAGAAAACATCCATAACACCCTGGAAAAATATCTGCAGATTGTACAGTCACATTTGTCCTAAAGCAGGAATCAAACCCACAACCTCTTGCATTGCAGATGGACCTTTGCCCGCTGATCCACAGAGGTTGTCAACAATAGAAAGCTATTACAATAACAGAGGGCTATTAAAATTGACATTGTTAAGTAATGTACTGTGTTCCATATTATAAACCATAGAATGTAATTCAATGTACAAGTATATTTTATCACACTTTTGGAAAACAAACACTAAAATAATGAAATTAATGGACAAAATTGTTTTTATTCATACAAAATATGTCAACATTTTGGTAATACTCTTTACTGTATAGATAGCAAGTGTTTCTTGGCTAGATGTTGTAAATGATGATCTTTACTGCTATCTAGATAATTGGGACAGATGATTTTATGGTAATGGTTAAAAAACTTATACTTACACATCAAAATTTCCACCATAGCTGACATGATTGCCAGTGGGCTGCAATGATTCACTCATTTGCTCAGATTTATCAAATTCATGGGAATCCAGAGGTGGGATCTTTACCCGTGGCTTCTTGTAATGCTTCCTCAAGATGAGGGAGCTGTGCAACTGTCTGCGGGTGTCCAAGTGTGCACAGTGCACAGCACATGTCTGCTGTCTACAACTCAAATAGGCATGTTCTCTTACATGTGCTTTATAATCTAGTCTTACACTTGTGACCGTGACATATCTGTAAAAACTATTTGTCAATTTCAGCATAGCTTTTATGAACATATGTTAGAATACAACATATTTATTTCACCAATATTTTAGGATGCATGCATTACTGTGAATTTTGGTTTATTAAATGTTGTGTTGACATGGATTTTGCTCAAATAATTTTCAGATCTGAAACAATAATAAAACATGTTTAATTACGTATCAACCCAGTTGCCCGATGCCGACAGGTTCAACCCACTGTGCGTATCAGATGTATTCTGAGGACGGCAAACAAACAGATGTCAGACCTTAAGACCTTGAAAGCCCCTATGTGTATGGAAAAGTGCCATAAATACGGCATCGCATGATGTATGTATGGTTTGGTAGGACACCCACGTTATGTAATGTTACTTCCTCAAACCCAGTACAAAAACAATAGCGTAACATCTATCAAACAACAAATTTAGTAAAAACAACAAACAGCCAAATATCTAACCTAACAATTCCATCTTGTTGATGAACGCAAATGATGTGAAAATTGGTGAAATGAAAACCACTTACATGCAAAACAAAGCCATAACTTTTAAATTTGTAAAGCCAAAGAGCAAAAACCATGACGAGCACCTAAATTCTATGAAAAATTACATTTTTAATTTTCGACTAACCCAAACCAAAACCAAATACGAACGAACGAAAACTTTCGCATCGAATCGAACGACAAACAAAGTGCGAAATCGGTAGAGATGCCCTCTAAAATCGGTATACTTGTACCTACCTAAAATCGGTGTTTGACAAACAAAAATACAATTCTCAATTAAATTAAACTTAGTAACTAAACTAAGTAAAAATTAATTTACTTAGTTTTTAATTAAATTAAAAACTAAGTAAAAATTACAATTTTCTAAAACTTAAGAAAAAACGCCGTCATTTGTCAGTTTTTAACAAATTCAGCAATATGTTCAATTCAATATTTACACCCAAATCGATTGTAGTCTCAGATAAACCCATATTTAGTGAGTGGGCAACTGTGGGTATACATACACAAGAGAAGACAAAAACTGTAGGTACAGTTTATAAAAACAGCACAACTTTAGTGATAAGTTTAAAGAAAAACTTTAAAAATATTCAAAAATTATTAAAAACGTCTGCCAAGTCGCCAGATCCAATTTTATAAGTCCTAAAATAAGAAATAGTAAAAGCAAAATTAAAACCACGCGGCAAATTATTAATGCCGAAACAGGGAAAGAACATAAAAAAGTAATTTCAAACATAAAATAAAATTGTTATGTTATACGGGTTTCCTACTTACGTTATTTATTAAATAGGTACAAGATGGAATTGTTAGGTTAGATAGTTGGCTGTTTGTTGTCTTTACTAAATTTGTTGTTACTAAGTTAGTGTAACTCACGAGTCATTTGAAAGTGAAATAAAATAAAATTGTTTGATTGTGTTCACGAGACATTTGGTCAGGAAATTACATCACTATGGAATCAGAGGCACCTCCTTGGATCTTTTTATTTCCTTCTTGAGTAACAGGATTTAAAGAGTTGATGTTAATGGAATACGATCTCCGAGATCCCATTATTATTAATAATAATAATATTACAAATAGGTATTTATTAAATTTCGGTAAAATCTACACCCTGTGATAGTGTTTTTACTCCCATTCCTACAATTTTTAACTTATTAAAATTATTTTTTTAATTATGTAATCTTGAATAATGCTTCTGTAAATTCTTGCCTGAAATTTAGATTTTACCGAAATTTAATAAATACCTATAATAAAAAAAAAAAAAACTTATATTTTTTTTTTATTTTTTTTTCACTATTTCGACTCGGCTTGTCACCCGCTCCCGGCTTGACGTCGACTTCTGGGACACCCTTTATTTAGGATAATCACGAGGTTGTATTATTCGCTGATGTGATGATACTTGAATAAGTATGGTTCAAAATGAAACGCCGTAAAATCAATTATAACAACGTAAATAATGCAATCTTTAAAGTTGTTGGTTCAGTTCTAATAATATATTACTTAATGAAAACAAAACGAAATGTATCAGATTTTCACTTCCTAATGTAAAACATACTATATAAAACATTCAAATAAAAGATGAAATCCTAGAACTTGTAGCTAACACTGTCTTTTTAAGCAACACCCTAGATAATAAGCTTCAATGGGGTCCCCACATAGATAAGCTATCGAACAGGCTCAGTTCTGCTGCAGTTAAAAAAGTTCGTTACCTCACAGACATAGCTACGTCTTATAAAGCCTCTACCTCATCATCTGGGTGGTCGGATGTGGGTGCGTAAACCTGAACTATTTTAAAAGAATATCGTTTGATAAGTTTAAAATAGCAAAACAGACACGTGTTGAAATACTGGTAATGTTCTGAAAGATTCAAGCTATTTTGTTAATAATAAGGTAAGGTATGGTACAAAAAGTGGTCAAAATTTAATTTTATAAGTTCCTCGCTTTTACGACGTACTTCGGAGAGGCCTATTATGTCCCACTTTATGTTCTCTGTTTCTTGTTCGAACTCTAGAAATCGGTCATTCGTGCGCAACGTTGTAACACGTCAGGGTCAGAGTCGTTGGGTTGTGGCAGCTGGGAATCTTCCAGTGATTCTTAGCACCCCTCTGCCCTGCCGGAACCGGAGCCGCTGCCAAAATTCGGAATAGCGGGGCTGCTGGGGACTGAGGGCCGGGGCTTATTAGCGTGATTTATAGTTCAAAGGGGGTATTGGCCATAAAACGCCATGCTGGTCAAAGCATCTTGGCGAGTTTTTCGTCATTTCCTCGTTCGTTTGTCAGCAGGGGGCACCACGTGCAGGTGAGGATGACTTGGACAGACTTGGAGTTACGTATTTTTATAAATGCCGAATAACTTTTTCAACTTTTCAATCAACTTTTCGTGGGAAATACAAAGTACACCATCTGATGGGGTTGTAAGCCGATAGGTGACATTAAAACAAAAATTAAATAGTTTTTGGAATTACGCATTCTTAAAATTAGGCCGACGAATGTCAGTCATGCATGACTGTGTGCGTAGCGTTGCGTATTTTTCCCAAATTTTAATCCTTTGTTGAGAATATGTGTCAGTGTGTGTATTTATAGACACAAACAATGTTATTGTGTGTAGCTATGGTTTCAATGTGTGTATTTGTTCTCACCCCGCTAAAAATGGCAGATTTTTTTGTATCGAGAAATAGGCGCGTCACTCGCCTATTTCTCAATACCACGTTACGCGCCGCACGTGCCTTGTTCTGTTTTATCTCGTCTAAGTAATTTTTTGTGCTCATCCACCTTTACAAACGTACCTACAATAAACGCGCGAAAAACATTACCTTCTTCTTTTGTAAAAATTACCCTTACTTGGCAGTCGGGTAAAAAGAAGAAGAAAAGTCACACCGTCAAACGTCATCTAACGTCAGCCTATTGTTTACGTTTTGCCTCTGTGGATTTTGCGTTTTTGTGAAATTCAAAGTAAAAATTCAGTAAATTTGTGTTTTGGGTAATGTTAAATTCAATAACTTACTTCACAGAGTGTCTGTCTACAAGTTTTCCCCGTTCAGACCTGCTTGGAAGTAAGTACTAGAAGATAATTGACACAAATAATTAAACCGGCTAATACAAATTCTACATTAATCGATTATCGATCACGTCACCTTTTGATAGGAAAGTAATTTATTGCTGATAACGTTTACACTTTTGTAGTAATACCTCCTGCAGTAGGTACCACACATTATTTATATACTTCTGATAGCCTGAATATCGAAAACTTGTTGAAAAATTGCTATTGACTACTCAAATATTTGTTTGTTATGATAAAACTGGTAGGTTCGTTGATTCTCCTTTTTATTCTCTTAGGGTAATATGCTCTCGACCAGACTGCGACAGTATATAGGTACATTTATTTTACACCACACATTTTTCTGTTCCCTACTTAATTTAGTAGGCTGGTAATGGCATACTGTCTTATGTTTCAAGATGCTGTCTAAGATATGTATTACAAAAGTTAACAATACACCAGAACTGCTTTTAATTCTCATTTAATGTCAAGACTAAGTTTGCCCATGGCTAGGTTTCTAAATTAAGCATTTTTAATAAAGGTCCTGTGATATAAAACAGATTAGTACATGAAGCAATATCTCTTTTAAATAAATACCTTTCCACATTACACATTATGATGGGACAGAGCAGTTTCTTGGTAGTAACATTATCATTATTATGATATAAAAAAATTATTTAATAAAAAATATATGAATACTAGCTTTTTTTCCATGACCGTGGATGACTGCCGTGCATGGGATTTAAATGTGCCTGTCTGATCTGTAGCTGTCTTCAGTACTATACTATAGCAGATTCTATGGAAGCCATTTTCTTGACTGCTTTTTCAAATTTAATTTGACTGAAATTTGCCAAACAACTGCATCTGCCAAATTTCCTCCCCCAAAAATAAAATAATGTGTGCTTTTTACCTAACTTGGAGAAGCGCTAACTGAAAATAGTCAACCGAAATTAAAAAGTAATTTTAAAAACAAACTATTTGTCAAAGCATATTTGCCGTTTCTAAGGAATGTTCAACATCATCTCACTAATATTATATAACCGAAAGTTTGTTTGTATGGAGGTTTGTTACCTCTTCATGCAAAAACTAGCGTATGTATCCCGCTAAAATTTTGCAAACATGTAGATGATGACTAGGATTAACACATTGGCTACAATGCATGCGAAGGGGCAGGCACAAGCTAGTAGTATATAGTTTTGCTTTTAAGTTTTTAGTGGCAACTAGGCTTTTCAGCTGGATGTTTGTATGTACATATGTCTGCAATTTTTGTCCTAGGATAACTCTTGAATGGATGATCAGGTTTTGATGAAATTTAAAACTTAAAGAGAATAAGAGATTGTCCTGAAGGAATTTTGATTTATAGGGTAGAGATATGGGGGTTTAAGCATTTTTAGTATTCCGTACCTCGAAAGGAAAAAACGGAACCCATAATAGGATCACTTTGTTGTCCGTCTGACTCTCTGTCAAGAGAGTTTTTTCTCAGGAATGCGTGGAGGTATCAAGCTGGAATTCATATCAAATACTCAGGGTCTACTGTCCCTTGGAGCTGTGAAAAAATAAAACTTCTAAGCCAACAAAATCAAAAGATAAGCCGTTTATGCCAAATTTTCGACACTCGCAAGGGAATCAAATCCTACAGGGTACTTCCCGTGAACTCAGAATCTTGAAATTTGGTACGAAGCAACGTCTTATAGCACAGATAAAGGAAAAATTGCGAAAACCGTAAATTTTTTGTTAGGTAGGCACATCATAATTATGATAAAAATATTTTTAATAATTTTAAACTTACTACCCCTTTCCTCATGAACGCGTAGAGGTATTAAATTGAAATTTATATCAAATACTCAGATTTTATATATCTACAGGTTTGTACGAAACCCTCGGTGCGCGTGCTCTACTCGCACTTGGCCGGTTTTTTAAGGGTTCCGTACCTCAAAAGAAAAAAGGGAACCCTTATAGGATCACTTTGTTGTCCATCTGTCTGTCTGTCTGTCTGTCCGTCTGTTGGTCTGTCAAGACCCTTTATCTTGAGAACGTATAGAGCTACTAGCTTTTACCCGCTGCTTCGCTTGCGTAACATTTTTAAGGCCAATAACCAGTTGGATTGCAAAAGAAAACTGTTTACGTCATATTTATCTTTGGGAACTCAATTTTGAGACAAAAAATAGCCTATGTGTTATTCCTGGTCCACATCTATACATATGCAAAATTTCAGCTTAATCCGTTGGGAAGTTTTTGCGTGAAAAGGTAACAAACCTCCATACATATGTACATACAAACAAACTTTCGGATTTATAATTATTAGTGAGATTGATTTGAAATTAAAACCATATGCTCAAATATAAAGCCTCTTTAAGCTGTGAAAAAAATCAATATTCTAAGTTCACCTGAAAAATTGGTCGTTTTTTCAACATTTTTGTAAATAACTCAAAAACGATACGGCTTAAAGAATAAATAAAAACTGTTTATAAATGTGCAAATGAATACCTTTCATATGATACCTACCCCACACGGCCTAGTAACTTCACTTAAAAAATTTGAGATTCCCTATCCGCCCCCCTGCAATCAAAATAAGAATATTTTTTAACATTTTCATATATTATGCTATACCTCTATTAGTAAAAAAGTGTTTTCTTTTACCATTTCAAATTTCAAGTCGATAGCATCAGTAGTTCTCGAGATATCCATTTATGACAGACAGACAGAGTGATTCCATAAGGGTTCCTTTTTACCATTTTGGTCCGGAACCCTAAAAATCGTCCTTAAAAAATGCGAAACGTTGGAAAATAAAAGTAATTTTACGCGATAAATACCCAGTTACATGTATATTCATAAAATACTACTTGTACCGAAATATTGTCTTTATTTTTTTAATAAGCTTTATAACAATAGGTATATTTTACTTGCTCACTTTCTCCCACAAAATGCTTATCTATCATCATCATCATCAGCCTTTATCGACCCACTGCTGGGCATATAAGGCGAATGGCAAAATCAAAGGGAGGCCCTTTGATTTTGCCATTCGCCTCTGTCATAACTCATAAGCTATTCTTAGCCAGGTGCAACCCACGGTCTTCCGAACATCGTCAACCCATCGGGATAATGGACGACCCCTTTTTCTTTGCCCTTCTCTCGGCCACCATTCAGTCAGCGTTTTCGTCCACCTGTCGTCATTTCGTCTGGCCAAGTGTCCTGCCCAACTCCATTTGAGCCCCATTATTCACTCGCCGACATCCTGAACCTTAGTCCGCTCGCGAATTTCGACGTTGGGGACCCGGTCTATGAGTGTGATGCCGAGCATGGCGCGCTCCATGGCTAGAGAGCGCAGAGGCGCAACGCTGATTTTGTGCACTGCCTCCTTAGTAAGTCGCCATGTCTCAGCACCGTAGATCATTGTTGGTAGGACGCATTGATTGAAGAGACGAGTCTTAAAACACTGTGGGATATGGGTAGATTTAAAAATATCGTCTAGCTTTCGGAAAGCTGCCCATCCTAGTTGTACTCTCCTGGTAACCTCCTTCATCTGTGCCAAAAGACAAAACATGACCAAGATACACATATGAATCAACCATCTCTAACCTCTCGCCCCCAACTTTATCTGTAAGGAAGTTAAACAGCAAGCGAGGAATCATTTGCCTAAAAGTTAAGGATGATTATTTTTACAAGCTTTTATTTAGATTGCCCTGTATGTGTGTATGTATGTTACTATGTTTGTTCGCGGAATCTTGCAACTCAATTTTAAAGCAGACATCTTTAACCAATTGAAATTTGTATACATGTTTTCTTTGGATGACAATACATGGTCAGCTATGTGACGTCACTCTGTATCCAACATGGCGAAAAACCCAAGATGGCGGACTACTTATTTTTAATGTACTCCCGAGTTCTGTTTAACTTAAACACTGAGAGGTACGGATCTATGAGTGTTGTTTGTGATGTTACAACTTTCCATTTAGACTTTAAACTTTAATGGAAAATGTTTATTTTATTATTTTTAGAACGTTTAAATAAAAGCAACAAGCTTTTATTTTTTTTGGAATTAAGTTTGTTTTAATTTTAATTTATTTTTAAACAGATTCATTTTACATCGACAATGCTTAGCTTAAAAGAGGCTAAAGCGCTATAGCTACTCATTACGATAGATAAGTATTTTAAATTGGGATGATAACCTTGACTTTATAGCAGCTAAGTTAGTTTAACTGCTTTTTAGCTTTGTATTTTTTAATAAATGTGATAATCTGTACCGAAGCCAACATTTATGACAATTAACTTAACTAAAAGGCCGCTAAGGATAGGTTAACGGCCTTCTTGTGCAGTATTTTGACACAAATAAATGTTTTTTTAAATAGTTTAAAAGGTTTTATCTATAAACAGTACACTATTTTATATACGTAAGGAAATATCTGTCGATGTGTACAAGAATCACTGTTCTAGGTATCATACTTTTTTAGAAATAACGGTTTGCGCGTTTTGTAGGGTTCCGGACCAAAATGGTAAAAAGGAACCCTTACAGAATCACTCTGTATGTCTGTCTGTCACAAATGGATATTTCGAGAACTACTCATGCTATCGACTTGAAATTTGAAATGGTTAAAGATAACACTTTTTTACTAATATAGCATATAATATAAAAATGTGATACTTTTATAGCTAATAGAAGTGTATGTAAACTTTATAGGAGAATTATAGCGAACTCTCTAATTTGCATAGTTTTTTAGACAAGGGGGATGGAAGGGAGGTTCTCAAAAATTTTGTGAAGTAACTGGGTGATGTGGGGTATCATATGAAAGGTATTCATTTGCACATTAATAAACAGTTTTTAGTTTTCCTTTAAGCCGTATCGTTTTTGAGTTATTTACAAAAATGTTGAAAAAACGACCGTTCCCCCCTTTATCTCCTACCAAATTTGCATAGATAAACCCCTGAAACTTTTGTAGTTAATAGAAGTGTATGTAAAGTTTATGGAAAGTTATAGCGAACTCTCTAATTTGCATAGTTTTTTAAACAAGGGAGGTGGAAGGGGGGTTTTAAAAATGTTTGTGAAGTTACTAAGCCATGTGGAGTATCTTAGGAAAGGTATTCATTTGCAAATAAATAAACAGTTTTTAGTTTTGCTGTAAGCCGTATAGTTTTTGACTTATTTACAAAAACGTTG
The DNA here is from genome assembly GCA_963082625.1 of Pasiphila rectangulata. Classification (NCBI taxonomy): domain Eukaryota; kingdom Metazoa; phylum Arthropoda; class Insecta; order Lepidoptera; family Geometridae; genus Pasiphila; species Pasiphila rectangulata. Next base: position 15,689,012 of record OY720236.1, on the reverse strand, counting down.
AAAAAAATAGCTTTTCCCCCCTTATCTCCGAAGTTTGCAAAGATAAACCCCTGAAACTTATTGAGGATAGCAGTGTATGTGAAGATTCATCATCATCATCATTCATCATTTCAGCCGTAAGACGTCCACTACTGAACACAGACCTCCCTCATGGATCTCCATGAGGGGTAGTTGCCATACTCACCACGCTTGGCAGGCGGGTTGGCGAGCGCAGTACGGGATGTTGATAAACGGAAAGACGCTGCTGCCCATCTTCCGGAGGTATCCCTTAGCAGGCTCTTACTGCTTCCACGGGCATGAGAGGAGGGGTAACACTACTGCCGGTACCCCACGGCCAATGTAAAGATTACAGGAAAATTATAACGAACCCTCTAATTTGCATAGTTTTTTAGAAATCATCGAAAGTTTAAAAAATCTACATTAGTTCCGCTATCAAACGAGATGGCGCTGTCAGTGTTCTCCAACAATTTATTAAATTGCCTTTATCATATATTATAGTTGTTGTATGATGGTACGGAACCCGCGGTGTGTGAGTCCTACTCGCTCTTGCCCGGTTTTATTTGCCGTTTTCTCGAAAGTTAGTTTCTGGGCTTTTTAGTCAGTGGACGGCGGATGTTTTTGTCAACCCCCTCAACATTTGTATCAAATGAAAAGGCTTGTTTATAAAATACATTCCATAACAAATGGTTTATTATGGAATACTCAAGATGAGACATACATAGGTATCACAAATTACAATTACAATTATTACAATTAGCCATAAGTGTCCCACTGCTGAGCAAAGGCCTCCCCTCCAACTCATGGAGAGTTCATCCCATGCATTTTGTAGAATATACATATAGGTACTAAATATTCGCATTCGCATATAACTTGCCTTCAGTAGTTTAGTATTGAATAATAAATAAACATCTCATACGTATACGATTTTATATATCCGTTACAAAGATCTACGTAAGTCGTGCGTCTCGGTACGCAGTTTTCTTCAGTGCTGCTGTCCTGAAAGCGACCATGACCTATATCAACATGAAGAAGCCTGATTCAACAGGCTACTCGCCAAAATAATCCTCCTGTGCCAAGTTACTTTGGAAAATTGCCAGCAAGCTCATGCATTTTCATGAGAATGCTGAACGGTATAGCGCCGCCCGGGTACAGATCAGCTTAATGTAAGTGTGTACTAATAGGCAATTTTAGTTATCTTTGCGTACCTGAGCGGTGTTCCAGACGGTAGTTACTCATCATTCTGTGACGTGGGGTGAGATTCGCGACTGCGCAGTGATGATGGAATGCTATCGATCAGGTCTGGGAGAGGGTTGCTATGGTTACTAGGTTCAGGGAATATAAGGCTCCAGTGCATATTTTTCTGTCTTTTCGCGTCGGGATCAGTGTCGTCGACACATGTGTCAATCAGTTTCTCTGTCCCCGCTACCCCTTTACATAGAATTTTAAAAAGCTTAGTAATAAAAATTATCCCTTCGTTCGTAAAATAAAGTGGCAAAGGTGATATTCAGGTAAGTACTTTTTCTAGCTGGAGGAATAATGGCGTTCGTTGGCGGCCAATCATCAACATCATCGTGGTCCCAAAATGGCGGCGCCTGCTGGTAATATTTACAAGTAGTTTTCTAGATTTAGCACTCTTGGTAAACAAGATTTTACCTGACTGCGTGACTGCGTGGGCAGACTTACTCTTTGTTTAGAACAGGGCAAAGGGAGCTGAGTGGAAGGAGAAAGATTGGAGGAGAAGGTCTACGTACACTAAATGTATGTGCATTGTATAAGGACGTTAGGGGGGGGGGGGATCAGTATCGGCCCCTATACATATTGTATGTTCGTACGGGGTGGGCCATGAATTTTCACTATCATCATCAACATTATTAATTCTTAGTCCTTCTAGTTTGCGCCTTTTGTGCCGAGATAGCACCCAACGCTGTAAACTCAAAAAGCCTCGCTAAATTCAGTAAACCGCAGGGGCCTAAGTCAATTCACAAAATAAATAAAACGTTTTACAAAAATAAAATGCGATTCTATATCCACGGGAGATATTAACTTACTTTGTGAGTGAGAGTGTTTGGAGATTTTTTTCGGTTTTATTTAACAAGACGATTTCTTGTTAAAAAAAACGAAAAAAATCTCTTCAATTCGTAAAAAATATTAATATCGGTAGATCGAAAACGGTAAAATTAAAAGACTGAAACGATAACAGAGTTTGCTCCGGACGACAAATACAAAAAAACAATCCGGGTAGGTATTACAAGAGAAAGAAACTGATTATAAATTTCCGGTTCATTAGGTTTTTATTTGGCTATTTGGAGTTACAGTAAGTAACTATTGGGGGGTATTCTGCCGCGCCCACCGGGATGACTCAGGGCCTGCGCCATTGTGATGATCATGATCAGTACCAAATGATTACATTCCACAGAGGATTCTGTTTATCAAAATCTTCTTAGAAACTCAACTGGGAACTGAAATAGGCACTTCTCCAATTGGCCTAAAATTGTAACATTTGAGGAAACACATAAACTTTTACAGTTTTTTGTACCTATATGTTGTCAGTATGGCGTGTACATTATTATGTTCCACCCACGCGGTTTCGTCGTTATTCTGTGTGCGGAAAACAAAATGGCGGCTGCGAGTGATTACAGCAGCCATTTTAGCTATGGCAGGGCCGGACTCAAAGTAAAGTTTATTATTTTCAAAGTCAGTCAATAAGTGTTAAATGAAAAAAAAATATCAAAACATATGTATTTTGAATGAATAAAGCACATAATTAGTTTTTTTCCAAGTGAGGGAAAGAAACGATTAAGGAAACTTCTTTCCTTCCTTGGCAACAGGCCCTGGGTAGCAATGGATTCCTTCTGTAAAGATGTAATTCTACAGACAGAAACAGCGGAGCGAGCCAGAGAGGAAATCTCAAGTCTCGGAACCGTCTAAAACAGATATTTAGTAGCTGTGGGGTAGCGGTCAAATCTGACCGGAAATTCTTTGTTTGGTTGGTGCCGTCAAACGAATCTTCAATTTTACATAGTTCATTATAAAGCGGCCTATACATGTTGGGCCAACGTTGCCGAGTGAACGCCAATCCCAACGTGTAGACGGCGTGTTTGCCTTGCCTTGCCATCGCTCGGTGTCGCTCGCCTAGCTGGCCGAGTTATTACAAGCGCCAACGTGTATAGAGCACATTTGCAGTGACTTGTCACCGCTCGCGATCGCTTGCGCTGACTCGCCTCACTTCGGAGCCGTGTCGGTTTTTCTGCACAAATCAAAGGCGCTTGCCTGCGTTGGGCCAACCGTGTCCACATGTTTGTCTGCTCGCCATTACGCGCTTGGCGTTGGTCACCGTCGCACGTATCTGTCTGTGGTAATGTCGTTCGATACAAATGATGATATTATCAAGTTTTTGGAGTATTACCAGAACGAACCGGTAATTTGGAACCCAAAAGACGTAAAGCATAAAGATAAAAAGAAAGTATGTTATATAGGACTTCGACTTCGTAGACTGAATAAACAAACAAAATTACTTGGTAGTTACCTACTTACTATTATTTATTTATGTAGTTTATAAATATTCGATTATTTATTTGTTTATTATTATCAAATATGTAATTATACTAGCTAAGTATATATTTATAGCTATTACATAGGTACTCTAGTTGAATTATACTATGACGAAACCGCGCTTTTACTTTCTTGTTGTTTTTGTCCATCCAAAGGTTGCCTGTAAGAGATCGCTTATAGTGATAAGGCCGCCCATTGTGCATTTAGCAGCATTAGCTTTAAGTTAATCATATTTTATTTCCTTTATTATATTGTTTGTGTTAGAATTAAGCTGGGTACAATAAAGAGTTATCTATCTATCTATCTACTAACACTGACGTAATAATTATACGTGCTCATCAAATAAATAGCAGCAGCTGCAACAACTTCTACGTCCATATTGTTCAAATCATAAGACGAGCTCTGTGGCGCAGCGGGCAAAGGTCCACACCTGCGCCGCAAGGGGTTGCGAGTTCGATTCCCGCCTCGGGACAAATGTCTGTACGATCTGCAGATATTTGTTCTGGGTGTTTTTCTATATATAATAAAAATATCTATCTATGTAGTATAATGTATTAAGTATATCAGTCATCTAGTACCCATAACACAAGCTCTGCTTAGCTTGGGGCTAGATGATGTGTGATTTGTCCAGCATTATTATATTATATTAAATCAAATAACCACGACCACGTAGTTCGAATGCACAACAAGAACTGACAGCGCCCAACGTGTGGGCAGCTTCACACAAAACTCGTCAACATTGGCCGCTTGCAATAGTTTGCGTAGACTTGCCAAACGTCTAGACGGTAGCACTTGCCTTGTAACGATTTGTCTACGCTCGCGTTGGTCTTAGCTCGGCCAGCATGTATAGGCCGCTTTACGAACTATCTAAAATATTTTCGTACTGTGGCAGCGGAATCGGCCGCATTCAGTTGTTGTAATTAGACATGCGCTCAGCTCGGCGGGGATGGCGTAAGCGGCAAATCAAAATGACGGCGCTTACGGTAATGTTATAGTTTTCTAGAAGTCGCAGATATTTCGGAATTGGTATTAATCTGTGTGCGTCGGTGTTAAGTTTCTGCAAGAAAATTATATATTAAGGATTTCTATGCAATGCTGTCAGCATTCTTTGTCTTGTCCGGGAGTGGTTTTAGAGAGGATCGTGAGGAAGCCTATTATCATTTAGGTAGAGCGTGTGAGTAATACAGAAAATATTTTAGATATATAAGCGATAGACCGGAGAATGTGACGATAAAGACATTTCCCAGCAGTGAGATCCAGGCTGATTAGATTCGATTAGATAGAAGAGATGCCGAAGATTTTGCCGAAAAAAAATTTCAAGTATTTTAGTTTTATAAATTAAGCCGCTACTCTTTGTCTAGAAAATGCAAAGGGTACAGTGGAGAGTTGGGTAGCTTCTCCCCCTGACCACCCTTTCCACTTCCGGGAACCAGGGGCGTTACAACTGGACTATGTGTATGGGAGTATTTCTTCAGGGTACGTACAGGGTACAGGGGTACAGAGGCCATGATTTTCTTTCATTGAATTTCTACCGTCAGCTTCACCATTAATAATTATCAATTGTAGTTTGCACCTTGTGTACTATGATAGCTATATCCAGAGCGTATATAACATATATTGTAATTTACATACAAAACAATGCGATTCGTAAAATAGATGTCTCCACTAACCAAATTGTATAAATGAATAGCTATCGGTAGTATAAGAAGGTTTTTTGTGGTACAGCTAAAAAAATAGTAGTCTGAGACGGCCCAAACCCCGGTCGACAAAGACCAAGAAATAGGAAAGAGAAAGCAAGGGATCTCTCAGTTCTCTCAAGAATTTTAAACCAAAAAGATCACACACGCGCAATGTAAATTCTGGAAACATTCGATATCAATCGGAGGCGGATAATAGTCGAACGACTTATTTTATTAAAACGGATAAGTAACTAATTCATATTAATTTACACAAGTAAAACACATAATAATTATACAGATATGAACTTTAAGCAAATATACTAATTAAATATAATTATATCAAAACCAAATCTATAAAAATCTAAAATTATAATAAATTTTATATGTATAGGTAAAGCTCAAAATTAACTAATAATTACTTATCAGTCGCAAAAACTCAAAAATTCCCACAATAATGCCTTCCATTCATCCACGAATATATCGTAGCCCCACTCTTGCCCGTGGATATAGTAAGAATCTGCCTAGGGATAGTCCCGGATGATGGGAGCGGCGTCTTTTCGTGTATCAACATACAGCACTGCGCTCGCCAACCCGCCTGACAAACGTGGCGAGTATGGCAATAACCCCCTCTTGATCTTGGAGATCCATGTGAAAGGCCTATGTCCAGCAGTGGACGTGGACACTAGTCCTACGGCTGAGATGATGATAATGATAGAGCTGTAACCCCTCATTTTGTGAATCAGGTTCGTTTAAGACATTATTGAACAGTTTCAAAAGAGTTGTCAGCTGGTCGGACGATTTAATTTTTCACGTCTTTACCAAACTTACGGCGGTGACGATGATAAATAGGTATATGCCCTGTTAAGTTCAGCTACTGTGGGGTGAAATAAATGTCGATCTAAAAGTTAATGCTCCGAACATATACTGTTATTTAGGGTTTCGGACTAAAATGGTAAAATAAACCCTCATGGAGTGTTTTTGTCTGTCTGTCAAGGATGGATATGTTTATTGCGAACTATCGACTTAAAATTTGAAATGGTATTAGAGAACGCTTATTTACTAATATTGCCAATAAAACATGTTAAGAAATCATTCTTATTATAATTGCAAATGGGGCTGAAAAGAGGGTTAGTAAATTATAAGTGGAGTAACAAGGTCATGTGTGGTATCATTATGAAAGGATAGTTTTTAGTTTTCTTTTAAACCGTATAGTTTTAGACTTATTTACCCCTTTACGAAGTTATCAAATATAATCATAAACACCTTCAACTTTCATAAAGAAGTGTGCGGAAAAATTTCAGAAAAATTGAAACGAACTCTCATATTAGCATATAGGTAGTTCTGGAAATCATCGAAACTTTAAAAAATCTACATAATTTCCGCATAAAATCTACATAAGTAAATCTACATACAAATTGTATTATATGATGACATGGAACCCTCGGTGCGCGAGTCTGACTCGCTCTTGACCTGTTTTTTAGTACCGTAATGACTAAGAGCTGCAATTAGAAAATTACAATATGTTAAAAGCTTTTAAAAATATCTTAATTTTTCTGATGACAGTTTAAAAAACTGCCTGAATTAAAAAATCTGTTTAAAGATGTGTAAAATTAGATTTGTTTTAAAAGTCACAGAAATTTTCCTCTTGCGAAACCCACGAAGTTAAAGTTAATCAACTTATTATAAGTTTATTTTAGTCAGAAGTCTTAGTTCTGCATTGTTTCAATTTCTTTAAATTTTATAAATAGCTTGCAAGTTACACAACTTGCAACGGTGGATTAGACTTTTCTGTTTACTGTTTAAAAAATAAAACAGAGTCTTGGTACACGTGTTGAGTACACTTCATCATCATCATTATGATCCATAGCCCGATTTCATCCACTACTGGTTATAGACTCCCCAAGTCCGTGCCTTCCACCACGATCCTGTGGCCGTCGCATCCATTAACGCCCCGCGATGTGTACTAGGTCGTCGACCCACCCGCCACCGGTCGCACAGGATGGGTCATAGACGTTTCGAGTACACTTATACAAATAAAATATCCAAAGTTTCTATATGTAGAACCCTCGTAAGCAACATAAGATTTTTTATTTTCTTTCTTAATCAAGCATTTTTTAGTTTTATCACAAAAATATTATATATAACACAATTGTAGCTCATTCAAATCATCGTATAAAAACTGATCCATACTTTTCTCCTAAGATTCACGATATCTGAGATATCGCGATTGTTAACTTGCATAGCTATAAACCGACTAGCTGGTCTCAATCCGTGCCTGGATGCGGGGGATTTTATCAGGCGGGTGCGGGGGGAGCTCGTGCGAGCGTGGGTCGATGCATTAGGGGCGGGGCAGGCATGGGGCGGGGAATTGGCTGGGGAGCAGACTAATCCCCTCGACCACTGTGACCCAGTTGGTTTATTAGCTTGCTGAAACGCAAACTTGCCGAAAAAGGGGGTTGCGGGTTCGATCCCCGCCAGCCGACAAAATGTTTGCTTTATCTGAAGATACTCGTATTTGTGCCGGTTGTGTTTTTTGTATGATTGTGTTTACAAAAAGATCCGTGAGGGAGGCCTATGTCCAGCTGTGGACGTGGACAGCATTCCTACGGCTGAGATGATGATGATGATAAACCATAACACAAGCTCTGTTTACTTTGGGACTAGATGGTGATGTGTGAAATCTGCAGCAATTAATTCGATGTCGTAAAATCATGTCTGGGTCGAGTCGTCGTTGTCTATTCGTTTTCCGAGACTAAGTCGCTGGGCCGCGATCCCATAACTATCGGTCCGATCATAAAATCTATACTTTTATACTAGTATTATCAAGCTGAAAAGTTTTTTTGTTAGGTATTGAAAAGTTATGTAATATGTTGGTAATTATTTGGTGTTGGTTCAACTATCGAGGAGGGCTATAGGCTATATGACATTACGCTATGACCAATATGAGCAGAGCATTGTTGAAAAGTGTTACTTAAGTATTTTTTACAAAAAAAGTAAACCGACGAATATTAACTAAAAATTTGTAAAATAATTGCACTTTTGAATCGGTTTTCATATTTTTTGATTGTTTTAAAGATGATGGTCATTAGAAGGGTGTTAGCGTTATAAAACCCCTATATATCATAACAAGATTCAAGATAATATATTAATTTCATCATTCAACCCATATTTTGACCCACTTAGGGGTCGATTTTATTTCGATCTCTATATGGGACCAACTTCAGAGTATAACCCTTTCCATTAAAAAAATAATTATCCAAATCGAACTTTACAAAGTTAAGAGGGGCCAATCCAACTTACTTTTCATACACCGCTCGTACGTGGGTGTGGCGTCGTAATAGATCTTTCTATAAAACTTTTGATATCTAGGTTTCTATCCAAACAAAAAATCTAAATTTGGAGAAAAAAATTCCGTATAAAATTTGTTTTTCCAAATTTTGATTTTTTGTTTGGATAGAAACCTAGATATTAGTGCACAAGATACCTATTAGATCAAAAGTTTCATAGAAAGATCTATTACGACGCCACACCCACGTACGAGCGGTTGTATGAAAAGTAAGTTGGATTGGCCCCTCTTAAGCGTACATATAAAAAAAATATACGACTTGAGAACCTCCTTCGTTTTTTTTTTCGGTTCATAAACAAAAAAAATATCCGTTTTGAGAGCTTAATTCCGTTGCGTGCGCTGCGTAAACGGTTGAAGTTACGAAGCTATAATGTGGCGGAAATTTTCCCCTTTAAATGTTCTAAAATAGTCATCTATAGCATAATGTCTATCTTTTAAGGTTGATTAAATATAACTTTTTTATGGTTATGCAATTCGTTATAAAATGAAGGTGTTTTTATAAACATAGTATGAATCCTTAACCTAATAATTACGTTATTCATCATAAGTATTATGGTGCTTCATAAGTATTATATTGCATAAGCTTATGGTATGAATATCTGCTCGTCTGCTGTTTAACTAAATTAAACCATTCCGCCGTGGGGTGCCGGCAGTAGAATGATACCCCTCCTCTCATGCCCATGGATGCAGTAAGAGCCTGCTAAGGGATACCTCCGGAAGATGGGCAGCAGCGTCTATCCGTGTATCAATATCCCATACTGCGCTCACCAACCCGCCTGCCAAGCGTGGTGAGTATGGCAACTACCCCTCATGGAGATCCATGAGGGAGGCCCGTGTTCATCAGTGGACGTTTTATGGCTGAAATGATGATGATGATGATACCACAGAATCCTCGTTGCGCGAGTCTTACACCTGACCGGTTTATTTATTTTCACAACGCGTTTTGATCGAGAATGGTTAGATAATTCCCATGAATTTTTGTCGAGCGGTTTGAAGATTTCAGCTCGTTTTTAATTCATGAAGGTCGATCGGTTTTTAAATAAAAAAAAATATTTTATTATTAATTCATAATGAAATAGTAAAATTTTTTCATACTCTTTCTCACTTTTTCATAATTTTTCACACTCACGCAGCCTTTCTCTTAGCTAGATGATGATTTTTAAGAAATCCTTCAAAGTTATGTTTAGCAATTTAAACCACCAATATTAATTCAAAATGTCATGTAATGCCGTGATAAACAATGATTTTTCATATAAACTATTATTCTCTATATTTTTACTGACAGGATGATATTTGGGAAATGCTCAGACATGTGCTTAGTTAATTGTAAACAAAATTTAAAGTAAAAAATATTTCCCTTCATGCTCTATTCTTTTACTAAAAAGGCATTTTTTTAAATGCTGTAACACGAGACGTTTAATTAATTTCATTAAGCAACATTTAGACTGAATTGAAAAACACAGATTTCCCAAAAGGTACCTATACTCTGTTCACCGAAACAAGCTAATAGGGAAATCATAGACTGCAGGTTATTGGTCGCAGATAACGAACATAGGGCACGTGCACACTGTGCACGCTGTGTGGCCAAAAGTCAGTCTTATCGGTCTCTTGTGCGGTGCGGACGTGTCGTTCGGTGCTCGTTACATGTGTTCTCAGTATACAAAAATGGCAAAAATGTATAAAGCATGTAGTTGATGTAGTAGAGCCTGGTATAGATGTTATGGATAGGAAAGTAGAAAATATGGCAGAAAGTTTTATTATAAACTTGGAGTATTCGAAGAATTAGTATAAGAATGTAAACTACCCAAATTAAACAAAATATATATATTACGGTTCTCAGTATCATAATAAGTAGGTCAATTATCAATAACCCATTCATCCACAAAACCCCGGGCGAAAAGCTAGTGAATAATGTAAGTAATAGTTTGAAGTGAGCAATCTAAACATAGCTTTACATTTTAAAATAATGGTCACTCCCACTGACCAATCTTAGTCTCTCAGGCTAGTATTCCCGTCCTTTTCACTTTCGTACAATTGTGCAAGAGAGCGCGCGCTATATTAGCTTGTCTCCGTGAACAGACTATAGTTATAAAACTTAATGTTTCTTTTTTTAGCTTGAGTAGTTTCGGCTTTACATACCTACTTTTTGATACGATTTCTTATTATTTCTGATTATTGAGTCAGGATTCCATCTTTTTATTTTATTAGTAGAGATACAAACAAATATATTTTTTAAAGAAACTACCATGAAAAGTAATAACAATTACCTCCCATAGGTACAAGACAAAAATCCGTTAGGGGTTGAATTTCCAAAATTAATTTGTAGGTCATTTAAAGGACCTAGGTACTTTTCAAAGTTACAATTACCTGTAATTTCGGTTGATCCTTGATAAGCTGGACCTCGTATCCTAAACATATCAGTTTTTTTTGTTTCCGTACTTTCCCAGAAAACTCATCTTAGCAAATAAAAAAATAGTCCAAACAAAATATTATCCTGTTAAAAAAATTATTTAAGTATGTATATCTTTAGAACTTTTTTTCTAAACACGAAATATACAATTACTGCTGGTTTAAAGTACTACAATAGACAAATAAGTAAATGATCTAAGTATTCTTTGTAGTAACAGATATTGTCGTAGCCTGGTCGATTTCTATATTATATCAAAGAATTATTTCCTATCAGACAAACGTAGGTATCGTTCTGTCTATGGTATATGTGCAATAAATTGAGGAAATGACTTTCGCTTTGCACGCAATATTCTATTCGGGATAATATTGTATTCTTTTATAAACGGGGAATATATAAGATAAATATATTTTTTTCTAGCCAAACTCAAAATGTCATGACAGTTCTTCCAATACAATGTTCAAGATCGAATCTTACGTGACGCCGATCTTGTTGAGTTACGTTGACAAGTATGTGCGGGACTTTAAGCCAGAAGATGCACAGGTAAGACATATTTATAACTTATACGGCTATATTTCATAGAGGGTTTGCTGTTCGTGACGTTTTGCCTCGGAAATAGTAAGATGGACTTGTAAGTAACCATGCAAGGCCTTTCACATCCATTATTGAAATTTTTTACAGTGTCAGCAATTGTCATCCACGGGGACGCTGGACTAGATAGGACTTTATTAGATAAGTTCGGTTTTCCCTGCACCTATACCATCCTACCAGCTCTCTGCTAATGTCTTAATACGGCTGAAGCTTCCTAAGCCGGATATTTTGTCACGATGTTTTTCTGTTCCGTGCACCTCGATTTATCTTATGGGATAATTTATTGGTGTCATCACAAATCAACCCAAAAAAAGCTGCCCACTGAGCCAAAACTGGTTGCTGCTGACAATGTTCAAAAATTAAAAAGTACTTTACCTATTATAGCTAAGTACTGGGCCAATAATATGACACGGTGGCAGCCAGAAGATTGAAGGTGACGGACGTCGGGAAAGGCCGAGAAAGCAATTGCGGGACGACCTCGATTAATTTGATTTATTCCATATTTCGAAAAAAATTGGAGGGGTAAATATAAATAAAACCTAGGTTGTGAAAATGGGGCGGCCTGGCCTGGTGGATCTATGATCTGCGAAAAGGGGTGAAAATAATTTATCTTTTGGAAGAAAAGGGTTTTTTGGTATAAGTAAAAGTCACTGGTCTATGGTACGGACTTCACTATATTGTTCCTTTCCTTATTGGTAAGTGGTATGAACTCGCGACGGTGATGGTTGAACGCGAACTAACTCAAAGCGGGTGAATCGCGGCGAATACGTATGCCAATGCAAGCGCAGCAGAATGCGTATTTGCTGAGTGTTCGGTTTACCCGAACAAGGGGCAAACCAGAAGTGGATGAATGCCCGACCAACGTGAGCGGAGTGACGATTTTAATGTTAAAAGTAAACCGGTCCTTCGTAGATGATTTATACAGCGCTCACAATTGGTTTTCATTATGTTGTACGGAAAGCTGCAGTGTACAGGACATTTTAGATAGATTAGGCTTGCCCAGCACCAATACCAGCATCTCTCAGCTTAGTTTAACTGTAGGTAAGTTTCAGTTTCATTTATTTACCAAAACGTTATATTAAAAGTCAAATAATACACAGATAATCAATACATAGATTCATATGTATATATTCATTATATGTGTATCATCATCTCAGCTGGTCATCCACATCTGGACACAAGTCTTCCTCATTAATCTACAAGTAGGTACTGGTCATGATGGGTTGTTGCCATGCTCACCAAGCTTGGTAGACGGATTGGCGAGCGCAGTACTGGATGTAGATACACGCTTTCCGTGTGAAGCGCCGCTGCTGCCCATTCTTCCCATTCCGGGTCAATATTTCCGCTATTGACCGCCGTGTTTTCGCTTACCGTCAGCAATCTCCGAATAGAAAACTGGTTTAGTCTGAGTTGCCGTAGCATATTAGCAAAGCATCCATGCCGTATGTTCCGGAGCAATGCAGAACCTCATAGCTGGGGATGTGATCCTGCCACTTGATTTTTAAGATTTAAAACCATGTTTGATCCAGCAAGCAATATTTGGGCTCATAACCGAGAGTATATAAAAGGTCGCCGTAAACTAAATCGACGAGGAGGACTTTATATTATACATGCTATAAAGTGGCTGACATTGGAAAAACATTTGAAATATTTTTCTTTGTTTGTGTGTAGCCAAACGTGTATACAATACTCCTGAAGCTGAGGAAGCCGCGTATACTTAATATATTACTTGTGTCAATTTAGGTGTCACTGTGGGGTGGGGGTGTTGGCCTACACAACTTGGTGCTCAAGCCCGACGTGCTGCAGAGGGAGGTATCATTACCATTCACACTGGTGTCAGGGAGGATCCACGAACTCCTAATCCAGGTGCCATGGACGAAGATAATGTCGGAGCCTATTGTCGTGACCATTGATACCATAGGTACGAAGTTTATTTTTAGTGTGTGTTTTCGCACGTGGTATGTGTTTACTTACGAAAATTATTATTTAAAGAACATAATGGGATTTGACGTGTGGTGCCGGCTATAGAATGTTACCCCTCCTCTCATGCCCGTGGATGCAGTAAGAACCTGCTAAGGGATACCTACGGAAGATGGGCAGCAGCGTCATTCCGTGTATCAGCATACTTTACTGCGCTCGCCAACCCGCCTGCCAAGCGTGGTGAGTATGGCAACTACCCCTTCTGGAGATGATGGGGGAGGCCTGTGTTCAGTAGTACACGTATTATGGCTGAAATGATGATGATGATGAATGGGATTAGCAACGGGACAAAACCATACGTTTACACGGACGGAAGGCGTTTGTTGACACTTATTATATAGTTAGTATGTTTTGGCCAAGCTTAGCCAATGTTCCAGTTAGTTATAACGTTCAGTCATATCATATATCCAACTAATATAAGTTGCCTTTGGCCTTCCCCATCTCTTATATAAATTATTTATACAGTGCCTGGGACATTGTCATGGATTAGGCTTTCCCAGCACCTTTACCATTCTCTCAGCTTGCTCGGCTATATTCACTGGAAAGAACAAGTCAATACGTCTGAAGCAGGCTGAGCCGCGGGTTGTCTCCTGTTTTCTTCACCTTCATATTAAAAAAAAGAAAATCCATTGTTGTACAGCTGGTATCGAACCTACGACCTTCACAGTATTAGGAACATTAACAAAGTTTAATACCTCTCTGTACACACAGCTAAGATGACTAAACTGGCTTAGTTTGCTTTGTGTCTAGTGGAAAGAACTGGCCATAAAGTCAGCAGCTGACGTTGTAAATGTCTTTCAAAGCATACCATCACAGTGAGAGCTCAGCTGCGCTCTTAGAATGTTCTCGATGTAAACCATTAGTTATATAACCACATTGTTACTAAACTTGGGATAAAATGAGATGTCGACCCGAGATGCGATTTGACGCAATCTTTTCGGTGACAATGGACCGTACCGGATGCTTTCCTTGTTGTTGAGGATCGGTTTAGTGATAAAGGAAAACATCTTGAATATTGGTTTCAGAGTGTGTTTTGAGCTTAAATCCGCCCTCGACGACGTCAGAAGATGGGTTGCCTCCAGAACCAGCTAGGTAAGCAAAACAAAATCTAAGCAAATTATTAATTATTTCGTCTTTACACGTGATAAAAGTCCATGATTTTTATTTTAGTGTAAAGAAGAGTCTCCTTACTATATGTGCCGAGTCCAGGAGTACTGCCTTTTGGATTTGGCTCTTGATCCAACTCCCTAACGAGAGTGGCTCGAGATGTTAAAAGAATTGATAAAACGGCTATCGGAACAATTGTCGCTGAGTCAACATCCCACATGAAGGCAATCTCGTGAACCAAATCAAGATATTTGCTAAACTAGGCTTCGAGCTTCGGCTTTGAGGAGACTGTTATCATGTGGAGTAGTGAAGTCAACGAGAACTGCCTTCTCTCCATTCTATCAGAACGATATCAGGAATGTATTCGCAAGAATTCACTATTATTATCACATGTTAAAAGATTAGTCCTGCCAACAGCCCCAAGCCTCAGATGGAGGCCCCGCCGGGCTACATGCAGGCGCTGGTGCGGCGCATCGTCAGCAACATCTCGGTGCGGGTGCACCACCTCATCGTAAAGTATGTGCAGGACGACATAGTGCTGTCGCTCAACGTCAAATACCTGTCTGTGGACAGCGCAGACGCCAACTGGGACCCCTCGTTTGCAGGTAACGTTCCTTCTAATCCCATTGTGGTCAAGATGAGTAGTTTCTGAGGTGTGGCGCTGGTACGGCGCATCGTCAGCATCATAGCGGTGCGGGTGCACCACATCATCGTGAAGTATGAGCAGGACGACATAGCGCTGTCTCTCAACATCAAATATCTGTTGTAGACTGCGCAGACGCCAACTGGGATGCCTTGTTTGCAGGTGACGTTCCTTCTAAAACTGTGGTCAACATGAGTAGATTCTGACATAGGCAGTTTTCATTTTGACAGCTGTCACAGAAATAGTAGGTCATAAATAATGCTGGACACTACACACAGCCAAAGTTGTACTATGGAAACCAGATGATGATTGATAAAATACCCAGACCCGGGAAAAATATCAGCAGAGCAATTACAAACATTTGTCCCGTGGCAGGAATTGAACCCGCTACCTCCTGCGTATCAGTCGGCTAATAGACCAACTAAACCACGGAGGCAGTCTCAATGCATTTCATTTGTTTTATGAAAAAGTCTAGGAATTGTGTCCAAGTGTTAAATTATATTGTAATTCTTGACAGTTGCTGTAATTTTTGACATAATATAAAGGCATTTACTTTTTCAAAAAAAAAGGAACTCTTATGCGAATTTTAGTTCTTTAAGTTTCCTTCAGGTACTTATGAAATGTTTAGAAACTCGATTTTTTTGCGAATTGTTCCAGAGGTGCCTTCCATTGATGGATTTAACTTGAACAAAAAAGTCAAAATATATAAATAGATGGATTAGAATGGAACCAAAAGAAGAAACTGATTCATTGATTAGAGTGGAACAGGAAATAAAAACTGATCCATCGATGCATTACAGTAGAAAAACAAGTAGAAACAGATCCACTCGTTCAGTGGATCAGAGTCGAATAGAGAAAATTCTCAGTGCTCATTGCGCAGTGTCCTGTTCAGCATGAATACCAATTGCTGACACTGTATAAGTCATCAATAATTGATGTAACGACCTAACTAGTACAGAAATAAAGTAGAAATATATTCCCCAGATATCGACCAAGCGGAGCCAGTGCTAAGGCGTCTGGTTAAGCTGGATGATCTCACTCTGTGCTTAGACAGCGCGGACGCTGATGGCAAGATCCGCTTCTTCCAGGAGCCGCTCCTTTACCGCTGCCAGCTGGACTTGAGGTGAGACTGATCCAAGTAGTAACTTCTCTAGTCATTGTCATGGCCAGTGCTGAACCAGTTAAGAGGGATGGGATGACCTCATTCTGTGTCTGTTTCGAACTAGAGGGAAACTGGCAAAAAATTGAGATGTCTTAGACAGATTTGGGAGAAGCCTTTGTCCTGACATAGGCTATTGAAATAGGCTATTAAACATATTTGTTTGTTCCGATATTTGATTGACGCAGTAAGGGTAGTAAAATGAAACGTGTTTTTTTAGATATCAAGTATGTGGTATCAATAACGCAAGCACTTTAGGCGTAGCTGGTACTGTCCATTAAAAATAAAAGTATGTACATAGTGTATTTGTCCACCCAGGGTGTTGACTAGACTAGTGTCCGCGAACACGCGACGCGCCAGCAGCCTTAGCGTCCAGGTCCGCTCGGAGAGGCTCGCGTGGAGCGTCACCGGAGATCAGCTCACGATGCTGCTGCGACTCTACGGGGAGAAGGGCTTCCAGCGACCGACTACCCCCCAGCCACGGACCTCGACCAACCTGACAGCTCAAATCATGCGTAAGTCTTAAAGCGGAGCTCCCTCTCTCATCTAGATAATATAGACCATCGTGGAGCGTCACCGGAAATCAGCTCACGATGCTGCTGCGACTTTAGGGGTTTTTGTAAACGTAATAAACACGCAAACATCTAACAACTGGTGTACTGTGGGTAACAACGGAACTCTACACAGCGCGTGACCAGACGCGCACTTGGCCTAATTTATTCTCACCGACTTCGACTTCGTATTATGAAACAACGAAAAACTATAAGATTCGTCATCAAAGTTTGCCCTTGCATCAGCTGTGAGTACTCGCTACGCTTGGCAAACGGGTTGGCGAGCGCAGTACGGGATGTCGTAATGATGTGATCCACGGAAAGACGCTGCTGTCCATCTTCCGGAGGTGTCCTTTGGCAGATTCGTTGCATCCACGGGCAAGAGCGGAGCGCACCCTACGGCTTAACCCGATACAATTAAAGATCCTAGGTATTACTGAAAAAACCAATTGAAGGTATACCTAAACACTTCGTTTGCCAAAAATAAGACTACAATCTCTGCAAAACGTAACAACAACAGGCTTAGATTTCACTTAAAAACGTAGGTACACAATACATGCTATCAATCTTAATATAATTAATATCAATCTATTCACCATCTGTATAACACTGAAATAATGTAGGTACACAATACACGGATTGCGTCTCGTTCTTCTTGCACTCTACAGGCTGAAAATCAGCGTTTGCTCCTTTGGCATATCTCACGCTGAGCCATGACCTTTTGACGTGCTGCAGCACACACATAACATTTTGATTGCTAATTATATTGTCTTAATTTGTTATATTTTGTGTTTAATTGATGTATTGTAAATGTTGTACTCAGCTTTTGTTTCTTGTTTGTGTGTCTGCAGTCGTAAATAAACGTTTTATCTATCTATCTGTCTATCCCAACCCTGTTTATGTTACCATTTCTCCAAGATTCATCGTCGAGCGCCGAGCCGATGCGCGCGCCGAGCTGGTCCGACTGGGCGTGGTCGTGGCTGCCGCAGTGGTCGGACCGCGAGGTGACGGACGACAGCCCCGCGACGCCGACGCCGCTGCCGGTCCACTTCGCCGCCTACCTCGACGAAATCTCCATCGTGTTCAAGGTGACTCACCGACTTCTACTAAGAGTGAAAACTCCCACTAGATCCGTTACTTATTGCTTTTTAACAGACTTCAAAAAAAGGAAGCGGTTTTCAAGACGTCTTGTATTTTTTTGTTATTATTTTATCTGTGTCACCTCAGAACTCCGTCGTTTAAGAATCGATTTGGAAAATTCATATTTGGTCATGCCGTGGGGTGCCGGCATTAGAATGTTACCCCTCCTCTCCTACCCGTGGATGCAGTAAGAGCCTGCTAAGGGACACCTCCGGAAGATGGGCAGCAGCGTCTATCCGTGTATCAACATCCCATACTGCGCTCACCAACCCGCCTGCCAAGCGTGGTGAGAATGGCAACTACCCCTCACGGAGATCCATGGAGAGAGGCCTGTGTTCATCAGTGGACGTTTTATGGCTGAAATGATGATGATGATGTTGGGTCCGATTTGATAGATACACGTTGAATTAGGTCTACTTTTTTCAATACTCAGTTCTGATGGGATTCATGAGAAATCGAGGTAACTCCCCAAATGTTGTTAAACAAATAACGGTTTCCCCATAATTAGCTCAAGGGCATTTGCATTCAGAAAGTATGATTTGGTGAAGTGAATCCAGCGGTATTTTCAATCCAGCTGGATTCATGCTGGATCAAAGCAAATCGATCTTGCACGATCGATTTTTTCAAGGATATTAAACTAACTCTAGTAAGTTTTAAAATTCACTACCTAAAACATACACTATTCGTTAATCGTTATTTTTGAAGAACTGACGTCCTACGGTTGTAATGACGATGATGATTTAATGCTTACTTATTTAATTAATTTATACTTGGTGCAAAAGAAAACATTGTACAGAGGAAGACTTAATGATAATAGGATTTTGTACCAGTCGACCCTACTTTTAATTAGTTCAATGCATTTAAAATAAAACTTGTAATATTACGTAGGATTAAATTTGTAACTTGGGAAGTTTTACATGCAGTAATCACAAAAACGATTCTAAGTATCCAAGTTGTCAATAAGAAATACTTTTTATCCCTATAAACATATAATATCATTTAAAAAATGTATTGTAAAAATCAGCTCTACCTGAGTACATAATAGTTCTCGGGTCATTATTAAACCCACTGAGAATACAATACTTCTCTAGTCATAAACGACTCAGGGGCGGTCACCGAGCTCAGTTTTATGGCTCGGGCGGGTTTCGGGCGGTTCAGTTAACCCCCTTTACCCTTCAGTGTGCTTCTGAATCGCTAAACGGTGCGGGTTTTGGCAGCCATTTTGAAGGACGTGTATAAATTTACACCAGCTTGTATAAAGTTCCTTTAAAAACCTTTTGAAGATGAATGCGAAAAACAAATGTCATACGGTCAAATTATTCTTGGATCATGTTTGGAGAATTAATTAAAAGGAGTTTTAACAATGTTTTTATTTTCTTAATTTGTACTGCACTAATTATGACTGAAACTAGCTTTTTACAATAAGTCTGACTAGTTTAATAATAGGACAGTCATTCGAAATGCGAAAACTTAAAAAATTGAAAATATTTAAAATGTGCAAGGGGACCGTTTTAGATAAGGACTAATACGGCGTCACTGAATATGAGAGTCGTGCGGCGTGTAATGAGTTGGCGACTGATTTATGTTTCTCCATCCTAATGTTTTATTTTTAACTATCTGTCCCGCGCAACTTCGTCTGCGTCACACAAGAGAGGGAGAGTGGGTCGAAGCAACTATAATTTAAATGCGCGCGCGGTAAAACCGTGATAGCTTTTAAGGTTACTATTACTGAAAGGTTATTTTTCTTCTTGTCTATCCAACCGTGTAGGATATCGTTAAATATGTTCTTAAAAACTACTGAGGGGTTGCGAAGACAATTTTTCGATGATGAGTTTCGTTTGCGACATATTAAAGAAGTCAAACTTATGCTGAGGATCCCCCGCTCGGTAATCTAAACTTACGTTAGTTTAATTAGTCTAACGTTAGTTTCACAAAATTTGTGAAATTGTGTTTTTTCACATTTAATGTGAAAAAACCATGTATGTATGTAGATATAACTATAACGTTTCTAGGAAAACTATAACGGTAATGCTAGATTTTTTAGTTTCGGACAAATTATCGCTTATATAAGTAATGCGGTTTACCAAACATACCGGAATACTTTAAACCGAAAAGCCAATGAATATACTTATCTTAATATGTTTTAGTGAGCGTAAAAACACACACCAACTTCTGACAAAAGGTCTACCGGTAACTGGAACCCTACACAGTGCGTGCCCCGATACGCACTTGAACTAATTTATTTGTCTAATCAAAGAGTTTACCCGCTTCAATACACTGGCACATTAAAATTACATGGCAACTTCGGCCTAGGGCAGGTTGTAACCTTGATACACCCCTAATTACAGCAGATGGTCAGCATTCACCCTTGTTCCCACGCGTCCAGCGAAAGGGTTACTAAAGAAACGGCAATATCGACTTAATATTATGTCTTTAGATCATGGTTATTTTTTATAATGGACAAATAATTGCGAACAAAGAAGGACGATTGTGTGTGCCACAGCATCGCTATTGAAATTTATGTATAGAAGCCCCATTGAACAAATGGGGACTGAATAAGCAACAGTAAGATAATAATAATTACCCGTGGCATTCGCACACAACGCTTCGGCCGGGCTCGTGGCGCTCGCAAGACGGTTAGAACAGTATCTGGGTTGGAAATAGAGGAAATAGAGTTTTGTTTACCTGTACAACATGTAATTTAAAATTAGAAGCACTATGTAATATGTTTGTGAAATCAAATTAACGTCTACTTTAAAGTTTAAAACTATCGAGCCGCAATTCCTTGAATAACAATAGAAAAGCAATCGCTTGGTTTTCCATGAGCTTTCCGTTAAAAGATGCCGCATTTCTCCGTTGAAGCCAAAAAATATACACACGAGACGAGTACAGTAAATAATATTTTTAAATCTGTCTAAGTTTTTTTATTAGCCAAAAACTGCCAAATTATTAATCTAGAAAAAAATATTTTGCATTATAAAGGTTGTATTAAAGTTTTGACGTAAAACATCATAAGGGTTAGACCGAACCATCGTATTTTGTGTTATCATGTGCATGCGGCATATTTGGCCTGCGTTCGGATACACCAGCCTTAAACATTATAATAATAAGTAAGTAAAGTATAGTAATAAGTAAATATTTTTTGTTTATCAGGTTATGGAGCTGGAGAGTTTGACTCGCAGGCGAGCTCGCGCGGTGCTGGAACTGGTGGCCCTCCACACCGCGTTCAGAGGCTACGTGTGCAAGCCTGTCGCTCAGCGGATGCACTTTGGCGTCAGGGAGCTCACGCTGACCAGTTGCGGCCGCTGCGTCTGCGGGAATACGGACTACAAATCGGTGAGTATATATTGACTCCCAGGCGAGGTCGCGCGGTGCTGGAACTAGTGCACCTCCAGCGCTTTCAGAGGCTACGTGTGCAAGCTCAGCGGATGCACTTTGGCGTCAGGGAGCTCACGCTGACCAGTTGCGGCCGCTGCGTCTGCGGGAATACGGACTACAAATCGGTGAGTATATATTGACTCGCAGGCGAGGTCGCGCGGTGCTGGAACTAGTGCACCTCCAGCGCTTTCAGAGGCTATGTGTGCAAGCTCAGCGGATGCACTTTGGCGTCAGGGAACCCACGCTGAGTGTAATATATTGTTATTTACATTTTACGGCTGAAATGATGATGGTTTAGGCTTATAATAGCGCCGCGTCTATCCGCCCACGGTGGTCCGTGACGCTAATAAACATTTTGTTGTTGTTCTGTGAAGGCGAAAGACGAGCCCATCGTCTACTTCGAGCGGCAGGAGAGCCGCGGCGGTTGGAGCTGGCCAAACCTGCAGATGGAAGACCCCAATCGGACCGCGCGGGACATGCACGACATACCCAAATCTGATTTGGTATGAGTTGCCCCATTATAACTTCTGAAGCTATCGTAGTTATAAACACTATGAATAACATCTACGGGTTATTATGGCGCGTGTAGCTGCGAACATCGGGTGTCGATTGCCGGGAAACTATACGAGACTCAAATCAGTTTGAATACCAAAAACGGGGGAATGTTTACATCTCTTATCTGATATGGTTAGTGATGCCCTGTTTTGTCTAGTGAAACTAGCGAGGGCTATGAGCACTATATACATATCACGGGTTGCCATGGCGCGTGTAACTGCAAATATCGGGTATCGATTATCGGGAAACAATACAACGTTTAAAATATCAAAAACATGGGAATTCGTCAACTTTGATTGAGTCTTCGAGTAGACTCACTAGCACACAGACTGTAAATCGTGTTAAATATCTCCTAGATATTGTTCATAGTGATTTTTTCCAATTTGTGTATGTGCCTATTGCAGAATTTGCTTTGGTTGCAATTTAATTGTGATTGTGTAAGGATGAGCTGGTAGCCGTGATTGATGGGAGTCAACGGAGGATCGGGTCGATTTGAAGACTGGGGGAGAGCTGTGCCCGGGATATATATGTTATATGTACTTATAATATCTACTTCGAGTATGATTAGGTTGCTGAGTTTTATTTACCATTGCGGCGGCAATGGATGTAGGTACGATTTTCCTAGGTCTCCGAACTTCAGTTAATTGCGCAGCAGCGTAGCATAATATTGGGATGGCTTTACAAGACTTACATTTACTACTCGCAAGCGTGTTTCGGAACTAGTTATATCTATTTAAATAGTGCCTTGCAATATGTTTTTACGATTTTTCTAGGTCTTCTAAACTCCAGTTAACTGCACAGTTAACTGAGTCACATACTGTATTAGGCTTGGATTTCTATCAATTTCTAGACGCGGGCTTATCTGGGAGCAAATGTAAATTAATAAGGGTTTGTCCGACACTATGCGTGCAAAATATAACATTTGTACTTAAGCCAACTATAGGGCACTGCGATATGTGTATAACATTGTCCTTGGTCTTCTAAATTTAGTTAATTCCTCTGCTCATTCATTAATTTATAGGCATCAGCGTATGATTATTCTGTAAGCGCGGACCACTTTTGGAGTAAACATAGGAATAGGTTTTATCTGACACTGTGCGTGCGAAATCTTATATTTTTAAAGTTTGAACGATAGGGAATCGCGATATAGCTGGGTGGGGTTTTAAAAAAATATATCTAGGCCCGGGCTTCTTTAGGAGCAAACATACGTAGGATGTTTTAACCGATACTGTGCGAAATCCAATATTTGTGTAAAAACCTACGATATAAGGCACCGAGATGTTTTTGTGTGATTCTCCTAGGTCTGCCCAATTCAGTAATTGCTCATTTATTAAAGAACTGTCGGCAGCTGGGTAGGTTTCCACAAATATTTCTTGGCGCAGGGTTAATTGGGAGCAAACATGGGATGTTCTAACCGACCGTTCTCTGCGTGCGAATCCAATATTTGTGTTAAAACCTATAGGGCACCGCGATGTTTTTGTTAATGTAGGCAGCGGGGTGGAATTTCACATACTTAATTTTAAGGCGGGCTTCTTTGGGAGCGACATATTATGATGTTTTAACTGGCACTATGCGTGCCAAATCCAATATTTGTATTAAACTCTGAACGGAAGGCATCGCGATATATTATACGATTTCCTAGGTCTCCCAAACTTCAGTTAATTACGCATTTAGCCATGTGGGTAGTACCTGCGACAACAACAACGGTGACTACCGCAGGTTCTAAATCTTTTAAAGCGATTTTTATTCCTACTACATTTTATGTGTTTCTCGGCACAAATAACTCTTCCATTAATGTTTTGCCCATATACCTATGTGTTTTAATGTAAAGTTCTGTTAAGTAACACATGTTTGTCTACATTTTAGCCCAGTTACAACCATTATAAAATTGAAAAAAAAATATACATCGAAAATAGTTAATACTACCTAATGGAAGACAGATTAACTAATTTTTTGGGAATATTATGCTATGCTATGTCGCATGTTATTCTAACAGAAAGTTACAATTAATAAGGAGGACGTATGGAAAACATATACATATAGGTAGGTAGGATATATTGATAGACAACCCTTTATTCATCACCACAAACGTACTTAAAATTAAGTACTAATAGGTAATAATAATACTAATACTTTACATTTTATTTATGTTAAATCACGAGAAGTTATAACGTTTTATTTTACAACTAAAATCTTTGCTCAGAAATAGCGGGATGAATATAGAGTTTTATTCTGCACTCGTATCTAGAGTTCTCCCTCGCGGACGTGCAGGGTATAAGGCACACCCTCACACTTCAAATAATTAAATCACGCCTGAACGTATGTACGTAGTAATAAATCGTCCCCTAAGTACACACAAAAAACTCCCACCCTTTTGGATGAACTTCATTAAACGCAACTCTAGCCCTTAGTGAATTTCACCCTTTATCTGTGATAAAGGGTGAAATTGCAATGTAGCAATTTTCAATCGACTTCAACGAAAAAAAGTAGGAGGTTTTCAAGTCGTCGTCTGTTAGAATGAAATAGAATATATATTTATTTGGTTTACATTACAGCACAAGCAAAGAACAAAATACAAAAATAAAAATAGTAAATAACCTAGTACCTATTACTAGCACTAATAGATTAATATGTAAGTACAAGTAAATATTAAACAGGTAGGTAAGTACATACGGCAAAAGATAACAATAAAAAAAACGAAACTTTATACGGACGATATAAGAGTTAAAAACAAAAATACGTAGTAGCCGGTATGCTGCCGTATGCTCCAACCACAACAAGAAATATTACTTATCTATGTAGGTACTATCCTACAGGTAATCCAGTCATTGACCCTATGTGTAGGTACCTACGTAGTGATTGATGTGCTGCATGCAGTACCTAATACCAAAAGGGATGGGTTTCAGCTTGTGTTCCTTCGCACCATAACACGAAGGAACGCTGATTTTCAGACCTTAAATTTATTTTTTTAATTATCATATATTTTAGGGCAATCAAAAATATACATATAGAAATTTTGGCATATTTTAATCAAGCATTTGCATTCAGACTGTTTGATTTGGTATGATAAATCGAGAGATTATGTAATAAATGAGTTTACATTTGAATATTTCAAATATTTAATACTTTAATAATAATAACTTAATTATTTGTTAGAAGTTCAAGAATTATTAGGGTTATACTGGAGGCAAAGATTTATCTTTGACTGAAGGGTGTTGATCTAACTGAAAATTTAGAAAAATATAATAAATTTGGACGATTTTGACGTATAAAATACGCATACATTTCAGTATGTTGTGTTAAGTATCAAGGGAAGATAGGACGTTATATTTGAAAAACAAAATCTTTGCACGAAATTTGTGCGAGGAATATTAAGATTTAGCTGTCTCCCTCGCACACGCGATGGGTATGCGGGTTGGTACTTCAAATAATAAAATCACGTCTAAACGCACATAGTAATGAATCAATGTCCTCCCCTTAATACACCCTCAAAGCTCCCACCCTTTTGTGGGAACTTAATTTAACGCTAATACAGCCCTTGGTGAACTGCACCCCTCGTCATAGTTTAATCTGGTAAACTACATGCCTGCCAAATATTATTTTGAAAATAATTGACAACATCATTTGTAAGTTATATGGCACGACGTCACTATCTGACTCGCTCTCTCTCATGGGACACCGTATACTGTAAACGCACCACTATTGTGTGTGAGACAGTGTCTCGGTGTCTCAGCTGTCTCCCTCGCACACGTTTGTGGGGATATCAAACAATATTAACACGTCCGAACGCACAGAGTAATAAATCAATATACTTCCCTACGTACACACAAAGCTCCCGCTTCACCCCTTTTGAGTGACCTTTATTAAACGTCAAACGCAATTGCACCCCCCGTCACAGTGCAATTTCATAGATTAGATGTGTATCAAAAATATTTTTGAAAGCACATTAATTGCAGATATGCGAATAAAATATAGTATATTTGCACTATAGTGTTATTTTTTCAATTTATTAAATTAATAAGTTTGTGTTATTTAATTAAAGTTGTGTTACTTTTGAAACTCAAAAGTGTAGTATATAAGTAACTTCATAAACTTGACGAATATTTATGTTTAAATTAATTTTATCCCGGAAACAAATTAAATAAACGTTACACAGCTTACTAAATCATATCTTGTGTGTGTTAGTGACAGTTACTCTCTGATCTCGCAACCTGCGAACTTACCAATAGAACTTCAGTTTACGGAAAACCTTATATAATTTTATAGAATATGGTATCAACGATAATCAATGACAGCTCATACTTAATTTATCAAAACACAAGTGAACTTACAGCCTTAGCCAAAACATACAAGACCTACTTAGAGTACGCGCCACCACTGAGGTCCGGTCCAATAGAAGCAGCGCTGCTATCATAGAACAAAATACAGACTTCAGACTGTTCTTTCTGGCAAAAGCGGGAACTAAACGTAGTGTTCTTCAGTGTTGGCGGTGACTACAATAATCTATCTATTCGTTGTCGCAAAATTAACACAACCAAAGATTTTATTTGTTTTATTTCTATGACAAAAAAAAGCATTGTTACCAAGGAATTAAATTAATAACTATAAAGTAATATATGAATTTTCTCGTTCCGGGACTTATATTCTAGAAATCATGCTTTTTATCCATGTTTTTAGTACATCTGTACCACCCAGGCTCAGAATCGGCATGCTCCCTTCAGCTACTCTGCATTTAAGAGCCTGCATATTATTTTGTAGCTATGATCTACAACATCAAAGGACTGTAGTACATCCAAAAGGGACAGAAACTTATGTATACGTTGTAGGGGGATAAAATTGATCAATTTGTATGTGCATTGAACTGTTCGAAAGTGCTTTGGATGAGTGAAGGAGATTGTATTTCACCTAATACCCCCTGGGGGAAAGAAGGATGCCTTTTGAATAAAATCATGTCTGAACGCATATAGTAATAAATCGTTATCTTCCCCTGTCCACCCATTTAAGGTAAAGTTTATTATACATCAATCTATTTATATAGTATATGGAAAAAGGGACTAGGGACTGCTGGCCTTTTGTTTAAAATCATATCTGAACACACAAAGTAATAAATCGTTATCTTCCCCTGTCCACCTATTTAGGGTAAAGTTTATTTAACATCAAAATATCTATATAGTACATGGAATAGGGGTCTCAGGGCTGCTGGCTAACAGATGAGGCTATAACTATTTAAAAAAAATACTTTTAAGGTTTTTATGTCTGGCGGCCAGATCATTATATCCATACCTAAGTAGGTATGCCTTCCCCACATCTGCGATAAGGTTAGAGAGTATGACTGTACTTTTTATGCTGTCGCGATCTGTAAACACAAACTATTCAACTGGACTTTATCGTAAAATAACCATATTCCTATATTATTTCCCGACGATTCGAGTGCGTTGCAGTCTCGTCGGGGGGTAAGGGGAGCCAACCTACATCCTTCGGCACCCAAGCCAACCTCACCGGCCCGTGGTACCCCCTGCTAAATAACGGACGAGGCTCTGACATCTTTTACCGGCTAAAGGCGGAATAACCTAGCTTAGATGGCACAGCCAAAACCATCTGGCCGTTGACAGGCAGCAGTGGCAACGGTGCGAGAAGCTGTGCCCCTGCGATCGCCAACCCGCTTGCCGAGCGTGGCGATTATGGCAATACCCCCAAAAATGATAAGAAACAAGAGGAATCGGCCCCCAGTTCCCGGTCGCCCTGCTATTCCTGACCAAGGCGGCGGTCACGGTTACGGCAGGGCAGGGGGTGCTAAGAATCCCCGGGCTACGGAAGGCCGCCCATCCCACCTGACCTTGGCAACCTACAATGGACGCAGTCTGAGGCTTGACGAACATCTGGCACAGTTGGAAGTGGAGCTGGAAAACATAAGGTGACATGTTCTAGGTTTGAGTGAAGTCCGTAGAGAGGGCGAGGACACTATCACCCTAGACTCGGGCCACCTTTTGTACTACCGCGAGGGTGATCGAACATCCCAGGGTGGCGTAGGGTTCCTCGTTAATAGAACCCTCACTAACAACGTTGAAGAAGTCTCCAGTGTGTCGACCAGGGTAGCGTACCTGGTACTTCGACTATCGAAGCGTTATAGTCTGAAGATCATTCAGGTCTACGCACCGACCTCGGCATACTCGGATGACGAAGTGGAAGATATGTATGAGGATATATCTAAAGCCTTACACAACACCACCAAGGCTCACTTCAACGTTGTTATGGGGGACTTCAACGCTAAAGTGGGAGTCCAGAATTGCAGCGAGTCCCGTATTGGACCGCATGGTTATGGACGTCGGAACCACAGGGGGCAAATGCTTGTCAACTTCCTGGAGAAGGAGGGTCTCTTTTTAATGAATTCTTTCTTTAAAAAGAAGCCCCAAAGGAAGTGGACGTGGCGAAGCCCCGACACTGTGACTAAAAACGAGATCGACTTTATCATGACGGACAAGAAGCACATATTTAGAGATGTCTCTGTGATCAATAGATTCAATACCGGATCTGATCACCGACTTCTTCGAGGCTCTCTGAATATCGATCTACAGCTTGAACGAAACCGTCTGATAAAGTCCACGCTCCGACCTGATCCACTCCAAATCATGGCGGGCTCCGAGGAGTTCCATAGGATACTCGGAGAAAGATTTGCTGCATCGGAACCCACCGAAGACGTAAACGAGGCCCTACACAATCTGGTCGAAACACTGAGGGGTGAAGGCATCAAGTTCTGCCAAACGCGACGCAGAGGTAAGAAGTCTAAACTCTCGGATGAGACTCTGCGGCTTATGACAATGAGGCGGGAATGCACCTCAGTTACTTCGTCAGAGAGGTCAGACCTAAACAAGCGTATTGCGAAGATGACACGGCACGACCTTCGGAGCTCCAACACACGCCTCATCCTAGAGGCGATAGAGCGAAACCGAGGGTCCAAAGTGTTCACTCAGCAGCTTGGAAGGAGCCACCTGACAAAACTAACGACTCGGGAGGGCAAAACCGTTCTGTCGAGGCCGGAGATTCTCGCTGAGATTGAAGACTTCTACGGCCGGTTATACGCCGCACATGCTCCGTGTCCCCAGCGTGAAGACCATGATCCTCGAGCCACCCTGACACGCCACTACACCGACGAACTACCGGACATCGACCGAGACGAAATCGTGCTGGCTCTGAGACGGCTTAAAAATGGAAAAGCCCCGGGTGAAGATGGAATTACTTCAGAACTTCTGAAGGCAGGAGGAGCTCCTATTATCCAAGAGCTACTGCACCTCTTCAATTCCGTTCTTCACTCCGGGAGAACTCCAAGGGCGTGGAGCGGGAGTTTGGTGGTTTTGTTTTTTAAGAAGGGCGATAAGACTCTTCTTAAAAACTACAGACCCATCTCGCTTCTGAGCCACGTCTATAAGCTGTTCTCCAGAGTTATAACGAATCGTCTAGCAAGAAGACTCGACGAGTTTCAGCCGCCGGAGCAGGCCGGGTTTCGCGGAGGATATGGCACCATAGACCACATACACACAGTGAGGCAGATTATACAGAAGTCCGAAGAGTATAATCAGCCCCTGTGTCTGGCCTTTGTGGACTATGAGAAGGCCTTTGACTCTGTTGAAACGTGGTCTGTCCTGGAATCTATACAGCGATGCCAAGTAGACTGTCGCTATATCGAAGTGCTGAGATCTCTTTATGGTTCCGCCACTATGAATGTCCAAGTACAGAACCAGCAGTCTCAGTCCATCCAGCTGCGCCGAGGAGTAAGACAGGGGGATGTCATATCCCCGAAACTGTTTACAAGCGCAATGGAGGACATGTTTAAGACGCTGGACTGGAAAGGTATGGGCATAAACATAAATGGCAACCACATCTCGCACTTACGATTTGCTGACGATATAGTCTTGATGGCAGAAACGCTGGAGGAGCTACAACAGATGCTGGACAGTCTAGCTTCAGCCTCGCGACGGATAGGTCTCGGTATGAATTTGGATAAAACCAAAATCATGATCAATGAACACATTGATCCGGGACCTATCTGTGTAAATGGCCACCTACTCGAAGTTGTTTCAGAATACACCTACCTCGGGCAAATTTTGCAATTAGGTAGGAACAATTTTGAGAAGGAGGCCAAGCGGAGGATTCAGCTAGGCTGGGCAGCGTTTGGGAAACTACGTAGGGTTTTCTCATCACATATACCACAATGCTTAAAAACTAAAGTTTTTAATCAGTGCGTCCTACCCGTCATGACCTACGGTGCCGAAACGTGGACACTTACGGTACGGCTGGTCCACCAGTTTAAAGTCGCTCAGCGAGCTATGGAGCGTGCTATGCTCGGAGTCTCTCTGAAGGATAAAATCCGCAACGAGGTTATCCGACAGAGAACCAAGGTCGTCGACATAGCACATAGGATTAGCAAGCTGAAGTGGCAGTGGGCTGGCCATATCTGCCGAAGAACCGACAACCGTTGGGGTAAACGTGTTCTTGAGTGGAGACCGCGGCTTGGTAAGCGTAGTGTAGGACGACCACTAGCAAGATGGAGTGATGACTTGCGGGCGGTCGCTGGTAGACGCTGGATGCGGCATGCTGAAGACAGGGTGAAATGGCACAGATTTGGGGAGGCCTATGTCCAGCAGTGGACTAATATAGGCTGATGATGATGATGATGATGATGCAGTCTCGTCGACACGTGTGGACTGATGATTGTTTAAGAAAAACTAAAAATCTTCTCAAAGTCAAAATCTTCATGCTCAGGTCATGTTCACCCACGGCTGCTAAACAAACAATAAACTGAAATAATTGCTATCCTTGCTTGTGAAATTTGCTTGGGAATTTCACAGGTGAATTTTCGAAAAAACATTCACGTCTAGACAAGGTCCTCCACCTTTGAAGTAAGTACCTGCGCAATATTTTGTAGCTGTAAAATCACAGCATTAAAATTATTTTACAAAGACAGCAGTGGCGATTATATTGATACTAGCTGACCCGGCGAACTTCGTATCGCACCTATAACTACAACCATCACTTACAACTACCCTACAACTGCCCTATACAACTACCCTACAACTACCCTACAACTGCCCTATACAACTACCCTACAACTACCCTACTACTACCCTACTACTACCCTACAACTACCTTACAACTACACTACAGCTACCCTTTTTTTTTTGGTGACGGGGTGGAAATCTGCTAGGTCAGATACCATGCTGCGTTAAGGGCACAGCATGGTTATGTGAGGTTGTCTCCTGACGACTCACTAAAACCACCCCGATGCCCGGCCTCGGTGCACTAGGGGCTCCGGTTCCTCATAAAGAACACTCCGGAGCCCCTATAGTACCTTGCCTGAGCACGTCCCTACTACTACGCTACAATTAACGATGAAACATTTGTGTGTAATATTTTTTTCCATACAAACTATCATCCCCTATTTCAACCCATTCTGATTTAATCTACGCAACCAAAGGTAGCCTATGTCCGTCTCTTCGGTCTAATCTACTCCTATACTAAAATTCATCCAAATCGATTTAGCGGTTTTGACGTGAAAAGGGAACGTACGAACAAGGCGTACATACATACATACATTCTTACATTCACTTTTATATAGGAAAACACTTCTGTAGGAAGTTATTATTTGCATCTAGACAGGGTTTTCATCTTAAAAGGAAAACCTCTGCAATATTTTGTTGCCATGTAATCACAGAATCACACGATATATGTCGATATATGTCTTACAGAATCACACATAGGCAGATGGGGGATCGGAGGGGGTTATTGATTATTGCGTCTAGACAGGGCTGCATCGCCCCTTGTAATGGAAACATCCCACGGCGTCATTTATAAGTTTATAACATTGTTCGTAAAGAAGGCATCACAAGGCGTCACTTGCGATCTCCTTCAAACGTATAGGGTAGATGTAATTTTAAAGAAATCTTGGCGCACATTAAATCGGTACTACCGACATAGCGAGCCACCCTATTTGGATGTACTGACTGATGAAATATCAAACGTGTCCCTCTGTCTACTCACCCCTCTGACCACCCACCCCTTCTTCCACCCAACCCTCTTTCCACCCATAACCTTCCCTCACCGCGGGTCCCTCTGGACCCTTGATCTCTCAGTCCAGTCCTGGATTTCGTCGCGAACCCTCGCGTCGTCTTGTCATTACCTCAGAACTTCATACTTCATTTGAATACTTTAGCGTACCGCGTCAAGATGTGATAAATCAAAATACTTTTCTAATATTCATTTCAATACCCATGATGCATTTTTTTTATTAGCTATAGGCCTAGCTTTAACACGCTTTCATATATTCGCGGCGGCTATTGAAAGTAACTCCATTGCTATCTTCGTAATCCACAATTACTTTGTGAACTTTCTTTTGGATTTGGTATTCGTTCCCAAAATTTAATTGCGAGAATTGGCTATTTCTAGAAAATTATCTATGAGTTTTGCGATAAGGTAGAACAAGAACAGAGAAGAGATGAGAAAAAAATTGCCATTTGTGTCAAATAAATGAACGCAAACCTCGAGAATAATTGCGAATAAATATTTTGTCCAAAAACGTCAATCGAATAACCACATAGCGCCACTATGTCCCCGAATAAAGAAGACTTAACTTTCCGATATTACAAAAACGAGACGTTACACAGAGTGGCTCGTCAGAACCCCAGCAGTCACACCACGGCCAGCCAGAAGAACCGAAAAGCCAAGATCCGGAGAAGGAGAGGAACGACGAGAGTGAATTTTGGAAGAATATGTCTCCGCAAGTGTTAGTCCACTTTAACCACGAGAGGACGCCACCGCTGCCTGACACCAACCCTTACGAGGGACCGCCTGTGGACTTCCAGTACAGGTGAGCTATTTTCCAAAGTAAGCTAGAGCTCAAGTTCAAAAATTCAGGAAGCAGACCCTTGTGCTATGGGTAACCAGGTGATTGATATAAATATTATATTTAATACTTAATTCATCTATTTTGTTAAAACATTGTGATCATGCAAAGAACCAAATACCTAGACATTCAGTCCCGCGGCAGGGATCGAACCTACAAGCTTCTGCGTCTCAGCCGGCTGCGTAATGGAGGTCAATAATTGCATAAACTCGTTGTTTAAGCGGCTCCGTCCGGTTTGAAAACAACATTTGTCAATATCACCATTTAGCTTCTTTGTTATTTTAGAATCCGTTGTTAATTTTGGTATTGAATATGGTATTTATACGAGCTACGTTTTCAGCGACTGGGTGGAAGAGTGCGTCGTCAAGATAGTTTTGGAGCCAGTGAACGTGGAACTCTGTATGGGGCTGTTTCATCGATTGAACGCCATCAGGGCCATCTACCGGGAGCTGCCGCTTATACCTCAACCAGGTAAGACTTTCTACTTGGTGGTTCATATATTTATTATTGTCTACTGATTAACGCTACTTATGAGAATAAGAAAGGGGGCAGAGCAATATAAAAATATTAATAAAAACATGAAAAATAACAGTCATGAATCAAAATTATTTTTTATTCAAAGCCTGCGCATAGCGCTGTCTGTCTGTGCATGACACGATTACAACCGAACGCGTTGACCGATTTACATGAAACCTTTTTTGCTAGTACTGTCTAGCACAAGTTGTGCTCAGTTTTAACATTTTGGAAATGTCTGCGTTCTAAGTCTCCACAAAAAATATGTGAAACTGAATTCGGCGCGTATGCTGTTGTAAATTTTTCGTCGCGGCCACCCGAGAAAACGCTGAGGGAAAGGGTGTAGTTGACTGAATACCATGGTAGGTGGAAGTTATTGGGGGATTTTTACCCGGCGGAAGAACAGCCCAAGTTAATTTTTTTTTTGTTAAATACTAGACGATATAACCAAGATTTTATTTCAGAGCTGCCAATGCGCACACTGACTGTGGAGGAAGCGGAGGCGTTAAGCGAGAACCTGCCCGAACGGCGGGTGACCGTCGAAGCGCAAGGCATGCGGATCCGCGTCGTGCCCTGGGACCACACCGGAGACCGCGCGCGGCCGTCCCTCGTGTTCCTGGATCTAGAAGTGGCCAGCAGCGGAGTCGTTCTCAACGGCCCGCTCTATCCTCACAGGTCAGTTTTGTACACGTGAGGCTCTTACTCACTTTGGGGGTCTACCACGAGTTTATAAATACTTGAGTCTCTAGCCTTTTGTCATCGTAATAATAATCGTTATGGAATACAGAGAAAACTCGTGGTAGACAAACTTATAGGATAGGCGGCGTGGTGCGCTGTGCTAGGCGGACGGTGTACTCGTATTGCAGGTAAGTGCTACTTCATAATGTGGTTTGTGTTTAGATGTAGGTTTTGTGACAGCGAGTGGCGGACTGGGACACGGGAGTTTGCGAGTCTGATTCTTGCGTTTGCAGGATCAGATCATATTGTCCGGAAACTGTGTTTTTTCAGGTTACGACTTTTATTCTCACTATTTGCAGGATCAGATTATGTGTTCTGGATACTATGTGTTTTAGGTTGCGAGTTTAATTCTCGCTATTTGCAGGATCAGATTATGTGTTCCGGATACTGTTATTTTTTTAGGTTGCGAGTTTAATTCTCGCTGTTTGCCGAATCAGATTATGAATTCCAGATATTGTGTTTTTTTTAAGGTTGCGAGTCTGATTCTCGCTATTTGCAGTATCAGGTTATGTGTCCCAGATACTGAGTTTTTATACTGTTTTTTTAATTTGGAGTTTGATTTTCGCCATTTGAAGGATCATATTTACTAACAGCAGATTATTTCACTGGGGTTACTTCTAGCATTTTAGTGTTTTAAGCAGCTGTTGTCTTTAGACCTTTAGAGGTAATTTAAATAATTTGCATGATTGTGTTAAGACTTCTGTGGTGCAGTGGGCTGAGACTCGGAAAGTAGGGTTAGATAGTCATTTGTTGTTATCATGAAATATAATGAAATCTAGATAGTCGATTAAAACATTCTTCTGATTATCCTCGCAAACCAATTCTTTATAATTTTGTACTACTGACGGGATTTAATTTCGTAACCACCTCATTTTTAGGGTTCCGCTGTCCTTGTTGTACAACGACAGTAACCCTTATAGTGTCGCTTTGCCGTCTTCGGCTTCACATAGAGACCATTTGTCATAGAAAGTTGTAATTTTGCATAGAATCACTCCGAGATAACGGTATAAAACACGCTTAAAAATAATTATTTTGGCGTACACGTAAGATGGGGATGAACTTTTTTTTAATTTCCTTATCGTGTGCTTTTGTCAAACTTTTTTAAAATCTTACAGTCTTTTGGCAATATCATAGAGTTAGATGAGCTTTAGCACTAGCTAGATAGCTGTCTAAGGATATGCAACATTTAGATGCGGTATCTCACGTATTTAATATCGTTAGCTAAGACTGTTCTAGATAGCATTGATATAGTTTAATAGAATGTTACCATAACGATGCATTTTGTCTGTGCCGACGGCAGAGATGTCCTTAAAACCATAGATAACGTGGCTTTGTTGAACTCTTTCAATCAAACCAAGATATTTTAATCTATGATTTTAGTCAATTTTCATAATGAAATTGTCAAAATAAATATCCCGGAAGTTTAATTTTACGTGTGTCAATGTAAGAGCGCTAATCAACTTTCGACTGCTTAAAAAAATAACTGTTCAATGTCGGATATTGCTTTATCTAAGTTGCTAGAACCTTGTTAGACATGGGGGCAGGCTTTTCTAAATTAAGACAGCTGTTAGCATACGGTCAGACCTTAGCATTCCATTATGCATAAAGTTTTTCCAAGCATAGCTTTAGTAAGTCAATAGTTTTTGCTAACCATTATCTAACACCATATTGCATAAGACTGTAAACTGCTAGCTTTACAAATCAAATCAAATCTGAAAAAAAATATTTTAATATCAAGTTTTAATTCGGAACTTTCTAGGAAAACTGTAACAGTTAAGCTAGCCTTTTCAGTGACGGAGAAATTGTCAATCAAATAAGTTATACGGTTTACCAAACATACCGGAATACTTTAAACCAATTCTTACACTCAACTAATGTTTATGATCAATGAATACCTCATAATATGTTTTTATTTACGTAAAAAAACATACATCAACTTCTAACAACAGGTCTCCGGTTAACTACGGAACCCTACGTAGCGCGTAGCCTGACACGCACCTGGCCTAATTTATTATTATTTCAAATGCGTTGCAACTGTCGTTTTCTCAACAAAAGCTCCAATTCGGTATACCGATGCCACAACCGGTATTTTAGATCCGGTACTTGATTCCTACGACATCGTTGAGATCACACGGACGAGGGAGCACAACAAAGTGAGTCACGGTTCATTACGTCGTTTTACTGGGATCAACTCAAATACACACATCTACCATGAATAACCACAGCACCCTGCCACGAGTGTAAAATACACGTTCTTGTTCAAAGTAATTCTTATAAGAACGCCAATAAAAAGGATTCCCTTATTCCCATTGAAACACTGAGAAGATAGCCCCTACCGAATATTAATGAGCATAATCTGTGCATTGTATTGAATAAACGATGAACCCTTTGATCTCAGACATATGAGCATTTCCACAAAACACTCAGCGGTCAATTATTCGTAACTGTTGAATGTTATTTTTGCATAACTCATGTTTTGTCCACGTGGTAAGTGTTTATTCATCTGTCATATTGAAATGAGTCTCAATTATACCATACTACATTTTGCATGTGGCTACGGAAGTAATGGGGAGGGTAGTTATTTGAAGACCTTGGTGATGCGGTTGGTATAATAGCAGGCTGAGGCACGGGGTTGCGGGTTGGATCCCCGAGGGGGGCAAAACGTTTGCTTTAACTGCAGAAATGTGTATGGGGTATAGATGTTTTCTTTATAGGACAAGTTTAAATAAAAAACTTTAAATAACCCTTGACACATAAATGATATGGGTTCATCCTATTCCGGTCATCATCAGACCTTGGAGTATAAACAGTATAAACACTGTTGAAACTTAAACTTAAACGAAGAGCTCAAACATTTGTTTTAAGCCGACATTATTAAAGTCCCTCAAATACAGTCATTGGAAACGGCTGGACCGATCTCCACCAAACATAGCTAAGAACACTCGCAGTCAAGTTACCTTTCGAATAAGAAGCTACATTAAAATCGGTCCATCCGATTGGGAGCTAACATGCCACGGAACACACACACACATACTTCAAATAACACTCCATTTTTCAATAGTTAATTGGGCAATTATTCATATATAAAGCTCTGATATTATTTTGAAACTGGATTAGAAATGGAACTGCGGCAGATTAAAATCCAACAACATTTAATTACCAGTTACTTTGTAGCACTGATACTGTCATACCTTTAATATTTTAATATTTTTTAAATCTTTCAAAGCCTTTTACAATTTTGAACGCTTTTTCCTTCAAACTTCAATACAGTATTATGGGGTTAAAAAACAAAGATCATAATTTATTTTTCTGTACTTGTGCCACAAAACTTCACAAAAGCTCCTTTCCGAATTTCAGATTCGTGAGACTTCTGGAAGTGCTCTTGAGCTTCTCCATTTTTACCTATTTCATAAAATAAATTGACACTTGTTGTTATGACATCTGAATGCACTAAATTAGAACCCTGTAGACCTTGATGTTTGGTGGTTTGTGATACAAACCACCAACATAATATACCAACGGCTGATGGTATCAATTTTAAGTTACCTTCAGCCGTTTTGAAGAAAAAGGCTTTTGACAGACAGACAGAAGAAAGAGTGATGCTAGTAAGGGTTTCGGTTTTTCCTCTTGAGGTGTGGAACCCTAAAAATACACTTTTGCAAAGCAGGATTACAAAGTCGTAGTATTTCCCGTTAGTTACAATTTGGGTTTCTCCAAATCAAGGGTTAACCTACCTGGGCAAGCGTGTCCCATCCTAGTCCACATCATTGCAGGCATGATGTGGCCAAAACAAGCCTTTCCAAAAGTAGCCTATGTGTTAATCCTAGCCAACATCTAGACGTTTGCAAAATTACAGCTCGATACGTACGCTAGTTTTTGCGTGAAGAGGTAACAAACCTCCATACCATACAAACTTTCGGGTTTACAATATTAATGAGATAAGTTAGGTTTTCCGCTTGTATCTACATTTACTGTGCTTTTGACGTGTTAATTTTGAACCTATTTGTATTTTTTACACCTTTATAAAAACATGTATGTAATAAAGATATGTAGTTTGAAACTGGATTATAAGCTCCTGTTCAATAGTTTTCCATAGGGGTAGCTTTTGTAACATTGGGGTGCAAGGAAGGTGCGTGTAATTGATGCATATTTAATTAAACAAACAAAAAAAAAACAAAAATACATTTATTTATAATGTTAATTTTACAATATGTAGCCGGTTAAATAGGGAGTTATCTCCCTGAACAATTTGATTTTGGGATATCGTTTTGGATGGTACATTGCTAAAATATTTATACCTAAAATAGTTAGAAAGGTTGATTGGCCGTCATAATATGAGAAAGTTCTCAGTGTACAACAAATATGTCGAAAACTGTAGTTTTATTTATTTTATTACATATTTATTCGTTCTAATGACAAAGGTCATAACCAAGGCAGTGTATATTTTGTTACTTTTGAAACACTATATCACTTCTGCATCTCTCATCATTCTGCATTCCTTTACAATATCATAAAGGTATACATATCTTATTTTAACATTTGCATAATTTTCTTTGTTTTTTATGAAACATATCTCGCTTTTTTGTCACCTTCTATATTTTATTAATCGTGAAAATCAAAGCCGTTTTACATTACAAAACAGGCAATTAAAATAATTGCAATATTTCCGCCAACACCCAATTTCAGCCATGTCAATGTTTTGACATCTATTAGTACAAAACAAACAGTTTTAGTCTATCTACAGTGTCTCATCATTATAGCTGTAAAGTGTATCTGTAAGTCTGTAACACTCTACTCTATAATAAAGCTAGTGTCTATATTCCTTTAAAACAAGATATCAAAACTCTAAAATACAAACTGGTAAATTATAAACACAGACGAAGCACTCTATTAATAAACCGTATTATATCAGGATTTGAGCGACCCTTGCCAGACAGGGGGGAGAAGGATGGTAAGGGGGACATCCAGACAGACAGGGTGGCTTCACGATTGATTTTGCGTCGTACCTCGCAGCCTCACTTCATAATTAATTGAACTTTTTACCTTTTACCTAATTGTTGGGATAAAATTATTCGTTGACACTCGGGTGAGAAAAATATTCCTATTTCCATTTTTGGAAAAGGTGTCCAACGGTTGACGTTTTTTGGTTTCAACTTGGGTGCCTGATGAATAAATAATTCATGATTTGGAAGATAATGATAGACTTTTCGATAATGATTGATATTTTTATAGAAAATGTAAAAGATGTAATTTAAGTCCCCTATCTCCGAAGTACGCTTACAAAACAACCTTCAACTATTGCAGTTAACAGAGGTAAAGATAATTCTGCAATATTTTATTCTGTACATTCATGTTTCCATGTACTAATTCTAGGAAAACTATAAAGGCTAAGCTAACTTCTTAGTTTCGAAGAAATTGTCGCTCATATAAGTAAAAAGTTAGTGTAGAACAATAAGTAGGTATCATTTTTATTATTAGTATTATTTTATTCAAAAGTACTTTAGGTATACGTAATATATATATTTATATGTGTATTTATATATCATACTCTCCCTTCCCCTCAAATACACACACACCTACTTTGGTGCGCCTCTGTTACCCAGATTCATTGGAGACTGGAATAACGGAGGCGCATACAATACTTGCACACAAACCTCTCTCCTCACATTCATTCCTTACACACACGAACATGGTTCACCTGCTACCCAGTCTCTTTAGAAACTGGAGTTAGCATGTGAGCCTACACACACTTACACACACACACACACACACACACACACACAGGTTTCACACTATGTATTATAATAAAATTCAGCATAATTTATGTTATATATGTCGGAGTGTCAGGATTTTGGTCCATTTTTCTTCCAATCTAGCTGCTATGTGCGTGTCCAGGGTAGTTAAAGCAAACATGAAGGTGTTGCTGAGAATCACAGTGTATTTTACAATAATTAATTTTAACAGGGTAGGTAAGGTACACTATTTTAACACGGACGGGGTGACAGTTCCGTGTTTGTCTCCACCGAGCGCCGGGTACAGAATAACCGTCCGCGCTCTCTAGCGACCGCTCGTCAACTAGTTCTGTGATGGAAGACACGACTCTGCCAGGCGCGCGCGCTGTGAAGTTAGCTGTCGCAACGCCTCCGTTCGTGTTGGATGCGACACGGCCATCCTTGCGCTGACACACGTCCTCGTGTGTTAATCTAGAACAAGAGAGCAACCAGCACAATTTCCGTTCGGCCAACCCTGTGTACCAGGGCTTTATTTTACAACAGCGTCTTTTGAATAAAGAAACTATTTTACCAAAGTGATTTTTATTCAAACATACTTTAGATTAACTCAACATTAAGGCAAAATAAATCAAAACTATGCTATGTGAACTAAACTACTAAAATGGTAGAAGAATCCTGAGGTCGAGCACCATTGACAAATAGTAAACACCAACAAAACATAATCATTACAGATTTTAGTTTTAATTTCCATCAATCAGGTCACAGGTATCAATTTCATGGTCTCCGACTAAACCTTAGTCTCAGCAAATAGTTTTGCTCCTTAAAGTCGAGTTGTCCCATAACTCTATGGTCTTCGCTACAAGGCAAGACCCGACTGCACCACCCAGAGCTACCGCTTACTGCTTACTCACGGACTACCCGGGGGTAGACGCCGATTTCTAACGAGCTACAGCTACGATACTCTGGTACAGTCTCCGACCCATTCAATTTGAACCTGTTTACACAACTGATTATTACTCAACGTCTGAGTCACTCAAAATCTTGTCTATGTCAATAGGTACTTGATCCTCAGGCATCTTCCTTACATGATCATGAGCATACTTATAGGTACGCTTGCTAGTTAATAATTGCAACAAGTAACGGTCCCCATCTAATACATCAACAATCTGA
Source organism: Pasiphila rectangulata (assembly GCA_963082625.1). Taxonomy (NCBI): domain Eukaryota; kingdom Metazoa; phylum Arthropoda; class Insecta; order Lepidoptera; family Geometridae; genus Pasiphila; species Pasiphila rectangulata. The sequence continues at coordinate 15,647,874 of OY720236.1, read as the reverse complement.
AATGATCCTTTAAACTTAGCGTCTAATTTCGTTTGAGTTCGTTTTTTTAATTTTCAATAAGAACGAATTCCCCGAATAAAAATTTACAAACGTTTGCTTTTGTTTTATCAAAACGCTCTTTGTCATAACGTGCAGATGTCTCTATACCGTCAGTCGCCAATTATGTAACCGCCTCGAGAGATAAGGGTTCGTCGTTGTCGTCAGCTACCAATTTCAAGGGACGCGCGACTTTGCCTGTCGGGAGCTCTAACAGACTGGCTTTCGTTACTCGATTGACTGTACAATTCAACGCAAGTTGTACCTCACCTAGTGAATCTAGCCACGACCTTTCTTTGTCAGACTCTACTGCGGTTAACATTGACTTTAACACGCTAATTATCCTTTCCATCTGCCCATTAGCACGACATTACCTTGTAGCCATAAGGTGAAGTCGAATGGTTTTACTATCGCAAAAGTCCTTAAACTCTTTCTGTGCCAAGGAATTCGTACCTTTGGTATTGGGTGAAGTTCTACCGGTACTCTACCTGAGTGTGGTTTACTAATTTTGCAGGTGACACAGCTCTCCACAAACTTCCATAATCCTAACTATACCTATTGGGAGAGACAATAAAATGTCATCAACATAAACTATGACGTAATCATTAGCTTGATCGGCTAGAGGCTTCATAATGGCTCTTTGATAGATGGAAACAGCATTTTTCAACCCAAAAGGCTAAATAAAAATTCATCGACTCACAAGATTTCTGGAAGCAGTTCCGCCAGTTATCATCTGCCCCTTCTGTTCGCTATACAGCATTCGGGCATTCAGCAGACGGGGTCTCGCAGATACGCTGACAGCTCACACGCTTACGCTGGAATTGAAAAACAGCAGGACAGCAAAATGTTCGGTAGCATAATTATCAAAGCTAGAGCACACAGTCTTTAGAAATAAGTGACAAGATTTAGTTTACAGTGCAAAAAACTGAATGTCAACTTCTTAGGTACTTATCCTGGAAATCGTTATTTCTATTGTAATTGAAATAATTCACATTATTGTCTTTGTAACAGTTCTCTAACAGCCTTTATTTATCGAGCTAAATTTATTGAAACAAAGTACAATAATTTAACAAAAATCTATAAAGACTTGTGCATACTGCAAGTGTCAAATTGCCTTAACCAGTGATTTATTTTAGGAAACGAACTCACCAAATTGTTGCTGTACTTTTTGCGTCTCGCTCCTGTCAGTTTACTGCAAATAATCATACTCGGGAAACACACCGCCGGAACAGGCAGCTTTGACTCACGCGCAAGTAAAACATTCATACGCGATTCACAATACTGATTATGTGTATTGGACTATACCATAGGTCACATGGTCGTCCACACCGTGTCCTTTGTTTGTCCATCTTTATCCATACTGCAATACTTGTCTTGGCGTCGGTCAGTCGTAATAAATTTACTCGAACATTCATAATTTTTCTCCATTATTAGATACCTATTCATTTCAAAACGCGATGACTTGCACATTTTGCATCTTGGATCTTCTAGATCAGAACATTTTCATTTGTATCTCAACTTTGTAGGTATTTCTTTACTTCGGCGTATTGTTCTTTGTTTGCATCTTTTTACGAGTCCATTAAGCTTACGATATTTACGAGCTTTCGTTTCAAGTACGTGAAGGCTTGAAGCACTTGTTGCAGCTGCTGACGTGTGGTAACCTCCGTTATAAAAACTAGACGTTGTAGTCGAGTGTCGATTTGAGACAAGTGTGCCATTACCGTCTATTTGGTTATTTGCTCCACGCTTAAATCTTTCCATTTGTTCAACAATGACGTAACAGTACGGCTGGCATACGCGGCATACGACTCGTTTTCTTTTGGTTTGTCACTATTGAGGTTTATGAGGGTTGCGGCAGAAGTTTCCGCACAGACAAATCGAGCCGTAAATAATTGTTTAAATTCTATCCACGTCATACCTGGATAGGTTATTTGCGATAACCACGTCGTAGCTGATCCTCTTAATGCCTTACTAATCGTCATAATAAGTTGACTTCCTTCGACATTTCTTCCTTCGAAGCATAAATCTGCGGTACTACACCAAGATTGAGCGTCCGCGTCGCACTTATCTGGGTTGAATTCCGGCAAAATGACGTCATGTTTTTTGTAGGCTTGTTGAGTGCTTGAATAAGGGCTTGGATTTGTTGATTTTGCATCTCGAAAAGTACTCGGCATTGTGACTCGTTCCCGCTGCCAGTGCACGTAGACTTCGATCCCACAACTGATGTCGGAGTGTCAGGATTTTGGTCCATTTTTCTTCCAATCTAGCTGCTATGTGCGTGTCCAGGGTAGTTAAAGCAAACATGAAGGTGTTGCTGAGAATCACAGTGTATTTTACAATAATTAATTTTAACAGGGTAGGTAAGGTACACTATTTTAACACGGACGGGGTGACAGTTCCGTGTTTGTCTCCACCGAGCGCCGGGTACAGAATAACCGTCCGCGCTCTCTAGCGACCGCTCGTCAACTAGTTCTGTGATGGAAGACACGACTCTGCCAGGCGCGCGCGCTGTGAAGTTAGCTGTCGCAACGCCTCCGTTCGTGTTGGATGCGACATATACATTTATTACTTATGTATTTCATCAGCGACGGTCGGAATACATAATATGATCTAATTGTAAAAATTAAATCAATTATTGGCTTTATGTTATGTATATAAGTTTAATTAGGTAGTTTTTAAGAGCTGTGTGATTTTGTTTCATAATAAATAAATAAAAAGGTTTACCGAACATGACGGAATTCTTCAAACTGAACTCAATTAATACGTGTTAATATGTTTTGGTAAACGAAACAAAATATACACCAGCATCTAATAACAGGTCTTCGGTTAACTACGGAACCCTACACAGCTCGTGGCCCGACACGCACTTGGCCTAATTTATCAATATATAACACTTTTCCGTTACTGACTGAGTGACTGACAGACAACGCACAGCCTAAACCACTGGACCTAGAGACTTGAAATTTAGCACACATATACCTTGAGTATCCTAGAGGTGCAATAAGAAGGGATTTTTCGAAATTCTTTCGGTAACGGGAACTACGCGGGTGAAACTGCGGGGTGCGGCTAGTATATAGATAAATGTTGACAACCTTCGTTGTCTGATGCTGGCTGATACACAAGAGGTTGCGGGTTTGAGTCCCGCCGGGGCCCGTGGGGACAAATGTTTGCATCAAGTAGATATTTGGTATATTTCTATGCAATGTATGTATTTTAATAAAAAATACTTTGGTGCTAGATGGTGCTGTAAGGGCGTTGTTTTTTATTAAATCTTTAAAGACAAGGATGTTCGTAGGGTCTGCTAGGTTTAAAAAACCAAGACGACGGACAGAATATAACTGATTCCTGTATGAATGAATGAATGAATGAATATATCTTTATTGTACACCAAAACTAAAATTAAATGCAATATGAAAACTTAAAATAAATATAAATGCACAATGGGCGGCCTTATCGCTAAGAGCGATCTCTTCCAGACAACCTTTTGGATGGAAAGGAAAGAGTCAACAATATAATGACGGTGGCGTACTTAAAGATCACTAAGAAGGAGAGATTTAAGGAGAGTTGTTATCAAAATATATACTGTAGAGCGTAAGGTTGTGTGAATGCGATGTTTTAAAAAAAAACTTTATGTTAGTATTGATCGGTACCGAATAATTGCGGTTGTTTTTTTACTATTTATCATCATCTCAGCCTTAGGCCTACTGCCGTCCACTGCTGGACATGGCGTCCCTCATGGATCTCTAATATCATGAGGGCGTTGTTGCCATACTCGCCGAGTCCATCCTATTAGTCGGCTAACTGCGCCGCCGGTTTGCCTCTCGACGTATTCCTTCACCGTTATAGCACGTTCACAATTTGTAATTCTGATCTATTTAACTTTGTGCCTACGTACAAGTATAATTTACTGATGTCTAGCTGTGGTAGCCGATAAAACGTAGGGAGGTTGCAGGTTCTATTCCCGCCACAAATCAAGTTCAAATGCAATGGGACATCATTGAAAGAAGTCGATCGTTCTAAGTTCGTGCCGAACAACTAGTTATTCGATGTAACGTTGATGCGATACGTGCGATTTCTACTAACCTGACAGCGATAACCACGCGATAACTCATTACTTTGATAGTTTTGAGTATTATATCAATTATGTATTTTTTTAATATATTTTTATTTTTTTATTATATATTTTTAAAGAGTTCCTATTACCAGTATCTGCCCGTCGTTCACTTGGAATAAGATAGCACCTTTATAACTACTCTGCGGTTTTACCCGCGTAGATCCTGTTCCCATGGGAATACGGGGATAAAATATAGCCTCTGTTCATCAGAAATAATGCAGGATTCTAATGGTACAAGAATTTTTCAAATCTGGCCAGTAGTTTTGGAACCTAAAGGCTCGGAGAAGAATAGAATAGAAAAGGAGGACATGTTGTGCCGACCTAGCGTTATGTGGGACTAGCTTTTGCCCGCGACTTCGTCCGCGTGGAAGTCATAAAACGTAAAACCCCATTTTTCACCCAGAGCCACTTTGATTCGAAAATATAAATCTCATTTATTCCCTATCCCGTGGGAATTTCGAAAAATCCCTTCTTAGTGCACTAAGGTATACTCAAGGTATACGTATGCCAAATTTCAAGTCTTTAGGTCCAGTGGTTTAGGCTGTGCGTTAATATATCAGTCAGGTAGTCAGTCAGTGAGTCAGTCAGGACTTTGAATTATATATAGATAAGGGCAGGGAAATGATGATTAAGCTCTACATGAGGACATAAACATATACCTATTATATGAAACTGACTCGCTACTCGGGTGAGCGACCCAAGATAGTCGGACAGACATGCGCACAATCGACGTAGGTTTATTAATATGGTCTCGTTGGTGCAGTTCTTGTTCCTGGAATACGCAGTCTCTTTACTCACACAATGGATTTTTCGCGCATGCGCCGCGATCTTCCGAGGAGAAAAGCCTTCCCGCTGGCACGCGCGTCACTTCCGCCGAATCGTCTGGACGGACTAGACGGATCGACGGAAGTAGTCAAATATGTTGCGGAAGGCGGGAGTTACTAGCGTGTACTATAACCACACTATGTGCATTAGAAATTTGTAACTATATGAGAATCACGAATTACCTTTCGGTACAATTATTTGTAATCCGAATATCTGTTATGGTAACACTTACCGGAGGTAGGTAGTTAAGTACATTATAAAGGTTAATGTAGTTACAATCACAACTTTAGATTGAGTAGTTGATTAATAATTAATATTATCAAGGCGAAACAAGGGAAGCTCCAGGGCCACTATAAAAGGGGACAAAACAAACATTGGCAACTACATACTTATTAGCCTCGTGTCTAAAGCTTTTATAAAAACAATTAAAAACCGCATTGCTACCACGCTTGACCAACATCATCAACATCAACCTCCTGAACAAGCTGGCTTCCGCCCCGTTTTGCACGTCAGATCATCTGCATACTCTTAATCAAATAATCGAAAAGTTCTCAGAATTCCACAAATCGCTCTATAAAACTTTTTCCACAAACGTTTTATAGAGCGATTTGTTATATCTACACAAAATCATTTGATAATAGTGTCAGAGACAGTGCAATGTTCAATGCCCTTCAAAACCAGCTTATTGATGAAACATATGTATATTAACCTACTAAAGATAATTTACCAGAATAGCACAGCAGTTAAACTCCACAGGCCCGGTATTATAAATAAATGATTGATTGATTGATTGATTCAAAATCAGAAAAGGAGTCAAACAAGATGACCCGCTGTCCCCAATCTTGTTTACTGCAATTCTCCAAGAGGTATTTGACGCACTTTCTGCTAGTTGGGCAACAAAAGGCATCGATGTCGATGGCAAACCTCTGACGAATTTGCGGTTCGCGGATGAGACTTAGGATCGTGGTAGACGGGCAGGATACAATATGTTGACGAATACATATACTTGGGCCAGTTAGCGAGCTTCGACAACAGGCAGGACAAAGAGATCGGTCAAAGGATCGACATTGCTTGGAAGAGCTACTGGTCCGTGTAGGCGTGCATGAAGGGCGTGCATGAACCTCCCTTTTTTTACTGAAACGCAAACTCGTCGATATGTGTATCCTGCCTGTCCTAACCTACGGTGCCCAGACATGGTCTTTGACTGAGTCACAGAAGAGCAAACTTAAGATTTGTCAGAGGGCAATGGAACGAAGCATTCACGGGTTTAAGGGAGTCGATAGAGTGCGCAGCACCATGTTGCGTTCCCAACAAAACTGCCACACTTAAATGGGACTGGGCGGGCCACGTGAGCCGGATGCCACCGGAGAAGTGGGCTCACATTATAAGGCTTCCTCAAGACGGAAGGCGGCGTCGGGGTCGGCTGAGAAAGCGTTGGCGGGATGATCTTGTCACCTTTGCAGAGATAGAGGGAATCTGTGAAGGATCGGGATGGTTGTAGGAATTTGGGGGAGACCTTTGCCCAGCAGTGGGACGATATAGGTTGGTAAAAAAAATATTAAAATTCACGGGTGACGACATCGAAAGATGGCTAACATAATATATCCCTATCCACTTATCATCATACTTACCTACACATCATCATCGTCAGCACCAGGGTCATTGGATTATTTTTTACTTGAAAAACCAAAATTTTGCATTAAGTATTATTAAAATATACTAAAATTATTAAACACATGTTTCAGCGTTAGTTGTAGCGTACTACTTGTTGGGTAGTTGTAGGGTAATTGTAGGGTAGTTGTCAGGTATTAGTACGGTAGCTGTAGGGTATTTGTAGGGTAGTAGTAGGGTAGTTGTAGGGGCCACGGACCTGCTGGGTTGTCCCAGTGGGTGGAGAGGTGGTGCTCCGACGTGGCGCGTCCCCGGGTTGCGGATAGGGGGTTCCGGCGCATCGTATACCTCCAAATGGGGGTTACGATGCAGACATGCTGGCGCGGACAGAAACACTGGGGGACACCCCCCATGGGGTATATTATATATATTTATTTAAGTATATTATTATTTTATGTTTATTATTTACAATATCGTATCTATTTAGTACATTTAATTATTATATTGTCCTTAGTTTAAGAGCTGTGTAGGGATGTAAATATTTTAGCATAATTGTGTAAATAATGGGATGGAGCCTCTCCAAGCACCCCTCTGATTAGCAGAGGAGGCAGTGGATGAGGAAAAAAGAGGACGTCTCTGGTAGCGGGAGCGGAATTGAGGGCCGGTTCCGCTCAGAGTTTTTATATTATAGTGTATATATATATATATATATACATATATGTGTGGCGGGCTATGTAGATAGATACCTTGTTAGTTTATAGTGATGTAAGGGGGCTCCGGGCTCCGTTCGGTCCTTTCAGAAGGGCAAGGATGGGCCTGTCTGGGGACTTGTTCGGATCTAGAGCCTCTTTAGGAGGTTTCCGGGTGGAATCGGGAGTTGTGGCCCATTTTCTCCCGGATTCGTTTGTAAATAGTGAGGGAGGACTGGGCAGTAGACACCGGGAGATCTTCGGCCTTAAGCAGAGGCTGGAGACCTTAACGGATCTGGTGCCCATCGTAGGGGGATCTGGGGGGATCGGGAGTCTGGGACCCGATCTCGGCCAGTTGTAAATGTGTTTGTCCTTAGTTTTAGTTTGGAGGGAAGGATGGGCCCCTACTTCCTGGGGTTGAGCATATCCCCCGCCGTGTCGCCTGGGTGCCCATTTTTCGGTGGATGTAAATAGTATTGTTTGTGTTTGTCCTTAGTTTTAGTTGGGAGGGAAGGATGGGCCCCTACTTCCTGGGGTCGAGCATATCCCCCGCCGTGTCGCCTGGGTGCCCATTTTCCGGTGGATGTAAATAGTATTGTTTGTGTTTGTCCTTAGTTTTAGTTGGGAGGGAAGGATGGGCCCCTACTTCCTGGGGTCGAGCATATCCCCCGCCGTGTCGCCTGGGTGCCCATTTTTCGGTAAATGTATATAATGTATAGTATATTGTGTAAATATATATATATATGTATATATATAAGCGATGGTGGCGGTGGGGCGAAGGCAGTAGCTACCCGCACCGCCTGAAGCGGAATCCCTGTAAGGGGACCACTGGATCCGTGGGCAGTCTGGAGTTAGGGCTTTAGCTGCCCCTGTTACCGGATCCAGGGAGGGCGATGGCGCATATGGCCTTGCGCCATCGAAAACCGCGTGATGTGGGGGGCGGTTATTTTAATCGCCCCGGGGATGTGCCCTTAGGGGCAAGATGTGAGAGGGGCACCGGACAGGTCTGTAAGAGGAACCGGAGCCCCTCGACATGCATTGAGGCAGGCCATCGGGGATGGTTTTAGTGGGTCGTCGAGTGACAACCCCACATAACCGTGCTGCACCCTAAATGCAGTACGGTATCTGAATTTCAAGCAGATTTCCATCCTCGTAAACAAAAAAAAAAAAAAAGGGTAGTTGTAGGGTAAGTTGTAAGTAGTGGTTGTAGTAGGTGCGTTACGAAGTTCGCCGGGACAGCTAGTCATAAATAATTCTAAATTATACCATCCATTTGCTACAAAATTTTTTTTAGACCGTCGCCCTGAAATTGGACATTACGAAGTCTCAGCCGGTCATAGACCACTGCGTTACATCCATCGAAACTGTAAAAAGTATTCATCCTTTACAGAGTTTGTTCCGCGGCGTGTCAGTTACCTGAAGGCGATGGTCCGCTGTGGCAGGCGGCCCGTCTCCACACTACCGTGACCCTGAGCTTCGTGCAGGCTCGTCTGGCCGCGTCGTCGGGCGCCCAGGCTAAGCCCTGCGCTAGGTTTGACCTGCGCGCCGTTGCTCATACACTCCTCAATCCGCACTACTTTGTGCGGCAGGAGAGCATCAACTATGGACTCTCTTTGAAGATATGTAAGTGTTTATGCGTTTATGGAATCACTATGACCCTCAGCTCGTGAGTTCGGGCTAAGCCCTGTGGCAAACTGCGCGCCATCCATCGTCGCTGATACGCATACACTCCTCAATCCACACTACTTTGTGCGACAGGAGAACATCAACTATGGACTCTCGCTGAAGCTTTGTAAGTGTTAATGGCGTTTATAGAACCACTATGACCCTCACCTCGGGAGTTAACGCTAAGCCCTGTGCTGAACTGCGCGCCGTCGTCGCTGATACACAATACACAATGCGAACTATTTTGTGTGGCAAAAGAGAATCAACAACGGACAACAATTCTTGTTTAAGCTGTGAAAGTCTCGCAATCCGAATTATAATAATTTCCTGACACCCAATTGATCTTAAATTTTATATAAGCCTTTGATTCTGGTGACATTACTAATGGAATTGTACCAATAATTAGTTTGCAATTGATTAATACTAAAATACAACAAAATGGCCGCCGCCACAAGATGGCGGATGATGGATTTTTAATCGACTTCCAGAAAAGGAGGACATTCTGAAGACGTCTCTATATTTTTTATTTGTTTTATCCTGTTTTTATTATTTTAATTTATTAAAATTGTTTTGTTTATTTTACACATATTTTTTTTTATTTACAGGCGAGGCGAACCTCTGCGGTTCCACGGCGCGACTGCTCGCAGCGTGGGAGGTCGCCACATCGATCGTCGCGCAACGACTGTCCTACCCTCTGCGTTACACGACGCTGCCTACTGACGCTTTCAATGACGACGGTGAGTACATTGGAAAACAATGTAACTTTCCTCCAACTTACTCGAAATTTGCTTCACTATTAAAGCTGGACAGGTGCAAGCGAGTAGAAGATATGTTTGATGAAATATGAAATATGTTTAGGCTTGGCGGTAGGGCGTTCAATAACTATACGTAATTTGTGCAGCAACACTTAAACAAAAATCTTTCAACTTACTCGTATTGAATTAGCACTACCAGTTTAAAACTTAACCCATAAACTTAAGATATTAAAAATAAACATATACAACAACAACTAAACTTAATATTTAAGAATAGATAAAACTGCGATTTATATATTTATTTATCTAAAATACCTCCAATCTTAAAATAATTCAGCTGTTCTTTAAACTTCAATACGGTCTTAGGGGTCAATAAAAACGAAATTTCCTAATTTCTCCTTTACTTGTGCCTCAAAAGTGTTTTTCAATAGCATCATCAGACCCATCAGCCCGCAGACTAAGCAAAGGAAAAGAAAATTTCAAGTTGGACAACTTGAAATTTTCTTTCCGTTCGTAGAAAAAGGGTCTCGACAGGCGGACAGGCAAACGAGGGATCCTATAAGCGTTCCGGGTTTTCTTCTTGAGGTTCGGAACCCTAAATACAGCCTTGTAGCGGACCACCTACTCGCTGTCCGGATGATATTGCAAAGGCAGTAGGGGAGCACTGGATCCGGTTGTCACAAGACTGACAGAAGTGGTGTATAGGAGAAATGGCCTTTACGCAGCGGTGTGAGTTACTGGCTGATGAGATGAATTTGCCGAACAGGTTTTTATTAATTAAATATCAAGAGCTACCTAGGTTCATTATTAGAGTACAAATTGGCTTTTTCATATATATTATAAAAGAACTTCAACTTTACAACCTATAATACTAAAGTAACGTAAACTAAAGAAGCTGAAACTTTATTTGTTTTATCCACGAACCACTTGAGAACCATTGAACGAAATTAGAACACCGAAAGAATGTTTTAATGCGGCCAAGTCGTTTGAAAATGAATGAATGTAGCCTCTATCTATTTAACTGCAATACCACGGTGATCACGTTCACGAAACACGTGCACTACATTGTGCCCGTCACCCTGAGACAGAATTGTAAGGTCTCATGTGCCCGTAATTTCCCCGTCCCCCTTACCCTTCAAACCGGCAGACAGAAAGACAGGCTGCTTGGCGGCAGAAATAGGTATGGTGGTACCCGAACTAATAAAATTTTTGAACTAATTGATTTTTTATAAAAGCTCTACTACTGCAAAATTTTTTATAGATTTATACACAAATACTCGTATTTATACGCCGTCAGTAACTGTCCTTAGTGCTGTACGGTGATGCCTGGGACATTGATGATGAGGCTTGCCTAGCACTTATACTACGCCCTCAGCAAAATAGCAGCTAGTAGTAGTCAATAAATTGTTTTGTTCGCAGAGGCCGTGGCAATAGATCTGTCCATCGAAGACTTGATCCTTCGAAGTTTCATCACGCGCAACACCAACACCTTCATCGTCACCATGCAGTCAGCCAAGGCGACCGCGTTGCACGAACCAAGTGAGCGATTACAGTTCATAATGTTTCTGTATACTCATCACCATCATCCTTTAGGACTGTTGCCCACGTCCAACGCTACACCGAAGGCTAGGCCTTCCTCATGGATCTTCAAGATTGTGAGAGGGTGTCTGCAATAATGGCCACGCTTGGCAAGCGGTTTGGCGAGCGCATTAGGTACGTGATGTTGATACACGGAAAGACGCTGTTGCCCATCTTCCGGAGGTAGGTATCCCGGCAGCAGATTTTTACTGCATTTACGGGCAAGAGAGGAGAGGCAACGTACTACTGCCGGCACTTCACGGCACTCTCCCAAATGTATTTCATTGATTATTTGAATTATCAATCTTGTTGTTGTCAATATAATTGATTGATCTTTCAAGAAAGAAGGAATACGCTTTATTGTACACCTTAGCTTAAAATATTATTATTAACAAACAGAAAATAAATAAAACTCATAACAATTACTACTACTAGTTAATTCATTTATTTTACCCAATGATCCACAGAAGATAAAGAATTGAAGCAGGCCTGGTTTTTCTCTGCGCCCGATGCGCCAATCAGCTCGTAAGTTCCTTATCTTTACATAGTTTTTATTTTTTGCTTTGTCCGTTATTAATGGAAAGCGCTATTGGTATAAACCAATAACGTAAGCGCATAGTTTAGAAATAAACAAAAGTATGAAGTATTTTCTTATGTAGAAATGAAAAATGCAATCAAAATTTTGTGTTCGACGGGACTCGAACCCGCAATGTTCAGCTGATCTGAATGTTCGCTACTCGGTGCTACAAAACCTCATAAAACTACTAAATGGAACCCATCCATTCAGTAGTTTTTTGAGTTTATCTTGAAAATACAGGCAGACGCGACGGAGATCTTTGTCTTATAAATTATATGTTGATATAAGATTTTATTAAAATATATAAGATTATTATAAAATATTTACTTACCCCAATACTTAAACGCTGTTGATTAAATTATAAAACAGGTATTTCAGCGGTATTTTGACAATAATTTAATACAAAACTGTCAAGTGCTAATTAGTTTAATCAGCGTTTATAAGTAAGAAAGGGGGTACACTGATATAATTTTAAAACACGTTTCCTTTGTTTAGGCCGTACCTGCGGTTGGCTCTGCAATGGTGTAACGAGAAATTCGACTATTCGTTGGATTACCTCGGCATCTGGACCGAGCCTACTGCCATCTGCGTGGATCCCCTCTTCATAGCGTGGCTGGCATACAAACCTGTGGTGATACGAGGACGTGAGTATATTCTTACAAGCTCTATCCATGCTGACTCGTTCGTTGGAAAAACCTCGGCATCCGGACCGAACCAACTGCTATCTGCGTGGTAGGGCTTAATAAGTAAATGTTACTATGAAACATGATGTCTAAAATGCACCGCTCAAACGTGGAAGTTTTTAAAAACTTTAGGATTGGGCAGTCTCCAGTGATTCCAATATCTATTTATTTATTTATTTCTTTAAACAAAATCCACAGTCCTTAATCTACTTTATCCTAAATTACATATATATCCTACGACCAATAATGGATTTACATTATATATAGGAAAAAAAAAACTTTTTTGATCCCTATCAAATCAATTCCCACTTCGCTAACTCTCCCTTTTGTTTTGAAAATTCTTGTAAACTTGCTACTTTAGACAAACTTTCCCGGTTACTCTTGCCGGTATGCCCTTCTTTTATCTTTAGGGAGGTCACGGAGAGGGAAGTTATATTCTCTATTAAAAATATATCCACCAAAGCTGTTGGTGCGGATGGTATCAACGTGCAGATGTTAAAAAATCTCTCAACAGAGCTTGCTCCCGCCCTTAACCATATTTTAAATCACTCCCTCTCTACTTGTGCTTTCTCATCAGCTTGGAAACAAGCTTTTGTCATTCCCATTCTTAAAACCTCCAACCCCACTTCTCTCCCAATTTCGGCCTATCTCTATATTGCCCGTTCTCTCCAAAGTTCTCGAGAACTTTGTACATAGGCAGCTTTATTTCTTTGTCTCACAACATAGCCTACTGAGTCCACTCCGATCTGGCTTCCGTCCTGGTCATAGCTCGGCAAGTGCTCTTACTAGTCACTGATGATATCCGCAGGACCATGGACAATAAACGCCTTTTCTTGTTGGTATTGTTGGATTTCAGTAGTGCTTTTAATTCTGTGTATTATGACATCCTCCTCTCCATTCTTTCTTCTTTTAACTATATAGCGCATCTTACCTGTGTCTCATCTAACATCAACTATTTTTGTAATTATTATTTACTTTAAATGCAATTACTATGTTCTTTATTCATTAATTTTCCTTGATTTGTTAAATAACTATTTTTATTATTAATATTTTTTATGCATTCTGTAAATTTTGTTAATATGTTGATTCATTTATACCAACATATACATTATGTTTATCATTAATATTAGTTAAAATTTTATTTTCATTATTTTTATTATTATCTACTTGAATTTGTTTATCGTATATTTTTGCTTGAGTGTAAATTTGCCCCTGAGAGGCGGGCTCTGCTCCACAGTTTTTTTAAATTTTTATCTCTCCGTTCCTCATGTATTCCACAATTATGTACTTTTCGTTAAATAAATGATTATAATTATGATAACTTATCTCTCAACGTTACCTCTTGGTTTAAATCCTACCTCTAGGGACGCTCGCAGTGTGTTAGCTTGAATGAGTCCAACTCAGAATGATGTGACATTACTGCTGGCGTACCACAAGGAGACGTCCTCTCTCCTCTTCTATTTTCTGTATTTATCAAATCTATAACTAAAGTCATTCCTGCTGTCATCTTTAAAATGCAACCATGCCAATGCCATATGTAAAGTAGTGTATGTAATAAATAAGTTGCGACACCAGCAAAGAGCTACAAATAACCATAGATGCAATTTACGCACCTAAACGAGTTGAATGTTGTATTGAAAAAATAGTGGTCATTTCGAAAACTTACTAAAATAAACTAAAGCATATGAAAACAATGCATTTTAGACTTCATGTTTCATAGTAACATTTACTGCTTAATAAAGTCGATACCTAAATAGGGATACTGTTAGTTTTCAAAAAGTCCGGGTTTTATTCCTGAGCTGAGTACAAGTTTTTTTTAAATGTAAGAATGCAGTTTTTCTTGTTACTAAAATCGATGAAGAGATCTTCGTATGTCTTATAGTTCCAGATTTTCCCATACTGATCTTAATGGGCCACCCCATAATTTTTTCTCTATGATAGTCTATCTAAAAGCGCCATGGCAGTTGTTAACAATCGTTTATTCTCTCTGAGTCTAATACTTAAATGCGATACCAACTATTGAGTGTTTTGACAACATAAACATGTTCGGTTCCTGAATAGAAGAAAATAGTTTAAAAAATCGAATGATGTGCATCCTGTAACCAGTTATATTGTTTCAGATTCGTTCATAAACATAAACAAAAGCTCCTCAACGCAATCTGCGATGAGTTTTATGAAACACCGCACGCCGCCTGTATGTATTTGGACCATCCATTGTCTTGATGCAAAACCGCCCACTAAGGGGATTTCCGAAATTCAGACTCTAAAGGGTTCATAATGGGGTTCAAAGTTGTCTGTACTAACGTGCCTTATCTCGAAAGTCGTGCATGGTAGACCCTTGAAATATGGAATGAAGATGCTTCCGTTTAAATAAGCAACGACGTATTTAAAGACTTTCCAGTTTTATCCAGAACTAAAGAATAAGAATTTAAAGCAAAAATCCATGACAAGTTTCGTGGAAAATCTTAAATTACTTAATTATCTAAAACACGAAAATAAAATTTCTGACCTTGTAGTAACTAAGCTATGTACTGGTGGATTTATTTACTAACACTAAAAAAATAAAAAAAATAAAAATACGCGGACGGAGTCGCAAGCAACAGATAGTAGAGTGCCGGCGATAAATTTTGCGCATCGACTTACAAAAAGACATTTGGGTAGATGTTATAAAAAAAAAGCTTTATTTCCTTATACCTAACATACATATGTTGGGGTAGATGTTATAGTACAACTTTAAATTGACAAAACGTCACATAGGTAGTGTGCGACAGAGATAACGAAGCCGAAATTAGCCGATTGTCTCTTTCCGAAGGTCGATGTGCGATATTTATCGCCGAGTAGTGTAGTAAATTATAATTTTACTTCCATGACTCGTTACCTTCTTATGAAATTTTGTCAGTCGTCGAGCGGCCGTGGCGGCAGCAAGAACTCCGCAGAACTGGCCGTGCACGTCCGGCCTCGGAGCATAAGTTCCAGTGAGAAGGCAGCGAGCCCGGAGACAAAGCACCATGTAAGTCATTCACTAATTTGATATGATTTATTTATGTTGCCGTGAGGTGCCGGCAGTAATGTTGTCTCTCCTCTCTTGCCTGTGGTTTCAGTATGAATCTGCCAAGGAATACTATAGAAAGATGGGCAGCAGCGTCATTCCTTGTATCAATAGTACTGCGCTCGCCGGCCCGCCTGCGAAGCGTGTCGACTATTGCAACAAACTCTTAATTATCTTGAAGATCCATGAGGGAGGCCTAGCCCCAGCTGTGGATTTGGATCGCAGTCCTACGACTGAGATGATGATTATTCATCTTGCGACACTTCAAAACTATTTTGATCTTCTATGGTCTTCTGAGTCTGAGTGGTTTACCTCTCGTACCCATAGGACAAGTTTCGCCTACTTCGGGGATTGTTGGTGCTTTTCCCACACTAGGTAGGGTCGATACAACACGTTTTCTTTTCATCGATCTGACGTCAACTCGTTACACACTCCTTTGTAAGTTTAAAAAGGTTTTTAAAATGTATTCAATGTTATTATGTGTTGTGCAGAAGCAAGCGGGTGAGGTGTGGTGGCACGGCAGCCGACTCCTGGAGCTGCACGAGCGCCTCCGCCGGATGCTGATCAACGTGGAGCTAGGCCTGACCCTCGTCTACGTCACCATGACCTCAGCTTCGGCGCTGGACTGCGGCACCATCCGCGACGCCATGGAGCGCCACGCCAGTAACATGCAGCGCGTGCTCGCTATCAGGCAAGTGTGCTCTACTGAGGAGCTCGTCACGTGACCTCGGCCTCGGCGCTGGACTGCGGCACCATCAGCGACGCCATGGAGCGCCACGCCAGTAACATGCAGCGCGTGCTCGCTATCAGGCAAGTGTGCTCTACTGAGGAGCTCGTCACGTGACCTCGGCCTCGGCGCTGGACTGCGGCACCATCAGCGACGCCATGGAGCGCCACGCCAGTAACATGCAGCGCGTGCTCGCTATCAGGCAAGTGTGCTCTACTGAGGAGCTCGTCACGTGACCTAAGCCTCGGCGCTGGACTGTGGCACCATCCGCGACGCCATGGAGCGCCACGCCATAACATGCAGCGCGTGCTCGCTATCAGGCAAGTGTGCTCTACTGAAGAGCTCGTCACGTGACCTAATCCTCGACGCTGGACTGTGGCACCATCCGCGACGCCATGGAGCGCCACGCCATAACATGCAGCGCGTGCTCGCTATCAGGCAAGTGTGCTCTACTGAAGAGCTCGTCACTTGACCTCGGCCTCGGTGCTGGACTGAACGTAGTGCTTTATGTATGAGTCATCGTTACCAACATTTTTTTTTCAGCCTTTATTTTCCCTCTGCAGGGCTAAGGCTTCCCTTTCCTTCTTCAACTTATACCGATATATTTTCTAAACCGTCCCAGCCCTATTCGGGACATTTATAGTGACATTTTGTCTGTTTGTACAGTTTAGGCCGGATATCAATGTACTCGAGCTCCCTGACGAAGCACTTCTGGCATGACATCAAACATGACGGCCCTACTTTCGTGACGGTTGATGTTCACCATGGTAAGTGTCATTATTATTTATAAGATTTTTAGGGTTCCGCACCCAAAGAGTAAAAACGGGACCCTATTACTAAGACTCCGCTATATGTCTGTCTTTTTCATATCATAATCAGAAATCATTTATACATAAATATAAGAAAATATTATATATTTAGCGCAATTTTCAAAACCTTTCCTCCCATGCCATGTTAAAAAACTGTGCTACGGCAAGGTAAGGTCTCTAAAACTGCACGTACATATAAAAATCATCGTTGTCACGTTAGCATTTCTCGACGAAATGCTGACCGGTGACGTTTTGCAATTTACACCGCGCCGCACACACACGTTTTGCGTTGACTGCGGTGAAATCCACGACACTGCTTTTTCATAGCGCAATGTCCGAATCCTCCAACTTGGCACGAATGCTGGCAACCTCGGTCTTGAGCAGCGAGGCATCCTGCATCAACGCGGTGACGTTGACTTGGTCCAGGGCCACGGGGATAAGAGTGTCCGTGCGTTTTGTACTTGCCATTTTTAATGAAGATTACAAAACGCAATTCGACTTCGGTTAAGCATTCGGCGCTTCCATACAACAAACGTGATTTTATTGCCGTTTTTTGCTCGATTTTAATAACTGCAACAGGTAGACGCTTGAAATATTCACATAATATTTAGTTAAATATTGCATTATAGTAAAATAGTTGTTTTGGCAAATAATGGTATGGAACCCTTCGTGCGCATGTCTGACTCACACATGGCCGATTTTTTAATGTACACCTGCTTATTAGATGGCCTCCGCGGTTCAATTGATCTATCAGCTGCCTAATACGCAAAGGAGTTGGATTCTGACTTTGGGCTAGATGGCGCTGTGTGTAACATCCAGCATTAGTATTTTAATTATATCCTTCACAGATCTACCAGAATCGTTTCCGTGGCGCTTGCGTCTCGCCGACCTGTCCTGCTACACGCTGGAAGTGCGAAGCCCGGAGAGGACAAAGATCGACAAAGCCACCATGCGCTCCAAGCTGAAGACTCCGCTTGTGGCCGCTCCGCGGACGGTTCTGGAACTGTCCACGACTACTGTCACCCTGTCTGTGGTAACCAAGTCGCTGCAGTTCGTCTCAGTGCCAAAGTTCGAGAAGACTCCTCGGCCGCAGCAAGATGTTAAGGCACAGGTAATAATGTTATCTCGGCCTTAGGACTGCTGTTTACTGTAAATGTACTGTAAGTTTCCAAGTAACTACACTGTAAGTTGGTCGGTAACGGTCAATTTTGTTGCAGAGAACGAAGTACTTTACGTCCGGGATGGATTTCAAACCAAGCACCCTGAAGGAGTTTGTGCGCGGGCCGGCCAAGTGAGAATAAATTTTTGTGGATACCTTAATTCATATGTATATCCGTGAACATTTTATATAATATCGCTTATCTTTGTTTCAGAAAAATAAAGGACAAAGATGTAAGTACACTAATGTTTAAAATTAGTTATGGAAACAATACAGGATGGTTGTGCCTGCTTTGTCTGTACTAAGCTCTGTTTCGTCTAAAAGTGTAGCAAAAAAATCGTACTACGGTCTAGTTTATCCCCAATTAAGTTATGGCATTATATTTTGGAGGAACTCCGTGACGTGAACTGAAGCAAAACTAATTATCAACAGATGGCTTGAATCCCTAAATTATGATAAGATAGAAGAGTTGCTTGTAACCGTAAGATAAAAATCACGTATCCAATCATCAATTAGGTACCTACATCAACATTTTTTGCATTTTCAATATTATATTCTTACATTTAAATTTACATAATATTTTTTAATTATTGAAACTAATATCTCTCAACTATAATAATAACAGTTAGATTTATAAGATTGTCCCGTTTTTTTATTTTCATTGTAATTTCTGTCAGCTGAGCATTTAATTATTCGTTGTCTAGCTAATTCGTCAGCCGGCTCCCTCGATACAGGCTCAGCCTAGTGAGAGAGTCACCAATAACACAGAACAATTAATTCCTCAGCAAAAAAGGAAACAATGTTTAAACAGTTATGATGTTAATTTTTTAAGTTTTAGCATAAGTTTCGCTGTATTTTATACTTTTTCTTTTTGCTGTAATAAATGCTTTTCAATACAGGAAAAATGTATTTTTGTTAAAAAAATAAATTTTACTTTTTCGAACATAAATCCAATAGGCATAATTCTCTTCGTACAAAGCAAAAACACAACATATACATATATTCCACAAATAGATAACAGTATGTATAGTAAGAGCACATATATTTAAGGTTTAAAAATATAAAATAATCTTATCATTAAAAATAAAAACTATAGAGTGAATCACAAGTTTTAAAAATTGTCTAGGGAAATGCCTATTAACGAAAGTATTTATATTAAAAGAATATTGCGAAAGGGACAGTGAGGGGAAGTGAGTATTACGAATTTTAAATCGGTGCTCAAACCGATATCTTATCAAGAATTTCAGCGGTACCCGACATGGGTTCTGTAGCTTAGTGGGTAAAGCACTTCTGGATTTAGGAAGCGTCAAGGATCGACGGACGTGGGTTCGAATCCCACCGGAATCGTGAACATTTTTGATAAGGTTATTCATTTCATTGTAATATATAATATTGTGGTAATACTGATTGTAACATATTGTAAAAACTAAGTTTTATTATTGAGAATTGTAAGCCCGACTTTCGTAATGATCATGGAATGCCGCATTTGTCAAAGCAAGGTGATGAAGCTTGTGACGTGTCGGTCCGAGTCCCGTCAGAATCGGAAATTTTGATTGTGTTTTTCATCAAACATGTTGTTTATATTTTTTGTGCGACTTCATAAGTTCTGTGCCGTGGTTCCGCTCAAGTCACACTCGCATTGTTCCCAACACCTATGATGAGTGCGATTTGCGTGGGCATCAAGCCATAAAAACATCATCATTTCACCAATGGACATTATAACCATCACTGGATATCGTCAAAAGTGTCGTACGAACTGCGACACAATTCTTGGTTGAAGATATTACCCATTGTAAGAAATCACAACCTGGAAATAGGTCGGAGACAGTATGTACAAGCGTTCAGTTTTTATCGCAGAAGCAAGGAAGAGATTCGTGGAATGTTTAATGGAACTTGTGTTAAAACTAAGTCTTTTTGGTCTTATTGATAGATTTTTACCGTCGGCTATTCGTTCAAATGTCTACTATAAACGTCGGGAAAATGAAAATTAAACGTGCGCTTTAACAATCTTGTCAAAACTCCCGCTCTTAACTCCATACAAAATCAAAAGGAAAAATGGAACTGTAAATAAAGACGATGATTCGTACTTTTCAACTCCGGGTACTTTTAATTTCATATGGAGTTTAGCGTTGGAGTTAAGTCCTTAGAATACTAAGCTGGAAGGATGTTATGGTGTTGGTCATGCCTAATACATCGATCAATAACCCCGGCACTTCAGCGTCCCGCACAGTATGGAAACCAGTTGTTGACGCTGGATTTTTCTTCTACATTAGATGTAAATGGCCTCGCTTTTAATGTGTTTAAATATTATTTTAGTAATGTATTTCCTCGAGGCCTGAGACAATTATAGTTCGTGAAACTTAGCTTGGTCGATGTGACAGTTGTCATTCAAATCCCACCCATCAAGATCTGAATTTTGTAAAGGTATGAATGACCTGTTTAAACGTCGTACTTTATGGGTGGGACTGCAGGAATAGTGATGTGCGATGAGAAGAAGGAAGTCAACAAACATAGAAAAGTAATACAAGAAAATTAGGAGCGCAATTTTCACTTTGATACTATTGTAATCGTACACGAGTTAATTATTTGTCTGCAAGTTCAGTTAACCTTCATATGGTTCAAAGTGTTGGTGTTATCGCAGGTTCCGGAGCCGGCGCCGGTGCCGCCGCCGGAGCCGCGGGTCTCTACCAGCACGGGGCCGGTCGTGTCTCTCGGGGTTCACCTGCACGCAGACACGCCGCCGCTCATCGTGAGGGTCGAACAGGACCAGGTGATTATCTATTCTATCTTTACTAATAGTATAATAGGAAATTTTGTATATTATTAACAAATAAACTCAAAAACTACTGGACCGATTTTCGAAATTCTTTCATCATTATAATGCTACATTATCCTTGAGTAACAGGCTATAATATTTTATCCATATTTTCTCACGGGAACGAAAACTACGCGGTTGAAACTGCGGCTAGTAAAAAATAAAAATAACTTTATTTCTTTAAACCTAACATACAAAGTAGAAATATTTATCTTATAAAACTTAATTTATAATTTAATTATTAATGGATATTGTTAATTTTAAAGTTAAGGGGAAGTGATGGTATAGGGACCGCCTCTCTCGGTGAAAGCCTCCTCCAGGTTGCGCCATTCCGTTCCGGTTCTGGCCGTTCTTGGCCAAAGTTTTCCCGCAACTTCTGCAATGTCGTGGCTCCATCGTTTGAGTGGCCGTCCTCGCTTTTTTTACTGCGAGGAAACCAGTTAGTCACAATTTGTGGCCATCTGTTAGCTGGTAGTCTTTGCAGATGTCCAGCCCATCTCCATTCTAGGTTTAACCTAAAACGCATCGAACAACGTGACCAGGAGATTACTACTAACTTATATGAGGACACTAGCTGAAACCGGCTCGGAGATTATTTTTTGTAATATATTTACTGTTAAGGTTAGCCTGAATCTCCTAATTCCCGCCACTCTTTACGAATTTTCGACACCATTTGCCTATTTGCCTTTCTCTCTTTTTATTAGCTTTTATTTAGCTTGCCATGTATGTATGTATGTATGTAACTATGTTTGTTCGGGTGGAATCTTGCAACTCAATTTTGAAGCAGATATACAAGCAGATAACCAAATGAGATGAATTTGTATACACGTTTTCTTTGGATGATAATGCATGATCAGCTATGTGACGTCACTCTGAATCCAACATGGCGGAACACCCAAGATGGCGGACTAGTTATTTTTAATACACTTATACAATATGAGTATTAAATGAAAAGGCTTGCTGAGAATAATTCTAAAATGAAATGACGTCACTTTGAATCCAACATGGCGGAACACCCAAGATGGCGGACTAGTTATTTTTAATGCACTCCTATAATATTGGTATCAAATGAAAGGGCTTGCTGAGAATAATTCGTAAATGAAATGACGTCACTCTGATTCCAAAATGGCGGAACACCCAAGATGGCGGACTATTAATTTTTAATGCACTCCTACAATATGGATATCAAATAAAAGGGCTTGCTGAGAATTACTCCAAAAATTAAGTGACGTCACTCCAACATGGCGGTATACTTAAGATGGCAGACTAGTTAAGAAGTATGCTGCCAGTAATATTATGTTGGGTTTGTAACAGTACACAAAATGCTGGGTACTACTGTCGACCATGCTGTTGTATACTTGGGCTCGAAGCTCTTCGATGATGAGCACGAGCATACGTGGTCTTAAGTAGGGTCACATCATTAGAAGGTCTACTCATAGAAGAGCTTGTTCCAAATTAACCGGCAGACTACCGTGCAATAATGATGCATTTTATATGGTTTATGTATAATGCGATGTAAATGTAAATTCGCGAGCGGACTAAGGTTCAGGATGTCGGCGAGCGAATAATGGGGCTCAAATGGAGTTGGGCAGGACACTTGGCCAGACGAAATGACGACAGGTGGACGAAAACGCTGACTGAATGGTGGCCGAGAGAAGGGCACAGAAAAAGGGGTCGTCCACCATCCCGATGGGTTGACGATGTTCGGAAGACCGTGGGTTGCACCTGGCTAAGAATAGCTTATGACAGAGGCCCAGCAGTGGGTCGATAAAGGCTGATGATGATGATGATGTATAATGATGATGCTGAGTTATTTATAATTGTACAGGTGCACCTAGTGGCGGACACAGTGCATTGCTTCACACACATCACATCGCTGCTGAAGCGGCCTTCCATGTACGCCACCAAACGCAGCTTCATCGCGCTCGCCACGCAACGCCCGTCTGTCAGGTAACTTCTATTTCTTTTAAAGGACTCCCTGTTGATTCTACAGTCCGATGTACCGGCCATGGTCCAACCACATCCTTACCACGCTTGGTAGACGGGTTCGAGAGCGCACTTCGGGGTGCTGATACACGGAAAGACGCTGCTGCCTATTTCCGGAGGTTTTCTTTTGACAGACTCTTACTGCCTTCACGGGCAAGAGAGGATGGACATTGTTCAACTGCCGGCACCCTACAGAATTTCTAGATGTGAAATTCCAAAATATCGATGGCCCCATACATTATGTCACTCGAAATTCGTAGGTAATAATTTACCTCCCTCCCTCTTTGTCATATCCGGTCACATTTGTGTAGAAAACTCGGTCATCGACATAGCCAAACGAATAAGCACGTTGAAGCGGAAACGGGCAGGCCATATAGCGCGCAGACCACTTGGCCGATGGGGCCGCAACAAATTCTCCAATGGAGGCCACCGACCGGCAAGCGCAGCGCAGGACGCTGACAACTTGGTAAGAAGCGCAGGTCGCAGGAAGCGGTGGATGCAGGCCGCTTCCAACCGCAATACTTGGAGATCCATGAGCGAGGCCTTTCTCCAGCAGTGGACGTGCTATGGCTGATATGATGATGATCAATCATATACTAACATATACAAACAAATAATAACATACAATGGGCAGACCGCCCAAATAATAACATACAATGGTAATCTTATTATTATGGTTATTTCGATCGGAAATGTATCGCGTAAGATGATACGCGTATAACCTCTCCATAAAGGAACCGATGTAACGTTTCCACAGGTCGACGTCCGAAGAGTTCGGACCCGGCCGCCAGATGCCCTCGGACGATGAAGTGTCGGACAGCGACAATCCATCCGAGCTGATCCCCCTCTTTGTAGCTGACGAGAGAACAGGTGAGAAAACTAATCTAACTAGTTATGACCGATTAGTAGACGTTAAATTACATCATTATTTTATGAGATTAGGAAAGGTCCACCGCATACACTACAAGCCTATTTCAGCCGCCAAGCAGCAATGTCTGCATTACTGTTTCGGTTTGAAGGGTTGATATTATTATTACTATTATTATTATGAGCCATTTGGTTCCCACTGCTGAGCAAAGGCCTCCCCTAAATCCCCACATATATCTCGATATACATTCTGTAAATCAATCGGAAATCAAAAATAAGTCCCTCGAGGGTCCTTCTCCGGTATTTCAAGGATTTGGGATGGTTATGGTCGGGGTTGTTGCATGGCGGACAATGCACTAAACACCCCAACGCGGGACGACAGTGCCGATCTGGTATCCCTCACCAGAATTAAATGGTGCTATGTGTAGTTTCCAGCGTTATATATAACCAATGGTGACTATCCACAGCCGCGGAGGTTCACGGCCTGAAGACGTTCTTTTACTTCCAATGGGTGATCAGCCGGATCGCGGTGGTGGGCGCCACCGACCGGACGAAGCTGGCGTTTGATATAGACGACATCATCGCCACGGCGGACCTGCAGGCCCATTATAACCAGCTGAAGGTTAAGGTTGCGAGCGCGTCTGTCAGGCATTATGAGAAGTAAGTAATGTTCTTATTATTTACTAGCTGACCCGGTGCCCACTTCGTTGAGCGGTAATTTATAGCATATGACACAAATACTGTGGCTTTCTATTAGTAAAATATTTTTGAAAATCGGTTCAGTAGATCCAGAGATTACCCCCTACAACCTCACAAACTTTACCTCTTTATAATATTATTATATATTAATTTTCATTCAGATCTTTGCAGATCGTTTCTTAATCCTAAACTTAGTGGATGGTTTTAAGAAAAATAGTGAAACGCGGGTATATAGTTTTAACTCCTAATACGGTTTTCCATACAAATTTTCAAACCTCACTTCAACCCTTTTACTTTAA
Source organism: Pasiphila rectangulata (assembly GCA_963082625.1). Lineage (NCBI taxonomy): Eukaryota > Metazoa > Arthropoda > Insecta > Lepidoptera > Geometridae > Pasiphila > Pasiphila rectangulata. The sequence continues at coordinate 15,622,931 of OY720236.1, read as the reverse complement.
ATTTTCAACATACGATACAAAATGAGCATATGTCCGTCGGCAAGGTCTAATCTATTTCTATGCTAACATTTATCAAAATCGGTCCAGCCATTTCGTTGTGAAGAGAACATCTTTACATCCATACACAGTTTCGCATTAATATATTTGTAAAAAAGTAAGGATACGATTTTTCAAACATAAATTATGATATATTTTTTATTGGTTTTTCATCGCAGGACCCACAGCACGGACTGGACCGCAGGTGACCTGCACGGACGCGTGCTCGAGATGCGCGAGCCGGTGGACTCCAAGGCAGACAACCACTTCCTCCTCGTCACCGTCACGCAGGCGCAGTAAGTGACAATGTAGGACTCGCAGCACGGACTGGACCGCAGGCGACCTGCACGGACGCGTGCTCGAGATGCGCGAGCCGGTGGACTCCAAGGCAGACAACCACTTCCTCCTCGTCACCGTCACGCAGGCGCAGTAAGTGACAATGTAGGACTCGCAGCACGGACTGGACCGCAGGCGACCTGCACGGACGCGTGCTCGAGATGCGCGAGCCGGTGGACTCCAAGGCAGACAACCACTTCCTCCTCGTCAACGTCACGCAGGCGCAGTAAGTGACAATGTAGGACTCGCAGCACGGACTGGACCGCAGGCGACCTGCACGGACGCGTGCTCGAGATGCGCGAGCCGGTGGACTCCAAGGCAGACAACCACTTCCTTCTCGTCACCGTCACGCAGGCGCAGTAAGTGACAATGTAGGACTCGCAGCACGGACTGGACCGCAGGCGACCTGCACGGACGCGTGCTCGAGATGCGCGAGCCGGTGGACTCCAAGGCAGACAACCACTTCCTCCTCGTCAACGTCACGCAGGCGCAGTAAGTGACAATGTAGGACTCGCAGCACGGACTGGACCGCAGGCGACCTGCACGGACGCGTGCTCGAGATGCGCGAGCCGGTGGACTCCAAGGCAGACAACCACTTCCTTCTCGTCACCGTCACGCAGGCGCAGTAAGTGACAATGTAGGACTCGCAGCACGGACTGGACCGCAGGCGACCTGCACGGACGCGTGCTCGAGATGCGCGAGCCGGTGGACTCCAAGGCAGACAACCACTTCCTCCTCGTCAACGTCACGCAGGCGCAGTAAGTGACAATGTAGGACTCGCAGCACGGACTGGACCGCAGGCGACCTGCACGGACGCGTGCTCGAGATGCGCGAGCCGGTGGACTCCAAGGCAGACAACCACTTCCTCCTCGTCACCGTGACGCAGGCGCAGTAAGTGACAATGTAGGACTCGCAGCACGGACTGGACCGCGGGCGACCTGCACGGACGCGTGCTAGAGATGCGCGAGCCGGTGGACTCCAAGGCAGACAACCACTTCCTTCTCGTCACCGTCACGCAGGCGCAGTAAGTGACAATGTAGGACTCGCAGCACGGACTGGACCGCAGGTGACCTGCACGGACGCGTGCTCGAGATGCGCGAGCCGGTGGACTCCAAGGCAGACAACCACTTCCTCCTCGTCACCGTGACGCAGGCGCAGTAAGTGACAATGTAGGACTCGCAGCACGGACTGGACCGCGGGCGACCTGCACGGACGCGTGCTAGAGATGCGCGAGCCGGTGGACTCCAAGGCAGACAACCACTTCCTTCTCGTCACCGTCACGCAGGCGCAGTAAGTGACAATGTAGGACTCGCAGCACGGACTGGACCGCGGGCGACCTGCACGGACGCGTGCTCATGAATACTTAGGAACAACAAAATCAATGCAAGACCATATTCATACACCATAACATTTTTTTCAATTATTATATTTTTTATTATTATTCCACATCATTTATTTGTAAACTCATAAAAATACATTTTTTACTATAAAGAAATACAAAAACAAATACTCTACAGTAAAAAATATATCAAAACGGTGAATCACCGGCCGCGAAGCAAGGCTCAAGCGGTCGGTGACTAGGGCTGCAGGGAGAGGAATCTCCTTACTATACGTGCCGAGTCCAGGAGTACTGCCTTTTGGATCTGGCTCTTGATCCAACTGCCTAGCGAAAGTCTCTCGAGATGTTGATCGAGACTCTTCGCTATGAGTCCGTTAACGGAAACGACTATCGGAACAATAGTCGCTGAATCAACATCCCACATGGTGGCAATCTCGTGGGCTAAATCAAGATATTTGCTGAGCTTATCTTTCTCGGCTTTGACGAGATTGGCATCATGTGGAATGGTGACATCAACGAGTATTGCCTTCCGCTCCAACCGATCTATCAGAACGATATCAGGCTTATTCGCAAGAATAGTCCTGTCCGTAATTATAGATCGGTCCCAATAGAGCGTGGCAAGGCCATTTTCAAGAACCGGCTCCGGTGCGTATTTATAATACGGAACTTCAGGGCCCGTAAGGCCATATCGAAGAGCAAGTTGCTGGTGAATGATCTTGGCTACTTGATTATGTCTGTGCAAATACTCAGAATTAGCAAGATGCGAACAACCCGAAAGTACATGCCTGAGGGACTCCCCAGGGTGGTGACATGCCCGACACATGTCAATTGTCCCATCTTTCATGATGTACTTTCGGTAGTTGTTCGTCTTGATTACCTCATCCATAATTGCACAGACAAACCCTTCAGTTTCTCCGAAGAGATCACTGAAACGTAGCCAATTCACTGAAGCTAGGAGATCTATGTACATCAGGCCCCATAAGGGTCTTATAGAATCTCCCATGTAGCTCCTTGCTCTCCCATATTGCCCTACGATCCTGAATGCTCATCACCAGTGGTTGTCGCCAGTTCTCTTTAGCTAAGGAGAGAGGAGTAAAGTTTTTGTCAACTGCAACCACATCACGATGCACCTCGCACTCTGCTTGGAGAAAGTAACTCCTGAGATTGCACACCTCGCGGTTGTGGAGGGTTTTCGCGTTAAGAAAGCCCCGGCCTCCACACTTCCGCGGGATGTACATTCTCATAACCGACGAACGAGGGTGTCTCATGCGGTGAGCAGTTAGCATTTGACGAACTTTACAATCCAGGGCATCCAATTCTGTCTGAGACCACCTTAGTATGCCGAACGTGTAAATGAGTAGGGGCATAACCCAGCCATTGTAAGCGCGCACCTTGTTACCGCCTGACAAAAGACTATTTAGAACTTTTGTGAGGCGACAAAAGAAACGTTCCTTCACTGCCTGTTTTATGTCCTTATCCACTATACCCAACGATTCAGACATACCAAGGTACTTGTATGTTTCGCCTTCGGAGAGACACCTGAGAGACATATTTTGGGAAAGCTGTAAATTTGTTGAATTTACAACTTTTCCATGTTGAATATGTATGATTGCACACTTTTCAACACCAAACTCCATGTTAATAGCGCTGCTAAATATCTGTGTAATATTAAGCAGAGCTATCAACTCTGATTTTTTCGGCGCGAAAAGTTTGAGATCATCCATATACAACAAGTGAGATATGCTCTCACCACCTCTGCGAAGGCGATAACCTAGTCCTGAATCCTTTAGTAAAGTACTAAGCGGGTTCAGTGCTAGGCAAAACCACAAAGGACTCAGACTATCACCCTGGAATATACCCCTCTCAATCCTTATCAGGTCTTGCGTAGCAAGAGAATCCCATCTACTTCCTGGATGACGAAGTACTGTGGTCCACTGCCTCATACACGCACCTAAGAATGATCTTAGAGTAGTATCTACTTTATACAACTCTAAGACCCTCTCAAGTCATGTATGTGGCACTGAATCATATGCCTTTTTATAGTCAATCCAAGCAGCAGAGAGGTTTTCCTTGCTACGCTTGACCTTTTCGCTAATGGCCATGTCAATGAGGAGGAGCTCCTTAGTACCGCGAGACCCAACTCTACATCCATTCTGAACAGGTGCCAAAATATTGTTTGCAACAATGTGTGTGTTAATTTTTACTGTTAGAATGGATGTGAGAAGCTTATAGATGGTGGGTAAGCATGTAATTGGTCTGTAATTCTTGGGTTCCGCGGTACTACCGGACTTATGGAGCAAGAAGGTTACACCAGTTGTCATGAAAATTGGAAGAGACCCGAGTTCAATAGCTTCTTGGAATTGTGTAGCCAGAACGGAGTGTGAGCAACGAAACCATTTTACCCAAAAGTTATGCAATCCATCCGGTCCAGGACTTTTCCAGTTCTGGGCCGAACGGATTGCGCTAGTAACATCCATTGGACAGATGGTAATATTCTCCATGGTTTCGATTTGCTCACACTCTGTACTCACTACATTCATCCAGTCAGCTTCTGTGTGGTGAATAGGGACAGACCAGATGCTGCGCCAAAAATTATTGCCGGTTTCAGCATCTGGTACGTGACCATTCAGAGCACTTTGATCTGGTTTCTCCCAATTTCTGTAAACCTTCCTTTGATCACTTTGAAAGTTGCGATTCTGCCAGTACCTGTCAATACGTTTCCTATAGCGTCTTATTCGACTTGCCCACGCATAGACTTTTTGCTTTAGATAATCTATGCGTTCTGTGACACAGGCTAAATAATCTCGTGGATCAATGTCTGTTCCAGAGAAAGCCTGAGTCACAAAACGCATAACCCTAGGACGACGATTGCCCTCTCTAAAGCAAATTAGCTTTGCAATGAGAGTCCTGAACGTATTAATACGCCGCTCTATCCTTAACTGCCAAGCAGGGGTATCACTCCCCCGGCGCGGTGCACGGTCAGTGTCCGGTAGCTGGACATGTGCAACGCGGCAAGCTGCGATAGCCCCACAATAAAGGATAGAGTGTGTATCAATAAGATTTCTGCTAGTCAACAAATAAGGAGCTAGCAGAGAGTCCAAGGCCCCCATTAACGCTAAATTTCGTCTATGGGTCGGCAAGCGAGGAAGACGTGGTTTGACTTCTACTAATCTGTACTGAAGGATCGCATCTTCCAAAGCCCTCCTCAATTGCTCATTATCTTGGGTACTTACGTTTGTGTTTGCACTCACGTAATTGACCATATCATTAACGGATCCACTCCGAGAGGTCAACGGTGCCGTAGGTGTTGTGGTCGGCGGCGCGGCACTTGGGTCACGTTGTGAATGATCAATCACTTGAGCACTTAACACTTCACGTCGGAGCTGATCAAGTACACTATCATCCAGTGTTTTCGAACGCTGGATCACACGCACTTGATCAGACAGTCGTTGCGCGGTAACGTTCAGGCTTGGTTCAAGAGCCTGAAACAAGGGAAGCATCCGAACTCGATACGCCGTCAGGTTAATTCCTCCCTCTGTAGCCCCAAAAAATGCGCGCATGACGTTTTTATTTATTTCTCTTGTCCACTTCATGCGCCGCACTATGCCATCATTATTATTATTGTTTTTATGGGTTTATTTGTGCTCAAAATATTTGAAAATATTTCGGTATTAAGTGAAACTCACGGGCCTAAGCCAAGTGAGGATCACTGGAGTGTTGTTACAGGGTCGTCCTGTAAAAACTTTCTGACAATTCTGCAAGTGTTGAGAATGGCAGCTTTCTGCATCGTTATATGAAGACTTTCTTCAAGGCTAATTACTTTAAGATAATGAAAAAGGTTTTTCGGGATGACTCCGGTACTAGAGAGCACCAGCGGTACTATGAACACTTTGCTCATTTTCCACATTCTTATTATTTCTTCCTTTAGCTCTGTATATTTATGTATTTTTTCTGTTATTGTCTTTTGGATATTATGGGTGTTTGGTACGGCAATATCGATTAAGAAGGTAGTTTTGTTCACTTTATCTATTAGTGTTATGTCCGGCCTATTGTTATGTACTGTTTTGTCTGTGAGTATGGCTCTGTCAAAGTACATCCTGTACCTGTCACTCTCCAATACCGCTTTTGGTGTGTATTGGTAATATGGTAATAGTTTGGTACTAATTAGCTGGTATTTCAGTGCAAGTTTTTGGTGAATTATGTGAGCAACTTGATTATGTCTGTGTGTATAATCTGTTTGGGTGAGACTGGGGCAGGCGCTAGTGATATGTTGGATTGTTTCAGAATGGCGGTGGCATTTTCTACATTTGTCGTTTTGGCTATTAGGGCTTTTCAGAATAAACTTTTTGTAATTTCTAGTTTTTATTACCTGGTCTTGGATTGCTATCATAAAACCCTCTGTTTCCGCGAAAAGAGAACCAAATTTTAGCCAGTTGTTTGAGGCTTGCAAGTCATTGTGTGGTTGCTCCAAATCTTTAATATGCCGGCCGTGTAGTTCTTTGCCGCGCCATCTGTTCATTTGCAGATTTTCGTTGTCTATGGGGCTAACAAATACAAGGTCTGTTTGAATAAGATTCAGAGGTGTAAAATTGTTGTCAGATGCTACAGTCGCCAAATGCATTTTACTTGTGGTAGATTTTTCATAGAAAAAGTTTCGTAGGATTTGGATTTGACCATTCCAAAGATTTTTAAGATCTATAAGACCCCTACCTCCTCTGGACCTATCTAACGTTATTCTTTCTATTGCTGATTTAGGATGTAAATAGTTATGTCTTGTCAGTGTTGTTCTGGTTTTTACTTCTAGTTTCTTAATATCTGTACGTGACCACTTCACAATTCCAAACGAATATGTTAATACTGGGATGGCGTATGTATTTAAAGCTTTAAATAAATTCTTAGAGTTAAGAGGTCTTTTGCAAATTAAATTAATTCTGTTAAAGTATTCCTTTCTTATATCTGTTTTAATTTTTATGTGATCTATAATTCTACCTTGGTGGAGTCCTAAATATTTGTATGTATCTTTTTCATCCATAATGTCGAAAATATAAGGTTCACTATTGATGTTTCCCGTTACTTTGCCCCTATTTAATTTTAGTGTTTTACATTTGTCGAGGCCAAATTTCATATTAATATCATTACTAAATTCAGTTGTGATATTTATTAATTTAAGCATTTCTGTATCATTTTTCGCAAATAATTTTATATCATCCATGTACATAAGATGACTGAGAGTAAAATCTGAAGTTAATTTGTAACCAAATTTAGAGCTATTAAGTAAGTTTGAAAGAGGGTTTAGCGCTAGACAAAACCACAAAGGACTCAGGGAATCTCCTTGGAAAATACCATTTTCGATGGGAATTTCATCGGTGGTTAGTGATGAGTTATCCGTCCTCAAAATGAGTGTCGTCCGCCAAGTACTCATGGTATTCTCCAAAAAGGTTATAATATCCGGGTTTATTTTATAAATCTGTAACACGCGAATTAACCACGAATGCGGTACACTATCGAATGCTTTTTGGTAATCGATGTATGATAAATGTAGATTGCGGCTTTTTGATGTGGCATGCTTTAGAACAGTAGAATCGATTATCAATTAAAGATAAAGATAAAGATTTATTTACTTAACACACACGCACATACAGAAAGGCAAAAAGAAAACACACAGACAGGTATAAAATACACAACATTACAAAACATTGGTCTTTCCCAAGTGCGCGGCTAAGTAGGTTCAGCCTCAGCCAAATGTCGCTACCGCACCGAGGGCGATACCGACGCTGATTTTCAGTCTGAACCTCAAAACATTACCGAAAACGAACCAAGTTTATGAATAAATGATAATTATTAAAGTCCAGAATCTATAACAAAATAAAAAATAAAATATTAAAAACATTATAAGGCGTATCGAGTTAATAATTAGACAAATTAGGAAGATCAATAAATATATTTTATATATATGTAAGTAGTTTATGTGTATATGATTATAAATTGTGTTTTTTGGCATGCAATAAAGTAACAATTGCTCTTTACATCCTTTATGATTTTGTCTGCATCCTTTTTGTTCTTCAGAAAGAATGCCATTGCAAGTTAAATGACTATTAATTTTACGGGTGATGCAAGATGTTATAAGTTTATAGATGGTAGGAAGACAAGTAATAGGACGATACTGTGATGGATTTGCTGATTCATTGCTTTTAGGAAGCCTGTATGTAATGCCTTTGGTCGCGAACGCCGGAAGGTTTTCATTTCCCTTTATTAGGTTGTTAATGTTTTTGGCTAGAGACTCATGGAGGACATACAGTTTTTTGTACCAAAAATTATGTACCCAATCTATGCCAGCAGCTTTCCAGTTCTTCATCCTCTTTGTTATTTCTGCTATATCGGTTTTAGACACCTCTGTATACTCCATCTCTTCTATGTTTTCGGCATTTCGTTCCTCAGATTTTATCCAAGCCGCTTGGTCATTGTGGTCTTTTACCCTTTTCCATACACTGCCCCAGTAACTTTTTAGTTCTTGTTCACAAGGAAGTTCATTAGTTGTATCTTTGTTAGTATCTTTGAGTGATCTGTAAAATAGTTTCTCATTCGTATTAAAACGTTTATTATCAATTTTTCTTTGTAGTGCCTTTTTGTACCTAGCTAATTTTTGAGATTTAAGAGTCAATTTTTGTTTTAATGTATCTAAAAATTCTTCCGGTCTATTGTTATTTTTCTCATGAGTTGAATGGATTTTGTATTTTTCGAATATCTTATGAACTTTTTTAACTAGATTTGCATGTCTATTGTTGTTTATATATTGTGTAAGCCTACCAACATCAGCTCTTAGTATTGTTATGTCGTTTTCTAATCTAATTTGCCATGCTGGTTTTTTATGTTTTATGTTTTTTGGTTGACCATTTTTTTCATGTGAGATTTTATATCCTAATTGTGTCGATATAACAAAAGCGCTACAGTAGATCAATAGATGTAGTTGGGTTAGATCAGAATCATCACTAAGAAACTTACTAAGCACCTCATGATTGAATGCATGGACAATCTCATAAAGCTTTTTATTTTCTCTGAGGCGAGGTAACCTGGGCCTAGATGTCGGGTCAGTTTCTGAATAAATATCTAAAGTGATTTGAAGTTGATCTATTAATTCGCGAAGAGATTCATTCGTTATTTGAGCAATATTCATTACAGTAGGCGTTAATGTAGTTATCGTCGCTTGAGTGGGCTCTGGTACTGGGTCTAAAGATTCTATTTGTGCTGATGATGTTAGAGAGTTTAAGGATTGGCACAAGTTGGGTTCAATAACATTTAAGTAACTTTCCTCTAATTGACTTGCTGTAGTAGATGAAGCTGCAGCCTCACTACTATCCTGTTCGCATCTTAGTTGTTTAGAGACTTCTAATTTAAGTTTGTTGATTTGTTCTTCTGACAACAGTCTATTACGAACAATAACTCGTCTTTGGTCCGCAATTCTCTGAGATGATACGTTTAGACTTGGATATGTTAATTTGAACTGGTCAAAAAGTTTCTTACAGTACATGGTCTTATCTGTTTCTAAATTAGTTACATAAAAGTATGTGCGCATGATGAAAGTATTTATGTCATCATCCCACTTCATGCGCACCCTAGGTTTTCCAGCTTTGGTGGTCACAGGATGGACGGCCGAGGCCTCCTGTGAAACATCCTCAACCGGAGTGACTGTTCTATTTCTCAAGTTGTGTATGACTTCATTAGCAGAAATTGAAGATTTCGGTGAAGAAGAAAGAGAAGAGGTTTCAGAGTAAGTGTTTAAGTAAGATGGTGGAGAGGAAGGAAGGGAAGGAAAAAGAGAAGAAGGTGAGGACATAGTTGATAGGGCTTCTTGTAACTTTTCAGCCCCACCGTTTTGGCTGCATTGGCTCCTTTCCTCGATAAGAGCAAGCCTTGTAACTCCCGCATCATCATTGTTCCTACCTTGTTGGAGGAGATTGCCGGCTTGAGATCTGCTCCGGCTTCTAGTAAGCGGCCGTAGGTCATACCTTCTGTTGGACTCGCATTGTTCGGGATACCCGGCAGAGGACCGTCCATTATCCTCGCCACCGATGGTTCGTATGCTGTAGCGCTCAGCATCGGCTCCAAGCGCGCCCCGGCGATCGCCCCCAGGAAGCGATCCTATACTTACATCATTATTACGTTTCTCCATATTGATGGGTTTGCCAGTACCCTTTTTAGTCACCTGCTGAGTTATTTCGTTGCAGGTGTCCGCCCCTCACGTGGCATAGGTGGTCAGCACGGACGTGGGGTTGGGCTTTGAGGGGCTTATTATTATTATTATTATGAAAAATTATGATTATTATTCACTTTTAATTGTGTTCATTTTTGTTTTTGTCTTTAATTATTGTAATTGGTTTTGTACCGTTATAATTAAAGTAAATAAATAAATAATACAGAGCTCTAGTTAAATGTACCACCGAACTATGTACAAGTTCATACATCATTTTGATTTTAATTTTAATTTGATGACAATATACAGTAATAAACCTGTAAAGTAAATAAGTAATTACATACCCATATACATACGTCTTAGCATGGTTGTATTTTTAACTGATTAGACGATGTAGCTATATTGGCTATAATACTTCGATAACGTTTGTAATCCTATGAAACTTCAGTAGAAATCAAATGGTACGCCATATACTCTCTACATCTTGGTAAAAAATCTTTGGTTTTCAGAATATCCAAATTGCCTGCGAGTTGGAAGGAAGAACTTCACCCTAAATTACTGAAAAAAAAATCGGTATGTATATTGAATATAATCTAATTAACGTTAACATCATAAAGTTATATCTCATTGCTTAAAAAAGAGCTGTTTTCCGATCGGTAAAAAGTGTCGCCAGGTTTCAATATAATAAATAAATAAAAGTATATTTATTTTCAATGTAAACAATTAACAGATAGGTATAACAAAAAAAATGTATAACATTGAGTCCTCGTTCTATTTAACCCCATCAGTCCTGATTTTTTTTTTAATTTAATGACAGTAAAATTTGTGTTTAAAGATTGTGTGATAAAGGGGGTAAACTGAAGTAAGAAAATACTAAAACAAATCCTATATGCGTAGTTTTCTTATAATGTGTAAAAATGTGTACAAACGATCGCATCCGTTCTCATTTATAGAATAATCTTATAATATTGTTTTATTTGAGAAAAACCTTAATGTGTACAAATGTAACCACTAGGACTGAAAGGGCTAAGTTAGACTAGTATATAGATACGTGGGATTCTTACTACGGCTTATGTGGCAATAATGAGGCAACGTTAATTGCTCTCAGTCATAGAAGATGACGATGAAGATGGTGTCATGTTAGCCTTCATCTCTCATAGGTCTCGTAGAAGGTATTTCAACATGGAATGTATACGCTTCTACAACAAACTCCCAAGTGAGTTGCAGAAGTTATCATTGAATAAATTCAGAAGCATTATCAAACGCAATCTGTGCAATAAAGCTTATTATAAAATATTTAATTCCGCCTTGCTTGAAGGTACGACGCCAAAAGCATGGAACAAGGGCGTGGTGGTTCTGTTCTTCAAGAAAGGTGACAAAACCTTACTTAAGAATTACAGACCCATCTCGCTGTTGAGCCATGTTTATAAGCTGTTTTCAAGGGTCATCGCGAACCGTCTCGAACGCAGGTTTGATGACTTCCAGCCTCCCGAACAAGCCGGGTTCCGAAAAGGCTACAGTACCATAGACCACATACATACGCTGCGGCAAGTCATACAGAAGACCGAAGAGTATAACTTGCCGCTATGTCTTGCGTTTGTGGACTATGAGAAAGCCTTCGATTCGATCGAAACATGGGCGGTGCTTGAGTCTCTCCAACGATGCCGAATTGACTATCGGTACATCGAAGTGTTGAAGTGTTTGTATACAAACGCCACTATGTCAGTCCGAGTACAAGAACAGAGCTCGAAGGCGATTCCCTTAAAAAGAGGCGTAAGACAGGGAGACGTAATCTCTCCGAAACTGTTTACGACCGCTTTGGAAGATGCCTTCAAGCTCCTGGAATGGAAAGGGCTGGGCATCAATATTAACGGCGAATACATCACTCACCTTCGATTTGCCGACGATATTGTGGTCATGGCAAAGTCGATGGAAGAGCTCAGCACGATGCTCGAAGGCCTCAATCGAGTCTCCCAGCGGGTAGGCCTTAAAATGAACATGGACAAGACGAAAATCATGTCAAATGTCCATGTCGTGCCTGCCCCAGTTATGGTTGAGAACTCGGCTCTTGAAGTTGTCGACGCGTACGTATACCTAGGACAAACAGTCCAATTAGGTAGGTCCAACTTCGAGAAAGAGGTCAATCGTCGAATCCAACTCGGATGGGCAGCGTTTGGGAAACTTCGCAACGTCTTTTCGTCCAACATACCTCAGTGCCTTAAGACGAAAGTCTACAACCAGTGTGTGTTACCAGTGATGACATATGGAACCGAGACGTGGTCCTTCACTATTGGCCTTATGAACAAGCTCAGAGTCGCTCAACGAGCTATGGAGAGGGCTATGCTCGGGGTTTCACTACGGGATCGAATCAGAAATGAGGAGATACGTAGGAGAACTCGGGTCACCGACATAGCCAAACGGATTAGCACGTTGAAGTGGCAATGGGCAGGCCATATAGCGCGCAGAACTGACGGCCGATGGGGCAGCAAAGTTCTCGAATGGAGGCCACGGATCGGCAAGCGCAGCGTAGGACGTCCACCTACAAGATGGGCAGACGACTTGGTGAGAACTGCTGGTCGGCGGTGGATGCAGACGGCTTCCAACCGCAGTACTTGGAGATCAATGAGGGAGGCCTTTGTCCAGCAGTGGACGTCCTACGGCTGAAATGATGATAAAATATCAGATTACCTAGAGGACAAAACCACTTGGGACGGAATCTGCTCCAACTCCGTCAAACGTAACATAAGACAAAATAAAATTGTTAAATGATGACTATAACGACCGAGTTAGGTTCTTCTGTTCACTTCTTTTCCTAACTCGCGTGTCATCTGAAGTGAACAGATTCAATTATGTGCTTTATTCTATTTATTTGTGTAGTTTTATTTTGTAATTTGTGACGCGTCAATAAGGTCCATGCGGCCGCACTGAATAAAGTATTTTTTGATTCTTGAACTTTTCCTTCTGCTAAATAACTAATTAATAATTGGGTAACTTTGTAAAATAATAAAACTTTGTGAATTGTTTTTTTAAGTTTGTTTTTTTATATTATATAATATAATATTTTATTGTTTCGCAAACGGAAATTATTTTTTTTTGCGTTTTTGTAGCCTTATCTCGGCGTTATTATTTTATATGTCCATGCAAAATAACAGCTTTCTAGGACTAATAGTATCTTCGCAAAGCCGGTGACTGACGGACAGACAGACAGACAGCGAAGGGTTTCTTGTTTTACTCCGAAACCCTAAAAATGTTAATACATGTTTCTGTTTATATAGTCCTCGGACTCTATGTGGGAGATATTCGCGACGCTAGCGCCTTTGGAGATGGTACTGCAACCGAAGGTTCTGAAACAGATCATCTCGCTGGTCAGCGAGATGGCGCCACGATCTTTTTGTCCCTTGCATAAGGAAGTTGATAAGAAGTAAGTCCTTTTTTAAATAATTCATATAGATTTGTATTGATCGCGTCGACGCTTGTAACGTATATATCCGCGACCTAGGATTTCTCTTATCCTATCTTGTTAAAATAATACTGATCTTAAATCTTTAATATGAATACAGATCTATAACCAATTTATTAAGCAATACTAAAATGCTTTCTGCCTTTCTCATTGGTAGAAACAGAGCCGCTATTCCCTTCCTTAGTGCCCTCGATCGAACGGTGACAAGTGCCGTTAGATTTGCACAATGGAAACATTAAACTACCGGTAGGTTTGATCAAACTGTATCTTGTTCAGTTTGTATTAACCCTTCCCGGTACAAAACAAATAAGTATCGAACCATATTCTCTTTATACTCAGCATGTTGTTACAGCTTTTATTTCACTGGCAATGTTCGTATGTTTCTCCTGACAATCTAAATAATACCGTTTCCTGAAATCTGATAGATCTGAAATTTTGTAAACACTTTTCGTTCCAATGACAATACATTATACAAAACATTCCACATGCCCGCCGCCACAAGGTAGCGGTTGAAGTATTTATTGTCGAACGCCATGATATAGATATGAAGTAAATAGCCTTTAAAAGACTGTTTGTTTAACATAAACTTATTAATATTAACCAGGATAAATAACTGGCAGTGGCCCTTCTTTTACGTGAATGCGGGAGGTTTGCGGCTGCTGCTCGCGCAGGAGCGACAGCGAGAGGACACCGATGACACCCTCATATTTGAGGTAAGCGTTTATAGCTGTCATCAGCTCAGTTATAGCACGGCTACTGCTGGACATAGATCACTTGACACGATCAGCACTTGGAGATCAACGAGGGATCACGGGTCCAAATACTGATCATGAGAGGGACGCTGCCAAACTCACCATGCTTGGCAGTTTTGGCGAGCACAGTACGGGATGTTGATGATGATACGAGAAAACGCTGCTGCCCATCTTCCGGAGGTATCCCTTAGCAAATTTTTACCGCATCCACGGGTATTTTCCACTATGAGTTAAAATAATATACAAAAAATACTAAGAACCTACTAAAATTAAATATAGTAAAATTTAATAATTAATACTAAAATTATAATTATACTATATTCAAATTAGGTAATTATAAGTGTATGTTTTTATATTTGTAGTAAGTGCCCTAATGCGCTCTAGACTTAAAAAAATAATTCATAAAACACCGCGGGATTCCTCACCGCCAATCCTAATAATGTCACGACCATAAAAAAGTCTAAATCTTGTAGATTATTTTTATTGTATTTACAGGTTGGTGCAGTGTCCGTGAATCCGCACCCAGTCAACCCTATATGCAGGTAAATATTAGGGGTTAAAGAATGAAATTTCTAGATAAACGCTCAAGGTCGATAAATTTCACAAGAACTGTAAAAATCTCTCTTGAAAAAAACTTTCTGCATTCTCCTTCTCGTAATGCCACAACTTTCTACACGATAAACGAATTAAAATCGATCGTGATGGAGCGGCTATCGAGATGGTAGTAGACATCAAGAGTGATGTGACAAGTTCGAAGTAGACACTGACGAGTGAGATGAGACGAAGTATCACGCAAAATCACGATTCACGAGAATTGCACCCCGGCCCTGGACCTATACGAGTTAATTAATTATACAAAAATTGTTTTAATTTTTCTTAACTATATTAATATACAAGTAAGTAAATTTGTTACTCTATTTGTAGACGTTCGGCTACCGCGGTGAACGAGGGCGGCTGGACGTCGACGAACGGCGGCTCCGACGGTCGCCAGTACGAGATACAAGTCAGGAACGTCAGTGTTAAGACGACACTGTTCAGACAGCTTATCCTACAAGAGGTGCGTACTCGACTTATAGTTCCTAAAACTTACATCGCTGCGACAGCTGTCATCGAAATCCCGCTCAACAAACTCGGAATTTTGTAACGGTATAAATTGCCTGCCAATAATATAAATTGCATCATCATCTCAGCCATAAGACGTCCACTACTGGACATAGGCCTCATCATGGATCTGCAAAAAGGGAATATAACACTTGTAGAAGGCTTCCTTAACAATAAGTATAAGTCATTTTGTCGAAATGTTCTACCTAAGTGTGGTTTAACACTATACAAATTGGAAAGTAATGGATTGCTTGGTAAAGGTAATGCAGTAACGTTTGTGTGTTGTCAGGCAAGCCAAGCAGACCAGCTGAAGTCAGGACGCAGCTCTGAGAACCCGGCGCTGAAGTGGACGCCGCCGATTCCTGCGCCTGATATCACGACGCTACTCCACTCGTGAGTTAACAATCTTTATTACCTCATTGGTGGAGATTCTGTTTTTGCACTAACTAACTAAAGCTAGTTAAAGTGACTTAAAACGGACTAAAAAGACATCTAGTTATTCGGTTCGTGCCGTTCTAAAACGGACTTACCTACTCATCGTCACTATAATCACCACCATCATCATCGTTATCATCATCAACAGCATCACCATCATCACTATCAACAGGGTCAAGGAAGTTATTTTTTTTTAATTATAGTTCCCATTAAGTGCATGTTATTATATTCGTTACAGTGTGGACATCAGTAGCGTCCTGGCTCCCGCGCTGTTCGTCGGGGACATGCTAGCATGCGGACCGGCCCTGGAGCTTAACCTAGTGTCGGACTGCGCCATAGAACTCAGCCTCGACCAGATGGTGCTACTAGGCCAGTCTGTCTGCGACATCTTTGCCGCGCTCAAAGAGAGGTTAGTAAGACCAGATTATTAGAAATTAGCCGATTTAAAGTCAAGTCTCCTTCTGTGTACCAGCTCGAGATTGAGAGTCAATGTGAGGAGGCATTTGCCCAACAGGACACAAATGGCTGTTAATATTATTAATTTCACATCGGCCAATATTATTTCACAACCTAGTCAAACCCAGCTTCAACAATAACAATAGCGCTGCTGAAGCGAGATTTTCAGCGACAGCATATTTTTTTTCTTCAATATAATGGTCTAAAAACCATAAGACTTAAAATTGTATTCATTGTCATCCCTATTAAATTTGACATTCCAAAGTGCAATTTAATTTGTCTATTGTGAACCAATGATTCAATTGAAACTAATTCTAATATTTTTGTACTTGGTGATAGCATGTGTTTTTTTCTTGATGAAGTAGTTTTACCCTCTACCAACTTAATGATGATTATCCATGTCGTATCCAGATAATTATCAGAAGAAGGTAGTAGGTGACACTTAAAAGCAACGAGCAAGAGATCGAAGGGGGAGCGAAGGTTTGATTCGCACGGATCGACCTGTTACCTGTTGAGTCGGAAGTTGCCGTGAAGATATCTAGATATCGGGAGTATTTCGATGGAAATAATCCGATTACTAACTATTCACCGAGAAGTGTATCAGCGCTGGAAAACTGGATATTCTACCGCCTATGCACTGGATGATGCACTAATAAGTTTCTCTAAACCACTTTTTGTACTCATTAATCTACATGTCTACCTGTATCTTACGTGTACTTGTTTATCTGTAGCTATCTATCTACATTTACCAGTACCCGTATCTGTGTACCTGTCTCTGATAGCTGAATCAACTATGTAAATATAATATGGACACTGCTATAAACACTATAATGCTTTATATGCTTTAAACACTTACTATAAATATCTTAATTCTTTGTCGGACGACGGAACGGTAAAAAGTGCCGTTTGATTTATACAAAAGGATTTATTAAATACCTCGCGACTTTGGACCCTTAGAACCGATTTGACCTACAGATTTTCGACAGCATATTTTTATGGTGATGCTGCTTACTGCGTTATAAGTTTATCCGTCTGTTGGTGTACTCGAGTCCCTTAAGCATTTAGTATGTTTTGGGGAGATGTTCGCGGGGGACAAAACAATTTAATATATTTCATATGTACATAAATATAATAAAATTACAATTTTAATTATGGAAATCAAAAACTTTTCAATTAAGATACCGATTTTTTGACCGACGATCCCACGTTGACCAAAGCAGTCGAGTTAACTGCTTCGCTATAACCGCTAAAGCTACGGAACTCTTGACGGGCTAAGAAAAAAAGTATAAGGTTATAAGGTTTCATTTCCTTGAAATATTGTTTACCTAAATTATTCTCCCATTGTAAACCTGTAAAGCCTTAGATCTTACCTTTAATCTTGGTTTATTATTTCAGAGGTACAGATTGTGCGCACAATCACTGTATACATATTTTGTGTTCGCAGTGAAGAAGAATGCTACGCGATGCAGTTCGATGCGGAGAAATACGGCGTCTGTCCCTACGCGGCTTTGATCGAGACGCGAGAAAGCGTCTTCGTTGGAAGTGAAATTTTGGTTGCAGAAGGTTGGTATTTTTAAAGTTATATAATAGACCTAAACTAAATCAAACTCTCAGAACCAGCGTTGCTCTGTCCTACGCCTAGGTGGAGTAAAATTAAAACTGAGACTGTTCCTCTTTGATTCGCAGCAGCAAACAGTGGCACTAGTTTATGTTACGTAGGTACCTATGTAGGTACTTTCTAGATTTTGTTAACTTTATCATCGTATTTTTCCTGCAATTTGTACCTACCTTTGCTTCTTATGATTTCTTATTTTTTATTATTCTTAATGTGTGAATTGTTTTATTTTATTTTTGTGCTGTTTTTGTGAGTCAAAAAATATATATTAATTCATTTCAACTAACGAGACCTTTAATAGAACGAGTAAATTAACTAGTAAACAAGCTAATGTTATTTTAATTTATTTTAAATATACTGACTGTTAAACAAGGATCCATTAGTTCTGGTGACACAAAATGGTGTCTCAAAATGGTCGCCGCCACAGGATGGCGGGTGACGTACTTTACTCAAACCTCTGGATATACCCATATGAAATGGAAGGGCTTCATGAGCTTGCTTTAAAAATGTTTTTCAACATGAATTTTTTGTCTTAGAGTTGGGTAGAGGCAACGATTCGGGAGTGGACTCCGCAGCGGCCCACTCGAGGTTCCGTGCGTTCGAAGACAGTCTCAGTGCGAACCTCAAGAAGTCGCAGTCAAGGGTCGCATTCGCTGAAAGATCGTGAGTTCCTTTACTTCTGTTTTTTGCCTGTTTTTGAATCCCATCGTATTTATTCGAAATCAAGTTATTTCGCCGTGGGGTGCCGGCAGTAGAATGATACCCCTCCTCTCATACCCATGGATGCAGTAAGAGCCTGCTAAGGGATACCTCCGGAAGATGGGCAGCAGCGTCTATCCGTGTATCAACATCTCTTACTGCGCTCACCGACCCGCCTGCCAAGCGTGGTGAGAATGGCAACTGTGTTCATCAGGAGGCCTGTGTTCATCAGTGGACGTTTTATGGCTGAAATGATGAAGTTATTTACTGGGTACTAATCGAGCAAATATATTTAATCAGGAGCGACGCCTTAGAACACTTAGAAGTCTTCGTCACGATGGGCGTCATCCAGATATCCCTGTACGTGACAGAAGATGGTTCCCCCGAAGTGGCTGCGCTGCGGCCGCCGGACTTCTGGGACAAAGCGAAGTGCAGCCGCTCGGTGCCCGAGCCAGATATACAGGTATATCATTCCACCTTCTTTTGGATATATAGGTTAAGGAACACCAGAAAATAAGGGAACGCAGACTGTATGACTGTGTGTGCATTTAAAACTAATGCTCCCAGAGAAAAACAGAAAGTTTGCCAATACTTTGCTTAATATAACAAGACATGAACTGCGAATCAAATTCAGAAATTCTTTCATTTGTTTCCATAGTTTGTAATTACAAAACATAGACTCGTCTACTTACAATATAAAAAAAACATGTTTAATTGGGTGGGTATCGTACCCGTTTGAAAGGGGCCAACAATTAGTGTCGCGGATGTCTTGAAGAGAAGGAGACGGTAAAGCACGCGCTTCTGCACTGCACTGCCACAAAGGACGATAGATAAAAAATAGGACTGCAATAGCTCATAGAACCATGCCCATTTTCTATAATATCTGCATATCTTTCGGGAATGCTCATGGAATATTGCCAGCGGTCCTGAGCCCTTCTGTGATTCAAGGAGTTGGGTTGGCTTGGGTCGCGGTAGTAGCATGACAATGCCAATACACCCCAATGCGGGACGTCAGTGATAAAGATAAAGATAAAGATAAAGATTTATTTACTTAACACACACGCACATACAGAAAGGCAAAAAGAAAACACACAGACAGGTATAAAATACACAACATTACAAAACATTGGTCTTTCCCAAGTGCGCGGCTAAGTAGGTTCAGCCTCAGCCAAATGTCGCTACCGCACCGAGGGCGATACCGACGCTGATTTTCAGTCTGAACCTCAAAACATTACCGAAAACGAACCAGGTTTATGAATAAATGATAATTATTAAAGTCCAGAATCTATAACAAAATAAAAAATAAAATATTAAAAACATTATAAGGCGTATCGAGTTAATAATTAGACAAATTAGGAAGATCAATAAATATATTTTATATATATGTAAGTAGTTTATGTGTATATGATTATAAATTGTGTTTTTTGGCATGCAATAAAGTAATAAAATAGAAGGCAACAAAATTATCTAAATTCCTGTATTTTACATTTATATTCTACATCTAAAAAACCAAATAGTAAAGAAATAAACCTAAATTACACGTTATTGTATGAAATTGGATGTATCTTGAGAAAGGCTTTTCTTAGGTACTTTTTTGTTTAAATAATAATATTTTCTTAAGTTTAAATTTAAAAGCATTTGAACATTTAAGAGCACGTAATGGGGGTGGGAGATTGTTCCAGCAGTGAGTGGCTGCATAACGAAAAGATCCTCGGAAAGCCACTGTTCTGTGCATCTGTGTCAGAAAGACAAGCTTCGAACAAGACCTGCTAGGATACCCAGAATTATCGTCAGCCGCCAATTTAAGCTTATTGAAGAGGTAGGGGGGTGATTTAGATTTTAAGACTCCGAACAGAAGATTTGCTAAGTGCAAATCTCGACGAGCCTTCATCTTCAACAGATCTGAAGAGTTCAAAAATGGCGTAACATGTGATCGAGGCGGAATGTAAAAGCAAAAACGAGCGCATGCATTCTGGACTCGTTGCACTAGCTTATCAGTCCGGCCAAAAAGACATGGCCCAAATACTACATCGCAGTAATTAAGCTTTGACAAGACAAGAGATTCACATAGAGTAATTCTGATCGCTTCACTCAGGTATGGACGAATTTTGTAAAGGGTTTTCAACCTGTAAAAGCAGTTACGCACACTTTCTGCTACTTGACTTTCAAACCTAAGTTGAGCGTCAATTATCAGTCCCAGACTCTTCAGTGCAGACCTCGTATCCTCACTAGAATCAAGGCTCGAGCAGACCGGATGCGTATGCGTAGACGTGCACGTACCACTGAGTTGTAATGTATGGAACTGTATGACGACGCGCACGTCTACGTTACGCAAGCGTTGCGTCCTGTCTCATACAGTTTCATACATTACAACTCAGTGGCACGTGCACGTCTACGCTTACGTCTACGCATACGCATCCGGTCTGCTCGAGTCTTTAGAGAATAAGAACAACTCGAGGTCTTCGTTACGGTAACGATGGTTGCTTCGAAGCGGTAGTGTATTCACGGGCAATAGAGGAAGGGAACATATTAACAGTAAATATATTCGGTTGCAGTCAGTCCCAGAGTCGAGAGAGCGACAAAAGAGCACGTACGGATCCCCGTCGGGTTCGCGACAGAGCATCACGGATTTGCGGGAACAACACGCGACAACTAAGCTGCCGGTGAGCCAAGTTCACTTCTTACTAATCTAATCTAATCAGCCTGTAGGATCCCACTGCTGGGCAAAGGCCTCCCTTCCCTCTCTCCATACTTCCCGGTCCAAGGCGTTGGTCGACCAGTCAGCACAGTACATGTCCAGCTCATCCCGCCATCTGCGCCTGGGCCGGCCGCGCGGTCGTTGTACCGCATGTGGGACCCACTCGGTGGCTATCTTTGCCCACATTTCTTACTGCGCTATCTAAATATTTACAGTTTCTCAAAGATCCTTCAATGATGACCAAGGGGCTCGTATGGCCGCCCTCAAATTGCGTCACTCGTTAAGCGGGAGGGAGGGGTCGACTAAGTGTGACATTGGACATGGAAGTGAAACTAATTCCAGAACTGCTGTTCTAATCATATTTCCTAGATGTAGAATTAAGTGAAATATTCGACGTCACACTAGGGAGGAGGAAACCTCGCAGTGACCAGGACCATGAAATTCGTATGAAGTAATTGTGGGGTGCCGGCAGTAGAATGTTACCCCTCCTCTCATACCCATGGAAGCAGTAAGAGCCTGCTAAGGGATACCTCCGGAAGATGGGCAGCTGTGATGGAACTGCGCTCCTCATGGAAATCCATGAGGGAGGCATGTGTTCAGTAGTGGACGTTTTACGGCTGAAATGATGATGATGAATTTGTAAATAAATTTTATTTGAAATATTGATTACCCGTTATACGCATTTACTGGTTCTTGTGCAAAGCGATCTTATTGTCCGACCAGACAGAAAAAGGTCACACAATCGCTTTCTGATTTCCTACTGTGTGCTGTAGAATGCAGTTTGGGTATCTTTATGTCAAGTTATACTTTACAACTATCGCGGAACTCTCCATCGCGAGTCTGCGTTCCGTCTGATAGAACAGCATTATGAACACTCGTTAATACAACATTTCTGGATAGTTTTGAATGCAAATATGTCAATATATCTATAAAAGCCGCGGAATATTTGAAGGCTAACCATCAAATCTTTTGCAGCTGCATCGAGTTAAGAAAATAAATGACTTATTTTTCGTGCACAGGCAATGCGGACTCAAGCACGCCGCCAAGACGGAACCCTGCCGCTAGTCCACGTCATGCTCTCACAGCCGAACCTTTACTACTGGCGAAGGCGCTCTCAGAAGACTCTGCAGGTAATACAAACATCCTAAATCACTTAACAGTAAGCAATAATAAACAGTGAAATAGGTTAAATTTCCAATTATAAAAATAAATTGTCTGATGTTGTGTAGTTTTGTTTTTAGGGTTCCGGACCAAAATGGTAAAAAGGAACCCTTATAGAATCACTCTGTCTGTCTGTCACATTTTTATTATTTTTATGTGTTTGTTTTCGGTTTGTTTGGTGTACAAAAAAACATATTCTATCTATCATCTTTCTATTTGTCTATATATATCACCTATTTATATATCATCTATCTATCTATCATCTATCTATCGATCTGTCATCTATATATCTATTAACTATCTATCATCTATCTATATATCTGTTGGGGTTTTCTCCTCGTTGAGGGATAGGTACACCAGTTACAGTTAGTTGTAGGTAATATAGTTCACACCAAACCAGTTGTTATACTTAGTTATAGAATTATTAAGAAATACACGTTAGATTAGGTAAGTTTAATATTCTGAGCCGCACGTAATGTTAAGTATGTGAATAGCCAGCACATCGGCGCGTGGCAAAGGTTTCGATACGACTGCTGAAGACAGTTTACTGATACATAAAGTAAAACTGCTGTATGAGAGATATCGGCTCGTACAATATCATCTACCTATTGCCTGTATTACACTACACGGTATTCAGGGCCCGGTAGTTAGGGCGATTAGGGAGCAAGGCTTGCCGCGGTCGCGCTAGTTAGGGCCCCTTACGCTCTAACTCTTATTACACCACTCTTAGTTAGGGTAAGGGTCCCTGAATACAGTGTAATGTAATAAAGGCTTATCTTTCATCTATGTAAAGACAAAAGGAACATACTACGTTTGTGCAGGTGTCGTTATTTAACGCGTGGATGGGACTGGGCGCGGGCGCGCCGGACCAGTGGACAGCGCCTCTGCTCACCACCGCGCAGGGGACCAGTGACCCCCTCACGGACATCCGACCCGCGCTCGCCACCCTGAGGATCGTCGCGCCGTGCCTCGGTGAGTCTAGTCCACAAGCGTCCCACTGCTAGGCCTCCGACGGCGGCGCAAGGCACCGGCGACCCTCTCACGAGATCTGCGCGCTCGCCACCATTAAAATCTATTGGTGCCATTCATAGAACTGATGGAAACATTATTGGGGGGCTCAGTTTGAGGAGTGTGCCAAGCGTGGTGAGTATGGCAACTACCCCTTATGGAGATCTTTGAGGGAGGCCTGTGTTCAGTAGTGGACATTTTACGGCTGAAATGATGAACGGAAGGGTTCCCATCATGTACAACTTAACGACGGCTAAGCTTACCACTACGTTTCTTGTAGTCTCACATTGCACATAATCATTATACGAATTCTCTGCTGGATGGCCTTTTGAGCAATCTTATTATGTATTTTATGCCGTGGGGTACCGGCAGTAGAATGCCCCACCTCCCTTGCTCGTCAATGCAGTAAGAATCTGCAAAGGAATACCTCCGGATGATGGGCAACAGCGTCTTTCCGTTCAACATCCCCTACTGCGCTCGGCAACCCACCTGTCAAGCGTGGTGAGTATGGCAACACCCCTTTCATGATTAGTACTCAGAGATCGACGAGGGAGGCCTATGCCCACCAATGGACGTGCTACGGCTGATATGATCTTTATATAAATGTCTTTCATAAAAACATAGCACCTACTCATTTTATTCCCATAAACCACAATCATGTTGACAAATTGTCAACGTTTTAACACACTATTGCTTGCAGGTTCTAACGCCGGTACCGCAGCCACCCGTGGTTCCGTCACAGTCGACATCGAGAGGCCGGTTCTCTTTGAGGTCTGCGTGGACCGCTTACAACGACTCCAGGATATCTGCAACTTGGTAAGTGTATTTGCCCATGGATGCAGTAAGAGCCTGCTAAGGGATACCTTCGGAAGATGGGCAGCAGCGTCTTTCCGTGAATCAATATCCCATACTGCGCTCACCAACCCGCCTGCCAAGCGTGGTGAGAATGGCAACTACCCCTCATGGAGATCCATGAGGGAGGCCTGTGTTCATCAGTGGACGTTTTATGGCTGAAATGATGAAGTGTATTTCGCACTGCACTTGCCAACCCGCCTGCCAAGCGCTACGAGTATGGCAAAAACTCCTCGTCATCAGTACTTGCTGGTCCATGAGGGAGGCCTATGACCAGCAGTGGACCTCTTACGGCGAAGATGATGATGATGATGATGATGGTGATGATGATGATGAAGTGCATTTTAGACGTTAATTGAATGGCGTCTAAGAACTTTTTTGTATCATAAGTATTTAGAAAAAATATTTTTTAGCAGAGCTTGTGGGTATCACGGTGACTGAATACTTAAATACACAAGCACTGGTACGGTGGTACCAGAAAAGGGGACGAAGGCCTCAAAAGGTCAAAAATGGCATTTTTGGGTTTTAGACGTTTTCGGCCATTCGAAGACTTTTATTTTTTTGGTGACCGTTTGAGGTCACAATAACTCCGGTCCCTGTGACCCTAGGATCACCAAATAGGAGAAACCCCCTAATATTCATAGCGCTGTCTGTCTGTCTGTCTGCCATAATGCCATTTTTGACCTTTGTTGACCTTTTGAGGCCTTCGCCCCCATTTCTGGTACCCCCGTACCAATGCTTGTTTACTTATTACATATTTATATATTTATTGTACATTAGAATATACCCAGTCCAGGGACAAATATCTGAAGAACTACTACAAACATTTGCCCCGCGGCGGGTATCGAACCCGCAAACTCTTGCGTCTCAGTCGGCTACTAAGCCAATTGCGCCATGGATGTCGTCGTTATAATTAAGCATAAGATTTATTTAGAAACTATAAAGCTACTGTTATTTCAGCTGAAGAAGAAGACGAGTCTGATCAACTCGCACCAGAGCGAGGAACCGGAAGTGGAACCGGAGACGCGTCACCCTCTCTATCGCCTCAGAAAACTGCTCGGTACGTAGTTTTCATATTTCTTTCATCACCACAACACACCTTACTGTTTTTTAAACTTACTTTTGTGTGTACAGGTTCTATCATAATATGCGTACTAAGCCTTAAAGGGACGATTCTGATTATCCCAAGGAACAACTTTTGTTCTGCCACCATTCACTCTCTTTATTTGACGAGCTCTGTGGCGCAGCGGGCGAAGGTCCGCCTGCGACGCAAGGGGTTGCGGGTTCGATTCCCGCCTCGGGACAAATGTCTGCACGATCTGCAGATATTTGTTCAGGGTGTTCTGGGTGTTTTTCTTTATATAATAAAAAAAATATCTATGTAGTATAATGTATTAAGTATATCAGTCATCTAGTACCCATAACATAAGCTCTGCTTAGCTTGGGGCTAGATGATGCTGTGTGATTTGTCCAGCATTATTTATTTATTCAGTGATTTTCATTAAAGAAAAGATCACGAAAGTTTTAACTTCAACAGCGGAATATTAGGTAATGACAACCTAAGCACCAGCTGATTCTTGACAGGGTCATTGACCTCCGCAAAGAGTTTCCGTACAGGTACAAATACCAAATAGTTGTTTTTTTACTAAAACGTAATAAAAGTTTCGATGAGGTCATACCTCAGAATAAATTTATGTGACACCAGCAAGTAAATGTTTTATAAAAAATATGAATTTCCGATCTTTTTCCCTTCAAAAACTACTTGTTTTCATGGTTAGTACAGATATTCTTGTGAATTTAATAATTAAATATATAAATTTTATGAATTAATTTGATTATGTATGAATTTTTTTTTAAGTTAATGCATTTGATGAATTATATTAATGTTATTAATATGTGTGACTTATTTTAATGTATGCCCAATTATTTGTATAATGTTTAACGTGTGCTTATATAGTTTTTTAAATAACGTGAACTGTGATTGACTTGTAAAACTGGTTTTATTAATAAATGTTTGTATTGTATTGTACCTGTATATAGATAGATAGATAAACTCTTTATTGTACATTCACCATATAACATAAATTTCACAAAGAGAAACACAGACAAATATAACATACAATGGGCGGTCTTATCGCTAAAAGCGATTTCTTACAGACAACCTTTGGATGGACAGGATATAAGATAATAAAAAACGGCTGTGTACGAATAATACATACGCATAAATAGATAGATAAAAATATACCTACATACATAACAACTTAAATAATATAATAATAATACTTAATGTTGCATTCTAATAGGTTTCCTTAAATCGCGATGACTTGCCGCTGAAGAGAACTGCGACGGGCTCTTCATGTGTGCTGTTATTGCGGTTAATTGTATCGCGTGGCGTCACACATGAGAGACTCGTCGCAGCACCATACATCACAGTTTAACAAGAAATACCCTGGAATAATAAACATCACGCCGTGCAAGAAGCCGTGGGGCGCCGGCAGTAGAATGTTGCCCCTCCTCTCATGCCCGTGGATGCAGTAAAAGCCTGCTAAGGGATGGATACCTCAGAAAGACGGGCAGCAGCGTCTTTCCGTATATCAACATCCCATACTGCGCTCGCCAACCCGCCTGCCAAGCGTGGTGAGTATGGCAACTACCCCTCATGGAGATCCATGAGGGAGGCCTGTGTTCATCAGTGGACGTTTATGGCTGAAATGATGAATGTAATTTTACTTTCTATGGTCACAGTACTATCTTATTGTTGATGGCGACGAAAACGCATCTTCACCTGTATCTTCTCTTTGATACCAGCGGGCCAGGCGGTGGAGACGCTGACACTCACCTCGTCGCAGGTAGCCGTCAGCGGCGCGGAGGGCGTCGCCGGCTGGGACGCCGCGTCGCTTCAGGTGAGTCCGCACTACACTTATCCACTGTATGTCACCACGTTATAGGGTTCCGCACCCGAAGGGTAAAAACGGGACTCATTACTAAGACTCCCCTATGTGTCTCATGAACGGATTTTTTTACAGATAATGTACTGTTGGCGCTGTAACAACAAATACTAAAACCAGATTAAAATAAATATTTAAAGCGGGCTCCTATGCAGTAAACGTAATTTTCATAACGGCAAAAATAGACGCTTAATATTCACAGAATATTATTAAGTATTCGCTTCAAAAATAAATAATTAATTTGAAATAAAACAAATATTTGAGTGGGGCTCCTATACAACAAACGTGATTTTAACAAATTGTTTTGCGAAATAATGGCACGGAACCCTTCGTGCGTGAGTCCGATTCGCACTTGGCCGAGTTTTTTTTTTAAGCCATCATCATCTCAGCTGTAGGACGTACAGTATGTACACAGGCCGGGATCTTCAAGGAATCATAAAGCGCTTGTTATCATGTATATACACGATTGGGGGGGTTGCAAGCGCAGTGCGAGATGTTGATACATGGAAAGACGCTGCTGCCCATCTTGCACGGGCAAGAGAGGAGGGGCAACATTCTACTGCCGGCACACCACGGCCTTGAAGGTGCTTTAACCAAAACAAGCGATCTTGAAAAAAACTTGCGCAGAGTGCAAAGTTCACATGAAAGGGCTGAACAATTATCTATGTCCGAGTAAATTCCCTGTCCGTCCAGACTCACAATAGACATGGTTGAAATTGGCTAAGACTCATATATTTTATATAATTATATATAATTCTTTCTCCTGCCTCTATTTTACAATAGATGGGGCATTACATGTGCTCATACAACTTTAATTTGCTGGCGTCATCAAATACGCATCATGATCATTATTTCAGCCGTAAAACGTCCAATACTGAACCCAGGCCTCCCTCATGTATCTCCATGAGCGGTAGTTGCCATACTCACCACGCTTGGCAGGCGGGTTGCCCAGTGCAGTTCGGGATGTTGATAGAATGACGCTGCTGCCCATCTACCGGAGGTATCGCTTAGCAGGCTTTTTCTGCATCCACGGGCATGAGAGGAGGGGTAGCATTCTACTGCCGGTACCCAGCGGAATCAAATATTATGAAATGAACTAAAATAAAATGAAATGAAATAAAATGTTTTTTTTTTATTTGTCATACACAGTTATAAGAATACAAGATATATGTACATTTAAAAAATAGTAACAAACAGGTATCACAAATTGGACCTGGCTCAGCATGGTCTTAGCTGCTTTTATTAGACGTACAGTTTCTGTTCGTAGATCGGCGCCGGCGCCCGTCCGCACCGGCTGACGGCGCGCGCGCTGCTCTCGGCGGCGACGGTCAGCGCCGGCGCGCCCGGCGATCTGAGGCACGTGCTTCTGCAGCCGCTAATGGTGGGGTAAGTGATGCTGGGACGACAGACGACAGATTTGTTCAGGGTGTTCTGGATGTTTTCTATATAATAAAGTGATATATACATACATATCTATGTAGTGTAATGTTACAAGTATATTAGTCATCTAATAGGACCCAAAACAAGCTCTGCTTAGCTCGGGGCTAGATGATGACATGACATAATATAACATAGACGGAAAATTAAAAAACTAAAAGTAGAAGTACAGTAGTACATCTGGGTGCCTTTATAGGTAATAGCGGTAGGTAATTACCTACATAGGCACCCTTCATATGTCTAGAAACTTACGTTAAGGTTATTTTTAAGGTTGGAGCTGGATGCGAGCTGGGAGGCGTGGCGGCACGCGGAGGGCGGCCTGGCGCGCCACGTGCCGTCCGTGCGAGTCGGCGTGGACCTGGACCGCGTGGCGCTGGGGCTGCGGCCCGCAGACCTGGCGGCCGCGGCCAGGCTGCTGCGGGCGGCGGAGCTGCTACGTCGCGAGGTACGTGACACGTTGTTTAGCTGTGCAGCTAGTGTTCCTGGTATCCGCAGCCAGGTTATACCGTGCGTTGGCAGTGCTTTACACGTGGAGGGCGACCTGGCGCGCCACATTAAACATAAATAAAAATAAAAAAACATTTATTGCAGTACCCTAAATATTAAGCTGTCAGACCGCGTGCGGAACAGCATATTGCACTCCAAGACCCAGATCGCTGATGTTGGTCAGAAAGCAGCAAGCCTAAAGTGGAACTGGGCCGGACACGTATGCCGCATGCCGGACGATTTTTGGGCGAAAATAACAACAGAGTGGAACCCAAACGCATGTCGGCCGCGCGGACGACCGAGGAGATGGCGGGACGAGCTGAACACTCATATGAACACGTGGCCTGTCACTGCATTAAATCGCGAAGAGTGGAAGAAGGGAAGGGAGGCCTTTGCCCTGCAGTGGGACAGTGGAGGCTAAATAATAATAATATTGCTTTAAAGATAAACAAACAATACAATATTATGAGCACACAGTAATACACGTTTAAATAAATTCTTATAAAAATCTATAAAGCAAAGGGTGTAAATTCAGCCTGTGCTGCATGAGGATACAGCGCTGTTTATCAATTTACCCCCACGGATTGTTGTCAACCGAAAAGTTAAGAGGAGGCGGATATCCATGAACTACATTGTAATATATAATCCAATCATAACCGGTAATCAAATCAAGTTACTGAATAAAAATAATAAAACAAAATAAATAAAAAAGGGAAAGGTACAGATTTGTGTGTGTGTGTGTGTGTGTGTGTGTGTGTGTGTGTGTGTGTGTGTGTGTGTGTGTGTGTGTGTAAGTATGAGCAGGCCCTTAAAACCATTCCGTCGTTTCTGCGTTGAACTGGACCGCGGAGCGCTGGGGATTCGGCTAGTTCCTCCATGCGCCGCCGGTGCTTTGTTTTGAGGAAAGTGACACGTTGTTTAGGGTTAGAGCTAGACGCGAGCTGGTAGGCGTGGCGGCACGCGGAGGGTCAGGGTCGCTATCTGGATCGTAAGTAATTTGGTTTTTACTGTTATTACGTGACCACGCAAGTATACACCAGCTATACATTATATTGTAAGACGACCTGCGTTTCTTCCCTTCGTGTAACAGAGCTACCAACACGTTGGGAAGTCAATTTTTGTAATTCCCAAAACTATCTTGTTCGTGTTACAAGATGGTTTAATATCTGGCTGTGACGCAGGAGTTAGCGGGTTCGATCCCCGCTAGGGAAAAATGTTTGCTTTTATGAAGATATTTGTCTCAGGTTTCTGTGTCTTGCTTCTTCTTCACGGTCAACGAGATGTCTCCTTGAAATAAGTCAGAGCTAATTAAATTTTACTAAAACAACATTTTACATCTCTTTTATTCCCCTCTAAGTACTATTTTTAATCAGGAATCATTCTCGACACCGTCGAGCGCGCAGAGCTTGCCAGGCGCGGCGCCTGGAAAGCGCCCCTCTACTACTGATAGTCGTGAAAGCACTCCCGACGACCACTACTATAAGGACGATCTCAGGTACGCTAGTTGTGACTTCCTTAAATTAACATACAATGGTGTCAATTCTGTTGCCACACTTCCTAACTATAGCTTTATATATTATTATTTCCTAACTATATTATTACTATAGCTTTGGTATTTTTTTATATTTTTTATTCCAATTTGGGTATCTTCAAATTAAGGGTAAACATGTACCTTCTAGGCAAGCGTGTCCCATCCTAGACCATATCATTGCTTAACGTCAAGCAAGATGTGGTCAAACGCAAGCCCATATGAAATTAAAAAAAAGTTTTTTATTGCGTAAAATGGTATTTCGTTGGTGCCGATCTTAAATTTAGTCGCACCAATTTCATTTATTTATTGATTTAATACTTTGTGCACAAAAACAATGTACAGAGGAGGACTTAGCATTTTCTACCAGTGAACCTGGGCGTGCAAGAATTTTTTTTACCTAATTTTAGGTTGACGGTAATTCAACATAAAATCTTTATTTAAGTTAAAGAATCGACATAGTGCTCCTTCCTCCGCCGCAATTCAACGTAACGAATTATCTGATGATGTATCCTCTGTTTTTATTAAGTTTGGGATGTATGTAATAAAAAAGTAGCTGCAACAACATATTGTAAAGTTTATTCTAGTTAATAAGCTATTGAGAAGCACCAAAGGTCCTACCAGAATCAGCGTTGCATATTCACATAGGACAACATTATGCTGCACTTGGCTCGATGAGATGGTAAAAGATGGAGGAAAGCCGTCACTGAACCAAGGGACCAAGGGACACGGTGACACAGACCATCTTCCCGATGATAGTCCAATGCCATTGTTGGTTTTAGTTAGAAACCGGTGGACACTAATGTCAAGGAAACCGGAGAGAAATGCGCATTAAAGAGGAGGCCTATACCCAAAACGGCCTGAAAATATGTTTGAATTCCACAGGAGCGGCGCCTTCAAGATAGTGACAGGTGGCCAACTGCCGATGGCGTACCAGGTGACCCTTCACGACAACGCGGTCGCGTGGAGGTACCCGCACCCACGCGCTATCACTAGGCTCGTTGCCTTTCCGCTGCCGGGACAGGTGATATAACCTTATTCAAATCTGCAATTTAGCCTGATTAAAAATTAAATCACTTGGAGATCCAAACAGGAGGCCTATGTCCAGTATTGGATGTGCTGCGGCTGAGATGGTAATGATGAAATCAAATATGGACTACAGGTACCAGGGCCTGGTAAAAGTAACCTTGATTGACCGATTACTACCGGCTGACTGTCTAAAATACTTACCTGTCATACATAACTAAATAATAAATAAATTACTTGTATTTCAACAATATCATCTCAGCGGTTGGACGTCCACTGTTGGAATCTCCAAGTGCTGATCATGATGGCTATTGCCATACTCACCACGCTTTGCAGGAGGGTTAGCGAGCGCAGTGCTGGACGTTGATACACGGAAAGACGCTTCTACCCATCTTGCCCCACGGGCAACATTCTTCTGCCGGCATCTCACGGCCTCTTGTATTTATATACTGAATTCTATAATTCATTCTCTTAAACTCAACCACAGGAAACGGAAACCCCATGCGTCTTGGAGCTATACAACCAGCTACTGAACCAATGGGAGCAGCATTCCCACTTCTCGATCCCCGTAAACGAACCGGTCGAGACTCAGCTATACGCTACACCACCAGGTAACGTATACTATTATTGTCAGCTTGTATTATTTGATAGAAACAGTTACGCCGTGTGTGTTGGAGAAAAACTTCAAAACAATGACAGCAGCCCTCCCACTTCTGATCCCCGTGAGCGATCCCATCGAGACCCAACAGTTACTGTTAGTTACTTTTCTATATACACGTTTCCAGAGAATCTGTAGGTGTTGAAACTTTATAACTACGAGGAAACCAGAGCCTCTCCCTTATCAGTACCCTTAAATGTGCCCGTCGAGAAACGTCGAGGCCGAATGCCACGCCGCCAGGTAATTTATCTGTTGCTGTTTGTTATCATTGTTTATTATACCATAGAGATGGATACTCCGTACATGTTGGAGCTACACAACTAAAACAGCAGCATCACCCCCACTTCTGATTTTCGTGAGCGAACCCGTCGAGACCTACGAGTACATGTAACAAGCATTGGTACGGGGGTACCAGAAAAGGGGGCGCAGGCCTCAAAAGGTCCCCAAAGGTCAAAAATTGCATTTGGGTTTTTGGACGTATTCGGTTATTGGAAGACTTTTATTTTTTTAGTGACCTTTTGAGGTCATAATAACTCCGGTCCCTGTGACCAGTGGTGGTTTTTGCCTAGAGTTCTGGGGGCATACGACTCACGTGTCCAGCCCAGTCCCACTTGCGCTGGCCTGCTTTATACGCTACGTCAGCTATTTGCGTTTTCGAGCGCAGTATCGTGTTTTTAACGCGGTCTGTGAGTTTGACACCCAGGATACTGTGCTCTATAGCTCGCTGGCACACATCGAGGCGAGACTTTTGGCATTTTGTAAGTGACCAAGTCTGGGCACCGTATGTGAGGATGGGGAGAATGCACATGTCCATTAGCTTCCTTTTTAAGGATAGCGGAAGAGGTTCTTTCATGATTTCCTTCATGGACCAATAGCTCCTCCAGGCGTTTTTAATACGTCGTGTTATCTCTGGTCTTGCCTTGCCTGGAAGAAAACTATTTGGCCTAGATAGATGTATTCATTGACATGTTCAATCTCTACACCTCCTACTTTTATTTTCCTCTGCGTGCTATTGGTAATCACGTTTGTTTTTGCCATATTCATTCTGAGTCCCACTTCGAGGCTTGCTGTGCTCAGTTGTTTGAGCATGAACTTTAGTTCTAAAGCCGATGAGGAAAACAAAACTATGTCGTCAGCAAACCGGAGGTTAGATAACCTCTTCGAGCTGACCATGATTCCTTTATCTCTCCAGTTGGTAGCTAGGTTTTGGAAAACCTCTTCGAGTATGGAAGTATACAGTTTAGGGGATAAAGGGTCACCCTGCTTAACTCTTTCTAAGACATGGAAAGACGGCCTTCTGGTGGCTGCTGTGCTGCTGCGGTAGATGAATTGTAACATTTGGATGTAGTTGTTAACTATTGATTGTTTCTGCAGGGACTCAAAAATGGATGAGTGGGATAAACTGTCGAACGCTTTGGAGTAATCGATGAACGCTAAGTAAAGTGGTTTTTTAAATTATTGATGTTTCTCGATGATCTGGTTAAGGGAGTGGAGATGATCAGTGGTCGACAAGCCGCGGCGGAAGCCGGCTTGTTCGGGCGGTTGTTTCAAATCCAAATTACTTGATATGCGGTTTTTTATGACTTTTAGAAATGCATTGTAAAGGTGTGAGATAAGACTTATAGGTCGGTAGTTCCCTGTATCGGATTTGTCACCTTTCTTATGCAATAATTTAATCTAAGAATGACAAAATTTCTCCAGGAGTTTACATGTTAGCAAGATTGAATTGAAAAGGTTGGTAATATGAGGAAGACCTTTTCACCATATTTAAGGGCTTCGGTAGTGATACCGTCGTCTCCCGGACTTCTATTGTACTTCATACTCTTTATGGCGTTGTGCATTTCGAGGGCAGTTATAAGTGGTACATTGCAAGAGTATGACGTTGGTTGTAAAGTTGCTTGTAGTAATGAGTGCAGATTCGAAGAACGTGATCTCTGTCACCTTGCTTTACCAGTTATTGTCTTTGGTAGATATAACCGGCCGCATGCCGCGATGCATGGTACGATAGACCATAAAGCTAACCGATTATATCATTTGGTTAATATGCGTTTCCCAAGGTGGGATGGACTGGCTGAAATCCAATAATTCTAGGTTTCTCAAAGATGCGTATAGTAATTATAACGACGTTGCACAGGCTAAAATCACTAGGTAATTAGGAAGGCTTACTAACCTGGCAAGTCCAGCAATCTCTGAGGGTCCAGGGCTGCGCGGGAATCCTTTCACTTCACTACACAGAGAGGCGAATTCCTTTGGCTGGCAACTATTTTGTGGTAATGCGACCTTTCCCAAATATATTATGGGACTCGGTAATAAGTGTCCCACGATTCCAAAGAACGAATCGCGACAGAGACATATGCGGGATAATAATTGAGTTGCGTGCGACCGACCAGCGAGGCGTCTTGATTGCAACTAGTCTTGTCAAGGTGACCGACATTAGAAAAAATGCAGAGTGCATACGCAGCAAAATATCCGTCGTGTGGATTATAGTGTACGCACACACGGACACGTAGGAACATCGCGTAATAGCCCAATATGGGATTACACAAAATTCCCAGAAAAGTAAACCAACCCTTAGTTTACCTATAGATAATTAACTATGCAATGTCGTTTATCTAACGTTTAAATTAAGTTACGCTCGCAATGCTGTCGGCGTAACCATATTCCCCGGCTTGAAAGGTCCTAATCTTTCAAAACAAAAAAGAGGAAACAATAATTAACAATTGCATATTATCATCATGAAAACTCTACCTTATGAAAAAAAAACTAAATTTATGAAGGAATTTTATAAACTAGTTAATAAATTTAATTAAACCTAACTTCTGCATTATAAAAATTAGATACCAAAACTTATTGTGTTGGCAAAGGGCAAGCATTTGAACCCAAAGGGAAGAACGGAAAATTGCAGAATTTGCAATTCCTCGTCTTCGTGAAAGCGATATAGTATACGCTGAAGAGGACGATTTTCAGGACGTACTGAAATTCTGAGGTACATAGCTTTAACATCAGCCGTTATAGCTACAGCGTAGAATCTTAAATTCAAAAGAATATTAAAAAGGTCCGATTGAAGAACTGGACCTGCGTAGAGAATATCATTTAGTGATGTACCATTGGCTGTCTTCGCGCTCGCATCAAGAACCACGCGTAACTTGGTGGTTGCCTTGTCTTCGCGAATTACAGCATGGTGCGGGATGTAGTAAGATACCTCGCCAGGAATAATTCCTTGCACAAGGGAAACGTAATTATTTTTTAGATAATCTCTTATGACGTCATCATAGAGTAATTTGACGTTAGGATGCGATTTAAGTTTTCGTTCGAGGCTAATAAATCTACGACGTGCAATTTCGAAAGAATTACCTAACGCCGATGCGTCTGTCTTCAATGGCAAAGCAACGACATACTTGCCAGATTGGGTGCGAGTAGTGGTGGAACAATAAAACTGTTCACAGTATTTATCATCCACGCTAGTGATAGAAGAGGGTTGAACTTCCTCTATCTCCCAAAACTTGCGCAAGTCGCAGCTTTCCAAAGGGGAAGTAGCGAAAAACGACAGGGTGGCTTTCGGGCGTTCCAAGACAGGTGCGTCTCCCATTAATATATAGCCAAGCACTGTCTCTAATGCGTCTGGACATCCCGCGGTAGAAGATACATGACCTGGTTGCAATAACTTAGCAAACAGTTTTACTCCTAGCAGAATGTCAATATTCCCCGGCGTAGCCCAAGTATCGTCGGCAAGTAGCCTCGAATCAATGTGATTGAAGTTAGCGACATCTATCGGGCATAACGGGAGCTGACCCGTTATCTCGTCGAGAACCAGAGCGTCGATGTTGTACTTGGGTTGCACACGGAAACGCGAACTAAATTTGAATTCAACTGAACCTCGTACTGGTTGAGAGGTACCACCAATACCTTTGACGGTAACCACCGAATCCTCGCGGATAGGTAACCCGAGCTTACGACAGCATCGAGTAGTTATATAGTTCTTCTGGGAACCTGGGTCCAGAAGACAGCGAATAACAGCATCCTTGCCCTTCCTACCTACCACTAATACCTTCGCAGTAGCTAGCACTTCAGTAGTGCGAGACGACCTTTGAACCGTGGCTGAGTGCGTGCAAAAAGAAACCCGTTCCTGCGATGGCTCAGGTTCTTCGGCACTAGTAGCCGGTGCGGTGCTGACACTAGCAGCTGG
Organism: Pasiphila rectangulata; assembly: GCA_963082625.1. Classification (NCBI taxonomy): domain Eukaryota; kingdom Metazoa; phylum Arthropoda; class Insecta; order Lepidoptera; family Geometridae; genus Pasiphila; species Pasiphila rectangulata. The sequence continues at coordinate 15,586,523 of OY720236.1, read as the reverse complement.
TTTCTGTGGCCTTTGTTCGAAATGCAACAAGGAATGATGTTTACCCTGGCACTTCTTACAAGTGGCAGAAGACTGACATTTAGACGCTGTATGCTGCGCACTAAGGCAGTTGACACACATATTGTGTTCCTTAATGAATTTAAATCTGTCATTCGCGTTTAATTTTAAAAAGGCACTGCACTTATATAAGTGGATATGCGATGAATGACAGAGCGAACATTTAGGCGATGTAGATACATGCGCCCTAGAAGACGTAGCAGACGCCGCACTGGCGCCACTGCGGCCGGCGGTCGACTTTTCAGCATTCGACGGCGCGGTGCGATATAATATTTTTATTTGTTCGCGTACAAACTTTACGAAGTAATTATAATCTACCTCTTGAGGATCTTTCAAATTGCGAAGCGACATTTCGTAATGTTTTGCGATGTCGGAGTCTAATAACTTAAGACCCGCGTACGTGAAAATAAAATCATCCATGTTATCTATTTTCAATTGCTTGAGTCCTGCCACAATTGCAGTGAATTTATCAAATACCTGTTCAACATTAGCAGGCGAAGTACCAACTGATTTTATAGAAAACAGCTGATTGAGATAACTAACTGCTAATGCGCGCGTGTCATGATATTTTGCGATAAGCGCGTCCCAGATTACGCGATAGTTCTCTGCAGCGGGGACAATACCGGCGGCAACACTTTGAGCCTTGCCCTTGAGATGACTTAGTAAATAGTGAATACGATCCGAGTCCGATAAATCGGGATTTAAATGTATTACACGTTTGAATGTTTCATAGAAAAACGGAAAAGTTTGAATGTCGCCCTCAAAGGTAGGCAGTTCGATTCTCGGTATTTTAATATGACATGACCCTGAACTTGAACCGAGTCTACTACTCGTCGAATTAGTACTACTCATAGCATAATCCTTAGTAGGGGGAGCTGGGGTCAATGAACTCAATACATTTTTAATTTCGCACGAAAGATCGTCAAAGGCCGACAACGTGTTGTAATTAACCTCATAGTCGGGATTAATTTTCATTGACAAAATATTTATATTATCAATTGTAGTTATAATTTCGTTTCTAATTTGATCGACTGTTCTGGCTTTCGCAATGAAAGTATTTCTCGACCTTTCGTCATTGAGATTTGAAATTAAATCATATATTTTTTGAACGCGACCAAAATATGAAGCACATTTGCCTTCGTAAAGTTTAAGTTTGTTATTTAAGTCTTCCATTTTAAACTAAAAATTTGTGTTTAAAAATAAAAAAAATAAAAACTTTAACATAAAATTGGTACGGAACCACTTATCCGTCCAAGCGAAATTCCAGCCTAAGCTAATGGATGCAAAACAAAGTATTAAATATTTATATTTTTTTAAAAAACAAAAGATAGGTAGGTACGGAACCAATTTTCCAATCATGCGAAACCCTAGCGTGTGTTCAATACGACACGACAATGGCGAAATCGAAAAATAAAAAAAAAGCTTGTAAAAACAAACGGTACTTATATGATTTATATATGGTATATAGAACGGAACTCTATTTCAAGCAATAAAGCGGACGTACAATACGACGCGACACACGGGTAAAACAAAAAATAAATAGGTGTGGAACTATTTTCCCGACCATGCGGAACCCTAGCGAACGTGCAATACGACGCGTAAGGATAAAACAAATAAATACCTATCCTACCAGCAGCGTTAGTAAGTATAGATAGGCACTAACTGACCAAGCTGGCACGATATAGGAACAGTATAGATAGCACGAGCGTAATTGCTGTGCATGCGAAATAATAGGTACTTATGAACGTAAGAGTGAGAAATAATTTATCTTGTCTTAAGAACAAACAACCTAGTAAATAAGTTACTTCAGAACCTACTAAAATTCTTCAATAAATGCGGTGTGGACTGTAATATTTTTGCGATGTAAATAAATAAACTCAATGTTTAGTTATTAGGTTAAAAATAAACCAACAAGATGTTATAGTGGCGATCCTTACTTGGATTCGCTAACAAAGTTAACCAGACCAATCTTTGTGCCACGAAACTTTCCACGAAACCACCGTCAATTAAATAAAATAATGAAAAATTAGCGTAATTAACGCAATTTAACGTAAAATCTATTTCACAACATGAAACACTAAAGTAGTAAATAACTTATACACACCTATTTGTGAATCAGTTAGGAAAAATGCGAATTTAAATAATTTTATAACGGGACTTCGTGTACAAGTGCGGACACACAATGGACCTTACATGTAACGCAATAAGGACGAGTTTCCTATGATGATTATATGCAATTACACGTGGTAATAAACCCAAAATTTTAGATTTCTATCCGGTTCGTGAGGACCAAATATATGGTAGATATAACCGGCCGCATGCCGCGATGCATGGTACGATAGACCATAAAGCTAACCGATTATATCATTTGGTTAATATGCGTTTCCCAAGGTGGGATGGACTGGCTGAAATCCAATAATTCTAGGTTTCTCAAAGATGCGTATAGTAATTATAACGACGTTGCACAGGCTAAAATCACTAGGTAATTAGGAAGGCTTACTAACCTGGCAAGTCCAGCAATCTCTGAGGGTCCAGGGCTGCGCGGGAATCCTTTCACTTCACTACACAGAGAGGCGAATTCCTTTGGCTGGCAACTATTTTGTGGTAATGCGACCTTTCCCAAATATATTATGGGACTCGGTAATAAGTGTCCCACGATTCCAAAGAACGAATCGCGACAGAGACATATGCGGGATAATAATTGAGTTGCGTGCGACCGACCAGCGAGGCGTCTTGATTGCAACTAGTCTTGTCAAGGTGACCGACATTAGAAAAAATGCAGAGTGCATACGCAGCAAAATATCCGTCGTGTGGATTATAGTGTACGCACACACGGACACGTAGGAACATCGCGTAATAGCCCAATATGGGATTACACAAAATTCCCAGAAAAGTAAACCAACCCTTAGTTTACCTATAGATAATTAACTATGCAATGTCGTTTATCTATCGTTTAAATTAAGTTACGCTCGCAATGCTGTCGGCGTAACCAGTCTTTTAGGCATGTAATTGTAGATCTTCCTTTACTTGTATGATACTAATTGACGTATTATATTGGCAATGTATTCAGTATATAAATTATTAATTCTTTTTTATTGTTTTACGTTGCTCGCATGGAAGGAAAACTACTAGAAGGTATGGTTTTTTATTGAGGTTACCACTAAATAAAAATATCGTACTCATTTTCTTTTAAAACTTACTAATCATAATAAACTAGCAAACCTGCCCCCGAATCTGCACGTTATGTATCTACATAATTATATGTACATATGTACATACACCAAACATACAAAGGTCAAAGAAGTCGTGGTTTTCCGATGACGCGTCGGGTCGACGACATTCATGGAGTGGCGGTAAATTCTTGGCTCAGCATAGCACAGGTCCTGCATATGTAGCTTTCACAATGGGATGCCTACCTGTACCCAGCAGTGGGCCTATGGGCTATGGATGATGATCATCATTTCAGCCATAAAACGTCCACTGATGAACACAGGCCTCCCTCATGGATCTCCATGAGGGGTAGTTGCCATACTCACCACGCTTGGCAGGCGGGTTGGTGAGCGCAGTATGGGATGTTGATACACGGATAGACGCTGCTGCCCATCTTCCGGAGGTATCCCTTAGCAGGCTCTTACTGCATCCATGGGCATGAGAGGAGGGGTACCATTCTACTGCCGGCACCCCACGGCGGATGGATGATGATGATTTTGATAAAAATATATATGCTAATCAGTTATATCTAGCTTGATGGTATGGTTTACGGGACGCTGCGGTGCCTGTGACATTGTAATTTGTTAAAACTCCAGCAAAATATATTAGACTTGCATAGTTCAAAATAGAACTTAAACACGGAGCAAACTAGGTGAAACTATTGTTACCTTGACAAATGGTCAAACCTATCAATCGTGTTTTTAGCACCTCAGTGCATAATGCCAATAGTTGTTAGGTAGAGCAATAGCTATAGAGGATAGAGGAGCTATAATAGATATAGAGGCTTCAACATTTAACTAATCATCCAATGATGTCGGTGTATACAAATGTCCTCCCGAATATCGTATTCAGGACGTCACGTCGTTTGTTTTGTATTGTGTATCTTGCTCTCACACTACAACTGACACTCTCCGTCTGTAGCTAATATAGCAGCTTCTGTAAGTACATTGGGTTTACTTACTTACTATCCTGGCAAGTCGACTCCCCATGAGGGTCTTGCCTCCAACATATGGATGTGTGGGGTTTGGATGTTATTGTTTATACTATCTATATTGTACATTCAGTAAATTGGCCTTACAATAAGCAACTAGTAAGTATTCATGCTGTATGGAATGCTGCAGTGTCTGGGTTATAATTAGATGAACTAGACTTGCCTAGCAGCTATACTGCTATAACAGTATTTGTGTTGTACAGACGCTGTGTTTGCGCTGATGTGGCGATACCGAGTGTACGAACAAGACGAGGCGTCCCCCACGTTTGTGTTCGACGGTAGCCGGTTCACGCCCCGTCCGGACCCTTTGGTATGTATCACTCTTAATACCCCCATGTAACAGCTGCTAAGCTTATAAGCTGGACCTTATTCGCAACCTTTTGTAGTTTTGAAAGTTAAAGTTAATAAGTGCTGCCTATGTAATAAGTATTCTATACTAGGTATAATATTATAAAGAGGTAAGGTTCGTGACGTTGTAGGAGGTAATCTCTGGACCTTCTGAACCGATTTTGAAAATTCTTTTACTAATAAAAAGCCACAGTATTTGTGAGTGTCATAGTCTATAAATTAACGAGAAAAATTAAAATACTTTTCCATGGTAGTTGGATTTGCAAAGTAAGTCGGAGAAAAAACGGTTGAACGAAAACGTTTCATACGAACGCTGCCTTAACGATGAAAGGTATATGTTTGAGTTCTAGAGAAAAGTTTTAGAGCTAATATATTGATAATGCCTACAAATAATAAGCGACAGCCTATGTCTAACTTTTTATATTAAAGTTACAAAAAGTGGTTTTTATATTTAAATCGTTAGGTGACGTATTTTGGTCCTATCATCGACAATTATGAATTCATATCAAAATAGTAAATGTATCGCTTCAAGTGGTTAAAACAGAAGACTTCCTTTTTACTGCATATAATTTGGACAAATGGTTAAAGAGATAATATGACATAGGTATAGAACCGCGACCGTGTCGTAATCCATTGAGTGATATTTCTATTAGACGCGTTTTTCCTTAAACACCACGTGAGTCCTTTATTATAGGCTACAGTATCCTGTCAAGATCTCTTTTTCCCTCACGATTAATAAGTCCCAGGATCAAAAATACGCCCTGGTGGGTACTTGAGGAAGCAGTGTTTTTCCCATGGGCAGTTATATGTTGACTTATATCTTGGGTTGGAACTCCTGAAAGACAATATCACAAGTAAAAATGTTTACCGCCCAACGAAGTGGGTATGGGTCAGGTAGTGTAATATACATATATTGGACCTGTACTAATTCTGTTAGTTAAAAAACTCTTATTCTTTCTGCAATGTTTTTATGTAGCTGTGGAATTATTTATAGGGGAGAACTGGGTAGCCCCAGACACTTCACTTACAGGGTGTTTACGCAGACTTACATAACTATGAAATGCACCAAGAGATGCCACCTGCAATGTAAAGAAAAATTCAATTTAGTCTAGGTGGCGCCGCCTAAGGGTTCGCCCGTTATAGATTATTTTCTTCTGGGTCGCCTAATTTTCATAACGACACTGAAAGTTTGAAGCCAAGAATCAATCACTTAAGGTAAGTATTTTGTTTTGTTTTTAGTGTTTTCTTATAGCTAATTAATTAGGGTATATCACTTTTGTTGTTTGGCGGTGGATGGCATTAATTTAAAAATTGGGAGGTCGGGTACCCTCGGTCTATATTTTTTCGGACACCTTTAGGGGTTCAACTTTTTAAATGGATGTCATGTTTTTAATTTTTTTAGTTAGTTATGAACGTGGTGATGTCTATTTATAATTACTTTTTTTGTAGATTGAGTGCAACATGCTTAACACCAAAGGCAGAATTACGGATAGAGGAAGTTATTACCTGGGAAACGCAGCCTTTGACCAACTGGGAACTTCAGCCGTCAACAAGCCATACAATCAGTGCCATACAGCCAGTGCTTCTGACTTTTTTTGCTTATCTGAAACGACGAATTTTTGACGACTTTTGCTTTCTGAAATATTAAAGGTCTAGCATTTAATTTTTTAGTTGTAAATTAACACATGCATTCGAACATGTGTTTAGGGTTAAATATAACCCTAAGTTTCAAGATTAAAAAATATTAATACAAAACTCAGATTATACCCTAAAACATAATTTTATTTATAAAACATAATTTTATTTATCTGTCCGCGGCTACTCACCTCTCCGCTATATTTTTTATTGACACCAGATACAGGTTTACTAACATAAATAACACATTGTGAAAGTCGTTTAGAACATCAGAATATTTTAGGACGAACGCACGGGTGCGTTCGTCCGCGTACTTACTTGTGATATGATTATGACTGTAGGCGCTCTCTGCCGTGTGGAAAGTGATGTGCAAGGAGGCGGGATTACCCGAGCACGTTCTCTTTCGTTGCGTGCTACAATCGTAATGTTTGTCTTCCAGTCGAACGAGCCGTCCTCCGACCTGCCGCCCCCGAAGTCCGCCAAGGACGTGACCACGGAGCAGCTGTCGGGCGTGGTCCGCGTGGACTCGTGCTTCGCGCCGCGCGCCACGCCGGGCCTGTGCCTCGCCGCGAGGCTGGCCGCGCTCGTACTCTACGTGCACAACGACCAGCCGCCTGCTACCAGGTATGACTTTGTAGTTCGCCGTAAGGCTGGTTTTCCTGTCAAGCGTACCATCGGCGCGGACAGGTCGATTATGTTTAGATAGCTACGAAAAGTTACTATGAGACGCTAAGCTAAGGTCAGGGGCGCGTCCGCGTCGCCGACGATCAGGACCGTAAAACCAGCCTTAAATCAAATAACATTTAATTTTTCATTCGAAGTGTTATGCACTGGACTGCTGGAATTACCGATTTGGAGAGGACGTACGTCAGACTTTTTGCAATTATATTGTACTGTGACCAATGGATTTGCAGTAATGACGTCCTCTGTGGCGCAGCGGGCGAATGTCCGCCTGAGAAGCAAGAGGTTGCGGGTTCCATTTCCGGCTCGGGACAAATGTCTGTACGAACTGCAGACATTTGTTCAGTGTGTTCTGGATGTTTTCCCATATATAATAAAAAATATATATCTACCAGATGACTGATATTAAGTATATCAGTCATCTTGATACCCATAATACAAGATCTGCTTAGCTTGGGGCTAAACGATGTTGTGTGAGTTGTGCAGTATTATTTATTTGTTATATATTAGACTAGCTGACCCGGCGAACTTCGTATCGCACCTATAACCACAACTACAACTTACCCTACAACTACACTACTACTACCCTATAACTACCCTACTACCCTACAACTACCCTTTTTTTTTGGTGACGGGGTGGAAATCTGCTAGTTCAAATACCATGCTGCGTAAGGGCACAGCATGGTTATGTGAGGATGTCTCCTGACGACTCACTAAAACCACCCTGATGGCCGGCCTCGGTGCACTAGACTCACTAAAACCACCCCGATGGCCGGCCTCGGTGCACTAGACTCACTAAAACCACCCCGATGGCCGGCCTCGGTGCACTAGGGGCTCCGGTTCCTCATAAAAAACACTCCAGAGCCCCTAACCCTAATGCAGAACCGCTATAGATTTTATGGTATACAGAGCACTGTGTTGTATTGTGACGAATTGGTGTCGATCTTGTCATGTGTACCAAATAAATATATTCACATGGATATCAGTATCTTTATGGAGTGTCACTTACAATTCTATACTATCTCTGCTCATGCTGACGGAAAAAGGACGAAGCATGCCCATTAAACTTTTATTAGTCCATTTTTAATTATTTTTTCACTTGGATTACAAAATATACTGGATTAAATGCTGTAACATTATAAAAAATAGGCGATATATCTAACTCCCCAGTCAAGATCCGTATTCTGGCCCAACATTTTCTTTTCGTTTGTACGTTGCCGGGGCTGGGTACATAATTATGTATGGTGTGGTCTGTCCGCAGCCACAAGACGTCGCTGGAAGGCTACTATGTGTCGAAGCCGCTCATGCGCAGCCATCGCGTACTGACGGTGCGCGCGCGCAGTGCGACGCTGCACGCCAACCTCGCCTCACCGCCCGGGGCTTTGGTCATCCTTCACACGTACTTCTCGTTAGTATAATAAAGTTTTCTCCTAAGAAATAGAAAAAGTTTTATTTTTCTAATAAACACATACTTTGTACATACAGAAACATAATTACAAGATATATAAGAGAAAATCCATAAGGTATTTTCCAAAGCACTACAGGGATACTTGTGCTGCTGGCTTTCATAGGCGCCCTGTTGTATTGTTTCGATGTTAGGTAAAGATATCCCCTTTTTACTCAAAATATCAGTCATGTGTGTTTATGTGTAGGGATCGTCTTGTTTAGTAAAACATTAAATATTACTATGACATTAAACTTTAAGGGAATCCTTAGTCTCCGGTTTGGGACTATGTTTGCTATAGGTATTCGTCGACACCCTTTATGTGCAAACAGATGAAGATACATCTCCGCTGATTACTGAGTCTGCGCTGACAATGTCGGTTCTTTCTACTCCACAGGAGTGACATCCTCGATTGTTCTACTGGCACCATGGAGCGGATGGTGAACGAGTTCCGACTACAAGGGGGGGTGTCATACCCGCGCGGGGGGAGACCGCGCGCGCGCCTCGCGTCGGCGCATGTGGTCGCCGCTTTGCACGTGCCGAGGCTGAGAACTCTGCACGCGCTGGGCAGAGACTGGCAGGCTGCAGTGGAACAGGTTACACGGACATCTAGTTATCGGCCTTAATCAGTCCACTCCAGCACATACCCCTTTCCTAATTACCGATTTTTTACCCGCTGACGTCAGCAGCCTTCACAAATCATCCATTCAGCTAGTGAGCGCTTGCCGAGGCACGGTCTTTATACAATGGCTCTTATACCAACTTAAAAATATCTAATAGATCTCTAATTATTGTGCTGATTATTGTCTCAATATACATACTTTCGGTCAAAAATACAAAAACAAAAAAAAATCACACAGAGTTGTACTCGTAGAAGACACACCTAGAAGCTTCTTTCATTCTTATTGTCCTTGCTTTGAATACAATGTAGTAAGTCCCCACGCTAGCTACCAACTGAGCAAACCACCGCCTTTTGGTTTTAACGCTGGGGAACAGCAATCATTTCTGAGCCTCTAGAGCTTACTGACGTGGTAAGTTTTTTTCTCTTGGGAATACACGCTTCTTCTTATGAGTTTTGCTTTGTTTAAACCGGCTGGTGAAGTACCAGAACCTGATTCTAACTATTTCACTTCAATGCGCAGCATTTTTCGTAAAATCACTATTTATGACGAGCTCTATGGCGCAGCGGGCGAAGGTCCGCCTGCGACGCAAGGGGTTGCGGATTCGATTCCCGCCTAGGCACAAATGTCTGTACGATCTGCAGATATTTTTTCAGGGTGTTCTGGGTGTTTTTCTATTTATAATAGAAATATCTTATTCTATTTTCTTTGTTTATCATAGAAATATCTATCTATGTAGTATAATGTATTAAGTATATCAGTCATCTAGTACCCATAACACAAGCTCTGCTTAGCTTGGGGCTAGATGATGCTGTGTGATTTGTCTAGCATTATTTATTTATTATTTTATTTATTTATTATATGTATAAAAGTATCTAAGGTTTTAGTACTTTTGTAGCCCTTTGGTAACAAAAACTCTATGGCGGTTCTCATTTCGACACTATAAAAGTTTTTAGCAGAGTTACACCGAATCAATTAATTATTCTCTACTGCACATTTCGATTGTCCCTAAGTACACTATCGAATCTGAAAATGACCACTTTACAGGACGGCCGTTTGAAGTTGTTTTTTGTAATATCTTTTTATTTTTAAGCGCCAATTCAACAACTATTTAAGAATAACGGCTTTAATTTAAACTTAAACATTGGATATTAACGGCAATAGGAAATACTCAACAGATTTTAAGATTTTTCAGTTTCGATAGCTTACGTCGTACAAACTGGCCCATAAACTATCGAAACTAACCATTTCGATAGTTTACTTCGAAATTTTACGATACCTTTTTATCGAAAGTGGTAATTTCAATAGTTTACGTGGTAGAAAACTGCATATTCGATTGTACTCCTATTATTTTGGTAAAAGATAATATTATTGGAAAGTAAATAAAAGTTAATTAATTTCAAATTTAATATGTATTACAAAGACATAAACTAAATAATTGTTGTAGGGCCTGAAAATTACTAAAATCAACAAACAATCAAAGTATTTAAACAAAAATAAACTTCTAACCAAAATGAACACATACAATTTGAGATCACTTATCAGACGAGATCCAAAATGAGATCGAATTATTTAAATTTAGTTTGAATCATCATTTTCGTCAGGCAAATTATCTCCGTGTTTAAGGTTCTGGAAAAAACCTGTGATATTCTTTAGGTACTACCTCAGAATTACACAAAGACATCAGATCTTTGTATTTTGCCTCGGGCTAAGGCAGAGTATCACTGTACAAATTCTTTGTTTCAACACTTCTTGTATTTTCTTACCCTTTCTTGTACCTTGTAACGTTTTCAACAAGTGACTGTCATCATTTAAATTATATTTTAGATACAAACAGTTCGGGTCTTCTTTCTTAACCCTAATCTCTCTCAAACTGTTCCAAGATACATTTCGATTAGCGGTATCCTTTTTCCATTGCTTGTCCAGTAATAATACCTTCATGTCAAAAATATCGTCCTGTGTAATTTCAATAACGTTGTAGAGCTTACCCTCAACTTTAGCCCACCTCACCAATGCATACCACGGATCCGGGGTGTAAATGAGTCCTTTAGCCTCTCGTTCAATACGGGCGTGCGCACTGTCATCTTCATTTTGGGTATGGCCTTGTTCAAGAAATCTGTAAGTTATATCCACATTGTATTTTTGTGACTTTAACATGTACATTGAGTAAACAACTCTGTTGCTGTTCTAGCCCGAGCAGTTATCTGACCAAAATAAAAACGTCTTAGCACCCTTTTCGACTTTAAATTGTATAATGAGGCCAGGCAGCTTAAAACTTCACTGGCTCCTCTTTTAGCTGTGCATTCTGTCCACATATAACAAAATGATTGGGCTTGGGTGATGTTGAATATTAGCATCTATAGCTAGGGAAAGTTGTCCATTGTCCGTATTTGAGCTTTGTGGGGTAGGCTCAAAATCTACAGTCGGCGATGGTACTGGCGTATTTGCGATACTATCTAAAACAACTGAGGCTTCACTGTCACTGACTAGATTTTTGCTTTGTTCAGACACAATAATGCCAGGCGAGAATGTCGCATCTCGTGATAGGTTATCGTGGATCATTCTTTCCAATATAGCGAATGCTGCGTCAGTAAGATTACAGTTTAGTGGTAACAGAGATTCTGAAAAAAAATAAGACTATTAAGCAAAATAATTCGTAGGTAAGTAGGTATGCAAAAAATTGGTAACGTGCAAACATACCCATTAATCACTGGCCACACTGTTGAACGCAACACATTATGTCATTTTAACGTTGATATTGTCTTAAATTTAGCTTCCAAAAGTAGACGAAATTAAATAAATAATGCTGGATAATCCACATAGCATCATCTAACCCAAGCTAAGCAGAGTTTGTGTTATGAGTACTGATTTACTTAATACTATTCATTAGATATTTTATATTAAAGGACGATACATAGAAAATAGCTAGAGCACCCGGAACAAAATATTTGTAGATCGTACAAACATTTGTCCTAAAGGTGGGAATCGAACCCGCAACCTCCTGAGTTGCAGGCGGACCTTAGTACGCCGCGCTACATCGCTCGCCTTTAAATTATTTACCTTAGGTTGTACCTTGGGTTGTATTTGTATTTAGTCTTTTACCAAGCCATACTACATTGTTATATATTAATTGTTTTTCTTTAGTAATATACTCATTGTTACCAATAATTTTATTGAATTGCATGTTATATAATATAATAATATAATTTATGTAAGATAAATAAATGCACATTCGATAGCTTTGATGCACTGTATTTACGTGGTAAACTATTGAATGTGGCAATTTCGATTAGAACACATTTTAAAACTGCAATGTAAACTAACGAAAGTGCCACATTCGATACAAAATTATCTTAGTGTCTCGACGTAAAATATCGAAACGGTCAGTATCAATACTTTACGTGGGTATCACTCCCAGTAGGTTCTTATAAATCTTATAAAAATGATTGTTAAACTAGTTTCATTTTTTAATGTCATTAAGCTGGGTTAATGACATTAAATTACCGTTACTTATTTCCGTAAAACATTTTTTATAGTAAATGAATACTAGAAACATAGAATAATTCACCACATATTGAACTTCCGTCTTCTTCTCCCAACGACTTTTCCATTTCTTGAATTTTATTACAATCAACATTTTCAACCAAACTTAATATACGTAAACTTCTTCTATTACTTCTTAACAAATTATTACTCATTTAATAATAATCAATCTTGTCTGCAAATTAACTGCGGGGGACGAACGAACGGTGCGGAGCGAGCGACCGACGCGACGGCGACGTATACTCGCGATAGTGGTAGTTTCGTCTCGCTCGCACAGTGATCAGTGCGGCGTATACTAGCGAAACTTAATTTTCGATACCTTACGTCTGAACAAAATGTAACATTCGATTGTATACGTTTAGCAAGTGGAGAAAATAATGAAAAATATTTTTTTTTCTTCTGATCCTATGAAAGTACACATAAAAATAAGACATTTAAGGAAATAAAAAAAAAATCCCAATTTTCATTTTCGATAGTGTACGTAGGGGTGATCGATTTAACCTATAACCTTCCAACAGTACCTTCACAAATCGAAAGTCGACGATCCCCCGCCGGCGACAACTTGCACGGAACCAGAAGTGACAGCCAGCGCGCTGGAAGGACGCGTATCCCTTTGGATACACAACACGACTGCCTCCGCGCTGCGGGTGGGACAGGAAGGGACCGACGAGGTGGTGCCTCTCGGTCCCGGCACTAGTCTCGCTTATCGGTAAGTTCGTATAACATCTGCGGTGGAGCTGGAAGGATTCGTATCCCTTTGGATACACAACACAACTGCCTCCGCGCTGCGGGTGGGACAGGAAGGGACCGACGAGGTGGTGCCTCTCGGTCCCGGCACTAGTCTCGCTTATCGGTAAGTTCGTATAACATCTGCGGTGGAGCTGGAAGGATTCGTATCTCTTTGGATACACAACACGACTGCCTCCGCGCTGCGGGCGGGCTGGGAGGTCCCGGCACCAGTTTTTCTTACAGTCTGCTGACATTCCCGATATTGTATGAGCTAACTGCAGCACAACCCCAGGAGTCATTAGCTCATTGTGTGTAATAGTAATATTAAACATAACTTTGTTTCTTTAAATTAATTTTATTTATGTTATAGATGGCGCTGTCCTACCTCAGCTAAGAACTTGAGGTTTTCTTTGGCTGGTCCTATCGCCGACTGGCATTGGTCTAACAGTAAGTGATAGATGACACATACAACTACTGAAGCAAAAGACTCGTGTAGCAACATACTGAAATGCAAGAAAACTTCACTCCATGAAGTACAACTTTATTTCCGTACATTTTGCCCATAGTTAATTGCATACCCTATTTCAACCCCTTTAAGTTTAATTTTCGCAACGAAAATGCCCATCTGCAAGGTCTAATTATGACGTGAAAACGGAGAATACATGCAATAATTCACACTTTCGCTTTTGGCAGGTATTCCCTTTACGGTGGGTTGTGAGCGCGTACGCTTGGTGGACGCAGAGCCGGCGACTCAATGCTGGCTGCCCGGTGCCGGTGTGTTTTTGCACACGTCTGTGGAGAACCTAGGAGCTCGGCGCGAACTGACGCTCGCGGGACGCCTGCGCGCCGCCAACCTGCTGAGAGACAACCTGCATTACAAGGTATGGTCTTCGCGGTAGGCGGTGAGCCGGTGACTCAGAGCTGACTGTCTGGCGCTGACGTGTTCCATCCACACGTTTGTGGAGAACCTGGGCATTACAAGGTACGGTCGATCAAAAACAGGTCTACCAGAGCTCATCGAGATGTATAATTCTTCTACAACCTCTGCATATCCTTCGAGGGTGCTCTTGGAATGCTGCCAGCGGCCCATAGTCCTTCTCGGATATATTTTTATTTTCTTTTTATAGCAGATAGATCTTCGTTTAACCACAATCTCACCGGATGGTAAGCGACGATGTGGCCGATTTTAAGGAGTCTGGCTGACTAGGGTCGGGGTACTGGCACAATGGACAATGGGAAGACAATGCTCAACACACCCCAATGCGTTTTCCGCCAAATTTAACGCTAGTGACTGCTAAACAATGCAGAAATGTGTGCAATCCCGAATTTTGCTGAAAATAAGCACACAGACCGCAATACTCTATATGAATTTTCCACATTATGTTTCGCCTTTTTAAAAACAATCTCAGGAAAAAATGTGTCTTGGGTCTGATTTTGATAAAAAAAACTAACAGTATATAAACGCATTATAATAATATTTATTAGTTGTGTTGAAATCGAGGCGGCCTCGAGTCAGACCAGCTTCCAGATGGACGGACGTTCTAAACAAGGTTCCCGGACGATTGTAGATGAGGCTAGCACAAAACCGTTTACATTGGCGCGTTGAAGAGAAGGCTTATACATCAGTGAGCGTCAACTGGCTGATAGTATCATGATGATAATATTACTCTATTGTATTCTGGAGAAGACATCGTGGCACACGTGCAAATCGCCGTAAAGGTAACCACCATCAAGCCATATTGAGCTGTTATGGGTTGATGTTGATGCCCAGTGCGACGATTGCACTTGGCATCAACAACCGGTTTGAACCGGTGCTGTTCTTGGCTGAAACCACCGGGCTGAGTTTGAACACCACATTATAACACTGACAATGAAGATCATGGAGTTTCCCGATTGAAGATTCCTTGCGTCGAGATATAATTATATTGTGTATGTTTTTCGCAATCCCAAAAAAAACATTATCTTTTTTCCATTGTAATGATGTTAAGTTCAATTTGGTTCTAAATTAAATACATGTGATGATGATTAAAGTATTAATTTGGATAAACCTTCAAATAGGTTTTAATGAATATGAATGAAAGAACTTGTAAAATGAACAAACTTCCTCAATAAATGGGATGTCCAACACTCAATTGCCTGAGTATATTGCATTCAAACAAACAAAGTCTTTACAATAATCATAATGGTAAAAGTAATAATATTAGTATAGATAAAATATTTTAGTCACTAGTTTTTAGAACCAAATAATGTATTTTAATCACATATACCCACCTGGGCACCCAGACTGTGAGACAAAATACATGTATCTTTATCTTATCCGACGATCTCTGTGGCGCAGTGGGCGAAGGTCCACCTGAGACGTAAAAGGTTACCGGTTCGTTTCCCGCCTCGGGACATATGTCTGTATGATCTACAGATATTTGTTCAGGGTTTTCTGGATGTTTTCATATACATGATAAAAAATATCTATCTAAGTAGTATAATGTATGTTTACCAGCCATCTAGTACCTACACATAACACAAGCTCTGCTTAGTTTGGGGCTAGATGATGCGGTGTAAATTGTTCATGCATACCTTTTATATAGAAGAGGCTGGAGGCCATTTAATAGCTAATATTATATATTAGTAACGATACTCTATCCACTTTCGATGTAGAATGTTTGTAAGCAAACTGTGACTCTTAAAATTTAATTGCCTCCTAAGGGTTGGTAGTTTGACCGAGTAATTAGTAATTTATATTGAAGGGAGTGGTCACAAATCCCCAATAATTGAGAAATATATATAAAAGCCAACAGAAAGCAAGTTAGTTTTAGGTTAAGTATTGACAGTTTGTTTTGACAGAGTTAATAGTAATTTATATTGAAGGGAGTGGTCACAAATCCCCAATAATTTAGAAATATATATAAAAAGCAACAGAAAGCAAGTTATTTTTAGGTTAAGTATTGACAGTTGCCGTGGGGTGCCGGCAGTAGAATGTTACCCCTCCTCTCCTACCCGTGGATGCAGTAAGAGCCTACTAAGAGACACCTCCGGAAGATGGGCAGCAGCGTCTATCCGTGTATCAACATCCCATACTGCGCTCACCAATCCGCCTGCCAAGCGTGGTGAGAATGGCAACTACCCCTCATGGAGATCCATGAGGGAGGCCTGTGTTCATCAGTGGACGTTTTATGGCTGAAATGATGATTGACAGTTTGTTGACGAACATTCTGGAGTATAGTATGTTTCTTGTGTGTTTCTGACAGGTACGCACGCGCGAGGCGGACGGCCAATGGCGCACCATCGGCTCTGGCGAGATCGCCGCCGAGTCGCTCGGCCACAGCGTGCTCTGCGCCGCGGACGCAGACATGGTCTTCAAGTACGTATTTAAAAATATTTTCATCATCATTGTCAGCTCGCAGTAAAACACTCCTTCGCGCGGAACACCAGCGCTGTGGTATGAAAACTCTGCCGCAGCAAAGCTGAATGGTGGCCTTTATTGTCACTTTTTTAGAATAAGTTTAGATTTTTGTAATTAGTTACAAAATAAACATTAAAAGGGGAACTTTGGGACCCTGGGAGGAACTGAACACGTTGGATACCTATTTTCAAAGAATAATTAACGTGAGTAGAAAACCCGTTTAACATAACAAAGAATAGTGTAACTCACAAGTCATTTGAAACATATCTTTATCTCTTATCTACTATATCTTTTCCTAACCGCCAATTGGTTCTTCTCTCTTAATTGAAAACAGCTAAACAGCCTTCAGCCAAATCATTTGTTTTACATTTGCTGGCTGAAGAAAATACAGCTTTTCATGAAGATACTAGATGACCCGACAGTCCCTGTCCTGACAATTCATGTTAACAGAAGCTGAGACCATTAAAAATTTACATTAAAAAAATGTAATAAAATGGCATTCATATTTCCTATAATATTTATTTATCTTTTATATTTCACTAGCTTGGGCCCGCCGCTTCGCATGCGTTGTACCCGGATAAAAGTAGCCTATGTGTTAATCCTAGTCAACATCTATACGTATGCAAAATTTCAGCTCGATACGTACCTACGCTAGTTTTGGTTGAAGAGGTAACAAACCTCCATACAAACAAACTTTCGACTTTATAATATTAGTGAGATAAAAGAATGTGGCTCTGTTTAGTAGTTTTTCTTTATTAAAAGTTTAGCTCTTTCGCGACCCCTAGGTTTTAGACGTTAAATAATGTCTTTGCCACATATTGTGTGATTTAAAAAAAATACCTCATGAGGATTGATTATATTTCCTGGTAGGGTTTTTGAAATGATTAACAATAGGTAACATTCTTCTTTCTAGAATAAAGTTCGTGGACCAAGATGTGGGCTGGTCCGGTGACATACCGCTGAAGCAGTGCCCCAAAGAAAATGTGCCCTGGCTAGTCAAAGGTACACCATTTTCATTTGCTAATAAGACGTTAACTGTCCAGGGTCATGAATTTATTATATTATACGAAATTCAATATTTTATTAAATTAAATAGTACAAATATGTTTTTATGATAATAGCCCCTTTTGTCTAGGGCAGAGGTCTCCAAACTACGGCCCGCGGGCCAAATCCGGCATGCCACTGCCATCAATCCGGCCCGTTACGTGTCACTTTACACAATCAATAGTAATTGAAATGCAATAAAAGCATATGTTTGCTTAGGTGGGCAGAAAAAATAATTTTTTATGGCCCTTGCAACATGCCGAAGAAACTATTATGGCCTCAAGGCTTCAAAGTTTGGAGACCTCTGTTCTAAGGCATGTGGTTTATAACATCTTAATGTACACTTATGTATGTACCTTCCACAGTGCCCAGCGGAGGCGAGACCCCGTTCACTTGCGTGTGGTGCCGCGTGGTCCGCGCCCGCTCCGACTCGCGGCTGCTGGTGTCTGTGTGGCCGCTGTACGTGCTGCACTCGCACTTGCCCCTCGACACAGACGTAGGTGCCCCTCGTGCATATATCCTACTAATCATTGCCCCTCGTTCATATATCCTACTAATCAGTGCCCCAAGTGCATATATCCTACTAATCAGTGTCCCTCGTGCATATGTATATCCTACAAATCATTGCCCCACGTGCATATATCCTACCAATCAGTGCCCCACGTGCATATATCCTACTAATCAGTGCCCCAAGTGCATATATCCTACTAATCAGTGTCCCTCGTGCATATGTATATCCTACAAATCATTGCCCCACGTGCATATATCCTACCAATCAGTGCCCCACGTGCATATATCCTACTAATCAGTGCCCCACGTGCATATATCCTACTAATCAGTGTCCCACGTGCATATATTTAGGGGCAAAGCTCCCTAATATGCATAGCGCTGTCTGTCTGTCTGTCTGTGCATGACACGATTACAACCGAACGCGTTGACCGATTTACATGAAACTTTTTTTGTTAGCACCGTCTTAATGAGAAAAGCGTACTAATTAATTTTTGTGAATTAATTAGTATCACATAGTATAGAATCACAGAAACCGGAGTTATAGTGACCTCAAATAGTCACCAAAAAAACAAAAGTCTTCAAATTACCGAAAACGTCCAAAAACCCAAAAATGCTATTTTTGACCTTAGGTGACCTTTTGAGGCCTTCGCCCCCTTTTATAGTACCCCCGTACCAATGCTTGTCCTACTAAAATGTGTCCCACTTGCATATATCCCACTAATCAGTGTCCCACGTGCATTATCCTACTAGTCATTACCAGAGGTTACCGCTTAACATAAGGCGGGCATTCGGCATGTCTCGTCATTTTGTCGTATTTTTAGGGTTCCGGACCAAAATGGTGAAAAGGTACTCTTATGGTATCACTTTGTCTGTCTGTCTGTGACAAATGGATATCTCGAGATCTACTAACGCTATCGACTTGACATTTGAAATAGTTAAAGATCACTTTTTTACTAATATAGCATAATAATTAAAATGTTAAAAAATATTCTTATTATGATGCGGATCTCAAAATTTTTAAGTGAAGTTACTAGGTCGTGTGGGGTATCATATGAAAGGTATTCATTTGCGCATTAATAAACAGTTTTTATTTTTCCTTTAAACCATATCGTTTCCGAGTTATTTACAAAAATCTTGAAAAAACAACCGTTCCCCCCCTTATCTCCGAAGTGTGTATAGATAAACCCGTGAAACTTTTATAGCTAATAAATGTGTATGTAAAGTTTATAGGAAAATCATAGCGAACCCTCTAATTTGCATAGTTTCTTAGACAATGGGGTGAAAAGTGGAGGTTTTCAAATGTTTTGCGAAGTTTCTATCTCATGTGGGGTATCATAAGAAAGGTATTAATTTGCTCATGAATAATAACAGACAGATGAGGAATAACAGACAACATCATCATCATACATTATCCTCAGGTGTTGATAACGACGACGCAGCCCGCGCCGGAGACGCCGCCGCGCAAGCAGAGCACGCCGGGCCGCGGCGCCAGCTCGCACCTGCTCGCGCCCGGCACCGCGGCCGCGCGCCATCTCCTCTCCTTCCAGTACACGTGAGTGACCATACTGTCAAGTGTTATGACGACGACGCAGCGCGCGCCGGAGACGCCGCCGCGCAAGCAGAGCACGCCGGGCCACGGCGCCAGCTCGCACCTGCTCGCGCCCGGCACCGCGGCCGCGCGCCATCTCCTCTCCTTCCAGTACACGTGAGTGACCATACTGTCAAGTGTTATGACGACGACGCAGCGCGCGCCGGAGACGCCGCCGCGCAAGCAGAGCACGCCGGGCCACGGCGCCAGCTCGCACCTGCTCGCGCCCGGCACCGCGGCCGCGCGCCATCTCCTCTCCTTCCAGTACACGTGAGTGACCATACTGTCAAGTGTTATGACGACGACGCAGCGCGCGCCGGAGACGCCGCCGCGCAAGCAGAGCACGCCGGGCCACGGCGCCAGCTCGCACCTGCTCGCGCCCGGCACCGCGGCCGCGCGCCATCTCCTCTCCTTCCAGTACACGTGAGTGACCATACTGTCAAGTGTTATGACGACGACGCAGCGCGCGCCGGAGACGCCGCCGCGCAAGCAGAGCACGCCGGGCCACGGCGCCAGCTCGCACCTGCTCGCGCCCGGCACCGCGGCCGCGCGCCATCTCCTCTCCTTCCAGTACACGTGAGTGACCATACTGTCAAGTGTTATGACGACGACGCAGCGCGCGCCGGAGACGCCGCCGCGCAAGCAGAGCACGCCGGGCCACGGCGCCAGCTCGCACCTGCTCGCGCCCGGCACCGCGGCCGCGCGCCATCTCCTCTCCTTCCAGTACACGTGAGTGACCATACTGTCAAGTGTTATGACGACGACGCAGCGCGCGCCGGAGACGCCGCCGCGCAAGCAGAGCACGCCGGGCCACGGCGCCAGCTCGCACCTGCTCGCGCCCGGCACCGCGGCCGCGCGCCATCTCCTCTCCTTCCAGTACACGTGAGTGACCATACTGTCAAGTGTTATGACGACGACGCAGCGCGCGCCGGAGACGCCGCCGCGCAAGCAGAGCACGCCGGGCCACGGCGCCAGCTCGCACCTGCTCGCGCCCGGCACCGCGGCCGCGCGCCATCTCCTCTCCTTCCAGTACACGTGAGTGACCATACTGTCAAGTGTTATGACGACGACGCAGCGCGCGCCGGAGACGCCGCCGCGCAAGCAGAGCACGCCGGGCCACGGCGCCAGCTCGCACCTGCTCGCGCCCGGCACCGCGGCCGCGCGCCATCTCCTCTCCTTCCAGTACACGTGAGTGACCATACTGTCAAGTGTTATGACGACGACGCAGCGCGCGCCGGAGACGCCGCCGCGCAAGCAGAGCACGCCGGGCCGCGGCGCCAGCTCGCACCTGCTCGCGCCCGGCACCGCGGCCGCGCGCCATCTCCTCTCCTTCCAGTACACGTGAGTGACCATACTGTCAAGTGTTATGACGACGACGCAGCGCGCGCCGGAGACGCCGCCGCGCAAGCAGAGCACGTCGGGCCACGGCGCCAGCTCGCACCTGCTCGCGCCCGGCACCGCGGCCGCGCGCCATCTCCTCTCCTTCCAGTACACGTGAGTGACCATACTGTCAATTGTTATGACGACGACGCAGCGCGCGCCGGAGACGCCGCCGCGCAAGCAGAGCACGCCGGGCCGCGGCGCCAGCTCGCACCTGCTCGCGCCCGGCACCGCGGCCGCGCGCCATCTCCTCTCCTTCCAGTACACGTGAGTGACCATACTGTCAAGTGTTATGACGACGACGCAGCGCGCGCCGGAGACGCCGCCGCGCAAGCAGAGCACGCCGGGCCGCGGCGCCAGCTCGCACCTGCTCGCGCCCGGCACCGCGGCCGCGCGCCATCTCCTCTCCTTCCAGTACACGTGAGTGACCATACTGTCAAGTGTTATGACGACGACGCAGCCCGCGCCGGAGACGCCGCCGCGCAAGCAGAGCACGCCGGGCCGCGGCGCCAGCTCGCACCTGCTCGCGCCCGGCACTGCGGCCGCGCGCCATCTCCTCTCCTTCCAGTACACGTGAGTGACCATACTGTCAGTGTTATGACGACGACGCAGCCCGCGCCGGAGACGCCGCCGCGCAAGCAGAGCACGCCGGGCCGCGGCGCCAGCTCGCACCTGCTCGCGCCCGGCACCGCGGTCGCGCGCCATCTCCTCTCCTTCCAGTACACGTGAGTGACCATACTGTCAAGTGTTATGACGACGACGCAGCGCGCGCCGGAGACGCCGCCGCGCAAGCAGAGCACGCCGGGCCGCGGCGCCAGCTCGCACCTGCTCGCGCCCGGCACCGCGGCCGCGCGCCATCTCCTCTCCTTCCAGTACACGTGAGTGACCATACTGTCAAGTGTTATGACGACGACGCAGCCCGCGCCGGAGACGCCGCCGCGCAAGCAGAGCACGCCGGGCCGCGGCGCCAGCTCGCACCTGCTCGCGCCCGGCACTGCGGCCGCGCGCCATCTCCTCTCCTTCCAGTACACGTGAGTGACCATACTGTCAGTGTTATGACGACGACGCAGCCCGCGCCGGAGACGCCGCCGCGCAAGCAGAGCACGCCGGGCCGCGGCGCCAGCTCGCACCTGCTCGCGCCCGGCACCGCGGTCGCGCGCCATCTCCTCTCCTTCCAGTACACGTGAGTGACCATACTGTCAAGTGTTATGACGACGACGCAGCGCGCGCCGGAGACGCCGCCGCGCAAGCAGAGCACGCCGGGCCACGGCGCCAGCTCGCACCTGCTCGCGCCCGGCACCGCGGCCGCGCGCCATCTCCTCTCCTTCCAGTACACGTGAGTGACCATACTGTCAAGTGTTATGACGACGACGCAGCGCGCGCCGGAGACGCCGCCGCGCAAGCAGAGCACGCCGGGCCACGGCGCCAGCTCGCACCTGCTCGCGCCCGGCACCGCGGCCGCGCGCCATCTCCTCTCCTTCCAGTACACGTGAGTGACCATACTGTCAAGTGTTATGACGACGACGCAGCGCGCGCCGGAGACGCCGCCGCGCAAGCAGAGCACGCCGGGCCACGGCGCCAGCTCGCACCTGCTCGCGCCCGGCACCGCGGCCGCGCGCCATCTCCTCTCCTTCCAGTACACGTGAGTGACCATACTGTCAAGTGTTATGACGACGACGCAGCGCGCGCCGGAGACGCCGCCGCGCAAGCAGAGCACGCCGGGCCACGGCGCCAGCTCGCACCTGCTCGCGCCCGGCACCGCGGCCGCGCGCCATCTCCTCTCCTTCCAGTACACGTGAGTGACCATACTGTCAAGTGTTATGACGACGACGCAGCGCGCGCCGGAGACGCCGCCGCGCAAGCAGAGCACGCCGGGCCACGGCGCCAGCTCGCACCTGCTCGCGCCCGGCACCGCGGCCGCGCGCCATCTCCTCTCCTTCCAGTACACGTGAGTGACCATACTGTCAAGTGTTATGACGACGACGCAGCGCGCGCCGGAGACGCCGCCGCGCAAGCAGAGCACGCCGGGCCACGGCGCCAGCTCGCACCTGCTCGCGCCCGGCACCGCGGCCGCGCGCCATCTCCTCTCCTTCCAGTACACGTGAGTGACCATACTGTCAAGTGTTATGACGACGACGCAGCGCGCGCCGGAGACGCCGCCGCGCAAGCAGAGCACGCCGGGCCACGGCGCCAGCTCGCACCTGCTCGCGCCCGGCACCGCGGCCGCGCGCCATCTCCTCTCCTTCCAGTACACGTGAGTGACCATACTGTCAAGTGTTATGACGACGACGCAGCGCGCGCCGGAGACGCCGCCGCGCAAGCAGAGCACGCCGGGCCACGGCGCCAGCTCGCACCTGCTCGCGCCCATTTTTATATTTATATTTCGGAATAGATGGTGCTCTATGTAGTGTCAAGCATTATTAATCGAACGAGTGAGCGAGGCGAACGAAGTTCTCAGTGGCAACTAGGCGTGAATGTTTGTATGTATGTCCGCAATTTTTGACCGAGGTTCGCACTTTTGAACGGATCATCGGATTTTGATAAAAAAAATTATAAATCTAAAACTTGAGAGGTTACTCTAATATTATAGATTGTCCTGGGGGAATTTTAATTCATGGGATAGTTTTTGAGATATGGGGGTTAAATGGCTTGTTCGAGGATAACTCTTCCACGGATGATCGGATTTTGATGAAATTTTGATCAATGGATTTTGATATATGGGAATTTTTTTGTGATATAAGGGTTTAGTCGTTTTTTTTTCTCCCAGGATAATTTTTGAACGGATTATTAGATTTTGATCAAATCCGAAAAATAAGAATTATTACATTAATACAAATCGATTGTCGTGGGGATTTTTGATGTGGTGTAGTTTTTTGAGATGTGGGGATTTATTTATCGATGTTTTTTGTCCGAGCATTATTTTTGGACAAATGCCCGGATTTTCATTATAATTTAAACATAGGGAGATTTTACCAACACACGGTAGTAGCCGATTGAAACACAGTAGGTTGCAGGTTCGATTTCTGTAAAGAACCTGAAAGAAGTCGCTCACTCGTTCAAGTTCGTGGCGAACAGCTAGTTAATTTTTGAGCCCAGGGTAAAAGTTTATATTATTTATTTTACTTCTTTATCTCATCGTAAATGCTTACCAGGGGTATAAGCTGTCCGGTGACCGCGGAGAGAATCCCTCTACATTACGGCGTGACGGATACGTCCGTGTTTGACAAACGGGCGCCCGTCGCCACCATAGAGGAGGTCCTGGCTGAGATCACGCTATGGTGAGTATCATTATGTATATCACCATTTCAGCCATAAAACGTCCACTGATGAACACAGGCCTCCCTCATGGATCTCCATGAGGGGTAGTTGCCATTCTCACCACGCTTGGCAGGCGGGTTGATGAGCGCAGTATGGGAAGTTGATACACGGATAGACGCAGCTGCCCATCTTCTGGAGGTATCCCTTAGCAGGCTCTTACTGCATCCATGGGCATGAGAGGAGGGGTATCATTCTACTGCCGGCACCCCACGGCGGTGTATTGTGTTTACATATACTAAGGTGTATATCTTAAAACCTGCGATAGAGGAGCGGTAAGGCCGTGTCCTCATTACTCACAGTAAGCGGCTAACTGTTTGCTTCTAGTTCACCCCCATATATGTAGAGGTATACTACCTCTATATACAACGCGTACTGTATGCAGTTTTTAGACGCTCCCTGTGAGCCTAATGGAGATACGGCCTTACACTCTCTAGCTAGTGTGTTGATATTTACGTGTTGACATATTGTTTGTAGGCTAGAGCGAAGTGCGACCGACGCGGTCTCACCGTGGCCGTACTCCGTGGTGGCGGGCCACTGGCCGGGCCACTGGAAACCTGCGCTTTTGCAGCCCCGCAGCGACGTCACGGTAAATATCATCAACTATCATTTATGATACTAGATAGAGTCCACCATTATTTATTATATTTGACGTCATCGAAGCCGCTGTCACTCTCCGCTATTGATGTTACGAGTAACATTCAATGCTAACCGATTTTTGTGGGGGATTTTTGATAAATGGCTTTACATATTCAGTAAAAAGGTTTCATTGTTTTTTTTTATCCTAGGTTTTCTCTCGACGTCACGGTAAATATCATCAGCTATCATTTACGTTACTAGATAGAGTCCACCATTATTTATTATATGTGACGTCATCGAAGCCGCTGTCACTCTCCGCTATTGATGTTACGAGTAACATTCAATGCTAACCGATTTTTGTGATAATTTTTGATAAATGGCTTACATTTTCAGTAAAAGGGTTTCATTGTTTTTTTATACTAAGTTTTCTTTTAAAGAAATCGTCCGATTTTGATGAAGCTTACACCTAAAAGAGATTACATGAATTGATGCCGTTCTTTTTTTATAAATGTGGTAGTTTTTAGGGTTAACCTTAAAGTTGTTTGTTGAAATTTAAAATATAACGAGATTACTTAAGTACAAATCGATATTCGTTGAGGAATTTTTATAAATATGTGTAAGATACGATTAATATGGGGATAAATCAATTTTTTATCGGAGGATAACTTGAATATATCATCCGATTTTGATAGGTATCATTTAAAACTTAAGGAGCCTACATCAATACAAATGGATGTACTTTGGGGTTTTGATTAGTTAAGTTTTACGTTACTATACTATAATAATAGGACACTGTTTTTTATTTACCGTAAGTTTTATGTAACCACTAGCTTGTGCCCGCCGCTTCGCATGCATTGTATCCGGATAAAAAGTATCCTATGTGTTAACCCTAGTCAACATCTATACGTTTGCAAAATTTCAGCTCGATACGTACAAACAAATTTCGGCTTTATAATATTAGTGAGTTAAGTAAAAACGTCTTTTAAGGCTTTTTTGTTCCCATCATTTGTTTTATTACTTTGTAAGCAGCTATTTGTTTCCCGTGTAATTTAAATATAAAAACAAAATTATATTGCCGGAATTAAGGAGATAAAGTGCACCTGGAATATATGCAACTCCAATCTGGGAGAAATGGGAGCCCTTTTTACAAGCTTTTATTACTATTGTGGGCAGTACAGCAGTTATTCTTCGCCAGGTGCGGTACCAGGCCATCCGCGCCGGGGGCGGTTGCTCGCTCGAGATCCAGCTGTGCCCCGTCGTGCTGCTTTGCAACGCGAGCCCCATCGCGCTGACGCTGCGCTCGTACGACGCCGCGCCGCTTTGCAAGCTGGAGCCTGGCACCGTCATCTCGCCGCCGTCAACCATCCTGAAGGTAAGCACTGT
Organism: Pasiphila rectangulata; assembly: GCA_963082625.1. Lineage (NCBI taxonomy): Eukaryota > Metazoa > Arthropoda > Insecta > Lepidoptera > Geometridae > Pasiphila > Pasiphila rectangulata. The sequence goes on along the minus strand of OY720236.1, from coordinate 15,560,066 downwards.
GCGTCACCAGGCGCGGTACCAGGCCATCCGCGCCGGGGGCGGCTGCTCGCTAGAGATGTCAAAGATAAATTGTCTTGCTGAGGTATGCAAAATCGCTCAAAACTTAAACTTTACATACTTCCTACAGATTTTACGTACACAATACACTAGTTTTTGTTTCATCAAAAGACGAATTAGTTATGTTTGTACATACATTTAAAATTCTCGTAAGTATAGAGTAGCGCCCACCGCGTGACGTCACATTCCAACGCTCTATCCGGTAACGGCAGTATGGAAGCGAGCGAACTGACTGAGCGGGCGTAGCACGGTGACGACACAGCATCGAACGCAGGCCCGCAGGGTGATTAAGTATCTCGCGACAGGTTTGCAACAGGCGTATATCTCGCGATCAAAGCTGCAACAGGCGTAAATCTCGCGATCATCGCTTGCGAACCTGTCGCGAGATAAATAATCAGCCTGCCGGTGGAATCCCGCGTCGCGCACTTATTTTGAAATTTCAACCGCGAAAGCTAACACTATGTACAGTAATACTTTTTCGTAAGTTGAGCTAAAAGGTTCGTTCTATCGTTTGTTTTCATTGCTTGTATTTGTTTCAGAAACCGTTCTTCCTGTCTGTAGAGATAGGTCGCGAGACGTACGTTAGCGGCGAGCTGGCGGTGACCGGCGTGGAGCTGGGCTGCTACGGCGCGCCCGCGGAGGGTCTGCTGGCGCTGGAGCACGCCGCCGACCTGGCCGTGCTCTGCGACCACAAGGTAACTATAAAGCTCCGCACAGACGGACGACGAGCTAGCTTTCGTACAGCGCCATCACTCCCCGCGCCTCACTCCGGACATTCCGCAACATTCAACCTAGCTTGCGCGCGCGTTCCTTTATAATCATCATCATCATCATTTCAGCCGTAAAACGTCCACTACTGAACACAGGCCTCCCTCATGGATCTCCATGAGGGGTAGTTGCCATACTCACCACGCTTGGCAGGCGAGTTGGTGAGCGCAGTACGGGATGTTGTTACACGGAAAGATGCTGCTGCCCATCTTCCAGAAGTATCCCTTAGCAGGCTCTTACTGCATCCACGGGCATGAGAGGAGGCGCAACATTCTACTACCGGCACCCCACAGCAATCCTTTATAATCTTTTGCTTGTATTCAGCACCCGTAATTTATGGTGTACTGCTTATAATATTAAGTATCTATCTTTCTATCATTAAATTCATTCAGTCTCGCAAATAGAATTCTTCATTTCGTCCGTCTCAATCTAAACAATCATCGTTGCGCTATCAAAATCATTGCATCAAGAATTCTTCATACATACCTTCTGTTCTGTGAGTTAGTAAGTATAAACCTAGGACATTCTAAATGATAATGAGAATCAACCTATTACTACAAAACGATTACTTTTTATTTTATTTATTTATTTTATTTCGGAAAGCCATCAGCTATGAAAGACAATTTACTTAAAAACGAAACTAGAAACAGTAAGCTAATAACAGGCCTTCACTAGTGGATACAGGATAATAGATACATATATAGTGAGAACACACCAAAATAATAGATACTAATTAAAATTCATAATTTACGATATTATCGTCAGCCATCGGGTGCCGGCAGCAATATTCCTTCTCTCATGCCCTCTTAGATGCAGTAAGAGCCTGCTAAGGGATAACTCCGGTAGATGGGCAGCAGCGTATTTCCGTGTATCAACATCCCGGGCTGCGCTCGCCAACCCGCCTGCCAAGCGTGGTGGGTATGGCAGCTACCCCTCATAAAGATCTATGAAGGAGGCCTGTTTTCAGTAGTGGACGTTTTACGGCTGAAATGAAATGATGATGATTATACTATCGTCAGAATGGCAATCTTTACGTAATGGCCTTAACAGGATCACTTTTTTTGTGGGTCACTATGTTGCGAGAATTTTATACAAGCATACATATGTCTTCATAACAAGTAGCATTCAAACCAAGTGTCCTGTGCAGGTGGCGCTACTCACGATGTACTACGAGCTAAAGGAGGAGATCAACGTACTCGGAATCACTTCCACGTACATGCTCATCAACAGGATGAAAACTAAGATATTGGTAAGTGGAAACTTTGATTTATAACAAAACGGGCTGATACCTGCGACTTCGCGCGCGAGTACCCCTGAATTAGGTACAGAGAATATAAAAAGGCAATATTTTCTTGCATTTCAGCAATGTGCTGAAATATTACTGCGATAAATGTTTACTTTATTTCAATAACCCGTAGTGAAACCCCGGTACGTTTAATTTACGCAGCAAAGAGAAGCCTGTCTTCAAGTGCTCATCGACAAATTTTATGGTTAAATTACTCAATATCGGTCAAGCCTTTTTAACGCGAAAACGGAACAAACTTTCGCTTTCTTAGTAGGGGTTATACTGATAGGTCGATTTCAGTGCCCCTTTAAGCGAAGAACTTGTTAAGACGCAAGTTATAGGTTCTATTATCGCGGCCTTATAAAGACGGGTCAAACTTTCGCGATCAAACTTTTTACATATTTATTTATTTATTTATTTATTAGGACAACCAACCAACCTACATATAATATCAACACATATTTTCAATCTGCGGGCGTTCGTTCCGTGGCTATGCGCTACGAAGTATAATAAAATGATATGCTTGAATTGGTAATACTTAATAATATTTATTTCAGGTGTCTGCGTTGGCTGTCCCGGGCAATACCAGCGAACCCAAGCCGCTGCTTCCGACCTTTTTCAAAGTGGTCAATCCAACGCCCGAAGGAAGGTGAGAATATTACGTACACTAAGGTAACAGCTCATTCTCCCCAGACATAGGACTGCTGGCCCCGTCCACCGCTCGACATAAGCCATGGATCATGACACGTTTGTGTTTTCATTGTATCTAAAATAATAAGGGGGATATTGATCCCCCTCATTGTCGTCGGTTTATTCTCTCTGTTCCCCTTCCCTCGATTACCACTATCATTCACTCTCCTTTCCATCTGTGGTCGTAAAATCACCCGAGGCACCAACTCAAAACCAGCGTAGCATCTGAGCCTTGCCAGGTGCTACACGACGCTGAGTTTTTTCAACCTTTTTACCCGCGGTACATACCTTCCTGCCTGCAACATTATTTTTTTTATTTATTTAACACTTTAACACATAACAATTGTGTAAGGAGGACTTAATGCTAAAGCATTCTCTGCCAGTCATCCTGGGCGTGCAGAAATATGGTGTGGCGTGTTTTATAATATTTTAATTATTTTTACTTGTTTTCCTGTTTGTTAGCATAAAGTTTTGTGTTTGTATTTGTGCGGGTAGTAAATAAATGTTTTATCTATATCTATCGATCTAGTTCTCTGTGACAAGTGCGGTATTATCACGTTATCCTAGTTTACTTTGTCACAGTCGAGATATTATAAATACCGAGACGTGCACACAATGAAGCGGCCAATGACAGCAAAACTCTCCGTCTGTATGCAATATTAGGAATGAATTTAAATTTGAGTCATTTCACCTAATGTACTACCTTAACCAGAGGCATTAGGGGCCATTCATAGATTACGACATACGAATATCATGAAGTTTTGACCCTTCTTTGTCCTTGGTCACATTTTTAGAGACTACATTATGTAACGTCACATTTTGCAATTTCACATCTAAAAATGAAATTAAAACTGCAGCTCCGAAACTAGTTATATTTCCATTTAAATTAAATGTGACGTCACGAATTTTAGAACCACCCCTTGTTACACAATTTCAGACTTAGTCGACCCCCTGTCCCCTCCCTAACTTGTGACGTAATATATAGATGGCCCCTTATCTAAATTGAAATAGACGCAATGGCTAATGACCATTTCCATTTGCAGTACCCACGGCACGCCGCTTTGCAAATTTGTCCTAATGGGTCGCTGGCGCGGCGGTAGTCCGGACGACTTGAATCTGTACTTATACGTGACGACGAATGAGGCGGAACGTGGCAGCGCACCTGTAAGGGTCGGCCAACCGCCGCTGAGGCGCGCTCTCTGCTACATCGACGCGCGCGGCCGATCGGTGAGTACCGAGCTAATACACCTCTCTTAGATTGATAGTACAGAACACTTGGACTTTGTAGTACATACATGGAGGTTTAGGGCGAGTGGAACGAAAAACGACAGCGCCCCTGAAGATCACCACCCCGTGAGTTTCTTAAGTCATCCCAGAGGGCGCTTAATAGTGTTTTTTGTAAAGTTTGTTTGTATCGAGGTTTGTTACCTCTTCACGCAAAAACTAGCGTATGTATCGAGCTGAAATTTTTCGAACGTATATATGTTGACTAGGATTAACACATAGGCTACTTACTTTTTATCCGAGTACAACGCATGCGAAGCGGCGGGCACAAGCTAGTATAACTATGTTAAAATTTGCAATTCAAGGAAATGAAAATATATATTATAAAAATAGTTTTACCACATTTAAGTAGAAAGTGTAGTGAATAGTTTCACTACACTTTCTACAAATTAGAAATGATGGCAATTCTGTCTCTCAGGTTCCCGTGGTGGTAACGCAAGTGAAGATAGAAGGACGCTGGGTGCTGACCGTGGCTGAGGACCCGTGTCCCGAGCTGCTAGTTCAGAACATGACGAAGACCACGCTTTGTCTGGCGCAGCCGGTCGCGCAATCCCTCGACGAACCCAGCACCTCCGCCATTGAGGTAAGTTTCTGGTGATTTAATACTTAATCTGACGTAGGTGGCGCTTCAGGTTGTAACAGAATATGAATGCAATTCGATTTTGTTATTTTTTAAATAGTAATTGTCTATTTTTTATATTATATTACATATTTTTTACGTGGATATATTATGTTTTTACTAATGCAATTTGTTCACTGCCATAAGCAGCACAATCTCAGTGATACGTTATCAGAGATAGGTGAACTGTTAATATGATACACAAACGACAACCTATAATTTTAATTTGGTTCCGTCACGCAGATCATCAAAAAATATTTTAAAAAAAAATCTCGACGGTACCAGAATAGCAAAGATTTTATCCATTTCCCTTTCCCCCGCACCGTGCGTCCTGTTGTCCATCGTTTTTCCGTGTTTTATGTAACGTCTGTTGATTTACATATACATAATTATGTTTTATTGGGCTGAAAATGGAACGTTGTTCCCTCCGCAGGTGCGTCCGGAATGCCCCGGCGTGAGCTGGGTGTGCACGGTCCCGCCCGGCGCTGCGACGCACTACTCGACGCCGGCGCACTGCGCGCGGTACCCCCCGCCGCAGTCCACCGCGCCAGCGACGCAGGCCGGCCCGGCGTCTCTCATCACTCTGGCCATGTTCAAAGGTAAGTTAAGTTCAGCTATGTTTAGGATGTTATTCCGTGTGCATTTGCGCCCTAAAATGCCCCGGAGAGGGCTGGGTGTGCACCTTCTACCGATAACATGAGACTCCATGTCTCCTTCAACAACTCCATGTCTTATTGTGACGGGCGTGACCACCGCGGTATTGCAGTTGTTATAGGTAAAGGTTATCGCTTAACATTAAGTTGGGCCTTTTCGCTTCTCTCGTCATTTAGACATATAAAAAAGGTTAGCTTTAGAAGGCTATTCTGCGCGCAGGTGCGTCGGAATGCCCGGGCGTGGGCTGGGTGTACACGTTTAAAGCTTAACTAGTTACTACTTGCCGCTGGTAGCTGAAAGTTGTCACTCCTCTATTACCCGTCGATGCAGTAAGAATTTAACTAGCTATGTTTGTAAGTATGTATGTATGTTCGTCCGGGTCAAATATTGCAAGCTCAATTAGAACCACTTCGTGACATCCTATTTAATTTTTTTTTATGAAACATTAGATCCGGTTACAATACACAATACTCAAAATGGCCGCCCCTCCCAGTTGTTTATTTATTATTAGTAAAAAACATATGCTGGCTTTAAAAGCTTGATTTTAATAATGTTGTTTGAACTTATTATGTCGATGTGTTTACTATACAAAGTTGTTTGTCCACAGCGGAGAGCCCGCTGGAGTGGTGCGGGCCGGTGGGCGTCGCGGAGGGCTCGCAGCTGGTCCAATTGGGCGGCGGCACCTTCAAGCTGCGCGTGCGCTCCTATCCGCACTCCACGCTGCTCGAGCTGAGGGACGTGGACCAGGTACGTCGCACTGTCGTACTATAGGGGGGACGGTGCGGGCGGTGAACCGGTCGTGAGGCTCGCAGCTGGCGTCAAGCTGCGCGTGCGCGCTTATTTGTACTTAAGTTTTTTTTTAACTTACAATGTTTTAGGGAGATTCGATCCTCATGATTGAGCCGATCGATTGATGCCTTAAAAGTAGTAAAACAGGGTGTTGGTTTTTGAATGTTGTTTTGATCCCTGGATGTGAAAAGCGTATTTTTATAAATAATTGAATGCAGTTCAAATTCGCTATTTCCATTGTTTAGAACGCCGTGGGGTACCGGCAGTAGAATTTTGCCCCTCCTTTCTTGCCCGCGGATGCAGTATAAATCTGCTAAGAGATACCTCCGGGAGATGGGCAGCAGCGTCTTTCCGTATATCAACATCGCGTACTGTACTCGCCAACCCTAGGCGTGACGATTATGGCAACAACCTCATCATGATCTTCGAGATCCATGAGGGATGCCTAAGTGCAGCGGTGGAGTTTTACGATGATGATTGTTTAGAGTACTTTCCCTCCAGGTGGCATAAACAAATTTCACCCCGTATAACCGGCGTAGGTTTTGCGAAGAAGGTTAGTTGTATACAAGCAGGTGTTCACGAACTAAAACAGCTTTATATTTCAGCACGACATATCGGCCAGCGACATCAGAAATCGTCTCTTTGGAGCCTTCTCGGAAGAAGCCGGTGGCGTAAGTTCAACTCACCAAGTCTTACCAAACGTTCTTTACTTTCAAACTCAGTTCGAATTATAAAAAGGATATTGAGCTGTTAAAATAGTATATACATTGTTTGTTAAAAATGTTTACAGTGCAAGTTATTTAAAAAAAAATAATGTTAACTTTGTCAGTACTTTTGACGTAGTTTTGGCGTGCAATTGTTACAATAGACTGCACATCTCTACTGTATTATTTTTTTAAATCATAATGTATATTGCAGTATGCCGATCGTCCGTCGACTTTGGAACGATCTGATGCCGCCGAAAACCGTAAGTGGTTGACTGTTTTTCCCTTTTTTACATAACTTTTTGTTGTCACGGTATTTCATCATCACATCACAGCAATAGGACTACTGGTCACGCCCACAGCTTGACATAGGCCTTCCTCATGTATCTTCAAGATCATGAGGGGATTGCTACCCTTGGCAGGCGTGCCAAGTGCCGCAGTATTGGATGTTGATGCACTGTTTCTCGTAGATAAAATTATTTACAGGTCAAGAATCAAAAAATACTTTATTCAGTGCGGCCGCATGGACCTTATTGACGCGTCACAAATTACAAAATAATACAACACAAATAAATAGAATAAAGCACATAATTGAATCTGTTCACTTCAGATAACACGCGAGTTAGGAAAAGAAGTGCACAGAAGAACCTAACTCGGTCGTTATAGTCATCATTTAACAATTTTATTTTGTCTTATGTTACGTTTGACGGAGTTGGAGCAGATTCCGTCCCAAGTGGTTTTGTCCTCTAGGTAATCTGATATTTTATAATAAGCTTTATTGCACAGATTGCGTTTAATAATGTTTTTGAATTTATTCAATGATAACTTCTGCAACTCACTTGGGAGTTTGTTGTAGAAGCGTATACATTAAAAGATATTTTCACCTTATGGAGCCTAGTAGTGGGCACAGCGAGTTTATTCTTATTTCTTGTATTTACATTGTGATTGTCGCTGTTTTTCTTAAACGAAGCAATATTTTTATGGGTGTACAACAGGTTCTCATAAATATATTGACAAGCTACTGTCATTATATTTATTTCTTTAAATTTAGTGCGAAGTGATTCTCTGGGACCCATATTGTAGATAGAACGAATAGCCCTCTTCTGCAGTACAAATACGGTGTCTATATCTGCAGCACATCCCCACAGCAGTAAGCCATAAGACATAATGCTGTGGAAATAGCTGAAGTAAACAAGTCTAGCGGTATCAACGTCTGTAAGAAGGCGGATTTTTTTGACTGCATATGCTGCAGAACTAAGCCTACCCGATAGTTGTTCTATGTGTGGGCCCCTCTGGTCAGAATATACTTCAAAAGTGGACATTAATTAACACCTGTTTGTTCTACAGTGATATCCAGGACGGAAATGAGCAAGGATTATAATATAGCTGGACCGTCTCATGCTACCGACCAGGACATTTATTCCCACGACAGCGTAAACGCCAGCTTGGTTCCAAAGAACACGGTCCAATTGCTTCCCCCTGCTGACCGAGTAGTTATCGCCATAACTTCAACTGCGTCTGACGCGAGTGAGAGGTCCGGCCATTTTGCTCCGGGCCTACCGTCAGAAGGCCCGCCGCTGGCTGATGATTTGACAGTATCAACACAGGAGCTGTTGGCTGACGATGGTGGCAGCGTTGGTAAGTGTAACATAGAGGTAGATAGATAGAAAATACTTTATTGCAAACATTTTTCTCGAAGTAGAACTTTTTGTGAGGAGTTCGTGGAACCACCATACCTATTTCTGCCACCAAGCAGTAATGCAGCGTTGCTGTGTTCCGGTTTGAAGGGTATGGGGGCTGGTGACATTACGAGCACATCATACCTTACAAGTCTATGTCTCAGGGTGACGGGCGCAATGCTATGCAGCGTTGGTCACTTGCTAGAGAACGTGATCACCGCAGTATTGCAGTTGTTATAGGTAGAGGTTACCGCTTAACATCGGCCTTCGGCGTGTCTCGTCATTGAGTCTTATAAACAAGAAAAAAAATAATCTTAAACAGGTAATAAGAAAAACACTCCACTGATAAGATAAACATGTAGATAAAACAAACATTTGTACCCCGGTGGGGATCTAACTTATTGCAATAATTTAATATTATAATTTTATTGTTAGAACTGTCGACACAAACGTCGTGGTCATCATACGACGTCATCCGTTTGGTAGTGGCTGGTCTGTCACTAGAGCTATCGGCGGCGGTGGACGCGCGCCCGCTCGTCGCGCTACACTTGGACCGTGCCGCGCTGCTTGTCCGGAACGACGCTAGGGTGAGCCGACTGTAGCCGAGAGTACGACCGAGGCCCATCTTCTGTCTCCTTTATCAATATCGGTGAAACGAAACTGATAAAGGAGACAGAAGATGGGCTTCGAAACTCATTAATGTTGAAAAAGTCACGAGTGGCAGCATCGAAAGATAGCTATAAAATATGAATCAACCTACTCATAATTATCACGAAGTCGGATTTTTACATTGAATTTTTTTTTTATTTTTTGCAACGGTATTTTAACGACTTCTCTTCATCCTTAGCGGACCAAAACAACGCTATCTATAGCGAACGTGCAGATCGACAACCTCCAGTATGAGAGCGGACAGTTCGATTTCGCTGTGATAGCGAGTACACGCAGCGACGTGACGTCAGAGCGATGGCCGCCGCTGTGGAACCCTTTCGGGGCGCGCGAGCCGTTCGCTTCAAAAGCGGAACAAGCGCGAATTCTGTTGCTCCTCACTCATGACACGTGGACAGTGCACGAACTGAAATACACGGGTAAGTGGCTAACAAATACGAGAACGGTCAGTTCGACGTGACGTCAGAACAATGGCCGCCGCTGTGGAACACCTTCGGGGCGCGCGAGCTGTACGCGTTGCAAACGGAACGGGCGTGAATTCTATTGCGCCTCACTCATGACACGTGGATAGTGCACGGGCTGAAATACACGTGTAAAGTGGCTAACAAATACGAGAACGGTTAGTTCGACGTGACGTCAGAACAATGGCCGCCGCTGTGGAACACTTCCGGGGCGCGCGAGCTATACGCGTTGCAAACGGAATGGGCGTGAGCTGTATTGCGCCATAACACACATACACACACTAACACACGGACAGTACATTGCCTGAAATACACGAGTAATGGACTACTCGTTATTTATTATTATTTTAAAATTGTTGCTCGTACTTTTTGGGTATGCAGAAAGTGACCGAGAGTGCAAGACGTTGCCTATTCTCATTGACACGTCTGGCAGTGTGAAGTTACTGGCGGAACCCATAGGTAACAAATAGGAAAGTTCGGCTTGTGGTATTAGAGATGACTAGCAGCGACGTGACGTCAGAGGCGCATCATTATCCACAGTCCGTAGGTACTTTCTGCTGACTGTATTCCCCCTTGTGTACGCCACATAAGCCAGTCCTATGCTTTGCTAGCCAGGTTTGCTCGCGATCTGTCAAACGGTCGTCGGTCTACCTACAAGGTCTGAATGAATTGAACTAATTGTATCGTTTGTACTGTCTTAAAATCGTTATAACTTCAGACATTCACATTTTAAATGATAGCTCAAAAGTGAAATTGAAACCCCTTCCACTTAATCGGGAGTGCCCAAACATCCCCTGATGTTTATAAATAAATAATCATAATAAATAAATAAATGAACGTTATTTCCAAGCGACATTAGTCAAGTACAAGACGTTAAATAATTTAAACTAGGGCCCATAAAAATATATGCCTGAAAATGAAACATATACATATAATAAAAATAAACTTATATTAACATCATAATTTCAGCCGTAAAACTTCCACTACTGAACACAGGCTTCCCTCATGATCTCCATGAGGGGTAGTTGCCATACTCGCTCATACATATTTAATCTAGGGAATGTAGGTTAAGTATGACATAATAACTAGAATGATTTATATGACATACTATAATCAATCTGTTTTGTCATGTAAATTATTACTATTATATAATACTAGTAGTATATTCTATTTTCTGGTACTATAGGTATCTGACTTGGAGCATTGTGCGTAATAAATTTATTTTATTTAATTATTAATTTTTTGACTGTTTACTAAAATGTTTGACGTGTATATGTGTATACCAATAAATGAATCTGAATCGCCACGCTTGGCAGGGGTGTTGACGAGCGCAGTATGGGTTGTTGATACACGGCTAGACGCTGCTGCCCATCTTCCGGAGGTACCGCTTAGCAGATTCTTACTGCAACCACGGGCATGAGAGGAGGGGCAACATTCTACAGCCGGCACCGGCAATTGTTATGATTAATATTGACTTGTGAAGTTCGTTCCGCGCTCAGAGTTGACGGAAGTGGAGGTGAGCGTGGGTCCTCTGGCGCTGTACATAGAGGACGCGTACGTGAGCGCGGTGGCGGCGCTGGCGCGCGCGGCGGCGCCGCCGTGCTCGCCCGACGCGCTGGCGGAGGAGCTGGCGCTGCGGGCGCCGCTGCGGCTGCGGACGCTGCTCGTCCACCCGCTGGAACTGACGCTCACCCTGCACACGGCGGTGAGTCCACCCTCTCAGACATACACATAGACATAGACCCAGACACTGACACTGACATATACTTGTGTCTATGTCTGTACATAGACACAGACACTGAGATTGACATTGGCATAGACATGGACTTGTGTCGACACAGAAATAGACATTTATTTACCACAATAACACATACACAAAGAAAAAGATCATTGAAAATAGCAAAAACATAATAGACACAGATTTAAAAAAGAGACTTAATTCTATAGTTATAATATTTCTTAACTACTTCGTAAAACTTGGTCGCTGTTTTACGAACCTGTGAAAATATCGGCCATGTGTGAGTCGGACTCGTGCTAAATGGTTTTGATCATGATTTACAAATTTATACGCAAGCTCCAATAGAATGGCTAGCCGAAGCAATTTCCGAGTTAAATTCCGATATGGAAATTTATTAATTTATTTATTTGAATCTTTACTCTTTATAATATTAGTATAGATATAGATATGTCCCACAAGCTCTACTTGCTTTGGGGCCAGATATTGTTGAAATGTTCAGCATCACTAACCGAATGGTCGTTTCAGGTAAGGATGTATATAGCTTTGGACCACAGCCCGCTGCGGCTCAGCGCTTTCGGGCTGCGCGACGTGATGACGTCGACGGAGCGGCTTACGCATGCGCTCACCGTGCACTATCTCTCCGCCGCCATCTTGGGAGCCGGTGAGTACAAACCTTCGGTGATTTGAGACAGAAAACAAAAGCGCTATGTTTTGGTAACATAGCAATTTTGCTGGGTGGCAGAAATATGCACACGTAGTATAACGCCCACTCAATAGTACTCTTAGTACGCTTAAATAAAAAAATGCCGTATATTTATGGACGAAAACAAAGAGTTTTTGAAGTCGACGCTTTTTCTACGTTTAATCACTGTGAAAGTCGCAAGACGGGACGTCATTCATAAGCCTACACCGTCCGTTCGTCTGTGACAGACCTCTTTCTTTCTAGCCGTTTCTAAGAGCACGTGTAAGGTCTCTCAAAGATTTGACGTCACCCTTAAATATACATACCAACATCTCTCACTCAATCCATTGTTTATTTTTATTTTTTCATTTATTCACATGGTTTGTGTTCATTTGGCGCTGTTAATTTTTTTGTTGCCCAGAAAATTTAGTTGCTCTTTTTAAAAAGCAAATGTCAAACTGTCGGTAGACCAGTGTTGGTTATAAGGTACGCAAACTCTGTCCGAATAATACATACACGAAACCCGATACACTATACAAGTGCAAAGAACAAAGTTTAGAATTGTTACTAGTCTGCAATTCCCGGCAGCGGCCGGCGAAATGCCGGATCCAGATTCTACTTGGTGATTCAATTTAGGCGCCAGATCTACTTATTTAGGAACATAATGAACACTTGGTTATTAGGTAATTTATAAAATAATACCCGTTAAAATGTATGTTTCGTGCCTTAGGTTGGGTGGTAGGTGGACTGGAACTGCTGGGCGCGCCGGGCGCGCTGGCGGCGCGGGTGGGCGGGGCGCGCGGCGGGGTGCGAGGCGTGGCCTCCGCCGCGGCCGCCGCAATTCTCCGCTCGCTCAGCGCCTGGGCCGGCAGTTTGGCGCGCAACCTGGACTTGCTGGCCGGAGACGAGGAGCATGCAAGACGCGCCGCGGCCGCTAGGTCAGTGCCTTCCTCAGGCTGGGTAGACTAGAACTGCTGGGCGCGCCGGGGTACGGGGCGTTGTCCGAACAGCCTGGCGCGCTACATAGACGCACCGCGTCGGATAGGTCGGTGTCTTCCTTAGAATGGGTGACAGGTGGAGAAGAAAATCTGGGAGCACCGGATGCTCCTCTCGCTCAGACCCTGAGCCGGCAGCCTGGCGCGCAACCTGGACGCGCCACGGCCGCTAGGTTAGTAGTTACCTTCCTAATCATTTTCACTAGACACATCTTTAGACATCTCAAGGATAAAGTTGTCAAGACATACAAGTATTTGCCGTGGGTGAAGGCAGAAGAATGTTGCCAACCTTGCCCGTGGATGGAGTTAAATATGCACAGGGATACCTCCGTAAGATGGGCAGCAGCGTCTTTCCGTGTGTCAACATCCCGTACTGCGTTCGCCTACCATGCCACTTGACATGCGTGGTGTGTATGGCAACAACCCCCTTATGATCTTGGAGATCCATGAGGAAGGCCTGTGTCCAACTGAGGACTTGGACAGCAGTCCTAGGGCTGAGAAGACGTACACAACTTTCTAGGCTTTAGCACTTAATGCGGCGGGACGACCACTGAAGGTCAGGTATGATAAAAGGAATCTCGCCAACGAGCCCGCAAGCAGTAGCGCTATTTCTAAGATAAGATTCATTGAAGAATCGTTCGTGAATTCGTTTGCAGGCGCCGGCCCCCGCCCAGTTTCGTGGCAGGACTCTCTGCAGGCATCACCAACTTCGCCATCAATATATTGGGTAAGTCCCATTCTATTACATCTTTTCGCGATTAAAATGTTAATATCCTTTTGCAAAACCAAATCAAATACATATTAAAATTTACTAATGAAACGGTATGGCCTCATTCAAGTATTGGCCACGTCTAAGTTTTCAGGCAGCGGTTCTATGCCTTCTGCATCCACTTTATATCCATGTCTTTCATTAGTACTTTAGCCTAGCATTCCGAGGGCGGACCGATGAGGCAGAGGGCCGTAAGCTATCTGTTTAGATATTATACCAATGCCATGGGTCGGCCGTGGGGTGCTGGCAGTAGAATGTTGCCCCTCCTTTCTTGACCTTGAATTCAGTAAGGATCTAGCAAGGGATACCTTTGGAAGATGGGCAGCAGCGTCTTTCCTTGTATCAACATCCCGTACTGCGCTCGCCAACCCGCCTGAGTATGGCAACAGCCCTCATGATCTAGGAGATTCAATATGGAGGCCTTTGTCCAGCAGTGGACGTGGACAGCAGTCCTATGGCTTTCCTGATGATGATGATGATGATGTCATACCAATACCATTAATATAACTGTAGAATGATGTGAAGTGATGACATATGGAACCGAGACGTGGTCCTTCACTATTGGCCTTATGAATAAGCTCAGAGTCGCTCAATGAGCTATGGAGAGGGCTATGCTCGGGGTTTCTCTACGGGATCGAATCAGAAATGAAGAGACACGTAGAAGAACTCGGGTCACCGACATAGCGGAACGGATTAGCACGTTGAAGTGGCAATGGGCAGGCCATGTAGATGGCCGATGGGGCCGCAAAGTTCTCGAATGGAGGCCACGAATCGGCAAGCGCAGCGTAGAACGTCCACCTACAAGATGGGCAGACGACTTGGTGAGAACTGCTGGTCAGCGGTGGATGCAGACGGCTTCCAACCGCAGTACTTGGAGATCAATGAGGGAGGCCTTTGTCCAGCAGTAGACGTCCTACGGCTGATATGATGAGTTGTAGAAAATCTTTCTAGCTATTTCCTTGGATGCTGGCTGATTTGTACTACTAAGTTCACATTAACAAAACTTGTTTACTGTATAAACTCAAGATGAAAGCTATGGGTGTGGTTTGTGTAGATGATGCTGAGGCCCTGGCTTACGTGGATCGTTCTTTCCACGGCCTACTTAGGTTAAATTGCTGATGATGGTGATACAATTATATCGAACAATAACTAACAGACGTTATCACTGTCACGTAACAGGTGCAGTGGGCGGCCTAGCGCACCACCCGCTGGTGAGCGTAGCGGTCGGCGAGACGGAGAGCAGTGCTACGGCGCTACGTCGCGGTCTCGTCGGCGCCTTTACCAAGCCCCTTAGTGCTACGGCCGACCTGGTCGCCTTCGCCGGCCACGGGCTCCTCACACAGACCGGCTGGGACCCCAGTCCTCAGGCAAGTTGCATCTACGTCTAGTGGAACAGCGGTACTACGGCGCTACGTCGCGGTCTCGTCGGCGCCTTCACCAAGCCACTCATTGCTACGGCCGACCTGGTTGCCACTGCGCGCTTCGAACTCATCACTCAGGCCGTCTGTGTATCCAAATCCTCAGGGAGAGTGCTGGGACACGTGTGAGTAGGAACTTAACACTACTAGAAGTCTTAAACTACCCGAGTGGCTCATTACTGACAGATTCGGCCCGTATCACATGGTAAGGTGGGAGGAGTCTTTGAGTAAGCTACACTTATTATTTATCATCTCTTAGTTTAGATAGATGATAGATAGATAAATTCTTTATTTGCTACTTCAGCACACACATACAATTTTTACAAAAATGTTAATACACATTTTCTTACAATTACATGAAACAACATTACATAAAATAAAGAAAAAATAACATTACATTAAACAATTTGAAAACGATTAAAATACAAACAATTAGATAGCAAAACCAAAATAAACAAATGTTAAAAACAATAATACAAATATAAACCTTTGCCCAAAAAATAAGACAAAAATACTGAATGTGTGTGCTGCAGTAAGGCAAAAAGGTAGCAACTCAGCTTCTGTTTACTCATAGAGCAAACACTGATTTTCAGTACTACCATCTGCAGTGACCAGAAAACGAGCAACCAACAAGCAATAAATGTGTATACTGAAATTAGTTTTGGTAATCTAAGAAATTATCTGTATCTGTTATGTAGTATGTAGTGTACTCGTATGTGAATTAGTATAAATAATTTGATGTTGTGTGGATGTGGAGTATTATGTATTAAGGTTTTACGTATTCTAGAATAATATAAGTTAAAACTACAAAAGCTGTTCCCAGTCAAGTGGACGAAAAACGAGACATACAGTTTACCAAGGCGATAACCTAAAGTCGGCAAACGAAGTGTTTCGGAAGTCCCTCTTTCTGCCTTAGTATTAGTGAAGATTTTAAACGTGATTTAAAAGTGAATTTAGTCTTAAGATTACGGATAGGGGGAGGAATGTTATTCCAACACTTCGTTGCTAGGTATCGGAAACTACCAGTAAACGCCTTGGTTTTGTGACTGTGGTAAAGCAGTGCTGACCTGATAGAACGTAAATCTCCAACCGCGAACTTAAGTTTATTATATAAGTACTCGGGTTTTTTCAATTTAACTACGTCGAAAATTAACCCGCCAAGATGCAGTTCCCTACGCGATTCCATATTAAGCATGGACATTTTATTTAGGTAAGGGGTGATGTGACTGCGAGGAGGTATGTCGAAACAGAAACGACAGCATGCGTTTTGCACACGTTGTACCACTCGCTGGGTCCTGACTAGTAGTCGAGGTCCATACAAAACGTCACAGTAGTTTAACCTTGACAGGATCAGGCTTTCGCATAAAGAGATACGTTTAAATAAGTTTCTTTCTTTCTACTTACTTCTGAGGACCTCCGAGGCTGAGTTGGTCTAATAGCCGGGTGAGACGCAGGAGGTCGCGGATTCAATCCCTGTCGGGAGATGGATGTTTGCTTTTTTTGCAGATATTGACGTCGTTCGTCTGGGTCTAACTCACGTGCATTGTAATAATTGACTGCCTCTATGTATATGTTCAGTTGGTCTGATACCCGACTGTCGATCAGTCGCCCCCGGGTTCGAATCCCGCCACGGGGCTAATGTTTGTTTTTGCTCTGGAGATATTTGTTCCAAATCGGGATGCATGATAAGAAAAAAAACATATAAATATTCCATCCATCATAAGGCTTCCATAGTAAAAGTTTTACTTACGTGTTGGGACTATATGTGTAGTGTGTAGTGTCCAGCATTTCGAATCATTTATCCAAATGTTTCCGAATTTGGTAACAAATGAAAGGAAATGATGTGTAGAATGTAAAACTGAAAGTTATATAAAAATCGGTCGAGCCATTCGTAAGATATGAGCGTTGAAAGTAGATGTGAACAATCGAATGTTTTTTTATATACCCAAGTGTGGTATCAAATGAAACCGCACGATGAGTAGATATCAAAACAGAGGGAACACATTACAAAAAAATTAGGTAACCAGACTATGAGAACTGTCATGTGAGCCGTAAGGGCGGCGAGGACGGAGCTTTTCATGTGTGTTAGATCTGTGAGTTCTGGGTGAGATAAAACCTTAAATACCAGGGCATTGTCGAGCCAGTGTGTAATATAGATCTTTACAACCCCTGGTTTCGGGGGTAACATATTTTTTTATATTATAAACTTGTTCTGAATGTGTTATGTACACAGGCTCGTCGGGCGAGGAGCGGCGAAGAGACGCGCGGCTGGGGCCGCGACTGCGTGCGCTGGCTGTTCCGGCTGGCGGATCTGGAGCCGCTGGACGGCTACCGCGTGCTGCTGGACTCCGCGCCGCTCCACCTCATCCTCACGTACAAGGTGACACATCCTCCTCCATCCTCGCGCACGGCTGGTTTCAACCGTCGTGTTGGAGTCTGAAGTGGATTAAAGAATGTGGACTCTATTATATAATAATAGAGTCCACTTAAGCCTGTTGGGTAGTAGAACTTTTTGCGAAGAGTTCATCCGGGGAAGTACTACCACCATATCTATTTCTCATTCTCACGCACAAGGTGACACCCCATCCTCGCGCATGGCTGGTTTTAACCGTCGTGTTGGTGTCTCAAGTGGATTAAAGAGTGTGGACTCTATTATATAGTAATAAAGTCTACTTAAGCCTATTGGGTACTAGAACTTTTTGCGAAGAGTTCATCCGGGGAATTACTACCACCATACCCATTTCTCATCCTCACGCACAAGGTGACACGCTATCCTCGCGCATGGCTGGTTTTAACCGTCGTGTTGGTGTCTCAAGTGGATTAAAGAGTGTGGACTCTATTATATAGTAATTAAGTCTTCTTAAGCCTATTGGGTACTAGAACTTTTTGCGAAGAGTTCATCCGGGGAATTACTACCACCATACCCATTTCTCATCCTCACGCACAAGGTGACACGCTATCCTCGCGTATGGCTGGTTTTAACTGTCGTGTTGGAGTCTCAAGTGGATTAAGCCTATTGGGTAGTAGAACATTTTGTGAAGAGTTCATCCGGGGAAGTACTACCACCATACCCATTTCTCATCCTCACGCACAAGAATAAAGAATAAAGAATAAAATCAACTTTATTTGGAGCATCAAAATTTTTACAAACTTAGAACTAGACGTTAATATGACAAACTGAAAGTTACAATAATGAATAAGACAAAAAATAAAATAAACAAGATGCTTCAAATTGGTGTCCGACTCAGCATAAATGTTGTGTAAATCTAAGATTACCACAACGCTGATCTTCCGTCAGAAACCAACCTGGGCTGTTACGCACGAGATAAACAATTACTTAATAATAATAACTACACTACTTAAATACGGGTCTAAAACATAAATAACGACGTATACACTTACTTTATTTGGCAAACACTGAGAATAATCCAAATTGAACTAAAGTCATTAAACACGTAGAGAAATACAAAAAATAAATAATAATAATAACACTGACGAGCACAAAGAATAAGATAAAATAGTAATGGCAAGAAGACAAATTGTACGGTGCGGATAATAATAATTGAGCAAAAGAGGTAGAAAGGAACATAGAGTAAGAGAGATGGGATTCATAGTAGTGAGATCTCGTGAATGAAATCATTCATTTTCTTCTGACCTTCCAAGAGCATTTTCTTTAAATTTAACCTAAAACTTTGAATGCCTTGAAGCTCTCTTATAGGCGGCGGAATATTATTCCAGCACTTAGCCGCAGCGTACCGGAAACTTCCTCTAAAAGCTGCGGAGTGATGGCGCTGGATCAATAGCTGCTTTGAGCATCTTCGTAAAGATCTGGTACTAGATACCCATGTAAGCCGCTCATATAGATACAGTGGATTTTTAAATTTAACCACACCAAAAAGAAGGCAAGCAAGATGAAGTTTGTCTCGCCGTCATTTTCAAGATGGAGTTATGGTTCAGATAAGGAGTAACATGGGTTCTATTCGGAATTTTGAAACAAAAACGAGCGCACGCGTTCTGTACCCTCTGTATAAGACGTTGTGTACGACACAGCAGTCGAGGACCCGTGACAGTATCCACGTAGTTAAGCCTAGAAAGTACCAGGGATTCGACCAACTGAACTCGTAGATCCTCATTTAAATATGGCCTAATATTGTAGAGCACTTTGAGCCTGTAAAAACAAGTACATACGTACTGTCTCAGTGATGTGTTTCTCAAACCTTAAATTTGCGTCAAAAATGAGACCCAGGTTTCGAGCCTCATAAACACGCTCAATAGGCTCACCCATAAGCAAAATATCTGAAGGCAGGTGTAAGTTCCGCACTTTATGCTTAGTGCCGATTACCAGGAGCTTACTTTTTGCAGGGTTAAGAACCAGGCTATTTGGATTTGACCAAATAGCTAACTTAGTTAGGTCTTCATTGATTTTAGTGATAGCCGAACTAATTTCCTCGGGTCTGAATGAAATGTAGAGTTGAACATCGTCAGCATATAAGTGATATCTACAGTTTTTAATACAATTTACTATGTCCGCGGTGTAGATGATAAAAAACAAGGGGCCAAGAATAGATCCCTGCGGGACACCCCTTTCTACAGATAGTTCATTCGACACAATAACTTTACCGCTAGAGTTCTGTATTTTGACATGCTGACGACGACCGCTCAGATAGCTATCAAACCATTTCAAAGCATTAGTACCGAAACCATAGTAACTCAGTTTAGAAAGCAGCAAGGTGGTATTTAAGGCGTCGAACGCTCGTGAAAAATCTAGCAAAACCAGTAGAGTAACTAAACCTTCATCTTGTGCATTGAGAATATTATCAGTTACGTCGATAAGAGCGGTAGCAGTACTGCGTCCTCTTCTAAAACCTGACTGAGCATCCGGTAAAATCTCATTTTTATCTAGATACTCAGTCAACTGGTAGGACACCACTCTTTCTAATATCTTAGATGTACTAGGTTGTATGCTGATTGGGCGAAGATCTTTAAACACGACAGGTTCAGGTATTTTAGGTAGAGGACAAACACGGGCACACTTCCACGCATCAGGGAACGTTGACGTAATAATAGATGTATTAATGATAGATGTTATCACTTCTAACGTGTTCGGTAGAGTCATTAATAACATTTTTAGATTTATTTTGTCAGTTCCCTCTGCATTTGATTCTAGGGAGAGGATAATTTTCATTATATCTTGACAACACACGGGAGTAATGTTAAAACTGGCATCGCTGTACCTATGAAACTCGAAAAAGGTAAGCAAAGATATTTCGCACTCAGGAATACCAGGAACTTTTAGAAAATGGGCGTTAATAACATGGGGATCATTGAAGTGGGGAGGAAGTTCGCTAGACTTAGGCAAAAGTATTGTTGATTTTAAGTTTTTCCACAAGTGTTTAGGGTCTTTGATTTTATTATTTATATTTTGTTTAAAAAAGCAGTCTTTTCGGAATATAGAGCTCTGTTAACTTCAGACTTAAGTTCCTTATAGTAAACTTTTTTGGGCTCAGATTTAGTGCGATGGTAAGAACGTAGTGCTTCGTCTCTTAATCTCATCATCTCTTTTATGGTGTAAGTAATCCACGGGTAGTCACGGTCTCTAACAAAAGACATTTTAAGAGGGGCATGTAGATCAAACAATGTGACAAGATAAAAGTTAAACAGTTCAACCATCTCAGTTACTGTTTTAAGTGAAATTACTGATGTCCAAGGTAGAGATTTAAGGTCCTCATTAAAAACATCAATTAGGATATTATTAAGAGGTCTATTGGTAAAAACCCGTAAAGGAATTTTATCGCGCTTAATCTTGAACTCGCATACTAGTAAATGGTGGCCATTTAGTCGTCCAACAGGGTCGTCTATTATGCTTTTTACTGGTAAATTGCTACATACGACATCAATAAGTGACTCCGTGGCGTCAGTGAAATGCGTTGGCATTGTGACCAATTGCAAGAGACCAAGGCATTCTAGGAATGTTTGAAACTTTTGAAGCTTACAATTATTGTCGTTAATATTAAAGTCGCCTAGCAATATAAGATTATCACAAGAAGGAGATTCATTAATAGAGGCCGTAAGTGCGTCGAAGAATAGGTCAACATTTAAACGAGGTGGTCTATAAGCGGTTCCTACAACAATTTTCTTTCCCTTGACTGAAGTGGTAAGCCACATTTGTTCAACAGATGAGTGCAAAGGGTCTACAGGATGAGTCCAGGTTCTGGCTACTATCCCTTTTCTAACAAAATATCCGACACCACCACCTCTATGTGCAACAAACGATGGTCTAGGAATATGGCGGAATCTGTAGTTAGGTATAATAGGAGCTCTATTGTCATCACTAGATGTCATCCAGGTCTCGTTTATTGCTACTAAGTCCATTGAATATCTACCAAAAGCTGTGATAAAGTTTTCATGATTTGTTCCCAATGAGCCAGGGTTATACAAACCAATCTTTAAAAATCTATCTAAAACCATGTTTACATGAAAAATAATTCCAACATATTGAAGCCACAAGTAAATAAAGTGAAAAGTAAAAAATAAAAGATAGGTTATTATAAACAACAAAGATCAATAAAAACTTGTACATACGTGATATAAATATAACATTATAATTACAGTAGTGCAAAAAACATAAATTTATGTAATTTACTACAAACACACACATTTGAGGTATAAGTATTAAACAATAACTCAAACAGGGATGGACCCAAAAACACGATTCAGATCTTATTTATTTATTTTATTTATTTAAACAAAATCCACAGTCCTTAATCTACCTTATCCTAAATTACATATGTATCCTATATGTATATGTATCTTCATCTGAACGGAATAGGAACCGCTCCTTGCCTTCAGCTTGTCTCGCGAAGACCCGGCCCCTTGCAGTCCACGAGTAACGCCATTGGTGTTTGCGGCATTCTTCTCGGACTCGATGAAAGAGCACACGATTAAGTTTAGAAAGTCTCTCGTTGACAAAAATTCGACCCCGAGGCGGTGAGGTAGAGCCTGCAATGGCGCTAGGATCTAGGCTTGCATCGGAGTAGGTTAAATTCCGACGAACACGAGCTGCCTGTATCATCTGATCACGCAGTTGCCGGCGAGCAAGGCGTACCACTATGCGACGCGGCCGCGGCAACTCTCTTGCGGGGTCCGCACCCTGAGCCAGGCCGATACGCTCGGCGAAGACAATGTCCTGATCTTTCAGGTCTATTCCCAATTTCTTCGAGATGACTTTCACGGTGTGTTCAATATTTTCTCCCTTTTCTTCCGGAAGATGTCCAATCTCTAGGTCTGAAAGTAGAGAGTCCTGGTCCCGATCATTTATTTCTTGCTGTAGAAGCACGACCTTGGCCCGCAGGTTCGCAACGTCGACGCTAGTTTGATTATCAGGCCGTTCTTCGACAGTTGCCAGCCGCTGCTCCATAAGGTCCATTCTTGAAGAGAGACCCACAATAGAAGCACGAAATTCCATCATTTCGCGCCTGAACTCCCGCATCTCAACCATCCAATCGCCAAGCTCACGGTGCATGTCTTTAATATCAATGGTTGACTCGGCGGACGAAGCAACAGGACATGCGGTTAATTTCGCGGGCGGTCTCAGCGTATCTTGCAAACCTAAATTGACGGACGCAGGTCTAACAGGCGTACTGTCCAGCTTTCGCGTACGTGTTGTGCATTCAGGGCACAGCCATCCCTTGGCAACGGAGTGCGTATCGGGTAGCGAAACGCAGGCCTTATGATAATAACCAGGGCATTTCGCACACATAGCGGCATCTGTTGACGAAATGAATTTACCACATCCTCGACACTTCACCATGATGATACAGATGTTGATTGGGTTCAGATATTGATTAAACCCGAGACAGCGATGAAGTTCCAGCTGTGATATATAGATGCCGCTGAAAAAAGAAGTGCTACTCTCCGATAGATGGTGTTAGTTTGTATGCAGAATCCACAGAGCAGAGCGTAATAAACCAAAGTTCGTTGTGGTTCCCACTAATATTGATAGATGGCGCTTAGTGGAGCCTGTCTATCCGTCAGTAGATGGCGCGGAGTTAGGTCA
Source organism: Pasiphila rectangulata (assembly GCA_963082625.1). Classification (NCBI taxonomy): domain Eukaryota; kingdom Metazoa; phylum Arthropoda; class Insecta; order Lepidoptera; family Geometridae; genus Pasiphila; species Pasiphila rectangulata. The sequence goes on along the minus strand of OY720236.1, from coordinate 15,536,752 downwards.
AAGTTTCAAGAGATTGCGCCGAGGTGCACACGCGAAGCTCAAGTTCCGCCAGTCGTCACCAGAGGGAGGCCGTAATTCGGTGTAGTTATACAGCAGATGGCGCTGATTGCCAAGAATTTCTAGCCAGAATTTAACAGATCGCAAAGTTCCACTACTCAACACTAGGTTTTGCTATCCAAACAAGTCTGTTCTCGGTTACGAAACTTTTTACACTTTACCCATCCATATGTAGCGCTACCCTCAACATTAAAAAATGGCAGGTGATTCAGAGTTTTATTACCAATTTTATAGCAGTCTAGAAGTCACCGCACTAGCACAAACAGTCACTTAGTTAAATCAAATGTTCGCCAATCCAAGTAAACGGTGTGATAACGCTGTGATTAGTGTTAACTTTAAAAAACTAATATAATACGCGGACACAATGTAAGTAAGTTCTCATTTCTCGTACGTTCAACAAGGTGACACGCTATCCTCGCGCATGGCTGGTTTTAACTGTCGTGTTGGAGTCTCAAGTGGATTAAGCCTATTGGGTAGTAGAACATTTTGTGAAGAGTTCATCCGGGGAAGTACTACCACCATACCCATTTCTCATCCTCACGCACAAGGTGACACCCAATCCGCGCGCACTTAAATTCACTTATGGATACATAATAATAATATAATAATAATAAATAATGCTGGACAATTTACACAGCATCACCTAGCCCCAAGCTAAGCAGAGCTTGTGTTATGGGTACTAGATGACTGATATACTTAATACAATATACTACATAGTTAGATATTTTTTATTATATATAGAAAACATCCAGAACACCCTGAACAAATATCTGCAGGTCATACAGACATTTGTTCCGAGGCGGGATTCGAACCCGCAACCTCTTGCGTAGCAGGCGGACCTTCGCCCGCTGCGCCACAGAGGTCGTCTCGTAGAATTCAAAACCCGCCTTGTGATATTTTGTGCAACGAGTGTTTCACGAACGGATTTTGGAGTGTAGGTACAGTCGCAGGGTATGAAGGCTTGCAGCTTGCCCAGTACCTGTACCAGTCCTTGTATATAGTAAAGATATTATTTTATAATATCCTTGCTAAAACCACTAACTTATTTAATCGTCCACAGTTCTTAGTGGTGACTGATCCCGAGTCGCAGCGGATCGTGGAGATGATAGACTACAAGTTCTGTACCATTCATCCCTACCAAGGACAAATACTCGAGGTGAGCTGACTGAAATTCAAATAAAATAAATTAAATTTTATAATCAATTGATTTTGGATTCGATGACACTATAGATCAAATTATCTCACATTACATTTGTGTTTTAATTATATAAATATTTTTTCTGTAATCTGGTCAAAAACCATTCCATTTTCCAGATACAGATAATGTGAAGTCTGAAACATATTTTGTAGTTGTTTAATAATTGTTTTTGTTTCAGTTAACTGTCACGCAGACACGACAGTCCAAGGTGGTAGAAACGCGGGCCGACCAAGATGACGACTTTGAGGTTAGTTATCACCACTCTCACGATACTCACGAATTGGTTTCAATCATTATTTCCACATCACGTGGACTCCACCCCATGTAATAACGTATCAGTCGGCGTAACGTATCAGTTGGAAGAGTTGTTGGTTTAAGTTGTGTCTGTATATATTTATGTCCCCTTTATCTTTTGAATTTCCCTTCAACTTGGTAATTCCGTTTTTTCCACGACAATTTTTTTTAATTATTTATTATTATTTGGTTCACAAATTGAAATCTACGCTACACTTATGAACGAAAAGAATGAAAGAAATGAACAATTAATACATAGTATAAAACAAAGTCGCTTCCCGCTGTCTGAATGCCCCTATGTTTGCTTAGATGTTTAAAACTTTTTGGTCCTGAACCCTAAAAAGCTATATAGAGGTAATAGAAATGTCAGTCAATAGATACGACACGGTCGCGATTCCATACCTAGGTCGTATTATCTCTTTAAACATTTGTCCAAATTATATGCAGTAAAAGGGAAAAGCCTTTTGTTTTAAACACTTGAGAAGATAAATTTACTTATTTTGATAATAATTTATAATTGTCGATAATTTGAGCAACAAAACATCACATAACGATTTTAAATTATTAATTAATTATTAAAAAAACCTACTAGGTATTTGTAACTTTAACTTTCTCTATAACTCAATCTAATACCTGTCATCATTAAGGCGGCGTTCGTAAGAAACGTTTCCGTTCGACCGCTTTTTCTTCGACCTACTTTGCAAACCAGACCACCACAAAAAAGTATTTTAATTTTTAGGGTTAATATAATAGCCTATAACACAAATAATGTAGCTTCCTATTAGTAAAATATTTTTTTAAATCGCCTCAGTCGATCCGGTGATTACCCCCTACAACCTCACAAACTCACGTCACAAACTTTACCTCTATATAATATTAGTATAGATAAATAGATGGAAAATACTTTATTGCACACCTTAAAACTAAAACTTACACGTTGAGTTAAAAGTAATTACAAAATATACCATACATAAATATAGATATAAATATATATATATATATATATATATATATATAAATATATACATAAATATAGATATAGATTGTTTAATTAATTTGAAAAAGAAAAAATACGTGTCTATTATTTTTGTATTCTCTAACTGACGAGAATGAGATGGCGGGACGAGCTTGACGCCTTTTAACTTGGCCTGAAACTGCGTTAAGTCGCGAGGAGTGGAAGGAGGAGGCCTTTGCCCAGAACTGGGACAGTAACGGCTGAAAATAATAGTAATAGATAGATAAATTATTTATTCACTGACAGCACACAATTACAAAAGAGGATTATACGTTAAATAACTGACGGACTAAATATTATTTTGATTTTCATACACGTGCCTATTGCAGATAAGCGCAGCGGCCATGGCGCGCGTGGCCCGCTACACGGGCGCGGGCGCGGGCACGGGCGCGCGCGAGTCGGGCGAAGTGCGCGTGCTGTCCCTCTTGCCCACGCCGGGCGCGGCGACGTCGCTGCACGCGCTGCTACAGGCTCTTGTGCACCACAACGCGCCCACGCACTTCTCCCTGCTATAACAAGTACTAACCGCACACTAAACAGTAGCAGTAGTTTACAAGTCATGTACTTTCAGCCAAATTAAAAAATACAAATAATTTTATTTGGTACATAATAAAAGGTATAAAAAATTGTGACGCTGTCCACCATCACTAGGGTAGGTGTACTCTAAAACTTAAAATTACTAATATACATACCATGGAAGGTAATTACAGATTACACTTGAAGTTATTCTGTGTGAACAAAAGGTAAATCTTGACCTAGGCTGTGTTACACTGTATTACACTTACTGCGCTCGCCAACCCGCTTGCCAAGCGTGGTGAGTATGGCAACAACCCCTCATGATCAGTGCACAGATGCATGAGGAAGGCCTACATATGTCCAGTAGCTGACGATGACGTCCTACGGCTGAGATGATAAAAAATAACGTGATGCAACTATTTGTTTTAAAAATGCGGGGATTACTAATTTTGTATAACTTTAAGTCGGATATCATGCCGCCAGGTTACGAGTTTCAAGAAAACAGTCTTCGGGGCGAAACCCTTAGTACTAATTATCCTAAAAATCACTTTTTTGTTGATTTTTATACAGAACTTTTGTTTGTAGATTGTTGGCCGCTCCCATCAATGTAGGTAAATTGTTACCAATCTTGTCTCAATCAACTCAAAACACAATGATAAGTAAGCAAACAAATAAGTGTTAAAGTTTGTAAACATCTAATTTGGCTGGAGTATAAGGGACATTCTAGTATTACGTAAACAGAATTTTAGTAATCTATACACCTCTACTTCATCATAATTAAGCATTCTCACTCCCTACTTTAAACATTAGTATATTATTTTTAGTCTTCAAGCCGAGCATAAACAAGTATTGTATTCTAAGTATTATTAGCATAGGATTGATATAATGCTCAAATCAGTATCGACTTATTTGTGCATAGAATCATGGTAAATAAATATTGCTGACGTAAATCACCATCCAGACCTCCCACGCCCGCCATGTACGCAAAGTAATGACTTTACCTCCCCTTTTATTGCTTACATAATACTTGAATCGCCCCTTAGATCGACTTGCGCAACAATCACTAAACGCATCGAACGGCTAGTATGAAGTAGAAATTTAAATCCGAACATTATGCACTGCACCTTACTGTAACTAACAGAAGAAAAACAGACGTGAAACTCCTTAGTAATATATCATATTAAAATAATATCATAAGTGTATGATAACCATTGTTGTAACGTTGTTTGATGTACATATAAAAACTCAAACGTTACTTTATTTAGTTACTTTCATCAGAATCCTGATCTTAATCATTATTTGACGCATAATATTACAATTTTATAATACGTTGATTCCTTAGGATCTTGAACTAGTCTGGTTGTGTTTCGAAATCCAAGGCCTCTTATATTAATCACTAATTTATTTATTTATTAGGACCACCAACAAGAGATACACAGATTCAACACAATTTAAAACTTAGGGACTAAGGGCCTTGTGCTCCCCCAATTAAAGGCGGCCACAGCATGCACACAATTGAGCGCAACTCAACAAAAATAGGTACTAAAGGTAGTATCTAGTAAGTATTGAAGTTATATTGAGTAACAACAAGTAACAACCTAATAATTACATAATTATCTCAGTAATAATGTAAAATAGTTAGGTATGTAGGTAGTAACAATGTAATATAGTAAGTTGTAACAATAATTATGTTAAAAAGTAGCAAGTAAAAATCTGGATGACAGTGGTAATGAAAAAAGTAGTTATATAAACTTGGTATTATCGAATGTTTTTAACTTTAACAATCCAAATATATTTAATACATGTTGATTTGAATAAGGAATGGGAATAAGTAGGTATTGTGGTAAAAAGCATTTAAACTAGCTGTTAACAAGTTATTGAACATCAGCAAACAAAATAGATTTAAGACATTTGTCAAATTTACTTATTGGGTCGCTTATGTCAAGGGAATTGTCTTTGGAAATAGAATTATAGTTACTACAGAGTCTCGGGATAACCGCGTTTTTGCCCTGCTTGGTTCTGTAGAAGGGAAGTGCAAAAAGATTATAGGCTTTACTTCTTGGCAATCTAAGAGGGGCATTCATCTGTAGCTTATTATTAAGTTCTATGCAGTCGAGTTTGCCATTAAACAGCTTGTGCAAGAAGTGTAGGTCTGTTCTTTTTCTGCGCAACGATAGAGGTGACATTTTGTAATGAGCAAGTCTTTTATTGTAGCTGTTAACTGTTTTTGCCAAATGGTCCCCATAAGAAAGATGGTAGAGAAATCGTTTTTGTATAGATTCCAGGCGTTTGCTGTAAATTTCGTAATGGGGATTCCAAATCACTGAACAATATTCTAGTATGGGCCGGACAAGGGATTCATAGAGTTTTAATTTTGTTAGAGGTGATTTAAAATCTTTGCTATTGCGGATAACGAAGCCTAATGTTTTGAAACCTTTAGAAACTGACTTAAGAATGTTAGCATTAAAAGTGAGCTTTGAGTCTATTACAACTCCCAGATCACGTATTTCGTTGACGGTGTTTAGCAGTTGATCATTTATCTTATAGTTATTAGCTTGAGGTGTTTTACTAGAACTAAATTGAATGTAAAAGCATTTATGGGCATTAAGGGTCATTTTACTATCGGCGCACCATTGAGTTAAATTATCTAGATCTTTTTGGAGAAGTAGGCTATCTGACGGTTTATTGATGAGCTTAGCTAGCTTAAGGTCATCAGCAAAAAGGTAAAACTTAGAATTCGAAAAACATTCTGTTATGTCGTTTATAAACACATTGAACAACAGAGGTCCTAAAATAGAACCCTGAGGCACGCCCGAAGAAGCAATAAAAGCATTAGAAAGGTACCTGCCAACAGCAACCCTAGAAGGTCTAGTTAGGTATGATCCAAACCAATTGAGCAGAGCACCTGAAATTCCTAGTTGGTTTAGTTTGTCTAGCAAGATGGAATGATCAACCTTGTCAAAGGCCTTGCTAAAATCGGTGTAAACTGCGTCAACTGGTGTACCCTTATCGTAAGCCTCAAACACGTGTAAAGACGTGTAGCATGCAAGGTTAGTTGCGGTGGAACGACTTTTAATGAATCCGTGTTGACTTTCTGTAATTAGTTGTTTCATATACCATGTTAAATGCTCAGCCATCAATCTTTCAAAAACCTTTCCAAAGACAGCCAATATTGAAATTGGTCTGTAATTGGAAACAAGTTTCTTTACACCGGACTTACATATATGTATGTATATAGGAACAATAATTGCTTCCTTCCAAATGTTAGGAAACGTGCCTTGGGTTATAGATTTGTTAAATATCATACTGAGGGGATCCGCTAGTGCTGATGCACATTTCTTTATAAAAATAGGAGGTATTCCATCGCTACCTGCACCTTTATTCACATCTAAGTCAAGTAATGTTTTTTCAACGCAATTTACATGAATTTTTGGAAGGCAGAGGGAGCTAGATGTTTTTGTGCTTTCATTGCTTGGAGGGGGGTCAAGAACCAGGGTAGAAAGTGGGTTGAATATTCTTACGAAGTTATCAGCAAACAAGTTGCAGATATCCTCACCTCTTTCAATAGTTATGTCAAGAAGTTGCATTTTGGTCGGGTAAGGTGTACATCCATTGCGCTTACTTTTTATATATGACCAAAATGTCTTAGGATTCTTCTTGACGGAGTCTTCCAATAAAGACATATATTTAAAATAGCAGGTTGCGCCTTGCCGCACTTGTCACGCAAAATTTTGAAGTTAAGAATATCAAGGGGGTTATTGTACTTTTTGATCCTTACGTGTAGTTGATATTTTTGTCTAAACATTCGAATTAGTTCCCTCGAATACCAAATTGGGTATTTGTTCTGAGACTTATTTCTTAAGGGTATGTTACTTTTAATCACTAAACGCAATTTATTGTAAAATATGGAAACCATTTCATCCACTGTTAAACTGTCGGTAAATTCATCATCCCAGTTAATATTTTCTAATTCGGAGAGTACTTTTTGATAGTCAGCTCGGAAAAATGCTGGTCTCGGTTCTGATTTACCAGGTAATAGATTAAAGTTTGCTTCTATAGGTATAATAAATTCTAAAGATGGGTGAGTCTTTGGGATGAGGGGCCTATCACAGTGTTTCAGTTTTTTGACAATTTTATTACTGAGGACTAAATCTAGTGTTCTACTGTCGCAGTTGGTTATGTTGCAGTATTGTTGAAGAGCATTAAGCGTTATAAAATCTATAAAATGAGCATGAATTTTGACATTGTTGCATTCGGGGCTTGGTGTAATGAGTGAATATCACCTACCCAGTTTATTTTAGATAGATTAAAATCTCCCAACAATAATGTGTGATAATGTGAGGCGGCGGCTTAGCTCAGAGTTTTTCTTTTTTTGTAATATTTTGTGTATGGTAAATGTTAATAATTTCTAATTTTGTGTAAACTTTTATTTCTTCTAATTATATTATTATGGTAACTACTACTTACCATTTAACAAATTAAATAAAAAAACTAAATAATTTATTTGTCTATGGGTGAAATATTAAAGATATGAAAAACAAATGAACTTAATAATCATGGTGTAATGAGTGAATATCACCTACCCAGTTTATTTTAGATAGATTAAAATCTCCCAACAATAATGTGTGATAATGTGAGGCGGCGGCTTAGCTCAGAGATTTTCTTTTTTTGTAATATTTTGTGTATGGTAAATGTTAATAATTTCTAATTTTGTGTAAACTTTTATTTCTTCTAATTATATTATTATGGTAACTACTACTTACCATTTAACAAATTAAATAAAAAAACTAAATAATTTATTTGTCTATGGGTGAAATATTAAAGATATGAAAAACAAATGAACTTAATAATCACAGCACCTAAGCATAACTTTAAATTGGATTATCTTAAAAGATATTCCGAAGGAAGATAAAATATCGGTAATAAAATCAGATTATCTCTTAAAACAACATATTCTCAAGGAATGCAGTGTGGTCAGTGATCTGGGAATCCACGATTCAAAACTCCTATTTGACTCGCATATTGACACCATCATCGGTAAAGCATCTAAAGCTTTGGGATTTTTAATGAGGAGCTCTGTCAACTTTAGCCGAGCTAAAACTTTTGAAATTTTGTACTGCACCTATGTGCGTAGCATACTTGAATATGCCTCTCAAGTCTGGAGTCCTCAGTACGATACCTACATCAGCAGAATCGAGCGCATTCAGATTAAATTCATAAAATTTATTTGCTTTCGTTTAAAAGTCCCCTATAACTCTGCTGATTATTTGACCTTGTGCAGGAAATTCCATCTTCTCCCACTAAGCAAGAGGCGTGAAATTGGTGATCTAATTTTTTTACTAAAAATTACTAATAATCATATCGATTGTCCGGACCTACTCGGTAAAGTAAGGCTAAACGTTCCCCGAAAGTCAGGTCCAACCAAATTATAAACTTACCGATAGTTGGAACCAATTACAGGCAGAACTCGTTCTTGTGGCGGGTAGGTATTTTAATATTCAGAGTAAACAAAAGGACCTGGATCTCTTTTGCTCCAGTGTCAACTCCGTGAGGCGGCGGCTTAGCTCAGAGTTTTTCTTTTGTAATATTTTGTGTATGGTAAATGTTTATAATTTCTAATTTTGTGTAAACTTTTATTTCTTCTTTTTCAATATGTTTGTCAGTTAGTTGATTTTTTGCTTGTTCACACCTATTACGTGTCAATTTTTTTATTTCTATACGTGAAAACCTTTTATTAGCCTAATGTTTTGTAAGTCTATTTTTTTCTGTATTTATGTGCTGCTGGTTTTCCTAATAAACAAATAAAAAAATAGATATTTTGACACCACGTTCTCGTATTAGGCCGCTTATGCATTTACATTTATGGATCCTTGTGCAATTCGGTCATGTATCTACCGGTACTATTATAATCTGAACGGAAGTACATATAACAGCGCTTAATCGGTCTTAGTGCACTTTTCACATGTATCAGTAATACATCTCACTACTAGTGGTCGCCGACAGGTCCAATTAAGTGCTGTTTAAATTTAAGCTGCGTTTATAAAGTAAAGGAATAATGGTGTTGCTGTTGTTGCAACTAGATAACGCTAATTGACGTAAAACAAACGAATGAAATCAAATATATTCGATAGTTTGCGTTCTACAATAAAGACGGAGAAACATTGTGATGGAGTTGGAGCGATACTATAAAACTAGGTTTAGTTGCTATGTATGTTTGCCTTGATATTATTTGTTAGTGTATTTGCACATTCCGTTTAGCATTTATTTACAATGTTTATTGTTTTTATTAAGTTAAATAAATATGTTCCTGCACCGTATGCTGTATATTTCATTTATTTTTTTAGTACCTGATAGCTTTTTTACAGTTGTCTATTCCGTATCTCAAGATGAATAAAGGAACCCTTATGGGATCATTTCGTATTCCGTCTGTCTACGCAAGTCTGCATTCCTTAGCGGCTGTGGCCAAATTAAATTCTAAGATGTCCCCTTATGTGACTTTCAAAAGAAGGATCTCTCATTTTTTTTATTTTCATAAGGCATGTTATAGATTAAAGGTAGTTCTTCTTAGCGGAGCCAATTTCTACACGTATTTTTACAGGCTATTATGAGGTCATAGCTTCTTTTATTGTCTAGTTTACTCATAGATACTAAAATAATAACCGAGCGTAGTACTCGTACTTGAGAAATAATTTAGCCCATATGATTTAACAATGACATAAAAATGTTCAACGAGGGTTACCATTGGCTTTGGATAGATTGCCTGCAGATTTTTTTGCACAGCACCTGTAATTTTAAAATAGTAGATTCTATCTTAAGGGAGCAAAATAATATTTTTACGGCGAGGGCGCTTTTTTGAATCCAGAGCGAAGTGAAGGATTCTAGAATAGATTTCTATAGTAGAATCCTGAACGTAGCGAGTCGAGCGAAATCAATCATCTATTTCTGAATCACAATATAGCTTTTTAATGCGTTTAGAATGATCTATAGACCAATAACATAAATTGTATCAACAAAACAATAAATCAATCACAAAGAAATGAAAATCTTAAAGAGGAGGTAGTCATGGTTAGCCCTCACCCTTCTGTATTAGATTAACCCTAGATTCTACTTTCTGCATACGCAACAATGTAGTTTTAGGAATTGTTTTTATTGCTAACTAAGCGTCTAGACTAAGTCCGGTGACGGCTCTGCGAACCGCACCCGAACAATCTTACTTCATTATATTCTTGCCTCCAAATCGGCACAGACGTAATCACGTAGTTTTAATTTTAGAATTAATTACCCAATATTGTTTTTTAAAAAGGCAATATTACGTTCCCAAACCAAGAGTGGCGCAGCCGGTAGGATTTTCCTCATTTTCACGGGTTTTACGCGATTTTCCGACGTCCAAATTCGTCCGGAAATATATTCTCGAAAATTCCAAAAGTGATAGAGTAAAATCTGACGAACCAAATAAATTACTCTAGTGAAACGGGTTAGGAAAAGTGAGTATGGGAGTAGCAGTCGGTTGGTGAGTAAAACTTTTCGCCAATCCTTGTTCCCCTAATCCTCCTATATATTTTATATATATTTTCCTACTTTTTGAAAAACGTATTTTGTTATTATTGAGATCAAACCTCTCTCATTATAACTGATCTGGTTAATTTGTATGCAATTCTATAGCGTTAACCTTCGTTCTAAAATAGAACATAGAGTAAGAAAAGTTTAGAAAGTACAAATTTTAAAATTCATTTTTGTACTGTAGTTAATTTTATTTTAGTTTAGTGTTAGTGATCTACAAATCGATCATAATTTAATGTTTAAATAAGATTTAAATTTTAGAAATATTTTATACAATTTTCAGATATCCAAAACTTTATTTTGCTTTTACTGTTTTATTTTTTTGTGTGTTCTATTGATTTTTACTGTGTTTATTTTACTGTGCATTTTTGTGTATTTTGTGTGTGTTTTTGTGTAATTTGTTTAAAAGTGCGTATTCTCTGAGTAGTGCTTAACTCTATCAATATGACGACGCCCGAGATAAAACTTGACCCAATTCCAAAAGAAATAATAAGTTTAATTCCTGTGTTTAGAGGAGAAAAAAGACAATTAAATTTATACCTTAGAAAATGTCAATATATTATTGATCGGTTTTATCAGGCAAATAATGAAGAACAAAATTTATACGTCTTCAACGTTTTAACGAGTAGACTTTCAGAGAATGCAGCTGCCCTCTTATCAGAAAGAGAGGATGTGGTGACTTGGTCCGCCTTAAGAGAACTACTTATTCAACATTTTGGAGATCCGCGTAGTGAAGCGTGTATTAACATAGAATTAGAATCGTTAAAAATTAAATCAGGAGAAAGTTATTTGGACTTTTGCAATCGAATCCAAAGTGTGAGATCACTATTAATGTCAAAAGTGAACACTATTGAAGACAGTGATTTAAAGCGTGCCAAGTTAATAATCTATAACAATACAGCCCTGAATGTATTTTTATACAACCTTCCTGAAAATATGGTTCGGATAGTGAGGCTTAAGACACCATCCACCTTAGAAGCAGCATTAAGTGTTGTGCTTGAGGAAGTTAATTTCCTTGAGCAATATAATATGAGAAATCGTATCCATGGTAACAATCAGATAGGTTCAAGTTCGAGACCATTGGTAACACAACCATCTGGGTACAGGCCTATGTTACCTAATAACAACTTAACACCTAAATTTAATTTTGGTATTCCCCAAAATGGGCAATTTAGGATGCCCCTAGGTCAACCACAGAACAATGAAGCGGTCCGCCCACAAACATTTGGGTATCGACCACAGTTTGGCCTTCAGCCTCAGCAACAGTTTGGCTATAGGCCACCCCAACAATTTGGTTATAAACCACCCCAACAGTTTGGCTATAAACCACCCCAGCAGTTTGGACAACACGGTCGGCCATTCCAATATGGAGTTAGCCAACCGCAGGTTCAAAAGCCTCAGGTACAAAATACCGACGTATCTATGAGGACAGCACCTCTTAGACCTCAAGCACCTCCTCAAGGTTTTAAATTAAATGAACTAAATGAAAACGAATGCGAACCCAGCTATGATTTCGGATACGACTATGATGATTTTGAATATTGCAACGAAAATTTCGAGGATACGGAACTAAGTGACGTTCATCAGGCGGTGGATTTTTACGATCCTGCCCCCAACGACAAGAAATCCTAGAAATAAATTGTGACCCAAATCTAAAACTTCCCTATATTTATATAGAAGAAATAGACGCAAAAATGATGATCGATACTGGTAGCATGAGATCATTCATAAGCCCTCGGAAGGCATATGAATATTTTGGTGGCTTTATTTGGAAAGAACCTTTTCAGGTAGTTAGCACCCACGCGTCTAGTGGACACGATGAAGTGATGGAAATCCCTCTCTTGCCTACTTTTGCTAGTAATGAAATTCACAAATTCTATTTATATGAAGTGGACAAAAGATATGACGGTCTTATTGGAAACGATCTTTTACAGCAATTAGGTGCAATTATTGATTTAAAAGAAAATCTTTTGAAAACTACCACTACATGTATTCCGATAATCAATAATAATTTAAATTATACGGTTCAAATACCATCACGATCTGAACAAAGAGTTAAGGTACCGATTAATCAACATTCGGGTGAAGCTGTTCTGGATTTTCATGAATTCACGAACGGTGTACGAATGCCGAGTGCGATTGTAAATTGCATCAACGGTTATGCATCTACGGTCATTCAGAATATCTCAGACCGACCAATATTCTTAACAATTAGGCAACCATTAATGGTAACAAAATTTGATAGTACCGATTGCGACCTAAATATCATAAATTACATCACGGATATAGAAACTGAGAACTTACTTAAAGAAAATTTAAGTAAACTCAGACTTGACCATACAAACGACGAAGAACGCGAGAGGATATATAGACTTTGTATGGATTACAAGGATATATTTTATTGTGAACAAATTCCCTTGTCATTTACTAATCAGGTTAAGCATCAGATAAGGACTAAGAACGAGGATTCCATTTATGTGAAGCCTTATAGGCAGGCCCCGTTTCTTCAGAACGAGATTAGTAGACAGGTTGAAAAGCTGTTAAAGGACAATGTTATCCAGGAGTCTCACTCTCCTTGGAGTGCACCTGTGCACTTAGTGCCCAAGAGGATGGATGCATCTGGCGAGGTCAAATATAGAATGGTAGTTGACTATAGGCGATTGAATGAGATAACTATTGATGATAAGTATCCCTTACCAAATATAACAGATCTTTTCGATAAATTAGGGAAAAGTGCGTATTTTACCACACTCGATTTAGCTAGCGGTTATCATCAGATCGAAATAGAAAAGAGAGATAGGCAGAAAACAGCCTTCAGCACACAAAACGGCCATTTTGAGTTTCTAAGAATGCCGTTTGGGTTAAAAACAGCACCTGCGACATTCCAAAGGACAATGGACAATGTTTTACGTGGTCTACAAGGACTACATTGCATGGTTTATTTAGACGACATAATAATCTATTCAAATAGTCTAGAAGAGCATATACAAAAATTACGAACTGTTTTCGACAGAATAAGAGCAACCAATTTGAAAATACAATTAGATAAATCTGAATTCTTACGAAAAGAAGTACTTTACCTTGGCCACACGATAACAAAAGAAGGATTAAAACCTAATAATGATAAAATTGATGCAGTATTAAAATACCCTATACCAAAAACTACAACAGAAATAAAAAGTTTCTTAGGACTCGTAGGCTACTACCGTAGATTTATTAAGGACTTTGCTAAAATAACTCAACCATTAACAGCTTGTTTAAAAAAACGTAACGGAATTGTAATCGACCAAAAGTTTGTTGACGCATTTAATAAATGCAAAGAACTTTTGACGCATGCCCCACTATTACAGTACCCTGATTATGAAAAACCTTTCGTACTTACTACTGACGCATCTAATGTAGCAGTAGGTGCAGTACTTTCTCAAGGACAGATTGGTAGTGACAAACCCGTAGCATATGCTAGTCGAACCCTTAGTGATACAGAGTCACGTTATAGTACGATCGAACGTGAATTACTCGCTATCATCTGGGCAGTAAAACATTTTAGACCCTACCTGTACGGTCGAAAGTTTTATATATATACGGACCATAGACCATTAATATGGCTTCGATCTCTAAAAGACCCGAGTAGTAAACTCACTCGTTGGAGGTTACGATTACAGGACTATGATTATGAGATGATTCATAAAGCAGGTAAGCAAAACGCTAATGCGGATGCCTTATCTAGAATTAAGATCAATGTTTTAGGGTCAGACGACGAAAATCAATCGATGAAAGTTAATGTTGATGATAAAGACGAAAAACTAAAGAAACACCTAGATGATGTAGTCAAAGATATAAAAAGGTTAACAGCAGAAAAGAAAATGGCACGTCATGACTCATCAACGACGACAGTGTCAGACTCGAGTAGGACAGCTACAGCTAGCCCTATAGCGATTTCTGACACCCTATCAAGACCACCTAGTATTGAGAATTTTACTGAATATCCTGTTCGATCTGAATCAAGTGAATCACAAACAGTTCATTCAGCTGTAGAATTAGAATCAACCGGTATACCGATTTTACATGAAGCTATAGACACAAAACCTAATCAAATTTTAATATACTCATGGTTTAAAAATCAAATGCAAGTAAAGAATTTATCTCGAGAGACACAAAAGGTTTTGGAAGTTTTTCTACCAACGGACAATCCGGAATTGGTTAAAGAATTCCTAAAGCAATACATAAAGCCGAATATTAAATATTTTATCTATTTTAAATGTTTGAAAGTTTTCTAAATGTAACTGAAACTATTAATGAAAACACTGTTAGTTTAGATAACCGTTTAAAGAAAGCAGAAATAATGTTAAGAGACTTAGCTGTTAAAGAAAACAATTGGGTTTTCAACACATACATCGTAGGATTATTTAACAATTTAACAGGTAATTTCCGTACTCTTTTTATTAGATTAAGTGAAACTGAAACTGCTCTAGCCTTAAGTAGAGTCTCTATACTACATCAATCTATCGTGAATTCTACTGAACTGTTATACCATATGAAATTGATTTCTAACTCTGTAAACTTAGTGTATTCGCCTACCGAAGATAATTTGTTAAAATTAGAGAAAACAATATGTGTAAAATCTTATATTAAGAAAAACCAGATCACATTTATTATGCAAATTCCTATTACTGATAATTGTACTTATAACTATTATAAAATTTATTCCTTACCTATTTTCCACCAATCCGAAAAGAAAACCGTATCTATTTTTCCCAAATACCCTTACCTTTTGGCGAAAGGAATGAAATACTTACCGATTGTGAAACCATGCCGCCCGTTATCTACTGGCGACCTTTTTCTATGTAATGCAGACAACCGAGCTTTGTACCATGAGCTCACCTGCATCGAGCAGCTGATGAAATTCGACGATGACCTTACTTATTGTACGCAGCATCAGATCCAACTGGAAGATGTAAGACTCCAGCGAATCAACGCCGATACCTGGATCCTGTTTAGTAGACTGATGACTACCCTAACTAAGCATTGTGACAACAAGGTCGGTAAGCAGCCTGTATTCGGAACATACATCGTGACCATCGACGAGCCTTGTGATTTGGAGATCAATGGAATTCGTATAAGCCACCGAATCTACATAGAATCGGAAGTTGTGAAGCCAATTCCAGTTTTCACCCTGCCGCAGCTACGCGTGAACGCGAATCTATCCGGTGCACGAGCACTGAACATGAAAGGAATCAGCTTAGACGAAGTGAAGTACATGTCGTATTCTTTAAAGCATAGTGCAGTTATTGAAAGTGTTTTGAAAGAAGGGAAATACTATAACTTCAGTGAAAATTTAGGTTACGTTACTTTAGGCTTAGTAATCATAAGTTTCATTGTATTTTTACTATATGTGTTTCGGCTAAAATTGCTGAAAATTGTATCATTAAAGCAAAATTATCGGAACAAATCTCAAATCGATCCAACCGATAATTTTCCTCTTAGGGATGGAGGAGTCATGGTTAGCCCTCACCCTTCTGTATTAGATTAACCCTAGATTCTACTTTCTGCATACGCAACAATGTAGTTTTAGGAATTGTTTTTATTGCTAACTAAGCGTCTAGACTAAGTCCGGTGACGGCTCTGCGAACCGCACCCGAACAATCTTACTTCATTATATTCTTGCCTCCAAATCGGCACAGACGTAATCACGTAGTTTTAATTTTAGAATTAATTACCCAATATTGTTTTTTAAAAAGGCAATATTACGTTCCCAAACCAAGAGTAGGTAGAGAGTGTTATAGCTAGTAATGAGTTTACATTGTCCTCAATCATTGCAAACAGCATTCTAGGCAACTTATACAAAATACAGAATACTCTTTTGGATACAGTTACCGACATTTATCATGGGAAATTCAATATCCGTATCATGTCACCGGAACAAATGAAAGAAGAATTAAACATTATATCTGGACATTTAAATGTCTGACTTGTAATATTTCCACTGTCTTTAGCATTGTGTTTTATTAATACTTACTTCAATGCCTCGTCGAAATGCGGCGCTGTAAAAAAAAGTAAAATAAGTTTAAAGTAAAGTAAGTAAAAGTAAGTTTTAAAATCGGTATCAATAGCTTACCAATTGAATGACTAATTGTGTGACTGCGTATGGCTGCTGTTCACGTCGACTGCTGGACATAAGCCTCCCTGGTGGATCTCGAAATACTAGTCATAAGGGGTTGTTAGGTACCTGTGACAATTAGGTGACGAGACATCAAATCAAATCATCAAATATATGAAATCAATTAGTCACATCAATAAAGCCATTTTCAAAATATGTTTAAAGATGTAAGATGATTTACAAATGGGAGCATAAAAAAATGGGAAATGCCATGAATGTCCCGAGTCTCTCGGTTTTTTAACTATATTTTGATGTCGTTCTAAGCTACGCTTTGTTTTGTTTCAGACTACAAACTAACGGAAATGAGTCGTTTTCAGTAAAGAGAAAAAAATATTTTCAACTATACCTAACAGATGGAGCTGGCATGCGGAGAAAGCAAGTTGTGATTAAATCACAATCGCTGTCAATGTCAAATTGTGTTACCTACCCGTAAAATAAAACTAACGCCACATATAAGGCTCGAGGGAACTATTTGCAAAGTACCTTTTACTGAAAACGCCTCATTTTGAGTTTCCGCGTCTCAAGTTTCATCACGACGCTACAAGTGCGACGGGATGCTCAACGTGATAACTCATATGGAATGAGTCACTCCCGTAGTTTAATAACAAATTGTTTGTGCCAAAACGAAACTTTAAGAAACATCGTTCGGGACTTAATCGGATATGAGACAAGTTCCAAAGAAACCTTAGCTTAGTTCTTAGATATAATATAGCATCAAGGACCGCGTCACTTGCGATTTACACTATTTAGATAAAGATAAAAATGTGTTTATTTTGTCACAGAGATAACATAATATTATATTCTAAAAACTAATTAAGTTTAGACAGAATACGGTGACAAAAAAGGCCACTACTCAGCATGTGCTGTGGCAGATTAGGTCGTACCGCAGCGCTGGTCTTCCGTAGTTATCATCAGAGATATAACAAAAATAAAACATCATTTAATAATGAAAACTATACTATAGCACAGATAATATAATACACTAGTATAGTGAACTAGACTATAGTGAACTAGATTGATTGCGATCCATACATGGACAAATTTCACGTACCTACTCTAAATATAAAAAATATAAAATTGTCCGTCAGTCAGCGCACAGGCCAAAACTGGTTGAATAGTTTAGTTGCGTTTCAATTTGATTTGTCTCGTCAAAATCATCAAATGCTAATTTAACTCACGCGTACACTGAGAGACGATAAATCAATTTTCCATCATCATGTAAGCGAGTCCAAGCATTTATTTGTATTAGTATTATGTAGGTATGTAGCATTTTTCCAAACTCGATGAGATAAGAAGACTGCAGAAGATAGGTTACCCAGGTGGTAGGGTTCAGTGTACAACCCAACCGGGGCAGGACCACCGCCGCTCTTAAATCAAATACTAGCAACCATTTGCGATACAGTACGATGGGAGCGGATGCCGGCTATACAGCACACGAGACTGAGCACCAAGCCTGTTCACCCATCATCGTGTAAACTTACGACTTCTTCCTTTTATGAGAGAGTTGAGGAGGGGTCGAACATGATTTAACACTAAGGTTTTACGGGTGGAAGTCTCTAACGCCGGACATAATCCGGCGATATTCTTCACATATTTCAGTAGGAGGTGTTCTAGCAGTTTGTCCGCTGAGCAGTTCACGTCGCTCTTGAGTGCTTTGTAAACGCTGGAAAGAAGCTGCTACTGGAGTAAGCGAATTCAAGACGCAACTCGTTACTATGGACTAGGTATGAAACGTGACCGAAATCCTGAGTGGAAACAGTAGGCCTAAACATAACCCTGACAAGTCACACGACTCGGTAGTCATTTAACGTTTGTGTGGTTTGTCTCGCGCGAGAAGGTCTCGAAGTCGAAGTCCCAACTAGGGATGTCATTCATAGCTAATCTACAAGTACCACAATGTGCTATCCAGTCGCTTTTGTATGAACACTCTGAACTACATTAGAACTTAATGATTGTCTACTTAGAAGACGGACCTCTAGGAGTGTAGTGGTCCGGGAGGAGCGCGCCTGATTTTTTAATTATAGCAGCTACACGCGGGGTATTGTTTTGTTCAAGTAGACCGGCTCGCGACTGAGAGAAGGTGCATGGGAACGTTATAGTTGAGTCCACGGGATGGCCAACGGGACTGATGAAACATGTGCATCTTTGGAGGCTATTTCGATTTGACGCTTTACGGATTTAGATCGTTAACGATGCCGTTCAGTTAGTTTTAAGCTGATGAAGAACAAAAGGTTCCATTTTCATGCCAATGGCTAGATCCAGTGCTTGGACCCCGTTAGTCCATGCCCATTAAGTAAGCCAAAGGAGTTAGTTTCCTGGCGCACCCGAAGAACTTATGAAGGTCGTCAGTTCTCTCTAGGCTCGGCAGGCTCGGGGCGCTCCCCGAACCGGGCTAGCGGTTGATTTTTCATTGGTCTAACTATGCATGAACTAATCATCAATCAAATCATTCATTAAAAGCCATAGGGAACGAGGAGTATTTCAATCAGGTCCCAGAGACCGTGCACGAGTTCATCCGCGTGAAAACTTTTCACGCGGAAGAACCAAACCAGCGTGCGCCATCGGTAGATCCGAAGGCAAGGTATCCATTAACATCGCGTGTTTTTTGCCTGCGGCAGGCATGGGTTGTATGATAATGTAATGTGTTTCTATAAGTCTATGTATGTTTTTGAAGTATTTTGTTATCTGGTTTTTACATCAGTAGACCAGTTTGTTTAGTATCATTTAATTTGTTTATATTTATAATAAATTCATTGTAGAAGACTGCATATTTTATTTAGTTGCTAAACCTAAGTACCTACCTAGGTATACAAGTTGTCTTATTTACGTGACATTACGTAGGTTACCTTTGCACATTAGTGCCGTTGTGGTGTCCTTTAAGAAAGTAGTAAATCTGACCAAGAAGTAACTAATTAATCTTGGGAGATCGGCAGGGTGATTACGTATATCGCGACAGGTTTGCAACAGGCGTATATCTCGCGATCAACGCTGCAACAGGCGTAAATCTCGCGATCAAACCTGTCGCGAGATACCTGATGACAGTTGACACATACTCCGCAGGCCGAGCCAATTTCTAACTCAGACACTGAGTGTTGTAATAAACTTGTGTCTGAAATTGAGGCATCTATGGAGCAAGTCTCAATCTGGGGGATCAACATCTTGTCCGTTTTAACCCCGCTAAGACCCCATTCGACAAAGCTTCGAGGTTTCAGATCATTCCTCTTACTATCTCCAAGAGTATTAGAATCCTAGGTGTCGACATTTCGAGTAGCGTCCAGGCCAAACTGGCCTCCTCAAAAACATGGCGTTGTCAACAGGGCGAGTCGGTACTTCACGTCGGTCCAAAAACTCATGCTTTACAAGGCGCAAGTAATTCTGTTGGCGCAATTCCTTACTAAAATTGCGTAAAATGGATTAAACGTATAGTTATTCGTTTTATACTGTCGATTCTGCTTTGAACTTCCTAAAACTAATTATAATTAGTGATAAGTATGTTTCTAAATTTAGAGCTGTCAACGTAAAATTAGATAAGTAAGTGCAATTGTATTGTTTTAAATTTTGAAAGTCACCAACATAAATAGCTTTATGTCAGTTGAGTACAGTTTACGCAATATTAATTAGCTTTAGTCAGGAAGTGTATCAACAGATTTGCCACCAAAGCCGTTCTAAAATAAAAACGTAATTATTTTACCTCATTTCACGTTAACAGCTCTGAACAGAATCGACCAGTATAGCTATCGGATAAATTAATAAACTGCTAAGGGATCCCAATATCTGAAGTGGGATTGGGCGGGCCACGTGAGCCGAATGCCAGCAGAGAAATGGGCTCAGAGTGTAACACTTTGGCTCCCTGATGAGGGAACGCGGTGTCGGGGTCGACCGAGGAAGCGTTGGCGGGATGAACTTGTTACCTTTGACAGAGGATGGTGGGAGTCTGCAAAGGATCGGGATGGTTGGAAGACTTTAAGGGAGACCTTTGCCCAGCAGTGGGACAACATACATAGGTTAAATAAAAAAAGGGATCCCATCGGAAGATGGGACGTACTGCGCTCGCCAACCCGCCTGCCGAGCGTGGTAAGTATGGCAACTGCCCCTCATGATTCATGAGGGTGTTCAGTAGTGGACGTTTTACAGCTGAAATGATGATGAAGCCTAAATGCATTAAATTGACAAGTGAACCAGAACCACAAATTACCTACGATAAAACTTGATTTGAACTCGTGGTGGGTGTACAAATCCACTGATCGGAACAATATCAATCAAGCATCCAGCTCAATGTCGATCATCAGTACCTAGGCGTGGGGTCCGGGTCACAGCAATGACTGTCTTCCTGTTGAGGCCCTACAATCGCAACCTTGAGTCAAATCATAAGTTTGTATTATGTTCTAATAGAGTTTCTATTAGAGACGATACTTATCTCTATTCACCGACTAATTTTGTTGCTATGTATATCGCAAGTTGTGGATACATTTGAAGTTTTCTGATATTTAACAACTGAGTAGAACCTTATAGAGGAAACGCCATGCTAGGGGTGGTTAGTCAAAATGTTTTTTAGTAAAATATTTTTCTAAACCGCGAATTGTACCACGAAGGGAATGGACGGCTGATTTTCAGTTAGATTGCCATAGGTACTTACTACGGGTGGCCCCACTGATCTCATAGTTAAGTTTAAATTTAACTACCGATATCGATAAATTAGTAGGTACTATATCGTATAAACGGGTATTTATCGCGTACATAAATACCTCTTTTTATCCCGACGTTGCAACCGGATCGTTACGGTAAGTTAAGATAATTACGCAATAAACACCCGATAGTCCAATATAGTAATGCGAAAGTTTGAAAAAAATCGGCCAAGTGCGAGTCGGACTCGCGCACGAAGGGTTCCGTACCTTTAGTCTGTCAATATTTCAAGCGTCTACCTGTTTCCGTAATTGATGTAGAGCAAAAAACGGAAAAAATAATCACATTTCAACTGCCTAGCTATCATGAGATACAGCCTGGTGACAGACGGACAGCGGAGTCTTTGTAATAGGGTCCCGTTTTTGCTCTTTGGGTACGGAACCCCAAAAAGATATTGATAAACATATTTGCTTGTCCACCTCTAGTGACCTGCTTGACAACTTGTCAAAGTTGGCTAATCAAAGCGCAATGGTCGCTGCAGTGATTTGTCGGAATGGATGTTAAAACAAAATAAAGGATACCTATTTAATCTCTATGGGATAATTCGCCGTGGGGTGCCGGCAGTAGAATGAAACCCCTCCTCTCATGCCCATGGATGCAGTAAGAGCCTTCTAAGGGATACCGCCGGAAGATGGGCAGCAGCGTCTATCCGTGTATCAACATCCCATACTGCGCTCACCAACCCGCCTGCCAAGCGTGGTGAGTATGGCAACTACCCCTCATGGAGATCCATGAGGGAGGCCTGTGTTCATCAGTGGACGTTTTATGGCTGAAATGATGAATAGGTGCTCGATGACACCAAGTTAGGTACTTTAAGCGCCCCCACTGACGTTATAGTGGTAACCATCTAGTGAGTCTAGTAAAAACCTCTGGATAGGTGCTTGTTAAGCCTTGAAGTGGACACCAAGTAGGTAACCTTAAACGGTCTCCCTGGCGCGAACTGGTAGAAATACTTGAGTAACCCGCTGGTTGTGGTTACATAAAATAATCTCATCTCTGAAGATAAAAATCACATCTATTGTAACGTTAAGAAATTAAGTGAATATGTTATGTTTGCTTTTATTGGGCAATGGCGACAAGACACCTGCGCCCGCGCCTGTCCGCCAGTAAGTGGCTCCAGCTGAAACTGGTGCAAAGCGGTTTGGAAGTGATCGAGGGCTGCCGGGCCAACAAGCAGGGAGCGGCCGACACGCAGCGGACGGCGGTAGCGGATGGAGAGCCCATTTTGGTCACGTTTAACTTCGTCATAGACTCGGCGGCACCACTGAAGTCTTACGGCAAAAGCAAGAACTAAACTCTATAGCAAACTCTATTGTCTATATTTAGTTGCATACAACTCCAAACAGCTATTTATAGCACCGAAATCCGATAGAAGCACCGCATCTATCTGCCTTCAGTGGCGCGGACTCTACCAAAGAGTAGGTTTATAAAACTCCGTATAGACTCTATCTCTATCTGAGCCTCTAAACTCTAAAGGCTAGTTCGCATTAGGCTAGTAGAACCGCCTTACTCATAATGTACGATCTTCTGATTTTGACAAGCTCCTATTTCGTCTACAAAAACGTCAAATATGAAAAATCTTCAAAAAAAATATCTACCTATGTAGCTTTCTGGCGACTAAAAGCGCTTAGCGACATCTCAAATTAGTTATGTTAGGTCCTAGAAAACGGCCAGATAGTTACAAAACACGTTTATAGAGGTAATTGGCTTTGAAATACTTACTGTAAAACAATGCAATGAACGCATGCATCAAAGATCACTCAAGATTTTTGACTTAGCAAAATAATGATAGGAAATGCATGGATGTAGGAAGGGCCTACATCCATGGCTTTTCGATATCCAAAGTATGAACAAAACAGCAAAACTATACCTACGCGGGGCGGTTTAACGCTCTCTGCAATGTTAAACAGACAGACTGACTGACGGATAGACGGACAGCGGAGTTTTAGTACCTACTACGGTTCCATTTTTACCCTTTGAGTACGGAGCCCTAAAAAAGCGCTACTTACAAGTGTTTTTTTTTTATTTGCAAATTTTTACTTAAAAATTATGGAGATTAATGTTTACCCTGGCAACACGTAGCGAAAAACTAAAATTCAGGATAATTTAGATTGTTTCCCAAAATGGCAACCTCATTTAAAGTTGGGGAAATCCCCTTTAACTTACCAGTACGGCTAGCTTTTTATTTACATTCAAACTTTAACTTCATATCATATAAGATTTATTTTACGAGGTAATAAAAAAATTGGGATTTCCTGGTGCTTCTAGCGTTAATAATAATTATTTTCACTATCTAGGGAATCCCCGCAAGTGTGACAAACGAACTTACAGAATGAAATTCTCTTCTTTGTCTTAGCCTGGATATATATCGTAGAAATATAAAAAAATCGGATTTTTGATATTTATCATAAAAATCTGATTTTTCGAACCCTGGTTTAAATAAAAGCTTGTTTGTTAAAAAGTTTTTTACTTTTTAGTTAACCACTGGATAGGTTTATCAGTCTGTTCATCTCATACACATCATTATTTCAAGGTCATTTGCCGGTTAATTTGGAACAAAGCTCTTCTATAAGTAGACTTTCTAATGATGTTACCCTACTTAAGACCACGTATGCTTGTGCTTGATCATCATCGAAGAGCTTCGAGCCCAAGTATACAACGGCATGGTCGACAGTACTACCCTGCATTTTGGGTACTGTTACAAACCCAACCTAATGTTACTGGCAGCATACTTGTTAACTAGTCCGCCATCTTAAGTACACCGCCATGTTGGATTTAGTGTGACGTCTTTCAACTTTTCGAGTAATTGGATTGGAGCAAGCCCTTTTATTTGATATCCATATTGTAGGAGTGCATTAAAAAAATAACTAGTCCGCCATCTTGGGTATTCTGCCATATTGGATTTATAATGACGTCATTTCATTTTCGAATTATTCTCAGCAAGCCCTTTCATTTTGATACTCTTATTGTAGGAGTCCATTAAAAATAACTAGTCCGCCATCTTGGGTGTTCCGCCATATTGGATTTAGAGTATCGTCATTTCATTTTCGAATTATTCTCAGCAAGCTCTTTCATTTGATACCCATATTATAGGAGTACATTAAAAATAAGTAGTCCGCCATCCTGGGTGTTCCGCTATGTTGGATTCTGAGTGACGTCACAAATCTGACCATGCATTGTCATCCAAAGAAAACATGTATACAAAATTTCAGCTCAATTGGTTGAAGATATCTGCTTCAAAATTGAGTTGCAAGATTCCGCGAACAAACATATTTACATACATACAGGGTAAGCTAAATAAAAGTTTGTAAAATGAAATGCTTCCCTTACGCACCTCCACTGCAGCCACACACGAGTAGGTACCCATATTTATCACAGTAATTGACGAGCTTTCATGTACCTACGGCTCTATTGGTAGGAGCGGAGTGCTCCATTGATTTATGATGAGCACTTCATTTAAATCATTTGTCTCAATTTCGAGGGACTTGAATCTCTACCAGGGGCTACTGCTATTACTATTATTATTAGTCATTTAATTCAGATCATATTGTTAATGCACAGAGGAACATTAATGAAATTCTAGAGTTCAAATTGTAGATTATATTGTCTCTTTACAATGTTTGATGAATACGGGTTATGGGAATAGTTTTGTTCTTAGCGTGGCTAAAGTTGAAGTGAAATGACATGTGCCACAAAACGAATGTCCTTTCCAAATAGGTCGCGCAAAAACACACACTACACTTGCGATTATTATTATATCAGGTGTTATTAACACATAAATCCGTAAAACATTAACACATTACTATTACTACACACATCAAGGTCCAAGCTTGGACTATTGCAAGGCTGAACATTTTATAATTTTCATAGTTCGGACATCCCAAGCGCATGGACAAAATGTGTTCGATTTTTGTATTTGCAAGTTTTCGTATTAGCAGGTGAAAACATTTATAGCACTAATCATCTAGTGATAGCCAGTGTAGGTAGTTCTTCAGGCTTTCCACAAGACCTAGCCCTCTCTCCACCAGAGGTGGATTGCTATTACAGCCCGGGCAGACATTGTGTATACACGGGGAGCATTCGCAAGGCCATACAAACTCCCCTCGGCCAGGTTTGGTTGGCCCACGAGTCAACGTGTGGCTATCGGGGGGCCACTACGTGGAGCCACTGGTGTGAGTTATGAGCATCGATTTTGAATGACGAAGAGAAAGTGACATGCGAGTTACAAGTCAAGTCATCGTCTGTTTTGGCCCTATCTAGGGAAGGCTCCTACCTTGGTCCAAGGATTTAAATCGTATAATCTCAAACTCAATAAGTGTTTATTCAATAGCAAAATGCTACTTAGAATAGTCAGTTTACAAAATAATAACAAAACACATTTAAATTGAACACATAATTGAATTCGCTCGCTTCGGAAAACTTTTTTTTCCAAGTGAGAGAAAGAAGTATCTTTGCCTTAGGCCTTAGTCCAAATAATAAAACCAGTGCTACGACATCCAGGAGGGATACTGTGCGCCATGATAAGCCACAAATCATTGACCACAAATGGGGACTTTTAAATGAAACCGAATGCAGCGTAAATTCTGAATGATTGGTTTATTCGTAGAATATTGTGTCAAATGCGTGAAATATTATTTTTTAATCGATAGGGTTTATTCAATGCGTTTGTTTTCGAGTCATTATTTGATATCGTTTAGTAAGTATATGATTGGAGTCCTTAGATTATAAAGTAATACTTATAAGATTTTAAATTCAATAAATAGTAAAATTAATAAATAGTATATTAAAGTCTGTGTTAAAACTGAATATTATATGTGATATTTAAGAAAAGATGTATTTATTGCAAATCAATAGTGTTAAGTCAATGTGTTTGATTTCGAGTATTTTTTACCATAGTATAACTTTATTACTATATTGGATTATCGGGTATTTATCGCGTAATTACCTTTATTTTATTCCCGACGTTTACGCGACGTTACGCGATATAATCCAATATAGTAATAATGTGTTTTGATCGCGAAAGTTTAAAAAAGACTATACCTCTAGTATAACTTATGATAATAGTACTTAAGCAATATGTATAAGATGATGCTTTTTATACCACATTACACGTTTTGAATTATTTTGGTATTTTCCACATCCTTATGTTTAGAAAATACTGCACAAAACAGTAAAATTCCAAAAAATTGCACTATGTCGTATCCTCAAATACTTACTTAATTTACACTCTAACATATTTTTTCTTAGTATGACAGTATAATATTTTAGCTTTATGAATACATTACTACAAAATTAAGTAAAGTTTACTTAATACATTAGTATTCATAAAGCTAAAATATGTTATCCGAAATGTCACTAAATAAATAAATTAAAATTTAAAATGACATTTCAGACAAAGTAATCGAAAATATTTCTGTCTATGGTAACTTCTATATCTTTTTTCTAAAATAATGCATAATGCATGAAAGTGTTCTAAACACATGGTATTAATCCTTATCTAATAATATACCTACGTTATTTTTAAACAGAGTTTTCCTTAAAATAATTTGATTTCAGTTAATACCTTTATTATAGCTCCAGTTATTAGTTGATAGTGATAATATTTATAGTAACAAAATCAAGGACCACGCATATTTAGGGTTCCGTATTACAACTAGGAACTCTAAAGTTTATATTTGTTTGTCTATCCCTTTGTCTGTCTGCGACTTTTCGAAGTGCCTATACCTTTCCCACAATAGAACAAACAGAGGTGCTGAGTTTTGATTAATTCCAAGCTGGATTTTTGTTTGTCTAAAATACGTCATTACTAATTCTATCTCAATAGAATCCCCATTGATCCCTTTGTGTGTTGTTTTTTTATTAGAGGTCAAAGGTCACAAATGTTGTTTTTTTGCGTATTACTCTGAAATGGTAAAAGCTACTGGAAAATAATCTACGAAAATTTGGAGAGCGTTAAATTCTTTATAAAAAAGATTCCATTACTTTTTCCAATAGCACCGTTCCCGAGCTTCGACAATTTTCTGCAATTTATTTAATAACATCCTCCATCTCTTTGTTGGTCGACCTCGTCTTCTTCTTGCATCTCGCGGTGTCCAGTTAGTGGCAATTTGCGACCATCTATTTTAGCTGCCATTGCCATTTTAGCTCTAGGTTATTTTGACCCACATATTTTGCTTTGGTCTTCCTTCTTATGATTACATTTTGTATTCGGTCTTTTAATGTTACTTCCACATAAGGCCTCGTCCTAATAGAACGCGACTACGCGATTATCGCGCGAGTAAGCGATGCGACCATCGTGTGGTCGCGATCAAACATTCTAATCGCGCGCCGCATCGCGCGAATGCCGGTTAGGACACCTATTCCACATCAATATGTTTGACCGCGGATTCGTACGATTGAAAATCGCGCGATCTTGCGATGATCGCTTAGTCGCGTTCTATTAGGACGAGGGCTAAGGCTTCTCTCCGTTCCTTTTTGGCAGACTCCTAACCTTTCCAGCTGCGTGTTTGTTGAGAATAAATCAATTCGCCTATAATAATCTGAATCAATATCTTACAAGTTATTGCGAAATTAAAACTCTAGCGACAAAATGTTTACCGGCGGGGTTTATCACACGTACTCGTAAGTACGACAACTTTTCGCGTGTAATATCTAATAATCTGTACACCAGTGCGAAGCGCCCCTGTTTCGCACAGGTGTACAGATCTCTAGTATTTCATAAACTATTATAATCTTCTAATTTCGGAACCCTGAGGGCGCGAGTCTGGCTCGCACTTGTCCGCTTTATCTCTAAGGAAGTTCCTAAGAAGTACCTAAAGTGCTTAAACAACTTAGCTATTTAAATATAATTTATAAATCGTCGTCATTGTTTACTAGTACTGTACAAAAACCCCAGGAACCACGAACCAGATTAGATCACCTGAATTACCTACATGTGATCAAAATACCTAAGTGCTGCCTTTGAGGAAAACTCACTTGATCGCCTTCACAAACGGCTTTGGTTAACAGAATAATGATAATAATTAACAATTATTTAGTTCAGTAGGTAATTTATTCTTATTCGGATTAGTCGATTAATGTCAGATTCTATAAAAAAATATTCTACACCGTAAAGCGGTATAAATTTTCCTTTGAATTAGTTTACTCAAATACCTTAGGTAGGAACTTTTGTGTCTCTGGTATGTTGTGACATAGAAACTTGCCACAGTTAAAAAAATAAGCCATTACGGTAAAAATATGACTACCTCCGTGGCTCAGCTGGACTAGTAGACGACTAATACGCCACGGCCAAAATTAATACGCCAAAATTAGACGACTGATACGCCACGCCACGGGACAAAATTTGTCCCATGGCGTGGCGGAAATCTACCCGCTACCTCCTGCGTATTAGTCGTCTACTAGTCTAACTGAGCCACGGAGGTAGTTATATTTTTACCGTAATGGCTTAAGTTTTTAACATTTAATGTTTATAACTGTTCTGCAGATATTTGTCCCGGGTCTGGGTATTTTTCTATGTATGATAACTGATAAGTATGTGTTTAAAAAATATATATTTAATCAAATATGTATCTGATTTCCACAGTACAAGCTTTGCTTTGTTTGGGACTAGATGGTGCTGAGTGTAGTGTCTAGCATTATTTTTTATATCAGGCACCTTAGAACTATTATCATTATTGTGTAAAAATATTTTAAAACTGTCGCTATCACAGATTTTTTTAACCTACGTTGTCCCACGGTTGGGCAAGGGTCTCTCCTCTTCTCCATATATCGCGGTCCATATAGCTACCTATGTCCAACCAAGTAGATTCAAATGTATCCAGGACGTATAGCTTTTCACAGATAAACTTAAAAATACCAGTACCTAGCTATTTTTTTAATGTTGTGTGTTTGATAGCATGTTATTTAGATGCACACCAAAAAGAGCCGACTGACGGATTTTGTAAAGTAATGAAGCATTTCCTGGAGAACACTAAATACATACCTACAATAGTCGCAAAATTCTTAAATCAAGAAAATTTCGAGGTGCCGTTTATCTATCGCCATAATTAAGTCATTTAAAATTAAAAGCCTCCTACTTAGTAGTTAAGTGCTAAGGCCATAAAATGTTAAAGTTCTCTTTATTTTCACAATATTCTGCCGTCATTTTTTATATTCCGGTCCAAAATAGTAAAAAGGAACGCTTATGGTGTGACTTTGTCTGTCTGTCTGTCTGTCACTGATGGATATCTTAGGAACTACTGATGCCATCGACTTGAAATTTAAAATGGAATCAGACAACGCTTATTTACCATTACTAACATTGCACATATAAATATGCTATATTTTTTGATTTCTTCTTTCGATGATTTCTATCAAATATAAAAAATTGCAGGTTTTATCTCTGCTAACTAAGGAAGAGGGGGAGTTCTCCCTCTCGTATATTTTTCAACACTTTTCAAATGCTGTTTTCAGTACAAAAGAGACATTTAAACTGTGGAAATGCCGTTTTTACATATTATATCAATTAACCTGGCAATACTACTTTACAATTAGCTACAATTAGCCATTAGTGTCCCACTGCTGGGCAAAGGCCTCCCACCCAACTCTCCATGCATCCTACTTTAAAAAAAAGAAATAAATAAGAAGTACCTAGTGATTCTGTGGCTTTTCATCCCATTTTTGTTAATATTTCATTTGATAAAAAGTCTAGGAAGGTAGACTTTATTTGTCACAACATACCAGGGACGCAGAAGTTCCTAAGGCATTTGAATATACTAATCCAAAGGTATATTTATATCTATTTACGAAAATTTTGTGGAACCAGTGTTTTAAATAATAGAATCTGACAATAATCTGGTATATATTGAATCTGACGTTTTGAAGTCGCCTGACATTTATAGAATCTGACATTAATCGACTAATCCCCGCCGGAGGATACCTCCGGAAGAAGATGGAAAGCAGCGACTTTCCGTATATCAACATCCCGAACTGCGTTCGCCAACTCGGCTGTTAACGCGGTGAGTGTGGAAATAACCCCCCTAATGATCAGCCCTTCGAGGGAGGGAGGCCTGCATGTCCATCAGTGGACGGCCCTTCGAGGGAGGGAGGCTTGCATGTCCATCAGTGGACGGCCCTTCGAGGGAGGGAGGCCTGCATGTCCATCAGTGGACGGCCCTTCGAGAGAGGGAGGCCTGCATGTCCATCAGTGGACGTCCTAAGGCTGAGATGATGGTTTTCGTCTAACCCGTAATAAATAGATACGAGTATGAAATGAAATACCTGCCTTTCATTTTTACGTGTAAATATTTATAATATTATTCAAACCCATGCAGCCGTTCCGATGTTACAACGACACAAAAGAGTTTTCGATATCCAAACATATACTATTTTTAGACCCAGATACGCAAATGATCTAGTTTATTCCGCGGCTTCGCTCGCGCTATACAATCTTTGTTTTTACATTAAAATGTGATTAAGGACCATTTCAAGCTCGAAATTCTATGACTTAAGTTTTAAGCAATTGTATTGTTATCTCGAATATTTAGGCCTATTTTTAGAGACTTCTTAGGGGTAGAATATTTAAAAAACGGATGCCTACATCATATAAAGAAAACACTCTCCAAGTTTCAGGTCCCTACGATCAGCGGTTTAGGCTGTGCGTGACCCGTCAGTCAGTCATTCAGTGCAATAAAAAATATTTATATAAGGTAGATAGAGATCCTCCTCCACCGTCAGACCCTCACTGTTGAGGATCGTTACCCTGTTGACGCAGTCCATCCACTGTGCTTTTCCATCAGCTGCGATCAGCTGCTTGCTGTGCTCATCGATATACCTATACAGATTTTCGGCCACTTGGTCGGCCTATCTTTTAGGGCTTCTTCCAGTCCATGACCACCAGCCGCTCTAAGTTGTCGGGGTTTCTTCGAGTAATATGGCCGAATTATTGTAACACTTGATGCAGGCATAGCGTGGGTAGTCTTTGAGTATGCTCAAGATCTAATTCCTAATAGATTTACAGGACTTTTACCGGTTTAATACGTACAGGTAATAATGTACCGTGAACCCAAAAGACTAAAGCTACGGTTAAAAGTGGGCCATAGCAATTAAAGGTAAGTAAATTAGACCAGGTGCGTGTCGGGCCACGCGCTATGATGGGTTCCGTAGTTAACCGTAGACCAGTTGTTATAAGTTGGTGTTATTAACAGGAATTAATTGAGTTTCTGATTTAGAGTGTTCGGGTAATGTTTGTTAAACCGTATCACTTGTTTAAGCGCCAATTTCTCAGAAACTAAAAAAGCTAGCTTAGCCGTTATAGTTTTTCTTGAAAGTATTTTGTTAAAACTTTATACATGATTTATCTTACGTGTATGGGAGGCACCCCAAATTCATTATTTTTAGCACGTTTTTTCCACCGTTATCTCGGCGTCATCATTTTATATGACCCTTAAAAATTACAACTTTCAGAACTAATACCTAGTCTTTTCGTAAAACCGACGACCGACAGAGACAGACAAAGCGAAAATATAAGGGTTCCTTGATTTACTACGGAACCCTAAAAAAATTTTTTAAATATGAGCCGGTGTGTGCCGGCAATAGAATGTTACCTCTCCTCTCATGCCCGTGGATGAAGTAAGAGCCTGCTAAGGAATAGCTCTGGAAGATGGGCAGCAGCGTAATTCCGTGTATCATCATCTTGTACTGCGCTCGCCAACCCGCCTGCCAAGCGTGGTGAGTATGGCAACTACCCCTCATGGAGATCCGTAGGGAGGCCTGTGTTCAGTAGTGGACGTTTAGCGGCTGAAATGATGTTGATGATGCAATGATATACCTACTTGTAACGTATGGTCGCCCCTGATTGCGGCCAGAAGGCTGCTAATTAAGACACTAATCATGCAAATGAGCCGGTCACACCATAAGTAAATTCACTAGTATCTATTATTCCTAGTAAATATCTATCGACCGTGTTGATGCCAGGATTAAAAACATCAGAGTATCTTAGTATTCTGAAATTAAATAAAATCGTATATTTGTCTGACTTACTTCATTGATTGATCAGGGTCCATGAAAAATAATACAGGTACCTCACCCGCGCGGTATCATTCGCATTCATTTGTAGTCCACCCTATATTCATTTTCATCCCCTATATATCTCATAAGTCAACTAAAGGGGTGACTTTTAAAAGTGCTGCAGCATATCTCGCGTACTTAATTATATTTATTTCCTTATGTTCCAAAACGTGTAGGACGTTTCCAGGTAAATCGAGCAAACAAGTAATATATCTGTTTAGATCTTTAATTCCTAAGTTTTATTCAGGTGATGAGTTTCAATGCTCGAACTCATATTTAATTAACTTTTATTTTCCAATGTTTCCACAAATCCGCTGATAATGTCTAAATTGACTATGTCCTCCTTGAACTTTATATACCTACTTACTATTTTTTTACGAGCCGGCTCTGGATAATCATCATCATCTTAAGCTCAGCCGTAGGACTCACTCCACTGCTGGACAAAGGCCTCCCTCATGGATCTCCGAGATTATGAGGGGGTTGTTGCCATTCTCGCCACGGGCTTGGCATTGGGGTTACACGGAAAGACGCTGCTGCCCATCCTCCGGAGTTATACTTTGACAGATTTTGACAGGGCAAGAGAGGAGAGGCAGCATTCTACTGCCGGCACCCCACGGCATCTCAAGGGAAGGGACGCCTTATGCCGGGAAAATATATAAGACTGGGTCTGCATGCCCATAGATCATGACAGAGACTACGTTACGCTCAACATTCTACCATACACATTTCTATCTTGTTTATTATTTTTTGTTTTCAAATTATTGCAAGCTGACACTAGGTAGGTATCTATTTTTAGTAGTAGCAAATTGAGATTCAAAAAGTCAAAGTCAATAAGTTTTTATTCAATAGAACAAAACGCAGGACAGTTTACGTTGGCGTGCTGAAGAAGAGGCCTATACCCAGCAGTAGGTGTCAACGGGCTGATATGATGATGATGATGAACAAAACGCTTCTTAGAATACCTAGTCAGTTTACAAAATAAGAAAGCACATAATTTGAATTCTTACCTTAATTATTTCGAAACTCATTAAAAGTAGTACGTACTAAGACTTGCCCAAAGATTTAAATCGTTAGATACGCCCTTGGCGTAATCATAACCGCAACGTTTTATATATGTACATATATGTTTTATAATACAGAAAATGAGTGAGCTCACTCATTTGAAATCAGTGTACCTCTACTTACACAAAGTGTTAGCCGGACCAACGTGCAACATGATTGCACAAGGCATGGTAACAATAACTGTTTGGTTTACTGGCAAAACCAGTGTACTTGCGTCATATAAAGTACGAGTTTGGGGAAGAAGCGAACAAGACAACTCACTGGTTTTTTTTCATTATACTTTATGAAAACAGCGCTGTAACTAGGTTAATGAGTAATTGTTAAATTAATCATCAAAAAATCGACTAAGTGCAAGTCAGACTCGCGCACGAGGGGTTCCGTGCCATTAGTCTGTGAATACATCAAGTGTCTACCTGTTGCCGTTATTAATGTCGAACAAAAAACGGCTTTACAATCACATTTATTGTACAGGACGCACCTGAAATGTTTTTTTTTATTTTAAATAAATATGGCACTACTTAAAATATATAACTTTTTTGCAAGAGATTTTTAGCAACAGGAAGACACTTGAAATATTCACAAAAATTCTGTAAATATTTCAAGCGTCTTCCTGTTGCCGTCATTAATATCATGCAAAAATACCCCCTTAACTATTTGTTTTATTCTGTTTTAGTATATGTTGATAACTTCAACTGTCTAGCTATCACGGTTCATGAGATACAGCCTGGCGACAGACAGACAGACGGACAGCGGAGACTTAATTATAGGGTCCCGTTTTTACCCTATGGGTACGGAAGCCTAAAAATAAAAGTTTTCCATGGTTTTATCGCTCGATTTCCTCATGATGGAGAGTCCTGGGTCTCATTGTAAGGGCGCAGGCTGCGCGGGTGACGTCACGCCGCCCTCGTACATATCGGCGCGCAGGCGCATCGCGCGCTCATTCGTCAGCTGCGCGCACGCCGCGCCAACCGCGTCCACTCCGCAAAAACCTCGCGTTCACGAACTTTCAAACGTAATTATTAAATTTGAATAAGTGGACAGTTCAGTGCCAAGATGCCTAAGAACATACTAGCAGAGATGGGCTCCCAGGTCGGGCTCACGCCCGCCCGGCAAAATAAGAAGGTATGACGACCGTGCGATTTTTATTTTTATGCGAATTTCGTATTTTTTTATATCTTCGGACTTGCCGGATGAATCTACATTTGGGTTCGACAGCGCGAGCCGATGAATGGCTAGACGCTTCACGGCCGGACCGAAATAAACCAAAGATATTACCCGCGGCATGTTCCGCAATGTCAATACCGAGCGACTCCTGTGCTACACGCAGCCACTTGCCTCAACCACTGGGACTATGGCTGTAACCACAGTATTATCTACTTGACTCCAAAATCTATTGATTTGAACTTGTTTCTGCTCATTGACCAGTAGCAGGTACCCGCAACCTGCAAAAATTCAGAAGTTTTCATCCGAAATTCTCCGATGAGTATCAAACTGCCTGCTGTTTCACCAACTAAGATTCTAAGAAAAGAATTATACTGATTTAGTTCTTGCATCGTGTGTTGTTAGACATGAAATCCCATGGACCAAAGTCGCTTGGACTTGTGCCAAAATTTTCGCATTTGACTGGATTTTTGTAGACGTTATTCAATATTGTGTGCTGTCTTGGTGCGCGTGGGCAGCCGCTGGTTTGACGCCAGTCTTAGTTTACAAACAGTAATATCGGCTACAGCTGCTGAAACAGGAAATAAATAGATATATCCAGACCTTCCGTGATAAGCGATAATTTATGTACAACCCGACTTTCGACCCGAAGGTCGTGGGTTCGATGCCTACCGTGCACCAATGGATTTTCTTTCTTGAAAAATGTATGTGCTAACACGTGATTTGCTTTAACTGTGAAGGAAACCCGCGGCTTAGTTAGCTTCAGACGTATTGACCTGTTCTTTCCTCTGAGTAATAGCTGACTAAGCTGAGAGGATGGTATAGGTGTTGGGCAAGCCTATTCCACCTACAATGTCCCAAGCAGTGCAGCGTCCTGTACAGTATGATTACCAGTTGCTGACGCTTTATAAATCATCTATAATAGATACAAAAGGCCTTATTACATCGCAATATTCCTGATTTGAATTCTATACAAATGACAGGAAATAATATATTGGTCCTTGAATTAATAAGTGAAAGAGAATATACCTTTGCTTACCCTTTAAACGAAACACATGGTCATACATATAATTTAAAGACATTACTTGGTTTAAAACATGAGTATACATAATATGTATTACTTAATAGAGTTGACTACCGCGATCATAAACGTTACAGCGTGTTCGAAACGTGGGTAAAATCAAAGTAAAAATTATTATTAAAGATTTAACTTTGGAGAAAATAATAAAAATGGTACGCAATAAAAATTCTTAACTAAAACTGATTAATATGGTATCAACTGGCGAAATTTAATAAATCTAAATATATTCATATTTTGTATAAAACTACGCATGTCAGAGATAATCAACGTGCACATTTCGAAATCTCTATAAGATAATTCTATTCCGCCTATACAATACTCACTTAACATAACATACTCACATATTTTTAAATTATTTTGACATTAGTAACTTATACTTTATTTTATACTGTAATTTGACATTTGAAGATAATTTTATTTCATTTGATGGTTTATTTTGTTAAATATAATGTAGATAGTATTCTTTTTTCTATTATTTTCTAATGAACTGCAATTTGTTAATTTTATATTATTATTAGTAAATAAATGTTGAATAATTAATTAGTGTAAGTGGTCATTATGCGACTCATTCTTCATTCTGATTCATTCTTCATTCTGATTATAAAATAAATAAGTTTTTGAATATGGCTATATATTCTAGTTGTGTTAATCTTACATCACCGTAAGTTTAAAACTATTTTAAGTATCCTCGTCGATCACTTACAGACTTTCGTCGCCTTAAGGAAAGTAGTTGTGAAAAACAACTAAAACAAATTGACTTTCATGGTATACGCAGAATTTAAATTGTTTTAGAAAATGTTGTCCCAAAGAAAGCGTTCTTAAGGCAAACTGAGTATAGGTACGTACAATACCTCGTCGGTAAGAAACAGCTCTTAAACTTGGGAGAACGCTACTCTGTTAGTTTATTTAAGTGTCGTTTTCTATACAAACACCACGAATCACTACTTAGGTAAATGAAGTAAGTTAAATAATAATAATCTAAATTGGTAGTTGTATGTACGCTACGGGCTAATGTAATAGAACCTATATAACCACCAACATTCAATCAGAAGGTCGTGGATTTGATACCGGCCAATGCACCAATGGATTTTTCTTTTTAGAAATATGGATGTTCACATTTGAACTTGCTATTACGGTGAAGGACAGACTTATTGACCTGTTCGTTCCTTTGACTAATAGCAGTCTGAGCGGATGGTAAAGGTGTTGGGCAAGCATAATCCATCTAACAATGTTATGCCCCAGGCACTGCAGCGTCTTGTACAGAATGAATACCTGTACAGCGATAGCGATTTTCGATTATCAACAACCTGTATGAGTCCACTGTGAAATCCCATGGACCAAAGTCGCTTGGACTTGTGCCAAAATTTTCGCATTTGACTGGATTTTTGTAGACGTTATTCAATATTGTGTGCTGTCTTGGTGCGCGTGGGCAGCCGCTGGTTTGACGCCAGTCTTAGTTTACAAACAGTAATATCGGCTACAGCTGCTGAAACAGGAAATAAATAGATATATCCAGACCTTCCGTGATAAGCGATAATTTATGTACAACCCGACTTTCGACCCGAAGGTCGTGGGTTCGATGCCTACCGTGCACCAATGGATTTTCTTTCTTGAAAAATGTATGTGCTAACACGTGATTTGCTTTAACTGTGAAGGAAACCCGCGGCTTAGTTAGCTTCAGACGTATTGACCTGTTCTTTCCTCTGAGTAATAGCTGACTAAGCTGAGAGGATGGTATAGGTGTTGGGCAAGCCTATTCCACCTACAATGTCCCAAGCAGTGCAGCGTCCTGTACAGTATGATTACCAGTTGCTGACGCTTTATAAATCATCTATAATAGATACAAAAGGCCTTATTACATCGCAATATTCCTGATTTGAATTCTATACAAATGACAGGAAATAATATATTGGTCCTTGAATTAATAAGTGAAAGAGAATATACCTTTGCTTACCCTTTAAACGAAACACATGGTCATACATATAATTTAAAGACATTACTTGGTTTAAAACATGAGTATACATAATATGTATTACTTAATAGAGTTGACTACCGCGATCATAAACGTTACAGCGTGTTCGAAACGTGGGTAAAATCAAAGTAAAAATTATTATTAAAGATTTAACTTTGGAGAAAATAATAAAAATGGTACGCAATAAAAATTCTTAACTAAAACTGATTAATATGGTATCAACTGGCGAAATTTAATAAATCTAAATATATTCATATTTTGTATAAAACTACGCATGTCAGAGATAATCAACGTGCACATTTCGAAATCTCTATAAGATAATTCTATTCCGCCTATACAATACTCACTTAACATAACATACTCACATATTTTTAAATTATTTTGACATTAGTAACTTATACTTTATTTTATACTGTAATTTGACATTTGAAGATAATTTTATTTCATTTGATGGTTTATTTTGTTAAATATAATGTAGATAGTATTCTTTTTTCTATTATTTTCTAATGAACTGCAATTTGTTAATTTTATATTATTATTAGTAAATAAATGTTGAATAATTAATTAGTGTAAGTGGTCATTATGCGACTCATTCTTCATTCTGATTCATTCTTCATTCTGATTATAAAATAAATAAGTTTTTGAATATGGCTATATATTCTAGTTGTGTTAATCTTACATCACCGTAAGTTTAAAACTATTTTAAGTATCCTCGTCGATCACTTACAGACTTTCGTCGCCTTAAGGAAAGTAGTTGTGAAAAACAACTAAAACAAATTGACTTTCATGGTATACGCAGAATTTAAATTGTTTTAGAAAATGTTGTCCCAAAGAAAGCGTTCTTAAGGCAAACTGAGTATAGGTACGTACAATACCTCGTCGGTAAGAAACAGCTCTTAAACTTGGGAGAACGCTACTCTGTTAGTTTATTTAAGTGTCGTTTTCTATACAAACACCACGAATCACTACTTAGGTAAATGAAGTAAGTTAAATAATAATAATCTAAATTGGTAGTTGTATGTACGCTACGGGCTAATGTAATAGAACCTATATAACCACCAACATTCAATCAGAAGGTCGTGGATTTGATACCGGCCAATGCACTAATGGATTTTTCTTTTTAGAAATATGGATGTTCACATTTGAACTTGCTATTACGGTGAAGGACAGACTTATTGACCTGTTCGTTCCTTTGACTAATAGCAGTCTGAGCGGATGGTAAAGGTGTTGGGCAAGCATAATCCATCTAACAATGTTATGCCCCAGGCACTGCAGCGTCTTGTACAGAATGAATACCTGTACAGCGATAGCGATTTTCGATTATCAACAACCTGTATGAGTCCACTGAGGCCTTCCTCTATTGACTTCCTCCGTGGCTCACTTGGTCTCATATCCAGCAGAAACGCAAGTTACGCGTTCGATCCCCGCCGGGAGCCAAATCTTTGCTTCTCAAGGAAATTAAACACCTGGGGTTCGAACCCACGTCCATCAAATCGATCCCTGACGCTTTCTAAAGCCTGCAATTAAATGTTCTACTTTACAGTGATTTAACTTTAGGTTACTTATAAAGTAAGGCCTTTGCATCTATTATAGATGATATATTATGATGAAGGTTACTTATAAAAGTTACAAACTAAATGTTGTTTTGTCTGCAAATACTTGTCTCGGATCGGGGTGTTTTCACCCGAAGATAAGAATGTAAAAAAGTAAATGAAAATAATATAAAATAATAGAAAAAGTAATAAATAAAGTATCTAGACACGCGGCAGCGTGTCCAGCCAAGTTCAAGTAAAGCAAACATTCGACAACGCAGCAGTGTGTATTTTAGCCGAAGGGCGCTTTTGAAGGAGCTTTTGGTCCCTTCATAACTCAAAATCTATAAAACATGTACACATGAACTTGGTTCATTTATTAAGTTGCACTAGACTAACTAGTAGCTCAAATTTAATTAATATAGCTCAAACGGTTTTCGTGTATCAACATTTAAAAATCGGCATTTTTTGAGATAGATAGCAGCAGTAGTCGTGCTATGGCTGAGTTATTACATCATAAAATATCTAATTGAAGATGGCTACCTCTATTCAGCTCGTCAAGCACTTTCAGCTGATACCCATATTAAGAGTTCAATACCCAGCAATAAAGAAGAAATCCGCCATTTTGTGGTGGCGGCCATCTTGAATTAGTTTTTTATGATGTTCTGTATTCTACTGTCAAGCAATTTTATTCGATACCCACATTGAGAAATATTATAAAAATGTAATTCGCCATTTTGTGACGGCAGCCATCTTGGTTTTACAATGATACTGTACTACATAATAAAATTGTTTGGTCATCAGAACTAAAGATGCATACTAAATTCCAGATCAAACGGTCAACAGAAAGGGATAAAATTCCTAAATTTAACCCAAACAGGATTTTTAATTAAAAACTGTTTTTTTTTGAGGAAAGGAAAAAAAAACAACGGAACCCTTATAGGGTTGCTTTGTTATCCGTCTGCCTGTCTGTCTGTCCGTCTATCCGTCTGTCAAAACCCTTTATCTCGAGAACGTGTAGAGGTATCGAGTTGAAATTAAAACCTTGTACTCAAATCTACAGTCTTCTTGATCTTTGCAAAAAACAATATTCTAGAGGTATGTTACCTGAAATAAGGATACGACCATCTATGCCGCGAAAATTAAACGCATGTTTCGACATTCTTAAAAAAATCCAAAAACTGGACATTTGCAATGGAATCATAAAAAAATTGTCTTTAAAAAGTACGAAATCAATCATCGAGGTTAAGCAACCCTACGCGCGGTCATAATCAGGATGGGTGACTGAATCTTTTTGTGCACTTTTTTTTACTAATTTGTACTGAAGAGAAAAGAGAAAGAGAAATCTAATAGCTGTTAATCACAAAAACAGAGTGTTATGCTAAGAACGATGATCCAAATTTTTAAGTTTGTTTAGAGTTAGTCTTGATCAGTTGGGTTTTCCTATGATAGAGTTTAATTAGCCCAAAGCGAGACAGAATTTTATGAGGTATCAATTTATTATAGACAATGAAAAGTATAAACACCTTTTTTTCTCTTTTTATATGTATGTAAAACACATAGGTCATATTCAGTTCACGTATAAAACACAACAAGCGTTTATGGCCTGTCAGATATCAGTTTCTTATTATGTTCTTACCTATGTAGGAACAGCAAGAAACTACGGTACTCTCGGTGGGCGAGTCCAGCTCTCACTTGTCAGGTTTTATTTTTTATTTACAGGCTCTTTGCCTATAAAAATAGACAATTACCTATAAACAAAGATTTAAATTGATAGATATGCCCTGATACCAAATACTGTGGCATTGTCTTTATGTGTGTTAACAATAATGCCGACGCCCTCACACTGCTTTGCTAATAAACCTAACTGGTATTGTTACCATTTATTGTGCACCATGTATTACGTTGCACGAACTTTCGTAAAAATTAAACACCACGTCCGCCTAACACTATGTTTAGAGGTACACAGATTCCAAATGAGTAAGCTCACTCTATTCGTGTGAAAACAAACGGTGCAGTCCCATGATGTAAGGGCGTATCTAACCATTTAAATATTTGTTTATAGGTACTTGTTTTTGTAATAGAAATAAAAACTATTTTATTCAGTAAACAAAGAAATAATCACAAGTTATGGTAACTAGCAATCATTTGAGCAGAAATAGGGAATGGAGCACGTAGGTGATAAAATGATTATAGTGTTCACGCTTTCAGAACAACTAATCATTATCGTTGTTCTGAAACACAATGTTTCACAAAGTAAAGGAGTTTAGCAATGGGTTTTATACCTTCCATCGCCAAGTTTACTTGTTGTATGCACAAGTGTAACTTTATTAATGTTTGACTATCTGGTATACCCCTAGGGCTGTATTTCTGAGACGTGTGATTGCAAGAATTCGTGTACGCTATTTTAATCTTTTTTTTTTCTCTTTGCGGATTCGATCTCCGCCGGGGAACAAACTGTTTGCTAAATTTCGAAGAATACGCATAAATTCACAGTACAGAAGGCCTTTTGCATCTCATAAAGATGATTTATACAGCGTCAGCAACTGGTAATCATGCTGTACGGAACGCTGCATTGACATTGTTAGATGTATTAGGCTTTCCCAGCACCTATATCATCCTCTCAGCTTAGGCAACTACTAGTTAGAGGAAAGAACAGGTCAATACGTCTGCAGCTAACTAAGCCGCGGGTTTCCTCACGATATTTCCTTCACCGTTAAAGCACGTGTTAAGTGTGCACATACATTTTTCAAGTGTAATTTTATTAGACTTCATCATCAATACATAATATAAAACAAAGTCGCTTCCTGCTGTCTGTCTGTTTCTATATTTGCTTAGATCTTTAAAACTACGCATCGCATTTTGATGCGGTTTTTTTTTAATATATACCTAGGGTGATTCAAAAGGAAGGTATATATATATAATACATGCGTAATATAGTAGAGAAACACTGATCATTTTGGAGGTTTCTAATGAAAGGTCGTAAATAAACACATGTTTTTGCGCTCAAATTGCAAACGCTGGCTGAACCCTACGAGATAAATCAAAATAATGTACTACAGTATTCCTTACCTAATAATAATAATAAGTATACCTACTTTAAAAAGGTCTACAAAAAAGTCCGCGATGGTATATTCTGTAGTACCTATATATATATATATCAGCATTGCACCCGTGCAAAGCCGGGGCGGGTCGCTCGTATTATATACGTATAAATTAGTATACTGTAGGTCTACCATGAGTTTTCACAATCTATACTCGCTAGCGACTGTAGTTCAAAAAAATGTATGAAAACTTGTACAGCGCCTCTGTATAGTTAGAGGTAGTAAAATATACAGTAAACTACAGACACTGTAGTTAGAGCTTCATTTGCTTAGAATTTGGTACCATGAGTTACAAATCTGACAGATGTTATAGTAATGTAACTAATATTACTTAGTTTTTGTAATATGTGCTATTACTACTGTAGATTACTACTAGTAGTAATAGCAGATTCTAACAGTGCAGACAATCTAACAGTGACAACTCATGGCAGACACACAGATATACCGAAACGGTATCTACAGACTTCTGGCAATGAAAGTCCTTGTCCTCAGTGCCAAAACTTACGGCAAATTGTTTATTACTCATCGTTGCCAGCACCAATATTATTTCGTTTGTAAGGCGCCATTTTGAATTATTGCCAAGTACCTATGTTTTTTGAAGTTTTTTATATATTTTTGGTGAACTTTTACGATGTTTAATTAGCCTATATGCTATTCCGGGCGCAGACAAATCCAAAAAATCCATCATTGAAATAGGTCCAGCTGTTCTCGAGTTTTATACAGGGTACAAGACGTGTACTAACCCAAAAGGAGGGGCTTGAGACCATAAAATAAAGTCGTTTTGGAGGGTAAAAAATCGGGAATTAATATATATGTTTTAAATTACATTAATATATTTTTTACTAGTTGATGTGGTCTGAACATGATCCTGAGTTTATAATTAAATGTTTTAATTTTTTGTTCCATTTTGTAAAAAATGTGCTTTTAGGTTAAGTATTTATTGCACTTCTACGGCAACTTTTCGCGGAGGTCAATGAACCTGTCAATAATCAGCTAATAAAGATAATAAATAAATTTTCGTGGTCTTTTCTTAAATCACCAAATCCTGGAAAGTCATATTAAAAATAATAAATTGAAAGTTATAAAACTATAGTAGTTGTTGGATTGGTCAGAATCACCCCCTTTCGGAATAGTACACATATACAGCCTGCAATATGTAATATAATAATAATATATTTATGATAAAAGATTTACGAGATATTTACCAGCTATGCTACCATTACCAGTGATACCACGACGACCTGTGTGGCTCAGCGGGCGAAGGTCCGCAAGCGACGCAAGAGGTTGCGGGTTTGATTCCTCGGGACAAATATAATAGTTATATAATATTTGATAAATAAATAAATAAATGTCTATACGACATGCAGATATTTGTTCAGGATGTTCTGGATGTTTTTCTATGTATAAAAAAATATATATGTATGTACATAGCTATGTAGTATAATGTATTAAGTATATCTGTCTTCTAGCACCCATAACACAAGCTCTGCTTTGCTTAGATAGATAGATAAATAACTCTTTATTGTACTCAAACACAAACAATATAACAAAGGAAATAAAGCAAAATTAACTAAAAGCAGAAGCACAATGGGCGGCCTAGCTTGGGGCTGGATGATGCTGTGTGAATTGTCCAGCATTATTTATTTACATATTATTAATTTATTTATTAATAATTTATTTATTATTAATACATAACTAGAAGTCTTTATTTAATAAAAACACCTCTTATGACAGTAAATACCTACTGTCATAAGTAGCTGTACTCGTAATTGCATCATTAGCAACATTGCAACTTAATATTAAATGAAGTCTGATGCTAAGGATAACTTGAGGATATTGTATAATTTTCCATTTTAATTGATTAAGTTAATGCTTTGACTTGCAAGTAGCATCCATATAATATTATACGAGTAATATAGCTGTAGGTAATTTATACAGGATGTATTATAACATGTGTACTAACCCAAAGGGGGAGTTTTAGCCCGTGAAAACAAGTAGTTTTGGCAGGGAAAAAATCGAGAATTCGTATTTTTTTGTATTTTTTTTTATTTTGTTTTATAATATAAATATTTACAATCTTACTAGTGTGTGTTATGTAAAAATGATCCTAGGATCTAAAGAGCATTTTTATTTTATATAATTATAAAAACGTTTTTGTGGTTTTAGGTATTTTTATTTGTACTGTACGGCAACTCTTTGCGAAGTTCAATGACCCTGATAAGAATCAGCTGGTGCTTAGGTTGTCATTATCGTATAATCAGCTGTTGAAGTTAACACTTTCGTAGTCTTTTCTTTAATTCATGTTTTTCGGGTTCCGTACATAAAGGGTAAAAACGACCCTATTACTAAGACTCCGCTGTCCGTCTGTCTGTCTATCACCAAGCTGTATCTCATGAACCGTGATAGCTAGACAGTTGAAATTTTCATAGATACCAAAAACAGAATAAAATAAATATTTAAGGATGGCTCCCATATAACAAACGTGATTTTTATTGAATAATGGTACGGAACCCTTCGTGCGCCTATCTGACTCGCACTTAGCCGTTTTTTAT
The DNA here is from genome assembly GCA_963082625.1 of Pasiphila rectangulata. NCBI lineage: Eukaryota > Metazoa > Arthropoda > Insecta > Lepidoptera > Geometridae > Pasiphila > Pasiphila rectangulata. Next base: position 15,491,762 of record OY720236.1, on the reverse strand, counting down.
AGACTATTAATTAATCTGTAATATGGTACTTTTACTTGTTTTGTTTTTTTATGTACCTAAATAAAAAAGATATGATTACTTTTGGTCTAATTAAAAATATCGATTACTATTTACATACATTACTCATGAATTGTTTCGATTTTCATTTTCGCACACTATTACGTAACGCTTAAGTTTACTTAATTACTTATGGTTATGAGTCATAATCTCACTAATAGCATAAAGCCGAAAGTTTGTTTGTATGGAGGTTTGTTACCTCTTCACGCAAAAACTAGCGTACGTTTCGAGCTGAGAGATTATTTTTTTATGTTGACTATGATTAACACATAGACTACTTTTTATCCGGGTACAACGCATGCAAAGCGGCGGGCACAAGTTAGTAACTCATAAGTTATGTATGACTGACATAATTATTGAAAAATTGTTTTATTTTTATTTATTATATTTCTTTTTTAATTTTATCGTCGGGTTTATATCGGGTCGTTTTAAATTTTATAAAGTTATTATTATGACATAACGAAGAGTATTTCGCTTTATTATTTATCTTTCGACGGAACATTTTTAAATTGATTTTATTTACCTACTTTAAAATCGTATAATAGTTTTACAATATGCATAAGGCGAAATATGTGTCTGGGGGATCTTAATTACGCGAAAAGACTATAACTAGGACGTAGCGCGTCTCCATCTCCCAAATGTCGTCGTTAAATTTAAATTAATAAATGAGTTTTACCTGCTTCGTATTGCAAGGTAATATAGTGTCAGGGTCGCCCAGACCAGGCTAGCGTCACAGTGTCAACAGAACTAGCTACACCACTCAACAACATGAGTACCTAGTAGGTACTTTTATGTTTTAAAGTAGTGTTGTTTATTTTTATGTTGTTTTTTATTTGTATATTTTGTTATGTTATATAAGAGAATAAAATAAAATAAAAGATTTTTCTATTAAAATGTTGTTCCGCAAATAGCAGCCGCTTTGCGCTAGTGTATGTGCAACCAAGGAAGACCAGCGCTTTTGCATAATTCATTAAGTCACGGCATACACTGAGTGGTGGCCTTTTTTGTTTATCATTGTTCTCAATTTATATATAACACCTTTTTATATTGTTTGTGGTGACAAAATAAAAGTATTTTTATCTTTATCTTTTATCGGAATTGAGTTAAATTAATATACCGAGTTTACTTCTTACAAGCTTTTATTTAACTTGCCATGTATTTAACAATGTTTGTTTGGGTGGAATCTTGCAACTCAATTTGGAAGCAGATATCTACAACCAATTGAGCTGAAATTTTGTATAATACACGTTTTGTTTGGATGACAATGCATAGTCAGCTATGTGACGTCACTCTGAATCCAACATGGCGGAACACCCAAGATGGCGGACTAGTTATTCTTTATGCACTTCTACAATATAAGTATCAAATTAAAGGCCTTGCTGAGAATATCTTATATTTGGTGTATTCTAAAGCGAACAATACATAGTAAACACGAACATCAATCACGGAATATTCGGTTTGTACGTATGGACGTAAATTAGCAAAGCGAACACGAACACCATGCGAACACACTTGTTCTTGTGTTTGCGCTCAACCTCTCAGTAGCCATGAATTTACCATTGGAAGTCGTCGACAGTGCAGTAGCCAAGTTTATCCCAACACCGTATTAAATAAATAATTTTAAATTTGTTTATTTCATGAAATGTATTTATTTATTATATCTACATTTATTTATTTATATCTTACTTGTATACTTAATATTAAAAAGAGGTAAAGTTTGTGAGGTTTGCAGGCGGGTTGGCGAGCATAGTACTGGATATTGATAAACGAAAATACGCTGCTGCCCATCTTCTGGGGTATCCCTAGATAGATTCTTACTGCATCCACAAAAGGAGAGGCAAAATTCTACTGCCGGCAGCCCACAGCATTTTGCATTGTATGCAATTTCTTTATATTTACCAACAAAATAAACACTTAGAAAATAACTTAGGCTAAAAAACTAAGCTTAACTTTGCTTTTATGACGTAGACCAGACTAGCTGTTCTTCCCTCACTGTGTTCTCGCTGTCAGTTAATGTTAATTATCTGCTTATCGTTAAATGAATTTTAATGGTTGCAAGTACCAGGCTGTTTTGCTAGAGTTTTGCAGGACTTCACACAACCATCAGAAAGCAGATGTCTTTTGGGTACCAGATGGTTGATAGAATACTTAGGGCAAACACTTTTTTATAAATACATACAGAAATCGATCATATATAGACAAATACTCAGACCCGGAAAATATATCTACAAGCAGAAAGCTTACAAACGTTTGTCCCGCTACGAGAATCTATCCCGCAAGCTCCTGCGACTCAGTTGGATATTAAACCAGCTGTGTACTACAGAGGTCGTCGAATAAGAGTTTATTGCTGAGTAACGACCTATTTCTACCTATTTTGTTGTGTAAAATGATTTAAAAAGCGTCAACAACTGGTATTTGTGTATTTATTTGTGCTATACGGTAAACCTCCTGCATGTCGGTCGGCTATTATACTAACTGAGCCAGAGGAGTTAGATATTAATAATAATAATAATAATAAATAATGCTGGACAGATCACACAGCATCATCTAGCCCCAAGCTAAGCAGAGCTTGTGTTATGGGTACTAGATGATTGATATACTTAATACATTATACTACATAGATAGATATTTTTATTATATTTAATATTATTATAATGCTGGACAACTCACACAGCATCATCTAGCCCCAAGCTACATTATACTACAGATATTCTTATAATTATAGATATTTTTTTTATTATTATAGAAAAACATCCAGAACACCCTAAACAAATATCTGCAGATATTCGCTCCGAGGCGGGAATCGAACCCGCAACCGCTTTCGTGGCAGGCGGACCTTCGCCCGCTACAGAGCTCGTCGAAGAGTAGGTAGTCGTAGAGTGATGTGACAAATTCGGAGTAGACACTGAAAGTGAGATGAGGCGAAATATTACGCAAAATTGCGATTTGCGAGAATTGGCCCCCAGGTACTTACTGTAGGACACGCTCGAGGCAGGTGCAAAGCAACCAGCGTCACGTGAATCGATAACCACAGTGCGACTGAATAGCTCCTATAAAGCATTCGGCAATTGGCCAAAATTCCTAGCCAATACGCATATTTTCACCAGATCTTACAATCCATTATTGTTTAATTGAATGCTCGAAATAGCTGTACGTGACGTGCCCCTGCATAAAATAAAATGCTTATTTTTAGGGTTCCGTACAACAAAAGTAAAAAAACGGAACCCTTATAGGATCACTTTGTTGACCCGTCTGTCGGTCTGTCAAGACCCTTATCTCGAAAATGTGTGAAGGTGTCGATTTGAGATTAAAAAAATATACTCAAATCTACAACCTCTGTAGAAAAATCTATATTCTAATTTAACCTGAAAAAAAGTTACGACCGTTTATGCCGCAATAAAACGCATGTTTCGACATTCTCAAAGGAATCAAAATTTACTAAAGGTACTTCCCGTAGACCTAGAACTATATAATTTGGCAAGGTATATCATCTGAAATCAGAATATACTGTAGATACAGAGAAACATTAAAAAAATCTTAGTAAGTTAAGTCTTTAAAAAAGTACGACATCAATCATCGAGGTTAAGCAACACTACATAAATAATAAATTGGATGGGTGACCGAATCCGGTTGTGCATTTTAAATTTATTACCAAAACAGATCAGCATATAATAAATATTATGTTCCTACATACCTACGGAACCCTGGGTGGGCGAGTTCGCTCGCATTTGTCCGGTTTTATTTCCAAACATTACAGTTTCAACCCACAATATTATTTTGAGCGATTCTTTCTTATCTTGAGAGATTTCCTAAAACCCAATGATATCTGCTAAAATTCATTACGTATATATGCCAGCCACTACTAACGAATTGACTAACCCCCTTCGACACTTTACTTAGTCTTGGAGTTTACCTACCTTATTTAAGTTTGTAATGTATTGGTTTGCAATCTACACTTCATGTAAAGGACGTGAATTGTGACTTTTGATACCACACTTATATTTGAAAACATTCGATGGTTTACGCCTACTTTCTACCCCCATATCACATGAATGGCTCGACCGATTTCTATATAACTTCCATTCTGCACATAATATCCTTTGATTTGATACCAAACTCAGATATATTTGGAAACATTTGATTATTCGTCCCCTCTTGTAAACTTCGTAACCGATTTTGATAAAACATGTTTAAGAACCACTTCGTTACATAAACTTTTGTTTGATGTAACGAGTTTTATAGGTAATATTATATAGGTTTTATTGGGTAGGTAGTACTGCTTACCTGGTATCTAGGTAGATATCCCTCTCGAGATCAATACAAACATTATTGTCGAGCTTGACGAGGTCAATGCCCTCTGTCTAGTCTATGGAAAACTAAAAAAAAAGATGGATGAATGAACTTACATTAAGCGTTCATGTATTTGAAGAATTGGTCCAATATCTCACTTCGATTAGCGCATCTTTTGAGAAGTATTTTTCCGAAGAACAGAATACAAAAAAGAAACTGAATTCATGGTTTCATAATCCTTTTTTACCCAACTTACAAAAGCCCGAAAGTATGTCAAAGGGTTCATGTTTGTAACTACTTAGGTACCTAATTTATAAGATCTTTTGTAACAACATGTTTGCAATAAATATATTGAGTAGGTATTGAGTATTGAGAAACATGAATCTCTTTTAAAAATGTCATCAGACGCAAATATGGAGCCACTGTTCAAAACGACGCCTCTCAACGATTTTTGGTGCAGAATCCGTGATGAATATCTAATGCTTGCCAAAATGGCTCTGAATATAATTCTTCTCTCCTACAATATATTTGTGCGAAACAGGATTCTCAACCTATGCAGCCACGAAAACAAAATACCGCAATAGACTGGTCGCCGAACCTCATATGAGACTTCAACTGTCGTCTATCAAACCTGATAACCAATTGATGAAAAATAAAAAACATTTTCATACCTAATGGGAGGTAAAAACCTAAAGTTAGATTTTTTTTCTTTTTCAATATATTCCATTATTATACTTGTTATGTGAGTAAGTAATAAGTAACTGTTACATGGTAATTTAATTATGCTTGTTAATAAAGAATACACTCTTAAAAACTATTGTTTTATTGTAGGGTTCCATCAATTATTTCGCTTTCCAAAAGGGTTCCGTCACCAAAAAAGATTGAGAGCCGCTGCATTATACCAACAGTAGGGAAATTAGGTGAGTAGGAAATGCCTAGCGAAAGCGCATTGCGAATTCTGTTTGGTAATTACTACTTAATTAGCGATTGTTCGGACATGAGACTGCATATTAAACTGTGAAATAGCGTAGTGCAAGGTTGTCTTCAGTTTCCCTACACGTTAGTCGTAAAGTTTATAGCTTGTTTTATTATTATTTTTATTACATTTTAATAATTAGATGTGTTTTCCTCTTAATAAAGCTGCCTTAGCTGAGCGGATGTTATTAGTGCTGGGCAAGCTTAATCCACCAAAACATGTCGCAGGTACAGCAGCTTACCCTACAGCATTAAAAAATATTGATGATACGAGTATAAACCATTTTCACAGATGGTGACAGTTCAATTTAAGATAAAGCAAATACTACGCAACTACCTACTGTTACTTAGACTAATTTTTCTTTCTGCTTAATAAATATTTTGAACTGTTATTGCCTAAACCTGTGTCATCCGAATGCTGTGTGTGTAGTACACAAACATTACGATTTTTCGCTTCCTTCGAAATTCAGCTTATTTGCCAGTCCAAGAGGCATGCAGGTCGTTGGAGGAGGCCGGACACGTTGGCTACCATGACACCTAGCGCTGTCTCATCAGGACTCTAAATTATGGAAACCACATTTCACGGTCCATTCTTTAACCCCTGTCAAAAAAGAGGGTGGTATAAGTTTGACCGCTATGTGTATGTGTCTGTCTGTGGCACCGTAGCTCTTAAACAGTGGACCATATGCATGCATTTTTTTTTAATTTGAAAGCAGGTTTTCGGCGGTAGTTCTTAAACATGTTTTATCAAAATCGGTTAAGAAGTTTACAAGATATGGGGGGTCACACATAGGGGATGAATAATTGAATGTTTCCAAATATACCCGAGTGTGGTATCAAATGAAAGAAAATTATGTGTAGAATGCAAAACTGAAAGTTATACAGCAATCGTTTGAACCATTTATGAGATATGGGAGTTGAGAGTAGGGGTCAACAATCAAATGTTTTCAGATATACCTAAGTGTAGTATCAAATGTGTAGATTGCAAAGCTAAGGGTACAATTTCCAAAGAGAATTGGTTACCTCAGAGACCATGTAAAGTGTCGGGGGGGGGGGGGGGGTACTTAATTTTTTTAATGTTATAAACTTGTTTCTATGGTTGTTTTGGTTTTGAATCGCAATTTATATTGCTTTTATGTATTATGTTTTAAAGCCGATATTTTATCCAACGGACAACGTTGGAAAAAATATCGGCCGATTGAATGGTGTATACGCCATGTCCCGTCTAACGGGGGCAGCGCTACTTTTGATTATAGGTTTCTTTGTACGAATATAAAATTATTTTAATGTTATTATTATGGTTTGTGATAATCACTATTGGGTATATAGTCCTTTTGCATTTTCGATAACGTTAAAAATAATATATGAACATTCAAAACCTTAACTATCAACGGATTTTTTGCTCAATCTTAAATGTCGTTCCATAAAAAATATTATTATTACTTACTTTTACTTTTATATACTACTTATAATATACTTTTATTTATTTTATGTAATAAATATAAATATAAGTATATACCTTTATTATATTTTTGGCATTTTTTACTAATAGGTTGACGATTGGTCTAAGTAAAAGGACTCAATACTGTGATTTAGTGCCTTAAATTTATTTATCTCGTCTAAGCCTACGCTTACCTAATTAAATTCTAGTTCCGACTCAGAAGTGCAACTTAAATTAAACTACATCCAGATTTCGTGTGGTTGAGAAAATTCTGTCAGTAGCCGTTGTGGAGTCCACAAAGTGTATTTTCTTATAAAGGCCTTATGATAATCGTAGAACTTCTAGATAATTTCCTCGACCGCGGGTTTCCGGGCTTGGAAGCTGGGGCGGAAGCTGGCTAGTTCAGCGGCATTCTAATGCTATTGGACAATTATTCCTTAGTGTTTATTTTCGCGCGCGACCTTGCTCTTCGTTGGCTGCGCCGGCGCCGACCGTCGCGCACATCACTCTAGTATAACGATCTTCAAATGCATCATTTATTATTTCCCGATAGATGACTGATGTTTTCCTTGTTTATGCTTTAGTCCGTTTTAGTGTAGGCAATGCGTTAAGGAAATTTAATATCACATGGAATAATTGTATCTATTACATTCATTCGTTCCAGTAGTCTTGAGGGTTTCGCTTTGTAAGTCTTCGGCTTTACGAAGTGACTATTAGTCCTATAAAGCTGTAAATAATTTTCCACATTATATAATAATAATGCCGAGATATGAAAAAATGCTAAAAATATAATTAATTTGGGGTACCTTAAATACACGTAACATGGGGATAAACTTTCTTTTTTCTAGATTTTCCAATCGTGTAGGGTAATCGTGTGTTTATTAGACCGTATTTAAAAGGCATTTACAGGTTGCGAAGACAATGTTTGATATTCGGGTATTGTTGTGGGTGGACTGTATTTTTCTATCTTCAAGGTTTCAATAATATTACTTTTCAGTTTTCAGTTTTCAGCTTTATTTCTTTCTTCTTATTAATTATTTCTTGCTACTGGAACCACTGTGTGTCGCAGCACAGGTTCGCGTTTTCTATCCTACCCCTAAGCTATACCGTGCAGAGGACGGCTCTATTTGTTCAATTTCTCTAGCCTACTTTTCACTATGTTATTTGGGGTTTTTTACTGATATCTTTTTATTTATTTATAAAACCTATAACTATTTGATCTTAAATTAAAGGTGCTTCTCTTAGCTTTCTAGCTACACCTAAAACTTATTTCTAGGTCTTATACTTAAAAAGATATGAATATATTTCTGCCTAAATTACAACTTACTAACTTATTCTAAGAAATTGTAACAAAGTTTTAAGCATGTTTAAATTGAAATCACTACTTAAATTAAGCGTTATCGTGTCCAGGACATCCTCCCCCCGGCGTAGCTCGCGCAGCCTCTTCTTTCACCAACACGATGAGCTTGCTGGTCGGCCGCTTGAAGACGCCAGTCTTCGTCCGGACATCTGCCACCCGTACGCCTCCGTCCGGTCCCTCGTAGGTGCGCTCGACGACTCCCATTGGCCACACGTTTCGAGGAAGAGTGTGATCCACGACAACCACGACGTCTCCTTCTTGTAGTAGTCGTCTGTTACTTGAAGGCTCTCCGCGAGGTACCAATGTTGGAAGGTACTCTCTTAGCCAGCGCCGCCAGAAGTGGTCAGCCAGTGCTTGGCTCATTCTCCATGTTCGCCGATCTGTCTCGCTGCACGGACCAGTGGTGGGTAGACCGTTGGATGATCCCAACAAGAAATGGTTTGGAGTCAGCGCCTCGGGATCCTCGGGGTTCACGCTGACGTGCGTAAGCGGTCTTGCGTTGATGGAGAATTCCGCTTCAGTCAGGAGGGTGGTGAGCACTTCTTCGGGTGGTTCCTTCTCGTTCAATGTGGCGGCTAGTGCAACTTTGACGGATCGCACCAGTCGTTCCCAGGCTCCCCCCTGGTTCGGTGCGCCAGGAGGTATAAAGCGCCATTCCATTCGACGCCGTTGACCTTCTTCCCGCAGTGCTGGTGCCCATTCCTCGTAGGCAGCCCGCAGTTCTTTGTCTGCACCTCGGAAATTTGTTGCGTTGTCGGACATCATGATACGAGGCCAGCCTCGTCGCGCAGCCATTCTTCTTAATGCCATGATTGCAGAGTTGATGGAAAGTGTTGGGACGATTTCTAGATGTACGGCGCGTGTGGTGAGGCATGTATAGAGGGCGCCCCATCTCTTCTCCCGGCGTCGTCCAATCTTCACAATCATCGGCCCAAAGTAATCAGTTCCGCAGTAGCTGAACGGGCGCTGAAATGGCTCGAGGCGGGTTCTTGGCAAGTCTCCTGTAGCTGGTGGTTGAGGCTTCATCTTCCGTACTAGGCAGAGTCTGCACTCCCTCTCGATGCCTCGTACTGTCGGTCGTAGATGAATCACCCAGTATTTCTGTCTGAGGTCGTTCGTCACACGCTCTCTGTTAGCGTGACCAGCTGCGCAGTGTTCTCGCAGGACGAGGAGTCTTGTGATGCGGTGTCGGCCGTCGAGTATAATAGGCCTCTTCATTTCAATCGGTGCATCAGCGGCTCCAATGCGTCCTCGTACTCGCAGAATTCCATCTTCTAAAATCGGGTCCAATCTAAACAGACGACTTGATTTCGTGATTGGACGAGACGTTTTCATTCGTTGCAGCTCATCTGAGAAGCTCTCCTTCTGTGCGTGGCGAATAAGCGCACGTTCTGCGTCTTCGATGTGCCGATTTTCCATGTGCGTGGCGCGTCGTCGACATCTCTCGATGAAGAAGAGGACTCGTGCTGTAGCTCTGACTAGTGTCTCGTACTTAGAGAAGCGTGATGGATCTGGTAGCCATCCATCTGTCTTGTCTTCTTCCACTCGGATGTGAAGAACTTCTTCCTCGTGGTTGCTGTCAGACGTCTCCTTCGGCCACTGATGCTCTGGGCGGTGAAGGAAGTCTGGACCTCGGAACCATCGATCTTCTGCCGTTATGCGTTTGTTCGTTAGCCTTGTCGCGTCGTCTGCTGTATTCTCGCTGGTCGGTATCCACTTCCAATCTTCTTTCTGGGTAAGTTCAGATATCTCCCCCAGGCGATGGGCGACGTAGGGCGTGTATCTTCTTGCATCGTGTCGAATCCAGTGTATGACTGTCATTGAATCGCTCCAGTAGATCGTTCTCTTGACCTCTACACGATGTTCCTTTCTGATTGCATCGGACAACTTTGCTCCGATGACAGCTGCCTGTAGTTCTAGGCGGGGAATAGTTTGCGTTTTCTTTGGAGCAACCTTGGACTTGGCGGCGATAAGGCATACGCTGAAGCTTCCATCAGGTCTCGTGCTTCGCCAGTACGCCACGGCAGAGTAGGCTTGTTCACTGGCATCACATAGTACGTGTAGCTCCAGGTCGGTGTGGTCTTGAATCGCGTAGCGTCGCTCCAGCCGAAGAGTAGTCAGGTCGTTCAGTTGTTCCAACCATGCAGCAAACAGTTCGTTCTCTTCTTCCGGGATTGGTTCATCCCATGACATCTTGATTCGCCATAGATTCTGCAGCACGATTTTTGCTCGTATCGTATAATGACTCAGCAGACCGAGCGGATCGTAGATGGACATTACCGCGCTGAGTGCCTCTCGTTTCGTTGGCGCGCGGACTCGTGCACGTACTTCGGCGGGAACTCTGTTCATGGAGGTGTTGAATCCAAGTTCATCTCGTTCGGCGTTCCAGTAGAGTCCAAGGATCTTGTTCTCTGATCCCTTCCCGTCGAATTGCGTCGGTGTTGTAGTTCGTTGTTCAGCCGGCACGTCCTCCAGTACGCAGTCCTCGTTGCTGTTCCATCCTCGCAATGTGAATCCAGCAACCGCGTGTACTGTGCGCAGTTCCGTGACGGCTCGATGAGCTTCCACGTCGTCATCGTAGCTCGCTACCAAATCGTCCATGTAGTGGCTTCTGGTGATGGCTTCGCAGGCGAGAGGATAAGTGTGAGCGTATATCCTCGCGTTGTGGTTTCGCACAAAATGCGCCATGAATGGAGAACTCGCAGCGCCGAATATCATGCTTGTCATCTTGAACCGTTGAGGCGTCTTCTCTCTCTCGTTGGCTCTCCACAAGAATTGTTGCGCCGGCTGGTCTTCCTGACGAATCTTGATTTGGAGAAACATTTCCTGTATGTCGGCTGTAATCGCGACTCGTTTCTCTCTGAATCTGTACAGGATGCCTGGCAGGGACATCAAGAGGTCGGGTCCCTCCAGCAGGTGATCGTTCAGGCTGACTCCATTGCTCTTCGCTGCTGCATCGAAGACAAGCCTTATCTTCCCGGGCTTGTTAGGGTTGCGTACTGCGAAGTGAGGCAAGTACCAGCAGACGGTGCTAGACTCCTCCGTTCCATCGCATGGTTCAGCATACCGCTTCTGCAGCAGGTTCTCGATTTGATTTTTATATTCTTCGGCGAAGACTGGGTCAGCATCCATCTTCTTTTCAATGCTTTGAAGACGACGAAGTGCCATGTTGTAGCTCTGAGGTAGCTTCGTGTCTTCTTTCTTCCATGGTAGACCAACTTCGTATCCTTGGTCAATCTTTTTGATTGTCTGTTCGACGATCTTTGTAGCCCGGAGATCTCGTTCACTCGTACGTGGCTTATTATTGATACCAATTGCTTCAATGCTGAAATGCTTCTCTATCAGCTCATGCAACTCTTGGTTTTGCTGCTCGATGGCTTCAGGTGTGTAGATGTGTAGCACACTGTCTTGATCCGCAATGATGCTACGTGGTATGGACCCGTGTATGACCCACCCCAGCTGTGTTCTCGATGCCGCTGGTTGGTTCGCTTTTCCGACTCGCAGTTCCAGTGAGACTATGTACTCCCAGTGGTCAGCTCCAATCAGGATCCCAGGATGTGATGACTCATAGCAAACTTCATCGCGTTGCAAGTCTCTGAGATGATCTTGATCCAACAGTGTAGCGGGAATCGATTGTTGCAGCAGCTTCATGTTCTTGATGGTGCGTGCCCGAAGTGGATGTAGCTTACTATTCTTGCTCTTCAGTTGCACGGTGACAAGTTGGCTTTCCTCTTCGTGTTGTGTGGTGTTGACTCCACGCATTCGTAGTGGCAGTGAAGGTCCCTTCGCTCCGATGGTTCGTGCCAACTTCTCATCAATCAGAGTGACTGTTGCCCCTTCATCCAAGAGAGCGAGCGTATCGATCTCCCCCCGTGGACCGACGACGGTGACTGGACACATCTTCAGCAATACTGCTTTGTTATTCTGGGCAGCGGTGGTCACTGTCATAACCGCTTCGGTTGGGCTCGAACTGTCTTCCTTCTTCTCTTTATGCAGAGTTTGATGGTGTAGTCGTGAACATTGGCCAACGCCACACGATGTCGCCTTGCAGTTGGTGCGCCGATGCTTCTTCACTATACATTTGAAGCATAGCTTGTTCTTCTTCACATGTTCCCATCGCTCGTCAATTGTCATTGCTTTATATTCGGGACAATGTGTCAGCGTGTGTTTCTTCTCGCAGCATGAGCATACCTCTTCATTTTCAGGAAGTTCTTCAGTGGTGTTGTAAACGGCGTTCGTCTTCTTCTTGAACGCTGTGTTTGATTTCGGCACGTACTCCTTCTTGCTGGTTGGTGGCGCGTAGCTGTACCGCAGGGCTCGGTCCGCTTCTCGCATGAGGAAGTGAGATAGCAATACGATCTCTGGCTCGATCGTTCCTTCTTCTTCGGATGCGTAGTCACACCAACGCGAGCGAATGTGTGGGCTCAGCTTGTCTAGCGTTTCTCTGGCCAGCGTCGGATTGTGCAGGTAGCCTCGGTTCCCGATGTTGCTCAACACGCAGACCACATTCTGAAGCTTGACGGCGAATGAGTTCAGTTCTATTGCAGATGGTCCGGGTTTCGGTAGTCTTCTAAGGTCATCAATGGCCCGGTCGATGATGATTTCTGGTCTTCCGAAGCATTGTTCCAGGGTCTTCATGATCATTTCTGGATCGCTTGCGGTGTACAGGAGTGAAGCAACTAGTTCTCTTGCTTCTCCTTTAAGGCTGCTTCTTAGCCTCTGGATATTCTCAACTGGTGTCAGCTTGTATGTTCTCGTAGAGTCTTTGAAGGCGGCTTTGAAGGGCAACCACTCGTTCGGTGATCCGGAAAAGACGTGCAGGTCAGGGCACTTCATCCTCGGTCTTGCTAGCTTCTCTATTGCATCAGCTAATGCATCGATGTTGGCAGAATTCTTCGGCTTGACCGGCGTAGTTGGCACGTTCCTGACGTTGAATCGGATGTTCTTCTCGGTTCTTGGAATGGTGTCACTCTTCTCCCCTTCAGTTGTTGTCTGCAGCCACTGGTTGATTCTCTCGCTGTGTTCCGGTAGGTCATCTTCATGTGTACTCCTTTGCTCCTCCTCTTCCAATGCTGCTAGGTCGGCAGCCAGTCTTTTCTTGACGAGGTCGGCTTCTATTTGGAGTTCTTTACGCCTAAGCTCCGCCAGTTTCTCCGCCGCTTCCAGTTCCGCTGTCCGAGCCCTGACTGCTACGCTCCCGTTAGATCGCAGAGAGCGCGCAGTTCGGGCAGGAGATCGTTCACTCCTATGGCGTTCCATACTCGGTCCGGCGCGGGTGCAGTCGGGTGCAGACCTTATAGGTGGGTCCAGTTCGTGACGGGTAGCTACTTGATGCGTAACGGGTGACGCAGGTGGTTCCAGCGACAATCTTCGTCTTCGTTCGAGCGTGATGGCCTCCAGTTCGGCACCTTGCCGAACAGCCTCCTCCGTGTGTCGTTCGGACACGTCGGCTTGGCTTCTGGTTACAACCATACTGCGCGAGCGCTTGATTTTTCGTTCTTCAATCCGGTAAGCGCAGGATCTCTTTACTCCGATCCGGCTCGCAGGACCAACTGTTGTGGGTGGACTGTATTTTTCTATCTTCAAGGTTTCAATAATATTACTTTTCAGTTTTCAGTTTTCAGCTTTATTTCTTTCTTCTTATTAATTATTTCTTGCTACTGGAACCACTGTGTGTCGCAGCACAGGTTCGCGTTTTCTATCCTACCCCTAAGCTATACCGTGCAGAGGACGGCTCTATTTGTTCAATTTCTCTAGCCTACTTTTCACTATGTTATTTGGGGTTTTTTACTGATATCTTTTTATTTATTTATAAAACCTATAACTATTTGATCTTAAATTAAAGGTGCTTCTCTTAGCTTTCTAGCTACACCTAAAACTTATTTCTAGGTCTTATACTTAAAAAGATATGAATATATTTCTGCCTAAATTACAACTTACTAACTTATTCTAAGAAATTGTAACAAAGTTTTAAGCATGTTTAAATTGAAATCACTACTTAAATTAAGCGTTATCGTGTCCAGGACAGGTATTGTTTGCGTAATATTGAAGTTTAATCTTTTTTCGAGTGCCTACGGTGAACTACGGAACCCGCGGTTTGCTACATAGCGTGTGGCTCGACACGCACCTGGCCTGATTTATTAATTTATGATTGGTTTATAAACAATTGGGTACAGACATTTAATTTGTCCCCAATGTTTGAATATTTTATATTATAAAGTCCCGATAAATAGTTTAAAATTACAAGGTACTATAAAAGGTTCTTTAGCAATTATATATTATATAAATTAGGGTTGGTACCTATGTACCTTTTATAGTACCTCGTATAAACACTTGCGTTCATTAAAACCAATTAAAAATAACATTCGTCTTGAAGTGAGAAAATTAGATTTGTAGTCTGAGAAGCTGCTACTCGTATCACAGCTATTGTAGACAGAGAGTGCCTGTCGGTATTTTGATAATTAAATAAATAAATAAATAAATAAAATAAATAATTGCTGGACAAATCACACAGCATCATCTAGCCCCAATTTGTACAGCCATACCAATAGCTTTAGCCCCCAACTGGTAATATATTAGTTTGATAGCTTGACGTTATCAAAGTTCAAATTACTTCACCATGTTTTCGCCTGCTGCGCTTTTGTGCCTTATTATAAGTAAGCACTTATGTTATATTTTAAAATAGTTGTGCGCATGTCCGATGGGAGTCTTGGATCGCACGACCTTGATCTTGCTGTCTTGGCGTCGGCGACTGCGCAGGCGGTGGCGGCGTCTCGCCAGATCCCCTTTCAAGAGCTTTGAAGCTGACAGATGACATACGAAGTAGATTGGCAGGAACATCTCTCTAGACGTGGATTTGTTTGTATTGTTTATTTGGTTTTGGACTGTTACTTCGTGATTTTAGTAGGATTTCGCGGCACGTTTCGATTCGAAATGATCGTTCATTATTCCTCTATATAATATGAACGCCTTAGTAGCGGAGATATTTATGACGGATCGTTGCTTAGATCTTTTGAAAACTTTGGTTACTCTGCTTTGGCTTCCAGACTATCCATCAATATGTATAGTCTGAAGGCTTAAATTTGAATTTCTGAATTGAAGTGAGATCTTTTCGGCTACGCTGCTCGCTGAGATACTTTTGATGCTGACTGTACAATAAAGGGAGGGATTGAACATGGAACATTAAACCAGTGGTTATCCTTTGTATGGAATGCTTCGTAAAACGAGTTTTTTTACTCATCATTCGTATTTTCAACTTCATCATCTCAGCCATAGGACTGCTGACACGTTCAATGCTGAAAAGACACAGATGTCTCCCTCATGGATCTCTAAGATGTTGTCATACAAGCCACGTTTAGCAGGCGGGTTAACGAACGCAATAGGATGTTGATACACGGTAAGACGCTGCTGTCCATCTTCCCATATATTATATAGGTTAATAAATAATAAGCTACTTTTAATAAGTAAGCATTTGCTCAGATCCGGAACAAATATCGAATAACAAAACAATTGAAGCTTGCAGCTTGATTAATTTGCAATCATGTTGATGTTGCACAACTCCCACATTAGTTCCCTACGATGTTAATTGCTATAGTTAAGAGTAGTCTTATTAACCATCTCTCAGCGGCCTGCAATTTAATATAAAGGCTGATAACATCGTAACAAGTATACTTGCGGAAATTCGTTCCAGCTTTTACCCGATTGCGCTAAAATGGGGGTAATTTTTAAAGAAAAACTTTATGTAGGGAGAGTGGAGTGAAAGACCAAAGAAACGGTGGATTGATTGTCTAAAGTTATGAATCAGCTATGAGTTAGTGTCCGGAGTGTAAAGCCAAAGAAAATTGGCTAATTGTTTAAAAAAAATCAGCCAAGTGCAAATTGGACTTGCGCACGAAGTGTTCCGTACCATTATTTGGCAAAACAACTTGTTCTAAACAAATATACGACTAAATATTCTGTAAATATTTCAACCGTCTACCTGTTGCCGTTATTGTATCGAGCAAAAAACAGCAAAAGAATCACGTTTGTTGTATGAAAGCCCCCCTTTATTATTTATTTTAGCTTGCTTTTAAGATTTTTTGTTATAGCATTTATATATTTTTTTATTAAAGCGGCAACAGAATATACATCATCTGTGAAAATTTTAACTGTCTAGCTATCAAAGTTCGTGAGTTACAGCCTGGTGACAGACAGACAGACGTACAGCGGAGTCTTAGTAAAAGGGTCCCGTTTTTACACTATGCTTACGGAACCCTCATGATATGAACAATATATAATATGACAAGGAGTGGAGTGTCCGGATAGAGGAAAATTTAAGAGAATAACGACCCATCGTGCACTTACCCAATAGACAGGAAATAAGGTAATTAAGTGCAATCCGGTCGAAACGTCGGGATTAAAATAAAGGTAATTACGCGATAAATACCCGATAATCCAATATAGAAATAATGTGTTGTGATCGCGAAAGTTTAAAAAAGATTACGTTCTTTCGAATTTCGAATCACATAAGTGTTTTAACATTAATCTAACTTATTTTTATTCTATTACTAGCTTGTGCCCGCCGCTTCGCATGCGTCGTACCCGGATAAAAAACCTATGTGTTATTCCTGGTCCACATCTATACATGTGCGAAATTTCAGCTCAATCCGTTGGGTAGTTTTTGCGTGAAGAGGTAACAAACCTCCAAACAAACTTTCGGCTTTATAATATTAGTGGGATACTTGTGTTGTGCTAATATAATAAAAGGATGTGTACAACGGTGCTCAGTTTATAAAAAATATATATTTAATAAAAGGCAAGCAGGGAGAACAAAGAATGTATAGTTACAACATTTCAGTGTGTCTACCATGAGTTCTCACTGTTAGTTCGCCTGCCGTTACAGTAGTAATAGTACGTTACTATGACATCTGTCAGATTTGTAACTCTTGGTACCAAATTCTAAGCAAATGAAGCCCGCATAGCCAAAAGTAGCTGTAGTATAGTTTACTTAGTACCAAACTATCACATTTTTTACAACTACAGTCGCTAGCGAGACTATATAGATTGTGAAAACTCATGCTACAGAAACCATTTGGTAAGGTAACCAGTTTGTGCAGCAAACTTAATAAAGGTTGTTTTTATAATATTCAAGGTCTTTTGTCTGTGGTCTTTTTTAAAATGACCTATCATATCTCTTTCACAACAAACAAATCAAATACATATCGTATACAACTACAAGACAGTGTGCTTTAGTAATAATTTATATAAGGAATCACGAGAACACATAGGTACCCACTAACTATTAGTAATGTCAAGTGGTGAGTTTGGCAACTACCCCTCATGGAGATCCATGAGGAAGGCCTGTGTTCAGTAGTGGACGTTTTACGGCTGAAATGATGATGATTGTAGAAATTCAAGATCGAAGACTCCGATTTCAAAACATCAGCTGCTTACATTCGCGCTCGTAGTAAAGTATATCATGATTATAGACATGAGACATACGCTTAATGGTGTTCTTTACTATGTGCGCGACTGTACAAGAACCAGCTGCTTTACTACAAATATGTCGGTAGGTATCTTACCTTGATAGAATCAGTGCACAAAGAGAAAAACACGAAGGCCAGCTCGCCACTACCGGTATTACGCCTGCGGCCTACAAACTAATTCAAATCATTACAACAATAGATTTTATGATCGAGGTTTAACTTGGAGATATGAATGAAAGTAAAAACGAACGAACGATATGCCGTGGGGCATAAGAGTGTTGCCTCTCCTCTCTTGCCTGTGGATGCAGTAAGAATCTGCCAAGGGATATCTCAGGAGGATGGATAGCAGCATCCTCCCGTGTATCAAAAACCCATACTGCTCTCGCCAACCCGCCACGATCAGCACCTACTCGGAAGTTCATTTGGAGGCCTGTGTTCAGCAGTGGACGTATTACGACTGATATGATGATGATAAAGAACAAACTTAGATTTGTCCTGGTAAGGCTACATGTATGTTTATACCGTGAAAAGAAATGGTTTTTTAGAGAAAAAATCGCAAATTTGTTTATTTTTGTATTATTTTTTTGCGGGGGTGGGGGTAAATCGGACGATCGGACGAGAGGTGACGCGTGACCCTTGGAGATGTACGAGTAAGTACAAAGACGACTGCTCTAGTTAACTAGTTAGGTACTAGGGCGACTGCCCTCCGTCCATCGTGCCCCTCGTGTTGACTGTGGCGACTGGGGAGCACAGTCGTTAAAGGGACGAAACTGTATGTTAAAAATTTAAAATTAAGCCATCGCAAATTCAAAAATGCTTCACATATACCAGGCGTCCCGTGGCGATTCAATATTTGTCAAGGGTTCCTTAATTTTTTTAATTTTTAAATCTTGTTCATATATTTCATGTAATTGTATAGATTTCTGATATGATTATGTTATGTACTTAGTCTATGTCCTTTTGCTAATTAATTAATCCTATCTAATTTACATGCCGTATTTCATCCACATCCGAACAGCTGATCAGATCTGGATCATTTGTTATGACAAATTATATTAAAACTATTGTAAATAGGTCTGTTTTCATTGACCATGTAGAAAAATAATTTCTCAACTAAAAACTTACGTATATTTTCAATTCCAAAAACCCTAAAACGTAGCTATGACGTATAAAGTGGTCAAATAACCTGACTTGAATATTAAGAGGTATTAAATAAAGTTTTCCTTATTTTGGATGTATGATTAATGTATGCATGAATGAATATCATCCCACTAATATTATAAAGCTGAAAGTTTGTTTGGATGAAGGTTTGTTACCTCTTCACGCAAAAACTAGGCTACGGATTGAGCTGAAACTTTGCACACGTATTGATGTTGACCAGGATTAACACTAGATTTGGATCATTTGTTATGACAAATTATATTAAAACTATTGTAAATAGGTCTGTTTTCATTGACCATGTGGAAAAATAATTTCTCAACTAAAAACTTACGTATATTTTCAATTCCAAAAACCCTAAAACGTAGCTATGACGTACAAAGCGGTCAAATAACCTGACTTGAATATTAAGAGGTATTAAATAAAGTTTTCCTTATTTTGGATGTATGATTAATGTACGCATGAATGAATACTATCCCACTAATATTATAAAGCTGAAAGTTTATTTGGATAAAGGTTTGTTACCTCTTCACGCAAAAACTAGGCTACGGATTGAGCTGAAACTTTGCACACGTATTGCGGATTGAGCTGAAATTTTGCACACGTATTGAGATTAACACATACTCGTAGGCTACTATTATTCGGGTACAACGCATGCGAAGCGGCGGGCAGAAGCTAGTTATGAATAAATAAAACTTGATTAAAACTATATATAAAAACAGCATAAAAACTTTAATGGCAATTGTAAGTACAATCTCACTAACATTATAAAGCCGAAAGTTTGTTTGTATAGATGTATGGATGTTTGTTACCTCTTCACGCAAAAACTAGACTATGTATCGAGCTGAAATTTACACACGTTTGCACAATTTTGCATAGATGTTGACTAGGATATAAACATATAGAGCATAGGCTACTTTTTACCCGGGTTGAACGCATGCAAAGTGGCGAGCACAAGCTAGTGGGGTAAACTTGCCTTAATCGTACTTGTTCCTTATTTGTACTGTTAGCTTTACACTTACTCTGATATACTTTCAAGCGCCCCTATTGGTAAAAAGTGTTAACTTTAGTCGGCTGAGTTTTTTGAAAACAAGTAGGGTGCTCTTGAACGGATTTCACAAAAAAAAATTTAAGAAGTAAGTTTTTTGATCACTTGTTGTTTTAAGTCCATACTTACTCCATGCAGTCCATGTTTATATGCGTCGGCGACTGATATTTTTGAGTAAAACTATGAATATTTATCATTCAATTTTACGTTAAAAACCCGGTACACAGGGCGTCTTTTCGAAATACGTAAATTCAAACTTGAACACGCGTGTCCGTCTAATTCGTACTCCATTGTATCTACGAGCAAAATCGTACCAGTACGATTTCGGAATAATGAGTTTGATCATTGCAATAATTTTTAAAACGTATGTTTTAGGTCAAAATGCCAAAGCGTTAATATATAATGCATGGTCACAGAAAGGACATGGAAAAAGCTTTAACAAGTCGGGTACATTAAAATTTAATGAAGTTTGTCGAATTGATGAAATACCAAAGCCTACATTTAGACGGCGTTAAACAGGCTGCTAAGGGATAACTCCGGAAGATGGGCAGCAGCATCTTTCCGTGTATCAACATCCTGTACTGCGCTCACCGACCCGCCTGCCAAGCGTAGTGAGTATGGCAACTACCCCTCATGGAGATCATGGGGGAGGCCTGTGTTCAGTAGTGGACGTTTTACGGCCGAACTGATGAAAATGACATAAATTAATTAAAAAATGGACGACCAGACCTTATGGAAACATAATATTGAAAAGAAAAACACTTCAATGAATGTGAAGAAGAAAAAGCATGATGACAATTGGTTTCGTAAAATATGCCATGAAACCCGAAAATAAAACATGATACAATGTTCGAGTTGTGAATTCTGGACGCATGAACTTTGCTAACAGCTGATCGCCATACAGTTATATATTTGTGTAATGAATGTAAGGATTAGACGCACAAATAAAACCAAAGTACGAATTAGAATAAGCTTGGTACGATTTAGGACAATTAACCCTAAATTGTACTTTTTCATGTTTTTTAAATTTGATTTTTGGAGCACATTTATTTTGTATCTGTTTAATTTTATTTAGTCAATTGTTGCTGAGATATATAAAGATTTGATTACATTTAATTTGGTTTTGATACATTCTTTAGTTTCGTCACAATATCCATTGGTTTTGAACTGGTACGATTAGGGCAAGTCTACCCTACGCTATAATACGTACAGGCGGCCATAACGTTAAATGGGACTTCTTATGTTACTGCGAGTGGGAATACAATTGTCACATAATGCCAGAAAATCCAAAGCCATGCCAATTTAAGCCACTCTTATCACTTTGTCATATCATTACTATTTTTACCGGTTGAATTTGTTAGAGTTGTGACTAATTATTGTAAATAAGCGAAGAAATCGATTGGAGCCAGCCTTTAGCCATAGTGGACAATTTATTTTTATTGCAAATTTACCAATGTTTTCATAAAATTTGGTATATTCAGAAGGTTGTCTTCTTCATTATTTGCAAATTTGATATTTTATTACTGCATTATGTCACGTTGTGCAAGTTAATCGAATATTCAAATCCAATCAAATCCTTGAACCGCTGTCGATAAATTTAAACTAAATTCAATGTTTCTTGTGCAAAAAACATTGAGGCATGTGATGTCTTGATCAATAAACTGAATGCAATTTCTGATTTGCTCCCGTCATGAGCGTCCTCCAACAAACCAGTTTTAACTGGTTTTTATGACTAAGTACTGTTAAGATTCAGTAAAGAGCTGATTGAGTGCCACGGGTCTAGATGTAATGGCTAATAGGCCTGCGGCAAAACAAACGAGCTCATGAACTTATTTTGTTAACTTTACAATATAGTCTGGTGGGACTTGTGGGACCCATTTAAAATTACACACAGTACAAATTATAAAACACCCTGTATTATAATTCATAATGTGTGTAATTAAAAGGGGGGTTGCAGCCAATGAAAACAAGTAGTTTTAGAGTGGGAAATAATCGGAAACTTGTATTAAATTGTTTTAACTCTTTGTTATTTTTATTTACATTTTTACTATTCGGAGTGTTGTGAAGATGATATTGAGGTTATATACGGATTTTCTTTTAATTTAAAAAAAACCTATCTTTCGTTTTAGGTATTTTTATTTTGTACATGTAGGGCAGTTCTTTGTGGAGGTTAATGACCCTGTCAAGCCTTACGTTGAGCGTTTACCTTTTATCTCTTGAATAAATTTCACCGAATCCTGAAAAACTGTAGTTTAACTGAAGTTGTTCTTTATCGGTCGGAATCGCCCCCTTTCGGCTTAGAACACATATTATAATACAACACTCTGTATTAACACTGGGACCCCTTTATTTATTTATGCATCAGTTTTGAGATCTAAAGTAGGAAATCTCGTCATAAATAGGTAGATACTTCATATGCATTACATGTCACAATATACATACAATGGTGTCGATTCTGTTTTACACTTCCTAAAACGAGATATAGAGATATATATATAGAGATGTCTTGTCTTTTTATTTTATGGCTTTTTGTGTTTGGTTTTACATAATTCCGCCAGTGTCAAGTTTATAAATTCTTATAATTATTTGGCTGGTCATGTTGGCGGCCATTTTTTGTGGTAATAAATATTCATATTTTCAGACGTTTCTATATTTACAGCTGTCGATAACCAAATAGCTATATGTCATTTAGTACGTTTTACGGCAATTGACGTAAGCTTTAGCTAGTTAGTGCAATAACAGAATCGCCACCACTGTCAAGTTAAACTCAAAGGATCTGTTTCATCTCGTAATGTACGGCGTTGTATGTACTGCACCTTCACTTACAAAACGGGTACTATATTTTCTAACTTGTGCATTTGTAGGTCAACCTGCAAATGAAACCTGTTAGTCGCTTATTTATTATGTATATGTATACCTCATCTGTGCTCTTGTGAATTAAGCAACCGCTGTGTTGTGAGTAATATCGTACCCAGGTATATGAAATTGAAGAACAAGGAAAACAAGATTTTTTTTTTTTTATTAAATTTATATTCATATTTTTATCCGTAGGTACTTTGTAACTTATAAAAGTAAAGTATTCGTGAAATAAGTTAAGCACCGTTTGCTATTTTACTTTTTAAAATCAAAAGATGTCAATATAGCATACAAAAATTAAAAACAAAAGGTAAAATCCCCCCCCCCCCCCCCTCCCCCCATAAACCTAACAGGAAAATCCTGAGCAAAGCCTACCTTTCAAAGGTCAGTCAACTTATTTCACGAGATTTCGACAGAACAACAACAAGCTTGTTTCGAAAATTTTAGTACATACACGCTACAACTGCAGAAGTCATTAAATGGCGAAGTGGATTCAAAACCACTTTTTTGGTGAAACTAATTCGAACGGGTCTCATGGGGAGATTGTAGGATCACGTTCAGGCTCGACCTGAAGACGCTTGACGCAAAGTGTTACTTAAAGGGCTCGAGAAAAGGTTGATATTGAAACGGGCTGGCATACCGAGTTCAGCAGTGTTCAGCCTTGCTTGAAGTACGTAGAAAAGCAGAGCAGACCGGTTGGCGCGACGAGGACCGGTTTAGTGGGAAATTTCCGCGCTTTCCACTGGTGGGCTTACGAAATCAGGCAGTATCTCCAAGGGCCTTAGGCTTAAAATCCCGTGTCGGGCGACACATGCCGTTAAATTACAAGTCCTCAAACATGAGCAAGCGCGTAATGTTTAGGTAGTATTTGTACCTGCGGGCTCGTTTGGTATCCCATCGTTATGGACACCGGGCACAGCACTTGCGCCCAAGTTAATCTGAACGGTTGATTAATATATTTTTAAAGATTTGCTATTATTCCACTATTCCTGGCCCTACATCGTCATCATAACGGTATAATTAAGGTAAGAAAGCATACATTCAATGTACGATGAAAGGCATTTTTACAGGCTCGTGGTATTTTTGATAGGTAATCTTTGCATTAGCAACACACAATTTAATACCGCGCAACGTACGGTAATATGTGCCGTGTTGTATGTATTCCGACTTTCAATCCGAAGGTTGTGGGTTCGATATTGCACACGACGCCGTGACCAATGGATTTTCTTTTTTGAAAAAGTTATGTACATTGTTCACATTTAACAAATTTCGTGGGGAAACCCGCTTATTGGTAAGCTCCAGGCGTATTTACTTGTTCTTTCCTATATCCGGGAATAGCAGAATATCCAGAGAGGATGGTATAGGAGCTGGGCAAGCCTAATCCATCTGACAATGTCCCAGGCGCATCAGCGTCCCGTACAGCATAAATTGCTGACGCTATATAAATCATCCATAATATCTACTATAATAGCCGCACCCCGCAGTTTCACCTGCGTAGTTCCCGTTCCCGTGGGAATTTCAAAAAATCCCTCCTTAGTGCACGTGCACGATACTCAAGGTATATGTGTGCCAAATTTCAAGTCTTCTAGGCCCAGTGGTTTAGGCTGTGCGTTGTCTGTCAGTCACTCAGTCAGTAACGGAAGAGTTTTATATATATTGATATGCCGTAAAGCGTGAGGCCTTTAACATCTGTAACGGCCTCACGTTTTACGGTAATATGGCATGTACCTACTCTAAAGCCAACAAATTATGGGTACCAAACTTATTATCGGGAAGTGCAAAAATGCAGATGTGTGTAGGTGGTGAAACGTTGGCAGGTATGTGGTGACGACGAACCTAGAATAGTTGAGATTTGGATCTTTGGATGTGAGGGGCTTTATATAGGTGTCCCTGCGAACTTCGTATCGCACCTACTACAACCACTGCTTACGACTACCCTACAACTACTAATTTACGTAACGAAAAGTAGCCTGTCTGACTCCATGATCTTATCTACTCCTATAGTTAAATTCATCCAAATCGGTTCCGCGGTTTTCACGTGAAAAGGGAACATACATATGTATGTACATTCTTACTTTCACTTTTATATATTAGTAGGGATGTTACGGTTTTATTGTTTGTTTGAGTTTGATGTTGTTTTCTGTTCGTCTGTTTATATTTTTGTGTTCTTTGTAATTATCATTTTTATTTTCTTTGTGGTTGCATTGTATCGTGCGTGCGGTAAATAAATGTTTTTCTTCTTCTTCAAAACTTATTACTAACATAATCACCTAAAAAGTATCATACGATGATATGTTGGAAAAACAAATTTAAAAAGTAGTTCGTTGAGCACAACCGTTCCGTACG
This sequence comes from Pasiphila rectangulata, assembly GCA_963082625.1. Lineage (NCBI taxonomy): Eukaryota > Metazoa > Arthropoda > Insecta > Lepidoptera > Geometridae > Pasiphila > Pasiphila rectangulata. Next base: position 15,466,767 of record OY720236.1, on the reverse strand, counting down.
GAGCCGACCACGCGTCTGAGCCGCACATGCACATGACATCACAATGTAAGTACCTACTTGATCATTATTTTGCTGCGACGTTATTAATAAAACGCGATATCTCCTAAGATATTCATTGAAAGCAAATGATGTACGGAGCAATTTTGTTTTAAATTAAATACTGTATCATGTTTATAAAAACACATTCACAGCATTATTTTATAACAAATTTGGTTAGCATAAAAATGGTTATAGTGAGCCAACCTTAAAAGATAAAATACCTATACGCTGTAGCGCACTTTTTTTTGGAAATTACTCTTTTTTTATAGGGGAGAATTCTGTCGTACATATATGATTTTTGCGAAACTTTAACCATTTACGTAGCGCACGCGCTGCGTGCAGCGGAAGCTCTAGAAAAAAACCCCGATTTTGAAACATTATTCATTGGTGCCCCGCTCCTATTAGTCTTAGCGTGATGATATATCTCCTTCCTCGATAAATGAGCTATCTAACACTGAAATAATTTTTCAAATCGGACCAGTAACTCCTGAGATTAGCGCGTTTAAGCAAACAAACAAAGTCTTCAGCTTTGCAATATTAGTGTAGATATATATATTTATAAAACTTTTCATAATAACTTCGATTTAACGATTTCTAACTTCTTCGTAAATCGTTTAAATCTTTGTATTCTGTTCCTAGCTTAATTTACAAGATTAAATAAAGGTAATTACGCGATAAGTAGGTACCCGATAATCCAATATAGTAATAATTACAAGAATAAGTTACTAAGTTTTGTAATACCACAGATAATATAATACACTAGTAGTAATACGTAGAAGTTACCGTTTATCATTAGGAGGGCCATCATTTGTTTCATTGTCATTGAGTAAATAATAAAAAATCGGCCAAATGCTGTGAATATTTCAAGCGTCTATAATATTACCAGTAATAATTGCAAGAATTAAAAAAAAAAGATGTTCCTTACTTAATATTTTTTCTTTTGATTTAAGCTACCTGTTGCCGTTATTAATATCGAGAAAAAAACGGCATTAAAATCACGTTTGGTGTATGAAAGCCCACCTTAAATATTTATTTTATTCTGTTTTTAGTAAGTAGGTATTTGTTTTTGTAGCGGTAAAAGAAATACATCATCTCTGGAAATTTCAACTGTCTAGCTATCACGGTTCTTGAGGTACAACCTGGTGACAGACAGACAGACGGACAGCGGAGTCTTAGTAATGGGTTCCTGTTTTTGCCCTTTGGGTACGGAACCCTATAATGAAACAATGCGTCTTTCTCTCTTCAATTATCATTTTTGTACAAAACAGTGTATAATGCAATGCAGTCTATTGTACCGACATTATCACATAAAATAGGTATAGGTAGTAGGTATGTGTTAAGACAATTTACTTTAATCTATACTAATATATAAAGCTGAAGAGTTTGTTTGTTTGTTTGCTTGAACGTGCTAATCTCAGTAACTACTGGTCCGATATGAAAAATTATTTCAGTGTTATATAGCCCATTTATCAAGGAAGGCTATATAGGCTATATAACATCACGCTACGACCTACGGGAGCGGAGCAGTAACCAAAGATAGATAGATAGAAAATTCTTTATTGCACAAACTTAAAAAGTACTGTACATAGGCGAACTTAATGCTAAGTAGCATTCTCTTCCAGCTAACCACTAGCTAACTAAAAAGATGCGGGTGAAACCGCGGGCGACTTCTAGTAGTTTCATAAATCAGTTCTCCCAGTGAAGAGGTGTTCTTAAAAATAGACAACGAACAAATAGTTATAGCAGTTAGAGCCCGTGACGTATGGAATCTGATCTAAATGCATCTATTATGCTATAACGGCCAATCATCCAGTTAAGGGCAATTGCAAGACCCGCCAATCATATTCAGGGGCAGGATGCACTAAGGACCTGTGACTTGTGTAATCTCAGTGATAAAGGCCTGGAAATCTTGTGGGCCTGGGGCGATAAGGGACATTCTGGGGCTCGCTTTTGAATCGCTTTTTATGACTGCCTCCGTCGCTTAGTTGTTTTAAGAGCCGACTGATACGCAGGAGGTAGGTTCGATTTCCGCCACAGGGCAAATGTATGTATTTATTTATTCTGCAGATATATGTCCTGGGTCTTTTTCTGTGTATGATAACATTGATAACTGATAAGATTTTTTTTTTAATTTAACTTATTATTATGTTGTCCCACTGCTGGGCAAAGGTCTCACCTAAAGTCTTCACCATCCCGATCATTTGCAGACCACCATCCTCTGTCAAAGGTAACAAGTTCATCCCGACACCACGTTCCCTCATCAGGGAGCCAAGGTGTTACACTCTGAGCCCATTTCTCTGCTGGCTTTCGGCTCACGTGGCCCGCCCAGTCCCACTTCAGCGTTGCAGCCTTCTTAACGACATCTGTGATGAAAAAAAATTGTAGAAAAAAGTATTCCATAAATCTTCTGGTACAAACCCATAATACAAGCTATGCTTATTTTGGGACTAGATGGTGCTGTGTGAAATGCCCAAATATTTTTTTTTATCTAAGCTATAATCAAAAAAATATAGGACGATGGAAGCAACCTAGCGCAAGTAATAAACTGTCTAAAGCAGGTAATTCCTACCATTGTCGTTTCGTTACCATTTAAAAAGTCGTTTGTTGACATCATTGTGTAAATAATTATCCCATTGAAGTTAATCCGTCAAGGTGTTATGGCACTCACAACGTTTCCTGGTAAATAAGTTGTTGTGCGTGTTCATGTTTTTAGAATATTAGACTACATGCTTCGGCTACCAAAGTAGGAAAAGTCAAAATCGGCTAAGTGCGAGTCGGACTCGCGCACGAAGGGTTCCGCACCATTATTTGGCAAAACAACTTCAATATTCGGTAAATACTTCAAGTGTCTACCTGTTGCCTTTACTAATGTCGAGCAAAAAACACGAATTTTGTATGGCGTTCTTATTAAGTCTCAAATATTTATTAATTTTAATTGTTTTTTTTTAAGTGAATATACAACTATATGTTCTGTGAATATTTCACGCGTCTACCCTTTGCTGTTATTAATATCGAGCAAAAAACGGCAAAATTCACGTTTGTTGTATGGTAGCCCCCTTAAATGTATATTTTATTCTGTTTTTAGTATTTGTTGTTATAGCGGCAACAGAAATACATCATCTGTGATAATTTCAACTGTCTAGCTATCACGGTTCATGAGATACAGCCTGGTGACAGATAGATAGACAGCGGAGTGTTACTAATAGTTTCCCAATAGTCCCGTTTTTACCCAAAGGGCAACTAACTGGGAAACTAAAAAGCCATACCGAAATAAAGAAACAATACCAATGATTTTACTTTGTCTGTCCGTTCAAATATAAATTTTATATTAATATTTACCTTTTATTCTATGCCGACGTTTCGACCGAATTGCACCTGGTCGTGGTCGCAGGAAGACATTGAGTTGTGTGTGATAAATAATGAGTTGTGATCGCGAAGTTTAAAAAAGACTAGACTACATATTAGTAGTAGAAGTTACGCATGTTTCCACGCTAGCCTAAGTAATACTAAACTGTGTTCTGCTATGGTGTCTATCATTTTTATGTGAACTGAGACAGCGTATGTATGCTATGGTATCGCATAAACTACACTACCCTTAAGTTATACTTGCTGGAAACCAGTTAACTCGGGAACCAGTCCGCCGCCCCGCCCTCTCCCTCCGTGTCAGATGCAGGTCCGTAATTATGCTGATTATTGCCAAAACTTGCCGCAACTTCCTGATCAAACAACTTCGCCGGCTATTGCAAAAATCATGAAAGTGTGTGCCAATACAAAATTACTTTATAATCTCACTCGATCATTAAAATAGTTAAAATACATTTAACCGGATATATAACGCGTACATTACCTTTATTATTTCCGGCGTTTCGCCTGGATTGCACCAAGCATGTCCCGGGAAGACTGAGAAAGACTTAAAAAAGACAACGATCTCGCTCAACTTTGCGTTTTATTGTCAGCATCAAAATACGGACCACTTTTAAGACCTTCATATTTTAACTAAAGTTATTGACCTACAATTGAGTAAAATATAACCTCTATGACTGTGAATATAACATTGAGAACGGGCCAACCAGTTCTCGTTTAATTTACCAGAGTATTTGTAGAGGTAAATACTTAGGTACCTGGTACCAACACTACATACACAATACAAAGTTATATACAAAAAGGTTAGGTATGTGAAGATGGATATTTGCTACTACTTTAACTAACGATGGGTTAAAAGTTTAAAAGTAACCAAGTAAACTAATAGATATGTATTCAAGTATAGCGAGTACTATAATATACGTATGAAAAATGCAAGGGTAGAAGAATACAGTAAAAATAGTTTTTCTCCGTGCTTTACCGGTGAAGAGTCTTCCTTCACCGGTTTAATCAGTTTAATGGAAAATCTGATTATATAAGTACTAAAATGATTGTTCGGCCTAAATTGTATTAGTAGGCACCCAAAACTCGTATACAAAAGACTTCAACGGGAACTGGTACTTGGTAGGTAAGTTTTGTTGCACGGATAAAAACTCAATTTTACTGCATTCTTATACCCTAGGATTTTCATATGTATATCTCTTGAGCGACGTAAAACTTATTTGTTATTGTCATTCTAAACTTCACTCAGAAGGCACCAAAACAAACAAAAAGTCGATAAACACTATAGTTTACCAATAATAATTGTTTTAGTAGAACGCTAAATCACTGGTATCTCTAGTTACCAAAACCAAACAACGGCAAAAAAATCTTGGTATCTTTAGCTACCAAAACTAAACAAGCGGGTATAGTTATGTCAAGCAACTCGCGACTTAGTCAGATAAGTTAGCTAAAAACGCAAACGTATCCTGTAGCGATAACGTACCTAACATTTTGATTATTGCCGAATTAGCTGAGGCAAGGCTAATTTATCGAATCGATAGTTGAGTGCCAGGGACATGCCCTGGCACTCTACCATAACAGCCAGCTTCTGTAAATTAGCATTTCACTTATATCAAATAGATATTTGTAGTGTTAGCCATTGATATCCTGTCCGGGACGCTGCAGTGGTAGGTAGAGTTCGCGCAAAACTTTATGAGCCCTGTGAAGTTAGCTTCAACGACTGCGCAGTACACAGTTTTTAGGGCGTTGAGGGGAAGGAAAGATAAAAGGGGTGCGAGAGGGGCTCGGTCTGTGAAACTAGGGTTGCCAGCGCGATTTTTGGTGTATTTTCGTTTTATCTAGCACACATTTTAATATGCATTTATTTATTTTTCAATTATTAAAACACATATAATTTAAAAATAAATTATTATATTCAATGAAGGATTAGTTAAAACTTACATGCTTGAACAATTCACCTCTACTTATCGCAAGAAGCCAATTTTTGAATATAAATTTCTACGAAATAGAATACGAATGAACATGTCAACATGCGCAACTTTGCGTTTGCCGCAATGTTCACAGAGCTCATAAAGTTTTGCGCGAACTCTCCTGTAGGTGTAGGTGGGTCTGGATTGCCCAGCATAGTCGGCTTCTGCCTGCTACTATAGTGTTTATAAATACAGAATTATTAAACATACCAGCTTTCTACTTAACTTCGAATTGCGTACATGAATTGTTAATTTACCCAATTTTTTTGCGAAAACTTGTTTTTTGCGTTGGGTCGCGCGGCGCCTGTGGCGGGAGGCCCACTTGTCCACTTCTGGTTTTAACTTACAAAGCAAACTTGGCTTTTCGAAAACAACTTGATGCACCGAAAAAACGTGCATTTTTTACACGCGTTTATTATTTGCAAATAAGGCGTAACTTGAATCTCTTTATGCGTACAAATGAAAAAATTCATTTCGTTAAATTATTTGGTTATGTTATTCACATTAACCATTCAAACAAGTGTGCTAAGTATGTGTACACATATCTACTTGTGTAAATAACACGTTTGAAGTCCTTTTCTTGTAACAACACTGATAATACGAGCAATGGATTTTTCCACTGGGTATGTCGGTAACGATAATCCCGTAACTTGTTTGAAATACAAAATGAAACCTTGAAAAAACCAATTGTTTATGTGGTAATAAAAGAGTACAAATAAGTCATATGACCCATTTTTGTATTTATATATATACATATATTAGAAAATTAGCTACATAGCTAATTTTCTACTTAAGTGACGATAGTTTTTTTGCAATGATAGTTACATTAAAACTTAAATAAAAGTAATTTGTAATAAATAAAAAGTAAGGCCTTTGCATCTATCAGATGATTTATGAAGCGTCAGCAACTGGTAATCTTGCTGTACAGGACGCTGCAGTGCCTGGGACATTGTTAGATGGATTAGGCTTGCCCAGCACCTATACCATCCTCTCAGCTTAGTCAGCTGTTAGTCAGAGGAAAGAACAGGTCAATACGTCTAAAGTTAACTAAGCCGCGGGTTTCCTCACGATGTTTCCTTCATCGTTAAGCACGTGTTAGCTTATTGTGTTACACTTACATATGTGAACTTACACTCTTCAAAAAAGAAAAATCCAATAGTTCACGGCCGGTATCGAACCCACGACCTTCGATTAAGAGTCGGGGGTACATACCATTAAGCCAACACGGCTTTTTTATATTTGTAATTAAATAATGTGATAATGTGAATAGATAAATGTGAGGATTTTCCACTTGGCACTTATTAGCTACATTCCGCAGCGTATGAATGAAGTTATTTTCGACTTATTGCGATTTCTTAGAAATCTTGGTAGTGTAAACTTCATAGAACATTGATGTTTACTGTGCTAGAAATCTTCCTGATTTTTAGGGTTTCATAATACAACAAGCAACCCCTCTAGTTTCGTTTTGTCTGTCTGTCTGTCTGCGTCTTGACGAAGAGACTATTAGTCCTAGAAATTTAATATTGCAAGGACATAAAAAAATCACGCCAAGCTAACAAAAAATAATTCGTTTGGGATACTTTCCATAGACATAATATGAGAATGATTTTATTACTAACTGTTATTATGTTTTGATAAAAATAAAGAAAGCATACCTACTTCTAACACCAGAACTGCGGAACCCTACACAGCGCGTGGCCCGACACACACTTAGCCTAATTTATTATACATACAACGCGTGCGAAGCTGTTGGCCGAAACATAGTACATAATACAAAAGGGTTTGATGTAACTAGAATGGCCACTGACCGCACAAAAGGATGTCTGGAATCAGCAACGCGAGATCGGATAAAGCAATTTATTAATCTGCATACAGCTAAAGCAGAACGTGCTACAACATATATTTTATTCAATAGTATACGCTTAGATACTACTCCTAATGGATCGTATCATCAGAACTGTGTTTTAAAAAATAGAAAGAAAGGAAGAAAGAAAGAAATCATTTTATTACTCTATTGTATTTACATACATCCTATACTGTCCTATCATTTTATATTATATAAAAGTGAAAGTAAGAATGTATGTATGTATTTACATATGTTCCCTTTTCACGTCAAAGCCGCTGAACCGATTTGGATTAATTTTAGTATAAGAGTAGATTAGACCATGTAAACGGACATTAGGCTACTTTTCGTTGCGTAGGGTAGTTGTAGTGTAGTTGTAGGGTAGTTGTAGTGTAGTTGTAGGGTTTTAGGGTAGTTGTAGGGTAGTTGTAGAGTAGTTGTGGGGTAGTTGTAGGGTAGTTGTGGGGTAGTTGTAGGGTAGTTTTATGGTGGTTGTAGGCTAGTTGTAGGGTAGTTGCAGGTTAGTTGTAGGGTAGTTTTAGGGTAGTTGCAGGGTAAGTTGTAAGTAGTGGTTGTAGTAGGTGCGATACGAAGTTCGCCAGGACAGCAGCTAGTTAGGTATAAATTTATAAAAAAACAAACAAAACAAACCAGCTGCACTCCGCGGTTCCACCCGCGTAGTTTCCGTTCCCGTGGGAGTACGGGAATGAAATATAGCCTATGTTACTCAGGGATAATGTAGCATTCTAATGGTACTGGGGGCTAGTACTGATTATTCTATAATAAAAAACGAAACAACGGTCATTATTATACGAGACAAATTAAAAAATACGAAACTTATATAACTTATATATATATATGTGTACATATATATATACGGACTATCATAGTGGCGTTTGTATACAAACACTTCAAAACTTCGATGTACTGATAGTCAATTCGGCATCGTTGGAGAGACTCAAGCACCGCCCATGTTTCGGTCGAATCGAAGGCTTTCTCATAGTCCACAAATGCAAGACATAGCGGTAAGTTATACTCTTCGGTCTTCTTTATGACTTGCCGCAGCGTATGTATGTGGTCTATGGTACTGTAGCCTTTTCGGAACCCGGCTTGTTCGGGAGGCTGGAAGTCATCAAACCTGCGTTTGAGACGGTTCGCGATGACCCTTGAAAACAGCTTATAAACATGGCTCAACAGCGAGATGGGTATGTAATTCTTAAGTATAGTGTTGTCACCTTTCTTGAAGAACAGAACCACCACGCTCTTGTTACATGCTTTTGGTGTCGTACCTTCAAGCAAGGCGGAATGAAATAGCTTCTGAAGGACTTTAGCTTTTTATACTACACATCCTTTCATTCGATACCAAACTCGTGTATATTTGGAAACATTCGTTAATTCATCCCCTCTTTCACTTCTTATATATTGTAAACTTCTTACTCGATTTTGATAAAACATTTTTAAGAACCAAAGCCGGAAAACCTGCTTTTGATAAAAAAAACTGCATGCAAATCGGTCCACTCCATTAAGAGCTTCGGTGCCACAGACAGACACACAAACATAGCGGTCAAACTTATAACGACCCTTTTTTTGTTGGGGGTTAAAAATAAGTTTTACGCTTACATGGAACTATCCGTGACAAAAATCGTCGATGCTGTCAATAAGTCTGCAAAACTGATTGTGGGACTGGGCCGGACATGTGTGTCGCATGTCGGAAGAAATGTGGGCAAAGATAGCCACCGAGTGGGTCCCACATGCGGTACAACGACCGCGCGGCCGGCCCAGGCGCAGATGGCGGGATGAGCTGGACATGTACCGTGCTGACTGGTCGACCAACGCCTTGGACCGGGAAGTATGGAGAGAGGGAAGGGAGGCCTTTGCCCAGCAGTGGGATCCTACAGGCCGATTAGATTAAATAGATGGAACTATCTTTAATCTGTGCTATAAGTAACTATTCGATTGCCAAAGTCCCTCTCATGAGCTACATTTGCAGCCTCTATTATTATCCGATATATTGCATGTCGAATAACAACAGTGACATGGTCGGTTCTACTTTTCCCAGCTGTGGGATGATTAGATTATCTAAAACTCAGTAGCCATGTTTTGGTTTAACGTATCTATGAGATCTGCAGGATCCGCACAGCAGGAATTATCAGCTCAACACACAGTTCGCCGGATGCTGCGGTTTCGCTAACTTTAGATTGAGAGGATGTGTTTATTAATACAGAACTTGACCCATTTCGCACAGATATTACTGCGTCCTGGTCTACTCTGCCCACTCCACTATCGTAGGCACTTATTTGTATCAATAATAAATTACACAAACCTAAATTGAGACCCCAATGATTCATATTTTTTTCAACGAAAACAAACCGACTCGATTTATTATTGATCCTATCATCAGACCGGAGTTTAAGCAAGCAAACATTTTTAAATGAAACAAAACACGAAACCGCAAGATTAAATTTATATGTAACTACGCCTTGAGGGAGGGACTCCAGTAGACACTATTACCTCCTCTCTCTTCCAGCCGTAGCCATCCACTGCTGGACAAAGGCCTTCCATTGATCACTAAGTACATCATGAGCGGTTGTTGCCATACTCACCACGGTTGGCAGGCGGGTTGGCGAGCGCAGTACATGATGTTGATACACAGGAAGATGCTGCTGCCCATCTTCCGGAGGTATCCCTTGGCAGATTCTTACTGCCGGCACCCCACGGCATTACCTACAATTATTTAATTCCTCATGGATCTCGTTATAAGAACTGAATCTTGGATTGGGTAGTTCGAGTTTAAAGTTTAAAAATGGCACCAATCTGGAAGTGTGTCTACCTGAAGCCAAAAAGAATATTCCAAATCTGTTTATAAACAGCGGATTTCTGAGGTAGCACTGAAAAAAAATACAGACGACTTGAGAACCTCCTTCTTTTGAAGTCATCTTGCAATATCTAAAATATCCATTATCCTAACGGACTTTACATCAACCATAATCATCATTTCAGCCATAAAACGTCCACTGATGAACACAGGCCTCCCTCATGGATATCCATGAGGGGTAGTTGCCATACTCACCACGCTTGGCAGGCGGGTTGGTGAGCGCAGTACGGGATGTTGATACACGGAAAGACGCTGCTGCCCATCTTCCGGAGGTATCCTTTAGCAGACTCTTACTGCATCCATGGGTATGAGAGAAGGGGTAACATTCTACTGCAGGCACCCCACGGCATTAAGCATAATAGTCAGGCAAAAATAATGAATAGAAGTGAAACAGTAGAAGAAGAAGAAGAAAATCATTTATTTTTGACACACACACAACATATACAAATTACAAAGAAAACATAAAATAATCAAATTAGGCTTACACTGTTAAACAAAATTTTAAAAATATGTACAACCAATGCTGCGTGAGGTAAAAGTAAGTAAGTACAGTAAGGTTTTTGTTACAAAAAAGACACGAAAAGAGGGGTGTGTCCGTTTGTAGCACCGTAGCTCTTAAACGAGTAAACGATTTTAATGCAGTATTTTCCTAAGAAGCAGGTTTTATAACCGTGGTACTTAAACATGCTGTATCAAAATCGGTTCAGACATTTACAAGATATAGAGGGTGATGTAAAAGTAGCAAAGAATAATCGAATGTTTTCAAATACTTATACCCAAGTTTGGTATATAATATATCGGTATATATAAGATATCGGCTGAACCGTTTACAAGATATAAAAATGGGGATGAAGAATCAATGTTTTTAAATTTACCCACATTTGGTATCCTTAATGTAAGGGGCTATGTTAAATTTTTAATTGTAATTTTTTTTTACATATTTTTAAAAATACCGTTGTGAAACTAAAATTGTTCCTTGGGGTGGTCAGAGTCATCCTTTCGGCTTAGTATACCTCTACATATTGTAATACATCCTGTATATGCTGAGAATTTAGATCTGCGTTTAACATATCTAATTTGATACTGTGTTTACTGTCTTCTTGTTTACTAGGTCGAGCATTAAGTAAACTGAAAAAAAATTAACATACGCTCAACATTTTTGCATAAATTTCAGACGATAATGGAATGAACACGAGCGTCTTTGGTACCTATCGTAGTGTAAATTGCTTAAAATAAAGAGTAGGCACTTGCCACGTCACATTGAGTTGAGAACGAAGCAGCCTCAATCACATTGTGGGCGTTATTACCATAAAATTTAAAAAAAATATAACGCTGGACAATTCACAAAGCATCATCTACCCACCATGTAAGCAGAGCTTGCGTAATGGGTACCAGATGATACATTACTTAAACATTTAATACTCAACCTAAAAGTTAACTTTCTTTCTGTTGGTTTTTATACATATTTTCAATTATTGGGGATTTCTGACCACTCCCTGCAATATGAAATAGTTAAAAAAATCTTTATTTAGTTAAAAATCTTTATTAAGAACATTTAAGTGGTTACAAAAACTGATGTGAACGTTGCCACCACGAAAGTTAAAAAAAACTGCGTCGTAGTGATAGCGCCCTCCTCCAAAGCATTGATGGATATTTATGTTCTTGAAGAAGTTGACGTTAACTAATACTATAACTCGGTCAGAAATCCAACCTTTACGAAGCGATTCAATCTTAAGTGTGACAGTTTGCTTATAAACATTCTGCATCGATGTAGGTACCTATAAGTAAACATTTCTTCCCCGGCGGGAATCAAACACACCAATTGCGTATCTGAAACAGCAAAGACAAATTACACAAATAAACACAATTACCTACTCTAAAAGCAAGATGACAATAAAATGCAAATAGTAAAAACATTAAATAAAGTAGCGTAGGTAGGCAGGTATTTAAATAGGTAGAAAACAAAAAAAAACAAATAACAAATATTGAAATTTAACAACGAAATAGACCGATCAAATTATAGAAACCGTGATGATTTTTCAAAATGGTTCTTAAATGTTTTATCAAAATCGGTTAAGAAGTTTACGGTTAGAACTGTTAGATATTATGGGGGGTGAAAGAGGGGATGGATAATCGGATGTTTCCAAGTATACCCGAGTTTGGTATCAAATGTAAGGAAATTATTTGTCAAATGCAAAACTGAAAGTAATATAGAAATCAGTCGAGCCATTCGAGAGATATAGGGGTTGAATGTAGGGGTGAACAATCGAATAAATTCAATTATACCCAAGTGTGATATCAAATGATAAGGCGTGATTGCAAAAGTGAGAGTACACATTAAAAAATAATAAGGAAACCTCAGAGACTAGGTAAAGCGTCGGGGGGGTACTTAAAAATATATTTTATTATAATTATAAACTTGTAACCCATTAAGAATTCGGCTTCAATGGCTCGGAAGGTTCAATTCGCCTCGCGTTCGAATAACGTGCCGAATATTGCTAACTCTGTTATCGAAGCGCGCGCGGGTCGCGGTACCGCCTTGGTGTGCGTGTCAGTGCGTGTCATACGTACGGTACTACGTTCCTATGGGGAACTTATAGTTCGTGGTCCCCATAAGGAACATGCGTCTTGTTTTAATCTACCTATATTTACCAATATTTTTTTTCGGAATATCTATCGTCCTGACCACAGTCCTCTCTTATGTCAATTTTTTTATACCTTTTTTCCTATATTCTATTGAATCAAAGGTGTGTCATTTGTACTACCAGTTGTACTTCTTAGTAATACTACTGACACGGAGGCTCGATCATTTAATTAAAAGAGCGCGGTAACTTCAAATTAACTAAACGCGACGTATCGACAAACACAGATTCCGATGACACGCTGTCACCACGTGAAACAATAGTAGAATTTTTTGTACTAGATCTTAAGTACTACAAGAAAAAAAAACATACTGAGCCCATTATGCAAAGCAATAATATGATCGCGACTGGCTTGCAAAAGGCGTAAATCTCGCGATCATCGCTGTCAAACGTCAATTCTTTGCTGTAAGCTAATTCGATGTTGACGTTTGACTGCGATGATTGCGAGATTTACGCCTGTTGCAAACCTGTCGCGAGATACATAATCAGCCTGCGGCGGCGCGGCGCTGGGAATGTGGAGGGGATTATCATACGGCATCCCGCGCGTATTACCGCTGTGTTTATTAACACTGTGCTTATAGAATTTACACAGAATATTTATCTATATAATATTACCGTGGAATTTACGTTCGCAGCGTGTCAGTCACGAATAGTGCGTTGTGTACGCGGAACTAGTGTGCACACAAACTCGCACGTTGCTTACGTGGGCTCAGTTTGTCTTTACCTTTATAGTTATCAATCATTTACCTTGACATGTAGGTAGCTTCATCCAAAGCCAGCGCGTTTTAACGGCATACATTGACTGTTATTTTTATATGTATGAATATTAAACTAGCCGACTCGCGCGAACTTCGTACCGCACCGCCCCCTTATTGCAGCGCCACCTACCGGATCTCAAAATATGCCTATGGCCTATATAATAGCCTATGGTACTCCCTGATAATTTAGCATTTTATGAGTGAAATCAATATATATAAAACTCTTCCGTAACTGACTGAGTGACTGACAGACAACGCACAGCCTAAACCACTGGACCTAGAGACTTGAAATTTGGCACACATATACCTTGAGTATCCTAGAGGTGCACTAAGGAGGGATTTTTCGAAATTCCCACGGGAACGGGAACTACGCGGGTGAAACTGCGGGGTGCGGCTAGTAATATATAAAATCGGTCTAGTTTTCGAGTTTATTTATTACAAAAATACAAATCTTATCTATCTAGAAAAAGATTTATAGTTTTGATCTTTTGTAATTTTTTTTTGTATTTATTGATAATTTTCAAGATATTTTTTATTATTTTCTATGTTATAAAGATGTTAAAAATATACAGAATAAAGAATTTTATTTATTCTTCAAAAGAACTAATTAGGTACAAAGTTCAAAATATTTATTGTAACCATGTTGTAACATTAAAGATCTTATAACATAAAAGTATCATACATGGAGCCAGCTAGGGCACAACAATTTTAGGATGTTCATAAGTATTCTAGAAGTATCATAATATTTTATACAATAGGTTCTTATGCCTAACTAAAAAGTAAAATGTTATTCATACGTCTAACTGAAAAATACAAAGTCCTTAGTGCCTACAAGTAGGTACAAATACAAAAACAAAATCATTTATTGGACACACTATTTTAACAATAATATATTTTGATTCCAATGGCTCCGAACTAATCATATGATTGTATTTGGAGGCCAGTGGCCTCTCCCCTGATATATTAAAAACATAAAATGATTTTAGCAAGTTTACACCAGCTGTCCGGCGTGGGATGCCGGCAGTAGAATGATACCCCTCCTCTCATGCCCATGGATGCAGTAAGAGCCTGCTAAGGGATACCTCCGGAAGATAGGCAGCAGCGTCTATCCGTGTATCAACATCCCATACTGCGCTCAGCAACCCGCCTGCCAAGCGTGGTGAGAATGGCAACTACCCCTCATGGAGATCCATGAGGTAGGCCTGTGTTCATCAGTGGACGTTTTATGGCTGAAATGATGATGATGAAGCAAATAGCAGTATGTAATTCTAATTACAATAAATCGCACGGAAGCAAATAACATGCCACAAATGTCATTACTACTACACACTAAAATGTAACAAGCCAAACTATTCAAATATTAATGAGTTCCATACAATGCTAACCCGTATGTACTGCCGCTTACAGTTAGGCGGCAGGCATGTGACGTATGAGAAGCCTAGATGTTTGCCAAGGCATAGCGGGGGAGTGATGATTGATTGGGGCAAGTTCTGGTACCGACCTGGATAGCTTCCAAAACTACGGAGAATTGGGTGACTAAGCTATTCAGCTAGAAAACAGTGCCACCAACATAGCTGTTTAGTTATGGGGTAAACGTACTAGTGTATTATTATTATAGATTTTGAGTTATGACGAGACCAAAAGGGCCTCCAAATTGTTCGGGTAAAATACACACTGCTGCGTTGTCGCCCGTTCGCTTTGCTTGAACTTGGCTGGACTATCAGTGTCAAGTGTCAGTCATTCATTCAGTCAAAGCATTTGTCCATAGCAGCGCGCGTGGGCCACGTTATCAATATATATAAAACTCTTCCGTTACTGACTGTCTGACAGACAACGCACAGCCTAAACCACTGGACCAAGAGACTTGAAATTTGGCACACATATACCTTGAGTATCCCAGAGGTGCACTAAGAAGGGATTTTTCGAAATTCCCACGGGAACGGGAACTACGCGGGTGAAACTGCGGGGTGCGGCTAGTCATACTATGTGGGACGCTGCCGTGCCTGAGACATTGTTAGATTGATTATGCTTTCCCAACACTTAAACCATTTTCTCATCTTAGTTAGCTATCATCAGAGGAAGGCACATTAAATGCGTTTGAAGCTGTGCGTAGAATATGCCGCGGGATTCCTCCCAGTGTAAGATGAGATGATTCGAGCAAAGGAATGGGGTGTCTTTGCAAATGTAAAAATACTGAATTGAAATTTCCACCAGATAACACAAGATAGGTTTGTAGTTAACTAATAATTTACAGCACAGTTGGTATTAGATATTAATTGAAAGTAGATACCTATTATTATTATTATCTCAGCCGTGGGGTGCCGGCAGTAGAATGTTGCCCCTCCTCTCTTGCCCGTGGTTGCAGTAAGAGCCTGCTAAGAGCTACCTCCGGAAGATGGGCAGCAGCGTCATTCCGTGTATCAACATCCCATACTGCGCTCGCCAACCCGCCTGCCAAGCGTGGTGAGTATGGCAACTACCCCTTATTGAGGGAGGCCTGTTTCAGTAGTGGACGTTTTACGGCTGAAATGATGATTATTATCTCATCTATTACAAAACGCACAGGATTCATTATGCACCCCAAAACGTTAGTCTCTTTTTATAAGAGAGGATGAGTGGAAAGATAAAATAGATGGCTTAATAATGGCCGCTGCATGTCTGTTTATTATACACTTCCTAAAATTAATTATAATTAGAGATATGACGTTTCTAAATTTTGAGCTGTCAGCGTAAAATTGGGTGTAATCTCGTCCGTCCGTCGTCTAAAACGTCCACTACAGAACACAGGCCTCCCTCATGGGTCTCCCGAGGGGTAGGTAGTTGCCTTACTCACCACGCTTGGTAGGCGGGTTGGCGAGCTCAGGATACGGGATATTGATACACGAACAGACGCTGATGCCCAACTTCCGGAGGTATCCCTTAGCAGGCTCTTACTGCATCCACGGAGGGGTAACATTCTACTGCCGGCACCCCACGGCAATAAATAATAAAATAAAATAAACTATTCCATCACAAAGCGAAGTGCGATTGCACTGGCGAATTGTGTTTTGTTTGCGATTCGCGTATTCAGTAATTTTCCATAATATCAATAAACAGGCAAATTTCTATATAAATGTAAATTTTGCAGTGACGCTATGCAAATTGTAACTATAACCGGGGACTTTTTAAAAAGCTTTGTGATGTGGTGATCACCATCTCGCTTATGTAACAAATTCGAAAGTTTTGTACGTGCTACCGAATATAGTAAACTAAAACATGCTAAAACTATGCACAAGAATAAAAAGGTGTCGGTCGGGATTAACATATTACTTATTATTTGGGATCGCGTGTTAAGCCGTAGGCTGAAGCTAGTGTTATATACATTTTAAACAGATGTACTCGTCGTGGGGTGTTGGCAGTGTAATGTGGCCTCTCCTCTCTTGCCCATGCAGTAAGAATCTGCCAAGAGATAGTTCTGGAAGATCAGCAGCAGCGTCTTTTCGTGTAACATCCCGTACGTACTGCGATCGCCAACCCGCCTGCCAAGCGTGGAGGGTATAGTAACCACCCTCGAGATCAGTCCTTGGAGATCCACGAGGGAAGCCTATTTCCAGCCGTCTACGGCTGAGATGATTTATTTATTTACTTAACTATGATGAGACAGATGTAGGTACTAGTTTAGTTAT
Source organism: Pasiphila rectangulata (assembly GCA_963082625.1). Taxonomy (NCBI): domain Eukaryota; kingdom Metazoa; phylum Arthropoda; class Insecta; order Lepidoptera; family Geometridae; genus Pasiphila; species Pasiphila rectangulata. Next base: position 15,449,612 of record OY720236.1, on the reverse strand, counting down.
TAGTCTAGTTTATGACATGTATGACTAGCAGCGCTCCGTTTCACCCGCGTAGTTCCCGTTCCCATGGGAATACGAAGATAAAATATAGCATATGTTACTCAAGAGACAATTTAGCATACTAATGGTGAAATAATTTTGGAAATCGGTCATGTACTTAGTTTTTAAGTTTACTCGTTTAAAACATACAAAACATTCCTATTTTTAATACAAGTATAGAAGTATAAGTGGTATAAGTATAGAGCTTAAGTAAATTGGCCTCTCACGTCTATTATACAAGTTGTATTATAAAATTATGCCCGTAGAACTAAAGTTGTCCTGGGGGCGGTCAGGATCACCCCCTATCGGCTTAGTACACATATTATAATAATACACCCTGTATATATGATACACAGCGTCAGCAACATCATCTCAGCTGCACGAGACGCTGCAGTGGCTCGCCAGCACCTATTCCAGCTCAGCTTCCAGCGGCTATATCCAGAGCGAGAAACAGTTATTGACATGTTCTTTGCTCTCGTACGTCTAAGGCAGTCTGAGCCGCGGGTTGCGTCACGATGTTTTCCTTCACCGTGATAGAGGTAAACGTCATATGATGTTATCATCATCATAGGTTCGATGTTAGCAACTGTTGAGTCTCTAAGCCTCTTTTCGCTCCGCCACAGCACAGCATTCTCGTACAGCTGTGCCTCTGAACCGGGACTCAGAAATCGGATCAGAATCGTCTTATCCACGTGACCCGCGATTTTAAGGTATAGGTGTGCTAAATAATTAAAAATAAACCTCTTTTCAGGAAGCAGAGCAATGGGCACGGCGACAAAGTGGACCCATGGTCAACCCCTCTTTCGAGCCGGACGAATTTGTACCCTCGAGGTGAGTTTTATTTTCACAGTAGGTAAGGAGGCGGTAGGAGGTAAGCAGGTACCTATGTACATGAGGAAGTCCTGTGTTCAGCAGTGGGCGTTTTACGGCTGAAATGATGAGGGAATTAAAATGAAATTGTGCAAAATGTAATTGCCAAATGTATGGTAAAAAATGCCGTAGGGTGCCGGCAGCAGAATGTTACCCCTCCTCTCATGCCCGTGGATGCAGTAAAAGCCTTCTAAGGGATGCGATGTTATGTGTAATGCTGGCACCTCAAGGCTATGTATATATTTAAAAAAATGTATAAAGTTATTATTTTAATCATCTGGTACACCAGCTCTGCTTGCTTTGGAGCATGATAGTGTTATTTGTTATGTGAAATGTCCAGCATTATTTTTAATAATTCAAATCCATCGAACAAATCTTTTTCCAACAATGTATCAGCGTTGATTGTGTAACCCCCTAGCCCATATATACATACATAATTGGCATCTTTACTTAATCAGCATATCCTTTACCGTCCAGGCTGTTACCCTATGGAACGCATTGTCTGTATCCATCAGGCGTCCTCAAACGCTTCCAATCTTCAAATATCTGGTTAAGGAACACTTTGTCCTGTTGTCACTAGCTGCTTGATTCATTGACATGTTATTTATATATTTATTATTGATATATAATAAGTTATATATTGTAATATATTATATTATGCAGGTACGTAGTATTTCAATATAATTTATATATGGTATAATTTGTAATTACTTTTAACTTAACTTGCACCATATAACCCCTTATCGTATTTTTCGAATCTTCGTCTATTTCATGTAGTACCTGTACCATTCTCTCATCTAAGTCAGCTATAGTCAGAGGCATTAACAGGTCAATACGTCTGAAGCTTACTAAGGTTACGGTTAACTACGGAACTAGGGGGATTCCGTAATTAACCGGTAGACCTATTTGTTAGAAGTTGGTGTATGTTTTAAGTAGGCCAAAAATGTAGTCCACCATACCATTTATTTTGCAAAAAAAAAATTGTTGTATAATATAATGTTGCCTTTCCTCTCTTGCCCATCCTGTAAGAATCTGCCAAGGGATACCTCCGGAAGATGTGCAGCAACTTGAAACATTGAAACTATAAGGGTTCATTGTTGACAACAAGGAAAGGGTTTCGTAGTACAACAACTTGTTGTGCAAAATATATATATATATCATATATCTAAATATATATCAAATATATATTATACTGAAAGTATTGAGTCTCCAATTTGTAGAATACATTGATGTAGAATCACCGCCGTGTTGCATCATAATGATTTCTAAATGAGTTCTAGTATTCCGCTTAGTTCAATTGTTATTGTCTTGTGAATGGAATCTCGGCCCAGCTGGTCAGTCATCTAAGTCAATCACCTATTGTATCATTTTATTCAAACAAAGATCCTTTAATGTGTTTCGCTAACGTCAGGGCTCCAAATCAGGCCCGGAGTATTAAATAGGCTGGTTGAAAAACTATATTTTTTAGCTTTTTTTTAAAGTTATAAAAATATTGGACACGTGTTTTTTTTTATTTTTGTACGTACCTTATCAAAAAATAACGGCGATACATTTAAGTGGCGTGTCTCAGTTTAACGAACATTATGACTTCACGATCCCCTCTTGAAATACTATCTGTGCTTTGCATATAAAAGTTGGGAGATTAGTAGGTACATTTTCAATGATTTCAAAAAGAAATTAATCAGAAAATATTATTATTTTATATCTAACTGATTGGAATAAAATTATAATCTTCTTTTTCTTGGTCTGGAATCACCCACTGCGGATAAAAGGCCTCCCTAAGTTTTTGCTAGCCTCCTCTGTCCTGTGCATTTCGCATCCAGGTGAGCCCAGCGACTGCGATAATGTCGCCAACCCATCGCGCTTTTGGACGACCACGACCTCTAAAAATTATAATAGAATTTAAATTTTCCTGCCCTGTCAACCTGTCAACATTAAAGGAAAACATGGGTTTTGGAAACTCATTAGATAAAACACCGTCAGATTACTTACCCGGAGCACAGATAATAATAACATTAGTAGGTACCCGGAGTTACCTTGGAGACTGAAAACCACGAGCACACTGAAATGGAAAATAACTAAGTTTATATTATATTTTACGACCCCCTATACCTATTCCTGTGTTGGCATGAAGCCACAATCCTTTTGTATTTGAATTATAGATATTACGGACAATCAAAGCATAACTGCGAATCAATATTAGAACAAGTAAAGCAGCAGTTGCCTAGCAATTAGAAAAACACCCCCTCCAGTCCCCCTCCACCGCGGGGTGCTCGCGGAATTCACTTCACTGTGATAATGTAACCTGATGTGACATACACATACGGTTTTTTTATAAAATGTTTCAATGATTACGCGAAAATAACTAGAATCATGATTCAAAAGCTAAGGATAAACAAATCAATAGCTATTTGCTGTTTTGTTGTGTTCAAATATTTGTGCAACCAATGCGAGGTGTCGCTTTTAGTTAATATTAAGGCTTCGGAAAATTCTAAAAAGTTTTTATTTAACAATATTTCAAGTCCATCGGCTGCAAGTGGTTGTTATTACTTTGCAACTGATTATGCGAGTTTTATTTAGCTTTGAGATCTAATATTTGTTTGCTACTTGTTTGCGTAATTTGTTCAAGTCTTATGGGCGAGCAGGCTTCTATTTCATCACTGGTTACCATCAGGTGAGATCATTATAGTAGAAGTAGTTAAATTCAGTTCTTTAGTGCAAAACATGTTCATAAACAACGTCTTAAAAATATTTTAAAGTTCAACATGAACACAACCATAGTAATACTAGGCGGTACTCGGCGGTAGGTACAAACACTAATTCAAGTACCACTTATTAATTATACTTAGCCTTGGGGTGCCGGCAGTATAATTTTACCCCTCCTCTCCTACCCGTGGATGCAGTAAGAGCCTGCTAAGGGACACCTCCGGAAGATGGGCAGCAGCGTCTTTCCGTATATCAACATCCCGTACTGCGCTCACCAACCCGCCTGCCAAGCGTGGTGAGTATGGCAACTACCCCTCATCCAGGGAGATCCATGAGGGAGGCCTAAGTTCAGTAGTGGATATACGAGTTATACAAGCGTTATTTACAAAACTTATAAGTAAAATAAAATAAAAATATCCTATTTTTTCTTTTTTGTCCAACGGGATTGGATTCTCAGTCGTTGCAGATAATTATATCTGCAACTTAGTTATTACATTCTTACTTATTTGATTATTATAGAATCTAATTACTAAGTGCATTAAGCATCTACATCAAAACTTCAGTGATAGATAGATAATAGTATTAAGTACAAAGGATTTATAAGCATCACCTGTATTATATTATCTGTGGCATCACTTAATTAATACTTTTTTTAAGTCTCTCATTCTACCGTTAGTGTAAGTATAATTCAATACCCAGTTGCATTATCGAAATAAAATATATTAAATATCATCTTGCTGTGCCCATAAGGTGAAACTCCTAATCCATAACTAAGATTATAAATGAGTGTGAATTTGTTTGTTTGTTACGCTTTCCACCTAAGCCACCAAATCAATTTTAAAAATTATTTTTAATGAGACGTTTTCAGTAAAAAAGAACAAAAGTGTTTTCTACTAAACCTAACAGATGGAGCTGGCAAGCGGAGAAAGCCAGTTTGTGGTTATTCACAATTGCCGTCATTGTCAAATTCCTATCAGTAAAATAAAACTAACGCCATCTATAAGTTTCGAGGGAACTATTTTTGAAGTTTTTACTTTTTAATGAAAACGCCTCATTACGGGAACAAAAACTACGTGGGAGAAAAAAAAATAAGAAAGTTGCGCGGAACATTAGATAATTAAATAAGTCATAACGACCATTTTCTAATGTGATAAATGTAATAAGAATCAAGAATAAAAAAAAAAGTTTATTCAGTGCGGCCGCATGGACCTTAGGTATAGACTGACGCGTCACAAATTACAAAATAAAATAACACAAATAATAACAATAATGAAATAAAATATGTTTTACAATATCTGTCTGATGATGATATTTTTTGGTTGTCAAATATTTACCTATAGGTGCGTTCAGAAAGTTTATTTTGTGATAATACTAGTGTATTATATTATCTGTGGTGATAATCACAAAACATATGAAAAACTTGTGTTTAAGTTTAATCATTAAACTTAAAAACAAGTTTTTCATATTTTTGCTTTTAGATACTAGTAGTAGATTAGTTGTAGTAGTAGTGGAGTAGTAGTAGGGTAGTTATAGGAAATTGATTCTGAGGCAGTAAGAAGTTTGCTCAGACAGCAGTCATTAAATAATGAATGAATGAATATATATTTATTTGGTTCATCTCACAGCACATAATATCATAGTAGGTACACGAAAAAAATAAAGACATGAAATGTATTTATATACACATTAGATTTATAACATTACAGGATATATACCCTAAAACTTTAAAATCTGTTTACAAGGAGAACAAAAAAAACCTTAAATTAGCTAAAATAGAAGAAGTAAAAAAACGAACGTCAAAAATATCATCATCATCATTTCAGCCGTATGTTGTCCACTACTGAACACAGGCCTCCCTCATGGATCTTCTCGAGGGGTAGTTGCCATACTCACCACGCTTGGCAGGCGGGTTGGCGAGCGCAGTACGGGATGTTGATACACGGCAAGACTAAATATCAGATTACTTATTTTATAAGACAAACCCACGTGGGAGGGAATCTACTTCAACTCCGTCAAACATAATACAGGGTGTACTATATGTGACTAAGCCGTAAGGGAGAGATAGCGATTTAAAAAATATGCTGGACAATCCACACAACAACATCTAGTCCCAAGCTAAACAGACCTTGTGTTACGAGTACTAGATGACTGATATACTTAATACATTATACTACTTATATATTATATTTTTATAATATATAGATAAACACCCAGAACACCTTGAACAAATATCTGTAGATCGTACAGACTCACAGGTGTCTGTATGGGGACAGCCCTAGGCGGGAATCAAACCCGCTACCTCTTGCGTCGCAGACGGACCTTCGCCACCACAGGTCGTCAAAAATAATACCCCTGCAGCTTGACACTGACTATATACTTATATATATTTCGAGTAAAGATCGCCTCTTACAGGTGTAATTGATTTATAATGCATATACATTGCCATCAATGAGAACATTCATATTGTAAGAGACAATGTAAGAGACAATGTAAGAGTTAATAAAATAACAAATAATTTGAATTTCCGCCATCTACTGTGTAATTTGACTGCTAATCATAATAGTGAACGTAAATCGCTGCTATTAGCCCCAGTTGACAGGTAGATGCCACCTACATAGGTTTACCTGGTATTTACGAGGTAGTATGTTAATAGATAGATACGATAGAGCGGAACAAAGGCTCCAAAGTGTTTGCGAGAGATATGTCTATTGGGCAAAGCCAGATGACGAAGCTGAAACGGGAAGATGGCAGTACAGCATCAAGTAAAGCAGAAGTGTTAAGGGAAGTCGAAAGATTCTATGGACAGCTCTACGATTCGGTCACTAAACCTGTTTACAGTGCGGCCAAAGACCCTAGAGCCAAACTGACCCGACATTACACCGAGGATATCCCGGAAATCAGCCTGTACGAGATCAGGATGGCCTTGAAACAGCTAAAGAACAACAAGGCGCCGGGTGAGGACGGAATCACGTCGGAGCTTCTGAAAGCGGGTGGATCACCGGTACTTAAAGTCCTTCAGAAGCTCTTTAATTCTGTCTTGCTTGAAGGTACAACGCCAAAAGCATGGAACGAAAGCGTGGTGGTACTGTTCTTTAAGAAAGGTGATAACACCTTGCTTAAGAACTACAGACCGATCTCGCTTTTGAGCCATGTTTACAAGCTGTTTTCAAGGATCATCACGAATCGTCTCGATCGCAGGTTTGATGACTTCCAGCCTCCTGAACAAGCCGGGTTCCGAAAAGGCTATAGTACCATAGATCACATTCATACGCTGCGGCAAGTCATACAGAAGACCGAAGAGTATAACTTGCCACTTTGTCTCGCGTTTGTGGACTATGAGAAAGCCTTCGATTCGGTCGAGACATGGGCGGTGCTTGAGTCTCTCCAACGATGCCGTATTGACCATCGGTATATCGAAGTGTTGAAGTCTTTGTATAGAAACGCCACTATGTCAGTTCGAGTACAGGAACAGAGTTCGAAGGCGATTCCCTTAAAAAGAGGCGTAAGACAGGGAGACGTTATTTCTCCGAAACTGTTTACGACCGCTTTGGAAGATGCCTTCAAACTCTTGGAATGGAAAGGACTGGGCATCAATATTAACGGCGAATACATGACTCACCTTCGGTTCGCCGACGATATCGTGGTCATGGCAAAGTCGATGGAAGAACTAAGCATGATGCTCGAAGGCCTCAATCGAGTCTCCCAACGGGTAGGCCTTAAAATGAACATGGACAAGACGAAGGTTATGTCGAATGTCCATGTTGTACCTACCCCTGTTATTGTTGAGAACACGACTCTTGAAGTTGTCGACGCGTATGTATACCTAGGACAAACATTCCAATTAGGTATGTAGGTCCAACTTCGAGACAGAGGTCAATCGCCGAATCCAGCTCGGATGGGCAGCGTTTGGGAAACTTCGCAACGTCTTTTCGTCCAATATACTCGTACCTCAGTGCCTTAAGACGAAAGTCTTCAATCAGTGTGTGTTACCAGTGATGACATATGGAACCGAAACGTGGTCCTTCACTGCTGGCATAATAAATAAGCTCAGAGTCGCTCAACGAGCTATGGAGAGGGCTATGCTCGGGGTTTCTCTTCGTGATCGAATCAGAAATGAGGAGATACGTAGAAGAACTCGTGTCACCGACATAGCCAAGCGGATTAGCACGTTGAAGTGGCAATGGGCAGGCCATGTAGCTCGCAGAACAGATGGCCGATGGGGCCGAAAGGTTCTCGAGTGGAGGCCACGGACCGGTAATCGCAGTGTAGGACGTCCACCTACAAGATGGGCAGATGACTTGGTGAAGACCGCAGGTCGACGGTGGATGCAGGCCGCTTCTAACCGCAATACCTGGAAATCCATGGGGGAGGCCTATGTGGCCTGAGGCCAGCAGTGGGCGTCCTACGGCTGAAATGATGATGATGATGATGTTAATAGAGAACAACTGATAAACAGGTAAACGTTTAGGACATAGTACAGATCTCGCAAAACGTTATGAACTCTGTGAAGTTAGCTTCAGCGACTTGCAGTAGGTATACACAGTTTTTATTCCGCAACGTATTTTGTTTTGTCTAGCACACATTTTGTTTTACAATCATTTATTTTTCAATTAAATACTAATATATTTTACTAGTATATTTTATTCATGTAGAATCGTGGCATAAAATAAACTTTTTCCTAATCTATTCTACCCAAAGATTTAAAATTCTTCCTACATAAATATAGCTAAGTCGGATTGTTCCACCTGAATCACCTTTGATGAAAGATGTTATTATTCTATCTTTGCGTGTCAGCCTGGCGCATAAATAAGTACAGTTTGACTCTGAAATGCAGCACTGGATTAGACCTTAAATAAGCAATTTAACGCTTATTGCTTGGAGCACCACGTCTTGGGGCACCAGAAACAGCACCAAAAAATATTTGCCCACATGAAAGTTAGGGCTGTTTGATAATCCACTTGTTTTAAATTGACTAGCTAGCTGGGAACATTGGTGTTCGGGCTATAACCCCGCTTCCCACCTGCTAGCTCGCCCGTGTATCGTGATTTAGATAATTTAGAAGTCTGCACATAATAAAAGCTACCAGATGTCAATAATATTAAAAATATCCGTCAGAGACGAAGGAAGAAAATGCTCAATGACAGTCCAGCTCCTGAAGTAAATCTCAGCCCGAGAGAACAGTTTATAGTCATGAAATTAAATTCAGCAGTTCATTAAAAAGTGGGGGGCGGGGCACAGGCTTATGATGGTTGAGGCATCAAGTAGTCGTAATCCGGCATTGGTGAAATACATTTAATTACCACGTTTCCAAACATCAATTTAGCATTCAGGTCAGTCCTGTTATTGATTTGAGGTGAATGGTATTACTGGTATACGTCTATTTTCATAAACATTCGATGACTGCATTTTGACGAACTCTGTGGCGCAGTTGGTTCAATATCCGGCTGAAACGTAGGTTATGGGTTCGATGCTTACCGATGGAAAAATGATTGAAATTTACATATTTGCATAGAAAATACCCAGACCCGCGACAAATATCTGCAGTTGCAACTTTATCATATCCCTATCCGTCCCATATCCATATTGTACCCTATTTTACAATTCATATTTTAGGTATCCTATTTTACAATATGGATATCAAAAAAAAGGGTTTGCTGAGAGTTACTCGAAAATTATATGACATCACTCTAAATCCAACATGGCGGGCATGAGGTGAACAGTCAAGAAACCAACTGTCCAGTAATAACTAAAAGTAAAAAATAAATGAAAAGTAAAAAATAACTTTTTAACAAACAAGCTTTTATTTAAACGTTCTAAAAATGATAAAATAAACATTTTCCATTAAAGTTTAAAGCCGGGTCCGCAGCGCCAATTTTCTAACAAAACATGTTAACGTAACATGTTAAGCAAAACATGTTTTTAAAACAGCCCGTCTGGTGTGTTCTGTTTTGTTTATTGTTTTTGTTTCATTCCAATTCATTTCAAAAATGAGTTCCGACGAAGAGGAGGTAGAAGCTGTAATAGCTATAGTGGATTTAGTTCTACAAAGACCTAACCGAAATAGATTCCGGGTCCGACCCTACCTGCTACCTCGTTCCTTCAATATTTATCAAGAACTGAAAATCGATGATAGATTCGGAATACAAAATATTTTTAGATGTTCGGAGAGTGATTTTGAAGAGCTGGTATCATTAATTTCACTAGATATAGAGAAGAAAACAACATGGAGGAACGATGTGATACCTCCTGACATGAGATTAGGTGCTACTTTTCGCTTTTTAGCGACCGGAGACAGTTACACCAGGCTTTTAAATTAACTAATAAAAACAAAGTATTTTCTTTTTTCCACTCCATGGTAAACAACTTATCACATACCAAAAGATTTAAATACTCAAAATTATTCAAAACATAACCTCAACGAGTGAACGAACGAATGACGTCTTGCTTCAATGAGCGCGAACATAAAATGCGACGCTTCCCCTCCCCGCAGGCGAACGCGGGTGATGTTGAGGCCGCTCTACATTCTCACGAGAATCTCGCGAGAACGCGAGAAACATGCGAGAAACGTGAATGTGGAAGCGATTCGCGTATTCTTCTCATCGCTTCCACATTCACGTTTCTCGCATGTTTCTCGCGTTCTCGCGAGATTCTCGTGAGAATGTAGAGCGGCCTTTATCCATTTGTCTCGGCAAATATGTTTTTGTGTTTTTGCTAACCGCCCCTATTCTGTTTTGTAAACATGTTATGATGTTAGAAAACACGAAAACACGGCGCTGCGGACCCGGCTTTATATCAACTTAAAACGTCTTTACACAATTTATATGATAAAATAGCTTGTCGCGAGATTTAAGCAGATACCCTTCTTTACGTTGTTTGAAAAAAAAATTAAATCAATTAGATCAAGTTACAGGTGGTACCCAGGCAGGTTAATCTCACGACAAGCTTATAAAGCATACATATTGCATACAATGATTCTTCCTAATTAACGTTGTCTTAATGCGGGTGAAACCGCGCGGGTTAGCTAGTTTTATATATTTTTGACTATTCTTAAACACTATCAAAAACAATATAAAGTCATCACACGCGAGCGATTTAAGAACATCCTTTGTCGCTTTGCTGCTTTACTTATAAGCGTTGATTAAATTTAACCACTACTTATTTGACATATTTATGACAGTTTTGTATAAAAATATGTCAAATTAACTGCTGATTAATTTAATCACTCTTTAAAGTTTTAATTAACTAAAGAAGTATAACCTATCATGTATGATTGATGACTTTGATTAGAATTATAATGTTAATAGAATACAGAATATAATTTCAATGTTGTTTTGCAGCCTATCACCGGTGAAGGATGAGAAGAAGAGGCCGGGAGACAAGGGCATCTTCCTCGTCAACATGAAGGAGAAGAACCTAACTGAAGTGGAGGAGTACGAGCCCTATGACAACAGAGTGGTCGAACATCCTACCACGTGAGTACATATCAATTCAGATGTGCGTCTGGCGTGATTAGTTGAAAGTGTAGCTCTTTAACATCACGACCAAACCATGGTTTATCTCATTAGCTGTAAAACGGGCAAGACGGCATATAGTGCTTCAAACCCACGAACTACGAATACCTACGTCTGCAAAAACTGCTGTCGCTCCGTGAGATCATGGATTGGACGATTTAGTCATTACGAAAAAATGCACCATCCAAACCACAGGGTGCATTACCCGAATCGTCTGAAATAAACGCAAAGATAAAATACAAATTAGGAATATTTAAGTGGGGTAAGCTTTAATGCAAGCTGTGGTTTTCTTTAGTTCAAAAAGAAAAGTCATCGTTTTGGAGATTGTTTTGTCTGTGAGAGATAAATGTTCATCTATTGCGGGTGTATTTTAAATGAACATTCATGATAATTGAAATTAAGAGAGATGGTTTCACATTTTGAAAGTGAAATAAGCGGTTAGGTTTAGCTTTCTGTTCTGAAGGTCTACCATGAGTTTTCACAATCTATACTCGCTAGCAACTGAAGTTGAAAAAAATATGAAAACTCGTACAGCGCCCCTAGCGAATAGTTTGGTACTAAAATACGCAGAAAATTATACTACAGCTACCGTAGTTTGGGCTTTATTTGGTACCATCTGACAGATGTCACAGTAACGTATTAGTGTAGTAACGGCAGGCGTTCTAACAGTGACAACTCATGGTAGACACACTGTTCACAGGCCTACGTCACATACGATGCAAGGGATAAAGGATAATATAAAACAATATTTACGCCATAGTACGGTACAAAAGCAGCTATATTGGTCCTAAGAGCACGTTCTCTGTATGTAGGTAGGCACCAGATTTGTTAAATTTGAGACTAGATGCATGGTGCAGAGTGAAATGACTAATTAAAAAAATGACAAATCTCAATAGAGGAGTTTATTTATTGATGGGTGAAGTCCAGAAGTACTCCAATATTTGTTTCATCATTTATTCAAATTCTTTATTGTACACAGAACATAAAAACATAAGGCGAGCTTAACCCTGAAAGAGTTTCTTACAGCAATCCTTTAGATTAAGAGAGTACATGTATATTAAAATAAGGTAATTTAAAGTAAAACTACGAGTATGTTCTCAAAGATTTGAATCTTTACTTGCAATTGTTTTTATATAGGTACCTACGTGTTACCAATACTTAATGCCGACACGCGCACATTGGTAAACACAACTAAAATGTTATTTGTGCAACACACACACATCATTAATTTGTGCAATCATGTTGCACTGACTTTCGTGAAAAAAATAACACACCACGGCCGGCTAACACTGTGTTAAGCGGTACACTGATTCCAATTGAGTGAGCTCACTCATTTCGTTTGGAAACAAAACGGTGCGGTCTCATTACGGTATCTAACGGTTAAAAATCTTTGTAGTCGGGTCTAAATAATTATCATACATTTAAGCGAACGAAGGACTGGCTTAGATAGAGATAGGACGGCAATCTATATCCATCAGAATAGGGCTATATCCAGCCAAATTCGATGTAGAATGTTTGTAAACAACTGACAATACTTTACCTAAAAAATAACTTTCTTTCTGATGGTTTTTCTTTGTATTACTCAAATATTGGGGTTTGTGACCTCTCTTTTCAATATACATACCTAAATTACTTTTAACTCGGTCAAATAACCAGCCCTTAGGAAGTAATTCAATTTTAATTGTGAAAGTTTATAAACAAACATTATACATCGAATATGGCTCAAGTATATCAGAGTTAATGGTGAAAGAATCAGTACCATAGTACCCATATGCTACCAGTACCCATAGCGACAAGTAAAGTGCGTGGAGAGGGACTTAGTCGATCTGCATGGCACACATTATATTGGTTTCCGGTACCTAGAAATTCATCATCATGTCAGCCGTAAAACATCCACTACTGAACTCAAGCCTCCTTCATAGATCTCCATGAGGGGTTTTTGCCATACTCACCACGCTTGGCAGGCGGGTTGGCAAGCGCAGTATGTGATGTTGATACACGGAAAGACGCTGCTGCCCATCTTCCGGAGGTATCTCTTAGCAGGCTCTTACTGCATCCACGAGTATGAGAGGAGGGGTAACATTCTTCTGCCGGCACCCCACGGCGTAGACCTAGAAATTATTTCCTCTATATTGTGCGGTTTTACTCCCCTTAAATCACTTGGAGATTGGCCAACTCTAGGCATAAGCTGGACTATTTCTCCTTCCGATTTGAAACCAGGCAAACACAGTGCGACCTTGCTCCATGCCTGAGCATGTAGCATTTGTGAATCATGGCTTATTACCGGTCGTTAGCTATGCGCCGGCGCTGATTCACTTGCGGCCTCTGAAAGTGCAACTTCCTTGTTACCGAGTTCTGACTATCGCATATCGACGAAGTTGCAAGGCCTTTTCGTAAGGTGTGGCGTTTAATGGTAAATTTTGGATGTTGGATGAAGGTAATTAACTCCCACAAGTAACCGAATAACTGCTAACAGCTGAAAATCGTTACGAAGCAGCTGCTCAACAAGCATTTAAAGTGCTGCTTTTTAATCGGCACTTTTGAGTAAGTCATCAAACCTTATACCTAATAATTGGTGAAAACTATAATTTATCAAATTACGAAAGCGAGCGGCATAACAAACACGTTTATTGTTTTGAAAGCAATGCTTTAGTCCTGCATTAAGAATGATAATATAGGTATATTTTCCGACACGCTTGAACAAAGAATTACCTGCTCATACAAATTTTTAAATAACCCATATCTAATTATTTATCTCGGTACTGAGGTACTTAGTTTTTCGTAAACACGTTTGTTAAGAACGAAACACGTGCTATGCTGTTCACGTTTTAAACGATCGAAGTCAAGGTCGCGCCTACTGCCGTTTATAATAATTGTAAGGCAGTTAGTTGTAGAGGAAAATCCTAATCTGTCAACCAGGTGTACCAACCGCAATGTTGGTTTAATTTCCTACATCCTGTTTGCCAAACAAATGAGAAAAAAAATTGTCTTAAGAGGGGTCATCAAACTTTAGGTGAAAATCATACCAATTCCAGTCTTTAAATCAAAAAGCATCAATAAATCATGTCACCCATATAGCCGCAAACTAAAGCCGTTCCGATAGTCACCATTCGTTTTACGGCGCAAATCCGCTATCTCGCGTCCCAGCTGGCTTAGACCAGGTGCCACGAAGGTCGTCGATGACTGTGACATAAATTTATTTCAATATCCACAGGAACACGGAGACGCTCCTCCATCTGCTAAAAGGCAGCTTAGGAACGGGCATCCTCGCGATGCCCAAAGCCTTCTCCAACGCCGGCTACGTGGTTGGCTGCATTGGCACGGTCGTCATCGGCGTGCTGTGCACCTACTGCATCCACGTACTGATCGATTCGTGCTACGTGCTGTGCAAGCGGCGGAAACAGCCGAGTATGACGTATACGGCGGCGGCCGAGGCGGCACTTTCGGAAGGCCCTGACTGGTGCAAGGGTTGCGCTCCGTACGCTGCGTGAGTATTGTTCATTCGAACTATTTAACTGTCACAGGCATTCTATTTGGTTTGCGCGTGGCTAAGGCTAGCGCAGCATCAAAGCGGAATGGTAGATAGGAAGCTAAGCCTACGCTCATTAGTGGGCACGAAGAGGATAATGATGATGGGTATTCTCACACACTCACCGTTCGCCGTACGATACCGGCAGTGGAATGTGGCCCCTCAGCTCTTGCCCGTGGATGCAGTAAGAATCTGCCAAGGGATACTCAGGAAGTTGGGCAGCAGCGTTGTTCCATGTATCAACATCCCGTACTGCGCCCGCTAGCCTGCCCCTGCCAAGCGTGGAGAGTATGGCAACAACCCCTCATGATCCTTGGTATGAGGGAGGCTTTTAATATGTCTAGCAGTGGCCGTGCTACGGGTGAGATGACGATAATAATGATCATTTTACTTAAATTAAATATAGGTTACCTACGTCGAAAATAGGGGTCTAACCAAAGATTTAAATCGTATCTTTGGGTCTAACGTGTTCACGTAGAATTTTCATCAGCATCGCTGTGAATCATTAAAACAGTTTATTTCTATTTTACAATTTATTTATGTATATCTATTTTATTTTAATTGTAGTGTATGTAAATAAATAGTTCTCTAGGTGTAACTTCTGAAATAAACTTACCTTGCTACCTTAGTTACTTCGTAACTATAGGTAAGCTTAAGGAACATAATATGATTAGTAAATATATGAGTACGTTACGTAATATTTACAATACAAATACTTCAGTTGCCATTACAACGGGTACGTACTAGAACATCTAAAATTAAAATCTCTATAGTTAAAATGCCGATGTTTAAAACCCTAAAATTACAATATCTAATACTTCAAATACCTTAATGATGAAACACCGACGTATAACATTAGGTGCTTTATACGTTTGCAATTCTTAACATCCAGTTTACCTAATGGTTCAAAATATCTATAATCATAATATAAAAGTATTGTCGTGGTTTACAACATGGAAAGTTAAAACACCTACATAAAATATGAGAAGAAAATTATTTATTACATTATTATATTTTGATAATAATTTAAAATAAAATAGATAGGAAAAATGTGAGTAAACAGAATATGAAGATGCAGTTGGTGTAATTGTTGTGTGTAGATGTCAGTTGTTAGTTTGTTCCTGATGTTAGAAATGATAGAATTTTTGACTTTTAAACATTTCTGTGTTTATAAGTCAAAAAGGTGCAGTTAAAGTTGAGGTTGATGGTTTCACGTTTGGTAAAAATCGACAGTAAAATGTGTATTGGGAATGCGAATTTAAATATAATGAATTAAACAAGCGTAAAGCGCGTTTATCATCATCATCATCATTGATACGTTATCCCGATGACGTATCAATGTACTTCAATGACTTGTTACAAACATTATCATATGACGGCCGGAAAATCGCTGAATGGTTTGAAGAAAATTACATAGGAAGAAATAATCAAAATCCAAAATATAGGCCCCACGTTTGGTGTCTGCATTATTCAGCTACGATTCCCCGCACTCAGAACAGTGCCGAATCATTTCACCATCATCATCATCATTTCAGCCATAAAACGTCCACTTATGAACACAGGCCTCCCTCATAAATCTCCATGAGGGGTAGTTGCCATTCTCACCACGCTTGGCAGGCGGGTTGGTGAGCGCAGTATGGGATGTTGATACACGGATAGACGCTGCTGCCCATCTTCCGGAGGTGTCCCTTAGCAGGCTCTTACTGCATCCACGGGCAGGAGATAATCATTAATTTATAATATTTCACCATCACATAATCCAAATATGCTCTCTAAGACATGTTGTATTTTATCGTTTGGAGTCGGAGTTGATTAAGAAAACCAAAGTAAACCTAACTGAAATCCAAAAAATTATAAACGGTGAACCACAACCTAAGAAAAGAAAGAAAAAATATAAATTGACCAAAATAGACAACATATTGCAAAATATTCCTACCTCATGTGGGCCTGTTATTGGCCAAATCTTTAAAAATAATGGAAAAGTTGAAAAATGGTTCATATCGACATTATGTATTGTATTGATTAGTTTTAAAGAAATAAAATAATATAATTACAAAAAGTGTTTTTCTGATTCTGACCATTACGACGCCTGGGTAGTCTAGGTATTTAGATTTTTAGATAATACATGTGTTGCTATTATAAAATTATGTTTTATAAACTACAGTAAAACACTCATTCGACATTTAGAACTTTCACTATTTTGAATTTAGATCAAACAACCATTAGATATTGTAATTTTAGGGGTTTTAAACATCGGCATTTTATTAACTATAGATGTTTTAATTTTAGATGTTATAATACGTACCCCATTACAACACGTCCATGGGCAAGCCGTCAAGTGTATGATAATCTGATAATCAGAGTTGAAGAACACACCGTTTTCCGATAGAATAGCGTAGTAGATAGCGTAATCGGACTTTCAAAAGGCCCTTGTTGGTTGTCGCAAGCACTTGATTGCTACTGCGCAGCATCTCTTTATTTACCTCATTCATACTTTTGACCTAATTTTTTGTACTCGAGAATGACACTTCAATACTAGATAAATATTCGAAAACATTAAACCTGACTTTAGACATCTATAGTTGTGGAGATCCGTAAATTCGTCATGTTGCCTCATCAGATATTTACTTAACTTAAGCCACACCTGAAGTAAGTACATCAGGTGTGTCTTTTTAGTACCAACTACCTAACAAAAAAATAACCATCCTAATCGGTTCACTTCACTGCGGCGAAAATATCGACGGACAGACACCTACCGACCTTTCCATGTCACCAAGTCGGTTGAAGAGAGACTGCCAGGAATAAAATGATAAATAAATAATGCTGGACAAATCACACAGCATCATCTAGCCCCAAGCTAAGCAGAGCTTGTGTTATAGGTACCTACTAGATGACTGATATACTTAATAAATTATACTACATAGATAGATATTTTTATTATATATAGAAAAACACCCAGAACAAATATCTGCAGATCGTACAGACATTTGTCCCGAGGCGGGAATCAAACCCGCAACCCCTTTTGACCCGCAGGCGGACCTTCGCCCGCTGCGCCACAGAGCTCGTTTTATAAACATTAAAACAACCTTTCTCTTTCCAGGCACGTGGTAAACGCATTTCTGCTGGTGTATCAAATCGGGACATGTTGCGTCTACGTGGTATTCGTCGCTGAGAACATCGAGTTCGTTCTAGAAAAGCAGTTCCACATGAAAGTCAGCGTTCCCCAGGTCATGCTGTGTATTCTTCTGCCGCTCATTCTAATCAACTGGGTGCGAGACTTGAAGTATCTTGCACCCTTCTCAGCGATCGCGAATGCTGTGACCATCGCCAGTTTCGGGATCATCTGTTACTACATCTTCAGGGAGATGCCCACTCTCGAAGGCAAGGTGCCGGCTGGGCAGCTGGCCAAGTTTCCGCTGTTCTTTGGAACTGTGCTGTTCGCGCTTGAGGCTATTGGTGTGGTGAGTGTTTCAATAACAATCGTCATCATCATTTTTTTTTTACGTTAGGTTAGCTCTTGATTTCATCCTTGCTATCGCAAGAATGAGATCGACGATGGAGCGAGCTTCCCTAGAAAATGCCTATTAACTCTTGACATTTCAGCCATAAAACGTCCACTGATAAACACAGGCCTCTCTCATGGATCTCCATGAGGGGTAGTTGAATAACAATCGTATAACCCTAATTATAGGCAACACAAGCGCCTATAAACAGTCTCATTATATTTTTTTTTGAAGTGCTGAAAACACCATTATGTTCGCAAAAATTACAATTTATCGAGGTCAAAATAACTTTAACTTGTTTTCGCGCCTGCTGCCAGTATTTATTTGCCTTACTTATATTTTAAGTCCATATTTTTTCTGTATAGTAAACAGTTGTGAACGATACGTGTTCAAATCATGACCCCATAATGTCAGCAACAAATTTCAAATTCTCAATTCAGATCAAATCAAATCATTTATTGGATTAATGTTGTGGATATGTGAACGGGTGTTGTTTAACCCTTAGTTAGTCGCATGAAGAAAATCACACAATTGCTCTCACGGGGTCACCACTGACCCCAATTTATTTCAGAGATTGCTAATTAAATAATGAGGGAATTAAACAAAAGACTGTATAATACATGCAGATATACTTTTTATAAACAACGCTAATAATAATAACGTAAAAGAAACTGTTAAAAAAACATCAATAAAAATCTTCTACGTCAATACAAAATTTTAGGTACTAAGAGAACCAAGTGACAATTTATTTTCTCTCACAAACTAATCAAAATTACTGTAACAGCAGGTATGACAGAGTACGTAGCAATTTTATGCATATTTTAGTTGGCACTTTTCAGTCGATGCTTCTAGGCCAATTACTGCAGCGTTATCTGATGGGACTGGTCGGTTTGCTAGATCATGCCTCTGAAAGGTGTTTTTAGGTTTCTGGACAAAAATGGTCAAAAGGAACCCTTGTGGTATCACTTTGTCTGTCTGTCTGTCAGAAATGGATATCTCGAGAACTACTGATGCTATCGACTTAAAATTTGAAATGGATAACGCTTTTTCACTAATATGGAATATATAAAAATGTTAAAAATATTCTTATTATGATTGAGGGGGGCGAAAAGTGGGTCTCGAAAATTTTAAATGAAGTAAATAGGTCATGTGGGGTATTCTATGAAAGGTATTCATTTGCACATTAATAAACAGTTTTTAGTTTTGCTTTAAGTTTTGAATGAATGAATGAAAATGAATAAATATAAAAATAGGTTGACTTACCTCTGACGAAAATGTAACGTAAATACTAGCACGGGGTCACGCGCTAAGAGTACAGCGATGCTTGCGTCCCATCCTACATCCTGTTTGTCACTGTAATATCATCTTTGGCACGAATAAAGAAGCTGCTGAAGGTAGAACCGCTCTCTGACCGACCGATGTTTGAAATTTTGACGCACAAAGTTGCGTTGACCCCGAGCAAGTAGTTAAGGGTTAAGTAGAGTTTCCAAATTAGACTTTGTTAGGGCATAGTAAAATTGAACTATACCTACGTTACTTCAGCCAAATTCGATGTAGAATGTTTGTAAACAAACTGTCTCACTTAAAATTGAATAGCTTCTTTAGGTTTAGTTTTTGACCGAGTTTATAGTAATATACTATATTGAAGTAGTGGTCACTAAGCCCCAATTGAGAAATATATATATAAAAAATAACATAATAGAAAGTTATTTTTAGGACAGAATTTATAGTATTGACAGTTTGTTGAAAATTAATGTATGTAACAATTTACATCGAATTTGGCTGAAGTATATATAGCAGGCGCTTTTCCTAGACTTAAGACATCTTACATCGTATCGCTTACGGAAGAGTAAAGAGCAAAATCTAATTGATTATGATTTCTAGATCCTGCCCCTGGAAAACGAAATGAAGACCCCCAGGGATTTCGTGGGCAAGTTCGGAGTGCTGAACGGTGCGATGGTTACCATCATCGTCCTGTACGTCGGCATGGGGCTGTTCGGATACCTGCGGTATGGAGACGATGCGTTAGGCAGCATCACACTCAACCTGCCTTCCAATACTGAAGTGTAAGTTCACCAATGTCTAAGAACCAACAGCGACGAAATTTGTGGCATAGTTGGCGAAGGTCCGCCTGCGACGCAAGGGGTTACGGGTTCCATTCTCGCCTCTGGACAATTGTCTGTACGATCTGCAGATATAATAGGTTATATTCAGGGTGTTATGGGTGTTTTTCTATATATAACAAAAAATGTATCTATGTAGTTATAATGTATTAAGTATACCAGTCATCTAGCAACCACAACACAAGCTCTGCTAAGCTTGGGGCTGCGTGAATTGTCCAGCATTATCTATTTATAGTTTCGAAGAAAATTGTGTAGAATCTGTCAATAAAGGAAGGCGTATTTTGTTATATAAATGTGATTGTTCTTAGTCTTGAGATTGTAGGGAAATAAAACCTCTTTTCTAAAAGATAAAAACTAAAAAAATCTATGTCAGTTTCCATAGATAAGCCTTATTACAGTTGTTATAAAAACAATTTTGTATACAGGTACCTACTTAATAGTCGTGAACGGGGTTGATACACCGAGGACTAAGATTATGTTTCTTGAAATCTTCGATCTCTACATCACTATAAAGTAAGGCCTTTACATCTATTATAGATGATTATGCAGTTTCTGCAACTGGTATTCATGGTACCAAATTCATCTTACAATGTCTCAGCTGTGCCCAGCACCTATACCATCCACCCAGCTTAGTCGGCTTATTATCAAAGGAAAGAACAGATCAATACGTCTAAATCAGTGGCGGATTTACAAACTTGCCGCCAGTAGGCTATTGCATTTTTGCCGCCCCTACTGACCTGAGAAATTAGAAACAATGAAATTGCAATTTTATGGTTTGTGCTCTATGTCCTCATTACATTATTTCTTTTCCGTTATAAGAAGGTATAATTAATACATTGTTTTTCCGAGACTGTTTTATATGTGTATACTGATATATTATGTACACAGGGATGTGTACATAATATATCAGTATACACAAAAAAAATCAGTAATGGTCAAAGTCAAATAGTTTATTGTAACCATGTTGTACAAAAGATCTTATAATATAAAAGTTTCAGACATGGACCCGGCTAGGGCACAACAATATTAAGTCTAAATTTGCCGCCCCCTAAAATCTGCCGTCCTAGCCTCCAGCCTGCTCAGCCTATTGGTTAATCCGGCACTGGTCTAAAGCTGACTAAGCCGCGGGTTTCCTCACAATGTTTTCCTTCAACGTTAAGCAAGAAGGTGTAAAATGTGGACATAATTTTTCCAAGACAGAAAATCTATTGGTTCGCGACCGGTATCGAACCCACAACCGTTGAATTTCACTAATGTATGTTTTTCACTAATTCATGTTATGTTTTAAGTTACTAAATAACTAAATAAGTTATTTATAACTTCTTAGCTTAAGCGTAGATTATAGATTTATATGTATGGCACCTACATAAAAACTTTATTGGTAATTCGTGTTACATTATGTTATTTTTTCAACAAATAAACCTTTTATGATTTATAATTGAAAGTCTGACCACTCGGCCAATACGGCTTTTTCGATATCACTGTAATAAACTACAATAGTTCCCGTGTTCCTTCCACCAGCCTAGCCGCAGTGGTGCAAGGCCTCCTAGCGTTCGCGATCTTCATCACCCACGGCCTCGCCTGCTACGTGGCCATCGACATCCTGTGGAACGAGTACATCGGCACCAGACTCCTGAACAGCAAACACCGCGTCGTATGGGAGTACCTTCTACGTACCGTGATCGTGATCCTTACTTGTGAGTATTAATCTCTCCCGCTTACCTATGCTAGAACAAAGATTTCAATCGGATGTTGCCCTGAGACCAATTTAGCAAACAGAACACTAAATTGAAAAATTAAACAAATGAAATGAAAAACTAAATGCTTTTCAAATAGCTAGGTATCCAACGATACCCCACCCCACACGCTGGCTTATCGTTAGAACTTTTTATGCCAACGAGGAATCCGTAGCATGTAATTAATTACCTACATAGTCATATTTGTTGTTTTTGAAATTATTCATTGCAATTTGAATTTAATTATTGATTTTTATTTATTAAGTTTTTTATGTTCAAATATTTATTTCTAATTCTGATAATTTAATGACATTAACAAGTTCTTGACATGTATAATTATATTTATTTTCATTAAATTTCTGTCGATGTATAGACATAATCATAAATTTATGTTATTTTTTATTTTATTGAATTTCGAAATGTTTGACGTGTGATTTAACAAATTATGAATAAATTACTATAAATTACACGATAATAAAATAAAAGTTTATAGCCATTTTAGGTGTATTAGAGGTACCCCTAAATTAATTATTTGATCAGCATTTTTTGTACCGTTATCTAGGCGTCATTATTTAATTAAACTAGTCCGTAGTAAGTTTTACGATATTTGATATTTATGACACAAGTATTTACATAACTTGTGACACATAAATATACACTTATTTTACAAACACGAGACTAGAATGCTTTATAAATGTACCTACACAATCCCACTAATATTATAAAGCCGAAAGTTTGTTTGTATAGAGGTTTGTTACCTGTTCACGCAAAAACTACCCCACGGATTGAGCTGAAACTTCGCACACGTATGGGTCTGGATTAACACATAGGCTACTTTTTATCCGGGCACAACACGTGCGAAGCGGCGGGCGGAGGCTAGTGTTAAATAAAATATATTTTATTGACACAAGTATCTAGCAATTAAAAACACTTGACGGTTACGAATAAAATAGTCTGTCAAGAGGCTAAGAGTCAGTGTCAACACTTGCTGCTAATCCCCAGTTCAGTGTTATCAATATTTATCAGGGCGACAATATCACAAACGAAGATAAACACCTATGTAGGTAGGTACCTACTTCAGAAGTAAAAGAAGCTGTTTAAAGTTTTTCATTAAAAAATGTTTTTGAATAAAAGCATAATATCCTTTATTCATTTACCCATACACTTATAGGGTTGTGCTAAAATACATTACCCGCCATCTTGTGGCCATATCAACACACTTATTTTACAAACACGAGACTAGAATGCTTTTTAAATATACCTACACAATCCCACTAATATTATAAAGCTGAAAGTATTGTCACCAGAACCAAAGGTGTGTGCAAAATAACAGTTCAATCTTAGCTCAGTTCAAGCTTGTAAAATAACTACTAATCATGAGGAAGTTATTAATTACAAATGATATTTATTGTTATTTAGGTAGGTTCATATTTTTCTTCACCTTCAGACAAATCTAGGTCAGTTATCTAGGTGAGTCTTGACATAACAAAGAAAATCAATAAACTTGATTATTTAATCTCATTCGACAAACTACAAGCTAAACTATTTTCTGCGACTGAAATATAACATTTCCTTGTAATTTTTACAGACGGTGTCGCCGTAGCCGTTCCAGAATTGGACCTGTTCATTTCTCTGTTCGGTGCCCTCTGTCTGTCTGCCCTCGGCCTGGCCTTCCCAGCTATCATCCAAACCTGCACCTACTGGTATTATGTCTCCCGCTCCGAACGCATCCGAATGATAATCAAGAACGCCATCGTCGTCCTGTTCGGAGTGCTGGGCCTCGTCGTCGGGACCTGGACCTCCCTCGAAGGAATAATCGAGAAGTTCTCTAGAGATCCTGCGGCGCAAGATGCGATGAACGCCACGATCGCTAACATGACAAACGGTAACGCCACGGAGAGCTTTTAGATTAGACGTGGATTTGGTGCCATAAGAGCAGTACGAAGCCTCGCTGCGAGGTATAATCTCGTCAATTATGAACCACTCTGATGCAGCAAGTGTTGGGAGTGTTGATTTCGATAAAGGCAGCGAGTAAATGTGTAGTTTTAAACGTTTGTAAAGCCTTCGTACACGGCTCATAGACGTTTGCCTAATTGCAAGCAGCCCGTAGTTGTATGCAGCGCTATGATTTAGTTAAGCAATATTTATTTTAAGATTCCATGCACCCGATAACATAGTTTTATTTAGCAACCCGCTGCGTTGCCCCGTCGTCGGCTTGTGTTCAGTCGATGGATTGTTTTGACTCTGTGAAAGCTTTTTAGATCGTAATGAAACTAGTACCTACTGGGTTGATAACTAACAGTATTACTTTATATTTTGAATAAATCTTTAAATTAGATTCCTCTAAGTTTACGTATCTACCTACAGTCGTATTATCAAGCAAGACTGACGAATATGTCAATCTGGTACCCATTGCCACGGACACTCAAAATACGTTTCTCGGTTTTAATTGTGAAATAGACAGTCATTAGTACTCATTAGGTACTAGAAGCCATAATATAGCGGTTGTTTTAGTTAGTGCTACCCGACAGTGAGATAATGTCAAGTGAAGCATGGCATTTCATTAGAATAAGTATAACATAAGTACAACTAGATTTAAATAATTTTAAATAATGACGTCATATGTGAGATATTAGAGTAAGTTACCGCTAGACAAGCAACGTCAGAAATAACTTAACAGTGTACCGCTTTAATTACAATCGTGTGCGTAACTTCGTTGTCATTTGTCTAGAGGACAGTTAGTAATATCGGTAGGATCGAGTGATATATTTTATAACTGTTATTATGAGTACAACTCGTCGTTTTTAAAGTAAAACTAGAAATCATTGCATGCATTGTTATAGATTTCTACCGATATTGTTAAAATTGTTTGTGTATGATTTTTTGTGTAATACAATCTCTCTTATAAAAGCTGTTGAAATTTAAGTTAGTCTTATATTTAAATAGCGTTTATAGGTAGGTCGTTTAGTCACGCCAACTTGGAACGTCACCATTTTTATATTAACTTAAATTTATAAACTTTATTTTAATTTTTTAACAACGCAGATGTTAATAGTTGCCTATTTATTATCTTTTGAATGAAATGTAATAGATTTCAAGAAATCCTATATAAAATCGTTACCGTCGAATGTAGAACAAAGTACAAATGAAACGTTCCATAGATTGCTGTAAGTGTCACAAAATCAGGTCTTTTAACTATTATTTAAGTATTGTATATTTCTTATGGTTCGTGTATTCTGTATGGTAAAACTGGACCAATTTGTTAGGAATCACACTATGCATCTGGCCTATTATTTCTTCATTATTGTAGTTTTTAATATCAGCGCAAATTTTCGCGTTTGCAAATTGCGAATTGCAAATACTTAAATATAGGAAATTAAATAATTATGAAAACTAATGTACAGTCAGCATCAATTGTATCTCAGCTTCTATACTGACCAAAAATATATAATTAACAAAAGTTAATTTTTACGCTATCCGAGTCACTATATTGATCTCTGACCACAAAGTTTTCAAAATATCCCAGCATCAAATTCATCAAATCGATTCATTAAATCAAATCGATACCATTGAGCGATTTACTTACTGACTTAAGTAAATCGCTCAATGGTATCTAATTATTCACGTGATCTAAAGTAGAAGCCCTACGTATGTATTTGACAAATTTTAATGTAAACCTTTCGGCGTTGATAAAGCGATACGTTTTCGATTCAAAATGAAGGTTCATTGTTCCTCTTTACTTCGAAGCAGTTTTCTCTTTCATATCTATATAACTATCTCTTTCATTTTGTGCATAACGTCATCTAGTGACTATTTAATTTAAAATCCTTAAAAACCAATTACTATACTTTTAGTTTGTGAACATTTTTCGTCGTCATCACTGGAATGTTTTGTAATTAAAAATACATACCTTAATACAAAGGAATACAGTTGATTTCACGACACACACTTTTGACCACTTCAAATAGATACCATACCTAGAGCAATTGGACCGTTTTTTATAACAACGAACGCTTTGGTAACGGAGATATTTATGACTGGTCGTTATTTAAATCTTGAACACTTTATTGTTTTCGATCAATATGGATAGTCTGAGAGCATATATAAATTTGAGTTTTTAAAGTAATATAGTTTTGGCTACCCTGCATGTGTATTATATTATCTATGCCTGCACGCTGGGATACTTTTGATGCTGACTGTATTTAATGTATTGAATTAACTTCGTACCTTCTACGGCAAACTTATACCCATGAAGGTGTCGCCGGGTCTACACATCAATTATATAATATTTTTTACCTTAAGATGAAAAAAACGAGGTTATGTACCTACTAGTCGCAAAAGTTATTTATAATATGTGTTATAATTAGAAATATTTCTCAAGGTTCAGCAGCGAAATTTAGCTGCGAACTGTATTATGTATTACTTATATTTTACTTTTATTCTACATTCAATTTGGCATAGCTGAGCAGTCCGGTCGATCCGGTCAACTGAGAGCTTAGTGTGAGGTAATAATATCTAATCGATCGAGTTAAACTCTACCATTTACCAAATTGTGTTTCAATCGACTCCACTGATGGCTCTGTTTTGATTATACACCGTATGGATAGAATTAGACGCTGTAACGGCCATAAAATGCACCGATTGACAAATTTTGGAAATTCATAGAGAACATCTTAGTTTCATAAACCCAGAGATCGTCGAATAGGTAAAAACTAGCACTGAAGGCCTAAACACAAAACTGTGATACGTCATCGAATCAATCGTTACCTGAAACATGAACCGGGCGGCGCAAACTCGAAAATATGCTTATTTGGAAAGCGTAGCGTAGCAGTTGTGTTTTGGCGCTTAGAGCTATTACAGTAGAGGTAAAATAGCCACGTTCTCGTCGTATTATCAACTAGTTTACGCTGTATTGGCACCCGGTACCTCGCCACTGCGCGTATATTTGCACGCAATATTCACGATGTATTTGCACCACGGCGATGTAATGCCGTTTCGTTCCACGCGAGACGATTCGCGGTGTTTTCGCCTCTTCTGGTCAAGGTCTTAGCACGACGTAAGTCGTTAAAGTTTAACTTTACTTGAACAACTTACGTTCTCCAGTTGATCGTGTTGCGGACAGCATTTGGAGGTATCTGTGATGTTGTGTTAGGACGTAGCGTTGTGATGGGTCCGCATCGTGATAATATGCTCAGAGCGACGGGTATACCCGATTAACAATAAAATTAATAATAATGTACTTGTTATTTTATTTCTGACTCCTAAGGAATGCCTTTAAAAGACCTGTAAACACTAAGAACTTTCAGAATGGTAACAGTGAAAAATTCAGCAGCAAAATATTCAAAATAATTTATTGAAATTATCGTTACAGGCATGATCAACATTTATTTTAAAGAACGTATCAGACAAGAAACAGTTGCCAAGTTCTAACAAAAGTCTAAAATCTATTTTACATTTAATCTTTTCGATAAGTACCGCTAAAACATTTTAACTTGAATCATAAATTTGACCCAGATGTTACAAGATAATAAAAAATAACAATTTGAATGTACGACTTAGCAAAATACTTAACAATCAACTGTTTGTACTAATGGCTTAAAATATTATAAAAATAATATTAAGTTATTCAAAGTAATACATCATTAGTAAGCCTAGGTCTTACCACAAATAACAATTGAAAAATCTTTGAACAATAATGTTTGTCAAATGTTTCATAGAAAAAGTGACAATTAACCCTATATAGTGAAATTTTGACAACCTTTTTTGGTAAGGCACTTTCAGTGGAATATTCAATACTTATATATTTAAAGCTAACCTTACAATAAGGTAAGTTCACCTCGTCATAATAAACACACATATCCCCTAACTACGTGAGGTAGTAGGTAGTAGGTTGTATCTACATATTTAATTCTAAATGTACTAACAAAGATATCACCTATAATAATGGAATGTATACTAACTGTCGTATGAATCATCCGGCAGCTAGATAGATACTAGATAGATGAAAATAAACCTGGCCTGATGAAGTACTAGGTGGGTTGAAAAGTCGGAAGAAATCGACTTATGAATGAAAAAAAATCTAATATTATATAGATTATATTGAGACCATTTATGCAATTTAATTGTAACTTATATTTTCTCGCTATATTGGCCTAGAACCCTAACAACAGGATATTGTCGCGTACCGTTTAACTTCTTGGTTCGTCCAAGTTCTTAAATCCTCTCGTTCCCATGAACACGTCATAAAACGTTGGGAAAATTAGAGGTACGCGATTTAATATTATTTCAATATGGTTATGTGTTTTTAATAGTGAAAGTTTAATAATATAACTGTTATTACTATGATTATCCAACGACCAACGAGAAGCTATACCAAGTGTCAACTGATATATAACTATATGTGATATCTACCATGATTTGCCTAGCTAGCCTACTCGACTGCACCGGCTCTCCTCGCCAGCGTGGCAGCCGGGCCGACGCGGGGGCGCGCCTTCAGCCTACACCTAAGTTACGACGCTGGCAACAAATTTCATAATTCTACTATCTCATAATAATATGCTAGGTAAACACACACTGATTATATTAATTTGTTTTGAATCAATCGTGGTTATCAATCTCATCTACCATGATAACTATGATAAGAGTGTGCAAATACTCCAGCCAAATACGATGTGAAAAGTGTACAACCTTTATCACATTTTTTTTTTCACATTGTGTTTTTTCAAACTTTGATTTTTAAAATGAATATACCAGTTCCGTTTAGGCTAACATTAATCTGACTAACTGTTATTATGCCAATCCGCAATGAATACAAATTCAGTTGTCAACAAGACATGATTTTTAGGTTACTAGCAGTTTGTTAGCCTTTTGTTCAAATTGAATTTGGCTGAAGTATTTATCTGAGTATGGCAATAACCCCTCATGCTCAGTACTCGGGCTTTCCTTTGTCCAGCAGTGGAAATCCTACGGCTGAGATGGTGAAGATGTTTTAACAATGTGCTATTACCATGATGTTTGCCTAGCTGGCCTACTTGACTGTACCGTCACTCCTTGCCAGCGTCGTAGCCGGGCATCACAGCGCGGAGGGCTGCTCTCAGCTTGTCGTTCGGCTCGAGCTCGTGTTTGGACAGGCTGGCCCGGCAGCAGGGGCAGGGCAGCGCACCGGTCGCCTTCAACGCTTGTCGGATGCACGCCTGGAATACAACAGTTCTTTTATTGCTATCAATATTGTAACGAATTTGGTTTAAGACGACCCATTAGCAATAATGCTCTTCTCACGCTCGCGGATGCATTAAGAGCCTGCTAAGGAATACCTCCGGAAGATGGGCAGCAGCGTTTTTCCGTGTATCAGGTTTACTTTAAAGTAAAATACCTACTGAAATCTTAAAGGTTCTAACATGGTTCTCCCGTAAACGTATCTTTACGAGTATCTAATCAGAATCCCAGCATACGACCAGATAAATAGCAATATTCAAAGCAAAATAATACTGGTAAAGATATATAACAGAAGCGGGCTAATATGATGATGTACAAGTAACCTTACCATGCAGAAGTTGTGAAGGCACGGCGTAGTAACAGGGCTCACGGTTACCTCCTGACAGATAATGCACAAGAACACAGAGCTCACGTGCTCGATGAAATCCTGCAATAGAACAATAAATTGGCATTTTACAATTATTATATAGATGATTAAAGCCGGGTAATTAGCGAGGTGTAACTGTAACTTGCGTGATACAGTAACGAGGTTCTAGTGTGTACGCGTGTTACTATTTAGGCTCATGACGTCACCGAACGCCTTCACCGAGGTAACTTATTTTGCGAGCTTAACCTTTGGCTCGCGGCAAAAACCGTCGGCTAGCTGTGAGTCGCTCGTGTAGCGCTCGTTGCAGGATGCGAACCACGTACACACTATGTTTTTTGGTAACAGTATATGCAACGGTTACGGCTACGGCTCGCTAGTGTGTACCTGGCTTCAAACAACGTCAGCAAATGGTACTAAAGCTATACGGGGAGCTGCAGTGCCTGGAGGCAATGACGGATTTGATAAGGCATGTTGGTTGGGGGTATAAAAGCTGTGTTAAAAAAGTGGTATGTAATAATTAACATAATAATCATATTAATACCAACAGTCAATTTTTTTTTAAATATTAATAGGGTTCCGGACCATAAGGGCTCCTTTTTACCAAATGCCCTTATGGTGTGACTTTATCTGTCTATCTGTCACAGATGGATATCTTAAGAACTACTAATGCTATCAACTTTAAAATTGAAATGGTATTACGCAACGCTTTTTCACTAGCGAGTCGGACTCGCGCACCGATGGTTCCGTACTATCACACAATATTATAAAATATATGATAAAGGCGGTTTATATTTGTTTCAGACCCTTGACAGCGCCATCTTTTGTCTGATAGCGGAACTTATGTAGATTTTTTACACTTTCGATGATTTCTAAGATAATTATTACGGTTCTCCAACAAAAATATAAACCGCTTTTAACACAGATTATATTGTATGATGGCACTAAACCGTGTCGGTGCGCGAGTCAGACTCGCTCTTGGCCGGTTTTTATTTATAATGTTAATATACCTAGGCTGTGTATTTTATATGCGGTTATATGCAAAACGGACACTGACCTTTTTACCCCTTTTCTCACAAACATCAAGGCACTCTCCCCAAAGCTTCGAGTTCAAGGTATCTGCATGTATAGCTTCTCTTTGTTCCTTGCTCAGAGTAGCTTTGCTAACACTGGAATCCTCGCTGGATTTCTTTTTGGGTGATTTTGTTCTTGGAGATTTGTTGAGCATGTCAATAATGCTAATACTTGTTTTGCCCGGTGTTTTGGGACTCTTTATTGGGGATTTGTTTTTGGCAACTGTAAATTAAAATGAACTTAGTTAAACTGATATGAAAGAGCTTATACTTACTCCTTCTGTTTTCTTGTAGGCTAGTTGTTATGATATCCTGACTGACACTCATTTCAAGAAATCCATGAGACCGACGCAACCAACAGAAGCTATAGTCGGCCGAGAAGCAGCAAGTTGCAAGTGCGAGTTAAGTTATTTGCAGCTATTTGTCTCGGGTCTGGGTGCTTTATTATGTTTCAAAAGTATACAAATCCAAAAAAAGAAAAATTTTATCATCTGGTTTCTATTGTACATTGTAACATCTAGTCCAAAACTAGCTTTGCTTAGTTTGGGACTACATGTTGCTGTGTATTATTGTTGTGGGTATTGTAGAGCATTATTTTTATTTACTAGCAGCGCATTGCGGTTTTAACCGCGTAGTTTCCGTTCCCGTGGGATATAATAATAGAGTATGTTACTCGTTTATAAATCAGCTTTCCATTGGTAAAATATTTTTTTAAATCGATTTAGTGGTTTAGGTGAAGTTTTAGGAGGGATCCCTGTTTTTCTAGCAATAAATATAGACTATGTTACTCAGGGATAATTAAACATTCTAACAGTAAAATATTTTTTGAAATCTTATTACAAAATTCGAAATACAAATCCTTTAACTTTATAAGATTTGCATACTAATTGCATTATTATAAACGTCATTTCAAAACTGATTTTTACACCCCAGAGTAAGGGCCTGGCACCCCATATGCAGGTTTCATGTAAACCCATCCCAGACGCCTCCCACAATATACCTAGAACCTAGATACTATCGACGGCTGAGACGAAAATTAAAAATAAGATCTTGGACATGCCTGGTTTTGGCTAGCCGAACTTATGTAACAAAACTATTATTTGGCCTAGTTAATAATAATGGAGCTTACATTGCTTAGTAACTAATTTAATGTTATATTTGTAACATCACTGTTACAATTACATTGCAAAATTACCTCTTCCTTTCCTCTTCGGTTTATCATTGGGGGTGCTCACTTCACTCTTAGGCGTTTCAGCTTTAGTGCCCTTCTGTTTCTTAGCCGGCGGCGATGCCTCCTCCTCTGAAGAGTTATTACTTTCCTTTAGAGCCCGTTTCTTGGGCTTAGACGCCTTGCCTTTAGGCGCTTTCGCGTTTTTCTCTTTAAGCGCCTTCTTTTCAGCTTCTGCTTCCAGGTATCCGTCAGGGTACTGAAAAGATAATTAATATTATCATCATCATTTCAGCCGTAAAATTTCCACTACTAACACAGGCCTCCCCTCATGGATCTCCATGAGGGGTTGCATACTCTCCCCGCTTGGCAGGCGGGTTGCCAAGCGCAGTACAGGTTGTTGATACACGGAAAGACGCTGCTGCCCGTCTTCCAGAGGTATCCCTTAGCAGGCTCTTACTGGATCCACGAGCATGAGAGGAGGGGTAACAATCTAAAGCCGATACCCCACCTAATAAGATTACATCGATAACATATTCTTTATTTAATCTGAATATACCTCCCTAAATGAATATTTATTTATTTATTTACTTTGAGGAAGACAATATACCCGATTAAACTATGCTGGGCAAGTCCCAGGCACCGCAGCATCGTGTACATCATGAATACCAGTTGCTGAAGCTGTATAAATCATCTATAACACATGTGAAAGGCTAATATACTTATGCTTATACATATACCTAGGCTTATATGCTTATATAGTTATTCGAAGACCTCGACGACGACGACCGTAGCGGAGTCGGCTCCGACGGAGGGGGTTGGGTTCGCTTGCCGCCGAGAGACATAATTAGAGACAGGTCGATATAGGTCGCGCGGTGATTTAAGATCGCTCGATGAATCTAGTGGGGACAATCGGCGCATGTGTCCAATCGCGCACGAATCGAGACGCGTGAACGCAACGCGGGAGGTGACCTTGAGACCTTGAGAGCGACTGATCTACCAATGACGTGACGCCGTCAGCGCACACCCGCCCCCCTCACTCCGCACATCACCAAATAGACCTTAGAATTGAATACTGCGCATGCCCCTTCTACTTTTGCCGAGCGATCTTTAACTATCGCGCGACCTGTACTCGGTTTTGTTAACAATGTCAGTACTCACAATAATATCGTAGTGTTTCGCGCCGGCTTCCCACGGGGCGGGACCAGGGTCGTCTCTCCGCAGCAAATACTTCCACACACGGTATCCCGATATACCCTTCTCTGGATAGTACTTTACTACCTTGTAGATGCCGTCGTATCTGGAATTACACATTACTACAAATAAGTTTAACAATATACAAAAAGTCGTTATATAAATATGTTTGCTTAACTTTCAAGTTTCTTTATTTTTTTTAACCAACGAAAAAAGGTTTCTCAATTCGACCTAATACATGTTTTTTTATGTTTGTTCGCGGATAACTTCTACGATTTAACGTCCATTGGTAGTTGTAATGTTATATTATCAGATCCATTATCAGAAGATGCCAAAAATGTTTATTTATTAGTAGATAAGAGATTAAATTGTAATATTTTGAGTTAATTAAGTAAGTGTAAGTAAGTTAAGTGTGTATTAACCAGGGCGTCATAATCGCATAAGCGACAAAGCCCTTCTTTATGAATAAAAAAAAAAAAAAAAAAAACTTCGTCGTTTATGAACCGATTTTGATGATTAATTTTTTGTTGAAAAAGAGATACTCCAATGGTCCCATGATAGGAACATGAAACCAGGATCTGATGATGGCATCCCAGAGAAATCGAGGGGAACCTTTGAAAATCGTAGGGGCGACTAGTGCATTTATTATTTTTTTCATTAAGTATTTTAAAGCACAAAAATTTTGTGAAGATTTATAGTCGATCTGACGATGGAGCCGAAAGACAGTCGAGGGAACTCCTCAACGATTTACAGCAGTTACCTTGTGCTTGGGCTTGATTAATTTGTATTGGTGAGGACTTATCACCTAGATGGGCTGTGACTGTCATTAGAAGTCTGATGATGAAGACGAAAGACAGTTAAGGGAATTCCTCAACGGTTTACAGTAGCTACCTTAACGACTTAACTCATTATATTGATGAAAACTTTTGAGTTTCCTGTTTAAAGTCGGTTTTTTTTTGTTAAAAATTATACTGTATTTATTTATTTAGGTCTGCCAACAGTATCACAAGATTACAACTAAAACTTAACATTCTAAAAATGACTTAGGCTACTTGCGAAACCAATTATAGGCTGTATAATCTATATACACACTGTTACATAATATGTATACACAAAAGCTTAAATGAAAAAGTAAATGTCACCGGAACCTCAATATCGGATAAGTAGTTGAGGCACATTTAGGCGTAAAAATATACATTACATGGTCTGCTAAAATCATAACATTTTTTTTGGCTTTGCCGAAGTCGGAAACGTGTGTTACCTTATTTCTTCCTTGAGCGTGCACTTTGAAATGCTTTATCAACCTGTATAATGGCTTTGTCAAAGTCGGAATCATCATCATTCCAGCCGTAAAAAGTCCACTACTGAACAGGCCTCCCTCATGGATCTCCATGAGGGGTAGTTGCCATATTCACCACGCTAGGCAGGCGGGTTGGCGAGTGCAGTACGGGATGTTGATACACGGAAAGACGCTGCTGCCCATCTTCCGGAGGTATCCCTTAGCAGGCTCTTACTGCATCCACGGGTAGGAGAGGAGGGGTAACATTCTACTGCCGGCACCTCACGTCTATCGGAATCATGTGTAACCTTATTCTTTCCTTGGACCCGTAGTTTGGGAAAAGCCTTATCGACTTGTATGATGGCTTTAATGATGTCGGGATCGTGTGTTACCTTATTCCTTCCTTGGGCGCGTACTTTGGGAAATGCTTTATCATCTTGTACGACCTGACGACGCGCACCGGTCGGCCCTCGCGCCAGTTGTCGCCTGCGTCGTCGCCTTCCTCGTTGACTCGCTTCACGGCGCAGTTGCGAGCTAGCGCCCTGCGACAATACACCCGTGTTATTTTGTGGACCTTTCAGAAACACATTATACATAATATTATATATCTTTCAGTGTCATAGATGAATGAAACTGACTTGTTCTCCCTAGTGAGTGTCTGGTCGCAGGACTGCTCGGCCGTCCGCTTGTTCCCGGAGAGGTCGCGGCCGCCGCTGCCGGTGTATGTGAACTCGTTGCCGTGGTCCACGTCATCTTCGTACCCACCTGTTTACATGCAAATAAATTATCTATTCACATTGTTTGAGTCAATAAATATTTTAACATGAATACATCCAATATGGATAGAAGGAAGTTAAGTAATCTTTCACCCGAAACCAGGTAAGTCAGACACACAGCCTGAGCTCATTCCTTTTAAAGACCCTGGAAAGACTGCAACAATTTTACCCCTCTAACAAATTTGCCTGTAGATGAAGTAAGAACCTGCCAAGGGATACTACCTAAGCAGCAGCGTCTTTCCGTGTATCAACATGCCGTTCTGCGTTCGCCAACCCGCCTGCTAAGCGTGGTGAGTATGGCAAGTCCATGAGGGAGGCCTGTGTCCAGCAGTACACTAGGTGACCTACAGCTGTGTCTACAATTAATAAAAGATGTGTATAAAAATATAAGTCTTGTAGATGCTAAACCTAGGTTAAATGGCAATTAGTCAAGTTGTTATCTGTTTCTTTATGCATGCCAAGTTGATTTTCCTTCAATATTTGGTTGACAGGTAGAAAATGCCTACGGCATTATGTTCGCCTTTTGTGCATCTTTGTTATAATTTTGTGCACTAAAGAATTTATAAATAAATAAAAATAACTAAGTGATTTTTAAGTTAACTATTGGCGATTTGTTTACATTTTGTCGACATCCAATTTGATGTCCATATTTTAAGTATAGCATGTTTACGTTCGCCACGCCGCCTGCTACGTATAAGATGTAAGCGACAAACTCACCAGAAAGAACTATACTATAGGCTCCTTCCACATCCCGTCCGTGAATACCAGATACTGGCGGTCGATGCACGCCGGTCTCCGAGAGCTGAAAACACAAATACAATTAAGCTTTACCCCCAGCGTACTTTAATGAAGGATAAGTTTGTTTACACATAGTTTTACCGTGCGCGTATTTTAATGATGGATGTGCGCTGGCTGTCATGAATCTTCAAATTAAACGATAAATATTACTCAATATAGACATACTAAAAACGTCCGCATGATTATCAATAGTACTAAATTGGAACAAATTTTGGTCAATGATTATCCAGTGGTTCGTGCACCTTTAGAATTGTATTATACATAGGTGCCTACTACCCACTCTCTCACATAAGTGACGAAGACGAAGTTGCGCGGAACACCTAGTCTATACTAATATTATAAAGAGGTCAAGCTTGTGATTTGTGACGTTGTAGAGGGTAATCTCTGGACCTACTGAACCAATTTTAAAAATTATTTTACTCATAGAAAGCCACAGTATTTGTGAGTGTCACAGGCTATAAATTTACCCGAAAAATTAAAAGACCTTTTCTTGGTAGTTGGAATTGCAAAGTCAGAGAAAAAACGGTTGAACGAAAACGTTTCTTACGAACG
Source organism: Pasiphila rectangulata (assembly GCA_963082625.1). Taxonomy (NCBI): domain Eukaryota; kingdom Metazoa; phylum Arthropoda; class Insecta; order Lepidoptera; family Geometridae; genus Pasiphila; species Pasiphila rectangulata. The sequence continues at coordinate 15,413,179 of OY720236.1, read as the reverse complement.
CTGCCTTAATAATGAAAGGTATATGATTGAGTTCTAGATAAAAGTTTAAGAGCTTGATACTGCCTACAAAAAAGTCAGCGACAGCCTATGTCTAACTTTCATATTTAGGTTACAAAAAGTCGTTTTTTATAATTAAAAAATAATTTAAATCATAAGGTGATGTTTATTGGTTTTATTATCGACAATTATGAATTCTTATAAAAATAAGTAAATGTTTAAAACAAAAGATTGGACAAATGGTTAAAGAGATAATACGACATAGGTATGGAACCGCGACCGTGTTTCTATAACACAACTTTTTTCTTAAACAAGATGTTAAGATGATGTATGTTAATATTTTAAGGCTACACTGGTGGCGATACTGTTGTTGCACTAACTAGCTAAAGCTAATTTAATTGACATAAAACAGACTAAAATGACTTATAGCTATTCGGTTAGTGCCGTTCTAAAATTAAAACGGAACAAATACACACAATTTTACGCTAACTGCGTGGCGAGTATGGCAACAACCTCCTTATGATCTGTAATTGAAGATCCATGAGGGAGGCCTCTGTCCAGCAGTCAAGTGGACGTCTTAAGGTTGAAATGATGATGATGATATACCTGTATCCTATACCGCCAACACATGCCGACCTCAATGCCAGGGATAGGACCGAAGTGGTTTGGGGGCATCGAACATGTTTTGGTTTTTCCTGCAAATCAAAACAGCAATGTTTGTAGGCATAAAATTCGTTTTTAATAATACCCATTTTTAAAAGCTTTTATTTTACTTTCAATGTTTGTATGTTTGTCCAGGTGTAATAACATATGGCAAATACCTGATACGATATTAAGCCAAAATTTTGCATACCCCTTTAGTTTTTGTGACTCGGATATTTACCGAGTAGTAGAGCGTATGGTGACTTGGTGACGAATATGCAATTAATTATTAGAAAAATCGAGTAAAGATGCAAGGAATCTTAATGGACGCTATAGGGCAAGCCTAAACCATCTAACTATATCCCAGGCACTGCAGCATCTCCTACTACACCAGTGAAATACATTACTTACCAACACAGGCCATGCCTCGTCCCCAGTCGCGATTGCTCTTCGTCTGACGTTTCTTCTGTTTTGCGGCACCAGGCGCGATGACGTCATTAGGATCTCGCTTGCAAGATGGGCAGTACCAGTCTTCATCCGTCAGCTCAGTTATAGGCGGGTCGAGGCATGCCATATGGTAGCCGTTGTTACATTCGTCACATAGGACTATCTGTAAAAATTGATGAATAAGTTATGCTATAAGAACAAGAACAATTAAGTGGCTGAGTCAGAAATATATAAATGTTGATCGTCCGGCGGCAAGGTGGGCAGACCACCCACCACACACTAGCAGCAGATTACAGAACCCTACTGTACCCCTAGACAGCGCGTGGACCGACAAGCATTTGGCCTTATTTTTCTATTAGTAAACGCAATTAAAAATAACAGGACTTTTAATGTTTTATATAATTTCTTTATTTGTATAGATAGTCTTAGGGTCGACTCTTACCTTCTCGGGAAATTCCTTGCCGGAGCAGAGAAAGCATCCGCAGTCCTTACACGGCGCATCCTCGTTGTCTCGGCACGTTAGGCAGTTCAGCGGAGAAGACCCTGACAAATTACGATTGAACATATAATATTTATTTTCTCAAACAAATCACTTTTGTACCTTTTAATACTGAATAAAAGTTTTTTTAATTACAATTCACTTACAGATATTGAGGAAAACTTAAGATTAGCTAATCTTAGTGCACAGCATTATAATGCTTTTATATTAATGTAATCTTTAAACAAAATAGCTGAGCGCATAGAAAACTTTTAAAAGGTGGAAATTATAATTGGGTAAGTAGCGAACGAGTAAGCTGTGTTGATTTTGTCTTACGTGGCGATTATAGAGACCTAATTTGTAAATGGAGCGATAGATCTAAGATTTAGATTTTTAACTTTAAACTATTTATTTAAGAATATGAGATACCTTCTTCTTATATGTCATTCAATGAAGTACATTTTAGATATGTGCTTTATTCAATTGTTTTAGAAATCTAAACTTCAGATCAAATAATGGTACTGAACCCTTCGTGCGCAGTCCTATTATTTTATATTTGACGAAGAGTAGATTCCGTCGCAAGCCCTTTATACTTTAAACCCCTACTATTTCAAGCTTAATTGCAAAGATTTCATTTCACTACATTAATAAATTTATAGTTGAAATGATTAAATCATAATTATTATTCGCAACTCGCTTTAAAAGATATAACCTTTGATAGAACCCAGTACATTGCAAGTTTATATTTGTTTCTCAACTAAAGCTAAAACTGTTAAGAGCAATGCTAACAAACCCAGACTAGATGCCCAAGATATCAAGATATATAAAGAATAAAAAATAAACATACTCTTATCTGGCTGTGTTCTCATTAGGTCCGTATACTCTTCAGTCCTATCCTCCAAAGGCACCACCTCTTCCATTGCAAAGATTTTGTCGTGAAGTCCTACTGTGGTGTCATTCTGAGGCACAGCATCAGGGCCGAGGTAGACTGTTCCAATGAGCACATAGCTATTACGAAGCTTCTTCACTATTTCACTCACTTTGAAGTCATACCTGAAAGAATATAATAACGCTAGACACTACACACACAGTATCCAGTCCCAAACTAAGCAGATCTGGACTAAGGAAACCAGATGGTTGGTGGAATGCTTATTATTATTTAATTCACATACCAGTATCCCTTCTCATGGGGCTGCTCAGGATTGTAGTTGACCATTACTTTCTGACCTATCTTCAGGTCTTTCACACCTACCACTGCCCTGGCTCTCGGTCGTATATCTTTTAGTTTGCAGTAGGTGTTAGAGTCCTCTTCGCTGAAATTGTTGATTTGGTGAACATTAGGTGTCTATTGCAAATGTATTTTTTCAGTTATCTTTTCAAATGTCTTGTGTAAAATGTTTACATAAGTTATTTTTCGTGAGGCCCATCAATTATTATTCACTCATCTATTTCTTAATTGTGCCCTTCTTCACAGTTTCATGTAAGGCTGGTTCTTAAATAAGCTAGGTAATGGGGTCACACTTAAGGGACCAACTAAAGTATGAAGAAGAATATAAAGGAGAATGCCCAGAATTGTATGGTCAAAAAACTAAGCTTTGATTGAAATGATTTGTATGTAAAGTGGTAGAGCATAAATTATAAATTTATGTTTTTCCCCTTAAAAGACGCTGGCAAGAGCCAGTGTGACGTTAATTACATATTTGTAATTTTATATTTATGTTTTGGCAAGCACAGCATAGGATGTCTATCAAATAAAATGGGCGGAAAACATGGTAAGGTATGCTGGATGGCGGTGGATACAGGCAGCTTCCAGCGGAAATACCTGGAGGTCCATGAGAGAGGCCCATGTCTAATAGTGGATGTCCATTAATACATTCGCAGTTCTATCAAATTATTACATACTTACAAACTAGCACAATAGAACAACAATAAGACTTTGCAATGCAAATTTTTTACTTTAGCTTTTGACCAGGATTGACATTTCATGTTATTCTTTTGCACAAAAAAAAACAGATTGCCATCAGCATTTCAAGTTTGAAAGAAAACTTATTATTTAAATGCAAGCACATATTTTAAAGTATGAAATGTGTAGTAATGTATGAATATGATTTTGCAACAAAAGAATCTACAATGTATGTCTTTTGTAAAAATGATTAGGATTATTATATTGAAAATTATAAAATTATATTTAAAAAATTGTATACATTTTTTTCACTGTTCCTTTGTAGGGCAAACAGCTGAGTATCCAGCTTGTCCTGCCATCTCCTTCTAGGCCATAGGACATTGTTATCATCATTTCAGCCGCAGGACTGCTGTCCACATGCTGGCGGCTTGGCGAGCACAGTTTGACATGTTGATACACGGATAAATGCTGCCGCCCATTACCAGAGGTATCAGTTGGTAGATTCTTACTGGATCCACAGAAGCAAGGTGTCTACTCTGTGTTAATATGTAAATCCGTGTACTTTATATAAAAATATAAGTTAGATTACTTACTCTCCTTCAATCTGTATTTTGTACAACAAGTTATCTTCAGTTTTAATATCTTTTCCAATTACTTCAGAGGTTTTCCGATGTCCTGGTGTTTTACCAAAGTACATTGCTATGCCATTTTTAGGCTTATTGTCATTTCCTTCAGGTTTTCCTATTTCTGGATCATTCTCTTTCTCTTCTTTATCAGAGCTTTTATCTGAGACAGGGGCATTGGGATCTTGAACAATGCGGACTATCTTTCCTTCAAACCAGGCTCCTTGTTCTTTGTCCCTCATGTCTATATAGTCACCAACAGCATAGAAAAAACTTTGAGCATCTGAAATAAATTCAAAGATCCATTCACATTTCTTTATACAATATGATAGTTTCATTATGAAAGTGGGAGGCAGTTTTATAGAATAGAATAATTATTTACTTTTCTATTGCAAAAGGTTCATATAATTTTTTTTGTAACAATTTAGAACCTTAATTTTATATATTTTGATTGCTTGTACTATGTGTGACAAAACAAACATATCTATGTCTTTATATTAGAAGAATTCACATTTTCATGGGACAAAATCGGGATTTAGAAATGCATTGCCTTTTTTTAAAAACCTCCATGGTGCAGTTTGTCTAATAGCTAGAGATAAAAATTAAATTAAGAAATAAAATCAGTAAAGCCTACCTTAAAAATTTATTCATAAAAAGATCCAATTTAACATTTTAATTTTAGTTATTAAGCTGGTTATACTACTAGCCGAACCCTGCAGTTTCACCCGTGTAGTTCCCGTTCCCGTGGGAATTTCAAAAATCCCTTCTTAGTGCAACTCTAGGATACTCAAGGTATATGTGTGCCAAATTTTAAGTCTCTAGGTCCAGTGGTTTAGGCTGTGCATTGTCTGTCAGTCACTCAGTCAGTAACGGAAGAGTTTTATATTATTGATACATGCTGGTTTGCATACACAAAAGGTTGCAGGTGCCATTTCTATGGTTTATGGTTATAATACTCATTTTATTCATGAACACCCAACAAAGCAGTATTTTAATATTATCTTTCTGTAGAACTTATGATAACTGGGCCTATTTCATCAACTGGACCTCCATGAGTCAGTTGGTCTAAAAGCCAGCTGAGACCGAAGAGGTCGCAGGATTTATTAAAAAAGGGATTTGATTTCTGCAGATATTTGTTCAGGGTCCGGATATTTTTCTGTCTTTATTTACAAAAAATATTTTATCAGTTTACAAGGATAACAAGCTCTCCTTATTTTGGGGCAGTGTGAAATGTCCAGCATTGTTGAACTTATTTATTCAGAGGCATTGATTAGCATTGAGGCTTGTGGTACATTTAGTGTAGACCTTATCTAAAAAAAATACCTTTATATTCTTCTTTTTTTTCATCTTTGTCAATTTTCTGAGTATCAGTGGTCTTGGTCTCTGTGACTTTCTTCTCAGGACTTGCCTGGACCCGCACCATGAGTTGGATAACATCATTGAGTTTGATGTTGTAGTCATGAAATGTGTAACCATTCTCTAACTGTAAATTACACTTATTTTAACTATTGGAGAACGTCATAGATGCTTTGAATTTTGGTAAACACACTTTCTGAACGTTTGTTTATATTTACGACAAAAGTTGTAAGGTGACCCAGAAAATTATATTTATCACTAGCACTGTATCGTTATCCTAGATTTTAAGCAAAATATTTTTAAAGACAGGAATTCACTACACAGTTCGAATTAAAGGCAGGCCAAGAACACGGTCAAAATTATTGAATGAGAAGTTTACCAGTTTGCCGCCGTAAAACAGACGTTGTAAGTTTGGTTTCACATCAAATTTGTCTTGAAGTAATTTACGAAACCTTTCTATCTTTGTTAGTTTCGATTCAACCACCACAATCGCGTCAGGCTTGCCAAATAAACGCACACGCACGTGCATTTTAGAAGCTTTTTTCAAAAAAGAAAATTGGTGCACAGCCAGCAGTAAATTGAAATGACAACTGAAAAATGGCGCGAAATGATTTTTTTTTTTTTTTTTTTTTTCGCTCCTTTCAGAGCAGGCTATAGTCTAAGACCATACTGCCTAGTCTAACGTAGTTTTTTTTTTTTTTTTTTTCCCATCAGTTAATTTTGCAGTTTCTGTCTTGCGTATTTTTAATTTCTATATATAGAAAATATATCAATTACTGATATACATCTGAATGAAAATATTATACCAACAGCTGGTATACATCTGAATGTTTTTTTGTTTTTTTTAATTATTTTATTATTATTATTTTCCCTTCGTTCATTTGGAGTTTCTTATTTACATATTAATACATTATATTTACATTTCCTATATAATTTATACAATAGTTGTTAAATATTATTATTTACAATTGATTGAATTGATACAGAGATATAGTTATATCTCTGTTACAGTGCTAATAATAAAATTGTACAAATGGATAAAATTTGACTCAACCTTGAGCAATTCCTGAATGCAACGCGGGACTAAATCGGGCTCATGATAAGTTTGAAGCAGTTCATCTATCAATACAAGGCGCTGAATATTGAAAGATGAACACTCGAATATTATATGATTTACAGACTGAATTTCTTGTGATTGGCAATAATCACATAAAGGGGAATTTATCATTTTTAGACGGTGGAGATGATAATTCAAACGACAATGACCAAATCGCAAGCGGCAAATGGTTGAGTAAAACTTTCTGTTCATGAAAATTTTACTCTTACAGAACCAAGGTACAGAATCAATCTGAACATCCAAAGCAGCATGCCAGGAACCCTTATTCTCGACCTGCGCACAATGATATGAATGTCTCCCCCATGATTGACACATTCGTTGTCTTAAAAGACTTAAAACGTCTGTGTGTGGTAAAGCTACATCTGCATCACTACTCTCAAGATTAGAATCTATAGTATCTGATAACTTTACTATAGTGTTGGCTAGATAATCCGCCCTCTCGTTACCTTCTACACCTTTATGCGAAGGGACCCACGCAAAACTTACATTAATACCAGAATCAGCCAGCTCAACCCACAGCTGTTTTATTAGATAAATGATGTAGTTAGTATTAGCATGTAATTTATTATTATTTAAGTTTTTTAAAACACTCATGCTATTCACTTACCACAGCCCATTTTGTGTGACCTAAATTACGATTTCCAATGTGCTTTAAAGCACTCAGAATTGCAACAGCTTCCGCAGTAAAAATACTGGCGTTTTTATCAATTTTGTGCCCGACACTGATATTCAAGGACGGTTCAAATAAGGCAAAGGACACAGCGTTCTCATTTTTAGATCCATCTGTATAAACAAATTTGTAATCTATAAACTCGGAGAGCATCGCATAAACTTCTTCTTTTGTTGACAAATCATTATTGATGACTATATTAATTGCTGGGAATTTACTAATAAAGGATCCTTTATAACAAGGTAACTTAAGACTTGATTGGTAGATGTTTAAATTTTGAAGAAAATTTAGAAAGCCTTGGAAGCCCTCTAACATGTAAAATGGTTTTGAGCCAGGCTGAGCACTGGACAGGTTGGCCAAAAGATTATTGCCAGAAACACTGAAAAGTTTTAAGATGAATCTTTCTTTTAGATAGTTAAAACGGATATGAATTGGCGAAAGTCTGCATTCGATTTGCATTGCATTTATAGGAGTACTCCTAAATGCCCCTGAAATCAAACGCAGGCATTTGTTTTGAAAGACGTTTACACTATTTACAATTTTTACATCAGCAGCATAACAAAAGAAACCATATTCAAAATGGCTACGAACTAAAGATTTGTACAATGTTAGTAGTATTTTTGGGTCTGCACCCAATAGGATCCAGACAAAGACTTTAAAATGTTGTAAGCTTTGTTAGCTTTGTTAATTATATGCTTAGTATAATTAACCCAGGATAAATTATGAGAAAATAATACTCCCAAAAATTTAACCTCTTGCGATACAGGCAAAGGCAAATTATTGTATCGAATAACTGGCATGTCAATAATATGCCTTTTACCAAAGACAACAACTTTAGACTTCGATGGATTAACATTAAGATCTAGGTAGGAAAAATATTTGTTAAGCTTTGCCAATGCATCGTTAACAATTTCAGCTACTTGAGCTAAACCTGTTCCCGATGCATAAACAACCAAATCATCTGCAAACTGAAGATTCTTTAGTTGCGAACCCAGTATTAAATTTAAGCGACGTATATACAAAATAAATATTAAAGGTGACAAAATACCACCTTGACATACACCTACCGAAGATAACCTTGGCCCATATAGATGCCTATTGTATTTTACGAAAACTTCTCTATTTCTTAAAAAAGCTTGAACCCAACTGACAATTTTTTCGGAAATTCCTATTGATAACAATTCTCGACAGAGTACATCAATATTGACACTATTAAAGGCGCCAGAAATGTCAAAGAAAACCGCCACCAAACGATTATTTGCAGCCAAAGAGTCATGAATATCAAGTTGCAATTGACAAATACTTTCACGAGCCGAATGATTTCTACGAAAACCAAATTGGTTTGACGACAGAATTTTGTTTTGTTCAACATAAAATTCCAAGCGTTGTTTTAGCAATTGTTCAAATATTTTACCGACACATGACGTAAGCGCTATAGGACGATAGGAATCAGGACATAGCTTGGGTTTATTAGGCTTCAAAATTGGTACCAAACAATCGATTTTCCAATCCGGAGGTATGTCATTATTTGCCCAGAGTGAATTCAAAACCATTCGAAATATTTCCAAACTAAAACTACTCAATTTTTTAAAAATAATGTACGGTATTCCGTCAAGACCAAAAGCTGTATCTCTTCTAGAATGAATCGCAGATATTAGTTCATTTGTTGAGAATACATCGAGTAAAAAGGAATTACTGGTATTTATACTAATTGAGTTAAATGTATATTGTCTGGGTGGCACAAAATCAGGAGTATACTTCATTAAAAAATCCAAAATCCACGTATCGTCCTCATTATCGTTAGAAATGTATGTTTTATTAAATTTACGAATAAATTTCCATATTAAAGATATCGGGGTACAGCGATTAAATTTTTCACAGAGGGAAAACCAACTTTTTTGTCTTTCTAATTTTATAGTTAGTTTTTTAAGAGCCCGAAGCCTTTTAAATTCACAATAACTTTCTTTTGTTGGATTAGATCTAAAATGTAGATAAGCTTCTTTGGAATTCAAAACGGCCTCGGAACATTTCTGGTTCCACCATGGAAGGGAAGGCATTTTACCATTTTTATGACGACATGACTGCTGCTGACTGACATTACTGACAGTGACATTAGAGCTTGCTAAATTATTGTTAAGCGGCCTATACATGCTGGCCGAGCTAAGACCAACGCGAGCGTAGGCAAATCGTTACAAGGCAAGTGCTACCGTCTAGACGTTTGGCAAGTCTACGCAAACTATTGCAAGCGGCCAATGTAGACGAGTTTTGTGTGAAGCTGCCCACACGTTGGGCGCTGTCAGTTCTTGTTGTGCATCCGAACTACGTGGTCGTGGTTATTTGATTTAATATAATATAATAATGCTGGACAAATCACACAGCATCATCTAGCCCCAAGCTAAGCAGAGCTTGTGTTATGGGTACTAGATGACTGATATACTTATTTTTTTTTTTTTTTTATTAATGGTTCTCAAAACTGGACTTTTTACATGAAATCAACTTATTTAACATACTGATTTAGAGACATAATTTAGTAAAAGCCCTTCTTGATGAGAACACAACATGCACACACAACATACTTAATACATTATACTACATATGTAGATAGATATTTTTATTATATATAGAAAAACACCCAGAACACCCAGAACAAATATCTGCAGATCGTACAGACATTTGTCCCGAGGCGGGAATCGAACCCGCAACCCCTTGCGACGCAGGTGGACCTTGACACAATGGGCGGCCTTATCACTATAAGCGATCTCTTACAGGCAACCTTTGGATGGACAAAAACAACAAGAAAGTAAAAGCGCTGTTTCGTCATAGTATAATTAAACTAGAGTACCTATGTAATAGCTATAATTAATATATACTTAGCTAGTATAATTACATATTTAATAATAATAAACAAATAAATAATCGAATATTTATAAACTACATATATAAATAATAGTAAGTAGGTAGGTAGGTAACTACCTAGTAATTTTGTTTGTTTATTCAGTCTACGAAGTCGAAGTCCTACATATATAACATACTTACTTTATTTTTAACAAATAAATAATGCTGGACAATTCACACAGCATTATCTAGCCCCAAGCTAAGCGGAGCTTGTGTTATGGGTACTAGATGACTGATATACTTAATACATTATACTACATAGATAGATATTTTTATTATATATAGAAAAACATCCAGAACACCCTGAACAAATATCTGCAGGTCGTACAGACATTTGTTCCGAGGCGGGATTCGAACCCGCAACCTCTTGTGTAGCAGGCGGACCTTCGCCCGCTGCGCCACAGAGGTCGTCATCTTATCTTTATGCTTTACGTCTTTTGGGTTCAAATTACCGGTTCGTTCTGGTAATACTCCAAAAACTTGATAATAATCATCATTTGTATCGATCGACATTACCACAGACAGATACGTGCGACGGTGACCAACGCCAAGTGCGTAATGGCGGGCAGACAAACATGTGGACACGGTTGGCTGAACGCCTTTGATTTGTGCAGAAAAACCGACACGGCTCCGAAGTGAGGCGAGTCAGCGCAAGCGATCGCGAGCGGTGACGAGTCACTGCAAATGTGCTCTATACACGTTGGCGCTTGTATTAACTCGGCCAGCTAGGCGAGCGACACCGAGCGATGGCAAGGCAAGGCAAACATGCCGTCTACACGTTGGGATTGGCGTTCACTCGGCAACGTTGGCCCAACATGTATAGGCCGCCTTAGGGATAGATTTCGCAACTGCTGTGCGTACAATTTTACAAAATTCTTTGTACGAATCTTGAGGACATCGACCGTCTATTTCAAAATCAACAAACAAGGTATTCATACAATCATTAAACATTTTCCAATCTACATGTTTAAAATTTGGGTAGATGGGCAAATGTCTATTAGTACAATTAATAATATCTGAATTACTATTATTGTTAACCAAGACTTTAATTATTACAGGAAGGTGATAACTAGTCCCCAAAGGACTGTCATGAACGGACCATTCACATTGTAGTGCCAAAGACGGCGAAACCAGTGACAAATCTAGTGCGTTTGGACGCCAGGACGGCGAACCGATTGTTGTTGTTTGACCGTCATTTAACAGAACCAAATTGTTTTCATCAATGACCTCCAAAACCTCTCTCCCACGAGGAGAATTAGAGCCACAGCCCCAAGATGTATGATGAGCATTAAAGTCGCCTGCGAGTATTAATGGCCCAGTAATCGATTTTATTAGTGCATCCAATTTACTTTTACTAAAGGCTGGAACACTATTTGTTGGACAATAAAAACTAAGAATACTTATCTCCATTCTGTTAATAGCAACTCTAATGCAAATATTTTGCAGTGAATTATCAAAATAAGTGGTAATATTAGAATAAGATATACTGTTATGAATTAAAATGGCCACTCCATTATGAGTGTTACCACAATCATTACGTTCAACATTGTAATATTTTATTTTGAATTGTTGGTGAGGTTTAAACCATGTTTCTGAAATTATTGCAATATGAATATTATTTGTATAAAGAAAATGAGTAAATATTTGCTTATTACTGTTTAGACTTTGTGCATTCCATTGAATAATGTTTAAAGAAACCATTATCCAGATGGAGGAAGCTTATTACTGAGAGTTTTTTTTAAGGTCTCTCTGATAGACCCAGAATTTATTGGAACATCTTTGTTGTTCACCACATTTCTTATTGTTTCAATTATGATGTTTATAAATACATCTGACTTCATTAAATTATTAACCTGAACATCAAGGGTTCTTGCAGATAGCTGTGGAAACGATTTAGAATCAAAAAGATCCGAATAGGTTGCAGTCCTGGACTTGATTTTGTTTTCTTCTACTTTCTGCTTTTTGAGAGGACACATTGATGATATGGCTATGTGATTACCATTACAATTTTTACATTTGGCATTTTTTGGGTCGATTTGACACTGGCGGAAATTGTGTTCCTCAGTGCATATAGAGCATACTTCAACATTTTTACAAAACTTGGCAATGTGGCCATACCTCATGCATTTAAGACACTGCTTCACAGGAGGTATGTACACCTTTACCTCATGTCTCCAGGAGTCTAGGTACACATGTTCTGGAAGAATGGTGGAAGCAAAGGTCACTGCAACTGCCTGTGTGGGTAGAAAGGCAGGTCCACCATCACTTCTTACTCTGCGCATGAAGCGTCTTACCTGAATAACATTCTTTGAACTGCCAATCATTGAAAAGATCTGTCTATTAGACATCTCCACTGGGACTGAAGTAAGAACCCCAGTCACTTCGGTATCTCCTGCTGGTATGGTAGCTTTAAGGGACAGTTGATCTAGCAGTTTTACATTTTGCAAGAACATGTTTGCATTGTTAGGGAGATCAAATGTGATCCCTACCTTATATTTGTTGATGGACCTGAGGTGCATAACACCTGAGACGCCATGATCTCTTATCCCTTTTGAGAGGGACATACGGTCTCGATCACTAAAAGCTCTATCTTCTGTTTTATGAGTCAGAAAGACAATGAACTCATTTTTGGACAAGTCCTCGGGGTACTTACGCGAGTATCCAGAGACCTTAAATATAGTATACTTATCCGCTGCTTGTTTATTGTTCCTGCTTTGTGATGAGCTATGCACTACAGACTTTTCCTCTTCTGTATCCGAAGAATCAGATGGCGATGTCTGTATCAATCCATCAGGGGGTGGCGGTTCCTCCTTTCTCTTCCTTTTCTTCCCCATCTCGACCTCAAACTTGAACTAACTGATTTAAACCACCTATTTAGAACTATCCGGACTACCCCTGGTCAAAATTAAATAATTAAACGAAAATAAATTTTTAATGCGCGCCTTTCCACTTTCGTAGTTCCCGCCCAAAAAAACTGGCGCGAAATGAAATGAGTTGACGAAGAGATGTGCTTGTGCTTGCTCACGGTATCACTCCGTTTACTCGACTAAAATATATCGCACACGGCACAATCATAATTTTATTTCAGCATATTTATGTCAACTAATTATTAAAGGCTTATTAAAAAAACCAGTTGGTGATCCTGCAAAGCCGCCTGCAGGAGCTAGTGGTTATTAATTGGCAATTTAGAATTTCCGTTATTTATTACTTGCTCTGTGCAAGAGGTTAATTATGCCTTATCTAGACTAGTTTGACCAATTAAAATATGAGCTAAAAAAATAGTTTTCAACTCAGTTTGCCAGTTTTCGTACATTTTCAAGTGGTGCACTGTCTAGCATAATGTTTATTGTGTCTTTATTTTTACTTATTTTTAATTTTATATTCATCCAAGATGCTGAGTCTAAATTGCAATCATTGGTGACTATATTTTTATAATAGTCTATTTATTACTTTCTTTGTATATAGGTTAAAAAAAATTATCAAATTCACAATTTTTTACAGCACCCAGTGTTGGTTGCTCGATCAACGCTGGATTGGATGCCTAGCAGAATCAATTCTCTGTACTCGGATGTTGGGGCTTGGAGTGGAAAATTCGTAAGATAAAATATCTTTCTGATAGTTACTTATTTACAATTTTTTTATGAATAGCTAAGCACCAATTATGTACTGGTGTACATTTTCATGTTATATTCTGAGTGTAACATTAAATCAAACAATTTGTTAATAAACATAAATTATTTAAAAAGTCAAAGTCAAATAGTTTATTATAACCATGATTATGTAATCATTTATTGGTTTACTAGAGACCTGTAATGGATGAAATAGAATCAGATGAGGCTCTTAGATTCTACCAATTTTTAAATTACCTCGACGGTGGAAGTTTTGGTACAGGTATGTGGTACTTTATTAGAACTGTATTAAAAACGCATATATCAATGAAAATAAAAATAAGAAGTTAAAATATTTGCTTGCTTTCCAGGTCCGATTGATGAATTTGTTGATGCAATGGGCAGATTAACAAACTATATGAAACAACAAAATAGCAGAGAGACTCAAGCGAGAGGCATGCGTGAGCTGGAAGCCATAAATGGTGGAAAAGGTAAACTTTAATAATTTTATTGTTACTACTAAATTGATTTATGACAAATTTAATGTCCTTGCACGAGTACTTGTCGGGAGTATGGCCTACAAGTCTACATGTAATTCTGGCAATAAATAAGACTGGACGACTCTTCCCGTTAAAACCTGAAATGACTTCCATAATGGTTTATTTATGATTCAAAATAATTTGCCAATTTTATTAATCAATTTTATCACTGAACAGGGAATAGCATCAAAACTGTTTTGGAACTAAGCACAATAATAATGAGAAAGAAAAGGAAATTTTTCTGCACTGGTGAAGTCAAGGAGCCCATTGTCAACAACAAAATCATATGCAAGGTATAGTGTAAATCGACTGCAGATTTAATTGTTTTTATTTGTCCAAGAATATTCATAAAATGATCATCCAAACTCAAAGGTAGGTGTTAAAATTTAGCTTAGTTTTAGTTTAAAATATTTAAGAAATTGTTCCATTGAAGTATTTTAATAGAATGAGTGTTATGTTATTTATCTACTATTAGTAAATATAAGTTCCACAAGTCTGAAATACAGGTTATAACCTAGTTACAGACACGGATATTTCAGTACATTTATATACCTACGAGAAGCAAAAGCAAGAAATTTCCAGACGCACGCATAATGCCTGGGGGCGCCATTGGTCCATGAAATATCGCATGCAATGTCCTTAAAAAGGAAACTTATGGACATGTGCATCCTCCCCATACTTACTTACGGCGCGCAGATTTAGTCGCTCATCAACATACAAAGATCCAAACTCGAGGTTTTCCAACGGGCAATGGAGCGCAGTATACTCGGAGTAAAACGAATATATCGTATTCAAAATACAGCTCTGCGCTCCAAAACTCAAATTATCGACGTAGCTCAAAAAAATTCTAAAAGTTGATTTTGAAACTTAAATGGGCTGGCATGTTTGCCGTATTCCTAAAAACCTGTGGGCCAAGACCACCACACAGTGGAGCCAACACGGTGAGACATTGCGGCAGACCGAAGAAGCGATGGCGTGACGAGTTAGACCAATATAGTATTATATTGGTCTAACTCGTCACGCCATCGCTATATGGATCGAATTAATGGTGGATCGAGATGATGGGGAGGCCTTTGCTCATGCAACTAATAACATATTACTATTATTGAAAGATATAACCGGCCGCATGCCGCGATGCATGGTACGATAGACCATAAAGCTAACCGATTATATCATTTGGGTTAATAAGCGTTTCCCAAGGTGGGATGGACTGGCTGAAATCCAATAATTCTAGGTTTCTCAAAGATGCGTATAGTAATTATAACGACGTTGCACAGGCTAAAATCACTAGGTAATTAGGAAGGCTTACTAACCTGGCAAGTCCAGCAATCTCTGAGGGTCCAGGGCTGCGCGGGAATCCTTTCACTTCACTACACAGAGAGGCGAATTCCTTTGGCTGGCAACTATTTTGTGGTAATGCGACCTTTCCCAAATATATTATGGGACTCGGTAATAAGTGTCCCACGATTCCAAAGAACGAATCGCGACGGGGACACATGCGGGAAATATAATTGAGTTGCGTGCGACCGACCAGCGAGGCGTCTTGATTGCAACTAGTCTTGTCAAGGTGACCGACATTAGAAAAAATGCAGAGTGCATACGCAGCAAAATATCCGTCGTGTGGATTATAGTGTACGCACACACGGACACGTAGGAACATCGCGTAATAGCCCAATATGGGATTACACAAAATTCCCAGAAAAGTAAACCAACCCTTAGTTTACCTATAGATAATTAACTATGCAATGTCGTTTATCTAACGTTTAAATTAAGTTACGCTCGCAATGCTGTCGGCGTAACCATATTCCCCGGCTTGAAAGGTCCTAATCTTTCAAAACAAAAAAGAGGAAACAACAATTAACAATTGCATATTATCATCATGAAAACTCTACCTTATGAAAGAAACTAAATTTATGAAGGAATTTTATAAACTAGTTAATAAATTTAATTAAACCTAACTTCTGCATTATAAAAATTAGATACCAAAACTTATTGTGTTGGCAAAGGGCACAACTTAACTGTTGGCCGTTGAAAAAACCCACTCTGAGTCTTGATCGTTGCGACTCTAACTACCCCGTTCTTATCCGGATAGACTTCAGTCACTAAGCCTATCGGCCAATGTAGAGGCATAACGTTGTCCTGCATAGAAACAACAACCATACCAGTCCGTAAAGGATTAGCAGGTGTGTTCCATTTTTGCTTGGATTGAAGGGTGTGCAAGTATTCATTGCGCCACCGCTTCCAAAAGGAATGAACAAGTTGATCATTTAATTCCTGTCGCGAAATAAGATGTAAGCGCGTTTCAGTTACCTCGCGAGCAGGAAAAAAGACGAGTGGTTTCGTGTTAAGAAAATGTGCAGGAGTTAATGCGGCGGGTTCTGACGGATCGGAGCTAAGCGCGTAGAGCGGTCGCGAGTTTAACAAAGCTTCAACCTGAGTTAGCATAGTGCTAAGCTCATCATAGGTGAGTATTTGTTGTCCAATTACCTTAAGAAGGTGCGTTTTTACACTTTTTACTTCACTTTCCCAGCATCCACCGAAATGGGGTGCTCTACACGGGATAGTTTTCAAAGTTATTTTATTATCCGCCAGTTCCTTTTCCCAATATGTGCTGTATTCATGCGATAAGAATTGGTAGAGTTCACGAAGATACGATTTTGCACCAATAAAGTTGGTGGCGTTGTCTGTATAAAGACATTCGATTGGACCACGGCGAGAAAGAAAACGTTTAAATGCCGACAAGAAACTTGCTGTGCTTAGATCTGAGGCGACCTCCAGATGAAGAGCACGCGTTGTCAAGCACGTAAAAAGGCATATATACGCCTTGCGACTCTTTTGGCCTCTGCCGCGAACGGAGGTTATCATAAGCGGGCCAGCATAATCACACCCAGTGTGAGAGAACGCTTTAGGAGCGCTTTCGACGCGAGAGTGTGGCAAGTCTGCCATGACCGGAAACACGGGTCGCGGCTTGGCTCGAAAGCAAGCATTACACTTAAAAGTTATATGACGAACAATACGCCGTGCGGACAAAATCCAATAGCGCTGTCGTAAGAGAGACAGAAGCAAGTTTGGACCTGTGTGAAAATTACTAGCGTGATAGTGGGATACCAAAAGTTCCACTACGTGGTCCTGTCGAGGAAGTAGAATTGGGTGACGCGACTCAAATTCTAAATCTGAGTTGGCTAGACGTCCACCAACGCGAATAAGTCCATTATGCAGAAACGGGCTTAGTTTCTGTACTGGCTTAGAACATAACTTGTTGCGATTTAATCGCTCTAAATCGGATTCAAAATGAATTCGTTGAACAGTTCGCCACACAACTGATTCAGCAAAGTTCAAATCGAGCGCGGTTATTGGGCCTATAGGAAGCCGCTTTAGAAATTTGTAAACAAAGCAAATTGTTTTCAAGTATTTTTTCCAGGAGGAAAACCTATTGGAGAGGTTATACAGAATGTCTTCGGCAGGAGAATTCACCTTTGACATTGCCGGCGATAAAGCAGGTAGAGCCACTGGCTTCATTTCGGGAAGCTCTTGCGTCTCACCTGGAACGAATGGTTTTATAGGCCATTTGTGGCGGGGTAGTTTGAGCCAGGGCGGTCCAGTCAACCACAGTGGATGATGGATAAGCTGGGCTGGCGTCAAACCGCGGGAAAGACAATCACTAGGATTATCTGATCCTTTTACATGGAAGAAGTGTTTTGCCGAGAGATTTTCGTGAATCTTGGCTATGCGATTGGCCACAAACGTGTGCCAGCGATGTGGCGAAGAGTGGATCCAACTCAAAGTTACAGTTGAGTCTGAAAATGCTACGACAGCCTCAATGGCATATCGGGAGGAATAAAGATCAAAAACTCGCTTTATCAAAGTTGATAAAAGCAATGCGGCGCATAGCTCCAGACGAGCCAGCGAAATAACTTTAAGAGGAGCGACCTTGGACTTTGCACATACTAGCGAGATGGTTATGTCTCCATCTGGTTTAACTACGTGGGCGTAGACAGCACCACCGTAGGCTTTCTCGCTAGCGTCTGCAAACCCAACTAATGAAACTTTACAGTTTTCAATTACGCCAATGTGGCGTGTGAATTTAAGCTGCGAAATATGCGGCAGTTCATCTTGAAACTGCTGCCACAGACGAACTATGCGGTTTGGTGGGACATCATCCCATCCAATTTTTACAAGCCAAAGATCTTTGATCAATAGCTTGGCGTACAAGATCATGGGCGCGACTAAACCCAGAACATCGAAGAGGCGAGCGATAGACGACAGAATATTTCTCTTCGTGCAAGGGCGATTGTCAGAATTGACTTGGAATGCGAAATAGTCTTCGTCGGGAAACCAACGAAGCCCAAGAACCTTTAGAGTCGGATCCTTACTTAGATCGACACTGTGCGCGAGCCGCAGTGACTCGGGAATAGCCTGAAGAACCTCAGGGCTATTACTTGACCATTTAGTCAACTCAAAATCACCAAGTGAAAACAACTTAATCAGTTGGTGAGCGGAATCTATTGCTAGCGCAATGCTAGGAATAGAACTAGCGATATCATCGATATAAATATCTCTATTTAGAATCTCGCTTGCGAGAGGACAATTTTGACCCTCATCCTTACACAATTGTTGAATGGTGCGGATGGCGACAAAGGGCGAGCATTTGAACCCAAAGGGAAGAACGGAAAATTGCAGAATTTGCAATTCCTCGTCTTCGTGAAAGCGATATAGTATACGCTGAAGAGGACGATTTTCAGGACGTACTGAAATTCTGAGGTACATAGCTTTAACATCAGCCGTTATAGCTACAGCGTAGAATCTTAAATTTAAAAGAATATTAAAAAGGTCCGACTGAAGAACTGGACCTGCGTAGAGAATATCATTTAGTGATGTACCATTGGCTGTCTTCGCGCTCGCATCAAGAACCACGCGTAACTTGGTGGTTGCCTTGTCTTCGCGAATTACAGCATGGTGCGGGATGTAGTAAGATACCTCGCCAGGAATAATTCCTTGCACAAGGGAAACGTAATTATTTTTTAGATAATCTCTTATGACGTCATCATATAGTAATTTGACGTTAGGATGCGATTTAAGTTTTCGTTCGAGGCTAATAAACCTACGACGTGCAATTTCGAAAGAATTACCTAACGCCGATGCGTCTGTCTTCAATGGCAAAGCAACGACATACTTGCCAGATTGGGTGCGAGTAGTGGTGGAACAATAAAACTGTTCACAGTATTTATCATCCACGCTAGTGATAGAAGAGGGTTGAACTTCTTCTATCTCCCAAAACTTGCGCAAGTCGCAGCTTTCCAAAGAGGAAGTAGCGAAAAACGACAGGGTGGCTTTCGGACGTTCCAAGACAGGCGCGTCTCCCATTAATATATAGCCAAGCACTGTCTCTAATGCGTCTGGACATCCCGCGGTAGAAGATACATGACCTGGTTGCAATAACTTAGCAAACAGTTTTACTCCTAGCAGAATGTCAATATTCCCCGGCGTAGCCCAAGTATCGTCGGCAAGTAGCCTCGAATCAATGTGATTGAAGTTAGCGACATCTATCGGGCATAACGGGAGCTGACCCGTTATCTCGTCGAGAACCAGAGCGTCGATGTTGTACTTGGGTTGCACACGGAAACGCGAACTAAATTTGAGTTCAACTGAACCTCGTACTGGTTGAGAGGTACCACCAATACCTTTGACGGTAACCACCGAATCCTCGCGGATAGGTAACCCGAGCTTACGACAGCATCGAGTAGTTATATAGTTCTTCTGGGAACCTGGGTCCAGAAGACAGCGAATAACAGCATCCTTGCCCTTCCTACCTACCACTAATACCTTCGCAGTAGCTAGCACTTCAGTAGTGCGCGACGACCTTTGAACCGTGGCTGAGTGCGTGCAAAAAGAAACCCGTTCCTGCGATGGCTCAGGTTCTTCGGCACTAGTAGCCGGTGCGGTGCTGACACTAGCAGCTGGTTTCTGTGGCCTTTGTTCGAAATGCAACAAGGAATGATGTTTACCCTGGCACTTCTTACAAGTGGCAGAAGACTGACATTTAGACGCTGTATGCTGCGCACTAAGGCAGTTGACACACATATTGTGTTCCTTAATGAATTTAAATCTGTCATTCGCGTTTAATTTTAAAAAGGCACTGCACTTATATAAGTGGATATGCGATGAATGACAGAGCGAACATTTAGGCGATGTAGATACATGCGCCCTAGAAGACGTAGCAGACGCCGCACTGGCGCCACTGCGGCCGGCGGTCGACTTTTCAGCATTCGACGGCGCGATGCGATATAATATTTTTATTTGTTCGCGTACAAACTTTACAAAGTAATTATAATCTACCCCTTGAGGATCTTTCAAATTGCGAAGCGACATTTCGTAATGTTTTGCGATGTCGGAGTCTAATAACTTAAGACCCGCGTACGTGAAAATAAAATCATCCATGTTATCTATTTTCAATTGCTTGAGTCCTGCCACAATTGCAGTGAATTTATCAAATACCTGTTCAACATTAGCAGGCGAAGTACCAACTGATTTTATAGAAAACAGCTGATTGAGATAACTAACTGCTAATGCGCGCGTGTCATGATATTTTGCGATAAGCGCGTCCCAGATTACGCGATAGTTCTCTGCAGCGGGGACAATACCGGCGGCAACACTTTGAGCCTTGCCCTTGAGATGACTTAGTAAATAGTGAATACGATCCGAGTCCGATAAATCGGGATTTAAATGTATTACACGTTTGAATGTTTCATAGAAAAACGGAAAAGTTTGAATGTCGCCCTCAAAGGTAGGCAGTTCGATTCTCGGTATTTTGATATGACATGACCCTGAACTTGAACCGAGTCTACTACTCGTCGAATTAGTACTACTCATAGCATAATCCTTAGTAGGGGGAGCTGGGGTCAATGAACTCAATACATTTTTAATTTCGCACGAAAGATCGTCAAAGGCCGACAACGTGTTGTAATTAACCTCATAGTCGGGATTAATTTTCATTGACAAAATATTTATATTATCAATTGTAGTTATAATTTCGTTTCTAATTTGATCGACTGTTCTGGCTTTCGCAATGAAAGTATTTCTCGACCTTTCGTCATTGAGATTTGAAATTAAATCATATATTTTTTGAACGCGACCAAAATATGAAGCACATTTGCCTTCGTAAAGTTTAAGTTTGTTATTTAAGTCTTCCATTTTAAACTAAAAATTTGTGTTTAAAAATAAAAAAAATAAAAACTTTAACATAAAATTGGTACGGAACCACTTATCCGTCCAAGCGAAATTCCAGCCTAAGCTAATGGATGCAAAACAAAGTATTAAATATTTATATTTTTTTAAAAAACAAAAGATAGGTAGGTACGGAACCAATTTTCCAATCATGCGAAACCCTAGCGTGTGTTCAATACGACACGACAATGGCGAAATCGAAAAATAAAAAAAAAGCTTGTAAAAACAAACGGTACTTATATGATTTATATATGGTATATAGAACGGAACTCTATTTCAAGCAATAAAGCGGACGTACAATACGACGCGACACACGGGTAAAACAAAAAATAAATAGGTGTGGAACTATTTTCCCGACCATGCGGAACCCTAGCGAACGTGCAATACGACGCGTAAGGATAAAACAAAATAAATACCTATCCTACCAGTAGCGTTAGTAAGTATACATAGGCCCTAACTGACCAAGCTGGCACGATAAAGGAACAGGTATAGATAGCATGAGCGTAATTGCTGTGCACGCGAAATAATAGGTACTTATGAACGTAAGAGTGAGAAATAATTTATCTTGTCTTAAGAACAAACAACCTAGTAAATAAGTTACTTCAGAACCTACTGAAGTTCTTCAATAAATGCGGTGTGGACTGTAATATTTTTGCGATGTAAATAAATAAACTCAATGTTTAGTTATTAGGTTAAAAATAAACCAACAAGATGTTATAGTGGCGATCCTTACTTGGATTCGCTAACAAAGTTAACCAGACCAATCTTTGTGCCACGAAACTTTCCACGAAACCACCGTCAATTAAATAAAATAATGAAAAATTAAGCGTAATAACGTAATTTAACGTAAAATCTATTTCACAACATGAAACACTAAAGTAGTAAATAACTTATACAAACCTATTTGTGAATCAGTAAGGAAAAATGCGAATTTAAATAATTTTATAACGGGACTTCGAGTACAAGTGCGGACACAAAATGGACCTTACATGTAACGCAATAAGGGCGAGTTTCCTATGATGATTATATGCAATTACACGTGGTAATAAACCCAAAATTTTAGATTTCTATCCGGCTCGAAGGACCAAATATATGAAAGATATAACCGGCCGCATGCCGCGATGCATGGTACGATAGACCATAAAGCTAACCGATTATATCATTTGGGTTAATAAGCGTTTCCCAAGGTGGGATGGACTGGCTGAAATCCAATAATTCTAGGTTTCTCAAAGATGCGTATAGTAATTATAACGACGTTGCACAGGCTAAAATCACTAGGTAATTAGGAAGGCTTACTAACCTGGCAAGTCCAGCAATCTCTGAGGGTCCAGGGCTGCGCGGGAATCCTTTCACTTCACTACACAGAGAGGCGAATTCCTTTGGCTGGCAACTATTTTGTGGTAATGCGACCTTTCCCAAATATATTATGGGACTCGGTAATAAGTGTCCCACGATTCCAAAGAACGAATCGCGACGGGGACACATGCGGGAAATATAATTGAGTTGCGTGCGACCGACCAGCGAGGCGTCTTGATTGCAACTAGTCTTGTCAAGGTGACCGACATTAGAAAAAATGCAGAGTGCATACGCAGCAAAATATCCGTCGTGTGGATTATAGTGTACGCACACACGGACACGTAGGAACATCGCGTAATAGCCCAATATGGGATTACACAAAATTCCCAGAAAAGTAAACCAACCCTTAGTTTACCTATAGATAATTAACTATGCAATGTCGTTTATCTAACGTTTAAATTAAGTTACGCTCGCAATGCTGTCGGCGTAACCAATTATTACTAGCCATTTTCGTCCCACTGCAGGGCAAAAGCCTTAATAACATATTTATTATACAAAACAAATAACATACATAAATGCAATGTCTTCTTGGATAACTTTAAAACTAGGTAACAATTATATTTTGATGAAAAATACATATAACAGTATAATTATAGTTATTATACTTAGGAGTGTTTGGAGCATTCCAGAAATCCAGTCCAAATCGCTACTTACAATCAAGTTCAAATCCAATGGATTTGAAATGCATTGAAACAAGTAAATCTTGCTCGTTCGTGGCGAATGAGTAGTTATTTTTGCCATAAACCTAAACCTTCTTAGCTGAGTTAGGTACAGATATTTACATGTTTCTACTATAAACAAAAGTGTTAATTCTTTACGTAACCACCTAGCTAGTTATTTTTTTTATAACATTATGATTGTGTAATTTTAGGACCGAATTCTACTTCCCATAGCTGGAACATCATGCAGAGATGCCATAATGTATTGGCATCCAGATCTCACAGAAGAGCACTACTGCGTAGGAGCACTGGAATCGAGGACCCCAGTACATATTATGGATATAGAAGGTGCACATTTATCTAGACAATACGTATTATATTAATTTAATATAATATAAGCATGAAACTTCATTTTATATCACTTAATATTATGCTGTTAGTAACTTTCATGACAAATGCCCTGTACTGGTTATTGGATAAATTGAACGTAAATTTTAATTTATGAACATTTGCATTGTGTTTTTCATTCATTTAGTAAACATAATACGAGCTGTCACGCGCAACTACGTCTGAGTCACATAAGAGAAAGAGTGGGTCGTAGGTACCTTCAATTAAAATGCGCGCGCGGTGAAACTGTGACATCTTATTTGAATTCAAATGGTTTGGAATGTATTTCTGTTTAAAATTAAATGCTCATGATGAATAAAGTAATAATAGATTTGGCGAATTTTGCTCAGAAATGTGTGCAAATGATGGCTTATGATGCTGATGCATCAATATTTAAAAGAAGGAGATAGAAGGAAAAGTTTATTATCAATTATGGACCTGTTTTAACTTATTATTCTTTATTAATTTTCAGGTGAGATGTTTTGTAAAGGCGACGACTACTCAAAACGAGAATATTTACTTGCGTGCGACTTTTACGAAGATCAGGAATCACCTGTAGCGGATCTATTGCAATACTATCCTGATCCTGATCCGGAAATATCACCGAAGCTGTTTAAAAAATAACTAAATATACATTTTCAAGTAAATTTGTGTTTTTCAATAATGTTAGTCGATTATTTACTCGTTTAAAGAACACGCACAACCCTAGAAAACATATCTCGGGGTGTCGCATCAAACAATCAAAGTCGATGTCACTGTCATTAGCTAAAATATATTTTGACGCTTCAGCTCGCTCGATCAACCCCCAAGTGGTAGCGCGTTCTCCCTAGCAGCCCCACAGCCCCGATTTGAATGCAAATTATTCCGAAAATTTACGTTTTATATACTCGATTACAAGTAGTAGTACCTACTTATTTAGAAGAATAATTTATACTAGCTAAGATAGCGAGAAATATAACAAATAAGGTGGCGCTGCTGGGAAGAACTTCTTCAGCGCCACTCTGTTCATACCTAGTGATAGTTGTAAATAATGTAGATTGGTTAATTAATGAAGTAAATATAGAAAAAACTAATTTCCTAGATTTAAAAACTATAAAATCCCTCAAATTAATTAAAAATATTTAACAAGGTAGGTAAAGGAAATCTTTTTATATCTTATTCTGTGGAATTAAGTAGGTACGTTTGTCATGCAAAAGAAATGGATTAAATCTATATTAAATCTAGAAAAAACGCAGTCTTTGCGAAATATTTTTTAAGAGAACAGTATCAGAACACACACTCACAGGTTATATTTTAGAAATTTGTCTATTTGTTAAAAATAATAATAACTTTTTTGACTAGAAATAAATTACAAGGTTCGTTAAAATCTAAAAGTGTACTTTTTTCAAAGTTCAAAAGTTTAATTTCGTTCATGTTGCACAATGGTCTTACAAAATGTTAAAGATTCGAACATGAAACGTGCCCAGGGAGGGCACAACAATGCATTTAAATATCTACCTATATTCCAGGAGTACATAGGTATCAATGTTTATAGACATTACCAGACATTTATTATACCTAATAATAATAGGGACTTGATATCTATAAAAAGAACATAATGAAAAAAAAAGTTAAAGGTTATATGAATGCTTTGATTTCATAATTGATTTTTTAAACTGGATATGACGTCGGAATCTCTAGAATGAACTCAATAGATTCATACCCTTAAAAGCAAGCCAAATCCACGCTTCATCATTTCAGCCGTAAAACGTCCACTACTGAACTAAGGCCTCCCTCATGGATCTTCCTCCTTCATGGATCTCCATGAGGGGTAGTTGCCATACTCACCACGCTTGGCAGGCGGGTTGGTGAGCGCAGTACGGGATGTTGATATACGGAAAGACGCTGCTGCCCATCTTCTGGAGGTATCCCTTAGCAGGCTCTTACTGCATCCACGGGTAGGAGAGGAGGGGTAACATTCTACTGCCGGCACCCCACGGCAATAATCATAATAATAATAACAATCCACGCTTAGTCAGTGAAAAAAGTGTTGCGGCTACCTACTGCTGTAAAATATTGAGTTTTGTTTTTGCCTAAATGTTTTGTGTATAATAGTTATTTTTGTTTTGTAAATTGGTTAACTAAGTTAAGCATTTAAGTAGTTATAAACTCTATGTATTTATTAGACTTTACGATAAGCTTGTTTCAACCCTAGCCTTAGTGTTTTTATTCTAAGCCTAGCCTAAATATAGGTAACTTATTATATGAGTTATGTTATTCTCTTAAGAGAATAACATAACTAAGTTATATTTAGGCTTTAGGTGTTCAGTAGGCAGAAGTACGGATTTCGGATCAAACTCAGCCAAATCCAAAGCACTTGCTCTTTCAAAACTGGCTAAATCCGGTCAGCCTATCAGCTTCGAGTAGGTATTTTGTATGGAGGTGTCGTCCATGTTGTTTTCTCTTCATTTCGCGGAATTTACGAGAAACTTTGTTATGCCGGACTTTATTGAATATTAATTAAAATAATGGAAGATAGTATATTGCGAGTGGTAGAAACACTGCCTGAATATTTGAGGAAGAGGCTGCAATAGAAATCTAACTGGAATAACACCAAGCAAAAACTTGACCGGTTAGTAATTTTTTGTGTCAGTTGTGTTTATAACTTGAATCTTTTGTTATGCAGAGGTTTGTCAAACTCAGGGTGTCATGGCGTTCCTACAACTATTTTAGTACAGAGGTGATTCAGGTGATCATATAAATAAATAATTTTCAAAATCAGACCAGCTGGTCTAAAGATTTTCTCATACATACAATCTTACTTCTTCTTTTATAATATAAGCTTATTACTGTTAACTTTTCAGATATTGACCAACTGCTTACTACTTCCTGCGCGTGGAATACATTCTACAATTTCTAAACCTTCACCTTCTTAAAAAAAAATATATCTTTCTCTCTTTTTATTAAAAATCCGTGTAAAATTTGTAAAAGTTGTATTTAATTTTATACTGATCCTTTATAGATGCCGCGCGGTCATCTGAACATAAGCTAAAACTGTCCATCCATATGCAACCATTGACTACCCCTGATCCTTTAAATAAGTCAATAACTTATCTCGCTAAATCCATCGAGTAACTTTCAAAATCAGCTAAACCCATGGTAAGTTACTTTCAAAACCAGCCAAATCCAAGCTTATTATTAAAACCAGCCAAATCCATCAGATAAATCATAATTTTTGATATTTTTCATATGAGACTTGAGCTGTTTTTTATGTAGAAGTAGTATTTTACCCCTTCTGAATTACCAGCCAAAAATTCACTTTTACGGGGGGCTTAAACAAGATCTAGTTTTTGTCCATTACTGAACAAAATGTTCAAGTAGATTTAGCTGATTCTGAAACCAAAGCATTCATATTATCTAGGTATCAAAGTCCAAGTAAGACTTTGACACTTAGATAATATAAAATATTATTACAGGTGTAACTTAATAGTTTGTCAGTTTATGGCTCATTCATACTTAAATGTTTATTTTCTATTGCCTAGTATTAAGTGATGAGTAGGTATTTCCAAAATGGATAAAATTGTTTTTACACTAATATTATTTAAGAACTTTCATGTACTTATGCCGTGTTGGCCGAATAGTATGTACCCCCGACTTTAAATCCGAAGGTCGTGGGTTCGATACCGGCCGTGAACCAATGGATTTTTCTTTCTTGAAAAGTGTAAGTTCACATTTTTACGTGCTTAACGGTGAAGGAAATATCGTGAGGAAACCCGCGGCATATATAGCTTCAGACGTATTGACCTGTTCTTTCCTCTGACTAACAGCTGACTAAGCTGAGAGGATGGTATAGGTGCTGGGCAAGCCTAATCCATCAAAGAATGTCCCAGGCACTGCAGCGTCCCGTACAGTACCTATGATTACCAGTGGCTGACGCTGCATAAATAATCTATAATAGATGCAAAGGTCGTATAGATATTATAGTCGTTCCGAATAAAATAAAATAAATAAAATAGTATCATGGTAAATACAGAGGTAATAGAATACGTCGAAGAATGTGTATACCTAGGACAGTTAATAGCCGTAAGTGATACTATGCATAAAGAAATCGACAGAAGGGTAGCCAATACTTTGAAGAGATTTTGGTCTCTCAGCGAAGTAATGAAAAACAAAGAAATGCCAAAAAGAGAAAAAAGAAAAGTATTCAATACATACATTTTGCCATGTTTAACTTACGGTAGCCAAACTTGGGCACTAACAGAAAAGCAGATGAATAAAATAAATGTATGCCAAAGTTCAATACAGAGAAGTGTAATAGGAGTCAAACGAAAGGATAAATTAGACTTAATAAAATAAAATTTGTAACTAAAGGAGATGTTTCAAAATGGGCTAGGTCTATGTACTCAGACTGAAAAATTGCGCAAAAATCGGTGATTTCGGAAAAAATACTCCTTATTTAATTTAAACTAAAATGATTGTTTTATAAATGTTTTAAATACGAGGCATAATTATCACTGGTAACATTTTTACTAGGCAGCCAAGACAGTTTCTAATAAATTCTTGTAACTGTCACTGCCTAATGATTTTGACAGATGGTTTTACGTGTTTGAGTTGAAGATTTTGAAGTTTTTTAACAGTAGCTAGGCTCTTAATATAGTTTACGTAGGTAGCCTGAGGTAATTAGGTAGGTACTCGAAAATTGAAATACCTCAGGTTGACTTTGATTTAGCTTCTATCATAAATCATTCATTTCACTATTATGTCAACAGCTGTCAAAATGACGTCACCAACTGTATTGGTCCGCCATATTGTTCTACAGTTTTGTGTTGCTCGACTTAGGCTAGTTATTTTTAGGAAAATGCATCAAACGAAGCAACATATTAAAAAACTGATGGTGGGAAAATGTTTAATAAATATTTAGCCATTTTTGTGCACGTGTACACCTAGTTAGCCTGGATTCCATACATTCGTGAAACATCTCCTATAAAAACGTGAAAAAAGTATGCAAAAGACTAAAATGGCAATGGGCAGGACATACGTTAAGAGAAAAGAACGATAAATGGACTAAAATAATAAATAACTGAATGGTACCCTAGGGATGGGAAAAGAAGTAAAGGACGACAAACGAAACGCTGGGAAGATGACCTAAGAGGAGTTGCTGGTCCAGAATGGATGAGAATAGCGAGAGACAGAGAGAGAGAGAGAGATGGATGTCTTTAGAGGAGGCCTTTGCCGAAAGACAAGCTGTTGTTGCGAAACGACACCAATAGTCAGAGATAATTCTATATTTAAATTGAAAATTAAACAGCAATAAAGGCTTATTTTATATTTTATTTTATTTATTTATTTTTTTAGATGCAAAGGCCTTACTTTTTTCTCATGTAAATGTAACAATTTTTTACTAAAAACTAGTAGGTACTCCTATTGTTTAATCTATTATTAATGTAAAATACTCAAAAATCTACTGCCTTCCTACACAAATATCGAAATCAAAATATGTGATCACAATGTGTTATTATTGAGTACATAAAACGTTATTTATTTTGCAATATCTTGCATTCAAATCGGGGTTGTGGCGCTGCTAGGGAGAAGTTCGTTCTTGGATGCAATTATTACTTATGTATGCTCTGTGGCCGTATAAGAGTTTATTATTATTGAAAAATTTATGACAAATGTGACTGATTTGGATGTGCCAGTACAAATAAAAATTGCCAATGGAGAGACTTTGTATGCTAAAAAGAAAGGATACTTAAAAGCCTATTATGAAGAAACACTGATTACAATAGAAGGCCTGATAGTCAACGGAATCGCTCACAATCTTCTATCAGTCAATGAATTAATGATAAAAGGAAAAAGTGTTACTTTTGAAGATGGACAGCTGATAATAAAGTCCAAAGACAAAATATACTATGGAACAAAAAGAGGTAAGCTTTACACTTTAAAACTAAAACTTAAATTACCTGAAGAGGACCATGAAAGTCAATACTTCACAGAAGAGATTAGTGACAAAGATCTTTGGCATATAAAACTAGGACATGTGAACCGAAGAGGACTGCAAATAATGAACCTACCCTACAATACAAAGGTTTGTGCGGTATGTATGAAAAATAAAAGCACCTGGTTACCGTTTAAGACTGTTTCAAAGCCGCAATCAAAAGGTATTGGAGATCTCATACACTCAGATGAAGCAGGACCCATGAAAACAGAAACAAAAGAAGGTTATAGATATTACCAAACTATACTGGATGATTACTCACACTTCATACAAACTTACCTACTTACTAACAAATCGGAAGCTGCGGACAACTTAATAAAGTATATAAGAGAGATAAAAAGAGAAAAAGGAATTAATGTAAAGAGGATCAGATGCGACATTGGAGGAGAGTATTCATCTAATAATTTCCAAAGATTTTGTGAAGAAAAGGGCATAAAAATTGAGTACACAGTACCATACAGTCCACAAATGAATGGAAAAAGTGAAAGGCTAAATAGAACAATATTTGACAAAGCAAGAACTATATTAGATGAGTCTAATCTACCAAGGCACTTGTGGGGTCAAGCCGTCCTAACCGCAACATATATGACTAACCGCTGCCCATCAAGCGCTATACAATTTGAGATACCAGCAGTGATATTTGAAAGAGAACTACAACTGAATAAACTGAAGCCATTTGGGTGCAAAGGATGGATGGTCATATTACCAAGAAAAGACAAACTAGATCCAAGAGCAAAAGAAGTCAGAATGGTTGGATATGCGAGAAATGGTTGCAAAGTATGGGACCCTATCACTGACTCTATTACTGTAACAAGAGACATAAGATTTGATGAAAAAGATTTCAAATACCAGACAGTACAGGAGAAAGAAAGCAGCAAACACTATTATTATGAACAAGAAGAAGAGCATAAGAAAAAGGCAATAGAAGATGAAGAAAAGAATAAAATAGAAGATGATAAAGAAAAAAAAGAAAGGGAAGAAAGAGAAATAACAAAAAGAGAAGACAGTGAAACGAGGAAAGAAGAGAGAAATATGATTGAAAGATATAATGCTGAAGATGAAAAACATCTAGCAAGTTCCAGTAACAATAAAAGTATTCGAGTAATAAATACACCAAAATATTTTAATGACTGAGTTATATGAAGCCTATTGTTTACTAAGCAGTGAAGAAGACCCTCAAGACTATGAAGATGCAATTAAGAATGGTTGGAAGGAAGCTATTAAAATAGAAATAGATGCATTAACAAAAATGAATACATGGACAGAAACAAACTTACCGGAAAATAAGAAAGCTAGAGATACCAAATGTGTTTTTAAAACAAAAGAAAATAATTTGAAAACAGCAAACATGCTAAACACATAGATATAAAACATCATTTCTTAAAGGACATTGTATGTAAAAAACTGATTATATAGAATATATTTCAACCCATAATAATGTTGCTGATATGTTTTCTAAATCATTATCTGAAGAGAAACTTTCTGCCATGAAACAAATAATATTCAATGTTTGTAAATCTTAATTTATTTTTATCATTGTGAGTTCTATTCTTATATAATTATGTAACGAGTTCAATCTTAGTAAGATTTTCTCGAGGGGGGGGTGTGAAATTATGAACGCATTGTTGTCTGAATGCACCCAAGAGTAAATGATTTAATGTCAATGTCTTGTCATTCCACTTCTGAACAATCCCTCCAAAATGTAGCGTGTGATTCGCAAATAAAACAAGATTAATTATACAAAAAGTGTTTTATTATCATCGGCCTCTGTCTTAAATTCAACAAAAATAAATACCTTTCATATGATACCCCACATCACCTAGTAACTTCACAAAATTTTTGAAAACCCCCTTTCAAAGTCAAAGTCAAATAGTTTATTGTAACCATGTTGTACAAAAGATCTTATAAATATAAAAGTTTCAGACATGGACCCAGCTAGGGCACAACAATATTATAATGACGCTAGGTGACAATTAATATTAAATAAAAACATTATTCAAATTTTTTACACATAACAGACTAAACAAAAGAAAATATATAATAAATGTACTTAACTTAGGAATCTTATAACTTTAAAAATTATTTATAATATATTTTAAAAACCTACAATGTTGCTTTCTTTCGTTCTTTCCACCCCCCTTGTCTAAAAAACTATGCAAATTAGAGAGTTGGCTATAATTTTCCTATAAATTTATATAGGTAGGTACACTTCTATTAGCAATAAAAATATCACGGGTTTATCTCTGTAAACTTCGGAGATAAGGGGGGGGGGAACGGTCGTTTTTTCAACATTTTTGTAAATTACTCAAAAACGATATGGCTTAAAGAATAAATAAAAACTGTTTATTATTGTGCAAATGAATACCTTTTATATAATACCCCACACGGCCGGCCTAGTAACTTCACTTAAAAATTTTGAGATCCCCTGTCCGCCCCCCTGCAATCAAAATAAGAATATTTTTTAACATTTTCATACCTATATATTAAATTAGTAAAAAAGTGTTGTCTTTTACCATTTTAAATTTCAAGTCGATAGCATAAGTAGTTCTTGAGATATCCATTTGTGACAGACAGACAGTGATTCTATAAGGGTTCCTTTTTACCATTTTGGTCTGGAACCCTAAAAATATATTTGCTACTAGATTTACAGTAGTAGTTAGTAGCTTATCTATGTATACCACACGCCAGCTACTTACCATTAGAGCAGTATCATTAGAGGCCTGGGACGCGGGAGCGGGCGCGGTCGGCGCGGCCGTGCTGTCTCGCGCCAATCGGAACTCCCAGTAGTTCCGGTCTAGGTACCGAGACAGCTCCGAGTTGGCTTGAGTGCTGTGCTCCGGTGACGCGCTAACGGATGATGGTGTTGGGGACACTGGAAGGAGAAACATTTTTGAATTAAGATAGAAAATAATAAACAGTACCTTACTTCTGCCTGCTCCTGAGAGGTGCGGGTGGAGTAGCGTAAAGCTGAGACGGGACCTTTTGACGCATGTTGCTACAGCGGCTACAGCGACTATTTCTCAGATGTCATGTTAGATCTGTCTAAATAAATAAATAAATCTGCCCTCTGTGCAATTATTTTGGTTATTTTCTGTTTTCATTTGTGTTCACACAGGCGTTATGTACTGTCCCACAGCAAGGCTTCCTTCCTCAGGCATTATTTTTGATAAATTTCAATTTTCTTTTGTAAATTGACGTTTCTATGTGGTCCTTCCGAATGAATGTTTAGTTTTTGAGTGTAAATACTTAATTATTTATTTCCCTATAACTCAGGTTGTGCATTAAAGAGGAGGCCTATTATAATACCCAACAGTGGGCGCAAACGGGCTGAAATGAAGATGTGATAACTTAGTTAGGTTCAGGATTTGACACTGTTTGTAAAATGTTCTCGAAGCAAGAGAGAGTTATCTCTGTTAAATTAGATAGGTAGTTCTATTACCATAACAAACAGAAAACCTTTGCAGTTTAGATGAATACAAATAAATGAGATAGAGACGGTGGCATACTTGGATTAAACTTTTAGAGTTAGAGTATTATATACTATAGCAAACAGAAAACCGAGTTCATCTGAAACTCATTCTTGTTGGATGACTATATTACTCTATCCACCCAGCTAACCTTTCGCCTCGGAAAGCGGACATTACAGGCGACTGCTAGTATTTATTTTAAAATCCAGCGTTCTCACCGCCGCCGTAGGTAAGTAACAGAAAACACGCCGCATTTTTAATTTAATTTTTTATTTGATCACTGGAATAACAATAAAAAACTAATTTATAATATAACCAGAAAGAACTAATTAATTTTACAAAAGCTTACCTAAAAATATCAATGTCCTTATTAAGATAACTAATACATATCATAATTGCTAATAAATCTCATAAAATTAAGTCTCGCACACAATACAATAAAACTAAATATCATAAAATCATGTCAATTTTAAAATAACTACAAGTAGGTACAGTGTATGCAACATTAGTCTAAATAAAAATTTTATAAATATGGCATATTAATGTTGTTGTAATGTGTTCAGTCTCCGAACAAACTTTGGGGTTTCAGCTAAATATAAATTTAATAAATATGGCATATTAATGTTTTTGTAATGTGTTCAGTTTCCGAACAAACTTTGGGGTTTCAGGAACAGTAATAGGAGCAGCAGATTTTTCTGGGACAAATTCAGAGTATGCTGGCATTCAGGATGCTGGTTTAGGAAGGTGTAAAAGGATGGCCCTCAGTTTTGCCAGTTCCTTTATATCAGCAAGCTTTCGCTTTTTCTCTTTTTCTTTTTCTTGCCTCAGTCTTTCCATCTCTTCTTCTTTTTCCTTCAGCTGCTTATCAAACTTTCCTCTTTCCGCTGCCCTTTGGGAAGAAGTCAGTTCAAATGGCATAGATTGAACTGACTGTCCTTGCTGCAAAACAGGTTTGAAGGGCTCTTTGTGCAAAACCACAGCTGGACGAGCCTCAAACTTTGTATGATTCTCTTTGTTTGCACTATGCATGCGTTTTCTGACACATCCAGGTAGAGGTTGGGCTCTGAAAGAAGATGCCAGCTTTTTCTCTTCTTCAATTTGAAGCCTGATCCTTTCTTCCTTGCGTTTTTTCCTCTGTTCATCAGCTTTTTCAAAAGAGAAGGGTTCTGGTCTGATCGGACCACGCCGTTGGGGTTTTTCAACAGGTTTTGGCTGTGCAACGGATTTGTTTGAGTTTTTAAGAATGTCTCGAGAGTTGGCCCCTTTATTATGGAATTTAGGGCTTACAGGCTTTGTTATTGGCAGCATAGATTTTACTGGTACATGGGGCTTCTCAGGAATGTGCTTTGGAGCAGGACCAGCCTTGAAATGAGTTTTAGGAGGATTGATTTTAGTAAAAAATTTAGTTAAACTGAAAGGTTCTGGGATAATAATGGGCTTCCTGGACACTTCTGGTAGATGCATTGGTTCATCAAAACTTGGTTTCGGCATGGGTTGTGCCTTTGTGTGAGTATCAGGAGTGTCTTTCTCATAAATAGTCTCAGCCATCGACACGAACTTTGTTCTGGACAACTTTTGAGGCTGATCAAACGGTCTTCTGTGTCGGTGATTGTCATCTCTGCTATTGTCGTGGAACACGTGCTTCACAAGGTCTTCTCGCGTAGCATTTATATCGTTCATTGACATCGATTTCCTCATAGAACCAAAATTATTATCCAAAGGTAAATCCAAGTCTTCTTCGATGGGATTCGCTGGCTCACCTTTTAAGCTGATATTTCCTTCTGGTCCGTCGCAACAATTCGTGTTCAAATGCTTTTTGGACATTTTTACAATATGTGATCAATTAACAGCAGAGTAAACAATTTTTTGATCGCATCAAAGCAAACGCGTCGTTAACGTTATTTTCAAATTCAACCTTCTTTGAAATTTTAAAAATGAACTTTCTTCACCTTCCACCAAAAAAGTTGACAGAAGACTTCTAGAGTTTTCTTTTCGCTGGTTATTGCCAGTTCTGAAAATCCAGAGAGCCAATCGCAAGCCGGACCTTGTCAGTCGAACGTTCGAGACCAAACTTCTCAACGAAACGTATTATGTCAGAGCGACCATAGACTAATAATATATATTACTGGAAGTTACCGGCATTGTTGCCACCTTAGTGGATTTTCCACTAAAACTGGTGGTTTCGACCCCCGCTTTAGTGGTGAAATATTGCTTTTAGTGGCTAGTGGATTTTTCTAGCGGTTTAGTAAAATTAATTTCATATACTGAAAATACTGTAACTCAACCACTTTAAGTACTTAAGTTTATTTTGGGAGTTTTTGCATCCATATAATATGCCACACTGACTAATCCGTCAGAATCACTGAGCTCCAGAATACTCTATACGGAGGTATTCTCCGTAGAATATTTTCTGTATTAGTTAGTTTACAACAAACAAAACTGACAGAGTCAACTCTGTCTCGTCTTGTGCCTCGTCTCGGACTGCCTGCTCCGTACGTCGTACAATATTTCTGCGTACTCATTCGATGCGCAAATATGTTGAAACCACAATATTATACGCAAAAGTTTCGGGATTCTTGGCTTCAAGAACCACAATTAAAGACATTTGCTTTAACTTTCCTTATACTGCCTCATTCTAATGCCGATGTTGAAAGACTATTTAGCGGTATGAATATAATAAAAAACAAGCAGAGAAACAGAATGAAGTTAAATCTTGTAACTGATATATTAGGTATACGTCAACAGGCTCCAATAGGTCGAGCACAAAGAAATTTAAACAAGCTCCTTACCCAAAATCCTCAGCTTGACTTGTTTGTGGATGGATGGATGGTGATTGAGCGTGCCCTTCTTAGTTACTGTGAGAATGTTTAGTGCCTTTATTTTATTTTGTATGTCCTGCCATGTTTAAGATTATTTTTATATATTGTGTAACCTTATTTGAATTTTAACTTTCTCACCATGTTGTTAAAGTAATTTTTTGTTAATTTCTCTGTAAATATTAATGTACGTCGCACTATAATAATTATAAGTCTCTTAGGTGTTTACACAAATATTTTGATTTTTATGTGCTGTTTTTTTGTTTCCTGTTGTCAAAGTTTAAATTATATAAATATATATATTTAAGTTAGTTATATTAATTATTGTTAAGTAAGTAACTTTAGTTTTTTAACACATTTTATTGTTGTTTATTTTTTGCATAAACTGCATTAAGTTAAGATGCATAGGTATTTAAGTACTTCATATAACGCAGTGGATTATTATTATCTGTAATGTTATAATGATTGTGTAAATAAATAAATTGAATTGAAATTGAATTAGGAATACGCTGTGGTTTGAAATTGGAAGGAAAATGCTGCAGTGAATATACAATTCCAATTAACGTCACAAATAAAATCAGTACCAAAAAATCGTACAAATCTGAAACCGAGGATGGTGTAGACCAAAATGGTTCATCTGAAGAAGAATATTTTTTTTAATTGTATTATTTGATGTTACAAAAAATATTCATGTTGATTTACTAATTGTAAACATTTTACTAAGTAATAATAAAGGCTATTTACTAAAATACAGTGTTAAAATAAGTTTCGCGGAAATTTTAGCGATTTTTACTGTAGGACCGTTTTTTGTTAGTGGTTTTCTGGTGGTTTTAGAGGTTGAATCTGGTGGAGAGCTGGTTTTACTGTTGGCATGGCAACACTGATTACCGGGGCATGGTGGCCCGGTCGCGACTGTTAGAATTACGTTGATTTCTTCAATTAAAATACTCATACATGTACGACCAATTTAATCAATTAAGATTAACAACGAACGAAGATCTCATTAATCATTCCTTTTACTAATATTACTGAGTAATTAATTATAAAATGATCGAGG
This sequence comes from Pasiphila rectangulata, assembly GCA_963082625.1. Lineage (NCBI taxonomy): Eukaryota > Metazoa > Arthropoda > Insecta > Lepidoptera > Geometridae > Pasiphila > Pasiphila rectangulata. The sequence goes on along the minus strand of OY720236.1, from coordinate 15,375,964 downwards.
TTAATTTTTCTATTTGTGTACGTTCGTAGTTCGTAGGTTAGAAACTGGTTCTAAGTCTAAACAGAACAGCAGCATCTTGCGTTAGGAAACAGTGTTCTTTGCCTAACAAAATTGCAAAATGTCCAATGAAAAAGTGAAAATGCGTAAGCAGCTTGGTCTGCTCGAAGGCGTAGCGATTATCCTGGGAATTATATTCGGGAGCGGAATTTTTATATCTCCTAAAGATGTGGTAGTAAATACTGGGTCAGTATGGGGTGCCCTTCTCGTGTGGACTGCCTGCGGCGGCCTGGCTACGCTTGGAGCTCTATCTTACGCAGAATTAGGTAAGAATTTCCAGTTATTTTTTACAGGAGTACACAGGCAGTCATAGGCTGTGTTGGCAGAGTATGAACCACGACGTTTGATCCGAAGATCTTGGGTTTGATACCGGCCGTGAACCAATGGATTGTTCTTTCTAGAAAAGATTAAATGCACATTTAATATGTGTGTTTAATGTTAAAAGAAAACACTGAGAAAACCGGCGGCTTCAGTTATATTGACATGTTCATTCCTTTGATCATACACTTCAGCACTGGATGTACCAATACTAATAGTCAATATGGCATTGCTACACTACTGCCCATGTTTTGCTTGAATTAAAGGCTTTCTCATAGTCCACAAAAGTTACACTCTCCCTGCATTCATTGTAACCAGTTGTATAAGCCTTGCTCTGTGGTTGTTAGTTTACAATTTTGATATGTTTTTTTACTGTAGGGTTTTTGTTTTTATATTTTTACATTTACCTGTAGTAGAAAAAGTTATTTATTTATTTTTATAAGGTTTCAATTAAATTAAGCTCATGTCACATTCTGGGATTGCTTACACTAGTCAGTTTCACAATTAAGAAAAAACAGTGATTGGAAGTGAGATTGATACATAATCCTTAAAATTGGTAGTCAGCTAATGCTATACAATATCTAAATTTAGCATAGTTTGTTAAAATTTATTCTGAAAGAATTTGTATAAATTTTCTATTATAGTAAACTTTAAAGAATACATTTTTGTGAAAGGCTTTTCTTTAAGACAAGCAAAACCATTTACTGCTTCCATGGGCATGAGAGGAGGGGTAACATTATACTGCCGGTACCCCACGGCCATTATTATACAATATCCAGCTGGATTTCAATGTAGGCCAGCTAGGTTGTATACCGGATAGTTAATAGATATCTGTTTTATCTCTAGAAATAATATCCAAATAATTATAAATATTTTTACACCCACAGGAACTGCACTGGCTCAAAGCGGAGGAGACTACCATTACATAAATGAGGCATTTGGGCCCTTACCGGCTTTCTTGTATCTGTGGGATGCTAATTTAGTATTTGTGTAAGTATAAGGCTACTGTTACTCTTAAAATCTGAGTAATATGTGGTTGACAGGCAAAGATGCTGCCATATGGACCAGGGCATTTGTCCAAAAAAAGTGCAGTTATGCCCTTGTCTCCAAGATGTTGCATAATGATGAATTTTAAAAGAAAATATATTGTTAGTCAAATTTTTGGCCTCCGTAACTCAATGATTAACTTGCTGGCAATGTTAACAGAAAATCTTGTTAAGATCAAGGCAACCACAGTTTACTTTCTATTCCCAACATATGCACTAACATGCCACCTAGGGGTGTATATTGTCCCCTGTACCTAACCAGCTTAATTCCTTAAATTATCGGAGAATAACTCTGGTCTATTAACAGCAATACTTGGTGGTACAAAAATGTAGTATGGTTTCAGTATTGTCGAATGAGTGAGCGAAGCACACAAAGTTCTTAGTGGGACCTAAGCATTTTGGCTACATTTTTATATGTGTATGTTCGAAATTTTTGTCCCAATATAACTAGAACAGATCATCGGATTTTGATAAAATTTAAAACATTTACTCATTGTAACATCAATGCAAACCATTTGTTGCAGGGGATTTTTTGGTAAATGTGGTAGTTTTTCAGATTTAGGGGTTTCATTGGGTTTTTTTACCTGAGTATATTTCATATAGAAATCCCCTAATTTTTATGAAATTTACAACTGAGATATTACATGAATTGAAGCCGATTGTTATGGGGGCTTTTCAAAAATGTGGTAGTTGTCGTAAACATGAGATCTAGCTCGTTCTAAGTTTGGGGCGAACAACTAGTATATATATATATATAATAGCCTAAAATAGACAAACCCATGCTGTTCCCACTTTTAAGACTGTCAGCTATGTAGGCATTGTTCTAATTAAAACAAGTTGGCATGTTTAATTATCTTCATTAAAATTATGAGATCACTGTTTCTATTGTAGGTAAGTGGACAAAAAGTATAATGACTATTGTTTTGTCATTCCGTGTCTTTCCTACATACATTATAATAAAAAATCAAAAGTTTGGATGGATTTTGTTTGTTGTCTCTTCAAGCAACAACTACAACTTTGCACATGTATACCAAGTACCTATGTTGTATGTAGGCCAAGATTAAAACATTATGCTTTTTTCCTCTGTGTGCAACACAATTAAATAGAATAAAGGTAAATTAATGAAGAGAGATAGTTTTAGGCCAGTACACATCATATTTGGCTGAAGTATAGATGCCGCTGTTGCGCTGATGCGCTTTTGTTGTGGAAAGTCCAGCATTATTTATTTTTCAGGCCTAGCACCAACGCGATCATGGCACTGACGTTTGCCAACAATGTCCTCCACCCAATATTTCAAGACTGCCCCATAGATCCTATTTGCCAGAAGCTTGTTGCTGCTGTGACTATTTGTAAGTATTTCTACAATTTCATATGTATAGCGGTAGCTTTTATATTGGCCACACATATTCAATTATTTTTTGACTCCCCTCCCTAGTTTGATGTCACAAGTTAGTGCTCCTCCTACCCATTGTCAAACAATGGCACACTCGTGTGACGTAATTTATGGAAGTTATAAATGATAGTGTGACTACTTAAACAGTTCGTGGCTAAGTTAAGGAAGGAAAAGCCAATATTTTCCTTATGCGTTACGTCCACAGCGAGCGGCAAGCCTTCATCGTCATCATGTCAACCATAGAACTGCTGTTCACGTCCACTGCTGGACATAGGCCTCCCATTGATCTCCAAGTACTGATCATGAGGGGTTGTTGCCATACTCACCACGCTTGGCTAGCGGGTTGGCGAGCGCAGTACGGGATGTTTATACACGGAATAACGCTGCTGCCCATCTTCCGGAGGTATCCCTTAGCTGTTACTGCATCCACGGGCATGAGAGGAGGAGTAACATTCTACTGCCGGTACCCCACGGCAGCCTTACATTGTTCAGAATCAGAAGTAATTGACTGTTGATTTATTTGTTACGATTTTATTTGTTCTTATAGCTAGGCAGGTACGGGTTTTAACGGTTTGTCTTGGTGTGAATTATATACAATAGACAGGGCCGGCTCTAGGGTGGGCGACCGGGGCGGCCGCCCGGTGCGCCAGGTTCACAGGGTGCCGCACGCGCCAGCTTAACTTAAACATTTACTTTCAATACCTATTTTATCGATCTAAATAAAAACTAGACTACTTTTAAACTTATCTCGTAGGAGCGATTATTCAGCATATCTAACAACCTGTTATTTTGTCGTTTGTCTTATCTATCTCTCACTAACTAATGTAGAACGAAAGATATGTTGAGTGACAGGCGAAAAGTTGCAACATGAGTTATGCTTTTTATATAATCATTAATCAGTGTAAGTTCAAATCAAATCGTAAAACCTTTTAAGTCCCAATTTTTTCAAAATTCAGTCCTGCTGATCTATCACGAATCTAAGGACGTACAAATGATCAACCTTTAACAGAACCCTTAAGACGACCTGTGGCGCAGCGGGCGAAGGTCCGCCTGTGACGCAAGAGGTTGCGGGTTCGTTTCCCGCCTCGGGACAAATGTCTGTACGATCTGCAGTTATTTGTTTAGGGTATTCTGTTCTTCTTTATATAATAAAAAGTTGAGTATATCAGTCATCATATACACTGCCGGCCAAAAGTTTGAGACCACCTACATCTAAGTAGCAAAATGAAATAAAACTCAAAATATAAATCAAGAGGTTTAGATATTAATTAAAATGCTTATTTACTAATACACATTCATCAAGAAGAAAAAAAAATCAAGAAATATCAACCATTTACGTTAAAAATGACGTTCATATTTAATAAAATCATTAAACGGATTTTTCGTCAAAATAGCCTCCCTTGCATTTTATAACTTTTTTCACTAGTCTCGGCATACGAGCAATCAATTTATCAATTGTATCTTGTGAGATATTGTTCCAGCTTTCTTGTAAAGCCTTCCACATGTCTTCTTGTGAGGAGGGACAACAACTGCGCACATTTCTGTCAAGCTCTTCCCACAATAGCTCAATGGGGTTGAGATCCGGACTCTGAGGGGGCCACACCATGTTTTTTAACACCCTTTCTGTTTCTTTATGTTCTAAATAACCCCTGCATAATTTTGAACTATGTTTAGGATCATTATCTTGTTGGAAAAAAAATTCATTTCCAATTAATCTTAAACCAGACGGAACGGCATTTTGCTGTAGTATTCGTTTATAATGCTCCTTTTTCATGATTCCTTCGACTCGTACCAAATCTCCGGTTCCATGGCCCGAGAAGCATCCCCAGACCATAATGGAACCACCACCATGCTTAACTGTTGGCACCACACAATCTGGCATCATCTTTTCCTCGGCGGTACGTCGAACAAAAATTCGTCGTTTTGAACCAAATATTTCAAACTTGGATTCATCTGTCCAAAGAACTTCTTTAAAGTCTTCTTCAGTCCAGTCTCGATGGGTAAGGGCCCCTGCGTCCGTTTCTTTTTGTTTTGTGGCCTTAGTAGTGGTTTTCGAACGGCGACGCGACCAAATAACTTAGCATCTCTCAATCGTCTTTTTACTGTAGTCAATGACACAGGTTCTGATCGGGATTTGTTCACTTCTGCGCGGATTTCTGGTGCGGTTAGGCGTCTATTCCGCTTGCTGGTAACGACGATGAAATTATCCTCGCTAGAAGTGGTAGCTCTCGGTCTCCCCGATCGCGAACGATCTTGATTACTGCCAGTCTCCTTGTATCGGGTTATTGCGTTATGAACACAAGTCTTCGACAACTTAAGTTGAGAGGCAATCGCACGTTCAGATTTGCCTTCGCCGTGTAAAACAACTATGGCAGAACGAGTTTCAGTGCTAATTTCGCGCACTTTTCCCATTTTAAGATGTCTTCACTGTAACAACGACGAGCTCAGACTAGTTAAGATAATGAAAAAATTACTCCATCAAAACTCAGGTAAAAAATATGTTTAAGGAAGCTAAAATAATCCGGAAGTACGGTTACCGCAAAACAAAACCAAAATAATTAGAAATGAGCAGGCCATAAAAAATATAACAATGACTTTATCACCTGGTAAGCGCGCGGTACTCATTTATGTTTTGAAACAATAGACCTTTAAAGGATGATAACTTAAAAATATACAATAAAAATGACTCTCAGAAATTCTTTGATAACAATAGAATACGCAGGTGTTCAAATTAGCTCTTTATCATGTGTACTTTTGAAATATTTTGGTGATTACAAAGATTTTTACAAGTGGTCTCAAACTTTTGGCCAGCAGTGTATACACACAAGGTGCTAACAAATTTGTCACGGATATTTTAAGAGATAATACATTACATTATAACAATTAAATTTTAACTGTAATTAAGGATATTTTGTATATCATTATTTTGTTTTCATTTACCGAACAAAAAAATAAATTATAATTATTTTTCCAATAATCACCCCTATTATGTACCTGTCAAGATGTTTAACACTGTCTGTCATATCACGTCAAAAGTTGTTTTTCTTAAATGGCATTATGATTCGACGGGAAAATCATCATGAAATAGTGAGGTATCTTTTTCGCTTCTTTCCCTCACTTTATGTGCTTTGTTCAATTTAAATGTTTTTTTTGTCTCTAGGGTTCCGTTTATCTTAAATTAAGTGCTGCTATAGGGTTTTGAATAAAAATATGTAAAAAGTAGTTTAGTTAAACTGCTTAAGTTTAAATATTCATCAGTTTCAACATCCTCTTCCAGGTTTCCTGACGTTCATAAACGCGTACGACGTGAGGTTCACCACTCGCATACAGAACGTGTTCATGTTTACGAAGATCGCCGCGCTAGTGATCATCATAGCGGGTGGCGTGCTCTGGATGGCGCACGGTACGTAGCGGTCGTCCCGCGGAGGCTCCGCGCCTCGGCTGGCCTAGTAACCGGCTGATACGAGTTTGGCCTCATCATCAGCCTTTAATTCTCGAAACTCCGCGGCTCAGCTGCCTTCATATTTCATTTCATTTATTCAGAACAATCCCACTAATATTATAAAGCGGACAGTTTGTTTGGAGGTTTGTTACCTCTTCACGCAAAAATTGGGCTACGGATTGAGCTGAAATTTTGCACACGTATTGACGTTGACCATTAACACATAGTTTAGGATTCATGCATGGTAACCGAGAGTTGTCACAAAGCACTAATTATTAAAAGAAAAAATATGTATCTATATATTGAGCCTAGAGGTTGACAGAAGTTCATACCGATGGTATTAACATTATGCATGAGGTTATCGCAAAGTCAAAACATAAAAATAGAACGACTTTCCACTTCGAGATTCGTATTCTTCCACCAAATAGATCACATCAATAACCAGGATTAACACATAGTTTAGGATTAATACATTTTATTCGGGTACAACGCATGCGAAGCGGCGGGCAGAAGCTAGTTATTAATAAATCGTCACTTCATTCTTCAGACATTATTAACAAAGGTAGTATCATCGTATTTACCCTACATGGCAACGCACTTTTAAAGTAAGGAATCGATTTAAATCGAGTTCTTACTTTTTTTTGAGGTACTTATGTGTACTCGTACCGGTCTATATTATAGGTTATGTACCGGTCTATATTATAGGTTATGTAGGTATATGTTGGCTGCGAGCCCTCACGATGGCAAAACCTATATGGAAGTAGTCCTATGCTTAGATGATAACCGTGTTATCACGTAGCTCTAAATAGGATTTGAAAACATGTATACGAGTATAAAATAGACAAAAACCGGCTTAAAAACCGAAAGCAAAACATCATCCGTAGAATACGGCCGAGGCTAGCGGAATCCAAAGGATATTGACCCAGTAACAGTAATAATGTCTGTCAACATTAGTTCGGCTAGTCTCGCCGCCGCGCCCGTGATTTGAAATTTTAATTACATTATTTGCATGTGATAATAGTCAAAATCCACCTTACTCCATTGTATGCATACAACGTTTAACTTGATTAAGTTGAAGTTTTGTACAGTTTTTTTGTGATTTAAACGTTTAATGAGTCAGAAGCGAGATGTTATCATTTTAAGCGCCGTAGAGTTCCGTAGTAAAACAAGGCTTATAGATAGACAGATAGATAAACTCTTTATTGTACATTTACCATAAAACATTAATTTCACAAAGAGAAACACAGACAAATATAACATACAATGGGCGGTCTTATTAGTATTATTATTATTAATCATACAGAGAAGACACTCAGATCCCTTATATCCCTTATATATACCCTGATTAGCCGTGGGGTGCCGGCAGTAGAATGTTACCCCTCCTCTCATGACCGTGGATGCAGTAAGAGCCTGCTAAGGGATACTTGCGGAAGATGGGCAGCAGCGTCTTTCCGTGTATTAACATCGCAAACTGCGCTCGCCAACCCGCCTGCCAAGCGTGGTGAGTATGGCAACTACCCCTCGTGGAGATCCATGAGGGAGGCCTGTGTTCAGTAGTGGACGTTAGGCTGGAATGATGAAACATTTGTCCTCCGGCGCTGAACCCGCCTCCTGCGTCTTAGCCAGCTATTAGACCTACTGGGCCACAGCGTTCTTCAAATGACGATCTTCGTCATCATCTCAGTCATAGGACGTCCACTGCTGGACGTAGGCCTCCCTCAAGAATCTCCAAGTACTGTCACGAGAGGGTTGTTGCCATCGCTTGGCGGGGTTGGCGAGAGCATTACGGGATGTTAATAATGATACACTGAAAGTCGCTGCTGCCCATCTTTCAGAGGTGTGCCTTCGCCTTAAATTATCATGTTCTGCGTTCCAGGAAACGTGGAGCACTTCCAGGACGGCTGGGCCGGCACCAAGACATCCGTCAGCAGTTGGTCCGTCGCCTTCTTCTCGGGAATCTTCTCTTATTCGGGCTGGTGAGTTCTCCTCTGCATATTAACTGCAGTGGACACACTGAAGCGCAGCGGGGAAGGGAAGAGTAGAGCTGACCAATAGAATTGCATAAAAAAACTTTCGGTGCGGAGTTTTTATGCAGCTCTATTGGTCTTGTTTTTAAATATAAACTTATATAGGTATTGTATTTGGCGTTGTCCCATTTCTTCCGTTATTTTGTTCCATTAACGAAAAAAAAATTCGATTGCCCATAGGAGACCTAAGACATAGAAGCAAAATTATACCAACATTACTATTAAGTAATGTTGGTAATTTTTTTTTCGATGGTCCATAGTAGCCGTTCTATTTTCTGTCATCAAAGTTTAGATTTGTTACTAATCTGTAATAAACTAATTATTGTAATTGTTCCTTAAATAGTTGATCTGTCACCTAAATTGAATCACCAAGTAATATCAAACCGCTCACAAACAACAAGGTTCTGGTCGTACTGCAACTACAAAGCACGAGCCAAGCGACCATAGCGAGCGTGTCGCGGCAGCGGCCGGCGAAGCGCCAGAACCGAATTCTACTTGGTGATTCAATTTAGGTGAGTTATTTGTAATTTTTTGACAGATCCCATACCCTTTATGTAATTCCTCACGATGTTTCCTTCACCGTTAAAGCACGTGTTAAGTGTGCACATACATTTTTCATTTTTCTCTGAGTAATAGCTGACTAAGCTGAGAGGATGGTATAGGTGCTGGGCATGCCTAATCCATCTAACAATGTCCCAGGCACTGCAGCGTCCCATACAGCATGATTACCAGTTGCTGACGCTGTATAAATCATCTATAATAGATGCAAAGGCCTTACTTTTTTTTTTTTTTATGTAATTACAGGAACTACCTTAACTTCATGACGGAGGAGCTCCGGGAGCCGTTCGTGAACCTGCCTCGCGCGATCTACGTGTCTCTGCCCATGGTCACCGCGATCTACCTGCTCGCCAACGTGTCCTACCTGGCTGTGCTGGGGCCCATCGGAGTCATGACCACGGAAGCCATCGCCGTTGTGTGTACACGCTACAGTCCAATAATAAGCCTCGCATGATTTTCTTATGACTAATCCTCATAAGGATTTCCATTTGATTTAAGTCATTTTTATGTTTCTCAATGTTTGTTACGGAGTTAAGAGGTGGTTTTTAAAAGCATTTACTCTGTTTAAGATGAGTAAGCTGATAATGATTAGCAAGCTAAAGTGGCAGTGGGCTGGCCATATCTGTCGATCGATGGGGTAAAAGTTCTCGATTAGAAACCGCGAGGCGACAAGCGTAGTGTGGGACGCCCACTAGCTAGATATAGTGATGATTTGCAAGCGGTCGCTGGCAGATGCTGGATGCGGCTTGAAATGACGCAGATATGGAGAGGCCTATGTCCAGCTGTGGACTAATATAGGTTAAAGTCTTGATCACATTACCATTGACAGAATTTGGTGGGAGTCTGCGATCGATAGGGATGGTTAGAGGAGTTTAAGAGAGACTTTTGCTGAACAGTGGGACCAAATATTATTGTTATAGGGTTTTCAGATAATTATCTGCTCGACCATAATAAAAGTGACTAATACGCACGGGCAAGTTGGTTGGGTTTAAGAAACTAGGTACCGTCAACTCGGTGGTGAAAGTGTCACTATGCTATAATTAAGAGCCTGTAGTGTCCCACTGCAAAATAAATAATAGTTAAAGAAGGAATGGTTCAAGTAGTATTCATAATAGCTGGTGGTTTCCAGGACTTCTCCGTTATAGCTCTCGGCTGGCTGCGCTGGGCGATGCCGGCGCTGGTCGCCGTGGCCGTAGTCGGCGGCCTGTCCGTGCACATCATGGCCTCTTCGCGCATGTGCTTCGCGGGCGCGCGCAACGGGCACATGCCGGAACTGCTAGCGCATATCAACACTAGGTGCATGTCGCCGCTGCCCTCGCTCGTCTTCTTGGTGAGTGCACTTAAATGATGCTGCATATTACATGCAGCGCCATCTAGCCAGAAAACAGCTTTTTAAAATAATTTTTGGTGGGTTGAGTAATTTTCTGTGAAAAACAGTGATTTATTATTACAGGATGAAGGTCATCTTTTCCGTTTCTTCGAACGTCAGTGTTTTCAACCAATTTTTGATGGGTGATCAGGTCAGTTAGTGCTGCATGATATAACCTCAAATCTTTTAACAACCATATTTATAAAAAATTTGAGGACTCTTAACTGACGCAAATCGGCGTGCTCCAGTTTCTCGGAGCGATATACTAGGAGCCATTCGGCGCCTTCTTCCAATTTATTTATAAAGAATACACGTAGAAATTAAATACACAATACAGAAGAAAAATATACAGCCAACTTGTTGTAAGTTTTAATATTGTATCGTCAGATGCTGATGTCCCTGATAATGCTGATTCCGTCGGACCTGACGTCTCTCATCACGTACTGCACCGTGGTGGAATCATTCTTCACCACCCTCAGCTGTTCCGCCGTGCTCTGGCTGCGACACAAGCGGCCGGACATCGCCAGACCTATCAAGGTAATCATCTCAACCTTCCAGTAAACAGTACATACCAGAAAACTTCTCTAATCGGGGCCTAAAACCGGTGTGCTCCTGAATAACGTTCATAGGTTGTATAGAAGTTGGGAGCATAACTCTATACAAAACTAAAAGCTGCTCCTTTTAGTTTTGTATAGAGTTAGTGTGTAGTTAGTGGTAATTCCTAATGACAATTATGTGTACCTATAGTTGCTAATAATGAGACGTCAAGGAAGCGTTATCATAGTCTTTATTTTACTGTTTCATTATTACAGTATCTTGACAAGTTGTACATGTCTACTTCAGGGTAGCTTAAAACATTATTGTCTTTTTTAAACTTTCGCGATCACAACACATTTTAATTATACTTTATAACTTGATGCTGGTGATTTACGCGGTAAATACTCGTATATACATATGTATATTAATAAGTATACATTATTGCCGCTAGGAATGAAAACTCCTGGTCCTCCATTTAATTTAGTACAGAGCGTAACCCGTGGTTTGTATTTCCCAGGTGGCAACCTGGATGCCGGTTGTTTTCGTGTCTGTCTCCGTGATACTACTCATCGTGCCGGTGGTCTCCGAGCCGGGCGCGGTGTTGGCGGGAACGCTCATCACCCTGCTCGGAGTGCCGGTTTACCTGGCACTCGTGCGCACCCGCCCGCCCGCCATCCAGCCCTACTGCAGTGAGTATCCCTCTAGTGTCCCTCCGTGGTCTCCTAGCTGGGCGCCGTATCTCACAGAAAGATATGTTCCATTCTTGCCTGTGTTGTTGTCACGACCACAACCAAACTGGACTTTTGTGTTTAACTTTTTTTAGAAGATACCGCCCTTGGGCTTATGACGGCAGTATGAGCTCTGTCTTACGAGTAACATTGTGAAAGCACATTCTGCAAGGTTGTATATTTTTCTTGAAAACGCTTTTAATTTTTGCCCTGAAAATTTACAGAAAATATTACTGAAAGAAGACTTCATTTTGATTTTAACTGCAATTTAAAAAAATACTTTCCCTCCATGTGGCATAGCCGCAGGACGCCCTGTTTAAGGCACAGAAACGCAGCCGGCGCGAACGAGGTAAAGCCAGTATAACCTTGATACATGGCCATGGGACGCCATGTATAATATAAGTGTATCAAAATTTAACGCTAATATTTTATTTTCAGCAAAATTCACCCACGTCTGTCAAAAGATGTTCCTCACGGCCGTTGAAGACAAAGAAGAATGAATCTTAACTTTATAGCAGTAAATTGTAAAATACTCTCTATCTTTCGTAGATCTTAAGACGTTCAGTCTACCTCAACCCAACTAGTTAATTCTGTCAGTCTACAAATAGATTTATAGTAAAATAATGGCGCTTTTATCTACAAACAGTTGCTGTTTTCAATTGTACCTACTATAGAACTCTAAGGTCTGTCTCGAATTTTAGTAATAATATAATATAAAGGGTAGTTGACTGAATTTTAATCTTTCGTGGAGATTTTCAAAAATATTTGATACATGACATACCGCAATGTTTCAATTTATGACAGATTATGACGTCACGAGCACCCATTTTTTGATGTGTTTAACTTATGCGCTTTATCTAAGTATTTTTACATTATTTGATGTGTCTATTTTTATTATCTAACTGACAAACTGAAAATAATTTTGATTTTCATACCTGTCAACATGCCTAATATTTGGTTACTAATTCTAAATGTGAAATGAACATAAATCCACTATTATTATTATTAATTTTCCCTGCAGAGGGAAACATGAGGCTCATAATATTTTATTTATGTTCGAATGTTTAGGGTTATTTATGTTTACACGGGTGTAAGGTGGGTTTTCTAAAAATATTCCTACATGTTGGATAGTCATTGTTTTGAGTAGACCCGTAACAGTTTACTTGCGTGCTTAACGGATGAACTCGTGGCGGGCATTTTAGTATAAGAGTGCCTTTTATGTAGAACTTTTCTTATAAGTTTTATTTGATTAAAATATAATCAGTATTCTAAGTAGTCACATCCGTGTAATCATCTCAGAAAAGTAATATTTTATTTTTAAAATTTTAGTCCCGCTATTTCGTATATTATTAATTGAATGTTGGGCATTACACACTGCTAGTGTAATGCTAGTGTAGTATAGTGGTAATGATAAGTAGTTAAATACATACCTATTTGACATACATATAAAAATACCCAGACCGGAGACAAATATCTGCAGAAAAACTACAAACATTGTCCCGTGGTGGGAATCGTTTCGGCTTTTTAGGGTTCCGTAGTACAACAAGGAACCCTTGTAGTTTCGCTTTGTCCGTCTGTCTGCGGATCTACGAAGAGACTATTAGTCTTATAAAGCTATACAAGGGCATATTAATGACGTCGAGTTGGGGATTAAATTTAAGGTCCCTAAATCGAAAAGTTGTCTTTGCAACCCCGTGAGGTTTTAAAATACAACCTACACTACACGGGAAAATCTAGAGAAAAAAAAGTTCATCTCCAACTCGGCGTCATTAAATAATATGATTTGCGAAGTATTAAAGATTATTTAAGCTAATTTTAGAGCCCCTTCTTTAAAATTTAAACTGTTAGCTTTACAAATCTGAATAGAATCATGGATGTAGTTATAATTATGCACATTCTAGGAAAATTATAGCGGTTAACTTTTTCAGTTTTGGAGTAATTGTCGCTCAAATAAGTGATACAGTTAACCGAATATACCGGAATACTTTAAACCGAAAACTTAATTAACACCTGTTAGTAAGTTTTAGTAAGCATAACTAATTGATTTATGTTCATAGCACATATAGATTGTATTAAAGGCTGATTATTATGGAAACAATCAAATTAAATTGAAAACTATTCACTTATCCCGACTGAACGCGCGGTATTGTGCCTTATTTAGTGAAAGGGTCTGGATAAAGATCAGAATATATTAGCGTTAGGTTTAGATTTTATATGATACAACTTGATTGACTCAGTGTAAGATCACATTTTATTTATTTATGTATAATTATTTGCAATGACTTAAGTAGATATAGGACGTTTTAGTTGTTTTTTGTGCATTTTGGTTTGATATGTTTTTATATTTTCGAGGCTGCAATCTCGTAAAATTTGAATAGCACGCGTGTGTCTCCTATGAATTGAATCGCACGAATTCTACTATTTTTCGTTGAGACGAAATGTCTTGTTATTGAATCTCGCCAATCGTTTTGAATGAAATCTCAACTATGAATGATATAAAACTAATGTCAAGAACGCGAACACGATTCTAGAATTCATAAGAGCGATGAAAATAAGCGTGATAAACGCAGTTCACATAACGCACACATGCGTTTACAGCGCCATGAATGCTTTTCTGTCCATGTTATAATTGGAACGAATCTTTTAAATTAATGAAGATAGCCCTTTCATTTATTTAAAAGATGTAGTTATTTATGATGAATTGATTTTGTTATATAGCCCTGAATCCCCCAGTTTTAAGACAATTAGTGTAAGTTTTTTGATAACTGTTTGAAATGTATTGTGCCAAGCGTAACCGATTCGATGCTTTGTTTGTAAATGGTGAATAAAAGTTTTGTTACAACTTACGTTTTCTAATTTAATTTACCCCGTGTATTGAGACGTAGGTACCACAAATAAATAAATAGGTAGCCACAAATAAGTAGGTACCACAAGTATTTTAAACTCAAAGTAAGCTTACAAAGGTTTGCACGTCCAGTCAAAATCGAGATAGAATGTACTAACAAACCACTGAGAGCTCAATTAGATGAGATTGCAGAGGCGGATCTGAGTTCGGATTGTTCTCGTACACTACGCGTGAAGTGTGAAGTCACAATGCGAAGTAACATTCACATCTTATTTCGCATTGTAACCACATAGTTGAAGACGAAAAGAGCGTATGTTCTTATCTACCTATCTACTTTTTATTAAGCCCTGGCAAAAAAATAGGGTGTTATTAAAATAGTTCTTTAACATAAAGTAAGTAACTAAGTTTGACCGCTATTCAATTTCAATTCAATACGTTTATTTCAGCTTAGAAATACATACACAGGTACACAGATACATATTTCAGCCATAGATTAAATAATTAAATAAAAACATCTTAAATTAATGACACACACACAATCTTCATAAGCGCGTGGCACTATGTGTGCGCGTCCAATGTATCATGAAAGCGCAGTCCGTGTCCAGCCTTCTAGCTATGTTTCAGATAGCTACTGGTACCGCCCCTGACCCGGCGCATCAGGGATGCTGTTCTGTTGCGGATGATTGCGTAAAAGTCATCAACGCGGGACTCTGCAAACATCACAGATGCTGCTGCCTATAAAATCCTCCTGATAAAATTTTATAATTTTAGAATTAAAATCTGAACATATAATTAAAGTGGACACTTTTATTTTAAGAATTAGAGCTTTGTGACAAACTCTCGGTTACCATCAAAGCGTATGATAACTTCTATATTATAGATTATATCTATGGTAATGACGTCACCATCCAGGTTCCAGATAGTATCCGGACGTGTTGTGTAGGTAAGTTAAAGCAGCCTAGTGAAAGCTCGACGGAGCCCGGCTGCTGCTCGCAGTTATGACCTGCAACATACGAATTATTTGCAGCATACCATATAACTTTTTAAACTATCATTAATGGGCCCTTTTATTTAATTCTGTTTTTGTGTTATAGCAGCAACCATATATAACCATACTATACATAATCTGGGAAAATTTCAACAGTTTAGCTATCACGGTTTATGAGATACAAAAACTGATTTATAACTCACTGCGACTGTTCTAGACAGCGGAGCATATTTAAGTTTGGGAAATTCAATTTATTTTTCATCTGTGTACCTAGGTTAACCATTGGTGTTACATACATAAGATTAAAACCACTAGATCCTCCTACAAACACTTTTTCAGTATATTAACGGATTACAAACTTAACCCGGGTATTTTTCTACACGTGCTAAAAAAATATTTTGTTATTCTATCATTCAATCACCAGATAACCAACATGGGCTCTGCCAACTTTGGGACAAACTAGTGTTATCTGACATATTGGTACAGAATAAATTAAAAATGTAGTAGAAACTCACTTATAACTTATAGTATCGCAACGAGCTGATTTTGAATAGCTGCGTGCAGCTTCAGTCTGTGACTCTAGCTCCTAGGGCGCCACAAGCGAGGGAATCGCCGCGATGTTATCGTCGTGCCACGTATTTTTATGTTTATAAAATACGTGGCACGACGATAACATCGCGGCGATTCCCTCGCTTGTGGAGACGGCCCCTTATCTATTTGTAAGACCAGGGAGGCAGAGCCTTTTTGCTGTCAACGTATTTATTAAATTTTTATTGGAAGTTTTTTTCTGTTATTTCTTAAGGTGTGCAATAAAGTATTTTGTATTGTATTTATTGTGTACAAAAATTTGAGTATATAACCCGTATTTGAAATAAATCAGGAAGGTAATGTAAAAAAAATGTAAACTTACTTAAATATAATTTTTTTCAGCGTCAAAATTTGACTGACAGCTCGGCAAATATAAATTCCCCACAACTTATTTATCAATAAAAATTGTGATTTAAGATCCCGGTTCTTGGTTCTCTCAATATAATATCATCATCCCAGCCGTAAAAAGTATACTACTGAACAGGCCTCCCTCATGGATCTCCATGAGGGGTAGTTGCCATACTCACCACGCTTGGCAGGCGGGTTGGTAAGCGCAGTATGGAATGTTGATACACGGATAGACGCTGCTGCCCATCTTCCGGAGGTATCCCTTAGCAGGCTCTTACTGCATCCACGGGCATGAGAGGAGGGGTAACATTCTACTGCCGGCATCCCACGGCAATATAGCTATCACATATTAGATAACATATAACATGAAATCTTAATTTGGGCTACGAAATACATGAATTCTATAAATAAAACTATTTTGTTTGAACATCAATTATTATATAATTCATGATTATTAATATTAACTACTTATTTTAAACATTTATGTTGATTACGACTGACACGGAGAAGATAATATTGACGAGAATCGTAGCGGTCAATGTAGTTAGGACACGTTTCTAGTTTTAAGAGGGACGCCAGTAAAGATATCCGAGAAATATACAGAGAACATGTCTTTACACAGATTTATATAGCTAGATAAATGTTTATACAGCTATTTGTTAGGCCCAACATCGGACATATTAGTAAGAAGGGCGACAGTTGTTATACACGGCTTACAACGACGATACTACACATTCATTATATTGGTTACAAATGACACATGAGAGACGAGGTTGTCTATAATCATAACGACCAATGATGACATTATCGGCGATGTTGGTAAGTTAAAAGAATGTACAACAATTAATATAGATTTTACACAGTTTCCTACAACAACAGTAATTTATGGTGAGATTTTTTTCAGTAAAAACGTAATTACTACTGAACCTAATATATGGAGCTATTGTTCCGAGTAAGTGAGGTATAGCCACGCTACCACTGAAGTTTTACGGCAAAAGCAGGAACATAAGTCTATAGTACATTATGTACTGTGTATTTAGATAGATAACACTATATTGATCCACCACATGTAACAAAAAAATATACCGAGGTATAAAAACAAACAGAAACATAATTAAACAAAATTTTGGCCAATTCAACGGGCGGTCTTATCGCTGTAAGCAATCTCTTCCGGGCAACCAATTGTTTTAAAGAGAGCATAGGGCGAAGAAGGCGGTGGGTTAAAATCCCTTTAGGAAAATAGGTAACTTAGTGTTAACAACCACTTAAACTAAACATACATTATTAACTTAACTATAACTAATAAAAACAAACTAATACATAACATTAGTATTTAGTAGCAGATAGCAGCGCCGCATCTATCTATGGATTTGAATGGTGGCGCGGACACTGCCCATACTCCAGACGTCGTCAATTATGTTTAGCGAAACGAACACCATTTATTAGGCTCTTTATTCCATTTTTATGCATTTAATTGATAACGACAACTAACACAGAAGAGAGTACGTTGACTATAATTAGCAATAAAGATATTATCGGGAAATTTTGGTAACTTTTAAAAGCGGACGCCAATTATATCGATTTAACACGGTTTCCTACAATACCAGTAATTTATAACGGGATGACACTGACAGTTGTGATACCTACTACACACTCAATGAGCTGTTTTCAATAAAAAAAGAAAAAAGTGTATACTAGTGAACATAATAGACGGAGCCAGCGCGCGGAGCAAGCAGGGTAATGATAGTCTTATCATTGTCAATTGAGTTTTATCATTATCTCAGCCGGAGGTCGTCCACGGCTAAACATAGATCTCCCGCCTGGATCTTTGTCATGATCATAAGGGGTTGTGGCCATACTTTGCAGGCGGGTTGACGAGCGCAGTACGAGTTATATTATACGAGTTCATCATCATCATCATGTCAGCTGTAGGACGTCCAGTGCTGGACATAGGCATCCCTCATGGATTTCCAGTTATTGCGGTTGGGAGCGATCTGCATCCACCGTCGACCTGCGGTCTTATGTTCATTGTTGATCAACGTGTAAAAGAGGAAGGGCAATATGCCGGCACCCCCGGTGTAAAAAGAACACTAGCACCATCTATTAGGCTGTATGGAACAATATCTGACGTTTATTTTTCTTTTTTTTTGATAACATTTGACTAACATTGATAACAGCTGACACAGAAGAGACAATATAGACTACAATAATAGAACAATCAGTGAATATATTATATGGTTATGTTGGTAACTATTAAGAGTGAATAACGGATAGATTTAACACACGTTCTTAAGTACCACGCATCTACTTCTGGTTATTTGTAATGTATTATTAATTATTTATAATGTTGAGACAAAAGAAAGTGAGAATGTTTTCAAACAAAACAAACTATAAACAAAATTATTTAGTAGTATTTGGAAAATAAATCAAACTTGGGACCATGTATGCATAAATAAAGTATAGTAAGTTAATACAGTAGTACATACACATTTTGTTGTAACCAGAATTACTCGGCTCAGTGGCAAAATGCACACAAATAATAGTTGTATTAAGGTTTTAATAAAGTATTTTTAATTTTACAAACTATGACAGTAAAATAAATTATATAAATACTGGAAACTTGTGGTTCGGGATGCAGACGGAGACATCAACGTCTTTCCTATTTAGTATTTATTCTCAAGAAACACTCATTCATTGAGAACCTAGAACGAGTTCTAGGCGGCTTTTCTCTCTGCTTAAAACAGTGTATCCCCTCTAAATTTGCACAAAAGGTGCAAATTACAGCTATTTGTGCCATATTTTTGAATGTTGATGTCAAGTAACAATTATTCGTCGTGTGTTATTTTGTACGTGAATATGTGGTGCTTAAACTCTTGGTTTACCTATCGCCCAGCGTTCAAGCGCCAAACCGAGCGCCCCATTTCAGGCAGCCTGCACGTTTGTGCTTGCCCGCGACCGGTAACCGTTTCTGTTTGTTTCATCACGTGTAGCACAGATTTAAGGACATTCAGATCTTGCTACACACTCTATTTTCTTGTTAAAAAAACTTAACTCATTCATGATAACTACCACCGCATTCAACAACCGCATTCTCAAGATCATTGATTCAATCATCCATGTCGGGTATTCAGTGTTCAGAAACTTGAACGTGTACAACCGCATTCTCGTCATGATTTGATAACGTCAAGGCATGGTAACAGTGTGTGAAAATCCAAATTATTATTAGTCCGTCAGTTAAATATATAGAGACTCGCCAAACAGTGCTTTGCCAGCAAAACATTGCTTTAAATACTTCTAATATATAATTCAGATAAAGAGCAGCTTACTTTTCATAAAATTAATTTACCAAGGCTTAACGCGACGCGAAATTTCAACACAACGTATCGCCGTAAAAATATAAAACGTTGCAATTTTTTCGTTATTTTACATGACGGACTAAGAATGTTCTAGTGTTAAGTGTGATCTAGCTCTTTGAGGAGTTCGGAGTGGCGTCTAGAAGACTTGCGCGTGGCGACACACGCCGCAGCCCAGCGCGAACTCCTCGCCCGTGGGCGGGTGCGCCACGTGCAGCGGACACTGCTCGGCCGAGCCCGGCAGCTGCTCGCACTTGGGACCTGCAACATACAAACATGACAAGTGGCTGTCCACAAAAAAAGGGAACAGGACGAAACTCGAGCCGCGTATCGATTAAGCGCTTCTGGAGCGCGCGCCTTAAATGACCGCGCTGAGAGTGCGTTCCGTGAAACGCGTTTCAAAGGTTCAAAGTGTATCAACTGAGTGTGCCTGGCGCGCGTGGCATCTGTTCCAGAGTTTGATCACGTACTCAGCCCAAATTCACCCGTAGCTTGGTTTAGGCCTATTCTTCATGAAGCTTATCTTTCTGCGAGAATCAACTGCACCCGTTGAGTTCTGACAACTCGTTCGACCACCTGTTGGTGCCTCTGATATTATTATTATTAAAAGCCTGAAGTGTCCCACTGTAGGGCAGAGACCTCCCTTCCCCCTCCACCCTTTCCGGTTTTCTGCAATAAGGCAAGAGCCCTTATTGCAGAAAACAAAGAATGGCCTTTGTTATGAGAATTAAGCTCATCTCGCCATCTCCGTTATCAACGCACAGCCGAAACTACTGAAGATATTTTTTTTAGGAAATGTAGGCCTTTATAGCCTAGAAAAGCAATAAGAAAAAAAATTATGAAATTCAACTCTAGTGGATGAAAGTTTGCATGTGAAATCGTTGTTTTTCACTTAAAGTATGTACCTGAAACTTGGCGTAAATAATGAAAATTGAAAATAATTAACCATAGTAGCATTTATATGTTTGTTCTTTGTTTTCTTACCGGCTGGGCACTGTGGCAGTTGATGGCGTGGTATGTTGGTGACTCGTTGGAAGTCGTCGTGGCACGGGTTGCAGAAGTGGGATGTGCCGAAACAGAAGAACACTGCAACCTGTAGGTGACAGTCCAGCATTAGCAAACGTACAAGGTACACGGAAAACACAAAAAGGGAAATTATAGGAATTTTCTTTAAGTTAATTATTATATTCTCGACAGAATACTCATTTATCTAAATCGTATAGATTACGTATGCATTAATATCACATATTGTGCTAATATTGGATTTTATAAGGTTTACCCTAGTTTTGGCAAAGTTTATTGATACATGACTAATAATAGCGTCGTAAATACATTTGAGGAAAAAAATGTTGCAAAAAAGTAAGCAGTAATAATTTACTGCGGGTTTTTCTTTGTGAAATTCAAGGAGGTTGAGATTTCAGTTTTCTGAACAATGTCGCGAAACTTTGCTTGCTGGGTAGGTCTTTCCTAAACACTTAAGTAAAGATTACGTGTATTTCATCATCTCAGCCGTGGCGCGTCCACTGCTGGACATAGGCATCCCTCATGGATCTCCATGAAAGGATCAAGAGGTGGTTGTTGCCATACTCACCACGCTCGACATAACCATGCCAAGGCAGTACGCGATGTCGATACACGGAAAGACGCTGCCGCCCATCTTCCGAAGGTATCCATTCTGACTGCATCCACGGGCGCGGCAAGAGCGGCAACATTCCACCGCCGCCCCCCGCGGCAGCGACGTGCACTCACCGAGCAACAGTATCGGCACTTGTACTCGAGGAAGTCGGCGCCGTGCTTGGGGCAGGTCTTGGCGCCGGCGACGTCGCTGCACGCGCCGCAGACCAGCTCGCTCGGCTCCCACGCGCCGTTGGACTCCGCCTCGCAGCGCGCCAGCCCGCCGAAGTAAGCCTGCGACACAATCAATATACGGATCACACCAAAACTGAGTCCACAAATGAAATGAAATGAAAATGCGTTTATTGGTACACCACACCTTAAACATAATTGATAATCTAACTTATGAAGGTTACAGTTTTTCATAAAAGTGTGGTGTGCCAAAAGGTTCCGTCTCAGCAATAGTTGCACCTAAGATAAAAAGATGCAACGCTGGTATTCTGACAGAACCTTTTGAGTACCGCAACGGCTATGAGAGCGAGATACTTGAGAGCTATACAATTAATTTTATAAAGGGTAGAATCAAACCAAAAATGCGTCCACAACGTCTGTGTGAGAGCTAGAGAGTGAATCCTATATAGGGAAGAATCAAACCAAAACTGCGTCCACCAACGACTATGCTAGCTGGATATTTGAGAGCTACATATATAGTGAATTCTATAACGGGTAGAATCAAACCAAAACTGCGTCCGCAACGACTATGCGAGCTCTTGAAACCCCCACTTTTGGATTAGTACACACGTTATAATAAATCCTGTAGGTATTTTAAGCTCCAAGTCCGTACCTTCCCTCTTGCATGCTCGGTCTACATTTTTACGGGAAGCTTAATAAAACAATTCTAGGCACCCCATATTGCGCTGCTAGATCACACGCGAACCTGTGTTTGTAAAATCCTAAAATTAATTCGAATAACCATGAATATCTCACTCTCGATCAAGGCGTTCGATAGAGAGATGAACCGAGACGCAACTCGAAGATTGGACCACAATAGTTCTAGATAGAGAAGTCCTTTGCCATGCAGTGGGAAAATCATCATCATTTCAGCCGTAAGACAGCTGGACATAGGCATCCCTCATGAATCTCCAAGATCAAAATGGGGGTTGCGTTACCCACTACGCTTGTCAAGCGGGTTGGCGAGCGCAGATGGATGTGACACCGAAAGACGCTGCTGCCCATCTTCCGGAGTTATCGCTTGCCAGATTTTTACTGCATCCACGAGCAAGAGCGGAGAAGCACACAACCGGCACGCCGCGGCGTGGGTCGGCAGAGGCTCATAAAAAAACTCACTCTTTTTTTTCTTTAATTTATTAAAGACTGTCGCTTAGCGACCACATCGTCCGTATAAGAAAAAGAAATAAAACAAAATTACAAAAAATAACAAACTTAATGCTTAACTAAACCTGAATCTAATAATTTAATCAAAAGCAACTCACTCATTTAAAGAGTGTTGTGTTCCTATAATTGGCATATAATGTAAGAACTGATCCTTGTCATTTTATTATTGAATGTGTTTAATTATACTGTCGATGTTCCTTTTTATAAATAAATAAATAAAGTCACCTTCTCGCACTTGTGGCAGACATAGTACGCATATCTGTCCATCGCGTACTGCGCCGGCTCCAAGATGGCGTGCGCGCCGGCGCCGGTCGCGGGCTGGCCCTCGTACTCGAAGCGCATGAGCGCCTTGCGCTGCACCTCCTCGCGGAGCCGCCGGATGGGCTCCAGCAGCTCGCACAGCGTCCAGTGGTCTATGCTCTCCTGCGTACAACGAACAACATTCAAAAACATATCGTCATCGTTTTCAAATTAAATGATTTATCTATTAAAGAAACAAAGAAGTAAACTTTTATTTTGTGTCGCAAATTCACAATACAAAGAATACAATAAAAAGAATTAAGTGAAATGACAACAAAAACGGTCGTCACTCAGCTATTGTTATAAAAAGGCTGTAAGCCGCTACTATAACGGAATTCCCGTGAGGACCATTAATTGGTTTTTCTTATAAGCTGTCAGTCTTCCTTAACAATAAATAATAAAAATAATAAAAAATCGGGTGGAACGTTGAGGCGGGACAGTAAGGGCGGTACCTTAACCGTTATGGTTACTCGAAAACATTCCTAGGAGACCATCCATAACTTTTTAAGATATTCTGAGCTGCATTTACAGATTTTGGAAAAAAAATACAGTCAGCAAGAAAATGCTAATTTTACAAAAACGAGAAAAGGGTCAAAAGTCTCTAAAAGTATAGTAGAGATTTATATTACTAGAGATTTAGCAACGAAATACAAATATTCAATAACAGCAGTAATAGTACTACCTCTGTTATTGTGTATTTGTATTTCGTTGCTAAGGTTGTTACAAAAGTGTTCTGGCTACTGGCTATGGATAAATAGCCAGCGCTGTAGGTCTACTATGAGTTTTCCTAACCTACACTCGCTAGCGACTGTAGTTAAAAAATGTATGAAAACTTTTACAGTTCCTCTAGTGAATAGTTTGATACTAAAATACGCAGTAAACTATACTACAACGACTGTAGTTTGGGCTTCATTTGCTTGGAATTTGGTACCATGAGTTACAAATCTGACAGATGTCATAGTAACGACAGGCGATGTAACTGTGTCAACTCATGGTAGACATACTGGTCTTCCGTTAGAGCCAGTAAGTGAAATCACGGATAGACCCACACGCAAACATGATTCTCTACTGGTTTTAGTTCTAATTGTTGTAGAAGATAATCGAAATAAAAAGTTGATTTAAATATGCACTTTTACTTCTAAGTACATTTCCTACGCTGAATTCTATAACATTCGATGTTTTGTACCGCAGTGACACTGTTATGTTACTATAGCATACGAGATCCTCTGTATGTTTAAGATAAGTAGATTATAGCGAGCTCACCTTACAAATAGGGCAATGAGCGAACGAGAACGTGATTCGGGGCCCGATCCACCGGCTGGCGATCACTTTTTTGCAGCAATGCAGGTGGAACACGTGACCGCAGCCAAGCTGTAAAAAACACATAGTTTTACACATATTAACATTCACGAAAAATATTTGTGATTATGACATTCACTGTATCCTTAGTACATGTAAAGAGCTAGTTGTAAGTGGTACCTGCTTGTATTTCGCTATTAGTGAGTGGTACCGGGATGTTGCTGTAGTAAGTGAAATGAAATGAATGAAATGAAAATGATATATTAAACACACACTCAAGAAGAAGCAGCGATTAAAAGGCTGGACCTAAGACTTATTAAATTACCGTTTTAAAGGAGTGAAAAAAAATAAATACGATGCTATTAAAAAAAAGAAAGGCAAACTTGGCAAGCTGAGTGAGCACTCAGCTTGCCAAGTGAATGTTATCACAGGTAACTGAGTGAAGTGTGAAGTGAAGGTTTAACTGGATTCAGCTCGCTGTAAGAGCTATTGGTGAGTGGTATCTGATTGTACCTGCTAGTGGTGAGTGAGTGGTACGATATGTAGGTAGATGTAGAAGGCTGGTGGTGAGCGATACCGGGATGTAGGTCACTGTAGGTAGGAAGTCAGTGTTGAGTAGAAGCTGGACGTATCTAGCTAGTGGTAAGTGATACCTGCTTGTACCTGCTAATGTGTAGTGAGTGGTACCGGGATGTAGCTTGCTGTGGGTAGGGAGTTACCGGATGTAGCGGTGAGCGGTACCTGGATGGCGGGCGCGGCCTGCAGCGGGTCGGTGAAGCAGATCATGCACATGTCGTCGGCGTCCTGGCGCAGCGAGGCGTCGCGCGAGCAGCCCGCCAGGCACGGCAGGCAGGCGCTCTCGCCGCGCACGCCGCCGCACACGTGGCCGCACGCGAGCAGCCGGTTGCACGCCGTGCTGCCGTACTCCTGCACACCACCAAACATTTCAATCAGCGTGCCTCCTAGTAGAGATCACTCTCGCCAAAAGATTGAAGAAAGTGCAAAAAGATTGCACAATATATGGTGAGGCTGCCGTACTCCTGCACTGTCTCTGCACAATCTGAGAAGAGCAACCTGTGTTTATAATTAACAAAACGCAGAAATTTTTGAACCCTTTCTAATTTGTTAATTTAGGCTTCCGCGAGGCTAAGCGAGATTTCCAAACTTGAGATGCATACTCCAATTGACTTCGTACTAAAAAACAATACAAGATTTTTAGAGTAAATCTCTCATCTCACAGTCTTAAAGTCTTTAGTGGTGGGGAAAAGGAATCCTAGAGTCTTAGTTGCTTTGGCCGTTATATTTTATTTTATTTAATTTCCAATGTGCTTATCTAGTAGCTGTTTGGCATCTAGGATAACACCTAGATCCCTGATGTGATCAGCACGTTGCAGCGACTGTTGACTTAGTTTGTATTCATAGTAGTTAATATTCCGAGATCGACTAAATGATATACAATTGCATTTGGAAATGTTTAGTTCGAGTTTTTTACTACTGCAATAACTTGTAGCCCGTTACGGTCCTGCCGCAAAAGCATGCAGTCATGCGATGAGTGTATTTGATTATGAATCTTCATATCGTATGCAAACAGTAAGAACCTTGAGTTGATAAAACAGTCGCTGATATCATTAATAAATAATATGAATAACAATGGACCAAGAATGAATCCTTGTGGAACACCAGATGCTATAGCCGAGAGTGGTGAGTGCGACGTGAATCCATTTAGGATCACAGTTTGGCAAAGACTACTTACGTATGAACTAAACCACCTGAAAAGAGCGCCTCGTATATTAAATCACGTGATCAATTCTATCAAATGCCTTGCTGTAGTCCGTATATATCACATCGACTTGACCACCAGACTCCATGCCATTCGATAGCTCATCAGTAAACGCTAACAGTAGACCTACCCCTTAAAAACCATGTTGCTGCGTGAGAAAAGTTTGCTTGAGGCCAGCATAAACTTGATTATGAATCAACTTTTCGAACACTTTAGCCAAGACACAAAGTTTGGAAATAGGTCTATAATTCGTTACCTCGCGTTTGGATCCTTTTTTGTGAATAGGAGTAACAGTTGCAGCTTTCCAAGTCCTGGGCATCACTCCTTCATTAAAAGAACAACTAAACAAATAGCATATTGGAGAAGTCAAGCTATTGGCGCATTTTGAAATAAAAAAAATAGTATGCAAACCGTCAGGACCAGCAGTCTTGTTACAATCAAATAATAAAATAAAATACACGTATTTAATAACTGACCTGGCACTGCTGGTCGGCGCACACGTTCCCGATGGCGAGCAGGCCGACGCTGCCGCGCGCGCCGCAGAACCGGCACACCCCCGCCAGCCCGGCGCTGCCCCCCTCCGCGTCCCCCCCGCGGAACTCCGCCAGCCCCTTCAGCGTGCGCCGGTCCACCAGCAGCAGCAGCCAGAATAGCTTCGCGCGCCCGCAGCCTTCGTGGATGTCTATGCGTATCGTGCCCTCTTCTTCTTTACATATCTGTCAAACGTCATTAGTATACAAACACTTGTAATGCTACCGTCCTGAGCCCAGTTGCTAAAAACAAATTAAAACCAAACCCATAACTATGATTTTGACCTTTCTTCGAGATACCGCTCTTGGGCTTCAGAAATCAGACATGGCCCTTGGCACATGTGTTTTTTTATAACTAACTTAACTGTAAGAACTCCATTAAATATACCTAAGAATACCTATTATATTAGCTACGATGGAAGTTGGGTTGAGTTGTAAAATAAAGAACAGTTAGAAAATTTATTTGTAAAGAATGTGTGGAATTAGTTCCGTCAAGTTCTTCGTCTACACGCCCCACCTTTTATGCCATAAAAAGTTAATGGTTTTTCACTAATCACAACAAAATTTTATCACCAAACTAGTTACCGCCTACATCACAAAAAACTAAGTGATATTCTGGTTGTGTTGCAACAAAAACGCACGAGCCGAGCTTGCCATAATATAAAACTCTTCCGTTACTGACTGAGTGACTGACAGACAACGCACAGCCTAAACCACTGGACCTAGACTAGAACTTTGGCACACATATACCTTGAGTATCCCAGAGGAGCACTAAGGAGGGATTTTTTCTAAATTTCCACGGGAACGGGAACTACGCGGGGTGAGAGTGCGGGGTGCGGCTAGTATGTTTATAAGATGATAGCTTGAATGACATCCCTGAGTGACCGACCTGTCTGTTGTGAGATCTGGCAGCCCTGTTGAGGTGCAGGAAGCGGTCGCACTCCGCGCAGAGCGCGCCGCACGTGAGGCACTCGACGACGGCCGCCGTGGCGCCGTCGTCGTGATTGGCGCAGAACGGCCGCGGCTCGGCACTCTCGCGGGAGCGCTCGCCGCGCCCGTCTCCGTTGTTCAATCTGTGCAGAAACATAATATTGTTATGTACCTACAGAAATACTTCTCCAAGCGTTTTCAAATGCACTGTAAAGTCCATGAATATTAGTGACATGTTTCCAAATACTAATTGTCTAAGGATGTAGTATTTTTAAAAACTATTGTTCAAATATTGTTCAATTTAGTAATGATTTTTTGCTGTTTCTAATGAGTTGTCCGGTTTGTTTCTTTGATGTTAATATAAGATTCAGTTTTGGAAAAACAACCGTTGTTTTCTGTTATTATAATGGTATAACAATGCAATATATATCCGATACATCGATTTTGATACGTAGCAACACTCAATGATATGTTAAAAATTAGTTAGAGAATTTGCAATAAAAATATAAACCCAGGTAGGTGTTTCTAATGTGATAGTTGGCTGGCCATATCTGTTTTAGAAGGGTAAACGAGTTCTTAAGTGCAGACGGCGACGTGGCAGGCGTAGTGTAGGACGCCCACCAGCTAGTTAGACCCAGCATCTGCCAGCGACCGCCGTTCTCTAAGGAGTGATGATTAGAGGCGCTGACGCTGGGTGCAGCAAGCTGAAGACAGGGTGAAATGGCGCAGATAAAGGGACGCCCATGTCCAGCAACGGCGTAGTATAGGCCGATGATGATGAACGTCTCACGGCTGAGATAATGATGATAAAGCATGCAACTAACTGTTCAATATGCGCCTGTTCGCAGACGCAGAGCGCGGCCAGCGTCATCCACATGGTCGGCAGAGCGATGCAGCGCGACGGGTGGCGGTCCACGTCGCTCACCTGGCACGTCTGCGAGGCGTAGTGCGCCAGCTGACTGCGCGTCTCCTGACCCCACGCGGCGGATACTTTGTCCTGGAACAAATGCATCGGTGGATTCTATATTAAACTATTCTATCGATCACCTGGTTATTGTCGGTATATCCAGTATACAACCTATCTAAGCAACGAACGGCGTGTTTCACATTCACTTTTGATGGATCCAGTCAGCACTCACCTCAGCCATGTCCGTGATGAGCTTGGCCACCAGCTGCGCGTGCTTCTTGGTGGTCACCCCGCGCATGAACCAGGCGGCCTGCGGGCCTGCCGCCACGCACGCGCCCATGACGACGGAGCCGGGAGCTGGCCCGACCGCGCCCTTCACCTTCACTTGGATGTTGATTGCCTTGCCGAGGTACGATAGCAGGTAGTCTAGGAGGGTAAACCTGCACCAACAAATTCACATAGTGCTACAGTAAGACCAGCGAAAAACGGTACAAAAGGTCATTCACCTAAACATGATTAGAGAATTGACAATCTATATCTATGTCTTGTCTTCCTCGATACAGGCTGAGCCTTATCAGGAAGACGACGCTCTCTTCGAGGAGTCTCTTCTGGATTTAAATTTTCAGCATTTGTGTACTCTAAGAAAAAATAATAATATTACCTTTGTAAATTCTATAACAAGTTCCAAGAGTTGAAAGTATTGGACTGTGTTGTGAATTATTGTTACCAGTAAATAAAAAACTTACTTTTCCTCGCGATCTTGGTTGGCTAGCTGCATCTTCTGCGGAGGGATGCCCATCATCATGCGTCGTAGCAAAAATATCACCTGAAAATATTTCTGTAAATGAATCATCTGTGCTTAGGAGACAATAAATAAATATCTACTAATTGATATGCCTCGGTTTTGATATGCCTGTCTTCGAGCACTTTGTTGGTAGCAGTGGTAAGCCCAACATACCCTTTCGGTTCTCCTCGGGATGAGTAACATGCATTTTCCTATCGTAAAAAAAGGGACGGGGTAGTATCACAGGGGTTAATGCACCCCGATGTGGGACGTCTGTGCAGATCTGGTAACCCCCGTTAGATTAGTATTAGCCGCGGGGTACCGGCAGTAGAATTGTACGGTCTAACCGCACTATCCTCTCGCGTCAGCATTTTATGTTTATTGTCGTAATATCAACGGCCGCGCTCTCGTCAGTTCATGTCAGCCTCTCCTAACGGGCGCGTGTTTCAATATCATTATGATTATCATTTAATTAGCAGAGTTCATGTCAGCCTCTCATACCGGGCGCGTGGCTCATTATCATAATCATTATCATCATTTAGCTCGTAGAGTGTTTTGGAATAAAATCCATTTATCAACTATCAACATCTTATCATTTTAAAAGGTGTAAGACCTTACATCTTTATGGTCCTTCGAGCACCGAAGGCGGGACCATTCGCGTGTGCGTTGGTGATATCACTGTGTTTTACCTAATTATTGGTTTACACCACTTCGACCGCCGCGTAAGGTAACCAGCCAGCATTCGGTAAGTTATCAAAGCTTATCACTATCAATCATCATCATGGCGAAGACGATGGAAGACGTCATCCAGACCCAGTATCAATTGATGGGGGCGATGGACACCCTCTTCACCAATTTTAAAAAAGATGGTCCAGATAGGAAAACGGTGCAGAATGTTAAAAAACGTCTGAGTACACTGGAATCCTATTGGCAGGACTTTCAGAGAAATCATATCAATATCAGCGGATTAGAGAATAAATCTCATGAATATTTCTCCTCAAACGCTTATCTAAGATCACAAGCTTTCTATGAAGAAGCACGAGCATATATCAGCAAGTATTTGTCCGATATTTCAGAAGAAAAATCTCTTCTGCGTCCACCAACGCCCTTAGGTACAGCAAGGGGGTCCGTGCCTTCGACTCCGGGCAACAATGCTCCTCAGCCAGGGTACGTACCTTCACCTACACCTTATCAAGACCAGGGGACGAGCAAGTCAGACGAAATGTTGCGCAAACAAACAACTAACTTTAAGGCATTTTCTCGAACCACAGGCAACATTAATATCGAAATAATGTCGGATAAATGGGAATTTGAGGATGCTTTAAGAGCAATCGAAACACGTTGGTCAGCGATTGATTCTCTTCATTGGGATATTGACCTTGCGTTGAGCGGCATAAATGAGGAGTATGAAGCGACCTTCAGTAAGTACGAGAAAAAGTATCATACTATCAAGAGAGATATCAATAGGAAGATGAGTTCAATGGTGCATCGCGATAAGTCTACACCAGTCATCGACCTAGAGCATTCATAAAAACCCAGCCTTATCAAATGCGCAGAAAATGCAATTCCTAAAAAGTAAGGTTAAAGGAGAAGCTGAAAAAATCATCCAGCATCTGCATATCACATCAGAAAATTATCAGGTTTGTTGGGATCTTTTGAACAACAGGTATAATCATAAGAGGATGATTTTTACTTCACATATCAATCTTATCATGAACCTGCCGTTGATGCAACAGCAGACCGTCGCACAGCTGAAGAAGATCCACGACACCACCAACGAATGCTTAAACGCTATAAAAAACCTAGGCGTTGATGTATCAACCTGGGACCCCTTTCTCGTGCATATCTTGTCACAGAAACTAGACCCTGACACATACAAGGATTACGTCTTAGCTGTGAAGAACCCGAGAGAGCTACCCACCCTCCACGAATTTTTGACCTATCTTGAGACCAAGTTTACGTCATTGGAGACATCAAAGCGCAAAATAGACAACACTAAATCACCCCAGCAACAGGGGAAAGATTCATCATCATCATCAGCATACAACAAAAATCAGCAATATGGACAAAAATCAATTCCAAAAGCATATCATACAAACACAAGTTCTACAAAATGTCCTTTATGCAAGTTCAATCATGCTTTATTCCAATGCAATAACTTTCTGGAATTATCGGCAGATGCAAAGCGCAATACGATAGCAAAACTCGAGCTTTGCAAGAATTGTCTATATCCACACCATGGGAAAGCCTGCTTTTCGGAGAAGCGTTGCCGCGAATGTAATGGTAATCATAATACAATTCTGCATAATGTATATTATAATAACAAATCAAAACCACAGGTGTCAACTTCTAATAACAGTAACGCGACTCAGGCTCAAAGCGTTGCGCCTCAAAGCGCTCCGACACAAACAGTCACAGCGTCAAATTATCATGCATCATCTGATAATGATAACAAAGAGGTCTTATTAGCAACGGCGAAAATCTATGTACAAAGAGCTGATGGAACTTTTGTTATGATGCGTTGCCTTATAGATCAAGGATCTCAAACATCTATTATTTCTGAAAACGCTGCGCAACGTCTAGGGCTACCGCGTTATCCTTGCAAGGGGGTAATAACCGGTGTGGGGTCCAAAATGAACAACTGCAAGGGTATCATGCATATCACATGTGGATCTATCCACAGCGACTACGAGCTTCAAACGGAAGTTTATATCATGAAATCACTTATCAATAATCTGCCAAACCAATCATTTCCTAAGCCTTACTGGACCTGTCTGAATAACATACCTCTCGCGGACGACACTTATCATATCAGTAGCCCAATCGATATACTTTTTGGAGCTGAGGTTTACGCGGAGATTATACAGGGTGGTATTATCAAGATGGAAAATTGCCCAATCGCGCAGGAGACTCGATTTGGGTGGATTTTAAGCGGAAACGTACACAAGAGCTATCAGTGTAACGTTATTATCAATGATACCGAGGATTTACGGAGATTCTGGACAATCGAAAGTATCCCGGAAGAGCAAAACATATCAGAAGAAGATCAAAAATGTTTGGAGTATTACGACCAAACCACAGAAAGGAAGGAAGATGGGCGTTTTACAAACGAAGAGTTAAAAATACCAACAAACGTATCAACACAAAACAAACATACTAGCGATATCATTCAAGACTTATTGTACAAGTCAAGTACTTATACGCGAGCTGTGCGCGTCGTGGCGTGGATACTTCGAGTGATTCGTCACAGTGACGTCACCTCAGCGTGCTTATCACTATCGGAGTTGAAAAAAGCTCATAACAAAATTATCAAACACATTCAAGAAGTTGAGTTTTCAGAAGAAATGGCTAACTTACAAGCAAACAAACCGATATCAAATAAAAGTCGGTTACTGAATCTCTCGCCTTTTATAGATCCAGACGGATTGTTGAGGGTTGGAGGAAGGCTTCGTCGGAACGCAAACATCAGCTACCACCGAAAACATCCTCTGATATTACCTAACAATGTCCGACTCACATCATTATTGATCGATCAAGCTCATCAGCTAACATTTCACGGGGGGTCTCGCCTGACTTCATCACACCTCAGACAGAGGTACTGGATCTTAGGAGGACATCGTACTGTCAAAAAGACTCTCCGTACCTGCGTCAAATGCAAACGAAAAACGGCATTATCAAACGACCAATCATCAAATTATCAACAATCGTTCATGCACTGGAAGAAGATACGGAATCAGAAAAATCAATAAATAACAAGACGCCTAAATCATAATCAAACTAACGTGTTAACAGCTCAAACTTAAAAGCGAGTTTATCTTACCTATCAACTATCATTAAAAAGTTGTCCTAACTAAGCAGCGTACAAGAATCATTACCAACGTAAACAACGGTAAATTTAGCAATCAACATACCAGATACGTACACAGATATCAAATCATGCCTTAACACAAAAAGAGATACCTATTTTGTGTAACATTAAGGTCTCATTATAAGATTATATCCGACATGAGACTATGCGTCAAGGATCCCGGCTCAAGTACTTGCCTAACACTCGTTTGTTTACTACGAGTCGATCAAATATCAACTGAACAGATAAGCCAGGCCGACAACATAAGTCTCGGTCAAGGTTGCATAATAAAGGAAGAGGTCCATCTATGCACCTCTGCGACCATCAACATCATCATTAAACAAAAAGATGCACTCTGAGATTTACGTCCCTGAGATAATTGCACCGACCAATCACATCTTAAACATAACCGTTCCTATCTCTGCCATCTGGACCTCTGAAGACGTAGAAGAGAAATCCTACTTGGCAAAAATAAAAGAACATATAGATCAAATGAAGAACGAGGACCGCAGTAGGAGCAGTCTGCGCGTGGAGGCGCGCGCTGCGGCCAGACACGCTAGCGCGCTGGCTGGCTCGCGCCTTCGCACGCTCCGGCGCCGCGGCGGCGGCCCTGGCGATAGCGGCGCAGCCTCTGTCTCAGCCGGCCGCCGCGCAGCGTGTCAGCAGTGTTATAATATCAGTGATGCTTGTGTTAGTGGTAGTGCAAGTGTTGATCAAATGTACAGTATAGTATAATAGTGTTCTGTGAGTATAGTAAAACAAGCAAGTTTAGTGATCGTCTAGATATGGCGTCATCAGTGAATATATCAGTGAAACTTAAATGTGGGACTTGAATAGGTTACGTTACTTTTACTTAGCTATTAGTCTTACTAACATAAATATTGTTTTATCATCATGTTATTTCTTAAGGACCTAAGTATTGTTCTATCACCATGTTATCATTAGCATTTAGTATCATCAGCTTATCATTAATCATTACTCATTACTCGTATAGGTCATTATTAAGTTTGTATCAATTTAATCAGCGTCTACTCTTCTCGCTGTCGGGAATATGTACGGTCTAACCGCACTATCCTCTCGCGTCAGCATTTTATGTTTATTGTCGTAATATCAACGGCCGCGCTCTCGTCAGTTCATGTCAGCCTCTCCTAACGGGCGCGTGTCTCAATATCATTATGATTATCATTTAATTAGCAGAGTTCATGTCAGCCTCTCATACCGGGCGCGTGGCTCATTATCATAATCATTATCATCATTTAGCTCGTAGAGTGTTTTGGAATAAAATCCATTTATCAACTATCAACATCTTATCATTTTAAAAGGTGTAAGACCTTACAAGAATGTTGCCCCTCCTCTCTTGCTCGTGAATACAGTAAAAGTCTGCCAAAGGGACACCTCCGAAAGCAGCAGTATCTTTTCGTGTATCAACATCCCGTGCTGCGCTCGCCAACCCGCTCGCCGTGGTGAGTATGGCAACAACCCTCTCATGATGATTTCTTGTAGATCCAAGACCACCAAAACCTGTACTGTGCTCCTGCCAAGTGTGGTGCGTATGGAAACAACCCCTATCATACGTAATGATTCATGAGGGAGCGGGGCGTGGATGGCTGTTCTACGGCACCGTAGGACTGACCATAATTGGCAGGATGATGGTGATGATGATCAACTGCCGTTCACTAATTAAAAAGCTGCTAAGCCCAGAAAGTAACTTCTCGAAAAAACAGCAAAAAGGGAGGCTTATATCCAGTACACGGTGCCGGCACTTGAATGTTACGGTAACATTGCATGCGGTATGAGAGGAGGGGTAACATTGTTACCCCTCCTCTCATGCCCGCGGATGCACTAAGAGCCTGCTAAGGGATACCTCCGAAAGATTGGCAGCTGCCTCTTTCTGTGTATCTACATCCCGAACTGCGCTCGCCAACCAGCCCGCCAAGCGTGGCGAGTATGGGAACTACCTCTCTTGGAGATCCATGAGAGAGGCCTGTGTTCAGTAGTGGACGTTTTACTACTGAAGTAATGATGGCGATGATGTCCAGTAGCAGTGGACGTCCGACGGCTGACACGATGAAGGTGAGGTTCTCAGCGTGTTTGTTGTTACCTGGCGCTGCACGCGGTCGCTGGCGGTGTGCAGCAAGGCGAGCAGGTCGGCGAGCAGCTCCGTCTGCTGCGCCAGGTGCGCGCGCCCGACGCGGCTGCCGCTCAGAGCTAGCAGCTGCAACGAAACACCCACTAAGTCTTATGCCGGCTGTACACACTCGCCGAGACACCCCGAGACAGACCGAGAACGATGTGTACATGATGCTCTCGCCTTGCCTCGCCCGCTCGGGTCTAGCCTCGGTACGCTTTGGCCGCGTATCGGTTTTTTGCGGCCGAGTCAGAGGGTCTCGTCCGCTCTCGTGAGGCAAACGAGACTAACCATGTGGACACTCGTTCATTGAGTTGCTCGCTAACTGTGTTTGCAGTGTTTGTGTAAAGACGTGTTCGCGATCGGTTAAAAATGTGGTCCAACGATCGTGAAATATAATTTTTTGAATTCTATCAAACGGAACCTGTGATTTGGAACCCAAAGGATTTAAAACAAAGATAAACGGCAGCAGCAGTTTCTAGGTCCATCGTGGCCGATATCCGCTGTACAAATGACGCTCCGAGTGTGCACACGGTGCCCTCTCGTCGAGAGCTTCTCGGTAGAGACTCTCGTCGAGTGTGTACAGCCGGCATTACATAATAAAGTATCCTTTGCGACGACTTGAGAACCGCATCCTTTTTTGGGAGACCGTTCCAGAAAAGGAGGAGGTTCTCAAGTCGTCTGTATTTTTTTTTCTTTAATAAACTAGTTGTTCGCAGCGAACTTAGAACGAGCGAGCGTATTTGAACTTGATTTTATATATCGATCTGAATTTAGAATGGATTGTGTTAGATCAACCGCGTAAAATTCATCCAACCAGTATAGGACGCAAAACAAACAATACTGCAACATTATCCTTTAATGGCACGAGGACGGGACGAAGTTGGGTGTAGACGTCATTTACAGCTCTGCGTTTCCTTTAGGGCTTCAACTCTTTTTATTGAGATTTTTTAAATGGTCATTATAAAATGATACATATTATATAAAATAGAAGATGAAGATCTAAGAAATTGAACGAGTAAGCGAAGCGAACGATCTTCCCGCTCAAGAGTTATATTCGGATAAAATTTATTCAAACATTCAGCCGAAACGCCTAGTT
Organism: Pasiphila rectangulata; assembly: GCA_963082625.1. Taxonomy (NCBI): domain Eukaryota; kingdom Metazoa; phylum Arthropoda; class Insecta; order Lepidoptera; family Geometridae; genus Pasiphila; species Pasiphila rectangulata. Next base: position 15,339,754 of record OY720236.1, on the reverse strand, counting down.
GCCACTAAGAACTAGTCTTTACATCTGTTATAGATGATTTATACAGCGTCAGCAACTGTTATTAATACTGTACGGGACGCTGCAGCGCCTGCGACATTGTGAGATGGATTAGGCTCGCCCAGCACTTATACCATCCTCCTAGCTTAGTCGGCTATTAGTCAGAGGCGAGAACGGCCCCCGTATTACGTATCTAGGCGACAGGTTTGCAACAGGCGCGGATCTCGTGATCATCGCTATCAAGCGTCAATTTTGATTTAGTTATCAGATGTTGTATATCCGTCACTAAGTTAATTCACGAATTGACGTTAAACAGCGATGATCGCGAGATTTGCGCCTGTTGCAAGACTGTCGCGAGATACGTAATCAGCCTGCGGGTCGCCTAGCCTGTTCGTTAGCTTGGACTGGGCTGGATTCGCTACGGCGCGTCTTGATTTGTGCAGACTCACAAGAGACAACATCTCAAAGCAGTAGTTGTCCTGCTGGTGCACGCTGGGCCGCAGCGGCAGCTCGCCGTTCCGCTCGGCCACGTCCGCGCACAGGAACGCCGTCTCCCAGTCGTCGCGCACGCGCGCCGCCTCGCCGCCGATCGCGGACACGATGTGCGCCATAACCTGCCATGGAACATACACACAATTACAGGTCGCACGATAGTTAAAGATCGCTCGGCAAAAGTAGAAGGGGTATGCGCAGTATTCAATTCTAAGGTCTATTTGGTGATGTGCGGAGTGAGGGGGGCGGGTGTGCGCAGACGGCGTCACGTCATTGGTAGATCAGTCGCTCTCAAGGTCTCAAGGTCACTTCCCGCTTTGCGTTTACGCGTCTCGATTCGTGCGCGATTTGACACATGCGCCGATTGCCCCCACTAGATTCATCAAGGATCTTAAACCGCCGCGAGACCTATATTCATATTTTTTTAAGGAAATAAAACCGACTTCAAATGCTAAAATCCTTGACTTGTTGCTGGAAAAACTCAAACCGGTATTATTTACGCCTGTTACTGTATACTTCCCTCGGTTTATCTATACCCATCATCAGTTCTGATGTGAGCTGGTTGCCCGCAAATGGTTACCGATGACGTGTCTTGTAATTGTCAGTTCTATAGCCGTGTTTGAGGTGCCATTTGTGGCTTTTGTTGTCCACTAGCTAGAGTATAGTGTTACCTGTCGCTGCAGCGACGTGAGCTGGTTCCCTGCGAACAGGATGCCGACGACGTGCTCGCGCAGGTCGCTGTCAGCGTGCGGCTCGTCGGCTCGCAGCAGCGGCGCCTTCTCGCCGCTGTACTCCCACTCCAGCAGCTTGCCGAACACCTGCAGGACACAATCAAACGTTACTTCCTGCAGGGAAACCTTAAGGATTACACTACACATATTAAACAGCGGAACTGTGTCTGTCGAATGATCTCTTAGATCCTTTTAGGAAGTAAGGCCAAACGCGCACTACGATTTTGTGTCATCGCTGATATCTCATCTCAGGCTGATAATCGGCTCAAGTTAGTCCACTGCTGGACATAGGCCTCTCCTAGACCGGTATTGAGACCGGAAGACCGCAGGTCGACGGTGGATGCAGATCGCTTCCAACCGCAATAACTGGAAATCCATGAGGGAGGCCTATGTCCAGCAGTGGACGTCCTACGGCTGAAATGATGATGACGAGACCGGTCTTTGGCCACTCTCATCTCTCGGCCACACTACGATTTTTTCTCACGCGTTTCTAATTCTAATTCTGGTGGAGGATACCAGATCTGCACGTCGCGACGCGCCACGTTGAGGTGTTTCTCACGCAATTATTTTAACTAAGAATTGCAAGGAACCGGGATTAGCTTATACGTTAGGATAAGATTAAAATAATACAACTTCTATGGACACATTATAACAAATGAATGGTATCTTTCAACAGATCAACTAAATCAGGTAAAATAAATCAAATATACAGCAATCCATGACCAATCACTATTTATTATTTTATTTGTTTTGCTTTTCTTTAAATATAACAATAGTTAAGATTTCCTTTTGTCAAATGTCATTGTTAGATTCGTCTCTATTGCATTTAAAATTATAATAAAATTTATTATAATTTTAAATGCAATAGAGACGAATCTAACGGTATTTAATACCGTTTCTGTGTGATGCGGGAGCAGAGCTTACCCTTGTACCTAATCACAAGTTTTCAACTTAGTTAGAACGAGAAGACGCATTGTTTACGGGGTTATCATAGCAGGGTATGAATTATGTCACGAACATCTTGCATTAAACAATCTAATATTAGCGCATAATTTATACTATGTTTTGTAAACCTTACCTTTTAGTGAATAAATATATTTTTAATTAATTTAATTTAATAACCACTAAGAAATCATAAGACTTTAGTTGGACCACTCAATAAATGGCGGTGTACGGCTTTACCATACAATTGCGGATCTGCGCACGCAGCGTAAAATTTAGCCTTACATGTGAGGTCGGACACTACCGGACCTCTTTTAAGGTTTTAGGCGTCAGAATACCTGCGAAGTGAGTAGCCGGAAGACTCTCAGCGTGTCCCTCTCAGCGAGAGCGTGGATGACGCGCGCGGGCGCCGGCGAGCTCGCGGCGGTGCGCGGCACGTGCACGGGCGCCGACAGCAGCCGCACCTGCCGCACGCGCACCGACGGCTCCGGCCCGCGCAGCTCGCAGCGCACGCGCAGCGTCGCCGCCGTCGCGCCCGGGTAGCACGCTGCAACACCATAACGTTATGTTTTCAAAACATTTAAACCCAACCATTGTAAGCTTCTTCTAAGCCGAGGGAGGATGGGCCTTAACTATGCCTGTTGGGTACTGTTTGAGCTACGTGATCTATGAGACAGAGTCCTTCGACTAGTTTAGAAGGAAACGTATCCTTGGCGGCACACTAAGCATGCTGTGTTCATCAACTTAGTTTAGTTACTGTCGTCTGTAGGAAATCGTAGTAAACGATAAGACCGTCTTTTGTACACTAAAGAACTTTTTATTATTTATTAAAAGCCCTTTTATTCGGTACCCATACCAATGAAAATTAGAACAATACATTATTCGTTATCTGTTATTTATTCCTGGTAGAGATCGCTCTTTAGCGATAAGGCCGCCAATTGTCACTATGTTCTCAAGTTTCTTTTGTTATTATGTTTAGTTTAAAGGTGTGCAATAAAGTATTTTCTATCTATCTATCTTGTGATATCTACTAAATATCCGTGCCCAGAACTAAAGAGGGATCAGAGCTACACAAATGGTTCAGCAAAGGAATCATCGCGCATACACTCACTAGGCAGAGTGTAGCAGACCCAGGTCGCGGCCTTAGGATCGACCTCCACGTCTTGCATGTGGTACATCTCTCCAGCCCCGCCGCTGTACAGGAACGACACCAGAAGAATCTTGTGCTGAAAACAACCACTATGTTTAATAATCTTTTACACAATTACTAATTACAATTTGCTTGAAAAATGTGTTTCAGAGTTTTGTGTTATTTCACATTTCATTCAAATTTTAACGAATAATCATCATTGCCACTGAATGTACTAAACGTTGATAACTATTATTTAAGGAATCTTAATGCAAATCTAGAAACGAGAAGTTTCAATAAAGTACTGGTTCAATCTAATTTAAATCAATTATTGTAACTTAGTAAATTAAACGGGGATAGTTATAAATCGAGTTACTTTGTCACACGGACGACTCCAAAAGAGTAAGTAGTAGTCACATTCTATCGTCTAGCTTAGTTATCATCGTTAAGTGCACGTTAAGTTAATCAGCAGAAGCAGTAAACTGATCCGCTCTGTTAGATAACATACCGCGGTATCCCTAGTATTATCAAGGTGTATGCAGACGATTTGCGGAGTGTCTTCCGGCGTTCCTCCGGGGAAGGAGAACTGGATCCACTTGGCTTTGTTGCGGTCCTCGTCTCCGGACTCCCAGAATGTCTCCGTGCTGCCGTCCACCAGGCAGCCGGTCATGCCTTGTCGAGAGGACACCGTGATGTCGCACCACGCGGTCACGTCAGAGCACTCCCATAGGTAGCTCTCCTGAATTATGCAAATGTATGGTTACTGGTTTCTGGAGAGGGCTGTGCTCGGGTTTTCTCTACGGGATCAAACTAGAAATGAGGAGATACGTAGAAGAACTCGGGTCACCGACATAGCCAAACGGATTAGCACGTTGAAGCGGCAATGGGCAGGCCATGTAGCTCGAAGAACAGATGACCGATCGGGTCGAAAGGTTCTCGAGTGGAGGCCACGGACCGACAAGCGCAGCGTAGGACATTCACCAACTAGATGGGCGGACGACCTGGTAAGGTCTACAGGTTGACGGTGGATGCAGGCTGCTTCCAGCCGCAATACCTGGAGGTCCATCACGGAGGCCTATGTTCAGCAGTGGACGTCCTACGGCTGAAATGATGGTTACTATACGATGTTGCTGGTTCGATCATATAAGAATATACTGTTAAATCCTGATATACTGGTGTCGATTCTGTTGTTGCACTTCCTTAAGTTAATTATAATTATTATTATGTCATTTCTTAATTAAGAGCTGTAAACGTAAAATTTTGTAAACCATTTAGCTTTTAGTTATAGAATGGCTCTAATTGAATAGCTTTATATTTATTCCATATCACGCAATATGAGTTAGCTTTAGGTAGTAAGTGCGCCAACATAATTGACACCACAGTACCATTAATAGTCCATATAGATATTATGATTATAAAATAATGTATGGATGGAAATGTAAGCGTATTTTTACGAGGATAATAGAACTTGTAATGATTATTTATTTAGTCAAAAAAGTCACACTAACAAAAATTTACGTTGTTCTAGGAAATGCTAATGTGATACCGCAATTTTTAGAAAACTTTCTCGTCGTAACTTATTTTGTATAACTATACAAGTGAACAAACCCGAAATCATTTAAAGGAACAACTTTATTTTTTTACGCCTATCCAGGATTCGGTGATATTCATTCAATAAAAAATTTCATACGATAATGACAACCTAAACGCCAGCTCCTGTAATCTTACATCACTCGAACGTTTATGGTTTCCATTACGCACATGTAGGTATGCCACATTGCAAGAATTGAATGTGACTATGTGCAAGAACTATATTACCAGTCTACGTACCTTGTGCGCAAAACTGTGAAAGCTTTCTGAAAAGGCGCCCATATAGCCTTCATCGTAGATTCCGTCCTCAGAGTGGGATAAGATCTTGCTGATCACGCTAAATACTTGAGATCTGGCGTCCGCGCGGCGTTAAAAGTAAGGGATTATATTACATGGTGTTTAATTGAACGGCAATGTAGCAAGCAGAAACAGCTGTCGATGAAATAGCAGAAAAGTACCACACCCGCAATAAGCTCAGTAGTTAAAGCACACACTTCACACAAAAATTTACGAATTATAATTAGAAATTGAAATACATATGTTTACGTACTTTGTAATCTTTCGCGATCTATAGACATAATTTTAAACTGATTAACGGCACTTTATCGCGTAATTACCTTATTTTATTATTAAAGTAATTACGCGATAAAGTCCCTTTAATCAGTTTAAAACAATGTTTTCGTTAATGAAACGCACGCAGCTTTATGGTCTTCCAATCAAATAAAAACTGAACTAAAAATAAAACTGATATTATAGATATAGGCGAATAAAACTAGGGTTTACAAGTTCTGTTCTAAATGATTTCTAAATAAACAATTAAGTGTTTTTTTATCGTATGATGAAGACATTAATACTGCAAGTAAATTTTGTAAAATAGAGCGGTTGTTCCTAGTCACTAAGCCTTTAAAAGTTAAACTAATTTGGATCTTAGGAACTACTTACCTCAAAAACTAATTAAATGTGTCCTTAGAAATGTGCTTCCGAGGTTTCATAAATTTGTGAAGACGTGGTGAGGAGTTTGATGATACTTCTAAGATTCATTTATGCAATAAAAGGTTGCCAGGTAGAAATCGCTTTCAGCGATAAGGCCGCCCCATATGCACTACATCATAGTTTTGTAATTTTGATAAATATGTCATGTAATCTGGTATACAATAAAGTGTTAATCTATCTATCTATGCAGGTATATGTGTTACTGTTATTTAAAATCACTAAATGACGAGTCAAGCCGAATGGCCAAGCGGTGGTCACGTACACGTGACCAACAACGCTGTATTGCATTATAAAGAGGATTATAAAGAGGAAAGACTTGTATTTTGCATGTTGTATGTCGTATTTTGTAACGAATAAACTCAAAAACTACTGGACCTATTTTCAAACACTTTCACTATTAGATTGCTACATATTTCCTGAGTAACAAAAGCCATATTATATCCCCGTATTCCCACGGGAACGGGAACTACACGGGTGAAACCGCGGTCTGCGGCTAATGCATTACAATAAACATCTGACGGGACGCGGTGGGCTGTGACTCGGACTTCATACCTATGTAAGAAGTTCCTGTCGTGCTTGGAGTAGTGCAGCGCCCAGCAGCGCACGGCCTGCAGCGCGGCGGCGCTGGCGGTCGGCAGCGAGGGCGCCAGCGCGCTCACGGAGCCCAGGAAGGCGTGGAAGGCGGCCCGCGCGCCGCGCGCCGACCGCCCGCCGGGGCAGATGGCGGACGTGGACGCGGTCGCCGGCACCAGGCGCGGGCCCGTGTCGCCCACAGCCTGCGACGCATTACCAATTATAACCAAACATGTCAATCGTTAGACGCGCCCTTACGGATAAAAACCGTGGCATTGTCTTTATATGTGCGTTAACAATAATGCTAGTAAACCAAACTGTTGTTGCTACTGTTGGAGTCTCAGGTGGAAAGTAAAGAGAGTGGACTGTATATAAAAGCTGGTTTAATCAAGACTAGAAAAAGCGTGCGTCTTTGGTCGCGTGTGTGATGTTAGGGTCCCAACTCCCAAGCGTGGAGTGGCGGTCGCAGGTCGACGGCTCCGCGCCCCCGCGCGTCGGCCGCATCCTCGTAGTGATGTGCAGCCGTGCAGCGAATTCGCGTGGCGACGCAAGGCTGCGATTTGTCTCCGACAGCTACCGTTTATTGTGCTACCATGTTGCATGAACTTTCATCAAAAAATAACACATACCACGTCGGGCTAACACTGTGTATAGACGTTTAGACACTAATTTTGTGTGGGAACAAAACAGTGCGGTCTCATTACGGTAAGGGCGCATCTAACGATTTAAATCTTTGATCATAACTATTTTGTGGGGTGCCAGCAGTAGTAGAATGTAGCGCCTCCTCTCTTACCCACGGATGCAGTAAGAATTAGGTAAGGGATACCTCCGGAAGACGGACAGCAGCGTCTTTCCGTGTAACATCCCGTACTGCGCCCGCCAAACCGCCTGCCAAGCGTGGTGAGTATGACAACAACCCCTATGATCAGTACAAAGATCCGAGGCCTATGTCCATCAGTGGACGTCCTACATACGGCTGAGATGATACGTGCTACTGCACTGTACGACTACGAAGAACGTAGGCCTGGAAGAAGTTGAAACAAAATCTACGAGATGCCCTCCTAATTGCATGCAATTACGATTGCTCAGATAAGGTGTCAATTGTTGTCATGCTTAAGTATAGTTTTAACTGGAATTAGACGAGCTTACTATATTCGACGCACAGGGTATACCGCCTGCAAAGCAAATCATCTCATACAATCCACTCACCTCTCTCTGGTCGTCGTGGTCGGTGGGCGGCGGGATCAGCCGCGCGTACTTGTCGAGGGCAGCGCAGAACCACCACATCACATCGTGCACGCACGTCGGCTGCGTCGTCGAACGCATCAGCCAATTCAATGCCTGAATCGATAACAAAGCTATAAACCGTAATAGCCAGTGGACAAAAATCTTCATAAGGCACCAGATTTTTTTACACTACTATAATCATAAAGAGACAAGCCGAAGGCCGTGCCGTTGCGTGGGGTGCCGGCAATAGAATGTTATCCCTCTTCTCGTGCCCGTGGATGCAGTAAGAGCCTGCTAAGGGATATCACCGGAAGATAGGCAGCGGCGTCTTTCCGTGCATCTGCATCCAGTACTGCGCTCGCCAACCCGCCTGCCCAGCGTGGTCAGTATGGCAACTGCCCCTCATGGAGACCTATGAGGCCTGTGTTCATTAGTGGACGTTTTACGAAATGATGAAGCCGAAGGCTCACCTGATGTTAAGCGGTAACCTACCTATAACAACTGCAGTACCGCGGTGATTATATTCACTAAGCACGTGACGAACGCTACAAATTCCATAGCGTCCGTCACCCTGAGACTACTTGAGTTGACGTACGACGGCGGCCCAAAGGCGAAGACAACCAAACGGGCGTATAGCTGTTACATTAGGTGCACCGATCGACGCGCCTAACAAAGTAAGCGATGTACCTCGAACGCGTATTGGCGCACCGTGCTGATTCTAACCGCCGCGTCCAGTTTCTGCCTGTAAGCGGGCAGGTCCCGCTGCGTCAGTACGAACGAGAGCACAGGGCTCTTCATGAGGGTCTCTGACTTGACGCGTGGCGGCTCGAAGGCGGACACGGCGCTGCCCGCCTCGCCGCAGCCCACCAGCCGCTGGAGCTCCGCGCTCGGCTGGGCGAGGAGGGACGATCCACCGCCTGCACGAATACAAAGGAGATAATTAACTAATGGGCTCAGAGTATGTAACTGTAACACCTTGGCTGGAACGCGGTGTCGGGGTCGACCGAGGAAGCGTTGGCGGGATGAACTTGTTACCTTTGACAGAGGATGGTGGGAGTCTGCAAAGGATCGGGATGGTTGGAAAACTTTAGGGGAGACCTTTGCCCAGCAGTGGGACAACATAGGTTAAATAAAAAAAATAACGTTACTATAAAAAAAAAACATAAGTAAATTAACAACAAGAACGGTCGCCACTCAGATATTGTTATAGTAAGGAAAACCTCTACTATAACGCTGGTCTTCCGTAAACCGCCAAACGTGTGCAAAGCAGCATCCATGACATGTTAGCGTTATGAGTAAAATATAAAATACAGTGACAACATAAAATGTTTTATATAATTAAACAATCCCATTTATGTGTTAGTAATTAGGCATTTCACGTCTATACAGGTTGGGGCAAAATAGGACAACGTTATATGCACTAATCAAACTAATCATTACTGAAGTCGGAAGTGCTTAAACCAATTAAGTTTCATAATCATATGAGGTCGGCCCAAAAATCTTGATAAAATCATATCATCGGTAGAATAATGTATCTGAGTACGACTAAGATTCAGATCTCTCAGATGTTATATAGCCCAAATTGCCAGTTATGTTATCAAAAACATAAGAAATGGTAAGAGTCAAATTTATTCATCCTCTATTAGAAACCATAAAGATGCACGGATTATAGGAGTGTGAGCTTACCAGCCAGCGTTTCTTGCTCGTCTTCTTGCAGATTGTGCGCGATAGGTTGGTTGCGAGTCACGTTTAATAAGTCTCTGTCTCCGGCTTGTCCCATCGACACGGATCGGGGGACGCGCAGCGGTTGACCTTGGTTCAGTACCTGTGAACGGATTACATGTTAATATCATAGTTTGTATAAAACTCTAAAGTTATTGGATTTAACTTTGGGGATTACCCCCTTTATACATATAGACGACAGACAAAATGGTTCGCCAGTATTGAGAAAGAATGTTTAGTACTATCACAGGCTTAATAATTAAACTACGCGGTAGCAGCAGGCAGCTTAACGGTTCTAATCACCTGTTGCGCGCAATGGGATTTATCTGTTCATCAAGGAAGGAGGCACTAGAAACTCACACATACTGATCATAAATGCTAACTCACCGTGCGACCGGCGGTGGCGGCCGCGGTAGCATGTTCATTGTACAAAAGTCTTCACTGAGCTACTCTCCAAGAATCATTAAGACGCGAGGTGTTGCTCGTAAAAGGTAGGTACTGCTCATAAATGGTAATCGACCGAAAGTGTGACGGGCGGCGGTGGCGGAAACACGTTCAAACTCATAGATGGTAACTGACCGTGGTTGCGACGGGCAGCGGCGGCGGAAATATGTACAATAGGCACTACTGAGCTAATTTCCCAGGAAGTAAACTCTAGTATCTCTGACGCTCATAGATGGTGACTGACCGTGGGTGTGACGGGCAGCGGCGGTGGAAATAGTCTCTACTGAGCTAGTCTCCCAGGAAGTAAACTCTAGTATCTCTGACGCTCAAAGATGGTGACTGACCATGGGTGCGACGGTCGGCGGCGGGCGGCCGAGCGAGTGGTAGCGCGCGGTGTCGGGCGCGGCGGCGGCGCGCGGCGCGGCGCCCAGCGCGGGCAGGCACTGGAAGGGCGGCGCCGGCTGCCACAAGCTGCCCGGCGGCGTGGGCGGACCACGCCCCGAGCCCTCGTAGCTACACGATTCTAAACCAAAACATACTTTTTGGTAACGCGACGAACATAGTAGTGTTGCGCAGGGAGGAAGACGACTATACCTCTATATTGCAGAGAACAGATCAGAAATATAATTGGACATCTTAGACATGTTTGTTATCAAACATAATAGAAGAAAAGAAAAAGAAGGAAGAAAAGGAGGACCAAGGATTTGTTATATGAAGTAGGTTAAGGAGGAGGTAGAAATATATAATATATATTATACTAATAAAGATGAGATAATATTATTATCTCATCTTTATTAGTTTGTTGACCAAGAGGTCGTTGACTGTGTCGTTGACGATCGAATAGATGGACTACAGTGGGACAAAATTAACTAATCCAAAAATTTGATTTGTATTATTCTCTGACAAAGATTACGATCAATTTTAGTTTGAACTCGATCGGATAATAGCAAGCAGAAAATAAGCGTTATAAGTAAACGAGAATGCCAAGTTATAGAGCTGGATTTAATAACACAATGAAGAAGTCAATTCATACGACGCATAAAAAAAATATATGTGATAGAAGCTATATATCTTACCAGCATTCGTCAAAGGTGCCAAGTCCAGTAGGAAAATAGCATTTTCCTTCATAACATTGTGGTCTATTAACGACAAATTTACGTCAATGTTGGAATTGAGCGCTGCCTTGGTTTTAATGTGCTTGGCCGAAGATGCTTTTATACCCCTGTCGCGGCAACGTTCGCAGAAGATGTACCACAACTGGTGGTTTGGAGTCGTTTCTGGGAAATAAAAACATTCGATTGTACGTTATGTCAGGTTGCTGATAACCACTATGGGATACAACAATACCTAGACTGACTTGTATTAACATCGCAGTTTTATACAAGTCCTGACTTATTGTGTTATTATACAAATTAAATATATCTTAAATCTAAAAGGTCTTACTAAATGAAAACGTTCAAGAAAAAGTATTTACTACTCAAACGAGGTAATTATAGTCCTGTCATTGTCATTTTCATTGAGTTTAAGGCGACGCATTGAAAATTTAAACAATAATTAATAATAATAAAAATCTATGGTTTTATAGAGTAGTTCTTGGAATCTTTTTCTTCTATTGTAATAGTCTATTGATGATTACAACAGCGATTGGATAATCGCGTAAACCAAGTGACAATTTAAAGTTGAAAAGATAAAAATTATAAACAAAAAACAGCTATTTCGAATGTACTGTAATTGCTGAAAAAGTTGAAATCCCTGACGCCGATATCGCCAATGCCGTCTTAACAAGTGGAAGAGATGAAAGGAGACCTTTTTATTTATTACAAATACTTTATTGCACATTACATCAACATCATCGGCCTTTGCTTCTATTTTAGACGATTCAGGTAATGCCTGTGGTTTGGTTTGGGTGTTTCATTATTTTAAATGACAATCCTATCCTTGACCTTACCGCGCGACTGCAGTTTTGGCAGACGTTGGTGTTCCTGTCAATTGCAGTCGGTGTATTCGATGTATCTGCCTGCCGATGCCGTCTTGCCCGTTTGTCGGCCAATGAGACAAACCAGGTTTGGCCGTGGTGTTACATATTATTGTACAACAGTGGGCTTGTACCTGCCAACCTCCTCGGTAGTGAGAATGATCGGCGTGGGATCCAGCAGGCCGTGCAGATTAGATTGTTTATTGTTTATTTATTTGCCCCTGAGAGGCGGGCGTTGAGGCTGCTCCACAGTTTTTTAACTTTTGTGGTCTCTCCGTTCCTCATGTAATTCCACAATTATGTACTTTTCGTTAAATAAATGATGATGATGATGATGCTGTTTGTGAATGCAGCAGTACCTTGGCTTCCCTGCACGAGCTGGCCGCAGACGGAGGGCGGCAGGTCCGTGGGCGCGGGGTCGGGCGGCGGGTCCATGCGCTTGTAGATGCCGGAGCGGTCGTAGCCGCGCAGGGAGGGCGCGCGGCAGCCCGCGTGCACGTGCCGCATGTGCGCCGCCAGCGGGGGCGCCACGCGCGCGCCGCCGCACAGCTCGCACCGCGCTACGCATCACATACACAAACATTATCTATATACATATATAAAAAAATCAAAGTCCTGACTGACTCATTGACTGATATATCAACGCACAGCGTAAACCACTGGACCTAAAGACTTGAAATTTGGCACATATATACCTACCTTGAGTATCTTAGAGGTGCACTAAGAAGAGGTTTTTCGAAATTCTCACGGGATAGGGAATAAATGGGATTTATATTTTCGAATCAAAGTGGCTCTGCGTGAAAAAGGAGATTTTACGTTTTATGACTTCCACGCGGACGAAGTCGCGGGCAAAAGCTAGTTAGTAATAACGAGCGAACCGCCCCTGCTTCGCACAGGTGTATGCATGAACCAATCATCGGTCATCTCGGATAGAGTTTAACGGCAATAAAATGATTTAAGTAAGCAATGGTAAGATATCAATAAAATAAAAAATAAAATAAAATATTACACGCGAAAAGTCAACATTTTAAGGACATGTTTTTGATAATATCGTTTTTTATTTCCGATAAACAGGAAATCGACAATATCGTTATAAGATGTGTCGGACAATCGATTTGAGACTACGGAAGGTATGTGATTCATGATACAAAGGTCCTCCAGAATACCTACCAGCGTTGGTCCATATTTCGTATGCTTAATGCTAAGATAAACTTTTGGATTTTTTATTTGAATGATATGTAACGTTATGGTGAATAAATTGAATTTACTGAATTTGGTCCGCACTAAAAATTTGTAAATTATATGTGTATTAGTAATAATTTTGTTTTGTTATTATACATACTTGCGCAAGACGTCTTCTCCATCATGCGAGACAAACTCCTCGTTGAACCTCGAGAGGAGTGACAAGCTATGTCGTCGACTACCTTGGGTGGGCCAATGGGAATTTCGTCGATGGGCTTTTTATATCTGAAAAATATGTTATAAGTAAGCTTATTTTAGATCTCAAACACAGCAGAAGTAACAGAAACTGTAACGATGTTGACATTTTTCATACTTCAGCGAGCTTGGATAAGTCTTTTGAAACAGATTGATTATTTCGATGTTTTCGTATATCCTTTAATTTGTTTCTATTAAGAGTTATATGCATAGAGTTATATGTATATAGAGTTATATGTACCTATTATTACCTAGTATACCTATTATCATGAGCATGTTGTGTTCTCATCTAGATCTTTTAATAAATTATGTCTGTAATGTATGTTAAATAAGTTGATTTAAAGTAAAGTCCAGTTTTAAAAACCATAAAAAAATAATATCTACCATGGCATATGCGACCATTTTTTACTCAATTTTAAAATCTTATTAATTTATTTTGATTACTTGTATTGTTTCTATGGATGCGACTGGCACAGGATCGTGGTGGATGGCGCAAACTTAGGGAGGCATATACCCAACAGTGGGTGAAATCGGACTGTGGATGATGATGATGATGATGAATTGTATTGTGTATGTGTGACAAAATAACGGATTTTTATTATCAAATTGGTTTATTGTTAGTTTGAGAACTAAATCATTAAAATCAATGGAAAGTAAATTGACCTTTCACATTTTTTTCTCAACCTGTTTCGTCCCACTGCTTGGCAAAGGTCTTCCTTAAACTCCTTCAGCCATCCCTATCCATCCCAGACTTTCAACAATTTCTGTGGAAGGTGACGAGATCGTCCCGCCAACGCTTCCTCGGCCGACATCAGACTACTATCATGATCTCAACCCTAGGACTGTTGGACGTATGCCCCTCTCATGGATCTCCAAGTATGAGAGGGTTGTTGATGGCCACAACCGCGTATGGACGCTTGGCAGGGGGTTGGCGAGCGCAGTACGGGATGTGAATGCATAGAAAGACGCTGCTGCCCATCTTCCGGAGGTACCCCGTGGCAGATTCTTAATGCGTCCACGAGCAAGAGAGAAGGGGCAACATTCTACTGCCGGTACCCCATGGCAATCACATCTTCTATAGATTATTAGTTTATTTATTGATTAATGAAGCATCAGCATCTGTCATTCAGCTGCACGGGAGACGCTGCAGTGCCTGGGGTATTGTACGATAGATTACGTTAAGTACTTACTCGCGAGAAGGGCGGCGTTGCGGTAGACCACACAGAAGTCGGCTGGACAAGCTGGACGCTGCCCAAAGAGACTGGTCTAACAGTAACAGTAACTTACTTATCTGTGGCCGCTGATAGTTGGTCCGAGTCGTAGAGGGCGTCCCACAGCGCGACCAGAGCCCTGAACGCTGGCGGAAGCACGCTCACTATGGCCGGGCTCCATGACGGACCTACAACACATGGCTATTATAAAACATGCAGGAAACAAATGTTTATAATTTTATTTTATCATATTATTGATGTACATGAGGATTGTTGGGTGTTGAAACGTGCTCGAAAAATGTAGAACTTGCGAAAGGAAAAAACAGGTCAACACAGATGATTAAGCTGCGAATCTCCCACGCTGTTTTTATTGAAAGAATCGGAAGCGCTTCGGGGTACTTTCATCTCGACCAACACGGCGTTAGAGTATATGGTAACAAAGAGACACCAACACTATACCTTACAATTAGGCTAACGTTTAGTGTTGGCTGGATGTAAAAAGTAAACAAACTGCAACACTAAAATAAGCGTGCTTTTTATTATTATTATTATACGGAGCCTGAAGTGTCCCACTGCAGGGCAAACCTCTCCATATCGTCCATGCTTGCTTACTTAGCATTCATTCATATACGCAAGTAGTTTACCTGCGGCGGTGGAGTGAGCCGCGGCCCCGGCGTCGTCCTCCCGGATCGGGTGGGCGACGTCGGCGCGGCGCGCGCGGCTCGCGCTCGCCTCGATGCCGGACCGGTTGAGGCTCTCGATGGTCGACGCGTGTATACGCAAGTAGTTTACCTGCGGCGGTGGAGTGAGCCGCGGCCCCGGCGTCGTCCTCCCGGATCGGGTGGGCGACGTCGGCGCGGCGCGCGCGGCTCGCGCTCGCCTCGATGCCGGACCGGTTGAGGCTCTCGATGGTCGACGCGTGTATACGCAAGTAGTTTACCTGCGGCGGTGGAGTGAGCCGCGGCCCCGGCGTCGTCCTCCCGGATCGGGTGGGCGACGTCGGCGCGGCGCGCGCGGCTCGCGCTCGCCTCGATGCCGGACCGGTTGAGGCTCTCGATGGTCGACGCGTGTATACGCAAGTAGTTTACCTGCGGCGGTGGAGTGAGCCGCGGCCCCGGCGTCGTCCTCCCGGATCGGGTGGGCGACGTCGGCGCGGCGCGCGCGGCTCGCGCTCGCCTCGATGCCGGACCGGTTGAGGCTCTCGATGGTCGACGCGTGTATACGCAAGTAGTTTACCTGCGGCGGTGGAGTGAGCCGCGGCCCCGGCGTCGTCCTCCCGGAGCGGGTGGGCGACGTCGGCGCGGCGCGCGCGGCTCGCGCTCGCCTCGATGCCGGACCGGTTGAGGCTCTCGATGGTCGACGCGTGTATACGCAAGTAGTTTACCTGCGGCGGTGGAGTGAGCCGCGGCCCCGGCGTCGTCCTCCCGGATCGGGTGGGCGACGTCGGCGCGGCGCGCGCGGCTCGCGCTCGCCTCGATGCCGGACCGGTTGAGGCTCTCGATGGTCGACGCGTGTATACGCAAGTAGTTTACCTGCGGCGGTGGAGTGAGCCGCGGCCCCGGCGTCGTCCTCCCGGAGCGGGTGGGCGACGTCGGCGCGGCGCGCGCGGCTCGCGCTCGCCTCGATACCGGACCGGTTGAGGCTCTCGATGGTCGACGCGTGTATACGCAAGTAGTTTACCTGCGGCGGTGGAGTGAGCCGCGGCCCCGGCGTCGTCCTCCCGGAGCGGGTGGGCGACGTCGGCGCGGCGCGCGCGGCTCGCGCTCGCCTCGATGCCGGACCGGTTGAGGCTCTCGATGGTCGACGCGTGTATACGCAAGTAGTTTACCTGCGGCGGTGGAGTGAGCCGCGGCCCCGGCGTCGTCCTCCCGGAGCGGGTGGGCGACGTCGGCGCGGCGCGCGCGGCTCGCGCTCGCCTCGATACCGGACCGGTTGAGGCTCTCGATGGTCGACGCGTGTATACGCAAGTAGTTTACCTGCGGCGGTGGAGTGAGCCGCGGCCCCGGCGTCGTCCTCCCGGAGCGGGTGGGCGACGTCGGCGCGGCGCGCGCGGCTCGCGCTCGTCTCGATGCCGGACCGGTTGAGGCTCTCGATGGTCGACGCGTGTATACGCAAGTAGTTTACCTGCGGCGGTGGAGTGAGCCGCGGCCCCGGCGTCGTCCTCCCGGAGCGGGTGGGCGACGTCGGCGCGGCGCGCGCGGCTCGCGCTCGTCTCGATGCCGGACCGGTTGAGGCTCTCGATGGTCGACGCGTGTATACGCAAGTAGTTTACCTGCGGCGGTGGAGTGAGCCGCGGCCCCGGCGTCGTCCTCCCGGAGCGGGTGGGCGACGTCGGCGCGGCGCGCGCGGCTCGCGCTCGCCTCGATGCCGGACCGGTTGAGGCTCTCGATGGTCGACGCGTGTATACGCAAGTAGTTACCTGCGGCGGTGGAGTGAGCCGCGGCCCCGGCGTCGTCCTCCCGGATCGGGTGGGCGACGTCGGCGCGGCGCGCGCGGCTCGCGCTCGCCTCGATGCCGGACCGGTTGAGGCTCTCGATGGTCGACGCGTGTATACGCAAGTAGTTTCCTGGTGAAAAGGAAAAGGAAGTTTTATATGTATAAGACTAGCCACACTCCGCGGTTTCACCCGCGTAGTTCTCTTTCTCGTGGGAATATGGGGGTAAAATATAGCCTGTTACTCTGGGATAATTTAGCTTTCTTATGATGAAAGATTTTTGTAAATTATCTAGTAGTTTTTGACTTTATTCGTTACAAACATACAACATACAAATCTTACCTCTTTATAAAATTTAGATATCAACAACTAGTGTGGCCATTATCATCATCAATCAATCATTTTTAATTTATTAAAACCTTAAGAACATTTAGAACATATTTACGTAATTATCAAGACCTTACCACTTGCGCTAGTTAAAACCGTGAACATCACCTCAGCCGTAGGACGGCCACTGCTTGACAGCCTCCCTCAAGAATCTTCAAGTGATGAAACTTTGAGTGAAGAAAGATCCACCGCCAACCTGCGGTCCTTACTAAGTTGTCTGCCTATGATTGTGGATTGTGTAAATGAGGACCCGAGGAAGAAAGGAGTAAGTGATGAGATGACGAGAGGAGAGTGGAGGAGGAAAACATGTTGGGCCGACCCCACCCAGCGTGGGATAAGGACCCGGAGATATATATAATGATGCTCCTTACTGGCACTGCGTATCTGTAAAAGTTTGGCCAAATTCTACGAATGAACGATAAGGTCAGTCATTCTTTACCCGCGTTCGTGACCTCCACCGAATGCCTCTGATTGCGCGGCGTGGAGGCGTCGTGGGGGGCGCGCGTCACCACCTGCGCTCCCTGCTTCGGCAGCTCGGGGTGGAACTTCAAATAGGTGGCGCACGTTATAGCATCGTGGACTATACCTGTTGCACAAAACATATATGGAATTTGTAATTTTCTACTCAAACTGATGATTATGTTTCTGATTCATAATCGACATCATAATATTAGCCTGCACTTATCCACACCTGACCATAGGTCTACCGTTATTGTAGATTACAATTACAATAATGCCCCTGCTGGGCATAGGCCTCCCTATAATGTCTCCATGCATCTCGATCTGCCGTAAATTCGACCCATGCGCTATTATATTGGTCTAACTCGTCACGCCATTACTTCTTCAGTCTGCCCCGGCATCTACCCGTGTTGGGGCTCCACTAAGTAAATCTTTGCTCAGTATATCTATCTCCTTTTCTATCGCTGGTCCCTCGAAAGTATTTTTGAAAACCCTTTAGTGTTTTGTGAAAATAGCGCGAAGGCATTCTACCTGCGCGGGGCTGAGCGCGTGGTTCTTGGGCGTGGAGGGCGCGGGCGTGGAGCGTGACGGTCGCGGGCTCGCTCCTTTGCCAGGACAGTCAACTTACCCTCATGCCACAGCAGAGCAGCGAATATAGCGCGGAGGCATTCCGCCTGCGCGGGGCTGAGCGCGTGTTTCTTGGGCGTGGAGGGCGCGGGCGTGGCGGGCGCGGTCGCGGTGCGGGCCGGCAGCGGCGGCGGGGACGATGCTGCGAGAGCTCGCTCCTTCGCCTGATACAGTCGGCGCGCCCGAGCCATGGGCGTGTCACGTCTGTACTCCTGTTAAACAACAACTCCCTTAATTAGTGATCTCCACCGAACAATAAATACTAAGATAATACTATAAATTAAAGTAAGTAAATTACAACGATATGCGATTAATACCTTATCATTTATTAGTAGTAAGTTAACTTTCTCGTCAATCTGTAGACATAATTTAAACCTGTTTAACGGAACTTTCTTGCGTTATTACTTTATTACTATCCGACGGCGGTTCGAAAGCATTGCAGCAGTCGTTATCACGGGTATGGGTTGGTGTATTGTATACATGTGCCGTCGTGAATGGCGACTACCCTAAATTCAATAATAAAATCGGGAACTGACCTGTCGACGACACACAACTCTTGACAGTGTCTTCGTGCGGCAATAGCGGAATGCAATGCGTTACACATTTACTAATAAATAGTTAAAAAAAAAAGAAATAACTATTACGGCTAAGAATATGATAATATATCTAGTAATAACAAAAAACCTAACGTATTAGTCGTGTGCCTGAACTAGATAATCCTGTTTTTCTTAGAATGAGTTTGAATGATACCTGAGGCAGGTGCACGGCCGGTCGGTCGCCATCGCCGATGCAGCAGTAAGGCTTGCGGAGAGGCGCTATTCCGCTCGGCGTGTCCGCAAAGCGCCGGTGCCGCGGCTCGGGCGCCTGGCCGACGTCGCGGTAGGGGCCGGGCGGCGCCTGTCCGACGTCGCGGTAGGGGCCTGGCACGCGCGGGTCGCGCGGCGTCTTCACACCGTTCGCGGAACGCTCTGGGTCCGAGTCTATGTCAGATTCCGGCTCCATGGCAACCTGATAAGGACAAGTTTACAAAATTAAATTTTTTAATTAACCCCTGATACTTTACCTAGGCTCGGAGGATACGATATTTTAATTTTTGTAATGTGTACCCTTAGATTTGCAATCCACACATCATGCCCTTTCATTTGATACCACACTTTTAATGTTTGACACTAACATTCGATTGTTCACCCCCAACTTCAACCCTCATATCTCATGAATGACTACTGATTTCTGTATAACTTTCAGTTTTGCATTCTACACACAATTTCCTTTCATTTGATACCAAACTCGGGTATTTTTGGAAACATTTGATTATTCATCCCCTCTTTCACCCCCAATATCTTGTAAACTTCTAAACCGATTTTGATAAAACATGTATAGGAACCAGCGCCGAAAAACGTGCTTTTGAATAAAACTGCATGCAAATCGGTCCACTCGTTTATAAGCTACGGTGCCACAGACACACAACATAGCGGTCAAACTTATAACACCCCTATTTTTTGTCGGGGGTTAATTAAAATAGGATTTATTTAAATTTAAAGGACACCTCCGGACCACCTCCTTCTATTCTGACCTATGTACGGTCATTTTGTACTCGATCTCTCGTTTACTGAGGAACAATTAAGTTTCCTATTATACATGAGCGTTTAGGAAACGAGCTTTGTCAATAATTTCCGATAAAATTAGGGCCTTGCATGCGCTTAGATTTCAGTGAACTTAATTAATTATATGCTGTAAAGAACACCATCATATTTTACATACATACATATAATCACGCCTTTTTCCCGTAGGGGTAGGCAGAGACCACTTCTTTCCACTTGCTACGATCCTTACATACTTGTTTCGCTTCGTCCACTTTCACTATTCCCTTCATACATGCTCTTCGGTTTAGAGTACTCTTGACCTGGCCTTTTTTCAAGACGTCCCTGATTTGGTCTTGGAACGTCCGCCTAGGTCTACCCCTTCCAACACTTTCATTCACACTCGCCTTATACACTTTCTTCGTCAATCGTTCTTCATTCATTCTCTCGACATGTCCAAACCATCTCAGCATACCTTTCTCAATTTTCGTCACTACATCTTCTTTCAGACCACAACGTTTCCTTATCTCACTATTTCTTATCCTGTCACTCAGTTTAACTCCTATCATACTTCTTAACGCTCTCATCTCAACTGCATTTATTCTGCTTTCATGTTTCTTCTGCCATGCCCACCATCATATTTTCAACGCTGAAAATAGTTGTTATTGCAAAAAAAAAAAACTTGCCAGACATCAACTACTACTGCTGAGTATATAATAATGCTTCCCTTAGATCGTGCCATCCACGATCCCTCGTTAGTCTGATCAACGTTTGCTCAAGACTGACGACTAGCATTATTTGTTGGATTGTTACCTCTGCGATCGGTTCCACGTCACGCCCGTTGTCAGGGCGGTGCCTCACAGGCGCCCACCACTCGTTTCCATTACTTCGCCTTCTATAATAAAAACAGTTCGAATAGTACCCCAACACCTTTCAATAACACACACTATTAACAGCAACCTATACCGTATGTGTTTTTTTCATTTACTATCATAGATGATTTATACAGCGTCAGCAACTGGTATTCATGTTGTAAGGGACGCAGCCAACTCACATTACATTTGTGAGATGTATAAGGCTTACCCATCTCATCAGCACCTGATCAAATAGCCGGTCTAATGACGAGACGCAGGCGGTTACAGGTTCGATTACACCAACATTACAAATGTTTGTAATTTATTCTTCAGATATTTGTCCTGGTTTTTTTATAGGGCTATAAGTGTTTAAGTATTCATGTCAATTACAAAAACCCTAGAAAACCGAAAGAGGGTTGCTGTGTGACATCACTAAACTATGTACAAGCTTTAATCTACGACCTTGGAAATTTATGTTTTTTTTTAACTCATCATACAAGATGATGAACGCTGATTGGTTCCTTCATACACCTGTGCGAAGTGGGGTCGGATTGCTAGTTATTTATATATGTGTGTGTTATTATGAATACATTTATTTTGTATATTACCGTGGAGATGGTGAGGCGCTTCCAGCAGCTTCGTTCCTCATTTGCCTGTCTCTCTTGCTCGGCTCCGGTGCGTATGTAAAAGGGCTCTTTGGAGCGTTCAATTCCTGAAAATAATTCTAAATAGAGCTATTTAATTAGCACGACTTACAAACATAAATCAACTACTTTTTTTATTAACCTATATTGTTCCACTGCTGAGCAAAGGTCTTTCCTTTCTCCATGCATCACGGTCGATTGCTGCTTCCGGACACATTGTTTCGAATGCATCCAGGTCGTCTCGCCATCTCTTTCTGGGTCTACCGCGACGCCGTTACCCGCTTTGCACACAAATCAATAACACTAATTCTTATTAATTATAATACGTTCGGGTACGCATAGACTGGAAAGCGCAGAAAACAGCTTACCTCGTCTGTGTCCAAATCTACAGGATAATTGTATGGTCCGTCGTCATCCATCGGATCTATGGATAAAAAAATATTTTTAATTATAATCAATGTCGCTATTTTTCGCTAACGGCATATTATCATCATCATCATTTTATATATGGATTCTTTATCTAAATTAATTTAGTACGTTTTTTATATTCCTGTATCTTTGTATTTTGTAATATTCTTGACATAATTTATTTAGCTTTTTACTTAAATGTTTGTTATGTTATTGTATTACCAAAATGTTAATCGCATTCGTACTAAAACAAATGAATTCTTTTTAAGTGTTTTAAATAACGACTACGATATAATTTGCCTTACTGAAACTAATCTAAATAGTAGTGTGTTTGATACTGAACTGTTTGATGCACGCTATAACGTTGTGAGGCGGGACAGATGTGAGTCAACCATTCACAAGATAGAGGGTGGAGGGGTTCTAATTGCACTAAAAAAGAACTTAAGTTTTGTCCGGAGGTCATCTTGGGATAGTGAGGTTGAGGATTTGTGGTTAACCGTTTACCCTGTCTCGACACACAATACTCGTAGGCCTATCAATATATGTCTCTGTTACCTTCCTCCTGATCTTCCACTAGACTTAATTACTATATTTTATGAAAACTGTCAAAATGTTATTCTCCAAACCAACAACTTGGAAGAATTTCTCTGCGTTGGAGATTTTAACACACCGAACATCCAATGGTTGCCCTTCGTCGCAAAATACTGGCATGATTCCTAACAACCCGATTGGCCATAAAGCGGAAAAATTAATATGCACTATCGACATGTGCAATTTAAGACAATTTAATAATATTCCTAACCTAAATGGCAGATTCTTAGATTTGATCTTATTCACGTCAGACAATATTCTAGTATATGAAGTGGATCCAATAATTCGTGCCGATAAGCATCATCCTGCCATAGCAGCAGAAATTGATACGAACATACTAAACTCAGCAATTTTAGTAAAAAAAATACAAAATAGATTTAATTTTTATAAATGTAACTATGTTGACATCAACACTGACTTGAAATCTGTCGACTGGACAAGAATCCTATTAATGGCTGATATTGACAGTATGATTGACACTTTTTACGCTGAACTCTTGAAGATTATTAGCAAACACACTCCTTTGTCTATGGCTAATACATCGAACTACCCTGCCTGGTTTACACCAAGTCTGAAACGTAGCCTGAAGGAGAAGCATAAATTTCATTAATGGCTGATATTGACAGTATGATTGACACTTTTTACGCTGAACTCTTGAAGATTATTAGCAAACACACTCCTTTGTCTATGGCTAATACATCGAACTACCCTGCCTGGTTTACACCAAGTCTGAAACGTAGCCTGAAGGAGAAGCATAAATTTCATAAACGTTTTAAGCAATTTAAAAACCCTCGTGATTATGATGCATTTTCAATGCTTCGCCGGAGGTGCAAAATGCTTATGGAAGAGGACCATAGGGCTTACATATCTTCAGTGGAGTCTTCTTTAAAAAATAATACTAAACAATTTTGGAATTACGTAAATAGTAAGAAATCAGGTAATAGTATCCCCCAATCAATGATATATGGAAGCCTTTCATCATCAGATGGTGAAGGGATTTGCGAACTTTTCTCCGAGTACTTTGGCTCTGTTTTCGATAATACTCGTAGTGACATATTTAGATCAAAACCTACGTTGAGCAAATGCCTCAGCAACGGTGTGTTGTGCAGCGTATTTATTCATCAGGAAGACATAATAAAGAAAATTACTGGACTTGACTCTAGTAAAGGCGCTGGACCAGATGGACTGCCTCCGCTTTTCATAAAAAAATGCGGTACAGAATTAAGTGTACCGCTTAGTATTATTTTTAACGCATCACTTCGTTCAGGTGTTTTTCCAACAGCTCACGTAGTGCCAATTTACAAATCTGGGGATAAATCTCATTGTGAAAACTACCGGCCCGTTAGTATACTGTCTTGTTTTGGAAAGTTGCTCGAGTCACTTGTATACGATTCTATATATTACCACGTTCAACCGCACATATCTACGAAACAGCATGGATTTGTAAGGAATAAGTCAACTATTACCAACTTGCTTGAGTATAAACACTACATTTGTGGTGCTTTTGCAAAAGTAGGTCAAGTCGATAGTATATACACAGATTTTTCAAAGGCATTCGATAAGGTAAATTACTCATTCTTACACTCCAAA
This sequence comes from Pasiphila rectangulata, assembly GCA_963082625.1. Lineage (NCBI taxonomy): Eukaryota > Metazoa > Arthropoda > Insecta > Lepidoptera > Geometridae > Pasiphila > Pasiphila rectangulata. The sequence goes on along the minus strand of OY720236.1, from coordinate 15,315,717 downwards.
TTGCTTGCTTACGGCATACATGGCAATCTACTAAGATGGATCAAGTCATACCTTAATAATAGGAGTCAGCTTGTTAGTATCAAAGGATTTTTGTCGTCTCCAATAAATGTAACTTCAGGTGTTCCACAGGGGTCCCACTTAGGTCCTTTGTTTTTTGTTATTTTTATCAACGACCTATTAGAACAAATATCTTGTCCCTGCTTATCATACGCTGACGACCTTAAAATATTTAAAAACATTGAAACCGACAATGATTTTCGGCTGCTTCAGGCTGATCTGATTACTCTTGAAAGTTGGTGTGCTGATAATGGCATGGCTTTAAATGTAAGGAAATGCTTTGTTATTACATTCAGTTCCAAAAAAAATAAAAAACATTTTGATTATCGCTTGCTAGGACAGGTGCTCGATAGGAAATCCCAGGCTAGGGATTTAGGAGTAATTTTTGATGAAAAATTAAATTTTCACGAACATTTCAACCACATTATTAATAAGGGCAATCAATTACTAGGCTTTATCACAAGGGTTACCAAGAAATTTAAAAATCTTCAAAGTCTAGTGTGTCTCTATCAGTCTTTTATCCGCAGCGTTTTAGAATATAATTCTGTTATATGGTCCCCCTACTACAAAGTACATATCGATCGAATAGAAAAAATCCAGCGTAAATTCATGAGCATTCTCAGTTATCGTTTAGGCGTTAAGAGACAATTACCTTCATATAAAAACAGACTTGAAAAATTTCAATTCATGTCCCTTGAAACTCGTCGAAATGCACAGCACCTTGCTTATTTGTTTAAGATTTTGCGCTCGCATCTCGATTCATCGGCTCTACTGTCATTCGTTAATCTCAACACAAAGCCCAAGCCTCGCTATCCCTTCCTAAACACCTTCGCTCTTAAGGTTTATAGGAACAACACCTCGTACTATAATCCACTTACCAGAATGTGCCGCCTCTACAACGAATTATTAATTAAGAATAATAGTGACCAAATAGATATTTTCAGTATGAGTTTAACTAAATTTAAAAAGACTTCTATAGGCATTCTTAATGAAGAATGGCTAGCTCACACCTAAATTATGTATGTTTTATTTGTAGGTACTTATTATTATTAAATTTTTTTTAAATAGGCTTTTTTCTTTAATTCAGCTTTTTCTTAATTCTACTTTAGCTATTTGTGTATACATAGTTAGGAATACCTTCTAGCATAAAACCTATTTTAATATTATCATTTGTTACTTAATCTGAATGTATTCTGTTTTGTGTGCCATACTTAATAAATAAATATAATGGTAAATAATCATGGGAAAGCAAAGCATTATAGAGAAAAGTAAACTAGTATCTATCATCAACATTATAAAACATGGTAATCGAGATAATGTTAAACGGGTTTTTTGTTGAAAGATTCCCTGGGAGGAACTAAAAACGTTGGTTTCTTAACGATACCCCAAATAATAAACAAGTTGAAAACCCGTCCAACGGTCAAGAAAACATTACAATTACTAGTGTAACTCAGTGTTTTGAAAAAAAAAACCATTGATAAAACAAAAGCAAAAATTGTGTATGGATGGGGAACGTGCTGGTATGTGCTAGCGGGAGAATCGAGGGCAAAAAAGTTTGATGGATAGGATCAAACTTTTTTGTTTCAGTACGAGTAGTACTTCCTTCCTCTACGAAGCAATGCCAATGGATTAATTTTCTTTCTTGACAAACTTTTGTGCACGTGTAAAACGTGCTCAAAAGTTAAAAAATATCGTAGGGAAAGCGCAGCGGCATGGCTCTGATGGTACGGTGGTTTTCAGTTGGGGCCCCGTGTACGGTGCAGCGCAAGTTCAAAGTTGTCCCGTACACCCCGGGTGGTGGACGTGCTGGGTATCCTAATCCATCTACGTAACAATGTCCCAGGCACTGCAGCGTCCCGTACAGCAAAAAAAACTAGTTGCTGAAACTGTATAAATCATAATAGACTATTTTTACAAGGAAATGTACCTTGGCTAGGTCCAGGTTCTGGTTCCGAGTCTACGTCGTCTGGTAAGGGAGGCGCGGGCGCGGGCGGCGGCGGCGGGGAAGCCTGGCCAGATGGCAGCCACAGGTTTTCACCTTCCATCTACAAATAAAATGACATCAGGTTGATTAGTGATAATACGTTCCTCGCCTCCTTTCGTTTATGCTATTCGTTTGGGTTCTGAACTTTATTTAGCCACGTCGAAAGCATCATAAGCGATCGGCAAAATAACCGATACTTTCATCCAAAAGTGCGAACACAATCTTGCTGCAAATATATTAATTTACAAATTGTGGCATCGTACTCGTCCGATGGTAACTGTATGTGTGTATAGGAGGTACGTGACGTCGACTCACCGGGGCAGGCAGCAAGGCGTCCTGCGTGCCCGAGGGCGGCTCTAGCGGCGCGAGGAGTGTCTTCTCGAGGTGCCGGTGATGCTGCAGGCACCAAGCCACGGCCGCCGACCCGTCGGAGTAGGTACGCACTGAGTCCGCGCTAAGTCGCACCCAAGTACCGTCCTTGTTCGTAAGCTGAAAAAAAATACGTTAAGTCGTCGTTTGGTAACGCACAGTTCTACAGAAACATCGTCGTCGGTCTATATCAGTCCACTACTGAAAACAGACCTCCTTTCGTTTGTGAAGTACGCCTGGATTCTGCGCTAGAGTCAACCACATGCAACTAACGGTCACGCGGATTTCGTCGACCTATCGTGCCGGTGGACGTCGCCTACTCTCCTTTTCTCAGCCATCACTCAGCGATCAGCCCTTTGGATCTCAAAGTTCAAAATAGATTATAAACGTACGTACTTCAACGTACGTGACTCGATGGGAGGACTCGATGCAGAGAGGGCGCATCTTGGGCTTGTGTTTCTGATGTCATAGTTTAGAAGACTAGTGGTACCTCTTCGACGTTCACCTATTCCTCAAGCTGGTCGGAGCAGGAGCATCTCAAAGTTAATGGAAGACTGGCAGTACCTCTTCGACGTAGGTGACGCTGGCTCCCCTGGCGACGCGGCCGAGCTCCTCCGCTTGCAGACTGGGACTGGCGCGCACGCGCAGGCCGGCGCTGTACTCGATGCAGAAGCGGCCCACCTTCGGCTGCGGAGAGGTCGGGCGCAGGCTCGCCACGCGGTCCAGCGCCGCCTCGGAGACGCTCTCCGTCACGGTCACCTCTAGCTCCTGCGAATTATACTTTGTTTGTCCATGTCATAAATTAGAATCGGATAGGTACCTAGACAAAAAGTCGGCAGACGCTCTGTATCATGATGTCTGGAGGGAATGGGATTATTTTCCAAAGTGATGCATGTCAATATTTGCCCAGACGTTGACTTATTGTAGCTCTGTGGACCGCCTTACTGGCATAGGTATAAAATTTTTTGTTCCGCAATAATAACTAAGTATGTAATATAATTGCAGCTTTGCATTTCTACTGACACCGAACTCATCCTTTGTGGAATAGAATATTATTCGTACAATCAGAAGATCATCCAGGGTGCTTCGAAACTTAAACCATCTCGGCAGCTCCAGATGACAAAAACGGACCCGTCAAACTGAGGCTGAATGACTAGCCTCTCCACAGCGATAGCCAAACGGAATCAATATGTACTCCAAAATAGCAACAATATACTAACTCGTGTGATCGGAATATCATCCAGGGTGCAGCGGAACTTGTACAGCCCTGGCAGCTTAGGCACCCAGGTAACGTAGTAGGAGCCGTCGTGTTGAGGCCGGATGACCAGCCGCTCCGCGGGCACGCGATCCTTGATCACGGCCACGGCCTCTCCCCACACGCCGCTCGTGAGGCGTAGTTCTTCAAAGCTGAACTTCGAAAACGACTGAAAAACACCAGTGATGTTAATTTATTTATTTTTTTATTTTTAATTGTTCATACTCAAATACGCTTGCCCGACGATATCGCCGGCGATCGTAGGAAGTGGAAGGAGATGACCAGCCAAAAGGACAAAGCACGAGTTTGAAAAAATACATTTTTTTGCGAGTCGGCCAACGCGTCGTGGTCAAAAAATTGTCCAAAGCCAGATCCCTAATGGACACTCAATACAAGCGTTTGCCCCTATTAACAAATAATGGACCCTTACTGAAAAAAACCGGAAAAAGTCGAAGTAGGGAGAAGGGTTTTTGACCTGCAGTGGGACACTTCACGCTCATAATAAAATTATAATGTTGTCTTGTTTTTACGCCCAGTTCTGATGATTGGATCCATGATTAATCGAGGGAAATGTTCAAATGTGATAGGTGTGCACATCCATTTCATTTCATTTCAATGACGCTGTTCATGTGTAGGTAAGTATGATTATTAGTGGATAAGATATATATCACTTAGCCATCTTTCGATGTCGTCACCCGTTAAATTTGTAATACTTAATAAAGAGTTTAAATAACCATCTTTGGTCTTCTTCATCGGTTTCACTACACCAAATCATGTTTTCTGAATGCAAATGCTTGACTTTTAGCTATGGCAAAATCGCTTTATGTTTACCTATAATATTTAAGGAGTTCCCACCATTAATCTTGGATCTCAAAATCAGAAGCAAGTTTTGAAAAAAAAAAACCCAAGGAGGCGTTTTCATTAAAAAGTACACGATATCCCTTAAGTCCGGTAATCTACTCTACTACCGGGAGGGCGACCAACAGTCCCAAGGTGGTGTCGGGTTTCTCGTTCACAAGTCACTCATTAACAACATTGTCACCATCGACAGTGTGTCGAGCAGGGTCGCGTACCTAACACTCAGAATATATTTTTATTTTTTTTATTTTTATTTTATTTTATTTGGGAAACAAACAGTACTTTATAGGTACTTAAAAATTAAACATAAAATAAACAGAAACCAGCAAAGTTTCCTCTGTTAGGAAAACACACACATCGGTTATCTAAGCGATATTTGCTGAAGGTCGTTCAGGTATATGCGCCGACCTCGTCACACCCAGATGAAGAAGTAGAGTCCATGTATGAGGACATCAGCAGAACCATACATGCGAACCACGCTCACTTCACTGTTGTTATGGGGCACTTCAATGCAAAGTTAGGCAAGAGAAGCGATGATGAGTTGAGAGTGGGGCAATTTGGGTATGGGCAACGGAGCCCAGGGGACAGAGGCTGGCCGATTTTCTGGAGAAAGAAGGACTCTTTATTGTATTGTATTCATTTTATTTCAGATAATTAAATAATCCATATTACACACAAATTTAAATAAAATTATAAAATTATACATGTCAATAAATTAATCAATAAGAATAGATAAATTAGGTCACAATTTCAAATTATTAGAAAATTAGATTAGGTTAAATTATATTAAATAATATTACATACCTACTTACAGCTAACAACGAGTCAGACATCATATCCACAGACTGGTGCAACACATTTTGCAAAATGTGTCCACATGGGAGACAGACAATGTTCCGCCACGGTTTTTAGGATGCTGTTGTGACTGGCCTTCGT